>HG996556.1:21191871-26191871 GCA_905340355.1 Rhagonycha fulva
ACTCATTAAATTGGTAGCAACTTACAGCAAACCGCTCATTGTGTGCCTAAGTAATAATAATTGTTGATTCAGTAGATATTTACATATATATATGTCCTATGTATAGATATATCGAATGCTTGCTTTCCGGTTCCGGTAAGATTTTCTATAATATCTTGTGGTTTGCTAAGTGAAAGGACCTAAGTATATGCTGCATTTTAAGTGGTCTATTAAAACGTGGAATCCGTTTTAAATTTTTCAACTCAAGATTAAATTGAAAGGCTTTTATTTATCTTATCTATTTTAAAAAGTGCCAAATTTGTATCTTTAAATATCATAAAAATTAGATTTTGTTTATCTTTTGTTTACATTTTGGTGACTCTTAATAATAATTATATTTTCTATTATCTCCTTGTAGTATCTAGTAGGTATACAAGATTCAATAGCAAAATACACAAAAGTTTCTAAAAGTTTAAGGAATATATGAAATCCGCTCAAGAAAACTAATCATCTTAGCAGCGCACGTATTCACACCAAGTTGGTGTGACCAAGTACTCCAAAGATAGATCGAGGAAATATTTTGAAGACTATTTCGATCAACTGGTAGCTTTATTATAGATAAAGTCATGCGACTAGAGCCATGTGGGTATGTATGAGAATGATCCGAAAAACGTGGGGACTAATACTAAAAATGGTTATCTTGCTTTATACCAAAGTTGTGATACCCACGGTAACATATGCTTTCCTTATCTGATGGCATAAAACCCAAAAAAGAAAAGTATCAACAAATTAAACAAATTGCAAAGACTTGCCTGCTTAGGAATAATAATGGCAGTGACAACAACACTCACTGCAGCTATGTAGGCGCTCTTGGAGCTTTTATAGAAGCTCATATTAAGAACGAGGAACTCCTAGAGAGAGCTATCATACCATGACCTTTAACTCCATTATTACTTTGCATGCAATCAGACAGAACCAGCACTATAAGATACTTTTGAAAACATTTTAGAGTTATAATATTTGAGAGGAAAGCGTAAGGCACCGAACAGAAGGAATCTGAGACACAAATGAATCATAAACTTTAGTAAGCACTGGAGCGGGAATAAGTAGATACAAAAATCTTCCAGCTAAGGAGAACACAACTGAGAAAAACAGTAGGATTGTATACAGACTAATGCAGCCTAAACAGACATCTCAATATCATTAGGGTCGTCAAAGATCTGTAACGACTTTTTGCATTCGTTATTATGTCTTTCATATTAAATCATTTTCATTTTATTCCTAATGCAGGTCCTGCATTTTGCATTACAAAAATATTTTATATTTATAATGCGACATATTGCAATATCTTATTATAACGATATTATTTTTTCTCAGAAAAGTCGTCATTCCGAGTAGTTTGCTCCAGAATGTCCAGAACTTCGGAATTTTAAATAGCACCATAATAAGTCGAATGTGGTTTTGTTGAAAAGGTCTTTAAAAAATAAGCAAGTTTTGTAAGAAAAATTATTTTTTACTGCCACCGTCCTTTCGTAAGTAATTGTAACAAATTTTTGGCATTTGTTAGGTGGTTTTACTTTTTAATTCATTTCACGATAATTCGTCAATCCGATCCTGCATTTTTATTTGCACTCATTGTAAATATTTTGATGCATAGGATTTCAATTCACATTGTATGCAGGCATTTTGCGTGCAAACGCTGATAGTGCTGTGTTGAGCGCGGCGTAGAAATATTCAGTTCTTTCCGAGAGATTGAACAAGCAGTTTTTTGTATATTTGGTCCCAACGACTTTTAAGTACAGGTAGACAAATATTTTTGTTGTTTTTGTTATTAATGTTGTTGTGCCAAATTCGTGTATAGCCAGTCGTCCAACTATAGCTTTGTGTCATCTTGGCTTTTATTTGTTTCTGACGAGACATTTGGCCAGGACAGCATCTGTGGGGAGCTCTGTAAGTGCAAACTTTTACGCTGCATTGATGGCGTTCTGCATCTTTAAGCAGTGTTCTGAGTTCGCGAGTGTAAATCAGTCGTAGTTCAATATTCGATTGAAATTATTAAATTTCATGTAATGAACTTAATTTTAAAAGTCTACATTTAAAATCTAGCAGTCCCCTGGATTCGACAATATAAATATTATCAATAACTGCAGTACTTGTTTTATCCTTCTATCATAAAATCACCCGCTGTCCAATTGATAAATTTTTTAATTATTATTATTAATAAGTTTTTATGCACACAATAATGGGGGTTATGAATAAAAGTGAGCATGAAGTATATATTCAAAATTTTGAAATTTTTCTCAGAATTGTATGAATAAAATTCAAAAATAATTAAGCACATAAGTAAATACTCTTATAATAAGCGTACCTACTTATGCTCATCATCTACTTATATATTTTATTGGTATAATTTGAGGTTTTTAATTCAAAATTTTGAGTATATACTTCATGCTCACTTTTATTCATAACCCCCATTGGCAATAAGATTAAATTTAAATTTTATTTTTATAAAATTTTACGTAACGACTTGATCGATTTATTAGAAAATGTTTCGCATGCAATGCGAGTAATAATTTCGTTTCAACAAGACGGCTGCTCAGCTCATTTTTTATTGGTTGCAAAGAACACGGTAAATAAACTATTTTCTAATTGATGGATTGACAGAAGAAGCACAGTGGTGTGCCTTCCAATGACACCAGATTGTACTCCCTTGAATTTTTTCTTTGGGGTCAGATAAAGAACATCGTTTATGCAGAAAACACTAAAAAAGTACTTAGAACTAATTATAGTACCTATAACCAGAAGAGCTCAACAGTATTTAGAAGTAAAGGGGAGACATTTTGAACACATCATGTGACACTGTCTAATCCAGTAGCTAAATTTTAAAAGCCGATTTTTAAAAGTAAGTTTTTTATAAGAAATTTAAATTTAATAACTTCAATCAAATGTTACTTAAAAAGGGTGGTCGTGTATAAAATTTCAGCCTTTCAATTATTTAATTCCTGTTGACTTCAGAAGGAAAAAACAGTGTTTTTACATTTCTTTAGTTTTTTGTACTAAAAATGTCCGAAAAATCTCAACATTCTTTTTGAACTTTATTCACAATTAAATTCCACGTCGAAACAATTCATTAACTGTTCAAAAAATTATTTAATTATTTTAAATAGAATCTATGAAAATTGTTTAAATTATTAAATTAAAAGCCTGACATTTTTCACATAGCAAACAACATAAAATTCCAAAGGAAAATGTTTAATACATTTAAACCAATAATAATTTCTAAAATATTAAAAAATAAAAATGAAACTATGTTAAATTACCCTATTAGCCAACCAGTCCTTCCTTCCCTAAAATTTCTCTAAGCATTATTATTATTTTTATAATTGCTATGCTTGCTAGAAAGATCTTTTGGGTTAAGGGTGACGGTTATTTTTGTTTGGCATTTTAATATTAAATAATTATTATTCTTTACTAACGAAAGGTAAATCACATATGCATTGTTGATTATGCAGGAGACATGGTAAATACTTTCACTTAATTGTTAATAATTTGTATACTTTTGTATACATGATTATCTGCTCAGTTATTTCTTTGCGCTTTGTTTAATGATTATAATTTATAATCGGTATATTATAATATTAATGATTGTAATTAACAAAAAAAGTTGAGATTTATCTATAAAAAGTTTGATGACTTAAATATTAAAATACTATCAGTGATATGTTAAAATAGTATTAAGGAATTTAAATAATTAACCCGATTACCTTGAACCAATTTTAATATGTGCATCTATAAATAAATTACTTAGGATTAATATTTATAACACTATCTGTTGTCTAACCACCTACAAACTTGGAACAGGAAGTGTATCAAAATATTAGTAGGTACTATATTTAATTATTTTATACTTAATTATTAGTTAAAATAAATCAGCTAACTATTCTAGTTATATGCCAATAATGATCCGAATTAAAAAATTGCAACTATAACTTGATCAAATCAAATTTGTAATTATAAAGTAGACTTCGGTTTGATTTATTAAAATTAGTTGTAAACGACATAAACTAGTCTAAAAAGCTGATTACTATTGGATGACCATTTTAGGATTTCCAAAAATGGCACGATATCTCTATCATAGCTATCAATCATCACAAAGTACTTACACTTTTTAAAACCGGTCAATAGATAAATCAGATTTACTAAATTCCATCTGCATTATCTTCACTTGAGTGAACCGCTTAAACAAATTTAAAATTTAATTTTAAAAACAAATACCATCAAGATTTGTCAAAAATTTCTTTCTTTTATTTACAAATAGTACTTATTTTACCATAATAATTTTTTGTTTTAATTCAACAATTTCTTATATTTATAGTCTATTAAAATAAAAAAGTTCAGGCAATTCACTCTAAGGAATATTATCAGATAAATTTTTAAGTCAATTTAAATTTTTTTGAAACTATTTGTTAAAATTTGTTAATAATGGGAAATAATGTTATTGTGCTCGCTACCTTAATTTCTAAAATTATGTTGTATAAATAAATACTTTTCTATTAAAGGAAGACGCTGATGAAAAGGTGATAGGTCGAAAGAGTGGTTTACTGAACTGAAGAAAGTAACGTAAGGTTAGTGAAAGGGACCTCCGGCAGTGTCTCAATTTATCCTGTACATTCTATTCACGTCTACCACAAGTTGACTATTTCCTATTATTTTTTGAATAGGTAAATCAAATAAAGTCGTATGTAAAATTTCTTCTAAGTTTAATTTGTAAACTATTGAGTAATTATTGTTAGAAAGTCAATTAAATTTGCTAGCACAAGAATGCATGCATTTTTGAATTAACAAATAATAATATGTATTTGTTAAGTTGTAGCAATAAATAAATTTTAAAAAATTTGATAAAATTAACTGTAACGTTAAAATGAATTGATTTTAAATAAAGGTTAAACCAGTACAAGTAAATTTAAGCAAAAAAATAATAATTAGAGGGATTGTAAAAAACAAAAAACTTCAAATTGAAAAAAATAAAGATTTATATTTTCTAGGGGAAGAGGGCAAGAAACTTTTAAAAATGTTATCCTAGTATTACAATTACTTCGACCTTATTAGGGTCTTATCAGGTAAACATAATCAAGATTAAAAAATAAAAAAAAAATATTTTTTAATTATTAATTTAAGAAAAATTATATAAAGCAGTTTAAATGGTTTGGTATAAGTTTGGTCAAGTTACAGAGCTAAATCCTGAGTTAAAGTTTATTGGTTAAAGAATTATTTAATTCTTACAATAGGTAATTAAATATTAAAAATTCAGTACAATGAATCAAGTAGGTACTTGGTAAAATAATCGTTGGTAATAAAATAAAACTGCTGTCGAACTGCTGATATCGATTGAATAAAACAAAGCAACTGATGGTATCCGTTAGAAAGGTGGCTAGACACTTAACGTATTTTATCAAAAATATGTATCTTTTCTGCCCTTGAATTTCATTTTTGATTTGTACCTGAATATTCTAAAATTCTTACTAAACTAAAAGTGGAAATATCTCCAAATCGGTATTTTGCAGATTGGATCTTCTTCCATTGCACGGTAGAATAAACTTAACCCACTGGAGGAATAGATACAATTTCTCCCTTGTTATATAACTAAGTATTTTTTTAAATATTAAATAATGCGGCTACCCAGTTAAAAACAATATTTGAATTATTATCTTTTTAGGCCAAACTGATTATTAGGTGAGAGTGACGAGATAAAGGATCCCGATAAAAATCTATAATCAACACTTACATACATATTAAAAATAATTAGTTTTAAAATCTAGTTTTTAATTATTATTTGAACAGCTTATCGTATTACATTTAGCAAAAAATCTTGGCATAACATCTAAATAAAGGTGAGAGTTTGCACACGTAATCTATTACTACGCATAATCAATCTTACTAATTTTAAACACATTTTAGCGTAGGTTTTGATATAAATCTACCTATAAATATAAAAAATAATAATATCTATAAGATAATCTTAAATTATAAATATAAATTTATTATTTACCTACCTACCTTCAAAATTTGGAATAAAATTCCTACGAAGACCGTTCGTGCTACATGTGACGTAATCGAAAAACGTTTAAGATTTGTAAAGAAAACGAAAAAAGGAGTAATTAAATAATAATTAGTTCTTTTTACAAATATTCTGTAGGACACCTATTCTGAGACGGGCCCTGATTGTTTGTTTTATGGGTTAAATATAATCTGTAATGTACTATGTATCTCTACTTTCCAAAGAGGAATGCGATCGATCTATTCCTAAACTACACTATAAATAAATCTTTATAAACTAATTTTATTTTAAAATTTTTTTATAGATAATATTCAATATTTTAATCGCGTCTTAGTGAGTAAAGGGTTCAAATTGGCCACAATATCTATAAAATATGAGAAAACCAGTAACCTTGATATGAAGGAATGTATTTGAGTTAGCCAAATAAAATACGATAAGAAGATTAAAATACATAATCGGAAGGTAATTTAATTATTATTAATATTATACAAACATAAGTAGGTACCTATACAATACATAATTACATAAAGTGAAACAAATAAAAACAATTTATTTTTCTTTTTTGCATTACATTTCTCGCTATTATTAGCATACTTTTCTCTTCTTCTTTTTTTCTTAATTAGAAGACGAGGAGCGACAAATTTCGTAGTTAGGTATGTAACATATAAATTTGGCTGTGTATAAATGTTCAACATACTGTTTTAATTTTAAAGATCGACATTTTGAACCGTATAGTTACAACACAAGAAATATTTCATTTAATTAATTGACATAAATTCAAGCTTTGCCAAAAACACACAATTCAAAGTATTTTGTACAAAGTATCTAGTATGGTGAATACTGAACAATAACCTTAATTATGGTTACCATATTCCTACCATCGACAGACTGAAAATAATGATAATTAACTTTTTTTGAAAACCAAGGATTTGTAAATAATTTAAATTATGATAAAATCTGAATATTTTCATACGTAAATGAATTTCGTAAGATTCCGTCTGAAAGGATTCTTAATTATCATTAACTGTCAAAGAAATTATGCTAATAAAGGGAATATGTGATTTGATTTATCTGATAAACTGTATCACACTGTCCCGGTTTTTGATGTTAAACCAGAAATCAGTTTTGGTTTAATGGTATTCACCGAAGTAAATTCTCACACAGCTACCTCTATACATTAATTTTTAATAGTTAGTTAGAACTTTGATTGATAAGGTTGTTCAGAATTTGGCCTTATTTGGAGAGTTATGACAAATTAAAAGCATGCGTCTATTTTGTAGATCGTAAATATGTTTTTTGGGTTGGTAATAAATCGACAAATCAATTCGACGCTCTTCTATAAAGGACACTAAGAAGGTAGCAAACTCAGGCAAAAATAAAAACTCCAGCTTTACAAAACGTGCGTCTGGCCCATACTCACCTATGCGTCAACGACATGGGGGTATGGGCACCGAGCAAAAATTAAAAAGATAGAGGTGATCCAAAGTAAAGCGATAAGGCAAGCGATGGACGCGCAACTAATGCGTGTTACAAACGCTTGACTCAGGTCGGACTTAAACACAGAGGTTAAAAACAGGCGGTTAAATTCTACGAGGCTGCGGGTCATTCCAAAAACCCGTTGATCTGAGGATTGGGCAAGTACCATGAGGGTACAACGCGGTTTACAAAGCTCAAAGCCATCCTGAGTAGGGACCTTTCTCTTTCCCTCTAGGTTAGATACCAGGAGCACCAAGAAGGAAACCAAATAGCTTACGCACCCAAGGACCCCCCAACTTGCGCTGGCTTTTTGAGGACCCTTCACTCGACCATTTAATGGTCAGAGAGAAGTTTAATTTCGGCGCAAGGGAGGGAGAGAAAACCGGGCATGCAAAGTGGGCGGACAACACTGCTAATTAACGTTGCAATAATCTTTCTCTTCTTTCTTCTCTCCTCTTTAGGTTAGGTACCACCAGGAAGCACCACAAGAGAAAATTTTAAGAAAAGAAGCTAACGGAGCTCAGGAGCCCCTCGACTGAAGCACGACCTGTTAGTCACCCTCCACTTTGATTTTCACTTCGAACGATCAGAGTAAGCCTCAGGACGGGCAAAAGGGGGGGGACCGAGTTTGACGACTGGCAGATAGATTCGCAAACCGCACCACATAGGGGGTGGGCACAACGCTCTCCTATGTGTTCGTGCGTAGTTTGCCTTTCCTCAGAAGACGATGAGTTCTGTTGCGGGTTCTGGGGTTTGATTAGGCCGTTTGACAACGGACGATCCACCTTTAACCTTCAGCCGGGGTACACTAGCCAACTTTCTTCGACTAGACATGGGACGGTTTATCGCACGCGGTATTCCTGAAAAACCTGTGTGTAAGAGCGATATCGACTGGGCAAAGAACAACCAAAAGAGGGTGGGAAGATTCACCGTAAAGTGGGTTTTTTCCCCCTTTCTGGAAAATCTTTTCCCGGGACGTGCCATTACTCAAAAGTCGTCGAGGGCGACAGCCGAGCAAGCACCTCCTCTCTCGCGCACCCCGAATTTCATATTCAAGCCTCATAAATCACTGATAGTACATAGTAGAGATCGATTAGATCGGGACTACGAAAACCCATTAGGACAAGGATAGGAAAAGGTTTGTAGGAAATTATTATGTTCAATCTTAGTTATCATTATCTTTGTATTGCTGTTTTTGGTTTTTTGTCCACTGGAAGGTCGAGCTAAGAAATTCTAGAACGTCTGTGATACGAACTCAGAATTCCTGCTCAGTAACGCAACATTTTTTTTAAAAATTGAAGAAAATGAAAATTAACTTTTTTCATTAAAAGGTTGACAAAAATCTGTTACAGTAAAAATTATCTTGAGTTTGCATACTCGTATGTACGTGCATGAAATTTTATCACAGTGTCCCCAGGTGTTCCTTATTTTGTGTGGCTTTGTAAGGAGTGAAAGAATTGCTTTTCCTCTCTCTCTTTTAGTAACACTTAGCTTACAAGTACGTCTGCAAGAGGGGAATTTAGTTCATCCTTCATTTCCCTATACTAGAGTATAGATTTGTAAGTACTTACTTTCTTAAAGTATGAAAAGTTGGACTGTCCAAACTCTCAATGAACTTAAACAGCCTATTCAATTTCCAAATAAGAAAAACTAATAATTTAAAGTGCATCAAGGGACAACTAATGAAAATATCAAATACTAATATTTGTAATGTTTATTAAGATCAAAGTCCAAAGGCAGTCAAAACTAGGTACGTTAGAGGAAGAAAAAAATTTATAACGTGCCTATAAATTACATTCAGCAATAGACAGGGAACAAATCAAAAATATTATATGCATCTGTACAAACTTCATAAAAACATTATGTTTGTTAGAATAAGCGGGGATTACTGAAACATACACCCTGAAGCCGGACCTGTATGTGACACTTAATGAAGAGGCCATTAGTACAATTTAAATTTAAATTAACTTAAATTACTTAAGTTGGTATTATAAGGATGGTAATCGACTGAACATGATATATACCCCAAGAACAATCTGTTAGAGAAGAATAAGAAGAATAGAAGAAGAAGAGAACAAGTTAATGAATAGTAATAAAGAATAATCGTAGAATTTCCAGTTGTTTAATTGAAATATTAGAAAGATTTAAGTCATTCTTACTTGTTAAAAAGATTTTTTTTATATTTTCACAGTGGCTTTCCCTTTTAATAATAAAAATAAGTAGGTAATAGTTCATAATATTATAATAGTCATTAATAAAAAGTTCAAGTTGGCAAGCCAAAGTCAACAAGAAAATACATAACATTTGTAAACATTATTTTTCAATGTTTCACACAGATAATACGTATAGATTCGAGTTAAGGTGATGCCACACATCGTTTAAGAGTAATCCTTCTCAGAGCACATATAGTGTAGTAACGCCGTAGATGAAAGGAATTACTCAACGTAATGTTGCGCGTGGATGGTGTCATCGTATCGCGGAATATGTGTCTAATGATGTGGTTTCAAGAAACCAACCTTCCAATTGTGTAATTGTACCTCGTAAATCTCATGCGAATTATTTGACTATCAAATGCAGTTATTTTGATTTTATAGCATCACCAACTTATTAAACCATCAGCAATTACTTACCATGTATTTATGTCGCGATCTTTTCCTTTTAATTTGTATTCGGTCCGCATTGTTGGAACTAAATTTTTTGGACTTAAAAAATTGTTTTTAATTAAAAATTTCTACAATTTCATCAGGTTGAAATTTACAATGTGGTACTATTTTACCTACTACATTGCGTTACTTACAAGAAGAAAATTTTGTTGAAGAATACGTACACTATACATAAGAATCATACTCTCACATTCACACGAACAAATAATTATTATTCTTTTTATTTTAAGTTTTCTCACAACCATTATAATTACATCTAAAACGTTTTAAATGTAATAATACAACAATAAAAGAAAGCATTTTATCAACTAATTATTATTATGTAATAAATTTAGTGCCTTATATAAAAATTTAAAATTATGTAAGTAATTGAGATGTCTTTCCTTTAATATTAAAAGTATATTTAACATTTTTAAGCTTTTTACATGATTTTATTTAGGAAGTGTCGACAGTTGAATACGTAATTATTATAAGGTTATAATATACATGGTGTTTCTAAATAAATGAACAAACTTTAGATGGAGGTGGCAGGATTGGATTTTATTTGCTAACAAAACTCCAATTCGAAATGTATAAGTTCACCAAGACTACATCATGGATGGTTTTCATTGATTAACAATACCTAATTATTTTTTAACTTGTTAGGCAATCAATGATAAGATGCTATGAGCCACACATTATTGCCCTGGGCGGTCACTTCGAGCACTTACAAATTACACTTTCTAATTTGAATAAATGCATTAATTTTGATATTTCAAATTAAATAAATTTCAAGTGAATATACCAATTCAAACAATCATTTCTTAGTAACGTCGAAGAAATTTTTAATTTTTTATTTAATTAGCAAAACATACCCGTAAAGTGTGGCTAAATCATTCCGGTTACACTTTATATAAAAATATTTAAACAGAAGCTTTTAGTTCATTTAAAATAAGAGTAATAAAAAATGAGTAAGCAAAACTTTACAATAAATGAATTTACAGGACAATATTCTTTTCTTAGAATACAAATAATGTTTTATGTTCATGTTTTAAAATAACTTTAGGGTAAAAATCTACACAAAATTTGTACCATAAAGAAACCTAAATTGAGTTGCTTCCCTGCACAAAAGTTTTGACCCAAACGTTAACCTGCTTCTAACACACTATCAGACTTCCAAAGTATCCAGATCTAAATTCTTCTAAAATAATGCACAATTGTGTAACTTTTAAGTATACCTACAAATTTCATTCTGTGCATAAATAACATAGTTAAAATTAAGTAATTACTTCTTTGTTTTTGGATAACTTTCTTGATCTACTTAAAACTCAATGATTTATAATTATAATGTTTTTATGACAATTTTACATGCGTGCAAAATTACATTAATGCGTGTGATAATTTTCACACAATTCAAAAAATATAACCTGGAGCTTTTCTTTCACATATTACTTTGATTGATGCTCGGGGTAATATTGTTTACAGTTTTTAGTATATTACATTATTATTTATCCTATATACAGTATTTTTAGTTGTTGTATAAACTTTTAATATGGTTTTAGCACGTTTCAACAGTTTAGATTTGATCTAATTTCCATTTATAAGGAATCTAAATTCCATTTATATCCACCATAACGTAACAAAACATTACGATATTACTATTATTTGTATGGATATATGCACAAATAATTAAACCAACTATTGGTGAGGTAGTTATTTACTACCTAACTATAGTGATTAAATGGTGTAATTATACGAAATGAACATATTAATACATTTTTTTTATGTATGTTCAATTTTTAATTTGCTTGTGAGATAAACTTTCTAAAATTATCCATATACTTCATACGGATAATTGAAATAATTTTGCCTTGGTCTAGTTCCAATTAAGCATAATATTTTAATTATAAATTTAATTATTTATTATAAACTCAATTACTTATTCTTCGTTTAATTAAAAAAGTCATCTTCAAACTTGAGATATCATCAAGAGGTTACCCAACTCGTAGTCACTATACGAGTACATTTTCAGCTTAAATTAAAAATTGTTTATAATAAGCAATAAATAAATACGTTCATAATTTTAAAATTAAATTAATATTTAATTAAATTTTAACAAGCCAAATAAATAATAACAATCTAAAAATCAAATTTTTCTCATGAGCTTTCAACGCGAGCTTTTAAGTAAAAGAAGTGCAGTAGACAAGTAAGTACAGTAGACAAGTACACAATGCACAAAACAACTAGCTGTTAGTAGACTTTCAAAATCCATGTTGCTGAAGTGGATTAATCTTCTTTTTGCATATTTGTTCTAATACATTTTATTGCAAGTCTCTGTGTGTCTTTGTGTTGTTGATCACGCTTCTCCATATTGTACGGTCCATCACCATTTGTCTTCATCCCTTCACTCGCATTATTTTTAAGTCACTCATCATACCGTCCCACCATCTCGCCTTTGATTTGCTTCTGGAATAATTTTTGGTCGGTTTCCTTATCACAATCACGTTTATCATTTCTTCCTTGCTGGCTCTCATGACATGTTCCAACAAAGTTAATCTTTGGGCCTTAGTGTACTTCACTATATCTTCTCCTCCCATCTCACGAAGCTCTATATTTGATTTCGTTCTATTTTTGCCGTTGTTTAGTCGGGTAGCCCCTACTATCTTTCTGAGTACTTTTCTTTTAAATACCCTTGATTCTTCTTTCATTCTTTTAGTGATGCAGATTACTTCAAAAACAATAAATATAATACACGTATAAAAAATATTCACATTTCCAAAGAAGGCTTTCTACCACTTAGTAACTTCTTTCAATTTTAGTATGTAGGTGTCAGACTACTTATTGTTATTGTTATTCTATTATAAAAAGAATTTAAAATTTGAAAACATGTTTAGGATTTACATACTGATAATGACATTGTATAATGACAATAAATCTGCAATTATAATAAATGGCATGACATTTTCAGTCAATAGGGTGACACCTTTTGTCGGATCACCATTTATCATATTTTTATGCATTATCATTTATTTGAAGCAATTACGTTGAACATTTTCTCTTTAATAACTTTTTATTGAATGGAACTGTTTGAGACTGCAGAAAAACGTGAGTTCTTTTAGTCTCACTGTATAGACTTTATTATCGCTAAGAAATACTTCCAAATTCATCCAATTTTAATTGAAAGGTTAGAACTTCTGTGTTTCATTCAGACAGAAATCTGTTTTGGAATTATTTACCTACATATATAATAATTTATTTTTCTGCTCATCGATATATTTTAAAATCTTTTAATTTGTTAATTTTTACCAGTTAAAGTTTAATAGTTTATCTACATAATAATATTGTTATTATTATATTGTTTTAAAGTTAAAGTATCTCTTTAGATAATACACCGTATACTTTCTGATTACCTCTGAATTAGCTACATAATATCATATTAGTTTATAGATATCAATAATGTTCCATTGTTTATTACGCTTATTTATTACCATGTAAGAGTTTTGCATCACTTGTAATAATAGTTGGCACAATTATTTCAAAATTTTTTTTACAAAATAATTTTCATGAGGAAGCTCCTCATCGAATATGATTAAGCTTATTATTCAAATTTTAGTGTAACTACCTACTAAATTAGTTATGAAATTTTAGCAGATAAATTGAAATAATATTAAAAATTGGTATTGCAAATTTAGTGGTTGTGTAGTCTAAAATATAACTACGGGCACAATTGATGACAGCCCTCAATTAAATTAATATTTTTATTATAATTATAATTAATACCTTAAATTAACACTTTTAGCCATTACGACCATTAGAGTTATGGTATTGGTAATTTTTTAAGAGACTTTAAAACGTATGGGAATAAATCATAAATCACGTTGAGCTAAAATCTGTGAATAAGTATATTAAATATTTAAGTTCAAAGACTTTTTTAGTCTAGTTAAGTGACAAAGCTCATAAAGTAACCGGGTGCATCGTCATTCAGAAAAGCTTGATCTGAATAGTACACTTGGTATATACTATCAATAACCTCTATGTTTATCCTGTATCAATGGTGTAGTTTTCTGATGTCTTTAGAGGTGCAAAACGTTCAAGGGTTTGAATCCAAATTGTCTAAGTCTAAGACGATTTGCTTGCTGAGTTGCTAAACAAATGATCACCATAAACTTGTTAAAATATTTTTTCTTCTGTTGATATAGTACTGGAGAGCTTTTAACCGTATTCATAAAATTCCAAATAGCATTCATTTGTTTTTCTATTTAATTAATTAATTAAACAAGAAACTAATAAATTTGCGCAATAAATGATGACCATAAAATTAAATGAAATATTTTACAATTAAAATTTTAATGGTGTCTCCGGTCTCAATAATATTTACCAAACTTTTTACTACCTTTTATTAGGAATATATTGTAAGGTATTGCGAGATATCCAAATATTTTGTTATATGAAATGACATTTTTAAATGCCAAACTTTGTGTGCAAAAAAATATAAACAATATTTTGTAATAACGTTGCTAATTTAAATTTACTAAATTGTTCGTATAATTAAATTAAGAGATTTTGTTGTAAGTTTACCAAAATAAAAATTGTTTTAGAAACTCAAGATTTACTTTAATGCTGATAATTAACAGGATATTGTTACTTTTCCTCTATGTCGTGTATCTTTCTGTATCAAGGTCAAGAACAACTTATTTTATTACTCTCTTAAAATCGTTTTCGACGCTCTTCTACAAATCATTATCTTATTAACTTTCCAAAAGTTATGTTGTTTCTTGTTTTAATACAACAAATTCCTAAAAGGTAATGTAAAATATATGTAATGTAGGAAAATTTATAATAATTTTATAGCAATAATTATAATCCCACTACATTGCATTTTTTTGAAAATGGTGAACATTTTCAAATTTCTACAGTAAATTATATACATTTTGCTTTTCTACTATAACAAAATTTGAATCATTTCATCTCTTACTATAAGATATTTCATCACCGAAGTAAAAAATTTTGAATTTTTGGTCACGTAATTTTAAACGCGCTTGTCGTGTTGCCATAAGCCATGTTAATTTAAAAGTGAGATCTTGTAATTCATCACAAACAAAACAGATGTGTTTATGCTTTTACATACATTATTTAATAATTTCTAGATTTGTGGTCAGACAAATAAGTGGATTTTCCTCATTTAATGATATTTCTATTCCACTATATAAAAAAATTTTTTTTTTTATGAAACTTATTTATTTATTTAGGTATCGCTAAAAATCGTAAATGATGGTATGGTTTTTAATGTTTAACACTTAAAAAGCAAATAAATTCTGAACAAGTGCTTTGAAAATTAAGAACGTTGCTAAATAAGGCAGATCTGCCTTATTGACTGTTAGGCAACTAAATTTAACTATTTTCCTATCTTTTAAATTAATTAAACATTTTAATGCAACTTTACAATTTTTGACAGATTTTAATGTTACGGTTACTGTTTAAAAACAAAATATCAAACAGACTACTTCATTCATACAAAGATTAGCGGTATTGCATTGTACTGTGAGAATTTCAATAAGCAATTAAATTGAAGTATCTTTTTCGTCTCTTCCTATACTTCAATTTACTTTTTGTTTGTAACCTCTTACAATACAAAACAACTAATCTGAATGTAAATAGTAAATATGTAAATGTACAATAGACTGACAATAGTTCACACCAAACACAATAAGAACTACTACACTAACTTATAAACTACAATCTTCATTTTTAACTATTAACCATACCTAATAAATTAGTCAAGAAAAAAATTAAATTGCAAAATTATATAATATAGTACAAAAAGCAAACAAGAATAGAGTAATTGTACCTACCCAAAATAGCACAATTTAAAAAATAAATATTATTTATTATATAAAATGAGTAGCATTTTATTTATTACAAACAATTATTTCAAAAATATTAACTGTATTGTAAATGCATACATTACATGATAATAAGTTATGAAAAAATTGTATGTAGGCGCAATATGTGTAAGATTCTACAGAGATTGTCGTCCTCGGGGCAACTGTTGTACGTTTTATACATCTTTAGCATTAAAAGTAGTCCGTGAAAGTGATGTTCCTATATTAGCAGGTAATCCACCTTCGGGCAATAAAGACATAATAATTCTGAATTAAATTTCCCCCGAATATTTTGTTATGCGACATAAAACAATTACTTTATAATGAGAAGAGTCTCTTTTTTAAGCTATCGTTTAGTAAAATTAATGATAAATTATTTTATCAAATAAAATTAATTAGAAATAGATACTTGTATATAATAATTATAATAATATGCTGATATTATATATAGTTTAGTTTCTTTAAGATTTTCTTTAAATATAGGTACATAAGTAAGCCAAGATTTATGATATGCCCTACCCAATAAACAAAGCTTGTATTTGCAAATGTTTGTTATTCGTGTACATTTGGCACATCGTATGAAAGCCTTCACTTATCCGTCATTTGATAGTTCATTATCTTTACAAATTTCGTAGGTGTAATAGTTTTGAATCTGTTTTAATCTTTTTCGTCATTTATAAGTTACTAATAACTACCATACAATTGATGATCCGTATGATGGTAGCTACATAAGTCGAATGTTTTTCGAAAAATCTGTAATATTTCTGTCTGTATTTCGACTATATTCCAGAAGATTTCAAAAAATTCAAAACAAATTTCGTCTCTAAATTTAATAAATTTGATATTTATTTTATATTTTAAAATAGTTTAATAAACTTGAAAATTATCGTTCAGTTTATCTAATATTAGAGACGAATTAATAAATTACTTTAGAATTTTTAAATTTATATGAAAACGAATTTGTGATTTAAAATTTACAATTCCTTTGCTTTTATATTTAAAAACGCATCATACAGGAAATAAAATTCGTCTAACATTGTATGCATAAGACTACTACTACATGCAACGTCTGGGAGAGCTGTTAGAATGTGGAATTAGTGTTAACAAATTTGTAAATGCATCTGAGAAAGTTTGCAAATTGTAAATGTTTGCTTTAAATTAAACATATTGTTTATGACAATGTGTTAAAATTTAAATGAGGCATATGTTAGCTTAAATAAAGTGATAGGTACAACATACTGATTTAATTTATAATTTTTGCAAAATTATTTTAAATAGGCGGCCACGAAACAATAAGCATTAAAAATCATTTCTCATTATAACATTTTTAATAATAATAACTTATTTGGGTCAATTCAATCAGAAAACCAGCACTGGATTACGCGAAAACATCGTCTCCAAGTATCCTTAGGAGTTATAATTGGGATCTTGGATCCTCGTTTAAAATTTAGTCAATTAAAAAGCTAAACTCCTTTCTAACCAGTAGTACAGAGTGAGGTGCTTCATCAGCCAACAAAGATAATGATAGTTGTCTAATATCTATATTAAGAATAAATTGACAATTAAAGGTATAAATCCAGTATTAAGTATGGCTCATTACGCGTGGATACATAAATAAAATAAATCACACTACAAGACAAAAAAAAATTAAAAAGCATTACTGTCACCATTGTAATTCTGAAAATTCTCAACAATAGTTTTTAAATTTTATGTTTTATTAAAAATATTAAAAGGATGATACTATCTCACCTCTGCTCTACCAAATTTCAAACAGAGTTGCAAAGCGCAATGAAAAATCACGACAGTAAGGGAACAGTATTTAAGACAACATATCTGCTGATCGGCATAATGCCATGTCTTCAAAATTAGAAGTTATTTTGCACAACAAAGAAAGAGCAAAACTAAATTTGTATTTTACCAAATATAATTTAGGTGTAGCTAATGCTTTTAGTTTTAATGAAAATGATGAATTTGATAGAGTCTATTATTATGTGTTATTTGAAGTTACCTATCATTTTTAAAACAGTTTTAACTTAAATCAGATAAATCTTATCTGCAATTTTACAAGGTACCAGTAAATTTGTTAAAGCAAAAATAACAAGTTTTTTTTTTTTTTTTTTTTTTATTATCTCCTTTGATACAAGCAATCTATCCTAGGATAATAAGCTTTTTTACTGGCAAATTACAATAAAAAAAAAAACATGTAGAGAATTGTTCCAGTGAGCAATCTCTTTATTCAAATATCTTTAATGTCTGTTCACTAAATCAACTGGCTGATATCTTTTTAACCTACGCACATCACTTTCACTGTTAACCAATAGCTGGGTAGCGGAAACATTTGGGTGGTTTGAAAGTCTTTCTCGATATTTGTCACTGTAACCTCTAATCTCTTTCATGACGGAAGGTAATGGAACATCTCGTAGTATGACCAAGTTGGGAACGTAATACGGTGCATCGACTATAATACGAAGAACCTTGTTTTGAAATCTTTGAATTATGTCTATGCTTGAGTTGGCAGCTGAACCCCAGAGCTGGATCCCATACGTCCAGATCGGCTTCAATATGGTTTTGTACAATAGTAGCTTGTTTTCGATGGATAACTGGGAATTTCGCCCGATAAGCCAGTACATGTGTCTCAATTTGTGTCCAAGCTGCAGTCTCTTTGTGATTATATGTTTTTTCCACGTCAACCGTCTGTCCAGATGCATGCCGAGGTATTTGGTGTTCTCAGTTTGTGGTAGTTGGCAATTGTTGAGTTTCACAGGTGGGCAGGTGTCTCTCTTCATAGTGAAGGTCACATGTGCAGACTTGGTTTCGTTTGCCTTTATTCGCCACTTTTTCATCCAATCTTGTATTCTGTTAAGATAGTCTTGCAGACGTCTAGATGCTATAGTTGCATCTATATGCGAGGCGAGTATCGCTGTGTCATCAGCAAAAGTGGCGACTGTAACAAAACTTACTGATGGTATGTCATATGTGTATATAAGGTACAGGAGAGGACCAAGAACACTTCCCTGAGGAACTCCAGCATTGATTGGGTGAAGGTCAGTGTAGTCGTTTTCTTGTTTAACCAGGAAATGTCTATTACTAAGATAGGATTTAAGGATCTGGTAAATTTGATAAGGTAGGTTAAGTTTTATTTTGTATAGTAGTCCTACGTGCCAGACCTTATCGAATGCTTGACTTATGTCCAAGAACGCTGCCGAGCAGTAACGCTTGCTGTTTAGGTCTCTGTTTATAATTTTGACTATGCGATGGACTTGTTCAATAGTACCGTGCTTATGACGGAAACCGAATTGATGGTAAGGTATAATGCCTCGGTCTTCCACTATTGGTCTCAGTTTGTCTATAAACACCTTCTCAAACACCTTCGACATCAGAGGAAGCAGGCTGATAGGTCTATATGATTTGACTTCATTTGGATTTTTTCCAGGCTTCGGGATCATTATTATCTGTGCTACCTTCCATTGACTTGGAAAATGATTAGTGTTAATAACAGCATTGAATATTTGAGTTATTGCTTTAAACCCTTTTTCAGACAGTTCTTGTAGGACTTTCCCGGTGATAAGATCGAATCCGGGCGCTTTTTTTGGGTTGAGCTTCTTTTTAATGGTTTTTTTAATATCTTTAATTTTAAATTTTGAGAGTGGTAGGTCCATTTGGAATGGAGCTTCCAGATAATCGTAAATTTTATCCTCTTCTTCTGCTGTGTTTAGTGATGGATTAGGTTGGAAAGTGTTTTCCAAATGTTCTGCGAAGACCTCAGCTTTCTGTTTATTATTTCTAGTCCACTTGTTATTTTGGTCCTTGATTGGAGGATTGATATGCATTGGCTTTTTTAGCTTTCTAGTAGCTTTCCACAGAGAATAATCAGTAGCGTCCGTTGCACTCAAATTTTCAAGGTATTTCTGAAGTCCCTCATTTCGAATGTCGGTCAAAACCTGTTTCAACTCTTTAGTGGCTTTGTTAAGGTTGGCTTTATCCATTGGAGACTTTGTTTGTTGCCATCTTTTTCGCAATTCACGCTTTTCGGCTATTTTCTGTTGAACTATGAGTGGTGTTATCTCTTTGATATCTTTTTCGTTGATGTCGGGGGTAGCTTTCCATGCAGCTTGCTGGATGTTGTTTGTCAGTTCGTTAACTGCGTTTTCCAGGTCCTGTTCTGACTTCAAGGGAACTTTTAAATTTATAAGTTGGTCCAGTTCTTCTCTGAAGGCATTCCAGTCAGTTTTTTTACTTGTTAGGGTTGGTTGTTTCTGTTTTCTTTTTATTTCAGAGTAGATAGAAAGGATCACTGGGGAGTGATCAGAAGAAAGGTCAAGACTGGTTTCTATTGAGGTTTTTTTGATGTCGATACCCTTCGTAATAAAAAAATCGATTACGTCGGGGGCTCTTGTTTCATCGTAAGGCCAATGGGTTGGGTCTCTTGTAGATATAGTTTGGAGAGCCTTGGTCTTAATAGTTTTGATTAATTCTCTTCCTCTTGTAGTTGTTAATCTGGAACCCCATATTGGGTGTTTAGCATTGAAATCCCCCCCGACAATGAACTTTTTCCCTAAGGTGTTGATAAATTTGTCGTACTCATTTTGTTTGATTGTGTGACCTGGTGGGCAGTATATTGAGGATATAAGGCAATCCCCTAATTTGTCGTTCAGGATCACATTAGTAGCCTGTAAATATTTTTCTTGGTATTTTTCCGCTTCATGGTGTTCTATACTATCGCGGATGACTATGGCTGTGCCTCCGTGGGCCTTGCCCTCCCCTGGGTGCTCGGTGTAATATACCTTGTATTTTGGAATTTTGATATTATGTTTGTCCGTGATTTTTGCTTCAGATATTAACATTATGTCAATATCTAGGTCTATTATAAAAGATTTGATTTCGAGAAGGTGTTGGTACATGCCATTAGCGTTCCAGATGCATATTTTGTATTTATGGTTTATTGACACGATGTTTTGCTGACGAGAGATGTTAAGAGGTTCAACATAGTGCTCATGTTTCTGGCGTTTTCTCTGTTTTGCTCAATTAGTTCTTTTAATAGTTGTTTAAGTTCTCCAATATCATTTGATGGTTGATTGTTTACGCAATCTTGCTGTGGTTGCTGTTGCTGTACCTCGCCTCTTGCTGCGTTCGAGTATGAGGTTGGTTGGTTTGGTAGACTTGGATAGGAGTTGTTATAATTAGCTGGTGACCTATAGTAAATTTTGGTTTTGTTTTGTTCTTGGTTTGTTTTTTCGGCTATTTGGATTTTTTCTTTTGTTCTTAGGGTCGGATATAATCTTTGTTGCAGCTGCTTATGAACTTCACATCCGCGATAATTGGCTGGATGTTTACCATCACAATTAGCGCATTTTACCAGTGGGCTTCGTTCTTTCCGTTTACACTCTCCAGTCAGATGATCTCCTGCGCATTTGACGCAACGCGGTGTTTTTCGGCAAAAGTTCTTGGTGTGGCCATAATTTTGGCATCTCGAGCACTGAGGTATCTCGCGTTTGGCATATGGTGGTTCAAATTTGACCGAGGAGTGGCCTAGGTGGCTAACTTTGTAGATTTCTTTAGTATCCTCCTCAGGTTTTAAGTCAACGAAAAACATTGGCAGTGGTATGTAAGTTGTTTTATCATCTATTCTTTCTTTGCGTTTAATGTTCCACACATTTGTAACTTTATGTCCCAACTTGCTTAGTTCATCCATTATTATTTTCTGTTCAGTTGATGGATGTAATCCTCTTAAGACAACTCGGAAGCTCTTTTCCTCCTTGGGTCTATACGTGTGATATTCAGTTTTTTCTTCATCTAATGCTTGAATAACTGGGGTGTAGTGCTCGCGTTTAAAAAGTTGAACTTTTACAGTGTCTTCTCCTAGAGATTTGACTTGGTATTCACCTTTGGTTATTGAGGTTAACTTTTCATGCAGTGGTGCAATTTTTTGCACATGATAAATTGTTATTGGTGGTGGTCTAGGTTCTGGTTTTTCGGTTTGGTTTTCGGGATTTTGATTTGCGTTATCTGTTTCATCAGCTTCTCCGCTTGCCAGTACTGCATATTTGTTTTGTGTTTTGATAGGGTTGTTTCCAAGCCAGTAGTCTGAGATTTTACTTTGTTTTCTTGATCTAAGCTGTTCAGGGCTTCTGATTCTTTTTTTATTTTGCACTGTTTGAAATGCGTTGTCGTGTTGATTTTCATTTGTGTATGTTTCGTTGTGTACAGCTTCCTGCTCGATAATCTGACTATTTTGTGGCATTGGGTGACTTGTTGTTATCATTGGTACTCCATTGTACATATTCTGCGCTGCATTAGGCAGTAATAACATCGGTTGTTGGATTGTTGATGATGGTTGCCATGGGTATTGGGAAAGCATTGCTTGTGTAAACGGTTGCGGTATTTGTTGAGAAATGTATTGCTGCTGTACGTTAGGGTCGCATATTGATTGCATAAGTTGTGACTGTTGAGGTTGAGGTATATGATTTCCAGCCATCACGGCTGTACGATCGAAACATTCAAAGTAACAGAATGGCTTATTCCGGATCTGCTCTATTTATTTTACTATCTGTCACCTGTCTTTGATAAGAATTAAATTTGTTTATTTTAACTGACAATAATGTTTTGATTTTGGGATGTTCTACAATTAAAAATTTACTCACGGTACCGTTTTTGATTGCACTGGTACTATATTAGTTTATTTACACTTTGCACACTTCAAAATAAATTAATAATCGGTTCACAATTACAATTTAATAACTTTATAAATGCACAAGGAATCTTTTCTTTTTTTTTCTCTAGGAAATTTTCTCTAGATTAGCATAGCAGAATGGATTAACGAGATTTCGACGAGGTACTCGTATATAAACAGCCGTGGAGTGATGTGACCGCTGGTTGAGTACAGAGTGGAAATTCTGGGTTCAAATCGCGGACTATACAGAATTTTTTAGCTCAGCCTTTCAGTGGATATCCACACGGTGTGGTGAAATAGATATTGATTTATCGGAAATAGGTAATATGGGGACTAATCCACCCCGCTAATCGGATTTGAAATTTCCAAAAAGAGAAAAGCAATGTTCTACTTAGAACGTAAAAAGCTTAATGAACTCGTATATAAGAAAATATAAAATAATCTGAAAGCATTGGCAGTGTTTCCTTAGGTAGTTAAAAATATCAAAAAATCATTTTAATCCAAAAAGAAATAACCGTGAGTAGCAGATATATGCAAGTTTCTACAGTTACATAGGTACTATCAACAAATACTAAATGCATTCCTGGAAAACAAACAAAAATTCATAAACAAGAATTGTAGCTACTTTCGTCGGTCTCCCGTACTATTGAAAGAAAATAATAGATACTTCATGAAATTTTTAATGTGCTGTATTTATACAATACATAAATTGAAATAATATCTGTACAGTTCTGGAATATCTCGTTTTACATACTACATATTATTTTGCCGTAGTTCAGATTCCACGTTAATCTATAGATTGTATATGTAAATAAATACTGTTGGATTTCAATCAGTTCGTGTCAGATTATTTTTAAATGTAAAATGGTGTATCCGGAAATACATAAAAGAATACAATACAATGTGTGCACTCATTAACTAATTAAATATAACAGTTACACTATAATCAAGAGAAATTAACAGCTTTAAACGAGTTAATTAGTAGATATCTAAATTTTAGTGCGTATATTCATGGTAATTATTTAAATTCTCACCAATATATTATGTATATTTGCTAAAACCTGCCAAATATTTCAGATATCTATTGTACATATTCACCGTGCTCATGCTAAAATAAATTAGTAAAACTTTTTCAAAAAAATAGCTTTTCACAAGTTTTTCTAAAACTGTAAATTTTTAGCAAATTTAAATTTACTCGTAGTTGAAAATTTGTTGCCTAATAAAATATTATTCTATAGGTTTACTTTAAGACGACATACTCAAAAACCAGTGCTTAGATCTCTTTATTTTATCTATTTTAATTATTTTAATTATTTTGAGGAAGAAAACTTCCTGGAGATGATAACCGAAGAAGAAGAACGTCTTAATTTTGAGAAGGTGTCGGCCATAACATATTTCGGTGTACAATTGACAGAAAAATGCAAAGAAGGCACAGGTAGTCAGAGCATCGCATATACAAAACGATCATCAGACCAATAATTCTATATGGCTCCGAGATATAGACACTCAGCATCACTGATTAGAAGAGAATACAGGCATGGAAGCGAAAGGTCCTAAGAACGATATTTGAAGAAATCGACACAGGTGAGCGGTGGAGAAGAAGAAAGAATGAGGAACTAAGAGAACTTTATAGAGAATCCGACATAGTCGCAGTGACGAGATCGACCAGATTGAGATGGATGAGACATATTGAGAAAATGGAAAAAGACAGAATGCCAAAAATGATTCTTAAAAGACAACCGATAGGTACAAGAAGAGTCGGAAGGCCGAAGGCTAGATGGAAAGCGACAGTGGAAAACGATTTAAGAAAGTTAGGAGTGAGAGAGTTTAAGAAGAAAGCAAAGAATAGAGGGGAATGGAAAAATATCGTTAACTTAGTCCTGGGTTTTCAAAGCCCGTAGCGCATATTTGTAAACTATATATAATTATTTTGAGTCAAAATTCTGTAAAAAAACTGGGTTTGTTTTATTTTATTACATCCACTACAAAACTTAAGAAAATTGCAGATATTGTCTAAATAAATAAACATTATACAGTTCTTCATCAGCTGTTATTCGTCCACTCCTGAACGTTAGCACAGCACAGCACAAATCTGACGCAACCAAGATTAGAACCGCGGTTTCCCACTTTCTAGTCTATCCGTGTTTGATTTACGCCAGACTGCTGCTCTAGTATATACAAACGATCATCAGAACAATAATTCTATATGGCTCCGAGATCTCAGCATCACTGATCAAAAGAGAATACAAGCATAGGAGCGAAAAATTATACAGTTAAACTTCCACAAAACGATCTGCTAAGTAAAAAATGTCAGCGTATAAAGAATTCACGTAGGTATAAATAAAAAAATTAATACATCTGCATAATATCATATTAATATGATACTTAAAAATATTTAATAAAAACTTTAAAATTAATTTGTTACTTTTGACTCAATACAACAAAAACTATAGTAGCTTCAATATGACTGAAGATATGAACTGTTACTTGCTGAAAGTAGTCTATCTGCAGCTAAAGATGGTCCATCGGCAACCAAAGATGGTAGATTAATAGCCGAAGATCAGCAGATAAAGATGGTCCATCAGCAGCTGAATATGGTTCATCAGCAGTTGAAGGCAATTCAACAGCATCTAGAAGTGGTAAATGAGCAACTGAAGGTGATAGATCAATAACTGAAAATGGTTTATCGGTAGTTGAAGGTGGTTGATTAACAGCCAAAGATGAGTATCAGTAGCTGAAGATGTTTCATCACTAGCTGAAAATAGTTTACCAGCAGATGAAGATGACTCATCATTTAAAGATGATCAAAAAATAAACGTGTAACACCTTTCAATATTCAATATTTAATATACTAAAAAGATTATAGGTAATAATATTTTTTTTTTAAATTGATCGAATTTGATCGAAATTGGGAAGCAAATTTAGAACAAATTCAAAATAATTAACAACTAAATCTACAACTAATTTTTGTGTATGGCACTTGAATGCGTAAATTAACATAAATTTTATTTGTTTTGATGCATAACTTCATACATTTTAATAATAAAGTACCTACTGAAATTTTAACAATTTGTTCATTAAACTGTTGTATTATACTAAAAAAGTAATCAAACTCAAATATCAAAAATATAAAATAAAATAGCTTTTAAAATAAGCAAGATATGTTTAAAAATATTTACATCTGTATAACTTGATATAAAATAAATGTTACATTTTGTAAATCATATTATAAAAAAATTTAAGTTTAATAAATTACAAATTCTGGATTTTAGTTCCAAATCGAAGAATCTAGGGGATTTAAGTTGACAAGGTTCTTACTCTCAATTCTATTTCATAATATACAAGATATTATTTTTTTGACAAAAAAATAATAAAAAAGTTGCAAAATTTTCTATATTTTGGGAACCTTACAATTTTCGAATTTTATACCCGGGTTCTGGACTTACAAAATTGACGAAAATAGCAAACACAAGAAAGTTTTCAAATTAGTTTTTTGATATTTCATGCCATTTCTTAAGAGCGCGCTGCAGAAATAAGAGGGGGAAACTTTTCTCATCATTACCATTTCTTAGTTACAGGAAACTATTTAAGTGGCACTGGTAGTACTATATCGTTATAGATAACAGAGAGATGTATATCGCTTTTAAAAATTTATTTATCACGTGAAAACTTTTTGGGTTCAATGTTTTGTGTTGCATTTCTATAATAATGGATCATTAAACACTCCGTAATTAAATCATAAATTTATAAAATAAATTTGTTTCTATACAGGTGATAAAGTACACCCATAAGGTCTTGATCAAGGTTACGTTTTAGGAATGTATGGCACATTTCGTCAAAACAACGCAAATCGAATCACATATAACAAAAGCCAAGCTCCTAAAGTAATATTTAAAATACCTTGTGCGATCTTTGTGAACTTTATATTAAATGCTAATAAAACTCCATACCGGGAGGCAGGACAAGCGTGTAAAATGTGAGAAATAGTTGTAAAACGGGTAGGTCTGACTCCAGCTTGTATTTCTGGAATTTTTTTTAATAAAATGAACTATATACCAAGTGACCTGCCATACACCCAATCATAGGAAAATAGCATGATATATTGATTTTTTTTAAATTTTATGCTTTCTTTTATAACGCATAATACTTAGTATATTATACATCATGGGACTAAGGTGCCACTTTTCATCCCGCGTGTGAAGGTTTTTGCACGAGGTTTACCGAGTACAAAAATCGCACACGGGATGAAAAGTCACCTTAGTCCCAAGATATATATACTATTTTTCACAATTTGTCAATTACATCAGTCAATAACTAAATTTAAGATTTTGAATTTGCAAAATTATTTAGTAAAGTGTGACGTTTCCTTTTTTTAAAGTTTTGTTTCTTATGGATATCGTTCCTTTATTCCTTTATGTTTACTTTACTCCCACTTTGAAAAAAATTGGTACTTTACTACCCAAGAGTGGGAGTAAAGTGACCACTTTACTCTTGAAATTGTGAAAAAAATAGTTCTTGATTTTATCAAATTTTTTAAATGTTTTCTCCCTTTATTTAACTAGATACGCCCCTGATCACATAAAGATAACAAAACTTATTTTTATTACTTTAACATACATAGTATGGAACATAATACTCAACTGTAAAAAAGAAAATTTGAATAATTGATTTTTTTAAATTTAATTTTACGTATTTTATATCCATGGGCACGCCTTTAATGAGCGTAATGTGTACATCACACACAAATACCGAATTAAGGGGGCAACCAAAAACGGAGACATAAATCATATAATGAGTAGTAAAACTTGAAAATACGAGTAGGTGTAACTTCAATTTAAAAGTAACAAAATGTAGTTAAGAAAAAGTATGTTCTACTAATTCAATTTTTAATTTAGCAAATTTAGTTCATTAAAAAAACAACAGGGTTGTTACAATATATCAACGGGCTATGTATGTAGTATGTATGGTCCTGTGCACGGTGGTTCAGCCGTCGATAATACAAACACCGTCAAAACTACCTAAATAAATTTTTTAAATTATTTTTTTTTAATTTAGAAACTCTTTAAAACCATTATAAATAATTAAAATTGAATCAATTATACCAATGCAGAATAAATTTTCTGCATTTTAAAATTCGTATTAAGAGCCACTTTTTACCCAGCATTAGCGACACTTGCTTCTGGTTTTTCTGTACAAATAATAAAATAAATTAATAAAAAGTTTTATATGAAGAACTTGAAATACAGAATCAGAACAGAACACACAATCAATTGGTTCATAGGAAACATAAAAATAGTGCAGAACAATTTTGCAATTTACTTTTCGTAAATCTGTAACTTTGTCATTTAAAACAAAAATATCAAAAATCACGACCTTCCAGAGTAACAAAGAGAACTAAAACTGCAGTGAATTGCGAAATTCGGTCATTGTAATCTATAAAATAAAAAAATAATAATAGATTCTAACATAGCAATCCATTATAAAAATACTAGCAGTTAGAGCATCGTTAGAGAAAACTACCAGGAAAATTATAAAAATAATGAAAACTTGATAAACTCATTAAAACGACCGACTTTCTCAAAACAGCCAAAAAATCCTACTGCAATTTACTGTCTGTAATATCGTTAATATATTATCTACTTTATAGGTAAAACCATTTATAAATAGTATATTTTCAATATATTAACTTTTTTATTAAAACAAAACGTGAATAATAATAATAATAATAATTCGGTTTAACATTAAATGAATTATTAAAGACTTGAAGAAGAAAAGCTACCTTTGTAGCGTTGTATATCTATTTATACATAAAAAAGATGCCAACAACAATTTTTACTTTCTTGCCTCAAGCAACGATGTATGGATTTCGTGATTTTTTTGACCTCAAACTACTTACGCTTTATATAAATATTTTTCTAAATACTTTAAATTGTGATTGGATATATTGATTATTAGTAATATATTATGTTTAATGAAAAAAGTGTAATAAAATTATCATCAAGCACAGTAACTACCATGTATTGTGTAACAGATAAAAGCAAAAGTAAAGATGGTCAAATAGAATTATAAGTACGAGTAAACAAATTTTGCAGATTAAAAATTTTTCTCACCGAAGATTTTCAGTATGTCTCATGTTATATGGTTAGGTATTTTTATTATTAATAACAGAAGGTAAACGCTCATTACGGCCAGTTACCGGCAAGATTCCTACTTATTGAAAACGAAAACTTGCACGTTCACAAACGTAGAAATTGACCCTCTGGTAGTTACCCAAGAGATACATACGACTTGCGAGTTCAAACGATCAACCAACTTACTAAAATTGCGATAGGCAATGACCCAATAATTATTATAGTTTTACTTCATGATTTGAACTCGTTCAAGTTAACGATGTGCAAATAAAAATTTAATTAACAAAACACACTGTGCAAGTAAAGCCGATTACTTAAGCCTTATCTTACGTTTGCACTAAAAATTGAAATGCGTTTTCAGTTTTGCTTTAAAATTCAAAGGTTGTAATAATCTTACACACAAAATTTATATAAATAGTAAAATTAAACTAATTTTATTGCCCATAAAATTCTCTTTCCGTTTAGTAGGTTTGCATAAAATGTATTGAAATGCATTTTTCGAATAGGCTAATAGATATTTAAATTTTTAACATATTGCATTATATAAGTATTTTACAAATTAATACAAAATTACTTAACTTAATTAATATGTCTTTTATTATAAATTTGATTAATTAAGATTTACAACAGCATCACAAACATTATTTAAATTTTGCGTTCCGCACATCCAAGCTAAGAACTCTCACTTTTAAATAACAAATAATGATAATATGGTTTTGTTGGTTATTTCCTAATATTTAAATTTTATTTTTTTGATTCAAAATTTACATAGTTACAAAACTTTGTAACTATTTATAAAAAATAATTTAACTATGGTCTATATTCTTCCAATCTTACTTATAAAATGTACAGTACGCATAATAAATATGTATGCAGCGATAAGTAGGCAGTAAATAAATTAACGTTAATTTACAAGAAAAAGTTTCATTTTTGGTTTTAAGGTTTCACAAAATCGAACAATGTGAAATATTATGGAATATATAAAAGTAATTGAAGATGCACGTATTCTCGTGAAAGTAGCATTTGTCCGGACATCGCGGATGAGCCATCCGATGTTTCCCACCCTTTCTTAATCTTTCAGTATAAAATACACGGTCCATCCACAAAAGAGTACAGTTACCACTTGTCGTCTTCCTAAGCATCATGAATACCTACACCGTGGTAAGACGCTTTATTATACCGTTGAAATATGTGGATTACGCGTGTGAATAATTGTTGGAACAATTTTTTTGTCCTTACTTGTGCAAAAAGTGATTAAATCTATTCAATCAATTATATGGAATATCAGTATTAAAACATATTTTTTTAATTGTTCCATCATTTTATTACTTGTTTTTTTCTTCATTAATCGATATTTTTTCATTTTACTTAATATTAACTTTTTTTTTAATTTACAGTGCATGGCTTTCGCCATGGCCATGGCCGTAATGGCCGAGCCACCCTCTGGATATTCCTACTCAAGACCTGGAGGTAGTGGAGGATGGAGTGGAGGCGGCGGCGGCTTTACTAGCAGTGGACTGTCCGGCGGTGGTGGATACACAGCCGTATCTTCTGGTTATCAAACAAATGAAGGTGCTAGCGTTGATTCAGCACTCTTAGAACAAGTTCGCCAAATTTTATTAAAAGAAGAACAAAATAACGTTAACATTGGAGGTGGACATGGACATGGTCATGGAGGTGGAGTTTCCTCACAATATGGTGTACCATCATCTTCATACGGAGTTCCACAATACGCTACACGCGTGGTTGGAATCGATCTTGAAGGTATCAAACAAGCCATCCAAGTAGCTCAATTCCATCAATCTAGTTCCATTGGTTTCCAAGGATACCCAAGTGGTCCAAGCAAACCTTCCGGCTCATACGGAGCTCCCTATTAAGCTCTTGAGCTAAAACAAAGAACTGAAGCAATTTATTGCTGTCACCATCACACGGGTCCATGATGCAATACAACACTCATATGTACAATACCATGCATTAACGTTACTTCTAATTTTTGTATAAAGCTTTCTTAGGTTATATTTTTGTAAAAAAAAAATACATTTGTCACCGTAAAATTTTGTGTATTATTTTACTTTTAATTTTATAGTAGAAATTTTCTCCGATGTTCCTTTCACGTACTTCCTCATAATTAAATTAACCCGCGTGACAGTTAAAACTTTTACTTCCCTCATATGTTGATGTTATTGATGTGGGTATCTAAAAAGTTATATCTGTACAATTCAACATTTCTTTTTTTGTAAAAGAGAAAGGTAATTAATTATTATGTAGGTTAAAAATTGAGATGCGACTAAGCTTTGGGCATCACAAGCTGCGTCAATGGCCTTTGTATTCTTCTTATACGTAAAAATAGAAAGTAATTATTAAGGCAATTACAAGTTTTATCCAATATTCATTTAACCATTTCTCGAGAAATTTTATGAATTAGGAACATCTACCTGTTTTATTGCACTTCAGGCCTTGGCCAACAAATTGGATTATCCAATTTTCCAATACTTATCTCAATTTTAGAAACTAATTGAAACGAAATGTTTAATTTTGTTATTTATTGACGCTTTACTACAATATTGGATAAACTAGGTTAATTACGTTTGAATATACTTCCAAAGAATTCTTTCCTTGTAATCCCACATTTTACTTTTACTTACAAGATGCAATTTTCACTTTTACAATCTTGCCTACTTACAAATGATGTTACACTGTTGTAATCGTTCCATCAAATTTATCTTCATTATTAATACGAAATTACATAATAATTTTATTTTAATTATGAGTGACATTTGTTAATTTTTTTGTAACAGAAAAACTAGTTTTGTTGTGATAAAATTCATGAAGTAATAAATAAATATTTAAACAGACACACCCCAGATGAACTGATGTGATTATGATTTGATTTGAAAATATGCTTTAATTTTTCTAATCAATAAAACTTTCAGTAGGTATATTCAAAAAATTTAGCATTTCGTACTGTTGGTGTTGGAATTGACATTACAAATGGTAAAAGATATTGAAAAGCACGCAAAAAAACGTGATTAGTTGGTAGAGGGTAAAATTTGTAAATGAAAGTTCCAAAACTCACAAAATTATGGATTTGACGTTTTTTATACATGCTGTGCCCAAAATATATCTAACAAAATGGAATGGGATAAAATTTTGAATAAAAGTTGTATTTTTATTTTTTGATGTAGATTTCTTTTTTCTATTTAACTAGCACAAAGTGATCCAAAGATGAGCTAAACTGTAGGTACACTAAAATAGAGTAAGCGATAAGAAAAATCCCTATCTTAGTTCGTTAGTCATTTGGAACGCCTCTGTGATACTATTACAATTTTTATTGCTGCGTAGTAATTTTTATAGTAATTCCAAATAACTACTAAAAAAAAGGAATTATCTTTTCAACAAAAATTGCATGTTTGATATTCGGAAGTTGTTACCTTAATTTTAAATTTTGGACAAATTGTTATGTGTTTTTGATAAGTTTGATACCTGAAAACTAAATTTTTGTGAAAATAATAAACTCAAATGTTTATTCACCTGTGCGAGAAGTAGTAAAATTTTGGGAAGATAGGTCAACGCAGGTCGCTTCGATAAGAGGACTTCCTGGATCCATGTTGAAGGAAGAAGTGGATTGCTTTTCCTAAGAGAAAACCCTCGAGTGATTTTTTTGAGTTTTCTTGAAATCTGAGCTCGATTCTAAGAAGTATTATTCAATCAGTGATCTGTGAAGTGCTTTTAGAGTCATCTAAGTGGAAAGTATTAGAAGATAGGTTGATTTTTCCGATTTCATGGTTAGAAGTTACATGGAATATTTGGACGAGGGAGTAGGACGACAACTCTCACAACGATTTTAAAAATTTTTGAAGCAAATTATGAAAAAAAATGAGCCAAAAGGCAATAATAAAACATAAAATTTATGAACCGTTGCAAATAGGCCTTATTATCTTAAATTTAAAAAAATCAGGTATGATCAAGGCGGTTCTTGCAGTTTGTAACATATACGGGACTTTCATTGGTTGCCGCCAGAAGTAAACCTTGCCCACCTCCAGCAGTAGGAACAGAAGGAAGTTGTTCACATGCAGCGGTACTGCACTATCTCCGCATAGTGTTACTAGCCTTTTCTAGGCTAAACTTGAATTTAATTTAAGATTTTTAATTGATTTTTTGATGATGGATTTTAATTGGACACAGTAGCGTTGTCAAAATCGACTCTACTTCTTCTCCGCGTAAAGTATTTAAGGTTTTAAATTAATTTATCGATGATGGATCATTGTCGGCTACAGTTACGTTGTCAAAATTTGTGGCTCCCAACCTTTCAAAAGGTGCTCTTAAGAAGGGGGTGGTTGTTACAATTTTTTTGTTAAATTAAAGTCAAAAATACTCCTAAAAAGTGAAATTTGTTCGATGTTAACTGTACGATGGTCTAGGTACAAGTAAAGGTGCTTCGACGATCAGCATAACATAACGTCAGTCGCATTACAGGGTACGATTGCCCTGTATATAAAAAGAGTGAAGAGCCCTCTAGAGCCCTATCATTGCATAAAGACTCGCCATCAAGTAAAGAGTAATGGATTAGCCTATCAGTTACTTAAGAGCCAGCTATCAGAAAAAGAAGAAAAGCAACCGTAAGTTTTTCGAAGCAGTAGTGAAAATAATAAATTAAAATGTTTATTTTCTTCATCGTGAATGTAAGAATTAGCGAGGTTAACTTTTAATGATAAATTTGTTTTTGTATTCACAAAAGAATATTAATTGAGACATGTTATGGTTCCCACATTGCAATTTACTCAAAGAAATCTGTTTATTGTTATTTAAAATTTTATCATCATAAAAATTGTTTATTTTTTTATAAAATTAATTTTATCAATTGGAATAGAATGCAAAAAGCATTCGAAAAGAATGCAGCTTTCCAATGCTGTAATTAGAATTTTTCCAAGTTATTTAATAAGGAATGTGGCTACCTTCAAATAATATGTTAAGAAATTTCTATGTTAAAAGCTACTGCACAACCCTCTTAACCCTAGGCTGTCTACATTTGCAACCGATGCTGAAAATAATAAAATGCAAATAAAAATTCAAACCTGGATTAAGAAATATTGTGATTGTAGAAAAGCAATTTAAGGAAAAACTAAATAACAAATACATAAATTTGTTATAAAGCCACATTAGTATTAAATATTATACAGTGCATATAGCCAAATCAATAAGTAGCTCTTACTAAAATTCCAAGAATTTTAGGAAAGTTTATGTATTTTCTGATTTTAAATAATTTTCCGAGTTTTTTTGACATTCATGAGTTACAGGATCAGCGTAATATTATAAAACAAACAATTTTCTATAATTTTTGCCCTAAAACACTTTTTTCCAAATATTTTCGTCTACAATAGTTTCTAACTTTCAGTGGTGTATAGTAGAGAAGAATGCGGGACTGCATTTTCTTGTCTCGTCCCGTCCCGTATAATCCTGCACCGTTTCGCGGATCCCGCATGTTCCGCGGATCCCACATGCATTCCGCGAGTTGGGTCTATTTGGTTCGTATTATTAATTATTAGGTGTTAACCTAATAATTTCATAATTGAACATGAATCCTTACCTATACATTTGCTCCGAGTAACATGCATCAACAAATAATCAGCTAAGTTCATTCGGGTCGCAATATAAAATAAGTTAAGCATGAGATTGAATTGACATCCCATCTCAATCGGGACAAATAATTTGTCACGTCCCGAGTTTCATAATCGACTTTTTATCGCACGCAATCTGTTTAGAAAACAAGAACCCGTCCCAGGCGGAACTAAAATGAGCGGGACGGGATTTTTCCATCCCGCATTCTTCTCTAGTTATAGCAGAGAATGTTAATTAAGTTAACAAAGTGACTTAAAAATTTTGTTATTAATCAAAATACTTTCCTATATACCCACCAAAATACGTGTAGGTACCTACCTACATATTTTCAAATACAAATATTCTAAGGTTAGTATTGATTCGGAGACAATAAGCATAAGAAATATAACTGTTAGTAGGTAATCAACTAATTATCTAAAAATATATACACTTAAATAACTATCCCAAAAAAATAATTCACTTCTTTTGTGAATTTATTTCTTATGCTTACCACCATCGTGAATCAGTAGGTAGCAAATTTTTAAGTTTTAAATTACAGTTATTCGAAGTTTTTCCATTTTTGGGTTAAAATGCATAAAAACGTTCAGTTTACAAATTAGTACACACTTGTTCTCAATTTAGAATTAGTATTCACAGAAGAATTTTTTACTTTCTAATCACAACTTAGTACCTATACTAAAGTATGAGCATAGATAATATGATAGTTACCGATTATTATAATATATACTACATAATAATATACTATAGTTAAAATTTTAATTTATTACAGAACAAAATTAACATTAAAGCACCTATAAACAACAACAAAATTTATGTTACCATCTACTACATCTAAAAGATGTTTCATAAAATTCGCTTTTATGTACGTACATAACATATTATAATATGTACATACATAACATATTATGTACATAATATACTTGGTGTGTACCGACTACTAGTCAAAGTTGTGACGTACAAACCGAAAGTACTCGTAGACTTATTTGTTTATGCAGTTTGTAGACTTGTTTTCACAAATCACGGAAAATTGGATGGGAATTTGCAGTATAATTGCCCAAGAAGTAGGTAACGATGTAATTTAGTCATATAATCATATAATCTTGAGAATCTCAAGATGCTATAACATGATCAAATTACGGTAAGAGCAATAATCTTTTTTGAGCTAACCAACGGTTGTACTTTTTTATGATTTTATTTTTGAGTTATCGCACACCAGTTCTGTGTGTCTGTCCGTAACAGATCTCTGATTGTTTGGGATTATGAGCAATATTTATTGAACCCAAACACCATATCGATCATAGCTGAAAGGCGGCCATACCTGTAGTGCCAGATAGTTTAATAATATTGATTGAATGTTGTTAGGAATGTGATCAGTTTTATCTATATTATTCCTATAATACATATAATTATGGATTTCAACAAACCATTATCTAAAAGGTAATGGTATCCAAAATTATGAGAGTGTTATAACCAAGGAAAGCTCCAGGTTTCGATTTGATTACGAGCAGGGTGCTACAAGAAGCAACAAAAAAATGTTATAAAATAATCACACAAATCTTCAACGCCATAATCAGACTTAATTACTTCCCTAACCAATGGAAGGTAGCCCAAATTGTGATGATTTTGAAACCGGGAAAAAAATCAGACCATGTTAAATCATATAGACCAATCAGCCTGCTTCCTATAATGTCTAAAGTTTTTGAGAAACTACTCCTTGTACGATTAAAACCGATAATGGAGCACTGAGGAGTGATACCGAACCATCAATTCGGATTTCTTAATAGGCATGGAAAGATAGAACAGGTGCATAGAATCATTAGAGAAATCAACAGAGTTCTTGAAAACAAGCGAGTGTGCTCGGCGGCTTTCCTGTTGTAAGCCAGGCGTTCGACAAGGTTTGGCAGTTAAAGAAGAATCTTCCCTATCACTTTTACCTGCTACTGAACCAAATGAGTATACAGAATTACATATCATCAATGCTGGAATCCTTCAAGGAAGTGTCCTGGGTCCAGTCTTGTTTCTGCTTTACACGCATGATCTACCAACAACTATTAGGCTCACAACAACTGCCTCTTTTGCTGATGATACGGCATTCCTTGCCTCTCACATCGACCCCTCATCTGCATCCAGAAACCTACAGATTTGCCTAACTAAAGTTCAACACTGGCTGAAAAAGTGGCGTATTAAGGTCAACGAAACCAAATCAGTGCATGCCACTTTTACTTTGAAAAGATATACCTGTCCACCGGTCAAACTTAACAACTGTCAACTGCTACAGTCAGAAGAAGCCAAATACCTTGGCATACACTTAGATAGACGACTTACCTGGCAAAAGCATATTTTTTCCAAGAAGAAGCAATTAGGACTGAAGCTTAGACAGATGTACTGGATCATTGGTAGAAAATCCGGTGCAAGGTTTGTAGAATAGACGCTAAAATGCAAATTTTACTATTGAAACCTCGATGAATTCTGAAAAAGCATATTTTAAATAAGAGAATTAGGTGAGGAAGATGGCCTTAAAACCAACAGTTTTTTTTTTAAATCGATTTTAAAAACTTCGATTTTCATAGCAATTTTCAAGTTTAGTCGCTCGAGATTGGTGAATCAATGCATTCTATTGACAGTCCGTGTAGTTTGAACTGGTCTTAGCTTTGCGCAGAGCGACGATAACAGGGTCACAGCCGGGACGTTTACTCAATGTCTCGGCACCGACCTAGATCAATTCTTAAGTGAACTAGCCGCGGGCATGTATGGTAGAAAACCTTTTTCAACCGTACAATCCCTATGCGGCTGCTGTTGCGTCTGCCATCTAACTCAAAATTTACTCATTCATCAAAGGTTGATTATCGCCTCGCGCGGATCAACACTATACTTTGAAGTGCGACAAGGCTCTATGCTCGCTCTAGTATATCATACTCTAACGATCCACGCGATGTTCTCAGATGTTGAAAAAGGTAATGGAGGCTTCGCCTCCAAACAAACTCTGTTCACAATGGGTGCGTTCCACTTAAAGCCCACGACGACCACGGTCGTTTGTCAGTCCAATCAAATAACCGCTCTCGATCTTTAGTTCAATCAAAGAACCACGGGACCACGCCACGGTCGTCGTGGGCTTTAAGTGGAACGCACCCAATGTGAAGCTATGCTATGCTAGCGACGATAACCAGAGCGACACTTGCATTGGGATGCTTCAACAGTGCACTTAGAGCGAACATCATGGTTTTCAATAGTAAATGTGCAGGAAAAATGGCTTAAAGCGCCCGAGCGCAACCACCCTGCTTTTAGAATCCACGCAAACGAGTTTCACCCCTCAAAGATCCACCTTTTTCCTTAATCCACGGACCTAGGGGTATTTTTATAATGAGTGTCGTTTTCATCAAAATGGCCCGAAGCGCCCGAAGGGCGCTGAAGGGCACGAGTAGGATCCACGCGAAAAAGTTTTTTGCATTTTTTGCAATTTTTGCATTTTTTGTTACGTGGTTCTACTTTTCATTTCATTTCACGATATTCCTCGATCCGATCCTGCATTTTTATTTTTATTTATCAAGAACAATGTAGACAATGTTATTCGGTCCGACTTCATATTATCTATAAAATGTTGTTTGGAAGAAGGCCTTTTTAGTTTTAACAACAAAGTTCATTCTCAAGTAGAAGGATTGGCTAAGGGGTCTCCTTTCTCACCATTGTTTGCGAAGTTTTATTTGAGCAAGTATGAAAACCGTTTTACCTTATCTTTTTTCAATTTTAGTTTGCCTTTGATGAGAAGTTCTCGAAACTCGTTAGAAATAAATAAAAAATATTTTTAACCCATACTATTATAATAATGCTTCTATTTTTATTATTTATTAAACAGTATGTTCCACCAAGACAATTTGTGACTAAAAACGACTGTCTTATTCAATAGAAAAGCTACCAAACATTTATATTATACACTCTAACTTCTTGGGGTTCCGCAAAAGCACTTAATGTGAGGTTTAATTTTATAAAAATTAGTTAATTAACTAATAATTTAAGCTTAAAATTTTAGGTATAACATATTAGGTATAATATTTATGTTTTATGAGTAAAAATCAACCAAAATAGGTTCCCCAAGTTGAAGAATTTCCAACCATAACAAAAGTAAAGTCACAGATCAAATTATAGACCAGCATAGCAAGCGACTTACTGGATTTAAAAGTTATGTGCCAGAGACAACCCTGAGACGTGCAACTCAATGTTAAATTTTGTTCGCTCGTAAACAAAGACAGAGCGAGTTGTCTCTGTTTAAAAACTGTTCGCCACCTTTAGGTGTCGCGGCGGTCGTGGCAACCGCTAAACGCGGGAAATTTGAATAGTATATATTCTTTGACTTAAAAAATATAAAATATACTAGATTGATCTAAAATCGATTTGATTCATTTTTGATTTTCTTGATAACCAAAATATGAATATCAAGAGAATCAAAAACTAATCAATCAATTTTAGATCAATCTAGTACATGTAGTTGAAAAATCTAAAAAAAAACACAAACTTTTTTCTGTTTTTTATTCAATCATATAAATTATGCATTATAAATAAAATAACAAACATTATTATATTAAAATATACTACCTATAGGTAATGGGCACAAATATTTCTTAAATAAGGCAAAATATTTTACAAAAATAGTTTTCTTTGCGTAATGATCAAAATGTAGATTTTACAACGCACTGCTACAACATGTCGTTCCTAACTTTTATAACAAAAAATAATAAAGTGCTGGTGAACTTAAAATGAATGTAAAAACTTTCCAATAACTTTATATTTTTGATAAGAAAAAGGTCAAGAAAAATCCTTACATAAGTACATGTATGTAAGTATAAAGTATCTGTATAGCTCTCAAAATAAAATTCATTGAAATTTGATGATCATAATGAAGGAAAATTTAAGTCTGTTGATTTAATTTAGAATAACATTTATAATATTAATATTGTATTAACCAATAGAAAGAGAGAAAAAATAAAATCTTAAAAGTGAGGCGAAAAAAACTTATTTTTCAACATCTTATTTTATAGGTATGTAAATAAATTAATATAATATTTCTGTCGCTTGGTGCTAAAAGGGCTGATGTGTACATTTTTGCAAGTTTTGAAAATCCATATAAATGACCATTTTTTTGAAAACCTCTTAACTTTGCAAAATTTGATGAACATTATTAGTTATAGAGACTTTCAAAAAGATGGTCATTTATAGCAAACTTATATTTATAATTATACTTATATAATATCTTATATTTCTGTCCATCATCAGAATAAAGGGAACAAGTTTCAAAATATGATACAATTAAACCTATAAAATATATACGATAATAATATGTACTATAAAAATTTACAGTAACTCGAAATAATGAAAGCTTTCATATTTGGTCAGCAATATTCGTTAATGGCGGTGGCAGATGTTTCAGGTCCCCGGAACTTGAGGCAGTTGCTAGTGTCTCTTCAACCTCAGCTTTTACATTTATAACTTCCAATGACAGAACCCTGTAACAAGTGGGGTTACACAGTACTATATCCAACAAAATCACAAAATTCATAACAAATCCAAACTTGACAAAATTCTTAACGATAACAAAATAGTAAAAGCAGAATAGAGGTGTAAATCATCTTTCTATCCAAAACATGCATTTTTGTCTAAGAATAACAAAAACGTTCACTTACCGACTTATTCAACAAACAACCACCACCAAATGAAGTAATTTACTGCAATTTAAAATTTCATAAAAACGTAACCTAATAACGAAACAATTACTTTGATATTTTGTAGAAACCAGGTAGAAACAACTTAGGGTAATTCCAATTTCCAGTGTTCTCCATACAATGTTTTTATATAATAGAATAACTTAAGTACCTGATTGGAACCAAAAGAAAGTAACGCAACTTTTGTGTTTTTTTCATTATCACAAAGTAAACAAAGGCTGCTGAAGTTTCAGAACAAGTGGTGCTGGCATCATTTTCTTTAAACGGTGAAACCAAACATGAGACAGTATTAGTGCCAAGTTGACGAAATAACTGAAATATTATAAAATTAAAATAATTATACTTAAGGAGCTCGTCATGCTTACCTACATAGTATTCGGAGCTAGAGTAGATATTTTGAAGCAAACACATCTGTACATAACATCTTCGCTGATTCAAAATAGGATATATTATAATTTAAAATAATTTCAATTTATTACTTTAGTGCAACTATCGTAAGAGACCCTTTAGAAAAACAAATTTGAGCAACAAGTGAACAGAACATTCAGCTTGTTTTTAACGTTTCTAAAACGTCTTTCTATCCAAAAGAAGCATTTTTTACTTAACTTACCGACTTATCCAACAACAGCCACCAGCAAAAGAAACAATTTACTGAAATTCAAAGTGCCATAACAACATAACCACAGAAAATATACTACGACATGTAACAAACATAACCATACAAATCAAGTAAAATCGCGGGAAAATCGCAATTAAAATTGACACTCTTGACAAGTACTCCACAGCGACATCTAAGTGGCACCCAACATTCTGACGAAGAAAGTACGTATGGGCAAATTATGCGTCAGTGAGAGATAGAAAAAAGCGAACAACTTTCCTATACGAGTTGCACGTCTCAGGGTTGTCTCTGTTATGTGCTCAGAGAAAGAACCCATAAATGACTTTGTTTACTATTACATGACCAACACCATAAAGATTACTATTGATACACAGGTCCTAGACATAAATATAAGAAAACAGAACGAATGTTTTTATTATGGTCCAATAATCTGAATGTCCAATAATGTATGGTCAGATCAAGCTGATGTTGAATAATAGGTCAGATACTAAAGACTCTACTGAAATTATTTCAAATAAATGAGAACCTTGTTATTAAAATTTGTTGCATTTTTACACAATGTTCATTTTTTAATTGAATAAACAATGTTATTAATATGAACAACTATTATGAAAAATATTTATATTAAATAGAAAACTAAAATAATATACAAAAGTAAAACGTTACAATTTAAATTTAGGGTCATCCCAGCAGTAATTTAAATATTATCGTTAGTATATTTAAAGGTATCAATGGAACTGAAACAAACATATGATAGAAATATTAGCATTTAGAATAAATTTTCATCAAAACTTACTTCGTGCAACAGTTCGGATCGAGTGAATCAAATTTAAAATTTGCGTCTTGGCTGTAGGCTTTTCGCCATATCCTTGAACATTTGGACTCCGTGCACTCCAACCAACTAAATTAAATATATATTTATTAACAAACTTCCGATATATTCGGTGAAATTACAAATTATGACTAAATATGAAAAATCTTACTTTTAACCAAAAATCTTTCTTCGTGTAATATACATATGGCATTTAAACATAATAATGACGCTTCAAATAAATTCCACAAAGTAATTGCCATTTTTTCAGATTTTTATGATAAATACAAAAATCGTAACCACAATTTTTAATAATACTATTTTGACAATTTGTAAAAACGTCAGCGGCACAGATTTTGCGCAGTGATGTCGGCGTGTAAGGTAAGTTCCATATGCTGCAGGCGTTAATTAACACACAACAACAAAAAAGTAATTTTGGAATCTGACATGGGCGTCGCGTCGGTTGTGTCAATGTAGTTTTCCAGTGCAGTAGGAAAACAATCTCAAATATCACCGCTGTTTTGTAGAAAGGGCGAATAAGCCATTTTACGAAAATGCGATTTACATATTTCTTTCACTTCTTTCTCTTTGCACAAATAATTTAAAGCATTATTTTTGTATTTTATAGTAAGTAATATCCTTTGAGTTTAATATAAACACTTAACAAATGTTAAATCGTTAATAGATAACTCACACAATAATAGTCATAAACGTTGAGCTTGTAAAGTTTTTCATTTGGTTTATTCGCCTTTACTAGAAAACACCGACGATATGATAATTTTAATATTCTGATTATATTGTATTGTATACCGTCGATTAAGGTACTTCCGCCCGTGTGCAAAGTCAAATTTGGCCGCTCTTGTAGTAGACTTTTTTGGTTTTTTAATTAAATTTTTTATTACTTATTATTCTTTGAAGTAAAGTAAAGTAAAGATTTTTTTTCAACCTTTCTTTTGGGATTTTGCTGCTCGTAATTTTGGACCCAGAGGTTTTGCACACTGTGTACAATAGGGAACAACTGCCCTAATAATTCACTAATAAGTCATAAAACAAATAAAATTAGGTTTGGTTAGAAACTAAAATGATAAGTGTTAAATATTAAACTCAAATATTAAAAATTTTCACTTTTTAAATCCCTACTGTTTCTAAGAAATGATTCCTGCTTTCTATTGTTAATGAAAATTTACATTCTCATCATTTTTTCAATAATTGATTGCAAAATTCCTGTTTTTTCAAAAAAAAAGTGATGGTTATTTTGAACGCGTGGGTTTGACATTTGCAATTTAGAATTGCAACTTTCAAGTCTCGATTAATAATTGCAAATTTGAAGTGACATTTAATAATTATAAAATATAATTTTGTTTACGTGTAAACCTCAATACGCCTTCGTAAAGAACAAATAATGCATTTTATTAAAAAATTAAAATAGAAATGCTCTGGGAGGTAAGAAGATCTATAGCCAAGATGTTTGGATGACCACTGAGTGAGTCGATATTGATAATGATTTCAAATCACTGGCAACTCAAATAGTTCTAGTTTTAAAAGTGTTTGTTCTGCCAACAGAACTCTAAAGTTGTATGGCATATGTTCAAATAGGCTTGATATAATGGCTTGTATGGATGAACATCTAGGTATTTGACCTCCTCACATTGCAGGAGTAAACAATAGTGACACTGCAGGACAAGTTCTTATTTTGGGTAAACTTTGTATCGCCATATCTTCAACCACTTATTTACTTTATTAAGATTTCCTTGAAAAAACATGGAAGTCACATTTGAATCGTGATTTGAAACTAATACGGTATCGTATTGTCATAAACAAAAGTACTTATTTCGATATTGCAGTTAGTTGAAAATTCGGAGGTAGAAAAAAGATACCAGAATGAACTAAGCATGGTTGCCCTGTGGTTTACCTGATTTTATGGGAACCAAAGTGGAATAGGCTTTTCCGTACTTCATAGTGAAGTGTCTATCAAATAGGTATGATTTCAGTAGTTCGCAACAAGGGTAAAGTAACTGATTTTAATTTTATAGGTCAAACCTGGATCTCAGACCTTGTCAAAAGGCCTAAAAGATGTTCAAAAATGCTGATGAGAGATACTTTTTGTATTCCTAGTGTTCTCTAGTTCTCAGTACTATTATTCTACATATGTACAAGCTCGATTGTAGAATAATTCTGTCAAAATCCAAATTGGTGATTGTATATTAGGCACTCTTCTTCTAATAGTGGCTTAAGCCTGGATATGAAAATTTTCTCGAACACTTTAAGACATAATAGACAGAATGATCTGACAATAATAGACAGCTTTTATTGGATCCTTACCAAGTTTTTGAATAAAGCTTATTTGAGCTACCTTCCATTGTGAGGGAAAGTAGCCCAATTCCTACTGGTGAGAGTTCATTCAAAATCCTTTCTTTTATCTGATCATAACTTCGTATTTTGTTAGGGTTTAAAATATTTATTATATTGTACGCCTTAACTTTTCTTTATTTTTATAGACTTAATGGAGAGGTTTTTTTGGGAAAGAGCATCTAGAATTTGATAGATCGGTTTTTAATCATCAGAAAGAATTTCTATTGCGACTGGTTTAAAAACATTATTGCCACTATTTTCCGCGAATTCATCCAATCTTGCCCAGTTTCTGTTCTAATTGGTGCTTTTGTGTTTTGACGTTGTTTGAGGTTTTTGATGACTCTCCACAGAAAATGATCTGTAGATTTTGTTTCCAAAATCTTTTACAGGTTTAAAAAATCTTTTGCAAGGGTTTCCAAAAAGTTTTTTATACTCATATTATAATGTCATAATCATACAGTCATAATAGGTGTTAAAAGCGCTCTTCCATTTCAGGACCACAAACAATTTTGACGATAAGCAGGATTCTAGCTTCTCTAGTCCAGTATCCTGATTTCACGCAAGTTTTTGTATACTACCTATATTAAACTTGTAACATCCCTCTTTTTGGTTAAAGCAATAGAGATTATTGTGAAAAAATGAATTTCAAATAATACGGTCATAGCGTGCTTTGATTTTATTAGTTAATAATTCATTTTTACAAAAAATTTATTCAAAATTTAAGAATTGTATTTTTTACAAATAAAAGTTGTTAAATTCACTTTATCAGAATAAAATTAAATCAGTACCATCACCGTAAGCCTCCGTGGCGCAATGGTTAGCGCGTTCGGCTGTTAACCGAAAGGTTGGTGGTTCGAGCCCACCCGGGGGCGATTTTTTTTGTAGAAGTACCAAATCCACATTGATGCAGTGTAGACTTCAGATCATACACTGAGTCATTGGTGCGATTCTCAATTGTATGGTTTTCCTACTATGAAATTATTTATGACGTGTTCGACTTCCTCGCCGCAGATTTTTTTTAGGATCAGCCATTTCAGTAACGACTACAAACTGAATAATTGTTAATTGAACTTTGAAACTTGAAAACATAAACAAATTAAACGATTATGTGTGAAGTTTTTTGCATCACAAGTAATTTGTTTCATTCTTTGGGTAAAAAATTCTTTGACTAATAAAACCTGAAGGTGGGTAAGGCGCCACCCGTAAACGTCACCCCTGGTTACGGGCTAGTAAGTAGTAAGAAATAACTAATTTAAAAAAAATTATTCAACCTTGATAATTTCTATATTACTTCTCGATTGGCAAGCGACAAGGTCGATCGATATCGTCTAGATTTCCGCTTAAACTATGTCTAGCATTTCCTTGTAATAAAAAGTCGAATATAGAAATTTTTTGCATAATTTTGTTGGGGCAGGTACAGGTACCCAAACTAGTCGATAGTGAAGTGACTAAACAAGAAGTTAGCGCTTTACTATCGAACTAAATAAATTCTTTCCCTTGTATTGGTTAACAAAGTCACCCTTTATTGCTTTGTTAAAAAACATCATACATTCGAGTACAAATTGCAAGTACATTCCCGGAAAAATGTTCGATTAGGAATCCCCATAAGTGGTTAGCAATGCTCTCGCGACGTCATATTTGGAATCTCCCTTGTGCAGAGGCAAATAAATGCCTGCGTCAGTCGCGTAAAAATAGCAGGATTTTAATTTCGGTTTTGTGATGTGTGAGAAAAGCAAAGCAACAGCTTTTGTTGTATATTGCTCGTGTGATGAATGCAATTTTATTTCTGCGGGAAAAGTAATGAAACAGAATTTCGTTTAAATACGTAGAATACGAATGTTTTGCGGGTATGCTTGGTTGTATATTGCGATCATTTAAATACCACGTGGGTATTGCTACCGGCTTCTCTTTATCACTGTTAACACCAAAGCATCGCGAAGTAGATAACACGTATAGTTCATATCCAACGTTCGTGTGTGCATGTGTGTATATTGCATTGGTGTCGGCATTGAAAATCTGGAACGACTGCAGCACACCTTAATGAATTATGATTCGAAACAAGTTTTATAAAAATATTACTTATTTTTCAAATATATTTATAGTTGGAGAATTCTGTTAACTGTTCGAGTGAAAAGCGATATTTTTTATTAAAATTTTGGCCTTTTGGAGACGGGAAAGTGACGTTGACGGAACATTAGTGGCATTTTAATTTTTGACGTGATATTTAATTTTTTCAAGTTGTAAAGTATAAATTAATATTAAAAATGCAAACTGGTAACGGTGCTAATTCGGAAGGCAACTCCGATAATCTTGAACTTAGTCCTTTAAATGGAGATAAACGAACGCGCTTCCAGGTAAATAAAGTGAAAAATGTAAGTCCAGAACGTTCAGATTCTGCCGTAATCAACGTTAACACCGAAGATGAATATACTGACGATGAAGATAATATCCATTCGGTTACCGAAAGGACCAGACTTAATTCGGATTCAGACACAAAATATGCTAAAAGTTTTAGGTAAGCCAAATGGAAAATTAAATTTTCTAATAAATCATCTTTTTAAAAGTTTTCCCTATTGAATTTTTATTATGTATTATTTTTAAATTTTGGACAGTTCATTCAAAATAAAAATATTTACGAACTTTTCAAGTGTAAAATACTGAAAATAATATTTTTATGGGTGTAATTCCTAGGCATATTAAAGATCAATAACATTTTAAAATTGAATTTCGAACAACATGATTGTTTAATCAAAGTAGATTTCTTATCATTCAAATATTGTTTATAATTTTCAATGACCTTGTACAACTAAATATTTGGTATGCAATCATATTAATTAGTATGTTCGTTAACAATTTTGGACTATCAGTTGAACATTGACAAGGAAAAAGGTTGTTTTGGCTTTTGATTATTTTATTTTTAGACAAAATTATTAATTTTGTATTGCTCTTACGAATTTTGAAATTTTTTTATTTTTGACTTTATATTAAGATTTTTTAAGCGTGGGAACTGGGAAGTGAACGTTATTATTTATTAATAATAAATTAAATTTTTTCTATTGTTTAGTTGACTGAATGGTTAAAGTTTATAAATATGTAATTAGCTGTAACGAAATGTCACGAAATATTTTATATACAATCATATTATGTATATTACGAAATTTAAACAATACATGCATCCCAAGAGAACTTAACAATATTCTCTACAATATATTATACAAAGTGTTCCTAAACATTTGTCAGGAGGAATTCCTTGGGTAATTTTATAAAAGTGTTTCTTGAAAATGGGTAAGAATATAAGGTATGTTTAGAAACATCCTGTATTTGTGTGAGTAACGTTAGGTGCATTCACATTCATGTACCTATAATAAAAAAATATTTTTAATAATTTAATGTGTTAAACTTAACTTTATTATAATTTATTTAAATGTATAAAGGATATTATGGTAAAACACAATAAAATATAATAAAAATTACAACATTGCATCAATTATTAGGACCAAGAACTTGTAATAAAAAACCATTAATTGCGACAATGTCAAGAAGAAGAAAAATGTAAACATTATGTTAATAATAACTACATTCTTCTCCTTAAAATAATGGAATGATTGATTAAACATATAAAAAAACCATTCGAACAAGATCGAGAAAAGAGTTGATTAGTTGACTCATGATAATTAATGGAATTAGAGCATTACAGTATAGAGCTTTATTTTAGTTTTGCATTGAAAAATATTTCTAAAAATACATGTGCAACTAATTCTTTTATTAAAGTAACCAGAAAAAAAATGAATAACGTATTCATTCTTTCCCCATTAAACTTTGAAATTTTTCTAATTTTTAGGGTTTGGTATGTGTAATCCAATTTCTTGAAACTTTCCATCTCCTACTTTTTAATTTTTCACCTTTTAGACATTTTCGGTATTAACATAAAATGTTTTTTCTTTAAACGGTCAAAAACTTGCTGCTTTTGCATAAGATATTATTGGTATATATTAAACTTGAAGGAAATTTAAAACTTCAAAAATTGATTTTTTGACTTGATCATTTAGTACTTTAAATTGGCCCCTTTAGATGATTATACTTTAGCTGTCTTGAAGTTATTAACATCAAATATTGTTAATTTTAGCTTTGGTAAATTAAAATTTTTACGAATCTCTGAATTAAAAAAAGTAATGGTCACTCTAATTTTCAGTTGTCGAAGATAATACCATAAATTTTTAATAGTAATTAGTGAAGTATTATTTTGAGGCTGTAATAGTTATAAATTATTTTAATGTTAATATTTACCGCTTCTTCTCAATAAACAAAATTATCAAGGATCAAGTCTCTCACCTCTTCCTTATATTCCCAAAATTTTGAATTCAATTAAATGTAAATAATATGATGTTAGTGCGAAACTTATTTTTTCTTCTTGTTTCAATTCTCTTGCTTTCTTATAAATTCACCAATTTTTCAAATTAATTATCAGATTCAATTAACTTGTCTAATAAGTAACTGGCAATAAATTACTTTTGTTGATTTCTTCCAAAAATAATTCCAAATTTAATCTGATTAATTTGATAAATTGTGATATCGTTAATTTTAATACCGTGGTCGCCTGTACAGCAAAAATGTTTGGTCGCCTTTATTTTCGAAGATAATCCACGAAGACGAAAACTAAATTTACTCCGGGATAACTCAAAATCTAATCAAGGAATTTTATTTATTTTAGGCGTATTATTCGTTATTAAATCTTCAATCGAATGACCTAAAATTATAAGAATTCATTTTACCTTTTTATTTCTGATAAAAACGGGACATTAACAATCTGATTGATTTATTTTGTAAGTCGCAATTTTTTTCACTAGACAATTACATCAAAATTTCTGCGTATAAATCTCTTTGGCTTTTTAATTTTAGATTAATTCAAAGACGCGAAGCTCCAGAAGTTTTAATAGGTCTAATTCAACAGCAATTAGCTTCTAAAATAATAATCAGTTTTAATAAATTTTATTATGAATTTTATGTTCAATTGTTAATAATGACGACGCAAAAACAACAATCTCGTAAATAATGTTTTTCTACTAAAATAAAAATTCAAAAGTTTTAAAAAGAGGTAAGCAAGATATTTTTGCTGCCTCTCTCTTTCTCTCTTAATTTTTATTTTTCTTCTATTTTCGAAAAAAACTTACTTAATTGTTTTAAAATTTTCAATTTGACCCATTAATTGAGGCGCTCAGATCTAAAGTGGATCAAGTCACAACAAAAATTTTTTTTTAAAGTCCATTTTTAGGATTACATACATACATGTAAGGTAAAAATAGACTTTAAAAAAATTTTTTTTCTGATATTAAGAGAGAATCGTCTAAATAATCCTAAATTGTTACAATTTATTGAAAAATAATAATATACAAATAATAAAAATTAAAAAATTAAAATTAGATAGAATGACCGCCGACAGATTGGCCATAACAGTGAAAGAGTGTAGGCCGAAAAGCAAAAGAAATGTAGGAAAAGCAACGAAGAGGTGGGAGGCAGCCAAGGTCTAATACTGAAAGTGTAGAAGAAGAAGAATTAAAATAGATAGATCAGTTTTTTGTTTTAGAACATATATTATTAAAACAAGTTAAAATTCTGCCATTGTGAACTCCGTCTTGTTGGAACCACATATCCTCCAAGTCAATGATATTATTCATTTACATTTTTACAAACTGCGTAAATGTTTTGAGTTGAAGGTCTATTCTATAACGAAGACTTTATATTTGATACTTGGTTTCTTAAATTGACTGTTTAATCAAACATAATTATTATTAAAAGCATTATCAATATAATTAGAAAATCTTCTATTTGGAGACTTATTGATACATGCGATAATACTAAACTATTATAAACTATTTTTATCAATTTCCACGAGGTTGGCAAAAACAGCAAGTTAAATAACCCTAAACTTAAAAAGGGTACTTGAAACTTCTAACGGATTTATTATCACAAAGGTAGTTGTACAGTCAAGATCAAAAGGGATCCACATTTTTTTGGAAAATTGATAAGTTAAATTGTACTTTCATAAAACCAGTGCGGATCTGATGATATCAGTTTCACGAGTAGAATCGTGAATGAGATTGAAACATGTAATCCGATAAGGTGTCTTTTGATTTTATAAATTTTTTTTGCTAATTATTTCAATAAACTTTGAATGCTGATGACGGTCCTGACTATATTTACTATTGTTGTGTTAATAATTTTGTAAATAAGTATAAAATTTAATATCTACTTGTAGATTATTACTTAGACCTCTTCTCAACTATAAATTTTAGTTTATGCGATAATACCCATATTATATTTGTGATGCGGTAAAGGTGATATGCATAAGAAATATAATATATATAACAGACTGTAATAATTGGGAAAAATATCTTTTAATTCAAAAAATTTGTTAGGTTTTTATTTTTAGTACTACCTACAATTTTTTTGAGTTTAATTTTTATTAAGCTATAAATTTTATTATTTTAGTTTATCAAGTTTATTTTTGTCATGGTTGTTATTTTTCTAAATAATTTCGATTGTAAACAGGAACATGGAAAACCTATCCACGCAATCTTAATCAGTTCGTAATTTGTAAGCAAATAAGCGGAGGAAACAATACCGTATTTCGGTTCTTTTAAAACTTTTTCTTAAATTTATTTTCGTATCAGTAAATGGTTAAAATAGTTTAAAAATGGAAAAAGATAGTATCTTTTTTTCGAATTCTAATTCTTTTTGCTCCCCTCCCCCCTTTGCGCCCTCCATGTTGAGAACCGCTAAAGTACTCGTACTTAATAAAAATTGATAGCCAAGAATATAGGTGTGAAAAAGTAGTTATTAATATTTCAATAAAACACTCGATTATTTCTTATTGGCAAATAATATTGATCACATTGGCGTATTTTATTGATATTACTTGTGTATTCATTGAAATGCACTTATAACCTAAATATTTCAGCCACCTCCTTTTACCTTGATGTAAATTATTTTTAAATTAATTGTTACACATGTTCTTGTAACACTTGCATTTGAATTTACAATTTCTAAATCTCAATTATCGTACGTTGTACTGAATTCTAGTTACATAAGTATTATAATGGAATGATTACTAATATTATAAAGTTCCTAGGGAATTATTATAATTAATAAGTAATATTATTAAGTAATAATAAATTAAATAATATTGGTACACTAACATCTTTGACATTCTGCCAAGTTAATTATCATTAAATATCTTTTCAAACGAAATTTCAAGTCTTTGCCGGAGCTTAAAACTTCGCCTCCTTTCGTTCCTCACAATATTTCTTTTTTTTCCTGCGAATTTTTAACTTTCTTAGGGAATTTTTGGGTTCTGAATCCAAAATATTCGTCAGATTTGGTCTATCAGATGTAGTTTTTGAGATACGCTTTATTATTTTTTTTTTTAGTAAAAAATGATCTTATTTTAAACTTATGTATGTCAACTGCCAATCGAAAAGAAAACCAAAACATATAAAGTAAGGTATAGGTATTTATTTTATATTTTGGGGATAATTTTTGTGTTCAGATTTCAAAATAGCTGTCAGATTTGGTTCATCAATATCAATTACCCGTATCTCAAAAACTGAAACTACTACGAAAAAAAAATGCTAGCAATTTTTGGAATTAGCACATCAAAAATATTTAAAATCTTACCACCATGACAAAAATTTTAAATTGTTGCCCTATGATAAATGCAACTGAAAAGCTTTATAGAGAACATTAAAGAAATTAAATACGTAACAAAAATCATATACCTATACTAACACCTACTCATAAAGATAAAAATGCATTTAATTTATTACCGGTCATTGAAATGCAGGGATGCGTTATGCTATGGTCTGGATAGTAATATTCTATAGGTACTGTAATAAATTATGGACAACATTTTAAAAGAAAAGAAAATAAATAATGTCAATTATCAAACATTATTGAATCTATCGTTCGGCTCATTTCCTTGGCTGGTCAATAAATTTCATTTTTATCGATTCCAAATTATTTTGAAATAAGCTCATGGATGAAAGGATCTAAATACTTTATTATTTTTTCTGACAAATTATATAATCAAGTAAACTACCCTCAAAGTACATGAAAAATGTACCATGAGAAAATTTTCAAGTTAACATAAACAGTATTACTATTGTGAGAAAATGAACAACCTGGTAGGTTATGAAGGGGTGAGGTATTATAATTAAGATTGACTTGAATCCCTATTTTAAAGTAGACCGGTTACATGCTACATGTAATGAAAGGTCAATTATTCATAAAAATGTATCGGAAGTATAGAGTTTTCCGTTAAATTTTACACCTTTACTTTGTTTTGAATACTGGTTGACTGATCATGTATTTCATTGAAAACATGAGAATTTTAATTTTTTTAAATTTAAATAGAACAATCTTTAATATTTAACTTGATTTAATAAATTATCATTATTAGGTCTATAGAATACAAAGTGATAATAATTATTATTAATATAAAAATAAAATTTGTAATAATAATAGTACCTACTAATAATAAAAGAAAATTTATTTGAAATATGTTAAATTTATAGGGACAATAGAAATGATGCGCATGAATAGATTAATTAGTCTATAAGTAACATAATTATGCAAAAAAATAAAAATTTTCAAAATTGATTTTGCCAATACTATGTAAAATTTAAAAGTAGATCACTATTGCTTTCCTGTGAGAGTTTACAATAATAATATCGTTGTATATTTATTTACTCACCGATATGATTCATTCGCTATGATCTAATTTTGTATAACATTGTAGTTGTCAATTTGAAAAGTTATTAGTATGAAACACTAGCAATGGGGTTTTGTATAATGCTGTTACCTCCTATAGAGTCAAGGTTCGTGATTCAGAAAACAATAGGTACTCTAATCTTATGGTGACGGTAATAATTAATTTAATGATTTATTTTTAACTCTGCCGCGATTATCAAATGTAGCGTCAAATATCTACTAAACATGAACAATATTATCCATGTTTGATTGATATTGGATACTATGTTCGATAGTATGTGGCTTTAAAACATCTAAGTAAACAAATCTAATAAGTAATAATAAAAATAATAGCAAATTTTTGTTGTTATATCTGTAACAGTATAATTTAATTTTTATATTACCACTCCTTTACTCACTAAATAAATAAGTCTTACTCATAAATAAATACTAATGTAAGTACATAAATGCGAAGTAACCGTTGGGGCATAATGATTACTTGTCACTTGATTCTTCTTCTCAGATTCCTTCGTCCTACGGAAGGACATAGTGACATTTTTTCAAATGTTCTCTGGGCAAATTACACCTCGGTGGTTTGCCGTTGCCTTCCGAGTGGAGACGGTCAGAATCATATTCTTACTTCACCCGGAGTCGAACCGGGTTTTCTGTATTAGCAGTCTGTGCGATTAATCGCTATGCTAACGACCGTTTCTTGATACTTTCATTGATTGATTGATTGATTGATGTCATTTGATACAAGATGTAAATTATATTAAATATAAATTTAAAAATCAATATTAACAGCAGAGTGAGTGAATTGCCGAGAGGTTAGCATGTTATCTGGATTTGTTGTCCAATCGCATCGTTGCATGCATGGGCATCCATAGGATCATTTTCAAAGGAGAGCAAAATCAAAAAAAAAATTTATTATAAAATATTTCTAATCATTTAAAATTGAAATTTTAAAAACTTGCGCTGGTGAAATATTAAATGTCTAAAAAAAATTAAACAGCCTAGAGTCAGGGGGCAGCTACCCCTTTTGACTAGCTTAATTTTTTATGGAAAGCAATGATGAATATACAATTCTAGGGTGTAGTGTTTTACGAGGACATCTAGAGCCTTGACGGCAAGTGTGACCATCGGCTCCAGGCCGCAATACAGCAGAAGAAGCGATAAACTTACAATATTTAATCTATATGAACGGCTTGAAGAGTACACAAGTTAAGGCCATGTGACACGTGTGTAAATTTGTTAACTTTGCTAGCAAAGGTATAACAAACTCATTGATTGGTTAAACAAACTAATGTTAGTACCGATGTTGGTTGGTTCAACCAATCAATGGGTTGTTACTAAATTTGTTATAGTATACGACGACACCTGTCATATATTGGCTTTAAAGATAATTTTAAAAAAGCAAAACGTCACTTTTGTGGCGAGACTGTAGTTTAGAAGACCGTAGGAGTGTGGAGTGTTTTCCACTACTTTCGAACCTGCTATTTTTTCTTTAAACTTTGAAAACTAATAAAAACGTTAAAAATTATTTACCTGATGTTTAAATAACAAAATTAAAAAAATGACATTTTTATGACAAACACATTTAATTTTATTTTGTGTACCGCCAATTTGTATAAGAAATTGTATACATCTTCGATTCCCGGATCAGTAGACCGAAACGTAGTAGTCAGAAATGTGGGATCAGAAGACATACCTGAAATAAATGAAGCAGAGATACTAGCAGCATTAAACCAAATGAAAAATAAAAAAGCTTGCGGGGAAGATCAAATCACCTCCGAAATGTTAAAAGCTGGAGGGAAACCAATATTGCAGGCCCTAGAAGTGTTGTTGAATAAATGTCTCGAGGAAGGAAAAATACCGACACAATGGCAAAATTCGGAGGTCATTCTATTGTTTAAGAAGGGTGATAAGACAAACATAGAAAACTACCGACCAATAAGCCTGCTATCACATCTGTACAAATTATTAACAAAAATTATAACAAATCGTCTAACCAACAAATTTGACTTCTACCAACCTGTCGAACAAGCCGGATTCCGTAAGGGCTACAGTACATTAGACCATATCCAAACATTACGCACACTGATAGAAAAATGCACTGAATATAACATCCCACTTTACCTGGCATTTGTTGACTATCAAAAGGCGTTTGATTCTATAGAGACGTGGGCTATTTTAAAAGCACTAAACGGGGCAAGAATTGACTCTAGATACTCAAACCTTCTAGATTATATATACCAAAATGCCACAATCCACGTAAAAATAAATGAAGATATGAATACTAGCAAAATACCTGTCAAACGAGGAATTCGCCAAGGAGATACAATATCGCCAAAGTTGTTTACTCTGGCTATGGAAGATATATTCAAAAAACTTGCATGGGAAAATAAAGGTATAAATATCGATGGTGTCTGTTTGAATCACCTACGTTTCGCAGATGACATAGTGCTCATAGGTACAAGCGCGGAAGAAATAGAATCTATGCTGAAAGAGTTGAGTGAAGAATCTGAACTTGTGGGTATGAAAATAAACCCAAACAAAACCAAAATACTGAGCGCAGGTGAAGTGAATTTAGAGATACATGGTCATAACATCGACAATGTACAGGAATACGTGTACCTTGGACATCTTATAAAGTTGGGAAAAGAGAACCAAAGTGCTGAAATAAGCAGAAGAATTCGACAGAGCTGGGCCGCTTTTGGAAGACTGGGATACATCCTAAAAAGCACAGATGTTCCAATAAACTTAAAAAGAAAAGTATATGCCGCATGCGTTCTACCCGTCACCACATATGGTATGGAAACTATAGCGTTGACGATAACAAATGCAAATCGATTAAGAGTCATGCAACGATCAATGGAAAGAGCCATGCTTAGTATATCGTTGAGGGACAAGATAAGAGTAGTAGAAATCCGAGAAAGAACAAAAGTCCCCGACGTAATAGGTAGAATATCTCGGTTGAAATGGAATTGGGTGGGACATGTGGCAAGGCATGATTCCAAAAGGTGGACCTACAGAACTATACATTGGCGCCCAAGAATATCTAAAAGAAGCGTGGGAAGACCACAAAAAAGATGGTTGGACGATGTGAAACGAATAGCGGGGCGGGAGTGGTTCCGGAAGGCAACGGATAGGGAAGCATGGAAAGAAATGAGAGAGGCCTACATTCAGGAGTGGATAAGCACAGGCTAAGAAGAAGAAGAAGAAGAAGTACCGCCACAGCGGCAGACAAACTTTTTGTCAGCCGTTTGTTAGAAAGTACCATATAACGATAACATTAAAGTAATTTTTTAAATTTACGCAATTAATATAAGTTAGCCACAGCCGTGGAGTGATGTGACCGCTGGTTGAGTACAGAGCAGAAATTCTGGGTTCAAATAGCGGACTATACAGAATTTCTTAGTTCGGCCTTTCAGTGGACATCCACACGGTACGGTGAAATAGATATTGATTTATCGGAAATAGGTAATATGGGGACTAATCCACCTCGCTAATCGGATTTGTAATTCCCAAAAAGGGAAAAGCAATATTCTACTTAGAACGTAAAAAGCTTAATGAATGATAAGCTACTTCTTGTTGAGATATCCTATATAAATGCAGCTTCCACAATGATACAAAAAGTTAACATTTTATATAACTGCATCTCTTGTATAATTTTGTTGAAAAAGAATTAATGATACAAATTTTGTTTCCGCTTTAGATTAGAATTTGAATGGATTTATACACATAGAGATAGTTTTTCAGGAATTTGTAAATTCAAAATTTTTATGGTATACTATGTAAAAAAACATGACTCGTTTTTAGTAGTAAATGGACTTTGTGTAGTGGATTTTTTATAACCTGATTTTTATTTTGTCCTTAATGTTTATTCAAATATAAGCAAGGACATAATATATACATAAATATTTAAATGTTTTAATTATAATTCTGTAAACAAGGAAGCTGCAATAGAATCTAATACGAAATTCTGGGCAGCCTTGCAAATTATTTTGTTGTTTCATATTAGTGATCAAGGGGTGGCTATTGGCTGATAGACTATAGAGTAATAATAGTTATTTATGTACCAAGTCTTGAAAGTGCATCTTTTTGGTATGAGCGTGGAAAATTATAGACTGAGGCGCAGCCGAAGGCTATGACCACGCAAATGCCAAAAAGACACTTTAAGGATAAGGTGCATACACTATTTTATGTTTAATTGGAATAAAATGTCCACTTTTTGCAAAAAATGTACGATAATAATTATGTTATACGGAATAATTTAACGAAATACGTATGTATAATGATCCAGTTGCTAAGCAATGAAATATTTAAAATTCACAAAATACGTCAAAAATATTTGTCAAAGTGTACATTTTAGTAGGATTGCACATAAAACATTTGAGGTTATGACATTTCTGTACTAAAAAGTAAAATTTGACATTTTTGTACTAAAAACAGCTACTTTCAGTATTGTTTTGAATATGTGAAAATGTACATTTTAGTACGATTGCACTAAAAGCATTTAAAATTTTGAAAAATTAGGTACCTACATAAAAGATTTGTTGTCAAATTTTTGCTTTGAAATATTAAATTAAATCTTAAAAAGCAATTATATAATGTAAATACAGTAGAACTCTAATATATCGAAGTTCAGCTTATCTGTACCCACCCACAGAATATCAAAATTTAAGGGGTCATTTCAATATTATGATAATGTACCATCTTTAACAAACACAAATTTAAACTAGCAGATCGCTTTCTCAAAACGCTTTAGTACTTGTTGAAAAAGAGCTCCTCTGAACCCGTACCATTTAATCATTTATGAACACTTCAAAATAACACTCGGCTATAAGGAACAAAAATAAAAGTTACGATTAAAATCCTAGACTTTTACGCATATTTCGGTTATAACAAACCTTCGACTACAACGAATTAGATCAGCAATAATTGGCTTAGTTGCGCCATAAGTGAAATAAGATAGCAGCATAAAGGTACAAACATAGCAAAGATGTCGAAGTGGATGTCGATTTTAAATTAGAAATTTACTAAGTAAAAACATGCCATAACAGACATTTTAGATTGAAATCAATTTTTCTTCAGCATCCGGGATTCATTTTCAAACTTCTTATTTTATAAAATTTTACTTTCTACTTCATTTCATCTGACAACTTTCATCTTCTTTCTGTCTTACGGGAACCTTTTTTTAATTTTTATCTTCCCATTCTTATAAACAAAATTACTGCTTGATTTGTCATAATTTAATTTTTACTTTTCACTTACATTTTATACATAATTTTAAAATTTTTGACTATTCAAGAATACATAAACTTAAAAATATCTTATTATGATGTATACATGCCGCATTACATTTTCAAAAACTATTTGAACCAGAGGCTATAAATTACAGCAATTTTGCCAAACTTTTATTATAACGTTATAACTACACATATTTTTCTCTTTATGTTTAGGGCTTCCTATTAGAATGTCGTCAACAGGAAATTGACGGAAAAAAATTAGGAAAACAAAAAAAACTGATATGAGAGAAATTTTTTTCCAAGATGTAATTCATATAATTTCACGTAAATAATATAAATAAGCTATTATGAATTTACCAAATGAGGTTGTTTGAGCTTTCAATTTTGATTATTTTCGAAAACAACAGCATCTTATAAGTTTATTGAATACAAAATTCAAGTTTGGAATTTTAGGATTATAGCAATAATAGTTTGTAATAGCTTATTAATAAGATTTCCGTGAATTTATATGAATTATTTTGAAAAAAAAAAAAAATTTATGCATAAAAGTTACTTTTCTATACTCTTTTATTACCTGTTGATGAGGCCCATCTTAATTGCTATTTTAAAATTTTTAAAATAGTTCAATAATTGAACAAAATTTATGATTTACTTTTGTTCAAATGCATGATTTTAAATGCTAACCTCCGTTGTATAAAAAAGGTGTTAATTAAAACAATTACTGATACGGCTTATTTGATTTCCAGGCACTTGACTCGAGAAGCACTCCCTAGATTGGATAACTACAGAAATATTATGTCATTACAAGCAGCAAATAGACCAACCTTGGACGAACTCCACAATGCTACCCTACCGAGTAAGGTAAGAAAATATTCTTACGAGTGAGGTTTTATTAAAAATTCCAGAAAAATTTATAAAAGCAATATTGTACTTTACGTTATATTTAATTTACAAAAAATGACGCATAAAGGAATGTTGATAGCAAAGTAATTAAACATGATATTAAAGTAGGTACGACTAGTAATTAAATCAAAATCGTTTAATCATATCCGGCGAGGGAAAAATTTTTGGTCTCTTTGATTCTTGGTAATCTGAATGTACGTAGGTAGCCAAGCAAGTTAGTGTTGTGTAATGAAATTACTGAAACAGTTTTAGTTATTTTTATTTACTTATTATTGATACAGACAGCAGGTAATTCTCTAGGTAACTTTGAGATAGCAAAACTATTTTCCTACTTTTCATAACTTTTGTGTGAATACTAATAGTGCTATATTACTGTCGGGTACGTCGCATAGTCGGCCTTCGGCCTCACCCAGTGTTACGCTATCTACATTTTTTTAACGAAATTCGCAGCAAAGGGTCTTTTAAAAATTTCCAATCGATAGAACTTTTCATTCATGAATTATTTTTAGTGAGACAAATTTCTCAAAATGTCTATCACTATTTTTGTCATTAATTATCCTGAACTGATTTGATTTTTGAAAATTTTTTATAATTATTGATTTACTCAAATTAAATATTAATTGCGTACTTATTGTTTTACATATTTCAGTAGTTATCCTTTTTTTACAATTTTTTATTTTGAGTAAAGACAATATCGCATCCATGTGACAAAAGGCTTTGTTCCACAAAAAATAAATTTAAATCTTTAGAAGGAATGCTGTTAAGGCAAGTACAAATTAAGGAAAATTAAGAAAAATAAATTTAAAACTGTCTTTTAATTAAAAACACAATTACCCGAGAAGTATTTTCAAATATTGTTAACTATAATTATATTATTATTTAGAATTTATTTATATCGTGAAATTGTAACGTTCAATAGTTGTTTCTTTTTTTTTCTGAGTAAAAAAATAATTTTGAGAAAAACAATTCTTTTTGTTCGATATTGATTTATAATATTAAAACTCTAAACATTTATTTAACATTAGTATATTAACAAAGTGTTAATTTATCTGTACATAACTAAAATATTGTAAATAAAATAGCAAATATAGGCTATGTTATTGTGTTTATTATACGCACATGTAGTTGTAAAACTAATAAATCACCTCATCAAAGTTTGCTAGGTATTTAACCACTTCAAGTCCACATTAGTTGTTTCAAATTCATTACAGTAGGTACATTTGATAAGGGCCCAGCCGACGTGGCAGTGGACGTGTCAGAGGCGACTCTGTATCTTAAGTGGTTAAGAAACATCTTGTATTTCTTATTTATATATTTTTTTAAATTTTAATCGTAAATACATTTTTCATTAGAAATTCATTTAATAAAAAAAACTTTAATGAACAATAATACTTCAATTTATTAGTAGGTTATGTATGAAGTATCTTAATGAAAATTGTACAGACAACATTCATACATATTAATATTATAGAGGAATAAACACAATTAATTTATTATGTCGTTATAATCAAATTAAAAAATCTACTACTCATCTTGTGATATTTAAAACTAAATCCAAACATCATCCTATATTAGTTTTTATTATATTTAATGAAGTTTTAAAATAGCCTTCCTTATACTGCATTAGCAAGGATACGTATGGAGAGTAAAAAACGACCTTTGACTTAATTTAAATATTGTTATATAATGTATTAAAATAGTTAAGATATACAGATAGTAAATTGATTTACAAAAATTTTTGCGAACAAGTTGGTAAATATTGCGATGAAGAAAATTATGAAGTATACTATAAGATATCCCGAGGTTACGTTAAAGGTCACCTTACATTTCATATTGCAGAATTTAATTGAAGTCTTGTTAGATATTTTACAATAAATTAATACTTATTTTTATATAATTATGTTTTGCAATATTGCGGTTTCGGTAATAATTAAATGGAAACAGAAACTTTTTATACCTACTTCCTTACATAATGAGATGCACACTTACTTGTTCTAATATTAGACCATACACGAGAAGATTGTAGGTATAGTTAAAAATAAGATATGCTAGCTAATTTAGTTTATTGCAAACTCGAGATAGACATTTACTATGTTTATATTGATGGTTTCGACCCAGTTCAAATCTATGCACTGAAAGTTGGCGTGCCGAAATAGACCACTTCTCCGTTCTTACGACTGCTACAATTTAAGCTTCCAGTTACATATTAGTTTCAATTTACTTATTTAGTACATACCCGCAATTTGGATTTTATAAATAAAACAAGAGTATAAAGCTCACAATGTTTCATGTGGTTAACACACATCATCAGGTGCTCCTGCGAATATTGGAATGTAATTACGATACGTTGGAGGCAACAACAAAATTATTATCATTTAAGTTGTTATAATAGATTAAACATACAGAATTCATGTAAGAATATAATAAAATTTATGAAACGATGATAAAGAATGACATCTGGTAAATATCAAAAGTCAAGCACGTCAAATGAAAATTGAACTGTTTTTATAGTAACTACAAAAAAAAACAAAAACTGGAAATGATACCATAGTTTTGTGCTAATTATGTGCTCTTTTCGCGAGTTTGGTGCTCCAATAATTTTGCGGTAAAAGATAAATCTGTAGTAGCAGTTGTGAGTTTATACAAACCTGGCACCGACACTTAGAAAAATCGATATTTTTTAAAATTAAAATTTTCTTACCACGAGATCAAAAAACGGGAAAAGGCTTCATGCAAAACAGTAAAAATGCTAACTTTTGATACAATTTTTAATTTTATTGATACCACAGTAAATTATCTCATTACCATAGTCAAAACAAAGCAACTTTTCCCATTAAATGAAATAGATTTATTTTACTGAAGTTACGATAACGCATTTCAAATGTCATAAAATAATACATTGTAATAGCATCCACACAGTTTCTAAATAAAACGAGTACAATAAAATTATCTTTTATTTCTTTTTACATAACATACAATGTAATCCCAATAGTGTAAATTGCTCACTTAATTCGGTTGAGTTTACAGTTAAGTTCTTATTTTTCTATACGATTAAATTTACACAGAATTAAGCGTCGTTTACATTCACTTTTGAAGACGTTAAAACTTGAACTTAAAAAATTAACGTACGAAAAATTAAGCTATCTAATAACAAATAACCTAAGCTCTTACTTTTCCAAACCTCTCGGCTTACGTTAGTTGTTAAACTGTGCTCTTCTTTTTATTAAAATAAATTATTGGCAAGTTAAGGATTTATACTCCCCTCTCCCTCAAACAGTTGGCAAGATTCGTCTCTAGTCTGCTATAAAAGAAAGGTGCTGCATAACGTAAAAGGAATGATTGAATGGATTAACTGCTTTCTTAGGAAAGGATCAGAAATGCGAAAGGACTGTTCATTTTACTAAGCGGAAAAACATTTATTGATATAACTTTTTCTTGTTATCAATAAAATGGTATAATATTTAACTAAAGTGAATATTAGAGCTTGTAAAATATATTTTTCTTTGATGATCACCGAGATGATCACTGTATGTTTACATCCCGTAGAAATTTCGAACATTTGAATTAAACGTGTTGCATAAGCTTTTGCACATGTTCTGCTGTCACTTTGGGACTAGCTACGTTCCAAATTTCATTAAATTTTTTTAAAGTTGGAGCTTTCTGACAATATTTATTAAGTGTCATTTAACTATAGTTCAATATCTATCAATAGAATTTGGAGGATTGTCTTCTCTTTAGCCAAAAACGACATTATTCCAACGCAAAAGTTCAAGCCCAGCACCAGCACAGTGAGCAGCAGCTTCACGTGTTCCAATTGAAAAAAATGTTGAACTTTTCACATCACATCAATAAATCACTTGCCATACAAGAACTTTTATTCCAATTTTGTCTATCTGGACCATCTTCATTTCATTAGCCACATCTTATCCTATCACAGCATTATAATATTTTAGGCTTTCTAATGTCCTGGTGTTCATTTTGACGTAAGTTTTGTCGTCCATTAAAGTGCACTAATTTTTGTTATCCAGCAAAAATGTGTATCACTTTTTGCACCTCTTTTCTGACCTTTGTTGTTGTTCTGTGAACCTTATAAGTGTTATTTGGTTTTTATACGTCTTAATATTGTTTATTTTTTTTAATATTTTGTACTGTGTTTGCACTACATAACACCAGGATTCTTTGAAATTTCCTGTACAGAGATATTTCTGCTGAACTGAGCAGCTTTAAGACTTTCTCTTCGGCCACATCACTTTAAGCCTCTTGTCTATGTCATTATTTTAGTAGGTATAACATAAAGCGTATTATAGATCTTATACATTTTTTTATTGATTTGGAACACCTCTGACTTCGAAAATCGAATTATTTTTGCACTAATTCTAATAGATCATTTTTCAGAACATCACTTTTGCGAGATAAGTTTTTAAGCTTGATAGCTAATTCGCTCGATGATGTTAATTTTTAATAAAAATAAGGAACCAAAGGTTAGAAAAAAAGCGGCCGACAATTATAATTATTACACCCGGGGATTAAAGTTGTCCGCTTAGTAAAATGAACAGTCCTTATGTCTGCTGATAATAGAGAGCGGCGTCAGAAAACTGGTTTACCATCAAATATAACAGTTTGCCATCAAAATGGCCACTGCTTACATTATTTTGTTTTCTAACGAAAACATAAATTTGAAGTAAATTTCCATCTGCTGAAAATGTGTTTTTGTTGGCCAAATATTTTAATCTATCAATGAAAACAAAACAAACTGTATCTATTTTGTTGGTAAGCATGTGCACTGAAAAACGACCACAATTATTCTTTTTTGTAAGACCATCTTTCATCATTACAACAAAAATCTCAGCTTTCGGCTTTGTACTTGTATTTTATTCATACCCACCACTGCAGCCCATAAATGAATTAACGACATTCCTGTTACCGACCGTTCACTGGCCACAAATTTATTTTACGAAAAAGAAATAAATTAACAAATAACCTAAGCTCGTACGTTTCCAAACCTATGAAAGCTTGCTCTATTTTTTAATAAATTTGTAATTAGTGAGTGTACGTACGGTCGGTAGCATACATAACGGATAAGATTATTATATTATTGTTTTTACGGTGGACATCAAGATAAAAAATACACAACAAAAATAAATCTTGGCTTCTATAGTTCACATTATCTAGAACTAAATAATAATGTTCACGTTACCGAGTAGACATAGAAAAAATTGGGGGTTAGGAGGATCAGGATGCTCATAATTTCTAATGTTTACGTTATAGAGTTTCTACTGTATTATATTATTTTGTATGTTGTATAAACGTGATTCTTTCTGCTTGAAACTTCTTTCTTTACACCGTATAGTTTCTACATAACAACAAATACATAAATCGCTTATTTTTTATAATTGTACATAAATTATGAAGTACTTGCATGTACATAATATGTATATATTTTTTATGTATGTACATAGTATGTACATACAGTTTAAAGGGAAATTTTAAATTTATTGAAGAGTTTGAGGTTGCACTGTAAATATATGCAATTGCAATAGAATAAAAATTACTTATTTAAATAGCGGATTTCTCACCTTTTTTCAGTTACTTTTATTTGTACAAAGTTACATTTCCGCATTATGTTTATAACACTTGAAGGCAAAAAATCATTTAATTTTATCATACCATTTAATTAACCATGTAATGACTTCACGGAGCATAAATCTGATAATTGTTTATTTAAAAAAAATTGATGTACGCATGTATAAAATATTATGTTATTAGTTATTTTGCAATAAAATTTAGCATTGTCTACAGCCAGATTGTTTCAAATTAATTAGTAAGTGTTACTTACCTATGTTATAAAGACAAGCGTATTTAAAATTTATCAAAATTCTTGAATAATTAAACTAATCAACTCGATGGTGTCATCCGCCGTAATGAAATATAAAAAAGTTTTTCAGTTTATCAAGATCGTAGTAATAATAAATTAGTATCGTTATGGGATGAATCATTATGACCTTTTGCGATTGCATAGGTGTTCCTGGTGTATCTACTAAAATTAAATTGATAAACTTACGGTTAAAATGTTTAAAAGAAGTGAATGCACTATAATTACAAAAATTTTTAATACATTTATTCTTTATGCGTTTAATAAACATCCGTGCAGAAATTTTACCGCATATATAATTATATATTGCAGAAAAGTACAGCTAAAATCACTTGAATGTTAATCGATTGAGTTTTTACTTCACAAGCAAGAAATGAAACTATATAGTAAATAATAAAATGCAAGATGTACATTATTTGCAGCTTTTTTAACACGTTGCGTGCCGCAGTGCATAAACGTAGTGCACCAGAAGAAAATTAAAATCCTATCTTTAAAATCGAGGTGTATATGTTACAGTTAAAACCCGAAATCAGTTAAAACCCGATCTAACTAGTAAATTCTAGTTTTAACTAGCCGCCTTAGTAAATTCTAGTTTTAACTGAAATAAGTTTAGTTAAAACTAGAATTAACTGATTTTTAACAAATTTCTTTAGTAAATTCTAGTTTTAACTAAACTTATACCAGTTAAAACTAGAATTAAAGTAAAAATAGACTTAATTAGATAAAAATTGTTAAGCAATTATTTGATACATTAATATTCTACTTATTGCCACATGGCATGTTGTTGTGACATATTGAATTGCAAATAATTTCTTTTTTTAAACAAAGGCAACGCTTTGAGGTGCAATTTTTTTTACAAGAACAGCAGACAAACCCTTGTTCAGATTCAACGGCAGCTTTTTGCGCTGCAGTCCTTAAGCAAATTTCTTCATCTGGCACTTGTTTTTGAGTCAAAAAACTTTAGAATTTTTTTAAATTTTTTTGTCATTGTCACTTTTAAAGTAACTGGACCAATGAGAGCGCTCCTGTATGATCGGATAAACGTACAAACGGATACATGGAAATTGAGCTTAACCCTCCCTCCCCCCCATTTGGTAACTTTTCGAGATTGTTCGTTATCGACTATCGTTATCGAATCGTTAAAAACCGTAAAGTTTGGTTTCCATTACTATCTAATGCAATTCTGAACAAAAGTTAAATTTACCTATTTGAAAGTGACGATAACTAAAAAAAATTTTTAAAAAATTCTAAAGTTTCTTTGATTCAAGAACAAGTGCCAGATGCACTTCAAAATGTCACAACAGCATGCCATGTAGCAATAAGTAGAATATAATAATAATGTATAAAATAATCGCTTAATAAAACAATTTTTATCTAATTAAGTCTACTTTTACTTAATTCTAGTTTTAATTAAACTTATACCAGTTAAAACTAGAATTTACTAAAGAAGTTTGTTAGAATTCAGTTAATTCTAGTTTTAACTGGTATAATTTTAGTTAAAACTAGAATTTACTGAAGAAATTTGTTAGAAATCAGTTAATTCTAGTTTTAACTAAACTTATTTCAGTTAAAACTAGAATTTACTAAGGCGGTTAGTTAAAACTAGAATTTACTAGTTAGATCGGGTTTTAACTGATTTCGGGTTTTAACTGTAACATATACAAGTCATGTACACCAGACGGTTTTACATGAATTTTCAGAAATGTACCTGTTACACTTTTTTGCTTTGGGAAATATATAGGCGTATTTATATCATCTATTTATGTCGTATTTTTTCCCTCCATCCTGATAGGTACTCACAAAAAATCTTAAATTCGTGGAAAGTGCTGCAAAGTCGAAAAATTATTCCAAATAATATTCTAACGCTAAGTCACTGACTCCGACGTAAAACAGGCCCTGTTATTGTAACAATAAATAATAACACTATTTAGTATTTCTAATTTTAAATTAAATATTCAAATTATATTAGATGATGTTTTAGTAAAATTTAACTTTACTGCAATTTTCAACATCGTTTAACAACTTTTTGTTAAGCAATGGATGATGCGTCCAGTTTGGTCAACGACTTGTACTGTTTGCTCCTGTTGCGGAGCAACAGGACTGTGTCCTTTTATCTCCTTCACCTGTTGAGCGATGCTTAGGCATCCGTTCTGTTTTTTGTAGATAACCACAGGTTGGAGCCGAGGCTCCAAGTGAGTTGAAGTACCCATTGGATACATAAAGAAGGTCGACTTGTGCCTACTTTTTTTAACTTTTCAGTTGAACTTGGACGTTTTCACAACCGACTTTTCAAAAACCAAATAAGTTCTATGTATTCAAAACACATGTTTTTGGCTCAGTTTTACGTGGTGAACACGAACTCTATCTATCGATTTATTGGTGAACCAAACTTAGAAATATTTTTCAGTTATTTAAATTCAAAATGTTTTTCATAAAATTAAATGTTTACTTTATTTTTTAGGTTTTAAACACATCTAAAGCAATAAATCATGAACACAAAATTACCAAATCAATTTTCCCTAGACATCAATTTATTTCTTTATTTTAATCTAACGTGCAAAGAATTATCCACATTTTTGGACTTTACACTGAATTTTAAATACCTTTTAAAGTGTACGAGTATATAGTTTTTCCTGGCTAAAATACCTTTTAAAATTGTAAGATTACCTGAAACACGAATATTTTTCTTTATTATAGTAAGTACTAATATGAAAAATTTAAATTTTAAGAAAATTGAATTTATTAATTTTTTCTCTTCTTCTTCTTAGTTTAGGCCTTAAGGCCTGTTATCTCCAGCTTCTTGTAATATGGACTGCCAACTTTCGTTCCATCTTTTAGGTGGTCTTCCAGGCAGTCGTTTTCCATGGACAACTTTCCCATCTCTGACTGTTCGGGCAAGCCTATTGTTGTTCATGCGATTGGCGTGTTCGTTCCATCCTCTTCTTCGTTGTCTCACCCATCGTACCACGTCCAATACCTGACATGTATCTCGGATTACTTCATTTCTTATCCTATCCCGTAGTGTTTTTCCCGCTATTGAGCGCAGTGTTCTCATTTCGGCTGTTCGCAGTAGCCTTTTTGTTTGAGAGTTATCGGGACGTGTCTCCGCAGCATAAGTCATTATCGGTCTTATACATGTCTTATATATCCGAACTTTACTTATTCGATGTTTAGAAATTCGTTGTACCATATTGTTTCTTTCAGACATTCCGATTCAGCATCCGCCTTTACGATCTGGTTACGTACTTCCTTGATTAGGTCTCCACAACTCGTGATTTCCACTCCTAGATAGACAAAAGACATCACCTGTTCAATGCTTTGACCGTCGACGACAAGCTTACATCTTCTTGGTTCTTTTGATATCACTAGACTTTTGGTCTTTTCTACCGATATTGTCATGTTATAATTTGCTGCTTCTGTTTTAAAGGCTTGCAGTAATCGTTGTAAATCATTCTCATTTTCTGCTATTATAACTGCGTCATCCGCATAGCATACGATTTTCACTTCGCCCGTACTAAGTCTTCAGCCTCTATTATTTGACAGTTTGGTTTTCTGTATTATGTTGTCCATAATGATGTTAAATAAGACTGGACTTAGGCTGTCACCTTGTCGAATTCCGGTTCGTATATTGATCTCTTCTAATAGTTTGCCATTTATTCTTAGTCGCGTTGTGTTTCCGGTGTTTAGATCTTTTATTATTTTAATAATTTGCTTTGAAATGCTTTTTTCTTTGCACAGTCGCAGTACGTCCTTTAGTAAAATACGGTCAAAAGCCGTTTTTAGGTCAATAAAACACATGTAGATCGGTTTATTGTATTCTAGTGATTTTTCTATTATTTGCCGTATTATAAAAAGAGAATCAATAGTCGATCTATTTTTACGAAAGCCCTGTTGTTCTTCGCTCATATTATTTATTGTTTGAGTTATTTTATTAGCTATCATTCCAGTGAATAATTTTGTGACACTGTTTAATAGAGTTATTGTCCTATAGTTGGATGGATCATTTTTATCTCCTTTCTTAAAGATAGGTATGGTCACACTTGTTTTCCATTCATCTAGTATAGTTAAATGCTTTAGTATTTTCTGAAACATTGCTGTCAATTCCGTCACCAATGCGTCACCTGCATACTTCAGCAGTTCATTGAGGATGGTATCAGTGCCCGGGGATTTTTGATTTTTAATTTCTTTATAGCATCAGCCACTTCACTTCTGCTTGAGTGATATGTATCATCTCGTCGTTGTCTTCTGTGTGTTCAAACACGGTTTCCATATCTATTTGGCTTTTGAACAGGCTACTCATGTATGTTATCCATCGCTTTTCACTTATGTTGCTCATCTGTCGGTATTCATTAATTTTCCTTTTTTGTTTTCTAATCATTCCCCATATTTTTCTCTGTGCACCATACAGGTCACTTTCCATTCCTTTTGTGAAAGACATCCAATAATCTCGTTTCAAATATCTTATTTGTGCATTTACTATATTTCTGATTTCAATATATTTCTGATGTTCAAGGGCTGTTTTATTACTTCGGTAGTGTAGGTAGGCTATTCTTTTTTCTTTAGCGAGAAGTTTAATTTCTTCTGTAAACCATGGTTTTGTTTTACGCTTTGGCTGTGATGCTACCTTTCTAACACCTATCGCTTGTTTTGCGGCGCCCAATATGTTGTCTTTTATCTTTTTCCAGCTAGAATTGACTCCGTCTTCATTGTCAATGGCATTTTCTTTGATCGCGTTGGCAAGCCTCCACTGATATAGCCTTTGGGTACTTTCTTCCTTCAGTGATTATATGTTTAGTTTTTCGATTACCTCTGAGGTTGGTTCCTTGTTCAGTTGGATTGTCATTCTTAATTTACATAGTACTAAGTGGTGGTCGGAACCCACGTCAGCTGATGTCAGTACTCTCACGTCCACTACTTGTGTGGGATGTACCATCTTGTTTGTTATAATGTAATCTATTGCAGACTTTTGATCTCTTGAATTTTCCCAGGTGTATTTGTGTTGCCCTTTGTGAGAGAAGAATGTGTTATTGATACGCAAGGAGTTGTATGTGCAGAATTCAATGAGCTGCTCACCACTTTCGTTAATTACTTCTTCATTGAATCGTTGTTTGATTCCCGGTATTACCTTGTTACCCACTCTAGCGTTCATATCGCCCATTATCAGCATCTTGTCATTCTTATCAGTCTCTTCTATCATGCATTGTAAGTCGTCATAGAAGCCGTCAATTTCTTCTTTTGGTTTATTAGTATCGGTATAATATAGTATAATTTTTTCTCAATTATTTAAAATAAGGGATGTTTTTTGAAAGATGACAATATAATATAATCTATTATTATGAATAAATAGGCGTATTGTGACTCATCATGTGCACAAATGTTATGCACCTGATAAAATTGACATTTTTATCGAAAATTATCAATTTGTTACAACGCTATAGTGCTACAAAAAGATAAATACATTTTTTGTGGTTTTAACTTTCATTCATAATATCTCCAATAATTGAGCTTTCGTGTACGATGTTTCGTAGATAGGTAACCTAGCCTAAAGGCTAACCTATAGCTCAATTATCTGAGGTATTACGAACGAAATTTACCTCAATAAAAAAACAAATTATCTTTTATAGTAGGTACTGTATCTAATATCTTACTATAAATATTAAAAAGAAATTGTGTAAATTTTTTTCCATGCGGCACTCACCGTGTTAACAGTACCTATCTTGGTTATTTTTGTCTTTTATGATCATTAACAAAACGTCTACGTATTACAATTGCATTTTTACGATAGACAACCTTCTATTTTATTTCTATTAATTTTTTTTATCACAATTTTTATTATTTTATGTTATATCTTTGTTAGTGGTAAAATTTTTATAATTTGAATTCATAAATGTAAACGAAAATAAACTTTTTTAGTGCAACTGAGAAGAATGTAACTTATTTAATAACTTACAACGGAAAACATACAAAAGTTTCAAGCGTTAATTTTGCAAGGCACCATTTTTCAGAATAGTAAGCATTTTCATGAAAAAACGGAATTGGCCGTTTTGTATAGGCATACAGTGCAACCAATGAGAACGAGACAAAAATTGCACAGAATCGGAATCGTCTAAGAACTATATGGCTAGAATTGGCCCATTGGTGTAACGTCAAAAGGTTTTGAATATAGGCCAACAATACTGCGCGAATTGATTCAAAGCTTTAGTGGCCGTGTGAAATATCCTATTCATATAACTTCTAATCACTGATTTAATTTGCTTATTACAGCTGATCCATTTCTAGTTCATTTGACATCATCACTTATGGAGGCAAAAATGTCAATTGAGATAAAAACCTACCCATTGAAATATATGACATGTTATACTGGATAAACCTTTGAATTATTCTAAAAAGCAGATGTGAGATATTCCCAAGAGCCCTATAACAACGCGGTTCTGACATTGTGCTGTTCATGCAAATGGATTTGCACTACCCGGCTTTCATCGGTTCAAATATTAATATCTTTATCTAGAGTATTAATGTTTCTCAAACTATTAAAATTGAAGCAACGATAGGTGTATAATCAAATATTTACACTTGAAAGTTTTAAGTGGTGCAACTCTCATTTTACATATTTTTTTAAATATTGCTTAATACATATAATACCTATATGAAACTAAGGGTAGTATTATTTCAGAATAATTTGCAATTGATAAAACAAATTTTTGACCAATAACATTGTACATTTCAACCATAACATTGTATACTTGAATAATTAATATAGTTTTTCCTGGCTAAAAACAATTTTAAATGAGGGTTACGCCACTTGGCCTTTCAAGTGTCGATATATCTCCTATATCTATTCCTTTTACCTTTTACATCAAAATATAATAACTAATTAAACAGGAGATAACATAATATTATTTAACCTATAGTACTACAGATAAATATGTATATTAAAATTACTTTCATTTATAATATTTTTAAAATAACGTAAAAATAATATGTTTTTTTTTTTAATATTCATAACTTATGCTTATTGTAATTAATTCTGAAGAAGAGGAAATAAATCAACACCTCAAGTTTACCCATAAACCAAAAAATAATAATGTACTAGTATATTAAAGTTATATTTTTATGCGAAAAAAATGACTACATATCTTAACTTTTATTAGTAATTTGTTACCTACTTAATATATTTTTAATTTCAAATTTTTATTAATTTTCAAATAAATATTTAAGAAGAATTTTCATTACTTTGTTTTATTTTATTATTTGAAAATATAGGTCAATCTGAGGTTTTACCTTTTTTTTTCTAAATTCTGCTTTTAATATAAGCAAAAATTATTTACATAAAAATGTTAGGAAGGTGACGTCACCTATTCTTAAATTGAGTTTAAATTGAGATAATTTAGAGATAATATCCAATCAGAGCAAAGCATTTGGAAATTCGTTGATTTTGTCAAAACACTAACCAATAAATAATAATATGAACTGTCACCTGACAACAATGTAGGCACATTTATAATTAATTATTAGTGGTTAAGCTACTGACGCGTAAATTAAATAATTTTTCTATTTCATAAAATTTAAAAAAAAAATTATTCTGAATTGCGAAACTAACCATTCAACGTTTTTATCAAAGTTTTATGTTTTCAAAAATTGCCATTAGTGGAATTCGTGCGCTTTATAGGTACTATTTCGTATTTAAATTATAATACGTATTACTTTTGTTGTAATTTGTATACACCTTAAGATATTTATTAATTATTATATTTACATGCACGTTTGTAATAATTAATTATCGACTAAATGGCACTCGTGCTTTAATGTTATATTGCATAATAAAATACAAAATGTTAGATGACGTTGACTAATAATAAGATATTTTCATTTATACTAATAAATTAATCTTTAATGTAGCTATAGTAATTTGTAAACTTGACTTTTACTGTATTACAAAAGTTATAATGGACGAACAGTTTTGTTTGTGAAAATTGTTTTTATTAAATATAAGAATTATTAACAGCAAAGAAGTACATAATTATTTTATTTCAAAGTTAATTATCTACCACCTAACAGGATTCTATAAGTCACTCTTCTTTATAATATACATTTTCATCATTTTCAAAAAAATATAATATAACAACAGGAAAAATTTATGTTAAATTGAAAATGTCGTACTGCGACACAATGTATTTCATGAGAATGACCGCCTCTGGATTTCTTTTTAAATTCGATTTTGGAACACCAAATTTTGGTCACTTTTGTGATTTATTGTGATTTTTAAATTATTAAGCTTTTAACTCTTGAAAATCAACAATTAATTTTTTTAGTAGGAGGTACATCGAGTTAAAAAATAAATCAATCAAAATTATATTTAAATATTATCATAACATATTATAATTACTATTGGAGTTTTATTGGAGTAAACCAATGATTTTACATAGCCCCAGAAAAAACCATCCAATGGAGTTCTTAATGGCTAGATTATGTCAGTATTTCTTGAGATTACAAGGTCATGGAACTTTCTTCTTAATAAACTAATTGTGTCACGAGATGTATGGCATAATGCATAATACCGAACACAAATGTCAATTTTGGTGAACAGCAGACAACAACAGTTTACAAAAATATGTAGCACTAATTTTATAGCACCTTTTATACCTTCATAGTATTTATACAGTAAAATTCGTAAATACTCGTAAGTAAAACTTACCATTGAAAATATATATGATAGTAAAGAAATTGACTCTATTAGAGATAATGTCAACACGCCTAGATATAGTCAACTAACTATAACACATTGATTCAGCCCACAAGCATATGGCCACTAAGTACTGAATCAAATTCGTGTAGTATGGTTAGCCTATATTCAGGCGTTTTGACGTCATTACTAATGGAATCAATCGAGAATATAAATTTCTTGTTTGCTATACTAATGTTGAAATTAATTCAAATTAAAAGTAAGGTAATAGAAATTTTAAATAATAATTAATATAATAGGTCACAAGCAATTTTATTACACTAATTTTGCTTAACTAGATTTTAGTTAATTTTAAACTAGCTTGTCTGAAAAAGCATACTGTGCATTTAGCCAGTGGCGCGCATGCGTCGTTACTACCTACGTCGGTCTTATTTACGGGTCTTATTTAATATTATTCAATTATTAGAATTATTATATCTGAGAGGTAATATTGGATTAATTTATGACTATTTGATGTACAGGGTGGCTCAATTTCGATCCTTCTTATGGGGAAATCGGTAACTATGGGAGATATCAAAAAATTGATGGCGCATCCTCGATCTCTTTTTTTGAGAAAATTTGAATGGCGCAAACCAGAATTTGCTATCTTTTTTTGTTTTCGAGTTATAGCCAAAAGTTCGATAATTAGACTTTTCTATAAATGTCGATATTTTGGTTGTTTTTGAAGTTACTAAAAAAGTGTTAACACTTTCTTCAGACACTTTTTCAAGGGCAACAAAATGGAATAAAGGGATTTTAAATATCTAGATTAGTTTCCGAGTTATAACATAAAGTTGTGTTTTTTTAAATAGAAACCATAGTTGGCTATGACATTTTTAAATGGCGTTTTTTATCCTCTTTTTAATGATGTATAACATGTGGGGTCTAATATTTTAGTTTTATCCCATTTTATTAAAAATTGTAATAAAAATAAAGAAGAATGAAAAATTTAATATAATAGTAACTGTTTTTAGTAGATAACAATAAAAAATATTCAATACTTAACAAAAATTAAAGTAATTGTATTCAAACTGAAGTCTATTATTTTCAATAGATATAATTTTGTCAAAACAAACACTACTAAATTGGCATCTAAAAAATTCCTTTATCAATTAGTTTTTAGTAGGAAAATATTGGTTTAGTTACTGTAATTAAAATATTAAATATTTATTAGCAATTCTAATAATATGTTATTATATTTACCTGTTATTTCACGTAAATGTTAAATGGCTTATGAACACTATGAAAAATACGATATGCTGGAGTTCTTTATTCAAGCCAGTTATAATGCTGTTCTTGCATGTGCAACATAATATTTTAGTAATTATTATCTAACTAAACAAATATTTTCCTACTAAAAACTAATGGGCAAAAGAATTTTTTAGATGCCAATTTCGTAGTGTTTGTTTTGACAAAGTTATATTTATTGTAAACAACTGAGTTCAGTTTGAATACTTACTGTAATTTTTGTTAAGTATTGAATATTTTTTATTGTTATCTACTAAAAACATTTACTATTATATTAAATTTTTCATTCTTCTTTATTTTTATTAAATTTTTTAATAAAATGGGATGAAACTAAAATATTAGACCCCACATGTTACACATCATTAAAAAGAGGATAAAAAACGCCTTTTAAAAATGTCATAGCCAACTATGGTTTCTATTTAAAAAAACACAACTTTATGTTATAACTCGGAAACTAATCTAAATATTTAAAATCTCTTTATCCCATTTTGTTGCCCTTAAAAAAGTGTCTGAAGAAAGTGTTAACACTTTTTTGGTAACTTCAAAAACAACCAAGATATCGACATTTATAGAAAAGTCCAATTATCGAACTTTTGGCTATAACTCGAAAACAAAAAAAGATAGCAAATTCTGGTTTTCGCCATTGAAACTTTCTTAAAAAAAGAGATCGAGGATGCGCCATCCATTTTTTGATATCTCCCATAGTTACCGATTTCCCCATAAGAAGGATCGAAATTGAGCCACCCTGTACTTTAGGATCAAGGCCCTCTTTCCACTTTTTAAGAGAGAGGTTTTTAATCTCCGCCACTGCAAATAAATATTAACCCGTTCATGCCTTGATGATTCGGGTTTGAAATCCCCAAAAGCCATTTTTCCTAAAGGACAAGACGAGTGAGAATAAACGGGCTGAGCCCGTAATTACTCTAAAAGGCCACATTAAAATTTAGTAATTCTATTTTTGTTGTAAATATTATTTGTGTAGAAACTAAGTACACCGGGGTCTCGGAGTTACCCTACATTTTATGTAGTAAACTCAAAAGATTTGTATCCTATTGTACACTATACCTATGTAACGCTGTTTTCTAACAATTTAATTTTGTTTTATTTTGCATCTTTGTTTGTTTAATTAATATTTTGTTGCCATAAGTTACTGGTAGTTAATACGTAAATTTGTAACCGCACCTATTATGCATTTCTTATACTAATATTTGCATTGCAAATTATTTATTCATTATGTATACTGATAATGGCAAGAGAGTAATAGATTTACTTAATAATATTATTAAAACAAATAATTTAATTTAATTAATTTAAATTAATAATTAATATTTTAATTTATATAAATATTATAATAATAAATAATTATTTTAATAATTTATTATATAACATAAATTATAAATTATTATAAATAATTTACAGCTTATCAGGACAAGTTTGAACATAAGAATACATTGAAATATATTATTTAATTTTTAGTGTAATACCTACCTTGTGCAATTATTTAATAATTAAAATAATTTAATAATATTTAAATTGTTAAGTTTTTAACTCGTGAAAATTAATAAATATATTAAAATATTTAAAAATATATCTAGTTAATAATAATAAAATTGAAATAATAATATTTATTTATTTTTTAAATATTTTGGTTTATTAATTTTCAATTTTTTAATAAGTTAAAAACTTAACTATTTAAATATTATTAAATTATTTAAATTGTTTGAGAAATAAAAAACAGAAATAATTATTAATTTAATAACATCAATAAAAGATGTCGTGTTCTGACGAACAACTCTTTAAGTGCCGTAGCCGTTATAGTCGGTAGTTTGCATTATTGAGACTATCTCAGGAGTAGGTTCCATAAATTTATTCTCTTAAACTATCCACAATAAATGAAACAAAATTCTCAGGGTTGAATGATAATTTAATTGGACGATAATAGTCTTCATAAACTAATTAATAAATAAATTGAGACGAAATTTTTGTAATTAAACTTATCGACACAATCGATTATTCCAAAATCATGAAGAATTATCCTACAAATTTACACATTTAAATTTCAAAAACAGTATCTCCAATTTGTAAAATAATCAACGTTTTACTATAATTTGAATAAACATCTGTAATAAAATTATACAAAAATGAGAAAAATTATTTAATTTTCAAATATTAACGCTTTTGTAATTGTTCAAAAATTGGTATCATTAAATAACCGTTTTTGAAATGGTAGCCACTACCGAATACGCAAAAAACTACACACGGTAAAGTTAAACACATTAATTTAAATTTTGCAGTTAAACAACACAAACCAATTATTAAAATTGTTCCACTGGTGTGTTTAATTAATTAAATGTGAAGAAATCTGTTCATAATTGTGACTCGAAATGCAAATTTAACAACGTCCATTGTAGCTAACCTCAAAATTTCCGCGGCATCGTAACAAATATCGAAGACAATCGCAGATATAGCGTAAATAAACAATTTTAAAATTATTTACCAAGATGATGGCTTGAATAATTGATGATTAACTCTCAATCTCCTTGCATTTACGATTTGACAAAATGGCGACCTCGTTTCAAGTCTGGTACGTAAACTTTCCAAATCTTCAAAAATCACCACGAATTTCATAATACTCTTCTAGCACACAATCAAACAAATCTCCAGTTGCCCATAATCTTCGCTGAAATTAATTACCAATGGGTAATTTTCACACATTCGAAGATTACACTTTGAAGCCGTTAAGTTGTAGACTCCACTCTTCCATTACTCTAGAGCAACTAACCATTTTTCTCGTTTCCTGTAAAACTTTTCATCGGAAAATCGTGTCACACTCTGGTTGGTTGGTTTTCCAGCGAAATTCGAATTTTCAGATGCCAAATTCAACATTTTGAAGTCACTAAATTTTAAATTATTCCGAACTACACTTTTAGTTTTAAAAACGTATCAACGATCGTAGCTACCTTTGTACCAACTCATTCAAACGTAAGTTAACAATTTTAAGAACAAAATACAAAAAAAATAAATTAATCAAAATTTCAACGTTTTTTTCATTCCTTTGAAATGTTTAATTTTCAGGCTATATGGACAAATTCCCAACCTTAAAATCTCGTCTCTACACGTACTCATTGGCACATAATTGAAAAATAACAGGTTACTACTATTCATCTAATTAAATTAAAGGAAATTTCACAATCGAAAACTTTAACAAAATGAAAATCTAATTGTGGATAATTTTAGAATCTTCAACCTATTACAATCCACGTCAATATATATTAAATTTAAAAATGAAGTAGTTATACTATTAAATAATATAATAAGAAAAATTATATTTTAATAAATTGTCAGATATAGCTTTCATCAGATAAACATGGCTGAACGCTAATCACCAATAAAACCTATGTAATCCAGTGATATCTTACCTACTACAGAAATTTTTTAGTCATAAATTTATAAAAGTAATGTAAAAGCTTCGGAACCAAGTTAAAACGGAATATTTCTTCGATCCAAGAGATTCCGACTTTAGGTATTACGATTTTTGCATGAGTTCTATTGAATACTTTTTTTAGGAACTATGGTCTTTGTCTTTGGTTACATGGTTAAATCGTTAACTTTTGGCGAATTGTTGGAGCGTATGAATATACAACTCGAATAGTGACTTGTATAATTTTTAAAATTATTTTTTTATATCTCACTTATTAGGTACCTACTACGATAAATTATAATAATTCTATAATATTTATCTATAAACAGTATCATAAAATATTTAATAAATTATTAGCATTCCCGTTTGTTTTGTTACTACTGCAAACTTGGAAAATTATATAAAAAGCACACAGTGTTATCTCGAAAGTGAAGTTCAATGAAACCGCATTTTTGTTATTAAAACTTTAACGTAACAGAATTACTACAGATGAACATGAATTCTTTTGGTTATTATTTAATAATTTATCAATTGATAAATTTAAATATTTAATTTTGAATGTGAACCACAAAATACATCATTGTTGATGTTTACTTAATTAATTATTATTCAATTAATTTACTTTTAATATTTATTAAACATAATTAAACCTTAATTAATTTGATAGCTGTTTAAATATAGTGCAACCCTAATAATTATTTAATTATTTTGTTTTAATTGAATGGGTAGATACTTAGTTAAAAACAGACCAAATGTAATACGGTAGCTTTAAATATAAATCGTATTTGGAAAAAATTCAATATTTGTAAACATAAAATTAGCGATTAATTTTTATAGCGTCAAATATGCTAATAAAATTAGGTTAAACATGACTTCGATCATAAAAATTTCTGTTGTACGTGACTTCATAAAATCAGGGACTTGCTCATGGGGGGGGTCTAAATTTACAAAAAGTTGCAAAACTTACAAAAAGTTGGCAATTTTGAATTAATTCAGTTGGCAAATTTGAAACTTCTCCTCCCCCCGAAAAAAGTTGGTTGGGCACGTCCCTGCATAAAATCAAACGATTTTTTTGTCATGTGTCATATATGTATATCACACAATCTTGGCGCTATATTGCTGCAATATTACAATATTTGTGAAATACGTACCCAGCATTGTCCCAATATAGCGCCAAGATTGTGTTATGTGAATGTGACTTTTTGCGTTACTAATAGACAGACATGACGAATTTTGCATAATATAAAATTGTAGTAGTCGTGGTTACTAATAGGCAGATATACAATTACTTTAATTTATGTTACATAATGATGGTGAATATATTGCAAACAATTAAATCACAGAAATACAAGAAGACAGATATATAGATAGTATATATTATACACACACGATAATTAAAAAATTAAGAGTTCATTTAACTGCATTTAATCTTTTTTAATTGCGTTAAAATTTTTAATTGTTATTAAAAATTACTCAACGTTTATAATTAAACAATTTAAAGTTCATTTTGACATTACTGCCACTTAACCTTTTTTTTTCTTACGATGCCGATGATGTTAGTCATATGATGAAAGGTTTAATTAATCAAATACACACGTGACAAACTTTTAACAAATAATAAATTAATTAAGTTGCCTCGTGATGGCATTATATTTTCATAATACCAAATTAGTTTACTGAAAAAAAAACATATTACTATTTATATATTCGAATTAATTAATTCGTTCTGATAATAATGACGTAATCATCGAAACATTTTTTTCTTAGCATTTTTTTAATAGTTAATTCATCATTTTCTAGCTTGGATCTATTTATAAGATATTTTTTTAATTTATAAAAACCATGTAATTTTTATTGTTCAATGTTAAAAAATCTACAATTTTTCAACTTATTAAGGTTTTTTTACAGTGGGTGAACTAATGTAATTTCCACCAGAACACTAATGAAAGATTAACAAAACTCGATTTTTTTTATATTATAAACAACGGTACTATTTGATGCTTTGGAGACACCAAGGTTATACGATTAAATTATCTGACGATGTTACAGTAGGACGGAAACGTTTAGAAATATTCAAACGTACACAATGCATTTCACAGTGTTTACTTCAATCAAGCATAAATTGATTTTTTGATAGAGTTGCTATTACAAGGCTACTGTGTAATTTGAATTTAGCAATATTATTCGGTATTTAAATTTTGTACACTACTTAAATGAAACGTCATTATGTAAGAAGAAGTAATAAGTACCTGCCAAATGTTTTATCAAACGTCAAACCAACTACATTTACTACTTCTCGTTATTGTCGTTAATTTTAAAAGTAATTTACACAAAATTAAGTTTTCGTAAAACATTAAACTTCCGGTAAATTTAGTTTAAAATAGCGGAGACTATAGAGGAATTACAAACAATACTCTATTTTGCAATAATAAAATAATAATAGTGAAGTCATTCGAAACGGAACTTTTATTGTTTTGCAGTGAAATTTGCAGTGAATATTTATTATTCTAATGGAGATACTAACATACTAGTATAGAGGTTTTTGTTGTAATAATAATTAGTTGCCAATTAAATCTTTGATGTTAATTTTATAATATTATGAAAGATGAAGAAAATTAGGTGCTTAACCTCTATATGTTTTCAATTAAACCTTTAAAGGATTTTTTACATTTAGTAACGCCAAGTCAAGTTGATCAAGTTTTTTGGAGCATAGGGAGACTGTTGCACCGGGGAAAGCGTGTAGTATTTACTTAATCTTTCTTAAGTAAGTCAAGAAAGATATGTACACCAAATTGAATAATTTCTTACAATAATTGTCGTTTTTTATTAATATTTTCCAACCAAAGCGAATTTTAAATAATTAATAATAATTAGTTGATGTGCTCGTTCTTCTTAATGATTTTCTTCATACTTTGTATGTGCTGAAGGAATCGCAATTTTAAATTCATTCAAGGTTGAAATTATTTTAATACTGCAATTTCAGTGAATGCATTTAGCGTATTCACCAAGATGTTCGTTCTTTTTATTGAATCTTCAAACTTTGACTATTATTTTACAGGAAACACCGATTGATGAAAAATTGCTTATCAAAAATTGTATATCCAGATGAACTTCTCTTAAGACAAATTAATAATTCTTGTAAAACTGGAAAAACCTGAAATGTTCCTGGTTTTCTAGACTGGCTGGTATCGACACGACTAAAGTCTATCTGTTACAATATAATGAAACCGTATGTTATCATGTCAGCATTGGGCCAACGCTTTCCCAGTGGTAGGTACATAGGTAGTACTGTCAATAGTTGACCAATCGTCCAGCTGTAAATATTTTCCTGGGAGGCACTTTTTCAATCAATCAAAAAATCAAACAAAAAAAAAATCAATCAAAATTTTTGTTTAAATTAATTTTATAAATAATTTTCAAATTTCTGGTTTCAAATTTTCATAGCACCGAAGAAACTATTGATTTTTGAAAAAACCAAACTTTTTTAAACCTTTAAATTAAGTAAAAATTACGTTTTAGCCCTTTTTTGTCTAAAATCAACGGATTTCGAGTAGGTAATAATTTAAATTAAATAATAAAATATTTAAGAATTATTTTTTTGCAAAATTTTTTACGAAAACTGCATTTTTTCAACAAGACGTTTTACAAAAAAGTTTACACTTTTTACACCGGGCAGGAAGAGTGCTTAAACCTAAAAATTACATAATAATTTCCCTTAATTTCAGTTTTTCTTTTATAAAAATTTGACTGGATTCTGTTCTGAAATGTGCTATTCGGAAAGGAGTGTCAGTTTTTTCTACAACATTTCGTTTAAAAGATATGGCGTTTTTCAAAAGAAACCCAAATAAAACTTTAAATATTTTTACATTTTTGTACTTATTCCGCAGTACCTCAAAAGTATAAATTAACTACACCGTATAGGTAACTCAATTCATGGAATTTGTCGCTTAGATACAGTTCGAAGGTAGGTACTGATTTAATCTATAACTCAAAAGCCGTTTTTGGCTTTGGGCTACTGCCGAAGGAATGAATTTTGAGAAAAGAAATTATTTAAAATTATTTTTACAACAAAAATGCCTTTCTGTTACCACCTAAGAGATGAACTTTATGCATAACAGCAAGTCTACAACAATTCAGGAATATTGAGGTTTTTTCGGTAATACTCAAACATCTCAAATGGGATAATTTGAGACTTTTAGTATGTTGTCAAGAAGGTACATATTTTCTTCTTAATTCTAAATGTTCAATGTTTGACATAAAATCGCTTAAAAGACCGAGGAATCCACGGTTCTTCACACTTTCTGGTGCGGCTCTTCAAAGATTTTACATTTTAGTTTTTAAGAATTCTTACAGTTTTATTTTGTTAAAGAGATAATAATTTGACTTATTTCTTACAAAAAATCTCTTACGTGCGGCCCAAACATTTTTAAATTTGTATTTGGGCCGTTGTAAAAAAAAGGTTGCTTATCTATGGTCTACACTCTATATCATTATTGCATTTTATTATACAAACAATATATATTTAAAATTAAAAGAATTTACTGAAATTACTTTATCAATAAATTTTTTCCTCTTCATTATTCAAAACGCGAATTTCAACTTCTTTCGATATTCATATTGACTTATGAATAAATCACAGTTTTGTAGAAACTAAGCGTACTTTTCTCGTTTTGTTTATACTTATCGATGAAATTCTTGATATTTTTTAAAACAAAGAAACTTTGTTAAATTGGTGGATATATAAAGAAAGTTGTTTTTGCTTTTGGGTGAACTGGACACTCAAATTTTTGGTTCTAGTTATATACTCGGTCGCTAATAATAAATTACTTTGGTTTATTATTTAGCTAATACTAATAATCGAATTGAAAGTTTCCAATTTCTGTACGAAAAGCGACCATAATGACTTATTATTTTATTACCCGTCGGTATAGATTTACTTACGTTTCAGGCTGTGCATGACGGATGAAGCATGCCGTCCTATATTAGTTCAGGAACGTTGCAGCGAGTAGCTGAGGTGGAATTTCTTGGGTTTTCTTTTCTACCCACTAATCTCGACTCTTCTGGGTAAAACTTATTTGCCATGTTTTCCTACGAAGGTTGATTACTGTCTATGCTCGCATTAGTAATTCATTCATACTATTTTATCATTTCTGATGAAATGTCCAAGAGTTGAAGGAGGTAATGGGACCTGTGGTCCCACAATGCTCTGTGAACAAAGTGATGTTATGCTATGGCGGACCATGCAAGAGCTGCAGTAGTAATTGGACCATGTAGCATTAACATCGAGCTAAAATGACTGTTTAGGAGTTTTTTACTTAAATTTGCCAAAAAAAAGAGAAATCCGTGGACCGAGTTTAGGTTAGTGTTAAGAACCGCTATGTTTTAAATTAATAATACTTACAAAAAAAGAGATTGATCTAATAATTGAAATTCTGCACATTTAGGTTATTTGTTGGTCCTGGGGTATATTTTTAATGGGTTAAATTGTCTCAGTGCTTCCGGTTAATTACTTCCGTCCTTTAAAATTTTTCAAGTAGGACAAAGCAGGAGCTACTGCAGTACAACTGCCATGGTCTCCTTAGCGTAACGCGTTGGGCTTCTTTTTGTTGTTTAATGTGGGCGGAACTAACTTTATTGCACAGCTAATTTAACGTCGTTAAATGCCATTTAATGTAATTTTTTAGTTTTTGAGAAAATATAGTCCGGGTTACGTAACTATCCCCAAATATTCAAATCTACTGTAAATTTAGCTTTTTCTAAAATTTTAAGGAATATAAGCCAAATTTTAAACGATTATTGCAATTATACTGGACTATTTCACTCAGCTGTCATTAGACCAATGGAATTAAAAACAACGAAAAAAAAACGATATTTAAATAATACGTATTATCTACTTAATAAACTTGAAGAAAATTGTGTTTTTAGCAGTAATTCAAATTATAATGTAATTAATTATTTATATTAACCTCTTATTTTATTGGTGAAATAGTCTAAATAAATATCCTCTCGTGCGTTTCAAATTAGTATACAATTTTTTTTCCTCCTCTTCGAGTCGGGAAAATTGCAAATGCAATAAACGCATTCGTGAGCTCAAAATAATTGTCGACAATTTGAAATGCACTCGGGATATTGCATATGACTATTTTATAACAATATAGTACATAGGTACATATAGGCAGGCTAGAGAACATAATTCTGCGGTTCTACTCCTAGTCGCGCCATAGACACTGCTGGGAAATAAACTGATTGCGTTGTTATGTGCGAGTTAATCGGCTCAGCCGCCTCTCGCTAATTCATAATAAGAATAATAATAAAGTCAACAGGAAAAAAGTGTGAAAAAGTTAAGGGTAGTAGAATTCATACTAAAATTTAGAAGCGGCAATTTACCTTTAAAAGTAGGAATATTTAAGAATTTGAAATACAGTCGAGTCGCGAAATAGTGAATACCGTATATAGTGAACTACCGGAAATAGTGAACACAAAAATTTTAACATTGAGTGTATATGGGACCCCTATATAACGAACAGCGGTAACCCCGATACAGCGAACTGCGTACTATAAATCGTGCAGTTTGAATGACATCATTTATAGGGACTTCCCCCAACATTGAGAATTTACATTACGTATTATATTTACACTTCATTTCACGCGTAACGTTAGCATAGAATAGAATATTTATATGTTGGTGTATCAATTTAAGGGAAAAAGTATTAACTATTAAATTAAATAAAAAACAAATACAATCAAAAATAACATCATTTTTCCTAATTAATAATTATATTTGTATCAATTTTCTTTAAAATAAAGCTTTAAGTTTCAAAACGTGGCTTTATTGTAAATTTTGTAAGTTCCTAAATAGTGAACAACCCCGAAAAAGTGAAAGGTCTTTGCCATATTTAATTCACTATTTTGCGACTCGACTGTATATACCTACCATAATTATTAGGTATCTACTTCTATCATTTGACAATTTTCAGTTACAATTTTCCCAAAATTATGTAAGCGGCATATTATTTAGTATAATCTATCTTTTGACACTAATTTAAATCTGTATCTAAATGTTTAACGGAAGTCACGATTACAGGCGGTGAATATGTGCTTGAAATTTGTGCTGTTTGTGTTTTATATACAATAGAATATAATGTAATAAAAGTTGTGAAAGTTGAAATTTATGTTTTCATTAATTGTTATGTATAAATAAATGAGGACAGTTTTACGCGTTTTCCACCTGAGTAACTCAGCTGAAAAGTGCTATTTTCTATTGCTATTTGGACTTTAATTTTACCTTTTTATTTTATTTTTATTTATTTTATTAGATGATTTTGTTACTTATGTGTTTACATATCTTCAGAAATGTTGCAAAAATAATTATTTCTATAATTTTTTTACAACAACAAAAAATTAATTAAAAGTTACATAATTTTTCTGCTTCAAAATCAGAACTTGTAAAGGGTTCGAAGTGAGAATAGCTACTCCATAAAACATTATTAATAATAATTTATTTTTAATAGTTGATATTTTCTGAAATATGCAGCATAAAATTTAAACAAAAAATATAATTTACAGTAAATTAAATGTTTCATAGTAAAACTTTTATAGCAGGTGTTAAATTTTCCATCAGCAACTTTATTAAAATTTCAAATAATCGTTAAATAGAATATCATAAAGAAAGATTTGTTGGTGTTAATTAATTAACGTGCTAATCGGGTAAATATTGTAAAAAGGCTGGGATACAAAAAAAAACGTAATTACGATATTGCAAAATCCTGATTGCTATATAGTTTATGTAACTAAAAATAATCTTAAATGTTTATTTAACGTATACTAATAATTTGCTTGATTGCTCAATGTTTATTTTTAATTAATATACTGATTACTAGTTATGCACGTAGTGAATTTATGTAAATTTAATTTTTTCAGATTCCTGGATCTGCAGTGGGCAATGGCAAATTAAGTACAACTGAAGGTCAAGTAAAGTTTGGTTGGATTCAAGGCGTGTTGATAAGATGTTTACTCAATATTTGGGGTGTAATGTTATTCCTTCGCTTATCCTGGGTTGTTGCTCAGGCAGGTGTAGGTTAGTTTATGATTCTTCTAAATATTGTATAAAAAATTACTGTTCATCTGAAAAAATGTACCACAACTTCGGATTGCAAAAGAAAAAGTGTTTAAAATATTTCAATGCTTTATACAATGCTGTATGGAATGGAATCGCTATAAACTAACAAGGGTAGAGTCCCACATCGAAATCACCAATTTGATCCACTCATATTTAAATTAAAACTAGGTACAATTGAAATGATGCGCATAACTGGATTGGCGAGATTCCTACTGTACTGGATTAGTAATTTCTACTTCTTCTTCGTAGTCGTTGTTCGAATTCGAGCGTTGTGATCAATTTAATATGTTATTATTAAATGGCTTTCTTGGCAGATTACTCTCCAGCCTAGACTCCGGTCCTCAGCCCGTCCACACTTAGCTCACCTCTCAGTTTTAGTTTCTACTAATCCACTGGAAATCTTGTTCATCCTAATTATTATGATATACACGTATAGTGGTAATAGATCAAATGGATGATTCCCATGTGGGACCTTCCCTATGCAAAGGGATAATTTATTGTATAAAGTGTTAAAAATGGATTTAAACACTTCTCCTTTGGGGTTAACCCGAATTAACGAAAATATTTATTAGGTATAATGTTTTATTACTTTGGAGAATAAAGTAGTACCATTTTACTATTCTAATAAAACAATCTAATTATACTCAATTACAAAATATGTACTACAAATTTTATTTTCATTACACTAATTTACTCATTAACAAGGAGCGGCATCCCTAATAGTTATTCATTACTTCTTCTGATGAAGAAAACATTATTCATTATTAAATACTTACTATTTTTTATACAATCGATGGAATTGAATGAATTGTAGATTGTAATAAATTAAATAGGTTAAAATTTTAATCAATCGTTATTTTTATAGGAGAAGCAATTTTACTTATCTTAACAACAACGGTTGTTACATCAATAACGACTCTCTCAATGTCAGCAATAAGTACAAATGGAATTATCAAAGGGGGTAGGTACATTTTTATAAATTAAAGTTGAATCGGTACATTGCATGTTCAATGTTGGCTGTGTTATTTATACCTTCATAAATTTACAATTATAATTTAAATATTCTTCAAAGGACTTTAGTATAAACAAAGCAATTAGCCAAGAAATTAAAATGAAATATAACTTGTGATGTTGTTTACACTTAATTAATAAATCAAAATTATATTTTTTTAAATTAGAATATTTACTATAATATGATATAATTTCAGTTATTAGTTGAAAAACCTCTAACACTAAATTTGCTATCGGGTTCAAACGTCAATGATTTATACATATGGAAATTTTCATCAACTAATAATGAATTGTATGTGCTAACTCATGTTGAAACTGTGAACCTAAGATAATCTTTCTATTATTAATAATAATAATTAGATGCAGATTAATGAGTATCCAAGCACTTGACACATACGTATTTAGACTCCAAGTTACATAATACGAACACAAGAAGATAAAATCATAAAATATAAGTTAAAGCATTTTAATTCTCTATTGTGGCTGTGCACGATTTGGTACTAATAATTGTATCTTTTCTGTATCAGAGTTGATCCTTCAAGCCGAGCTCAAGAGGCCCAGCTGATCACCACGTAAGCTGAAACGCAGTGGTTCCCCATTCACTCATTATCATTTAGAGCTCTCACTCAATTACATTCAATATTTTTCCACCTTTTACTAGGTCGGGTATTTTTTTTGGCAACTTTATATGATTGAAGTTACTTTACAGCACTTTTATTAATGACAGGATTTTTTCCAAATGTTACCATTGTAATCGACAATATTTTTCACTTATACCATTCCAATTGCTTTTTTTCCGACTTTATCCAAGAAATTTATACTTTATTTCCCTGCAACTACTCTGTGTTGTGACGTGTTCCATCTGTAGCTGTTCTTAACGTTCTTTTCTAATTCTTCCACCCAGTGGCGGATTTCCCATTAGGCGCAGGAAGCGCGCGCTTCGGGCTTTCGAAATCCAAAGGGCCTCTAAATTTAGTTCTCAAAATAAAATTATTTAATTTAATTACTTTTTTGTATGAAAAGCTGTTAATAAGTACATACATTGTAGTGATCCTACAGTACTATGATACCTACAGTAATTATTGAAAGTTAGTGGTGGAATTCAAAAAATTTTTTAATTTCCTGTCAGTGGCGGATTTCTAAATAGGCGCCTCAGGCCTTATACAAGGGGGCCTCAAAATTCAACTCTCAAAATAAAATTTTTTTTTATTTAATTATTAAAAAAGTGAGGCATCAGGAAATAACATTGAAAATTAATCAATATAAAATATAACAACTGCTTGGATATACGTCGTATTTTAAGGTTTGCTGATGTTTAGGTTGTATTAATTATGAAAATTGAAACTTATTGGTACAAGAATTATCAATGTTAATTTGATAAAATACTTAAAAAAACAACTTTCAAAAGTTCATCAGAAATTTTTAGTTAAATAAGTGAAAATTTGATGAACCTAATTTTATGAAAAGTTCCATAATGTAGTTTGGGTATTAAAACAAGATCTCAAGTGAAATATTCCCATATAAGTTAGGTAATATTTAAAAACAAAAATCGCCTGCTGCGCTAACGGATCCCTTCTGTGTTGGGAAGCCGGAAGTTGAAAACCATTACTGTAAATGTATAATGTAAATGAGTAATGCAAATATTGAAAAGGGGGGTCTCAACATCGTCTGTATTGTGACTTTCCTTTCAATTCTAAAACTGATACTTTGGTGTGCTAAATTTGTTGCTATATTTATGTTAGTTTTTCGGTCACTTATACGTCTTCAACTTCAGCGATTATTGGGTACACTGATGTTGTGAAGTGTGCTTCTTCATCCAAATGATAATGTATCCACTGAACACAAGTTATTCGTATGTATCCAAAATATGTATTAAATCATTTTCCATACTTTTTACTGGTCCATAACAATAATTACCACATGAAAATCTAATAAAACTGAATTTTTACAAAAACTTGTTGTACTCTGCTAATTAACTCTGGTAAAAGTCCCACATGAATCAATTATAACCTTCTCGCCGATAAGATTGGATTAAAAACAGTGAAATAGATGTTTATTAAAAATAATTAAAGACACTACCATTTATTTTGTATTTCAATTAAATTAAATATTAAATGAATAAAAATTTAAAAAATATCATCGAGTTAACAAGTAAATCAATTGGAAAATTATATCTAGCTTTCGGATGCGCAAATGCAACCTTCAATAATATATTAATAATATAATTTATCATAGTATAACTATTATTAAATCAATTTTCCAATTGATTTTTATTTGTTAACTCGATAAAATGTATAAAATTTTTATTTATTGAATTTTACGAATTAGAAACTTCATAATTTAAGTGTAATATTTGCCATTTTCTCGACATATCTTATATTTTTTGTTACCCAGGTACCATGACATCAGAATGCATTTTGTAGCATAATTAATTTGTTATCCTATTCTAAGAAATTATACATAAATAAGTACCTTTACAAATGCAAATTATGTGGATTCTGATTTTGTATCAGATGCCCTTCACTAGAGATTTTTATTGCTTATTTATGGAAAACAGTTATATCCAATCGTACAAGATTTTTACTTTTTGTTTTACTATATTATTTATTGGTTTTATATGTTGAATAAAGTGTACTTAAATTTTTCCACAACTATTAACATGGTTTCGTTTATGCTCATTTAGGAGGAACATATTATATGATATCTCGGAGTTTGGGTCCAGAATTTGGAGGTTCCATTGGATTGATATTTTCTCTTGCTAATGCCGTAGCTTGTGCTATGTACGTGGTAGGTTTTTGCGAATCAATGGGCGACCTACTAGCGAGTTTTGATGTTCAAATTGTCGATGGAGGTGTGCAAGATGTACGCATTATAGGATCGGTTACTATATTATTGCTCACCGTTATTGTTGTAGTTGGAATGGAATGGGAAGCAAAGGTAATAAATCACAATTAAATAATAGGTATCATTTTTATCTTGTGTTTTTTTTTATCAGACTCAAATGGTACTTTTGGCAATATTGCTATTAGCTATCTTAGACTTTATTATCGGAAGTATAATTGGACCAAGGGATAATGAAGCCATTACTAAGGGTTTTGTAGGATATGATGGTATTTATTTCTATTAAACTTATTGTTAGTTATTGATCTAACATTATACTTTTTAGTTGATGTTTTAAAAGTAAATTTATACTCGGACTACAGGAAAGCAGATGGTGTTGAGCATAATTTCTTTTCAGTATTTTCCATATTCTTTCCTGCGGCAACTGGAATATTAGCAGGAGCTAATATTTCTGGAGATTTAAAAGTAATAATATTGTATACAAAAAATCATTATTTGTTTAATTTTATTGTCTTTTCTTTTTAGGATCCCCAAACCGCAATTCCAAAGGGGACCTTATTAGCCGTAACAATTACTACATTTTCATATATTTTAATGGCATTTGTTGCTGGTTTTACAGTATTACGGGATGCTACAGGAAATATAACAGATTTTGCCAATCATACATATACAGATTGTCTTCCGCAAGAGTGCAAGTATGGATTACATAATAGTTTTCAGGTATGTTCTGACAAAAATTAAAATTTTGTGATTCAAAAAACAATAAATTACGTTTTTGAAAAAAATATTCACGGAACTTCAGTTTTACGTCATCGCTCACCTTATGGCTCCGTCATTGGTTACTACTGCAAAGCCACCTCCATGATTGGTTAGATTAGAATGACGTAACACTAAGGACAGTACAGTCACAACCACGAGAGATCGAGTATAACTCGTGCCTAACAAATTAAAAACGGTAAAATATAAAAAAATGTAAGGAAGCCAAAAGTGTTTGACATAGAACGACAAGCAAGAATTTTTGTTTTAAACATTTACGATTTTTTCACCGCTTTAGAGTTATTGAAGGTAAAGTGGAGTGTGCCATACTCGAACTCTTGTGGTTATTTATGACTATGCTACTTGCAAAATTATCTTCAATAATAAGTTGATTGTTTTTGAATTACAGGTGATAGAATTAGTGTCTTGGGTTGGTCCAATTATTTATGCAGGATGTTTCGCTGCAACCTTATCGTCAGCATTAGCATCGTTAGTATCTGCACCAAAAGTGTTTCAAGCCTTATGTAAAGACAAACTATATCCTTATATAGAATGGTTTGGTAAAGGATATGGTCAAAATAATGAACCCGTTCGAGGATATGTACTTACATTTTTTATTGCCATCGCTTTTATTTTAATTGGTAAGTACTTTTGTTTTATTCAATAATTGCAAAATAGATTGTTATTATTAATTATTACACATAATAATATATTAAAACTTATCGTAAACTATAATAATAATCAAAATGCTACACTTGCACTCATCGACGTACTAAAATAAATTTTATGCGGTCAAGGACACAGATTACCGGACATGGGCATATAATAATAATAATTAGGATCATACACTGATAGTAGGAAAAGTCGGGGTACATGCCAGGATAATTCCATAAAAGTAGCTCTTAAACAATTAAAGATCTTTAATTGGTCTATGTTAAACATTGATCCATGGAGTAAGCCAATCAGTGAGGACTCTTAACTTTATACGTTGAGAAAACAGAAGGAATGCTAATAACTTTTTTAAACAAAAAAAATTGATTAAAATAATTACAATCTTGGATTGGCTACAGATTTATGGAATCCTTTTTGCATATTACAAGTTCTCGGGGCTAAAATATTAGGATTTAACACAACTTACCTACATTCCATCATAAAATTTTAAGGGCACCACTTTTAAATAACGAAAATTTATACATACTTCCTAACAGTCAGCTAAAGTGAATTTCTTTCCCAAATGGGGATTTAACCTCCAACTTGATTTTTCGTCTAAAACTCATTTAATTTTATATATATATTTTTATATTAAGTAGGTATAAAATTAATTTTATATTTTTATTTTACTTTAACTATTTTCTCTTTTACCAATAACTATATTCTCACATCTAATGTAAGTTAGTTAACGGAAATTCCGAATCCACCACGTTTATAGTATTATTTCCATAAATTTTCAAATAAACATGAAAACAATTTTTTTAGAATTCCTTTGCAATTAAATTCAACCAAATAAGAATTAATCAACTTTTAAAAATATGATTTAACCACATGTTAGAATTTTTCACATAATTCTGCTTTTTTTCATAATCAAGAAATAATTTGTAAACGCGAATATATCCGTCAATCTAACAATAGAAGGGCAAACTTTGGATATCGCCGACTAGCACCATTACGATTATACGTGTAGATCATAATTACAACGTCATCATGTCAAATTTAAAATGAAAATTTTTTAGCCAATTTGGATAAAATCAATTTTGAAAAACGAATGCATATCTACTTCTATATATAGTTAATTGGATTAATTAAATGATAAACTGATAATATGTACTTCATAATATTTATTTACACCAAATCACACATACATCGTTTAACACCTAGTCGTTACAAATGCGGAACCATATTGGGGCAGGGGGCACCTTCAACCATACATAGAATTTACATCGTTGCTTACCAAATTAATGTAATCCACAGTCGTGGAGTGATGTGACCGCTGGTTGAGTTACGGAGCGGAAATTTTGGGTTCAAATCGCGAACCTCGCAGAATTTCTTAGCTCGGCCTTCCAGTGGACATCTGCATCAAGGCTGTGGTGAAGTGCTAATAACCCAGTAGTTGATGCACTTCGAGACCCCCAGCCACAGGGGTTAAAATAAAAAAAAAAATTAATGTAGTATGATCATTGAAATATATTACATGAATTATTTGTTAAAAGATTACACCCTGGCACCGTCAATGGCGTATTTTATTCGTTCTTTCAAAATGGCATTTTATCATTAAGCGTCACCTGGCTGTACCCTTAATACTAGCTAACTCGACTTAGCTACCCTTAATACTGCTGTTGCATTCGTCTTTCAAGTAAAACAATTAAATATATAATGTTGGAGTTGTGAACCCCATTCTTCTTTTGTAATTTAATAATTTTGTAGAATTATATAAAAAAAAAGAATCGCCTTACATCAAATATAATAAAATATTATATCGTGTGTAGGTGAATAACTTTCATAATGGTACCAATTCAAAGAACAAAATATTTCCGGTTTGCATCATAAATAAAACATTTATTTTTATGATTATTTATCAATTATAATGACTAATGGCGCTTTCTACATTTCTAAGAAAATATTTCTTTAGGACCGTGCCTACATAATATTATTTCCAATTTCATTAAACACTTTGGATAATATTCCAATCTTTCAAATTAAAGGTAAAATTTAGTTGAAATATTACAGAATATTTTTTAAACCTGTTTGAAAATGTGCATTAGTTAGTAAGAAAGAGGTGTTTATATATATTTTTCATCGAAGCCTACAATGGCGTGACATAAAATATTATTTTAATTTTTAGTTGTTTTAGTAGGCATAATTTTTAATAGTTATTAAGCGATAACAAGTGATTCAAGTCAAATAATACAATATAAATAAATAATTGTAGGTACATTGATTAATAATAATTTGTAAATATTATAGTTGATTAAATATAATCATCATTAAATAATTACTTTACTATTTGGTAATGTTACCACACCGACCTCCATAGATTAAAAATTTTCATGTTGTCACTATTTGGTGCCTGGCAAATACAAAAATGTTAAATCTATATTTGAGGACATTTTCAAAATGATTTCCAATGGCATCCATAACATCGTTAGTATTTTGGTCATTATTTAGAGAACAATTTAAATTTTTAAATGCTCATATTAAAAACAATTAACAGAAATTGATATAGTAATATTTAAGTTGAAATCAACTGTACCTATTTGAGATATTATTAGAATTTTTAATTAAATTCTACAAACCAAATGCATTGAGAATTTATTACCTTTTACAAAATTTTTACGCATTCTAATTAGCAGTTACTCGCTTCAAAACCTTACTCAAGTTCAAAAGTAATTTTTTTGTAAATTATTATTATTTTCATAAACACAACTTCTCTGGTCAATTAGTACTAAATATACAGAAATTGCATAATAAATTAGCGTTGTAAATATATACGGTAGACCGGGGACAATTGTAACAGGGTACGTTTGTAACAAAGTTAATATTTCAGAAACTAATAAAGATAGCGGAGGGCGTTAAGAGGGGCATTTTTTCAGGGCTCTTTTAATTTAATCAACAGATGGCGCCTACTTAAATAATTTTATAAAATAAGAGGAATTTGCTATATTTAAAATATAGCAAATTCGTTGAGATAATACTATTCTATAAACAATATTCTTGATCTTAAGCTATTTTCAGTTTGTAATATTTATTTATAAAAACACAATTCATAATTAAAGTAAAATTATCTTTTTTTGTAAGTGAGTGTGTTTTGACATACTCAATACGAACTCAAAATAGCTTAAGATCAAGAATATTGTTTATAGAATAGTATTATCTCAACGAATTTGCTATAAATTTCTCTTATTTTATAAAAATATTTAAGTAGGCGCCATCTGTTGATTAAATAAAAGGGCCCTGAAAAAAATGCCCCTCTTAATAGAGAAAAAGACGTCTTTCGTACAGGAACATTATTTGGTCTTAGTGTTTTGTGTCGCTACAAGTCCATCCTACGCGTACAACAAGGTCCATTATGTTTTTAAGTGTTTCAATTACATAATTGATTTTAAATAAAATTTTAATTTCAAATGACTTTTAATAAAAGCTTGCGGTTAGTATATCAGAAATTCATCATTCAATTACTTTTCCTTAATTTGTTACTATTCAATTTACATAATTTTTTAATTATAATGTAATTTGTAGATTTTAATTTTCTTGAAGAAATTTGATATTTTCAAGTGATAAGCTCAAATTTACAATAAAAATTAGCAAAGTGACATTGAAACAGTTTTGTCCTACTTATTTCAGGATAATGAGGGCAATAATTTTATTACACCAATTATTGATTTTTGCTATAAAATCAATTAAAATTCTTAATGCTTTATTTTACGATTGTTTGTTTTTTGTTGTAGATGTCTCATGTATTTCCCATTAGATTTTCGCTTATTATTTTATTTATTTATTTATTTTAATGTCGTCGAATTGCGCATTTAATTTCTAAAAATAAAAAGAAGTTGAAAATGTTTTCTACTTGAAAAAGTTAATTCGATTTTTTTACATCGAAGAAATTCGATAATAAAAATCAAATAAATATGAAGTTAATAAAAATAAATCGGCAGATATAATCCAGATCGACAAAAAATATTAACAAAAATTAAATACTTACTTACCTACCTACATTATTTATTTACTTAGGAACATATAAATGTCCATTTAATTGCTGAAATAATAATTATTGAATAATAATTAAAAATGTGGTGTCTATCATTTTTTCAAATGGTAATACATACAAATTAAACCTAGTCAAAAACTTTTCTATTTATTTCTGCATTTGAAATTCAGTCATGGACGTCCAAAAGACTTTTTCCAAGATGGGGCAAATTTGAAAATTTAAGTAAAACAACTTTTTATGAAGATAATTTCTCAAGTCAAAAACCAGGGTAGGGCAACTGCCACTCATGCCTCTATATGCTGTTATTTTGCTTGAGTTCATACCCTGAAAAAAAGGGCTTAAAAGTTGCAGAATTTGGATCTAGATCGTTAACGAATCCAAATGGTCTAGTTTAGAAAAGAGTAACATTGTGTTAGATAGAACAATAATACATTTGGATTTGTTGAAAATGTAAACCTAAATGATACAACTTTTCAGCACAGTTTTCTTTTATTGTATATTTTAAGCTTCTGGAATTTGCCAAAACACGCTATATTAGAATAAATGGAAGTCGTGGTTGGTTATATTAAGATTATTATAATAATTTAAGTTTACTTTTTATTTTACCTAATGTTTTTTTTAGGCGAATTAAATGTTATTGCTCCTCTAATATCTAACTTCTTTTTGGCTGCTTACACACTCATAAATTTCTCCACGTTTCATGCATCTTTAGCAAAACCAGTTGGTTGGAGACCTACATTTAAGGTATTTTGGTTAATTTTTTTATTATATTAATAAAACTTAACTAGCACTTCTTTTTCAGTATTACAATATGTGGTTAAGTCTCATAGGCGCCGTTTTGTGCGTAGTTGTTATGTTTTTAATTTCGTGGTGGACAGCGTTAATAACATTTTCCGCTGTTTTGGCTTTGTATCTTATAGTTTCATATAGAAAACCAGGTAAAGTTTTGCATTAAATTTTCCCATTTTTAATAAATATGTTATTATAAATGTTTATTTGCAGAGGTTAATTGGGGTTCTACCACACAAGCTCAAACATATAAAAGTGCTTTACAAGCTGTGCAACAATTAAATTCTGTCGAGGAACATGTAAAAAATTATAGACCACAAATATTATGTCTCTCAGGAATGCCCAGCGCCAGGCCTTCCTTGGTTGATTTTGCTCATTTACTTACAAAAAATCTTTCACTATTAGTATGTGGACATATTAATACCGTAAGCGAGATACATTAAATTTTTGAAACGTTTCATACAGCAATGTTTTTTTATAGAGTTCATTACATCAAAGAATACGAAATATTTTATCTTACAAAGCAATTAGCTGGCTTAAAACTTTCAAAATAAAAGCATTCTATATGCAAGTCGATGGAGTGCCTTATGAAGAAGGTGCTAGAGCTTTATTAAAAGCATGTGGTATAGGTAAACTGAAACCAAACATTTTACTAATGGGTTATAAATCGGATTGGAAGACGTGTCCTAAAGAGGAACTGGATAGTTATTTTGAAATATTGCATATTGCTTTTGATCTTCACATGGGAGTTGGAATTTTGCGATTGCAACAAGGATTAGACTCCAGTAAAAATGCCAAAATAGAAGATGAATTACAAACTAGTCGGAATCAATATACCAGTATTGAATCTCTTCCTAGAAATCAGTCCTATAGTCAAATATCACAAGGTAAATACAATTTATTATTTCTGTAACTATTCTGTACATATATTTTGCAATTATTTGGACAGTGGTTCTGATTCCATTTTAAGTATAGGTACCTACTATTACGTTATGCATGTAGAGTTTCTAAGTAAAATTGTGGACTTTTAATTCGCTAGTTTAGATTTCTCATTTAATAAAGTGGTTTATCGATAAATACCGTACAAAATAATTGTTTCAGCTAGCAGCTCAAGCAACATTTCGGTAACTCCAGTTTTAAAAAAGAAAGAATACGTTAGTAGTGTGCCAAATCCAGAGGAGTTCGTAAAAATTAAAGCTTCAGTTCTTGATTCAAATACGGAAAACCGATCACGAGACAATGTTTCAGAAGTGCCAAAAGAAACACTGAGCCAATTGTTCTACTTTCAAAAGAAACAAAAACGTGGCGGAACTATTGATGTTTGGTGGCTCTACGATGACGGTGGTAATAATTTTCTGCTACAAAATCTGTTTTAGTCTATTAATAATACATTTATAGGGTTAACGTTACTTCTTCCGTATATTATTAACACTAAAAGAAACTGGGGCAATTGTAAATTGCGAGTATTTGCTTTGGCAAATAAGAGAGACGAATTGGATATGGAACATCGTAATATGGCAGGGCTACTTGCCAAGTTTCGTATTGATTATTCTGATTTGCAAGTTGTGCCAAATATTACCAGCAAAGCGAAAGACAGTACGCAACAATTTTTTGATTCGCTGCTTGAAGATTTTCGTAAGCCAGATGCTGATGATTCGGATTTAGGTAACTATTGTATTAAAAATCTTTATTAAACGTTTGACTTTTCCGTTTCAATACCACTATTTTGGTTAGGGTATGTTTTGCCGCTAATATATTTCAAAACAAATACTATGCTTTAACGAAAAATCCTAGTTCTAAACTTAGACATAGTATCAGAAATTCGAGCGTCAATTTTGTTTTTAATTTATTTATAAAATGTCCAACAAGTAAAAAGGTAGCTTTATCGTACCAGTGACATAATGCATTTTCACACGTTTTGCCTACAAGATTTTATCGAATTTTCTAGTAGCGACATTTGTCTCAAAGATTATAATTATCATTTAATTAAATTATAAATGTAATTTCAGTCGATATATCAGAAGCAGAATTGCTAGCAATGAAAGAGAAAACGAATCGTCATCTACGTCTAAGGGAATTGTTACTGGAACATTCAAGCGAAGCCAATTTAGTCGTTATGACACTTCCAATGCCTAGGAAAAGCGTCGTATCGGCACCATTATATATGGCCTGGCTTGAGCTAATTACTAGAGATATGCCACCAATTTTGTTAGTGCGAGGAAACCAAACTTCCGTCCTAACATTTTATTCATAACAAAACTGCAAACTATTTTTAAATTACATTTAATTTCATTTTTAATTTTATATTCATGTTTTCAGTAGGTTTATTTGTTATTATTAAGATATCATCCTGCTGGCCAGAGATGGTGGTACCTAATAGGTAGATAAATGTAGTATTATTAGCAATAGGTAGACACCGTTGTTCAGTGTAAATTTTTTTATAATTAGTAGTTGTTTAGATTATTTTATATTTTTGAAAACCAATTTACGAATTAATTTTATATTTTTGAAAATTTTACAAGCTAAAAATACATGTAAAATGTATTATTATTTATTCTAATATATATATGTAAATAAATATACAAGAAAGTAAGTGAGTTGTTTATAATTACTACATTGTTGTCTATAATTAATTTTATTTCGCAATACAACAGAGAATAAAAAATATATCAATATTGATAGCATTATTTAAAATTTTACGATTAGCGTAGATACCGTTACTGCTTAGCATTTTTGTAAATATTGGGTGCAAGTATGTACTCCTCACAGATTCTCAATAGGATTGAAATCAGGAGAGGGTGCAGGATAATTCATAAGTTTCATATTTTTCCGACTACCAATTTTTTGCAATTCTAGAAACACGAACCGCAGCATTATCTTGCTGATATATAAGTATAATCATCCGTTTCCACTTGTTCTATAAAGTTAATTGACACATGGCCCAATAAAGGCAGTATACTTTTCGCTTCAAAATTGAAGTGCTTCCAGGAAATCAAAAAGCCGTCCGTACCATATCTGCATGGTAGTTCCTACTCATTTTAACTTCTTTACTTATTTTTAAATCAAGCTAATATCGCTTAAAGCATATCCTGTCTATCTAAATAAAACTTTTATCAGAAAAAATGACAGTCTGATGTAATTCCATGTAATAAAATATGATCTTGAGCAAATTGTAATATCACACCTCTTAATGCTTTATCGTTAGAAGAAGACGTTTAACTATTTTTCTTCATTTGAAATATGTGCACTGGTAGCAACAATTTGTTGCACACGTCTCGTACTTACGCAGTGGCGGATTTCCCATTAGGCGCAGAAAGCGCGCGCTTCGGGCCTCGAAAATCCAAGGGACCTCAAAATTCAGCTCTTAAAATAAAATTATTTTATTTAAGTTTTTTTGTATGAAAAGCTGTTAATAAGTACATCGTATTGGTCATTGCAATAAAATTAGGTACCTCTATTATTGGTCGCTACATTAGGATTGTAAATTAATAATTTATAGTTGGGAATAGGTCATTGAAACAATAATTTGTATTGCCGACGTTTCGGACTTTAAACTTTAATTAGTCCATCTTCAGGGCTTTTCGGAGAAAATATAAGGATATCCTTAATTAATAACCTCTGTTAGGTTTTTTTGTTTTAAATGAAAAACTTTTTTCTTCCACGACACAGTTTAGGCAAAAAAACCAGTGGCATAATTGTTAAATCCACCTAACATTACAAACATTAACATCTGACATTACAATCACATACCTAACCAATAATTTTACTTGAAAGTCAGTAGTAAAATTTAAAAAATTTTGAATTTCCAGTCAGTGGTGGATTTCCAAATAGGCGCTTCGAGCTTTAAAAATCAAAGAGGCCTCAAAATTTAGCTCTCAAAATAAAAAAAAATGAAATGAATTATTCGATTTTTGTAACGCTCTACGATGTTTTCCAATTCCCAAACATCGCCAAGCGCTGTTTGGTTTTATAAGCATTTTATATTTTTTACCTACGACTAGGAGCCAGCCCGACATAAAACCCCCCAAACTGGAAGACTAGCAAGACGGTCAGAATAAAGTTGTAACTTCACCCGGATTTGAACCGGGTATTGAGCGTTCGTAGTCAACTCACGTGACCTCAGGTGAAATATTCCCATATAAATTAAATAGTATTTTTAAAAAAATCGCCTGCGGCGCTAACGTCCCTCCTCTGTGTACCGGAAGTTGAAAACCATTGCTGTAAAATGTAACAGTAGTGCAAATATTGAAAAGGAGGGCCTCAAAATTGAATTGCGCCTGGGGCCTCACAAGTGCTAAATCCGCCACTGTAACTTACGGGAAGTTGTAAATCTTTTTTAATTTCAGCTTCACTTACTCGTTCCCTTGTACCAGAACGTAAAATAAACGAATATTGGCTAGCACTCGGCTTTTTCCAACCACTTTTGGGATGACTTTTTCCATAGAAATCGACCAATTTTATAAAATTGTTAATTACACAAAGCGACCTGGGATATTATTTTGCAATTTTGCTATGCGACAAACCGACATTATTGAAAGCAGGCATTTTTTAGTAAAAAATTGTTCCTTTGCAAAAATTTGTAGCCTTGCTTACCAGCTTGAAGCGGAATCCTTCACAAATTCGTTACCAGCATTTGGAAGGAAAATTCGTAAGAAATTAAATATTTCATTTTTTTATATAAAATATATATTTATATATTATTTATTTTTGTATACCTATTTTAAAGAAATTTTTTTCGCCTATGATTCGGCACCCATGTGCGGCATACATAGTATACTCACGACCCCTGAATTACCAAAAATAAAACAATTAAAAAATAGTCTCGTTAATCTATTCATGCTCGTCACTCCCACTCTAAAGTCTTCGTGAACCGATTTCTACCGTAATCTAATCAGCTCAAAGTCCAAAAAAAATATTACGCTATCTATCGCTCACTTTTACTTATGATGAAAATTTGGTGAGGATCAACACCGTATACTAACTCTTGATTATTCTTATAATAATCTTTTTAAATAGCTTAGCCGTAATGTAAATTTTGCCGAATTTTGACTTCTATAAATCTTATTTTAATTTTTGCTTGTAAATAAACTTCAAATACGAACAAATATCAATTTAACAAACGTCTATAATGACCCAATATGAAATTATTTACAGAAAAAGAAACTAAAAGTAACGTGTCGCGTCACCAATTATAATACTACCAAAAACAAGACTAAGTTAGTTGATCGTTGATTTTTTTAATGTTGACCAAACGGGACCGTTTGGTCGAAAGCAAAACTAAATTATTTTTTATTAAAAAAAAAAATCAGAAGACGTCTTCTGATGTTTTACTGAACAAATAATTTAGTTTTGCTTTCGAAAAATAATAAAATCAAATTGACATGTTTACAGAAAAATTTAAATTAAAAATGTTAGCACATACATGACCTTATTTATCCAATCCGTGTCTTCTTCTGCCTCTTATTTTTCACAATTTCAATTTATAAGCTTCGTCTTCCTTTCCACTGTGTCTCTCCCCACTTTGGCCAAATTAATTCCAAATCTTTTGTATAATTTTCTTTAACAATTTCCGCTTTCATCCAATTTTTCTTTGATAAAATTTTCACCACCAATCGGTCGTTTTCTTCTTCAATTAATCACTGTGTGTCGATTATTGATAATTTCGATGAAATTTTAAAATGTGTGCCCCGGGCACCATAGAAGTTGGTAGAAAGAAATAGTAGTTTATATCATAAGGACGTAAAGGGTCGATTTTCGGCAAAAAGCGTGTTTTATGAGCCGAGCCGCTAGGCTCTAGTCGGCGAGGGGAATAGAGAAAGCCGATTTTTTCCCTAATCCTGAACGCGTAACGTTGAGGTGTTGGTTAAAATATTTTCGACACCATTTTAACTACTGTAATATTTTTGTTTCATAGGTATTCACTTTAAGACTTTTGTCACTTTTGTCATTTTACTATTGACATCCAGTTATTGTTAATCTTAATTTGTATTTATAATTGCATATTTTGGAAGATTTTTACAGTTTTCGCCCTTCCCTTTAATTTTTTAATTCCATCTTACTGTGAGTACCTATGGAAAATTTATATTTAATTGTTCCTTTTTTCCTAATTTGTACCATTCATAGAACCATGAATATGATAATATACATTATCGAAACGTCGGCAAAGTAAGAATATATAATAAATATATCCATAACCCAAGAATTATTGTAATTTAATACATATTTGGATGAGATGTTTTCCCCCAAGAAATAATCGTTAAATAATCAATAAATACGACAATTGTAGTCGCATCTATCGATGTTCATGAACACGCTGCAAAAAAATCGCAAAATTTCCATGCATCGCACGTGGTACGTACCATCGCGCTCCATCGGCAAAAAGCAGTATTTGTGAGGCGAATTTATACATAGTTTTCTATTTTAGACTACATTTTGGGCCATGATAGTCGATCTACGCGTTCTACTCTCCCTTACAGGATTTTTTATGCGCCGACAGGCGCATATTTTGAAGACGACGAAATGCAAGATTTGCTATTCAGCAAATATGTTGAATTTAAAAATTTCAACGACAGGCAAGTTTTTTTACTCTGCACATTGCCGATTTTTAATCGAATCCAAAAATAAAGTTATGTATTTTTATAATTTGTGCTGTACCATTCCTTATTTTGTATGCCTCTCTCTTCGTGCTGTGTTCGGCTACGCCCCTCGAACAAATAAAGTTTTCCGGCTACGCCCCATCACGTGAAAAAAATTTTCGGCTACGCCCTATTCACGAAAAAATCTCAAAACGTTCATGGGGCGTGGCCGAAAAAAAAGAGAAACAAAAATGGTCTCTTTACCTCCTAAAAACAGGTATGAAAACTACCCCAAATACGACCTAAATAACGAAAAAATTTTGTTTTTTAATAAAAAATTTTATTATAAATACAGTAAACTCTCGATTATCCGTGGGCGGTTTATCCGCGGTGGCTGTAGAAGGCATTTTTATAAAAAAAGAAGGTTTTTTCGTAACATTTTTTTGTTGTAACCGCGGTTTTTTTCTTCAATAACCCATTTACCAATTCCTGCAATAAAAACCCGTGAACGTCTTAGTTCCTTATTGACCTGATTTTTAAGACATAATCAATAGCCTATATTGATAGCAGTGAATTTAGAACTTAAGCTGAAAACAACTTTTAATTTTAACCTGCTATCTGGTAAAGGTGCGCGTTTTTCTCATTTCTCTATATTTGGCAGCACTTTTCCTGAGCATTTTCCGACTAAATAAAAACCGCGATTTTAACTTGTAAAAAAATAAAAGTAAACGGCGGAAAATTCTACTGTTCTATTATTATTTTTTTAGGCCCATCCTTTCTCTTCATAACAAAAAAAAATTGCCGCGATATCTCTTACCTGGCCCGCGCTAGAATTTTTTAAGTGTCAACACTTTCTTGGTTATTTAAATACCCATTAGGCAGGAATGGGTTAAATATGTTTACCATCTTAATACAATTTTATAATTATGTTAATTGATCAATTCGACCCAACTTGGCACTAAATTTGCAAGTTCACCAATCTGTGTTTACTCATCAAGAGGTACCAAACTCCAACTGACTTGTTTACATCAGTCGTCATCATTCTTGACCATCTCTAAGGAGATATCCTTATTTTTTTTATTTATTCTTTGGTGCTTGATATAGTATATTATACATCATGGGACTAAGGTGCCACTTTTCATTCCGCGTGTGAAGGTTTTTGCACGAGGCTTGCCGAGCGTGCAAAACAGCAGAGTGGGTCCAATGTCCAATACAATTGTGAATCACTTTGAGATTTTTTTCGTCGAGTTTGTCATTAATTAGTGGGATACTGATTAATTGGTTTTCCAGTGTATTTGATTGGAGATTAATTACATCAAAGTTTAATGACTGTGCATTGATTGGAAATTTGTTGAGATTCTTTTTTAAAAATGTGTGTTAGTAAAATTTTAATACTTTTTAATAAAATTTGGATCGTCAATTTTATTATTCGTAGATATCTATGAATTGTAGTGAAATTTAAAGTTGGTAAAAATTTAAAATTTTCACCTGAAAGTGCGATGAACATGATGAAAGCAATTCCTATATCTATATCTACCCTAAAAACAGTTATAGGCAAAAAAGTAAAAAAAAAAATTGAAATTTTGTTTTTTTTTTCTTTTTGTTCCAACATTTTTGGCATAAAAAAATGTTTTACAATTTTTTAAATAAACTATTTCGATGGGAAATTTAATTCTCTACAAAAAGTTTCATATAAAGTATATTGAAATTTTGCTTCGTTAGCGAAATAAATTGAAAAAACTGAAAATGGTCCAATTTCCACCTTTTAATTTAATAGCACTCCGCCGTTTTTTTCTTCAATAACCCATTTACCAATTCCTGCAATAAAAACCCGTGAACGTCTTAGTTCCTTATTGCCCTGATTTTTAAGACATAATCAATAGCCCATATTGACAGCAGTGAATTTAGAACTTAAGCTGAAGACAACTTTTAATTTTAACATTGTAATCTTATCTCATTTATTCGCGTTTTACATTAACAAAACGCCACCACGCGGAATAATTTCAAACTCGTTTGTAACGTATAGTAAGTACCAACATAAACACTATAAGCAAACATTTTCTTTTGTTTACATTAACAAAACGCCACCAACGGTAATGTAAAACGCGAATAGAAGTTATATGTAATAAATATTTAACTTAACAACAAATTTAGTCAATAAGCTGGCCGGAGCACTACAGAGATCGTCTGTACTAATTATTTAAGAGACATTTCCCTATTTAAAAAACTGATATTTTTATATTATAATATACCACGTTCTGGTAATAAGTCCTTCAATTATTTCACATGTAGCAAAGATGTTAAAAATTTAAAACAAATCTAAAGTCAATTAGCATTTGAAAAAATAATTTTACCTACCTACATATGAAATTAAAATACTGTTAAGGTTTCATAGAAATTTAATAAAATAACAGGTGCAAAATATACAAAACACGTAACTCTGGGTAAAACACTATAATTAATTACCTTTAAGAAAAAATAAATCTTGTTTCAAAGTTAATTACTTTTTAACCATTTTTTAGTCTTCAAATTTTTCTTTCGTGCGTGATACATGTGCGAAAGTAATACGTATGCAGTAGGCAAAAAGAAAATTAATAAATATATTCTTAAAACTGTTATGAGAGAAATTGAAAAGTTATACCAATTTGGCATATTTAAGGTGAAATTGCCTGTTTCGTCAAGATATAGAATACTTTTATAAATAACTGTTGCTTCACAGGACAACCCAACAGGATACAAAATAATCCACATTGTGTATCTCAGCCATGTGAGGGAATATAATTCTACGTTGATTATTTGCTTGATATAAAATGGATATCTGCAAAAAACATATCAATTTACTTGAGTGGTAATTATTGTTAAATATTTAAAATTAATAAAAAATCTTAATCGATAACTTATATCCACATGAGTGAATTGCAATGATTTTATTAAAGCAAGGCAAGTTCCCCATAGTTTATCTATTAATTTTTAAAAACTAAAAGTTACCTTATAATTTCTGCAACTGACCAAGCTAAAAATAAATAAAATAGGACAGAATCGGTATGCAGTCTTGGTTCGGGATCGATAAGTAAGTATATTATAAACAGCCGACCTCCAATTTGAAGTAATGGAACCCCAACACCTGATTTTGTTATCCCAAGAAATCCTAGAACCACCTCAGACAATTGCACAACATGCAAAAGTTTAATAGCATTTCCCACGGTTTCATAAGTTTCCGAATAATAATTGACTCCATCTTTTAAATATCGTATTCCCAAAACAGACGTAACGTAGGTAAATCCAACCAGCATAAACAAATTGTACAGAATTAAGTAGACTCTTGTTATATCTTCTACAAAGTAACAACATAATTAAAAAACAAAAAAAATTAAATTTCGCATTTTACCTTTTGTATAACCAAATTCCTCTTTTTGAAGTTGATTATACAATTCACGATAATCATCTCTCACATCTCTTACTTCTTCTTCACTATTTAGATCTTCATCGGATTGCCAACGATCAAAATCAATTTTTAACCAAACCGGTTTTTGTGGTGTACCCGTTACACGAGGCCACCATTCTTGCTTACTTTTTACAATATTAAAGTCCACTTTACTATCCTGAACCTTGCAACTACTTTCCTACAATTGAATTATTCAAGTTTATTCATTACATTGATGTTAACATTGAAATGGAATTTAATTAAGAGTTGGTCAAACCAGAACCATTCGGTAAAAAACAACATTTTGGAATAAAAAAGCAAGAGTTAGGTAGATGGAAACCTACCAAAAAATTCGTCACAAAATATATTATGGTTTAATAACTTGATAGTTTAGATGTAGAAGTTTTTTTATAACTAGATTTTGTCAGTTTTACATATGTATTGTATTTATCAATTTTCTCTATCAATCAAATCTCTGAATTTTCATTATCTTTTGGTTATTTTACTCACAAATGATTTTTCTATTGAATGGTTCAAGTTTGATTGACTTTTGATTTAGCTCCATTAATGATGAGTTTCATAAATGATAATTAAAATGTCAGTAGGTACTAATTATAACTTCATCAAACAAAATATTAAACGCTTTTCTAACACCAATAGACATTTTTTCTATTGCTTTGATATAATTGATAATTATATTTTAATTATTGTTTATGAAACCCACCATTAAAATTCTAATTTGGATGTCCTATAACTCTTCTAGAGCGAAGTAGGCTATCCACATGTGATGGCAATGCACTGACATGAGTTAATTATAATCTGTGATTGCTGTTACTATTATTATTACAAGTAAATTTTATTATTACAATCACTTCCTTCCAAATAAATGTAATCAAATAATCTTACCTCGGTATCAATGTTGGAATAAAAATCAATAGAAAATCCATAATCTTCAGAACCTTGTGCACCAACACCGTGCGACTTAAAGATAACCTTACGATCTTCAAATTGAATAGTTGGACTCTTCAAATCAAAAGTAATTTAATTACAAGTTACACGTGGCAATCATTTAATTTTCAACTTACCTTGCAGTCTTTCAAATCTACTTTAAGAAAGATATTTGTTTGAGATTGAGCCCAATAAACAAATGGAGAAAATATTGTAGGCATGTCACACGTCAATTAATTACAAAAACCGAAATAATAATTTTTCAACTTATTTTATAAGTATTTAATATCTTGCACCAATTAACTTCATTTACATAAAAATGATAAACTTCATCGATAAACAGGACGATTGTTGTGATCGTAAATATTTTAAAAGTAGTTCACTTTAATTACAATACAGGCAACGTGCCCAAACGCTTAATAAATATTCAATCATCGTGGCAGTATACCTAAACACACATTTATTATTTATGTATGTATGCTAGTAACGAACGAAAGACTTTGGACTAATGGACTTTCTGTTGTTTAAGTTATTATATTGCATATATATTACTTCAATTTGTAACACCCTGTGTGTGCTTTCGGGTGTATTATTTATTAAATTAATACGTTGACTGCGTGTATAATATTTCAAGGTCGATCTCCTACGCTGAAACTTTTTATTTGCATTATAAAATGCCGACACGTAGACGACGGCGGTCGCGCCAATGAAGGGACCACAAGCGCCGTTGACGTGTCGGCAGACGCATTCAACGTGTTAATAGCATTTTACGCCTTAAAGTATGCAACCATAAAATCAATTTTAGGGAATTTGAAAAAAAGAAGTTGGTGGAAAAAAAGGAAGGAAGATCGAAAAAGTAGGAGTGAAGTGTTAAAAAGTTTGGAAGTGTCTTTTTTGAGATTTTTCTGAATCAATTATTGAAACAGTTGTTTGATTGACTTGTTTTATGGTAGCTTGGTGCAAAAGTCTTCTCGAATATTTGCGTAAGTAATTCTACACATTTACTATTTAACATCTTTTGACTGCAAATTAAAAATCTATTTTGTTGGTGATAAGGTTTTTATCATCAACTGGCCCCCAAATTTCTATCTTTTGCAGATAGCGTCACTAGAGACGCTACAGAGCAACTTGTCGTGGTAAATACATTAGATATTTTCAGAGGACTCACGAATCGCGTATACGCGACTCATATAATCTCCGACTGTGATGGACTAAATATCCGTAAGGTTAGCTACCTTTTTCTACCTTAAAAGGACCAAGTGGCGTTGTGACCAACTTTACTGCCAAAGTTTGGTGCAAATTATTATTTTCTTGAATTCAATATTTGACAGAAATAAAATGCATATCTGGCATAACTGGAAATAAAACCGCAGTTTTTGCTCGTCTTCTGTGAGCTTGCCACCTACCTTTATTTTCGTTTTTTATTTAATTCTTTGATTAGGCGTATTCTTTATCAGCCGTTATCCGTCCACTCTTGAACGTTAGGCCTCCTCTTTTTGACTCTTCCCAAATGGGAAAAGAGGGGAGTTTGCCCATAACTCACCACGCTAGGCAAACGGGTTGGCGAGTAGTCAGCAGATCAATTTTGAACTTTTTAGATCGCAGCACATATCCGACGCAACCAGGATTAGAACTACGGTCTCCCGCTCTCTAGTCTATCCGTGTTTGATTTACGCCAGACTGCTGGTTAGGCGTATCAGTTATGGTGATATCTTCTCTTCTTCTAAGTAAGATTTCTCAGATGACTGGTAGCTGTAATCTGATCGAATGCTTTTGTTAGGTCTACGAAACACAAACACACAAAGCAGGTTTAGAGAATTCAATTGACTTTTAAACTACTTGGCAAATTATATGCAGATAGAATTCGTTGTAAATCGATTCTGGCAAAATTATTGTTGTTCTTTGGTTATTTCTATGTATGTAGAATTGAATTTTGTTAAGAATGATCTTATATAGTTAATAGTTTCACAGTGCTGTTAAGTAGAGTGATTCTTTTATAATTATCTAAGTTTCTTCTATTTCACTTTTTAAATAATAGGACCGTTATACTGCACTTCCATTTTTTCTTGTATTTTTTCTTGATTTATTATGATTTGGTATAGGATTGTCATTTGTTTAATAAGACAGTATTTTTCAAATTTTATGAGTTTGTTACTTACATCGTCCGGTCCAGGTCCTTTTCATTTTTTCAATGCCCCAATTCTTTTTTTGCAATGCCTCAATTTTTTTTTCTACGTCTTCTTTCTGTTATTTCAATATTGATGTTTCCCTGATTTGCTTTTGACATTTTTATTTTACTTTAGCTATTTTTGTGCAGCATTTTACCTATATAGTTGTACAAAATATTCTTTCTATTGACTCGCGCTTACCTTATTACACTATCAATTTCTAAGCATCTTCCATACTTTCCTTTACGAGCCATACATGTTTTTTTCCATCCTTTTGGTAAACGCTTCTCACTATTCTACCTTGATTTGTCTTATTTTTATGTTTGCTAAATTTCTTTTGTAAATGTATGCGTCTTTGCCTTCTCTAGATTGCGTTCTTGCGGCAATATCTTTAATTTCTTTATAGTACAAGGTTTTTTGTTTTGTGATGGTGTTTAGCTCACTTTTCTCCTGTCCACCGCCACTTCTGCAATCCAAACAAGGTCAGATTTTAATATGTACCATTCATCCTTCACTTCGTCTTTCTCCGCTATTGGATCGTTTTCTATTACTTGTTTTAGTCTGCACGGATATAGATCTTTAATTTCGTCGTCTTCCATTAGTTCTATGTTTGATCCCTCAGTATATTCTACTATTTTTCTTCTCATTGGTTGATGTTGCATTTTTATCTTGTAAATGTACAGGTAATGATTGCTTCTAATATTGGCTGAATTTAGAGTATGTATATCTCGAAGTATATCTAAAACTTGACTGGAAGTGATATGTCTATTGTTTATAGCATAGTCTATAACGGACTGTCGACCTTTCGTGTTTTCCCAAGTATATTTATCTTGCCATTTATGGCCAAAGAAAGTGGTGTTGGTTCTAAAACTATTTTGGCTGCAGAAGTTAATCTGCATTTCTTTATTTTTGTTCTGGATGCCTTTGTTAAAGCGTTGTTTGACGCCCAGTACGGGGACTTTCCTATTCTTGAGTTTAAATTGCCTATTATGACTATATTGTCATTCTTTTAGAGTTTTTCAACCTGATACAGCAGATCTTCATAGAAGTTTCTTTTTTCTTTCCTTGGCTTTTCAATGTTAAGAACGTAGACAGTTATAATGGTAATCATGAAAATGTAATATTTACAACATGCTTACAAAAGCTTTAAAATGCGTTATTTGCCTTAAAAAGAGTTTGTAAACCTGTTTTAAATATTTTTCATTTTTATGAGTACCGCTGTTAAACCTTGTTCACCCTATCAAATATCATAATATATTCTGAACGTAAAACAATTTCTCACATGAGAAGTCATGATGTGACTACTCACATTCCAACCTGCGTCAAGCTATAGCATCCCCACTTTCTCCAAATAAAAAATAAAATAGTTAGGAATTTTGTGTAAATTTTGTGTACAAAAAGAAAATTTTGTTCTTTCATTGTTTCCAAGTTACAACCATTTGAATGGTGGGGGTGCTGGCTTGACGTCAAACTAGCACCCCCACCTTCATAACTTTGTAACCAGTTATGCTACGCAAAAAATAAATATACCAGAATTTTGTGTAAATTATGTGTAAATTTTGTGTACAAAAAGAAAATTTTGTGCTATCACTGTTTTAGAACTATAATTATTTTAAATCATGGCACGTCAGAGCTTCATGTTAAAGCACATTTTACACTAACTAGGTAGAGAATCCCAGGGAAGCAAAATGTATTTTCATTTGTATTTGAAATACTTTTTTTTACAGCTTTGAAAAAGTGACAGAAGCTTTTTTTCGAAGCTGTAAAAAAATTTGCATTTTTTAAATCCTTTGATTAGTTATCGATTGATTAAATTTATCTATTTGATAAATTTAACAGTTCGATAAATAGGTAACAGAGCGATAAAGTTACAAATCGATTATAATTTTTTATCAGACGGTTAAATCTTAAATTTCGTTTATAATCTCGACTCTAAGTGGCATTAACATGGGGATTGTATTTGGATGGTATGTGGATGGTAGAATCCGAAACTGATGATAGGTTTGAAAATGTAAGATATCACAATTTTTTAAACAAACCAAAAATGTATCGACACTTCTGGAACTAAAAATATTAAAAATTGACACAATGTAAATTATATCTACTAACAGCCGTATTTGTAGTCAGGCGTGTATCTACCGTGTAACCTACCCTTACACGCGTATACTACACGCGTGTAACGCTTGTGTCAACTTGATAGACCTATCAAATATCTTTATAGACGCCGTAGCTATCAATAACAGAATAATCAAGTCAAAACTAAAGTTTAAGTATGGTAATAGAATCATCACAACTGAGAAATTGGAAACTTTTATATTCATTTTCTTCATCGACAATCAGCACAACATTCTCAACAAAGCTTGGTATGAAAATTAAAAACAAAAACGTAATGATTTGATTCATAACGCAGAAGTATCTATAAACATTAACTCTTCGGCAGACGTCATCCTCACCTACAAAATTTGCTTCCTTCTTGCTTTATATAGAGCTCCAAAAAAAAAAGGAATCGATAAACTCGATTTTTGAATTTCGTGAAAAATATAGGGAACAGTAAAAGAGTGCAATTATCTTGTCGCTCTCCAACATCTACTTCTGCTTATCAACACTTGTTTCGTGTATTCTACCAAGTGCAAGTTTTGGGCAATAAACTGAATCCTGAAGACTGGAGCTGAAAATTGATGAATAATAGTTTGGAGCCAATCCAGACTTTATACTACCACCTGCTCCAGAGAAACTGCTAAATACAATTTTTTGTAATTGCAAAAAAGGCTGTACGAATAAATGCTGAAAAGTTGGATTGTTTTGTTCACCAGTCTGTACCCAATTGTCAAGGACACTTTTGCACTAATGCTGAATCAAATGCAACAAATGAAAATTTTTTTAAAATCGATGAGGATCTAACTGATATATGGGTGATTCCATTCTATTAGTTCAACTTTACGTTGGTTACAACTTCGTAGTAAATATCGACACTTAATAGGTCAAATAGCGTAACCCTCATTTTAAACATCTTTTAAATATTGGTTAACATCTATGAAACCAACGGAAATATTATTTCAAAATAATTTGCAATTGATAAAACAAACTTTTCGTCAAACAACATTAAGGTTTTCTACCGTAACAATGCATATTTGAATAATTAATTTAGTTTTTCTTCTCCAAAAAAGTAAAAAAATTTTAATGAAGGTTACGCAATTTGACCTCCCAAGTGTCGATATGTACAATCCGACGTTTGATGGAGATATTTGTTTGAGTTCCCATCGCAACGTTAAATAGATTCGTCAATGCAATTTAAAAATTGGATGATGATGCGCATGTGGATGATGCACATTTTGGAATATCTACAATTGTAATCTTTGCGCTTAAATGTGCATGAACTAAAGTTTTATATATACTTATTATAAGTCACTGAAAATTTAATAAATAGACATTTTCTGTTGGCCAGTTAAAGCTATAGGCAAGTTTTAAATTTTAGGTAACTTATAATATGACTTATGATAAGTCTGCTGCTACTATGTCGCAAGTCTGCATAAACTTACAGTGAAATTAATTTGTTTAACAGTCAGTTAACTATATTTTAGAGAAATATTTTATGATTTAATATATTACATAATTATTGCTATTTACAGCATTATAGTGCAAATTTTTATTAGAGGTAATTGGATGGTTATTCACTCATTGACTCAATAAAAGAACAGCTATAATATATCGTATGCTACATTTTTTTTATCAAAATGGCACAAGCCATTTGTAGCATGCAGGCTGGTATCTTTTTAAACTATTTCCCGACTAGAAATTTATTAGGGTTGAAATAAGGCCCTGGTGTGGTTTGCCCTTAGGCAGATCTGGTACTGATCAGGCATCCCGGTCTAGTCCGGATGTGGACTGTAACGCAGAAACACGATCCGATCCAAATCGGGAGGACCTAGTGTGGGCCGGGACAGGCTTCCACATTAGGGCCGGGTTTGGATAGCATAAGCGATTTCACGTCGGGAAAACCCGGTATGGACCGGATGTGGACTGTAACGCAGAAACACGATCCGATCCAAATCGGGAAAACCTAGTAGGGGCCGGGACAGACTTCCGCATTAAGGCCGGGTTTGCATAGCATAAGCGAGATCGGACGTTTTGGCGCGACCGTTTCGGTGCGGGACATTAGGGCCTGGTTTGAAATGTAATAAAATGATAGCTGCGCTATATGTGCACATTGTAAATTTTGGGCGCACTTGCCTCGCATAAATACATTGAAACATAAATATTCTGATTGATTATTTTAAACCGGATCTGTGAGAACTCCGTCCCGACACTCAAAAATAGTACGCTCGAATTATCCACATTAGGGATATTCGCGAGGATCAGCCCAATCTAAGTGCAATGGGAAGGCCTCACCTCGGGAGAACCTCCGTTTTGATCGCGGTTGACTCTTGCGCCAGGTAAGTATGACTATTTTTTGAATGCTTCCTTTAATCTATGCTGTCAATTAAAAGATTCAAAGCAATTCACGATCAACACACCATCTGTCGAAGTAATGAAATGATAGATTAAATCCGGACCGGGGCCGGGGATTAATATAGTGTTCAGGATCAGGGCCACATCAGATACGCCAAATAGGGCAGCAATCAGGTATAGCCATGGCTGGCCGGCCAGGCTTGCCAGATTAAATCCGGACCGGGGATTAATATGGTGTTCAGGACCAGGGCCACATCAGGTACGCCAAATCGGGCAGCAATTGGGTATGGCCATGGCTGGCCGGCAAGGCTTGCCAGATTAAATCCGGACCGGGGATTAATATGGTGTTCAGGACCAGGGCCACATCAGGTACGCCAAATCGAGCAGCAATCGGGTATAGCCATGGCTGTCCGATTAGGCTTGCCATGTTAAAATCGGACCGGGGATCAATATGGTGTTCTAGATCAGGGCCATATCAGGCTTGCCAGATTTGGCAGCAATTAGGTTCAGTCATGGACCGCCCTAATAGGGCTCCCCCGATCTAAGCCGGATCAGGGCCTCAAATAAATGACCTAATACGTCATGCCATGCTGAAACCTGATCGGGCCCACATAATGTTAGGGAATGCCCTAACAAATTTCTAATCGGGATATAGCGGTCTGGAGCTTGATATCATTTTGTGTCTCTATCTACGGTTCTGACAGTTGGACATTTTTTTTCTGCTTAGACTTATGTTCCGAAAACCTCATGTTCACATCATAATTCTATAGCCTGATATGGAAGTGAGAACAGTAGTTCATTTCGGCTGCCTTCAATTTTAAGAAATATATTTGGTATCCAATGGAATCCAATAACTATAAGGTTATAACTTTTATAAGTATCCTTTCCTTGCGACAATTTGCTACTGTTTTACATTATATACCTATAAGTTTGAATTATTTTTACAAATTATTTATATTATTAATTACTAATTTATTATTTAATTCACTCCAATACTTCGTTAATTTAAAATTTATTTATTTTTATTTAGTTTATATTTAGAGGTGAGCTAAGTGAACGGGATAAGGACCGGACTCTAGGCTAGAAGCCCTAGGTTCGATCCCCAACCCGGCTACAAAAATTTATCCAACTTCATTATGACCCCCTTCTCTCGGAAGGCAATGGCAAACCACCGAGAATAATCTGCCAAGAAAAGCCTTAGTTACAGGCTCACCATGCCCTATTTGTAGGGTGAAAGGACTGAATAGATAGAGTTTATATTTTACATTACATTTTACAAAAATCTAAATGTAATGTGAACTTAAACATTTTTTGTTTTTTGTATTATATATTTTCAGAATCCTTATGAAAAAATAGTAAGTAGTATTGTTGCCAAACAAAATTTGACCCATTATTTTTTTACAGATTTATAGGCTTTTTGCGGTTTCCTGAATTCATGGTGACCATTTTTTGAGAATGTTTTAGATTTGATTCCCAGAAAGTTCTAAATTATGGTGCCGTGTCGCGAGTAGAATAACATCCGAACTTTTCACGCTATAGATGATTTGGAATGTGTATTGACAGTAAATTCGAAAATAATTCACAGAAATGGTTGGTAAGTGAAGTTATGTGGACTACATCATGGATGAGTGAGGTTATAACGATTACATCATAGATGGAAGTTACGATGTAAAATACATACATAAACATACATACATTGTAAATTTGTTTGCAATAATTAAATGTTATAAAAAGGTACATATTAGTTAATAATTAAAAAAAGCAATAAATCATAAAAAAATAATGGTTCTTACTTCCCTGAATGTGTAGAAATATTTCTCCAAATTGATTTGGCTAAACTTTAGACGCTTTTGCAATTTTATAAGAAATATTGTACGGAAATGATTCTTCAAAAAGTTATGATCACTTGTCTTTTGTATGTATGTTTTTAATTATTTTTTATAGTACGCATTGCTGAAGAGGAAGTTCCATTACAAATGTACAGTAATTTGTGGTTCATGAAGGATGGGGAGATCTTGCACATTTTAGTCTTAATGAGTAACTTCTGAACCAATTTTTCCAACACTATTGAATTTGTAGAATAGGTCCGACTACTTGACTGATTTTAAAAAATTAAAATGTTTTAGAGAAATAGAAAAAGCGTAGTATCTACATGAGATTTTAGAAACTTTTGGAGGTTTATTTGCACAAAACTTTTTGTTTTGACTTTGAAAATGCAATCACGATGTGTGAAACTTTGAAAACTACGGTTTTATGAACGTTAAAATTTGAATTCCTAGAAATTCAACAGTTTTCTAAATTAATTGATTTCTTTGGTGAAAAATATAAGTAGGTAAAAAGTAGATTGCTGAAATTTTTATTCTAAACAATTATATTTTTTACATTTATGAACATGTATCATAAAAGTTTTAAAAAAATAAAAATTTTAATAGTTTGAAATACAAATTTTTTAATCGAAACATTTTAGGCCTTATGCTAACATGGGTAATTAATAACTATTGGCACATTTAAAATTACTGCAAGATGTTTATCTCTTAGTAAATCACATAACAAAAATAACATTACTTTATCGTGTATTACTTACTAACATTTTTGAATGAATTACCTACTCAAAGAGTAAGAGTGATAGTAGGGGAAATACCTGACGCAAGTCAACGAAATCGGTGAAAAAGTGAAGACTTGGAGAAAGTATTGGCGGGAATTATACGATTACTACCTCGAACAGTATAGAAATTTTTTACCATTAGCCACTTAACAATCGATAACGCACTATCGATGTCAGAATTGTAGTAAAATTTTTGAACCCTACGACAAAATGTCGATTCGTTGTGTTATAGTATTACTTTTTTGTTTTCAAAATGTGTTTTCGGAATCTACGACTACGTCTTCCAACTTAAGTGCAACCTTAAAAGAAATGAACTATGTTGAAGGGATTTCGGTGGATCCTAAATATTTGTTACCCACTGTTAATGCAAGTGCATTGAGTGATGACGGAAATTTGGCCAACATTAAAGTGCATTCGGTTCCGGCCAGTTTATCGCGGGTTTTAGATTTTTATAATACTGAGCTTTTGGCGGCCAATTGGAATCGCGTTCAAAAGGGGCTGTCGAGCAAATGTAGAGACGACGTGCAAAAATATGTAGATGGCTTAGTATCTGGTGAAAAATGGGCTTTAAAAAGTAAGTCTATTAAATACAAAATAATAAATGATCTCTTGTAACCTTTTTATGTTTTAAAATTTAAAAAGTTTTGAACGTTAAAAGTAGAACGGTTGCGTAATTTCTCTTACTACCTGCAAAGTTAACCAATAAAGTTTTGAAGGTGAATGTCTAAGCTGCTGTCTGCGTTTCTTGTATATAATGTTACTATATTTTTATTATAGTATGTACTTTTTTTATCACAACATATTAACTGAAAATTTAATAGCTTTCCTGAAATATGAGAAAAATTCTAAAAAGTTTTATTAAAATAATCAGTTTATTTTTGGATTTTGTAGTGCAGCTTTGCGAATGACCAAAAAATGAACAAATTTTTACATTTGAAATATACTGAAAGTAAAGTAGTGGTAGAAGTTTTCAATATCATCAGGTGACGACCAGAATCATGCATAAACAATTTTATGAGATTTTATTTAATTAAATCATATAAAAACAAGTAAAAGTGAAATTTTTGATAATATTCTTGAATCGTGATGAATTCTCTGGTTCTATAATTCACTTAATTTCCATACACCATTAACAACAAAAGAAAACTTTATTTTTTTTATTAGTACCTAGTGAAAGCTTTAATAAGAAAATAATGATTTTCAATTTACTTAAAATAATTGAGCATTGCATTGTGTTATTCACGTAATGTTATAATAGTATCAAAAAATAAATTAATATGGTACCTATTTGTTTTTAAGTTTATTGTTTTAAATCGTTGGACTTAATAATGTATTGTTTATGTCTCTATGAGGTGCCAAATTGTATCATTGAAAAACTCATTTCTTTGCTGATTAATTATATCAGTTTTATGTTTTTTTTGTAAATACCATCAATTTTCTGTACTTGTATTTCTTTAATAGGAAACCCAAAAGATATGTGGTGTAATAAATTAAATAATTTACAATTATTTATTATATTCGGTATTTAGGTCAATTTTTTAAATAACAATCTAAATCGTTGTTACGTTTACCTATCAAAATAATTTGAGGAAGTAAGTCATGTAACACTAATTTCTTTCTTTTAAAGTTATTTTGTAATTAACTTAAAAATGCATAAAGATAAAGGGAACATACAAATCAGCATATTTTAATAAATTGAGAAATAAATACACTTCAGTAATAATGGTAATTCAGAATAGTAACATAGTATTTTTTACGGACTACCGCCCAGTAATTGATTAATATTTTACTACTTATACGTTTAATTTATTTTTAAATTTTTTATAACATTACTAAACTAAATAACAAAAACTTAATTCGTTTCCTAAGTTTATCCGTTTATCAGTACTTGGTAAAGTATGTTAATTATTATTGTTACTTAAATGTTTTCTTCATACTTCCAAAAACCAATGACATTTGAACATTTCGAAAGTTCTAACCAATAAACTTCAAATTTCTTGTTAATTTTCAAACGGTGAAAAATTATCAACAATGTTAAAGTTAATTGGTTAAGTAAAGGATTATGTCACTTTGACATTATTTGCACAATATTCAATTGCATATTTCTTGATTACAATGTACTTATTAGATAATTTTGATCAACATTTTTCTACAGTCCTTAAAGGCACTCAGGATAATTGGTAAAAATAATCTATATTCTATACAATAACTCAAAATGTTGTCTACAATTTGAAAACGTCCAATTTGTTTGCTTGCTACCTTAAAACAAAACTTAAAAAGTGCAATAATCATTTGTAACCATTAGATGTTATATTATTCAAATATTAGTTTGCTAAAAAAAAATTAATGCGTAGTAATACAAAAGCTACTAAAATTTTAAATAAATATTTAACAAATATGAAATCACTTTAATTGTTAACTTCAGGGTCTTTCAAAGATTATTTAAATTTGAAAATTTAAATTCAAATGAAAATCAATACCGGAACTTTCCCGATGCTGCTTCACAACTGCAATTTTATTTTGCATAATAAGTTTTAATTTATAATATAATAATATTGCGACAATTAATTAAATAACAATGTTTATAGTAATTTTTAAAAGAATACTTTGTATAAAAATATATTGCGATGGATGATCTTTATAATGAAAATATGTAATGCGGATTTTACTTTGAAATGTTAATTTGTTATGTACACATAGCAGTGACTAAATTAAATGTTATTTTTCTCTAGAATAAAAACAAATTTTGTAATTATGTAACCTTTTCAACTTTTTTTCTACTAAGTACTTAGTTAGAACCCTTTTTTCGATAGGAAAATTGAGCAAAACGTCAATATCTTCAACTATTTATTTTAAATCCTTTTAACAATGAAAAATATAACATTATTATATTATAATGTATTATAAAATATAATTTATTTGCTTTTTGGGGATTTTGGACAATTCAATTAAAACCTATAAGTTAATAAATATTTAAAGTGATAAAAACATAATATTTTGAAAGCTTCATATACACAGAGGTAAACAACTTATACCAGATATTTAAATTTTTAACAAAAATAATTATTTTAAATGCACTTCTTGTACTTTCGTTTTAGCAATATTTCACATCAATTAATTATTATATCATCATAATTCAATATATTTTGCGATTTTATATTTTATAGAAATAATCAAACGATTGTATAATCCTTTGTAGTTTTTCCACGCTGGAGCAATATTCAGACATAAATAAGCAAAATAATTTATTGCAGTTTTACTTTTAGGTCTAGGTTTGATTCAAACCTAAAAAAAATTGGCTGAGTTACCAATAATATGTTAATATTTTAAGCAGCTGTAAATTATATGAAAGACCAGAAATAATTTTTGTTGTATTTTTGATCTATTAAAAAAATTTCTTAGTTTGGCTGACAACTCTTGGATTAACTTCAATACAAACCGAGATTTAAATATGAAACAAAAATTATCCATTTAGCACACAATATTGACGCAATACTGCAAGATTCAGCCAATATTAGTCTAATATTGTTTTCTAATATTGGGGCAATATGGAAAATCAATATTACTTTAATGTTACCTAGAGCTTGGTGAAATGTTGCACTGATATTGATAACAAATATTGTCTGTAAATATTTACCCAATATTGATCTAATATTGCACCAATATTAGAAAATGTTTACATCTCGATATTGTCCTGATATTGGTTTCAATATTGGACTAATATTGCGCCAACATTGTGTGCTACACAAGGGTAGGGTAAACCCTCTGAGTTTTAACCCCTAATGAAAAGGTATATCAAAACAAAGACCAAATTCTGTTGGGATCTGAAGAGAACGATGTTAATAAACCAGATCTATAAATTTGGAGGCAAGGCCGTTGGTTCTGAAAAAAGATAGTTTAAAAATTGTTAGAAAACTTCAATAAATTACTGGTGATGGTAAACGTTTTTAATGACACATGCAAAAATTTAAAAAGTATGTTTACAATTCCAACAATAATTGCAATGTATATCACCGTGCAAACAACACATACAGTATAAAAATTAGCGTACGCTGTCAAAATGTATTTCTAAATAATAGTAAACAAGTTTACCAGCAATAGTAACTTCTATGGTTGCACTAAAATTAATAATAAAGCCACAATCCACGTCAGTAAATACAAATGGAAAAGAATAAAGATTACTTACTCGAAGTTATCGAAGTAAAGTAGTAATCAAACGCGGTCATTATAAATAAAACACGGGTTTGGAATGAAGAACATCGTAAAATGCAAAAATTTGTTAGAAATAAAGCTTTTAACATCTGTGAACTACCAAAATTATGCAAATCTGCCTGAGACGGTAAACCAACTCCTGAAAACATTAAATCTGGTTTTAGGGCTGCGGACATTGTTTCTTTCTACAGGGAAATTTTTACCGACGAGGACTTATTGTTTTGTAGTAAGATAATCAGATCGAGGATACCCCTGAATGCAGCGCTGTATCAGCTAAAACAAATCCCATTATTCCTAGAATAAGCTCTTCAGAAATTACTTAAAGCAGCTTTGTGATTATTTCCTGAGGGTCCTAACCAGTAGTTTATAGCCAAAAGTCCAGTTTGTAAACATACATTTGATCTAACATAATTAGTTATGTATTCACTTTTTGTATCAAGATTGAGCAAAGTTAACATTTCATCTATATCTATATTTCGGATTGCTTTTTAGTATAATATTTCAATGTGAATAAATACATCACAATATCTCGAGCTACAGCTAGAAACTGTTTATCCGTTCCTATTCGCCAAATTTGTCTGTCAGAAACTTGGCAATGATCCATTAGCTTTTTTGTCTTTTTTACAGGTGATGGTCGGGAGCTGGTCTACCGCTCTGACCTCTAACCTGGAGAACCAAAAAGAGAGCCAAAATAATTCTTACTTTACCCAGATTTAAACCTGGTATTTAATGTTCATAGTCAATTAACTTGATCATTACATTCCGACCGTATTTTAACATTTCATTATTTGGAAAAATAATCTCATGGACTTTTCCTAGAGAATAAATCTTTCTTTTTTATTTTTTTGTTAGTTTAAATTATCCCTTTATCATGTCCATCATTTCCCCAACTACGAGATAGTTTGAACATTTTTCACCTTTGCGCTTTAATTGTGCCAAAATAGTAACAGAGAATGAGAAGTAATTTTTATGCTGAAATGAATTGCTTAGACTTTGAGCTATCTAATAGTATCTAATTCATAGTGATGAAGCACTTACCGGGACTGCTAAAACCCATTAAACAAAAATTGTTAAATCCTTTTGCCTAGTCTCGCCTAAAAATGATACAAAACTTCAGATTTATTTTATCTGAAAGATACAAAAAGATACAAAATACTAGGAGTTTAATAAATTACTAAATAATATAATTACTTAAAAGTATACAAATTATCGGAAAATGAAATCAATTAATGAAATATACTTATATTTTAATTTTATTAATTAGAAATATCTAGAAAAAATGATAAACACTCGACTAAAAAATAATTGTTTTAATATTAATTTAGACCAAGCGTCTTAGCAGAACGCTAAAAACAACACATTGGTTTAACTGTAGCCATCTCTGCATGCTCTACCTACATGTTTGATCAAAGAAAATTACAGGCACATATTATATGATGCTCCTAGTGAAAAAATCTATAAGGTGTTGTGGAAATAATAGATACATAGATCTACTAATAATAATTAGACTTATTAGTTACGCCTTTATATGGACTAGGAAGCTGGAACTGATGTAATTTAAAGTCCAAGTTCGATTAGTAAATTATGAGAAAGTAACGGATAATTCCCATTACTGATACTTTTCTTCCAAGTTACCTTGGCTTCTGTCAAGTTGATCTACGTACTACATAGTGTTTTGCACGCGAAGAAGAAAGTTATCCCTCATGCAAAACTATAATCAGTGATAATTCAGAACAGCGATATACTACTATGTATATCATAAGATATGCTTTCGTGAAGTATTTTAAAAATTTGCATGCATCTGTTTAATAACTTCAGCTAATTATTTATTGACATGATACAGAAAAGCATATGTATAGAGAACACGTCAAATAGAGAAAGTGAAAAAAATTGTTTGCTTCAAGCGATAATTTACAGTATTATTTAATAAAGATTTTGATCAAATACCTAATATATCTAGGTAAAAAGTTAACTGCAAACTTTTAATTAAATACTACCTACTACAAATTTTAATTTTTTAAACCGTATTCTAGCTTTTCACACAAATTGGTCTTTAAAAATAAATATCTTGGTTATTATAAACAAACTAATAGCTTAACCATACAAAACATCAGGTGAATGTGATGTGTAAAATGTATGTTTTTCTGATGTGTACCACCGTATCGTGCCTCAGATATTTAAAAAATAATAAACTGTATTTACGTAGTTATTAAGCTAAATTCAGTTTCATATTTACATATACATTAAATTTAAATAAAGTGAAATTTTAAATGTGATGCGCTATTTGAGAAGAAAAAATAAAATTTAGTCAACAAAACTTTCATTTTTTTTTGTGTTCCGTAATGACGATAGAATTTTTATAATATATCATAGAAATAAAAATCAAACTCGTTTTCGTTATAAAAATTTATTTCTGGTACATTTCTATGATATGAAAATCAGTAATTTCAAAAATATGGTGTCTTAAATAATTTATTCTGCTCTCCTTTAATTTAGTTTTTTAAATTTAAAATATAAAATTTAAATCATAATATAAATTAAATTAAAGGGGGTAAACCAGAACTCATTCGGAAGAGGGCAGGAACATTTAAATCCGGGGGTTACTTTTTTGTTTTCAGAAAACAATTATTTTGGGTTACCTGTTAATTGAGATTTTAGACTTTAATAATAATTAAAAAAGTTCTAAATTACACATCCCCTTATGATATAACCACGAATGTGAATATTAATAATTTTTTAGAAGAGCGCAATCAAAGCTTTAAACATACGTATGTAATTTAAAATTAATCAAATTAATGAGTAGATAATACGAAACACAGTGTAAAGAAAAGAGTTCAACAATTGATTTTGATTAATTTTAAAATATGAATGTAGTATATTTAAAGCTCTAATTGCGTTCTTCTCAAAATTTGTAATATGCACATTCGTGATTATGGCATGAGGGGGACGATATTATAATAATAAGGTAATAGGAGAGAGTGGTGTAATATGGGTCATTAGGAAAGACGAGGTACCGCTGTTACTGTTAAACTTGTGTTGCCATTCAGTTGTATTTATCATACGATATTTATTGTGTGTAGACTTAATAGCCTTAAATACCGTGATAGAGCAGCTCAATGACAGCAAATAACAAAGGTATTCCATCTTACCTAATGACCCCACTTTCCCACCTTTTCCTACTATCTAAAGAATAGGAAATAATAGAACAAATATACAAAAGGACATAAAAGAACTAAAGCCTCTTTTACAATATTGTTAATGTTATGATAATGTACGTTAGTAATATAATGTCGTTAACATTAATACTATTTATAATAAGTGGGTTATACTTGAAAATAACAAAAAGATTATAATATTATAATATCAATCTGTGAAATATTTAACTTTATTTAAAAAATTAAGATGACACAATATTGGTTTGGTGTTAAGTATTTGATAAACAAATATAAATATAATATAAATTACGCACAGATACGAGTAATAGAAAAACAAATTAAACCAAAAATATAATAATTTATAAAAAAAAAATGTTAGTTTTAACTGCAACTTGAATTAATTAATTAGTTAATTAATTAGTAATTGCAATGCAGTTCCAGATTACATTTTGAGTTAAACTACATGTTAATTAATTTTAATTTTTTTAAATTATTTAATTAATAATAATTGAACGTAGAATTGAAATGAAATTGTATTTAACATTTTAGTTTTTTTATAAAATTTTTTTTATAAATTATCAAATTAATATTAAACAACCTGATATAAGTATAGTGTAACCTGAAATTAAAATTAACTACTATAATATAAGAAAAGAGTGAAATATTTTATTGATACCCATACAAAATAACTGTGAAAAACCTTATAACGTATTATATTATTCTCTACAAATTCGACCTGCATCAAAATTGTCAATAAAATAATAAACTTTTACCTTCTCTAAAATTAATCTAAAATTAAAGTTACAAAAGGTTTCCACTGTAAATAAATAAACTTCCATTCTCAATAACCTCTAAAGGTTATTCCAAAATGAATAAAAAAGTTAAGTAATAACACGCCGGTTAAACAAATTGGAAAAGATACAAAATTACTTACGTAAGAGCTCTGGTAAGCTTACAACTTATAAATCGACAGACACTCTCTTCCAGCCGAGATAAGACGTGTAACTTTGCACTTTAAATTTGAAAACTTATCGCAAAGTAACCGGTAACACTTGACCAACTCAATCGCAAACACAAAAAACACTGCTTTCTGATGTTGGACTACTAAAACTGGACCATCTAAATTATGAAAGAATTTCCTACAGTGAATTGTCTTCTAACCAAAACAAAATTGGTAAAGGTTATGTTTTGGTTGTCAAACAACAACACCAAAAAATAGCTACTCGTAAGAGATTGTTAATGATTACCAAAACTGCACCTCAGATTAAAAACTACGTATAAAAGTTCCCCGGATGTTCTTGACAGATGTGTCGTTAAAAAACCAGAAGTTAAGCATGACACATAAATTTGTCACTAAATCAATGACATCGGAATTAAAAATATTCTTCCACAATCTAAAAAATTTTCACTTGAAAATACTGGAACCAAACATTCAATCAGCTTGCTAGTTTGATCGCTTAAAGAGAACTAAATTTCTACGCTGCGTTGCAGCTTATCAACACTCGCACCAAAATGCCTGGATTGAATTTAAAGCGGATTAAAATATTTGCATTAAATGCAAATAAAAATGCAGGATCGAATTGAGGAATTATCGTGAAATTAAAGGAAAAGTAAAACTAATTAACAAATTCAAAAATTTTTACAATCGTAACATAACCCTATTTGGTTCCAGGTAAAATAAAACATTGGCTTCTCATTTAAACAAATTAACTTTTAATTAATAAAAACACACCCATTGTATTGATTTAATAATAACTTATAAAAAATATCAAATTAATTTATGTTCTTGTCAGACACCTCGTATACATTTGTGTATACGATTTTTAATACTCCTTTTTTAGGAAAAAAGAAAAAGAAAATACGAAAAAATTTTAATACTTCTTTTAATTTATAAAATCACTACCAGTACCGTTCCAGTTGACTTTTAAAACTCCAGGAAAGATTGAGATAAATGTCATTGGGGGGGGGGGTGTAAATAAATTTGTTTGCCCCATTTTGCAATATTGTATTGCAAACTGCACCAGTAGGCAGGTATATAGTTTTGAATAATTATTGACGTATCATGTCATCAACCAGTGCAGCTAATAGTATGAAATACCGAAAGAGGCTAAGATATTTGTAAAATTTAAATTTTTAAGATATTTCTAGAAATTCAAAGTTTATTATTATGCATACCAGTTTTCCTAAATTTACTGCCCTGATTACACAAAGGGCACTTAAATCTACTTGTACATATTTTTGTTCGTTAGGCTTTAACAACTATAGAAATTTATTTGTACACAAAATGTGGACATATTACAGGGCAGTCTTAATTAGTCATCGAAACTTCCAATTAATTTTTTCAAGTTGCAAATACTATACTACCAAGTACGAAGTGAGCAAGCAATCACAATCGCGTCAACTTTTTTGGGTAGGTAATAATAATAAGGAAACAATCAGAAGTTTTAAACAGTTACGGACAGAGAGACAGCCATAGTTCTTTACGACATTCTTATGTTTATTTTATTATACATTGTTTCTAAACAATTGTTTTGTTTTTTAAGTTTCTAAATAATTTTATATTTTATTTATACCTAATAATTAAAATTTTAAAGTATTATCGAGTTAACTAAACACAGGGATGAGCAAAATACAATTGTATTTTGTATTGAAAGTAGAAGGAAAACTCACAATAGCTTTGAATTTTTTTGTTAGAAATTCAAAATATAGTGTACAATATCAAACATTTTATTTCATATTTTGAATTTAAAATAAAAAAAATTCTTAAATATTTTGAATTTTGTACTTCAAATATGAAATTAAAGGTAGACAAAATGTATTTGAAATTCATTTAGATTTTCATATATTTTTTCATTTTTATTTTCATTTTAAAATACAAATGAAAATGCATGTGGAAGAAGAAATAAGATTTAGTAAAATTAATTGGCATTTTTTGGGTAAAAATAATAAATTTTAAGATTTGATTTATTCGGTTAGTAAGAGTTAAGTGTGTATTGTTTTCAAAGATTTAAAAGTTTGAACTTTCACTTAATTTTCATACAAAATTTTTGATTTAAATGTTTATAAGTTCTTCTTCCATTTACTGACATAATAATAATTTTGTTGAAAGAAAGTATCAAATACTTTAATAGTAGTATAAAATAATCAATAAAAAAAATTATAACATATTTAAGCAAAAATAGCCGTCCTTTATGATTAGGGTTTTCTATTTCTACACCAATAATACTTTCATAAAATCTTTGTTCCTCTTCTATGTTCCTCTAGATTCTAGAATATATCTCGAATATTCTCAAGTTTTAGCTGTGAGACGTTTCCTGTTTTGTAATAAATACTAGTAACTGTGTGGAATTAAGGTAATCATGGAAATAACCGACGCTGTTAGTAAAAAGCCTTATAAAGGAACCGCCAACATTTACCTTTGCCGATATGCACCATTTTTAATATACTTTTTGGGCATTATTAGGAGTACATCAGGTGAAAATCTAAAGTTTTCAGCCAATTTAGAGAAAATTCTTTTTGAAAAAAGGAAGTCATAGCCTATAGGACATATATGAACTTATGTTATGTAGTACACACATTACTATGTACATCCAGTACATTTTTGATGTAAAAAATTATTTTAAGAAAAAGATTAAAACTATTTTGATAACCTAACAAATTCTTGTGGTTCTTCGAATTTCTTTAAATGAACACTTACTGGATGTACGAGCACATGACCACATTATTAATTTCTCCGGAAAACCATGCATAATTCATATGAAAGCAATAAATTACTCCTTATATTGGACCAAGTACATGGTTGTATTAGGTGCTCATACGTATGAACCAACCATTACAATTAAAAGAATTATTTTAAGAAATCTAAAAAGCACCAGAAATATCAAATTGAGATATCGGTAGGCATGATAAAATTTTAAATGCTCTTTATAAATTTGGCCTTGCAACTTCTTAAACATTAAAATGTAAATAACGCGTTTTTATTTTTATGTTTGATAATGAAATAAAAAGTTCTTTAAAATGCAAATATTTTAAAATTGTAAATTGTGACTTAGGGTCTGTTTGCAATAAATTAACTCTTCCGTTTCAAAATATCCATTCAAAGAATAAAAATAGAGGTAATGTTTCCCCAAACATCGTCAACTAACAGCTGTCTACAACTAAAATCTAAAAAGCCAAAAAATATAAATCGAAAAAAAAAAAGAGATAAATATCTCAGCATGTATCCTAATGCATTAATTTGTTGCATAAAGTTGCTTTACACCTACTATTCGTAGATTAAACCAACAGATTTGCATATTTTGTACATCATACAAAATCCTGAAAGTAGAATTACTTGACCGAGTTATGATAGTATATTATGAAATTTATATTGCTTTTTTAATAAAACTTAACGTTTTTAATACATAAATAACTATTGATTAAAAGCAATTCTGTAATGTTCGTATAATATGATATCCACCTGAGGAGCTTTAACAAAACCATAAGTAAATACATTGTATTTATTATATGTATTTATTATCATAGTAAATATTTGTTTGTTGAAATTTGGTAGACATGCATATTTGAGTATTTGAATGAGTTCCTAAAATGTCCCCTAAGCATTTGTCCCCTAATTGGAAATTTAGTCTATCTAACGCGGTTTTTCAGCTATAACACTTTTATTAAAAAATGCTCAACAATATAAATGACTTATACGAATAAATATTTCTTATATTATTTCATCTTCTAAAGTCAAAATTTTGTAATTTAAATTATAGGCATAACAATGAATTTTATTGCTTATTATATTTTTTCTTGTTTGCTGTCCAAGTTAAACTGTAAGTTCTGCTCGCAGAGCACACTTGTGAGAGAAAGTCGCAAATATCAAAAAGACCCTAAAAAACAATTGAATGAAGAGAAAAGACTTATTTTCCTAACTTATTAGTATATACTTTGTCTTCTTTGTCGTTTCTATACTACTACATGTTTTTTGACAATCTATTGTTTATTTTTCGTCAAGGTGAAAAATAAATTGTGTTAATTTATAGTAACAATAAATTAAATAAATACGCTAGTTCTCCAAATTCCACACTCATAAAATAACCTTCATTTCCTAACTTGTGGCATAAACTAGTATTTTTAAATAAGATGAAAGACGGTGTTGATAATACAATATATCCGGATATTTCATTGAATGTTCAGATATATCTAACCAGAAGATAAACAAAGCCATTTTTTGTCCTCTCGTAATTAGGGTTAAATGTATAAGTAAGATAAATAAAGAGATTTTTATAAATGAAACTAATTGAATGATCTTAAACATGATAAGATCTTCTTCCAAAGAAGCGTTGGAAGGCGTCGAGTGTCGTGGTTAAAGAACTTGCGCGAATGGTTCGGATGTAGCAGCACAGAATTGTTCAGAGCAGCGGTCAACAAGGTGAAAATAGTCATGATGGTGTCCAACCTCCGATAGGAGAAGGACTACAAGAAGAAGAAGAAACATGATAAATTTTTGAAGATACTATGGGTAATTTATAAATTTACATAGTTTGTATATTATGTAAAATTATTTTAACTTAAACTTAATCGTGATGTTACAATTAATAATAGAAAAAGAAATTAGACAAAAATATATATTTTTGTAATAAAAAGAAAAAATATATATTTTTGTCTAATTTCTTTTTCTCAGTCGGTTTTCGTCCACTGCTGAACGTAAGTCTCCCCTATATGTATGGGGAGTTGTTAGTCATAACTGCACCACGCAGGCCAGTCAGGTTGACGATTATAATCTATAGATAACGTGACCAGACATTTCGTTTTAAACGGGACCGTCCCTTTTTTTTAATTACCTGTCTCGGTGTCCCGACAATGAACTCCGGGACGCAAAATTGTCCCGTTTTCGGAAACCGCGTGTTATGTTGTTACCATAACAAAATGCAATGTTATTTAATAAATAACTAAACATTTTTTATGAATGTTTTTAATTTGTAGTAAAAGCTAACTTTTTCTAAATAAATAACTTAAAAAAAAGTGTTTTTTGTCAATTTACTGATGAGTGGGAACTGAGGGGGGGTCCTGTTTTGAGTCAAAAAATAAATGGTCACGTTATCTATAGATCAATTTTTAGACTTCTTAGAGCACACAACAAATCAGGTGCAATCCATGATTTGAACCGAGATTTCCCGCTCTTTAGTCTGTCCGTGCTTGAATTACGCCAGACTGATGGTTTAATTTATTTGTCTTTGTATTTGTCTGATTTATACTAATTTAAATATTCATAAAGAAAGCCATGACTTTCTATATAAATAAAATATAATTTTATGACTAAGTGTAGCACACATACCTATTGCACTTTTATAAACTCATCAGGAAAACACAAATCCATTGTTGTGCAATTTTAATAAGTATTTACATAACGTAAGCACCTATCTACTAAACAAAGCGATTCCTTTTTGAAATTATAATCTTTGCAAAAATTTAATTATAGAACGAGTAGCTAATTTAATTAATAATACAGTTTAATTTAGTCGGTCTTCAATTTAGTCTTCCAAATAGCTATTTCGACATTATTTAATCAGAAAGTTGAGGTAGAAATTCTCTTGTGTTTTACATCCAATGATCGATTACGTTTTAAAGTGGAGAAAGTGGTTATTACAACACCTTTGCATCTCTCTCTGCCCAAGATCAAGATAATGTTTTATTTATACCAACCAACTTTAAATACTTTGTTACCAAATATTATAACTCGAGCTAAATTATTACTGAATTTATGTAATCCTCAATAAGGTGATATGTATGACTGCTATATCCGTAACAAGTAAAAGAAATCTCTCAACCCATATTAATTAAAGCATTATAATTTAATTTTGTTACACTTCAAAAAATTGTTAAGTTATGTAACCGTATTTTTGGATTCACAATTTTTGCGAATAAGTGAAAATTGCGGAACTTACAAAGTGATTCCCATCAGCGTTTCTCAAAATTTGTTTTAAAGGTCAAGGACGTCTAAGTAGGTAATAATATATTGGTTAAAGAAAAGTGAAATTTCTTTTTAGCGAAGATTTGTACTTCAACAATCCGAAAAGATTAGTTTGTTATAACGGGTGACCGACCTGATACCCGATCATAAGAAAATAATTTGGAAAATTAATTTTTTGATTTTTTGAAAATGAAAAGGGTATCAACATAAAGAGATTTTACTCTATACATGATACATACAGATAGGTAAATTTGAAAAAATAATTAGATCAAAAACTTGATATGGAAATATGTTTTGTATTTTTTATACACTACCAATGTTATATTCTAGTATACCTTTGATGTTTTTATTAAAAATACTGGTAAAGAACTAATCTCTCAAAACAAGTGAATATTATGATATGATAGTAGCACACTTCAGGCATATTAATTTTGCGTAGTTCACCTTGATCACGGTGCAGTCACCTAACGACATATATTATTGTTGCAATATATTCTTGCACTTATTACCTTCAGGCATTACATACTAATTTAATTACATTTGCAAGCAGAACTTTTAATGTTGCAATTACAAAAACTGATCACAAGTTAAATATTACGGTGTTATAAATGTGATATATATTATGTAACTCAACATACAAAATTTTGGGTATTTCATAAATTTTAAATGCATTTCCTCAATTTGGTTGCATTTATATAATATTACTATGCTTAATCACAATCTTTACTTTATTAATCTCATGTATTACTTTTTATACACATCTAATAGCAATAATAATAATAATCAAACGTTTCTTTTATTTATAATTTTTTTTATTACCTAGGAAATTAATAAATCAAAACTCAATTACTGGTCAGACATTGATATTATGAAATAACCGAAAATTAAATTTTTTAAATATGATTCATAAAAAACTTCATGTCACCTCATTTATTATTACGAAATCTTATTATTTAGTACTTTTCTTAAGTTTTTGTCTTCCTTAGTATTTTCACTCTAATAATAATCTTCCGACAATGTCATATGAATTCTTGAAAATAAAGTGCAAGACGTTATTGTCGCCGATGTTAAATTTTATAACTAAAAAGGTAAAGTCTACGACTACGAATGCCTCCCGTACTTTGGAAGATCGATATATGCAGTTATGGACTCTTTTTGTAAGAAATTGAATTCTTTACGATATTGTATATTATGGATCATATTTTGAGCTTTTTACTGTTTTTTCAGTGTATTATTATACTGTTATTACTCGTTATCCAACTCATTGTTTAATTTCAATTGAAATTGTTCATAGACGTACGTAAACTGCATACCAATAATCGTGAAAAATTTATATAATAGTCAAAAAAGTAATTAGGGTGCTAACTGGGGAAATAATAAATTTAAATACAGTGTTAAAATAACTTATTTGTAACATTTCAGATGTAAATAAAAAGAATCATTATCAAAAACTGAGAAATTTTCAGAAAATTAAGGTTGAATAAAATAAATTATAGAGTTTATTTAATAAACATTATTATAGGTATGTAAGGGGTATTCCACTCAAAATCAACCGTAGGTTGCTCTACATTGCCTTTTTTTTATTTGACTGAATTTTTAGCTTTCGAAACAGCTTACTTTTTTTTCAATTTTTATGCCAACCGTTTATGAGATAGGTATGAATGTTTTACAAATGTGTTTAGTTTTGTTTCAAATGCTTATAATTTACTGGAAAATAATAATTAGGGCAGGCCCGTACCCAGGGAGGCACCTGGGGGCACGCGCCCCCCCGAAATGTTCAAAAAAATTTATTTTTTCAAAGTAAATGAAAATTTGTTTATAATAAAAATTCTCGAAAGAAAAATCATTAAAAATTTTACTTTTTACTAAGTGCCCCCCCCCCCCGAAATTAAATCCTGGGTACGGGCCTGAATTAGGGTAAAGCCGACCTCTGAAGTAAACTTGAGAGAAAAATTGATAATAGGTGGACTAACTTTACTCTAGAAAGTGGTTTTACGACAGTTTTGAAATATTATTTTTTAGGTCATGTAGGTACATTATAATGCAACAAATTTAAATTGTTATTGTATAGTCACATTTTAAAAGCTCTGAAATTTTTTGAAACTACTCCAAAATTACAAAAATAATGAAGTTTTTGTATACAAATTTAATTATTTCTTAGGTTTTTGTAATAATGATGCATTGTAGAGATCTTTGTCTACTGTTGCAGATAACCATTAAAAGTTTCTTAGATATAATTTTAATATTTCACAAAAGTTTTGAGTGTTTAGTAAAATTTTGACGACATTGTCGAATAGGAACATATAAGAACTAATTGGCGAATCAGTCTGTAACAGTGAATCATGAGAACAATTAAAACGGCCGAATAATAATTAAATATATTATAATATAATATATAATTATAAATAATTAAAATATAAATGAATTAAATCAACATTATTAACAAATTACTTTTCGTTTTTCATGGTTACAGAAAAAAGCATTATATGGTAACTGATATGAGATAGGTTCACTCAAATCACAAGGCATTTTTTCACTCACTGCATGTTTCACAAAATTGATAAGCTGCTCTTCTTGCAAAATCAAATTCACCTCCCGCAAAACCAGATAAACTAGCAAAAATACAAAGGATAATGATTCTGTTCAAAGTAGCGATTACAATCAATTTTACAGCATCCATCAGTGGCGGATTTCCAAACAGGCGCACGGGACGCGGGCCTGGGACCCCAAAATTTGGCTTTTTTAGATCATCAGTATAGTGCATACCAAAGTAAAAACGTGCGCGTAGAATGCACACTGTAGAGTGTAAGGATAGTGAAAATATTTAGAGGAAAACCTCAAATTGAATTGCGCTTGTCGCCTCTCAGATTCTAAATCTTCCACTAACATCCATACATGTTTCAACACAAAATATGACAATTTCTCCTTTCGAATCTCTTAAGGAACACAAAAACTAAACACTATAAGAACTTCTGGTTCCACCTCGACCGTGACTACGACCTCGACCGCGAGCAGAAAGGCCGTCTTCGACATGTTTCTAATATTTTTAAACATCCCAAATGCACATCAGCAAACGTATATTATCCAACTCATGATTCAAGAGTTAAGCCTCTGGTATTCTACGTAAAACACATCCGGATACGAATGCTGATTGAGAAACATATTTTTCCATTCATCATCTTTCTTTTGCGAAACTATTTTAGAAGTCTCATTCATAAAACAAGCGGAACTGAGCGGAACTATTATGAGGTTTAACAAATTAATCTTATTATTAGTTGAACAGTGCATAAAAACTATTAAATTTGCAATCTTATTGAGTTTGTTATAGCTTATAAAATTGTCACGTATCGTTTGTTATTGCATAACAAAATTTAATTTTTTGTTTATGTGTACGTTTAGGTATCTAATGGTAGTATGAATGTTGCGTGCAGATCTAAAATTACATAATTTTATTATTAAATTTAAGAAATAGTTTAAGTAACTACATAGGCTTTGTAGGTAATTAGGTGCTATTATTAAGCTGCTCAATAATTATTATTAACAGTAGTTTTTAACTTGCTTAAAAAACTAACTTCCTAATTGTATTTTTTATCACTAAAAATAAATAATTTTTGGTACCATAACATACCCCAACCCATAGTAGATACATACATACTTATATATTATATAACCGATTGGGAAATTTCGGGAAATTCCAAAAATGATGGTGTAACTTCTATAATTTCTTAGGAAGTGCATTGCTCTACTAGTCACCTAATACCATGAATCAACAAAACTTATATTAAGTAAAATTCAGATGAAATGAAAGTAAAATTAAACTAATTACTCAATTGAACTAAATTAAATTTAGGTAATAATAATTTTTAATTGCATCATAAATATTTAAATAAAATAATAGTACTTACCCATAGTAAGTTGTATAATTAATTATTTATATTAAAAATTGAATGAAACCGGAAGTATTAATGATTAATCATTTAATAATCCTTCAGAAAAAATAATATTAATTGATAACTCTGAATGGGTACATATAATTTATACATTAAACGAGGAGCAGATTTTCTATATGCAGTATGTCCATTTTTTGAAATTTTCAGAAGAGCAGTAAAACTACCACTGACTGGTTTAAATGATAAGTTATCAAAAAAGAAACTTTTGCAAAAATACAGTATAAATTGCAATTAAAAATTTGCAACATAATTTCTTGTTGTACATTTAATTATTATGGAAAAAAAATTGCACAAAACCAAGAAAAATCAAATTTAGGTAAGTAATTTTGCTCAACGGTATACAATGTTGTAATTATAAGATATCAAAACAATAATTAATCAATAACAAAAACAGGAAGACAGACAATATCTTATAACAAATCTTTCAATTTGGTTTGAAATTTCTAAAAATACAAGTAGACAATAGACAGTGATGTCTATTGGGATAATTTAAAAACCACACGCAAAAAAATTTTGCTTTAATATAAAAAAAATTGCAGGTTAAATTAAAAGTTTTACTTTTAAAAATGCGTCGAGGGCAATCTCTTTTATTTTAAAAGTAGTATGGTTTTTAACAGATATAATAAAAGTAAACTACTTTTATTCCAATGGTACAAGTTTTTAATTTTTTAAATGCATAAAATTTTACTTTAAAAGCAAGTACTGTTAATTTTACTATCAAAACAAAAGCAGGTTACTTTCAATTTAAATATTATAAATTTTATTTTGAAAACACTTTGCTTTCTTTTTAAATGTATTTGGTATTATTACTTTTAAAAAATAAAATATTTTATTTTTCTTCAAAAATTTATTTTAAACTGTATTACAATAGAAAACCTAAACATTATAAAAAAACTTATTTCTAATTAACGACTTATTTCCTACAATAAAAAACTTAAACATTATAAAAACTTATTTCTAATTAACGACTTATTTTCTAGATTATATTTATGTACAGGTGGGCTGGTGAAGTATTTAATCGGAAGTATAAATAAAATATTCGAGTTAGTGCCTACTTCATAACACTGATAATGTTCATTATAACAAGTAAAATTTATTTTATATGTTATAACAAATAAATCGTTATTATTACTTAATATCAAATCATGAATTTTATATATTTCGATATTTTCTTTATCGTAACTTTTGCACAAATAGTAATTTATTTTATATTTTGTACCCCTGTACTCCACTTCTTTTAAGGAAGTAGCGCATTCGCTGGTGATGTTATAACTTGGGTCAATATATAATAAATTATATTCATTATTTAAGTTTTTTGTGAATACATTTCTGTAAAGTAATTCACTTACACCGTCGTTATTTACTAAGATATTTGAAAATTTTAAACAAAATTTTGTACATAAAGAATAAAGAATATTTTTTCTAGAATTAATCGCACTGGTGTACATTTTAGCTTCACGATGCTTCGACTCAAACCGAAAACTCCATAAGTGTTTAAGAGGACCACTCTCTCTTATCGCCTTAACGTAGTGAACTAAAAAGTGATGCTTTGGCTTAAGCTTATCGTTAAAAATTGATACATATTCTTTATTATGTAATTGAATTAAATTCTTGAGGATATCTAAATCAGCATTACAAATTTCTGATCTAGTAATCATGTCAATAATTTTTAATAAACAACACAAAAATTTCCAAACTCGGCAATCTATAGGAATTAAATCTCCCACTAAAAGTGGAAAAAAATGTAAAAATGACCAGGTTTCTCTTGCAGACATTTTTAAATTATTACTTTGCAGTCTTGTTTTTTCTAGATTTGTGGACAAATTTACGTTACCGATCTCTATTTCACCATATGAAAACAATTTTCTTCTACTATTTAATTGATCTAAAGTGAAAGAACCACTACGTAAATAATATAAAATTATATGACAAATGTCGTATACACAAATACCCTCAAAGATATCATGCATTATATCAAAGACTACATTGTTTGTAACATGAAATGATGGTATTTTGTTAAACGAACATACTTCCTTGATTCCTGTATTTTGCCAATCATTAGCTTCTATGTCAATTTCATAGTTATTTAAATTTCTAATAGAATCATCAATTTCAATATAATCGCTTTGCATTTCTAGTTTGTTTCTTCTGCAACGGCGACAGTAGTAATTCGATTGAAATGATTTTGTAAATCCAAGTATCGAATTTAAACCTAGATTATCTCCCAAAATTAAGCCCAGAATAAATCTAACATTAACAATTTTATTATCCATTACAATATCTAACCCAACATCTTCTAAAAAAATTAATTCGTCGATCAATGCATTGAATGTTTTTTCATTTCCAATTTTCTTTAAATCTTTAGCTTTAATGAATGCAGCTACAAATATGTAATTTAATTTTGATAATAAAAATTGTGGAATTGTTGGAAAATTGTAATAAAGAGCACATACTAAATTTGTACTGGTGTGTCCACCTAACGGATTATTAACTTCAAAATCATCTACATATATATTATATGGAATAACAATTTGCCCAGAAGTAAATTTTTTAATTTTGATATTATAATTTGTACCATTAATGTAATTACAAAATAATGACTTTCCTTGAAGAATTTTCATGTTTTCTATTGTTAATTTCAGCATATTATTTAATTCAAAAAATTTTTTAATTTGAAATTTGATAGGCATTAAATATCCTCGAACTTGATTGGCATCTATTGTAGCTTCACCACTTTTTATAATTTCAGAATAAACGTGATCAATGGTGAAACAAATTGGATGGTGATAAAAATTTTTAATACGTAACAACTGCAAAAACTTATGCTCAGACGTATGATCTTCTAAAACATTTTTAAAAAGTGAAAAAACATTAGATACTTTCTCCCTCTCATCTTCATTAATTAGCGATAATACCAGTAACTCACAGTTTTTTATTAAAGTTGTACTAAATAAAGACCAATGTTCAGTTATTTCGTGGCTATCCTTTCGAGATAAGTTACTTTTAGCGTAAAATTTTAATTTCTGACCTATAAATTCTGTTTGAAAGTTGTCTAAAATATTTAAAGAATTGACACTTGTATTGACTGATTCAAAATTATTGTTTTTTGATGTTGACGGTTGATGAGGAATATCAATTGAATTATTTTCATAAATATTGTTTATACGGGTGTTGGTTGTATTCAAAGGAGAATCGTCAATATTTAAGACTTCTTTGTTATTTTCATGTATATTTGTTATATGCCGCTTGTACGATTTAATACTTGAAAATCTTTGACAACAGTTTGTTTCTGCACATTTTACTACTGAATAACTTTGTAACTTATGTTTGATTTTCATATGGTGAAATAGTGATTGTGCGTCTTTAAGATTCTGTTTGCAAGTAAAACAGATCATTTTAAACAATAATATAATTAATTTTTTAATGATGCAAGCAGCCCGGACACCTTATTCAGAGCAGGTTCACTTGTATCATTAGGATCATCTATCTCGTAAAAATATTTCTGGATAAATAACCATGAAGCTATACAAGGTGCTGGATATTTAAGATTTAAAGCAAAAAAAACTTTAAAACAAGTGTCTAAACAATTTACGAAAGAACTACACTTAAAAGTAATACCGTCTAAATATACGTAGTGTTCCGAGATTATATATTCTTTTTCGAGAACAATAATCTGTGGTTGAAGAGGCAATTTTTGTTTATAATGTTCGTTCTTGAGTTTCCCAATGGTTTCGTTCAATTCAAGTACACTTTTCACTTTAATAACAAAATTGTCTACACCCTGCTGTATGGTATATCTACGTTTTTTTTTTTCATGTGTTTCAGGAGCTTGGTACCTGCCTGTAGGTACTAAAATGGTATTCAGCAATTGACCAATTACAAAATTTACAGTGTCTAAAAGATTATTATTATTACTTTTTGTAATATTAAATATTCCAATATTAAACTTACTTTCACTACTGTTTCCTTTTATACTATTTAACAAATTTCGATAGAATTTATCTTTTATGTTCTGGTCAAAATATGGAACGATTTTTAATTTAAATTCTTCCCATTTCACAAACAACATATGTTCTTTTCCAGGATACAATAAATTAAATTCAATATTTATCTACAACATAAGAAGGTTAATGCTCTAGTAAATACATAATTTAAAAAAAATACCAATTTAGGTCCGTGAACGGACTTGATAACAGGCCAATCCTTAAAGTACTCCGTATTATCTGGATATTTTTTACTTTTTCTCAATGAAAATGTTAGCTGCCAGTGTTTCAAAACTTCCTCGAATGGTTCCAAATTATATTGAAGCCACGATTTAGAATATTCACTAACTTCAGCATCAACTTCTGGGAGAGGAGTAGAATCAGATGATTCAATACATCCAGCAGATGTTGAGGGACTTGCAGATTTTATTTTTTTTATTTTATGTCTGCTGTTAATGTATCTAAAATAGAGCGCCCCACTTTGTCGTTTATTTTTACACCCTTCAGTGTAATAATAATCCTTAAAAAATAATTAAAATATTAGAATAAAATCATGTAAGATAATTTCGAACGAGATGGGCAATCAGAATTTTCAACTTACCAAATTTTCACCTGGGAAATTTGAGCAAATTTGTCTACTGATGTGTAAGAAATCCTTTTTAGTTAAAATAGTATCTTGACTGGTTAAAAAATCTATTAAAATTCTGATGATCTTCAATCTATCGTCAGTGCTTAATTTGGTTTTCAATAACAATAATTTTCCCAAATGGTCTCCTATTAGTATTTCTTTTACATCCTAAAATGAACTATAGAAATAAGTAATTCATCCATAACTTAATTATAACATAATTACAATATTTGAAATTTTATTTTTAGTTTCGTCTTCGGTTTCGATAGAATTTGTTAAGGTGGTGTCACCAGTTTCTCCAAACTAAAAAATAATTTAGTAATTTTAGTATCCAACACTTATTTATACACATAATCTAATTTTCTTACTTCTACCCCTCGCCAGTGATTCAGTCGACGTCTTAAAAGAACTCTAAGGCCAAAATTATATTCGGGAATCAGCTCTTTTAAGTCAAAATCATTGACATACCTTAATGTTTCTATTGTAATTTGTTTTCCTGTAATGTAAAATTAAGTTTATTTGATTATGTATAATCTGATGATTTGGTAAGGTAAAGGTAACCCCATAATAAACTAATAATCCCATCAAATTTACAATAAACAATAAATTGCATACAATTTGCTGTAATTACGGCTATGAATTTGTGTAAGTAATCACTGATTGAGTTACAGTGCGGATATTCTGAGTTTGTTTTTGGGACTTCGCAGAATTTCTTACAACCTTTCGCTTTCCGATACATACCTACACGTTGTGGATTTAAAAGTTTTAATTATAATATTATAAAATAGAAAAATGTATATAAACAAAAAAAAAGGAAAAGAAATTTAAAACGCAAAATGTTTGGTAGGTATTTCCCCGACAAACTCGCCGCGTCTACTTGGCGCGTAAAATTTAGATTAGATAATAACAACTCAGTTCTATCACACACAAGAAAAATTTCAAGAACAAATATCTAATGTTGCTTGTAAATTTGACGAAATTATTACGTTATTATAAGGTTAACCATTGTTTAATTATAACTATCTTCAGTATAAGCAAAATTTTACTTACTAACTAAAAAGTTATATGCTTCTTCTATATCTAATTCCTTTAAAAATTGATGTAACTGAGGTTCTTCAAAAACACTGTCACTACCAGACACGTCACTACCTTCAAAATCCTGATAATTATTCATTTTAAACAAAAACTTTACGCCGTTGTGTTGTATACCTACATGCAATTGTACGATAATTAAACGAATGATGAAAATACGTTACAATATTATTACATTATTAGCAACTATTCTCCTTTTGCCGCCTGAAACGTGCTTATCATTGGGATGTAAACTGATCCTCTGCGAACCAGCTACTTGAAAAGTCTGCAGTAAATGCAAAATAAGGCAGATTTTAAAATTTATACTTTTAAATTAAAAGTTAAATATGTCATAATATTAAAAGCATATTTTAAAAGTATAAAACCTACTTTTCTTTTAATTTAACCTGCATTTTTTTTGTTTTTATAGCAATTCTTTTAAATTTCATTTAAAAGTAAAGATTTTTAAACTTACAACTAACATTTCTTTGCGTGCACTAGGTACGATTTAGCCATTTAAAGATTTTTATTATGTTCTTCTGCAGCAAACTTATTTGTTATTCTTCATTATTCTGTACTCATTCGCAATCAAACAAATTTACTAATCTGCTCCAAGTTCAAAGAATGCTAAGTATGAATACAATAAAAAATTTAAAAAAAATGGTACGATTATGACATGGGTGCCCTATCTATCTGCTTCAATTGTGAACAATATTCGTCAACTTTTTTTTCCTACAAATAATGTCTAAATTATTATAGTACCTATAGATTATTATGCTAATGAATTAGAAAGTCGTATTTAAAGACATATGTATCATTTACGATCAATGAGACCAAATTTGAAGAGACCTACGTGAATTAAAAGATTATGTCAGAAAGTGAAAAGTTTGAGTAAATCTAAATTTACTGCCTAATAGAAGTCTACTAATAAAATAAAATAAAATAATAGAAGAAGTTACCAGGAGAAGTCTATTAATCGCCTACTATGAGTTCTAAGAGGAGACTATTATTAGTCGCCTAATAAAAATCGTAAAGGTACCCATAAAAGAATAAATTCAGATTTACTAAGAATTATCATTTTGTATAACTTTGGGTATTCAATTAAACTCTTAAAAACCCTCTTTATAATTCTATGTGACGTATAAATATTTCATCATTTTAATTTCTTGTATCCGTTAATTTATCTTCTACTGATGTTATTAGTTTATAATAGTACTTACATACACGTGAAGCATTTTCCAACCTTGCCGAGAGCCTTCCGTAATAGCATTTCAAAATAATTATGAACAAAGTCTGTAATAATTATGGAACATTTTCTTCGGTCATCGTAAATTTTGGAATTTTCTTTCCAGTTTGCAAGAGTCTCTTTCTGAATTAAATATTCTTTTTCAATTTACTTTAGGACTATGTTTTGTTATTACAAGCCATGTAAAAATCACTTGGCACTATTAGTTCTGTGAGCGTATAGTTGCTTTACATCCAGTAGGTGATTTGCTAGGCTCACTTACCTGTAACTCTGGTCTTTTTCGTCATTGGTGGACCGGTCAGAGAAACTGCCAGCTTCATAACCTCAATCAAATAATAGTGGCATCGAAATCATTTTATTTCCACTTCACTGTCCTCCTAATTGTGTATTTAACACCAAAAACCGAATTGATGTATGAAGAATATGTAAAAAACAAAAAGTAAAACCTAAAGTAATGAATCGATGCAAAGAGAAGAGCTTGGGAGGAGTTTGGAAAGCGGATAGAAAGAAATAAAAATGAAAATCAAAAATTGTTCTACAAAATAATAAAAACCTCAAGAAGGACTAAACGAATTACTTTAAAACAGATTAAAGATAGACAAGGGAAAATAATGAGTAGATGGAAGGAATACTTCGAAGAATATTACTAAAAAGGAACAGACAAAATCAAGGTAATGAGATATCCAGGAACGGCAAGAGGTAACGGTAGAAGACGAAATCACATTGGAAGAAACATTGATAGCGTCAAGAAAATTGAAATTGGGAAAAGCAACGGGATACGATGGAATTAAAGCGGAAATGATAAAATATATGGGTAAAAACGGTATGAAGGTGTTATACAATATATTTAATTTTAAATGAGAAAAAGGAACAATACCGAAAGATTGAGAGAACGCCAAAATGTAACCGATATACAAGAAGGGTGATAATAAGATGTGCAAGAACTATAGAGGTATTTCATTGTTATGTGTAGTAGCAAAAATCTACAAGGGGATACTTGAAACAAGATTAAAAAAAGTATACAGTATATAGCATGCAGGATTACATATTTACAATAAGAAAGATCATAGAAAAACAAAAAGACAGCGAGAGATGCACATACGTATGCTTTATAGATCTTAAAAAAGCATTTAATACAACTCCTAGAAAACAAATTTGGAGGATATTTAAAGAGAGAAATGTTAAAGCAAACCTGATACAGGCAATACGGAGTATTTACAGAAAAACAACAAACTATGTAAGAACGGGTAATTCGAAATCAGAGGAATTTAACACGGTAGAAGGCCTGAGACAGGGTGGCGTACTGAGCCTTTTACTATTTGTGATACTAATAGATGAGGTAATAAAAGAAACAAGAACTGAAACAAAAACGTTAAAAATAGGACACAGAAATACGCAACCGGTAAAAACAACAGAATGTGCCTTTGCGGATGACTTGAAACTGTTTGCAAGTAGCGAATATAACTTACAGTATAATCTGGACACATGGAAAGCGGCATTAGATGATAAAAATATGAAAATTAACTTAGCCAATACCAAAGTGATGATATTAGGGAGATCAGAAAAACAGATCAAAATTTACATAAATGGGGAACAAACAGAACAGGTTAAACAATTTAAATATTTCGGTGTACTGATAGAGGAAAATGAAAGTTATGAGGCTGAAATAAACAACAGAGTTGGTGCAGCGGCAAGCGTATATCATACAATAGGTAAAACAACAGTCAACAAAAAATAAATTTCAAAGTTGAAAGAGAAACAACGTGGAAAGAAGCAGAAAAAGCAGTTTTAAATAAAAAAAAAATGGCGAAAATTCGTGAACAAATCCAAACGAGAGAGAATAAATGCCTCAACACTTTCGGGTACAAATGAGGAATTCTGATTTTGATTGATTGATTTACTGTCTTGCTAATTAAATATACACTTAATTTTTTTAATTCTAAAAAGTATTTCTAGTGACTTTTTATGTGTTTTTGGTCAACAAAACCAACAACATAATTTCAGGCAGGTTAGAAGATTTTATATCAAACTTCAGTTTGAAACAGGTAGAGTTAGTGCCAAAAAAAGATGAACTGATGAAGCTAATGTGCAGAAACAAAAATGTGTTCGGTTACGTCAGTTTTCGCAACAAAGGGGTGTCGGTTTGAATTAAAAATGTAAATTGCATAATATTGTGCATAACCTAATTTTACTTTTGCGGCACTGGCACGTTTTTTCTCCACATCTACTGTGCAGAAATTTGGCTCCGCCCGGTCATATGACAAAAAAATTGTCTAAGATTACTATACTTCGAGGTACCTATATGGAAGAGAAGAAAAACTTATAAATACATAAAGTTGTGCCGGCTAATACTATTCTTACATATAATGTAAAAAAAATTTCTACAATTCTTTACGTTGACAAAAAATTTCTAATTTTAAGTTATATCAAAAACAAAAATCTGTTATTAATTAAAAAATTCTGAGAAAACCAATTTCTAATGGTTGACCTCGATACCAAATCAATTGGGAAACTTAATTAAATTTGCAATTCCAATAATCAATTGCATTGGTAAATGCATTAAATTTTATTGCATCAAATGCTGTAATAATTATTTTAACTTGAACTGAAGACGTGTGCTCTCAAATTCTCAATGAAATGTTAAATTTGATAAATGTAACTTGAATTAATTTAATTATTTTATTATTTAGGAAATTTTCTGATTTTGCTGTAGTTATAAATGAGGTTTTCCCATCAGTAAAAGTATTTTGAAAAAATAAAGATTTTCAAAATCATTATTTAATAAATAATAATGAATCAAGTCATTAAAACTCAAACTACAGGGTTTTCTAATAGACGATAATAATAAAGTCGAGTATAATAAAAAAAAATCAATAATAAATTCAATGTTTCCAATCTTTGTCCCTTCTCTAAAACGTTAGTTGTATTTAATTAATTAATTTACTGCTATATAAGGCATATCTCAAATAGTATTCAAAAATATTACCACACAAATGTTTGCATAAAAAATTTTCGTATTTACTTTCAGACCACTGGTTTTAGCCGTTAATTCTTGCTCGGATGAACGATTTGCCAGCGTTTGCACTGAAAGGCTACGTAAACCAGCACGAGTTTTCATTCTTCAATCAAATGTCAACGATTAAGCAATTTCCCTTAATAAAATGTTAGACTTCCGCTTCAATTCCACAATTTTTGGAACTTTCTTTTCCAGTTTTTTATCCATTGATTGTTTTTTTTGATCAGATCCACTTGTGCTTTCTCACTAGCTTATTTTTTAAACTTGTTTAACAACACGTGGCACAGTTAAGTTGAGAAAATTTCCGAAAATTTTTATAGCCGTTCATGAAATATTTCAGTTTTATAATAAATATAATTATAATTATATTATTTTAGATATAATTTACCTATAAAATGATGCTATACATAGATTGTCAATAAAGATATAACTTAATTAAAAAATAATTTTGTGTTCATTTAGTAGGTATCTATAAAATATAGTGTTCCAATCTTTAGAATCAACTCCTGGCTAGAATTTATTAAATATAAGGTTTCGAGTTAAACTCAGAATTACATATTATTATATTATTCTAACTGAAGTGCCCTCGGCATTATAGAATATTCTTTCAGGGTTCCAACAGCCACAAACCATCAGAGAAGTTCAAAACATTAAAAAAATTAGCAAATTGCGATAATAATTTTTTTATCTATTTGTCAGCTAGAACAATATTTTTGCATCGTTTTTAAACTGGAAATTTAAATAATGTAAAAGGAGAAAAATAGAAATTATGTTAAAATATCGTTATTATGAATATAAAAAGTAAATATTAGCACATCTGTTAGGTCCTAACAACGAAATATAATGGTAATTTATTTAAATTGCTTGTAGTGAAAAATTATAAAATATGCCGATTGAACATTATAATATTCAAGCGATGGTATGTCAAAAATTAGAAATTACAAATTCAATCTTAGAAATCAATTTAAGATGTAATTTACTCTGTAAAGATTACAACAGAAAAAGATTTAAAACTAAATTATTAAATTGGATTAAATTGAAAATTAAATAATAAGTTTTACCCAATTGGATCAAAAATAAAGGAATTACCGCAAGTACAGTAATTACCAATTATTGACTTATATAATATTATATAACACGTAAGTATCTCAATCGACGTTTACGAAGAAACTTTTTTTTTTGTTGAATACGAAAAGTACATTAAAAATGTTGCAATACTTACACACAGTTTGTACTATATTAAAAGAACAAGTTAATATATTATTCCTATTTATGTATGTAGCATGTTTTTCCACGCCAAAGTAAATAATAAGTACAAACTACTATTAAGTAAGGCAAGGTCGTGGTATATACGTTATAATTATTATTTTAAATCGTAATCTCTTTATAAAACTATAATAATAACGGACATAAAAATAGGTAATAGTAATGATAGGACCAATAAAAAGGTACTTGCAAAATATACCTATCATACAAATTTGAAATTAATAATAATAATTTGGGAAAATGACACATTAAGCAATACAAAAAATTAAATTATAAAGGAAAGTGTTATTAAGTAAGTAACGAAAGTAACGAAAAAGAAAGCTTTTTTTTAATTAGCTCGCATTAAATGATTGTTTTTATGTTAGTTTTTTTGCACTATAATTTCATATTAAAATTTTTCAAACGAAATTTTTTTGTATTTGTGCAAAACAAACAACTATCCCTTGTTTACCTGAGATCTGAATTAACAAAATGTAACTTTTCCGATGTTACAAAAGTGCACTAATACGGCCCTTTTCTTGCAATATTGTAAACAGACAAACAGATTTGCTTTTTTTTTTTAAAAAAATTAAGAGCGATACAAAGTTCAAAAAAAATAATTTATACAATTGTTTCCATTAGTCTCGGGGCTATCCTAAACCTAAATTACTTTGATAACTTCTTCTGAATGTGAAATTTTTATTTCTACAAAATAATATTTTTTTTACAGTGGATGATGCTAGTGGTCGATATTCCACGGGCTGGTTTTGGGGAAACCATTACTGGACTGGATCCCAAAGTTTATGCGAAAATATTGTTCCAACTGAAAAAGATCTTCTTCTTTATGGCATTGTAAGTAAGTTAACATTTTATAAAACAAACATTAAATGTTTAATTATTTAAGAACAACGACACAACATTATCTAATAATGGCCATGGTACAACCGCCAGCCCGAGTCAATCCATGGGCTACCAAAGTGGAAAACTTGTTTATACGTCCATACCTCCATTTAACATAGCATTTTACATGTTACGAGTTAGCTTGAACTCAAGTTTTACTGCGGAGGTAAGAAAATTGCTCATTACATCAAAATAAATGTTTATAACCAACATTTTTTAAGGAACGAGTTATCAACGTAGGATTATGTTTACCATGGTCTTGTACCCACAATGATGTTAGTGTTATTATGGAAAAAACATCAAAAGCTTCACCACATATTTTGCTTCATGTAGAAACTGTTCGTTCGCAACATCAACACTTTAATATATGGCAAGACACAACGTTTATAATTTTATGGTAATATTTAATTTTGTTCCATGGTACACGCATTTTATTTTTTATTTATTATTATTTTAGTTCTGTGACGTTATGGGTAGTAGTTTTATTAATAGCTGGAACTTCCTATGACTTTTACGTTCAACGACTTAAAGAAAGAAGAAAATCCAGTACGGTAAACTGTACGACATATACCAACAATGGTATTACACTGGGAGATAAATCAATTAAATTAGATATGACAGTACCAGACATGAAAAGTTACAATGGTATGTTATACGTTGTAATAATTAAAATTTAAAAATATTCAAGTTAATAGAACGCGATAAAAGTGAAATAAAATGTTATGAGGTTTCCGGTAATGTTTTTGTAACTTCAGTTATACTTGATTTTTTTTATATTAGATTTTATAAAACATTAGTAAGTTAAATTAACTATTAATTCAACGGGAACTGTGATATCCTATGGGATAGTATACCATTTTTTAAATTATTTTTAAATAGTTTTACATGATAATAAATTAATTAAAATATTTTGAGTTTTTAACTTGTTAAAATAATATTATTTTATATTTTAAATGAATTACAAGTTAACAGGACCAAATAAATTTTAACTTTGTATATAAACTATGGCATATGTTTTGCTCTCATCTGAGCTCCTGATATGGTTTATATTTATAGTATCTACAAGAATATCAACTTATGTATAAAATTATTTGGAACGACAAAAACTTACTTTTTAATCATGTTCTCCCCATGTATTGACATTTTATGTTTATCAAATAGAGCTCTAATAAGATCGAAGCATATGTCATAGTTTAGATATAAAAAATTAATTTATTCATTATTGTTAACTTGTAATTCATTTAAAATAATTCATAATGTAAAATAATAATAAATAAAGTTTACGTTTTTCATTTCAGAAGAAAGTCATAAGAATATACTAATTATACAAACCGAACATTTAATGAAACATATTATATTAATTTGTTTTCTTATTCATCTGTGACAGCGTATTATGCTATTTTTTTATTAAAAAATAAAAAAATTTCTAATACGTCTAATTATCTATGATGTATTAATTTATTAAACTCCAAATAATTTGTTATTTTATTATCATAATTTATTTTTTTTGTTAGGTAAATCTGGTTTTTATATGGTAAATAATAATATTGAAAGCAATAATGATGATGATAATAATAATGCTGGTACAAACAATCAACAACCACCTTCAGAAGCGTCTAAACTGCGAGAAGAAAGTGAATCAAAAATGAAATTCAACAAAGAATTTATAGGTATTTGTTTAATTCATTTTGTTTGGGTTACTGACAAAACAATAGCAATATCCACTAATTTTTTTTTTAGTTTGTTTATTAAGTCGATTACTATTAGCTTTTTCTGTACGAACCAATTTACAAAACATATGTGATAAAACTGTTGGTAGTGATACCATACCTGTAATCCATGGTCTAAAATCCATAAGTATGGCATGGGTTATTCTTGGGCATACATGCATAGTGGCTTTCAAATATTCGGGTAAGCGTCAACAAGCACCTATTTCTTTATTTATTATATAACGTAGAAAGTGTCGATAAATATTATGAAGGTACAATGGTTACAGTCTCGTGAACAGTAAAACCTACTTATTATTTACGTTAAGTTTAAATCTTTAAACCGGGTAATTTTCAGATAACATGGAATACAGAAAAGTAGTTCAGCGGGAATTTATTTTCCAAACCATAACCAATGGAACTTTTAGCGTTGACACCTTCTTTTTTACCAGTGGACTTTTAGTATCATTTTTATATTTTCGAACTGATGCAAAAGGGAAATTAGATAACCCAATAGTTAAAAATATTAATGCATTTTCTTCTGGAATATTACATTTTATTGGATTAATCATATACAGATTTTTCAGGTAAGTAAAAATTAAACTTTTAGATTTGTTTTGATTGTGATACTTCTAGGTTAACTGCGCCATACTTGTTTGTGTTAGGAATAGTGGAAGTATCGATGAAATGGTTCAATTCTAACTCGGTATTTGAACCTCCTACAGAAGATCATATAAATTGCCCAAATTACTGGTGGAGAAATGTTCTTTACATAAATACGTTATTTCCAGTGGAGCAAATGGTATGAAATAATTGTGCAAAATATGTAGAGTGATTAAAATTTTATTTTTAGTGCATGCTTTGGAGTTGGTATCTTTCAGATGACACGCAATTTTATATAATAGGTGCGATACTCCTTATACTTGCCAAGAGGTAAATTATTAAAATGCAAAGAAGCATAGGGTTTTAATTTTTATAACTTTTAGCCATTTCAAAAGTTCAGTTTCTCTTCTGCTCCTCTTCATGATTAGTTCTTGGATAACAACTGGATATATAGCTTTTAGTAATAGTCACATGCCAGGATCCGATGACCCCCTCGCATTATTCGATAAAATTTACGATAAACCATGGACCCGATTAGGTCCATATCTTATTGGAATGAGCGTTGGATGGTTGTTATTCAAAACCAATTGTCACATCAGAATGTCGAAAGTAATTATTTCGAAAAATTTCAAAAATTCCTAATATCCATTTTTTTTTTTTAAATTTTAGTTAACAGTTGCGGTGGGATGGTCGTTAAGTTCGGCATGTTTATTATCGTTAATATATGGATTATATGAAGTCAACTTATCGCCCATAGCGGGTGCGCTATATAGCTCTCTTAGTCACACGGCGTGGGCTCTTGGTTTAGCATGGGTAGTTGTAGCATGTACAACTGGACATGGAGGTAAAACATTAGGAAATAAAATTGTAATAAACATTACTAACAACTCAATACTTACAGGTTACGTAAATTCAATACTCTCCGCGACCATATTATACCCATTTAGCAGGGTAACGTACTGCGCATATTTAATTCATCCAATAGCAATTCGTATAATGGCTATGAGCATGGATCAGCCTATACATTTAGGAAAAGGAATAATGATAATAATATTTTTAGGACAAGTGGTAGCATCATATGTTCTCTCGTTCATGATCTCACTTGCTTTTGAAGGACCACCGGTATCTATGTTAAGAATTCTCACACGATTATCGCCAAAAAGTAGTATTACGAAAAAATAATTAACTAAAATTTGTACATTTTATAGTTTTTGTTTCTAATATTGATGTGAGAAGTACGATAAAACTAATTATTGCTAGTAACATAATTAGTATCAATATTTGCTAAAGAGTGCGAGAATGCTGTAATATACAATGTGTAGAATATTATAATTTTTAAGTTTTATGTTAGTTTTAAGATGTATTATGTTAAGTTTTTTTTAGCAATAAATCTTGTACATACATACCTACTATTTCAAAATATTTTCAACAGATTACATTTTAGTCCTTATATAAAAACAAAATACAACATTCTCTTTTAAATTGAAAATTTCACAATTTAACTTAAAATTTACAATTTATTAGATTTTTAAAATTAGATTAGATTTCAAAAAAAAATAAGATCATAAAATAATACTACAAACCAGATTTTTTCTCTCAATGGTGATATCATTAGGAAGAGGATAATTCAATGATATTATTTTTAAATACTACTATACTAGCATACGGAAAATAGTTTTTGTAAATCAAAACACAATTTTTAAGCACCACTAAAAATTTAAAAGTTATTAATATCAAAACAAAATGACTAATCTGCAAAAAAAATAATTAATTTATCAATGTGGATAAACCTGGTATAGTTAGATTATAAAATTATACATTACTTTGGATTTCAATGTGGTTATAGTGCATATTTCAATAAAAAAAACACGTTATATTACATCCATACGATAAATAAAAAGTTTAATTTTCTAAGACAATGCAAGCCTTACACACTGAAGAACGAAACATTATTGTACAGAAAAGAAAGAAGTGTGACATTTGTCAAAACATCAAATGAATTGCTTTAAAAGCTATTCCGGAACTCCTATCAGTACCAATACAAATTGAGGTTATGAAACAAATTGGAATAGATTTACCTACACTCCTTAAACTAAATATACTATTGTAGCAATTGACTACTTTAGTAAGTGGTCATAACTCAAAGCAAAGAATAAAATCAAAGTAAAAAAATCAAAGTAATGAACAAAACTGCCAAAGTTATTGCTCAATTTTTGTTTGCACTAATTCGTAGATATTCGTGTATGTCGATACATATAAACGACCAAAATAGAGAATACGTTTATCAAATTTCTAAACAGCTCCATATATTAACAAGAAAGCAGCAACGGGTAACTTCTGCATATCATCCCCAAACTAACGGAGTTGTATAAGGATAAAATAGAACAATAAAAAGTAAACTTTTTAAAACACTGTTATCAATCTTATACTGTTATAGACATCAAGGCAGATGGTAATTGCTTTTTAGGTGCATATCTTTATTATTCGTTACCGGAAGTGAAATGAAATACGGAAAATGACAACAGAATTTATAAAATTCAAAAAAGAAAAAGTTGATGTTATAAATACAAATTACAATGAAAGCACAAAAATGAATACAAATGCAAATGTTTAATATAAAAATATAAACTAAAAATATTAACTTTACAGTTAAATTTTGTATTTTCATATAAACGGATATTGTATAAGTACATTCTACCTCAGTAGAATAAGAACTATATTGCAATCGATAAATCCAACTCTCAAATAAATTAACAAAAAATTCATAAATTTGTTGAATTTTTTGATGCATGTGCTCAACTAACCCAGTCCACCGTTATCGCCCGGCGAATATCGCAATAATCGAGCGACCTTGTAAAAATTTTCCTTTCAATTCACTTCCCCAATTTATTTATTAATTTTTGTTTTTTTCAATTCTCTCAAAAGAAACACATCCACTTTTATAAAAAAAATTTTACACTTTTCAAAATTATAAATTTTTTTACAAAATTAATAATTTTCATCGCTCCAAAAATACACCATCGCCGTGCCGTTAGTTGCACGCGTACTTCTCTCTATCTCCTTTATCTCAAACAAAAAGCCTACACTTCGGCTTGTGCAAAAGCCAGAGACGTAACACACAATTTCAAATTTTATAAAAATTATCAAATTTACAAAAATTACCAATTAAGAAAAATACAATGTAAGCAAAACTTCTTTATCTCAAAATAATACGACAATGTGTTTACAAAATCGGCTTGAAACAAACCAATACTCAGCCGACAATATTAGTACTACATAGACGAAATGCTGTAAGGACCTTTATTGTAAAAAATTTAATTATCTGCAAAATTGTAACTAAAAAAATCGTTAATAATTCTTACCGTTGCCGCAGCATTTTGAATGCAATGTCTAGAAGTCAGTTCTATTTTTTTCGGATTTTTGAGTGTTTCGCATATTGTTCTGGCTCGAATTTTAAGATGAGCCTAGTAGAGATAGCATAAAACTATATCGCACTCTGTTGCACTCATGGAGTAAGATGGGCAAACCAACCTTTGACGGCGGCAAAGTTTTTTCATAAACCATAAAAAAATTTCAAATTTTTTTTTTGTTTTTTAGAATCTACATAGTCACCATTTGGCTGTAAAGAAAGATCAAGCTATTTCGTTGAATACTTTAAAATATATAGCGTTATAGAAAACAACATTTTTATCGGTGATTTTTGAATTGCTATAAATTATAAAGTATTCAACGAAATAGCGTGATCTTTCTTTACAGCCAAATGATAACTATGTAGATTCTAAAAAACAAAAAAAAAATTGAAATTTTGTTATGGTTTATGAAAAAACTTCGACGCCGTCAAAGGTTGGATTGCCCATCTTACGCCATAAGTGCAATATAGTTTCACAAAAAAGTATTTTTTCTATTTTGCGTCTAAAACAAAGTCATTTCGATACGCAATTGCGTATCGAAATGGACCCTATTATGAAATGCAATTTTTTGTTTTATGAGGTTGATGACAGAAACGTCATTAAAAATTAAAACAAATAATGTCATTTTAAATCAAATTAAAAATCTCCAAATTTGTGTTAAATATTTTAATTAACTGTAAATTAGAGGCAATAATAAAGAAAATTCTTAACTGCAAGGATAATTTTATTTATTTAAACTTTTGTGCGATGTCTTAACTTGTAAACTTTTGATAGAAAGTTTCAATGTGTTCAAATTTGTTTCAAATGTCAAATGTGTTACCAATCAACTTAAAAATAAAACAAAATTTCAAATTGACTATAATAATTACAGACACATTTTTTTAATTTTAAACCAAAAAAAATGCAAAATAGAAAAAATTGTATAAAAAACTCGTTTCATAATCATTTTGATTGCACTTATCTTTTAGAAAACTCCTCGCTTCGCGGCTCGTTTTCTAAACAGATATCGTGCAATAAAAACTTTGATTATGAAACTCGTTGTTTAATATACTATTATATCGAATGGTTCAGGTTTAACCGACTCATGATTTAATCAATTTAAAATTATAATTTGACTGGCCTATTGATGGTGTAATTTTTCGACACGTGTTATCCAAAGCAACTCTGAATTTTAAAAATTATATACTTTACCTTTGTATTTTTGACAACATAATTTTTTAAAAAAGTAAATGAATGGCTGAATTTTAATGTATGCAAGATTCAGAAATTTGACTCTCGTAACGTTTCCTTAACCAAATGCCTACCTGCTGACCCCAGATAACATTATGAATCAAAATGTCCTCCTTTGGAAGTTATGTTATTGATCTTTGAAAGAAAAACTGCCCTCTGAGTCTCAGCCCCTAATGAGAAGCTTGACCAAAATAGAGACCAGAGTCTGTTGCAATCCGGAGAGAACCTCTCCAGTTTGTTAGCCACGATGTTATGGACCAGCTCACAATAATTGCGTAGGCAAGGTCGTAAGTTCTGAAAAATAAGGGTAGTTTGGGGGAAACTCCAATAAAACGCGAGAAGTAATAAAATGCTTTTAATGATAATAAATTTGAGGGTGTATTCACCATTCCAATAATTGCAATGTGTAACTGTGCAAATCAATGCACACAATGTAAAAATTGAATATTACGATTCACAATCACAAATGTACCCACTTCAAATAGACAAGTTGCCATAACAAGTAACAACTATAAGGGTTACCTCAAAATGAATACAAAAAGCCAAAATAATTACATGTCGGTCACACGAAATGGAAAAAAATAAATTTACTTATACGTAAGCGCTTGGTAAGTTTACACAATTTAAGTTGACAGGCTTTCTTTCCAAACGAGTGGGACGTGTATGGCTTTACAGGTTGAAATGCTGGAATCCTTGTCAGTAATCAGCAAGCACAACTGACTAGACACTCGCTAATAACTAACTCTGCTCGCTGATGTTGACGTAGTTGGACCAGTGAGAGATGACGATCTTACAGATGATGAAAAGATTTCCAAAAAAGATCTATCTTCCAACGAAGAACAAAATTGATGATTGTTTTGGTTGCCAAAACACAACACCAAAACGTAGCTCTCCGTGGGAGATCGAAAATGATTGTCAGTATGCGCCTCGAATCAAGAACTGCGTAGTAATTTGCGGTACACGTCGTTAGTCATAAGCCAGTGCAATTAGCAATTCCTGTTGTAATTATTCTACCCACTAGACATGTAACATTAAATTAACATCGGCGATGTTAATTTTTCAATGTTAATACAACGTTACAGTAAAACGTTGCGTCAATGTTGCATTAACATTTGTAACATTGTACCAACATTGCTTCGATGTTGCATTTTCACATCGCTTTAATATTAATGCGATGTGATAGTAACATTGTACCAACATTGCTTCGATGTTGCATTTTCACATCGCTTTAATATTAATGCAATGTGATAGTAACATTGTACCAACATTGCTTCGATGTTGCACTTTCACATCGCTTTAATCTTAGATCATCTATACAATAGATAGGTCATAGCCGTATACCTGAAGCAGTTTGTTTTGAAGCTCAAAAATTTTTGTTTTGTGCGCGGGGTTTGTTTTCACATTGACATATTTTTATTGCAAACAAAGACTCAAATCATTCTCAAAACAAAGCAAAATATCGCAAACATGACAAAATTAATTAATATTTAAATAAATTATACTATTTAGAAGTTGGTAAATGTAAAATCAATTAATAATTACACAATAAATGCAAAATTCGCTTACGTTTATTTTCAAATTTTTATTAATTTATTATTATGGTTTATTATTAATATTGATGATATTAATAATGCAATATGGGTCATTAATAAAGTTCCATTGTATAACCATGGTTATAAAACTGGTTAAATTAACATCCAAATGTTTTTCAAGTATATTAGATTACATTACGGGTCAAAGGCAACTTCAGAAAAGTTACAAAAGAAGCTTACACACAAAAACTAAGTAAATATTAATAAAATTTATAATTTGTTAATGTTTTTACTGTTTTGTTACACTCGTTAAAATGTCACTTTGCCCTTGAAGGTATGCAACCTGTGATGCACTATAAAAGGAAAACAAACTTTGTTGTTCTTTTTTGTGCTTCATAACAAATGGGTCTATGTCCTATCTATTGTATATATGATCGAAGGCTTTAATATTAATTATTATAACGTAAATTAAATTTTGAATTTAATCTAATTATTAAAAATTAATTTAGGTATATACACAAAACGATAAAAGGATACATTTTTTGCATTTAAAAAAATTAACGCTCAGGTTATCTTTGGAGACATAAAAAATTAATTCATTTATTAATTGTAACTTTTGAAGTGAATTAATTTATATTAATTTAAGGGTCGATCGTTACTTGACGTTTATTAATTATAAAAAGATCGGTCCTTAATTATTTAATGTACTCTCGCTTATAATATGGTGATAATAATCACATAAAATATTAACAATTTTAATTTGTTTAATTTCACGTACCTATAAGCTTTTCAATGCAGAGTAATAATTTAATGTTTGCGATAATTCATCTTTTTTTGTTTTATAATATTATACCTCAAGGTAGATAGATTTAACAGTTCACACTACATGATTTCTCATATGCCTTAGTCATAAGAAAAGTCATCGGTAAAATCATACCATCACAACAGCCAATCATAAAAGCAATAACTTTTATAATATCAAAAATCATATAGTGTAAACGTAAAACAAGCTCTCATATGAGAAGTCATGTGACGAGTCACATGATAAATCATGTAGTGTGAACGGGGTTTTACAATCCATATACCTTGATTATATTCACAATTATTTAATTACTACCCTAAAAACCATAAGTTATTAATATTTTCAACGCCAAAAAGAAACATGTGAATATTGAATCAATGCGATAAAGGGTTACATTTTCAATATTAATTTAAATTATTTAATGCTTCCTCAAAGAAATAAAAATAGCACGTCGTGTTTAGCATAAAAGCTTTGGAATGCAGAATAAAATTTTAATCCGGATTTTTGCTTTCTATAATTTTGTCATGTCATAAAAATTCCGACCCTTCGTTTTGTTAGGTACAATTTTTCCCAAAAAAAATACCGTAACTATAAAATTTGGTATTAGATAAATACTATTTATTCTTAGCATAAATCTCAAATAAATATGTATTTTTTTTATATCAATACAATAAATATATGTTTTTTAAATTTATATAATTATTATTAGTGATTTTAGTGACATAAAATGGTAATTTTAACCGCCTTTTTAAAAAATTATATCCGCAAATAAAACTTATTTAAACTCATTTTAACCAAAAATACTTTAAATAATTTTAATACAAAAAAATTTATATTAATGTTTTTTTATCATCTATAAATCAGCCCTCTGCACAAAATTATTAACTTTACAACCAAATTATGTAAATATTGAAGTGAAATAATCATAATTTTTACAACCAAACTCGATAGCTGAGTGGTCATGGTACCGGCATAACGAAAGATAGGTCGCAAGTTCGAAACCCATAAGGTATGACATTTTTAAAATTTATATTTTCAGGCTCAATTATAATAAGGCACTCCAAGGTAGGTAGGTAGGGGAATAATATTAGAATATTACGATTACAAAATAGTAGATTGTCTTATTCGGATTAAAAGTGAAACTTTGTTTGACAAGCAATTTTTGCATTTGCGAGGCGGAGCGCTAGCGGAGCCGAGCGAATGCAATAATTGCACGTCAAACAAAGACACTTTTAATCCAAATGAGACATACTACTTTTTCTCCAACCAAAAACTAAATACTACGTACATCATTAATAATGCGAAATTAAAAATTTAAATTATTTCAAAAATCTAGTAACTGGAATTTTTGTTTTTTTATATTAAGTTGTCAAAAATTGCTTGTCAAACAAAGTGCGATGGTTTAACGAAAAAAATATAAAATCCTATTGGAAGAACGTTTTATTGGTATATTTTTCGAATTTGTCTAGTACAATGAAATCTTCAACACTTTGGCCACAATATTCTATGGTTAAAGCAACATTGAACCTGAAAAATAACGTGGATATTGGAAAATTTTCAAAGTTACGTGCATTTTTAAAAAAAGCAAATGATGATAAATTTGTAATGATTAAGGTAAACTTAAAATATTAAAAATTGAAATAGTACCTAAATTTTACATACGTTTTTAGGTTGTTTTAATATTTGGAATTGCCGGCGCATGCCGTTGCGATGAATTAGTTCACTTAACTACTGTTATTAAATAGGTATTTTTTGATTAGTATTGTTCAAGTAAAATATGTAAAATTTTGTATAGCCAATAAATTATTGATATTAAAAAATATATTTAATTCACTTTTAAGTCTAGCACTAAAAGTAGTTTTAGTGCACGTAACAAAAAGTGTTAGTTGCTTAGCAATGTTCGCATTTCCATATTTATAACAAAAACGTCAACTTTTAGTTGACATAATGCTATTAAAAATGCACTGCTTTTATTACGGTTGGAGAAAAAATATTATGCAATATTACTAAATTACAATAATAATTACTGTAATTAAACAATAATCATAGATCGAAAAGCTGCTTACTTTATCATAAAAAATTTTAATTTTTTTTAGTTAATGCTAAAGCAACGTTATACTTTTTCACGTTGAGACAACATTAATTTTTCACGTTGAGACAACAATACTTTTTCACGTTGAGACAACATTACTTTTTCACGTTGAGACAACATTATTTAGAAACGTTAACAATTAACGTTGTATGGGCGGACATTCAGCGGTTGTAGCAACGTTGCTACAACATCGCCTCAACAAATTAAGTAACATCGCAAGTTAATTTTTGATATCGTGTCAACGTTGTGATAATGTTATTTTGCCTAGTGGGCTAGTAGTTACTATTTTTCTATGTGTTTTATAAAGTGGTCTCCTGATCTGAAATCTAAGTTTTCTACCTTGATGCGTCTGTGCGCGCGCCACCATCTTGGAAACTCCGTACAAAATCCCGGCAAGATCTAATTTTTGCTATACATCTCTTTTGCAATGCAAATTTTGCAAAATTTCCTACAACTTTCGTAGTTACAATTTTCCTCTGTATCCAATAGATACTGAGATAAAAATGCGTATTTTGTAAAATTCAAGACTAGGTTTTGATTTTCATGAGTATCTCGTTTTCAGTGCAATTTCGAGAAAAACTTAGTAACGACAATTTGCAGAGCATAAAATTTCAAAAAAGATGTGTATGTTTTCATCTCTATTAGGTATCGAGGTTCTAATCCACTAATAACACTAAACTATCTCTGTTTTAATTCAAGACCTGATTTTGGTGGATTAAAGAACTTAAAACACACACGTCTTTTGTGAAATTTTATGCTGTACAAAACTGGTATTAAAAAGCGAGATATTCACAAAAAACAAACCATCGTCGTGCATTTTACAACTCATTTAGTTATTGCATAACAAAAACGTTTGTGAATAAAATTATACTTTTGGTATAATTTGCATTGTGTCAACTACATATTTCTAGTCCTAAAAGTGTTTATACGGTTTTAGTCTGTCTAAAAATTGTGATGTTTTCTTAAGCTAGGTATAAATATGTATTGACCCGCAGATTTAATATTCTTGTTCTCTTCGATGATGGTATTATGTCTTATTTCTAATTTAATTTCAAATTTTCATTTAATTGAAATTTCAGTTTTTAAATTATTTTATATTAAAGAATAATTATTTAACAAATGGCAGGTTTGAATGAAGTGTAAAATTAATTGATTACAAAAGGTTAATTAGTTATTGGCGCCATTGGCTTAAAAAATAAAATACATACCAGAATACTCTATAAATATATTAAAAACATTGCAATATACAACAATAAATCTTCTTAATATAAAAAATATAGACTATTTGGTGTATAATACTTAGTTAATAGTAAATTTTCAAAAGTAAGTCAGAAAATTATAAAAGTCAAGAGAGAGCCACCTTAAATTCTTAACAAAAACAAAACCTTTACAAAAGTGGTTTCACATTTTAAGAAGTCAATGCATTTCAATAAATAAAAATTTGTACTGAATTTTATTTTAGGAATACTACAAGTAATAATCGTGAATTCATTCAATAAGTGAGAATTCATGTAGAATAATTAATATAATGGAGTTTTAAACAAAATTAAATTTTTCATATTTTTAGGAATCACCAATTTCTCGACTGCTTCATAAAACTCATTTGTTGTAGTAATTCCAAAATCACTTCTAACTTTAAATCTTATTTCGTTTCTACATAATTCCAATAAAGAAGGAACTTGAAACTTTTTTAGACCTATATCTAATATATTATTCCCTCTTTGGTCTGGTATAAATAATTCGGTATTCGTAAATGGAAAAGTAAAAAAGCGAAGTATGTTTACTAAATTTATAGAACAGCTTTGTTTTATTTCAACTAGAATATCTCTCTCTAAATCAGTATACGACTTTCGTACTTCTTGAGCGAAAATATACGATAGAAATGGTGAACATGTTAAAGGTTCGTCTCCACAAATTTTAAAACTTAATAAGATATTTAAATCGCTACAGGGACCAAAATTTTTATAATAATTTATGATATCTTCAAAAAAAACTTGAACTCCATAACTTAAAAATATGTATATTATTCTTTCTCTGTCAATCTGTGATATTCCATCAAAATTAAATTTACTTATTATTGCAAATAACGGCAATCTATTTGTATCCAAATAAGTTAAAAAATCTTGCATTAACATGGCGAAAATGTTAGAACTTGCACAGAGATAAAAACATTCAATCCAACTTGAATTGTGAAATATATTGTTTGATAACATGGTGGCTATTAAAGGTGTGCGACACTTTAATAAAATGTTGTGATCGATTCTTAAAAATAATTCTTTAAATATTGAGCAGTTATCATAAAACAATGAGTAGTACAAGGCACTGTTTCCCTCACAATCAACCTGATTTAAACTTTCATAATCAATTACTTGTAAAATATCCATCGCAATAGGATGTTTATATTGTAAAGCCAATAAAAGACAATTAAGTCCTGCTGGATTTGTTACTGAAAAATCCACAACATAAGGTAATATTTCATAAGCAAGTAGCGAATTAAATTGTGTATCTAGTGAATACAAAAATGGAGTAATATTGTTTTCATTTTTAATACTGGTATCTGCATTATAATATAAAAGCATGCATAAGAGTTCTAAACTGGAGATATTTATTGCATGAAACAATGCAGGACCTCCACATCCACAAGGAGTGTTTAAATTGGCTCCTCTTTTAATTAATTCTTCCACAATAGTCCTTTGAAAGTTTAAAGCTGCATGTAATGGAGTCCTCCCAACAGAATCTTTAGTATTTATATTGCACCCTGCATCAAGAAGCTTTAAAACAACTGCATCTGATGTTTGACCTAGTATGCTTTTCATTAGTGGAGTTTCACCTTCAAAATTTCTACTTTCTAAGTCAACATCCGGATGACTCACCAATATATTTATTATATCCAAACTAAAAACAAAGTAGGTTATTTCACAGGATACTTCTCACAAAGATACTCACTTTTGGTTCAAATAAGCCATATGTAAAGGAGTATTGTTCAACTGATCTCTCGAATTGATAGCATTTGGTTGTTTTAACATTATTTGTCGTACTCCATCTGTGTCATTTCTCAATACTGCTTTTATAATATTTGGACAACTGTCCCAATCTATATAATCAAATGCTCGATTCTGGAATGCGAAATTGATGAATATAATTAGGACTAAACCAAAGTATGCCTTACGAAATTTGAATTTGGATTTTCAAACTCTGAATCTTCTATTGTATGTAATGACAGGCTTGAATCAGAGTCAGTAATATCTTCCATTCCAGTTAAATTAGTTTAAATTTGCTATAAATAATTATGTAGTGTACTTTTACTTATGGACTATAAAAAGGTAAGGTTAGAAACTAGAAAAACTGACAATTGAGGTCTGTTCGTTTGTTGAACTAACCTGAACCGAGCAAGTTAGTGCAAAATAAAAGCGTTCGTTTGATGTTCTAGTTCTTGTTCAGTTCATCTTTAACTCGTTCGCACTCAAGATCAGGTGCAGGCCAGTTCAAGTTAGAACAACTATCTAACATTTGTGGTGGGGATTTTTCGATCGCGAAAGTAACCTAAAATAATTGAAAATTGACAGTTACGTCAACGTAAATACAAGTATTTTGCAATTAATTGGTGAAATTAATAAGTTTTTGAACAGGTAGCAACCGTTGCAACTTCACTTGTGATTTGATTATTGGTTTTTAGTTGTTAACATTTTGTTATCGGCGTACATACATAATTTCATTTGTTTTTTTAGGAAATGTAGTTGATATGTAACAGATGTGGAAATATCGTTGTATTAATTAAAGAGAAAATAATTTTAAAATACATTAATTCAAAAGATATCAGAAATTATATCGTTTTCGAATGATATTAGGATCGAACTCCGAATCTATGCATTGCCATTCCAATAGCAATTAACCCTATGAGATTCCTCGATTAGTGAATTTTACATTTTAAGCTGATTAAGTTGTAATAATTAATGACTAATTTTTTAATATCGTTTATTTTTATGACGTTACTCGTTGGCTTTAACCGACTTAAAATATACATATTATTGTTTTGTAGCTTGTGGGTACATTGAACAAATTAAAATTTGTTAATTTATTTACGTTTCGAGGTACTGATTTTCGCTTCTTCAGAACCTATAATCAAATATATTAGTAAACTTAATGTTAATAATATTACAGAAAACCTACTAATTACAATAAACATATATTATAAACAAGTAGAATACTGTTTGTTTTGAAAAAACGGATTTATTCATGCGTTATTTTATAAAATACACAACCATACAAAAATGTAAGTACTATTTTATGGTGCGAGCCCTAATAAAAGCAGAAGGGGTTAAAGTTAAAGCACAGCTTCCTTCCTCTTGTCTTCGTATGAGGTAATACAAAACGACCTGGTAAATTTACAAAATTATTACTTTATTAGTCTTTTTACTTGGAGACTTCTACTCTTACGTTTTACGGCTAATACGTTTGACTATATCGATAATTGTTCATTTATTGATTCTTAATTACATTAATTTATTTAATTATATCAAATACAATTTGTCCAGATAAAAACTTTTACAAATTTGAGGTTATCGGTTTATGATTTTAGGTTAACTCCACTATTTACATGAACTAACGTGAACTGAAAGCGTTCGTTTGTACTCTTGAAAATACCTGCACCAAGTTGAACTCTGACGTCACTCAAACGTGTTCAGTTCAAGTTAGTGCTTGACAAACGAACAGAGCTTTGGAGTTTGAATAAAACTAAAATAGTCAGTGGCGTAACAGCAAGCAAAAAAAGTGAACAAAATAGAGAAATATGCGTAATAACATGGTCCGGACTTTTAAACATGAAGTTTCCTTTGTATTGAGAAATTGAGATCTACTACATTGTTCTATATTTTATTCTTTGCATATACATCATGGACTTAGAAGAGTCTAAGGTGATTATCATCGCCCTTGATACATTAAGCTAATATAGTCGACGCTCATGGAAACCTCAAAAAAACAACAATAACAATGAACCGACAACGTCGCATTATTCAGCAAAAGTTTGAAAATGGCCGATATGGAAAATTGGTGTACAAATCAAACTGCAAAACTTTTAAATCAAGAGTTACGAATTGAATCATTACAAGAAATTTTAGATCATTTATCTAATATTTCACGAGATGAAGCAATACGCACTACCAGACATTTGGAACTTTCTGCCGTTTTTGATTGTCTCAACGATACAAATTCGTAAGTCATTGTTTCATAACCACACATTTTTAAATTTCTAAATTACATTCGCTTATAAATGTTAAATGTTATTTCCTTTGTGAGAATAATAAAATGTAGGGTTTTATTGTAAAAATAGATTTTTTCACTTTGTTCCACTATAATAAATTACAACAGTTTGATTCATAGAACAATTTATTCTTTTTGTGTCAAACTTGAAAAATAGGATATTTTATTAAGAAATATTAAAAAGCTAGTAGTTTGTTGATCATACTATTTATTTCCAACATGTACATTAATTATTTTGCAACAGTTCCTTGAAGAAGTATTTTGTTTCTTTAGAACCCAAGTTGAACTGGCGTGTGATGTCTTAACAGTGTGCATGTCTAACCTTTCCTTGGGAGATACCACAAACAGATATAGCAGCTTTTTGGAGAGAGCTTTAAATCATCCCAATGATAATGTGAAAATTATGGCTCTCAAAGAAATTTCAAGAAACTCAGCAAACGAGGACTCTCTTATGACACTAATAAATCAGAGTAATTTACTCCATATGACAATCAAATGTGTTGGAGATGATAACTTGTCCGTTGCTAAAGAAGCTATTGAAATATTAATTAATATTGTGAAATCTAGCAACGGTATCCAAAAGTTGCTTTCTCCTGATAGTATATCGATTATTAATGATGTAATGTCAAGAAATGAAATCATTCGATTACGTTTTAATGAGGTTAGTATGTTCTATCACTGAAAGCTTACTTTTATGTTTTTTGTGGTGCCTCTAAATGACTGCAATTAAAGATTACTTTTGATGTCATTGGTTAAAAGTAAAGAGGCGCTGTTTGAATTGGTTTTTATTTTTTTCCAGCCATAGGCTTCAGTAAAAATAGATTTTCAGTAAATAGTAGTTTTCGTCACAAGGACGTAAAACAAGATTTTACACCCGAGGAGCGGGGTTTCGAAGGCGAGGCGAAGCGAAGCGGAGCCGAGACGCACGAACCGTTCCGAGGAGTGTAAAATCAGTTTACGTCCGAGTGGCATAAACTGCTTTTCGTTTTACCGGAACTACCTCATTTTTATTCGCAACATCGTGGTGAGAGGCTATGTATTGAAAATTTAAATCTGGCTCTTCTGATTGGTTTGGTAATTAATCAAGGTTGGTAATCTTACATTTTTAAAACCATATACATACCCCTATGTGAATGCAGCTTAAGTCATTTATATTTGTAACGTTGTGGTGAAAGGTTGTGTTAGTAAGATGGAAAGTAAAAGTATCGAAGAAGCCGCCAGAGAAGCAAAGGAAGAGTTGCTGCCTACGAAGTCGAAGACGATATATGAAAAGGAATACGATAAGTTCTTAAAATTTTTAAATGAACACAATGTGGAGTTACATAACCTCAATGAGGACACGTTGTTGGCTTACTTTTTACAGTTTGCCACAATGTGTAGTTCCTCCTACAATGTGTAGGTTACGATGTAGACTCCGTCTACAGCAAAGGCAAGATTTCAGATCAAATTTTGGGATCTGCATCCACATCTTCCCTCAAGAAGATTGTTAATGCGCCGCAGGCGCATTCTTCAAACAGCACAGGGGAGAACACAAACGAATTTAGAGGTCCGTTGTTTTCCAATTGCGTCGTAAAAATTAAACACTTTCACTCAAATAAATAATTTTTGGCGTAAATATATTGTGTTTTATTTTATAACCCCCCCCTTTTTAACGTCCTAGGACGTTAAAATTACGGCCCCCCTTTTTAACGGCCTAGGACGTAAAAAGGCATTTTAAGCACCTGAAGTCAGGACTTAAACACCTACTTTAAGGGTCGGTATAACGAAAATGCATTTGGGCTATCTAGTAACTTATCTGTGGTTATGCAAACTGATTTTTTCTAGAATAGAATTTTCCATGCTGCTCTTAACATGAAATTTGGTACACATAATAAAAGATTAGCTTTTTAAGTCCAAAATGGTTTTAAAATAATACACTAGTTATGTAGTATAATTGATCTCATGGGCTTAATTGCATTGATTATTTTGACACTTCCTATGAAGAAGGGCGTAACTCATTTTTACCTATTTTTCAGGGGAGCGATTTGAAAGTTTTATAAAAAAAAATGAAAGTAAAAAGAAAAAAAAGAATTTTTCTTGGGATTACAGCTATTGTCATAATTCAAATTTGATGTAAGTCGAGTTACGTTCTTCTTTGTTGGGGGGGGGGGTGTTAATTTCATCATCAATTACATTCGTATTTTTCACAATTTTCTAATTAACTTGTGGTTTGGCAGATTTTTGTACTCCATATATTACACCAAATTTCAAGCTGGTAGCCAGCACAGAAATTTTCTTTTGCACTAGATTCATTTAACATACTGCACTGTTAGAATATTATCTAAGCTTATTTTATTAGATGTTTATTAATGGAGCTAAAGAATCGGAAAAGTTTATGAAAGGGTTGATAGTTACTGGATTATTGCCAAAATTTGTGAACGAACTTGATAGTTCAGATGATTTAATAAAATTGAACATTGTTGAATTATTAACCGAGTTGGCGATAACAGAGCACGGTTATTTGTATTTAGAGTCGGCAGGAGTTATAGGAAAAATTTACGAGCAATTTAACACAAATGATGCAATAATAAGCGAGTTATGTAAACCAGGTAAATTCAGCAGTTATTCGCTTTCAAAATCTGAGATTTATTTGATTCTTTTGTAGGCATTTTAAAATTTTTTGGTCATATTGCATTTTGGAGACCCAGAGAAACTATGGAGAAGTATCCAGAAATAATTAATAATTTGTTTTCAAACATTGAATCTAACAATTTAATACTTCTAGGTGTCTCGTTAGACACAATTGGGCATATAGGTGAAAGGAATGAAGGGAAATTGGCATTGAGTTCAAGAGGTTTTTTGTATTTTTGGTAAATTTAAATTATTATTAAAAATTTTATTGTAGGTGATCAGTTTATTAATGTATTACAAGTAATGTGCGACAGATTGTCATCCCTTCCTGCAGATTTAAGAATTCGAGCTCTTAGATGTATCGAAAGTTTGATTAGAATTACAGTATTTAATAGTGAGATTACTAACTTGGTGCACAAATGGTTCTCTTTGATGAATGAAGATACAATGAATTTGGTTTATAAAAATGCAAAGAATCCTTTTATTGATATTCGTTTAGCTGGCTTAAGTATTTTAAGTGCTATGGCTTTGCATAATTGGGGACACGAATGTTTTAGAGAAACGCCAGGTAATTATGATATATTTACAGTTTTTTGATGAAATCTGTTTCAAACATTGAAGTATTCTCATACCTAACAGTTATTCTTCCTCTAAAATGCTTCCATTTGGAGGATTCGAAAAAATCTTATTTGACAAAAAATGAAACTAAAAATATGAGAATACAATTTCAGCAGTTTAAGACCTATTTGATCTAAAAAATTGACATCGACATCCTAGTGACATACCTAAATATAAAATTGTACTAACACTAAATTTTTAGGATTTGTTGAATTTTTGCTTGATCGTAGGAGTGAAAGTGCTAAAGAATCGAAAGAAATAAAATATGAAATAATTAAGATATTAGCAACAAGTACATTGTTTGAACATAATACTTTAACTCGTTTCCAAGAATATGTGGAAGAAGGACCATTTTATGTTCAAGCCATCACTGCAGTAGCCGTCGAAGGCGAAGATTAATGCATTTGTTTATTATGTAAAGATTTTACACTTTCTTATGATAGAATAAAGAAGTTTTACAAAATACTTGTTAATATTTTTGATATATTTTTTGAATTTGATTACCATCTGTTACGTTAATTTTACCTGTTTTATTTTTGCCTTTTTCAGGACATACTTGATTGTAAACTGGGCAATCTAAACAAGCACAATAATCATGTATTTTTCGTTTCAACATTCGGTTTTCCCTCTTTAAAAATTCCCTTTCTTCATTGATACTGTATCGAATAGCGTCTGCCTGGGCAACCCTCTGCCAGAACAACCTTAAACTTGCAACATGCTTATATTCGTCCAACGTAATATCCTTATCCACAATTTCATATTCTTCAGGTGTACCTCGTAAGGGAAAAGGTAAAATTTTTTCTTCTTGTGTTTCAAATTTTCTACAAATTGATGATAATTCCAACAGTTGTTTTCCAGTTTTTAATATCTTTCGTAAATGTGCTGCTGCCGTATTGCTTTTTACTGTGAGAATTGCTAAATTACCATTGTCTAGATTTCTGTCTGCTTCTAAACGCGTTTTTAACGTCCAAAAAGCGTCTGCAAAATACTGACGCTCTTGTAATAAATCTGATATTTTTTGTTCTTGCATCTCTTGAGTGTTTGTAAACTTAATTTTAAGTTTTTTCATATATTCTTGCATATTTTCAAGTTGTATGCATTGTTTAGCACACAGCTGAGTTAAAGCTTCGTCTTGTTGAGCTAAAATGTTATAATCTTTACGTCGGCTTCCTGTTTCAGTTGAGTATTGTTTAAGGAAAGTTTTTGTGCTACTCCAAATATCGTGGCAAGTCCTTTCCAATCCTGCTCTAAGATGTTGTATTATGTCGTTATATTTAGTCGTTTCTTCATCTATTTTAGACAAGTATTCTCCACGGACAAGCTTTTCTTGTTCTTTTCTAGCCATTTCGAGTCCAAATAACATCGTCTTTAGATATAATTCGTTTTCAGAAAAAGTGGTACGAATTTCTTCCATTTTCTTTTCAGCTGCAATTCTCATATTTTCTATTGCAATTTCGTTTTGCTGTTTTAATTTTGACAATCGATCACCAAATAATGTAATTAATCTATCAATATTTTCTGAATGACCTCGAAGATTCATTACGTATTGTTCTTCGGCATCTTTTATTTCTTGCATCAATAATTCGATGGTAAAATCTTTTGTATCGATAACTCTCTCAAAGTTGTGCCATGCAAATTTTAAGTCTTCCTTCATTCGAGGGACTGCAATGTTCATCAGCATTTTCTTCCAGTTTTTTTCATGTTGTTTTATTGTTAATTTTGCAAATTTTACTTCACGTGATAAGTGATCATGTTTCTGTTGTATTTTCTTTTCTTCCGCTAATTTCTTTTTTAAAGCCTTTTTCTCTGCTTTTAATTGCTTTTTCTCTTCTGGGGTAAGGGCAGGCATTGTGTTATATTAAAAGTTAACACTGTAATATTTATTAATATATTAAAAATTTGAAATAATTTTTATTACAGGAGCCTACTTAAAATTTTATTTATTAGCCAAATCTAATGACTTCTACATGCAAGTGAAAAGTGAGCGGAAGAAAGATTTTGCACATTAATACATATCTACATATAGATTCTTTATGACCTATTCTATTCCTCATAATCTTCGTTATTTTTAATATAAGCTGACTAAATAGGTTTGAGGATTTTAAATTTTTTGTAAAAGGAAATAAACAGCTCTTGTATAAAGGTAACAAAGTCAACAAAATAATTTTTTAGAGGATCCTCCCCTGAAAATTTCACTTGACTATGTACGTTTTCAATTTTTAACAAATAAAACATTAGGGAATCAAAATTTTTATTTACAAAACATATTTTTCAAACGTAATATCGTCCCCTTAACCCTTTGAACGCTCAAATCGACTTTAGTGGCCGGAATATTTCTTACCTTTCAACGCTTAAATCGACTTTAGTCCACGGCTTATAAAAACCGTTAGCTTTGCACGCGGAAATACGATCTTTGTCGCCTCGCCTCTCTGACACTGTTTATTTCTATCTAATCGTCATTTATTAAAATAACACCTGGCAACATTTTTTTTTTAGTATATAAAGTAAGAATAACAAAATAAAAGGAATTTTATAGAACACTATTTTATATAGAAAATTTGAATGTTTCAAATCCAATTTTATGTTTTGTATCCAGCGTTGAAAGGGTTAATACTACAACTGCCCCCTTCTGATAATTACGAAATCCGACGCCTCTGGCTACTGTTGTTTGAGGTTAGATTATTCATGAAGATTCAAGTTGTTTGTTTCATATTTAGTTACAGCGGAACAACCTTATCAATTTTTATCGTTTAATAAATGATCAAAACAATATTGTTTAAACCACTTTCCAATTTCGTAAGATAACACGGAAAAGCAGCGGAAGGATTCACACTTGTTTTTGTTTTCACAGATATCGAGTCGATTTTTATTTCACACCGTTGAACGAAATCAAGTTCCCAAAATGGTCAAATATTTAACTCAGGAAGAAGCCATAAATATCGATGTAGAATTATTTAATGAATATAAATACAGCGTCGATCAATTAATGGAATTGGCTGGACTAAGTTGCGCCTCGGCTATTGCTAAAGTTTATACTCAAAGTAATATATCAAATAAACCTATATTAGTTTGTTGTGGTCCAGGAAACAACGGAGGAGATGGATTGGTATGTGCAAGGCATCTCAAGTTATTCAATTACAATGTAGAAATTTATTATCCAAAAAGAACCGAAAATGTATTATATCAAAATTTAACTCATCAATGTGCATCGATGAACATTTCCTTTCTATCCGAATTACCACCAAATCCAGATGTGGAAATTAAATATGGTCTCATTGTGGATGCTTTATTTGGATTTAGTTTCAAGCCACCTGTTCGTGCCCAGTTCGTACCCATTGTTAACATGATGAAACATACAGATATTCCAATTGCTAGGTACGTTTTAATTTTGTAAAAATAGTTAAATTTGAAATCTTTATTTTTTAGTGTTGACATTCCTAGTGGTTGGGATGTTGAAAAGGGGGAACCTGAAGAAGGTGGAATTAAACCTCAAATGCTGATATCTTTAACGGCACCAAAATTATGTGCACAAGCAGTTCCTTGGGTGCATCACTTTTTGGGTGGTCGCTTTGTGCCTCCACAATTGGAAGAAAAGTACAATTTAAATTTACCCAAATATTCCGAGACTGATTGCTATGTATCATTGAATGGCATTTAATTGAAATGCTCATCTCTCAGTGTTGTTGTTTTAAGTTTAAAAATCTATTTGTAAGAAAGAATTTAATAAAATGATATTGTTTATATCTTGACATAATAATACTAGGTCTATTTTGTCAATTTTAATCATAAAAGATTTTCGGGGCCAACAAAATCCTGCTGGACGGAAATATTAACCAAATTTGGTGATGTTACTTTTATTTTTTTCAAAAATCTGTTGCGTCTTTGGAGAATTTCATCAAGAAGTCTTTGTTTTTTTTTATTGCTACTACCCTTTCTGGACGCATGGTAGTTCCCAGAGTTGCGGGTGGGATACTGGTTAATTGACTCGAAGTAGCATTGGGGACATGACTACAACTCCCCGCAAACTTTTCGCGACGGTTGAGGCTTAACAAAAAATATGGACGCTCATTTAGACTCTAATGATTGACACCAATTTTACGCAAAAATTCGATTTGGGGGGAGCAACATGCGCACTTGTTCTAATGAACCTGAGTTTTATGGTCGAATTTAAAATTATCTTCTCCCCAAACCAGCGAACCTGAAACCAGGGATTCGATTTTCCTTGATTTTATATAATACTCATAATGTTATAAGTAACAGATTCCAAGGCGTAGGAGAACGAAGAATTTACACTGGATTAGCTTTTCTTTAAAGTGAGAAATGAAGGAATTGAAATAAATTTTACTTTGGTTTATTTAAAAAAATTATTTAAATTATATACTACAATAAATAAATTTAATTTGCAAATCAAAAAAATATATAGGTACTTACGCAGAAAATATTAGATTCAAAATTATTATAATGCAAAAACAATATGATTGTTCAAATTCAGAGAAGGGTAAGACTTCCTTATGACTAGTCTCCGTGCTTCGGAAGCCATGTTAAGCCGGTGGTCTTTCTGGGTTAGTGAATTGCCATCATTAACATAAAAAAAACACGGTACAGACCCCCCCCCCACATGTAATTTTGAGCCCAGTTACTCAAATAAAAAGGGCTCTCCTGTAAGCCGAAGGCCCTTCCACTCTGTGGGTAGTGAACCCCTCCATGTGGGAGAGCTGGGTACAGGCACATCTGAAAGCCAGCCCAGCAAAATACCTAATGGATGTAAAATATTTATTCTTCTTCTTAAGGTGCTGTCTCCTATCGGAGGTTGGCGAGCATTTGAAATGCTACATCTTGGCAGATTACTTAAAAAAATATTTATATGCTCATAGTTAGATCTACCACTGACAAGGAAACGATGCAGATATTCAAAATAACAAGGCTGTAACTAAGAAGAAGGATTAAATAAGTTGATTTGTGTATAATCAAAAATACAATTATATTTCCTTTTTGTGAATTCTTTAAATTCAGTTTGAATTTTTATAAATTTATTTTATTGCATTCTTTATTCTTATAACGCTTAAAACTTCCATTTCCAATTTTGTATAATCAAAAACATAATTATTTTGTTTATATCTTCTTCTTCTTCTGCGCTTCATGGTGTAGGCATTGTTGCCTGTTCCGGTACCCATCTCTGCCTCGGTCTTCCCACTCTTCTTTTTCCTGGTGGTCTATATCTTTTTGCTGCTAGTGGCAGTCTCTCTTCTTTCATTCTTTCGAGATGTTCGTTCCATCTTTTGTTGTTTTCTGCGATTTTGTTTTGGAGCTTATTTACTCCTAACTCTCTTCTGATCTCTTCGTTTCTTATTCTATCCGCCCTTGTGTATCCCTTGGTTGCTCTTAAGAATCTCATTTCTTGTGCCTGTATTTTGCTTTTATCCTTTGTTGTTAAAGCCCAGGTTTCACTACCGTATATGTTAATGTCGGGATGGCTGTTACATTGTATAGCCTTATGCGTGTTTCGGTTTTTGTCTTATTTTTCAGATATCTGTGTATAGTTCCAAAAATCTGTCCAAACCTGTTTAGTTTTTCGTCGATGTCATAGTCTTTATCCACCGAAACATCACATCCCAAATATTTGAAATGTAGTACCTGTTCTATGTTATGTTGATCAATTGCAATCTTGGTTCTAACAGGGTGTTCTCCTTTGAAAGCCATGGTTTTAGTTTTTTGTACTGATATTTTGACTCCATATTTCTTGCATATTAGGTTTAACTGAGAGATAGCTTTTTGTAGATCGTTTTCATTTTTCTGTAGCATTAGGGTGTCATCAGCATATAGGATTAGATTCGGTATTAATCGACTGTTCAGCTGTATCCCAAAGGTTATTATTTCTTTCCATTCTTTAAGGATTTGATCAATATATTGACATGTACAGGGGTAGTTACCAGAAGTTTAAAATATCCACAATTGATTTTGATTTGTCCTTTCATTGAATTTTGTATGATTTTGAATTTTACTCTGATAAGTTGAATGGTTTTTCTTTTAATGGTCATTGTTTTGCTTGTTGCTAAGAAAACAGGATTTCATAGATGGATATTTTGTTCCAGAAATCTAAAAAGTTAAATTAATCAGATTTGACTGCATTTTTGTTTTGATTAAATTTTTGCATTGTTAATTTGTTTACCTTCTTTTTAATAAATAAGTGAATGCGCTGATAGAAAACAATAACGTCGTGTTATTTGTAAATAACTCTAGATGGTGCGGTAATTGTTGAAAAGCAATTTTAAAAGTTTGTGATATCAATTTTTTTTGGAAAATTTCAAATTTGGCTGGAAAAATCAACGAATCGGCGTGGGCCACGTTTTCAAAAACCTGGAACGGAAAGGAAAGGAAAATTTTGTAGGAGATAAGGATTACTGACTTAGAGGCGAACGGGTTAAGTTGTGTTTTTCGAGGGAATAAAAATTTCTCGATAAGTTGTGAAGTGTTGCAATTTGAATGAATTGTGAATTACCATTGCAATTATAATTAGTGAAATGTCAGTATGATGAGCATAGTGATTTCTAGAAGATTGGGTTCTGGAATATGAAATTATGGAAATTTTTGCCTAGCAAGTTGGAAGGATGGCCGTCCATTTTGTGAATTTTCGATCTCAATTTATGTCCACGCAACAACATTTTTCTAGGACATCGAATGGTAATTAGAATTTAAATTCTTTTATTTTGCGCTATTTCGATATTATTTATCTGGAAATGGAATTTATAAATTTTACAATTCGAGGTTATATGATACACATTTTTTTACAAACCTGGAAAATTCGCTAATAACAGGTTGATTGTAATGTTACATCAACTTTAACAACATCGAAGCAACAATTTCAATATTTGGATTAATTACGTTACCGTTGAGATTAATTTTTTTATGATGATTTGGATCAACATGTGCATAACGCGTTACGTCGAACTTTATTTGTGTCTAGCGGTAGAAATTAACAGTTTTTCATACGAATTATTATAGGTCGGCGCGAAATTTTAAATAAGACAATTATTTATGCGTATTGTTATTTTATTTCATTTTGTACAATTTATCATGCCAGATTTGTTTGCAAGTTACAGTAATGATTTTGAAACGGTAAATGTGGGAACTTGTAGATAAATCTCGTCTATATCTGATTTATTCATTGTGGAATTTGATTTAACAAAAATTCTGTTTTCTGCTTATTATAAAATTTTTTTCATTACCAATTTGCCTGAGTAAAATTTTATTGATGCCTGGTAAAAATTTTGTTTCATTGATTGTGGATAGTTTAAAGATAAATTTGTTTTTTTTTGAACCTACTCCTTGAGATTGTCTCAAAAGTGTAAACTCCGAACAACGAGCTACGGACCTCTTAAGTGCTTGTTCGTCAGAACACGACAATATATGTTGAACAGCGTAGGTGAGATACAACATCCTTGTTTGACACCTTTGTTTGTTGGGATTTCTTCTGATAGCTTTTCTTCAAAGACCAGGACTATAGAGGTGTTGTCGTATAAGCTTTTGGCTGCTTCTATTAGGTGTTGTGGATAACCTTGATGTCTCATAATTTTCCAAAGTTCCTCTCGAATTAGATTGTCAAATGCCTTTTCAAAATCTATGAAGGCCATATGAGTTTCCTGATTGAATTCTCGCCTCTTCTCTATTATCTGCTTTAGAGTGAATATCGCACCTGTAGTAGATCTACCTTTCCTGAACCCCATTTGCTCCTCTAAAATATGTTTGGAAATTGTTTTTAGTCTCTCATTAATTTTTCTTGAATATATTTTGTATCCGCTGTTTAATAGACTAATTCCTCTGAAGTTTCCGTATTGATCGCGGTTTCCTTTCTTAAAAATTTGTATAGTTTTTTATATTTTCCAGTTTTTTGGAATTTCTAGTTTTCTCCAACACATATCATACAGATGTCGCAGCCGGAGGTGCAGTAGATAGCCTCCATATTTAAGCAGTTCCATATTAATTCCGTCTAGTCCACATGCTTTTCTATTCTTGCTTCTTCGTAATGCTTCTTGTACTTCTTCTATGCTTATTTCATCTAATCCATACGTGTTTGTGGTTTGTCTCTTCTTGATGGATGGTTTCATCATACCAGAGCTTTTTATAGTGTTTTATCCACTCTTCTTCTTCTATACATCTGATTTTTGCATTATCTCTTTCTGTTTGCTTGAGTCTTTTCATTGTTTTATAAGCTAGTGTTTGTCTTCCATGTACGTCTTCTTCTAATTTTTCTATGAATTTATCCCATGTTTCTTGGTGTATTTTCCTACGGATATTTTTTGAGTGATTCCTAAAAAGATCATAGTTTTCTTTGTTGTTTTCTGTAGGATTATTAAGATATTTTCTGTATGCTTCATTTTTCTTCTTCACCGCTTCTTCAATTTCAGGAGTCCACCTCTTTAAGCCTTTATTTTTTTTAAATTTTTTCTTAGTTCCAAGGGTCACCAGAGCGGATTTATTAATTATGTTTTTGATGTTTTGCCACTCTTCTTCTATGCTATTGGCTGTTGGAATCGTAGTTACTAAGCTGTTAATTTTTTCTTGGTATTGCAGTCTAATATTTTCATTTTCGAGTTGATATATCTTGTAAACATTCTCAGTTTTTGTTTTTGGCGTGGGTTGTTTTTGTTTTCTCCATCTTGTATATAGGTCTATTTTTCCTATTACCAAGAAATGGTCTGAGTATATAGGCCAGTCATTGTAGGCTTAAAAAGTGAAAAGTTAGACAAAACTTCCGGAAGTTTTTAAATTTTGGGACAACATTGTAGACGGTAAGAAAATAATAAATCCAAATTTTGCACCCTTTTTGGCCCCCCCGGAATATTTTTACATAATTAAAAAATAAACGTAAATTTTCAATAACACCATAGAAAAAAAATCCGATATTTATGCAAATTTTGGAGAACATTTTAATAACTATTACACATCTTTTATAAAGTTTGCACCCTTCTGCAATGACCGGAACATGCAAATAGTTGTAATTATTAATCTGCCTGCCTATTGGGTTGCATAAGCAATTGTTTGTATGACTCTCACTTTTTTCCACAAGATATACCAAAATAAAATTAATAAACCACTATTTTCCATGTTCCGGTGATCGTAACAAGGTTCAATTTTTATTGAAGATGTGTAATAATTATTAGAATGTTCTCTAAGTTTTGCACAACTCTCGGAATTTTTTTCAAAAAGTTACAGCACATTTATGTTTTTTGTTAATTTAGCAATGTTTCGGGGGGCGGAAAAGGGTGCAAAATCAAATTTATTATTTTTTTACCTTCTCCAATATTGTCTCAAAATTTTAAAACTTCCGCTATTTTTCATACCTTTTTTGCTATAATGACTGGCCTAATATATCATATCCTCTATGGACTCTCACATCTGTTATTTGTTTGGCTATCTTCTTATTGGCTATAATATAGTCAATTATTAATCTGGAACCTCTTGCTGTCCACGTGTATTTGTGTATATCTTTTTTACGGAAAAATGTGTTTGTGATTTTCAATTCGTTTGAAGAGTGCCATTTTCGTTTTTTGTTTGTTCTCCAAATTGCCCTAACACTTTTGGGATTGGTAGATTACCTACTCTTGCGTTCAAGTCTCCTAGAATTAGGATATTATCAGATTGGTCATATTTTGTCACAATTTGTTGTAGGGTTAAATAGAACTCGTTGGTTTCTGCTGTTTTCCCATTCTCTGGCGCATTTACTGAAATTACTGTTAAGTTCCCGCGATTTATTCGATGTTATTGATCTTATCGATGATATATAAAATACGATTTAAACGATGCGATGTTTATATTTATTATAAAATTATTTTGTTATTGTAATTATATATAGGTAATAATTATTATCAGGTCCAAGGCTAGATGAATATCACTAGAAGACAAAAATATTATTTTATGGTCTATGTAACCGACGACAATACTTTTGTAGAGGAAATCTCACTGGATCGGAAGCTGTGGTCATCTTTCCTAAATTAATAATACTATGCCGTGATTGCATGTTGTCGGGAATATCCAGGAAAGATAAAATCAGAAATATGAAGTGTTACGATTACGATTAGTGTTCATCTATCAACACTAAAAACACTTTTTTATGTAAATATGCGAAAAGAAATTGATTTGCTTATTTGAACATCGCATAATTCGAAAACTGAGATTAAAAAGGGGGATTCCCACATTCTAATTTTCTAATAACGTGGTATTCAAATAAATAAATCAATTTTCTTTAACGTGTTTACATAAAAAAAGATGTTGTAAGATTGTGTATTGCTACCAATTATTTAAATTTTTGTAACGTCCTGGAAATAAATAACATAAAACACAAATTATTCAGAATAAAAGTCACAACAGTGGCGCAACTAAAACTTTATTTTTGAGGAGGCAGAAAAGTTTGTTTTTTTTTTACTTTTATTATTGTTTCAAAAGAGAACAAAACCATAAATCGAACAAAAAGTAAAACTATTTAAGCTCTTCTATTAGATATTAGTGAATCATTCTTATTTTTAAATAATAATAATTTTATTGCCGATGTATAAATCACAGAATGTATGATAATAAAAAATTTTACCAAAATGTCAAAAATATTTGCTATGGTCATGGAATTGTTTACAGTTTTGTTTTTATTTTTTATTGAGACCTTTACAAAAGTGACTGCAAATGACCCCATAAATGAACGTTAAACGAGGAAATTATTGTACAAAGATTTCTGATATAAGATGTCTTACACAATTGTAGAATCTTGCCAACAAGCATTACCTATCAAACTTAAATTAGGAGCTAAAAGTGAAATAATTGAGTAAGTATTTTTTTAACCCTTAATCTATAACATTTTAAAAATTTACATTTAATCCACAGTCAAAATCAACAAGTTTTCAATAATAATAATAATATTTATGAAGATAGCAGTCAAGAAAAAATTACAGAAAGCTGCAACAAAAATTTAACTTTGAATACCACTAAGAAACTTCCAGTTTTGTTAACCAAAAGTTTAGTTTCCGTTAGTTGTCAAGTACCTTGCAAAGCAAAATCTCTGATGGACGCGGATTCTATCGTAGAATTTTTGGAAAAACTACGAGAGCCCTTGGCTGAATATCAAGAAAAACGAGGCTTGTCTAAAGATGAGTAAGCAACTGATTTTACTGAAATTAATTATCTTGTAACCCGCTCTTTTTTTTAGACATTACGGATTTTTAAATTTAACTGCCTCCATGTGCCAACATTCGTATGAGGCAAGTCTAACAATTGTTGCAATGCTGTACAATTTACTTCCACTACTGGAAGCTTTCTTATTTTTGGCAAGATTTATCTTGGATAGTTCCATCGATATTTGTCAAACTGAAGACACAAGTGACAAAGTTATTAGATCGGTCCTCTTTTTGGGGGAATTAGTAGTGATTACCTTTTTGACAATGGTTATATGTGGATTTATTTTATTTCCTGTTTGGTACTTATTTAGTGAAATTATTGGGAAAATATATAGCATGATGGTAAATTCTACCATTACGTAATTCTTTTATCTATGTAATTTTTTTTTCAAATATTAAAGTGAAACAACCTTGAAATTCATTCATTTAGATATAACAGTCACGTATTATAAAGCAAAGTCTTCACCACGGATCTCTTAAAATAAATGGATTCTACTGAAGGTATAATACAAAAAAAAAATACAAAGCCACACAAAAACAAAAAACGTGGCCCAACATGATTACTGGTCACCATCGAATCTCTGTCTCAAAAATTTTGTATATCCACGCAGGCAAGAGCCAAACAGGTCCACATCGACCCACCCAAGTGAATATTACCCAATCTCTGGATTCTATTCATAGGTGCACTAAAAAAGCTAATTAGACGGAAAACAAGAAACCAAACCTAACTTCACGCCAGGGAACATGAAGCTTGTACAATCACTTTGACTCTCACATCACTCACCAAATCAAGTCTATCCAACCATGTGCAAAAACTTTATCTGACCCTCTGAATAAGACTCGAATCCCCCGCATAAAAAGGAGATCAAATAGGAGAAACATAGTACCCCAATAGCGATCTAACTAACATCATATTATACAAAATCTTTAGAGCAAAAATGTTTTTAAAATCACGGGTGTTTCTGTGTCAAAAATCACTCCTAAATCACACCCTGTCAACCAATGGAAAAACAAGACACCCCCTCAATGCGTACTGGAGAAGACCGACGACTCGACCCGATAAAACCTTATCATGCAGCATTTGATAATAGTATTAAGAAAAAGTTGATTAAAAGTGCACCAAAAAATATCTTTAGATTATTATCAGCAAAAATCAAACATCGAGCCCACGCTCCCAGAGCCTCGCCAATATAACTGATAAAAAAAATAAAAAGCATAAGACCCAAATGGTACTCCATTAGTCACCTCTATTGACTGGGATAACTGTATCTTGACTTTTACAAACTGGATTTTACCAGATGATAAGCCAATATAACAAAGAGCCACTTGTACCCATCGCCTCTAGATTAGAAAACAGGATAGAATGATTAATTCTATCAAAAGCCTTACATGCTATGCTTATCGAAAAAATATCGAATATCTTTGAGATATTCAAAAAATAATATTCTGGAGATGTGTAGGAAGAAGGGGGCACATTGAGCCACTTTGAATTTTCGACTTTGTAGTTCATCTAAAAATTTGAAATAATTTACAAAAGTCGGCGACACTGAGCCGCACTTGATGCCAGTTAAAAAGATTTCATTAAATACGGCGGTATTTTGTTACGTAGTAATATCCGTTTTCTCTTGTAATTCCACTTTTATTGGTATCTGTTGTATGCAAAAGTAAGTAATGTTTAAAGATTTTCTTTCCGTGTCTGTAGTTTAGCAGTCTTTTAAAGTAACCTCCAGCAATCAAGTTAACCAAAAAGTGCGGCAATATTTTTTTACGAAAACTTATTTCTCACAATGTATTGTAAAAACATGTAAAAAAATTTGTCAAACCAACTAGTAAAGACGTTACGATTGGAGATAGGCAGGATATTATTTTGAAACTGCCGCCTCCCATTACAACGGGCGGGAAAGCAAGATCGGCTAGTTAAATCTGCTTTGAATTTAATCTTTCTCATTACAATCAATTACAATGTTAAATAAATGTTAATACAAGGTTTGTTTGTGCAGCAGTTGCCAACGGTTTGAAAACGTTTGAGGCATGCGCATATTCAATAACGCGTTCGTGCAGTGCAAATTTTGACTACTGGTTTGGTGTTCTTGCAGTTACTCAAACCAAATACTATAGATTATAATACGTACAACTTAGGCCTATAACAATAGAATTTTAGTAGCACGAAAAAGTGCGCTATCTGTTTGCATGAGTTAGTACTAAAGCTAAAGCCCGTATAACACGCTGCATAATTTTACTTAAAATTTACATGTAAATGGTAACTAACCAATGAAAAACATTCAATGGCTACCAATAAGTTCTTTCTATTGGTTAGTTAGCATTTATATGTATCAACACCAGTTCTATAAAAGTACAGTGGGGCCCGCTTAATGTGATCACATTAGACTTGAGGTTTTTGATAACAATAACCGATCGATAACAATTAAAGGAAAAAAATTTTTATTGGTTATTTATTAGTATGTAGTACATCTACAAAAATTAATTAATAATAGTCACTCATTGTGAAGTTTTCGAGTAGGACTGAATCTTACAACACACATTAACAGCAAACTATCGTCCATTTATGTATTTAAACGACGGAATTGATAATAAACATAAATATGTAATGTGATATCACATGTGTGACGTTGATTTTCTTGCTAAGAGTCAAACTACACGAGCGTTGTTTCCGTCGCGTATTTATCGTCGCGTATTCTCCGCCGCATTGAAAACCACACGTTTAAATGGAGCAAACTACACGAGCGTAATACACGCTGTGTGGTTTTCAATACGGCGGAGAATACGCGACGATAAATACGCGACGGAAATACCACACGTTTAAATGAAGCAAACTACACGAGCGTAATATACGCTGTGTGGTTTTCAATACGGCGGAGAATACGCGACGGAAACAACGCTCGTGTAGTTTGGCTCTAACACCTGACTTTATATTATGTGGGTGGTATGCATAATATAAAAAAATGCTTGTAACTGAAAATCAACTCCTTTGCTCGTGGGGAAAAATAATCTTAAGAATAATATGATAACATTAACCGAATTATGATAACTATAAGCGATGTTTTTTGTGTGTAATATAATAATATATATGTCCGTTCCGTTCCTGGCAAAAGTGATAACAATATCCGAATGATAACATTAACCGCGATCACATTAAGCGGGCCCCACTGTATTTAAAATATCGAAATTATTGTTCAAGTCGCATAAGGCATTTCTGCAATCTTCATGCGGCAGTCTGCTGCAGACCCAACCCAATACATACATTTCGGAATTTTTCTCCGCTAAAGGTAGTTCCGGACATATTGATAAAAATTCACTTAAATATTTAATTCAGGATATATGCGACAAGCACTGTTTTTCTATCAAATATTAATTTATTTCAACAAAAACATTTATATTACACTTTGTACGAGGTACGACAAGCACGAAATCTACTGTCAAAATGATTTGGTTGAAACTCTTACAGATAGTTGGCGCTAGTGTACTGGGCTACGAATTCTTGGCTGAGTTGTACGTATTATAATCTATAGTATTTGCTCAAACTGCGTTGACAACCGTTTGTAACCATTCAAATCAGTTGGAGGATTTTACAGAAACTACTAATCAGACGCATGCGTAAACACGCAAACGTCTACCTCGCCTAGATATCAATCCAAAGATTGATATTTTTATAAATTTATAATTTTTGGAATTTGTTTCATAAATTTTAATACTTCAATAAATAAAGATAAGATTTATAATTTGTTGAGTAAATTTATTTATGTAACTTGACTAATGGAAGTAGTTGAATTAAATGTAATAATACCAATGCAATGCTAATGAAGAAACTCATGATCATAGAGTTGCCTTTTTTTATATAAATGTAATAAAAGTTACTGCCTACTTTTAATATTGGTTTTTATTTGACAATATCCCCTTGATTCAAATTGCCTCAATCCTTGGCCCAAAGTGCCCCACCAATGGGGCACTTTCGGCGAAAAACAAACCTGACAATTTTTTCTAATAAGTTGACTGTGCTTAATTTTTGTAATGTTTAATTGGAGGTCACTGTGTGCAAAAGAGGGTATTTTTTTATTTGAAATTAACCATGTTATCTAAAATTTAAAAAAAGTGACCCAATCTGCCTCCTTCACCCCTACAAAAAATTTAATACTACTCCGAGTAAGTTAGTGTAAAAAGTGGGTTGTTGATTTTACATCAATCAATTTGTAGTTAGCGTAGCAATAGGACTGTTACTTAACAAAGCTAATTACATGTACTTATTATTTATAAAAAAAAGTGCACAGTAACTCCCAATTTCATTGTGAAACCCCAAAACTTAACAAGTTGTTAAAAATAACACTAGGTTCCTATTGGCTTCGTAAGAGCTAACAGACATTTGTTATTGGTTAAGTAAATTTAACGTTGTTAAGTTTTATGAAACCACGCATAAATGTGCGATAATAATTTCACTTTTTAAAAAACACTGCGTATTTGTATGAAAGCAAATAATCCTGCAATGTGCTTTTGTTACCAATATATTGGTCTGTTTGACCAGTTACAATGTGGTATTTTCTTTCAAATGTACCACGATGTTGATTGCATAATTATTTAAAATCAATTCTATTCATCCACTCAAGGTTCTTTCAAAGACCTACGATCCTTTAAAATTCATGATTTTATTTAATGAAATACATGTTTATAACTTGCTAAACATAACAAAACAACAGCAAAAAGCATGAAATTAAATATAAAAATCTTACGGATTTGTTTTAAATTTTTTACTGTAATGATAAGTAAATTAAGAAGTTTAATTGAACAACTCAGGAAATTGCAATCAAAAAAATAATGATTAGAAAACATTTTTATTAATTATTCACATTAATACAAAATTAACGTTTTCCACCTACTCTTGGTGCAGATTTCTGGGTCACCTTGGCGGCCTTGTTCTTTTGCATGGATTTTGCTTTGGCTGGAGCCGTAGCTTTTTTAGTATCCTTTTTAGCCTTCTTCTGTTCTTTAGCAGCACTGAAACCAAAATATTAAAAATAATTTTTTGAAACACTTCATAAAAAAACAAAAATTACCGAATTGCTTGCTCTCGTTGTGCCTTCCTGACTTCTGGCCTTTGGTTACGCTTAGCCATAATGTCGTTTAGTGAAGCTCCGACAATAGCACGTTGGAACTTTTGGGCTCTACGAGTACGCTTTTTAGTCGTTTCTTCTTCTTGACCCTTCTTATGCTTCCTCCTATAAAGGGCAGTCCAAGTAACCTTACGAGGATTCCTCTTCATTTTATGTGCCCTCTCACATTTTGAATTCAAAAATGTGTAACTCTAAAACAATAAACACTGTTAAACTACACCTCCACGTTTTTATAATTTTCGCACAATACTGCATTTAAACATTTAGAGGTTATGAGCAACTTTTTATTTTTTAACTTTATAAGTATGACTGTAAATAGAACTATCAATACTTGGTTGTATTAAAATTGTAACAAAATATAAAGCAGATATTAAAACATACCTTTCCGTCGACCTTAACCAATGTTTTACCATGGCTAGGGTAAATTTTTGACCCGCTGTAAACGCACAAGGAAATCCTAAAATACAAAGAATTTAAAGTTATAATACAGTTTCGACATATTTTCTTAAGCAAAACATCAAAAATTCAGATGGATGATTGAAAAAAATCAAGATTTCACTTACTTCATGGTGCTCTTCTTTTACCTACGAAAAACAAATGGATTTCGTTAAGTTTGTCAACGATCGCTGCCAACTGCTACTAACCGCTACGTGTTGTTTGGTGTTGTTAGTGCACTTCTAAATTGCGGCAAATTCAAAATTGTAGATGGTCAACTTGTGTAAACCGTTTAGTAAAATTTTAAAATCTTTATGGATAAAAAGAGTTTATATATTTAATATTATGTATAATATTATATTTAAATTGTTAAATTTTAAACTCGTGATATCAATTAATAAAATATTTTAAAATAATCAAAAAATTGAAATAAAATAACAAAATTTTATATTTTTATTTGAGCTTCCAAAGGTGAATACGTTTTTCGTCAGAAATAAAATAATAATAATACATTTATAAATAATTATAATAGAAAATACTATAGGGCTTCGGAGATACACACTTGAGAAACAAAATTAAACGTCTCGAATTGGACTTTTTAGACTTTCTGGAATTGGACTTTGGAGACGATGTACCCGAATTGGTTGTGAGTAGCTTTCATTCGTATCGTTAAGAGAGGCATTTTTTTCAGGGCCCTTCTAATTTAATCAACAGATGGCGCCTACTTAAATATTTTTATAAAATAAGAGGATTCTTTTGTATTTAAATTATAGCAAATTCGTTGAGATAATACTATTCTATAAATAATATTCTTGATCTTAAGCTATTTTGAGTTCGTATTATGTATGTCAAAACACACTCGCTTACAAAAAAAGGTAATTAAACTTGAATTATGAATTGTGTTATTATAAATAAATTTTACGAATCCAAAATAGCTTAAGATCAAGAATATTGTTTATAGAATAGTATTATCTCAACGAATTTGCTATATTTTAAATACAAAAGAATCCTCTTATTTTATAAAAATATATAGTAGGCGCCACCTGTTGATTAAATTAAAAGGGCCCTGAAAAAAATGCCCCTCTTAATACGGTTTTGTTTAATGCGAGGGGGGACGGTCTTTCATTGCTGTGGGGAGCCCCCATCCTATATAGTTTGCTAGAATCTACACATACTCTCAGTCGTCGCTCAAAAATACGAGTATTTTGGGTAAAACGCGTACATCCTACCGTCTCGTGCCTTTTGGAGGAAAGTCATCAAGCATAACCCGACTCAAAAACGGATTCAGAGATGGGAGGGGGGCGATCACCTCCTTCTTGAAAAAATTATGTAAAATATAAAAACTAAAATTACTAGAAAAAAGTATAGAGGGGTTATTATTTTTTGTATTTTTCTTTTCAATCTATTGAATCGCCTCCCCCTTGAAAAAGTAGTTGCATTCGCCTCTGACCCGACTGCCATTGCTGCCCCTCCCCCATACGTAAGGCGATTTGTTATTACTCGCCCTGAGGTCTTTTTGGAGCTCCCCCCTCTTTGCCCTCGACACCCAACTTTCCTCTGACAGTTGATTGAACAAAGAGAGATTGAAGAAGAGAGATTGAGAGACGGGTGTTCAATAACTTCCATTCTATTCATTCTGCTTTCTTCTCTAATGAAAGTTTTTAAATTAGAAATAAATAGAAATATATTTAATCAATTTTCAGAGGGGTTAGTATTTATTACTTTTATTTATTATATTTTTATCAGAAACGGTGTTACATTTTTGCGCGACATTTACGTATTAATAAATTAATATGTTTCTAATCGAATCTCTGATTTTACTTACTCAAAAAAATGTTTGTTATAGTCCAAGCACTTTTTTTTGGAAAATACAATATAGTTTACCGTAATGAGAATTTTTTAAATCCTCAAGGATGTTATTTGTACTGCATTAAAGTCGTAGTCAGTCACGTAGTTATTAGGTACACTTTTTGATAATTCTTTTAGCGATTGTGTCGACGATGATAATTTTTTCAAATAGATTCATAAAAATTTATATAATGTTTAAAACAAAACATTTAAGTTATTTACTTGAGGAGATTTGTTTTAGAATTCATAGGCGAGTTTGCGTAGTTCTGATGGAACCAAATAGAAGATTTAGATGGCGCCACGTTAATTATATCATCTTCAACTGGCCACATACTTGAGGCAGCTTTTAAATTGCAATATTGCATTTTAGCAAAAACGGTATTCATTTCGTTGCAAAATTTGTTACTGAGAGATTCCACGGGTACTAAATCTTCTAATTTTTTATATTCTGGGTATTCTTTTTTATTTGGATCATCTGTAATACTATGATTGCTGGATTCATTTTCTTCGGTTAAAGTATCGCCGCAACTTTTTGTATTCCATTCGGAAGCGATCATTTGAAGTGGTTGTAAAAATTGAACGCTTTGCTTTACTCTCAATAATTCTAAATTACACATATTTTCTACTTCCAATAATTTGCGTTTATAATTATTAATTGACATTTGACGTCTCAGACTTGCACGTTTGTCGGCTTGCGATTTCAACAACATTTGCTGATATCTACCTACTTTTTCTTCGTAATCTAGGTTATTTAATTCATAGCAATAACTGTTTGTGTCTTCGTAAAGTTCACATTCTCTTGTATTATTGTAGACTTCTTCCAGTTCCTGATTGCTGTTACTAACTTCAGCTGCCATTTGCATCGATTCTTCTAATTCTTTTTTCCACAAATTTTTTTCTTCGGCAAGTTGTTGTCGCAACATACTTACAGTAACTTGTAAACTTTGTAATCGTAGTTCTAAATTTGATTTATGCTTCTCTAAACGTTTTCGAAAGGCTTCTTCATCTTCCTCGTCATTTAGTGCTTGCGAAATTTCTGGAGTACTAATACTTGTTAATTCGTTAGAGTCTTTTTTATTTACATATGAAAAATTTGGATTGTTCATTAGATTCGTTAAAAAATTATCATCCATGATGAACGATTTAAAACTTTTGAATATAATTATTTTATACTGTAGAAACAAAATTTGTTTATCCAAATGTCATTTTTCAATCACTTGCTTTTTGTTTGATTGAAGATTACTTGATTAAAAACGTCATGAACAGTGTCTTGAGTTGCATACTCAACGAGCTTAAGTTCTTTTTGTAAAAAAATTTTTTTATATGGTTTTAATCTTGTAATCCCCCGGAGTTAAATCAAAGAACTATATCCAACATTCACTAGGTGGCTAATGGCCAGCTAGATTGCATATAATTTCTTGGCTTTGTTACGAATTTAAAGACTAAGCTTCTACTAAATACTATAGACTTATTCAATAATAGAATTAGCAGTCTATTGTATTTGCTTCTACAGTAAAAACTGTCAATGTAAAATAAATTTGTCACTCCCTCAGAATTGGTAAAGAAAAAGCAACGGTTCACACGAGCCCCATCAGGCTCGCTACTGATTATATGCAATTAATCGCGTCTCTCCTGCTATGAGGTAACCAAACTTTTAAATTTTTCCCATGTGTTGCATGAATTAAAACGGTTGAGAATCACTGCATTTGACCAAATGAAAGTTTTGAGAAAATAAATTTTATCGAGCTGTCATATTTGTTTGCTAGGTTATAATAACCAACGTTAACGCCGACGTGGTCTTCCCTTGGATTATTCAGTGACTCGTTACGACGACAAATTGTTGTTTTACATTTTTCTATTAATATAAGAAATATAAACATGGATATTTCGGCATTATTTGATGATGTGCGACGGATGAATAAAAGACAAGTAGGAGAAAAGCAAAATGTTTTCTCAGTGGACTTAAATTATTAATTCAATATTTTTAGTTTTTGTATCAAGTTTTAAGTTTCGGAATGATAGTATCTTCTGCCTTAATGATATGGAAAGGATTAATGGTTGTAACTGGAAGTGAGAGTCCTATCGTAGTTGTACTGTCTGGTAGTATGGAACCAGCATTTCATAGAGGAGACCTGTTATTCTTAACAAATTATCCTGAAGAACCTGTAAGGGTTGGTGAAATTGTTGTTTTTAAAGTTGAAGGCCGAGATATTCCAATTGTGCATCGAGTATTAAAACTCCATGAAAAGTATGTTCACTTTTTCTTTACGACTTTAAATTACCAAGCTTCTGTGAAGTAGATAACGTGACCTCAATGAGCCATAATAAAAATCTCTTAATTACTTGTTAGTACTAATAATAGTGAATTTGTAATAGCAAGCTATACGTTTTTTCTTCAAAATTAAGTTTAATTGGAAATATGTATTAACAATATTGTGAAGAATTGGATATCGTAAATAATTTACAGCAACCAAATTTTAAAGGCAATTCTCATTTTTTTAAAACATTTTGTGTTAATTTTAATTGATTGTTCTTTTGGTCAGCACTCTGTCAGCAAAGTATGAAGTTCCATCAGTGGAACGTAAACTAATATTAACCCCAACCCTTCAAATTGCAAAAAATATTAAATTTTTCTTCAAATAATTAGTGTTAGACCACTTTATATGGAATGAGTGACCTTGGTAGTTTAGTTTTAATTTTAAAATAGCGTTAAAAAGAATTTTCAAAACTTTAATTTTTTTTAGGAAAAACTCCACAGTTAAATTTTTAACAAAAGGAGATAATAATAGTGTCGATGATAGAGGGTTGTATGCTCCAGGTCAATTATGGTTAACGAAAAACGATGTTGTTGGTAGAGCAAGAGGATTTTTACCTTACGTGGGAATGGTTACCATTCTTATGAATGAATATCCTAAATTTAAGGTTTGAGTTTATAAATAAAAGGTAATTCTGTTAATAATTCTTTATTTTTAGTATGCTGTACTAGCCTGCCTAGGGTTCTATGTTCTTGTTCATCGGGAGTAAATAAAAGTTGTATTTTTAACATTTCTTGTAAATCAATAATTCCATAATAAAATTCCGTAAATGTTTTGGATGGATGTTTATTTTTTATACATCTTTATTAAAATAATTTATTATGTTCATTAGTAGTATTCACATGCTCTTGTATTTCTACACTGTTGTATTTATCCTAGTAAAGTTATGTATTACTACATACAGTATGTATACCCAATTGGATATTTATAGACATTGCTAGGATATATATTATATACAATGGTGTATAAATACAACCCAAATACACGAATGAGTGTGAATACCTCTTTGGTAAAATTTATTAGTTAAATGGATTGGAACAGTACATTTTTGCTAGGTACCGACAGATACATAGAATGTAGCGCATCAAAATTGCAAATTTTATTAAACATCTTCCTAGGAAAACGTATAATTTCAAGCTATCCAATGGAATTTTTTTGAAAAATCCAATTCAAAAATATACTGTAGTAGATATTTTCTTTCCTGAATACCAATCGCCCACATGCAGTTCGCGACCTTGTAAATAAATCAAAAAATTTCCTTTTCAAAATTTTAATTCTTCTTTTCTAAAATAGAATTAACAAAAACACAAGAAAACTCCTTGCTGCATTAAAATTTTATTACGTTTTCAAAAATTTACATTTAATTTTCCAATTTCATAAAACTGCGACCTTGCAACACCGTGGGTCGCTCGCAAGTCCCCTTTTAAAATTAAAAATTTCTCCCACCTTGGCTACTACACCATAGGCGTAACAACTTTAAATTTTAAAAATCAAAATACAAAACTTAAACAAATAAATAAATTTCTTCATCCAAAAATTATACGACATCTCCTCCCTAGGTTTGGACAAATTCTAGAGACTTTGGAGAAAGCTATAAAAAAGTTATATTTTTGGATGAACAAAATCTATCCAAATTTAAAATCATAATTTCAGAATTTTACAAGAGGATCTAATTATTATTAACTGAGCCAATCAAATTTACAGGGCCAATTAATTCACATTTAAAAAAAGAACTCAAAACTATTTAAAAGTTTTAAAACAAAACCTAATCAAGTTAAATAAATTTTTAATTGACTTGGAGTTATCCTCCCAATAAAACATCTCTTAACTCTATTCTCACTAAATTTTTATAAAACTATACTTAAACTTGTAATTAACCAGGTTTATCAAATTTACAACCCCTGCATTAATTTTCAAAATGTCTACAATCATGAATCACTATGACCCTATTAATTAAATACATCACACAATTTTCTAACACTAATCTTAACAAAATCCTTTCTTTAACAATCTTCTTTAAATGTTTTGATGAATCAGACCATTTTCTTCAACTTCCACAAAGCTTCTATTCCCAAATAATATTTCATAACTTTTTTAAATGCAAATTTTCGTATCGTGGATTTAAATATGATAAAAAGTTCTATAAGACGATTGCAGTGCCACTTACCGAAGTGAAGTATGGACCACAACAAAAAAGCAAGAAAGCCGGATCCAATCACAGGAAATGAAATTTCTCAGAAGAGTGAAAGGTTTGCAGTAGAATGGATAGACTGAGAAATGAAGATATAAGAAATGAACTGGATATATATGATCTAAACCAAAAGATAAAAGAGCTACAGAGGAAGTTGGAAAGAACATGTCGACCGAATGAATAATGATAGATTACCAGCAAAAGCTATGAATTATAAATGCATAGGAAAAAGAAGTATAGGACGTCCGAGAAAACGTTGGGTTCCGTAACAGGCAAAGTTGCCTAAAACTTGAAGCGAAGAAGAAGAACTTTTAATCTTTTTGTACCAGTTAGCTACGTTAATTTCATTATTCATTTTTAATTGACTTTTTTTATCCAATCTTCACCATTATAAATTTTCATTTTTGTATTATATTAATTTAATTTTTTATCAATAATAAACTTCAAACTTGAACTCTTTATGTCATCTATACCATTAAAAATATCCCCAAACTTTCCAATAACCATAATTCTTCAATACTTTAAATTCTTCATCCCTTAAAATTAATTTTCATAAAACTTCAAATAATTTTTCATAGCAACCAATTTTCTTCGATACTTCAATTTTATTCTTCAACATTCAATCATCCATAGCTTCACATACAATTTAAATCTTCGTTATCAAATGTTATTATTACTCCACCATTTAAATAATTATTTTATAAAAATTCATTTTTAATTTTATTATTAGAAAACTTTGTTTTATTCAGTTATTGTTAAATTTTCCATTTTATCTTGCGATTTAGTTGAAGGTAGTATTTATCTTCTTGTAGTTATCATTTGTTAGGATTATTAAAATTTTGTTAAATTTTTATACTGATTAATGTTATTGAACTAAATTAATTTAAGTCACAGCAACGTCATCCACTTCCTTTTCATGTGTCCAAAAATCCAAATAATTTTCCAAGGTTTTTGCTAAGTGATTCTACTTATTTTCGATATCCTCCCTACTTTTCTTCACAAAAATGTGTTTATGGTTAATACCACTTTTTTTTCCGCTTTAATGCCTTTATTTGTCCGCTCAACTGCCAAATTTATCTTGCCAGGAGTTTCCCTTGGTTTCAATTTAAATTCTTCCGTTTTATGACTCATGGTTTTTTACATAATTTATTTTTTTCTTGTGTTTCAGCTTTCTCCATCGAATTTTTCTTATTTTCCTTCTCGAATTCTGGATTTTTTTAATAGTGCTGCCGTCATGACATTTTACAGTTTTACTTAATCCCTCCATACTCTCCTGCGATGATTCAATCATTTCTGCTGGAATTTCTTCTTTCACTGCTGTATTATTTTCATCTGCTGGCTCAATATTTTCTATTTTATTATTTTTTTCTTCTTTTCCCACATTTTTTATACCAATTTGCTCTTTCACCACCATTTCTTCTTTTGGTTCTTCTATCATAATCTTTATTTGTTCGATCTTACTATCAAATAATTTCTTGATACGTTCTTCCATCTCCTTCATATCCTTTTTTCATCTTTTTTCATCAAACTACTGCGGAGGGTACCTAGGATAGCCATGAGATTGATCACTCCATATAAGTGAAAAAAAAAATTATTATGCAACTTTTATCAACCCCGAAAACTTCAGACGCGATTATCTCCAAACTACATTTTTGAAGTCCGTGCGTAAGATAACTCAAAAACTACTTGACCAATCATGATGAAATTTGACACACGTCTTACATAATATAAATTTTTTTTTCTGATTTTAGATAATCCTGTGGCGAGTTATCTTACGCACCGCAAATCATCTTTTTTATTAAGTGTCTACGAAAATCTACTGCCAGTGGATTAATTGTCCATGTTTTTTGAAGATAAAATTTTAAAATGTTGCTCGTTCATGTAGAAAAACTTTCAAATAAATACATCTATTCAAAACTTGAAAAAAATATCTCAAAAAACTGCTTTTTTTCGACCTTATGACGGTACGTAACCCTTTAACGAAGACTACAATTTGAACAAAAAATTATCGTAATATTCAATAATTGCCTTCAAAATGGCCCCAAAACAGTTAAATAAATATCTCCTACTTTACTAAAATGAGGTTTTCTTCATGAAAGTTAATATTTATGCATATTTTTTTTTAAACTAACCAACTTTGCGAATTGGCGTTAGGTTTGTTAGCATTTTACATTTTTTTACCTACGACGAGGAGCCAGCCCGTCGGTAGAACCTTCAACCTGGAGGCAACGAGACGGCCAGAATAAGTTGTTACTTACCCGGATTCGAATCGGGTATCGAGCGTTCGTTATTTATGCATATACTGATCAAAATTACCATTGGTACCAACTATTTGGGAGGGGGTCTTTTGTTCATAACCTTTTTAATTAGGTTTTCAGGAATTTAATTTTACCACCAAAACATAAAATGCTCCTAAGAGGTTTTCTTTTCACCTCCTAAAGCGATGCAGCTGCAGAGAATGGGTTTGGCGGATTCGACCTCCGATTCACAAAGTGTGCATCTGTCGTTGCCTTCCAATCCCATTTTTTTGAGGCGATATCTCACTGAGCAATGTTCTTCTTTGATAAAAGAAGAACCTCTTTAGCATCTGCAGTCGAATACTCTAAATTTCTTCGCTTGTCTTTGTCTTGGTATATTGTACCTGAAGGTTTTCTTGTACTCTACTTCTGGATTTCCACCCTTCTGTTTGTATGTGATAGCCTACAGAATAGCTAGAGGGCGTTTTTGACTTACATTTCTCTTGTGACCTGGCACTCAGTATAAAAGGGCAATTTTGTTAGTCTTGTACAATTTCTGGAGGCAGCTTGGCTGTCGGACATTATATCAAAGAAAATTATTTTGAATTCTATTGAATTTTTTTTAGAATATGCTAGTTCACGTTGGACTGTATTACTCATTGGGTTATACCTACCTTTCAAAATGTGATGTATCGTTTTTACGTGCAAACGACACTTAAAGAGCGTTTTAAAATATTTCAAAGTGGAATTTTTTTTCTTGTATTACCTTGAAGTCATTTATAAATTATGTGTGGCGATTTTTCGACCCTTCTCCCTAATCTCACTTGAGATTTTTCAAAATGTATATTTTTAGTGCAAATACGTTGGATTTATTAAAAAAATACATAATTTGCTTAAGTATTTTTATTTAAAACTATTTTTTTGACTAGTTAAGACAATTATAGTATAGTGAGATAATTGAACAAAAAACTACTAAAATTCGTAAAAGAATATTCATTCCAATTTAGTCCACAGGGACGCATTCACGGTCTCAAGAGTCACTATTGGAACCAGCATGTCAATGTGATTTTCAGTAAAATCATTTGCTCCTTCAACCTTGTTTTGATTTAGTCACTCCAAATCGTTGTCACTTGCGCACAGAAGCTCAGTAGAGATTTGGCTTGACCCCCTAAACGCCTTACGCAATTTATGGGCAACCCCCTTTCATAAAAGTTTAAATAATTTTTTTTACGTTTATTCATTTTTTTAAAGCCAGATTGCATTACTCATTAGATATATCTACGTTTCAAGGTGCAATCTATCTTTTTTATGTGCAAACGGCATCGGCATTTAGAGAGCGTGTTAAATTATTTAAAAGTGGAATTTACTTTTTTTCGTGTATTATCTTTCATTAAAGTTTTAATATATGTTTTTAATGTTTATTTATTTCTTTTTAAAGCTATTTTGATCAGAGTGAGTTACTAAAAAGTAACATTTATTTTATATCAAGTTAAGAAATCTATTAAGGTCCTAGATCAATAGGAGTAGATAATAATATTCAACAGATGTCACTAGTTGCTTAATGATATTTTATTGGTGTATTTTATTGATATTAATCGATCCTTTACTTCTGATTGGTTAAAATTTGAAATTTTATGTATATTTCTTCAATTATAGTGTCAAGTTCATCTCAAAAACGAATAAACGTAGAAAGTTGAAATTTTCAGAATATACATAAAAGATGGTTTTACATAACATAAGCTATTTTGTATTTAAAACAAAAATTAATTTTATAGAAAATTAAAAAAAATTTTTTTTTATATTAATTTTTTTTAAATGAAAAATAGCTTATGTAAAGTAAAATCATATTTTACGTATATTTTGAAAATTTCAACTTCCTACAATTATTCGTTTTTGAATTGAACTTGACACAAGTTCAGCCCCTATTGATCTGCCACCTTTGTGAATATTATATAATCTATTAAAATATTGTTTCGCTGTTCTTTCAGCTCATTAGATAGATATAGAAGATTTTACTTTTTAGTAACCTAAATTATACGATTTCACAAGTTAATATTTATACTTGAAAATATGTTAATCTATTTTAAAGTGCGTTTAATACCAACCCGATCATAACATGCCGATGAAAAGTGTCCATGAGCGTCATACTACACAGAATCCATCGTCGAAGAAGAAATCTTCAATAGGTCACTTTCCCCACAGAAGAGGCTGTAGGACCCCACCTCTATATGGCTTGCTGTAGCCATCGAGATATCTTCTCCTTCTCTCCAGGTTATCGTGAGTAGCTTAATGCCATGTTTTGCGGCGGCTGTTTTTATAAAATTTAAGGTGTTTTCAAAGGCACCCTTTATATCTATAAATGTTCCAACCGCAATTTCTCTTGCTGCGAAAGATTTTTCTACTTTTCTCACAAAGTGCATTCACCGTAACTTTGGCTCTTTGGAAGGCAAATTTTTTATGTGAAGCGGAACCTGGATCCGCTCTTGCTATTACGATACTCCTCTTGGCCAAGCTCTTTTGACAGTTTAATCACGGTAGCTGCTAGGTCCCTGATGATGAATTCTGGAAAGGAACAAAATTAATATCTTTCTTGAATAATAATGCTACTCTTGGATTTCTATACCTGTAATCGACAAGGACGTTAGCCGTCTTTTCAGGAAATCTTTTAATTTTATCTCAAGTTATCCTGAGTTCTTGTATTGGTACACGGAGATTTGGTTTTTTATAAACCTCCAGTACAAGGCACTCGAAGCTGCTTTTGACTGGTAGAGGTTTATTTGGATGCATCTTATGCTGTTGGAAGATCGTTTTTAGCTCATTTATGCTCTAATTTGCATGGGTGCTTATGCTTCTCGCTTTTGTGACAGCTTCCTAGAGTTAACCATAATGTGCGGCTTACGTCTCCTATTGCCTGTGTACTTTAAATAAGAATTGCGATATCATAAAGCTTAAAACACTTACTATCTTTGATATTATGTAGCAATCTGTTATACTATTAATAGTATGTTATCTTTCAGAAACATTTTAACTGTATAAATTTTAACTTTCACTTACAATAATTAATTAGTAACTATTCAACATTTTCCTTTTTCATAAAGTTTAAATAAAATATAATGGATTTTACCTAAATAGTAAATTTAAAATTGATGCATAACTCAATTTTGCAAACTATGCAGGTTTTCGTAATACTATAATAAATTAAACTGAACAAATATGAACGTAGCTTTAGAATCGCTCAACTGGTGGCCTATATTTCAGATACTTAAGTGTGTTATATTTTGTTTTATTCTTTTACCTGTAAAGAATTCAAGGTTGTGAGAAACTTACATGCAAGGATTTACGTTGGGATATGGAATTGGCACCATACTTGTGGGAAATAATGATCGAATTAATCATCACACCGTAACAACCTACTGGTTAGAATAATGTTTTATTGCTACGATGATAATTGCAAATTACAGATACCCACCTAAATAATATTAGGTAGTACTACGTAGTATATTTATTATTTATCATTTTTTTCTTACAAACGTAAAATTTTTGTTTGATTTTTTGTTTAATGATATTCCGTTTTAACAAATTTTTTTTTTTTGATTTTAAATATTTGACGTTTTGTCAATTGATCAGACTTAAATATCCACAGTGTTCATCGGAAGGCCTAACTAAGAAATTTTGTGAAATCTGCAATTTCATTTACAGCAAGCCACCATACTTTTAAGGTTTGTTTCAAAATTGGTTTTGATACAGTGATGATTTTTTTTAACAGAAAAAGAGTAGTATTTAGTGGTCTTGATAATAGATTAGCAGTTTGATTTTGTTAATTAGCGATTTTATATTAAAAAACGCACTGTTAATTAAAAATTAAAATACATATTGTAGTCATGACACAAAAACACAATTTTTAATATTCTCCATTAAAATTGTTTAAATTTCAAGTATTGTAAGTACTATAAATGCCGTTTCGTTTCGACCATAATTTGAATAATTTCAAAAGACGGCGCATCATTTTTACAACCTACCAAAAGACGTATTTATTATTAAATTGTAAATTTAGGTAAGTGCGCCACCTATTTAAAAAGTTCTTGTCTTAACGATATGTCCGGGTCCTTAACTTTATCACCACTCATCAAAATCTACTGAAATTTAGAAAGCTTTAGTTTTCTGTTATATAAATAGATAAATAGAGATACCGGGGCTAGAAGTAACACGAATAAGTTTGTAACAGTTACTGTAATTTTTCTCTAATTTAAAGATGACGTTAATAGTATGGATGTTAAATTAGCTTCTCGTTATTAGTTGGTCTGCACAAGGATAGTGTAAAGTGGTATTCACATAGGGGATTGTATTTGGATGGTAGAATCCGGCACTGCTGGTAGGTTGAAAAATGTAAGATTACCAACCTTGACTGATAACCAAACCTATCAGAAGTGCCGGATTCTACCATCTACATCAGTACTGATCCACATACCATCCAAATATAATCCCTTATGTGAATTCAGCTTAATTCATTTTCCAGCTATTGCATGATAGTTTCCACGATTGCATTTTCTTAATAAGTACGAAGTAGTTATTATTAAGGTAATTGATGCTTTCAACAATTTCATAGGCTTCTAAAAATTTAACGCTTTTTATTATCATTATTTTTATCAATGACCCAAAATTATTTCTAATGAAATAACTGGTGATTATCCCGGGGGTAAGTTGTAACAATCTTTTTTTTGTAATACTTAATTACATTTTATTCTTAAATATTCACAATAACTGAATGGCACTGATGAGATTAAAACATAATAATATTGAAACATGTCTGGTCTTGATTTCTTGGTTAAAGTTATTGATATAAATTGATTACGTTTGCGGGGTAATAACCCCAAAAGTTATTATATGTTTGAAGTTTAATGTCTTGATGACATTATTAATTTACTTGTTACTGTGTTTTAATTGTTGTTCCATTTTGCCCCAATACTGAGGTAAGAAGAAACAACTTTTTCAGTAAACGTTATTGATAATTAGTCAACTCAGAAATAAAATAATAATTAGAAAAAACTTGTGGAGGCGACCAAAAGCATTAATCTGATCTTATGCTATTACAATAACAGAAAAACTGAAAATTGTTACAACAAATCCCAGTTTTCCGGAGATAGGTCAGCAACCCTGACTCCGATTTTAAAAATTTTTAACAAAAGGAATGATAGAAAATGGCCTAAAAAGCAATAATAAAACAAAAAATTTTATGAACAATTGCAAATAGGGCTTATATTTCCAAAAATAAAAATTTTTACATATAGGAGCTGTTAGTAGCATACAACGACATTTCATTAGCTGTAACGGAAAGTTAGCCTCGCCCATTTCGAATAAATAAGAACGGATTGTGTAAACGGTTTTAGGCACGACTACAGTAAGCATTGCATGCAGTCACTGGCTCCTGCTTTGTCAAACATGTTTTAATTTAAAGTTTTAAATTGATTTATCGATGATGAATTTTAATCGGAAGCAGTGGAATTGTCAAAATTGACTCTACTAAGAAGGGGGTGGATTTTTCTTAGTTTTTTGTTAAATTTAAGCCAAACTTTCTTAAACATATCATACATAATAGGTGGCGAAACGACGAAGCAGGTGACAATCTTCTCAATGGAAGACTCCTGACGAGCCAAAGCCGAAAAAGCACGTCAAGTTCAATAAAATATTGTGGTTCTCTTTACTTCATTTTTTTATTGCAACAATAAAGGGGCACTGTATTGTGATTCTTACCATCAAGCCTTATGCTTGCTGTACACTCTCGCCGAGTGCTCTCGGGCGAATGTCTCGCCGAGAGGTCACGTGCGCTCGTGCGACCATCTACACTACACACTACCAACACACCGAGACAGATGAGACATGGCGAGAGCACCCATCTACCCTCTCGCTCTCGCCCTGTCTTGTCCTGTCTCGCCAAGAGTGTACAGCGGGAATTACGGTAAATATAAGAAATATTTATTACTTTGAAGTTTTACGCCATTTGTGTGAATATATTTGTTAAAAAGAAAAACTTGATTATGGGGCGACAATTCATGGATTTTGCATCACGATAACGCACCAGCTCACGCTTCGCTGTAGATTCGTTTATTTTTACTCAAAAACGGAACCATCGACAGCTTCCGTGTTTGCCTTATTTGACTTGATGCAACTTTTATCTTTTTCCAAAGATGAAAAAGATATTAAAAGGACCACGTTTCGACACTATAGAGTTGATAAGGCAAAAATCCGAGCAAAAGCTGAAAGCCACACCAAAAGCGGCGTTCAGAAAGTGCTTTGTGGATTGGAAAAAAGTGACAGTAGTGCATTATATCTGAGGGAGATTACATTTTAAAAGGACAATATCAACATTGATGATTAAATAAAAAATTTCTGAACAAAAATATAATTTCTGTTTAATTTTTAACGTATTTCGTACAATAGAATAATTAGTAGATGAAATAGTAATTTGTTTTTAATATAACAGTTGTACTTATCCTTATTCCTATGCGTGTTGTGTGGGTGTACGTGCATATATGTAAGTGTTTCATACACACAAATTTATTATAACAATTTAAAATAATTTTTAAACTGTATCTACTTACAATAATTTCAATATTAAATAATCGTTGCTGGGATAAAAATTTGGGTCGACCCAAATTTACCACATCCGGTCTATAACACTTTCCATCCTATTTGCGTGACTTGCATCATCGCTTCAGAAATGATATTTTTTCTTCCTTCTATAATATGTTATATATTTTTTCTATACGATTATGATGGTATATTAATTAAGATAGATAGTGTAAGAAAATTATTAAAACTATTTTCAGATTTCTATCAGGCAAATACTTTTTTTTATAACCGGCCAGCATAGATATAATATCATTAAAATATAACTTCAGCCAGTGTTTCTTCATAAATATTCTTGTAAATCTGAAAGATATTTTTATTTGTTTTTTTAACAATTTTTCTTGTAAAATAGAATATTTGACTTGTAACCGCTATAGAGAACAATAAAGATTCTAGATAATATATCTATGATTTTGCTTCAATTTGCGTTGTTAGAAAATTTGTCCATTTATTTAGAATTTATTGTAATAGAAAAAGACGTAAGAAAATGTGAACTAATTACAATAATTAATAACCAGCGTTCAGAAAATAAAAATACATTTTCTCTCCTTCATGTGTTAAAATGAAAATAAAAGACTACAAATTAAAATTAATTTAAAGTGCTAATCTTATTAAATAAGAAACCACATACATAACTATTCTTCAGACCACACATGTAGTGGCACGCGCCCTCAGCAGTCAATGGCGTTAAGTGACTCCACTTACATTTATTCGGTAACTTTCGTTGACTTCGTGAGATATACCTGCGCATAGAACTAAATGGACCACACATATAGCGGCACGCGCAACTGGCACGAGTTATAATATACTCGCCTTACCTTGCTTCGTACTTAGTCGAAAACAGCCGAATTAAGTATATGTTTCAGACAGAATAAGTATAAGCATTAGCAAACGGGCCTTGTTAGATGTGAAACCTGTTTATATATTTAATTTGTCACCCAAACTCAGGGCCATAACTATTATTCAAAATTGTTGTTGAGGGACAAAGAGGATCCACTGGCGGTATTCGAAACAGTAAAAGAACCGAATTCTAACCGAGGAGGAGGCCTATAAATTTTATTTTAATGAGTACTCTGAAAAGATACTAAAACTATTACCACACGTTTTTATTGAATTTCAGTAATTTTAACACTAATGTGACTAGGAAATAATTTTATCGCCTTAAATCTTATAGTACATAATTATAGGATACAAATAAAATAGTTTGTATTAATTTTGAAACAAAATTGGTACGTTGGTTGCATTGATATAAAAAATTTTCCCATGCAATGGCAAAGCACAACACAACTACATATTTTCTTGAGATGAGGAATTATTTGAGCAATTTTATCCATTAATAATAATCTACTAACAGTAAAGTGAAATATTGTACTTGGCAAATAGTTTTGTAAGTAATGGCTTGAATATTTTAAAGGCTACACAGTTCACACCGAATAAAATTAATAGACAAGTTAGTGTCCGTGATAAATTTAGTTTGTCAAATTGAGCTCTTTAACTAGAAAATTGATGACAAGCAGCAATATATTTCTAGAAGGCAAGATAAGAGTTAAGCATTAAGAAAAATAAGGGAATATATTAGTGAGTAGGCCTACGAAACAAGGTGGTAGCTCGTTTTACTGGTTTGACCCTTTTAAGTTTAAACACAAAAACGCAAGAAGAAACGGTCGACGGTTTGTGGTAACTCTAGTGAAATACATTCCTTTCGTGTCTGCGGTTAGTGTTAGATGTCAGAAGGACCACAAATAGCGATAACTTATGAAATTCGAATACACCGCATCGAATATCAATCTTTTTAACGAATCAAAAAAAGAAAATATGTTACAAATAACTGTAAACAAAAAATAAATAATAATATGTAAAACAAATTTTATTGCAAAATATTGTTGGTACCTACCTATACATACTAAATTACATCGTTCGTTAGTTTTAATAATCTGTTGGTGATGAAAATTAACATTTTTTAATTTTATCGGCATAAACGTTAGTTTAAATGACGTTATAAATTTAAACTGCTTTTAATGGTGGTGTTGTAAACTTGTAGTTAATTAATTTTGCCATCCAGCTTGAAGTCGCAACTTTTTTCACTTTTGTTTTATTCCACCACGTAATTTATTTTCTCGACTAACTAAATATAATTTAACGCACAGATTACAATTTCATTTACAGACATTTTTAATAATTATAAATTCAGCAGAGTGGCATAGTGGCTAACATCAGCGATGTAGCTTTATCTATCCATCCATCCTTATATCCATCTATTTCGTGAATAGCAATTGGAAACGCTTACCAATTATAAAACTAATTATCACGATTATAATTATTGAAAAATAGTCACTTTTTGTACTTTTATGAAATATGGCGGGCAATTAATGCTTCTCAAATAATTATGGTATAGTGACGATGTAATTGCAAATATATAGTTTATATTATAATAAGGATAATATGTAGAGATATGTAAATGAAGTGACAAACTTTTATATTACCAAATTTTGTTCGGAATACATCAAGGAAAATAAATTAAACATTATTTTCGTGTCAAAAAAGTAATTTCTTGGATATTTTAAATCATTTATGAATTATGTTATTCTGTTATTTTAATTGGAATTACCTACCATTTTTGGTCTGCATGGTATTATTATCCAAAAAAATAATTATTCAAAATGTTCCGAAATTGTTGATGAAGTTGGCCCAAAATCTAACCAATAATTTATTATTTAGACGATTTTCGGCTTTAATGTCAAACACTTGTCAAGGAGATATAGTGGCTTATATTATTAATGGCAACTTGCAATTTTATCATAGATACGAATAATTTAAAATATTAATTAACAAAAGCAAAATTTATAATTTTTGATACCTTTCCGTCCTTCTAAACTCTTATTGGTTTAACCTACAACAAATTTTCGCAAGAATTGCAAATGGTCCTATCGACAAAGTACATATCCACTGTCCGTAGGTACTAGTCTGGTGAGTATTGTTCAGTTAAATTAATTTAATAATGAATATTATATCAGCTGTTTCAAAGACAGTCCTTTTACTCACAGTCAGTACATAATTTATACAATGTTTTAAGTCTGCGTGCGCTTAAAGAAATGCGTATACCAAACCCAGAATATCATGGCAGTGACGACGCAATGTTCAGGAACGAAATTTGCACTGTTCTTTTATCGACAGTACTCTCTTGTTCTCTCGCCACACCAACTAAGCAATTGTTGTTCGTCATAACTGCCATATTATTCTGTGTTTGGTTCACTGTTGGGCACTTTTACCCGAATGGCACAATTAAATATCAATACTATCTTATTCTAGAAGGCTAGTGGCCTATGGCTTTCATATTTAGCTTGGCCTACGGCCTGGCACTCTACTCAAAGTTTTTAAACAATTATTTTACTAAAATATTATCCAATTCAGACCCCGAGACGGTCGGAGAATAATAGTCAAGCGAGTTGACTACGAACGCTCAATACTTGGTTCGAATCCGGATGAAGTAACAACTTTATTCTGAGCGTCTCGCTGGTCTTCCAGGTTCAGGGTTCTACGTCGGACTGGCTCTTCGTTGTAGGTAAAAATTGTAAAATGCTTATAAAATTAAACGCCGCTTGGCAATGTTTGGAAATCGGGAGACGTTGTAGAGCGTTATAAAAACCAAATAATACATTACAAACAATATCCAATCTATTGAATTCTGCAAATCGTTCACAGCACTTAAAAATATTAGTCTTTTCACTAGATTACGTCTTTTATACATAATTTTAAAAACTCGTGCACAGTCTACACCAGGGGTCGGCAACCTTTTAGCTGTGGTGTGCCAAGCCACTCGACCAATATGATTCAGGGTGCCGCCTTAATTCTATTTCCCCATTATTATATATTAATATATATCCCTGATTATTTGTAGAGTGCCATTCAGAACCCCATCGCGTGCCAAGCCTGGCACGCGTGCCATAGGTTGCCGACGCCTGGTCTACACCAAACTGGTGTTTTGTATATATCGTTTAAATTGTCATAACTCTGGAACACTTCTTCCAATTGAATTTTTTCTTTTCTAAACAAAATGTTTAAAATTATGCATAGTGACTAAATTTTTTATACATATGCGATTTAACAAATAAATAATATTTACAAGTTAATAATTTAATTAATAGCTTAAATAAGCAGACTGTTATAAAAGCAAATGGAAATGTAAATAACATTTTAATGTAGTTGGCACATGGTTATTGCAACTTGTCATAGAGAAAAAAATTAGTCTGGTAAGAGGGAAGATTATGCTATAGAACTTTTAAAACTTATTGTTTTACGATACTAATGGAGTAGTTTTGAAAACAATTTTGTTTCAATTTCTGCCATTACAGATGTGACAATATCAGAATTACGTGTAAAATAAGATTGAAACAAATATAAATGCGGATGTCGATCAATGAATAGGCTTCTTGGAACTACTACTTTTAACTTTATCATTAGTAAACATATTTAAATAATCGTGGGCCATAATTTTCAATACCCAGTAAATTGTATATTGACATTTACAAGTGTACATTTGCTCAACATTTATATTTTGATATAGTTATGTACATAATATATGTAGTAAGCAATATAATATTTTGCTAGAAAACTGCTCCTCATTTGTGTCATTTATAGATTGATTTGTTGCGATTTAATAAAAGCAATATACAAACTTGGCATATACACTATGCCTGTCTTTGTGACCAAAGTGCACGGAATACTCTCCCAGCATAAATGGAGTTACTGGGTTTAAATTTGCTAATCACACGTAAAATTTTATTTGTAGGCACGTCTTTAAATGGTTCGATCAATTATTACTTACCAACCACAAAAAAGTTTATCAATCTAATAAAATTAAAAAATTCAAGGTATGTCGATCACATTCACAATAACCTATAATAATCATTATCGCATTTTGCCTACGTAAGCCCAAAAGCCAAATAACATAATTAGACAGCCAGACGATGCAATTCTTCTTTATTGTCAATTGCCCATGTGTCCTTCGATTGCACGTAATCTTAACATCCAAATTACCAGTAGGATAATTTTTTTAAAGGAAAGAGCAATCAATGCGTTTTGATATCCAATTCATATTTTGATTGTTAATTAGCGTTTTTATAAAAATTAGAACAATTTAAGAAAAATCTTTTGTTTTAAATAATAAAATTCATGTAAGAAATAATATCAGAATTCTTGAAAACATAAAAAAAGCGTGAGGCGCTGGCTGTTTGTCGATGAAATTATTAAGCCTATGCTTTTATCGATGTTTTCAAGAATTTTGGTATTATTTCTTACATTTTACTGAATTTTTTTATTTTAATTAAAAGTTTTTTTAGTGTTATTTTTATAAATGTTTATTTTTATTTTAAAAAATCAATCATCATCAGCATCGTTTCCTTCATGGACTAGGTCGTTGACCTGTTCCGGCCCATCTTTTCCTTGGTCGTTCCACAAAAAATTAATATTGCAAATAATAATAATAATGCAATAAAACAACAAAATTTGTTGTGACATTTACATTTAATCCAACAATAAACGAAGAAGTGCAATTTTTATCCAAAATTGGTAATTACATCGATACGATGTATTTTCTTAGATCATTTTTTAAACAACAAACATAAACACACCCGTATAAGCCAGCTAAAAAAATCGTTTATTTTAATTCACTAATAACAAAAATCTCGATACAAGCCCACACGTGACGTCACAAATGTTTGCTTCAGTTTGTATTCAAGGAGGGATAAATAAGGGGTGTATCTATAACTTTATAAGTTTAAGTGGTCTAGGACGAGTTGGCAGGCTCTCCTTTAAGAGTTTTTCCATAATGATAATTTTTGAAAAATACTGAGTCCACACTTTTATTATCCAAAAATATACAATTCGAATTAGTCTGTCACACTCACGTTTAGATAAGCATTTTATTAAGGTAACTCCGGTACAGTTGGACCTTTGGAAGAGATGGACCACGAAGCTTATTTGTAAATATGTTAATCGGATGTCGCCCAAAGTCCTAACTTAACGAAAGGCAAGTTACGTAGTAGCAGCCGTGAGAAGGTGATAGTTAAACACGTGTTAGATAAATATTTTTAATCGATTATAGTTTGACGCTATACACAAAATTTTGTATGTGTTTTTTTATGTGATACAAGTATAAGTTTGTGCAAAATATAATTGTGCATAATCTAAAGTACAGGGTCCATGTAAATTATTCTAACCTGAAAACTAGTGATCTAGCATTGCGACTGAGTACGATCAATCACTAGTTCATCTTTACTATAACTTTAAGATAGATGAACCACATATTTTAGGATAATAATGGGTAATAATAAGCAATAATGCTGAGTGGATAGGCTGTGTGCATGACCTTTTATAAAAGTGGTCCAAATATATCAGACTTACCCTAAGCCCTATGCTTCCTTTAAAGGTTTTTAAATATTATTCTTTCTTTGTTTTTAGTTGCTTAGCAACTAAAACATACAATCATCGTTTTGATAATGTATTACATAATATCGAGAAGACCAAGCATTGATTACATCTACAGAAGACGACATGCAAAGAGCAATCCATCTAAATATCTTGACCAGCGACTATAATTGCAAAATATCTGTAGCAAAAATAAAAGTAATGCTTTTAGCAGCAATAGAAATAAAATTTCTTCGTGTTGTGACAGGTTATACATTGCTGGACAAGAATAGAAATAAAGATATCATAGGAGAACTGCAGATCTTCTCTATACAAGACAAGGTGAAAGATTATAAACGCCAATGGAAAGAGCATGAGCACAGCATGGAAAACCAACGACTGCCAAAAAGTGCTATGAGCTATGATCCAAGTGGAAAAAGAAGATGTCCAAAAAAGCGATGAGCTGATTAGCAATCAGCCTACACCGTGAAGTAGATTAGGATGACGACGATATATCGTAAAACCCCATATATTAGTCATCTATTCAAATAATTTTAATCATTCCGACACTGAACGACTGTACGATTATAATTATTTATAACATAATGGAGAGGGAGGGGGAGTGATTAAAAGTTTTGTTTTTTAATGATTTGAACTCAGAATTTTCTGAGTTTCACTGCGTTTCAAAATTCACAGCGGATTTTTTATTTAAGGATGTCTATTGTGACGTCTAAAGAGACGGTCGGAGAGTAATGGTCAAGCGAGTTGACTACGAACGCTCAATACCCGGTTCGAATCCGGGTGAAGTAACAACTTTATTCCGACCGTCTCACTGGTCCTCCAGGTTGGGAGTTCTACGTCGGGCTGGCTTCTCGTCGTAGGTAAAAAAATGTAAAATGCTCACAAAGCCAAACGCCATTAGGCGTTTGAGAACCGGGAAGCTGCGTATTGCAGTATAAACCGGATATAGATTATAATATATACCTATTATAGATTTTCTCATTCTATTCTCCAGTTCTATTATATCATCCTGTATATCATGTACATAAATATAGTTAAGTGCCGATAATAAATTTTATATTATAAATACCTACGCAATACTGATGATTTTATAAATAAATTATTCTCTTTAAAATACATCTTGAAACAATGGTAACATAATTCGTGTCTGAAAAGCCACATAATATTTACATAAAACAAAAACATGAACGTTTAAAATCATTATGAAAAAACACATTGTTGTTACTTTTTATTATTATATACTTTCTTATATTGTATATTATTACTTTTTAATGCGTGTATGCTTAATAAACATTGTCAATAGTATATATTTTTGCATTGTTTATTGCAACATTAAATGTCACATAATATACATGTAATAGTATTTATCATGATTTATGTCGGAAAATATGATAAACATGTTACTTATTCTAGAGTTTTAATAGAATACACCATTTATTATTTTCAGTGCACTGAATAGGCTATTTAAAATAATAATTTGTATACTAAGTATATAAAATATCGGTTTTAAAATATCCATATGTGGTTAGAATTCCATCACAAAATATAATTGAATGAAACATAAGTGGCGAAAATAAAATCAATCATTTGATTTTCACATTAAAATTTACAGTAATAGTTTACAGAATTTTATGTATTCTTAACCCTTCTACATAACAGAAATGGATATAATAATGCGAATAGAAAAAAGTCGGACTTTGTCAATAAATTGAACAAAAGCAAAAGTTAGAAAAAGAAAACGGAAGTTTGACACATTGTGTAAAATGCTTGTAAAAGCTAAATAAATCCAATATACAATTGTCCCCAAAAAAATATTTTATGGTGATTTCCGAATTTGAGAGGCTCGAATAATTTTGTGTGCACTACATGGAAGCTAAAAGGACAACAATGAACCTTTCCTTTGTAAACCAACTATTCACGGTAATTCTTTCAATTGTATAGTTTGAAAATATTTATATTTTTGTCAAACTTAATATAAAGTGCAACGCCACCTCAAGAGAGTGACTTGAAATTTCAAAAGATTAATGACGTTCTGCTTTTCATTTAATAATTAAGTTTCATGGATTATTGTAGTAATTGGCATTTTGGGTAAATTTAAGGTGTGCTCTGTGTAAGTGTTAAAAATTTTACTACATAAAACCTTTCACAAAAAGTTAAATTGTTTTGTTTAGCATTGATTTATTATAAACAAGTAAAACTTGCACAAGACAAATGTTACAAAAAATATTTACCATTATACAGGTTTTACTATTATTTGTTATTACGCACGATATTATGGTTTGTTTTGGAATTTGATGTGATGTTTTGTTCCAAATTGATTTTAACAATTACTGCTAAAAATGAAAAAAAACTGAATTTACAAAAAAATTTAAGTTGAAATGCATCTACTGTTTAATCAAAATATAATTACAGAGGAAAGAATGAAAAAGAAAGGTGAAATTAATTAAAGCTGGTAAACAGACAGTGACGGATTTAGCTTATTTATTAAGCACCAAAGGTAAATATTTTATGGGGCCTCTTCTGTAGTTTAATTCTGTAACAATACGGTACAAATGAGCGACATGGATCTAAAAAAAGAAGTCAACAACATCTGTGCGCATTAGGCCTGCAGGGGGACTTACTCTATCGGGGGCCTGAAGTCGAAGCTTCATTAACTTCTTATGTAGCTTCCCATAGCTTATTAGAATATCGTCAAGTAACTGGCAAACCCAATGTAATGTAAACCCAATGGCAAACTTATGTAATAAATTAAATAATTAAAATGCAAAAATGTTAAGTTTTTGGTTAAAATTTATATATTTTCTTACAAGTTCTGTAATAGAAATAACAGATAAACACGTACAAAAGAAGTCTTGTAGAAAGAAATTTCTTGAAGCATTCGTGAGTGAAGATTACGATTTGAACATTGATATACATTTTTCATAACTTGTATCGCTTTAAATGGTTCAATAATATTAACTATTAAGCATTCAATTAATTAAAATAATGAGTCATAAATATGATTGATTCTATTATAAAGAACTTTCATTTATAAGCATATTTTGTAACACGACTAGTGTTATTTGATTCTACCTTGTGAGTTATGTATAACTGTTCATTTCTTAATGTGGGAAGCCTTATCTTTCATCATGATTAATGATAGATATTTTGACTAAATTTGCATCATGCAGTTTTTATTGTACCGTTTACATTATTTAAAATATTTCTTTGGGAACTATTTATTTTACAAATAGCTGAAGCCTCTTGTTCTATAAATTATGATAATCGAATTGTATAATATGATTTTATTACAGATACTTTCTACTTTTGAGCGATATACCAAATTCAGAATTCGTCGATCGTCGTTTGCAATAACGACTATACGCAAAGTAATTTCAACTTACATTTTTCATCATTTGGAGAAGTGTGTACGATATAATTATGGATATTAATTATAAGTAATTATACTTAAATATAATTAATTATAACAAATTGTAACTAATTAAATATTAAATTATAATAATTATTTCTTATATATAGGTAGGTACAATCGAAAAACAAATCATAATGTATTTATAAATTGTTGTATTTTATAATAACTATCTAATTTATTTTATATTTAGTATAATATTTTTATAGACTTCAAGATTTGGTAAAAAAAACAGTTAATTCTTAGCTACTTTATATTCTTTATTCGCTTGATTAGTGACGGTTGGAAAAAATATTACTAGAAATTTTTTGCACAGCCAAATTTATACTTCAATAAGTGAAAATATAAAAGAAAGGTAAAAAATTTGTTGATATTTAATATGTAATAAAATCTGATTTTGATCAACCTTATGGTGTGTATTCAGTCATACAGTATTATGTGCAGATGAACGAGTTATTGGTGTAGAATATACAGGACCCCATTTAAAAAATTGTTCAATTTTTCTTTCAATTAAAATCTGTACGATCGTTTTATTGTTAACCACGATACGACGGTATTAGTCATGGTTTTTAAGTCACCGCCATCATTGACACAGAAATTATGTTTTTATATATTCAATTTTTTGATAGTTTCGCCACATTCGATAAATTCAAACTTTTTGGACTGGTATAAAATTTGTTTTCATTGATGAAATAAATTGTGCTCATAGGTTGAAAGAAATTAAGTGATGAATGATGATTAAATAAAAATTATGTAAGCCATCTCTGCGCGGTAAACGATAACTTTATAAGGATGTTCAGAATAATTGATTCATGGTTAGATCTACTAAACAACACCACAAGATCTAAACAAATAATTTTTGGAATTTCATGCTTCAACAAATTGGTGATTTTTTGTAGTTATTTTAGAAGAAAATATCAGTTTTCGTTGAAAACCAACCGATTGATTAAGGTTTGACTATTTTGTGTTGAAGTCAAAGCCGACACATCTGAAAAGATTTTGTTCTAGTAAATCTTTTTGATTAGTTTTTCTACTAGAAAAAAATGTGTAACAAAATGCTTGCTATCGAACATCTTAAGAATTTTTATAAAAAAAAAAACTAATCTGAAAAATTTAATATAAATTTATTCATAATTCAAGATCTGAATCCTGAGAAGTAAGAAACTTCTATGTTCACTTTCACTAAACAATTTGCATTTCGTAATTCTCAAAAATGTAGTGACAAGAAATTCTTTAATTCGCCGCTTTAATTTTTTTAAATTACTTCGTTATGGTTACGAGAATTTCGCTTTATCTCATGGTATATAGAAAAAATTACCTATAGTCGTGTTTTCCTTACCAATAATCCGAAGTCTGTCAGTGCTCTATCTGTAGATCTACTACAGATAACAGAAAGGTCTATACGTGTAAATCATGTTTACGATTTCAATAGTACCAAAATTGTAAGACGGTAAGACCCAATACTCAGCTAATTAGGAGAAAATCGATTTTGAAAAATTGTATTTAAAGTTATATTAGTTATATTACCAACCTCCTGCGATTTTGTTTAATTTTGAGAAAAAAAAAGTTTAAAATTAAAATAAAAATGATTATTTTAAATTAAAAATAAAAGGATTAGTTAACTTTATTTAATTTGAATTTTTGATTGATTGTAAAAGTGAATTTAATTATCGAAAAAATCTACATAAAAATTTAAAAAATATGTTGATATTTCACCATTTGTATTATGTATTAGGTACTCCAATGCTCATTTAACATAATATACTTATTATATTATATCAAAGAATAAAATAATGTATTATATTATTGTCCAAAATTTAGAATTTTGTTCAGGATTTTCTGAAAGTTGAATTTTGTTTATTTTTAAAAATTTTATAAAGAGAATAATAAATTTTTCAATAGGGTATTTTGTTCAACTTTGATTCTTGATTAGAAAAAAGTCATTAGCACAAGTTAGACGGACGTCTGTGTTCTTCAATTTTAGGTGGTCAACAGCCACTAAAAAGAAAACTCCTCTTCGAGTTGGGAAAATTGCAAAAGCAACAAACGCATTCGTGAGCTCAAAAAAATTGTTGACAATTTGAAATGTACTTGAGACATTGCATATGAATATTTTCTTAGAAAAGTGTTCTCTATTACCACCTAAGTTATGTAAATCCCTTATGTTTATGTGTATCCGGGGACACCCTGTATATGAACTGAATATTATATAAACCATTTAATAAACCCAATATCAATATGCAATTTTAACGTTGTTTATTTATCGAAAATTTTAACTAGTTTTACGTTCACAAACTTGACGTAAGAATTGTTTAACATTGACCGCATTGTTTTAGGTTCAAATGGCTATTATTGCTATTAAAATGCTCATAAAATTTAATGTTTTAAATTTGTCTTTCTGGTTACGCACTGAAGTTCTAATATTCTTAAACACAGTGATATTATTAAAATTTATTTAACGATACGTAAAGTAGATATACGAGGAATGTTCAAAGCAAGCAGTTGGTTTCTTTTACAAAACGAATGTTCAATAATAATTTTTTGATTTTTTTTTGGTAGAACTAATTTTGATTTTAGGGGGCATAGTCCCCCTAGCTCATCTAGTCATCAGGATCTATATAAACAACTAAATTTGACCAAACACTTTGATAAAACACCATAATTTAGGTTATACGTTTAGTATACTGACTGAGCTGATCTTGTTTTATTCATGTAAATTTAAAATTAATTTTTTAAGAAGCATTCTATAAATCAAGATTATCTCAATTATTTCTTTATTTATAAATTTAAACTTATCCAAACTATGAAATTTTTTTGGAAACTTTCTGTTGCTTACGAAATGTTTAAACATGTTGATTACGAACTTTGCTTAGATTCAACATAAAACCCATAATTGATTGATAAATTGTTAAAATGCGGAAGCAAGAGTAGTGGACCGATGGTAAAATTGAAATCAACACAATAAATATACGATAATATTCTAGACAAATTTTACTACAAAAATTCAAATCAAATAAATCCTCAAAAAAGAGGAAATTGTGGGAAAGGTATGTATTAGGGACCTTAAAAATCAAATTTTACGATTAAAACCTCGATGTTTTCTGAAAGAGTATATTTTAAATAAGAGAATTAACTAAGACGGAATGCCTTAAAAGCACCTGTTTTTTCAAAAATCAATTTAAAAAAGCTCGATTTTTACTGCAAATTTGAAGGTAAATAAAAATTTGTCAGTAACTCGTACGCTATGGTACGAATACGTTCTCCTTTTTAGGACCAAAATTACTTCAGAAAAGGGATGCTTAAATTTAACGAACGGTTATTACTTTTTCGCGTGGATCCTCCTCGTGCCATGGTGGTTTTCGTCAAAATTGACCCTCAGCACCCTTTGGGCGCTTCGGGCCATTTTGATGAAAACGACCCTCATTATAAAAATACCCCTAAGCTCGTGGATTACGGAAAAGGTGGATCTTTGAGGAGTGAAACTCGTTTGCGTGGATTCCAAAAGAAGGGTGGTTGTGCAAGGAAAAATTGACTTAAAGCACTTCTCGCTGCGCTCAAGCGCTTTAAGCCATTTTTCCTGCACATTTACTATTGAAAACCATGATTTTTGCTCGGAGTGCACTGATAAAGCATCCCAATCCAAGTGTCGCTCCGGTTATCGCTGCTCTGCGCAAAGCTAAGACCAGTTCAAACTACACGGACTGTCAATAGAATACATTGATTCACCAATCCCGAGCGACTTCGCTTAAAATTTACTGTGAAAATCGAAGTTTTTAAAATTGATTTTTGAAAAAACTGGTAGATTTAAGGCCTTCCGTCATAGTTAATTTTCTTATTTAATATTTGCTTATTCAGAATTCATCGAGGTTTCAATCGTAAAATTTGTATTTTAGGGACCCTAATACAAACCTACAACCAAATGTAACGAAAAGAATTTTTTTAATATAAATTATGAAACCTTTAAACATCAATTTTTCAATTAACTCGAGAATTACATTTTTTTAAATAATTAAATGGTGATTTTTGAAAATGTTCATTTTTGTTTGAGCTCATTTAAAGTTTTGAAAAAGTAGTAATTTTTATTATATTTTGTCAAGATGTGAATTTCAATAATATTATATATTATGAATAAAGACAAAGTGGAAACAATATACCTACCTGTTTTAATTAAATAAATTAAAATATATTAAGGCTTAAAATCGCTGGTATAAATGCAAGAGGCAGTATATATTACCAAAGTATAGCGAATTCTTGTAGGTCAGGTAAGAAAGGTTACCCAACAACATGATTCACAATAAATAACAGTAAAGATTATATCTCGAAAAATGTATAAGTATTATTATTTTTTTATTAATATAAATTAGGAATTAATGATAAATGATATCAGTATGACATTACCATTTTGGTTTATGTTAAATACACAATTTATAAAGGTGCTAAAGCGTAGGAGCTTGGGCATCCACATCAATAAAATCCATATCGGACAAAACAACCGAACAAGATCCCGACAACATTCATTAGTACAAGAACTGTCACCTGATAAAGAAGCAGCTTGTCGGCAGAGGTACCAGTAAATCTTCAACGAGTTTGTAATGTTTAGACTGAAGCCGACACGCTAAAAGATCTGAGAACCAAGGTTACTTACGTAAAAGGTGATTGATGAGTAAAATGAAAAGTAGGAAAACCTGTAAAACTATTAATGAATTCACCTTTTCAGTGATCCTTGGTGTAGAACTAACCGGGCGGTCCTATTGTTTTGATCAGAATCTGTAAACATAGAGCAAGGTTCTTCTAGTTTAAATTGCCTGCTGCACTTTTGTCTGATTGATGGTCTTTTTGTCATTGTTCTCAAGACCGCACTTTTCACATAAATATCCAACGCCGAACGCCCAAGTATTTCAAATGCGGCGAGAAGACTAGAAAGAATTTGACCGTAACCGGTATCTAGGAGTATCAATGGACCTTCATTTGCATTCAATAATCTAAACTAAATATAAAAACCAACTTTACAATTTGCTTGTTAATTAAAACGATTTTAAACATTCAAATGCCAGATATTTTACTGATGCGCTAACAAGATTTTAATATAAGTATAGTAATTTCTATTTATCCTCTTCTCTATACGTTCACAAATATAAGTTTTCAAAATAATATTATATGTTCTAAATGAATGTTACAATAAGCCTACTTTTAAATTGACAGTCAGGAATCCAAATCCAGAAAAAAATTTTGAATTTGATGTGATGTGAATTGAAACTACAACTTTTACTTTCGGAGCTGCAAAACTCTTTTATGATATTATCAGTGCTCATGATATTACCTGTGCTTAAGTGAACTGAAGGTGCTTAACACTTTTTACAAGATAATTGCTAAATTATTTTAAATATTTCAAGAATTCATATTATTATAAACGGCTGCAAAAGAATAAAACTGATATTTCCGTTAGGCATGTCCTTAGTTTAGTTTACTCTTTTAGAATCCCAAAAATAGAAAACAAATATTCAAAAAATGTTACTCAAAATTGCAAAACTTATCTGTTAAAAACCTATTAATTTTGATATTATCTAACTTCGTGTGTGTGCATAGCTTTTATAAATTTTTATTTGGTGTTTCTGTAAATTTTAATGAATTTTCTTAAATGGTAGTTTACTTAATCTTAATGACAATTTAGCACATAATTCATCTACTAATGTGAAACTGGTTCTTAAGTTCGGGGTTCCAAATAAGTGATACACGATACCATCAACAACTTAAGAGCCGAGAATTACGTTTTTTTTTATATTACAGATAGAAGGTATTTAAAGTGTAAGAAAACGCAGTAAAAATTTAGAATATTTACAAACTTCCATGTGGCCAAGCAGAAGCAAAATTAAATAATTTTAAAAGTGAAATTTGAATTAATTATTATTTCCATTTTTCAAATACCAACAAAAGTAATAAATCGGGTAGTTAATTGATTAGATTCTTTTTTAAGCGTTTATTTCTGCAAAATGGGTTGGAATATATCATACCACTTTGGATGGAATAAATCACGTAACATAGCCATTGAGTTTCATTGAATAAAAAAATAATTGTAAAGCAGTCGATCTACAAATAACCTTCAAACTACTTTTATGGCGAAAATGGAATCATTATTAATATCTAGCATAACGTACATCCAATAATTTATCTGTAGGTTTAGACTTTAGACAACTGCGCACTCCCTTTTAATAATAAAAATAGAAAAATTATTTGCACGGTAAATATGATTCGATATCTTTTAAAGTCTGATCAATGTTTTAGGTTAAATAAATAATAGTTTTAATTGGTTAGGCAAATGTTTAATATTTACAAAATAAGTTAAATTACATCATAAAAATTTAACAAACATCAAAACATCATACAGTAAAGAAAAAATATTACCTACCATGTGAAGGTATGTAGCGATAAAATGCTATTGTTAATTTGTAAAGCTGATTTCGAAAATATAAATTTTAAGTGTGCGGTTTATAGTAACGCTAAAAATTAAAAATCGATTTTTTATGTTTTTGTTCTCGGCATATTTTTAAATTTACATTTTTAAAATTTATGCACAAATTTAACCGCATTTTGCGGTGTATCTTCAAAACTTCATTTTGAAACCGACAACACTCAAAACTTGATTTTTAAATGTCATTTTATCATATTAGCCCATCAAACACATTAATGTTTAAGTTTAGTGTCTGGTATTTTGTTTAATTAATTGGCACTTTTCTGGTGTTACGATAATAAATACAAGTTTTACCAAAAATTAAAATAAGACAAATTTGTTGATTTTCCAATTAGGTATCTCACATCAGGTACCCATATTAGTATTACAGGAAACGCTAATTTAGAAGGCATTTCGATGATTTTATTTTCTGTTAAATAGGTTTTAGTTTTTATTATGAAGTTGTAAAATACTTTTATAGAAAGCGCAAGTAGGAAAATAATGAGCAAAAATGTACCTATTACTATAGAATTATATATTATTAATTTACTTTTAAATTTAATATTTTACATTTAAAATAATTATGTCCACTACTATCACGATAATTCTCTTCAGTTTCTTTGACTTCTAATTAGAGTTAGTTTTTTAAAATAGTTAATGATGTTATACTATTATGTAATGTTCATTATTTTAATTGGTTAATTAGTTTAATCATATATTTGTTGTAAATGCTATATGTTTATTTATTATTGGTTGGTAAGTATATTATATATAATATTATATTTCCCTATTTCTTATAATAATTACTTATATAAGTACTTAAATATTTTTTGTAATACCTACATTATACTATAAAGAAACATCATAATATATTAAGTTACTATTATGATGTAATAGGTATAATATACTACGTCTACTAATTACAATTAGTAATTTATTATGAGTAGTATTAGTATTTTTAAATTCTTATTCCTCACAGTTCCACTATACAACATTGGAAGTTAGTTACCATCATGGCTAGTTTCACTTTTTCTCCGGCGGCTCTAAATATTACCTACTTTTCTACTGATGAGAAAATACTCATTTAAATTTATCAATCAATTTTAATTGTAAAATTACGTAATCATTTTCCGACATGACATTCACAGATATTTGAATATTAGGTTTTCTTTTCTCGTATAACTCAAAAACTTTTGAGTTTCTTATTTTGTCTTCTCATGAGATATTCTTCTTCTGCAGCATCATATTCCAAGAGCCTTAATTTTACTTGTGCCTCTACTATTGGGATAGATTAAAATATCATATGCATTGTATACCGCGTCTGTCCAATCATTCTATCAAAATACTTATATTGATACCTTTTAGCAAAACAAATTAAATTAAACCAATAAGAAATAGGCTGCTTTAATAGTAATAGATGGTATAACAACTATACTTTGTGTTATGCTTAGGATCGTTATCTTGCTCAAACATCAATAAGAAGCCAAAATTTAATTTTTGCATTCTGTTATCTAAATCGCCTTTCAAAATATTTAATTAAATATATTTGTCCTATTCGCAATTTTCTATTTCAACCGCACTCATAAACCCCAAACTATTATCTGTTTGTTAAACCGACAGTGATTTATAAGTACTCTGCTGTCTGTAATCCTATTTGATGTGTGTTTTGCAAATTGTTGATTGTTTTTTTTTGTACCAAAAGTTACTTAAAATTTTGCTATACGGATGCTTTTTTTTAACTTTATTGTGATACTATGTGTACCAAAAATGTCAATTTAAAAGATAATTGTCAAAAATATCATAACCGTCTGCATGGGTAACTTTGGTCCTTTTTGGGTAACTATGCTCTAACAATTCAATACTTTGTTACTTGTAAAGAGCCAAAGTTATTCATGCTGACGAATATTGATTTTTGTACAATCTAAAAGTAGATTTAAGATAATACAAATGGATAACTTTTAGTGCTATCTTATATATTTTCTTTAAATTCTCCAATTCATTTTTTTTAAACCAAAGTTTAAATATTGAAGATATAACGTAAGTAGGTAATATATTTATATTAATATTAACTTTTTAAAATATTATATGAATGATTAGGTACCTAATATTGAGAAAATATCCAAGGAAAAGATGGGAACCGTAACGGCGGGCGTTCTAACCCTGCAAAGGAAGAAGAAGTTTATGATTTATTTACAGCATACATATTTAAAAAATGGCAGGTTATTATGGCGACCTCGGTTTAATCTCAAAATGGTTATTTAAAAAAATATAGAATACGATCACAATAAAAAATCTTGCCACTAAATATTTCACAAATATAGGTATAACTAAAACAATGTTACCTTTTTTTTCAAAATTTTTAATGTTTTGTAGTCATTTTAAGTGTGGATATCACCTGAATTTGCTATTTAATATTTTAAACCGATCTAATAATATTAAATTGTTTATTAATATTTTGATAATATTGAAATTTATTACCAAAGTTAGTAATAAATACTAATAATGATACCATAGGGCATTATTATGTATAAATATAAGAAAGTCTTAAAAAATATCAGTTGTAAAAGTCTTCGAAGAAAGTCCTCGAAATCTAATTTACTTTGACCCAGAATCACCCTATGGTATATACCTGAATAGGCAGTACAAGTACTTGAGGTAAGTATAAGATACAAGTAAAGATCATACATATAAATTTGACACATATAAAGTTACATAAACCTAATAGGTTTTATAGTAAAAATTAATATTACCATGAGTTTTTGCACTTTCAAAAGTAAATTTACAGCGCCGGAAATTATAATCACTTTTGTTTAGGTATAGAATTTTAATTTTATTAGAAATATATCAAAAACTATTATTACTTCTAATAATACTTATAATAAATTATAAAATACAAAAGTTATTGAAGGTAATAAATAACCATAACAATTTTCTATAATTTTCTAAAGTTTTAGCACTGCAATTTGAATGCATCCATAACGTAAATTTTGATTATATTTCAGAAAATTATTAGCTAAAAATTTAAAAATCAATATTTTTGATTTAACTTGTTTGCTCTTTTTTGGAATTTGATTCTAAAAATTTCTAATAATAAATTATTATAGGTATTAGTAGATAATTACAATAGGAAAAATGTACCTAATTTTTAATTTAGTTTTGTTTTTAATGCAAGAAACGTTGGATTTAAATCTTTTATTTATTTTGAACCAGACAACCAAGTTAGCGATTCAAGATTAGCCATCTTAAACAGGTAAATTTACAATACTGTTGTACAAAAGCGCCTTATCTAAATAGCATGTTTTAATTATAATTTTCGCGGTGTTCAAATTAAATTTAATTGAATAAATTTAGGTGGCACCTAATAGTTACTCACATTATAAAGTAAACACTTGTAAAAATTGATAAAACTAAAATATTAAAATCACATCCTATAAAAATTGCTAGTAGTCCTATCTAAACCACACTGTTGAGCTTCCGTCACTATTAGATATTTTTGTCTCTTGTTGTGGCAAAGTAGAATAACACTAAATTAGGATGGTAATTTGATCTTCTCTAGTAAAATAAAATAGAAGTTATCATATTAATGGCTATGCCATCTGATGACCTATATGGAAGATGTGACGTCATAGAAGTTAGTGATTTGCGAGTTGCAGGTACATCTGCCTTCACCTGTCAGGACTCCGCCCGCTAACCAATGGGCGTACGATGGACTACAGAAGAAGATGGCCAAGACTCCAGAGTGGGGCCATCAGTTTGTATGCTACCTGTGACAAGTGCAAGTACCTACTTACTTACCTTAGGCAAGTAAGTACTGTATGCGTGAATGCATGTGTGTGGTACGGGATGAGTGCCCACAGGAGATGAGGTGGTATGCTCTGGAAGCGCTGCTACTTGCCCTGGTGTTAAGTATCGAGGCCTGCGGACCGGGTCGTGGCGCTGGAAGAAGACGACTCCGCAGACTCATTCCTCTTGTTTTTAAACAACACGTGCCCAACGTTTCTGAAAATACACCAACCGCCAGTGGATTAGCGGAAGGACGAATAGATAGGAATAACACAAGATTTCGTGATTTAGTGCCAAATTACAACCAGGATATAATTTTTAAGGACGAAGAAGGTACCGGGGCCGACAGACTTATGACTCAGGTAATTCATATTTTAGTACAGTTCATCTTTTTTTTTTACAAAATTAAATTTGGGTAGAATACGGTTTATACGGTGAACATGGTGAACGTGTGATACAATGGAGCTTTATTAAGCCCAATTATCTTGAGTACCTAGTACAAAAAGTACATAAAAGTGTAAATTAGCACTTTCTATTCAACAACTTTTATGCATAATAAAAGCATTTATTCAGAAATCAATTAGTTCTTAACAGCATATTTAGGTGAATCTTTCAAAATGTTTAAATAGAAATTTTTTTAAGTATAGATAGGTACCTACTATTTACACAGAACTTTTTTACTATTAATTTTTTACTCTATATTATGGTAATACGCTTGGTCGTGGAAAATGTAGTAAGTGTAGGTATATTCGTTTACAAAAAGGTGAGTTGTTATTTCAAGTAGGTGATAAGATATGACATTCTGATGACAAGGGACTACACCTACAATCAAGATTTTGGAGGCAAGAAAATGTAATTTCGGCAACAGGTATGCATATATGTAATATTTTCTTGTCATTTAACTAAGTGGTTTATAAAGTTCTCATATAATGCTTATGGTTTTCATGGGTAACAAGAAGCTATGAGAAATAACAATACAAACACTACTTGAAGTATTTGTTTTTTCCTTCCAAGTTATAACTTGTCTCCAGACAAGATAATGGTATTTACCTAACAATTCGATATCTACGTTAAAGGTATACGGTTTGAGAATCAGAATTATGATTATGCACAAGTTGGTAGACTATTCAAATAAGAATTAAATTAATATTGTTTTTTTTTAATGTTGAAGGTATGTAAACATAGCGTATGTATGATTGTGGTATACTTAAACATACATCAAATAGCTTTTTTACTGCTCATCAAATCACATGTGAACTGTAAGATTATATTGGCACATTTATTTACCTATTGTTTTAATACACATCAATTTCATACATACTAAAATATTATATTACTGCACCGACAAATTTTTCAATGAAAATTGAAAATTGTTTACCTAATTCGTCGAGAATGCTATTGTTCTGAAATCTAGGTGAAATATCTTTAATTGAAAATTTTTGCACTAATAAGTTTATAAATTCCGTGTAATTTATTTCCTTTCTTCTTGTTATGTTCACCATTATATAGAAATATATTATTAATTTACAGCATTTCCGGCATTGTTTCAATTTTACATTATCAGATTTTTTATTTCTTTTTAATGATTATACCTTACTATATTACTCATATTTTTTTTTATATATTACCTACTATTGCAGCTGAGGTGCAGTAATTTTTTATTTTACCATTATTAATTATTTTTATACCCATCATAACCTTACTTTTTTGTTACTATTCTAAGTTATAATTATTATATTAATTTACTTTTGAATTGATATGGTGATATGGATTCATCACTCATTTATGAAAGAAAAAGCTATTTTTCTTGGTTGCTAAATTTGATAACTCAAGAGCCTTTCAATTACATTTTTATTTATATCAAAGATGAGGTCCGAGTGTACATCATACCTCATCGAAAAAACGATCCGAGTTTTTGCTTGTTGACCATCGTTGGATTCTGGATAAACCAAAGGTTAAAATAATCATATACAATAAATCTGAAGTAAAGTAATTTTTTTTAGGTAAATTTTAAGTTTACATCATTTCGGCGTCTTTTGGATTCTAATAATAGTGCTCAACTAAATACATGTCAAAATAGTCGTTTACTTTCAATTTATTACAAGAAATGGGAGGCGACAATTTTTGCATGACTATAGAAGGTCGCCGCCACCTCAAAATAACTAATTTGATATACCTGTACGACTTACCTACACGAGATGGATGAACAAGCAGATTAATTGTTAACGGGTAGTTAATTTTTTGTGGTTGTAAATGTATCTAAACATGTTAAATAGCATTAGATATACTCGTGTAGTTATTAAATAAATATTTTATCACTGTTGACTGACTTGCTGATTAATTTTCATATAAACGAATAATTTAATAGTTAGTCAGCTTGTAACTAATAGAATTCCAATTATAATTTTTTTGTGATAAGCAGTCATGACAATGGATATAAAATTATGGGAATTAACTCGTTAAACATGTCAATAGTGATACCAAGGTGTCCTATTTATTTACATAATTATATACTACTATATAATTTTAATTATAAAAATTATTTAGAAAATTTTAAAATTTTGTACCTACTAGTAAATAATTTTTAACTTTCTACAAAATATTTACAGTACAACAAGAATCACTCGTAGGTGTGAAATTACCCCTTGCTGTGATGGGTCAACTAATATGAAAGAAAATAAAAATAAAAGTACGGACAACTGGCAGAACTTTTGTTTTTATCTTTTTTCAAAATAAAAATAAAGCATAAATTTTGTTCAACATTCACATAGTCGATACACTTGTTCTTGTTTCAAATCACTTGTAATTTTTAAAATAGCTTTTCTAACCTTTATTTCATTGCAATTTTATTATAGATTTTTTATATTTGTTTAATATTTTTAAAAAATTGTAATATTATCAGATATACCTATTTATGTTGTTAAACAATATTATTATATTAATAGAAATGTTTTTACTTTTTCTAGTTGTGTTTTACTAGCCTATTAATAAGATAATTCCTGGTTAAAATAAAAAATCTATGAAAAATTAGACAAAATAATATATCGTAGGTAATGTATATACTGCATGTTACTCAGTAAATTAAATAGGAGAAATGCCGAATGTTTATTTCCTAACATATCAACGTGTAAATAAAAATTATATGCCCACTCTAAAACAAGTTCAACCAACCAGCAAGCGATTTTTAAATCAAAAGTAAACTTAAAGCAATAAACATTTTACAGTTTTTAAATTTGATAACGAAACAAAATTAGAAGAGCAGGTATGTATTATTTATCTTTAGCTCACAGAATCACTAAACAGAACTTGATCCGACGGATTTCGAATTCTAGTCAAATTGAATAAAAACTCAAGAATTTTATTTTTGCAAATTATAGCTAATTTATTGGACATTACATGATGCAATTTAAGATAATATGAACTAATTATAAAGAGTTTTCACAACATTTTTACTGTTTAAAATAAAATTAAAAAATATGTAATTAAAAATTTAAGAAATTTTAATATTCTCATATGTCATATAATAGACATAATATTCTACATTATTAAAGATTTTATCTTAAATTTAAAACCATCATATCTGTAATGCCGCAGATATTTTTCTTCAAAACAGACGTAATCGTACAGATTAGTGTAAAACTAGTGCCTTAATTGCATCAGAAGATACAAATATTGCAGTTTTATTCAAAAATATGGTGTGATTACTGGGCGAAAAAAAAATTGATTGCAAAACTGAAATTTATATTTTTTTCAATTAATATTTTTCATTTATTTACTATTTTATTTTATAATAATATAAAAAGTAATAGTCTTAATTCATTTTACGTTTATTAATTTCTAAAAGAATCTTATAGTGTAATAAATATAGTACTATAGAATATTATTTATTTACTTATAAAATATTCAACATTTCATATAACTAATTACTAATTAGTTACTAATTAGTTATTAATTATTTATTACTATTTGTCTAAATAAAAAAGCATACAAAATGGAAAGAAAATATTTAAAAAATACTAAATACTTTATTTTTAAACTTGATTTAAAAAAAGGCATAAACAAAAGTATTCATTTAATTTTTAAAACAACTAAGAATGTCTTTTTATTAAATTCATCCTATTGTCGATTAGAAGATTTTTCTATAATAAGCAAAAAAGCTTCTTTTGATATCTAAACTAGCAAAAGATATAAATTTGAATTCTGCGACAACAGCGAGATTTGTTTTTAAATTTTTAACAGTTTTAACCAGATATTGCTTTGACATTTTAAAAATCATTTAAGATTTTTAAACTTTCATTTTTCTCCAACGCATCACTTTCCTTTTTTTTATGTTGACTTATTTGTTATGCTGTAACTTTGTTACCGATATTACATAATTTTGAAAAAGCAGCAAATCAAATGCCTTTGACTAAAAATTTAAAAACACCATCACCAAAAATTTTAAAATAGTCAAACTTTGAAATATTTTGTAAAATAAGAATCGAAGAATTCAATAAGTATTTTGCAAAAATTCAAAAAACCAGAAAAGTGCAAAAAGAGCATAATATAAAACTTAACATTAAAACGGCTTCTTTTCAGATAAATCACAAAATTTTTAGTTGCTTGTAATTTCGCATATATCATATTTTCCTATATCCTACTTTTTCTTTCAAAAAAAATTATTACTGCGTCAATATGGGGTTAAGAAAAGATTGTAAGACCACCATTATTTAGTTTCACAAAGAAAAAAAATTTTGTTTTGGTTTAACGATGTTTTTAATTGTATGAATAAATATTACAAATTTAAAAAATTTTAGGTTTAAGGGGATGGAGGGAGGATCAAATTTAACCGCTTGCCACAGACGACTTTCTATCCTCGTTATTAATTTTAATCTTTCGATTATTTAATTTGCACGTTTTATTTAAAATATATTAGCTTTTAGTTCCGAAAATTAAAAAATCTTTGAGTTTGTTAAGCACAATAAAACCACAAAAAAAAGTATAAAACATGTTTTTGAGATTAATAATTAAGTTTCCGAAGAAAATAAGTAAAAAACTAATAAAAAGAAAATGAATGAAATAAAAATAGATAATACTTTTATAGGTTTATATTCCACATACCCAATATTTTTGAATTTTCAGTATAAAATTTAAACCACTGTTGAGCCAACGTAGCGTCGTAAATTGAAAAATCCATTGTTTATAAATACAAATTCATTAACAATGTTTTTTTTTTATTTCACGACGCTACGCTGGCGCTGGGGTCATTCCATGTGAAAACAACACACTTTTTTAAGTGACCATGTCAGATTTTATTAAAATTTAGTGTATAAATATATAGTATAGAGACTAACAAAAATACAAAATTTTATTGAAATATTTCAAACGGTTTCCAAAATATCGCTACGTAAAATTTTCAAAAAATTGCCTCAAGCGTATTTTCAAATTGTCATAGCAACTCTCCTAATTGAGTTAGAGAGGTGAGAGTAGTGTCATTTTACTCAGTTTTTTATGCTCTTTCCAATGATATACAACACAATATGCTTTATTATAAAATTACTTTTCAAAACTCAAAATTAAAATTTTGATTTTGATTTCTGAAAAAGTACATCATCAAAATTTTTCAAAAAAATTCTTTGAATAGTCTGTACTTATGTTAGTTAAGTGATTGCCAAAATATAAAAGTGGGACGGTAATGGCTTCATATTTAAAATAATTTTTAATTTTCAAATATCGTCGGCGTCGTAGCAATACCAAGTAAGTCGAAATTTTACGAAAATGAGATTTTAGTTTGAATGGATGTAGTATTAAAAATCAACGAACTATTTTTTATACTAAAAACCATGGAATTTGTATGTATCCTAGGTATTGGTAAAACAAGCATTTATTTATTTTATTAATAACTGTATCTTTACTTAAAAAGTAGTTTTTTCACTCTCCTGAAAACTTGCCTGATTTGATTTACTTGGTATTGCTACGACACCGACTATATGTAGTATTTACTACATAATTAGTAAAATATTTAAAAACCATCTTAGATAAAAATTATTTTAACTATGAAGCCATTACTGTCCCACTTTTAAATTTTGGCAATCATTTAACATAAGTACAGACTATTCAGAGAATTTTTTTGAAAAATTTTGAAAATGTACTTTTTAGAAAATCAAAATAAAAATTTTAATTTTGGGTTTTGAAAAGTAATTTTATAATAAAGCATATTGTGTTGTATATCATTGAAAAGAGCATAAAAAACTGAGTAAAATGACACTACTTTCACATCTCTATTTCAATTAGGAGAGTTGCTATAATAATTTAAAAATACATTTGCGGCTATTTTTTAAAAATTTTACACAGCGATATTTTGGAAACCGTTTGAGATATTTCAATAAAAATTTGTATTTTCGTTAGTTTCCATACTATCTATGTATGTAATAAATTTTAATAAAATCTGAGATGGTCACTTAAAAAAGTGACTTATGTAATAACAATAACCCTATAGTTATTGTTTTTTAAAAATATGAACTTAAAAATATTTTTAACTATGAAGCCATTACCGTCCCACTTTTAAATTTTGGCAATCACTTAACATAAGTACAGACTAATCAGAGAAATTTTTTGGAAAAATTTTGATGATGTACTTTTTCAGAAAATCAAAATTTTAATTTTGAGTTTTGAAAAGTAATTTTATAATAAAGCATATTGTGTTGTATATCATTGGAAAGAGCATAAAAAACTGAGTAAAATGACACCACTCTCACCTCTCTAGTTCAATTAGGAGAGTTTCTATGATAATTTGAAAATACGCTTAAGGCAAATTTTTGAAAATTTTACGTAGCGATATTTTGGAAACCGTTTGAGATATTTCAATAAAAATTTGTATATTTGTTAGTTTCCATACTATCTATGTATATATTAAATTTTAATAAAATCTGAGATGGTCACTCGAAAAAGTGTGTTGATTTCACATGGAATGACCCGCTGGCAAGACGCGCCTCTAAACGTTCGCACTCTGGATCAATTTTAAAACTGATAGACTATATCAAACAGTTCAGCTTTCTTAGAGAATTTACTAAACGAACATTCTGTAAGAATAGGAAGTTAGTAAAGAAGAAGTGGTGCTGAAAAGCTTATCTTGTTTATTGGGATGCAATGGTAAGTGAAACTGCATACCATAAAATTATTTCTTTACACGTGTAAGTTGGTAACTCAATCTCGAATAATAGGAGATACTTGACAGCTAAAAAATAAAACGCTCAGTATTTTGAATTTAATTGAAAAATGACTAAGTACAGATCGCAATGACCTTCCACTGAACACAAATATAATAAATAAGAGGAGTAACTAAATGTAGATAATACCTGGGAGTCATACTATAAATAAGAAGAGAAGCAGTAGTGACAAAATAAAAGAACGAATAAACGAGGGCAGAAATGCGATAGGAGCACTGAATTTAATTTTTTGGGAGAAGAATAAAAGAAAAACGACAAAACAAAGAATCCACAAATCTATAGTTCAAAGTGTGAGATTTAAGTACAATTAATGAACGAGAATTGTTGGCCACAGAAATAGATTTTCTGAGAAGAAGCTATAAAATATCTAGACTGGAAGAGATAAGATATATGAAATTATAAGAAGAAGCATGAATATGAAGTGACATAGCGAAAGAAGTTAAAACACGCCATAACTGACATGGTTTGGACATACAAAAAGAATGGGAGAAAATAAATGGCGACGGAAAGTGTTAGAATGGATCCAGCCGAAACGAAGGAAGGTCTAGAAAAAGCTGGAGAGATTATGTACATGGGACGATGAATTCCAGAAATATGGAAGAAGAGTTATGCCAGGATAGAAAGAGATGGAAACTGAAAACGGAGAGGCATTTCCTGCCGTAGAGGATCCATATAAATATAATTGTTGAAATTTTTGATCTTAAAATATAATTAATAATCAATTTTAAAACCATTATTCCACCTCAAGATTGAGGTAGATTGTCACGACTATTTTATCTCGTCCCCTGAAATGCCTCTGCCAAAATGATGACTTTACTTTAGAATCAAGCAAATTTTTTTGGAATGAGGAATAAATTAAATAATTTTATCTAAAATCGAAAACATTTTTTAGATTTAATGTATGGGTGATACGAGTAAGCGTTTACTTATTTGAATAGTGGTGGATCAAAATCGAATTTGTTCTTCTTTGAAGAGAGAGGACAAATTAAAAGTTAAAGAATATAATGTCGTATTCTAAATTAATGACAAAACTGTTACGGGGAGACTTCAGCTTAAAGAAAGAAAAAATGATAAAATTGATGATCTTGTTAATTAAAATTACAATTTAGTAATTATCGTTTCTGATAGGGGTAAAAAATAGATCATAATTACTCAATTAATTTGTAGTTTAACTTTTAAAAAATAGTTTTTTGGTAGGAAAATTCACACTTTTAGGTCATAAGCGATAAGTGGAAATCGAATGTCGTTCTTTATTACCATTATTTTTAACCAATATTTACCATTATTATTGAAATTCATAATTAAATTAAAGTACCAAATTATAAAATTTTAAAGAATTTTTTGATACGCGACAACTGGGTGAGTTCCACTAGGCGACGTACTGGGCGATGCGATGGGTAAACTGGGCGACGTGATAACAGTGGGCAACAACCTGAAGTATTTTTAAGAATTAAAATATTTAGCTTGAAACTTATTGATAATCTCCGATAATCTCCACTCTCCGAGCGTAAGAGATATCTCAGTTTCTCAGTGCACGAAAGGGTGACAAAATAAGGCAATAAAGGTGAATATCGAATGATAAAATTAATTATTGGCTAAACTAATCACTATTGGTGATTCATCATTACCTCCAATGCTTCATTTAAATATTATTTATCAAATTCCGTTGAGTTCTTTTTTTATAAATTTCATATTATTTAGTACCGAATAATGAACTAAACCCACAATCTGTATTAGGCCGTCCCTGTATTTTTTACATATCTCTGTAGTAAATTTAATACTTTTTCTTTCTTTAATATTTTCTTTAATTCTTTAATAGCCACAGCAGTGGAGTGATGTGATCGCTAGTTGAATATAGAGCGGAAATTCTGGGTTCCAATCGCGGATTGCACAAAATTTCTTGGCTCGGCTTTCCGGTGGACATCTACACTCTGTGGTGAATCCTGATATTTGTGTCGACATTATTACCGTAAATACGGCTACATCACATACGCAAAAGTTTACGAGAGAAATTAAGCAGGAAAACGGTGATTTATCTTCATCAGCTCTGGGCCTGCATGGCCTGTTAGCGCTTGCTTATATAATTCTTTAATAGAATTAATTATTTAATGGAATTAAAGAAAATAACTTTCTGACCATCGGTGCAGTCCACATATGTACCCTAAACAAACCCAGTGCAATCCACATGTCAGATTATGAAACTTTTTGACCATCGGTGCAGTCCGCAATTGCCCAAATATTTATCAAACCACTTGATTTTGAAATCATAAACTTTTTGCTATAAAACTGTAAATACAATCAATTTAAAATGTTATATTATTTATTAACTCGTCGATATTAAATAAACTTAAAACTTTAATTAATTAAAGTGAACTTGTCCACTTTATTTATTCTGATGATGGAATGAAATAATCCTCCAAAAGCTCAATAAATAATTTAATTAAATTTTTTAATTTATAGTAACTCAAATTAATTAAAGTTTTAAGATTATACAAACGCTTTATTATTACTATGTTTTTTAAAAATGTATCTATAATAATAAAAATTTATTTTTTTTGTGTATGAAAAGCGATTTTATTATTCATGCTGATTTCTACAAACAGAAAAAACTTTCACAAATTTAAAAACACTCAACTGACTGAATTTTTTATTTATGAAGTCTGTAAATTTTTCCAGTAGTGAATATTCCCAATATTTTTATAAAAATCAGTAAACTTGTATGATAGACTTTGTAGAAGACCATATAAATTCACTCGGCAGGGCTTAAGGTATAGTGGTTTCCACAATTCAAAAAACAAAAGTTAAAAAAAAGAAAGTGCGTTCTTCTAGACTTAGGTATTGTTAGTATTATGTTTCCTTAGAAATATAAATAATTGAAGTAACCTTTTGCACGTCAGGCGTATAAATAATATAAATTGTGGTTTTTTGCACTTCCGACTTATATCATTACTATTTACAGTGGTGTCTTTCGATTTACCTTGCCTTGAACCTCAAAATTTTTAACATAAAATAATTAAAATACTGTCAAAAAATATTAATTTTTCATAGCATCTGCACTGCAGGCCAAAAGTTTGGATACAGTAGAACAAAACTACAAAATAAATCAATAAATAGCTTTTACAGAAGTGGTTTTGATTTAAATACCTAAAGAGCATTATGAAACAGTTAGAGAAACAAAAGAATTAAAAAATAACTTAAATATGCTTAAAAATTATTCAACTTATAAAAAACAGTTACACTTTCTTTTCATCAAAATATCCCCTTTTAGCTTTTATAACCATTTGTAAAATTTGCTGCATTTTTTCTACTAATTTATTAATTGCAGCTTGTTCTAAGTATAAGCTCATTCTTCTTGTATACTGTTGTCATAATTTTGTGGCGTACGATAGACAAGTTATACAAACTTTTTTATCAAGCTTTTCCTACAGAAGCGCAATAGGGTTCAGATCTGGTGATTGTAGTGGCCAGACCATATTCACTATAGTGCCATCAGCTTCCTTTTCTTCTAGACGCCTTCGGCGAAGTCGGGTAATATGCTTAAGATTGTTATCCTGTTGCTGCACAAAACCACCATGTTTCAGCAGTATCTTTTTATAGTCCTCCCTTCTTCATAATACCGTCGATTTTTAGAAAATCTTCGATGTTGTGGCTATAAAAACAACCCCACACCATAACCGAACCACCTCCATGTCCATGTTTAACAGTTGACACAACACACTGAGAACCTCTCTGCGCAAAACTTAGAGTATTTCAATTAACACGGACTGACGACAGAATGCCTGAATTCACCAATTACAAGCGACTTGGCTTAAAATTTGCTGTGAAAATCGAAATTTTTAAAATCGATTTTTGAAAAAACTGGTGGTTTTAAGGCCATCTTCCTCACCTAATTCTCTTATTTAAAATATGCTCTTTCAGAATTCATCGAGGTTTAAATCGTAAAATTTTTATTTTAGAGTCTAGCCTACTTACCTTGCACCGATCTGGAATTTATATCAAAACCAGCATGAGAGATCTCATTACTGTCCTTTTATGTTAATTTGTACGAAGTTTTGTGTCGTCAAACTAAATTTTATATATATATGTTACAGTTAAAACCCGAAATCAGTTAAAACCCGATCTAAAGAGTAAATTCTAGTTTTAACTAACCGCTTTAGTAAATTCTAGTTTTAACTAAACTTATACCAGTTAAAACTAGAATTAAAGTAAAAGTAGATTTAATTAGATAAAAATTGTTTTAATAAACAATTATTTTATTTATTATTATTATATTCTACTTATTGCTACATGACATGCTGTTGTGACATTTTGAATTGCAAAGAATTTCTCTTTTTAAACAAAGACAACGCTTTGAAGTGCAATTTTTTTGCAAGAACAGGGGACAAGCACTTGTCCCGATCCAACAGCAGCTTTTTGCGCTGCAGTTCTTAGGCAAATTTCTTCTTCTGGCACTTGTTCTTGAGTAAAAAAAACTTCAGAATTTCTTATAATTTTTTTGTCATTGTCACTTTTAAATAGGTAAATTTAATTTTTGTTCAGAATTGCATTAGATAGTAATGGAAACCAAACTTTACGGTTCTTAACGATTCTATAACAAACGATAACGAAAAGTTACCGAATGGGGGGGGGGAAATTGAAGTTAATTTGAAAGTAACAATGACAAAAAAATTAAAAAAAATTCTGAAGTGTTTTTGACTCAAGAACAAGTGCCAGATGAGAAAATTTGCCTAAAGACTGCACCGCAAAAAGCTGCCGTTGGATCTGGACAGAGGATTGTTCGTTGTTCTTGCAAAAAAATTGAACTTCAAAGCATTGCCTTTGTTTAAAAAGGAAAATTCTTTACAATTCAAAATATTACAACAGCACGTCATGTGGTAATAAGTAGAATAAAATATAATGTATAAAATAATTGCAATTTTTATTTTTTTAACCCTAATGTTCCCGGATCGTAGTACCGGGTACTTTTTTGACTTTGCAGTGAAATATCTCCGCTTGTATTGTTCACAGAGACCTGGGATTTGGTGACATCTTATAAAAAATAGTTGTTAACGTATTAAAGTCATTTTGAAAGCTATTATATTTTTATAAATGCATTTTTTTTGCTATAATAAAAAGTTATACCTATATCACCTGAATGTGGTACCGGGTACTTTTAATTTAAAATCACAGAATTTTTAGCTAAAAACGTATTATTATATTAAAAACAGGTAATTTATTTTAATTTACACAAAGTATAATTCATTTACGCTTATACTTTTTTATTAAAATTATGTTTTCAACATTTTTCAAAAAAATTCATAAAATTTTTACAAAATTTTTTCCATAAAATTTTTCAACAATTTTTTGAATTTGATGATTACATATATATACATATATATATTACAGCTCTACAGGCCTAGAAGGCCCATGGCTTCATTCCCTGCCTACCTAACCTGTCTTGTAAACTCTCGTGTGTGACGCAGCCGTATCAACGGTAATGACGTCGACACAACTATCAGGGATCACCACAGGAGTGTGGATGCCCACCGGAAGGACGAGCCAAGAAATTCTGTGCAATCCGCGTTTTGAACCCAGAATTTCCGCTCTATACTCAACCAGCGATCACATCACTCCATTGCTGTGGCGTCAAAGTAAATTACTTCTTGTAATAATTTTATTAAAAATTCAAATAACACTGAATGAAAAGGTGGTACATCATTCATTATTCAGTAATGATAAAGTTTTTTATTTTGATAAAAATTCAATAATTTTGCACCGATAAGCAAATTTCCTATGCTGTCATACCTACGAAGAAAAATTATCAATATGATAAACTTTTACATCAAAGTGATGAACGTGTACATAAATTTCAATATCAAAATGTATTTTTAATACAATCAAAATCTTGCTTGGAATTCTATTACTAAAAAAATGTGTACTTAGTTGATGCTTTTCAAGTGATGGTAGTAGTGGTTTCATTGATTCTACCCAGATCCGACATTGATTATAACACTTAAAATTTGTACATGTATTTATATTTGTTGGGTAGTTAAAGTGGTTAAATTACCTTTAACCTGTCTACATAAAAGCAATACAAATAAAGCGAAGTTTTAATGAAATATTTTTTATGTGACGGTATAAACAGAATGGATTTAGTTTGAATAGTGACTATTTATACTGTACCTACTATCATTTTAAATAAATATCAACAAACAAACTATCATTTTATGTTATAATATTTATATTTATTACGATATTGTATTTTTTGCTTACCGTTAGGAAATATTCGCTGTGATAAGAAAATAATATACGATTACCCATGTTAACTACAAATAAACAATTTCTAAATTAGTAATAAATTGATTTATCATATCTACTAGAAGTTTAAATAAACATTGATTAGTTTTGTTTATTAATTTGAATCACTTTGTTTACGTATTTTCAGTTACACATTCCGTCACAGAAAAATTTCTCATATCATACTCTACTTATTTTTTTAATTTTCGATTTTTTGACCTTGATTTTTTGTCCAGTCCAGACTTTTGGTCAGACTTATTTAAATATAAGTAGAATTAATTCTCGAATTAGTGTTCACCTGGAACCTGTAGAATGATCCCCAAATTGTTAGCCCCTGTGTTACAGGCCTGTAACTCAATCAATTGAGCCACTGATATTCGGTTGTTTTCATATTTTATGCTGTCTTCCTGCTGTATGCGATTTATTATTCCCACAAACCTGATTTAATAATAATTATGGAACTTGATTATCGGGGATTTTTTTATTTTCTGTGATTATTTATAAATAACAATTTAGTTAATATTAAAATTTTCGATTAAACAAGTTTTTTTGGGTGTCAACCTGAGACATCATTCTTAGATCTGAATTGATATCACAGATTTAGTTACACCCTTGGACTAATCTGTACAGCTATTTTAATAATTTTCGAATTTAAATGGTTATATCATAGAAGTAAATCATATTTTAGTAAGTGATTCAATGCTTTTTAGAAGAAATCCACATTTAGAATTAAGATTTAGAATTGTCCACAAACTTAACCAATTCTAACCATATTTATTGCCTAAAATCAAAGGGTTTCAAGTTATGGAGTAAACAAATGTTGAAAATTCTAAGTTTAAATTATATAATATGTTTGATGTTGAAAATTCTTCAGATTAAATAAACATCTTTACACGATTGGGTATGCATATGACTCAATTTGTTATGAATGCAATGAAAAGGAGGAAACAACAAAACATATACCTACTTTGTTACTGTCTGGAGTTAATTTCAATATGAAAACTTGTGTCGGGAACTTCTTGTCCAAAATTATTAACACTACACCACATTTCCCAAGATCCTGGAGTTTATTCTACAGCTAGGGAGGATTGGGGAGTGACAGGATTGAGGTGAAGCTGAAAACAAGAGGTAGTCCAATAGAATCGATTTAGAGGTCTAAGTGCGTATGAGTTTATCTTACTCTCCACGACAAATCCAGAAACGTTTTACAAAAATATTGACAAATGTTTCCGGATAGCAAATTTAATGGGCTACAAATTTAAAAATTAATTGTTTCCACAAGAACTCAAACTATAAAATACAAAATGTAGTTTTTAAGTAAAAAAATAACGCCTTATAAAAAAATAGTAGGTAGTATAAAAAAATCAGATAACCTGATGCTTTTAATATATTTTCAAGGAGGTACAGTTTTGACAACAAATGGTGACAGAAGTGCAGTGCAATGCATATACACATGACGTCATTAATGTGAACATTCCTTATCAAAACCTTAGTTCCTGGAGTTTTTATCTCTATATTTTTATATATCCAAGCCACAGCAGTGGAGTGATGTGATCGCTGGTTGAGTATAGAGCGGAAATTCTGGGTTCAAATCGCGGATTGCACAGAATTTCTTGGCTCGGTCTTCCGATGGGCATCCACACTCCTGTGATGATCCCTGATATTTGTGTCGACTTCATTACCGTTGATACAACTGCGTCACACACAAGAGTTTACAAGACAGGTTAGGTAGGCAAGGAATGAATCCATGGCCCTCTAGGCCTGTAGAGCTGTAATATATTTTTATACCTATGTATATCCAATTAAAAATGCATTTTACCTGCAGAAAAACTATTAATAAAATCTGTAATTTGCAATTTATTTTCGAAAAGCGATATTTTGAAAGTTGATGGCATGAGAAAAGAAATTGCCTAATGAATGATATAGTTTTATATTTTGAATATGGTGAATGACCATCCATTGCTATTGAAATTAACAAAGAGTTTGCTTATTATACACACAAAGATATTTTGCATAGTAAATGGTTAACTATATGGGGGTTAAGAAATAGTAGTTTAAAAATGCTTGATTTTAACTATTTCTTAGTTAAAAGTTAAGAACGTAATAGTTGAAATAATAAATAAGTAAAGATAATGTTCAAATTTAAGTATGTAAATACTTGAAATGCAATTTAAGCATCTAAATACTTAAATTTGAGTTAGGAAATTCTTAAAAGATACTATTTAACCTTGCAGATATTAAATACGAGTAAGCAAATTCTTACAAAATACTATTTAAGCTTGCAAATACTTAAATTTGAGTATGAAAGTTCTTAAAAGATACCATTTAACCTTGCAGATATTAAATACGAGTAAGCGAAATTCTTACAAGATACTATTTAAGCTTGCACATAGTTAAAGTTTGAGTATGAATACTTAAATTCTACTATTGGATAATTATTTTATGCGATAAACGAACAATTCTACCTTTGTCTGAAACACCCAGCAAAGTTTAATCTATTAGTAAACCTCAAGCTGTGATGTATAGTCTGATTTAGAAATTTTTGTTATTTGTCGTTAATTATAAATTAATAATATTGTAAAGTGTTTGTGTGATTTACAAACCAAGTGAACAATTGATCAACTCTATCTTGACGATTATTGACTCTGATAATGCCCCTACTGAAGACAATAATTTTGAAAAAGTTAGAAATCTTCTCATAATGTGGAGATTTGAATATCAAATTATTCAAAAATTTTCAGGTAGGACACGACATAATCTCATGTAAAGTATTAGTATATTTAAATAATTTTTTTCAGGTAAACCAAAACTTTTCGTTGATGTTCAAAACGGGACATCAGCATATATGTTAAAAAAATGACAAAAATTTAAAGAGAAATCCTTAAGTATCTTTTTTAATAAAATTAAAGATGAACGTTCTTGCAACTATTGGATTCAAGATGATACAATAACGGAAGGTAAGGCATACAACACCTTCTAAAAAAGTAAAATATATTTTATTATTTCAATATTTTCAGATACTACAAAGGACTACATAACACTAATCAATCTCCATGCCATTTTAAAACCAACTGTAAATAAGAAGAAAAAGTTGACTGTTAAGGATTCTCAAAAATCTCAGGTGCGATTTTTGATAATGTGATCTAGAAAAATCACGAAAAAACTTATTCTCAAAAAATTTACAGATAAAGCACATATTCAACCACTTTATAAGGTTTAAGTTAATTTTTTATTTTCAGTTTTAATTTTATTATAGCCTTATAGGTTTATAAAGTTTAAGTTTATATTGAATATTTTATGTATAACTTTGATTATAAATAAATTTTTATTAATCAAAACTTAATAGTTTTTTTTTTATTTTAAGAACCAATAAGTATGTTTTTTTACAGGAAATGGGAATTGGGAAAATGGGAATTATTTTTGCTAAGTTTAAAACTCAAGTATTTATCTATAACTTCTTGAATTAAAACGCATAGGTTTGCAAATATAATGTTTTTGGCTATTTTATCAACAACATTTTTAAAATTTGAAAACTGTGAAATACCTCCCTCCAAAATTCAACCACGTTAATTGCTAGTATTTAAGTATTTAAAATCAACCCAGTTGTGTGTCAAATTCAACCACGTTAATTACTTGTATTTAAGTATATAAAAGCTTAAAAGACAACTCAGTTGTATGTCAAATTCAAGCACGTTAGTTGGTAAAATTTAAGTATGACAATTCTTAAAAATTAACACACTGATGCGTTAAATCTATCTTTAACTATTAATTAAGCAGCCAATACTTAATTTTAAGCATGCAACGTACTAGGCTCAAACTGAAACACGCAAATACTTGATTTTAACACACATATTCTTGATTATTTCTTTGTGTGTAGGAATTAGTCTTAGGTTTGGCTCCGTTTTTTGTATTTCTAGTAGGCTAATAAGTTGTTCAGCTTTTAGCCCTTCTCTTATAAAAATTGTTTAAATGCTATTGTGTCGATTGCCTTTAACATTTAAACTAATTATTATAAAATAACGCAAATTTTTAAAAAAAATTTTTTTAGCAGAAGATCTCAGAACTTCACACTAGAAAGTGGATACAAGGAACTGCATGCAACCATGCAAGAGCTTCTAGCAATAAGATTATATGCAGATGTCTCTATATTCCGTAAATGCAACAATTAGAAAAAACAGCTGACTGATTTATATGAGAGGATTTGTATTGGTAGATACGAATTATGGCCTGACTTGACTAGACTCCACCTGTCAAGATTCTAGAGTTTATCTTACAGTTGGGTTATCTCGAGGAGTGTTTAGGGTCAAAGTGAAGCTGAAAATTGGAGATAGTGCAATGAGCTCGATTTAGAAGCCTAAGTGAATGTTCAACCTTACCCTTCACAAGAAATTCAGAATCCAAAGGTCCTGTAAAATTTTCATATTGACAAAGTGTTCCATCCGTGAATATTAATAGATAATAGATAGATATACATGATATTATACAGAAAGACATATTTCCAATATCACCATTAATTGTCTGTTTGACAGACAGTTTAATTAGGTATTTATTTCTATTTTTCTTTTAATTACTTTGAGAATTAATTTACTCACTGAAAAGCAATAATTTTAATATCTTAAAAGTGTGATCTTGAACTAAAAGAAAATCACCTGTGGTCAATTTTATACAGATCTGTAAGTACTACCTTATTTAAAATTCTGTAGAACGTCACTGGCCATGATGCTATGATATCGTGTTAGATGAAAACTTCTTCACCGTTCAGACAATTCTGCTTTGAACTTTAGATACTCATATACGACATAGTACGTCACGTAGAGGTAAGTTGTTTAGTGGTGTCGCTGTATTATCTGTTACTAATTTTTTAATTTGATTGTGGTCGTAACATTACGATAATAGGTACATTAATTTTATTATATCGTTAAGCCTGAAAAGCAGTGGTGTTCTTCTGCATTAGCACATAGAACTTTCTAATCTTTAAAGTTGTTCCTTACCTTCGATTCAATTATTAGTATGTATGACGGTGTCCAAGTTGAGTAAATTTTCTGAATAAATATTTTAATAAATAATTTTACCAATTATTGAATCCGTAAACAATAAATTACCTAATTAGTTTAATTAATAATGTTACATAATTATTTTAAAATTTTTTCTTGTATCGAAATTGTTGAAATATATGAGACGCTTTTCAAATTAGGAACCAAAACAAAAAACTTGAATATTTCAATGTGTGCAACTAATTACAATTAAATCAATCAACCGAAGAGACGTTATGGTTTTTATAATCAGTGAAGAATATTAAAAATTTCAGCAACTTTTTCTTTATCTCGAAGTTTGTGCTTGCACAAACTTATACGCTTGTTAATGTAATTGAGAAATTTTTATTTCTTTAATTAAATGTTGAAATGTGAGGAATGAAGAACAGTTTAAAATTTAAAACATTTAAAAGAATTAATTTCATTTAAATTTTTTCTTTTATAAACAGATCGTGTTAAAAAATTTTACATAGTAAAGCAAGTCAAATAATAAATTGTTTTATTTAAAAACAAACAACTTTTTCAAGTATAAAAATTTTAATACATTTTTGTATTAAATCATAGTAATATTTGAAAACGACTTTTAAAAGTGTAAATTAATGAATGGACTAAAAATTATCTACAATTAAAAAGAAATTTAGAAAAATTGATGGTTTCTTTCTTCAAACGATCATAACTATTTCAAAAATTGACTAATCAGAACTTTTTTTTTATTTTATTTTTATCTTTAAACGTACTTTTCAGGAAAAAACACAAAAAAATATTTAAACTTGTATTCTACAAAATTTTTCATTTTTTCGGAAATACCTAATCATTGATTTTTCAAATTTTTCCACTTTTGATTTTTGATTTTTTTATTTAAAAAAAAACAAACTCTTTTTGACATTTGGTGTGGAATGCCCTATATATTGTCGTGTTCTGACGAACAACTCTTTAAATCCCGTAGTGTTTTAGTCGGAGTTTTGCACTTATAGACTCTCCCAAGTAGTGAATTCCAGGGTATTCTTAAATTATCCACAATAAATGAAACAAAATTCTTACCGGGTATCAATAAAATTTACTTAGACGAAAGTTGGTAATTTTCAAATCTTAATCACAAGCAGAAAACAGAATTTTTGTTAAATCAAATTCAACAACGAATAAATCAGATATCGACGTGATTTATCTACAAGTTCTCACATTTACTATGCCAAAACTTATTACTCTAACTTGTAAACAAATCAAGCATTATAAATTATACAAGCTGAAATAAAATAATAATTCGCACAAATTAATTGTCTTATTTAAAATTTCGCGCCGACCTGTAATAATTCGTATGAAAAACTGTTAATTTCTACCGCTAGACACAAATAAAGTTTGACGTAACGCGTAGCACAGCAGCTGATACAAATCATCATAAAAAAATAAGTTAATCTCGACGGTGAACTAATTAATCCAAATATTGAAATTTGTACATCGATGTGATTAAAGTTGGTGTAATACTTCAATCAACCTGTTATTAGCGAAGTTTCCAGGTTTGTATAAAATGTGCTTTACATAACCTCCAGTTGTAAAATTTATAAATTCCATTTTCCAGATAAATAATATCGATATAACATAAAATAAAAGAATTTAAATTCTAATTACCATTTGATGCATTGGAAAAATGTTGTTGCATGGAAATAACTTGCGATGAAAAACGACAAATAGTGCGGCCATTCCACAGCTCATCAGGCAGAAATGTTCTTAATTTCCAATTCCAGAAATCAATCTTTTAGAAGACACCATAATCATCATACTGACACTTCACTCATCATAATTGCAATTATAATTCACAATTCATACTGAAATTCCAACATTTCACAACTTATCGAGAAAATTTGTCTTCCTCGAAAACACAACTTAACACGTCCGCCTCTCAGTCAGTAATCCCTTATCATTCTACAAAAATTTCATTTTATTCCCGTTCTAGGCTTTTGGAAATCGTGGCCCACGCTGATTCGTCAACTTTTCCAGCGAAATTTGAAAATTTTCCAAAAAAAATGATATCACAAATTTTTAAATTAATATTCAACACTTTCCGCTCCATCTAAAGTTATTTACGATTAACACGACGTTACAGGTTTCTACGTACGCATTCACTTATTTATTAAAAAGGTAAACAAATTAACAATAAAAAAAATTAATAAAAATAAAACGCAGTCATATCTGATTAATTTAACTTATTTTAGGTTTCCGGAACAAAATATCCACCTATAAAATCCTGTTTTCTTAATACCAAAAAGTATGACCAATGAAAGCAAAACCATTCCACTCGTCCAAGTAAAATTCAAAATCATTCAAAATTCAAATATTGAACGGATCAATATCAAATTGTGGATACTTTAAACTTTTGGTAATTAGCTCGGCACATGTCAATATACTGTGTTTTCACAAAAAGTGGTAACAGTGAATAATTCTTAAATATTACTAGATACAAAAAAAAGTTTAAATAGTTTTTTATTCAACTCTAAATTTTCTATTGGAAACTGTCAAAGTATATTTTTTTATACTTCAAATTCAACTAGAAGTAAAAATAAAATTTTATTTTTAAATAGCATCATGTCTTTTTTTAACATTTTTGCAGTCTGCAATTTTTTCACTATAAATACATATAAAATTTTCATAAGCTTACATAAAAAAATATTATAATGTACGTGTAGTTTATAGGGGATGTAAAAATAAATTTTATTAACTTTAATAGTTAGTAATAATAGTAATCTAATAGTAATAATAGTTTTAATAGTTTAATGATTCCGAAACTTTAAAGAAAGCTAAGGTTGGAACCTGGGTATACAACAAAAATAAATTGAAATATTTAAAAATATTTTGATGAGTTAACAATAATAAAGTTGAAATAATAATATTTATTTATTATTTAAGCTTTCAGGTATGGTTACATTATTCATCATAAATGCTATTTTTATTAGCATGTGCTGTTACTAGCTAAAAGCTAATAAAATGCTTTTTTAAATTTTAAATAATTTTTTATTTAAGTTTTTTTTTATAAAATTAAAATTTTAAATTTAAAGTTAAATAGGTATTTATCTATTATTTTAAAATGTTGAATAATTTAAATAAATTTGAAATAATTTTAATAATAATCAGAAAAATTGATTAATTAAAACTTTGAAAAATGTATTACTGTGCCGAATTTTTTTTTTTAAATTAAAGGATAACATTAGACAAAATCTTGTTAAAAGAAATATCTTGAATAAGAAATCCGGCTTAAAATATTGATATCTCATTATTTTCACTTGGTTCATTTAAAACTGAACACTGACTCAATAAAAGTTTTAAAACTGCATACAGACTGATATAAGAATAATTGATTTTCACAAAGACAATCTGCTATGCTTCATTGATTCATAGCTAAAACTTTAAATATTAATATTATGTCTTTATCTAATTCAAATGTTTTTGGTATCTGATGTTTGTTCGTCATGATCATGATATTATTTGTCGTGGTGTATGTAGGTACTATGATTGTTTATTCAACATTTACCATTTCTGAATAATTCGATATACATAATGACTAGCATTCTCTGATAATAAAATTGATAAAGAAATTGAAAACAAACTTTATAAACATCGTAATTAATAAAAATCAATCAAAACAGAACTAGTTTCTTAATACTTATCAACAGCTTATCAATAACCCAAATTTTTATGTTTGGTTATGTAATATCAACATCGAAATTTTAGGTATTCAGAAAAATAAATATATTTTTGAAATATTTTATTATTGCATTTTCGGCGACGGATTTAACCTTTGTTATATTCACGCCTATTCAAAATGTTAAAGCAGCTTGGTATTCCATTCAAAAAATGACGGTATAGTGAGACAGAAGGGCCTTTAACTAATAAAGTTATAAACTATGGTAAAAATAATTAAAATTTTTAGAAGTAATTATTACCCTCAAAAACTGGATGGGTCTTTCATTTACCTACTTACATAAGATCGTTTTTGGAAATGATCCTTTTGTAAATCTTAATAGGATTCAAAGTTTTGAGCTTTGAGAAAATAGTGTATAACGAAAGTTAGTTATTACTTATAAGGCATGTTGAATTAAATGAACTGTGTGAACTATTTTACTTCGATGTGAAAATATAACATACCACTTGCTTGTTAGAGGTTAACGGTAAATAAATGAAAATTTCATTGTATAACATAAAATGTTATTGTTATCGTAAAATTCTCTATTAAAGATTTTAACCCAAACGTGAAAACAATAGCATTCTTATAAAATTACCAATAAAGCAAATATTGGTGTAACTAATATTCATTTATTTTTATTGTTTTTACTGATTTCTAATTAGTTTTTCGAAAAATGTACTGCAATTGAAAGTTATGGTAATTAATTGCTACATTATCTTATAAACTAACTACAATATTCGATAATAAAACAAACTGATTTACTGAACATTCTCATGAACTTCATTTCATTAATTAAATATTTACAATTATTAATTACTTAATTAAATGCGCTTATACAATTCAATAATTTCAATACCTTAACAATCTGGAATGATTATTCAGCTTCATACTCTACTATTTTACTCCAAATAGGAGGAGCAATACAATGATGATAATTAAACATAAACATAAATGTCTTCAATCAGATTATTCCTATTTTATTTTAAATTAAAATAATGGGATCATAAAATATATCCAGCATATTATTAACTATAAATTGCATTCGAATATAAACATTTCAAGACAAATAATAAAACCGTGCAATTTAAATTTATCTTTTTTTAAAATGAGATTTTTGAAATTTAAATATGAATAATAATAATAACTTAACATTTTTTAAAATATTAGGGAGCGCCAGACTTAAATGACACACCCCATAGTTTTATTATCCATCAAACCCTTTAAATATTTAAAATAGCTGTAGGTACTATATAAAATTATCTATAGAAATTTTAATATTCACATATTTTTATGATGTGCATATTTATAAAACAAATTCTTATAATGCGAATACAAATCAGATTAACCAAATTTATGAATTTTGTCTTTCGTTTAATTAAATCTTAGTTTTTTGTTAATTATCTAATTAATTTCTAATTGTAAATATTTTAGTTATTACTTATTTCTATACCACAATATAATACCACTACGATTAGGTATATCAATTTTATAAGAGTGGTATAATGTAATCGAATTAATTTATCTATAATTACAGTTATTATTATAGTATAGTTATATTTAATTGATCAAAATATTTATAAAATATTTTTTATAAACAAGTTAAATTAACTATTAATTGAAAGCAATAATATAATCAATATTGTAATTCAAATTACAAAAAGAAATTGCATTAGGAAATACGTTTATAAATTGGAAAATTTTATAAAAACTTTTAATTTAATGATTAAATTTTATTTTAAAATATTGCTAAATTTTTTCGGTTTTATCAAATTTATAAAGTAAAGTTAAAATTTTATAGCATGTTTATGCTAATTAATTAACTGATAAGAAATTCTTCTACGTTATCTGTTTCAATTTTTCGTACCCAAAACAGTCTTTTCAAAATTTAAATTTTTGTTAGTTTTCTATTAATGAACTGAGAGTGTTACATTTTTATTTCTGGTTTACATCTTACTGGAATTCCCATGATACCAAACTACACTCTTCCTTCTCACACAAATTTTCTTCATCCGAGATAGACCTCTTTTTTTTCTTAAATTCAAATTTCGCGATTTCCTTAATTCTCTTCATTAAATTTTTTACCAGATTAAGTACAAATCATTCCTGGGCTTAATTCTTGTTTTATTTTTCCATCCCAAATCAAAATTCTTCACTTTCTTTTCTACCATATATCCAATTCCATTTTATCGTTGATTGTTTTCTTTCGAGGATAGTCCTTTTCTTTAATTTTGTTCTTAATTTTTTCTCAAATTTTACTTTTTTTATTTATTTTAACTTTCTTCATCAGTTTTTCTTAAGTTTTTTCCTTCTGAGTTTCATATTTTTCTTTACGTTGTTTTTGTTGCTGTGACCTTGTGATGAACTTAATTCACCAATTATTTAGTTCTCCTTTATCATCTATTTTTCGAATTTACAAAGTTTTGGTTTTTCCTCTTCTCTAATGGGTTTCGTTATTATTTTCTTTTTCGTTACTTTATATTTTGTTTACTTCGTTACTTCAGCAACATATTATTTCTCTTTTTCCGCAATTTTTACGTTTTTAATGGGTTTCTTTACTATTTTTCATTGATTCTTTGTCAAAATTTCTTTCAACTTTTTATTTGTTCTTCATTTCTTTAACATCTTCCATCATATTTTTCAACCTCATATTTATTTTCTAGTACAAATCAATAAATTTTTGTATGCCTTCAGTTGTTCTTTGGCTAATACTTTTTATTAATTCATCGGTGTTTTGTTTGTTTCTTGCTTTTAATTCTTTAAATTTTTAATTGCTCTTTTCAATTTTTTCATTTTTTCAACATTCTCATTCATTTGAACTTCCTCAGAATGAGAGAATCTGTTTGAGTAAGTTTTTGGTAGATGTTATAAGTAGGTAACCTATCTATCGTTTCTGGTGAGTGACATCTAGAAAATTGAACTGCTTATTACTTTCCATTTCAGTGGTAATTTAAATATTCTGAAAGATATTGTAAAAGTAATTATTAAAATTGATAGCTTCCACTCCATTTCCCTTATAAAAAATGATGCAATCATCAATCCTTCACAATATGGTTCTATCCAAGAAGGGGTTGTTTGCATTCACACACAATTCTTTTCGTACTGGTTCATATAAAATTTTGCCAACAACGGTGAAAGAGGAGACCCCATAGCCATAACTAAGAACATCTTATCTTTGAGAGAAAAGCAACAAAAAAATTCTTAAAATAAATCCAGATATCAACATAGCATTTTGGTCCATCAACAACAAACATATCATTCCCACTGAAAAACAAAAAAGAATTTATAGCCCAAAATGCGATCAGTGTGACATTCATGGTACAAACGATATATTTAATGTTGAGGTCAGAGTGACGGAACACATGTGAGCAAATCACAAAACTTGCAGTTTGGTCATTATTCAAAATTCAACATCAATTTTAATAAAGTTGGGATTCTTCACAACCATAATTGGGCGGGTGGAAACGGGCCCGGACTTGTTGGATGAAATGGAAATAACAAATGCTTTGAAGACCTGCAATTGATGTAACAATTAAATAAAAGAACATGAAATTCAAGTCTGTAATCTTACACCGTATTTAAAATTTGAGCATTTCTTTATCACCCTTATCTTATCTTGTTTATCCAGACATTAGTTCTGTATTTTATTGGTTTGTTATCGCGACTGTTAATTTGGGTTTTGGTTTGTCATATAATAATTAATTGCATGATGTTAGTTTACATTTTACTAATTTATGTTTTACATTACTGTTATTGACAAGTGGGTTGTAATGAGTCAGTTATCTGAATCATGTAATCCTTTTTTTATTTTTAGTTTTCACTGATGATCAGCAAGCAATTCCTCAATACTAGTCAGCAATAATTACAAATAATTTAAATAATTTCAATTAATTTGAAAATGTAATCCACCAAAACAATTGAAGTTTAAGATAACAAAAATAATAATCATTTTTCTCCTAAAACAGGTGAACCTAATAATTACAGGAATCATTATGGGAATATCACATAATAAGCCTTTGTATGTACTATGTACATTAGATATGTATGGTATGTTGAAAATAAACCCAATATAATAAAAAGTAGAACCTACAGCTTTACGTGGAATCCAAACCACGACAAAGATAAACTTTTGGAGCCAGGAATCACTGTCATTTGGACGACCTATTATTTGGCCGACAATCAATAATAATTGGCCGACAGATTATTGAATCAAAATTTATTTGGCCGATCGTTAATTGGCAGATAATTCTGTATCCGATTCTCCCAAGCAAAAGCATGCAAAACTGGCAACTCACCTCAAGCTACTCGTTAAGGATTTTCCTAACAGAACTCAAGACGAATTCCTCACATGCATTGCTGTTAATCTTTATTTCAAGCTTAGTGAGTTAGATTTCCATTTACTTCTAAATTTTGTATTTAGTAGTTTATTATTATTATTATTATAAATTAACGAGAGGCGGCTGAGCCGATTAACTCGCACATAACAACGCAATCAGTTTATTTCCCAGCAGTGTGTATGGCGCGACTAGGAATAGAACCGCAGAATTATGCTCTCTAGCCTGTCAGTATGTGCTTAAGAGTCTACGATTAGGTACAAGTTGTATCGCTTGGGTGTGCGGGGTGCAGGGAATTTCTTTTAGAAGGAGGTACCATGTTGAGATAAAATCACTACCCTTCATCCCTTCCATAAATAATATTATAGTCTCGCATACCTACGAAGGTCAGCAAATTTGAAAATTCTATTATTTTAGTATTTTGCACCGCGTGGTTGCGATTTTAAAGTTTCATTGATTAAATTAACATTTATAGAGTGTTTACCAGTTTGTTCCCGAAAATAATTTGTTAACATACAAGAAAATTTATAAAATTATTTATCTCAATTATTTATTGAAATTAATAAAAACCACAAATGGTATTTTCAAGTTCAGGGTCAACTTCAGGTAACGAAAGCTCAGGTGTGTAATTTTGCGGTATGGACTCCAAAAGGATTAAAATTTGAAAAAATTGCCAAAAATGATGCCTTTTGGGAATCAAAGATGAAAAAGCAACTACAAGATTTTTAAGGTGCATGTCCCCAGCCCCCCCCCCCAATTTCAATTTTGACTCCAAAATAGTCTAAATCGTTTGTGCTTTGTTTGTACCTGTTTGTGCAAACATTATTTTCGTTTGTACCCAAAAATTTTGCTGGGGGGGGGGCTGTAGACATGCTAGCCCCCCCATGTCGAATTTTGACTCCGAAATGGTCTAAATCGTTTGTGCCTGTTTGTGCAAACATTATTTTGGTTTGTAAGCAAATAGTTTTCGAGAAATTTCAAAATTTCTCTTGGGGGGGCGAGGCTGGAGACATGCTTGTTTAAAATTCGAATTTTGAATTCAAAATAGTCTAGAACGTTTGTAATTTGCTTGTGATTGTTTGTGCAAGTTTTATTTTCGTTTGTACCCAAATAGTTTTTAAGATTTTTAAGAAAAACATCATGAAACTGACGCGCATGAGTGGCTTAACGAGATTCTCTTTGCACGGGAAAACACATAGAATTTTTTAATTAAAATTTTGAATTCAAAATAGTCTAGACCGTTTGTAAAACGTTTGTGCAAGTTTTATTTTCGTTTGTACCCAAATAGTTTTTGAAATTTTCGAGATTCTAGGTAACACGTGGTAAATCAAAATTTCTAATTTCTGATACAAAAATAGTCTAAAACGTCTGTGTTTGGTTTGTACTTGTTTGCGCAAGTTTCATTTTTGTTTGTACCCAAATAGTTTTTGAGATTTTCAAGAAATACATCTAGGACACTGACACGCATGATTGGGTTAACGAGATTCTGGACAACAACTACAGGATCAAGTTCAAAATACTCTCTATCGTTTGTACTTTGTTTCTGCCTGTTTGTACAAGTTTCAGTTTTGTTTATACCTCAATATTTTTTTGAGATTTTCAAGAAAAATATCCAGGATACTGACGGGCATTAGGTTAACGAGATTTTCTTAGCTCGGGGAAACACATAAAATTTTAATCTTATAAAATAGAATTAAACTTGAGCCTTATTGTACGGAACTTGCTCGAAGAAGTACTCTAAAATTTAAATACTCATAACTTGGCCGAAAATGAAATTAAAATAATGGGAATAGAAGCTCATTAAAGCTCAAACGGTGTTTTAACGTTTGACATCAATTTTATCCCAAAATTTCAATTGTTGGAATTGTGTTGGAAGCATATCTACATGTCCCCCCCCAAGTTTTCTTGAATCACTCCGCTATAGTTTGGTATCACAATCCTAGTGTAACCAGAACACAGTTTGTTCTAATTGATTGGTGTAAAATGATCAATCCCCTTATTACTATTTTTTATACTAACTTGCTCAGAGTAGTTTGAAGTAACATGACAAATAGACCTACTATCAAGCTTATAATACTTGAAACTTAAAAACAAAAACAAGCACTATTTTGAATCCAAAATTCACAATTTAAAAAAATATGTTTCCCCGTGCTAAAAGAATCTCGTTAATTCACTCATGCGCGTCGGTATTTATGATGTTTTTCTTGAAAATATCAAAAACTCTTTGAGTACAAACGAAAATAAAACTTACAAAAAAAAAGTACAAGCACAAACGAAGAACAAACGTTCTAGACTATTTTGAATCCAAAATTCAAAATTTAAAAAATTCTATGTGTTTCTCCGCGCTAAGAGAATCTCGTTAACCTAATCATGCCCGTCCGTGTCATAGATATTTTTCTTGAAAATCTCAAAAAAATATTGAGGTACAAACAAAACTGAAACTTGTACAAACAGGCAGAAACAAATTTTTGTTAGTTTTGATAAATTCTACCTATATACCATATTTTAACAAAATCCGAGATGATCATTAAAAAAAATGTGTTCATTTCACCTTAAAATCAGTTGACTAATATTAAAATTTAAAATTTAAGAGTAAAGTACTTTATTCTAACCGATGCAATATTTCAAATTTCAATGCATAATCGTTCGTCTATCTCATTCCGAGAATATGGCTGTTTCACTATATAGAAGGAGGCGCGTGGGAGGCGCTAAGTTTGTAAGATTTATTAGAACCCATGGTGGTGCCATCTGTTTAGTAATATTTAACTAAAAATGTAATTTTTTAAACACCGTTTTTTGGGTCCAAAATTCATCCATAATATTATTAAAAATTTTGGCGATAAGAGAATCCCCTAATCTATGTGTATTGGTAAAAAACATAGTAATTTTACCATTATAAGATGAATAAAAAATGTTTGAAATAACCTAAATTACCGATTTTTAAATTGTAAAATGTTAGGTAAATAACATACTAATTTTAATAACTAATAGCAATAAACCTTTGACTATCATCCCTTATTATACAGTTTTTTTCATATCAATAAAAAGTAACTTTATAACGGAGAAATTATGTATAACATAGGTAAGGTTTTGCTGCACCTATAAATGGGTATCGTAGACTCTTAACACCATCACACTGCTGGTTATTAAGTATTTATTTATATTATTATTTTATTATTAGTAGATATTATTTTAAAAATAAATTTTTTTGTCTACTAAATTGATATTAAATTACAGTTTATAGCACTAGGGTATTGTTGTCCGAAATATTGCAATCTGCAATGTCGCCCAAAAACGGAAGTGTTCCAGTTATTGTTGGCCAATTGCCGGTCAGCTAAATAATTGGGATTACGAATAAAAGTGAGCATGAAGTATATACTCAAAATTTTGAATTAAATAAGTCAAATTATACAAGTAAAATTTATAAGTAGATACTTAGCATGAGTAGGTACGCTTATTATAAGAGTATCTACTTATATGCTTAATTATTTTTGATTTCTATTGATACAATTCCGAGAAATATTTCAAAATTATGAGTATATACTTCATGCTCACTTTTATTCATAACCCCCAATGTGTCAGCCAAATAAAGTATCGCGGCCAAAAACTTTCGGGAAAATAAGATTCATTGAACATATTCAGTAAAAACATATAAAAAGTGTAAAAAATACTATTGTATCATGTTGTAAATAATTAATCTTCTTCTTCTTTTGGCAAATGATGAAAAACCGTCTTGGTCATTTGCCTTGCAGTTTCCGTGCTTCCGAAAGCACATTAAGTCGGCGATTCTTTTGGAATAATTAATTGCCATCATTATCATAAAAACCAAGGTTACAGGCACATCTGAAGGTCAGTCTAGCAAGCCACCTCTCAGATGTTAAACAATTATAATCCTAAAGAATCTGTTATTAAGTGCATCCGTGCACTTGATACAGATGGAAAACAGTGCATGGTTCTAATTAGAAATCATAAGGAGAAGAATAATAATTAATAATCAAATTAATTTATATTTTTTATTAAAATTTCAAGCAATGAAAAAAATCGTATTTATTTATTTTCACGAGTTAAAAATTTAACAATTTAAAGAAAACAATTGCAAAATTAGGAATACTGTGAAATAAAGCAAGTCTTTCAAATCATATATCCTATTCTATAATATATTATAATAGTAAAAAGTTTTGAAAGTGATTCTACTTTGCTTTGGTTTTTACTATAGCAGAGTAGTTTTAAACAAATCTATTTCCTAATTCTGATAGTAGCAATGTATATCTAATTCGATACAAAAATAATGTCACCATTCTTATATTATGGAAAAGTAAAGTGCACTTGAGAATATGTGTTCTCTGATTTTTTTCGACGCACCTGCGAGCAACTTGTAAGATGCTTTTCAATTATTTCTTTTGGAGAATTTATAATCCAAAGTAAATTTTGTTTACAAGCCACTTTTGTAGAAAATACGCCAAGCAATTACCTGTAACAAAGTTATTTTATTAACGTAAGTTTGAAATTGAGTTTTTAATAGATGTTTTATGTGAAGTTGAAAAATTAATTATTGGCTGTCGAATAATTTAAATCATGCCTTAACTAATTGAAATCTCATGTTCATAAAACATTGATACGTAAGTCGTTCCGATTCTAATCCGATTCGAATTAAATTGTATTATGCTAGTGCCGATTCCAATTTAAATTGGTTTTGGTGAACGAACGATTGGATATAGGAACGCATAATACAACACCACCACCAATATTCATAGGTATTTTACGTAGTTTGATCTTACACTACTAGGTATAATTTTAATTTTTAAATACTTGGGAAATTTATGGCAATTGAATGTAATTAACTTGAACAATAGCTAACGTCATAATTTTGTGGATTCTACATTACATGCTTAAAAGGTATGTTGATCTATTAAAGTCCCAGGTGTATAAGCAGTAAAATGCGGTAGCTTTAGCAAAAGCTCTTATTTGAAAATGAGAATGTGTATTAAGCACATTAACTGCTAACAGCATAAAGCTAATGATTACATTTAACCTGCTTCATATATCAATTACATGCCATATTGAGAGTTCCCTATAACAAGTAAAGAATTTCAAAACAACAAAATTCAAATTAAATAGGAATTACTTAAGCGCATTCACATAATCGTGTTTACTAGGCACTACGTGTTATGAGAAGGTTTGTGATATTGTAACTAATAAAAGACTTGCAATTACTTTAATTAAAAATTTTAATTGCTCATTATTGGAGAGTCAAGTTTTACAAATGTTTGCTACAGTTAATCACCAACACTTTAAATTGAAAGCATTCATATGTGCAGAATATATTATTATACATTAGTCCTTTATGTTCTATTACTTTTAAATATAGTCCTTCATGTGATACCGTGATAAATCGTGGCCAGGGGTGTGGCCAAATTTGCGCAGTGAGTGTGGAGAGAGAACGTGAGAGCGCTGTCGTCTAAATGGACCGGATCAATTTTCGTTTCTGCACATCAGCGTCACCGCAGCCAAAATTTATCACGGTAGCTCTACATATCATCATTACCAATCACTGTTGAAATAAAAACTTTAATTTTGTTACCAAGATATTGATGTAATATTTTAACACGGCATGGAATTGATTTTGCACTCTCCAATTCTCTCATACCACCTTCTCAACTGTAAAGCTAGACGTTTGGTTTACTACTGTTTCTCCCGAAATGCATTTCTAGCAAAGACATTTAAAACACTATAATAAAATAGTGAATTATGTTGCTTATAATACTCAAATATTTTTGGTATTTCAAAGACTTTTGGTGTGTTTAAAACTCAAAGGGATAATTTTTTACTTGCTTCAATATTTTATTGACAAATGGAAGGCCAACTTTGATCGTCACAGACCTGCACCACTTTTACATCCTAATTAGAACCTCATCATTTATGCAAATTTAAGAAGCATTAATTCAGTCAATTTGAAGAAAATCGATTTTGAAGAACGTTTGCAGATAATTTTACATTTCATGCATAGCAAATAATATCTTATAGCGTAGCATATGCATTACGATTATGCAACCCACATTGCTCCATATGAAATACATGGTTATCGTTGACATAATCCAAATGCAATTTATACAGTAATCATAAAAATTCGTTCAAAATTGATTTTTTTTAATTGGCTGAATTAAGGGTTTAAATATTGACTCAAATTTTTTTTATCCCAGTCTTACTGGAAATTACATCTCTTTTCAGTGTGTCAAGTGGCACTGAACAGAAAAATTCGAAATTTAGCGCACCTCTCGTGCTGCTCTAAACATCGCCACTCAAGGGTTTGAAGTTTCCCTTTCTAAACAAGAGGAGGGAACCACTTTCCGGAATGGGTTTTGAGCAGCTTTTAATTAGTGGCATAAATGCCGATTTCAATTAAAGTGGTGCCCGAAACCCTGGTTTTTATGTTAATGATGGCAATTCATTAACCCAAGAGGACCAAGAAGGCAATGTGCCTTCCAAAGCACTGCTCGATTGATCAATTAGATTGAGTCACCTTTCAGGGATCGTCGATGATAATAAAGATCTTCACACTCACACGATGATCACTAAATGCCCATCGTCTCTTGTCCCTTTTATTGATAACTCCACCAACTCTCACACTGAACTTTCTATGTATAAGGATCTGATCTATCTTTAATTAAGAGTTTTTAAATTTTTACCTGATATAGAGTGGCGTGACTCTAAATTGACAGGGTGTGACTAATGTCTATTTTGGTGTCAAGTGATGGAATAGGGTGTCAATCGTTATCCCTCCAAATCTACTGCGCACAAATTTGGTTCTACTCTGTCAACTCAAGGTGAATTCACTCTACTACTAATTATGATCAAAACGTAACATTAAAACTGTTGTAATTGTGCGATATAATATTTACTAGGTAACATAAATCTAATTTTTGTATGCAATCATATTTTGTTGTAAAACACTTATTTCAGTTACATTAATATAAACATATATACATATTATAACATAATTCAACGTTAAAATAAATTTGAATAACTAAAAAAAATTAATCTAAAATTTGTTTATTGTGAGGAGGTGGCGTTAAACTAGATAGTTCACTGCATGTCAAATAAATTTCACCATATTTACAAGTAAATCTACAAACATCTAAGTTTGGTCCATTTGTCCAATGTGGTACACCACCAGTACAATCGCATTCTTGTGGATGAGTATCGGCACATCTTGCGCTAACGTAATATAAAGTGACAAGCACGGCAACGATAAAGAGTAGCGATTTCATTATCTAAAATTACATACACATATTAAGTGCATAAAAAATTCATAAAACTTAAAAACTTACTGTAGTTATCAATTATTGTTGTAAACTATAGAAAAATTAAAAATCAACTGACATTCGATAACCTAACGCATGTTTATATACGTATGTATATTAATTTATATTAATAATAATTAATAAGGTTCTTGCAAAACATGCAATTTTAAATTATCAAAATGCTACACTTGCACTCATCGACGTATTAAAATTAAATTTTATGCGGTCAAGGACACAGATTACCGGACATGGGCCCCTGATAAACAACAAATCACCAAAAAACAAGAATAGAAGAACCTACCCCATGTTTCAAGCTTTTTCTGCTATCATCAGCGGCAAATACTGTAGTTGGAACCCCTTGACCACATACTGCACAAAACACAACTGTCGGACTAATTGTTTTCATCATTGCAGATAGACACAGAGCGGTATCGACACTGCAAGTCGATAACAGACGTCCATAGTGCATCTCAGGCATCAGCCAGAAAATTAAATAATTAATAAGGTTCTTGCAAAACATGCAATTTTAAATTATCAAAATGCTACACTTGCACTCATCGACGTATTAAAATTAAATTTTATGCGGTCAAGGACACAGATTACCGGACATGGGCCCCTGATAAACAACAAATCACCAAAAAACAAGAATAGAAGAACCTACCCCATGTTTCAAGCTTTTTCTGCTATCATCAGCGGCAAATACTGTAGTTGGAACCCCTTGACCACATACTGCACAAAACACAACTGTCGGACTAATTGTTTTCATCATTGCAGATAGACACAGAGCGGTATCGACACTGCAAGTCGATAACAGACGTCCATAGTGCATCTCAGGCATCAGCCAGAAAATTAAATAATTAATAAGGTTCTTGCAAAACATGCAATTTTAAATTATCAAAATGCTACACTTGCACTCATCGACGTATTAAAATTAAATTTTATGCGGTCAAGGACACAGATTACCGGACATGGGCCCCTGATAAACAACAAATCACCAAAAAACAAGAATAGAAGAACCTACCCCATGTTTCAAGCTTTTTCTGCTATCATCAGCGGCAAATACTGTAGTTGGAACCCCTTGACCACATACTGCACAAAACACAACTGTCGGACTAATTGTTTTCATCATTGCAGATAGACACAGAGCGGTATCGACACTGCAAGTCGATAACAGACGTCCATAGTGCATCTCAGGCATCAGCCAGAAAATTAAATAATTAATAAGGTTCTTGCAAAACATGCAATTTTAAATTATCAAAATGCTACACTTGCACTCATCGACGTATTAAAATTAAATTTTATGCGGTCAAGGACACAGATTACCGGACATGGGCCCCTGATAAACAACAAATCACCAAAAAACAAGAATAGAAGAACCTACCCCATGTTTCAAGCTTTTTCTGCTATCATCAGCGGCAAATACTGTAGTTGGAACCCCTTGACCACATACTGCACAAAACACAACTGTCGGACTAATTGTTTTCATCATTGCAGATAGACACAGAGCGGTATCGACACTGCAAGTCGATAACAGACGTCCATAGTGCATCTCAGGCATCAGCCAGAAAATTAAATAATTAATAAGGTTCTTGCAAAACATGCAATTTTAAATTATCAAAATGCTACACTTGCACTCATCGACGTATTAAAATTAAATTTTATGCGGTCAAGGACACAGATTACCGGACATGGGCCCCTGATAAACAACAAATCACCAAAAAACAAGAATAGAAGAACCTACCCCATGTTTCAAGCTTTTTCTGCTATCATCAGCGGCAAATACTGTAGTTGGAACCCCTTGACCACATACTGCACAAAACACAACTGTCGGACTAATTGTTTTCATCATTGCAGATAGACACAGAGCGGTATCGACACTGCAAGTCGATAACAGACGTCCATAGTGCATCTCAGGCATCAGCCAGAAAATTAAATAATTAATAAGGTTCTTGCAAAACATGCAATTTTAAATTATCAAAATGCTACACTTGCACTCATCGACGTATTAAAATTAAATTTTATGCGGTCAAGGACACAGATTACCGGACATGGGCCCCTGATAAACAACAAATCACCAAAAAACAAGAATAGAAGAACCTACCCCATGTTTCAAGCTTTTTCTGCTATCATCAGCGGCAAATACTGTAGTTGGAACCCCTTGACCACATACTGCACAAAACACAACTGTCGGACTAATTGTTTTCATCATTGCAGATAGACACAGAGCGGTATCGACACTGCAAGTCGATAACAGACGTCCATAGTGCATCTCAGGCATCAGCCAGAAAATTAAATAATTAATAAGGTTCTTGCAAAACATGCAATTTTAAATTATCAAAATGCTACACTTGCACTCATCGACGTATTAAAATTAAATTTTATGCGGTCAAGGACACAGATTACCGGACATGGGCCCCTGATAAACAACAAATCACCAAAAAACAAGAATAGAAGAACCTACCCCATGTTTCAAGCTTTTTCTGCTATCATCAGCGGCAAATACTGTAGTTGGAACCCCTTGACCACATACTGCACAAAACACAACTGTCGGACTAATTGTTTTCATCATTGCAGATAGACACAGAGCGGTATCGACACTGCAAGTCGATAACAGACGTCCATAGTGCATCTCAGGCATCAGCCAGAAAATTAAATAATTAATAAGGTTCTTGCAAAACATGCAATTTTAAATTATCAAAATGCTACACTTGCACTCATCGACGTATTAAAATTAAATTTTATGCGGTCAAGGACACAGATTACCGGACATGGGCCCCTGATAAACAACAAATCACCAAAAAACAAGAATAGAAGAACCTACCCCATGTTTCAAGCTTTTTCTGCTATCATCAGCGGCAAATACTGTAGTTGGAACCCCTTGACCACATACTGCACAAAACACAACTGTAATCGACTGTTATCGACTTGCAGTGTCGATACCGCTCTGTGTCTATCTGCAATGATGAAAACAATTAGTCCGACAGTTGTGTTTTGTGCAGTATGTGGTCAAGGGGTTCCAACTACAGTATTTGCCGCTGATGATAGCAGAAAAAGCTTGAAACATGGGGTAGGTTCTTCTATTCTTGTTTTTTGGTGATTTGTTGTTTATCAGGGGCCCATGTCCGGTAATCTGTGTCCTTGACCGCATAAAATTTAATTTTAATACGTCGATGAGTGCAAGTGTAGCATTTTGATAATTTAAAATTGCATGTTTTGCAAGAACCTTATTAATTATTTAATTTTCTGGCTGATGCCTGAGATGCACTATGGACGTCTGTTATCGACTTGCAGTGTCGATACCGCTCTGTGTCTATCTGCAATGATGAAAACAATTAGTCCGACAGTTGTGTTTTGTGCAGTATGTGGTCAAGGGGTTCCAACTACAGTATTTGCCGCTGATGATAGCAGAAAAAGCTTGAAACATGGGGTAGGTTCTTCTATTCTTGTTTTTTGGTGATTTGTTGTTTATCAGGGGCCCATGTCCGGTAATCTGTGTCCTTGACCGCATAAAATTTAATTTTAATACGTCGATGAGTGCAAGTGTAGCATTTTGATAATTTAAAATTGCATGTTTTGCAAGAACCTTATTAATTATTTAATTTTCTGGCTGATGCCTGAGATGCACTATGGACGTCTGTTATCGACTTGCAGTGTCGATACCGCTCTGTGTCTATCTGCAATGATGAAAACAATTAGTCCGACAGTTGTGTTTTGTGCAGTATGTGGTCAAGGGGTTCCAACTACAGTATTTGCCGCTGATGATAGCAGAAAAAGCTTGAAACATGGGGTAGGTTCTTCTATTCTTGTTTTTTGGTGATTTGTTGTTTATCAGGGGCCCATGTCCGGTAATCTGTGTCCTTGACCGCATAAAATTTAATTTTAATACGTCGATGAGTGCAAGTGTAGCATTTTGATAATTTAAAATTGCATGTTTTGCAAGAACCTTATTAATTATTTAATTTTCTGGCTGATGCCTGAGATGCACTATGGACGTCTGTTATCGACTTGCAGTGTCGATACCGCTCTGTGTCTATCTGCAATGATGAAAACAATTAGTCCGACAGTTGTGTTTTGTGCAGTATGTGGTCAAGGGGTTCCAACTACAGTATTTGCCGCTGATGATAGCAGAAAAAGCTTGAAACATGGGGTAGGTTCTTCTATTCTTGTTTTTTGGTGATTTGTTGTTTATCAGGGGCCCATGTCCGGTAATCTGTGTCCTTGACCGCATAAAATTTAATTTTAATACGTCGATGAGTGCAAGTGTAGCATTTTGATTATATTAATAATATGTGCTTAACCTTGAGAATTCCAGTTTAAATGGTGCTATAAAAAAAATAACAAATTACAGTTAAATTTAGTTACTTTAAAAATAGTAGTCTAACTTTAAACAATTACCTATATTTATTATTTTTCAGTTATATATTTTTAATTATTAACAGCAAAGTTAAATTGCGTCCCATTCTGTATAATAGTAAAACACAATCGAGAGCATCATCACCTAAATTGTTGAAAAGTCTGTCATTTATCGTTTTCAATATAACAGCGCTGGATTACATTTATATATGTATGTACTCTCATTAGACCATTTAAACTTTTTAAAATAGTCTAAGGTAGTACTCTCATCAGTGACAGATTTCCAAACAGACGCACGAAGCGCGTGCCTGGGGCTTTATAATTCAAGGAAGCCTTAAAATTCAGCTTTTTTGGTCCAATGCACTGGTATGGTGCATACCAGAGTAAGGTAGAGTGTATGAAATGTAGGTGTTAGAGAATAGAGCTATAGATCTTATTTGATCATATTTGATATGAAGTACTAATCCCGCTCATGACTTTTAGCTTTTCTTTTTAGTTTAAAAGTATCCACATAGTAAACGCTGGTTTCCGATACAGTTGACTCGCTTCGATCTTTGCATTGAAATATTTGCCCGGTTGCTTCATTTGTTCAGTTACATTAATTAAGATTTGGAAGAACCAGCAATGTATTATTAAGTATATACTAGCAGGCTAGGAGACGGAAAACCGCGCTTCTATTCCTAGTCGCGCCACATATACCTATTGCTAGAAAATCGGAGATAGTGCAATGGGCCCGATTTAGAGGCCTAAATGCATGTAAGCTTATCTTGTCTTCCACAATAAAATCCAGAATCCTAACATCTGGAGTGAAATGAAACTGGCAAGCCTGCGCATAAAACTTGCATTATTCACTGTGTATGCACTTTTAGAATTGGTTGTTTGTAAGCGTTTCTCTTCTCCACTCAAGAGATTCGATTCTAATTAACTAGTAACTGCAGAAAAGAATTAAGATCGATGTAAGTTTGCCAGATGCCAATAAGAACGTAAAACAAATAGATCAATAAAAACATTTTTTATTTAGCACCAAATAGATGAAAGGCGAGTGCGGTGATACGTTAAAACACCAATAACAGAATACCGGTATCTAACCAAGTAAATTCACTATTAATATCTTTTATGCTCTATGGCAGTGGTGCTCAACCTTTTATATAACTTGATCTAATTATCAATATCTGAAAGTCTTGAAGATCTACCTTCTCTACTATATCAAAATACTGTGGTCGACCAATTTACAAATTTTGGAGAAAGGGACTGTAATTCGAGTTTTCGTATAAACACAAATGTTACATATGAACAAAACATTTATTATTTATTTAATCAGTTTGAATGAAATTTTCTTGGGATCTACTGAAATTAGCTTTGCGATCGACCGGTCGATCGCGATCGACGGGTTGAGCATCGCTGCTCTATGGTAATGTAATCTTGAGTGGAATTGGATTTGCCGAAAATGCACTCTTGGGCTATTGCTATTTTTAATTTTATGAAGCTGTTTGAAACTGCACAATAACATACTACATAATCTATTCTAGTCTTATTTGTTGTTGTAATTAATTAAATAAATGGTCAGTATTTTAAATAATATGCTCAGTATTTTAAATAAATGATCAGAGTGGTTTAAATAATGTGGTCGGTATTTTAAATAAGTGGGCAGTATTTTAAGTATATGCCGGCCTAAATAGAATAAGCATGCAAATTGATCCCGATTGTTTAATATCGGATGCGTCAAATTCAGTTAGAAATGCATTCCTTCAAACACTCAAAAGAAGTGCAGTAAAAAAGTAGTCAAAAAAATATTTCAATAAAAGTAGAGTATTCAAGACTGTGGCAACAGTTTAATTACAGCTTTGAACAAATAATGATCATCAATGGGCAAAAGCCAACGTAAAAATTTTATCAATACCATGAGAAAATTCAATTCAATATATTTGTTCATCCAATAAGGAACCTAAGGAGGAGGAAATTTCAACCTTATCAGAAATGCGCTGGAAGACTTTCGATCAATTCAAACGAAGAGCATTCTAAGTGTGTGTGTGGTTTATGGTTTCTGTGTGGTAATATAGAAATCTCCCAGAACAAAGAAAAAACTGGATGCATAGCTACTGATGCATTTGTCCAAGATTGTCACCCTGTACAGTATACTGACCAAAATAACAAATAATAGTGACCAAAATAACAAATTATGCTGACCAAAATTCGATTTAATAATGACCCTTAAATATTTAAGTATATTCAGGGGTATTATGTATCACCAACGTTATCATAAAGGTGACCGTTATAACACATTTCGGTAAATCGTATCGATTTGATTGGTAGGATTTACCAAAAAACTTTATTTTATGTCATAACTGTCACCTTTATGATAACGTTGGTGATACATAATACCCCTGATTATTTGAGTATATATTTTAAAAGTTTTCACCTCAAATATTTTCTAAATAAAAATTAGACATTTAACAAGAGGAAATCATTAAAACGTAATTTTAGAATTTTTAAATTTCGATTCATCCTTCTCAACCTTAAAATCTTAAATGATACTCTTATATACTTTTTAATAACAAAAACTTACAAAATTCTATCTTTTTACTCAAAAAAATGCTATTCTGCCGATTAATTCTTAAAAATTGTCCATTCTCGAAAATAAATTAATGTAATATTTAAATGATCATTGACGATGACACATATTAAAATTATTATTTTAAGACAACTAATTTTTTGGTCAGTATTTTTTTAAATAAATGGTCAGTATATTATAATAATATTTTGGTCAATCAAGAGTACAGTTGTTGTCATGAAAGATGAAGCTTCGTCATAAACGGCATTTGTATGAAATAAGACGAAAATTGTAAGTCAAATAAGTGTTTGATATAATAAATTTAAATCATAATAATTATTATAATCATTAAAATATTCACAACAATACTTAGTTCTAAAAAGAACTAACAAATTTTAACAAGTTTATAGCAACACAAAACTTCCAATTAACGTAATATAAAATAATTAATTACAACTAAATGGAAATATAACCTAAAAACCAAAGTAACTTGTCAAAATTATAGCATCAGTCAATATGAAAAACTACTTTCATTAAAATTATTATGCAAGCTATGAAATATTGTATCTATCTTTTTCTATCTCATACGTTGCATATCATAACATAATTTTCGACGTATAAGATTTCTAAAATCAGACACTTAAGAATTATTTATGTTAGTGTGTCTTTGTTGCACTTATGACTACAATTAATTTGAAAAAAAAGATTGTCGGTTCTTAATTCAGATGGTTGTGACGTAAGCTTCATCTTTCAAGATTACAACTTTATTATGTATCACCAACGTTATCATAAAGGTGACAGTTATGACATAAAATAAAGTTTTTTGGTAAATCCTACCAATCAAATCGATGCGATTTACCGAAATGTGTTATAACGGTCACCTTTATGATAACGTTGGTGATATATAATACCCCTGATAATATACAGTTGTTATCAAGAAAGATGAAGCTTCGTCATAAACGGCATTTGTATGAAATAAGACGAAAATTGTAAGTCAAATAAGTGTTCGATATAATAAATTTAAATCATAATAATTATTTTAATCATTATAATATCCACAACAATACTTAGTTTTAAAAAAAACTAACAAATTTTAACAAGTTTATAGCAAAACAAAACTTACAATTAACGTAATATAAAATAATTAATTACAACGAAATGGAAATATAACCTAGAAACCAAAGTAACTTGTCAAAATTATAGCATCAGTCAATATAAAAAACTACTTTCATTAAAATTATTATACAAGCTATGAAATATTGTATCTATATTTTTCTATCTCATACGTTGGGTATCATATAATTTTCGACGTATAAGATTTCTAAAATCAGACACTTAAGAATTATTTATGTTAGTGTGTCTTTGTTGCACTTATGTTACTACAACTAATTTGAAAAAAAAAGATTGTCGGTTCTTAATTCAGATGGTTATGACGTAAGCTTCATCTTTCAAGATAACAATACTGTAGGTAATGTTATAAATTATAAGTCTAAACTCTTGACTATACTCTGTTTTATTTAAGAAAAATGTAAAACGTTTGCATTAAACGGATGACCTTTAAATGTTAACTAATGAAATTGTTTTGAATAAAGACTCACTTACAATAAGGAAATTATACGAGATTTAGTGTTTGTTCAAAGCAATTTCATTGGTTAACATTTAAAGGTCATCCGCAATGTTTAATGCAAACGTTTTACATTTTTCTTAAATAAAACAGAGTATAGTACTGAGATTTTTTAAAAATGAATCGATAAATATGGATAGTTATTTATCGATTAATCGAAAACGATATTATACATATTTTTGAAAGATCACAATTAAATAATAATTATCGATAGTTATCGATATGTCAATACTTATCGTTAGATATTTTGATAAAAATCAGCAGTTATCGTTTGATATTTCGATAGTTATTGTTTGATAGTTTGAAAATTATTGATATCGTTACTTGAAAGCTAAAATAAAATATCTTGCAAAAATACTATTTTGAGTTTGGTATTGAATTAAATTGCTTAACGCCCATTTTATTTAAGGCTGTGTTCTCACTTAAAATGAAAATTCGATTTTAAATAGAAAATGGACTATTTGGTGTACAATAACAGTAGCTGACCAAAAACGTACAATAAAAATTAAAGTAATGTGTAAAAAAATCGCTAATCCAAGAGATATGCGCATTTTAGCGTTAATTTTATTTACAATTTTCTAACTTTATTTTTGAAAATAACGCGTTCAAATTTTTACAGGATATCTAAAACGTTATTTTTAATATTATGTCAAAGCCAAATTTTTTTAAAAATTGCATCAAAAAATTTTTTTACGCGATTTATTTATTCGCCATAAAAGCGCTTCGACATAATATTGTAAATAACATTTCAGACATACTGTAAAAAATTTTAACTCGTTATTTTCATAAATAAAGTCAGAAAATTGTAAATAAAAAAGTGGTTGCGAGAAAACAGCCTTAATGCCACATTGAAATATTTCAATATAATATTACTTTCCTTGTAAATTGGTATAAACCCACTGTGAAATTTTATGTTTTGCATCGATGTTTAAATGCAACACTGAAATATTTGTATTATTTCAGTGTTCAACTATCTGTATTAACAACTCGAGCAAAAAAACTAAAGCAATACTGAGATACATCTTTTAATGCACTCTTGGTAAGATTTACAATGGATGCAGCTGAATTTCAACTAAAATGTTTGTTTTATCATTCGTACTTCATAGCATCGTTATATAAAACGTATGTATATTATGATAGTATATAGTTGGTTATAATTTGTATTGAACTTTAAATTATTTCTTGTGATAATATTATTAATAATTTTCCTTTCCGGTGTTCTTTAAAATTTATGGGAATAAAATACGAACAATGATGTCAAGAGAACAAAAGTTATGCGTTTTGGCATTAGAACAAAATACAAATAAGTAAGATTAAAAATTATTATCTATTATAAAACATAACTTCATTTATTGTTCAATTAAGAAGTTTTCTTAAAAATAATTAAGAACTGTAATTTTAAATTTGCTGTTGTTGGTTTACATTTAAATGCAAAATTCTCGAATAAATGATTAAAATTTTTGAAGACGAAATTAACGATGAATTTTGCTAGATGTTAATAATGAATATCGTTTAACAAACGAGCAAATAGAAACCGCCAATATATTGGAATTGTATAATTTAAATAATAGAATAAATTGAATTAACGTGTAAAAGTATCATTATATCGATACTCCAATAATTATTATCGACAAATACCGATTCATGGAAATTATCGATTAATTGAAGTTATCGATAGTTTTTCTATTATCAATTATTTAATATCAATATTGCCCAGAAATATTTCCAAAAAAAACACTAAACGGAAGGAGAGCTCTTTGGACTGCTAAAGTGCAAAAAGAACAAACTACGGACTTTAGTCATAGGAGTAAACTTTGGTTGCAGTATTTAAAATTTTTGGAAAATTAAAATTGGATTTTTTAATGGAAGGGCGGAAGCCACTGTGACAGTCGAAAAAGTAACCTATTTTTTAAGAATTATTTTTACATAGGTAACTAATTAATTAAGGAATCGGATTATTGCTATTTTATTAAGTGCACATTGAACTTGTTTTATATAAATTTTTATTTAAATTTTTATTTTTGGATAACTCTTCATCGAGATATCGATGCCACAATGGAGGGGAAATTTGTTTATCAGTTTTTACATAACGGCTCATATTTTTGTTAGTATTCAAAATTTTTAAATAAAAATTTGCTCAATGTACACTTAATAAAATAGCAGTAATCCGATTCCTTAATTAATTAGTTACCTATGTGAAAATAATTCTTAAAAAATAGGTTACTTTTTCGACCGTCACAGGGGCTTTCCCCCTTAAATGACTAAAAAATAAAACATCTCAATAAATCGTTATAATCCTAGTTCACACAGAGAACTTAATTACAAATCAAGATAATCCAGGATGAATCAAATCGGGTGATTAGTTCTTGAATTATTGTGAGAAGACTTTTAAAAAATGTAATTTTTCTTTGCTCAGTTTAGTTTATGCTAAATAATTTTTATGCTGATAAAAGGAAAAAGTTTAATCTAATTTTCGCTCAGCGACTAGAGAATTTAATTAGTTACGAATCAAATAATTCCAAGATGAATAAAATTTATTAATTAGTTTTTGAGTTACCATGGTGGAATGTTTGAAAAATAAAGTTTTACAAAATTACTGCATTATGCATATTTATAATATAATGCAGTACTTACCTATGTAAACTTAATGAATTTTTGAGAGTTTTGAAATAAAAATTGAAAATATAAACAAGAAATAATTATGTTTTCATCAGTTACTGGCCCCTAATATCCTCTTAATTTGAGAGTTGTATTTTTGCATTTAAAAATTGTTAATTTTGCAAGCATTGTCTTATTTTGTTTCCTGAAATAGTATCAAAAATATTTACTTTTTTTCATTCCATCGTGGGAACCTAATAACAAAAAATTCTACTTTTACATATTTTGTAACCATAAAACAATTAAGTTCGTTTAGGTTTTTATTTATTGTACCTACCTACTACAAATTATGTATTTTATCCTACCATTTAAGTTATGAAATGATACCTATATTTTTGTTGTAGAGGTGCAACTTGTAACACAATTACAGTATACTTTATAAATAAAGGGCAATAATTGCATTTATGACTATAGCGCCACAATAAAATAATAAAATTAAGTACCTAAAAGGTTTTACTTCCGTTAATATAAGTAACCATTCGTATCCCTCGAAAGATCAAATAAAATTCTTTTGAGTACAATTATGACTATTTTGAAACAAAAAGGAAAAAATAATGACTAATCATCTTGACCCTGCCCATGCATGGCTTGAGTGAAAACATAACGAAAGCTTGTCCATAACCTGAATTTTAGGAAATAAGAATTCGAATACCATGTAAGTAAGTCAATTTTTATCAAGATATGTGCATTGTATAAAACTTATATTATTACATCATGACAATCAACTTAAAGGTATTTATGATCAAGCCATTATCAAACCATATAAGAAAATAGCTTGTGCATCCCAGAATTTACATATAACAGCGTTTCATTGTATTTAAGTAGTATCTATATCATGGTAGGATTATTCTGTATTATTTACAAAGCATCACTTCCCATTGTACTTACAATATACAACACTATAAGAAAACCATATACATTTTTTAGATCATGCTTAAATGTTCATCAGTTCGACAATATTGAATAAGTTTTCCGGGTTTTGCTGATGATAAATAACATAATATCTCACGTGTTATTTTACAAAAGTTATTAAATACCTGTTACATTAAATTTTTTAATTTCCTTAAAAATAAGTGAAACAGTTTAAGTCAGGTAAGAGAAAACTGCCTTGAGTTTTTCCATTTAAAAATTAGATCTGCCAAGTATGTAAAATACAAAGTGACAAATGTGTCGGTGTTCGTTTAAAGAATAGATAAAAGAATATTTTGTTCACATTGTAGTTAGATGTATAGAAAAACCACAACTTTTATTTATTTGTAGGTAAATAGAACCTTTAGATTTTGTAAAATGGTTTCTAGGGTGGCCGACAACAATGCCCAAGTTAATACTAAACAAACAAATATTTCTTGTGTACATATATTTCCATTAGTTTGCTGTATGCATATAGTACCTACCTAAGCACACAACAGTTCTAAAGAGTACCGCTCAGATCACTATTTAACTTTTCTGAAGTCAAAACGTTTTTAAATAGGATCAATTTACAGAAAATTAATGTATTGTACCTACCACCAATGCTTTATAATGTAATATTAAGACAAAATGAAAAAATCACATAATATTTATGAAAGAAGCATTCCATTCTTCTAGTAATATAATTTATCAACAATGAAAAGTTGAAATTGTAAAGGTACAATCCATACTTACCTTAAATTACCTATATTTATGTACCTATGTAATGTGGATATATTACAATAATAATAATTGTAAATTCTATAAATTATGATATATTACTAAACGGTTAGGTGAAGCAAGCATAAAAAACAAAGACAAACTTTTACATTTAAATAATGTAGGGGAGGGAGGGGATCATGTGGACAGTTCAAATTTTCACGGTTATGATGTTTGAAATTTTTTTCTATTTCAAATGTAGAGGTTTAACTTAAACGTATAGTTGGCAGGATAAAATATATTTATTGAGTTTATTTTTAGCTTAATTTATTGTAAGTATTTCAAATTTATTTCATTTCATTTCATATTTCAAGCTATTGCAAGTAGGCGTATTGTATATAAGGCGTTCTGAGGGCTCGCTTTCGTATACATTTTTAATTGTTAATTGACACTTTGAAGTCGTAGCTGAAACCACAAGCTATGACAAAATTAGTAGTAAGTTTAGCAAAAGAGGTGTTCCATAATTAAAAAAATAATAAGAATATAAAATTTTGCCCCTTCCCAATTAATGTTGTTATTGAAAAGGTACGTTTAGATCTGACACTTACCGCACTAATTTTACATCGAACGGAAATTTTGTCTCTTTACTCTCTCTTGCTCTCCGAGTAGGGTAAAGGTACGTTCGCGGGTCCCTAAAATACAAATTTTACGATTGAAACCTCGAACTTTTCTGAAAGAGTATATATTAAATAAGAGAATTAGCTATGACAGAATGCCTTAAATGCACCTGTTTTTTCAAAAATCAAATTTAAAAAAGCTTGATTTTCGAAGGTAAATCGCTCGTGATTGGTTAATCAAGGCATTGTGTTGAAGGTACGTGCGTTCCTATACATAAGAGTGTAGCCGTTGACAAATTTGTCAGTAACTCTTACGCTATGGTAGAAATGCGTCCTCCTTTTATATTAATTAAAAATTTTAATTTGAAAATTTTAAATTATTTAAAAATTACTTCATGAAAGGGTTACTTAAATTTAACGAACGGTAGTTACTTTTTCGCGTGGATCCTACTCTTGCGAGGGTGGTTTTCATCAAAATTGACTCTCAGCACCATTCGGGCGCTTCGAGCCATTTTGATGAAAACTACAACTAATTTAAAAATATCCCTAGGCCCGTGAATTAAGGAAAAGGTGGATCTTTGAGGGGTGAAACTCGTGAAAGTGGATTTTTAACGCAGGGTAGTTGTGCAAAGAAAAATCGACTTAAAGCACCCCTCGCTGCGCTCGGGCGCTTTAAGCCATTTTTCCCGCACATTTAGGGTTGAAAACCATGATTTTCATTCGGGGTGCACTGTTGCTGCATCCCAATGCAGTTGTCGCTTATGTTATCCCCGCTCTGCGCCAAGCTAAGACCAGTTGAAAGTGCACGTACTGTCAATAGAATTAATTGATTCACCAATCCCGAGCGACTTTGTTTAAAATTTACTGTGAAAATCGAATTTTTTAAATTCGTTTAATTTAAATTGTTTAAAAAAACAGGTGCATTTAAGGCATTCTGTCATAGCTAATTCTCTTATTTAATATATACTCTTTCAGAATTCATCGAGATTTCAATCGTAAAATTTGTATTTTAGGGACCCGCGAACATACCTAGAACCTCTGAGTCGTACTCTTACTCTCTTTTATTGTCTGACATAAAATTCGTGCGATAAATGTCAGATCTAAACATACCCTAACACCAGCTCTCAAAAGTCAAAGTACGGGCCTGCTTATTTTTATTACTCCATTAATATACACCTACAAACAATTTTCAAGCACGTTTAGATGAGCAATTGCGTTGAATATTTAATTACTTGTAGTATTTTAAATCTCTTCTTCTTCATCAGCCGTTATTCGTCAACTCCTGAACGTTAGGTCTCCCCTTTTAAACTCTCCCCAAGTGGCAGGAGAGGGAGTTTTACCCATAACTAACCACGCTGGGCAGACGAGTTGGCGAGTAGTCCTCAGATTAATTTGTGGACTTTTTAGATCACAGAACATATCCTACGCAACCAGGATTACAACCGCGATTTCCCGCTTTTTAGTCTATCCGTGTTTGATTTACGCCAGATTGCTGGTCGTATTTTAAATAACCATACAATATTCTGTCATTTTTTTATAAAAAAATTTTTAAAACGAAAGGAATCTTGTTAATGCAATTATGCGCGTCATTAAAAATCAACAAAACTTAAATACAGACGTTTCAGCAAAAGGGTTAACCAAAATGAAATCAATTCTTTAGACAGTGTCTTCAAACTATTGTTCAAAATTTCAAATCAATTAGTGCATGCGTTTCTTCGTAATCGATAAAAGATAAACAAAGACAAGAAAAAGAAATAGATATTTTCAAGCTAAAAAAAAAAGCATTTAAGACACAAATTTCTTTATAAACTGCTAAGTCGGATGCAAAAGTATAATTTCAAAATATGTATTATGTTTCTTTCCTTTCATAATTAATAATATAATAAATAAAAAAAATTCAAAATAATTTTTTTCCGTTACTCAATCCATAGTAAATATGCACCTCACCTATAGGAACAATACAACACTGCTCACAATTAGTGGAGTCAGTGGATAAATGAGTATTTTCACACAAAAGTTTATAATAATAATAATAAAGCGTTTATTTAGCCAATTAGGCAAAACAAACAAAATATTATATAGATTTACATCAAAAATCACAAGAATATACATATATACAAAAAACCCTTATAAATTATGTGGACAGTTTTGTTCTAGGAAGGTTCTAGCCAATTTTTTTTAATTAAAAATAGGTATTAAAAAAATTGGCCATGCAAAGATAGTTATTTTATTTTTAAGTTAATTAGTCACCATCTGAAGATGATATATGCCTTACTTGCCCCTAAATAATGTCCCTTACATTTTCTCATTTTGTACCTATTGCCGTTTTTGTATTAAAAAAAATTATTCAACTATGCATAAAAGATAACAAGAAAAAACATCTTTTCGGTAACTTCCAACTAAAATTTTTCAAAAATTTAATTTTCAATCAGCTTTGGAAACACAATTTTAAAGAGATTTTGGTTGTCATCATACAAGCAACCCCATTAAAATTAACAAAAGAACGCTTATGGGTATTAGTGTGTAATCGGTACACAAACTTTGGCGCATTGTTTGAAATATTTTTACCTGTCATCCAAGTTATAAATTTAAAATGTTTATATGTGTATCTTTACATCCTTAAATTCTAACTTATTTAAAACCTATTGTAAACCAAGTGAGCAGGGTAAAAATACTAAAAATAACAGCATTAACTTTTACAAGAGATAAACCTTTAAAATTGTATATGTACTTCGCAGATAAGCTTGTTTACACATTGTGTAGAAGCAATTTACAATTATTGGACATTTTGTTTCCTCTAGATTTACCTATACGCCGAGTACTACTTTTAATGCCCCATACTTGATTTTGAGCATGAACTTGTCTACAAGAAAATTTTCTGAATGACAACCGTTTAAAACTGATTATTTTCAGGGTATTTATTTTGTTGTAGTGGAAGTAAATTAGTTTAATTCAAATTAACATGCATATAATTACTAGGTAGAACTTGTTGTTTCTGTTTATCAATATTAGTAATCAAAATCGTTTATAGTGAAATCTGTATTTAGTTAAGCTAGTGAGTTATTAATGTGATTGTTCTGCCTTTGACCTTACTCCGCAAATATTTATATTGGTTTAGAGGTATTGTTTTTAATCCCCCTAAAATCAGATTCATCAGAATTATTGTTTTTTATTATGCGAACGAGCGAAAAGAAAGAACGGAAAATAATATAAAAAAAAGCCAATTCTATTTTAAAATTGGATAAAGCCTACTGTAAAAATAAAGCTTCCAACGAATTATGAAGTAAAGAAGTTCATGAACAGCTTAACCAAAAATTTTTAAAGTCACTAAGACCCTAATACTTACGGATTTTCGAATTAACATTTTTTATACAAATACACAGTAAGCAAACCGTCAAAAATGACTTGAAAATTCGAGTAAGTTCTAATCTCTTCAAATCTTGAAATTCCTTTGTTATTGTTAGAGCTACTGTATTGTACAAAAATAATCACTTCCAGTCAAATCTGATCGTTTTTTAAATACAATTAATTTGCGTGGTAGGTGTATTAACACGTAATTACTGATAAAGTTATCAATAATTAATTAGTACATTTTTGATATATTTAATAAATAAAAGTTTTTCTTCCGGGGCAAGGGAGGATTACTATCTTTTAAAAATAATGACATACAGAGCTGTATGCAGAATTCTTTTAGGCGTTTTTTTTTTTTTGATAAATCATCTATAGCAATAAATAATAGAAAAAGCAAATTTAAAATTTATAGCAATTTGATATAACATGGTGCTTTTTTTTAATTTAAATTTAAAAATGCAAATTCTCCAAACTAATATACTAATAATTAAGATTACAGTTGAGGAATACAAAGGTCATAAAAAATCTACAGGTAGATAATTATATTTTTACAAATTATTATTATAACATAAGCAACCACAGTCAGAACCGTCTCAACACTCACCGTCCATTGAAAAACTAACAGGGAATAGTATATTGTTTGGCTAGGGAAGAAACAAAACGATTTCAGACCAGGGTGAGAATTGCCTGCCCGAGCGAGAGTGAGGTTAAGATCCACGTTTGGTTAAAAGCAACGCATCTCTTACGCGTACACATGTCCAAAATATTGCAGGATTAGTCGTCGGCTTATTGACTATTTTTAATAATAAAATAATCTAATTTTCATTTTCAACTCTTACAATATCGGCACGTTTGTTCTTTTCGTTGTTTATAGGATTCCCATCAAACGTCTCCAACACCACATCTTGAACGCGTCAATGCGGTGTCTATCTATCATCATGACGAACCATGACTTTGTCATACAGAAAAATCAAGAATATCAGAGCTTTGACCAGATGAATCTAGGTATTTGTGGCAATTTGCTTGTCGATCCATATTTTATTGAGTATAATCATTTCCGCCCGTCTTTTTATTTTTTCTTCTGACCTTCCGTCACTGGCCGCCAATGCACCAAGGTATATAAATTTAATCACTTTTTCCACCTGTACAAATTCATTTTTAAAAGCCCAGAACATCATTTTCTCGAATAACCAATCGTAGAATTTTAAGTAGTTCGTCTTTATTATTAGCCAGCAACCCACGGTATCATCCGCGCATCTCAGATTTCATATTTTTTCCCACCGATCGACACTTCACCTTCGTATGCATCGTGAGAGCTCTTCTCAAAATATAAGATAAGTTTATTCAAATACAATAAATATTACATGAAACGTCACAAAAAATATATAGATAAGTGTATAAATAAAAGCAACAAGTATACACTAACAAATCATGAGGGGTATTCACACTGGCTCGTATATTGGTGTTGTATTATTTATACATCCTAAAAAAATTTAGTAATACAACGGTAATACACAACTTCATTTGGCGTTACTAGGATGAATACAACGGTGTAAAAACAGGGCCGTTCTTAGGGGGTATTGCGCCTGCATGCAAGAAATTTTTTCCGCCCATGCTAGATGGGCTATGAAAAATCAACCGGGATATTGTCTGACGAGCAAAAAAAAGGTCAAAGATTTAAATAAAGTAAAATTTTATATTTTGTGTAAGTTCGCTAAATCAAAATTACCTACACATAATAAGTACTTATGAGGCATTCCACATCAAATCGACCACTTTTAAACCCGATCCCTTTTAATTTGTCTGAAATTTTTACATATTATACTATCCCACCAAAAACAGTTCTGTGAATTTTTTCAAAATTTTTAACTCAACAGAAAAAAAGTTAAGAATTTTTTAAAAAACTGATGTTTTTTTTCTTCAAACGATCATAACTATTTTAAAAATTGACTAATTAAAATTTTTTTTGTGTTTTTAGTTTTTAAATGTACTTTTCAGGGAAAAAATAAAAAAAATATTCAAACTTGTATTCTACAAAATTTTTCATTTTTTCGGAAATAATCATTGATTTTTCAAATTTTGCACTTTTGATTTTTCATTTCTTTTATTTAAAAAAAAAACTCTGATTTATTCCGCGTATAACAACGCAAACCCTGTAATGGGCCGACATTTCTTTCTATTTCTTTTGTTTAATTAAAAAATATTTTGTTTTATTTTTTCACAAATATATTTTTCAATTCAACAAAAAATTGGTTGTCTGTAAAGTCGGTTTACGGACGATGATAATTTTACGTGATTACGTCATAAGAAAACATTGATGAAAAATTGCATACTTTTATGAATTGAATTGAATTATTATCACTAAATTATCATTATTTTGAATAATACAAAGAAGGAGTTAATTCAAAATTACAATTTTTTTGACAAATTAACATTTATTTGCACTCGAAATTTTTATTTTAATAAATAGAGCTTATATTGCCGATTAAATTACCTCTAATGATTTTAAAACACATAATTTTATGATTCCTTATTATTCATATGTTACTATGAATTTTAGCAGTAAAATAACTTATATTTTACTATTTTAATATTCATTATTTACCTTTGTTGTAATCTTTATTTAGGATAATAATTAATATTACAAATGAATACATTTTTACTAGTAACGTTTGGTGGATGCATAGGCAACAGATTTGTTCAAGTTCAAGTTCCGGTATTGTGTTTTGTAATCCCAAGTTCAAATATTGGCAAAGTTCTTTTTTTTTTGCTTATGTAATATAAATTAAGTCACGTTTTAGATCTTTATAATAGTAATTATTATTATTGGAAGTGTAAATTTTAAGGACATACTTATATTATGCGTTTCTATTCATTAATGTTTCTAATACTGACATCCACATCGACATGTTTGACATCTATTTTTTAAATAGCTAATCAAATTCTTAGAATGCAAGAATTAATTACCTTATTGCCGCGTAATTGTTATTGTAATAAATAATGGTATTCACATTAAATATTCATTTACTTCACTTAACTTTATAAAATATAAACAGATGACAAATGCAGTTAACTGTATGCCGCTGTGTATCTTTCACTCGGACGCATCGGCTTGTTCCGCGCTCTCCCGCGAACGCACGGCTTGGCGGAACGTTACCAATGAGTCATGCTTTTTTGTGTGTGTCGGCGTTCATCAATTTATAAGACGTTATCACGTCAAAAAATAGAAAGAAATGTTGGCCCATTATGGGGTTTGCGTTTTTATACGCGGAATAAATCAGAGTTTTTTTTTAAATAAAAAAATCAAAAATCAAAAGAGACGAAATTTGAAAAATCAATGATTATTTCCGAAAAAATGAAAATTTTTGTAGAATACAAATTTGAATATTTTTTTAATATTCTTTCCTGAAAAGTACGTTTAAAAACAAAAAACACAAAAAAAGTTTTAATTAGTCAATTTTTAAAAGAGTTATGATCGTTTGAAGAAAAAAAAACATCAATTTTTCTAAAAATTCTTTTTACTTTTTTCGGTTGAGTAAAAAATTTTGAAAAAAGTCACATAACTGTTTTTGGTGGGATAGTATAATATGTAAAAATTTCAGCCAAATCAAAGGGATCGAGTTTAAAAGTGTTCGATTTGATGTGGAATGCCCCATATATAGAAATAAAAATAAACAATATATGTAAAAAGTTAATTGTGGATCAGAAAGTAGTTTAAAGCAATTAAAATTTTGAAATTAAAATTATTTATAACACAACACGTCTTGCTTTTAAAGACGCAAAATCGTTGATCATTTCACTATGATCAATGCATATTTTTTCTTAAATTTCGTCCAACATTTTTAAAATTTTAGCAATTTATTCTAAATTTAACAAAATTTCTCTGTATCTAAAAAAATTCTTATCTCTCTCCAAAGTGCCGCCCCTTACTTTTGCCGCCTACTGCATACCCGGTAGAAACGGCCCTGTGTAAAAATACAAGGGTATTATACACGTCAGTGTGAATACCCCTAATATTAAGCAATTTCAAAGATAAATATAAGAGAAATTGGACAATAGTTACACTCTTGACAGATTCATAAAATGATTAAAATTTAATGCTTTTATAGTTTTAGGCAGCACATTGTACAGTTTGCGTCCCAGTGTACACGGAGTCGAAAGTTTTCTTATGCTCGCTGTACACTCTCGCCGAGAGGTCACGTGATCCTGCGACCATCTAAATTACACACTACCATCTACACTCTCGTCCTCGCCATGTCTCGCCGAGAGTGTACAGCGGGCATTATAGTCTATAAAACGGAGGTTGGGATTATAGTCGAATTCCAGTTGTCGAATATTAAAAATTTTGTTTCTGGTTTCCTTCTCCTTTATAAAAACCTATTTTATATATATTTGATATTTCAAATATTTTTATATTATTCGTATAATATTATTATTGTATTAATAGTACCTATATCGATTATTCGAAGCAGAATTGTGTTTTCCTGAGACAACAGTTAGATCGTTCGATAGTTTTGACATTTTCTTGTAGTCTTTTTTGTAGTGGTACGTGAACTGAACTCGTCTTTGTTTTATCTCATAAGCTTTATTATTTTTTAAGCGTATCGTCGTATGGAATACTCGACTTCCGTTTTCATAATATCAGGCTTTCTTTTATACCGGTTAAAGCAGAATTTAGTTCCATTATCTCCACACTCATTTCCACATACAGATCCTCACAAAACTGTCTCCATCGCTCCGAAACCTCAAAACTTGATTGAGATTAAGAGAGAGAGTACTAAATGCTACCTCCATAATTTCGGGCGTAAAATGCCTGAGACCCAATCAATAAAAACGCGATTTTTCAAAACGCGCTACTCGAATCGCCCGTAACACCTCATCTGAAAAAACTGTACAACAAACAGATGCCAAGCTAACATTTTTATTGGTTTCCAAAAATGCCAGAAATACGGTAGATCAACTATTTCCCAACCAATATATTAGTAGAAGAAGCACAGTCGTGCGGTTTTTAAGATCCAGATTGTACTTTTTAAGATGCCTTGCAGTTATCTCAATTCCATAAAAGTAATCATGTATCTTAAAATCCTGGTTAACTTAGAGCTCTGCGAAAAAAGATGGCACCTCTTGAGAACTACAATTATTGCTATTGCCAATTTTATTAAAAGATAAGAATGTTCAAATTATGCAACTAGAATAGGATCAATTTGAATTAAAAATCAATCAAGATACATTCGTTCATTTTCTACAGTTTGTAGAAATAAGATCCAGTGAACTAAATTGACCTTAGCTACCTCACGAATCTTTAAGATTTAAAAACTCCATGGGAAAAGTTCAAGTTTAATCTTCACATTTGTTCATCGCGTCCATATTATTAATTACATTCATTACAAGTTTGTGGGGAACTTTGGACAAGGAAATAAATAAAAAACTTTTTATTTTGATCAACGTTTCGAAGCTATATTTTTCTTCTTCTTCAGGATCTAAAAACAATCATTTACACTCACATTTGGGCCACATCTAGTATAAAATTTACCAAAAAATCAGTTCCAAAATAACATTCCTAGGAGAGTACATCTACAACTTATCATTCAATCAAATATTTACGCAAAATTTACACACACCAATTAAAAATCTTAAAATTAATAAAACATACGTCAAATAGTAAAATTATCATTGTTAGAACAAAACAGAATTATAACCCACAAAATTATAATATCTATCAAGTTTAATCTTTTCCTATTGACCCACCTTGTAGTTCAAAATTTTTAAAGTTGGTATAACTCGTTCCTAAATTACCAACATTGAATGACCATATTTCTTGTTTTAACAAAAATAACACATTAGAGAATACGAACACTCAATGCAATTTTTGGGTTTTGAAGGATTTTATTGTGTTCAATTAAATTTAAATATTACAATGCTGATGATAAAGTTGAAAACGTCTGACAATGTAACTACAGCGGTAGACTACAACGTAATTAAATGTTCATTACTTATCAGAAGAATAGTGGAAGTGTGGAATGAAGTCAATGAAGGTGAAGTTATTCCGTCCATATATTTAAGAAACGTTAACCTAAAAATATTGAAACTAATTGTAAAGTGGGCAAAATATCATGAACTTAAGGACAGTGATCCAAATAGATATTCACCTGACAGAAATATCAAAGAAGCTTTAAAAGATATGGAAAAATTTGATAGAAAATTTTTGGATTTGGATTATGAAACTATGACACAACTTATTTTAGCAGTTGATTATCTTGATATTACAATACTTTTAGAGTTACTTGAGCTACACGTGGATACAATTTTGATGAGTGAACCTCTACTATTAGATAGACGTATTGAAGATCTAATTGAAACTGAAGGTATGGAATAATAAACGGATGAAGATAAAGGTGTAAATTATTCTGAGGTAGAAGAGCCAAACGCTTAACGTAAAAATGTAAAACTTTTAAAATGTATTACGGACTTTATTTTGCAATATTGTAAAAATAAATTAACAGATGTTATTTACAATATCTCCTTTTTCCTCAAACGGTGATCAAACATAATATAAAATCGTTACTTATGTACAAGGTGGCCTAATTTCCATGGTTCTTATGGAAAACTCAATAATTATTTTTGAGTGATTGGTCAACATGCTTACCAGAGCTTAAACTGAGTTCACAGCTGTATAAGGTTTAACCGAGGTTGGTACAGCCGGCCCTAAGAGATATGGTAAAATATGGATGGCGAACTCTCGATATCTCTTTTTGAAAAAAACTCAATGACGAAAACCTTTTTTGTGTGTGGTTGATGGCTCATATTTTTAGGAAATCATATATTATATATCTTTCAAAACTGAGTTGAATAAAATTTGAACTAATTAATGTACCTTTTGAGCATAAGTTGAAAGCTACCAATCTATCAGATATCTGGAGCTTTTCGTTCAAGTTTTAGTTCCAAAACCATTGCTCAATCAAATGGATGACGATAGTTAAATTATATATAAGCAGCTCTACAGGCCTAGCAGGCCCTTGGCTTGGTTGACCACTTTGGTGCACTCTTTTCTATTCTTCGCTCTTTCTTTCCAATCGTAGACCTCTAGTACTTTGAGATCTTCCTGTACCTCGTTTTTCCATCTGTTCATCGGTCTTCCTCTTCTCTTTACACCGCCTATCTCGGACGACCATATCTGGTGTATCACTCTGTCTTCGCTTCTTCTTAGGATATGTCCGAGCCACTTTATTCTATGCGCTTTTATAACACCTACTATATCAGGTTCTTTGTACAGCTCGTATATCTCTTCGTTTTTTCTTCGCAGCCACTGTCCATTCACCCTCTTTCCACCAAATATCCCCCTCAACACCCTTCTTTCCCACACCGCTAAATCACTTTGCGTTTTTTTCTTCAACGACCACACTTCACATCCATACAACACCGTTGGTCTTATAATCGATTTGTAGATCCGAAGTTTTACTGATTTGGCAAAAATTTTGCTACCGAGTATTGATCGCAGTGCGAATGTACTTCTTGTTCCCGCTGCCATTCGATTCTTTACCTCTTCGTCTTCTCCTGGTTTTCTTGATACGTTTGTTCTCAAGTAACTGAAACTCTCCACCTCCTCAAATTTCATCTCTATTCCGTTCTCTGTCCTTACACTTATGCATCTTCCTGAATTAAAAGGTGTGTCGTTCCAAGACATGTATTTGGTTTTCTTCTCGTTCACCTTAAGTCCCATTTTCGCTGCTTCCGTTATCAATCTCTTAACTATCTCCTCCTACTCTTCTTTTGTTCTCGTCAAGATAGTATCTATTTATATTCGCCTTTCTAATTATGATTTCCAACGCCAAATTGAACAGTATCGATGACAAGGGATCTCCCTGTCTTAAGTCCTGTTCTTACTTCGAAGCCTCTAGATGTCATACTACCTATTTTTACTCTGTTGTGGGCTTCTTCCAGCGTCATTTGGACCAGTTTTATCAGTTTTTCTGGTATATCCATCTCATACAATGCGTCATACAGTTTGCTTCGTATAATAGTATCGTATGCCTGTTTAAAGTCCACGAACAGGAGGTATGTCTTTAACTTTAGTTCGTAGCTTGTTGTTTGTATTTCTTTTAGAGTGAAGATTTGATCTGTTACCGATCTTTCCTTTCTGAATCCGCATTGGTATTCACCTAGTGTTCGTTCTGCATACGTTCTCAATTTATTTTTTATGCATGTTGCCAGTACCTTGTACATTACATTCAGTAATGCTACTCCTCTGTAGTTCTCGCAATCTGTTTTATCTCTTTTCTTAAATATCGGGCATATCACAGCCATTCTCCACTCTTTTGGCATCTCCTCCCGTATCCACATTTCTCTTATTAAATTGGCTATCGTTTTATGCAATTTTTCACCACCATATTTGAGCAGTTCCGCCTGCATACCGTTTTCACCCGCACTTCGATTATTTTTCAAGTTCTTGATTACTTCTATTATCTCCTCTTCTTCTGGTAATTCATCTCCGTTACCTTCAATATTTTGCCTATTTCTTCTAGTCACAAGCTTTTCTTCTTGTCCGGTTAGTAATTCCTGGAAATATTCTGCCCATCTCTCCAATATGTCTTCCTTTGCCCCCACCAAATTTCCTTCTTTATCCTTACAAAATGATGTTCGTTAATGATATCCTTTTCTTATTCTTTTGGTGCCCTGGTAAAAGTTTCTTACTTCCTTGTTGTTATAGCTTTCTTGTAGTTTTTCTAGCTCCTTGACTTTATATCTTCTCTTACTTTCTCGGATTACTCTTTTACACTTTATCCTCTGTTCTTCATGTTTTTTCTTATTTTCTTCTGTTCTGTTATTCAGCATTTTTTCTCTTGCTTTTTCTCTCTTTATTATTTCCTTTTTGCATTTTATATCAAACCATTCATTCCTAATTTTAGCTTGGGGCATTTTTAATCTTTTTTTTGCCAACTCCATATTATTCTTCATTGATATTAACCTTTCTTCTATGTTTTGTTGTTCTACTTCTTGTTCCATTAGCCTTTCCATCTCTTCTCGATATTCTTCTTGCATTACTCTGCTCATCTGTATTTTTCGCCATTCATTATTCTTTCCTCTCTCCTTGTCCATTCTGTTTGGCAAGCTCTGCTTCAATTTTATTCCCAACATAAAATAGTCCGTATCTACATCCGCTCCTCGGTATGTTCTCACGTCCTTGATACAGTTTTCGTTTATGGTTTCTACCATTACATGGTCAATCTGGTTGATCGTTTTGGCGTCTGGGCTCATCCATGTACCTTTATGTATTTTTTTGTGTTGGTAGTGTGTGCTTTTTATTTTCATGTTCTTTGCCATTTCTTCCGAGGTTCCTCTTTTTGTCTACGACTTTTTCTCTTTCTCACACTTCCTTTTCCCACACTTTTCACTTTATATAAACTTCGATACACTCCTTTACAACACCTTTTTCTTTGCTGTGTGATAGACACGTATTAACGCTTATCTTATCGACACTCGAAAAAAAAAGTTAAATTACTTACCTTAAAAAATAAATACGCTTGGTTCGAATTTATTTAGCTTGCAGCTAGCCACAATGTACAAAATTTATTAACATTTTCTGTAAAAACAAAAGCAAGTTAAAAAACGAATGAAATTCAAAACTACCGGAATTTCATAAACATGTTAGAATAAGTGAGGATTACTAAACCTGAACCCGGACCTGTATATGACGTTAATGAAATACTCTGCCCTGACTAATAATTTTAAATAAATGCGTTGAGTAAGTAATACCAACCTAATTTGGTATTATTAGGTTGGTAATCAACTATAACAGTATTACTATATCAAAACACAGTTTATCATAGGTGTGTGAAGACAGTAGAAGAACCTAAATATAGAAAATCGAGAAGAATATTATTTTAGCTTCATTTATTGCAAATATTTTGGCTCACGCTAACATCAGAAGTGGAATTCGAACCAACGTTTAACTGCAAACGGATAAGTTTTTTTTTGTCGTGTTTTTTTTTGTTTTTGTTGGTTTTGTGTTTTATTTTTTCTCTCGTTTGGTTTAAAATGAATCAAAATACAGAAGATTCCCAAAATGCAATTCAAAATCCGGACGGATATCCGATGGACAAACGCACGATGCCGTTAATAGCAAATTTTTGATTGATGAATAATGGATTGAACAAATAAACGATTTAAAGAAACGAACTAAAATATCCGATTTTATTATGATATTGAAAGAGTGAGACGCTCTACGAGAAAATGAAAAATAAAGTTTTTCGATGGATGGAAACCATTTGATAGGAGTTGGAATAATTTGTGTATGACTTTTGAATAACGTTCCCCAAACAAGAAACATGGCACACGAAGCTAAACAAGGCAGCTAATATAGAAAGTTTAAACCTTGTTAGTTTATGTGAATACGGAATAGAGAAAATACGTAGTACCAACCTCAACTGGAATGGCAGAAAGTAATACGTTCCATTGGTGGAATGAATAACGATATTATTCGACAAAGAATACGAATAAATGTACCAAAGAATCAACAAGATCTTAAAGCTTTACTTCGACAATATGATAGCGAAATCAAAGATGATCATCGAAGAGTACCAAAACAACTCAAGCTAGATACTATGCAATCGTATGAGAAAAACGGAAATTATCAAAAAAAAATGTTTCAACTGTAAAAAAAAAATAGGTCATTCAAAGAAAGACTGTAAATATTCAGAAAACCCGAAGCATGCAATGAAAGAAATCTAAATTAAGAAGCAAAAGAAGTGTTATAATAGTAAAGAAATTCAACTTGTAGCTGAGGATTGCAAAATTGGCTTTGAGTCTACCGCCTTGCAAGCTCCTGGAAGAGAAGTCGATAGACAGTAGTTGTATTCCTGGCGTAGATGGCGTAAATCATGGGCTCCCAACCGGTGGTACGCGTACCCCTGGTGGTACGCGGGAACGTTTCAGGTGGTACGCGTAAGTGATGTGTGCAAGAGTGAAGATAAGTTCCATTACTCCTAATGTTGATATTTTAAATTTTAATCTTTAAAATATCGTTAAAAACTCGCTATTCTAGCTCCAGTTTTTAAAAAATTTTTCCCAGGTGGTACGCAGGTGCAAAAAGGTTGGGAACCCCTGACGTAGATTGATTGGTTGGAAGACGATTCGGCGTCCCGGATTGTGCGTTGTCATGGGAAATTATGGATTGAACTTGGCGTAGTTCTCAATGATGAGACCCCGAATTTGATATGTACTGGATAGTGATATAAGTGTGTTGTCAGGAATGGACGAAGAGTGGAAAGGTGGAGTCCCGAGCGTTGGATGATTTTTGTATATTGGTGAATGCACCGTAATCTTGGTTGTGATTGGCGCATTTTTGAAGTATCCGTATATTTGCTCTCGTAGAGAACAAAACTTCTAAACAGTCTATGGTTACTTTGGGTTTTTTGTTTAAACGAGCTGGCATCCAGGGGCAGTCATGACTGATAAAGCGGAAATTTTCACTTCATCGGAATTCGTTAATTGTTTTAAACGAGAAGATGTTGAATTGCACCTTAAAAATGTGGGAGTGCCCAGAGGTGGCGGACAGGTAAAATCAGTGATAAAAGTCTTGTCTGATCTAGTGAAAAGTGCGTTGAACAACAGAAAGGAGATTGAATGGTTTGCAATATTGACCGGAATTGAAGCAGTACTTAATGAAGGTAAAAGTTTGGCAACTTGATATACGTCGGATGCATTTATGTTCTGAGGGAAGAATCGCGCAAGTGGAAATAGGATTTGGCAACAGTAAGATTTGGAAAGCTAAGCGGGAAGTTTTTGGGACTAAGCAAAATTATAGAAATGCTGGCTAACGAACGTTGCGTATTTGGAGGTTGGAGAAACTAGTGAAAGAGGCTACTTATGAACAGTTGAGAGGCTGGTTTAACAGACAATTTTGAGGAAAATATGACTAGTGAAGCAATTTGATTCATTGCTTTTCTTTGGTAAGTACATTTATACTATAATGTACATTTTCACATATACAAAACAATACTGAAAGTAGCTGTTTACAGTACAGAAACGTAAAATTTTACTTTATAGTACAGAAATGTCAAAACCTCAATTGTTTTATGTGCAATCCTACTAAAATGTACACTTTGACATATATTTTTGACGTATTTTGTGAATTTTAAATATTTTATTGCTTAGCAACATACGTATTTCGTTAAATTATTATCGTACATTTTTTTGCAGAAAATGTGCATTTCATTCCAATTACACATAAAATAGTTTATGCGCTTTATCCTTAAGGTGCCTTTTTGGCATTTGCGTGGTTATAGACTTCGTCTGCGCCTCAGTCTATAATTTTCCGCGCTCATGCCAAGAAGATGCACTTTCAGGACTTGGTGCATAAATAACTATTACGGACGGTAGAACCAAGTTATTTAAGGCGTTGCGGCCGAGTTATTTAAGGCGTTGCGGCCGAGTTATTTAAGGCGTTGCGGCCGAATTATTTAAGGCGTTGCGGCCGAATTATTTAAGGCGTTGCGGCCGAGTTATTTAAGGCGTTGCGGCCGAATTATTTAAGGCGTTGCGGCCGAGTTATTTAAGGCGTTGCGGCCGAGTTATTTAAGGCGTTGCGGCCGAATTATTTAAGGCGTTGCGGCCGAGTTATTTAAGGCGTTGCGGCCGAATTATTTAAGGCGTTGCGGCCGAATTATTTAAGGCGTTGCGGCCGAGTTATTTAAGGCGTTGCGGCCGAATTATTTAAGGCGTTGCGGCCGAGTTATTTAAGGCGTTGCGGCCGAATTATTTAAGGCGTTGCGGCCGAGTTATTTAAGGCGTTGCGGCCGAATTATTTAAGGCGTTGCGGCCGAGTTATTTATGGCGTTATTCAAAATTCAAAAAAAAAAAAAAAAAAAAATGTCACGGGGACGCGACAATTGCAGGAAGGCCGTGTTAGAATAAGTGAGGATTACTAAACCTGAACCCGGACCTGTATATGACGTTAATGAAATACTCTGCCCTGACTAATAATTTTAAATAAATGCGTTGAGTAAGTAATACCAACCTAATTTGGTATTATTAGGTTGGTAATCAACTATAACAGTATTACTATATCAAAACACAGTTTATCATAGGTGTGTGAAGACAGTAGAAGAACCTAAATATAGAAAATCGAGAAGAATATTATTTTAGCTTCATTTATTGCAAATATTTTGGCTCACGCTAACAAACATAATGAGCAATCCCCAACATAAAAGGATATGAGGAGCAGACATTCTATATGCAGTTTGTCCATTTTCATAAATTTTTAGTTATACATGGCATTGTAATCTATACGTAAAATACCACATATTTTAATTACAAAAGGGCGTTCTAAAAAGCATCTATCCGGGGTAAAAAAATTGTTGAAAATTACAAAGACAAACTAAATGCAGTTTGTCCAGCGCTGTGGTACTAACGTATAGCAGTATGTCCTTCATACGTAGATTTAGCCGCTGTTTTTCACGTGTGTGCCCTCTCCGGTCTAATATTAAGTCTTTATCAATAGGTTTATTGTTGTTATTAGACCTAATGGCATTAATAAATATGGAATAATACGGAAGGTGAACATGTGGGCGATGTTAATCAAAAAAGCAGGAAAAAAAACGAAATATTGCAAGAAAAGATCGTAAGAAGGAATGTAAAATTGTTTCTACTAATAAGATTTTTTTGTAATACCGATGCTTTATACTCTTTTTTTGTCTTAAAATGGGCAAGTCGACAAATTTCAAGTTTTAAAGACAAACAAACTGAAGTTTGTCCAATGTAGACAAACAAAGTGCAGTATGTCCAATACATTTTTGAATTTTTTTGCCAAACCGTCAATCGAATATTTTCCGCATTCATGATACTTCATAGGGTATTTTTTTCCGTATTTTTGCAAAAATTACTTTTTTGGTAACTTATCATGTAAACCTGTGGTAGTTTTTCTGCTCTCCTGAAAATTTAAGAAAATGGACATACTGCATATAGAAAGTCTGCTCCTCATATAAAGATTCCTCCAAATATAAAGAAAACCGTCAATATCTGCCACTGCAAATAAACTATAAATGTAATGTAAAACTGTACCAATATGCGAATTACTCCAGCAATTTTTATGTGATTATGATTAATGATTATATTGTTATCGATTCTTGTGTACAGGGTGGCTCAATTTCGATCCTTTTTATGGGGAAATCGGTAACTATGGGAGATATCAAAAAATGGATGGCGCATCCTCGATCTCTTTTTTTGAGAAAATCTCAATGGCAAAAACCAGAATTTGCTATCTTTTTTTGTTTTCGAGTTATAGCCAAAAGTTCGATAAATAACTTTTCTATAAATGTCGATATTTTGGTTGTTTTTGAAGTTACTAAAAAAGTGTTAACACTTTCTCCAGACACTTTTTTAAGGGCAACAAAATGAGATAAAGAGAATTTAAATATCTAGATTAGTTTCCGAGTTATAACATAAAGTTGTGTTTTTTTAAATAGAAACCATAGTTCGCTATGACATTTTTAAATGGCGTTTTTTATCCTCTTTTCAATGATGTATAACATGTGGGGTTTAATATTTTAGTTTCATCTCATTTTATTATAAAATGTAATAAAAATAAAGAAGAATAAAAAATTTAATATAATAGTAACTGTTTTTAGTAGATAACAATAAAAAAATTCAATACTTAACAAAAATTACAGTAAGTATTCAAACTGAACTTAGTTGTTTACAATAAATATAACTTTATCAAAACAAACACTACGAAATTGGCATCTAATAAAAAATTCTTTTACCCATTAGTTTTTAGTAGGAAAATATTTGTTTAGTTAGATAATTACTAAAATATTATGTAGCACATGCAAGAACAGCATTATAACTAGCTTGAATGAAGAACTCCAACATATCGTATTTTTCATAGTGTTCATAAGCCATTTTACATTTACGTGAAATAACAGGTAAATATAATAACATATTATTAGAATATCTGATAAATATTTAATATTTTAATTACAGCAACTAAACTAATATTTTCCTACTAAAAACTAATTGATAAAGGAATTTTTTAGATGCCAATTTCGTAGTGTTTGTTTTGACAAAGTTATATGTATTGAAAATAATAGACTTCAGTTTGAAAACAATTACTTTAATTTTTGTTAAATATTGAATATTTTTTATTGTTATCTACTAAAAACAGCTACTATTATATATTAAATTTTTCATTCTTCTTTATTTTTATTACATTTTTGAATAAAATGAGATGAAACTAAAATATTAGACCCCACATGTTATACATCATTGAAAAGAGGATAAAAAACGCCATTTAAAAATGTCATAGCGAACTATGGTTTCTATTTAAAAAAACACAACTTTATGTTATAACTCGGAAACTAATCTAGATATTTAAATTCTCTTTATCCCATTTTGTTGCCCTTAAAAAAGTGTCTGAAGAAAGTGTTAACATTTTTTTAGTAACTTCAAAAACAACCAAAATATCGACATTTATAGAAAAGTCTAATTATCGAACTTTTGGCTATAACTCGAAAACATAAAAAGATAGCAAATTCTGGTTTTCGCCATTAAGATTTTCTCAAAAAAAGAGATCGAGGATGCGCCATCCATTTTTTGATATCTCCCATAGTTACCGATTTCCCCATAAGAAGAATCGAAATTGAGCCACCCTGTATACAGACTGCGTTTTCCTTTTGGGGAAGATTAGTAATAAGTTATAAAGCTTGAAACTTTTTTCAGGGATAATAACACGTAGTTTGCACTCCCCAATTAATAACTATTAATTTACTTCAATGCATAACTACCCAAAGGTTTGAACAAACTTTCCCTTGAATTAAAAACTCTAAAAATGTATCCATACACATTGCACCCATGACCTCCAAATTACAAAAATGAAACATTTAAATTTTTTTTTTTATTTAAAAACTATTAAAATCTCGTTAATCAATTTAAGCGCGTCACTCTCACTCTCAAGCAATTTTAATTAAAATCTTGATACAAAATACCATAAAGACGATTAAATTGATTCTAATAAATATTCACCTGATGGCAGGCAAAGAGTTTTGCAGCACTTACAAAGAAAGCTTTTCATCCTTACTTTTGGTTTCCACAATATAGGAAAATGACGGGCAAAACGGGATACCCGAATTTTCTAGCACCAGTATAGTGCCATCTATGAGCCGATCTAAACACATTTTCATTACTGTGTTACAGACAGGTACATTATCGGCTGGACCTGCAGTCTTTGTTGAATCCTCATAAAGAATGAATTTTAGTTTTTATGTGACAAATTTACAATATTAATATAGATTTAACTCAATGCAATTATTTTATTCTACAATATTATTGTTGTCTTCCATAAATTGTTATAGGACAAAATGGAGTAGGGTATAACTACTGTGACCAGACGTCCCGTTTTGAACTAGACCGTCCCTTTTTTTGATTACCTGTCCCGACAATGACCTCCGGGACGCAAAATTGTCCCATTTTCAGAAATCGTGTATAAAATATTAAAAAAAACATGCCAAGAGTTTTATTCTTATTTAAAATCATCACCAGCTGTTATATATTTTAGATATATTTTTTTAATTTGTAATAATTGCTAACTTTTTTTAAATAAATAACTTAAAAAAAAGTGTTTTTTGACAATTTACTGATAAGGGGGAACTGAGGGGGGGGTCCCGTTTTGAGTCAAAAAATAAATGGTCACGTTAGGTATAACAGGTACCCATTTCATCATATTTTAAGATAATGAATGTTCAAAGTAAATTAAAACAAACAAAAAAATCATTTCTCTTGTCCAAACAGTCGTAAATGGGCACACAATTTGAGTGCAGATATAAAAGATGACTATGACTAAAAGCAACGTTTTTTGTAAGCAGTGTCAGAATAATTCTGAGGCCTAAACTCGACTAGACCCCATTTTGCCCCTTTCGGCAGGCAAAACAGGGTAAAGTGCATATTTGTAGATGTAGGTTATTTCGTAAGTCATGTGTGGTTTTTTATTAATTAAATTCGCATAAATAAAGAGTTAATAATACAATAAGTCTGAGTTTTCATGTCCAACATTATAAATCAAAGGTTTTTATTTGTACCCTTAGGTACCCCATTTAGCCCGTCATTCTCCTACTAACAGCCCCTTATTAGACATTACATTTCTCAAAAGATGTTAAAAATGCTTCTCTATGTAAAGATTAAAAACGACAAACCAGGTTGAAATATTTTAATTTTACTGTATTAAAACTTATTTAAACAATAGTAAAACTTATGAATTTCTAACACAAACTATAAATTAAAAACGGTTAAACTTTTAACAAATACTTGTTACACAATAATGATAATAATAATGATCATCATACTTGTATTAGTGAAATACATAAATAATTATGAACTATACTTCTCTAAACAAGCCCATTAATGGTATTTTAATAAATTGCAGTTTAATTATATTATAATATCATAAATCGAGCATACATCAACAACAATAAAATTAGTTTACAATTACAAAAATTAACAAAAACAAAATGGCAAATTGTTATAAATTGAGGCACTTAACCGTTAAAATTACGTCCAAAGTTATAATTTTCATAAAACACAGATCAGGATAAAATTCATAATGGCCTTGTAAAATTAGCTGGAAACATTCCCTTTTCACCATCTCCTTCCTTCATTCCCATCAGCCATCCCTCCTCCTAAAATCAATTTTAAAATATTTAGAGATTTAGTAATATGCAATCCCAAGTGAAAATTATCTCACCTGCTCTTCTGGATCTTCATATTCAATAACTTGAATTATTTCATCTACATCAAATGAAAGTTCATCAACATCTTCTCTGTTGTACTTGTAGGTTGCTTTTACTCTATATAGAACTCCAGGTGGTAAGTTATCAGTTGTAGCACCTTAAACCAAAGTAGAATAAGTAAATTCTTCTAATAATAATTTGTAAATTTAACATGAACAGTAAAATATAACTACAATTTGGTGTTCTAAAAATAATCTATCTGTGGTTTTCAGCAAAATTATTGCAATTTAATAATTTCCCACCATTATTTTTGTGCACCTCTCTATACTACATTTGTTAAAATATATTGTAATGTAACAAAATATCTTAAGGGTGCAGTATCCAGTGCATTGGAGGATTTTTCTAATAGTTTCAAAAAATTGTTTTCTAATTTTTGCAGAACTTTTTTCATGTTTTAAAAATAAATTTGAAATTCAGGAGATAAAATTTTCTTTTATAATAGTTCCTAAATATAGAAAATAATCTTCAAAGCTCCCCCACACAATCTGTTCTCAAAATTTTATAATTTTTAAACATGTTGCAAGTGAAATTTTGAAATTTTTTTAATAATTTGTAGAGAAATTCTAAAGCAGAATTGTGTAACTTTTTATTTTTTTGAGTAGTTGGAAAATTCTAACAAGGTTAAATCATATTTTTTTTAAAGTTGATCAATTCTTTTTTCGTGGAATTTAATTGTACAGGAATCCCCAAAAATTGTTTTCATATTTTATGACTGACATTTTTGATTTTTTGAGATTTTTCAGGTATCTTTTAATACAAAAAAAATGAAGAAATGTAAAAAAAAATAGTTTTTTCCTTCTGAAATCAACAGGAATTAAATTGAAAGAGTGAAATTTTGCGCACGCCTGTCTTTTTACATAACAAACTTATGTAAATAAAATTGCCATAAAATTCCAAATGGGTATTTTTAACATACTTATCCGGCGAGACCCTTTAATCAAGAATTTTGAGCTATGACACCAATTTTTTTTAAATCTAGGAAAGTAGATGGACTGTTAGAAATCAAAAATAATTAGGTGTATAATAAATTTAAAAAATAGAGACCCTGTATAAATACGCCACTATATTTATTCATGCTTTTAATTATTTATAAAAAATTAAAAACACGGTAATAAGAATTATCAAGTTTATAATATAACTCGCTGAAAAGTCAGTCCATGGTGTGCAACTCAATCCCAGGGAAATTGATTTTTAGGAAACAAATAATATTTATTTTATTGATTTTCTGATATAAAACTCATTGTTTATTACTTAGATTTCTTTCTATTTATATGAATATTTTTAGAACATTCCAAACGCATCCTTTATCACAATAACTAACAATCTTGTGTGATGGTGCCTATGAAATAAACTAAAACTTTTCAGTTTAACTTTTTTAAAACTGATTTTCATTAATATTGAATATACAGTAGAATCTCGATAATGTGAACATAAAAATTCCGGTATTGAGATTGTTGACCTTAAATGAGGTGTTAACAACAAGTTATAAATCTGTAGTATGCAATATTTTAATGAAAGAAAAAAAATGAAGAAATATAATATAAAATACATAATTTTCATATAAAATCTGATAGAAAGCATTAAAATAAAGCGTTTAAGGTAAGAAGGAATGTTAAATTACTATTAGTTTAGCCAATAATTGATTTTAAAATTGACACTTTTACGCAACTTTAGCTCTTATTAGCACCATTCTGTTATCGGCATGTGAGATTTAAACTAGTAAACCACTAAATAGGAGAGGGGCAAACATATTTTTTAAGAAAACTAAATGAAATGTTAATAAATGCTAACGGGAAAAGCCTCAAATTCACCATTATGGACCAAAGTTTAAGAAAAAATCTCCGGGGTAGTGTCCATAAACCCCGCGTAAATTGGGGAACCCCCCAAAGCCCCCGTTCGCCTACTTCTTGACTTTAGGCCAACCACTACTGATCCCCTAATATTTTTGTATAATAAACAGACGGAAAATATTATTGAGCTTACTGGTAACAAATTGATAAATCCGATCCTGAGGAGGAAAGTTGATGAAAATTATGATTGAAAATTGGGTCGCAAATACTGAAAGGTTGAGAAATATCAGCTTAGGCTTTTGCCTGTTCTGACTTATAAGTCTTGCCAACGCTTTCTTGGGAAGCCAATATCCCTGTTCCCTTTTGGGTGGTAATTATTACTGTTTGTAATTATGCTAATAAGGACTAAATTTGCATGAAAAATGTAAATTTTAAAATCACTTATTGACCAAACTAATCGAAATTTGACATTCTTCTATTTGACATCCCTTCTTGCCTTAAACAATTCATTTGAATGCTTTCTATCAAATTCCATAGAGTTTTTATTAACTACTATAATATTTTCTGTTTTGGTTTAGCGTGCTCTACCCGTTTTTTTTTCATACTGTGAGAAAACATTTATTTTCGTTGCAGAAATGATACACTGTGCAATCCGTTTATAGTATACCTTTATATACCGTTTATAGTGTACTTCAAGGAACAAAACAAAATAGTACATTATAAGCGAGAGTTCATCTTAACTGTATTTCAATACAGAGGTAACCTGGATAACAGAAGAGTTTATGTCTAAAAATTTGTCTATCATATGCAAGTTTCCACTACAAATATGAGTCCATTATAGATGATAGACCTCCAAGGTATATAGATTACAAGGTATGATCTATATGTGAACGAAAACTCGTCTTGTACTGCGCATAGTCACGTAGCGTCCGCCATATTGAATTATTAAAATTTTAGATTAATTGACTAGATGGCGCATAATTATATCTTTTAATCTATATACTTTGATTGGTCCAGGTAACTATTAAACGTCAAGGTAGATGTCTCTACTGTCTATTTCAGTCACCAGCCGTCCGCCATATTGAATATTTTGACGTTTACAGATGCGCAGTATCATACCTTGTAAATTTATCTACCTTGATAGACCTCACTATATATTAAAAATTATAAAATAATAACACAATTTTTTTTTAATGGAACAGCTTACAGTTTTCATTTATTTTTGATTTAAAATGAAAGAAAAAATTATTTTATTTGATTAGTAGTTTCATTATTAATTTATTCTTTTTATTTAAAATATCTTAAAAAATTAAGAGCTATATTGAGTTCTTCTTTAGGTCCCCAAATCTTTAACATCTATTTTACAAACACAAAAAAAGAGATGTAGGTATCAGTAAAACAGTTAGTAAAATAAAAATTAGGATTCTGGGAATCCCAAACTCAAATTTTCATTTTACGGATTATTCGATAGTTAAATCTAGCAATTGTTTTAATGAATGACTTAGAAAATGAATTATTCGATAGTATAATAGCATAATTAAGAAAAGAAAGAACTTCAATACAGCTGAAATATTTAACACCACATTTTGTAAGTCCTCTGTAATTCTGTTTAACTGCACAACAAATAAAATTGCAATTTCGTGCGCACAAAAAGCCTGAAAACTAACATATTATTTATTAACGCACACTGTGTTTAACATAACATGCAACAGATAACACATTCAGTTTCAGTGAGGTTTGTGTCAACTACTTGCTTACCTGATGTACATGAAATCAAATACTAAAAACATGAAAGATAGTTTTAGTGGAGAGACAAAACTTAAAATATTTTTATAGGTAAATAGGAAAAAAAATGTAATCGTCAAGTTTAGACTTTACGATACCTAAATAATAAATTAAATCAGTACATATGTACTTACCAACAGGAATATCGTATAACTCTTCTACTTCTTTTGGTGGACTATCAGCAACAGTTTTATCATTTGTCGTTACAACAACTTCATGACTATTACTATTTTCAACAGGCGAAGCTTTGTGTGAATTTGTTGGAATTGAGTTAATGGGTGGTAATTCAGGTGTTACTGGCTTAGAGGAATTGGAATTTGAAGTACTTTTTATTTCAAGCTCAGGTTCTGGTTCTGGATCTATATAGTTGCGGATATCTAATTGTTCGATTTCAGGTGTTTTAGGGGTAATTGTAGCTAAATCTTCAGCTGCAAAACACACGCTTGGTTAATATATTCAGTAATGTTTCATAATACTGAATAAAAATACTTTCAATTTGTACACATCTATGCACAACGCTGACGTGACGTTTATCAAAGATTTATTTTTGAATTACCGTGAAAGATAAATCAAATTAATCTTCTTATTCTAATGGCTGCGCGTCACGTTTATGCCAATAAAACTATTTAGAAATTTTTATTGGATAGTTGTTGCAGAAAAGAGTAAAAATAAACTGAAATTGACTGCATTGTGCATAAACCCACCTCCAGAAAAAAGAAAGTTTAGCTCATTAATAAGTAAAACAAATTTTTTACGTATAAAGCTTGTACAAATTGGTAGAAATTTTTTATCATAATTTACAATTTGTTAGTAAATTAGCCATTTGCTATACTACTGTGCATAACATAATTTGATCGATTTATTATACTACAAAATTATTCCCAACACTTCCAACATTCAATATTATTATCACACAACTATAACACAACAAAAGTTAGAAGAAACAAAAACTAAAACAACATAACACTGGCAAAAAGAAGCTGAATTATTCGGGATATACCACCTAAATTTAGTAGCAATCGTGTAACCTGGGACTTGGGTGATGGGTATCTTAGCTTTTTGCGAGTTACATTATTAAATGAAAACAACAGTCCGCTACAATTATTATTAGTGAACGCCCATGACGCAAGTCCCTGGTTAGAAGATTACAACTATTATGTTAATAACCGTTAATTTTAGAATATTGTAAGAAGTTCGCCGTTTTTGTGTCATCAATGAATTTTTTACGTAGAATTAACGTTCAAGATCAAATATTTAAAAATAAACTGTATTAAAATAAAATTGACCTCAAAATTACTAATTGAAATCCAGAAATTTCATCAAAGAATACCAAATCTCTTCGAAGTACTTACTTTTTTAGATCAGGTTTTCTTATAAATTAGTTAAAAAAAATCATTAAAATTAATAAAAAAATATTCTACCTACAGTACCGCAAATCTTGGGTGGCACTTCATATCTAGGTGGAAAACATAGAGAGGAAATATTCGGAGAAAAAGTGATGTATATTACGCTTGATAAATTTATTCACTACAATGCTACATCAATTAAATTTATGAATTACTAATATATAACAAATAAATACATCATTTCCTTCCAGATACTTTCTCCCAAATGTTATCCAGATTTTCGGTACTATAATTTCATTCTTAGTGTCGACTCTACATTTCAAGTTAAATGGTTAAGTAACTGATATTTAATAAATCAATTCGATAAAATAAATACCCTTCAAACACCACAACCAATCAAACTAATATTTTCTTAAATCTCTACTAAATTAAGAATGTTAGTTTAAATTTTTCCAAAAATAATATAATTATAATCATTAACCTAGCAAGTAATTATGTATACCTCAAAACCAAACATAAAATTATAAACCTATTACCATCAGGATTTAAAAAAAATTAAGTAAAGAAAACTTACGTGTGGATACGTTATTTACAGGTGAGGAGGAAATATTATTAACAATGGTGGGTGAAGTATTGCTCGTTGTTCTTGTTAAAGTAGAACCATTACTCTTTTTTATACTGTATGAACCTCTTTGACTGTCTGTTGCTAATTTATCAACAATGGCTTCAAGTTCAGCAAATACCTACATTATTAAAAAAATAAACAAATACATTAAAAAAAATTAAAATGTAGTAAAAAAATAAACATTTAAATAAAAGAACAATAAAAAGCTCATTTGTAAAAACAATTAAATTTATCACTTCAAAAGTATTATATAACTACATTATGTTTAACCCTGGTTCTAACATGCTATTGAGAAACAGTTCAGATTTATTACTGTGAACTTTTCGAACTTTTCCAATAAATTAAGCATCTAATTTTAATTTCACCACGGAAGTCTAGCACGAATATACAAATCGCGCAAACTTCTATTTCTTACTGTTTGCATCATCAAGAGACTGTTTTAAATATCCTGTATACTCAAGCTAAATAAATTAAATAAATAGATAAAAATTTTAAATTTGTAATTGAAACAGTAATAAATAAATTTTAAAAATTAACATATAGACAACACAAATCAAATTTTAAATTATTAAAACATCAAATGATAGCAACAACCTGAAATCTTATAATCAACTTATTAATTTTTAAATTTTACTGCATGTAGTATATTGGTGTGGCCGAATAATTTTGTAGTAATTGCAAAACTAGATGTTTGTTTGATTACATGAAACCATGAAAGATATATTGAGCAAAGCAAGCATTTTTTATATTGTTCCTTGAATTTAAATTTAAAAATGACTAAAGCGCACCTTAGAATTCTCCGCATGAAAAACTTGTTGAGCACAAAACAGTGATTGTAAATTTGTTACAAGGAATAAAATTCTTGAATCATATAAGGCAGGTAATTCGTCGTGTAATTCCGAGTTTAACATATTGTATGTTCTTTTGGCTTCCTCCAATTGTTCACGTCCTTTACTTAATTTAGCATCATCCCTCTTCTTCGACATTCCTAATTGAAGTGCTTGAAAATTGTGTCTTTGTCCATCATAATCTACCAATTTACGTCCCCGTTTATCAATTTTTTTCTAAACAGTTAAAATCGAATCAATAAGAGAAAAAATAGGGAAATAAAACTTACTCTCATTTCTCCAAATTGACTTTGATATGTGTTGAGTGGTATCATAACTTGATCGCCTAATTTATGAGTAAAGTCTTGCCATAAAATATCAATTGACTGTGCTTGTATAAAAAGATCATCATGACCAGACCATTGAGTCTCGTATATCTCTCCAATTGATTCCATTAAAGACCTAGATGCAGTTTGAAGTGCTAAAATATGTGGCATATAAATGTGTGTTGATATGAAATTTACAACGACGATGCAATAAATTATATAATATGACCCAAAGTGTAACGTGGAGTCAGATCCACGGCACCTAAAATTTGGAAGTGGCTGAGATTCAAACTCAACCATAAGCTCTGCAGTAGACCCCTTACACCTACACCCAACTGCTTGTTAGACATAAACGTACAAACTGGAAATAGGAGCGTTTTGTAGTAGGCAAAAAATATGGTAAATGGATTGCAAACTATATTTTGAATGAAAAGTAAGATTACAATAAAGATTTGCATTATGACCTTAGAATAAACGTGACTAACAATAAGATGTAAGATGTAGGTTTTTTAAAGTGCAGTAGTCAAGTGTAAAACCTTCCAAATTTTAGAGAAATCGTCCTCGAAAAAACATTTAAGTTTTGTAAAAACAAAACATACATAATTATATATTATATTACAATAATTTCAAAGCATACACTAATTGCTGAAATTGCAATATCGTGTGGTTATTACTTGAAAAGCAAGTGCAATTTTAATAAATGTAAATATCGAACAAAATTGTGGGTAGGTTAGGTAGTTGAAAGTTTCTCTGCTTTCCTAACATTCCACTACTCATAGACCTACTATTAGTGGGAAGAAATGGAAAAGGTCGAATTTGAGAATTTAAAATTCAAACGTAGATAGTATGTAGGTTAAATAATTTTAGTGGGTAAAGGTGCGTTTAGTTAGCTCAATATTATCTTCTCTTTGTGTGGGTCTGATTTAAGCACTCATTAATATGCAACAAAGAAATAGTGTAACTTTTTAACAAACATTGAATGAATGGAAATTTTTTTAACGCACCTAGTACTGATCATAACCAATTAAAAAATTTCTCTTTCCCTTTTCAATCAATTGAAAATGCTAAATCCTTGTAGATTACATATTTTAATGTATCGTCTGCCACATAATTAACATTTTCTTTAAAAAAACAAAATTACCTCTTACGCAACGAATGTAATTACTAAATTCCTTTTGTAATTTATTTGCTGAATTTTGTTGCCTATTATAATTTTGAAGATGTTCATCGAATATATCGTCCGCAGTTCGATCGACTTTTCCCAAATTTTGCAAAATCTGTAAAAATAAATAAGAATTACAATCAAAATAAATTTGCGCTAAACGCTATAATCTAAATAGATAATTATACTAAATTTAACTTGATTTTGAAAATGTTTTGACCAAAAAATATTTTATTTCGTAAATATACTAAAAGTATTATTAGAATTTATTTTAATGGGATAAGCATATATACAAGGTGTTCCACAAGTACTGTAGTTTTTGAAATCGAATAAAATTCTTTTGAAAAATTTTAATAATAAAAATTTTACTAGTGCAGGTTGTAGAGAACTGAAAAGTTCACCACGTATCAGTGACATGTCATGATTGAAATGTTTCTTAGGCCACATTTCAAGGATCCTGAAAATTACAAAAATGCTGCATACAAGAGGTCAATTAAGCTTCCAAGGTCTCTTTGCAACCTGCAATATTAAAATTTCAATTGAGTAGCTTGAAATCATTTTCAAACTACATACTTAAAAATCCACTACATAATTATTTGAACTCGCAGTATATTACAGGTAAAAATACATAGAACTTCGCATTGCACGCACAAATTGAATCATTATTTTTTAATGTTAATAGGTATTTACTTTTTACTAGGCGCGCACTTGGAAATGTATGACTTCATTTAAGCTGTTAATCGATAACATTATTATCGTACTTCGTACTTTTGTGTTCATATTATAATTCCAAAAAAAAACTTTCAAACAATAGACAAACACTGTAACAAAAAATAATAAATTGTAGTTAATTGTAGTAAATAATAGCAAAAGACTGAAAACTGACGTGTTACCAAATAATACGAGTAAACATAAATAAGGGGTATTCACACTGACGTGTATTAAACCCTTTTATTTTTACTCCGTTTGTAACGCCAAATAAAGTTGTGTATTACTAGGCGTTGCTAGGATATTACAACGGTGTATAAATACAACACCAATACACGAGCCAGTGTGAATACCCCTATTGTTTTTCTGATAATTAAAATTAAAAATGTTCGCCAACGCTTTCGGTTTTTTTATCATCGAGAGATTCATTAAACCAGAAATATTGTGCACTTTAGTTCCGAAAAGCATATGTTACGCTTATTAGTGCAAACAAAATAAAACCAATACTCCACCCCAACATGTTTTCTTGCATTTAACATCTACCGGGCCACTTTACCTTCTTTGCCCCTATATTTTTATTTTCTTTTTTGTGTATGGATGCTATTAAATATACAATACTGTTTTCATACCCAAGTAATAAATTGCATTCTTCTTCTTCTTCAAGTGCCTATCCGAACCCGGATGTTGGCGATCTTCCTGGCTAAGCCAAGAAGACTTTACCAGGGAAATGTTAATGGGGTGGTTTTCCTTTGCCTTCCCCCATAGTTGTCAGATCGACTTTGGACTTTTTACATCACAGCACATCAGATGCAATCAGGATTAGAACCACGGTGCCCCGCTCTCTAATCTATCCGTGTTTGATTTACGCCAGACTGCTGGTCTTTGCATTGAATTGCATTATTAGAATGCAATCATTGTATTATTAAGATCAAATAACCCACATAGTTGACTTGAAGGGAGACTTGATCCTTAAGAGCGATTTTTGACAATTCTGGTTCTATCAATGTTATTATTGTCATGCCATAAATTTAGTGGTAAGTGGTGAAGTGGTATGTAAATGCTAACTTATTTAAAAATATTCATCCTTTCTTTTCAATAAGCAAAATAAGAAAAAATGGATCAAGTCTCACTTTTTCGTACATAATATAATAATTTAATAATAAATAATACTATGTGAATTATTATTCTACGACTTTCGAGATAGCCATATTATACTCAAAAATTGTTGAATATTTGTGTTTATTATCATTTATCGATTATGCCCATAAACATAGAGGCAAAATTCTTGTAGTAATTATAATTATGTTTCTTTGCCAATAATTTCCATCCCAGGGCCTCCAAAACAGTCTAGCTCAGTATTAGTTCTTCATATCATCATTAATAAACAAAGATTACATTTTGTTGTAATTAAACTATATAACAATATACTCTATTCTGAACATTGTTCACTTAATAAAGAATTGCAAATTATCCTAGTGATAAGAGCAAGTGAGCAATTGATGTAATCTTTGAATAGATATGTAATAATGAATTTAATTAAATTTGTATACACGTAACCAACAAGATAGTATTACGGTATAATATTTATAGAATAAATTATTTTCAACGCTACATCAAGGTTATTTATTATAATTAACATTGTTTAGTTTTTATATAAATAAAATTTTAGCACATCAAATTTTGTACAAAAAACTTTTTGTAATAATATTGTTTTAGGAAAATACTTTTGAACCAAAAGAAAAGATTATTATTTTTGATTTTTGAAATATAGGTGGTGTTGATCTCTATAATTTAAGTTGAACAATATAAGAATATAACCTGAACTAAAAGCAATAAAATGACTTAAGTTTGGTAAAATGCTAATTTAACATTAAAGGGTTGAAAAATCCCTAGTTTATTTCCACTGGATTGTGTTGATTCAAATAGACACGACACAAAGCATTGATTCAGTTTAAGCAGGATGGATAGCCTCTTTTCATAAACTCAATAATTATTGTATAACCACTGCTTGCATACCGAATCCAATTCTATTCCTGCGTTAAAAGACAAGATGGTAGGTATTTCACTACAAAGAGATACCCTACCCTAAGTCGCAATGCGGCTTGCCGGCAGGCCAAGTGCCTGAGACCCGTAGGACCTCCCATGCGCTTGAAATACTTGGATTTCAAATTTCTAGTGGAACAAATTTGTCTAATTTTATATTATATTCTGAAATATATGAGTGAAAACAAAGTGGCTAAGTGTATAGGTAATTTTGATATGAAATCTGACCCATAACCATGCAAGTTAAAATTAAAACAAAATAAAATTATGAATTACGTGGTTGACTATTGGAGAACTTACCTAAATCAAGTTGAGGCTGTACAATATTGTTTATAAATTTAGATAATTTATGCATTAGTTTTTATTAATTATTACAATGGCATAATTTATTTGTCTTGGTGATATCTTGACTAACAAGAAATATCCTACTAGACAGGATATGAAATATCTGATAAAACTGCAAATGTTATTCTATACTCAGCATTAGCTATTAGTAATAAACAATAAGCAAAATATGTAATAATAAATACATTTTAATATCAGCTAATCAAATTTTAAATTTGCTTTTATTAGAACGTTTAACAGTAAAACGAACTTCTATCAAATAAGAATTTCTGTTTCTAACATAATATACACTTCATGTAGACAATTTTTATTAACCACTTTATGCCTACATTAATTGCGGGTGGTCAACGTTAAACAAGAATGCGACATGTATATTAATTACACCTACAGTCCATTAAACAAGGACACGGCAAATGTGAGAGTGGGCGTATTAACGCGACGCTGTATCTAAAAAATTTTAAATTTTTAATCAACAAAAAAAAGAATTAAAACTGACTATCAGTGCAGTCCACATACGCCCAATCGTTTTCTTGTTAGTATAAACGTCAAGAGAGTGAACTTAATAAAAGCTTTTAATAAATACTAGGGTGTACCTATCACAAAATTTTAAAATGGAATTTTGAAGATATACATAAAGTGTTATTGTTTCATAATCACAATTTAATATTTACTATTAGATAACAAAATTGATTTACTGGTACATAATACAATAATTTTTTGCGTAGTTAAATAGCATAGCAGCACATCTAAAATCGAATTTTATAAATGAAATTTTAATTGCTATTGAATTAAAGTTGTTAACAAAAATGTATTGTTGGTTAGCAACGCTTTCTATATTATTTTGTTTAAAAGTTAAAACAATCCAGAAAAAATTTTTATTTATTTAGGTATAATTTTGTAGAAAACAAACTTGAGTAAAATTGTTAGCCCACAATAGAAAAAATCAGTTGCCTTGAAAAAATTAATGAAAACATTTTTATCTCTAACCAACCTACTATAATATATTTTGCATTTTCCTAAAAAAATAAATAATTTGACTTCTAAGAAGCCTTAATATTTGTATTGTATATTTTGTAATCTATTTTCCTGCTTTTAACGTATGTATCCTATTCAATCCACATAACATAATAATATAGAATTGCGGCGGTTTAATTTGGCCGGGTTTGGGCAATGTGCAGAAACGAACATTAAATGCACGGCAGCACTGAAACGTTCTCCCTCCACATCTACTGTGCAGAAAATTAGGATCCAGCCGGCCAAGTTAAACCACCGCAACTCTACATCATGTAAGAAATAATGTGGACTGTTTAAATATGTTGATTTTTTTCGTTTCCTTGAAAAAACAGAAATAATATTTAAAAAATTGTATGCTTATTGCAAGGTGTGAAGAAAAAACTTTTCTAAAGCTGTGATAATGTTAGGAAAATGACACTACCCCACTACTACCCTTGACTTTGTCCATCGTAGAGTTTTTGGATAAAGCCATAAATATTATAAAATTCTCGCCACAAACATTTTCAAGGAAGCGCCTAAATTTAAAAGTCAGTGTTGCGAAAAAATGTTGAGGCAAAACTGCAGTGACAGCACATACAGTACTTGAAATTTCAACGATTTTAATGCAGAATATTAAATATTGCTATGTTAACTGTGTCATTATGTATTTTAAATTGTTATTAATTGTGCGTTTTTCATATAAAATCGCAAATTAAATTAATCAACATGTGAATCCGTTATCAAAACTGATTAAAAATTATATCATGTCCTTTGGAAAATTCTCCTTTCCGTTAAAAAAATTATCGCTGTATCTATAACCAATTTTGAGCTGTTTATGTAGTTTTGAAACGGTCTTTAAAATCGCACCCTTATCCTAGGATGTAAACATGGAGTTTAGAGATATTACTCTCGGACGTTGTATAAAGACGTTGTAAAATTAGTTAAATGTTTATAAAATAGGAAGAAGGTATTGTAAAAAATCAATAAACAGGTATTAGGTACATGTTGTGGTAGACAACGTATGCTCGAAAATCAGAACAAATCGATAGTCTGAACAAGGTTCAGCAACAACTTCTCAATATTATATTATATTATTTAAATAACTACACTATTAAAAACTTATTTGTTATATAAATATTATGAGTCAAATATATAAGTAGTATCTAATATTTAAATACTTCCTTGATTATCTTTTAACATAATTACGCTAACTTCGAATACCTATAAATCAATAATTTTTTGTTAAAGGGTGGATATAATTGGACAAATCATTTTCATGCGATTCCACATTTGATAGCTTTCGCTTTGACCTACAAGGAAGGTCTAGGCCAAGAATTACTTTCTATATAAAGAATTATATCCTTTTTGATTACATGAATGGTATAATTATATTATTAAATTTGCAAAAAAACAAAAGTCTATTTTTAAAATTTCTAATGAATAGGATATTTTATAGTGTAACACCCTGTAAATTTAAAGATGATGTTCACAATACAACGGTCGATTCAAGCTTTTATTGATATTTCATACGTATAAATGATTATGTTTGCATGCATACATAAAACATGGTTTTTGAAAAAACTTGCAGCTTTAACTAAAAAAATCGTGATAGATGTGTTTAATAAAAAAAATGTTTACATAATATGGTTAATATAAATAAATTTCTTTAATATTGTATAAATCCTTAGTGCCCATTCGCACTGACCGTGAGCAAAGAAGTACATAAATATAGGAAATGCAATGAGGAAAGTATTGAAAATATAATCAAAAAATATAGTACATAAATAAAAATTTAATTCTAATGCTTCTATATTATATACCAGGGGTTGCCAAGTTCCTAGATAAACACATACGGAATGATAATAATTTTTTAAAATATAATAGCACAAAAATGAAAAGGGAACTTAGGTACATTTATCGAGAGCCACAAATAATCCTTCAAAGAGCCGCAGGTTGGCCACCCCTGTTATATACGATACCAGCACATTCTTTAGGTATAGCTTACAAAATGCTATCAGTTGAATTTCTTATACTTACGACCATTGCGAATTAGCACTTATTTTATTAAAGTGTTTTTTATTTAATGTAGGTATGGTATGTCCGTCACACGATTCATATAAAATATTTTAATGCCAATTAATTGATCGCCTATAAAGTTTCAATAGTTAAGTGTTTCCTGTATCAATACAACATGTTTAATGAAGGCTATAATTTTTTTAATCTCAAGCTTGAAAATGTGTCTTCTGTACTAAACTGCAACATAAATTTATTGTAAAAAAAATGTATTATTTGTACGTCCTCTTCAAATTTACTATAAAACTGAAGACCTTAAGTGGATAAGTGTTATTGACACGTACTCTTCTGAATCAAAAGTGAAAAATATGAGAACAAAATATTGTACAAAACAAAAATGACACCTCATGTTGATCAAAATTATTTTATCTGGGTTACATTAGCATTAAATCAATTAAATATTTAGCAAATGTTGAAATGACATAATTATTCATATTTTCAACATTCCATAATGCTATGATTCCCTAATTTTAGAGCCAGATTGAATTTGGCCGAATTAAAATGAAACGATCGTAGCATATTATTTACTATAAAAAATTGGTCACTATCTCACTTTTTGTAGTACTTCAAGTTGTTGAAATTTTGTTGGAAATAAAGTGTAGGATACATCCAAATTTAGTAATTTGAACACACCTTGCTTACGTCATTCTTTTCGACTATATTTTTAGTTATTTTATATTAATACCAAACAATATTTAAAAAACAATACTTAAGCAAATCAACCTTAACTTTGTTTTAATATGAATTAGAAAATTATAAATTAAGAAAATTATCTAGACAACAGCTTAATACGTGACTATTTTTATTTGGGTAATTTTTTTATGCAATCTTACCATTTTGGTGAGATAATGTTTAGCTTCAAGATAAATTTCAATTATCACGTTTAAATAAGTATTACCTACCATTAGAAAGTTAGTTTTGTCGTTTTGCTTCATAGCGTAAAATTGCACGCTGTACTCCGTGGGACCAAGTTCCAAATGATTATTGAAAAAAAAACTCGATATTCGAAAATATTTCATAAATTAAATATTTGAATGTATCTATGTAATAGTATAGTATATTTTGTGAAAAATTTATTCACGGTATCTGATAAATCAATGTAGTTGGAAACTATGTAATATACTAATTTATGCAAGTCTCGCTTTTTAATTTGTTTTCCTGAACTTTACTTAACCTCTAATTAAACATTTCATAGCTATTGTTAAATATAAATGTTAATGAATACTTTGAAGATATAAATGCTGTTTTGGCCTGGTTCATACCATAATTTATATCATAGGTCACCAATAATTACTTAAAATGAATATTTCTTATGGTGATGAGTATTTTATGCAACTTCATTATTATCTCGACTACTAACTTTTAAATTAGGCAAATTACTTTTTTTAACATAATAAACTTGGCATTAATAAGTGTTATAAATAAACTATAATATACTTGCTGCATATTATGCAGCCCTGATCTAAACTGCAAGATCGATTTGTTAATGGGTCTGTAAGCAATAGAAAAGACAACGGGAAACCACCCTATTGATTCAACATCCCTAGCAACTTATCTTGACTGACTGCAGTTCGACAAACCTAGTTTCATGTTCGATAATCTTATTGCCATCTCATTTTGTTGGCGGTCTGTGCACGTAACGTAAATACTTACAGCAAGGCTTATTAAGGAGTGGGCCCACCTTAGTTGCCGATTAGGTGTGAAACTAAGAACATCTACATAACTATAAATTTACTGAAAAATTTTTTTTGTATAATTATTGTAACCTTAGAGGTGGACGGAGCTAAACTTATTGTAAACAATCAATACAATTTTCGCCTCTAATATTTCTACGGTTTTTAACGCTATTTTGCCTATTCTTTTTTTTAATCCGCAAAATTTGTATAGAACATTTTTTAGAGATATACAATTTCCGAGATGACAGATAAATACTATTAATGACATAGTGACCCGAATTCCTACTGGAATGAAAATCGCCATTGTGATTGTGAAATTCAACTGCATTTTACAGAAAATTTAATGGTTCTTACTCGGTGTTCATCAACCGTGTTTTTAGGTCACATATCTACCAATCCTCTCGGTAAATAATATTGATTAATTATCTACATCGTCAAAATAAGCTTTTCAGAACATTTGTCCTTCCTGTCCCTACCTTATCTCATACGAAGAGATGAGGCCAAAAATACAGTCCTCAACCTTTTTCCCTAACACCGTTTGATCATAATAAAAATTATAGAACATTTTGCAAATAAAAAAATTACTAATAATTATCATAATTATTACTAAAATATTTTTCGTTTGTACAGATGAGGATTAGCAATTCATGGACAAAAAAAAATAAAAAACTTTTTGTTTTAGAGTTACTATTTTCAAATTTGGTGACAAGACTTGAGAGTTTTAGTTTTTCTAGCCCATCACAGAAAAGGTAAAAAATATGTATGTATACTATAGTAGATAAAAATAATGTTTATCTCTTTTACATCAATAAATTTAAAAAAATGTGTAAGTGAATTGCAAATTAATCTGAATTTTATTTATTATCTTGAGTTGTTCATTTTTAAATTTCATTTAATAATAATATTTACAAGTTAATAATTTATAATTTTATATTATCGATTAGATAAGAATAGTGCCTTTTAACGGTTCAAGTGACATACTTTTAAAATTTTTCAATAATAATAATAATTATGCGATTGAACTAAGTACTTGAAATTAAAAATTAGGGAATCTTCGAATTATTGCCAATAATTTCTTGAAATATTTGGCATATAGTACAAAAATTATGGGTTTGCCATTGTTTTTTCGGGGTTAATAATATAACAATCAAATGTTTTTTATACGCAAGAAATTATAAATTAAAAAAAAAGTGACTATTTACTCCCCTGCGAAACGAATGTAGCTTTCCAATGATACTTTTTTCCAAGTTATTTAATAAGGGATGTGGTTACCTTCAAATATGTTAAGAAATCCCTATGTTAAAATCTACTCTAAAGCGTGCCCGTACATACCGAGGTTGCTAAGGTTTCACCCTTGTTGATTACTCCAAAGTCTAACCCTAAGGTCTAACCCAATATCTACCTACATCGCTGCAGAAAAGAAAACAACGCGAATCTTGCACTTGATTGGTTCACTCCGATCACATGGCATTCAGCAACGATCAATTGGTCGTTTTTCTCAATCTACTGATGAGACATTGAAAAGATCAACTTCTTCGCCGACCGATGCCATCGAACAGAAACAGGACATCATCGGCATGTACGTGCTCGAACGGTTTGTTGGAATTTATTAAAATTTTACGAAGACACCGTATGAACCAAATAAGAAACTCATATTATTGAGGTTGTTTTTAAAGTCAATTCGTCATAAAATCATCACATTCGACAGTAAAAAATGAAAATTTCACGATTCTAATAAATTAAAGCTTGTTATTTCTAATCACCATAGGTTCGTACAATATTAGATGTAGTAATTAAAAATAAGGTAGGTATTAATTCTTCGCTTGTATAAAAGCATTAACCCGTAAATGACGATAATAGATTTACACTTCCGTGAAATATTATTTTTATTGTTGAATGTTGGCACAAAAATTACATTGCTAAGTAAATTTAATCGAAGTTACTTACTCTCGTTACAGACTTTTATAACGGTAAAAACATTCTGCAAGGTCTCAAGTTAAAAACATTATAATATAATTTGTGTTGCATGTATGCTAAAATTTATAACACATTCCTCCATATCACAAAATAAATCATGATCGCATGGTACAAGAGCGGTTTTTTAATAATAGACCAAAGCAAAATGAACATAATATTTTCGTTATAAAGAAAGTACAAATTAAACAGCATTTTTATAACAAAATTTAAAATTAATTGAAATTGGACGGTATAGTAGAAAAAATATCAAAACGAATATTAGCAGCTGACAAGACATTGAACTCAACGTAATATTTACAAAGACTTGGAACTTAATGATTTAATGGAAATTGTTACAAGAAATGTTTTGGATGTTACTTTAAAAGATAAAATTGTTAATTTGAAGAACTTAGAGGATATTAAATATGTTTTTCTCCAAGCAATAACAAAATTCTTTTTTTCTATTGCAATTACATGATGTTTATGAATGTGACACATTACACGTAGATATGGTAAAACATTACATCAACACAGAATAATTCAAAAGTGTTTTCTATTCAAATTTCGAGAGCTAATCGCTACATATATCAACTATATCATTACATTTTATAGTAAAATTTAATGGTTTGAATGACAGCTGATTGACAGTTTTAAAATCAGAACCTAAAAAGTATTAAACACCCCCGTCGCGTCGTGTGTCATAATAAAAAGTATGTTTTATATTTTTGCTATTACTAAAACTTAGTAGCAGCTAGATATAAGCTAGCAGATAAGCTAGCATACGCACGTTACTTGGAAAAGAATATTTTATTAAATTTGCCTTCTGCTTATTCTGTAAACTACTTGCCTTGTCTATTAAAATGTCCCTTTCCATGCTTAGTATGAAAGATACTTTATTATTTGATTAATATAAGGTAACCTAATATACTGTAATTGTTTTCTGTGTCCTTTCATTTAAAATCATTTATGTGGCAAATATTAAATATCAAGTTCACAAAAACATAAACTCCACAAAACATTGCGCAAAATTGTAATTAACAATTTATTCTGTATGTTACAAAGAATAACAGTAGCAGTTATGAAAAAGTTCATAACAATCTCATTTTTTTAAATTTCTAAACCAGGTCTTCAGGGCTAACATCACTCTAGGATTTTGAAAAAATCAATTATTTTTTTGGCTTCAACAATACTTTAGGGTCATAAAAAACAATATCCAGTTATAGTCTAATAGTGAAAATTTTTTAAACGGTTCAATTTTCGATTTTGCCATGGTCTCTGATTTATCGCTTTTATACTGCTTTTACTTGTCGTAAAAAGTGCTCGTAAAACTTTAAACGCGTTTTTCTCAAAACCACGTTTTTCAAACTGAGAAGACAGAGTTCTTGAACACCGTTGCATGAATCGATTTGAAATTTTAACAGTAACTTCACGATTACATTCTCTATGGGAGCACATAGTCGTTTTTTGATTTAATGTAAACTTTTTTTGAATAAACAATTTGCTGGTTGTTTTTTGGTTAAAAATCGATTCATTTTTTCAAAAGTTCACCATTTCTACAGAATTTGATTTATAAAAACCTTTAAGTAGTCCCGTAGGTAATAGTATATAGGTATAACTAGTATAAAGGTATATTTGTTCCAAGTCTTATACTACTTGACGAGAAATCCGTTCTCCCGTAAAGAAGTTTTAAACAAAAGCAATTTCAAAAAATGGCTCTGATGGAACCGTCATTTTACATCAAAATGATAATATAATTTTTCTTCCAAACTTCAATATGTGTTACAGACGGTCATTTACAGGTAACGCGATCAACTGCAAATAAGAGGTACCGGGTTCAAATCCGGAGAAGGATAAACTTTCTTATAACTAGTCTCCGTGCTCGAAAGGCACGTTGAGCCGGTGTGGTCGTCCTGGTTTAACGAATTGCCATCATTAACGTAAAAAGACAGGGTTATAGGCACATCTGGAGGACATCCTAGCAAGCTACCTATCGGACGTTATAAGCTCAAAGACCTGTTACTAAGTGTATCTGTGTTTGATAACAGATGATAGAACAAGACATGGTCCTAATTAGAAATCAGAAGAAGCAAAATATGTATGTATTCCCTATGATAACAATAATAATCCTACTCCTTTTTCCATACTCCCAAAATAAATCGTCAAAGTTAGACCATTTTTCGGCCGCTAAAGTGGTGTTACCCCTTAACTTATAATTTTATGATATTTGTATTATACTACCAATATTTTTCCTATAGAACATTTATTATTTCTACAGGTAAAAAAATAGTCCCCTACTTATACTAAGTAAGTATAACAAATCGATGCCTCCTACGTCAACTATTGCATCTTGAAAATCTTAATTTTACAAGAGAGCATTTCAAAGTTTGTAATGTGTGCTCTAAGTCAAATGTTAAAGTATTATTATTACACTGTATAATATTATTATGTCATATAATTTCAATAAAATACATCAATATTTTTGACTTCAGATCACACATTACAAACTTTGAAATTCTCTCCGGTAAAAATATTATCCCTACTTATAGTACATTTCTTATATTTGTAGATCTGGTATCATTCTCAAAAAAAATTCATTCTACATACCAAATATTATTTCTATAATAATAACACAGGTCAACAAAAAAAAGATTTTTTTTGTGTTTCTGTTCTAATGCTTAAATTCTGATTCTAGACATCGAAATATACTTAAATTTTCATTTTTAGCTTTTAAAGTTTACTTTTGACTGATTAACGCCGGTAAGTAAGCTTTAAAGATTTTAATTGATTTTATGAGCAACTGATGGTACCACTTTGATTAACCCTATCGCAAATTGCATATTATTTGTAAAGGGCACAGTAGTGAGTATTTACTTGTCTATCACAATGTAAAAGCGTGAAAATTATACTTAAAAAGTTAAAATATGCAGAATACCATTGGCCAGTGATGGGTGATTTTAAGATGGTTGGTTTGCTGATGGGAATGCAAGGCGGATATACTAAATACCCTTGTCACCTTTGCTTATAGGATAGCAGAACAGATGCAGTACATTACCAACGGCGTATATGCCCTGATTGAGTCGAATTTAAGATAGGAAAACATAATGTAAAGTCGGAACCAATTGGAGAGCGTTACACATAAAATTAGCATAGATAATATGGGTGCCTACAAGGAGAACGTTTTCACCAAGATGTGATGGACCTTGAACGACGTTACCAAAGGCAGTACAATGAGAATATGATGAGATTACATTTGGGGTTGAATACGAGACAGCCCATATAAACATAAGAAAAACACTAAAAATATTCATTTTTGAAATAGAATTCTTGTTTTTTTACATTTATTTGCTGTTGTTTATCACAACTCTTGCATAAAAGACTCTAGTGTTCAGCAAAAACTTTTCTAATCGTAATTTAAAAGAAAATTATGTAAAAAATATATAAATCTGCCATTTTTCTTAAAAATTCAAAGAATTGCTCTAGTTTCTACAAAAGCAAACTTTGATCAAAAAAATTATTTTTTCCCTTATTTTTAACGTAGGAGAAACTAAAGTTTCATATGCAGAAGCCAGACCCAAAAATCGTGTTGACCTGTGTAATTAATAACATATTGATTTTTGTAGGTATATGAAATAAATATAGTATACATAGATATAACATTTGTAGGTACCTACTTATCAATAGGAGATTTATTATTATCCTAATATAAAGAACAGTTGTTAAACTTGTGTAAGCTGGCACCAAATACTTTTAATATTGATATAAAGATAAGCAGACACTTTTGCGTTATATTACTTACAAATTTGGGATCACAAACAATTTTCTTAGTGGACAAGTTTCCGGCTTACACAGGTTTAATAATATTAATATGGAAATTAATACTGATGCTATAATGAAAACTATTACAATGACTTTCTTAGTAGGTATATTTCTATTATGCTTGTATATTATGTGCTTTTATTAGTAATCAACCAATTATTCAATTTAAAAGGTTTCTATTGGTATTATGCAATACTAAATTATAATAAATTAATTTAAGCTCAGAATGGTCTTCTATTGTACATTACTCTTATACGTTATACATAGTATAATAAGTAATAAGGTGTTGGAAAAAAAGCGATGCCAAATGTTATTACAAAATTCATTACAACAAACAAAAGTCAACAAAAAAAATAACCATTAGTCTAAAAACAATTTATTTAGAAGTTATATCGTACCCTCTGTAAAATAAAAATAAATTTATTTTGCTTCATTCTCAGTAGTGAATAGGACTTCTAATTCTTTTAGTATTGTTTAGCTCACAATCGGAAGCGATAATTCAAAAGTCGATAGTTCTGAACTTCAAAAAACCACTTCATCTATATAATAAATTAATATTATATTATTATTTGGCTAACCATCAGTTATTCTTCAGTACTTATTTCGAATTATCGACACTACTATTATAAATGGTTTTTGGGCCTATGTTTACACACACATTTTTTTGCATATTTTGATGAGTTTTAACTTACTTCATTTGGAAGAGTTCTCTTGGCAGATTACATCGATGGCTTGCTAGTGTTTACCGGAAAGAGATGATCAGATTAGGAGATGGTTTTCTCCATCTTAAGATCTTTTCACCATTAGGAGATGGTTGTAAGCACAAGGGAAATTTGAATATTTCAGAGTATCTGCAATACTAATTCTTTTTCTTTGTGTTCTTCATAGTATAAGTAGCTTTTTTGAGATATCTGCAAGATCTTTATCTACAATTGATCTACAAGACAACAATAGCAGTTTTCTTCCACTTTCATTGGATAAGGTACTATCGGTACAAAAAAATCAACGCATATGTTGCAAGTGAAGCGATTTTCTCAATATTTTGACATACTTGCTATAATAATCCCAACTATTACTATATATAATCATATACAATGCTTCGGGGGGTCACTTAGTATAATAATATGATTAACTAGTGCGAAACGCTTCAATAATCAGATGTTACCTTACCATGGACGCGTTGATATGTCTCGGAAAGCCCTAGGGTTAATAGAGCATAGTTGGAGAAATCCGCATAATATTCATCGAACTTTAATAATAGACAATAATTTTTTTATTCAAGTGACTTTTCTATTCGGAAAAATATCCTAGTCTTTCAATTCAATTAATATTCATCGAATAAAAGATTAGTAATAAATACACCACGAATTCCGATAAAAGCAACTATGTTATTTATAATAAATTATCAAAATCAATGAGATCATGCAATTTATTCACCACCTAGTGACAATATTATTAAAGTGTAACTAAAATTTCAATCTGAATAATATTCAAATTATTATGCATTGATATGATTTAGTATAAAGAGAAACTGGTTTAATCCTAAACAACAAAACATTCAACGTCACATGTACGTGTAATGTGTCATTATAAATTTTTATTGATTGAAAGAAATCAAATTAGAAGTTTGTAACCAATAATAATTTATAATAAGTCATTTTGATCAGACAAACTTTGAGTTAAAAATATTATTCTTATTGTTTTTAAAAATACCCCACACACGAGCCTTTATATTGCGTTTGGGTTTCATCCCGACTAGCAACATAACTTGGATAAGAGTAATGCTGACTATCAAAACTTGGTCAAAAATTGGCATAAAGATCACAGAAACCATGAATATATCTAAGAAGCCAACAACACTATTCGGAAAAATTCGCACAGAGGAAGCTTTGTCTTTACTACACTACGATCTTGTGGATAAGTTTTTGTTACTAAAACAAGTCATCGTTATGTACTTGACCACCCTTCGTATCCATCACATTTAGCTCCGGATGACTTCTTTCTTTTCTTTAAGGTCATAAATGCCATTTAAAAGTTGTTATTTAAATCAAGATTATATACGAAAACCGTGAAGCATACTCTGCAGGTTATGTCTGAGCTTCCTTGGTCGTTTAATTGTTTTTAAGACGGAATCGGAATACATTGAGTGCATTATCAAGAATAAGCCATTTCGTTTATGTAGTTGCTCAAAAGGCTACCGGTCAACGTGGACTCTGAACCACGACACAAGTAGTTTGGCAGTAGCTACGCTTTGAACTCCTAACTTTTAGATTAAAAGTTAAACTCTCTACCACTAGCCCAAATTATCTTTGCAATAAGATATTGTTGCACATTATTTTTTACGTCTTGTTGAATGTTACGTATCTTTACGTCTATAGTTTCGGCCTGAGGGTCACTATTATAAGCAATTTGAAAGTGCTAACAAAGTAATAAAATTCTATAATACTATATTACATCAGTTAAATTATTACACTTTTATCTGGCCTAGTGATGATATTATTAGCAACTTAATTCCAAAAATAACTCCCTTATTACTTACTATTATCAAAAATTAGTTGGCTTTACAAAAAAATTAAATACATAATATTAATATTATGTTTTCTACACCAGCCAATGGCTGCCAGTTTTTCTCTCCTACATGTTTTACTCCTACTCTAGTTCTATTCTAGTCGATTGTTTCTGCATTTATTGAATTGATATTAGGTCTGTTCGTGCAGCAATTTGCAATCAGTTTGTGATCAAAACACGTATACATTAGTCCTTACGTCTAAAGGTCAACGTTAGCTGCACAAACAAACCTATCGTGATTACCTACTGCTTTTATTTTGTTCATAGAATTGTCAAAAACGGTCATTACAATGCAGTTGAACTTCACGTTACAATTTATTATATTTATAATTATTAGGTATTATAAAATAATATTCAAAATTTTCGTTTCCATTACGTAGCTTACTACCATTCTAATGGTTTTTTGTTGAAACCGACAACCGTGCGAAGTATACAGCCATATCAATAAAAACTAAATGTCACCATGTCAACTATTTCCGTAACGATATAAAAATTGTAGAATTAAAGGTTAGGTCTTCGTTCGATTTTAATACAAATCTGTTAGAGGGAGCCACAAACTCTGTTAACCGAATCGATAGTTATTTATTCGAACGCGACTAACCACCACCACTGCGCTACCACGTAGTCTTGCATGCTTCAAAAGTAATCTTAAACCTTATCACCTTATCTCGCGAATAGGAAACTTGAATTTTGAAGTAAAAATTAACTAAGTAGATCAAATATAGAGGATATTTTATATGAAGAATTAAGGTCGATTCTCACTATATATGTTTCATCTATGTTTCGTCTCTGTTCCACACTGGAGATATTTAAATATTATTAGCTAACGTACGCGCACCTTCTGTCGGACGCCAATTACAATCAAAAATATTTGAATGGAAGTCTTATGGAACGGAAACTGAACGTATATTGGGAATTAGTCTTTAAAATACCAGTTATGTGTGTCTACCAGCGCAGTTATACGTACGGGCAAAATATATAATTACAGTAGAACGCCGGTTATATCTGAATCAAAAACCAAAAATTAAGTGATAAAATTGTTTATTCTGTAACATCTCTTCCTTAAAACTTTACTTTTTGTTTTTCTAGTGGCTTAAAGAAGACGAGAAATATAGTTAAAGCTCTAGTAGGTAAGGACGATTCTCATCCTGCTACAAGAAAAGGGGAAACTTGGGAAGTAGTTCAGCAACCAAAACTCCAATTTTAAACATTTCTGAAGAGAGTAATGATAGAAAATAGTTCAAAAATCAATAACAAAACAAAAAATTTATGAACCATTTGCAAGTAGGACTTATTATTTATAATTTTCTAAAATTTTACATGAAGGAGTAGTTATATAGTAGCATACAAGAACAATTCATTAGCTGAAATGTCAAATTAAGCCTTGCCAACCTCGAATAAATAGGAACAAAACATGTAACGGTATGAGGCACGACTGCAGTAGCAGTCCTCCATGCAGTGCAATCGCTGTGAATTTAATTAAAAGTTTTAAATTGATTTATCCACGAAGGATCCTAATCGGATGTATTGGCGCTATACTAGTTAATAATATCCCTGAGACCCATCCAACTCAGCAAAGATGCTACTAAGAAGAGAGTAAATCTCTTTTTTTTTGGTTAAATTTAAGCCAAAAATAAAATTTACTCGATGTTAACTGTACGATGATGTAGGTACTACTAAAGGTGTTCCGTTGGTCCCCACTCTCCTCGCGTAACACTATGAGTCAATAGAGGCAAATATCGAACGGAAATTGCAAACTTTAAAATCAATTATTAGCTAAACTAATCAATGTACAACATTCCTCCATATCTAAAACGATTTATTTTAATATTATCTATCAAATCCACTTGAGTTTTCTGTGATAAATACAAATATCTTCGAATTATGGTTATTAAACTAGCCCCAACTTTAATTTGTCGAAGCCGCTAGGTCTCATATTTGTAGGAGTATTTTATATTATTTAACTGCCATTAACTATCTAGTGCACGATTGGTGTAGTTGTTCGGCCCTCGGCCAGATTCACAGGGAATGTGACCATTACATGTAGGATAGGCAATATTTGTTCAGCCTCTGGTTTGGAGAAAATACAACCATTTTTTATGTTGGTAAAACCATATACAGTACTTGAAACTAATCCCAATTTTTTTATGAGTCAGTGAACTCTTCACTTTATATGTGTGGATAAATAGGAGATAGGTAAAAGAAAAAATCAAAAATCATCATCACCATCAATAGTTTGTCGAGTTTCTTGTTGATGAGGAAACCCCAAAGCGAATCCATGGACTTGGGTATCAGCTTACCGTTGTGCTTACATTTGTTGAATGGTTTCGTTCTTAAGTGTCTCTTGTAGAGCTTCGTAGTTATACTTAAGCCACACTTTAAACCTTTATTTTGGTTTTTTGATACCGGGAAATTATAACAAATCAGATACGTGCGTTTGTTTCGTAGGTCATAAACTTCTTTTAGGTTAATAAACTTTTCTAGTTGATAGTAAATGAACAAATCAATGAAAAGCGATTTTATAAATAACACTGACGTGTGAGGAGGAGCAATCTAGTAAACATATTAGATATATACTCGTATTCGATAGAGCTTACTGTAAATAATTGTGAGCGAATTCATATTTATAAAAACCAATCAATATAGTTTTCACTATTTTTCATCAATACATAAATGATACCATCTCTCAGTTTTCATAAATTATTTCTCTATTTGAAAATTATTCAATTATTTCGATTTCTACCCTCTAAAACCACTCCAATTTATCAACAAGATTTGTTTCATTATTTTTCCTATAATCATGAGTTTATTTTCAACCAGTTATATTATTAAACTGGTGGTGTGGTCTCATTTAATTTCAGATAACTATTAATTAATTACCCCATAGAAAACAAGACCTGTTTGCTCTGTCTGTTATTTTCCGCGACTGCAAGGTGCAATAGAAAGTGAGTTGATGTAATATCGGAGTCACCAATTTAGCCAAGTGGTGTGCTAAAAAACGTTCTATTTTTTTAAACCACGGTTCTGTGCCTGGTCTCACAAGCTAAAAGATATATCAGCAAAAAGTGGTTCTTAAAAAGTAAAACACCTCGTGAAATGGTTTTGCAGATATACAAAAATAGTTCAATTCCGTTCACATGCAGTAGTCGTGGGATCAAACCCCGACCAAGTACATCAGAAATATTACGACCGCGTTTCCTTCCCAAGATGCTGGCAACATATTTTCCAGAATCCTACAGTATATAGGCCTGTAGAGCTGTATTGCATCTATTTCCTCTATATAGTTTCAACTTTACTTAATTAATTTTATTAAATGCTATATGTATTTAATTCAACGGGATGCAATTTTGACTATCCAAAATCGAATTTCTGAACCAGAACGATCTCGAGGAACAGCCTGTATATATATATTTCGGTGCGGCCATTGACTTGCTAATGAAAGATTCAATTAGTTATTTGATTTAAATGGTTGTTCAGCCCTGCTTTACGACAATCAAATGTATAATAAATTATCAAATACGAACAGAATCTCCCCCATTAAAGACTGCATAGCTCTTGAGTCAAACACTTTGAGACTGTGGTCTCGATGCTATCATAAAATACATTTCCTGGATCAGATTATCCAAATCGGTAATCCTCCGTACCATTTTAATGAATAACTGGCATTGCATTGTATGCCTGAACAACTTAACAAGTATTTTTAATGTTTTGAATTTTGGAATAAAAGACCGCCAGTACATTGTTCACTATCAACTATTATTAGATTTTAACGACTGCAAAAATAAAAGATACAAATACTTTCAAATACTCTCGAGAAAATAGACTAATTAGCACTTAATAAATTCCTGATAGTTGATAATTGCATAATATCCATATATAAATTAAAAAACAAAAAATTTAAAGATTTTAGTTAATGTTACCATCCACAGATGGGGCATTAGGTACTATCAATAAAATTTGTGTGGGTGATTAATGCAACGTCCAACATTATTTACCAAATATGTAATTAAACTTGGAATCGAGTATTTCCATGATGTAAATGGAAATTGGATAGGAAATAATAAGTAATATATATTTTTAAACTGAAATTGCAGAACAAAAATATGTTTAGATTTGCCTAGAGGTTTATATATAAACATCTTTCCTAGTCCTGAAGTCTTAATTTAACTCGATCTAAATGAAAAAAAAAGTGTTTTGAATACGTAATCGAAAGAAACTTGGCACGTTCTTTTTAACTTTTTTTGAAAATTATTTTAAAATGCATTTAAATAACCTAACCTAATAACAATCTTATGAGTGTTAGATAAGTAATAATTGTTAGTGTTTTTGATTACGTGTATCTATGGTAGGTACCTACTAATCACGATGGGTTAATTAAAAATATGACGAACAATATCAAGTGATTTCGGCAAGGATTTACAATTTTTTAGTTAAAAAATGCGGTTCTAATCTGGGCGAGCCGGTCAACTACATCTACAAGTTATACATATTTTGTTAATAAAAAATTACCGATATCTAAACTGACCTTTTCTTTAGCACGTCCTGCATGTTTCTGAACAGATTTAGCTAAAAAAGATCCTTTACTTTCCGACATTTCAGTAAGAAAGAACACTCAACACACGCACAATAAATTATTATAACACCACTTAACCTTAAGGTATTAGAGTCTTAAATTTTGAGTTCCTAGCCACAGCAAATAGAATGTATCGAAATACAACTTTGGCCTTATTTCCAATTTATTTTCGAACAGATTGCCGCTACGACCACAATAGTCACCTTGAGTAAGTAGGTATTTTTAGCATTAATACCTTAGGATTAGACGGAAAATACACGAACCACTTCCTCTATTTGCACTTTACAATAATTAGCAATAGCGTATTATTTGCCGAAAAGGTGACGATTAATTTATTTTTTCAAGATGCACTACAGGTGTGTTCGCACTTCGCATCCACACATATTGGGAACGAGCATTGGAAAGTAGTATTTGAAATCGTCACGTTGTAATGCGACCACGAAGAAACACGAACAAAGAAAAAGACAACCCAATACTCGTCAGTGATTAAACAGAGAGGCGATAGATATTCGACTTCGACTTCAAAACGGTAAATAAATACACGCACAGAACAAACGTTAACGTGATAAAGACTGTTCGTTCCATTATAATGAACACACAGTTTATTTAAACATTTTTTTCATTATTTATTTGAGTGAGTTATGTGCGAATATTTTCCAAGAGGAAAAGAGAAGGTGATTTGTTATTTAAAATGACAATCAGTGATATCCGTCGATTACTCCCACAGCAGACAGAGCCGGCACGAAACTTTTATGCCTATTAACAAAATTTTTAAATTCACGACATACAAGAACAACCCTTTCTACTGTCCGTTTGACTGCGATATAAGACGTCCCTTGATATATACCATGTCTGACAAACTCGTTTATAATGGTTCGCCCTTAAACCGATTGCCACGATGCAAACGTGCTTATCAATTGAATTTACATCATATCAATCGACTTGAATAATATCATTATGATAGTACCAGCATGTAGTACATAAACACAATGCAACGAGAGCAGAAGGTCTGGTAGGTATGTTGTACGTCAGACAAACAGACTGCATAATAATGCACCCTCACCCTTTACCTACCAGCGAACTATTGATAGAGCGCATTGTTCGAGCATTCGCAACTCCAGGGGGTCTTTCTTTCGATTTCATAATCATTATTATACAACCTAAAGAAATTTGTGTGATATGTGAGGTCATATGAGGCTAATTTGGACAAAATTTTTATTTTCTATTTAATATTGTTGTAAATGTTGTAATGTTTGCTATAAAATTCGGGTTCTTGTATTTAAACAGCCCTTGTATAGATATGTATGTACTCAAGAATGACTCAAGGTAGTGACGACTAAAAACCCCCGCAGACCTCGCCGGCATAAGACAGACCACCGAGGTAAGGGGGCTCCCGGAAGGAGAATTACAGATATAAAATTTGTTTTGACAAAAAAGTGTTTACTATTTTACTTTTAAATAAAATTAAATTTACACATATTTTAATTAGAGGAATATGAAGAGTTGGTAGAATGACATAGCGGATAAGTGAGAATGTCATTAATCCATTTATGCTTGTAATTTTCACTGTTCATATAGTTCCCTTAGTACTATATAGGTAACTTGATTTTGCTCTTACTGAGAAAATTGAATGGATCTGGGAATTATCTACATTTTGCAAGTTGATAAATATGTTCTATTATGTTTCTAAATATAAATTATCCACTTGCAAAATGTAGATAAGTCCCAGATCCTTTAAATTTTTTCAATTTTCTCAATAACAGTAAAATCAAGTTACCCAGTTATAGTACTAAGTGCCAAACTACACGAGCGTTATTTCCGTCGCGTATTTATCGTCGCGTATTCTCCGCCGTGTTGAAAACCACACGTTTAAACGGAGCAAACTACACGAGCGCAATACACGCTGTGTGGTTTTCAATACGCAGAGAATACGCGACGGAAATAACGCTCGTGTAGTTTGGCTCTAAGGGAACGATATATAAATATAATATAACTAACATATAACCAACAAATCATATAACCATAGTACAGTGGGGCCCGCTTAATGAATGTGATCGCGGTTAATGTTATCATTCGGATATTGTTATCACTTTTGCCAGGAACGGAACGGACATATATTATTACACACAAAAAACATCGCTTATAGTTATCATAATTCGGTTAATGTTATTATATTATTCTTTCTTAAGATTATTTTCTCCCACGAGCAAAGGAGTTGATTTTCAGTTACAAGCATTTTTTTATATTGTGCATACCACCCGCATAATATAAAGTCAGGTGTTAACAAGAAAATCAACGTCACACATGTGATATCACATTACATATTTATGTTTATTATCAATTCCGTCGTTTAAATACATAAATGGACGATAATTTGTTGTTAATGTGTGTTGTAAGATTCAGTCCTACTTGAAAACTTCACAATGAGTGACTATTATTAATTAATTTTTGTAGATGTACTACATACTAATAAATAACCAATAAAAATTTTTTCCTTTTATTGTTATCAATCGGTTATTGTTATCAAAAACCCCAAGTCCCAATGTGATCACATTAAGCGGGCCCCACTGTATAACTTACTATATAGAAGTATTATACTAGTATTATATTAGTAGTATTATATTAATATTATACTATGATATAACCAACAAATTTGTCCAAAATCGAATGCTATCACTCTAAGGTCACAGCAAGGAAAATTTCCTCCAAAGGAAAAAACTCCAAGAGGTAAAAGAAAGAAAGAAAGAAAAAAAATTATTTGGACAAAAAACGAAGTCTTGTAGTAAAGGGTTAAGTATTGATTTGTTGAAAAATAAAAATGGTGCTAGCTTTTATTTTTGAGAACCTGGTGTTAGGTCTATAAGTAGATACTGACTACTGAGGCAAAGCTTTTATGTCAAAATATTAAATGGGAGCAATAAAGGGATTGTTATTATTGTCGTATTTATTTCCTTAACCCCATTGGGGTAGAAGGAGATAAATACTTGGTACCGACTACTCTTGGAATTTGGGGGTCATTTACTGAAAGACCTTGTACTTCATTTAACTATTTCTATTAAACAATAACAATTTACATACATTCAAATACAAAATTATAAATTTAATAACCTTACTCTAGAAATAGGACGACACTCAGCATCTTGGCCATTTTTGGCACTAGGACTATTACACTACGACTATCATGTAACATCCATGCTCACTCAAAGTGCGACTCTGTTGCAACTCTCATGCGACTCTATTGCGACTGCCTCCGATTTGTTCGGAGCCCCTTTTTATGTAATTACAATCCTTTCTCAGTCGGAATCCCTTCTTTGAGTCGGTCCCTTTGTCATAAGTTCACTCTAGTTTGTTCTTTGTTTTTCCCAACGACTTCCTTTTGCATACTTAGAAGTCGTCGTGTGCAACTTGCATATTCCTAGGCGACTCATGACTTCCTACTTGAGGGCATTTCCCTGTGCGTTTGTTCTACTTATTCTTTTAATTTAAATTCTGAAATATTTTTAAATAAATATTTTTTAACATATTTTTTAGTTGCGACATTATTAAAAATTTTAAGCCAATTGAAGCACATAATAATACTGCCCGGCACACACACATCCAGAAGTTATTCCAAAAATTGTTTATGATCAAAATGATACAATAGAAAAACGTTTTAAAATTTTTCAAATATGTATATTTCTGACGAACAGTTTTCTGTGTTACAACAAAATTTATGATAAAAAAAATTAGCGCTGAATCCACATTTATATAACCATATTATTTCGGATGGCCTGCTTAAACTCGAATCTATACAAAAATTTAACTTCCTAATTCCATACTGTTTCTACGAAATAAGTTCCTGTTTTCCATTGTTACGACTTAAGAACGAAAATTTACATTATTATTTTTTCAATAATTAATTGCAAAATTACTTTTTACTAAAATTTACTATGAATTTCGTCATAGCGAGTGATTTTGACCATTGTAATTTAGAAGTGCGTCTTCGAAATCACAAATTCCAATTGTTAGTGGCAATTGTGAATTAAAAGTGACAATAATTTACAATTAAATTTTTTTTTATTTACTTGATGTCTTTAGGACACCTTTGTACTATATTAGAGATAATAATATTGAAGACATGGAGTGGTACCTATATCTGATCTCTTGATCTCAATCAAATTTAGAACTTTTGAACAAATGCTTAAAAGACACTTTGTGATGCAAAACCAAAAAATAAGAGAGACCTTGGGAAAGTATAGTCGAAAGTTCATGGAAGTCTGTACCTGTTGAAGTACACTAGCGTCTTGTTCATTCCATGCCACGTCGTCGTTGTGCAAGAATAACACATTACAAAATATTGGTTACAAAATAACAATTCAAAACTAAACTGCTATTTAGTGGTAAACTGTTATTATTTTGAGTTTTAGCACACAGAAAATATATTTATGTTAGAATAAGCAAGGATTACTAAACCTGAGCCCCGACCTGTATATGACGTTAATGAAATACTCTGCCCTGCCTAATAATTTTAAATAAATGCGTTGAGTAAATAATGCCAACCTAATTTGGTATTATTAGGTTGGTAATCAACAGTTACAGTTACTTTATCAAAACACAGTTTATAATAAATGTGCGTGTGAAGACAGTAGAAGAACCGAAATATAGAAAATCGAGAAGAATATTATTTTAGCTAAATTTATTGCAAATATTTTGGCTCACGCTAACATTTATTTAAAAAAACTTAACAGAATTGGATAAATAATATTAAAATGCAGCGTTTAAGCTATGGGAAAACGTCATTATATCTATTAGTTTACTCAAAAATCAATTATTTTAAAGTTTACATATTTTCAAGCAAATTTGTTATTATTGGCATCATTCTGGTGTCGGCGCATGTAATCTGAACTACTCTTCACTGCCTTGCATGGAAAGTGGAGAGCAAAGAAGTAAGAAGCAACAAACTTCAAAAGCGAAGTGATGCTATGAAAAATGGGGGGGTTAGATTTGTTGTACTTCAAAAGATGTAGCGAAATCATCCAATTAAAATATTATTTTAAATTGATTTACGATAGTAACTCTTTTAAGGATCCCAAGCTTAGGTTAAAGTTGGTTTATGAGATTTATTTAGTACAAAAAGGACATTTTTACAGAAATTCAGGTCTTGGACCGTAGAAGTGAGCAGAGCTAACCTTATAACTACAGTAAATTCAATGTTGTTAAATGCCAGTTCTTTGGCCTGAAATCAATTTAAAGGTTTATTGCGTACACAATAAAACGTCAAAATCTAATAAAAGACGTACGTTATCAATAGGCACGTTTAGTCGGTTCCAACTGCTGAATTAGCGTTACCGGCTCAACAGTAAATTAAACAATAAATAGATGCTGTTGACACCGAAAGAACGTACCTATTATTATACATTATCATCATTAAGCTTTTTATATTCTAAGTAGAATATTGCTTTTTCTTTCTGAATAAAAATTGAAAATTTTTATTTATGTACCTAATTAAATTATTTGTAAAGTGCTGAAAAATTAAAATTTTTACAAATAAATTTCTTACGTTTTATCAAAATAAGAGTTTACTGTTTCTTTTTAGGTGTGTTTATTACTTATTAACAATTTGTAATAATAACAACACTTAACTACTCATTTCCTAATAAAATCAGCATTGATAATACTTGAATAGAAATTATTTAATAAATCGCTGGCTTCGAGTTACAAGGTTCTATGTTACAATTTTGAAAAAATTGAGTTACTTGCTTAACAAAGTCCTAAGAGTGCTAATTTACCACCTAAATAAAATCCCAGAATTCTATGTCCATATTAAAATAGTCAATTTAAAAGTAAAACTATTTCAAAATACAAGTGATCCTCATTTTAGAAGTTATAAATCCTTGAAGTTCATTTCCCAACATTTTCGTTTTTGTTACGTAGAACCCTGTAACTCTAAGCCAGCGAAATACATTTTCTAATAGGCATCAGTTTCTAGTACATCATCATCATCTTCATGCTTTAGACATGTACAAAGGTACTAAAATATTTCTTTTCCTGTAGTCTTTAAGATGTTGATATTTATGAGTAATTAACATGGAAATGATGGTAATAAATAGTTATAGGGGTAAAACCTTCGTTTTTGGTAATTTTTTTTTTACATTTTGAGAAACTTTGTCTAACTTTGATCGGCTGTATCTCGGTTAATATTGAGTATAAAAATTTTCTTTGCCAACCAAATTTTAGCAAATTTAATGTTCTACAGCTTTGCAATGAACTATGGTATCTAAAATATGCTTACTTTTTAAGATAAAAGCAAAAAACTGATAAAGTCTAAAAATGTTGAGGTTTCCGGCCCCCTCCTAAGTTAGCACAAGGTCCTCGAAGTCGAAAACTTAGGACAGACATCCTAGAGTACCCCCAAACAACCTGTCAAAATTTTATTAACTTCGGAATATTTTCCAGTTAATCAGTGGATTATAACTCTTAAAAAAACATTAGCGGAAGTTTTCAAACGGTAAACTTTTTACCCCCTTATTCTGTAGTCTTTCATTATCATTTGTTATCGTTATGAAATCGTTAAGAACCGTAAAGTTTAGTTTCGAATGATAACGAATGATAACAAAAAGTTACAGAATAGGGAGGTAAGACATTTAATTTACTACAGAGGTGTGTAAATAATACAAAGACGGCCTAATACAGATTGTGGGTCTAGTTCATTTTTCGGTACTCGAAGATATTAAATTTATAAAAAATAACTCAACGGAATTTGAAAAATAGTATTAAAATGAAGCGTTTAAGGTGACGATGAATCACCAATATCAATTAGTTTAGCCAATAATTGATTTTAAAGTTAGTAATTTTTATTGGATATTCACCTTTATTGCCTTATTTTGTCATCCGTTTGTGCACTAAGTAAGATATACTCTTACGTTCGGAGAGTGGGAATCATTGGAGCATCTTTAGTTGTACCTACACCAGTTGTACAGTTATTATTATTATTATTACTGAACGGGTGTGGTCTGTAAAAGTTACTCCCACTTGCACTTAGGCTCCTGGCCCATTGTACCCCGCGTTCCTAGTTTTACCCCAACAAGTTCAAGTCCTCAACAAAGTTGAGTACATTTATTGATGGGTGAATTTCTTATCTCCTCGGAGTCGGATAGCGACTCCCTAGGTGTTCATGCCTTACGGTGGCAAGAGCTGGACATACACATAGCAGATGGTATGGAGTTTCTTCCTCCTCCCCACACATACTACATGTAGGATCTTCAACGACCCCAATATTATTGAGGTGTTTATTTAAACAGCAGTGTCCTGTATATAGTCCTACTGTTTTCCTCAATTGAGTTCTGCTCAGTCGGAGTATTTCCTTGGTCTCTTTGTCCCCGGAGGGTTCCCGAATGAACATCCGGGATTGCCTCAGTCCCGGAAGATTCCTCCAGTACACAAGGTGTTTCTCTCATATTAGTTTCTTAATAGTTCCTTTTGCAGTATTGTATGCAATCCCGCAAGTTGGTTCTGGACCTACTAATTTATTACATGCAGCCTCCCTTGCTAGGGAGTCAGCTTTTTCATTGCCACTGATACCAGTGTGTCCCGGCACCCACATCAGTGTTAGCTTGTTGCTTTGTGCCAGTCTCACCAGTGTGTCAAGGCAGTTCTTCACAACTTTGGAGTGTATTTCTACTCCCTCATTATTGCCCCTGGCATTATTGCCAGAATTTCGGCCTGGAAAACAGTTACGTGTTGGCTCAGGTTTTTGCTAAAAGCATCCCCTGGTCTCTTTCCACTTATTCCTGCTCCAGTGCTTACAGAAGTTTTGGATCCATCTGTGTACCAGATAGTTTTGAATCGTTTTCCCAGCTCCTGTTTGCCGCCCTCCGAACCCCTCTCAGAAATTATAACCTTAAAAGATTTTCGGAAGTCTTTTACAGTGCTGGTTCTATCCGATTTCATGCAGAGCGTGTTGTTACTCCTATTGGAGTTGAAGATCATGGTATGGTGGCCCTCTCTACAGATTCCTCCCCCTTGATCATTAATCGTCAGCCTGTATGCAGCCATTTGGGCCTCTATTTCCACCACCAAGTGTAGTGGGTGCAGTCCCAATAGTCTCTCCATTGCTGCGGTGGGCGTTGTTGCCATTGCCCCCGTTATTCCTAGACAGGCTAGTCTTTGCAACTTGTTAAGTTTTTTAATACTTTCCTTTTTCTGGGCTTTGTGCCACCAGATAAGGGAAGCGTATGTTACTGTGAGTATCACCACTTTGGTGTAAAGCCAAAGGAACATTTTAGGTTTAAGTCCCCACTTTTACCGATCGTTCTCTTACAGGCCCGCATGGCCCTAGTCGCCTTGATCGTTATGTTATCTATATGTTTCGTAAAAGTCAATCTTTTATCCAAGGTTACCCCCAGATATTTGACTTCATCTGCTAGTTGCAGATTTTTCCCCCAGAGTATGGGCATCCTCACTTCCTGCAGTTCCTAGTTGTACAGTTAACGTCGAGCAAATTTTACTTTTAAAGAGTATTTTTGACTTAATTTTTACCAAAAAAAGAAAGATCTACCCCCTTCTTAGGAGCACCTTTGCAAGCTGAAAAGCCCCCAAGAATATCAAAAAAAAGTAAAATCCACCCCTTCTTAGTAGCACATTTTCCGAGTTGGAAGGCCCTAAGAGATATTATTAGCTAATACAGCGTTAGTCAAAACGGCTCGGAACCGACTCGGAGAGCAAAGCGGAGAAGCCCAGCATTACCTTGAAAATGCGCCTTCTTGCGTTTCTCAAGCGACATTTACAGCTTCGTGTGGCCATAGACTTAGGGGAGTTTTTTTTTTACTGTTGGTAAAATTTTTAACCAAGCAGGAATTTTAGAGAAACGTGGACGCTGACTAAAATAATATAAATGAAAAATTTGAGGTATATAATTTTGTCTATGCTTCCTGATTATTAAATTATTATTATACTGCGAATCAACTTGTATAAAAGCCAGACATTGCAAAAGTCGGAACCATGTCTATGACGAAAATATTTCGTAAAAGTATCTATGTAAGATACATCTGTGTACATGGGTAAGTTTTTAAAAAAAATTTAAATTTTCGCTTTTAAATGATTACAATTCTCTTATAATATTTTTTTTTGTTTTTGCTCCCCTCTTGAAAATGATTCTATGGACGCTCATGTTTGTGTATGAAAATTAAATATTTTTTCGGTCACGAGAGATTCCATTTTATATAGGTTTCACTTTATACATCTTTTGATTAATAAATACAAAGTCTAACGTCACTCTAATTCACAAGCTGAATTTGATACAATTGTGTTTTTTACTGAAATTTGCTATTACTTTCGTTCTGGAAGAGAAGCAAATTTAAAATCAGTAATTATTAATTAATTACCATTCTATAGTATTAATTTAAAAATATTATATGTAATACAATAACTGGAATTCATTGTAGGTAACTACTAAAATCTGTATCTTTGGTTGCATATCACTAGTTACAATAATTACCTATTATGCTATTATCAGACTACTATCACTATTTATTATTATATAGATAGAGTGCAATTTTTCTTACATGACTGGGCAGAGCCAAATTATTGTGCAGTACACGTGGAGGGATAACGTGCTGGTGCCGGCGGGTAAATGTAATAGATGAAAATTCGGTTCCGCCCAGTCACGTTACAATAGTAGTTTATCTCACGAGGGCGTAAGGGGTTGTTTTTCGTCACGAGACGTAGTTTATGACACGAGCCGCAAGGCGGCGAGGGGAATAATAGTCGAGAGATGGAAAAACCCTGGAGCCCGAGTATTATGAACAGCTTTTCGTGAATTTGGGAATAATATCCGACAAAATTCACGATTTTTTTGCAATAATTGCATAAATTTTATAAATTATAACACGTTTTATTTGACATCGTGGTAGTGTAAAACCAACTTCTACTTGTAACCATGGTGTTTTTCTTGGCACCAGTTGGTACCCTAGACGGCGGCCATGTTGGAGCGCCATGTTTATTTTGATTTCTGCTCTCGTGAAGTTTGCACGTTTGTATATTGTGTCGTGTGCTTTCAATTAAAAATGCCTAAAAACCAAGAAATAATCGTTAAATAATCAATAAATACGACATTGTGGTCGCATCTATCAATGTTCATGGACACGTTGCAAAAAAATCGCAAATTCGATATCGATGGATCACGTGGTAGGTACTATCGAACTCAGCAAAAAGGGGTATTTATGGGGCGAATTTATAAATTATTTTCTATTTCAGGCTACAAAGCCACGATAGTCGATCTACGTGTTCTAGTCTCCCTACAGGATTTTTTATGCGCCGACAGGCGCATATTTTGAAGATCAAAAATGAAAACGACGAAAAGCACGTTCGCCGAAGACAACCGCAAAACGTTGTAGATACGCAAGACAGGCAAGTTTTTCACAATTGTGTGGTTAAAATTAAATATGCCAATAAATGATTTTTGAAAATTATTGTTTTTTTGAAATTTTTTGGTATTTTTTTATTCCCGGGAGAAAAATAAAGTGTGACGAAAAGAGCTTTTTTACTCCCGAAAAACCGGGTGTAAAGTAGTCACTTTACACCCAAAATCACGAAAAAAATTTTACTATACATACGCTACATACGTAGTAGGTACTATAAAGAGAAATAATAATTAAATTTTTTTTAATTAATATTGGTGGCTCAAAATAGCACCGCAGACGAAAATTTTATAGAGGGGAAAATGTTTTAACTGGGAACACCCCCTCCGCAAAAATAAAAAATATAATATTATAAATAAAAATTTGCAATTTGCAATTTCTTGCATTTATTTCTTCTTTTAATTTGCAGTACAATCAACGTTTATCAGTTTAGCCGCTAAAACTCAGCCACATTTTCAAGTCACATAATATGTGGCTGAAGTTAGAAACGGATTTGGATTTAGTACATAATTAACTAAATATTTTCAATTTTTTGAGACGGATCAGATTTTGGCACAGTCCGATATTTTTTATTTTTAATTTAAGCACAGATATCTGCCCCCTTGTCTTCTGATTTAACGATTACAATTTTTTATATTTATGATTTTTTATAAAATAGAATTTTTAGCAGTGGTTAGATTGAAGGCACATGTGTTATTTTTTAATTTTTTGATTATGAGTTTTAATTCCATTTAGGGCTTCCCGGTGGCCGAAATATTTTTTAGCCTAATTTAGAACACATATTTGTAATTGTATACATCGTTTGCTTTCAGAAATTCCCTTAAAAATATACATTTTACAAAATTTTATATCTTGTTGAAGATTTAGTTGGTCCACTGTAAAATTGTAAATCTGAATCCAAATCCATTTCTAACTTTAGCCACATGACTTGAAAGCCTTGTATTTCCGATACGGAATCGATAAAGGAAAAACTTTTAAATCAGAAGTACAAATCTATTTGATAATTATTATTTGTTTGTTGTTATCAAAATTTTATTTACAAAATTACAATTTTTAGGAAGAACCTGAATTTGGGTGTTTTATTCTGTGTTCGAGCTGAAGTTTTTATATTTGATTTTTATTGTCAATTTTGAAATATGTATGGCAATGTAGTACTACCTTAAAAAGAATTTTTATATATGTGTAAATAACAAAATTATGAAGAAAAAAAACATCAGTTTTTCTAACAATTTTTAACTTTGTAAAAAATTTTGAAAAAATTTACAGAATTGTTTTTGGTGGGATAGTATAATACGTAAAAACAGTTCTGTAAATTTGTTCAAAATTTTTTACAAAGTTAAAAATTGTTAGAAAAACTGATGTTTATTTTCTTCAAACGATCATAACTATTTCAAAAATTGACTAATCAAACCTTTTTTTTGTTTTCGTTTGTCTTTAAACGTACTGTTCAGGAAAAAATACAAAAAAAATATTCAAACTTGGATTCTACAAAATTTTTCATTTTTTCAGAGAAAATCATTGATTTTTTAAATTTCGCCACTTTTGATTTTTGATTTTTTTATTTAAAAAAAACTCTTATTTATTCCGCGCATAACAACGCAAACCCCATAATGGGTGGACATTTCTTTCTATTTTTTTGGTTTAATTAAAAAATATTTTGTTTTCTTTTTACGCAAAAATATTTTTCAATTAAACAAAAGAAATAGAAAAAAATGTCGGCCCATTATGGGGTTTGCGTTGTTATACGCGGAATAAATAAGAGTTTTTTTTTAAATAAAAAAATCAAAAATCAAAAGTGGCGAAATTTGAAAAATCAATGATTATTTCCAAAAAAATGAAAAATTTTGTAGAATACAAGTTTGAATATTTTTTTCTGAAAAGTACGTTTAAAGACAAAAAAACAAAAAAAAAAGTTCCGATTAATCAATTTTTGATATAGTTACGATTGTTTGAAGAAAAAAAACATTAGTTTTTCTAAAAATTCTTAACTTTTTTTCAGTTGAGTAAAAAATTTTGAAAAAATTCACAGAACTGTTTTTGGTGGGATAGTATAATATATAAAAATTTCAGCCAAATCGAAAGGGGTCGGGTTTAAAAGTGGTCGATTTGATGTGGAATGCCCCATATACTTTATGGTCACTTTTATTCATAACCCTCAATGTGTCTGTAAAAATTACAATTTTTCTACCACGTTATTAAAATTTTTTTTAAAATAAATGTGTATTATAATGTGAAGCAATAGGTAGAAAACAAATGCATTATAGAATTCGAAAGCTGAAATAATAATAAAAGATTCTCGATTCAGCAAGTATTTAATAATTTATTGATTGATAAAATTTGAGTTTAAAAAAAAGGATTACAAGCCGTTACATCACAAAGCAAAGATATAATGCTTTTTTCTACAAAATCCAATAATAAAATTCCAAAAGAGCAAACACCTTTTAAAAAAATGAGGTTATGTGACCAATAAAATGTCAAACAAAAATTCCAAATAAAAATGCTAAGTTCCGACAAGTACGTACAGCGCCGGCGCAGAATAATTTTCGGCCAATCACATGATGTTTTTGATACTAACCAGGCGGGACTAATGTGCAGAAACGAGAATTGGTCTAGTCCGTTCACACGTCAGCACTGACACGTTCTCTCTCAAAGTCGACTGCGCAGAAATTTAACTCTATCTGACCAACTCAAAATGATTTTGCTCTAATTGTAAGTCATTTTTCCATGATGCGTCATTTTGAATCAAATTTACTACATAAAATTGAATTTTACATTATTATCGCCATCATAACATTCCGTTCTGTACCGGTTCCGTTCAAATAATATTCTTGACTAAAATTGGCTTTCGACTGAAGGCGTGCGTACGTATGAAACACGGAGACAGAACGTAAACGAAACGTATAGCGGGCATCAACATCAACCTTAACCCACTAATCACTGGCGCCAAAGATATATTGATATATTATATTCTGCAACAGTAAATAAATTTTTTTATCAATGTAATTAACAGTATATCTAATATAATTATCTTTAGTTAGATATGCACAACTAATGGTGTCGATTGTTTTTATAATGCGGTGTAAACATCATGCATAATATAGCAAAAAGTAGTTTTGACTTGCAAAATTAAGAATATTGACCTCGAGAAAAAAGTGTAATATTATTTGCTTTTGAGTTTCTTTGTTATCAGTATTCATCTATTATAATTATTAGTGGCATTGTTTTCAATGTAATCCGTAAATAGACGGATGGGGCTAACTGCACGGACCATTAAAATTTTATTTTCTTAGACAAAAACACGAAATTTTTACAAAAGTATGATAAAAACAATTGTAAAGTATATTTAAAAAATATTTAAAAAATTGTAAATTTTGTATATAACATAGGTATCTATATGTACATAGTTACTCACGTAAGGGATTCGTACCCTAATAAATTATGTAAATTAAAGCAAATTCTGTCTATAACAAGATTTATATTATAAATTTCATAACTTTCACTTTGATAAATGTATAGCAATGGCATAACAAGCACTAAAATGTGGTTGTTATGATACTAATGAGTAATAAATATAACAATGATTCAGGACCATATATAAGGGGGGTTTTGGGTGTTCAAACCATCCCCATGGTATTGTAAAAAAGTGAAAAAAAAGTCTAAAAACTTTTTTTTCGGTAAAACTTTTCTCATGGCATAGACAAAATCTTTTTTTGGGTAAAATCCGCTTCACGACTTATGTCTAACTACGGCTCTGCAATGATTGTTAAGAAAACATGTCCTTTCCTTATTGTTTGCGTTTAACATCGGAATATCAAATTAATCATGTCAAATAACCATATTATTACAAAACACTCAAAATTGTTACTGTAACAAGATTGTTACATCGTACCCATAATATGTTATTGTTAAATGGAGCATCAGTGGCCCTGTGAAACAAGAAGTATTCAAACTTAAGAAGTGCCTATTTTCTTGCCTGATTTTTACAAAATATATATTATTAAGTTATTATCAAGTCAAAAAGACACGCACAAGAAAAAATTCAAAATGTTAGTGAATAAGTACATTAGCAATCCTACTTGTTCACTAACGATCTGTACAAAAACGGAATTAGCGTACAATCAACTATGTACAGTGGGGCCCGCTTAATGTGATCGCGGTTAATGTTATCATTCGGATATTGTTATCACTTTTGCCAGGAACGGAACGGATATATATTATTACACACAAAAAACATCGCTTATAGTTATCATAATTCGGTTAATGTTATCATTAAAGAGCGGATAAAAAGGCATAAAAAATATCAAAAAAGGCGTCTATAAAGGCACGAAAAATAGCCTAAAAAGGCATTAAAAAATGACAATCAGATGAAAAAAGGCATAAAAAAAGTACCATAAAAAAATTTGATACCCCTTACTTTTATTATTACCTAACTAAACTTAACTAAAAATTATTCGTGAAAACAGTTAACGATTAAATATTACTCTTCTACAGTAAAATTCTGACTTTTGTCACTTAAAATATTTTTAAAAGCATAAGCTTCTTTCCACATCTACAATTATTATGTGTGCTTTTTTAAATTTGGTTATAATAACTGGATTTATTTGGAAATCAAGAACATTGCCCCCACCCAAAATAATGCTGATTTTATTTAGAATTGCAAATTCCTCGTTTTTTGAGAAAACTTCTTCCGATTTCAATTTTACTACTTGGCCAATTTGCCCCGGTACTTCAGCAATAAAAGTCATCATTTCACCAATGAGCACGTCATCGGTAAACTAATAAGCAAAATTAACAAAATGCTGAAGTTGCACATCATGACTTTCTGTTGTAGGTTCTGTTGTAAATTGATTATTTTTGTCGGTTTAGTTATTTTTAGAAAACAAATTTTTAATTTCCCATAGTATTAAAAAAATTTTTTTCAAGGAACGCTTAAAATTGGACAAAAAGACTTTAAATAGGCACAAAAATTTAAAATAGGCATAATAAAGCAAAATAGGCAAAAAAGGCGTAAAAAACTTGGTGCCAAATGATCACATTTTTCATAAATCGTGCACATTTTAAGAAAATTTTATATTCCCTTCAATATTAAGGATATTCATAACTCATAAAGCACTAAAATCCGCTCTTTAGTTATCATATTATTCTTATTAAGATTATTTTCTCCCACGAGCAAAAGAGTTGATTTTCAGTTACAAGCATTTTTTTATATTGTGCATACCACCCACATAATATAAAGTCAGGTGTTAGCAAGAAAATCAACGTCACACATGTGATATCACATTACATATTTATGTTTATTATCAATTCCGTCGTTTAAATACATAAATGGACGATAGTTTGCTATTAATGTGTGTTGTAAGATTCAGTCCTACTTGAAAACTTCACAATGAGTGACTATTATTAATTAATTTTTATAAATGTACTCCATACTAATAAATAACCAATAAAAATTTTTTCTTTTTATTGTTATCAATCGGTTATTGTTATCAAAAACCTCTAGTCCCAATGTGATCACATTAAACGGGCCCCACTGTATTAAGAAGCAGAACCTGTATTTGAAGCCGGAATTTTCAAGTTACCCGAAGTTTTCAAGTAGCCTTTTTTGCGGGAACGGAGTTATCTAATTTGATTACTTTTATCAATAACATTTCAACATTTAAAAAGATATTAAAATCTTTTTAATTTTTTTATGTGTCAATTGTTTACAATATAAAAAGGATATTCTTTTACACATAAATGTTATTTTTAATAATCATTACATAATTATACATATTAAGAAATTACGTACTATAATAGCATTCACATAAGTTACGTATTTTTTACTTATAATTTTATAAAATAATTGGTACCAAGAAGTGCAGATGTAGACATTTTATTAATTTTCATCCTTCAACCTACCTACCTTGCTGCGCTTAGTAATATAAAGTTAACTATTTACTTTAGTTTAAAAATTTGAAATATTGAAAAAAAATTATCTGAAGATTAAAAAATAATCAGGTTTCATATATTAGTATTTTTAAATTATTATTAAAATCTCTCGTTAAAAATTTATGTCCGACAAACAACTTGCGAATGCTTCAGGGGTATTCGATGTTGACCTTGCTTTTCACATAAATAGTAGGAAATAGATAAGTTCAGTTTATTCTCTCGCAAAGTTAGTCAAGTAGAAATCCAAGATGAGTAAATTTTTGGTGTTTTTGTTATGTCTTTCGAGTGTTTTATGTGGAAGTTTAAGGGAAGAGTTTACGTGGAGTAGGATAAGTTTTACAAGAAATGGACGCTATATGCATAATAGACCCTCCAGTAATAATAATTCTCCACAAATATTTTTCCCTGGAGAAACAAATGAAGGTTCAGTACATCACATGCCAGAATTTAGTAGAAATGATTATATATTCGGTAAGTTTTATTTTATTATTATTTTAATGAAAGTAGACACTATTATAGGATCATTAACTTGAAAATAACTTGATAATAATTATTTATTTAGGTTAGTATTATCTACAATATTGTTTTTTTACATAACTGTAATTTTTCTATTAATTGGGCACTAAACCATACTCAGCAGAAGTATTTGTAAAATTCTAAACGACAAATGCATTCTTATCCGTTTTTCAAATCGCACCTATAATTTATTATAATTGTTTAGTTTTCGCCGGTTGTGTTTAACTGTGACTGTTCGCCCTGTTTTGGCAGTTTATATTAGAACATGTTATGCACCTTTCCCGTTTCACCAGATACAGAGCAAAACTTCTTGCATATTGGATATTGAATGTAGTTGGCCTTTTAAATCAAAATTTTCAATTTGGAATTTTCAAAAACATTTTTACACGTTGCAAGCTTTGCAACATTTTTCGCAAGAAGAAACATGAATTGGATAAAACTTACATTATGTTCTTTGGTGAAGGACATCGTGTAGAGTAGACTTTTGATTTTTTAGGTTATGTACATAAAACGCTAATCTTCATTGCTTTTCGAAAGCCAGATGTTTATACTTTAAAACATCAAACGAGCAGGAGAATGCTTTAATTTTAAATGTGGCTCAAAGTCTTAAAGAATAGTATGACTTTGTAAAGTTTTTGGTACTTTCCACAATGAAGGATAACAGGAAAAATCTAACACTTTGATGCTATTGCTACAAAACTACCCTTAGCGTGTTTGTTATGCTAAGATTACGCATTAAAACATACAGAATAAAATAAATGTTTCCAAAGAAGCATTTAATCAACACAACCTAAAACTCTTTCTGTCAGAAGTCTTGTCCAATATTTACCTAAATTTTGCTTAGCAATTATCCCTAGAACGTTTCATTGAATTAAATACACTGAATACTATTTTTTGTATCATCAAAGCTAATTGAAGAGTGCAGGCTAAAAAGTGAAAATGTCAAAATTTATTATTTTTCAGGAAAGCGAATGTAAAGTATACATAACACGTTCTAACCGGTCCAGTCAAACTTTAACATGCTATATCTTTTGAATACTCTCAATTTTAGCCTGTATTACATTTCTATACGATCAAGTTTTGTATTAGCTTTCAATTGACGCAAAAATCTAAATATTACAGTTCTTTTTTTTTATCCTGCACTCATCAATTACACAACCAAATTTTTAAACGATCTGGAATCAAGATGTTTAAAAAAGATTTTACATAATTATAATATAGCATAAAACTTTTAAAACAAGTTTAATGACGTAATCCGATTCTGAAATATTTTAATTAACGCTTTTTATAAATCTAGGTAATACATATTATAGCTTAGAAAAATGTGCAGGTTTATATTTACTTACCAAAATACGTTTTCAAAAATACCTTTATTTATTTTTTCAATAAATTAACAAAAATATTTTTTATTTTAGAAAACAACATCCCAATGGGAGTAAATCGCTGGCAGAATAAATTATTTGTGAGCGTTCCTCGACGGCGACCAGGTGTTCCATCTACATTAAATTACATTTGGTATAATAGTACTCAAAAACATAATGTACCTTTAACTCCGTATCCCGATTTTGAGACAAATCAACTTCCTCGTTCGTCAGTGGCAAATAATAATGACGTACATCTTGTCTCAGTTTACCGTTTAGCTGTAGATCCTTGCAATCGTTTGTGGATGGTAGACACTGGACTTCTTGAATATCCAGGTTAGATAAAAATTATATTTTAATAATATAGTAAATAACAAATAACTCTATTTTATAATATTACTTAAAAAACATTTTGATGTTTTCAAAATAAATAGTACTACTAAAGTGTTGAGCTTATATATAGGTAGGTATGTGATGTTTCAATTGTCTAATGTTCTTAGAAATAAAGTAATGCAACAAATTTATAAAATAATGCTGAAATGCGGATGTTATAGCATAATTTCCACTTTGCTCTCCCCTCAAAAGAAAAGTTCCTGATTTTTTTTAACAATAGTAATTAATGTTTTAATTTTTCGCAGTAGATACAATGATTTTAAATTAAAAAAAAAATTAAATTTTAATTATATGTTTATGTCACACCTTTTCTACTTTTATTTCAGAATACTTTAATTGTACTTCAGTTTGGTCAGTTTAGGGCCGATTTCGTGATAAATGTTAACATGACATTAAAATTTAAAAGGAGACTTAAGACAAAATGCAGGTTCACGAACAATTTTAACGACCCGACCTGTTAATATTTAACGGACTTTTAACTTAACTCGTCGTCTTTTACGAATTAAAACTTAAAAGTTCTGTTAAACATAACCTAGAAGCTTATTATAGAAAAATATTTATTAGTAGGTGATAGTGGCTATCGATTAAATCCTTGCTTAATGACGAAGCTGTTATATGTGAAAACAGACTACAAAAATTAATTATGAAATAAGCGCACAAATTTTGAGCTCTAAATTTACCATTTGTAGTTCTAAGTGCTCAATTAAAATCATTATGAAATGAACATTTGAAGATGAATCAATTATAACCAGACCACAACAACGACAGACGCGAATTGCTGGTTTATCGATAAAGACGATTTTTGGATTGGTTTCAGTAAAATGCTATCTAGCATTGCGCGAATTACTGGATTATCAAATTAAAAGTCTTTTCGATTGGTATCAGTAAAATGCTAGATAAGGTAAAACATCCGATCAATTATAGCCAGATTACAACTATACGTCACTGATGAGATCTAATAAGATCGAAATATGTCTGTCGTTGTTGTAGTCTGGTTATAATTAGGTTCTTTTCAACCGATGGTTCTGTTACAGTTTACAACCTGTAATGGGACAGTTAAATGCGCGTGCGCCAACGAATATTGTAAAATTACTGCAGTTCACAAATTGCAAGTTGAAAAGGTTTTAGGACCATTCTAGAACCATTTAAAATATTAGTGGTGGTGGTAGTAGGCGTTGACGTTTGATATATGCATAGATAAGCAAAAAAGTGATTTTGTAAAGGTAAACAGTTAACAAACGCTGAATTAACAAATTGCTGTTTAACAATTGTTCGTTTAAAATCATTTTGATTTGATTATTATATTTTAATTTCTTCAACTTCAGACAGGTAATTGAGTTAATTTTTGTTACGTCTTCAAAGTAATATCAGAAATCAAGTCAAAAACTCAAGAACACACTACAATATCAAGGCACAACCCAACAAGATATAAATAAAAGATTGAAAAATTCTGTTATTGTTAACGTTTTTCAGAAGGGCAGGGTCGACTAAGAAGTAATAAAAATTTCTTTTCAGAAGAAGTAGAAGAGTTAAATCAATATAAATTTTAATATAACTCACCATTGTATTAAATATGGACTTTCCAATGTCATGAAAAGGTTTATTTTTTAAACTGACTCGGAAATGCTGCAAAAAAGCATTAAGAAAAGTTAAAATTACCCTTTCAATTATTTATCAATGGTACAGCTACAAAGTGGAACTCTGGCGAGTAAAAAAAAAATTGTAGTTTTTTGTTTACTTAACTCAATTGTAAAACGTTACAAAAATAAGTTAACAAATCACAATATATATACCTACATATTTTTTAGAACCATTGTATTCGAAACTATTCTAGGGTTTATGCCACCCTTCATCTTCATCGATGTACGAGCTACTAGATCGTAAAACAGTAATAAAATAATAAAAACAGCTTTAAACGATTTTGAATTTTTAAATTCAAATTTTGTTAACTTTATTTCATTATGCATTCTTTTCTCAAACTTATAATAATTAATAATTTGTGATTTTTTAAATATCGGGAAAAAATGTAATATATTTGGAGCTTAATCGGAATTGTCGTTACAATTGCTAACTATCAAATTTAAATTTAGAAACACAGCGCCAATGCGTCTGCGTCTGACTACTTGTAACTGCTTAGAACCAAGGACTGTTAGAACTGTTCTATGACTGTTCTATTACAGTCCCGAATGTGGTTGGAAAACGTTTCAGTTGTAATTTCAGAACTTGGAACTAGTAATTTTTGTGGTTGGAAAGGACATTTATTAACGCGCATGCTCAACAGTCCAAGTACCGTTCTAGAACCTTCGGTTGAAAAGAACCTATTGATTCATCTTCAAATGTGTACATTCTCCCGGAAGTTTGTTAAGCTTTATTACAGTGACCTTGGAAAAGTCACGACTCTTGATTGATGGTTTATCCTCAACACATTTAGTACATTGTCTTAATGACATATGCCTTCACGACTCCTTACTTCCATATACATATGAATTATTATGAAATGCAATATGTTAAAAGAGCACTTAGTTCTCTCGTTACACTAACGGGACATTAACGCTTTTATTATTAAATTGACTCTTAATTCCATAAAATATTAATTGTATGTATTTTAGAAAACGTCAATTATGTAATCCAGTTTATGCACGAATGTATCATAAATTGACAATTATACACGAATTTATTTGTCATAAACGTCTCTTTATAGCCCACGGACCTCTTTATGCCCGCGGGCTATAATGAAACGTCAAACAACGATTTTAACTAAGATTTTAGACAATGTGGCTACCGCTGTTTACTTGCTACCATAGTTACGTTTCAAAACTCAAATTTAATCAAAGCAACACTAGATTTGTGTCAAAAATTCAATTTATTTTAGAAATATTTTTAAACTAAAAACTCTTCATTCGTGCATAAAGTTGTGTATGTACCACGGGCGTAACTTGCTTTTATGGCCTTCGACGTATTCTTAGCCCTCGGCTACCGCCTCGGGCTAAAAATTACGTCTTACGCCATAAAAGCTTCTTTACGCCCTAAATACATAAATAACTATTATTTCAGTTTATTTTCAAAAAATTAATAATTGTAATTCATTATTATGACAGTTATTTAAAAAAATATATATTATTGAAAAAACAACTTATAATTAACAATGTATTTAACGCCCTACTGCCATAGCGTCTTTTGCTAAAGCGGCAACGTAATGTATGGTAGTTATGCCCGATCAACAATTTCTTCCAAGTAGACCAATATTTTGTTCCATACCACCGGGACCTATAACACAGAGAAAAAATTGAATTCCAAATCAATCTCGCACCAATTTTGAAGTAAATTTTATTTCAATTGATGTCAAATTTACTTCAATTGTAGTAAAATAACTTCAAAATTGGTGCGAGATTGATTTGCACTTCAATTTTCAATGTTTTTTATGATGTGGCATTAGAAAATACATACAACCCTAAATTTTCACCCTTATACTACCATTAACCTCTATTTTTAATAGCGATATTAATTTAATAATTTTTTACACCGGTAGATGCTTGGCGGGGATAACTGATCAAGTGATAATTGATCAGTTATCGACCGGGATTTGAACAATAAATTAAAAATATACATTTTTGATGTTTTGTTATTTTTATATTCCGTCATAGTTTACAACGCTCCATGCCTCTTCCACTCATATACCACATCCTCACACACTTACAATAAGTTAGTTATTTTTTCTACCAAAATAATTATTAATAATTTATATGGCAAAGCAACGTTTGTCGGATCAGCTAGTAATGGACGAGTTTCACTATTTTTTTTATTTGTTTATTTGAAAGTAGAGGTCAAACTGAAGCTACAGAATTTTTTTTAAATTTTTTTGAGTACTCCTAATACGAGAAAAAAATTATTAAAAGTTATAAAATCGACGGTAGTTTTACGACTACGGTTACTGACGTCCCACGAAAGTGAACCAATCAGAATTGCCCTGTTGTCACATTGACAAAATTTTAAATTAAATATCAATTTTGAATTTGAGTTTTTTGGTTTAATTATGGTATTCTTTAAAATTTCAGCTAAATATATTTTGAATTTGAAAAACCTGTCAAGTCTTTATAATATATTAAATAAATAATATAAGATAATAATCAGATAACCATTTACCAACTGCATTATTTGACGACAGAGTATAGTCATGCTTAATTGTCATTGGTCAAACATGGCGCTCAGTTTAAATATTCTTTCAAATTTCAATAATTTTTTAAAAATTTAAGGCTAAATTTTGAGACCAACCAATTATATATATAAATAGCACGTTTATTAAAGTTTCTTGTTTATATATTATTTCAAAGAATTTGTGACTAGTGAAACTCTCCCATTCTATAATTATTGTCTTGTTATGTTTTTCAATGAACATCGATCCTGCGAGGATGATCCTGATCGTCGTGGGTCTTTGTTATATTGATTTGTTCAAATATATCTTCTTCTAGATTATTTACCACATTCACAACCGTGAAATATTTTTTAATATAATTTTTGTATACTTGAAAATATTCATATATTATACACAGACATATTCAATATATTATATATTATCTTTAAAACGATTGATTCTACGAAAAAATTTATAGGAATTTTTCTCCAAAAATTGCTAACGTTCAAAATATTTTGAAAAACTATAATTTACCCATGGTTCAAAATATGCTTGTGAGTTAAAACATCAAAATAATGTACAATAATTATTATACTACTGTTCAATACTATTTTTTTCTGTGTACATTACAATTTCTGAATTACAATTGAAATAAATGTAACCGTTTCTGAATTAAAACTAAAAAAAGTGTAGTATTTATTTACATGGTACACCAAAAAATCCAAGGATAGTAATAAAAATTAGAAACACATGAGAAAAACAAGATTTACGTATACCATCACCATTGACCTTACAACATGAACATTAAATATTATTCGAGGATGGTGTGTAAAGCAAATAAGTAAACTATAGTCAGAATTTTTAATTAATTTTTGACCGTATTAAAACAATTACATTGTTTATTATTAATTTAAACTAGTCATTAATGAATATTACAAATTTTTTATAAATGTAAGTGAAAAATTTAGTGTAAACCGTTCTCTAAAATGCCCAATCTAACATATTATTTTGTTCTAAAATTCATATCCGAATCAATTTTTAAAATTGGTTTTTATAGCGTTCTTTTGTGAGTTTCTTTTTAATACTAAATTAAATTTAACTAAAAAATCTGGTTTATAATTTAATATTTTAGTTATTGCATAATATGTAATACGTCCGTAAGTAGTAGGCAAGTATAGGTATACAAAAAGTCTAATTATTGCTAAAATTGATTAGAATGATTGAATTATTATAGAACAAAATTATGCAAGATTAGTTAATATGAAGCACAACCTACACTTGCATTTACTTTATCCTACAAAAGTATAAAATTATATTTAAACTTCAAAATATCGAGTTATTAATTTATCAATTTAAATACAAAAGTATAAGTTTATACAGGATCTGATTGGAGATTTTACCAAATTTGCAATGGTTGCTACGATTTATTGTTGCTTCTGCATATTTGTTAATTATAATATATTTTCGTATATTTTTTTTGGGATGAAGAAATTTATTAGTTGATGACATTCTTTATATTTTTAATTTTCGAAAATTTAAATTTGTGACGCTCCTAGTGTGCTAGCCAAGGTGGGGAAATTTTTAGTTTTTGATGAGGATTTGCGGATGATCAACGGAGTGGCGAGGTCGCATTTTGTAGTGGAGAGATAATTTTGTGTAATTTTGGAGTTGATAATTAAAATTCAGAGTAGGTACAAAATAAATTTTTTTTAGTGTGATTTATTTAATATTTTTGAAAGGAGGAATTTTAAAAGTTGTCGGTAATCATTAAATTAATTTAAAACAAATTGGAAAAAAATTTTCAAGGTCGCGTGATTGTTGCAATACGAAGAGATAATTACAATTGAGCTAAGTTGGGCATACAAATCGAGATACTATACAAGCGGAATAAAATTGGAAAATTTTTATTTTCCATGATAATGATAATGAGGATAAAATTATCGATTGCAATATGTAAAGGAATTTATTTACTTATTTTTGGTGATAAATTATCTGCCACCGAAGTCATAATGCATTTGCCAAATTTTTGAAACAAAGCTGACATACTACATGTTTCTAATTTTTTTGGTTCTATTTGCCAAATATTTGTGATTGAATTCTTCTACTAACGAATCATAGCAACCTATGCAAATCATATTTTTTAGGGAACATTTTTTACTTTTAAATAGTTAAGTAAGTATAGGTAATAATAAATAAGTTAGTAATTTACACTTTTCTTTCACTTGTTGCCATGGACATCCAAAGGATTTTTTCAGTGAAATAAGGCAAAAATAAATTTTAGAATTAAATTATTTCAAATTCATGAATATTAATAAAATATAATGTAACATTTTTTAAATTTAATTTTAACCATTTAATTTTAACCATTAAATGCATGACGCATCGAAAAATATTATTTACATGCAAATTATTCAAAATCGTCATTTTTACAATTTTATTTTGAAATGAAGGAGCAATTTTTAAAAGCTGAAATTTATACCAAATTTTACCTCACCCCAAGGAAATTTGCACAGTAAAATTCATCCCCAAAAGCTTTACTTTTTTTTTCTCACTAGACTATGAACATCGTAAATTTTTGAAAGTAACTGAAGTTCGAAGCTCTGTATCTCTGGTGGAGGACCTCTAAATAAGACAAAACTTTCAGAAAACAAAGATCATTTGGTAAACTATAAATTATATTAATTTGAATTATTAGACTTTTAATGTGTGTGATATTAATATTTTAAAATCAGTAGATTAAAATATTAAATTTTCTAAAATGATCGAGCATCCAGCATTGAAAAAACTACCAATGTAATGACTCAAAAATATTTCTTATCAAAATTCTATTCATTTTATACCATTGACTTTAAAAACTTAAAAATTTTAAATTAGCAATGGATTATAGCAAAATTATTACCAATAATTTTAAAATTTTAACATTTGCTCCAATGAAGGCAATGTGAACTTGAAGCTCGTCAACAAGAATAAATTAATATATGTATGTAAGTGAGAGAATAATGCAATACTCAATTTACCTATTTAACCTCATATGCAGTTGAACCTAAATACATATATTTAGCATTTTAGGATTATTGAAATTTTCAAGGTGAACTGCATCATTCATATTATGAGTGAATAACAATTATTAATTAATAATAATCATCAATTATTGATACTATTATCAATTTATCATCATAATAAATCAAGTTCTATCCACCAGGTCAACAATAGAGAATCCAAGCAACAATCGTAATCTATTACGTAATCGTAATAAAAAATGTCTATTTATCAGGTGTATGCATTAATTTCTGGGTTTATTAATAAAAAAAACACATTATTTTATGAGAAAAACTAAAAATATTTTATTCAAAGTGTTTTCCAACGTTAGCTATACATTTTTCTCATCTAACTGGGAATTTATGAATGCCACTCCAAAAACTGTTCGTCCTTTGAAAAAAACCATCCAGATACTAAACTTTTCATTTCATCGGTTGTATTAAAGTGCTGCTTTTTAAGTAAGTTTTCCATTAATTAAAAAAATGGTAATCAAAAAGACAAAAGTTTGGTGAATAAAGGGAGTAGGGTAACAAATTCCAGCCAAATGATTTTAACGTATCCTGGACCGGTTTTGCTTTGTGTGACGGTGTGTTGTCATAGAGCACAATTACCTTGCCATGTCTTCTATGCCATTTTGGTCGTTTTTTGATCAAAGTATGGTTCAAATTGATCATTTGTTGTCGGTAACGATCAGCATTTACGGTTTCACCAGGTTTTAGATGTCTTCAAACTTTTTCGGTTATTCTAATCGTTATCTACTCGTATTTGTCTCTCACATCAAAATCACTACACATATTTATATTAGCTTTTTCAAACAAACGACTTACTTCAGCAGCAGTTTTCTTAAAATGAAAACAAAAAAGCAATGTTATCCGCAAATGCTCTTTATTTAGCACGAAATTTGACATTTTTAATGTGATAAAAAAATATGTTGTTATTTGAGACGTGTTCTTCTACCAATTAAATTTTATAGAAAAATGTTATACCTGCGATAAACTAAAACAAAGTAAAAAAAATTTAAAAAAAATTTTTAAGCATTTTTTTGTAGATTTTGCCACTGCGTAAACAAAAAGATTTGACTATTTTGTGTATTCTTAGTTCTCTGTTACTGTACAAATGTTCATTTAAAATTAATCTTATTTTATGAATCTTATTGGACATCAAATTTACAACAAAAAGAACTTTCAAATTTTTTTCGTATAACGAATTGTTTTGTTGATTTTGTTATTGACACATTATAATTAATTCATAAATTATTGTAGAGCCGCTTTTAACACACCCTCTTATTTTATTCATTTTGGTTTACTTAAAAATTGTTGTAAACAATTATTTACAAGTTTAATTACTATATCAAAAAGTTGTTGAAATAATATTTACAATAACAAAAAGTATATTTATATAAAAATTAATGAACCTTAATAGGTATTATTTATAATTATGTTAATTTGACCTTAAACCTATTTAATTATAAATTCATGTTGGAATATGGTTATCAATTAGGTAATCGAAATATATTTTTAATTTTAACTGAATTTTTTTGATTTGATCTAGAAAATCAAAATAGCTGAGCAACTTTGCCTCAACCAATTTTCAATATTAGAGTGGCTAACCAAACTCTAAATTTTTTACAATAGATGGCAGCAATGTGATTGTTTGAATTTGAAATCACTTACGAAAATTTGTGAAAATTACTTAAATGTTAGTCCACTTTTGCACTGAAAGTGTGTTAGGCCACTTTGGAGCTCATAGCCTCAACTGATATCTTAAAATTATTGCTGAAAATCAGGGTCATATTTCTAAATAGACTGACTGAGTAGGCTGCACCTAGAGCGGCAAATTACCTATTTTATCACACATTCCGGTAAAAATTTTACGTTTGTTTTTTAAATCACTTATGTTTAAGAAAAATGTTCATTCTTTCATATATAAATTTCATAAATTCCAGCTGGAAAAGCCTCAAAATTCACCACTGTAAACTAAATTTTCAAAAAATCTCTGGTGGAGTGCTCCGCATCCCCTATAAATTAGAGAGAGCCTTTCCCTTCTTCTTTGCCTTATATATTTCTACCTTATTCACGATTTTACCCCTGAAATTGATCATGCCAGATTAAAAATTCTAGTTTACCTCCCATTTAAAAAAACCTTTCATAGTAACAATCTAATATTTAATTTAATTTTGATTTTAGGTAACGCCACTCAAGTTCAACCACCTTCAATAGTGATAATCGATTTATTTACTAATAGAGTAATAAGGAAATATGTACTAAAATCAACTGATTTACGTCCCACTACAAGTTTAGCCGCCATAGTAGTAGATGTTACTGCAAATACTTGTGAAGATGCTTATGCTTATTTGCCAGATTTGGCAGGATACGGAGTAATAGTTTATAGTTTTAAAGCAAGTAACTCTTGGAGAGTCTCGCATAACTATTTCTACTTAGAATCTCAGGCTGGAAATTTCCATGTCGGTGGATTTGATTTTCAATGGAACGATGGAGTTTTCAGCGTAGCATTATCGGATTTCAATCCTGATGGATTCAGAACTGTTTATTTTCATTCAATGGCAGGCACTCATATGTATAGTGTTTCATCGGAAATTTTAAGAAGTGAACAATTATCTACGAGATCTTTTCATGGAAATGATTTTAAGGTATTTGTACCTATATTTCTTTTATTAAAACCAATAATAGATTTGTAAATAGATGTAGTCGATACTCGGATTAATATCATCCTTTAGATCAGGGCGGTCAGCAACCCGCGGCCCGCGAGACGTCTTGGTGCGGCCCATTTTGCGGCTCTTTTTGATAAATTTGCATAAAAAAGCTCTTTTTTAGCGGATTTTCCAATAAGTGCGGCCCGCACTAATCCTCACGTAAAATATTTGGCCCTTTTACAACAAAAGGTTGCCGACCGCTGCTTTAGATGGTAGATCATACTTTTCATATCCAACAGCACAAAGGCACACTCAACAGGGTCTACCTTTTTAAAGAATATTTATTAAATTATTTTTTAATTAAAAGAAGACTTCGTTGAGTGTACTTCTGTGCTACAGACTCCGACTAGAAAGTCAAGGCCATAAAACTTTTTATATTTTGTGTAAAACTGAGCGATGTAATAAAAATAACTAGTCACGGTGGTTATCGCGCGTTTTTGAACTTTCATTAAATTTTGTATGGCAAAATTAAACTATTAATTTGTCTAAATTCTCTGAAATATTATTCCACCTGATGATTCTTTCGTACTTACGACTATAAAAATAATATCAAACGCTTTCTTTCCATAAATTTTAAATTTTACAATCTCAAAACTTATAAAACATTTACGATTACACGACTTGATCAAAAACATTTCTTACTCACTTGCATTTCATATCAAAATCTACGATTTTTACAATTAAGTATAAATCAATTTTAAAAATCTTTTACATCTTTCGTATCATAAAAAATATTACTACAATATATTTTCTTCTTATAAATTTCTAGGTTGAAGTTAATCGAGGACCCAATAGTCAAACATCGACCACAGATTTACACACAAAAACTGGTATAATGTTTTTATCTCTGGTAAACCAAAACGCAGTGGGCTGCTGGAACACCCACCAAGGTGCTAGAGTACAAAACTTTGATGTAATACAAAGAGATGATAATAAAATGATTTATCCATGTGATCTTAAAGTATATCAAGATGAAGTTATGGTTTTGACAAATGCTATGCCAGTATTTTTATATGGAAATCTAAATTATGACCAAATAAATTTTCGAGTATGGGTTGCAAATGTCTCCGAAGCTGTAAGAGGCACTGTATGTGCTAGTTCTAATATGAGACCCTATGGAAGACCTGGACAATATTAAATTTAAATGCCTATTTTCATGTCATTTTTATTAACCTTTTTTTTATAATAAAGTGAATGTGTTATATGACACAAAATGTATCGAGTTTCTTTTTGTATTTTCTTAGGTTAATAATTGCAAGATCCAGTGTATGTACATACATAATATTGTGTACCTGCCTTGCATTTTTAATTTTATTATAGTTTTCCAAGAGTTTTAATATTGTGTCCTTGCCAAATAATTTTTGTTTGTTCAATATAGTTAATATTAGCACTTAACAGGTTAAAAATAAATTTCAATTATGTAAATCTGCATAAATTTTAAACAATTATTCGGTAAGGTCACAATGTTAAATTTCATTGTATTAAACCTCCTGATTTTTCCTGTTAATCTCTTTATTATTTTGTTATAATATTTTAAACAGAAAAAGTAAAATATACAGAATAACAATTTTCTAAGAAGAGAGCTAGTTAAATTAACTATAAGTAAACACGGAGATACCTATGTCGTTATTATAATTAATGACAGGTGTTTCGGTTTTATTAAAGCTCCTCAGATGTATGCAGTTAAGGTAACCAACTATTTTTAGTACAAAGGGAGAAAAAATGAACATTTTTCTTTTAGCTCTTTTAAGTAAAAAATTATTTGCCGTTCCAGAAAATTTGCCGTCTTCCTCGAAAATTTTTTAGATGACGTCTTTTTAACCCCCTGCCTAAATTTTCTCCGATTAATATCTGTAGAAAATTTTATAGGATTCAGAAATACATAAGATTGCAAAGAAGGACTTTAAAGGTTTTCAAAAGAGAACGGTTGTTCACCAAAATAGTTGCAAAAAATTCTAATATGAATCGATTGACATATTCTTTTAATAAAAATGGTTCACATAATGTATTTGTCATTCGAGTCTACTATATTTATGTGGCTTAATACATTTTTGTAACTTTTGGAAATCCTTATAAAGTCGATATAAAATTATCATCTTCATGAAAATCCTTATAACACTATACGTAGGTATAGTTATAGAAATTGTCAAGAAGATGATAATTTTATAGCGATTTTATAAGAATTTCCAAAAATTACAAAAATGTACATTGGTCTCTTTAGCATTCAGCCACAGATTTATTATTATAGTTCAAACTTGCCGTTGTAAGAAAAAGTTGAAATTAATATTTTGTACTACGTATGTATGAATGTTTACAAAAATTGTAAAAAATTGTAAATTACAATAATACATTTAACTGTTTAAGTATTATTTTTATTTTAAAATATTTCTTAATGTTGTAACTTTTTGCATGTTATATATCCATCTCAGAAGCTAACGCTTCTAAAGCAAAAGTCAAAGATGTACTCTTTCGGAAAATTCGGATATTGACTGTTATATACATACCCCCAACGCACGGTTGTGGATATTGTAATATTATCAGATCGAGTTGTAAATAAATGTATTTGCTTTGTTTCAGCCATCCAACAAAGTCATCCAACCCATAACGCGTTTTGAACAGTTTAACAAAATTCACAATATGATTGTGTTACGAATATCCCAAAATGTACCTACAAAAAATTAGTTGTGAATCACCACTATAATCCGAAAGAAATATTTTTTAACCTGTGTTTTTCCTTGAATTGTTGCAATGCGTGTTAAGAAGCTACAAATGCAAAAATTGCTTACGGCGAGACACAATCACCAACATGGCATTCAAACAACTGCCGAATAAAGCAGTTTTTGCACTGAATTGTCTCGTTAATACTACGCAGAGATTGAAGCACTTCTCCAAGCTCATAGAAAATGGCCGTTGTCGTCCTACTGAAACCTGGAAAGTGCAAATTCCGGGTTACCGACTTTTATTACCGACCAATCAGTCTTCTTTCCACCGTGGTCAATATAACCGAACAGATCATCTTCAACTGCTTGAACAAAGTCGTATCTGAATTCAAAATGAGCAGTTTGAATTCCGATCAAGACGCACTTAACCAACCACCAAGTTCTTGGCGTGGCGGAAGAGATCACTAAACCTCTCTACAAGAAACTGTCTATTACGGTTACGTTTCTTAACGTATCAAAAGCTTTTGATAAGATTTGGCACTTTAGATTAATTTTTAAATTGTTTCAAGCTGGCATTAAAACTGGACTCGTTCATCTTTTAGCATTACCTCAAAAATCGAAAGTTCAGAGTCAAACTCAACGGTGTGCGCTCTTCCACTAGGACCATCAGAGCAAGGGTACCTCAAGGCTCCAACGCTCTTCAACATAGTTGTATACAACATTTCAAAACTTACCAAGATCATTCTAGCTCTATACGAAAACGACAACGTGGCCGTCTTTGCGAGATCAACAAATCAAAAACAAACAATATCTAGAAGACTCTCAACCTCTTAGAACCGTGGTAATGTATTTAGCGCATTGACATCAACTCGGGCAAGAATGCTCTAATCATGTTTTCAAGGCAAATACCAAATAAAGTCTTCTGTAGAAGTCAAGATATGCAAGATTTACCCCTCGCCCAACTCCGTTAAATATCTAGGAGTAACAATCGACAAATCGCTCACTTTGATTAAGCACATTGACAACTGCACCAGCTAAGCAAAAGACCTGAAAAGAACATTAGATCTCCTGATTGGCCGCCGCCGTGGTATTATGATGCAAAAGTACAAAATAAAAATATTCAACGAGTCATACGTTTGGTAAGAACTTACGCAGCTCTTTTGCGGGCCTTTGCTTCCGATTGTAACAAATTTTTGCATTTGTTACGTGGTCTTACTTTTCATTTCATTTCACGATATTCCTCGATCCGATCCGGCATTTTTATTTTCATTTATAATGCTTGCGTTATAAATTGAATGCAGGGATTTTTGTTGCAAAGGTTGGTAGGTTGAACTTTCAGTTCCCCGAGAGCGACTCGGAAGCAAGCAGCTTGTTAAATTGTGGTCAACAATTTTGAGTGCCGATATTATTGCATTGGACGAATATAAAGTATTCAGAAGTCATAGTTATCGTGCCAAGTTCGTGTGTGACCACTTGTCCATCTGTCGCTCGACTACTGTTTGTTTTTAACGACATATGTTAAAACATCTGGGGAAACTCTATACTGCGCAAATTATTACCAGTTTATTTTTGATGCGAGGCGCATACTAGCAATTATTTCCGATCTCCCACGAAGAGCTACGTTTCGGTGTTGTGTTTTGGCAATCAAAACAATCATCCATTTTTGTTCTTCGTTGGAAGATAGATCTTTTGGAAATCTTTTCACCATCTGTAAATTTACGTCTCTCACTGGTCCAGCTACATCAACATCAGCGAGCAGAGTTTTTCATTCGTGAGTGTCTGGTCAGTTGTTGCCTGCTGATTATTGACAAGAGTTCCAGCATTTCAACCTGCAAAGCCATACACGTCTCACTCATTTGGAAAGAAGGCTTGTCATCTTAAATTTTGTACACTTACCAAGCGCTTACGTAAATAATTTTTATTTTTCCATTTTGGGTGACCGATGTGTATTATTTCGGCTTTTTATATTCATATTTTGGTAATCCTTAGTGATTATTTTTATGGTTATTTGTCTATTTGAAGTGGGTACACTTGGATTGTGAACCGTAGACTTTCAAATTTAATGCTGTGTGTATTGTTTAACACAGCCACACATTGCAATTGCTGGAATCGTAATTACACCCTCAATTTTATTGTTATTAAACGCATTTTATTACCTCCTGGGTTTTATTGGAGTTTTTCCCAAACTACCCTTATTTTCAGGATTCACGACCTGGCCTATGCAACCATTGTTAGCTGGTCTATAACATCGTGGCAAACAAACTGGAGAGGTTCTCTCCGGATTGCAACAGACTCTGGTCTCTATTTTGGGTCAACCTTCTCATTAGGGGTTGAGATTCAGAGGGCAGTTTTTGTTTCGCGATAACCAAATGAAAAAGATCCAAACCAAACAAAATGTTTGCAACCTAAAAATCACCAATGCCCGAAGATTTATTTTCACTTGTTAGTTAACCAGGCCTCAGAAAACCAGCTTGACAACCCTAGAAGAAACCACCAATCAAGACATGTTCTTCAGACACTTTTGACGTGACAACGTCTTATAAATTGGTTTGCCGGGTGACACTTCAAGAAACTGCGTTACGCTCCGCTCACGTTATGCGCTCACAATGAGAGCGAGTGAGAGGCACGCGTCCCTTCCACTCGGGCATGTTAGCCCGCCTAAGAGCGAGAGAGACAGACATAAAAAGTGAAAGGCACGCGTCCCTTCCACTCGAGCACAGTTAGCCCGCCTAAGAGCGAGAGAGACAGAGCGAGAGAGAGAGAGAGTGAGAGATAGGCATACACACCGGTTCATGTCTTGCGCTTCTATTTCGCTTAGGCGCCTGCATACAAGTTTACACGTTGCCAGTTAATTGTAAAACAATTGTGTAGTGATAATGTGAAGGTAGTTTCTTTGTATAAATAAATGTTTTAAATTGTTACTATTATTTCATCATTCTTCCTACTATACGAATGAATATTCACATTAAAATTATTTTACCACTCAAAGTCGTTGTCACGTAAAACTTTCGCCCGTATACCGACTTTACAGGCAACCAATTTTTGCAATTCTTTAGATTAAATCCATCAGACACAATTTTACTTTGTATTTTATTACGTTTTTGTGTTTTTGGGGAGCATTTTTCTTGTCGAAGGAAGTCTCTCTCGCTTTTTTTAAAAGCTTTTATTTAACTTGGTGTGAGCGTTGTCCGTCATCCGCTTGAGTGGACCTCTTTGAGATCATTTTTAACCAACTTCTCGACGTCCTAAAAATCTGAAATTTGGTACACAGCTTTCACTTGCAGAGTATATTCATATTTTAATTTTGTTTTTCTAAAATTTTGAGAAATAAGCAAAAAATTGAAAAAAAAAACTAAAAATAATAATTTGCATGCGCATTGAACAGTTTTATCATACAGGGTGAAAAATAATATACATTTCTAAATGGCCTTTTTAAGGACCGCGTTTAGGGTAAGTTTTTCGTTGTAGTGATGTATACAGGGGCGAAGTATCAAACATCTAAAACACATAATTGGATAGGATGAAGCTCCTTCCTTCTTCAGCGTGTCATTTTTTTAGGACACCCAACTTACTCTGATTGGTCATTGTCGTTGGTCTTAGCAACTTAAAATTACCTTCCTTGGGATCGAGTTGCACATTAAACGAGTTTGCAACCTATTTTGCTTCAAAAAATGGCATTAAATCAAATAATAATCCCACGGATTTCTAAGTTGGATATTTATTTTCGGGGTTATTAGTAGTATCTAAAAAATACTTTGGATAATTCTAGTATATTTATTTACTCAAAAAATGAGTTTATTTGAAAAAATTAAATTCAACAGCAAAAAATACAGAAATAGTTTTTGGAAAGTAAGTGTAAATACGCCCTTATCTAAAAATGTATTGGTAATCTTTTACTGTATCATTGGTAATAATAAAAAAACAATGGCTCATTGCCATTAGTAAAAAATTAAAAAAAGCTATATTTAGAGTGACTAAGAAATTATTTATTTCTTAAAGTAAAAAGTGAATTAAAAACAGTAACGCAAACATACGCAAGAAAATAAAAAAGTTTTCAAGTCTTAGTTATCAGTATTATCCACAAGAAAAACCAAAGTTACTTATTAATCTACCTTAGTTCATACTCAAATCATTGTTTTTCTGATAATCATTTACAAAAGTTAATTACACGATTGTATCACGTTTATTTAATAATGAATTATTTACAGACATTATGTTACATATCTGAACTTGTTGTTTCCATAAGAAAAAGTTACATTTTATAACGATTTGTAGCAAAATTCAGCTTTTAAAAAATGTGTTTGCCACTCATCTGCAAATTCTTAGCGTCTTTTGTGCGATGTTTGAACGAGTAATGTTCTTACAAATTTGCGTAGTGGTGCCCAAACGAGTGTAGTTTTTACACACAATTAAATTTTTACATACAATTAAAAAAAATAAATTTCTTTAATCAAATAAGTGAACTTTAAATAAAATGTTATTCGGCGCCACAAAAACTTTAATTTCACAAACGCGTATTTCAAAAATGTTAAATAAACGAATGGAGCTCATTTACCTTGTAATTGTGAAGAAACTCCTCATCTGACACGCAGGAACGTCGAACCATCGACCAAAAACGCACAATCAACTCTTCCTCCAATGCACTCTTGGAACCAGAATAATTACTCATAATCCAAAAATGACAAATCAAAAAAATAATAGCCGCTCGAACTCGGGACAAACTTTTCAAAAATTCCAAATTATTGACCAAAGAACTCTTGATCAAAAAACGACAATCCAAACTTCATAAAATTTTTGTTTTCATAAGACCAAGACGATCTCACTGATTAATCACTTAAATTAACGCCTTTTTCGGCGGCCAAAACTAACTCAACAAAATGACTCAATGTTGACTCTCTCACGACCCTAGGTCGATTGACTTTTCCAAAAATTTTCTTCTTTTTGTCGATTTTTGATATCGCACCAAACTTGCGTCGTGCGGATAATTTTATCGCGCGCTCACTTTTAAATTTTTAAATAATTTACAATACAAAATAAATTTAAATTTCAAAAATTTTAAATAAAAATAAGTTTGTTGGTGTGTTTGTGTTAAGAGTTACAATTAACTTTCATTGGTCTCTTTGATAAATCGAAAATAACATAAAACAAAATTATCAATTTCGACTTAATTTGTTAAAAATAATGATTTTTTTAAAGTCGTTTCACGACAATATAGAATTACCTACAAAGAATAGTCAAATTAACTAATATTTTTTATTAAGTTTTCAGACGCCAATGCGTCTTTCTTAAAAATAATATTAATAACAAGAAAACTCAGAAAGTCTCATCAGTATTTATTTGAATTAGCTCTATATTGAAAAAAATTGTACAGTGGGGCCCGCTTAATGTGATCGCGGTTAATGTTATCATTCGGATACTGTTATCACTTTTGCCAGGAACGCAACGGACATATATTATTACACACAAAAAACATCGCTTATAGTTATCATAATTCCGTTAATATTATCATATTATTCTTAAGATTATTTTCTCCCACGAGCAAAGGAGTTGAATTTCAGTTACAAGCATTTTTTTATATTGTGCATTAAGTCACCCACATAATTTAAAGTCAGGTGTTAGCAAGAAAATCTGCCTATGGTTCATTTTTTCAAAGACGGAGAGGATGTAAATAAACCCACCGTGGTGACTCTTTCTATCACCGTCACATAATATGTGATATCACATTACATTTTTATGTTTATTATGAAGTCCGTCGTTTAAATACATAAAAAACTTCACCAATGAGTGACTATTAGGTATTAATTAATTATTGTAGATGTAGTACATAGGTACTAATAAATAAGCAATAAAAATTTTTTGTTTATTGTTATTAATCGGTTATTGTTATCAAAAACCCCAAGTCCCGATGTGATCACATTAAGTAGACACCATTGTATTTAAAGTTAATTTTACTCCAATGTGAAAAAAAAAATAAAAATACTAAAAAAAGGATTTCTCTATTTTTGATTTAGGGTAAAGCATATAGTTATTGGAAAGTTAAGCAAATTTTGTTTTATAAAATTTATATCTCTATAATTTCTTGTTATTTTTTCACCAAATTTATTTTTATGCAAGTTCAACAGTGCTTTTTAATGATGCATATTAAAATTTTTTATTCTAACAACCCGATTTAAAAAAAATAAACAATTGTAAAAATGTGCAAATATGTACTTACAGTTACCGGACAGTTTTTATAGTTATCGGGCAGTGTATGGTTCAGTTATTGGACAGGGATTAAAGATGACTAGAAACATTTCCTTTCAATGAAAATATTTAAAACACAATCTTGGATTATAAATATAGTGGTTATAGTTTAAAATAAGTATAGATATTTTAATAAAGATCTAAGTAGCATTGGGATAGAGAGCAAATTTTCTATTGGTAACTCATTGAGCAAGTGGCATCTTATTTCACTAAAAAATTTTTTTTTCTTTATTAAGAACCGTAGAAAGACCATAACAATAAAATTACAATTTATTGAACACCCGTCCAGTAACTGGTTAAGTGAAGTTTGCAAAGAATTCTATTATTGGACGAGCGTTCAAAAATAGAATTTTAAGTATATTTTTAATACAGTGGTTGAACACTTCTTTTTGGGTTCATATTTTAAATTTAATTAAAAAACGTTATAATTAGTATTTCCGATGATAAATATATGCGTATAAATTATATTATTAAATTAGACAACAAAAGATGTAAAAATTTTTTTTGCATCTTACATTTTTTAAGAAAATATTAAGAATACATCCCTAACTGTCACTGCACATCTTAAAAAAAATCAGAACAATGTTGAGAGTAGAAATAAATTCTCGCGCGCTTTTCCTTAACACCTATGTACTATACACTTACTATTTATCTACTCTTGTTTATATAGCCTTAGAAATAGTCTTACTTTTAAGGTTTATATGTGCAGTGTCCAATAACTGTCATGTGTCCAATAACTGTCATGTGTCCAATAACTGTCATGTGTCCAATAACTGTCATGTGTCCAATGACTACATATATAATAAAAGAAGTTTTAAATTTGAAATTTGCATTTCTTTCTGATGATATCAGTTTCACGTGTAGAATCGTGAATGAGATTGAAACATGTAATCCGTTAAGGTGTTCTTTTGATTTTATAATTTTTCTTGCTAATTATTTCAATAAACTTTGAATCCTGAGGACGGTCCTGACTGTCTCTACTAATGTTATAATGAGTTTGTAAAGAAGTATAAAATTTAATATCTACTTGTAGATTATTAATTAAACTAGACTTATTCTCAACAATAATCTCTATTACTACATACATATGTAGTCTTTTTCGTCTTTCCCGCTGCTACGCCAAATTGTAATCGTCGTTTACAATAAACTTGCAGCTACTTTAGTAACTTTATTTTTGATAAACAACTCGAAACATACATGAAATAAATCAACAATAACTAAATTGCCCGTCGTACAATTTAATTAACTATCGTCGTCTTTTTATATGTCTCACGCTCGTCGTCTTTCACGAATGAATCTGTCTTACATCTGTCACATCGTCTTTTGTCAGTCGCGTCTGTCTAAATCCCACACATATATGGTTTATCGTACTTTCATTTTAAAAAGAAATGATCGAAGTTGGTAACTCGTCAGCTGTTGGTTCCTCTTGTTAGACATTTATTTACAAAATGAGAAATATATAATATTACTGAATGCAAAACTGTAATGCCACACCGGCTTTTAAAGTTTTTTATACTTTTGGCTCACTGAAAATAAATGATTATTAACCTCTTTTCAAACTTAAGATTTGGGAATAATTTAATTTATTTAAATAGCTTAAATCTTTAAATAATAGTTAAGTAAAGAGCTGAAAATTCTATGGTAGAGGCTTTGGTATCCCATAATTCCGTTTTGCTGATTGCTACAAATCCCTTTTATTTATGATGACTCGTAATGTGACTCGATGACTCCTAATGTGATTATATTTTACACGTAATGAATTTATCTAATTTTGATTTGTAAAATTCACTTATGTATGTACCTAATTAAAGAAATTAGATTTTTAGGTAGTATAAGCGTTGATTGAAGAAATATATTTTTCTTTACTACTTTTATACTTATATGTCGTCGCTGTTTTGTATAAAGGGCGAATAAGCCATTTTACGAAAATGCGAATTACATATTTCTTTCACTTCTTTTTCTTTGCACAAATAATTTCTAGCATTATTTTTGTATTTTATAGTAAGTAATAATCCTTAGAGTTTAATATAAACACTTAACAAATTTTAAATCGTTAATAGATAACTCACACAATAGTCGTAAACGTTGCGCTTGTAAAGTTTTTCATTTGGTTTATTCGCCCTTAATACAAAACACCGACGATGTATAAGTTTAAAAAAATTTGATGTGACCAGCACATAACCTTTTGCCTATGCATAAATAAAACCAATAATGTTCTAGGAAGAAGATTTATCTTAAAGTGAAAGAAAATTGTAATCGTAACAGAACAAATAGTTGAATTTGTGCCAAACTGTTTAGATTACTTGAAATGAGTTTGTTATATCAACTAAAGATGTCACTACGGGTGTTCGTGTAATATTCTTTCGCTGATCTTGATTTTTTTAAAATTAATTGGGAGGTCACTTCAAGTAAAACAACGCTAGCTGAAGACTTATTAGAAAGCGCTTTGTCAAAATGTAATTGTTCTATAACTCTTAAATGCTATTAGAGAAAAAAAATTTTAGATAAATGAGGTAGCAAATTATGTTTAGGTACTATTTTATTTGTAAATTAATTTCACTCTTTAAGTAAACTACAACTTTTGGTTTGTAAATTTGTACCAAAATCAAATGGGCATTTACAAAATGGGTACAGATGTTAAATACCCAGTATCAAACTCTTAGGAAAAACCCTATAAAAGTTATCGCCAATACGGCCATCCATATAAGTACGTACATACTATACATACAGTGGAAAAATGAGTTGTTATAACCCTAATTCGTGTTTATTCATCAAAAACTCACTACCCCATTCTTAGCACGATTCTTATACCTCCCTTACAGGTATGTGCAGGAGGTAAAAAAGCAACTGAAAAAGTACTATAAAAGTTTTATGTAATGACATCCACCAATTAGGTAAATCATAAAATTTTAATGGCCTTATATTTATTATTAATAATAATAATATTTTAAATAATAAATTATTATTTAAAATATTACTTATTAAAAAAACCTTATCGGTGAAAAAAGGGATTAGTTTGTTACAACTATTTTGATATATTAAGTAAAAATATATAACACCATTAAAATCTCATTACTTGATGTGTTTCTTTACCTAAAACACAAAACACCAACTTTGGTGCCTTATTCTTATTTAAAGTTTTATTTTAGCCTTTATTTAGCTATAAAATACATTTTTTATTTTTACAACCTAATTTATACGACCTAATCTCATCAATAATAATTATGTAAAAGATATTGCCAAATTGCCTTGCTTATTTGCGAATAAAAATATTTTAATTAGGTTTACTTATACCGCTTATAATACTTTTAGCGTATTATATAAATTAAATTTTGATGTACAAAGTAGTGATGTACATTTTTTCATGTTACACCCTCAAGGCTATCAAACATATACCTCAATGATATCAAGTATTACGGGTCAACGTTTTATCTCGACAAAATAGAAGACTATTCGACCTTGCGACAAGTCTTCACTGAAATTAAAATTAGAAATTGAACAATAGTTTAAAAACATTGCCGAAAAAATTATAAAAAATGTTATATTATCTTTTGCGTCAAGAAATTATATCGAGTTTGAAACTCGAAAAGTACCTAATATTATTAATATTAATTATAATTATTATTATAACAACTCTACGTTTAACCATTGGTCATGTTAAAAATTGGTTTAGTTAAAAAGGATACCAAATTTGAGTTTCTAGAAAAGGTCTTTGACGCGACCTTAGACTATTTGAACAATGGTAACTTAAATTTAAATGATCTAAGAACGCGACTAGTGTGTGTCTAGGTAGTGTAAATACCAATTTATTGTAAATAATTTTCAGTTTGCAAAACTCGTAAACGCTTTTGTCTTAAAAGGTGCGATTTTAAAAACTGTTTCAAAACTTCAAAACTCAAAATAATTTTGATAAATAAGCAATTATTGCTTATAGATACAGCAATGCATTTTTTTTAGTGGAAAGAGGAGATCCTTCCGAAAGTCACGATATAATTTTTTTTAAATGGGTTTGATAATGGATTAACATTTTAATTATGTTAATTAGCAATTTTGTATCAAAAACACACAATTTATTAAAATTTAAAATATGTTATGACACAGCAATCTTTAATATGCTGCGTTAAAATAATTATTTTTTTTTTTATTTTTTTTTATCCCTGTGGTTGGGGGTATATTTTATAGTGCATCAACTACTAGGTTATTAGCACTTATTTTTTAATTTGTTCAGTATTTTTTTTATTCGTTATTATGTTCTTTTTAGTATAGTTATTTTGTTTTTTGGTCGGGATTTTTTGGTTCACCACGGCGTGAGAATGTCCACTGGAAGGCCGAGCTAAGAAATTCTGATGCGTCCGAGATTTGAACTCAGAATTTCCGCTCGTAACGCAACCAGCGTAATAAAATAATTATTTAAATTTGAATGATTTCAAAATGCTTCTTCTTCTTAAAGTGCCATCTCCTATCGGGGGTTGGCGATCTAATTTAATATGTTATTATTAAATGGCTTTCTTGGCAGATTACTCTCGGTAGTTTGCCATTGCCTTCCGAGAAGAGAGGGTCATAATGAAGTCGGATAAATTTTGTAACCGAGCTAGAGATCGAACCTAGGGCTTCTAGTTAGCTTAGAGTTCGGTCCTTAGCCCGTTGACTTAGTTCACCTCTCTTTCAAAATGCGCACCTTTTTAAACCAATAATTTTTTTTTTATTTATATATATTTTATAGGAAACTGCACCACCTATTGAAAAAGCTGCCTTCTAAATAATAGATCAGGCTCTTAAGCAAAAAAGAAAATAAATTTATTAAAACTGGCTTTTTTTGTTTTTGTGATTCCTTGAAGTTGGGAACAGACAGAAAACAGATTTTGGTCAGATAATATACAGCTTCATATTTTTCATGATATAAGCAAAAGTGTATTATAGATTATAGTACTTTTCTAAAATTCCTCAGTAGCCGAAGGAATTGTGGAAATATACCAGCAGGATGTAAAAACAAGTAAAGAGCAGTAGTGAAATTTCTCGGAGAAGTGAATGATCGAAGCACTAAGCGACCAAAAATTTTTAATGCTTATTTTCACAAGAATAACAACAATAAACATTTGCTGCTACCACTGGTGTAACAAGTTTGCTTGACGCCGGTGTGCCAGAGCCAGAAACGCCGGAATACAAAAATCTTTATATAAGCCGCAGCGCTTATTGAGAGCTATAGCGCTGTGTTGTTCTTTGCACGCTATCATCATGTAAGAAAATCGACTTAACAGTCATTTTTTCACAAAAGAAAATTTATTGCCGATATAGCACAATCTATCGTTAGTGAAGTTAATGACAATAAATGAAAGAATCAGCAAAAACGACAAATAGATTCGTAAAAACAATCATCACCGAATAGTAAATAGAGAGACGAAGACATCAACAAGTTGCATAATGGCTAGGAATATCACATACCAAGTATATATTGTCGTATAATTTTTGGATGAAGAAATTTATTTATTTATTTTTATTTTGTATTTTGAAAATTGAAAGTTGTTACGCCTATGGTGTAAAAAGTAGCCAAGGTGGGGAAAAATTATTAATTTTGGAGGGGACTCGCGAGCGACCCACGGAGCTGTGAGGCCGCGGTTTTGTGCTTTGCGATTTTTGATGTTAATGTTTTTAAGAAGAATAAAAATTATCAGAAAGCGAGTGTGTTATTTTCTTTTAGCTAATTTTGGAAAAATATCCATGGAAAAAGAACAAGGCCGCAAGATAAGAGCGGTGCGTATGACAACTGGGGCGATTGAACTAAGCTAGGGTATGTCAGTGGATAAATTGGATACTTTTTGGAGTTTTTGTTAAGTTTTTGAAAAACTTTTAGTTTAAATTATAATAAGGCGGTTTTATCTACTACAATATGTATGCGTTGGCTCGAGCTGAGCGTTAGATCAATTTAAGCCAAACTTGCTTTTAAAATTACGCACGGGATTATACATACATTTAATTAGTTCAAAGTGAAAGCAATGTTCCTAATTAGTCAAATGAAGGTCAAACTGCCCTTAGTACGAGCTAAAAGATTTACATTCAATTTAAAGATTGCTCTATCTGCTTAGTCCACGTTTTTAGCTCGTTTTAACTCAGTGCGGTCTATACCGTTAGGTCGGCTTTTCTTGGATTATCTGGATGTATACATGAGAAGACTAACAAGTTCGATCTGAGTTCCGCTCGAGCTAGCGCGTGCATGTATACCAGTTTACAGATTAACATAAAAAGAGAAGGTGGAATGTTTCGAGAAGGAAAAGAAAAAAATTATTTAGGTTGAACTTGAGGTAGATACTATTATAGTATTTTTTATTAGTTTTATTATTTGAATACGACACAAACAATAGGAACGTTCAATGTTACGAAATGATATTAATCTATTGGTATATTATTTTTTATATTCATTTGCTACAATAAGCAAATATTTGAATATCTGAATAGAATAAAATCTAATTTTAGACGAAGTTCATATTTTATGATTGTTTAAATAACATTTTGAAATCATAAATGAAAAATCTATAGGTAATAAATAAATTAACAAATTCTCAACAACTAAATTAAATTTGCATACATAAATTAAAATATTTATAACTATACAATTTCCTTTTAGGTCTTGAATGTCCATGACAATCACATTATCCTATACTACACAAATTATTAACTCGTGAAAGTTATTACATAAACTGTTAAAATTACCAAGTGGGTAAATAAAATTATAATTAAATTAAATAAAAAATTAACTTCTACACTATTTCCAACTGTAATTCAAAAACCGTTATTTGCAGTTCAGATTAGAGTATATTATTAATATACTTATATTAGAGAATATTTGATTAGAGTATATTAATATTATATTTATATAGATAGCTGTGCGAGGCCGAATACTGAGCAGCGTTGGAAACTAGCCAAAATGGATCAAGCTGAACTTCCAACAGCCTTTCGGAGTTAAGGCCGTGTGACACGTGTACTAATTTGGTAACAACCCACTGATTGGTTAAACAACCAACATCGGCACCAACATATTGGTTTGTTCAATCAATGGGCTGTTACCAAATTTGTTCACAAATTTGTTAACAAATTAGTACGAGTGTTACACAGCCTTTAATCAGATAGGTGGTCGTAAGACCGGAAGTATCTACTAGTTAATTTGATTCATAATTGATGTTTTCTAAATTAAATATTAAAACTGGAAATCGTGTAGACTTGAAAGTTTCAACTCACGATTAGCTTACAATAATTCAATCAACAAACTGTATTGCTTTATATTAAAACGTCTATTAAGTAAGGAGAAACGTCACTACTATATTATAATAAATTGTTGCATAAAATTTTGGGAAAACGCCATCAGAGAAAGCAATAAGACGCAAAAATAGTTTTCTAGTTTTGTAAAGGGCCATTTTGACATGAATAATAATTAATCTACGTTTAGGACCACGTTAGCCTACTCAAAAATTGGACAAAATAATAAATAGGGCACTCGCACGATAAAAAGTTTTGTATTTTTTTATATTAAATTATTTTATACTACAAAGTAGTTAAAATTTCAGTAATTTATTATTAACATTTATCAAGTTTGCTGCCAAAAGCAAATAAACAATACAGTAGAGTATGTCATTTTAGAGCAGCTTTTCCTACTAAAATTTTGTTAAAAATTTATGTTAATGATCTAGGTCTTTAAATAAACTATTTAAAAATATAGATTTTTAACATAAGAAAATTAAAACTTGAAAAATAAAATTTTGATTTGAATTAAAAACTAATTTTATAAACCAGAAGCCAGGAAAAGGCAAAATTATATTCTCTTTTGCCTTCCATTAGACGTCTATTGTGGAAATGTCCGTTTTTATATCTGTACAAGTATACAATGAATTACTTTAATATGTAAAACTTAGTTTGTATCAAGTTATAGGAAAATAAAATCTATTAATAAAAATATATAAACTATGACAATATTGATAAACGCTTTTATCTCAAAACATACATTTTCAAATTTGTGTGCTAAACTATTTTTACAATATTTATCTGATCGACTTGAAATTTTTACATGATCTTCTTCAATATTTCGCGTAACAAAGTATGTACGTGATTTTTGCGAATTATTGAATTCTTTTTTTGCAATCATAATTTTTGCATAGGTAAACTTATCAAATTTTTGATCAAAAAATGATTTTTTAAATGGTTTTTTTAGAAATAGCTGTAATTTCCAACAAATGAATATTTTTCATCACTTTTAAAAAATCTAATATTTTTTTACTTTGTAACTTCAATCAACATAAAAAATAAAATTTATTTTGTTCTTTGATCTAGCGTAAACCATCTCGGAGAAATCGTGTATACCAGGGGTTGCAGGTAGATGCCTGACGCATATATTTTACATCCTGAATTCGCGTTTTACATTAACAAAACGTCACCACACGGAATAATTGAAACTTCTGAAAGACGTAATGTTGTTATTGACGGTGGCGCCACCAACGGTAATGGAAAACGCCAATAAACTTCTCAACATGTCGACGCATGTTGCTCGGAGCAAATGTAGGGGAGGAATTCAACAAGTTCAATTATGAAATAAGGTTAAATAAACAATCATTCAAAAAAAATTATGAAAAAATATTAACCAAATTGCAGACATATTTAGGCGCGATCGACTAGGCAAAGCATATTGCGCAGAGCAAATGAGGAGCAGACATTCTATATGCAGTATGTCCATTTTCTGAAATTTTCACGAGACCAGTAAAACTACCACAGGTTTAAATGATAAGTTATTAAAAACGTAATTTTTGCAATAACACAGTGTAAATTACACTATTATGAAGTATCCATAAATGAAGCAAATATTCGATTGGTGGTTTTGCAAAACAGCTAAAAAATGTATTGAACAAACTGCACTTTGTATTTTCTACATTGGACAAACTGCATATAGAATGTCTGCTCCTCAAATGTAGACAAGGGTTTCAACAAGTTTAGTTTATTATGATTTATGAAATAGAGTTCAAAAATAAGAAGTTAATTGAAAAAAATTTTCGGGAAAAAATAAAAAGTTATTCGTAATACCCGCAAAAATTTTGCTTCTCAGGAAAATTGGTCCATGGTTAAAATGAGTTTGACACCCTTGGTTTAGTATACAAAATCACATGTTAAAAAAAGTTAAAAGTCGTTTGAAGAAATGTGACCATATGCCGCCATTTACAACAATTGTAAAAAATATAAAACTTTCTGCTGTACTTAACTTATTTACTTATTTGTTTACCCAAAATTTTATGTGTGATTTTCGAGGAGTTAAAAAAATTGTTTTTGTGCGAAATTTGAATTTTATTTTTATTTTTAAAAATTTAAACGTGAGAAGTATTCAATTTAGCAAATTTGAACTTTTCAATTCTTACCCTTAAATTTTCATACTTTTTACACCCAATTATAAGCATAAGCATGATGAAGAAAACTTTGTTTTTTTCTCTCTGTTCGTAACGCTCTTTCGCACCTTTGATTACTCGTTCATTTATTACCAACTTAAAACCGCACAGCATAAAGTGGAAATTAAAAATAATATCTTAAATATTGGAAAGTTTCATGTGACATGGGCTAGGTTTCTTCAGTTTCCACCAAGGCGGCAAAAAAATGGATACATTGCACACGGATGGCCAATATGTACGGAGGCCTTTGCTTTCTTGGTATGTATAGAATCCTTATTGATATCTCGAAGGCCCAAATCGTCAGTTATATTACTAGGTAATTTGCAAATTACTCTCTTTCCCGAATTATGTTTACAAATAGGGTACAATATTGGCAAATACGACACTAATCATTAATAAATTAATTGACAGTTGATGATTTTTAAATGTAACCATAATTTGAAGCAATAATAGCATATTAATTTGTTCTATTTGAATGACATTGATAGGTTAGTTTGGATCAGCTTTTAACGCTTTGAAATCAGTGAAGAGTTAATTCGTAGTAGGTTTTAATTTTACCTTGTGAATACAAAAATCTTTGAAACGGCGCAGGTTAAAACTAAGGTAAAAATTTGGCAAGGTTAGAACATATTTTTCGACATAATTTGTCATAAAAATATTTGCGATTTGAATACGCCACTGCCTATTAATGATTTTTATTACGCCACCACTGCTCAAGGTTATATGCATACATATGTGCAGTTATGTAAAGTTAGCTTCAAAATAATATTTTTAATTAAATTTGGGTTCAAGAGTCATCAATATCTTAATTATCATGATAAGGTTTAGTCATGAAAATTAAATAAAATGGAAAAACTGATTGGTTGATTGGAAAGTTGATTAAAAAACAAATGTCGAGGTATACGGAGCATACTTCAGCGCTGTTGGAAAAAATAAGGTTATAATGGCGCTTGGTATTGTATTCCGTTGTCAATTGGTGTCCTTGTAATTTATCCTGCATTGTGTTCTTCATTTTGGATTAATAAATCGTTCGAAAATGTTACAGTGAATAGCATGCTAGTGACAAAAGTGATTGATATAGAATTATTTGTCATATCCTTGCTGCAGTGCACGGAATTTTCTTAAAATAATGTAGATGTACTAGAATGGCTTTGGCTAGGTAAGTGGGTATTACCTAGTATTTTTAAATATTTTTCAGATGTAATTTTAGTTTTGTGATGAAATCAAATTTTATTGCTATGCCTTTTTTCATTTATTTTCAATATTCTGCGTTCTATTCCAATACATATTGGCACATTATGCTATTTTAACCATTTATTTATTTAGATTATCATGGTTAATATGTTCACATACTAATTATTACTGATTTACTTCCATTATTAATAGATTACGAAATTGTCAATTTTAGATTTTATATGTAATACTCTTATTACCACAAACATTATTTCTAGATGAGAAAGAGTTAGATAACTCAAAAATTTCTACTCAAGTAAATGTGTCGGAACATTTTTTCAAGTTTTATTTTACTTCCTATTATATTATTTTCCTATTTTCGATTACTACATAAATGCACTTTTTAAATTTGTTTACTGTGCCGATTCTAAATATTTTAAATCTTCTTACGAAACATTGTTAACCGTTCGTATAAGTATTCTTTGTTTACAAACGTAAATGTAAACAATAACTAAAATTGTAAATGTAGTCCAAGTATCTACATTAAATAATACAACATTGCGATATTTATATTCAAGAACCGGAGAAGAAACTTGATTGTATTTTGGATGAATAATTGAAAATATAAGAAACAAATATAAACCTAAGGTGTTTAAGATTCATATTTTCCTTTTTTCTAGTAATATTGGTAACTTATAAACCTCAAGCTAAAAAATTCTTTTTAATAAATAACTCTGATTTTCCATTTTACTCTTATTTTAACGTTTGTCTTCTTTAAGATGTGTCTTAGAATGTGAAATTAAGTACTATTTTCACGGTAATCTCTGAAATATTTTTGATTAAAGGTCGCTTTTTAATGCTAACACTAGTGGTTACATTCTAAATATGTATCGTTCTTTTGTTGAATTGCTTAGTTAGCCGTTGGTTAAGATAAACCGAGATTAACCGGACATTGATAAAAATGTCCTAAATTTATCTTCTCAAGTTTTTCATTTACTACCTATAATTTTATGGGAGCGGGGGTTGCCACCAAGGACAACGCTAATCCATTTTTACTAATTTAAAACAATAATAATTATATCACGATAATATTTTTCATCTTGAGATTGTTTTTTTATATTAAATATTTAAATTTAAAGCTTGGTACCATCTACCAAAATAATATATCATAAATCTACTATTTCGTGCATCAATTTTGAAACGTAACATTATGCTCCGACATCAAATTATTTCACAATTCACATCTGTGGTATCTAATGAGGCAAAAGATAGCATTAGAAATCACATTTTTAAATATCCCACTATTGAATTCCACCACAGTTACAAAATATTCCTGAAAATTATATTTCGCAACAATATCCCCAAACATTTTTAACAGTAAATTCGCCAGTATCGCCAATGTGATGTGTATTCTGATACAGCTAAAACTTTTGCAGAATGAGAATATTTACAGGGTAACTATGAAGGGTATTTCAAACAAGCGAATCCGAGATGCAGTAAAAAGAGAATAAGAGAACGCAAAAAAAAGTATTAAATGTCAAACTTTCTGGTACTAATTTCAAGGTCAAGTGTGTTTAGTCCCAGAAAATGATAACAAAAAGTTTTCCATTTTCGCAGTTATTGGTATTCTAAAAGTGATGTTATATTTTCATGATTATTAGCTATCAAATAATAATTTGAAATTACGTTCTTTTTACCAATTTTTTTATCTTATCACGGAAATGACGTACACGAATTAATTAACAAGATTCCCACTGCTTCATTAATCCACATGATTAATAATGGATTAACTTAGATTCTCATTGAATTAGTAGACCAGGGCGAATTGACGACGCACCTGAATGAATTAACGAGATTTCTAATGGATTAATAAACTAGTGGCTCGCGTTAATTGAGTGGATTAGTAAAACAGTAGTAATCTCTGTAATCCATTTATGCACGTCATTTCCATTGTGGGTTCAGGGTGAGCAAGGACAAAACTCCAGAGACTAATCTATATTTTAAATTTTTTTTAACCGCATTTAAATAAAAGATAAAATATTATTTCAATATTTTGATTTGCATGTGGACCAATTTTTACTTTCCATACCTATAGTCCTTAGAGCAGATTTTAGAAGTCCTGAAAATAGGTAACCCATAAATACAGAACCGTAAATAGCAGACGTCTACCCTGTCGGATGGGCGGGGGTAGAGGGTTAAATTTAAAACTTTTGCTTTGTATAGGGTAGGTTACTCAGAACAGTTTAGATAAAGTTAGTGTTCGTTTTGTCAACCGCACGTGTACATTACACCAATCTACAGTCTACACTACCTAAACTTTTTACACCAAATCACTTTACACTAGTTTACTCAGAGTAAGACAGACAAGCAGACAGATAGTGTTTGTAGATGATATGAGGGGTGTAGAAGCAAAAGGTACTAACTCCAACTTTTTCGAAAAATGAGTTATTGGTATCGTTGGATTCGTCTTGACGAACTCTACAAGTGTGTAAAATTAGTTTGAAGCAAATGGTACTAATTCCCATGTAAATCTGATTATAAAATAGAGGTTAGAAGCAAAAAGTACTAACTTTATCTTAAAACAGCCGGGAGTGAGAAGCAAAAGGTACTAATGTCCAATTTATTAGATGGCGCATGCGCTACGTAAGGTCGCGCATGCGTTTTGAGTCGTCAACTGTCACTAGTTGATTATTAATTTATCATTATTGATTAAAATTACTTTTAAATAAATAAATTACTTTTAAATAAATTACTTTTTTTAGTTTGATTGGCGTTGTATGTCTAATTTAGAAACCTTTGAACATAAAATTGGTGCTATAAAAGAGCAAACAGCAGTAGAATTGGAAGCAAACTGTGCTAAGTCCTGATTATAGAAGCAAAACGTACTAAGTGCATTTTAAAGTTTAATTAGTAAAGTTATTAAGCGAAGGGCGTATCTAATATTCGGGATATCCCTTCTTTGATTTATTTCTGATTTTTTAAACTAAGAAACATAAATATAACTTAATAAGTTTAGCAACCACAGTTATTTGGCTCTCCTGTAAAATAAAAAACTTTGGAGTTAGTACCTTTTGCTTCTACACCCCTCATATATAAAATTGGCAAGGCCAGGAACATACAATAAATCTTTAAAAGTAGTAAGAATTTCCGTTTAGCCTGTGTCCTTCTACATTAAACACGAGCTCAATCAGACAGTTCAGAGTCGCATATGTTCTTTTTTCTACACTATGACCATGACTTGTTGAACACCACTCTAAGACAGTTGAGAATGTCGCTAGACTTCACTGTAAAAGCCTTCATCTCAAAAGCGACCAATTTTCTGCCGGTTGCAAGAAGAACTCTTTATGTTTCCACCAGCACGATATCTAGGCTTCATTCATTCTGTGATTGGTTGGCTGTATTTGTCAAAGTTGTGAGTTCAGTTGTGTTCTTGGTGGCTGCTATGAGTGTAATGTCGTCTGTGAAGCTTAGGTAGTTTCTACCATACTACCCCGTCTAACATGTTGTTTAAAATGGTGGGACCTAGTACTACCAAACCCTGTATTATTCCGTACTTCCCGGTTTTCGCACAGTAGTACTTCATCTATTCCAAGTCGATGATCTGAGATATCTAGTGATTATATGCCTCAGTTAGTTTGTCACGACTTTTTTCTCGCCATTTATGTTCTCCCATGTCACCTAGTTTAACGCATTTTTTACGTCAAATATCATATTTTGAGGTATCTTTCTTTACGCCCAATCTGATATTTGCAGATAGCTCTCTCTCGCAACTGTATTTCTTGTGCTCATAGACACTTTGACCATGGCTATTCTTTTCCTAAACTTATATTGGCTTATAGACTCAACTCGTCCTGCAACCTGGTAGAGGTTTTTTCGAGAAGACTGGAAAAATTTTGTGATTCTTTTTTTAAACAATTTTTTTAAATGAGCAATAAATTCGATAAACGATCAAAATTAGGGGATTCTCCTCATGCTTATTTACTGTTGGAGTACGTCACTAAAACGATTTTTACATCTATCTAGATTATAAAGTTCAGTAACGCAATAATATCTTAATTGTAGCAATGTCTGCACTACTAAACTTTTAATTACATTGTAACTCAGAAATTTTAATTTATACAATAATTGGTTCCGGAATCCGGCATTGCTGATAGGTTTGAAAATGTAAGATTACCAAACCTATCGGCAGTGCCGGATTCTATCAACAAAATACAATTCCCTATCCTATACTATATGATTGCAGCTTTATACACTACTAATTTATGCACACTAATATGTATAAATTATACACAATAATTACTAAAATTCGATCTAAATATGTCTTCTAACAAGTAACATTTTGTGACTTTTCCACATAATTAGGTGTAGATGAAAGGGAAGGGACTTGAACTATAGACATAATGGTCGTGAACTCTAATATCGTCGTTGAAATGTGTTAACCAGCTAACTCCACTTATACAGCATTATGACATTATGAGTTAAATATATTGTCAGAAAGAGAAAACAATAAGTTATTAGTAGGCAAAGCAGCTAAACTACTTCTTTAACAGAAATTTAACAGAATTTTACCTCAATAATACTTGCTATCATAAGAATACAAGCAGTAGTAGTACTGTTTTAATGCTCTCCTGTCAACTTATGCTAAATGGAGTTAGCAGGTTAGCACATTTCCATGACCATATTATACCATTCAACTATACTCCCATATCAGCTTTGTTTGGTATCACAGTTCTAGTGCAGCCCGAACTACATTAACTGCAAATTCTTCTTCTTTATCAGCCGTTATTCGTCCACTCCTGAACGTTAGGCTTCCCTTTTTAGCCTCCCTCTAAGTGGGGGGAGGTTAGGTATCATTACATTTCATACCGGAGCACATGCGGGCGTTATCTCCTTCATCTGAGAGAAATTGGCATTGGGAATTTTAAGGGATTTCAAACCCAGGAAGGCAACAAGCCCTATTAAAAATTATGATTATGATGTATATCTCTCGCTTGGAATACCACTTGCACCCCTACCCCCGTTTATTTAATAACATGATTTTACAGGTTTTATCTTTAGTTTACAAAACACGTCGTATTTATATATATGGGTCTTGGCTTTGGAGTCTGGATACTACATTGCTTGATGCTTTCATTGGTCGATTGATTAAACAAATTATATGCAGTACAGATGGTACAAAATACATCGTATAATATACGGGTCTTGTTTTGAGTCTGGAACTTCATTATAGATGTTTCCATTGGTCGTTTGGCTGGTTGGAAAGTGCGAGCTGATCCGGTCATTGGTTGGTTGGTTTCAGTCATTTACTGGATGACTATTGTTGGTCCTGAAGTGGGGGGAGAGGGGGTTTTGCCCATATCTTGCCACGCTGGGCAGACGGGTTGGCGTGTAGTCCGCAGATCAATTTTGGACTTTTTAGATCGCAGCACATATCCGATGCAACCAGGATTAGAACCGCGATTTCCCGCTCTCTGGTCTATCCGTGTTTGATTTACACCAGACTGCTGGTCAGCTACAAATTGATTGGTATAAAATCACCAACCCACATTTTACACCAATCAATTTTTGCAGTTTTTACACTGCAGAGAACACATTACTCTTATGCCCGTACTAATAGTCGAGGATCAATCCGAGATCAAGGATTAATTCTCGGATCGTTCCAAAATGCTACCAATAGTCGTAATAATCCTGGATTGAACACGATCCGAGATCAATATTGAACCTCGAAAACCGATCTTGCTTTGACCAGGATTAATCCTCGGATCATTGTGGCGCATGCGTGTTTGCTATGTTGTCATAGTGCATTAACCCTCATAATAATTAAATAATTTTTAAAAACTTTAATTATAGAAACCGAGCAGGAACGACGATATAATATTAAAGATTAAAATTTTTTTAAAAATTAATAATAAAATAAAAAATCATGGTTATAAAATAGATACTAATAATGGTTATAAATAGAAACTAACTAAATATTACTAGATATATTACCAAATCCAAGATCAAATCTAGAATTCACCGATCTTACCCGAAGCCGGGACTATTTGTTACGCCAAGATCGTTGTTACGATCTAGGATCGCTGGATCTAGGATTGATCCTCGACTATTAGTACGGGCATTATACTCGCATTGTACTATTACGATTAAAAACATCAGCCTTGCCTTTACGTAACGACAACTGCTAAGGGACAAGAAATTACCTAAAGGATGAGTTAGAGAATGCGTTTTTAAACGAATCCTTTCAGGTACCCTGCCTTTACATAAAGGATTTACATAAAGAAAGAGAATACGACCCTTACTCGGAGTAGTTTGGTCATAGTAAGTTACAGAATAGGGGGGATAGAATAAGTAGATTCACTTGACTGATTTTATGACCAAGAGTTGTACTTACGCATTCTACTATGCGCACTCTCTAATTGTTGTTGTGCCAATTGTCTATTATTGTAGTTCAATTTCTCTGTAATATATATGATCTAAGAATTTCTCCATTGTTGCAATTTTCATTTTTAAGTTCGCAGCATACATCAAGATTATATCTGTGGTGATATGGTAGAAGTTAATATGTCTTCTTCTGTAATAACTTCGGCCGTAACACCACAGATATACCAACTACATCTATTCAATACAAGGTAATTAAATACATACAAATTTTTATCATAAATTTGATACATTCAATACTTGCGCACAGGACAATGCGTGAGTTCAACTTGTGGCACCGAGAACAATGGCAAAGACAATAAATGAAACTACTTATCGGTGTAGCATACCAAACAAACCTATTATTTGTGCCGTGGTTTGGATTCCACGTTGCACACATGTATAAATACCATGCAAATACAAATATAGATCTTTCCTGCAAATTTTTGCGCAGAAAAATTCTATCATAAAATAATAATTGATATAGCTATGATAGCCATACAAGATTCCTGTTTCAGATTGAATTTATTATACTCAAGAATGTGATGAAGTTGTTTTCCCGTCACGTGACTGATATTTTTGCAATTAAAAGTGTGTACCCTTGTCTCTTAGATTAATGTACCAACACAATTTTTAACTGTAAATTACATACATTTAAATTTATATTGTGCTAATCATCTTGTACAGCATGCTATTAAATTCGTACATTCATGCTCGAAAACAATTTGCACAACGTATTATTGCATCTTGAAAAAAGAGAATTTTGTTTTTGCAAAATATTGTAACCAATTACAATTTTTTTTTTCAATATCTTGTTATGATCGTAAAATTACTGTAGGAGTTAGAATGTAAGAAGTACAAAACAGCTGTAATTTTAAAATATTTATAATTTTTTTTTACCTTTTTAGGCTTTCCGTATCTAGTGAATGTTCAGACGGACAAGCAGCACGGATCAGTTCTAACTTGCAACCTACTAGTAGTATGGCTGTAAGTCGTGTACCAAGTCCACCTCCTCAGGAAGTTAATACTCCCGTTGCTGAAAATTGGTGTTATACACAGGTAATTTCATTGTTTCATAAAAAAAATTTCTTGTTTTGCAAATTAAACTTGATTATGTTCAATGCAGTTTTATCTTCTTTTTTTTGGTAAATTTGATAATTATTTTTATACTAGTAAAATCATTTTAAAAGGTTAATTTGTTTGTGAAGGTTAGAGATCACCGATAAGTTCTTGTCAACTTATTTATTTTATAAATTATTGTAACTACCAAAATAAATCAAAGATTAATTAAAAATACACTATCATAATTTTGAAGCAATGATACTATTAAATTTGGAGAATGAAAAAATATTAATGAATATTTCATGTCAGTTACATAAATTATAAATAATTTTCTTCAATCTGAACTAAATTCATTTCTTAAACAAAAGTGCTCACACTTTACTGACAAATAGTTAAATTATAACGTAAATGTTTTTGTTTTGTTAACCACCTGTAGTTTGCGGTTATAAATAATATTCATGTATGTTACTTTATCAAAGTGAAATATTATGGTTAAAAGCTTAAAAAAAGTTTAATTTGTATTTCAAGCTCATATAATATCTTATTAATCTGTTTTTAAAAATTACGTTACATTTTACGACTGCAATTTCTTAATTAATCATTGTTTGACTACCTACGGGCAAAGGTATTGAAATGAAACGTTTTAACAACTCAAAGTTAGTAGTAAACAAAACTACTAAGCTTTAATATTATGTAATATTTATAATAAGTTGTAATAAGTTACTAATTATTTGATATATGTACCTACAGGTCATTCAATTTCAACTGAGATTATATGGCTGGAAGTCACTAGTTCAATATAGTAGTTTAACCAAACAATTCTTTTGTTTCTGTTCCCTATTGGCGCACCATATATTATCTCAGTTGAAAACAAGTGACCTGTACATTATTTAATATTATTATTAAGAAGGGCATTTTTTTCAGGGCCCTTTTAATTTAATCAACAGATGGCGCCTACTTAAATATTTTTATAAAATAAGAGGAATTTGCTATATTTAAAATAGAGCAAATTCGTTGAGATAATACTATTCTATAAACAATATTCTTGATCTTAAGCTATTTTGAGTTCGTAATATTTATTTATAAAAACACAATTCATAATTAAAGTTTAATTATCTTTTTTTATAAGTGAGCGTGTTTTGACATACTCAATACGAACTCAAAATAGCTTAAGATCAAGAATATTGTTTATAGAATAGTATTATCTCAACGAATTTGCTATATTTTAAATGTAGCAAATTCCTCTTATTTTATAAAAATATTTAAGTAGACGCCATCTGTTGATTAAATTAAAAGGGCCTTGAAAAAAATGCCCCTCTTAAGGATAGTTCACACTACATGATTTATCATATGACTTAGTCATAAGAAAAGTCATGGCTAAAATCATACCATCACAACAGCCAATCATAAAAGCCATAACTTCTATAATAGCAAAAATCATATAGTGTGAACGTAAAAGTCATGTGACAAGTCATATGATAAATCATGTAGTGTGAACTATCCTTTAAGGGTGTTAACGTCCTATAATTAAAGGAAATTTTTCTCAAATACTTTGAAATAGGTGAAAGCTATTAAAAATGTTCCTGGATTAGTACTATAAGTCACAGATTTAAAAAAAATTTATTGCATAAGTCACTAGTAAAGCATTTCAAATCAAAATTCGAAATTAAAATGTATAGATCTTGAATCTTAGAAATTTGCATTGTATTAATTCTGTGTTGATTGCGAAAAAGTGCTTAAGTCATGTTTTTGCAAAATGGAGATTTTGACATATTCCCATAGAAAACAACTTGCTCTTTCTTTTGGTATAACTGCCTAAGTCATAGCGTACATATTAAGCAAGATATATTTAATAAAATACTTCACCTAAGTAATTCCAATGCGCGTTTGTGCGCCATTATGCATGCATCCCAGATGATGATTTTACTTGCTACCAAAACTTTGGCCATTGCTGAGTTCAGACTCAGAATTATATGAGCATTATATACTCTCAAAATGTTAGTCAGTACAACAAGTTCAATTTTGCCTAATTTTATTTTCGCATTTATCTCAGTTTGACAAATATTGACTTAAGCACTTTTTTGCAATCAACACAGAATTACTGATGAATAATATTGTATTAATTACTATGTACTTGAAACTTTAAACGGGTTTTCCTCAAAACCACATTTTCTCACTCGGCGGTAATGAAATTTCAGAAACTATCAGATCGATTGGATTGAAATTTTACAGCCTAATTGTACACACACATCAAAGCGAGGACAAAATTTTCTTATTTTCTTATCTTTTTTACACAAAAAGAACAGAAAAAAATCGTTTTATGATAACTTTTTTACAAATTGATCTCATTTTAATATATCTTAATGAAAAGTGTTTTCCAAGGTTCACGCGATAGCGACACTCATACAGATTAAGAATTTTTATATTTGAGATAAACTGGACTTGTTAATCATTACCGCCATGGATCTACCTACACTTGAAGGCACTATTTTCAAGATACAAATAAACAATAATAATATTAAAAAGTTACGATAAAAATTATTTTGTATACTTGAAAACTACTTTAATAACAAACATTTTTAATATCTTTCACCGTTTTCAAGATATTAGAGAAAACTTTGGTTGAATCATACTTGAGCTCTCCAACTTTGTATACAGAGTTGATATTTACATAATATGAACCTTTTTATTCGGAATAATTGATACAAGTTCCAAAAATACTTTTTATAAATAAAATTTAGGCTAAATATAACAATTTATGTTTGTTGCAAAAAGATAAATTGCATCTAAATTATTGGTTACTTTTTATCGTGACTATCCTGTTTAGAAACAAAATTTTTAACCAAGGCTTAAGGAATTTAGTATTAATTTACATTAAGAGTTTCTTTCATTCTGAAACCATAGCATCATTAAAACCATAAATAATAAGTTAAAATAGATTGTAATGACAATTATGAAGCATTGGATTCATTTTCACGCATAAGTTTTTGTTATAAAGCGACAAATTATTTTGAAGAGATTTACTACTTCATTATCAAGTCTTAACACAAAAACTACCAAAAATATTCGCGTTTTACATTAACAAAACGCCACCATGCGGAATAATTTCAAACTCGTTTGTAACGTATACTAAGTACCAACATAAACACCACAAATAAACATTTTCTTTTGTTTACATTAACAAAACGCCACCACACGGAATAATTGGAACTGCTGAAAGACGTAATGTTGTTATTGACAGTGGCGCCACCAACGGTAATGTAAAACGCGAATACGTAAACATATCTTTCTTCTAGAAATTTTGAATTTTAAACCTCACAGGATTAAGGGATTGTCTGATAACAGAGGGGGATTTAAAAAAATGAAAGTGTAACCTAAAGCGAATCAAATCCAATTGTTACATAGTTTAGAGCAACAGTGGCGAACCGACGTTATGTAAAGGGTAAAAGGTTATCTCGGGCAGTTGGGAGATGCAATAAATTAAACAACGGGATACGTCGACATGTTTCGATTTAATTCTAAATTATCCTCAAGGCTAAAATAGAAACCAAAGCAAAGGTAAGAGAATGACAACAAGTCAGCAAGCATAATTCATACCCTACCTCATAAGTCATAACCAGGGCTCGGAAGTTCTAGCAAATGCAACTTTTTTCTGGAGAGTCCTAGAATGTACAAAGTAAGACACAAATTTGTTTCACACTTCTCTGATGTCGTATTCCAAATTTTATAATGCTAATTTTGGCATATTTAAGGTTTTTAATGCTATTTTGCTATTTTAGCGTTTTACGTGCTATATACAGGCATATTTTTTTATATAATTAAAGAAATAAGCAAAATGTTAATAAAAAAAATTTTTTTGGCCGCATACGAATAAGCGAACGAAAACACACATGTATTTTAATGCGTACTATAATTTTTAAATAATAATAGGTACGTACATATTCGAAGAATTTCCTTATTTTTAAAATTATGTCAAACGTATTGTAGAAAATATGTCCTAAAACCTAACGGGAATCGGTCGTCAACATGTGGCCAGACAGAGCGGCTTCTTTGACCATATCATGAGGATTTCAAAAAGGTCCAAAAACATATAATACAATGTATTCTATGAAAATTATAAAAATTATAAAATCTAAAATTCATTTAAAAAATAAACAAAATTGGTTGACAATTTTATTTTGCATATTTTCCATTTTTTAGTGCTATTTATAGCGCTAATTTTGGTGTTTTTAAGTGCATATTAAAGCGCTAAAAGTTCACTTTTTTGGTGCTATAACTTCCGAGCCCTGGTCATAACCCACATGGGTTACCCCAACTGCCTGAGATAACCTTTTATCCTTTACGTATCTTGGGGTGAGATATATTCTGTAATCTGATGTTATTAGTTTCTTTTGTAAATTGGTTCAAGTTTTTTTTTGTTTAAAATCTTCTTAATCTCTAACCCCTCCAAGAGAGTCAAAATGCGACCTAGCCGAAAAGTGCCTTGTTTCAAGACGATGTATGGAAAAACTCGTTGACGTTCTAACGTTGGCTATATGCGTCATGTGATCCTTAATACGCACGTGGATAGATAACTGATCGATCTAAATCGCGTTACATGAATTACAGTTGAGATAGTAAATTCCGCTGTTAGAGAGTTATGTCCTTTACCTTGTTATTGGATAACAAATGGAGTGTATATTAATTACATCTATATAGAACATTAAACAAAGACACGGCGCGCTTGGGAGTGGACAATCAGGGGTATTATGTATCACCAACGTTATCATAAAGGTGACAGTTATGACATAAAATAAAGTTTTTGGTAAATCCTACCAATGAAATCGATACGATTTACTGAAATATGTTATAACGGTCACCTTTATGATAACGTTGGTGATACATAATACCCCTAAATATCTACTTATGAAGTGGTTAAACATGCTTATTATCTTTTACTGGTCACCAACACATAGTTGATAATATCATCAACAGCAGGCAGCTCATCAACTACAGGAGCGGGTGGAGCGTTTGCCAAGCTTCTTTGAATCAGTTTCTGTTTCTTGTTAATGAGGTTATGAGATACGTAATTTTTTGTAATTTCAATGTATTAAGCCAACGGTCGACAACATATGGTATGCTTACCATTTGGTGGCACAACACAGAATGACGATTATGAATTTTAATTTTTTGCTTATCAGAATATATTATTAAAAAAAAACACGAGGTTTCACGCACCTGAGGTTTAATTAAAATTTTTGTAAATTTAGCACACTTCTACGAAATTGTTGCTGACCGCTGAATTGAAAACAAATTTCTTTACTTATATTACTTGGAAACAATTCTTCGTTTTTTAATAAAAACTTTTGCATGCGAATTTGGCCAATACATGAGATTCCTCTTGCTTCTCACCAAAAGTGTCACAATCAATTTTATCGATTATGAAAAATAATAGAATTACCTATATTAACCCATATAAACCTACCGTCCTTTTAAAAGGACGGCAGAAATAAATTTGCCAAATTAACATATAATTAATATAAATACAATTATTAAGGTTATACTTGATACTTGGAAGTATTGAGAACATTAGTTTGTTAAAATGTTTCAGTTCTTTTAATATATTTTTACTTTTTTTGATGAGCTGTTCGTCAACTCATGACGTCACACAGGGTCACAAATAGTAATTTATTGAAGTTATTAGTAGTTTTGATTAGATTATATCAAGTTTAGATACACAAAGGTCTAATAAACGAGTTTTATACATAAATTTCAAATTATGAAATTATTTGAAAAAAATAAATGATTTTATGCCAAAACCACACCATGTTTCGGCTATTTACAACATTTTCAGAATATTTTTATTGTTAAGCCAACTCTACACATTGGTTTGCTTAACCAATCAGTGGGTTGATTTGTCAACTATTGGTTAATTAACCTCATTGATTTTAAAACAATTTAATGATGCATTAATATATGAATAACCCAAACACCCCATTTGTATAAAATTATATCCAAAATCTGAACTCTTGTGTTCTCAGGTCAGGAAAGTCACAACTTTCTATTTGGACTATCCATATATATTTTTTTATTTTCAAGTTTTATGATAATTATAAGTTATAACACCTACTAATGAAAATCAATCAAAATTATATGATTTTTCTGTTGATACAGCATAATTTAAATGATGCATTTTTATTTGGTTTAATTATTGTCATTGTAATGAAACAAAAGTTCCCAAAAACTAAAATAATATGTTATCTTGAATGTCTTGTTCATATGTGTTCTCTTAAGTTTCTTATCAATATGAAGATAAAGGTGCATTTTGCTGTATTAAGATTTGCAAAAAACATTTTTTAAATACTTGAAGTTTTGACTTCCTAATAAGATATTAAAAAAAAAAATTTAATTACTAACAATAATTAAATTTTTGATGTTTTGAAATTTTATTTTTAATGTTTTTGATTTAGGTGTGATAATAATTTTACTAATAATTTCTTCTTCTTTTTTTTAGGTCAAAGTTGTAAAATTTAGTTACATGTGGACGATAAATAATTTTAGTTTTTGTCGTGAAGAAATGGGCGAAGTATTAAAATCATCTACTTTTTCTGCTGGAGCCAATGATAAATTGAAATGGTAATATTTTTTTTTATTATATAAAATTTTTTACATCTTTATTTAAAGTAGGATTTAAAAAATTAAATTGTTAATTTGGTTGGACAAAATAACACTAAACTATTGCTTTAACCAGAGATGTTCTATGTTTAATATAAGAAATGTAATAAATTTACTCTCACTATGACAACCCAATTATTCTCCAATAACTCACAAATGGTGAAAGATATCAGAAATATTAAAGACGCCAAAAATATTCAGCGTAAAAAGACTAATAATTTTTGTTTTAAACATATTTTTATATCGTATCGTTTTTGAGTTATTAGAGAAAAACTTGAGTGAATCATACTTGAGCTCTCCTAGTTATGGTTATATTTTAAACAAAGTCAAATGGGCTTAAATGAGATATGCAGAAATTACTGCTCAAAATAAATTTTGGAATTTTTATTAGCTACTACAATTTCTATATTAGTTTTTCTATTCATTATTTATAAATAATATTACACATTGGTAGTATAATTATTGATAATTTTATGATTATGTAACTTACACAGAAATAGCTTTGGTATGTTAATGATCGATTCAACTGGAAAATACATATTCAGTAAAAACTATTTAACAACTGAAACTTTTCTATTCATTAATCAATAGGAAATCTGTTCTCATGATGAATGTTGCACCTTTTATTCTTAATTAGAATTACAAATTTTTTATTTTTTCAGGTGTTTACGAGTGAATCCAAAAGGATTAGACGAAGAAAGTAAAGACTATTTGTCTTTATATTTGCTCCTAGTTTCTTGTAATAAAAGTGAAGTTAGAGCTAAATTTAAATTTAGTATTCTAAATGCGAAGCGAGAAGAAACTAAGGCTATGGAAAGTCAACGTGCTTATCGATTTGTACAAGGAAAAGATTGGGGATTTAAAAAGTTCATTCGTCGAGATTTTCTGCTGGACGAAGCCAATGGTCTATTGCCAGATGATAAATTAACTATATTTTGTGAAGTAAGTTGCTTTTGTTATTTCATTTTTAACTTTATTATTAACGTTTCTTAAAATGGTGTGTTTTAAATTCCATTATTTGTGATGAACAAAAAAGTATTCAATTTAGCAAAATTATAAACCAAACTTTTTCAATAGTTTTCTACTTGTTTAGAAAGATATAAATCTGATTATCAAAGCTGTTGTTCAGATCAGATTTATTATAAAATCTTAAAAGAATAGCATTAGTCCCAATATCCTAAATTTTCTAATCTACATTCTACTACACTCACAGATTCAGCCAATTTTGAGAAAATCCATTTTATTATACATACTTGTTGAAAACTAGTAAATTTATTCAAAAGGGAGCCCTTTGTGGTAATGGCCCAATGGTATATGCGGTATATTTTGTTTTTTAAATAAAAAATTTTCTAATCCAAAAATATGGTTCAAAAGTTGGTTCATTTTCATGTTTCTACAGTAGTAATGAATGGCATAACCCTTTAACCCTCGGGAGGTCGCGCGTATCTGTGAGATACATGCCTTATTAATAAATTAATGTGCTCTAAAATGCAAAATAGATATAAATAAACTTTGCAAATATAATTATAATCAAGGCTATTATGTATCACCAACGTTATCATAAAGGTGACCGTTATAACATATTTCGGTAAATCGTATCGATTTGATTGGTAGGATTTACCGAAAAACTTTATTTTATGTCATAACTGTCACCTTTATAATAACGTTGGTGATACATAATAGCCCTGAATGATTGTTTATTTATAAACCACTAGTTTATAAAAAAAATACTATAAAAAATTTAAAATAATCAACATTTTGCACAAAATAATAAGGTTTTAAGAAAATCTCGAAGAGAACATTTTGCATGTATCTGCCAGATATATCGCGACCTCCCGAGGGTTAAATAAGTATAGAAGAAATAATATACTGGGTGGTCAGTTTGGAGCAATGAGGCCCAAGGGCGCGCGCCTCTTGCGCCTGTTCGGAAATCCGCCACTGTTTGTAAATAATTATACAGTACCTACAGCGTCATATAATACAGTACGGATATAATGCAGTGGCTCTCATTTGAGCTCCTCAGGTAGCTATAATGTAAAGACATGAATATCAAATATAAAATTAATTGTAAACCTTAGACTTGAATAGTTTATATACAAGAATTAATTTATGAATTTAATATTTACTTATTATTTAAAACAATTCACAATATCTGGTGTGAAGGAAAAGCGAGTCAAGTTAAAAAAAATTTCATTGCACTTTGGCACCTATGGGATGTACATGGGTGCCAAAATACAATGAGAAATTTTTTGGACTTTACTCCATTTTCAATGACACCACAGATATAATATTACACTACAAAAAAAATTTTATATTATATTGATTTTTCGAAATTGGCTGAATTTCTTTAACATTGTAGTGATACTGATAAATGGATCAAATCTGGGAAGTGATAATCGGGCATTCCCCTTGTTAGTATATTTTTTAAGGTATATAAGATTTTTAACTTATTTTAATAAATTTAAATATTATTTGATCTGTGGCTGCAACTTTCATTTCATTGTGTTCAAGTTAACTCAACAATGTTTAAAAAAAGTATTTATTAAATGAAAAGTTCTTCAAAAGGTGCTTTTATCATTACAAAGCAACACGAATCTCGAAAGTGTATAAAATTATTAACATGAATAGATGACTCTTTTTTAGACTGCAATGCAGTTCCATTTTTCTTAACTCTTACAAACAGCAAAGAAGTATTTTTCAACTGGGAACAAATAGGGAATTTAAAAACTCGTCAAAATATATAAAATATTACAGGGTGTTCTGTGAAAGAAAATATAATAAAATTGATAGTTGTACTCTACAAAAATAGAACATTTGGCATAGTTACAAATAATTTTAAGTTTTGCATGTCAAGTAGATAGATAGCATAAATTTTACTTTAAAAAATTGTTTGATATTTAAATTGTTAAGGAAGCCATTGAAGAAGTCTACAACATTGATTCCTTCTGGTTATAAAAAAGTAGTAAAAAAAATCAAAGCTTTTTAAACTAAAACGACGAGTTTTCCATGATTGAATTTTGTTGAACTTTGGATGTCCAACGTTCAAATGATGTTTTTGAGCAAGTAATTATAGTAGAAAAAAACGGTTGAAAAGGTTTGAGTAAGAATTTTGACCAAATCATATTTTGACTGAAGCAATTCTGTGTTTCCAGTGAAAAATTGAATAAGTACGTTTTAGAATTATTTCAGAAGAAGAATTAATATTTTTTCATTGCAAATCAGATAAGTAATAAACCAATATGATACCTCTTCTGAAAAATCCGCTTTATTTTGATCTGATTTCAAGCATTCTGTGAAATTTAAATGTGGTTCTTGAAAATTTTCAGAAATGTACTTATCCATTTTTTCTCTGAATCCATAGTGTTAATCTTGTAAATCTTATAAAATTATTTTAATTTAAATTCAATGCAGTGGATCTTAAAATTAATGAAAGCTGTTTTATTTTTTCAGGTTAGTGTTGTAGCAGATAGTGTAAATATTTCGGGCCAGTCAAATACAGTCCAATTTAAAGTACCAGAATGTCGTTTACCAGATGATTTGGGACTTCTATTTGAAAACCAAAAATTTAGTGACGTTACACTGTCTGTTGGTGGTAGAGAATTCCAGGCGCACAAAGCTATATTAGCAGGTTAATACAGTATTATTTTGGTTTTTTCACTTTTATAAATGTAATTATATCTTTCAGCGCGAAGTCCAGTTTTCCAAGCTATGTTTGAACACGAAATGGAAGAGAGAAAACACAATCGGGTTGAAATTACTGATGTAGATCACGAAGTATTACGAGAAATGTTACGTTTTATTTATACTGGAAAGGCATCCAACTTGGAAAAAATGGCGGACGATTTATTAGCAGCAGCTGATAAGGTAGGCTTTTGAATTTAAAGAAGAAATAAATTGAACGTTATTGTTACTTATTTTTTTTTAGTATGCATTGGAAAGGTTAAAAGTGATGTGTGAAGAAGCATTATGTACCAATTTATCTATCGAAAATGCTGCCGAAATTTTAATTCTTGCAGATCTACATAGTGCAGATCAATTAAAGGCTCAAGCTATAGATTATATCAATACGTAAGTAGTAAAACTTTTGATAATTAAAACAATGTAATAAACAAAATTTTGTAGTCATGCTACTGATGTGATGGACACTCCTGGCTGGAAATCGATGATCCAAACGCATCCACATCTTATCGCAGAAGCATTTCGTGCACTAGCAACACAACAAATTCCTCCTATCGGTCCTCCTCGTAAACGTGTCAAACAAAGTTAACGTCATTGTGTCAGTGATGTAGACTGCAGTTAATGTGTTCATTATAGAATTGCTACAAAATAAAACATTTTTTAGAATTAATTATTAAGTGGTTGTACCTAGGTATCTTTGATATCCTTGTACGTTTAATATTTTATTGTTTTTTGGTACAGTGAAATTGAATAAATTGCAAATCAGAAGAAAATATTTATTAAACTTCCCATATTATGTAACGTTGGCACAAGTGTAGATACAATCATAATGATTTAAGTATTTGTTAATGGGAGTCACTGTGCCATTTAACAGAATTGTGATACAAATAATGATAGTTTGTTCCTAAAAATAAACTTTTCAACCTCATTTCATACATTATTATTAGTTATAAAATAGTGATCTCGTTATGTAAAAAGCAAATCTAAGAAAAAATGTTCTGTAATTTGTACAAATGATTAGTAGGGTTAGTAGACTTTGTAACCTCGTTTATTATTTTATACGTTAGGTATTTTATTTAATCAAAAGTTCAAAACACTTGGTTATTATTTGAATATACATAGTTTGCGCTTATTACTTTTATTACTAGTTTAGATTCACTGTAACATTTTTTCTCCTCAAATTATTATATTTTATCAATAATTTTTATTTATTTATATCAATGGTAGTGTATCCTCAAGCTGCTTTTGTACTTCCGTTATAGTCGATAATTTGAGGATATACTATGATGTGGGTTAACACAAGTAAATTTAATTACCAAAGACATGAAAATATCCAACACAATTACAAAAATTTAAGGTTATTCCTAAGTGTACATAGGTATTAAGACATTCAAGTCTCCCGATAAATTAACTGTGACAATAAAGCACATCATTTTCTTTGTATAATTTTAGATTACTATTAAAATTTGTATATATTTAGGATTAGTAAACTTAGCCTGTATTATTGTCATTTTATTATGATTTATATATATGTAGGATTAATTAATTTAATTTGGTTGTTACATTTGTGTAAATAACGAAAAATTGTCAACTTGTATCGCCTATTATAATTACATTACAAATGAATTAACGATATATAACAGACAATTGAAAAAAAATTGTTAAGTGTTGATCCCATTTTGTTTATCATATAAATGTGAGATTATATTGTTCATTTTAATTAACATTTTAATAAAATTGTAACCAATTTATTCATGAAAAATTCTTAATTGGCTTTAAATTTGTATTTATTTATTTAATATTTTATTATAATAGATAATTGAAATTACATTTTCTGTACATTTAATCACCATGTTAGTCTTTCAATGTATGACAAGAATAAAAGTATTAATTAATATTTAAATTAAGTGTAAATGAAATGTAGGAAAATTATTAAGTCTACTGACCCTTATTCTTAATTAATTAGTTCACATAATGTGCGTGAATTGTAACACTAACAAATAAACTGTCTTAATTGTTTGCTTTTTTATGTTACTAGTTACTATAATAATAGTCATCTGTAATTCATCAATAGACTGCTATTTTCAAAATTATTTTATTGTTTATTTACTTATCTTTGTTGTCACGCCTGTGGAATTGTTTTGACATTCATTTTCCCAATCAATCCAGTGTTAAATGTAATTTAATTTGAATATAGTCACACAAAATGCCAGTATTCCGTCGTGATTACCCTGCTGTGCTAAGGAAGATGGTCCTATCTGCAAAATTTTTGATTTTGGAATTATTCGTGGTAGGTATATAAATATGCTATATAATATATTTGAAGTGCACTGATTATTAATGCTAAGAACCCGGTTCAACTCTAGACGAAGTAAAAATGTTATTTTGGCCGTTTCTCCTTGGAAGGAGGTACATGTTGCTGTCCGCCCCCCCCCCCCAAATAGAATTTTTGGGTAAAATTTGCGTCAAACGTTTGAGCATCAATATCCTCAAGCGCGTCATTTTTTTTGGACACACAGCGCACTCTGATTGGTCGTTGTCGTCGGTCATGCCAACTTAAAGTTACTTTACCACTCCATATAGAAATATATTGTCCTCTACAATTGCAAAAGTAAAATATTAAAAAAAACAAAGAAAACTCAATCCGCAAATTGTAGAGCACAACCCTGATGCACCGGCTAGCTTTCTAAACTAAAAGAAAAATTGTTTTTTTAAAGAAAACAAAACGATGAATGTCTTCATTGTTTACTTTATTTTACAAAAGAGAAAAGGAAAATCTATGCGCATATAATTAAAAAAAAAACTCATATAACACTTTGATTACTTGGTTTGAACCTTTGAATAGCAATTCAAAGCCAACAATCCACTTAACGTGCCTGTAACCAGGTACATTTAAATTTTCAAAAATAAAACTACTGGTTAAAAACACGCTGCGGAAACAAATCTTTATAATCAAAAAGAAAAACGTTGGGTACCTTTTTATTTTCTTTTACTTCTTTCCAAATCTTGACCATCTGTTGGGCTTATACAAAATAGTCCAATTCTTAATCATCAAAATAATAATGCATCCATGCGGTTTGTTGACATTTAAATTTCCTGTCCAAAATTAATAATTTTCCAACAATGGTGGACGCTATTTTCTCCGCTTCAAATTATTTCTTCCAATTTAACAGGCTCCTCACTCTTTAAGCACAATTTTGTAAAAAAACAAAAATTCTCTTCATCTAACTGGATCCAAAATTAAAACTTCTTAAAATTTCTCAAAAACCGCAAGATGGACGTCCGTCTAACTTGACGTCCCTTTCAGAAGAGGCCCTTTTTCCGGTTCCCCTGCCCAACTTCTTAAAATTAAAAATTTCCAACTTTCCATTTCCATACCAACTTAAAACAATATTTCACTTCTACTCTTTACAAATTAATATCCACTAAAACAATTTCCTCACATGGACAAGTTGGCTATTCAAACCGTAAAAAAGACACAAGCGCCTTATAAAAAAAAACAAAGTGTTATTGTGACTTCTTCACAACAGAAGTCAAAAAAAAAACAGAAGCAAAATTGCGCAAATAAAATTTTAAAGAATTTTCCTTTTCAATTTTAAAACTATTATTTAAAAATATAACAAAAAAAAATAACATGACATCTCCCCTCAAACTGAAATAGGGGATGTAACCTCCCATATTGAAGTTTTCAACAAGTCATGTTGTATAGGCATCATGATTTCGTAACCTTTAACTTAAAATTAATAAAACAACTAAAACCAAAATAATTTTAAATTTCCTTAACTTTCTAATCATCAACTAATCATGTTCAATTTATTTACAAATTAAATGACTACCTCATCAACACAATTCCCTACACTATGCAACTTTAAATCAATCATCAAAACTTGCAGAATTCAAATTTACTAGAATACCTCCTAACTTTTCAAAATTCTAATTTTTCTCTTGTGGATATTTAATAATTATAAAATTTCACTCGTACCTTGTAATTTTACTAAATCTTAATCCTCAAATTGTCTTTCATTTACTTAAATCCCATACTGTAACTTTCAAATTCTTAATTATTTTATTTTGTTTCCCCATTAATTATTCATAAATTTCATATCAATTCATTATCCTTTCATTTCTTTACATTTTCATAAATTTTCCCCATTTTAATTAAACCCCTAAAATTCTTAAACATCAAAATTTTACAGTAATAAATTCTTTGGACAATTATCAATTTTATTATTAATTTTCAATTTCATTACTCAATACGACTTCAATTTCCATCATTAAATTTGTTGTAGTTTTCCACCTAAATCAGTAGAAAAACTTTAATTAATTAAAATTACTCAGTACCTCATTTAAAACTTTTACTCTACCCATGTTTTAATTTTTGAACCATTAATTACAATAACTTTCAGGAATGTTTGATGCATGTACTCATAATTTAATTTTATTACTATCTTATGATCAAATTTACAATTTTAACATTAATTTAATATTATCTAATTTACAATTATCCTCTAATTTTTATTTATTTTACAAACTAATTTCTAAATTTACTTAATTAATTAATCATACTATTTACAAAATCTAATTTTCAAATTTTTACTAATATCTTAAATTTTATCATCAATTTCCGTGTTAATTGCAGTAATCTTTAATTTTAAATTTTCCTGATCTTTATCAATTTGGGTTTTATTTACAAAATTGTTTCCATCGCACCCTGCGATAAGCCCATTTTAATATGACACACAGCCATTCCTTTCCTGCAACTTTCCTCGTGCAAGAAACTAATTTACAAAAAATTATCAATCGAATAAATTTTGAATTTTTGTCAGAGTTGTTTATATCAAAATATTCAAAATTTGTTTTAATAAAGTATCCTAAATTATCTAGTTGATCTTCTTTGTCTTTCACTTGACTTGAAAATAAATTTTGTTGCTGTTCATCCAGCTTATCCTTTACCTGGGAAATTTCCAAATCAGCCAAAACCTCCTCTTTTGAATAAATTTTTAAACTTTTAACTTTAAATTTAATTTTAGTCTTTATAATTTGATTTATTTTAGAAAATTTTATAAATTTTAATTTCCTTTTAATTTTTATCTTTCTCCCTTGCATCCTCCTAATTTGTTTGCGTGTATAAATTTTGACCCTTTTTATACTTGTACCCAAAATTTTAATTTCATCCCCTTTAAATTTTTTAAGCTTTTGTGAATTAAAACTTAAGTTTAAATCTTGTACATAACTTCCAAAAAGAGATTGATCGTAATTGTAAGTAACACCTTGATTACTTGTTTTATCACATTGGCCTTGTACATTTATTTTATCAACTTTTCTTTCTAGGTATTTTATTTCACTAGATTGTTTATCTATTTCGCATTTAATTTTCTTTAAATTGTCATTCAAATTTAAAGCGTTTTCTTCCTCAATACCTAATCTAACTTCTAGATGAGTTATTTTATCCGCACTTTTATCTATTTTATTATTTACACCGTTTAAATGTTTATTTATCTCCGGTTTTTGTAAGCTATTAATCCCCTTTCTAAATTCACCATCCTCCAACAAAGATACCCCTAATTTTTTTATACCAAATTCTTGTCTGAATTGATCAAGATTTTGGCTCATGCTTAGTTGAATCGATTGGATCATCTGTTCCAATCTTTCTGTAAAATCTATACTACTTTTTGAACTTTCTTTCATATCAGGATTTTGACTAATCTCTAGTTTAATTCCAGTACTTTGCGGTTTTAATTTTAACTCCCTATTCATTTCCTCCTCTGTTTTAGTTTCCTCTTTTGAACTCATAATTATAAATTTCTCTCAATTGTAATTAAAATTATTTCAACAAAATTAATCTACAGGGTCAAAAGTAAGTCTAATTAGGGCCCCACGTTGATGCGACATAAAAGATGTCCTCTACAATTGCAAAAGTAAAATATTAAAAAAAACAAAGAAAACTCAATCCGCAAATTGTAGAGCACAACCCTGATGCACCGGCTAGCTTTCTAAACTAAAAGAAAAATTGTTTTTTTAAAGAAAACAAAACGATGAATGTCTTCATTGTTTACTTTATTTTACAAAAGAGAAAAGGAAAATCTATGCGCATATAATTAAAAAAAAAACTCATATAACACTTTGATTACTTGGTTTGAACCTTTGAATAGCAATTCAAAGCCAACAATCCACTTAACGTGCCTGTAACCAGGTACATTTAAATTTTCAAAAATAAAACTACTGGTTAAAAACACGCTGCGGAAACAAATCTTTATAATCAAAAAGAAAAACGTTGGGTACCTTTTTATTTTCTTTTACTTCTTTCCAAATCTTGACCATCTGTTGGGCTTATACAAAATAGTCCAATTCTTAATCATCAAAATAATAATGCATCCATGCGGTTTGTTGACATTTAAATTTCCTGTCCAAAATTAATAATTTTCCAACAATGGTGGACGCTATTTTCTCCGCTTCAAATTATTTCTTCCAATTTAACAGGCTCCTCACTCTTTAAGCACAATTTTGTAAAAAAACAAAAATTCTCTTCATCTAACTGGATCCAAAATTAAAACTTCTTAAAATTTCTCAAAAACCGCAAGATGGACGTCCGTCTAACTTGACGTCCCTTTCAGAAGAGGCCCTTTTTCCGGTTCCCCTGCCCAACTTCTTAAAATTAAAAATTTCCAACTTTCCATTTCCATACCAACTTAAAACAATATTTCACTTCTACTCTTTACAAATTAATATCCACTAAAACAATTTCCTCACATGGACAAGTTGGCTATTCAAACCGTAAAAAAGACACAAGCGCCTTATAAAAAAAAACAAAGTGTTATTGTGACTTCTTCACAACAGAAGTCAAAAAAAAAACAGAAGCAAAATTGCGCAAATAAAATTTTAAAGAATTTTCCTTTTCAATTTTAAAACTATTATTTAAAAATATAACAAAAAAAAATAACATGACAATATATAACCTTTTCTGATTGGAGTACTAAGGTAATTTTAAGTTGGTACGACCAACGCCAACAACCAATCAGAGTGCTTTATGTGTCCTAAAAATATGACACGCTGGAGGAGCAGCAGCGTGCTGGTCTTTTATATATGTGATTTAAGTAAGCGCCATCTGTTGATTAAATTAAAAGGGCCCTGAAAAAAATGCCCCTCTTAACAGAAATTTTTCTAAAAATTTTGATTTGTCTAGTAAATACATTCATAAACTTTCAGAATATTGAAAGTTGCCCTTGATTCTGGGCCTCAAAAAGTTTTTTTAAAGTAAAATGTCATTTTGATCTTTTTAGTTCATGTCATTTTTAAAATTTTTTTTAAATCTTCCAATAAAATTAAAATGTAGTATATTTTTCAACAATTATGTTGTTGAATTAAAATTGGAAAAAATTTTGAATTTGGGAAACTCGGTATAGTTGGTGCACATAATATTTATTTCTAACAGCATTTGATTTTATTAGTTCACCATATTCTATTAAACATAATTAGTCTTTTCTAAAATTACACCTTTCGTATTTATTCCATCAAAATGATGATGGTAATTAAGCAGGATTAAGTTTTTTAATCGGATCGAAAATTTTAATCTGATAAAATAGAATTAAAATTGAAAATGTTTGTATGGTACTTGGACAGAGTACTCGAAATTTGAAATGCTCGTAACTTTGCAGAAAATGAAATTAAAATGATGGGAATGGAAGCTCATTCAAGCTCAAACGAAGCTCTATTGATAGACATCAATTTCACAAAAAATTCGAAATAAGAACGAAAATAGAAAAACATGTGTACACCTTCCCCCCCCCCAAGAATTTCGCCAATAACTCCGCGACGGTTGAAGCTCAAACGAAAAGTTTGGTAGCTCATTGATGCTCAAACGTTTGACACCATATTTACCTCAAAATTCCACTTGGGGAGAGCTAGCATGTCTGCAGTCCCCCCCCCCCAAGTGTTTCGCGAATAACTTTGCGACGGTTGAGACCCATACGAAAAATTTGGTCATTAATTACCTTAGTAACTCAAAAATTCGATTTGGGGGGGGGCAGCGACATGTACCTCTTGGAAGGTAAACCAGCAGGGTATAATCTGCCAAGAAAGTCTATTAAAATGGTCACAACGCTTCTGTCAAAAAGAAGTTTGTCTTATCTGCACAATACTATTGATTATTAGGTACAAATGAAGTGCCTAGTTACAAAACTTCTATAATATCAAAGACAACAGCAACTGCAAAATTTCGAAAATGAAATTATTGCAACACATTATCCTGGATATCAAAAATAGTTTTACTTTTTGAAACTAAAATGGAGTAAATATTTATTCCATGACTAATATTAATTCCATTTTATTTATTAAATTTTAGTTTCATTTAAGTTGTATTCTGTATTTATTTTAATTACTTAGCGGTCCCCCGACGCGTCAACGCTTGGATCTTATTTTTCACTATTTAAAGATTTTTTTGTCGGGGGTTTTATTTAAGTTTTATTTAATGCTTTTTAAACTTTATACATTACTTGTATGGCCCTGCCTTCGTCAACAAAAAAACAGCAGATAATTTTCAAACGATTGAACAGATTTTTTTGAATCATAGCTAAGAACACTCTTGATCAAGTCACCTTTTAAACAAAAAAAAACTAAATCAAAATCGGTTCGTTCGTTTGGGACCTACGATGCCACAGACAAATACTCACGTTAAAGTTATAACACCCCTGCTCTTTTTAGGTCGGAGGTAAAAATGGTGCAAATTGGTGAGTGTACACGAAAGTTGAAAGAGAATCGAAATTGACGTTCACACGTACGTATCAAGTTTGTTTTCAACTTGAAAGCAAATGACAGACGATTCAAAACTTGAACGATAAAGATTGACTGGGTCAATCTTTTGTTGATCAACTAAAAAGTTGTTTAACTTTGTTGAAACACATGTTCTCACTATAGATTTCGTTCAAGTTTTGTTGATCAACTAAAATCGTTCAACAAAACTTGATACATGAGAACGGGCCTTTACGTACAGTCATGAATTCGAAAAATCTCTTTTTTTTTCTTTTTTTATATGAAGTACAACATCTCAGAAGTATTATGTGAAAGTTTCAAATCTGAGACTGAACAATTACTTTTTTCCTTTTTCATTTCTTCATTAAAATGTAATTTCAAATGAGTTGCTAGTAGTTGTCAGTGCTCAACAGTAGTTATTTGTAGAACCTAGTTTACTAATTGTTAATTAGCATAAACGTGTTCTTTGAATGTAGGTAACTAACAAATTGTATTTTTTTTTAAATAAAAAATTTTTTTTTAATCAAAAGTGTCCAACTATAACTACAGACTTGCCACAAAAGTGATGATTTTGCTCATGTCATTACAATTAACTATTGTTATTATTTTTAATTAATACTTGCAAATTTTACTTATTTAAAAATACCACACTGATAAAAAAATTTAAGGATATAGTCAAATTCACCTAAAGTCGAGTATGACTCATCGAAAAAATTATATGCATCAAAATTTACAAAACGTATGTCTTAGAGTTTATTAAATTAAGAGATATAACCTCACAAATGTGTGTTTATAAAATGTAACTGTCAAGTTCAATAGATTATTAGATTTGAGATTAGGAATGGTTAAAGGTTTCAAGTACATTTAAAAGAAATAAATGCAAATAAAAATTAAGCAGTTTTTTCTAAAACAGGTTTAAAACACTCTTTTATATTTTTTATGAATACAACTGTAAATAGTGTTAGGTGTACAAATGAATAATCCAAATTATTTTAAGCAGTTATAGGCGATCGAATTTAAGATCGCAGCGCCAGTGCGGTAGGAATCGTAACTAATTTCACCGACAAGGTTTGCTTTGTTTACATTGCTTTAAAGCAAATAAATGGATGTTTTAATTAAAGTTTTGAGATTTACTGGGAGTAATAATTGTTCAGTGCTTATGTTAATATCATCGTATAATCTTAAACTAATTAAACATCTTTCAGGTTGGTGCAATCTCTATTTTTAGTTATAATCTAAACATAAGAACATTATTTTGTATTTTTAGGTTATCACAAGTTTCTCAAGTTTTCTTCTGTATAATAAAGTTCTCAAGTAAATAATGAAAGTGTCAAGAATAAAACTGGGCGTTTTAGACCTCATGTGTTTGTTTGGAAGCCAACGCCAACTTACAATGTGCTTATGAAGGTGAAGCAGTGGTGGACGCTGGACGCATTATTTTATGCAAAAAGTGAAGTGTTTAGATGAAGACATCATTAAGTTATACGGACTCTGTTTGCAAATCAGTGCTTTATATACAAATCTTCACGAAATACAAGGTGTACTGGATGTCGATCATCGATCGAGGAATATGCTCGGTGTGGTATATTCTCCCGATGAGATATTAATGAAAAACCAACAGCATTATTAGAACTAAATATGTGTACATTTTTAAGTAAAACACATTTTGTGTTGTATGGATCATTCGACAAAAGTTTTGTTACTATCGAAGTGAATTGTAACTATGAATTTGCAAAGAAAAATGTTATTTGTAATTAAGAAAAATTTTATGAAAAACATGTTTAATAATTTGTGTGATAAAAACATCAAATTAAATAATGAAATATGATATCTTTATTTAAACGGCTGCATATCTAAATTATTTTCTACAGTTAAAAATCTAAAATCTGGTAATATAGGATAAGACAAGTTAGCAATTCCACAAATAATTATCATAATATTTTTAATTTTAGAAACTAAGCTTCATTGCAACTTAAAGCTTTGAAAATTAAAATTTTAACTTTACTCAATATCGGCAACATTTCCATCATATAATTTGAACCGAGTTCTGCAAATAAACCAAATAACATTGAATATGTTCAATTTGTTGACAACTTCCACAAAACTAAAACCACTCGCTCTTCTATTCCCAACCGATGTTTTCTCTTATCCTGATATTTCTGTTTGACACCTTGCCTTAACACTTCCAAAGATGTTAAACTATTCAGGACAGTAAAACTGTTTAAAGTTTGATTTATTGTTATTAAATCGCCACTGTTTTAACTTCTGGCATATTAACCTGCACAGCTCCAAGTCTCGAAAAGTTCTAAATTCAGCATTGTATGGTTGCATCTTAGGTTTGAAATTGGTTAACTGAAGTAAAGCCTCAGCTGCTTCTATGTCTTCTGGATTTCGTTTGTTATTAAGAAGTTCTTTTTCTTCATTTCACATTTAGATGCCTCTTCAGATGCATTGTTTTTTTTCAGGTTATTTCTTATATTTAATCGCTGACTACGTTTGGTAGACCTTAGTATGGCATTCTCTTTAACATTTGAGTGCGAATTCATGGCAAAATTATGTGTATTAAAGAAGAAACAACAGAAAAACTAACCTTGCACTCGCCGTACATTAAATAAACAATAACAACATTGTCTGTGAATTTAGTACAACCGGCAACCGTTGGTGGCGTATCGCTTATCTTATCTTGAATTGAAGTTGTGTTCTTTCAGCCAGTTTGACGAGTTTGAAACCGTCAGACGCATGCGCAGATTAAAATTTATAACGTATATTTAAAACTGCGCATGCGTCTGATAGTTGCAAACGGTTTCAAACTGCTGAAAGAACAAAGCTTATAAAATCTTGTTTAAATTGTAATTCATTACTACTACTATCCTATCACCATTAATTAGAATCTACATGAATAACAATAGGTTCTTGTACATAGTCGTCCCATTTCTTTTCATTGTTCCCTTGGATCCGCCCTTGGATGTACACAACTAACATAAGTAAGGTTAGGATCAAACGAAGTGACAGCGTTGGTGAGAGAATTTAAATTATAATATTACATTCTGTCATATAAACGTACGTTGTATTATAATTTATAATACAACGTACGTTTATTTCATTTACATAACGAAGTTACCCCGACGTACTTCTTTTTTTCTGTCTCTTTTCTAATAGTTACTTTTTGAAAATATGACAAAGATAACCAAATGCTATGCGTTAAATTTTACTGCATTCCCATATACGTCATACTCGAGTTAATTTGAATTTGACTATACCTGCGCGATAGAATCTTCAACAGTAACTTTCACCACCTCCATCTAGGTGCTTCTACGTAATTAATTTTCAACTTGGAGTGGTTTGTTATCCATCATTTGTTTTTATGTAAATTACCGAGGATAATATTTTAACTTTCGAGAAAATGACTGACACCGACACTATTACAGTAGTTTCTTCCGGAACTACATTTTCTTTATTACTATACGAAAATGTTCAAGTAGATCTTGATGATGATCAGGTAAATATAAACTTAATTTGTTATTCTAACCAAACTTATTTAATGTTGTTTTTTATTTAAGGATGGCCTTATTCTGGGTGAAGTTATTTCTCGAGAAACTCACAAGTTAACCGATACAGATCGTAGGATTGTTATCAGGCATGACAACATCCACATCAAATCTATTATCCCTTGCCCTGCTCAGTTTTTCTACTACAATGCTGCCGGAGAAGTTGATGAGTCAAAACTTAAAGTTCTTTTAGAAAACAATTTTGATAATTTCATCGGTTGGTACATTTACAAAAAGGACTCAAATAAACTGACGTTCAGGGAAAAAATTATACACAAAAATTTGATGCAGTTTTCGAGTAATCCGACATTTTTTACCAACTGCATAGTAACATCTGATTTGAATAGTAATAGTTCTACCTACACGTCGACTCAAATTTTTACAAGATTTAATATGTCTGAATTTGAAAGACTGCCTTTACAAATCACTAATATGAGTGATTCGGTTTATGTGTTCAAGTCTTCGGAAGCTTCACGTAGTGTGATGAACGAATATATTAAGTCACTTAGAAACACTAAGAAAGATGTGGATGTGGCAGACATACAAGCGGATTTAAGAAAACGTGTAAATGGAATGCTAGAAAAGGTGTCTTCAAAGGAACACGAACTGTTTACTTTGGAACAAGAAATTAGAGAGTTACTAGAAGAAGAAAAACAAAACATAGAAAGTGAATCATTTAAATCAACTCTTCTGAATAACGATAATAACATGGAACTTGCAGATGCTTTAACTTCTGATGAAGATGTGTTTAATGAAATAATAAATAACGAAGAAAAAGTAAAAGCAAATTCAAAATCGTCGACCGAGAGCGAAGAAATTTCACCAAATCAAAATATCAAGGAGCAGCGAAAAGTATTAGAATGTAAGAGAAAGTTAAGTACAAAAAAATCTGAATCTGCAGAAGACAAAATGGATATTGACGATATGCTTTCTAACGACGAAGAAGAAATTAATATCGAAGTACCACAAGAACAGTCTAAGAAGAGAAGAGGTAAGTCGAAGTTGAAAACCACAAATAATGTTGAACACTTTACACCAAATGAATTTTATGCAAGAAAAACTCGATCTGGTAGAAAAACTTATTCAGAAACGACTCAAAATAAATAAGCGACCTTATATTATTTAAAATAACAAATATTTACTTGCTTTTGATTTTTTTTAATGTTATATATTTATTGTAATTTTTAAATATATTTCATATTTTCATAGACGTTTGTCATAAACTCCATTGTGAATTTTTTGATAAATCGTTTAAAATAGCTGTTGTTTTATTTATTCTTGACAATTCAAAAGAAAGAACTGTAGAAATAATAAAGTGGAAAAAAGTAAAGGTATTCAATCGTAACGCTAAAAATCTGGTTATAGGTAGCTTATTAAAAACAAGTTTCGTTTTATCTTAACGTTTTTCTTATTATGCCTTTTAGATTGGACGTGGAAGGCGAACAAAAGTTAACTAATACCCACTTATGTGACAAAATCGGATCCATTATGCTATCCTTCAAGTTTCACCGTCCTTCCTACCCCCCTGGCTTTCCCAAATTATGGACAAACTCGAGGATCATAAAGTATATCGGTAATACTGCCACAGTTGGTAAGAAGTTTTTCAACAGGAATTATTTTTTGACGCTAGGGCTGGGCTTTTATCAAATATATGCTCAGCCATTTTGTCTGACTGAATTACAAAAGAATTTTTATTATATTATGTACATAATATATCTTGTGTAAAAATTAAAAGTTTAAAATAATTTTCAATTATTGTTTGTGACTTACTTATATTGATGATGATATTGGCGCTTAACTCTATGCATTCTCTGCATATGCCTGCCCTTAAAAATACAGAAGTATCCAAACGCCAAAAGATCTAATAAAACAGAGGGGCGATTGTAAGTTCCACTGATGGGTCAAATCTTTTCTAATCCAACATAATTTCCACCAATCGATTTTGACTCGGTATTGTTTCACATCGCGTTGATGTAAACTCCGCCAATTTGGCAGGTAGCAAAAAAATGAAATTGTAAACTACGCAAAAAGGTCGACAGTAATCTCAAATGTAAACTCTGCCAATTTTGGTACGGTATTATTGGATTTATTAGTAAATTTGTATTCAAAAACAAATGAGCAACAGGTAATATATCTATCATATTAAAAACAACCAGTACACAACTGACCATTTATGCCGAATAAAATTGATGGTAAACAACTATTTCAGTGCATTTCCTCTATGTACAAAACTAGACTTGCAAATGTTCCTGTAAAATCTAAAAATTTGTGTCTGCAAAATCTGTTTTTTGAATCCAATACAATTTAGCACAAATTTTTAACTATTAATTTAAGATTATTTATTATTTATAAGTATAATAATATATTAATATATATATATATTAAGAAAAGATTTAGTCTCAGGGTAATACTGGGCTCCTGTCGGCAGCCGCACACCACAACCGCCTCGGACTTTTTGGGAACGAGCTCGAGGCCCATGCTACCGGCCCAATCGTACAGTATTGGGATGGCATCGTTTGCTCTGCCCTCGAGCTGCTCACTGTCTAAGCCCTCGGCTATCAAAGCGATGTCGTCCGCAAATCCCACTATTATAACTCCTTGTGGGAGTTCCAATCTAAGCACGCCGTCGTACATGAGGTCTGTTTGGTACCACAGTCCTAATGCTACACTACTACAAATTGATTGGTATAAAAAGTGGGTTGGTAATTGTACCACCAATCAATTTGTAATAGAGTAGTTAGTGTAGCACTAAGACCGTGGTACCAAACAGACCTATGATGTTCCACAACAAGAGTTTCAGGAAAGACCCCTGAGGGACTCCGTTGATAACCACGATCGACGCGCCGTATTCCTCGTCCTCTATAGGCCTAGTTGGAGAAGCCTGTCGCTGAGTTGTAACTGACTAGGAGATTGTACGTTTCTGGTTCAATCTTCATTCTCCTCAGCGCCGTTGGTATGTGCTCCCATCCTGCGCTATTAAACGCGTTTCGGACGTCAAGGGTGATCAACATGACGTATTTTTTGGTTCTCTAAACCACAAATTGCTCTTAATTTGCGTCGCTTGCCCCGCTGATCTGCGATGGAATGGCAGACAGGCCAGCTAAGGGATTACACCCCCGTCCAGTACCAGAGCATGGGTCGCGCATGCGCGGTTCGTGGATTCTTTTACGTTGCGACTCAGACGATCTTTGGGAACTAACCAAGGAAAAAATATAATCGGGCGCCAGTCTTCTAAATAAAACACGAAAGTAGAAGGGTTGGTTTTATTTATAAAACAAAAGTCGAGATAAAAGGTGGGGTTGACAATGCTTGATTCCAAAACTCCATATAGGAGAAACACATAACAATTCAAGTTAAATCCAGGATACCCTGAAGGGATACCCTGGGACAATAAATCAAAATAAAAGAAATAAAAAATACAAATGAGTTGCCATCTGAAGACAACCCACCAAAAATATAAATTGCGCATCTAGGAAACTGCCCAACGCATACATAGCACGTCGGTAACATTGACTACAAATACTCATTCGCAAGAGATATCATCAAGTTGAATTAAATAAAGTAATTGCCTTTTCAACTTACCCTTCCACTACAATCATTCCGATTCAACATCGCTATTCTTTTGGAACCTCTGGAATATTAATAGTTCATCGTGCAAACTGAGTTTCAGATGTAAAGCTAAAAATAACAAAACTGCAATAATTAAACAAGAATCAATTCACCTGCGAACGGTAACATCTCAATGTCGATGTAAATTATTGAAGTAAGCTAATTTCCTAAAAGCGCTCTTAACAAAATAAAAATCCATGGTTTTCCGGTCATCCCACGTCGTCGAAATTATCAAAATCAAAGCCGATAGGGCGGTGACGTCAAACGGACAAGGTCAGCTCAAGTGGACAGATAAGAAATGAAAACCAGGTGTGAAAACTCCATTAAAAACATCCATGGAAATAAAAAAGGAAAACACCCTCATGGAAATGGCTCTATCACGCTGATTGAACAACAGAAATATATCAGCTCCACTTTAAGTTTGCTTCCAGAAAACCATAAACAAAAGTTGAAAACCAAAATGGACGAACACAGAAATGGACAGGTGGTAATAAAAAGCTAAAATTTATCAGTCAAACTTCGCTCAAAATGGAAAATATCATTGTAATGCTTACCCACAAACAGAAAACTGAAGGTAATTAAAAAATCACTTCATTAAAACAAAGTTTGTGGCTTTTAAAACTCAAACATTACACAGAACAAAAATGAAACTTCCATTTTAGATGGTGATAAACGGAAGAATGCCAATTTGATAAATTTCCGAAATGTTAACGCTTGCGCGTGATGGATATGCACAGGATGATGCGTACATTTCAAATCAATTTAAATAATAGCATTTGGAATGCTACATCTCCACGTGCCGCTCTTTGCCATATCTTAACCACTCCCAAAATGTTGTTTAACGCGTCCGATGTGGATCTTCCGGCCCTAAAGCCGTACTGATTTTCGGAGAGACCTCCGCCGCATTTGATCTCCTTTTGAAGGCGATTGGCAATTATTCTTTTTAAAAGCTTAGCAACGTAGTCTATAAGGCAAATCGGTCTGTGGGACGAGGGGTCTTCCGGCGGCTTTGTGCCCTTTTGCAGATGAGAACCAACTTGGCCACCTTCCACACCGCAGGTAACTCTCCCTTTGCTAAGCAATTGTTAAATACACTCAGAAAGTGCTCCGGGCACCGATCCGCCGCTATTTTGACCACTTGGCCTGGGATTCCATCCGATCCTGGTGTCTTGTTTGAGGGTATCCTCTCCGACGCCGTTTTCAACTCATTCAAAGTAAAGGCTGCAGCAGAGAGAACCCCCTTTGCTCCGTCTTTGTTTAATTTTGTTAAACTTAATCCTACCCGAAACCCGATCTACCTGTTTGTGGTGCCATAAATTAGGCACTATCCATCACTACATGCAAGCACAGATTACTATTACAGATAGCCAACCCCATTGTTAAAATGGTTAACACATTTTAACAATGAAACCATGTTAGTACTGGAGACGACTACCAGAGGCGCATTTCTGGGAGACATCACGACATTGAACTATGGTGGTTACTGGATACGCTTCACATATGTCGTTTCTAAAATATTTCATAAAATCTTAAGCAGAAAATTATTTATTTATTTATTTATACATTTGGTGTACCAACAGTCAACAGACCAATTAAAGGTGCACACGAAATAACAGTAAAATAACAATCTAAAATTATCACAACATTACAATAAATAGCTTTACAAAATAGATAATATTCCTGAAATAACAAAAGCTAAAAGCACAAATACAAAAATAACAAACTTAGATTAAAAATAATATAAACTATTAACGCAGTAAAGATAATACCTCACGTCTAAACTGCACGTCTATACATACATTATGCCGTTATAGTATCATGCCTTGAAGGAAAGTAAGCCCTTAAGCCGTAGGTAAATAAAATTTTCTACTTGAGATTTCATGAGATATTTTAGAAACGACATCTATGAAGCGTATCCAGTAGCCACCATAGTTCAATGTTGTGATGTCTCCCAAAAATGCGCCTCTGGTAGTCGTCTCCAGTACTAACATGGTTTCAGGTAAGAAATGTTAACAATAGGGTTGGCTATCTGTATACTAATCTGTGAAACTACTATTATGATTTTTTTTTATAGAATCAATTCTAAATTATAATTTTATACAACTAAGAAAAAAAAATTATAATTAAAGTAAAATTACTAATAAGACATTTAAGAGGGGCATTTTTTTCAGAGCCTTTTTAATTTAATCAACAGATGGCGCCTACTTAAATATTTTTATAAAATAAGAGAAATTTGCTATATTTAAAATATAGCAAATTCGTTGAGATAATACTATTCTATAAACAATATTCTTGGTCTTAAGCTATTTTGAGTTCGTATTGAGTATGTCAAAACACACTCACTTACAAAAAAAGATAATTAAACTTTAATTATGAATTGTGTTTTTATAAATAAATATTACGAACTCAAAATAGCTTAAGATCAAGAATATTGTTTATAGAATAGTATTATCTCAACGAATTTGGTGTATTTTAAATATATATTATATTTTAAATATAGCTATATAATTTACCTATAGCTATAGCTATAGAATTTGCTATATTTTAAATATATATTATATTTTAAATATAGCAAATTGCTCTTATTTCATAAAATTATTTAAGTAGGCGCCATCTGTTGATTAAATTAAAAGAACCCTGAAAAAAATGCCCCTCTTAATCAAATTATTAAAATCTTATAAGGTGTATTAATAATTGCTTGAGCCACTGTAAGTTAATAATCTTTTAGGATTATGTAAATTATTTTGGATTAAAAACCAATCATAATTTAGATTTTCTTTCCAACAATTTTTAATTTTAAAGGGGGGAAAGGGTCTCAGAAATATCAATTGCTTCTGAGCTACCCCCCTATTCTGTAACTTCGTTATCAAATCGTTAAGAACCGTAAAGTTTGGTTTACACTCAGAATTGCATTAAATAGTAATGAATGGTAGGTGGAAACCGAACTTTACCGTTCTTAACGATTTTGTAACGATAACGAACGGTAACGAAAAGTTACAGAATAGGGGGGCTAGCACTTTATCTGAATAGTTCCGATAAGAATCATAAAGGTTTTAGAAAAAAGAAACGAACAATAATTACAATAAAAGTAATTTAACCTTATAATAAAAGAAGCTTTACTATTTTAGGGTTGGTGCGATAAAATCAGATAAAGATTAGCGTGTTTATGTACTTACTTTTAAATTGTTTCAACTGTAATTTTAACTTCCTTTCAACTGCTTTTTTACTTATTTTTGTTTTATTTATTATTACTTTCTTCCTTGTAAAATTCGTAGAATTAGTACAAAACTTAAAATTCGCAGAAACTTCAGAAAAACTCTTGGTGTATTTAACCTACCTTTTCAGAAGAACTCTAATGCAGAATTGCTAATGTATTTAATTCATAGGTATATAAATTCTTATGGAAGGGGGCAATGAGATAAAACATAATTATAAAAAGCTTTATATTAAAGTTGAACTTAAATAATTATATAGAAGATTATAAAAATCTAATACATTTATTTGTCACGAGTTGTTAAAGAAATATTAAGTATCCACATTTAGGAATTTTATGTAATATTGGTTTTCATTTGTAAAAAAATAATGAAAACTAAATTTAATGTCAGGATAGTTGTGCTTTATTCATTATGTTTTTGAAATACACAACATAAATTCTAAAATTAATTTGCAGTAAAACGATTACATGTCTAGTCCTTTGGAATGCCAAACATGGCATAGTTTCTCGTTTAATTTTATAATAGCTATCATAAAGCTAATTTTTTTTCTATACAAATAAAAAATTTTGTTTAATTTTTTAAATAATTTTTTAGCTCAAACACTTTTAAATAAAATATATATTTCATTTAGGAAAAAATTGATAAAATTAATATACATTAACAGCGCTTATCTATTGTGGTTTAGTTGTCCTCTTTGGTAATTTTAATATTATAATTTCTGAGTGTATAAATATTAAAAGCTAGTCTCATTTTGTAAAATTCAGATAATTACTTAGGTACATACATTATCTATCTCTGTCGGTCATCGTCAGCTATTACTGCTACTTGGTAAGACATTGTTACCAATAAAATAAAAACAAAACCTGACAGTTACACTTAGGTGGCATTTTGGCAGTAATATAGAAGTGATAGTACTATATCGTGTATTTTGTTTTCTTTTCTTCATTTAAAGCTTTATTACACCACCCGACACAATCCATAAATAGCAAAATTTTTATAGTAGATCAACTCATAATTACAACTTATTGAATTATTTAACAGGTAACTTCAGTACATACCATAGTTACAAAATATATTAATTACATCAGTACATAATATAATATAATATAAAATTTTGTAAAAATTTAACTGTAAGTGCACCTACAATATTTTATCATTAGCATAATGTCAAAAGTATTAACTCAAATAATAATAATTAAGTTAAAATCATCACAAATGGCAGTTAGTAAAAACACATGCAGTTCTTAGAAAAACAAATTACTTTTTAAGTAACAAACAAGACTAGAGAAAAACAAAAATACTTTTTGGATATCTGGTAACATACATTTTGCATGAAATGGCAGTAATACGGCAGTTGGTTGTTTTTTTGTTTTGTAATGACTGCTGCTTGGGGCAGTGATACATTTCTATGCAGTCTCTTCAGTTAAAGTCCGGCAGCGTCCCGTTTTATAATATATAATACGGACAAAAGGCAACACACTCAGACTTGACGTTATCAAAATATAATGTGACATTATCTACTAATGATGATTGTTTTCTACATAGGTAATTAATTATTGGTAACTCATAAATTTATATTTAAACAAAAATAAACATTAACTTGTGCAGATAAATAATTCGCAACTTTAAAAATCAATTATTATTGTAAAATTTATTTTTTCCAATTTTTTTTTTATATTTTAAATTTCTAAACCTATTTACAGTCCACAATAATTTTTAAGGTGGATAAATCCAATTTTTAACAGAATTTTTCTATCTATTTCAACATCCATTAACTAACAATATTACAAAAATGACCAAAAAGTCGGTCAAATACAAACACCAAAACAAAGAGAAAAGCGAGTTCCCTTTTAACAAGGTAACAATTATTTTAATGATTTAAATGTATAAAATTTAAAAAGTATCAAAATGTTTGTATATCCAATAGGTTATTTTAGATTAATAAATTATATTTGGAAAAATTTGTTATGTACTAATTTTGATATCATCCATCACGATTAACCTTTTTATTTGGCATACCATCTCCATCTTCCGACATTTTGTGCTAAATTACGCTCAGCAGCTAAGCACCACCAGACTATCCATTCATTCATCACATAATTAAAATGTGAATATCCAACAATCCTAAACCTTTTTCACTTGCTGATAAAGCAATTTAAATACGACCCTAAACTTTTTATTTAAAATTTAATATCAGAAATTTGCATAATTTTATATGCTTTGTTAAGCTTTCTAAATCAGTGATTCTCAAACCATAACTCTATTAAGGGTTCATTTGAATGATAATATACCAGGTTGTCTATGCTTTATAATCTTTCTTTTTCTGTGTTATTCAAAGAACATCGCATAAAATAACATTTACTTCTGGGAATCCCCGAATGCAATATTATCCTAAACTTCTTTTTTGGCAATGTAAACCTAATTTTTATAAACAAAAATGTGTCAGGTTTTGCGCCATAAAGAGATTGTTTTATTTTCTGTAATATTTTGAATATACATCTCATAAAACATAACTCAGCATGTAATTCAAAGGGGCCCTTAACAAAGGAAATAATAAAAAAGGTAGTGAAATAGGAGGGAGGTTCGGTTAAGTTTAATTTTAAAAATTGAAGGGTCATTTCTATCCTAGATGTCCTTCAAATTTTTCTCTCAATTAAATTAAAAGTTTGGGTAATTAATTCATTTCTGTAAATGACAAATAGTGTAGATAGAGTTGAGATATTTATGGGGAAAATTGGGTGAACTTTGGCAATTTCTTTGCTTTGAAAAACACTGATCTAGAGAAATTTTTATAATTTTTGTAAGAAGAACTTACGCCCATATCATTAATTCATTAACGGAATAATTGATTTTCCTTTTATAAATTAGTGATATGGGACCGTCATTACCCAAAGGTGACTGGTTTTTAAAAGTAAAATACTGTATTTTATATATTTTTCATAAAGAAAACAAGAACAACCTATTATAAACTGTTTTTGTAAAATATCACACGCACAAATTTTCAAAATTTAATTTGTATTTTGTAAAGATTCAAAAATCTACGACTAAGATATTAAATATTTTAGCTTCAGTACAATTAGTAATCACAACTTGGTTCTACATTTAAAAGTCGACACCGAAAATCAAAATAGTATTCTACATGGAAGTGAGGGGGGGGGTAAAATAAATACATGGTAAGGGTAACAATCAATTCCTTGTAAAAAAAAACATCCATCATAATAATATAATACACTAATTACTGAAGAGAATCATATTAATTATATGATAAACATTTTACTTGTCTTTAATATCACAATTATCTTCCAACATTTTGTAACTGTAAAACACTAAATTTATGAATGTGCTTTAAATTATTTACCTGCAAATTAATGTTTAATTTTTTTACATTCATATAAAAAGGCAACACACAAATATACCTATCAACTAAATATACATAAAGTTAAAAATGTACATTAACTACAATTACTTCACAGAGCTGAAAGTATAACAATATAATAAACTATGATATTTCGTACTATCTTTGAATGGCGGAATTAAGTAGAAAAGGAACGTAGAACATCTTACTTTCTAAAAGCAGGGCAGCTGCATATTGAACCTAAAAAAAAATTATTATATTATTTGTTTTAATTTTTGATTAAATACAAGTGACGATTAATAGCAACATTTTGCATTATCACAACAATATTTCAATTTATTTATTTAATATTGAGTAATTATCATCCTTTTTTATTTTTATTACATTTGGTTTAACTTTCAATTAAAATTCAAATATTTCAGCAATTAATTAAATTTTTGTTAAAAGTTTTAATTAATATTGCCCAAATGAATTTTAATTTTAAAGGAACTAATGGCCAATAATGTCAGACTTCTTCCTTAGACATACGAGATTTAGAGAAAGACATCAAAATATATCCATCAATTTTAAATTTAATTATTAACATCATTGTAATCTCTTAAGGATTGTAGTGTTGTAGTAGGTACACAAAGTTTTAAAACTTTTGACGCACTCAAACGCATTCTCAAGTTTCAGACTCAAATAAATAATTTAGAATCGTTGTTCTCAACTTTTTATACCGTAAGGTATATGCTTAATTCCCGAATACTTAAGAATTCGTTATTGATCGCGTTTAAAGTTGAAATTTCGTCCGTCTTCCTAAGTAAAACCGCATGTATTATCTTGTTTGTTGAAGATATTTGAAAATATTAGTTTGAGAATTATATAATTCCCTAGCGGCCTCACTTCCAACTAAACGCTTACTTATACTACCCTAGGCCACATATTTCTGGATGCTGCCCTTGTATAACTTCGCGTTCGTTGCGTTGGCGCTGCTTACATTGGCATAGGTGGCATCTACTTGCTCAACGATGGTAATATAATTTTCGAATTGTTATATTGATTTTTAACATTAATATTTCATATTTAGATACAATTTAAAGAAATAAGAATTTAATTAACATTATATATTTTTAAAATAAAGACGATGTGAATTAATAACAAAATGCCGTTCTTCCAAACTATTAAAAATAATTAATTGAGAAAAGTGATCTAATAAGATAATAAAGATCCATTTGTCCATCGTTTCAACCTATTACAAAGTCTATAAAAAAGATAAAATTAAGTAATAGGGTGCTTACTAACAAAAAATAAGAATAGTACCTACTGAAAAACTCGAGTCAAAATGTATCAATTTGTTGAAAGAAATTCCAACCCAGTGTTAGCAAATAATTTTCAATAGTTGACGAACATGTCAAAAACAGGGAAATTGAAGAAAAATTAGTAAAAGATTAGAATAAAAATTAAACTACAAAATTAAAAGCAGAAAAACTATATTTGAAAAACAATACAAAATTGTAACTGCAACATCACAAGCCCAAAAGAGATTACCAAAATTCACAAATTCTCCTTGCCCTTTGTCTACAAGTTCAAGGTCGATAACGTAGAAGACCCGATGAAATCCCTATCAAAGACAAGAAGCATAAACGTTGCTCCAAAATCATCATCAGGAGGCCGAAGGTTGTCAACAACATGCAAGGGTTGGTGTGAATAAAGCTTTTAGTCATCAATAAATGCTAAAGATATATGGTATAAAATAAATAGTTTAAAAACAATGAGCCCTACAAACATCCTCAAAACAACTTTGATTCCGCAAGGCATACCATCACCATTGCCATGACCCACATGAATAATGCCCAAGTTGAAAAAGCCTGCGGCTGATTCCGCTCAAGGATCGAGGCCGTCATTGCCGCCAATAGTTTATTGAATAATTCAAATAAATTCAATGTTTTATTATAAATATAAATTTTCCGTACGATAACTCTGCATAATATATTTTTAATATATTGCCAGAAAAATAAAGTAATATCCCGCAGTAGATTCGAAAGTTATTTTAGGAATTAGAATGAAAAGCGCCAAAGGCGATATTTCAGGAAAATTTTAATATGATTACACAATGCTATAACAACATTCCAGGGAAAGTTCACAGTTCTACACCCCGATTTTATTTTCTGGTTTTGGTGATTAGTACTCGACAATAAAAATTTGACACTTTTTCGAATGGTATGTACTGCGTGGATGTAAAATACGAGTAAAATTAATAGAGAATTCGGATAATTTAAAATAATTTTCTCACCAGTCTCAAAAGATTCAGATAATTTTGAAAGATTTATCATCAGGTGCCATTAGATGATAAAAGAATACAAATGATTATAAAATGGATAATATTTTTATGCCAATGAATCTGTTATTTAAAAAATTTAATAATTTTTCTCAAATTCTAAGCGAGGTAGTGCGAGACTGCGACAAAATACTTTTTGATTATTGGAATATTTTACGAAAAAATTAATCCCGATTTTTAATTTTAGAATGTTCTCTAATTCTATGGGATGATTTTTTATAATACCAAAAACGTTAACCCGATAAGACTTTTAATATAAAAATTATATTACCTCTGGTAATCTGACAAGTAACTCTTGAAATCTCGTTGGTTGGTCGGGATACACATGTTGAGTATAAGCACGTAAACAAGTCATGTACCTGTCTTGTATATTTTCTAACTCGGCTCCACCTACGTTTCCACCTGGTCTTCCTGTAAAACAAACCAATACATTGATAATTTTCAAAAATAAAAGGGGTAAGTTCATTTACAATTGCAAGTGTTGAGAAATTGATTATTTTAATTATTTACGGTGCTAAGGGTAGGTTTAAGCAGACTGATGAAGTTTGGCGCCAGCGGTTAGCGCTGACACCAACATCCTGCTTGGGTCTTTCAGTATTAATAATTAAGTATTTTACCTTGGTTTAACATGGTAATAACTTTAAGGCACACATATTCTTCCATGTTGAGCTTAATACGCCGAAACGTTAAGGTAACGTGAGTTATTTTTTCTACCATCAGGCCAACATCTTCCCTAAGTTGATCCATCGTTATCGATCTACCCATCATTGAAGCCAGACATCTTTGAAGAGTACATAAGTTGCTATTTACCTGTTTAACAGAGAAATGACTGTAGGGTAAATTAAATTAAAATATTTTTTATAATTGCTAAATAAAATGTGAAATAGCTCTGAATAGAAAGAAACACGTTATTATTAAAAATGAAAATATCCTCGTATTTTGAACTTTAAGTTCAACCATCGAACTGCTCTAAATCTGTCATTTATTTTACACTTATGGTCATATCCAGTACAATTATTTAATTTATTTTAATTATATGTTTACGGTATTAAAGCGATATTCAATGCGAACGAAACGTCCATAATAATTACACTTCAACGGAAGTTCAAATGATATCTAGGTAGCAAAATTTTGATACTGTTGTAAGTATGTTACAAGTATCCTACATAATTTCAGTATTTTCATAGGTAATTTATGATCCCGTACAGGTTCGAAGCTACCAGTTATTGATTACATGAAACTTTTTTGTAGATTTACATAATATAGGGTACTTTGTGTCATTAACCCTATAGTTTATAAAAAGAAAGGTATATAACTTTCAAGTTAAATTTTAATGATATGTGCAACTTATTGATTGATGTGTATATTCTCTTGAATTGATCAATTAATTAATTTAAACACAAACTATCTATTATGCAGAAATTTAAAAGATAATTAGTATGGACGAAATTCCTTTCCTATGAATAGAATTCAAATTACATGAACCGATGGAGTTTCGGCCCATGACCAAACTCAAATATTTGGCAAACCACATTAAAATTTTGTATTTTAATAATTAGGTACCTACCTAGTGTTAAATAATTTAACCAATCAATAACTACCCTAATTTATTTCTCTATAATTAGTACGAATAGGAAAGTTATCACAATTAAATTTATATTGTCCGAATTAATCGATTATGTGTTCGACTTTAATATAACCGTAAGCAGTACGTTAACGAAATTGATTTTGCATTATTACCTGTTGCTTGATACATATGTATGAAGGCGTGTTTCCGTATCTATGTAAATTGCAGCGTTAATTAAAATATCAATAAAGATAAAACTTTGAACACGACAGTGTAATACTCCCTGCCTGCCACATCGAACATCCTGGGATACTTGATCGAAATATGATCAGTTAATTTACTATCAATCATTTTTTTTTCAAACTTATCTGTTTTTCAATTTTTCAGATCAACAAGTTAGTTGAGTTAGTCTCACATTATAAATACGAATTGCACATCTAAATCCTTTGCAAGATTCCTAATATTATTTTTTCGTGTAACGTAAGTTGTCTAACTAATTTTATTTGCAATTCAGTTCACGAGTTAAAATTTAGCGTTAGGTATAGATACACGTATACGTTCAATGCCCTGTTTCACAAAACGCTTAATAAAGCGTTAGGGTTAACGATAGATTTCTATTGGCTTGTTAGCACAAACATACGTTTTTGTATTGACTGGTTATTTTTAACGCATTGTTAAAAGTTTTATGGAACTAAGATTGCTGCTAACAACTTAAAATTGTCAAACGGTGATTCCGAAAGTTGGAAATCCTCCTGGCTAAAGCCAAGAATACTTTACTATGTAAATTTAATTGGGTGGTTTCCTTCCCCATAGTCCATCGATCTTCGACTCTTAAGATCACAGCTAATATCCGACATATAATCAGGATTAGAACTACGGTTTCCTGTTCTCTAGTCTACACAGAAAAAAATGTGTACTTAAAAGTAGAATAATTTGTGCCTAGATTGTCTATAAGTACAAATTGGGTGAAAATCAGGTACAATTGTACTTAATTTTAGTCAATTTTAGTCATCTCTAGCGCAATTGTACTATTTTATAGCACAAATTGTACTAAATTTTTACACAATTTGTACTTTTAGACAATCTAGGCACAAATTGTTTTACTTTTAAGTACACCTTTTTTTCTGTGTATCTGTGTATGATTTATGCCATACTGCTGGTCCCTAGATGGCTAACTAACTACCATACTTTAAACTGATGAAGTTTCAAGATTTTGAAATATTAAATTTCTAGGCTTCTTCTTCTTGAAGAAAAGATTTACATCATGAAGTACTGTATACCAATTCTAATTTGTTAATGAATCAGTGAAGACTAAATCAAGAACGTGATATGCCACAATTCGTATTTAAATAAATTACTTTGTCTTTTCCATTTAAACTAATACGAAGTTTTCATCTACATCACTGGAATCCACTGGAGATTCATTTTCATCACTATCACTTTAATTGTTGATAAAATGACTCATAGTATTACTACAGCATGCTTGTGCGGTCGTAATTTTACTGTGGCTTATTTCGTATTATACAAATATTTTTGATAATGCAAGAACCTTATTTATTTACTACTAGTGCCATTTTTCAAGTAAAAATTAAAATATTTTTTATGAGGGTACTTTCACTATAGCTTAACTTTGTTCATTATTTAACTCAAATTTAGAAAACCTGTGGCTTATCATGTTCTAGCAATAAACTCTTCAATTCACAATGAATAAATTTAAATATTATTTTAACTTAATAATTATTGAATGATTATATAAAAAAATTCAGAGCTTTTGTATGTTACGTCCCTAAATTCGCAACTGCAACTTGGTAGAATTAGACTATTTCGATTACTTGTTTTGGCAACTGAAACATTAGTGTAGTCACTATCCTAAATTTTACTTAAAAATGGACTACACTGAGTGATTTCTAACCTTCATGTATTGTCGTGTTGCAGATATCAAATTTTGTAATTATTTTGGAAATTGCAGGTAATATTAATTTAAAAAAAATATGAATTATTGTTTGGTAAAAACTGCGAATAAAATTTGTTCCAAACTAAAAGCAATATAACTTTGGTGCGTTATAAATAAAAGGCTTATGATCAGTTGCACAAATATAAATTGAAATTTAACCCATGATTACACTCATAAGACATAGCCAATTACAACAATACAAATGCATTGTTAGTTAACTTGAATTATAGTAGATAACAGTTAATTAATTAAGGTTGGTGCAACCCACTCTTATGTTATTATAATCTCACTAATTTAAATTAAATATAATAAAAAATATAAATTGAACTACATGGAACATATAGTAAACAAATGAAAGACTTACCTCTTGACTAAAGTCAGGTTCAGGAACATTGGAACGTTGTTCACTAGCAGCTTTATCAGTCCAATGAATTGCTTGATAAGCAGACGTTGTCAGAACCAGTAGTTCATGCCACTTATGTGTTAATAACCTAGTATGCACTTCTACAGGTAATTCTAAATAAAAGGGCAATCTTTTCGTCCATTGAACAAGTTTATAAACTATAGAATCACCTATCTGACACAGTTTTTCACTTAAGTCAAATTTATGATCTAAAAGATCATCTAAATTTTGTAAAGTTGCTATATCTTGAAATTCATCACAGTCTATTAAAGTCTGAATCATAGTTAATGTATATTCAGTAGAAAAGTTTCTATCCCTAGAACTACTAACCGCACTATCTAGTCTTTGTCGCAAATGTACCACTTCACTAGGATTTGTTAATGCTGTTTTTAGAATGGTCCCGTTGACTAGGTGTGGAGAAGGTTGCTCGAATTTCAGCTGAGGAGATAGCGTTTTTTCTGAAATTTTCTGATGGACTTGTTTATTGGTAGTCTTTTTATGTTTCTTATATTTAACTTTATATAAATTATACACTGCACCACTATTTCGACCACCTGGCATCCTATCCTCTCGAACAGCTAAAATATTAAATATTTATTAGATACTTGATATTTTATGGCAATTAAAAAAAAATTATAGAAAAGATTTAAACAAAATTTTGAGAGTCAAAATCAGGAAGTAAGTGAACTAATCTATTTTCTGTTAAAAAAACTTCTCCTTGAAACAATACACAGGAAGAACGCAGTTCGATAGATAAGAATAATGAATTCCAAAATGTAAGTATGAATTTTGTTATTAAAATTACAAAATTGAAGAAGATGTACCCTACATATAAAATATCATTCATCTGGAGTAGTAGCTTTCAAATTTTTCTTGCTAGTTTTTCATTGATGTTTTTGTGATGTACGATAGGCACATCTAATTTGTCGATTACAACGACCCATGCTTCAATTATAATTTCAAAATGTTAACGCTTTTTTTTATTATTTTGTAAGAATTTACCTAATAAAAACTGTGCTCATTTATCTATTAACATATTTTTATGGTGTATAATATTATTATTAAAAAGTTCTTTTAACGAAACTAAAAGGAAAATCCAGTTTTTAAATAATTTATGTACCTATTCATTCAATCGACCGTACCTAATGATTTAAAATTCTTAATTTAAATTAATAAAATTCATAAGTGCACATTATATGAGTCATTCGATTTCCTTAATGATTAGTTTTACTTACCTCATAACTTTCAGAAGTGCAAAGTGATTAATTTAAGAGTAGGTATTGTTAAATGTGTGTCAGTTTATGGAATTGAAAGAAAGTAAAAATTATACGTAACAGTAATTTAGATAAATGAATGACGAAATTCCTAAAAGAGATGAGGAAAAATTTGATAAAATTGCAAGAAAACTGACGTGAATTTTAAGCAGAAAGAATGAAAGTATAATGTCGCACAAGGATAAACGAGTTATAAAATAATTGAATAAAAATTTGAAGTGAAGATGATAAAATGTTGAAAGAATCAGTTTTTCTAAAGTTATAACCTGACATTCAACCACCAAATGAAGTGATTTGGATTATCAATTTCGGATTAAAATTTATTACTTTCAATATGGTTTAAAAGTTTAGCTCATTTTATTTTAGCCCACTATTATACAAGATGCTGAAAAAGGTGGCAGGTTTCAAATTTTATAGATTGAACGAAAGATTATTTATTTATCTGGTTATCTTAACCATAATATGTGTAAAAACTAACTGTTTTGATTAGTTTTGACGTACACCTAAAATTTGGCACCACCTTTTCCACACCCTGTAGATGAAACCCAATGACCTCTATACGTTATGTTCTCCATCGAGCAAATATCACATGGAACCGTTCACCTTTTCTCACTTCCTTTAACTATTTCTAAACATATCATCAGTTTCATTAGAAAAATCGAAAACGTGATTTTTTAAACTTCAAAAATTTGTAAGCCTGTCAAAATTCTTTTTTTGCAAAAGTGAAAAAGTAAAAAATACCAACTTTTAATAACTTCACATTCCGTACTGTAGGATAAAATTTAAAAAATGCCATTTCGATTGTTTAAAAATAAACATAGTCTCTATTTAAGAATCAAGCTAACAATTAATTATTTTACATTTACTAAAATTTAAAGAAAAACGCTCCAAATGTTTAATAATAGTTGGAAGAAGAAATAGATCTACGTTTACCCGGCGTTTAGGCTGAGTTAACTAAGTTGGGTAAGATTATTAAATTCCGTGTTAGATGTACTATTTTGAACAAGTATATACGTGTACTGAGCATTCGGGTAATTAAAGTTATGTGGTTATAGTTTCTGACTATCCCAAACCTAAATCGAACGGATATTAATGAAATGACATACTTTTTGTAACATTTCAAGAAACCTAACATTATCTACATTTTTGTAACCACCAATGAAGAAACTACTTCACAAGTAACTGAATTAAGTTTTTATTATACTCGAAAATTATTATTTGAGTTCGCAATTTAAATTTCAGTAATTTTCTTACTTTACCTTACATAGCATGGGAAAAGAAATGAAAAAAAAGTACTTATTTAATGTTATTTTTAAATGAGTTCTAAATGGAAATACCGCGCACAAATGGATTAACGAGACTCAGACTGCCCGTATCAAATATTAAATAAAATTAACTTGAAATGAAATTTCTGTCAAAAATAAAAAGCATTAGATGAAACGCTGAAGCATGTATTTCCCCATTTTTGCTCTAAATATGAAATTTATGATAATTTGAGGTCTCATTAAAATTTCTTTGCAGAACTATATTTTCTATATTATACTGATAGACCGCTGTAATGGTAGTTTACGTTGCAAGGGTAGAGAGTTATACTTTAAGGACTTAAGTGATTTCCGCTCTTCTAACGTATTCTATTTTGTATTCGAGCAAATTTTCAATAATTTCTTAAATAGTGCAAAGAAAATTTTAAAAAATTCTACAGATTTTCCAATTATTTGTGGTATGCAAGCATACAACAACTTATGGTGAGTATTATGATGTATATTTTTCAAATTCTAAAATCATGAAGGTGAATAAATCGACTGATTCCGAAAGCGATGTAGATGTTTTGCCATAGCTGACTGATGCGAGCGATGATGAAGAAACATATTTTAACAACTTTTTTTTAGAGATTTTAATTCAATACAATAAATAACTTGCTTGCATATAGCCACACGTTAAAAAAACAAAGATGAAGAATTGAAAATGCAGAGTTGACATTGTGGTGATACAATTTCTGAAATTGGGATCTGCTGAATAATTTGTGCTGAATAATAAAAGAAGAAGAAGAAGTTAGCCCTAAAGGCTATAAATTCGCGCGGTTTAGATATGATTTTAGACATTCAAAATTAAACACATTTTAATTTAGGATCAGCCCGAAAATGGTAAAAACATTTTTTTGAAGAAATTTACTTTAAGTGGGAATATATCGCTCTATAACTTCACTTACGAATATTTTAAACGAACAGTTAGCCCTTTCTATTTTCTGAACTGTGTAGCGAGGGGAAAGTAAATTTTTACTTTTCACACTTATTGTACTATGAATTTATTACCATGGATATGTCAAAATTTATTCAAAGCAGAAGACTTTGTGTTTAACGTTAAAACATTACTCCCCACAGCGGTCGTAGAAAAAACTTTGCACGCAACATGCGTGTAGAATGCCTTAAAAGTATCACTTTCCATACTGATTACGTAAATAACTTTATAATCCTAGATTTGTATGGAGAAAGTTAGACTATGTCTACATAACCGATTTTTTTTATTATATTATAATAAATAAGCACGTAATTATTATTATCGTCGAACAACTTAATTCAGTTACTCGAGAGTCGAGACCAACGTTTCCATATCAGTGATTATACAAGCAATGGCCTGAGATAACTTTCGCACCATTCGGTTGTGGGTAAGATTTAAAAAGAAAATTTTCTATTAGTAAATGAAAGTTTTCTAACTGATTGTTTTATAAATAATTTTAAGTTTTACAAACATAAATAAATAAAAAAATTGAACTTTTATACTGCTTGCATAAGTATTATTTTCATTAAATGTTATAATAATTAATTAGGAATTTACTAACCTTGCAATACCATTCCTTGCTCTATACATTTTTTAAATCGACAATATTGACATCTATTCCTTTGTGCTTTATTTATTTCACAATTTCCATCTGCCACACAAGTATATACACGTCTATTTTGCACAGTTCGTTTAAAAAATCCTTTACAACCTTCGCACGTTATAATACCGTAATGTAATCCGGTAGCTTTGTCCTCACAAATCATACAAATCATAGGCTGATCTTCTTCTTCTACTAATTCAGGTACAACATTTGTTTCAACTTCAGTTTGGTTCCCCAATTTACCATCAATTCTCGAGGTTATGTACATTGGAGAACTAAGAGTTGGCGAAGTCAAATTCAGTGCGTGCAGTTGTTGGTTAGCAGGAAGTTGAGTAATATCTCCTGCCCATAATCTTTCCATATTTAAAGGTATATTTGTAAATTGAGTAGGAACTGTATTGTTTGAAGGTCTCGTTGTAGAGGGAGATCTATTAACTGCTGCAACACGAGGTCTCTCCTGACCCAAATTAAGTAACATTTGAGCGGCATTCTCCTCTGGATTATTGTTAACGGTCCCGCTGATATTACTATTACTACTCGAATTAGAATTATTCCAATTGGTCGTAGGAACTTGTATTTGTTGTTCTGAATTAGCGCACTGCGAAACATTTAACGATGGTTGAGACCAAACCATGGTACGCACACCTCCCGCTTCGCCCATGATCACAGCCGGAGCAGGTCTTGTAGGTGTTATAGCTTGATTCACGGTTTGCAACTTTATTTCCGCCGTTTGGCCGAGTAAAGAACTGTTATTAAAATTGCCACCTATAAGTTCAGGCTTTACACCATTAATTCTTGAATTTTGAAGCCACAACTGATTTTGAATGACGGCAACTTGCTGAGATGATACAATAGCAATCGCACCACCCACAGACGGCGACGTTTGTATAATCCTGTTAGATGGTACACTTTGCGGAGAGCAACTAATCGGCGATGCTTGTAAATCGGTTTGATGTATAATGATTGGACTATTACTACACGATCGTACTGGAGAACTATGGGGTCGTGGAGGTTGAGATGGACTGCACAATGGTGGTGGCCTATTCGGTGGACTCTGAGATCTGCTTATTGGAAGTAAACGAATCACACTTGTTCCTCCTCCGCCATCAAATACGCTGCAATCTACTGTTCGACTCGATGTGATGTTTGTGGTCGGTTCCGTCTTGAATATCAGCTTTGGAGTAGAATCTGGACTAGGTGGATGGGTGCCCACATCAGACATCTTAGAAGTAGAACTTATGAGATCGGGCGATGACGTATTAGTGTCGGCGATCGATTCGCCTAGAAGCGGACAGAGACATTGCCTAAAAGCAGATTGTACTGATGTTTGTCTAATCTAATATACCTAATGTAACTTTTAAAGCACCTTTTTTCATAAATAATTCCAAAAACAAAGTTATTCAGTGCTTCAGTTGATCATAAAATTTGACAACGAAATATCAGTTAGTTTACTTGAGCACAAATCACGTATCTAAATGATTATAAATTTCATATAGTATAAAATTTTCCCAAGGAAATCCTAGATTAGAAGTCCTCATATTAAATCGAGTTTTTCAAATTGTGTAATGCGCTTCTTTCAAATATAAATTTTTAAATTACACATCAAAAGCTAACCTTTAATAAAGGGGTAGATGAGTACACATAACCTTAACTTTTATACTTTTATAAAATAATAAAATTGCAAACAAAAATAATTCAAAATCTGACTTATAGGGACTTTACAATAGGTAACTCTTTTTCTACCGAACAGCGCTGTCAAATTTAAAAAAAGTTAAGTGATAATCTGAAAACCGAATAACACCTGATTTTTTTACCAAATTACGGGATTTCTCCAACGTTTTCAATTTCGTATTGCTTGGTTATCGAGGTATTAGATAAATTGTTTTAAACTTGAAAGAATTATGTAGTAAAAGAATTATTGCAAGGTTCTCTTTTAACGGATTTTTTATTATGTTTTTTGGAATAATTGTATTTTTCAAAAAGTATATAAAGATTGAGATTATGTACATTCATACAGTCCCTCAGCTAAACGAATGACCAAGACAACCACAAACAGACATTTATTGCAGCTGCTACAACTAATAACAATGGCGAAAATTTCAGTATCATCTTAATATATTTTCTTCAGGCATGCTTTTCATGATGGCAAAAAAGATCTAAATCGTATGCACAGTAAATGAAAGCGATGAAACAATGAATAGGTAACATGCTGAAGAAGAGTTTGGTATGAAACTAAAACTATACAGGTAGGTACACCAAATTAATACTAAGTTTTGATTTTTTGTGATATAGCGTGTGTGAATATGAATCTATAGCATTAAAAATATTGTACATTTTCCAAAGTTTGCTAATTCCAATAGTGCAACAATTGAAACGAAAAATAATAATAGTTACATCTAAGCAATTAATAATGATTAATTAGCTAACCATGAACTCAGAGGCGGAAAAGTATCTAACAAAATTTACAAATTTAATCATAAATACTAGAATTAATACATTACCATAATCGATCTCAATTAACGCCAACACAATCTATTTTGGTTTAATGCAAATGATAAAAATTTCAAGTTTATAATAATATGATGAACTGTAAAAAGTAAAGCACTAGGTTTCCGAAAACAATAAAATAAAACTGCAAGAACACTGTAACGATAAACCTTCATATTAGTTTTAATGAATGTCTGTTTTGGATGTTTTCTATTACATAGGTCGCTTTTTATTTTCAAATTTAACTCACCGTCACTGCTGCATCGAGAATCAACTTTCCGTCGTTTGAGCTTGAGATCTTGAAACAGGCTCATTTTGTCGAGCTCACATGGGGTTCGCATAAGGGTCATAGTTCCTACAAAAAATAGAAATAATTGATATTACTAAAATAATAAAATTCGTTTTTAGGTCTAAAATGTTATAAGTATATAATCATAAAATTATAACATGGTTGATGGTGGCCGATTATGGAATAAGAAAATGAAGAGAGTGCACGTGAAGGTGTTAATTGATGAAAAAATTTTATTGAAATTTTAGTTTTACAAATGAAGAAGTTAAAAAGCGAATGTTAATGTTAATTAGTTCATTAAAGAAATAATGAGCTTGAAAACCACAGTATCTAATTCGGCAGTTAAGAATTCATCGGCATATAACTTGACTTATTCCCTAATTTTATAATCTTGAAACTATGGTATTTGTGAGACAGCAAGTAGGTACATTTTCTAAACTCAAACCAAAAACCTTTTCAATTTAGATCTTTAACTACATATGAAGAAGATGTTAATTCCTTTTTTTTAGCAACAATTGGTAATAAATCTTCGTGGCCTTTAACTTTAACCATTACAAAGGTCACTCTCAGATTCAAATTTCCGCCCAAAAATTGTTATTTTATGCTAGTACTACATTATATCTGCTATTATGTCAACCTAAATATTAAATTTTAGATGATATCTTAAGAGCTATTTGCTACATCACTGGATGACCGCAGTTTTTAGATTTTCGCATTAACTTATTAATACGAAATCAATTTGACTATATAAGCACAAAAGATTGTTATATAAATAATAAATCCGAAAAGTTTTGATTTGTTCTAAATTATGCTGACGGATGAACCCGGATAATCATAAGGCTTTTTGATATGCTGTGTACAGAAGCCTAATAAAAGTATCAATTTTGATCGATTTTAACCAAACATCTTTTATCACTTACTTTAAAAATAATATTTCATCAGTTGAAAGAAACAAATTTCTAAATTTTGATTAGTTCTTTCGATAGAAATTTATTAATAATTGAAAAATCTATGAAAACTACTTAATAATTTATATACTCTTGTAAAACAGAAATAAATTAGATACCTAACCCTAACTATTACGTGACCTGATTTCAAGTTTAGTTGAAGATTTTCTAAAATTTCAAAGATTCTAATACTAGTAGTAGCAGTATAACTTTTTATTTTAAGAGATGAATCCTGTCTAAGAATTTAATTTAAGGCTGTTCAGTCGGAATTTAGGATTAGGGGTAAATGCAATGTGGTAAATTTACAACAGTATTCTTATAGAACTACTACGTATTTTAGATAATATTATTTGTTAATAACTGAATCCCGACTGAACAGCTTTAAGCTCGAAATAATTATAGGGTCATGCTTTTCGTTAGTTGTGCGACAGTAAGAGATGTTTATTTCTCACCTCACAAATGAAACACAAATATAATCTTTGTATCTAAAGACTTATCAAATAACTGGAGAAAAGTATGAATATGTATTTTGTGTACTTAACCCTGTAGAAGAGCACTCGACTATTGAGGTAAAAGCGAGGGGTAAATCACGTGGGAAGTCTGGTGTACAGTATTGTGGAAGTCTTGGGTAGTCCCGGGAAGTCCGATGTAGTCTCGGGAAGTCTGAGGTAGTCCCGGGAAGTCCGAGGTAGTCCCGGGAAGTCTCAGGTAGTCCCGGGAAGTCCGAGGTAGTCCCGGGAAGTCTCAGGAAGTCCCAACTAAATTTAGCCAACTTTTTGCCAAATTTATAAAATATTTGAAAATCTACCCCCCCCCTGAGTACATCTCTGATTGTTGTATTTAATTAATTTTTTATTATTTTTATATTCTTTAAATCAGCGTTTGTCAATCTTTATTCATCTTTTCCTCCCTTTATTACAATAACAATGCATACAATAGCTTTGTTTGGTATCACAGTAGTAGAGTGCTACACTAACTACAAATTGATTGGTGTAAAATCACCTGAACCCACTTTTTACACCAATCAATTATTGCAATTTTTTACACTAACTTACTCGAAGTAGTTCGGTGTAGCATACCAAACAGACCTAATAATAATGTTGTATTTTAAATTTCAAGCTACACTATGACTTCAATTATTAATTAGTAATTACAAATCTTAAAAATCATCAAGAATATAACAGAAACAAAATTTTATTTTTTTTTTAATGTTATTTGTTTCTCATCCAAACTTAGACTACTATATCAATATCTCGGAGGTCTGAGTTATAATAATTAAAGTAAAAATTGTTTGTTTTTTATCAGTTTAGTCTATACATAGGGGGGGGAGGCAAAATTAGATTTCGCACAACCTGAAAATCTTGCTAGCGCGGCCTCTGATTACATCAGAGATAAGCAACTTGTGGCCCATTACACTTTTCATGCGACTTTTCAAAGATTTTACATTTTGACTTTTAATAAAAATTCGCACAATGTATCTAGGTTTATTTGGTTAATAAAGAGATAATTTGAGTTTTTACAAAAAGTTTTTTCAGGGACGTGCCCAAGGAGGATGAGGTAGATCCCGCCAATATTTTATAAATTTGGCAAAAACAATCAAAAGTTGGTCAAGTTGGCATTTTTTTATGTCTAAATTTACAAAAAGTTGCAAAACTTACAAAAAGTTAGAACTTGTTAATTAATTCAGTTAAGAAGGGCATTTTTTTCAGGGCTCTTTTAATTTAATCAACAGATGGCGCCTACTTAAATATTTTTATAAAATAAGAGGAATTTGCTATATTTAAAATATAGCAAATTCGTTGAGGTAATACTATTCTATAAGAAATATTCTTGATCTTAAGCTATTTTGAGTTCGTATTGAGTATGTCAAAACACACTCACTTACAAAAAAAGATAATTAAACTTTAATGATGAATTGTGTTTTTATAAATAAATATTACGAACTCAAAATAGCTTAAGATCAAGAATATTGTTTGTAGAATAGTATTATCTCAACGAATTTGCTATATTTTAAATATAGCAAATTCCTCTTATTTTATAAAAATATTTAAGTAGGCGCCATCTGTTGATTTAATTAAAAGGGTCCTAAAAAAATGCCCCTCTTAACAAATTTGGAATTGCTCCCCCCAGAAAAAAGTTGGTTGGGCATGTTTTTGAGTTTTTTACATTCGGGTATGTGGCATGCACAACATTTTTAAATTTGTAGCTGACCCGTTGTAAAAATAAAAGATTAAAGCTGGCAACGCTGCCTGTTACGCTAATGAGCTACATCCGGATTTAGTATTTGTTTGAATCTTAAATCAATGTTTTTAACTTTTTTTTTATTTTTGCATCAATCAATCAATATAAAATATCAATCATCAATTTGTGTATTGATATTATCTTATGTACATTGTACATACTAGACCCGTAGCCAGGGGGAGGCACCTAGGGCACGTGCCCCCCCCGAAATGTTAATATTTTTTTTTGAAAATAAAAGAAAATTAGTTTAAATAGATAAATTATTAACTCGTTGATATTAAATTATATTTAAACTTCAAAATATCGAGTTATTATTAAAATTAAAAATTAATTAAAGGATTTATTAAGCTTTCAGACGATTACATCGTCATAAGATATACAATAATAAATCGTTGAATTAATTTTTAATTTTAATAATAACTCGATATTTTGAAGTTTAAATATAAAGAAAATTAGTTTATAATAATAAAAATTCTCGAAAGAGGAACCACCAAAAATTTTACTTTTTACAAGTGCCTCCCTCGAAATGAAATCTTAGCTACGATACTGGTACATACTATGTTAAGGGTGCGTTCCACTTAAAGCCCACGACGACCACAGTCGATCGTCAGTCCAATCAAATAACCGCGTTCGATTTTTAGTCCAATCAAAAAACCATACGACCACGCCGCGGTCGCCCATGGGCGACCGCGGCGCACTGTATATAGGGAGCGAAAAAGCTGACGTTAGGAGGTGAATTAGGTAAACGGGCTAAGGAGAGGACTCTAGTTTGGCGGGGCTAGGTTCGATCCCCAACCCGGCCACAAAATTTATCCGAGTCCGTGGTTCGGATTCCACGTAAAACTGTAGGTCCCACAGGTTAACACAGCCAGGACTTAGTTTCGCGCTAATTTTCAGAGGTACGCCTCAATAAAAATCATCCGACGTAACGTTGCGGGCAAGCCCGCAACCTTACTCTTCAAGTCTGCGAAGATATGGGGCAACAGCCCTGGTGCTTCGCACCAGACCAGAATAAATGATGACGTTAGCGTTCTCTAAAATTTCAAAAAAGAAGTTCACCATTTTAACGCTAGAGGCGCTAGTGTCAAACTTTCTCGCTCCTTTATTGAAGAATTAGCGAGAAATCTTGACGGTAGCGCTTCCAACGTTAACGGGTAAAAGTAACAGGTTCGATTCCTAGTAAAACTACGTAATAAAATTAATTCTGAAAACTATTATACACAATTTTTCAAGCTGATGAAGGTAGCCTTGGTTAGCCTAGTCGAATTTATACTCTCAACAGGTAATTCGGTAAAAAGCATGAAAATACAAATCTCACCTTTCAATAAATGGTATTTTATCTTTCGAATGATAAAATACATTAATACATTTCTGATGAAGGTTGTATGCGCATCCGAAAGCTAAAATATTTTCTAATTAATTTTATTTATTGAATTTCACAAGTTAAAAACTTAAAAATTTACATTTAAATTTTGGCGTAACCTACTAAGTATCTTAATATCCCTCTTTTTCATATTATATTACCCGCACGAACCGCTATTCGAGCTAGTTAAAAATTAATAGTTAATTTTTGAAAATATCTTACACTTGCCATCATACTTATCATAGCTATTTAAAAATTCAACATAAGATATTTTTAGTTTACTTTGTGCGGTGTACTGCAAGATAAAGTTGAACAACTGAAATCCCTGGGGGATTTCACCCGGAAGTTCCGGAAAACTTTCTCATTCAGCAGTTGGATCTCTACTGGAGACCAAGAAGCGTTCTCATTCCACTGATGAGTAAGTAAAATCGACCAGATCAAAAATCAGTGATCTCTGTTTTTCAGGTTCAAGGGCAACCAGAAGAATAATAATCTTCCCACGTCCTTAATTTCTCAATCAAAAATGAAATGAAAAAATAATTTTCGAAATTTTTATGATAACGCTTAATTTACAACATCCAACGACTACTCAATCGCCAAAAGAAGAAAGTCACGCGTACCAAATTAAGCATAATTTACGAAGAAACATATTTGGAAAAGAAAAGTATAATTTTCAGTAAAATATTAACTCGATCGTTAACTTGTAAAATTTTTTAATAATTAATACCTATAGTACCTACTGCAAGTTCAACTTGCGGCCTATTTAAGTATCAATGACTTTCGCCCTACACACATGAACGGTCCATTATTTATAATGCCTCAAGTAAAAATACGTGTAATGTTCGTTCTTTAAAATAAAAAATTACTCAATAAAATGTTCAAAAGTTTACGATAGAGTAGGTTTCATTCCTAAATTGTTTACTTCCTTCCATAATCTTAATATGCACATATATATTTATGGTACCCTTTTCCTAATTTATTCTAAGTTCACTAATTTTTCTGAATGTATTAAATTTGTGGTAAGTTTTCTTTCTTGTAAATTCGCATATTCATGTAGAGTATTTGTACTTATATTATTTAGCCAGCACCTACTATACATACCATATAATTAATACTTATCAAATAACAATAGTACGAAGAAGTTAAGTATACGATAAAGGCTTTCGTAAAGTGTCGCTATATGTACATATCCGAAAAGAAATCATTCCATTATTTTATTTCTAGGTCAATGTTTGAGAAAATACTTTTCACACTTTGCGTGGCGATATTCTTTTATGTGTTACCACGTATACAGCCAAAATGCTATAGTACTGCAATCTGCAATCTTGATATAAAAATTTCAAATCGTGAGAATTTCAAAAAGCGATAAACCAAAGTTTGTACATAAATATAATTGATTTCGATTAACTTCATATTTTACAAAAATTGATCATAAAATTATTAATTTTTGTGGGAGACTTTTTGAACAATTTCTTACGTTATGTAAAGTATGCGTCGTTTTTGACATGAAATCTATGGAATTACCTTTTATGAGCAAAAATTACTTTTCTGTAAGAAGTTACCCAAAAATCGATTCCCCAAAATGTTGACATATATTTGGGAACACCATATATTTGAAGAATATAACATTGTAGCACAACACTGCAATAATTGCAATTATTATTGAATGTACTGTGATTAAATCAATTTGTTTGTGTTAGAATTAGTGGAAATTACATTTGATTTACGTAATACAAGACGCTATTTCACTATTACAGTCGCAAAGCGTTTTATTCGATATAAATTATTATTCTAAAGTATTTAAAAGATAATAAAATTAGGACAAGTACAAAAACAACAGTCTGAATTATTATCGGCTCCATGTAAACCTCCGTAATGTACTAAAAATTGTAGTTAACATAAAATAATTTTATTTTATCGCACTGGAATATTTGTCATAATATAAAATTTAAAAAAGTAATGAAAAACGATGTCAATTCAATTAAACCTTTCAAACAGTAAAAATTAGTTAAATCTATGTTACGATAATATAGATAGAAGAATAATGAGTTATACAGGATGTAGCTTATTTAGTGCGACATCAAATCTATTATTTATATTATAGTAAAAATTACCGGGACGTAACAAATACATATTATTAATCAATTCAGAAATATTATTAAGTCTACCCAAAACTAAAACTACTAATAATGAAATGTTATCAGGAAAACGTTACCTTTGTATACCAATGAGATGATGATGTTATGGTAAGTAGAAGATTCTTCAAAAATGAAAATTAAGTACAGTTCAGGACACAATGACTATTTAAGATTTACAAAGAGTAAAATGAAATGTTACATCTAAGTAATGACTTCCTAATATTAAAACATATATATGTATAAGTAAAAGTAAATGAGAAAAGTGAAAGAACTGTTTTCCTACCAGATTGATGAAAAGACATAGCGTAGAATTGCCAGCGATTGTTGGAATTGTCTTAACTGAACTGATTAAAGACGAACCCAGAGTAACATCCTCGAAGACGTCATAGATGCATTCTATAAAGAAATTAATATAAATTCTTACGTACCATTAAAATTTAGTGTTATCGAATTAAAAGTAATGTTTGATTTCATAATAATTTGTTTCTTATTAAAAAAATTTTAATCTAATATACTCGGGTAGGTTAGGTATGGTAGACCGCATAAATACAATTGAAGAATAACTTTCTATGGTTATATTATTACTATGTTTTGGTTCATTTCTATCTTTTTTAAATTTTGTAATTAATTGGATGTAGCACAAAATTTAGCTATTAATGATCCGCGATGTATGGGGAAATTACATTTTTCGTTTTGATCCTAGGTCAGGAATTGTTAGGTCATTTCGTTCAATGACATCTAAATTACAGAAATCCCTTAGGTCGGTTTTCTAGCTATTCCGGTTAACACTGACTCAAAACGCAAGCTTTGAACAAAATTTGGAAAAATCAATAACATGGGTTTCAGGTTTTGGCCACAATAGCTCGAAATCCAACCACGTTAATCGAGGAATGCTTCTATTCGGTGAGGTGCTTGATTCGAATGAAAAAATAGTTATTATCTGAAATTGTCTAATCATTTTTGGATAAGTTTTCCTTTACAAACTGAAATGATATTGAAAGATTAACCACTTTTCCTTCCATTTTAATGTTGATATTATAATAATAATAATTTCAACGTTCGACCCAACTCAAAAAATGCACCACGCAAAACATTATTGATGAACATAACAGAAATATGAATTAGAAGAAATGAAAAACATATATTCATGTATTTAGTTAGAGCGAAAGAGTAAATAGGACTGGACTAGCTTACGTAATATATTTTAAGACAAGAATTGAACCGAAAAAAAAGTTATGCAATAGTGCGATAAAAAGGTCAACACTTTTCAAAATAATTAAATTTAATTTTCGCAAATTGCATTTAGTGAATCGTTGTTAACTATGCAAATTGTTATACCAGATGGTTTACTTTCGGTAAAATATTCTGCACATCGCTAAATTTCGCAACAACTCTCACTTTTACTGTTATTCGTTAGATCACTTGGTAAAAACTAGTATGTCTATTGTTGCGTCATCATATTCAGCTATTAGTGCAAAACTTTCTCAGTCAGTGCTAATAATCTTGTTTCTTGTAGATTTTAATGTTGCGCACATATTATACCATTAGTCACAGTGCAATAAAAACTTTTTTTGCATGAAATATTTTAATATATTTAAAATACTCAATCTAAGCGGTTGTGGAGTCCATACTCTTTGTGTGGAAAAACCACATTAATACACAATGAAATTTTTAGTCCTCTTGTGTCGACCGTTTATACTATATATAATTTTATCTCTTTATCTTTGCTTTGATGTTTGCATAAATATCTTAAGATTATGAAATATGCCTCAAGTATAAGAAATTATTCAAGTGCAATGCTATTGGGTGTGTTTTGCAAAACAAACAACTGCAAAAAGCGGTTATTTCTATTTGCTTGATTTTCAAGCAAACAAACAAATGGGTTCATAATTGAAAGTAAAGAAGGCGAGTTAATCCAAAAAGTGTATAATGTAAATATTTTAAATAATATGTTGGGAAGAGCCTTCAGTTTAAAAACTACTAGGAAGCCTACATTGGGACTGGTGTAATAATCCGGATATTGTGTTAAGAAAGATAATTATTCTTAAACTATATATAACCCTGGGCCTGGCGACCTCTACCAAACGATGCCATCACATAATTATAAAATAATAAAACAAAACTATTAGGGAAGGTCAGGTCTAAAACAATATGTTTTTTTTTCTTGGCTCAAATTTTCCATCGCAGTTCTTCCTAAAGTGGGCACAAGATTATTCCGTCAATTGTCTCCAATAATAACGTTTAGTAATGTTGCATTGTGTGTATATCATTCATTTGGTCACTTGATCGCCTATTGAAATTCTTACCTGAAAGAATCATATCGTCCAAAATAAAAAACCATAACTACGGGGATTCACTAAAGAATTTTGTCACAAAGTCTTAATGTAGGCAACAATAAGTTTTTATTGCACTTAACTATGTATTATTTGTCCATAAGGCACTTGCACTTTGTAAATCGTATCACAAGCCGAATTAAAAAGACATCAAGTATAAAAATATTTTTGTCAAATTTATTATTAATTGACTGTAATGAGTACCAAATACTTGATAACGACGTCGATATAAATTTTAAGTTATAACATTAAAATATAATTCGCAGTATAGTCGACAAATCAAAAATGGTGCGAAACAGGTATCTATTGGTAAGGTAGTACACGTTGTGACCGATTGCGAACGCTAACGGTAAAAGTTGTACTATAGATACTGCTATGTTGTTAGTGTTAACCAGGTATAAAGTAGGGCACGGACTAGTCAGACTGCTGTTTGCAATAGTTGCATACCAGCAAATACAACGGTAGTGGGACTGCGAGTGGGGCACCTAGTTCTTGGCAACAAAATCCGAACCTAAGACTACATGGATCACAATGCTTGTATATCTTTCATTTCGTTACCAAAAACACGAGTGAAAGTCACCAAATAAAATTCTTGCAAAATATCCCGCCCCATCCTTTTATAATGAACTTGCAATTTTATAAGTTTTTTGACACGACCAACGTTTTGTGTTCATGAATTTGAAACTTTTGATTACCGTTATGTTTACGTAAATACCCATCCACCAGTTAAACGTTTAAAAAAGGGAAATTGTATATTAGAAACCTAATAGCAATAGGTAAATTATAATAATAACAATATTAAAGCAGTATTAATTATTTAATATTCGATGAGAATTGAATATAGCCTGATAATTTTAAATTTGAAGTTTGTAAACTTGGACTTCATACCAAAAAATCCATTTAATTTTAGCAAATCTCAGAATTTCAAGTTGAAACTACCTCGTTATTACTTCCGTATTTTTATTCTATTTTGGTATATAACTAAACTATATATTTGATTAATATAATTACCTACATTAAAATATTAAGCCACACTATTTTATCAGAAAATTTCACAAAATTATTTACCCAGTATTTCCGAAACGAGATGTTTTCACTTCACTGTCAAGGCTACATTTAACGTACTAAAAGTACAGGGAAGTGAAAACTTTTACTTTCTCGCATTATGTAAAAGCATTTCTCTGGTAAATACAGTTAATATGTCAGGTATCAAAGTCATCGTTAAAATTATTTTAACTCCAACTTGATATTTGACTCAAAGAAATTATATCCTTTTATTTTCAAGACATTGTTTCAAATTATTACTGAAAATTACCAACAGGTCGTTAGGAATTTAAGAATAAAATAATATCAGTAAAGCATTAAAATGATGGAAACTTTTTTACTTTTAATTGAACACAAAATTTTTTAGTTAAACAACTCACCATTACTGCCCAAAAAAACATACAATTAAAATTATAAATAATTAGACCCTTAAAAAGAGCAAAATTAAAATTTTTAATTTTGCTGATAAAAAAATTAAAAAATAAGCAGTTCAAATTCAAGTAAGTAAACAATAAATAAACAAGCAAAGTTAAATCTTTAATATTAATGGAGAAATACTATATGACCTAGATTTTGAAAACTTATCTAATCTACGTGTTAGGCGTAGATAAAAATAATTTCTAAACTTTAAATAAATTAAAAAGTCAGGTATGGTCGCATGCAATTATCTGGATCTTTATGGAAGTGTTCATTGTTTACGATATCTGTGGTGTTCCTGAACCTAGAGGCACCACGCGACACCAAAACATAGGGTACATTGCCCTGCAAATAGTTTTTTTTTTATTTTGTAAGTATTTAACTAGTAGTGAAAAAGATATTCTCAGGCAGCAAATTAAAAATAAAATTTTTTTTAAAGCTATCAAAAAAAGTTTACAGAACACCATTTTAAAGGACGTTGTTCCCAGAACAAAACACTTGGTTTAATTTTTTCAAATTAAAACTGATTTCCTTTGAACATATGAAATTTTACGTCGTAAATAATAATTACAATAAACATGTAACTGTTAATAAATGGTAAATTAATTAAACCCGTTTTCAAAAACGCTGACAATAGATTCCTGAAAAAAATTTACTTTGTTAAAAAATAGGCGACTATAAAATAAAGCTAGCATTTTATTCGGGAACAACGCCCTTAAAAGTATTTTTTATAAAATAAATTAATACGTCTTATCTACTGGTGATACAATTAAATTAAAAATAAAATAGAAACTTCGTTTTTTTGCACTTGCATCAATCGTTTACATATTATATTATTTATTTTCCAAACAACAATACAGTAAACTGTACATATTTTGCTCTAATACAAAACCAAATGTGTACCCTTTCATCTGAAGATATTTCATTATTAAAATAAAGTACTTTCGGTCAAGTGACTTTAAACGTACCTGTCATTAATCTGACGTCAGAGTATAGATTTGATATCATACGACATTTTTAAGCAAAATCTTTCAAGATTTTTGGTAGTAATCTCAAGATTAGTTGATAATAAGATTACACAAAAATAATATTTTAGCGCTAGTAGTAGGTACCTGATTGGGTAATTTATATAGTAATAACCACTTAAAATGCACTTACGCCCGCGTCACTACAATTTTTTGCACGATTGGGCATCGTAGTTTAAAATTCATAACTTAATAACCTTATCGCTTTGTTTACGTTTGTAAGAAGCAGCATTTTGTGCAGCTGTCATGTTGAAGTAAATAAATTTTACTTATCGCCCCTCTTACTGCCCTAGAGCAGCAAATATAATTTACTGACCCTAAACTACAGTCAGTGAGTGCATGAAACTACTTTACCATGTAAAAATGTACCTACATAATTCAAATCTTAAGGACCTAATGTTAAACAGATTTTTAGTAATTAATAAAATAATTAAATTTTAAGTATATAAATCCACAAATACTTTATTGCTGATTATCGAATCCTACTTAAAATCAACACTTTGGAATCAAACAAAAAATCGATAAAAATCTGTAAAATGCGTGTAAAATTTTGGAATTCCTAGAAACTCGAAAATTTTAGATAATTAGTTGACCGTAAAGTGATAATCGTAAAATTGTAGTTGAGTTAGGTCATTGTGATCTAAAAAATAAATAGGTAATTTTTTTCCTATCTAGCATACACCCCAAAAACATCAACAGTGTGACCATACTCAAAATCGACGTCTAATGAAAAGCTAATAGCAAGAACAATATTATTTATAGAAATAATGAAAAAAAGTTTAATTTTGTTCCATTTTCTATTTTGGAATGCATGCCATGAAAAAGTGTAGGTACCTACTTTATAGATCAAAATTACTTCTAACCTTGAACTATAACTTTTTATTATTGTACCTAACCTTTAACTTTATATCATCTCATCATATTAAGGTAAAATTTAAAAAAATTGGACGCAGGTACCTACTATATGTAAAACAGGAAATTTTTTTGAAACAACTTAAGTGTAGCTATTGGATTCCGAATAAACACTACTAAGGTTTTATTACATATTAATATTAGTTTATACCAAATATTACTTTATAACACAAAATCCTAGTTGTATTGGTCTGTCTATCTGTTAGTAACGCAAAAACTTACGTACGTGCAAAATTTGTAGGTTTAATTACCGTAAAAAAAGTTATCAAATAAAAGTTAGATCTTACTTTTGTGGTTTACCAAACTAATTCTAATTTTACTTTTACAATAACAAAAAAAACAAAATTTATATCTATTAACCCAGCAGCTTGACATGGAATGAAACTTAAGAGATAGCAAATAAAGCTTACAATCAGTTGTGGAGTCAAATTTCCCACTCGCTTGTTGGACCAATAAAAAAACAAAATATCAAACTCAAATACTTGGAACACATTAAAAATGTTCAATAAAGTACTAAAAGGGCCCACAAACGATCAACTTAGTATTCAACTTGGTGTTCAACCACTTTGTAAAATCACATGTCATCGACACGACCACGTGTGTGATACTTCATAGTGTAATATTTCTGTATTTTTGCAAAAATTACTTTTTTGATAACTTATCAATTTATCATAATAAACCTGTGGTAGTTTTTCTGCTCTCCTGAAAATTTAATAGAATGGACAAACTGCATATAGAAAGTCTGCTCCTCATATTATCTTCTTTATTAGGGTTTTTGTTTACATCCATTTTTGAAAGTTTTATAGTTTTTATAGATAAATTTTAAACTTTTTAGATCACAGGCACATATCTGACGCAACCAGGATTCAGGATTAGAACTGCGGTTTCACGCTCTCTAATCTATCCAGGTTTGGTTTACACCGACTGCTGATACTAAACATATGTATTATATAGTATTTATTAAAAAAATTTAAATATATAAATTATTAACTCGTTGATATTAGATAATGTAAAACTTCAAAATATCGAGTTATTATTAAATTAAAAATTGATTAAATACATATACATATACAGAATAATATACAAATATTATGATGACGAACGAAATAATCGTTTGAAAGCTAAATAAATCTTTTAATCAATTTTTAATTTAATAATAACTCGATATTTTGAAGTTTTACATTATTTATTAAAAAAAAGATAAAACTAATTATCAAAAGAAACCCATTAAAATAAAATATAAATAAAAAGTAAAATGTTTCGGATAGTGGGAATCTCGTTAATCCATTCATGTGCGTTGCTAAAACGTTGCAATAAGATTTTCAATCAAACGGTTACACAGTGATTGTAGATGTTGTTAAAAAAAAATTAGCAAATGAAAATTCGGTCGGAAACAGGGTATAATTAATTTTTTTTAAATTGTCGGTGTTTCGATTAACCCTCGCCAAAAGAGCGTTTGAAGGCTCGCAGGCAGTTTCAACTTCGACAACAAAGTTTCTATGAGAAAACAAAGACCTTTGCTTTCTCGGGTTTGCTATATGGATCAGGATTAGCAGACTAACCTAAAACTACCGGATCACTTTTACGTACCTACTTAAAACTTCCTTTTGTCTTGAAACTACATATTAAAAATTGTTGGCCACAATACCGCAAAAACTAAAAGCTATCAAAATACGTTAGTACTTTGTACACAAGTAAAAATTCTATCATAGATAAACCTCAAAAATTCACAATTTTGTCAACTTAAATAATGTTTAAAGCCCAAAAAAGCAAAAGTTATCCTGTAAAATTAATATTTTTTCAATTTTTATTATTTTTCCTAATGTAACATTTTTGCTGTAGGTTTTTTAGGTTCATCTACGAAAAAAGCTTATAATAAAAATTGAAAAATTTGTATTTATGTTTCAGTTTAGAGTTGGATGCACAATCGTGCCCATCAATTTGTCAGTCAAATTGTCAAAGATAACCGCCAAATTAGAAATTACATTTAATAGTTTATTTTAATGATCTGTTAATGTAACAATGCCTTATTTTAGTATTTTAGCTTTAAACATAATATAAAATTATTTAGGGGTGATTGATTATAAATTTCTCGTGTTTTTAAATTGCGCATAATTGACGGATGACTGATTGCTATGTACACTTAGCTTAATGCTTAATTATGAGTTATGATTTGATGAGAGAAAGTTGATTACTCCTAATTTTAAATTATTACAAATTACGCCAAAATTCAATTTTAGGTGTACTAGGTACTACATGTTCGGCTTCTTCGTTAAAATTACTAATATTGGTATTGGCGCTTGATAATTAGGTAATTATTTTTCAATGTAGAAAATAATTTATTATTAAAATAAATAATTAACTGCTATCATTACATTATTTTAATAAATTAATAAAATTATTGATATCATTTTTTGATGCTTTTCGTTCAAGATTTTAAAATTCATTTTTTAACTAAAATTAATATACTACTAATAATAATAATGCATAATTGTAATATATTATTATAAATGATTTTTATTATTATAAGTCAAATTTAAAATCGTGTTGCACATTTTATTAAGATGGTTTATTTAAATATGAATGTATACATGAATGTGTTACAGTTATCTATAAATAAAATACTTTTTGGGTTATTTTTTAAGTTAAGAAAAAAAATACATATAAAATTTAACTTTAGCTGTAGGTGTGTTACTTTTTTAAAGGATTACAATGATTTTGTAATATTTTCCAAAATATTAGACAACCAATGTTTAAAATGACCGGTTTCAGAAACGATATGATTTAAATAGTTAATCACTGATTGTAATTTTTTAACTGGTAATTTTCCATAGTTCATATTTATATAATTTTCATGGTTCATAGTTGATCTCAGTTAACTAAATAATTAGCGCTTAACTTCAATTTCGTTTCTGAATCCGGTTATAAACTGATTTTTGGATTGAAAATTGTTTTTTTCAAACCTTTTTTAGTGGCAGTCATAAACATGTCAAATTAACATTTTATCAGTGTAATGGCCGATTTCAGCAACGTTATAATATAGCTAATTACACATTATTTGATCCAGATCAACTATGAACCAATGGAAAACGACTATTAGCGCTAACAAACGTTTTCTATTGGCTCATAGTTGATCTAGGTTAACTAATGTCAGATCAACTATATTATAACGTTGCTGAAATCGGCCATTAGTCTGATATCTTTTTACTCCTTCCTTGGAAAAATTAATAATGGAAAGAGCGAATGTTCCATTCCAAGGTACAGATATATAACAAAATTGCTGGACCGAAGTTTGATGGGGGGTTATCAATTTTTGTATTTTTCTTTTCAATCTATGGAATCGCCCCTCTTAAAAAAGTTGCTGGATTTGCCACTGTAATGTTTAAATCTATTTGATGGGTCTTTGGGTATACATCTACGCAGTCTGCGCATCTTATTGAATAAAAGTTTTCGATTTCTGACAAGTCATTTCTAACAAAAGACGAGAGTGACACAGAGAGAAAGCTAATGGAAAATATTTTAAATTAAAAAAATAATAAAAATTTAATTAATCAACAATGGACAAACAGAAGAACAATGACTTACCGGTTAAATGAAAATATAAACTGTATGTGTAAATGGTACAAAAGTAAAATAAACATAACCCAAAAAGGAGAACAAAAGTTTGATAAAACGAAGAAAGTAAGAAGTCCTAACTTATAGACACCAAAATTTGAAATAAAAATAAACTAAAGACAAGGAATCAATGGTCCTGTAAATACATTAAAATTTTTCAAAGGGTGGTATAAAATCTGTCATCAACCAAAATTATTATACTATTACGTAATCTTATAAACAAGGTATCTTTATAATTTCCTTCAAAGTCCTATCGACATTCCTTCCTTCCTATCGACATCTTCTTCTTTATCATTCATAAAAATAGATTGCAGATAGATATGAAGTAACTCTTTGATCTTCCTTTTATGAAACTTTCCACTAAATTTAAAACTTTTCGCATTTGCATGACCGATATCGCACAAGCAATTTGACTAACTTACTTATTGAAATAAATATTTTTTTAACTTTGTAAAATTGTTGTTATTTTTGTTCTTTGTTATGTTAAACACTACTTAGTGAAATTTTATTAAATGTAAATTAGAATTTATTTGATTTGTTATCTTATCTTATCTAATAATAATTTATAGATATTTTCATTGCTTTTCTAGTACGTGTTTCAAACTAAATTCTTCTTCTTCTTCAACTTAGTTTAAGCCTTAAGGCCTGTTATTTCTAACATCTGCATCGTTTCCTTGACAGTGCTAGAGTTCTATGAGCATATAAATATTTTACATCTATTGGGTAGCTTGATGAGCTGGATTTCAGATGTGCCTGTGCCCTGGTTTTTATGTTCGGCAGATAATGTCAACAAATTAATGAATCAGTAAATTAAAATTATTTTTAAACACTTTTTATATATTATAGTACTTAATAGTAGACTACGTGGTTGTTTGGCCTTCTTCGAGAATTTTTATTACGATGAAAAGTGAATATTGTTAATTTATAATAATAAAATAAATTTAATTGTTAATAACTTCATCTTTGTCACGTTCAGCATTTTCAAGTGGTGTGTTTAATGATTTCATTATCTAACAAGTGCGGTAATGAACGTCATTACCTAATTGAAATTAGTTAGGTAAAAAATCTACTTTACTTAACAGTAATATTTACAATAAAATACAATTTTATAACAGAATTGGTTCTAAATCCTTAGTTCCCATCAGATTGGTACAGAATCTGAGTCCTTGGTTATATTAGCTATTATAAATGCATGTTAGAGTAGTAGCATGTCCTGTTGTTGGCAAAAGTTTTACTGGTATTATCTGCAAAGTTTTGGTAATAAGCATCACTACTATTACTACTACTTGCTAATGTTTGTATTTCGATAATAAATAAACTATTGTAGGAAGCTGAATAACTTTGCATAATAAAAGTTTATAAATGCAGTAATAATGTAACATTTTAATATTTATACAAGTATGTTCTTGAAAAATGAGTAGAAATTTTAGTATTGCCTTGCAAAATTATGTCGGTTTACTACACCTTAACATTGGCTAAAGAGCACAGTGTTGCAAGAAAGCAAGAGGAAGGACAAACTCGTCAGGGCAGCGTTCGTTACGCAATATAGCGAATATATACAATACCTGTACAGGTTATTCACCTAAACTGTATGCGAAAAAATCAAATCGTAGTTTCACTTCTACACCAAAGAGAAAGTTGACCTACATCACATTGTGACGTTAGGTTGGTTGAATCAAGAGATGGTAAAATCGAAAGTTGGCAATGTTTAATGCGAAGAAATAAGGTCAACGAACTAAAGTATACTTGCACCTTTCACATTACAAGAAAATTTGAAAACATTTGAGTAAACTTTCATTTTCATAAAAATGAATTAAGTAATTTTCAGTGTCATGCAATAATCAGCTAATGCTTGCATATTATCTTATTAGGGACGCATCATCTATGTGGATAACTGTAAAATTACACGTATATTTCATCATCAGAAACATGTGATGTATATTCACAAAAATGTACCACTATACCTTTCATTTTCTAACAAAATAAATTCCTAATAAATTGTATAATATTTTCAATATTCACGATGAACAGATTTATTTTGAAATTCTATTTCCTTGACGAGTTCAAGCTAATCCACTATAGCCAAGTCTTAAATATACGCCCTTGGCAACTATCAAACTAATAACTGAGAAAACCAATATTTGATGCAACTACGGTATTAGCCTATCCAGCTCACGTAAAATTAATTTTCAATATAATCACTTCGATATCGACAAGCATCTGCGGTATGTATTTGATTTATATCCTCATTTAATATCTTTTTAGAAAAAGAACAATAAAATGAAGAATTATGTTTCTTATGTAAGACATTGCCAAAATTTAGATTGCATAATCAAATCACTAGCAACCAAAATTGTTTTTCTTAAGTTCTGTTTCCTGCCGGAGGTTGAAAATTATCATGACGATTCTGGCTTCGTCTGAACTGCAGTCAAACCATTCTCTTAAATTGCGTAGCAAGGATATCCGTCTTCTTTCTACTGCTGCCCTTTATCTTGCCTTGGACAATATAAGCCTCGGGTACTTCAGCTTTCTTCTTTTTATGATACCTATAATCTCGCATGTTTTTTCCATTCTTCACAGGTTTTCCACGCTATTATTTTCCACATCCCATTAGCACTAAAATTCAAATCCTTCCATGTTCTTGATATTTCTCTATTTCAAGGTCCATAGCATCCATATAATAATGTAATTTGTAATTACTATATCAATTTTTTTTAGACATAATGGATTTGTTTTAATTTAACATATTTCATCAACTTACAGAGTTATTTTGGTACCTAATGATTTGCTCTGTATGTTTAATAATTTTGAAATTTTTTAGTAAATTTGAATATCATGTATTTCATTTCCTAGATCGTAACGTAGTAAAAAAAATTGCAATTTAAAATAATTCAATCAAATTCAATTGGGTTTCAACAATAATTCATTGTTATTGGAAATCATGTTAATGATATTAAATTATTATTGACGCTATTAAATTTTACTGGTGACCAACTTAACTTTGTAGATAAAACTGAATAAACTGAAATTTGAAACAGTAGAAAATAACAAGCTCACAAAAATGAATTTGGATAAATATTGTTAATTGATATGCTTTTAGATAAAACTCGTAATAAATGAGAAATTTTTTTGAAAAATTTTCCATTACTTTTGAATAGATTCATTTGATGATATTTTAATATTAAATTTTCAAAATGGCGACTACCCACCAACGTAAAAGTGCTTACAACACAGTGATTTTTCTTCAAAAGACTCAAAAGTACAATCTCATCCATTTTTGGCTTTATACTCTGTTATAGGTACTGTTATACTAACTGACTTTTACTGTCAGATATAAAATTCGAGCAATAAGTGTCAGATCCAACCATACCTTAAGAATCGGAGATCAAGAAACAGTAAGAGAAACAGAGTTGCTGTCTGACATCAATTTTATGCAATAAGTGTCAGATCTAAACGTACCTTAAAGGCTACATTGAGAAATTTCTTCCTAGCAAAAAAATGATTGCAAAGAAGATGTCATTCATTAAGCTTTTTACGTTCTAAGTAGAACATTACTTTTCCATTTTTAGGAATTACAAATCCGATTAGCGGGGTGGATTAGTCCCCATATTACCTATTTCCGATAAATCAATATCTATTTCACCACACCGTATGGATGTCCACTGAAAGGCCGAGCTAAGAAATTCTGTATAGTCCGCGATTTGAATCCAGAATTTCCGCTCTGTACTCAACCAGCGGTCACATCACTCCACGACTGTGGCTAAAGAAGATGTCACAAAATTTAAATCCGGAAGACAGCAGCAGCATCTGAAATAGCAAATGCTTTACCAATGTGAGTTCTTTGACGTGACCTTCCACGATTCTGATTGACCCAATACGAAACAGAAACGCCGCGCCGTTCAGCAAATTAGAATCGTACGTTTATGGCGTGTGTTTAAACCTCGCTTAATATTATACTGAATTATATATTTCAATACCAACTTGAAAACATCGAAACCTTATCCATGGTATACTATTAGAGATTGTCAATGGCAATGACACAATGATAGTTTGAATAAATGACGGGATACATTTTTTCTCTAGAATGGAATTTTTAGTTGATAATAATATTTATAATATAGGAGGAGATAACGATGAATTACTTTTTTGCAAATTAAAAACAAATAAAATTCCAAGTGCGAAAATAACAATTTGTATGTGTTTGCTACATAATGAATAGTAAATCACTTTGAATTTTGCAGACCTTGGTAACGATCAATCGAAATTCGCAATTTTGAAATCGAAAAAGTAATTCAAATACAACAACGTAGTGTATACCTTTGCATTATCAATTATTGCGTCATAAATGTGACACGGTATAACATTAACCCATTGAATTAGTCCTTGATCAGAAATTCAAAATAATGTAAATAAGTAAAGGTAGGTACCAAGGTATCTACTCTAAGAAGAATAAACTTTAAATTTATACTAGATTATGCTTTCATGTGATTTATGGGTTTTGTAAACTCAACGTCCGGAACCATATCCTGCGTTCTGGAGGAACCCTGTCAAAGGGAAGGCTACAAAACTTTGTTTTAAACGTGGTTCTGCCGCACTACAGATCACGGAATAGAAAGATCATAAAGCGGAATGGCACCAGATACCTTATCTTCGAGGACGTCTCTAAATGATGCTACCGCTAAATCTCATTGTCTATAAAATATAGTGCAAGTTATAGTTCTGATCTAAAAGTCATGAGTTCAAATCCTGTCCACTCCTAAATTACTTAATATTATTATTATTATTATTCAGAATTCAGAGAGTTCGGAAAGGACATATGAATTCTTTATAAATACGATAAACAATGTTGTAAATGGCCATACAGTTTAACGTGGAATCCGTAATGGTGTATAAATAAATTTTGACTCTAAGGAGATTCGAACGTCGAACCCTTCTTTCCAGAACCTACCAACTCACCACTACACCAAATGACCTGTACTATTTATCCCATAGTTCAGAATCCACGCAGTAGGTTTTATTTGTAGACACTCGCCTTAAAATCTAAATAAAAACAAGTTTTTTTTATATAGAATCATAAAGCAATAAATTGGAATATTTTCTTGCTAGTTTGCCTTTTTCCTCGAATGTATATTCATTCACCTTATTATTAGAGGAGTTTTTAAATTTCTTTTTGAAGTTATGCAATAGTACAACCAGGCATCGTGATAAAAACATCTAAATTTACTAATTACATAGGTGTAATATTTTCGTGTCCATGTCCTCAAAACTTGCAATAATTAGTATGGCCTTGTGTAAAAAATAGGTGTATAGCCAAGTGTCTACGTGTATTATTATAAGATTAACGTAATTTTTATGCTAATATAACAACAAAAAATAAAATTTGCGATAGGCACTTAAATTGGTACCACGACCAAAATAATATTTTGTTAACCTTAAAATGATAAATTCTTTTTTAAATTTTGGCTAAAATTCCTGTGTACATCGACATGAATATTATAGATTTTACAGATAATTTATAGCCACCATTTAGAGGGCTCCTGTTCACCAATAAACTCCTATTAGGTCCAATATTCAAACTCGCAATTTCCTAGTAGTTGTAACATGAAATGGGAAAAAATGTACAGTACCTGGTCGGTATATTCCAACATTATTGCGTAATTAAAAATAACGATTAACCCAAAAATGTATTTTAAGCTATACTTTAAATTTGACAGCCTACTGTCGGCTTTAAAATTTAAAAATAAATTAATAACTTGACAGTAAATCACAAGTTTCTCTAATCTTCTCCCATTACGAGACGATTAAAACTTTGTTATTGGAACAGTTATAAAATTTTACTAGTTACTTCTGAACAGTACCTAGTTATAGGAAATAAGATTAAAAATACATTCTCTCTCGTGGATACGTTTTAATGAGTAAGTTATCAAAGACTCTGTAATGCTTCAATGACCGTCTCTCCATTAAGTTGGCACAAAAATTTTTATGTTATTTTCTTTGGCACTTTTTTATACTTGAGGTATCGAATTTTATCCAGAAAAATGGTTATATCAAATTAAAATATAAATTATTTTCTTTTTAAATTCCTAAACGTGAAAATAAAATTTTTAAATTTGGTTTACTTCAATATGTTTAATAAAGCTTATTCAAATAATTAAAATTCTGTCCTTGCCAACTTTTTAAGGTTGCATAAAATTATTGATTTCATTGAAAATTCATGTTATCATTAGATAAAAATTATCTCGAATTTTTTAATTAAGTTAATTCAAAAAATACGGAATGCATTCACATTTTTGAAACTTTTCCACGTACAGAAGAGTTTTCTCATATTATGTCAAACTACTATTATAAATTACCATTAGAATGGGTGAGAAGGTTAATGGAAGAGCCTCTAAAAAATTCTAACCTCAATTAATATTCACATGATTTCCTTGATGGGTGAAAATTTGCTCGAATAATAATGATGCTCAAATTATTGGATGATTGACCTATAACTTGCTCGTTATTTTGACATAGTAATAGTGTACTACTTGATTTGATAGTTAATTTGCAACACCAAGTAATATTTAGAAGCAGCAGTAAAATAAAACCAGAACGACCTCTGCCCTTGATTAAAAAAAAATAGCAAAAAGTAAAATTTTTGATTAACTTTTCCATGAATATTCTCTTTCTTTCATTTACAAGATAACAGTTGAGCAAAAATATTTTTATGGATTTTCCAACATTTAACAAGTACAACAAATTACAAAGAAATTTGTCCTTCGTTATTTACTATACACAATGTTTAGCACGAATTGTTGTTTTTAAAGAAAAAATCCTGACCTATTTAAACCAAACAATTTAACTTCCTCCTTCCTAGTGAAGACGTAACGCTAACAGAAATAGCCAAGCACGTGCTCTTATTTTAGCGAGCTTGCCGATTTTAACAATCTCACAAGAGACTGACTTGATAGTAAAATTTAAAAAATAATTTTGAAATGAATAATTTTTAACATTTCCGCAAAAATGTTGAAGCTTTTCGAATCCATTTTGCCTTGTATCCATTTGAAATGCCCACGATATACCAATATGTCATTTTTAAGTCAATTCTAAGTCATTTGTTATCTTGAATTAACAAGTTCAATGGTTATCCTTAACACTTTATTCGACAACCCATTAAAATGTAAGGTTAACAAAATTACTAATATCTAATACGAAGTGTAAAATATGGAGACTAAAAATAGATTACCTTTAATAAAACATTAATCATTTTAAAAGTTTATACAAATTAATAAATTAAGTCCAATAGTATTACAGATAATACATATCCAGCATATTATTTAGGTTCTAAAGAGCATGTGAACCTGTAAAAGTTAACAAAAATTTATAGAATAAAAATCTTCATTAATTTTTCGATAGGTGCATATAATTTTTTTTTTCAATACTGTAATAATTGTTACCTAGTATGTGTGTATAAAAATACTTTTATAATAATTCTCTGCCTATTAAACTCGCTGTCATTTACCTTCGCTCTTTTCGGATCAAGGTCTTTTTACTTAGAAAACTGACAAGTACAATTTAAATGAACTGACGATTTAGGTGAAGACGCTGACCTATTACACCAAACATTGATATAGCAATATTACATCTACGGCACTAATTTTATTTTTTAATGTTAAAAATCAAATATTGAAAGAAGGAAAACATAATTTTGAAATTGACGATTTAATCGAATACGACTAATTGACCCTAACGATTTGTTTGATTCAATCGTGTTAATTAAAACCAGTAATTTTTCTTTTATTAAAAACCTTGGTCACTATCATCGCAAATACTATATCAATATGCATATTAAATTAGAATTATGATTCGTCATACCATTGAGGCTAAAAATAGATATTTATAAAACAAAGAAGGAAATGAGGGTGATTTTCGGGTAACGATGAGGATAACCATCCATTTTTCATAAACAATACTTCATCTACGACGGTTTAACTAAATAGTAGATACAAAAAGCATAATTTAAATTATTAATTTTTGACATTTTGAATTCAATTATGCGTTCATTACTTTTGCCTTCGTATTACAGCAGGTATCTAAAAAATTTTAATCATTCTATAAAATTGTCAACAATAAAAAATTTTTGATATTGCGAAAATTTGTTTGAAATACGACAATATTGTTTCGAAGGGATGAACCACTTCATTACCAATTGTGCAAAGCTATAAATGAAATAAGTAAAAGTTAAACCTTTATTAGGGTAAATCGTAAAAAAATTAAGAGCTAAGTTGTCAAAATAACTATAGGAAAGACAGGAAAAACTGATATAGTAAACAAAGATGAATCAATCCAATCGTTAAAAGGCTTGTAATAACAGTGGTGAACTGATGTTCTGTAGCCATTTTTGAAGACTAGTTAAATTCTTCCTGTTTAGAATCGCCTTCTTAATCTCCAATCCCTCCAGGACAGTCAGCATATGGTCTTTGTATGTATAATGCAGTAATTCCATGTGGCTGGAATCTAAAGAGTGTCCCTTTGTGAAACTTACGCATTTTCCCGGTAGTTTTGTGAAAACGTGTCACTATAGAATCGAAAATATGTAAGTGCCACAAGGGACACTCACTCTGCAAATTTAGAAACATTGCAAAGTAAGGCAGTCTGCCGTATACAAAGTCAAAATTTTGTTTAAATTTGGATTAGCTCGTTTCTACTTGATCTACCAAAGATTTAACAGGATTTACATGATTTCAGTGGTTTCAAATATCATTTTAAACGTAAAATTTTTCTCAAAAATTGATTGCACATTTAATAAAGAAATAATCTCATGTATACTGATATTACTTGTCACCTGCTTAAATTTGTCGATGTTGAAAATTATGATATCCACGTGAAAAAATATAGATATCAGTAAAAACATCAAACTAACTGCCTTGCTGAAGAAAACATCCAAAAGAAACAAAACAAAATAGTCTCAAAATTTTATAAAATAAATTTTTTTATTGATGGAAGATAAGAAGTGGTGCGCGCAAAATCTTAATATATGCAATTAATAGTTTGTTATTCAAAGCTGCTTTTTGTTATTGGAATGTCGAGAGCTTGTAGGAAGGAGGAGCTCACCATCTTGCATAAGAAAATATAAATCATGAAGGAGCCTGCATCATAATCACTTTACCAGACCCCAACACAAAGTGTTCGGGGGAATTTGTGGTTGTAACAGGAAATATTAGATGCAATATAGTAGATTCCTCTTAATCCGGGACATAGTGGGACTAGACATTTTAGCCCAATTAAGTAGTTATCCCAAATATGTGAAGTTCCGCAGTTTAATTCAATTTCTGTTCATAGCAGCTCCTAATAAACAGTGGTTTAATGCTGAATTGACTATTTATTTTTAAGTTTGCTGAAACTGAAAATCGAAGTTTTTTTGTTGCTTATCGAAATGGCTGCCGTATAAATCAACCTGTAGCGGTTATTCTAACATTGAACCGCAGTTGCTGAAGTACATGAAAGAATCTGTTTTCACAATTAAAGAATATGGATTGAAAAAAAATCACAAATATAAATATACAAACTTAGAATTTATTAGGTTAAAAATGGGCCGCAAAAACTTGAGAGTAGGAAAGATGCGCACGAATGGATTAACAAGATTCCACTGGTTTTTATAAAAATTCAGGGTGCTATGTTTATGGATTACGCAGGTGCCTTTTCCTAAAACCTAACATTTTCAGGAGTTCAATGTGTATGACGCACATGGGCATCGAATACCAGAAGCGACTAAAACAAGAGACAAATATATAAAATAAGAACTATACACACAACTCGAAAATATAACGTCTACTCATTTTGTGTTATCAGATATTATACTAAAGATTAAAGAAATAGTCGACTCATGTGATGGTCATATCCAAACATCCCAATCTGCTTTCACCCAGAAAGGCCCAACAATCACATTCGATATTGTTTAGTTAAATTTAAAGAAAGATTAAAAACTGAATCAGAACAAAAATAAATATAAACAGTTTTTATCTAACTTACTTTCGAAATTAGTGACGATTTTTGACGATAATAGCCATGAATCAGATCTGATATAGTCATATTATCCCAAAGTGTATTTGGTTATAGATAGACCGAAAATAATCATAGATTACAGAAAGTATAATTATGTAGTATGCAGTAAATGTTATGTACCTGGGCAGTGGCGGCGTAAGACGTCCGCGATGTATTCGCGCTTGATTTCGGACCTCGCAAAATTATGCATAATTAATAAACTAATTTCTAACCCTAAGGGTGACTTGTATAGATCTAGTTTAAAATTTTAAACTGTAGATTAACCAATCACAATAGTCAAAATCCGAGTTTAAACCATAGTTACCGGTTAAACTTGGACTATACAAGTCAACCTAAATATCATCATTTTGCACCAGATTTTCAAAAAAAAAAAAAATCCGAAGACATACCTTCGTACCCGTCACTCTCTGGCTAACCGCTTATCAGACCCCCTTACCACTCAACCCCATATATTTAGAGGAAAGGTCCTCGCCATTTTATTTTGCGTACATTACAAAATTAGGTTACGCCGCCACTGGACTGGGCATGTAAACATAAGCAATGGATAGCTATTAAAATTACAGTCCTAAATGGATATATGTGTTACAGTTAAAACCCGAAATCAGTTAAAACCCGATCTAACTAGTAAATTCTAGTTTTAACTAACCGCCTTAGTAAATTCTAGTTTTAACCGAAATAAGTTTAGTTAAAACTAGAATTAACTGATTTCTAACAAATTTCTTCAGTAAATTCTAGTTTTAACTAAAATTATACCAGTTAAAACTAGAATTAACTGAATACTAACAAACTTCTTTAGTAAATTCTAGTTTTAACTGGTATAAGTTCAGTTAAAACTAGAATTAAGTAAAAGTAGACTTAATATTAGATAAAAATTGTTTTATTAAGCAATTATTTTATACATTATTTTTATTATATTCTACTTATTGCCACATGGCATGCTGTTGTGACATTTTGAATTGTAAAGTGCATCTGGCACTTATTCTTGAGTCAAAAAAACTTTAGAATTTTCTTTAATTTTTTTTTGTCATCGTCACTTTCGAATAGGTAAATTTAACTTTTGTTCAGAATTGCATTAGATAGTAATGGAAACCAAACTGTACGGTTTTTAACGATTCGATAACGAACAATCTCGAAAAGTTACCAAATAGGGGGGGGGAGGGTTAAGCTCAGTTTCCATGTATCCGTTTGTACGTTTATCCGATCGTACAGGAGCGCTCTCATTGGTCCAGTTACTTTAAAAGTGACAATGACAAAAAAAATTCTAAAGTTTTTTGACTCAAAAACAAGTGCCAGATGAAGAAATTTTCCTAAAGACTGCAGCGTAAAAAGCTGCCGTTGAATCTGGACAAGGGTTTGTCCGCTGTTCTTGTAAAAAAAATTGCACCTCAAAATGTTGCCTTTGTTTAAAAAGAGAAATTATTTGCAATTCAAAATGTCACAACAGCATGCCATGTGGCAATAAGTAGAATATAATAATAATGTGTAAAATAATTGCTTATGCCCGGTTGCACCAACCGACCGTAAAAACAGTCGATACAATAACCGTTGATCGACCGATTAATCGATGATTCTCCGATATTTCAAAATATCAGTTGCACCAGAAAAAATAACAGTAGGTATTTGAACCGACCGTTTTTTGTAAAGTGAAGTGAGCGTTTTAAACTATAACCCTACATTATACGACGTATTGTCAATGCCATATAAAATGGGAACTAATAATCAGCATTTCACCCAATTAGAAAAGGATTGTACCATTGTCGTTATTTTACGATATAAATACATAATCAAAAATAAGAAGACTGATGGACGTGACAAACGAACGCTTGAGGCATGGGATAATATTATACATTTAATTAACACTTTTTTTCTTCTTCCTCTTCCTACAGACCTATAAGTCTGCTACCCATCCAAAATCTTTGAAAAACTGTTTCTAAAACGATTGAAACCCATATTAGAAGACAGGAACTTAATCCACAACCATCAATTCGGATTTAGACAGGGACACGGAACGGTGGAGCAAGTGCATAGAGTCATAAAAAAAATCAGAACTGACCTGGAAAGTAAGAGGTATTGTTCAGCTGCTTTCTTGGACATTTCGCAGGCGTTTGACAGAGTCTGGCATGACGGCTTGAAGTACAAAATTAAAATGTACCTACCTTATCCGTACAGCAGTCTACTAATATCGTATCTAACAAACAGGTACTTTTTTGTCAAGGTTGGCGAAGCTTATTCAGCCTTGGAACCAATTCTTTCCGGAGTACCTCAGGGTAGCGTTCTTGGACCGATTTTGTATCTCCTGTATACTGCAGACTTGCCGGAAACTGACAACACCGAAACAGCCACATTTGCGGACGATACAGCCATATTAGCATCAGATGAAGACCCAATTCGTGCATCCCAGATCCTACAGGATCATACAAACAAGATAGGAAATTGGCTGAAGAAATGGCGTATAAAGGCCAACACCACAAAGTCGGTGCACACTACGTTTACCCTCAGAAGGGAAACCTGCCCTAGCGTAGTACTATTTGATGAAACCCTCCCAGTACAAGAAACTGTTAAATATCTAGGTTTCCATCTAGATCGGCGACTAACCTGGGCCAAACACATCTGGTCAAAGCGACTACAGCTGGGTCTCAACTATCGCAAAATGTACTGGCTTATGGGTCGCAGGTCACCCTTATCCATTGACAACAAATTATTGCTTTACAAGACAATCCTGAAGCCCATATGAACATATGGCATTCAGTTGTGGGGTTCAGCAAGTGAGTCCAACATTGACAAGATTCAGCGATTTCAATCCAAAGTGCTGCGTGATATTTGTAATGCACCTTGGTACATCCCCAACACCGTTATTAGTGCAGACTTGCGGATCAGAAGTGTCCGAGAAGAAATAAACCATGCGAGCAAGAAATATCGGGTTCGTCTCGAGGATCATCCCAATGCACTAGTGAGTGATCTACTTGCGGGGCTAGAAGTGAGAAGACTAAAACGGCGTGATCCGATGGATATATCCACGCGATAAGTGTTGAGTGCGTGAGTGCGATACCTTATCTCTTTTAAGGGAGGCATGCCAATGGGCAAGCTCTCCAATATGTCATGTATTTTATTTTTTATTACCTTGTAATATATCAAACAATGTTGCTTATTGTCCCTGACAGATTGTAACAAAACCATGGAGTCAATAAAAAAATTAACACTTTTTTTGAAATTAGAATTAATAATAATAAATAATACATATAATACTACATAAATAAATTATATAAGCAAGCGCTACAGGCCATGCAGACCCAGGACTGATAACGATAAATCGTCTTTTTCCTGCTTAATTTATTTTATAAACTTTTGCGTGTGTGACGCAGCCGTATTTACGGTATTGACGTAACACAAATATCAGGATTCACCACAGAGTGTCGATGTCCACCGGAAGGCAGAGCCAAGAAATTTTGTGCAATCCACGATTTGAACCCAGAATTTCCGTTCTATACTCAACCGGCGATCACATCACTCCACTGCTGTGGCTACATAAATAAATTACAAATTATGATTAAATTATATTGCAAGAATTATATCTTTTGCAATTTTATCCCATGCCTCAAGTTTTTGTTTGTTTGTCATGTATAATATTAAATTAATAATTAGTAAAATAGTGAGGTTATTACTATCAAAAACAGTCCGTATTTGCAATTATGGCCCGAAATCGGACGGTTAATTCTGTCCGTAAAATCAATCGATTAACGGACAGTTTTTGGGTGGTGCAACACGAAAGCTACGATTTACGGTCGATCGGCCGATTCAACGGACTGTTTTTTAGCTGGTGCAACCGAGCATTAATAAGACAATTTTTACTTTAATTCTAGTTTTAACTGGTATAAGTTTAGTTAAAACTAGAATTTACTAAAGAAGTTTGTTAGAAATCAGTTAATTCTAGTTTTAACTGGTATAATTTCAGTTAAAACTAGAATTTACTAAGGCGGTTAGTTAAAACTAGAATTTACTAGTTAGATCGGGTTTTAACTGATTTCGGGTTTTAACTGTAACATATGCATTGATTAAAAAAATATATGTATAACTTATGTTTATAATATCGTATTTATACTATTCCAAATCAGAAAAAATAAGCCAGTACAGAAGAAAAAAGAAAATATGACTGTCAGAATAAGAAAATTTAAGTCACATTTCAAAGCACAAAATTTTCATTACCTATAATTTTTAGTCTTACTTAAAATTTCTTGGATTACCCGTCTAATTGTGAGAGTACCTTTACGAGGAAGAGTAAATTTAATGTACGCGAAAGTTAAAGGATAGTGGGGTGGCATTATAACTCTATATTATTTAATAATTCTGCGTGCAGAACCAATTGATATGATGTACGCGCAAACGAGGGTGAAAACACATAGGGTTCTAATGTTCTAACCACTCCCTACTATGATTGCGTTACCAAATATTTATAATAAATCATGTTATAGCTTCTATTCATTTTAATAATTTGAACCCTCTATTTAATTCAACATTTTACACCTAAAACAAAATTCCACACACAAAAAAAAATAGAAAACAATTGAACTCGAAAATTAAGTTATTCACAAATACGCCAAATATTGCGATTTGTTTGTTGATTGCAATAGAAGCACCGTAAGTTGACCTAAATAGAGGCTATCAAAAGGTTTATTCACATTATACATAAAATGGAACACTTATAAATAAAAAATAAATAAGAGAAACCTGCTATTATTCACTTAATATTTTACGTTTTTCCAAAAGGCAACTTTATTAATTTAAGGGTATTAAGATCGTTTCTTACACATCCGACATTTAAATAGATGCACTTAAATGAATTTATGTCAAAAATTCCATTAAATAGTAAAACTATTCCTCAACAACAGTAAATTTATTAATAATACAAAATCTGAGTCAGTAAACTGAAAAATAGAACATACGGAAATAAAGAGTAGCAACTTGAGGCGTAGTTAAAGGAAAATTAAGGCTGGTTGACATCGAATAAAAATTGTACTGCAGAAGATTTGAGTAATTCAGTTATTTTGTAAATATAGAACAATAGTTTTACAATATGCTACTTGTTCAACTTTTTCACATTACATTGTGCATTTTGAAAAAATAATTTGAGAGGCAAAAACTAGAATATAAATTGAAACAAACACTTTAAATCAATTTAGGAAGAGAGCAAACAATTTTAACCATAATAATCATCTATATCACCTCAACTCCCAACTAAAACACCTTCAAAATCTTAGAGAACACCATCTTCGTAAGTTCTACAATTGGATCTTCGAAAATACTGTGTATTGGAGCTTTAAAAAATCAAATTTGGAGATACGTCGTGTTCATTTTTAAGTTTTCCACCCCTAGTAGCACGGCAACCATAGTCGACGCCCCTAAAAATGATAGTGTTGCCACCACGGCTTACATAATTATTATGTATAGGCAACAGATAAAATAAATTTTTTGTGACAATTAGCAGTGTAATTAATTACAAGTTATTATTGCAATTTTATGCAAGAAGGAATATTCATTTTACAGTTCTCAAAAATTTGGATGAAGTTTAATAAAAGATTATTGTTAAGTTCGTGTAACATCGCATGGTGTTAAACCAATAGAAGAACTAATATTAAGATGCGGTTTGCGTCGAGTTTCAAAGTACCAACGACATATTTTTCAGTAATTGGCAATGATAATATTTTTCGGATAATCAATTGCAAATACTAACTGATTTTTCCTTTGATTGCGTAGATTCCATTTTTTAAAAATTACCACAATAGATATTTTTGGTAAAATTTTTTTTATTTCATTTTATAATCATTTTAGTATTATAGATTACCTATTAGGTACACATATTATCTGAATTGCAGAAAAGTTAATAAATGTAGCAACGCTCAGAATAAAATATACAAAATTCCACATGTAAAATAAAATGTAAAACAAAAAAAAATAAGATAAACTCAAACTTATCTCGCCACCTTCTCCTGGGGCGGCCTACAAATCTTATTCTTCTGGGCTTACATATATTGGAACCATTTCTTTGGTATTTGGGTGTAATTTATTCTATCTAGATGTTCTCTCCATGGTGTTCTGTATTCATTTATTTTTGCGTTTAAATTATTGTATTTAGCTCGTTTCTTATATATGTATTTCTTTTTCTATCAGTTCTTTGATAATCTGCTACTGATCGCAGTAATCTCATTTCGGCGCTTAATAATATCATAAATTGTACGGAAATTAATAGGTATCTAATAATATAAATTTTAATATACTTGAGGCCGATTTTTTCATATTTAATAAACATTAAGTAGTTACTTCACGATACTTTACTTCATCTCTTTAATGATTGAGTAAAAAAGATGATTCTTTTTGTCGCATTGTATGCACGAAAAAGATGACTCGATGATATTATGTTTATTAAAGAAACCTCAAAGGAATTTGATAAATAACATGAAACTGAAGGGTTTCAGGTACCGATGAATCACTAATATCGATTAGTTTAGTAAAAAATAAATTTTAAAGTTTACATTTCCTACGCAAATATCGACCTGATTGACGCATTCTGTTATCCGTCCATGTACCTTTATCTGGTGTTGTTGCGGAGATATTTGAGGTCCTTCTCCGTCGAGTTGGGCGAGGCTAACCTTAGGTGGTTATTATCAGGTTACCTTTGAACTACAAATCAATTAATTCGATATACATTATTCATTCTTTCTCTTCATCTATTCTATGGTCTGACAAAAACGTTTACAAATATTTTACATGTGGAAACTTTGTGCATTTTAGTTCTAAAAAGGGTTCAGTGTATTTTTTGTCATTTCTCAATACTGATATAGCAACTTTTGTCTGAGATTGTATATCCTCTATATTCTTAAATAAAGGCTATCTAAATTAACATAGACATTGTATGATGTCAACTTGTAACACTTGTACAAGAATTATAGATTTAAAATGTAGGTACATTATAAATTTTGTGGAAATTTAATTTAAAAAAATGTGTATGGTATACGTCTAAACAACTTTGCACGACAAATACCTCAAGAAAATTACAAACCTTTGAATCATCATCAGCTCGTGGAGAATAAAATAATAAATTATTAGATATTTATGAAGGATCAGGAAAGTATCGAAAAGAATAATTAAAATATAATATTAAATAATCTCGTCCAATACAATATGTAAGAAATTTTAGTGGGATATTGAAACGCAATAAAAACAAATTAACTATCAGTCAACGTTTCAGTCCATTTATTGAACCATCCTCAAGACTAGAATGAGAGTAAAACTAAGAATAATTCTAAAGTCTCACAATCGGTTTCACATTCGCCAAATAGTTATAGTTGTCGTATAAGTAACCAAATCGCAAAACAAATATAAAATAAATATTATATAAAATGTAAGTTAAAATAATAAAATTTAGTAACTAACTTAGCGGAAGGAGCGTAAAGTCGATTTTGACAAAGTAACTACGTCCGATTAAGATCCACACTAAAATCTACGCTGGACACATAAATTTCGATTAAAAATGATGTATTGAATGATTTTTGCAAAAAACTTATAGGTGTACCCAAATCAATTGTCGTTAAATGCTATTTCATGTAAAATATTTTATTTTCGAAATATAAGCCCTATTTGCAATGGTATTTTGGTTTATTATTGCTTTTTAGACAGTTTTTTATCATTTTTTGTATCAGAAATTTTTAAAATCGGAGTGCTGGTTACTGAACTACTCTCGAAAATTAATAAAAATTTATTGAAATTCCAATCTTTACTATGAAATCGTCCACAATAAAATAATTATCTAATAATAATGAGTTCTATGTTCTATGACAACAAATGTTCCTTTCAAAAATTTTAATAGTCAGTTTCATAATATTAATCTAAAAAGTGAATTAATATTGGTGACAAACTGAGCAATAAAAAGTATCAATTTTATTTTAAAGTTGTCTTTAAAACTAAGGTGAGCTTATTTAAATGCTATATAGTATAATATCTCTCTCTCTCTCAGATTCCTTCGTCCTACGAAAGGACATAGTGACATTTTTTCAAATGTTCCCTAGGCAAATTACACCTCGGTGATTTGCCGTTGCCTTCCGAGTGGAGACGGTCAGAATCATATTCTTACTTCACCCGGAGTCGAACTGGGTTTTCTGTATTAGCAGTCTGTGCGCTTAATCGCTATGGTAACGACCGTCTCATAGTATAGTATACACTTACAATAACATTGTGTGTAAAGGAAAGTCGTCTATGATGTATATTATCGATATAGTAGTTCAAATACGGGTAAAATAAATTTCCAGTTAATAATAAAGTGTTCTGTTTTGAAATATTTAACTCCCGAAAAAAAAGGGTAAAATTTTAAGAGAATTAAAGCACCTTCGTAAGTGTCATGGTTTTCAACAGACATTTGACAATTTCATTTTGGGCAATGCGACGTAACAGTACTGAGATATTGTACTGAAAAAAATTCCATTTGGAAAATGAAACGAAATGATTCTTCGTCCAATCATTATAGAATGTAGCTAGCACTTTCCGGTTTCAAGGTGGAAAATCCTACTTTTATACCCTAAGGTTCTTTATGACAACTATCCTTGTTACTTACATACTTAAATTGTTATTAAACTATCCTTAGTCAGTCCTAAAATCGCTCAAGACAATTTCAATAATAAGTAAGTGATATTATAGGGTAGTTTTTCCATTACATACCCCATTTAAATCCAATTTAATCGATCTTAAGCTGGGTTTATGTACACGGCACGTTTTTGTGTTTTATATTAACTAATTTAATTCTTAAATACAACAGAACTTCAGAAAAATAATTCAACTTATGACTACACCAAATATCAATATAATTATTGTTAAAATGAGAAAATACTGAAAACACTGCATTTTAGCCAAAATTGTTGTAACAGTTTATAAAAATGATGCTGTGTCACAATTGAATTAAAAAGACGACAGGAACTCGAAAGCCAAGACTACCACAACACTAATTAATTTTCCTCATATACCTACATCCTGTAATGAAACACCTTGTTTAAAAAACATTAAAAGCATTTACAAAACAAGACAATTTAAATGTATTTTTACATGTCCTCATACAAATAACTGATTTATGTAGCGATTAATATTTTTTGATATGCTGTATTTATTAGCTTTCCGAACACTAATTATTAAAATACAATTAATTAATTTTCTTACCGTGTAGACAAGAGTATTGCCTAAGATGCTAGATTATGCAATATTACTTCTTGCATTTTAATTAGATGGATATTTTAGCAAGTGCTGCTCCGATGCACAAAGTTGTTCCCTGGAACCAAAACGTTTCATATTAAAATTTAGATATTAGATAAATTATAATTAAATTACAGAAATATAATTTTCTAAAGTAAATTCAACATCAAACATATATAGATTTTCTTTTTTTAATTATTTTTAAACTCTAGAAATGTCCGGTCTCCACATGGTTCAATAAAACGCGAATAATAAAGTAAACCTTACTTTACTGACGCGGGCAATAATAAATTTGCAAAACTATAGACAAGCTTAAATCAAGGTCTTTATGACCCACCTACTTAGCTTACTTCAAATCAAACTTGAACTCGATCTATAAAAAAATAAACTTTAAAATTATTTCAAAGATTGGCCTAGACATATTTCAGATCAAGTGGTCGATTTTATCATAATCATTTAACTGCATCCCTTCATTTCCTCGATATAATTTATTTCAAAATAATTGGTGGTGCTAAACTCGGAAATATTAAATCAATGTCTCCTCTTTACTTTCAATAATAACTAGGAGATTACGAGATCAAATCAAGGTAAAATTTAAGTCACAATTAAATCAGAAACACAATCAATTAATCAGAACAATGTTGGTATTAGTAATGCCACTTTATCCTTCCCACGTAGATACTATAGGAAGTCCTAGAAGTTCATTTTAATTTTATAGAAAATTCCCAGTTTGTTTCTATTGTTTCACTATTATTATCGGTGCACAATTTTCGAGTTATTAACATATTTTTAAGTTTGGCTTTAATTTCAGCACGTTAATCCGACAATGATTTACACAACCACGTTCTCTATACTAGGAGTAAAATATTCGTTTTCCAATGTACAAATTAAATTGCTGGTAGTTTTTTTTACTAAGCACTTAAACAAAATGTTAAAATTTCAAATTAGTATCTAGTGAAATGTAAATATCAGGGTACTTACATAAAAAAATCGATCAGTTATGTTAGATCTTACACTATATTGGAATACTTCCGGATATTTAATAAAATAATGGAGTTCAACTGCAATACTTGGATGGCATTTTCGCTTGCAATTCATAGTGTTAATCATTCGTTAAAATACCGGTTTATGGGTCACCGCAATTTCCTAATTAATTAAATTTTTAGAGAACTCGAATAGCCTTAAAACTGAATGTCAAAGTTTCGTTGAAAATAAACTGTGCCACCTATTTTAATTTCTTTATCTAAAGAACCACAAATTTTAACGGTGGCCACCAGCCAAATTGCTGCGTGTTGTTATTGAATATCTTCAATTTGATCATACAAAACAAGAGGTAATAAGGCGCTGGCCAAGTAATACTTTGGAATATTATCCTTCTTTGATAGAATTTCTATTGTGATCCTTAAACCATCAAAATCATCGTGAGACTATTATCGATTTTTAGTAAACAAAAAATATAATCCAAATTTTACGCGGTTTTTAAAAATTGACCCAAAAGTAGCTGTAGTGGATTAAAATAATAAAAGTACTATCTAAAATAATAGTGTTGGCAAATAAAACGAAGAGGTAGTGTAGTGTAGTTTTGTGGCATGGCATGCATGACCTTACAATTCGATTTCAATGAGAACGTTCGCGCAAGATAGCAATGACCTGCATGTAGGTCGCATGCTGTAATGAAAGCTATTAATGTAGCCGCTTTAGTATTATAAGCTTTATTTAATTACTAACTTTTGTGATAAACTTACACTTAACAAACACCACAAATACTGACAAATTTCAACAAATTATTTGTTGAATGAATTCCCTCAAGCTACCACCGACGAATTTTCCGAATAAAAAGTACCCCCGCATCAACATACTCTTGTCACCAGCACACACTCGTTAAAAATTAACAAAAACTATTATTACAACTAAAGTTCGTTCATTCTTTAAGATAACAAAAACAAACATTTAGTTTATTAGTAATAAATAGTGTGGAAATTAAATATATCAAATTTTTCCAAGTTATTCACCTTACCTTGTTCACAAGTGAAATACGTCACACGACTACTACTTGAACTGCAAGTTACATTCCAAACTATATTATACAATCATAATTTTTTAAATAAAATATTTTAAGGCTTCGAAAAGTCAAAAACTATAAAAATTAGCATGTATCTAATTTGCAAAACTTTTCCACAATTAAAAATCCGACCAATTTTAGAAAGTTATGGCCACCCACCCGATCTTGTCATGCATCATCTAGCTGGTCTAAGCCATGCTGAATGTTTGAATTCAAACAATGCTATTTTACCGTAATAGAAATTTTGAAATAACTATAAAAATAACAAATTTTAAGAAATAGCGAAACTAATAAAAATATAACATCTATCAGGAAGAATTTTTGTTGATTTCGTCATTACAAATTTATCTAAAAGTGTTTTTGGAAAATTATTCGCCTAAAATCAACTGAAAATAAAAGCAGATTGATTTGAATCAAAAGTATTAGGAAGTAGTAACAAAGTGCAATTCGACATTGGCGTAACAACACCTTTAGAATAACTGAAAGTGCATTGCTTCACAGTCTTAAAATGAATTCTTACTGCCCTACATTTTCTAGATATACAATTCATTGCAATAAAAGCAGTCTATGCTCAGTTGTTTCTAGTTTTTGATCGTTGCTAATATTTTGTTACAATGTTAACCCAGAGACGGTTTAATAAATAAACAGAAAGCAATAAATTTTAAGTCTTGAAGTGCGAAATTGCTAAACAGAAAAATAAGGTTCAATAAACCTACCTATTATAGTATGCAATATTTAATCAAGTCCCCCGTTTTAGTTTTCATAGTTCAACAATCATTTCAAGGCGATAGTACCCAATCGTAAGTAGGTACCCAATAAAAAATTGCATCAGAAATATTTAACTAGTGCCATCTATTTTCTAAATTTTAGTTCACTAGTGCTATAACACCGATTTAATTTACATTCGAATTTTTTTACTATCATAAATTACCAATTAGCCCTTTTCATCGCCGGAAAACCCCAAAAACTTTTTAAGTTTCGCGATTATATTTTTGAATTATGTCTTTATTATTACTATTTTGGTTGGTTGGAAAGACTGAAGTGGTAGATGCATTTCAGTTGGAATATAGTTTTTCGATACCAATCAATCGAACCAAATATTAATTTATTCAAAACATATAGGTACTATTAAGAAGCTTACCGTTTTCAAATTTGACTGTTCTGTTACTCATTTTCACTAAGGTAGACATTTTATTTTGACATATTAGCTTGCTTGCTCGATTTTTCACAAATAAAAAGTCAATTCACGAGTTACAAAAAACTAATTACATACAAATTTTAATTTACAAATTGCTCGCGAAAGGTAAGAATTATAGAAATCTTTTACTATTTGAAATTCTGCCAGTTTGGACTTGAAATTCTCTTGCTAGCGTATTACATTATTATATTTTTTAAATTTTGAATTAAGTAGGTATATAAAGCGGTGATCAGCTAAATGGCCGACCCAGCATTTTAATAAATAAAAATAAATTGAAAAAGAAAAATTAAAGGAGTTCTTTCGCTATCTGAAAACCACAGTGACCTAATATCTTAACAAACGTCAAGTTGAAATAATTGAAGTTAAAGGTTTAAATTGAAATAATTATAATTCGAAGGGTGAATATTTTATTTTCTAGCTCTATAGAGACAAAAAATGGTCAAAAAGAAGTCATCGGGTGACAAATCAAGTAAATCCAAAAAAAACCAAAAAAAGGTAAATCAAAGTGAAGTATGAACTATCACCTGAATTTTATATTCAAAATGTCCAATTTAAAAAATAGGTAAGTTTATTAAGGGAGGTATAGAGTATAGAAGCCACGGCCGTGGATTGATGTGACAGCTGGTTAAGCACAGAGCGAAAATTCTGAGTTTATATCGCGGACTATACAGAATTTCTTAGCTCGGCCTTCCAGTGGGCATCCAATCGCTGTGGTGGAATCGATATTGACTTATCTGAATATGTAATATGGGAACCAATCCACCCCGCCAATCGGATTATATTTAGTATGTAAAAACTTCATAATAATAATAGGGTATAGAGGAAAAACTTCTTTGAGATAGCTCAAATCCTCAATCGAGAGAGAGACGCATAGAAAATTTTACAGAAATTTGGATAAGAATGACAACAGCAAACTCACGATATCAGGTCTGCAATTAAACTTTTTTGCCCTACACCAAATAACCATATGTGTACATTGTAAAGGTTCATTAACACTGATCCTAACATATTACTATTTATTAAAGAAAACTTAAAGGAATTTGAAAAATAACAAGGATGAATCTCAAATATCGATTAGTTTAGCCAAAACTCAATTTTAAAGTTTTCCTTTCTATTTCCATTATTGAATCATTGGGGGTGGTTAAAGACTGCGGGTGTAAGTTATGTTCACCACCCACGGTAATATAATTTACATTTTCATTTACTATTCCCATTTAGGAGTTCCGTGGGTTTTCATTAAAAAAAAAGACATTTTTTAATGAGTGAACCGTCTCAGAGATTCACATTTTCAGAGATTCCGGTTGAAGAGTTGTGTAAGCCTAAATGCCAGTTTATGTATTTTTCATTTTTGACAAATTTTAGGGCAATGATCTACAATATTTTTGTTTTATAATTGCTTATTGAAACGTTTTCTATCATTTCTTTGCATCGGATATTTTTTAATTCGCAGTCAGGGTTATCAAATTACTAATTGTAAATCCAAATACTAATGATTTAAAATTTGTCAAAATAACTTTTTTATTTAAATTTTATTTTACATTTTCTTGTTTACAATTTAAGTTCATAATGTAATTAACGTAATCTATAACGAGATCAATGATCTTTTCTTGATTATTTTTATTTATTTGTTTATCGTATGGCTCAGGAGCTAAACCGTCCGTGACCTACGTTTACATTAAAAACACGTTTGTAATAGATAATATCATTCCCACCCTTCCCTTAAATATTGGAAATGTTTGATTTACATTTAAAAATGTCATAACTATTAAATTAAACAAAATTTACACTTGTTTAAAAAAAATTGAGGTGTTGAAATTTTTTTAAAAAAGGTAGGTAACCAAAAATTGGTTTGAGCGTGACTTCATTTTTATACGGTACATAAAGTAATATTTCCAATAAATCAATTTCTAGTGCATTTCACCTCATCAAAAAAAGTATAGCAGGATTTAAAAAATTTCCTGTTACTCATAATACTACAATTTCTTTCATAACACGAAGATATACATTTTCCGTAAATGTTTATACTTTCTAAAGTGTCAGTTGGACGACTAATCTTGATTTCCTGATTGAATTAATAGTTTCGAATCCCAAGTAAAGATATTTTTATATAAATAATTATTATTGAATAAAAAATTTTAAATTAACAAGCTAAGCAAACACTAACATTTAAATTCTTTCATAAGCTATCGGATTTTACAAAAATAGTAAAAAAAGTTCTGGGATAAAATGGGTAAAGTAAGTGGATTTTCAGCACTAAGTTATTGCTTTCTGCAAATATTTTTCATTGTAAATTAAATTAATTTGTAGGTATATAGTAAATCCAATAATTTTTAAAGTTTAACAAAGAAAATTTTAAATTTCAATAAGGAAAAACTTGGAAAAATATTTTACTTTTAACTGCAATTCAGAGGAGCTTCCATGATTTTTTAAAAATATTTCCTGTATCCATTTTAAAGTTTGATTAAAATTAAAAAATAAATTAGACTTTTAAACTTTAATTTAAATGCCCATAACATCGCAAAAAGAAAATATTCATAGGTTTCTCTATTTTAAATAGGAACAAAATCAGTTTTCGTAAAAATGTCACTTTTTATAATCGGTAAAAGTTCATTGCAATTAAAATTCCACATCGTGTTGATGATTACCAGAACCGAGCTAAACAACTTCGTTAAATTCATGATTCGAATTTGGCTTTTCGCTTCTGTAACTCACCCAACGATCTTACAATTTAATTATTAATATAAATTGAAACATAAACGAATTCTTGAAATTCAACCAAAAAATTATATCAAAAATGCTAATATAAAATTATTCCTTCGATATCATTTCTTTTTGCAAAATCGCAACTAACTTGTGAAAGTTCATCGCAAATACATGATATAATAACAAAATTGTTACGTAAATTAGATAATTTATTAGTAATTATATAAATTAGCTAGTAAAAATTATTAAATTAAAAATAATTTTATTTGTAATGGCTATCATTTTATTTCTGAAAACAATATGTTGGAATAATATAATAGCATCAGTTGATCATAAATCATTGCAAACTTTCATTAATAAAAGCTACTATTTTTAATCATTAATTACTGTTTTAAAGCGCAAAATTGGCTCGAGGTATTGGAATGATTCTTTTCTTTGGAAAGAGAATATTCTTTCCAGTAATTAATTTTGAATATATCTTGAAGCCGGATATCACTGTGGTAGTACTGTACAATATGACATTTTTATTAATTCTACTTTTTTTAAACAAGAAATGTTATTAACATGCGAAAATATTGAAACCTCGCATTCCAAAATTACGCATAGTGGTCGGTTTGAAACAGCCGACTAAGTTTAGTAGTACCAAAAATTTGGGTAGGTACCTTCTACGTTCTCGGTTAGAAAAAATCATTTTTTAAGTGTCCTATTCGAAAGAGTAAGAAAGGAAAAGAAGTGTTATCTTTCAGACACTTTAGCTGTCCGCCATTTTGGGCATACTCATAAACCCTAAATAATCTCATTTATTTTTCTAATTTTTTTATATAATCTCATATAAAAATTGCTAAAATTTTCAACCGAGAAAGTAGTATAAAGAGACGAATTTCGTATTGCGGTAGTTTTTAATAAACCAGAATGCGTTGCGATTGTTTTAAAACGACCACAACGCAAAATTTGCTTTCTGGATATTTAACATAATCCAAAACGCGTTCTAGTCGTTTTTTTCACCCAATGGGATATCTCGATTTTCACGCGTAATTATTAATAACTTTTGTTATTAGGTAAAACAATGTTAAGAAAGCTAACAAAATTTACATGCGTTAAAGTTTACTATAGTCCACTCACTAAGGTCGGGTTGCACCAACGTCTATTAAAATTGGCATATTAAGCGCTATTACCATAATAGCCATTACTCTGTTAAAATTATTTTAATAACGTTATTAGGCTATTAGTTTAATATTTTAATAATTGCTAAGACAACGCTATTGTCATTGTCAAAACTTTGCAGTTAGAACTGCCCTTATAATGGTGTATTTTCACGTTAATTTTCATATCTAATAAAAAATGCATCTTATATTGTCTTTTTTCAATCTCATTTTATATACACAGGGAGTAAATTTATAATTTGCAATATACCGCAGCAATTTGTTAGATTTTTGAAAATCTCACGACGTGGAGTTCTTTTTTGAAATCACTGCATATTAGAATTGTATAACGACCACAGAAGATGTAGAAGAATAGAACATTTTCACATCGCCCGGTCCTATAAAATCATTTTCATAAGCGACAAAGTTTAAAATTTATGCCTACAAAATTGTGAAGCTTGAGAAAATTACCTCGCTTTTGATAAGGCTTGTCCGAAAAATTAATATTTCTATCTTTCGCTTGATTCCTTGAAAAAGATTTGTTGTTTAAAAAAATTTATTTCAAATTCAACGATTACTTGTCAACTTGATGTAGTTCATAACCTAAAAATCTATTATTTATGTCAAAATATTTGTCAAAGTTATTACCCTGTTAAACTATTACCCTGTTAAATTTTTTTGCGTTGCACCAACATTTTTCTCAATTAAAAATCTCATATTAGTTATTATGAAATTCAACGATGGTTGCCATACTAATTTGACATTTCTCGTTTGTTTAAATATTAATTTTAGGTTAATACAGTAGCGTATCTATATGATATCTATAAAAGGGAAAATCAAGTACTATCCAAGAAAATGCAAATGTTGAAAAATTAACAAAAAAATTTAAAATATTAACTTAACTCTCAATCCTAAATTCCTGAACTATTCCTAGATCCGCCACTAGGTAAATTTGTACGTGAATATTAAAAATATATCATGAAAATTAACGAAAAAAATGTAAAAGAAAATTCTTGATCAAAATATATAAGCAGAAATTGCAACAATCCAAGTCATAATTTTTATAAAAGAGACGATATCCTACAATTTTTGCATCACGCTTTGATTTTCTTGGCCCAATAGTAGTTTTCAATATCCAGTGGCAAAAAGTGAAGTAACTCTTCGTTTGCTTTAGCACTCAATCAGAAAACAGTTCTCCAACTGCAATGATTTGAAGGCTTTAATATTTGGGAAATATTATTAAATACGATTTTTTTTAGTGGTAATAAATAACTTTTTCTTTTCTGTATTAAAGACAACATAATACTACTGTGGTAATATCCACATATTGTGAGTAAATACATAGAGGAATATTAACTACTCAAAATGTGAGGCTTTAGTAACAAATTAACAAATTTATGTCTCCATCTGTACTCGAAAAAGAAGTTAAAGATGACATTTTTTACTCATAATAATATAATTTTGAATTCGGCGATTAATTTTTCAAATTCTATGTAGTTCATAACTTAAAAATCTTTTTTTTTCATCAAATTTTTTCTAATAAAATTTCGGCTTGAAATTTTAATTGACCAATTTTGGCCAATTTGCTTATTATTAGATTTATTACCCTGTTAAACTAAGTCGCGATGGTGCAACGCATTTTTTTGGTAACTAAGGAATTTTTATTAAATATTTAATAATTTTGCTAATAATTTCCTTAATAACTGTTGTTGCGAAGGAAACTGACATATGTCATTCATTTTAATTGAGATTTTAATCTAGTAATAAGTTAAGTCTCGTTGGTGCAACGCATCTTATGTCAAAATGTCAATTTTTAATCTAGTAATAGCTTATTACTCTATTAAATCCTTATTATGCGTTGGTGCAACCGGACCTAAATGATTTTTTTGTATTTTTTATAAATTTTCATTAATGTGCATTGTGTTGTAAAAATAGCTTTTGTAAAGTTTTTTCTATTTTTCTTATAATAAATATTCAAAATAAAACTGAACTTGTCACACTTTTATATTTTGCACAGAAGCTGCACATGTTCGTTCCTGTGATGTAATAATATGTGCACCCTATTTCATTTTATTATTATTCAAATTGCTTCTCTGTTATGTTAAACCGGTGCCGGTGGTTCAAGCTTTTAAAAGCTGTAAAACTAGTATTAATACATAACAATAAAAATTTGTAAAAATGTAGTATAAAATACTATATTTTAATTTATTATTATAAAGCACATGTAATACAAATTTATATAACAATCATCTGTAAAAATTTACATGAATAAATCAAACATGTGTATTTTTTCACAAATAAATTTTTTTTACCTGTGTTTGTTTATTACTAAATGCTTTTGGGTAAGTTTTCCTAATTCCAGTCACCTTCTAGTAGTCAGACATATAATTGAAGCTAAAATGTGAAGTTTTTGATTCCCGTTTCCGAATGTAATGGATAAGAATGAAAGTGTACCGATAGAAAGAGCGTTTTTCGACATCGAATATATCCAACACTTCATATGTGGTTTGCCAGATTTCATAGACGAAGTATTTCAAAGACATAGTCATATTTTGACATTTTTTAGAAGATTGTAGAGACGATAATTATGTCTTCTTTTTCTTGATAGTTTAAGTCTTAAAGAATTGTTATTTAAAACATCTCTGTCGTTTCCTTGGCAGGGTTAGATCTGTTTATGAGTATATAAATATTTTACAGCCATTAGGTAGCTTGCTGGGGTGACTTTCAGATGCGCCTGTATCCTGGTTTTTATGCTACGATGGTAATTCACTAACCCAGGAGGACCACCGACTTAAAGTGCTTTCCGAAGAACAAAGACTAGTCATGAAAGTTTTACCCTTTGCCGGATTTGAACAAGATAAACAATAAATAATAATAAAAAAAATTACTTATAACGTTATAATTATAAGTACCTATAAATGCAAAACAAATTTAGACATTTTCTTTGAATGGTCTAAAGGTTAAAGTTAAAGAACGCCCCCAGAGGATATCATGACAAAAGTATACTATCGAAATTATTATTAATTATTTTTTGTATGTCACCTATTTACAAATGTGGTATTCTTGTTTTATAATAGAAAGCAAAAATGTAACTTTTTGTAGTACCTAAATTTGAATTTTGACGAAGGATCAAAAGAAATCCGGCAATTGACAGATGAGCCTTAAAAATCAGTTTGGTTCCAAATACATATTTGGATGTATTTATTTTTATTATTATTATTTGACGACTAAAATAATTAAATTTAAAAAAAACAAGCATAACTTTTTATGACAAAAACTAGATGGTTTAGTTTGTCTGCCGCTGTTCAGCAGCCGTTCCGTTAACAAAAAACGACAGCAAGAAAATGAAACTTGAACGAAATAATCAATTGTATTGTGGTCGATGTAGAGTAACTTGATAGTAAACATATTATAATTTATTAGAACTAAAAATATATAGTTATCACGATGTAAAATGTACTACTCAAAGTAGTATAATTTATTCTCAAAATTGATAACTACTACATATTTTTAGTTCTAAAAGTGTTTTAGTGCACTTTTAGTTGGTCTAAAATATTATGACAAATACATTAGACTTACCACTATGTACAACTTCATGGATTATCATCTCAAGCAGCTACATGAAGAAAGACCGTTTTATTTAGACATAAACCCGCACCAACAAATTATAGGTCCGCAGTTTTAGACTATTACGTGCATATTATTACCCACAGATTCAAGTGGAATCCAAACCATGGACACAAATAATTAGGAAATCGATTACTGAAATTTGAACCCCCGGCCATCGTGTTCGTAGTTCAACTCTTTCATCCTTAACCTCTAGATGTAAAGTGACAAAAAATGGATGGCATTCAAAACGAATAGAAAATTAAAAATGTCAAGGACGGTAAGGAATTAAGTTTGAAGTAATTTTTTATGTATTATACAGAAAATATACTTCAATATTTAATAAAATTTTATTTTTCAAAATTAAATTTACTGTCATAAAAGTATCCAAAAAATGATGATTTTGGAATAGATTTAAAGTTGCATTTATAATATTACACACACTAAATTTTGTATTAAACAATGAAACATAATTTTCCCAATTTTATGCAACCTCTCAAAAGTAGATGTATAATTTAAATAAATTTTTTAAAAGCTTTTAAGCTAAAAAAAAAATTTGTACCTATACTAGTATAAACTCAATTCAAAATTTAACAACAATTAGGAGTTTCGAAAAAAAAGTATCTCCAAGTTGCTTAAAAAGAGTTAACTTTTCAAGTCGTACGGGTCAAGATTATGCTGAAATATTCGTACCTATTGATTTATAATTTGTAAGAAGATAAATAATGTTAAGTTGATCGTAACACGTACGTATATCATATTTTTACAGTCGAAAATATGCAATAGAACGCAAATCCGAGACCGTAGGTCGAGGCTGTGTGACTGCACTTCAGAGTAGTTACTTAATCGAAATTAAAAAAATTGTAAAAGAAAAAAATTACATATAATAAGTAAAATTAATCGTTAATAACAAATTGTGTATTAAAAACAAATACGGAAAGGTGAAAATTTATGTTCCGTACGCTATGTTGTGAAGTTAGCGTAAAACGTCACTTTCAGTGTAGGAGCGTAAGGTCGATGGCCGTCCTCTAACAACCGTTCCGTGCCGGATTCGCTGAAATTTACTTGGTCAAGCACCAGCTGCAAATAAGGTATTTTAAATTTTATTTAAATCTCCATTTCTATCAATGTTACGTTTTTATTTGTTTACAAAACATTTTTTGCACCAATACTGTTAATTTAAAAAATTTATTAAATTTTTGCAATTTTTTATGCCTTATTGTATGCAAATATTTATTTATAAAAACACATTAAAATCCATAAACAAGGAAGGTGTTAAAGAGTTTCATAATATTTCAGCCTTTTTAAAAGAATTTAACTGAATTAATGCAATGTAAACCCTCGTGTCGCAAGGGCAATGACCTTTGTAAAAAAACAAATTCATAATAGAGTAAGCAATACAAATTCCAAATTATTCAAAGTACTAATTTAATTTTGATTTTTGTTGGAGATATTTGTTATGAGTATCACAAAAAAACGTGATTTGAAAGAAAAACTGAACTGCATGTTTGGAGTTCAAGTTCAAGTGCACATGTCTACCATTTAGTACATACATACATAGTATACAAGGTAGTAAGTACCTACTTTACATGTTGTGTCAAATATGTAACATTTTTAATGATTTTTTAGAAAATCTACGATTATTAGCAATATATTTTTTATGTAAAATACAATTTTCATCTATCAAGGTTTTCATATTTTAAATCATTTTTCTTTATTATTATGTGTTTTTAATATTTTCAGTTAATATCCATAATAATAAATTTTACCAGTCGTAATGATACGGAAAAGTTGTTCGATATTGATAGATAAGCAATGATGATAACCAGATAAAAGGTTTTTGACCAGCACAGTCAATTTATGAAATAATGATTTGTAATTTGGATTTTAAGGTACTTTTTGATTTAATTTAAAGTCAACTCTTTGTAATAGGAATCGAAGTAACGATTTAGTCAAATAAATAATGCAGTATTTATTTGTAGGTTAGTATACGTGCACAAACATGGTGGAATCTACGACTTAACATGGAATCCGAACCACGGTACAAATACTACCAAGTCTCTGTACCAAACTACATTATTATGTATGTAAAAAAACTTCATCAGACCAAAAAATTGCAGGTTGTAGGTACATAAACTGTGTAGACATAATAAATAGTATACATTTGGATATATTTATGTATAAGTAAAAGTAATTAATGTAGTAACTTCACATAAGTTGAGAATGAAAGTAATATTATAATGAAAGTGTACAATTAATTATATTAAGGTACAACACGTGGTGCCGTCTTTTTCAGACACCAAATATTATAATTGTCTTTTTCATCTAGTTTATTCATCCTTAGCGGTAACTCTATATGGCATCTTGGGATTTCAGCTGTTGGCGTTTAATTCTACATATTAAAAAAATTAGCCGCATACCTTCAGGTTATGTTTAAATCAATATACTTATACACGAATTGCCTACTGCCTTTTTGTTTCAGTTTTTCCTTGCAAGTATTCCCCAATGATTTCTTTTAAGCAAAGACACACATCTCTACAGCAAATATTTAGATGCTATTTCAATTTTAAACAGCTAATGCAATTATTTTAAGTTTTTAATAATATAACACGAAGCATAAAGGAAATGGTATTATTAAGAAGATTTCAAAATCAATAGGCGGTCTGATTTAACCTTCTAAAAGGTAATTAATTTTCGCCATCTCCATAACTTGCTTTTCGCTTTATTAAAATCCATCATCACCAACATGTTCAAACGTTACAAGTTTGTAAAAATTAGTACCTGGTAAATTAGCACTGTAATCAAACTTCATCAGAAAGTTGGGAAATTTTAGTAAAATTCATTAATGGTAGGTAAACTTGGTATCTCGATGAAATTAAATATTGTTTGACAATTTTTTCCACGTTTGATGATTTTATTAATATTATTTAAGATTAATGCAGGGCGATATTGTGCTGAAAAATATTTTGTCACTGTAAATTTGAATCATGACTTGATTGTAGTGAATACAATTAGTTTTTGTTGCTAATTCTAATATAAATTATCTACGTACTGTAAGGAAAAATTTTAACGTATATATTATGTAATCGAATGACACTGATTCAAATAGTGAACACTAGTTTATGTTCAAAATTTGGTGGTCTGTATACATATAATAATGCGCTTGTTTCATTTCATGAAAGTAATCGAGTTATTTATAGTATAATGATGCGCAAAATTTTGTTAGTACGTGCCTTTTTGCGTTACTAACGACAGACAGAACTGGGATTTTATATAATAGGATTGTTTACTATATAAGGGTATATTATGTGAGTTAGTCCTTCGGATTAGTTGAGCGGTTTTAGCCATTAAATTCAAGTAAATTTTACTTCCGGATTGCAAAGTTTATCTGACTTTAAGTATCGTTTTTTTTGTAACGTTATTTCGAATATATTTTTTTTCAAACGCAGAATACCTAATTTGGAAATAACACATTTTGATATTAAAGTAATTGGAATAATGGCAACCAATCCCCAATATATCAATAGTAGAGTTCTTTTGCTATTCTTCCGTTACTTTGATAGTTAAATTCTCTACGAATTCAAAGTTTCAAAATTGCTTTTTGCAAAAGTGCATTTAAGAATCTTGACAGAAATAAAAATACATACACTAAAAATACAGATAAATATTTATAATGTAAAAGCTTTTTTTTGTACACACACGTGGTTATCGCGTAAACCAAAAAGAATAAGTCAAAATTGTAATGTTTTCATACTTTTTCTACACGAAAAACACAAAAAAAAACATAGCTTTTCTACAAACTGATGCCATTTTAATATTTTTTAATGAAAAGTGAAAGATACTCATACAGATTAAGAATTTTTTTAACTTTATATACCGCAATGGATCTATACCCTCCACCTGAAGCCACCATATTCAAGATGCAAAAGAAAATATTATTAGAAAGTTTTGGTACTAATCCCTTAAACAGGCTCAATTATTTCGTTTTCATTATGGGTTTTGTAGCATTTTGAGTGAAAGCTCGCGGCATGTTTTTTTCCAAAATTTTGGAAAAATCTTTTAATTACAATTTAGCAGAATTTTGGTATCCATACCTTTATTGTCGTTCCAGTCCTACTTATTATTAGTGGGCAATCTTTTTAACCATTCTAATAATTCATGAATCTAACCAGAAAACAAACAGCACGTGTTGTTTGAGCATCAGGGAAGTGATTTTAATAAAATACAATCTTGACAAACATTGAACATGAAGTTTACATTAAAGTGAAATAAAATTATGTAACAGAATTTAATTTGCACAAAGTATGAAAACCTCTAGAGCATCGACCTTTGTATTATATTGGTTAATTTTTAATGGAACAAAAAAGTTTGCAATTTTTTTGTTTCGAAACTTACATTATTTTCAAGAGTACGATAAAAGATCAATTCAGTGTTAATCCAACGAAACTTGAAAGTACAGAAATAATATTGATGACGTCCTTACAGATCGATTTTAATTCAGTTAGCTACAACCACATTGTTCTTATACAGTGATGCTATAATTTATAAAGTAACGACAGGCAACGTTTCAGAACAAATCAAAAGTTTGTGAGAAAATTATAAAAATTTATAGGTATTGCAGTGTGGTTTTTAGTTGAAACCACTCAAAAGATAAATAAATCATGCGCGAATTACGAAATCGAAGTTTAGAATTATGATACTCAGCATCAGCAGGAAGAACCTGATTAGTTTGAAATATGAAATTCACTTTTAAAAAGAAACTATAATTATTTCGATTTGTTAGAGTTAGTTCTCATCGGTCTGGTTACCTACAGCATTTCGTAAATAACATTAATTTGTAATTCGAGTTATTAACATCACCTTATGACTAAAAATATTAAAGCTAAATTAATTAATAGATACTTACTTACATAATTGCGAATGTTGGCCCTTATCTCATAACTCGAATATCCATCACGCACGCATAATGTCTACAATCCTTCAGATTAACTTTGATCTCACTCATTTTGAATTATAAAGTTTTTCTCTGGGGTACTTGTACACTAAAATTAAAAAAAAAAACATAATTTATTTATGATACACAATATTGAGAAATAACATTTAATCAAAGTTACAGTAAAAATTCACAAAGTAATATTATGGGTAACTTGCTTCAAAAGCAAAAAATTTTTTTGCAATAATTTAAATACGTGGAATGCGTTGCGTAAAATAGATATTTTGTTTAAACTAAAAGTGAATATATTATAAGGATTTCTAATGGATTCATTAAGTTTACAGCACGTGGTTTAAGTTTTCAGCGCATATTATTTCAATTATTTTTCACTAAAATTTAAAATGGTGCACCGTTAAATTGTTATACCTACACAATGTTATTGTCTAAATTGACCATACACGCAAGGTAGTCCTACTAAAATAACCAGAGAAAATTTTTCTTTGGAAATTTGAAATCAAAATCTTTGGAAATTTTATTTAATGAAACCAATTTTTGAGAGAAAATATTTTTTATCTTGAAATTCCATTGTGGTGAAAATTAAGAGTGTTTATGTCTATCATTATTATTATCAAAATAGAATATAAAAAAAATCAAATTTAAGATGAACAGTGCACTAGCAGGACGATGTGATGGCCATATAGGAACATCCCGATCTGTCAACCAGCGAGACCGATGGCCGAGCAACCGCATCTGATATAATTTTTAAAAATTATTGTAATCCATGAAATTTAAAAATCAGGATTTGACAAACAATTTTTCTCCCCGGATTAACAGAAATATTTGATTCTAAAATTGCACAAATTTTAAACTATTACTTCATGAAGAAACAAATTGAATAAAAACTAAACATAAAAATTAAGAAAACAGAGGAATGAAAATTAAATGAAAAAACTAATGAAAATTTGGTTGAATATTATTAAAAAATAAAGGCATTCCGCACTGTGTAACGTACGTACATAACAGTACCTACACCTGGATCTAGATTAGTATCATTTTAATTTTAAATTTCGAAATCAAAATCCCCATTTCGTCGGAATGATTCAGTTTGAGCCCTTTCGCATAAAATATGTAAATCTCATGGTTTTATGGAAATTATTATCGGATCTGACAAGAAATTGTGATAAAATGTGTACTCTGTTTGGATACGAGTCGGAACGTAAGTATTCTCGATTCAAATCAAGCCTCTAGTCTGCACGATAGTTTTTTTGTTAGTGTGCTATACGTGGTTTGGAATCCACGTTAAACTATAACTCCCCTGTGTCGTGTCACACATTTTCAACACGTAACAGACTGACAAGAAAAATCGGAAACTTTGTACAAACGGTACCTAACCGGAAATATTAATAAACTAATGCTTACTATAGCACGGATTCGCTACATCCGCTTACCATGTGATCATGACAAGATTTCAAATCAAGTCAACATTGCGAGATTTATTGTAGCAACTTGAAAACTTTCGGAATGATAAACATTCAAAGTTAGAAGTAATTTTACCTTCAGGTGGAAGTTAGGTTCTTCTTCGACAAGTAACGTTTTAGAAGACTTATCAGAATTCCGGTAAAATTAAAACAATCGGTAGTTTCATTGAAACTTCTAGTTTACAAACGAAAAAAATTTTCATTTTCTCTTTGTAAGATAAAAATTAGAATTTGGGAATCTTCTAAGCTACATTTAATTTTACTGCTAAAAATCTTCCGTGCGATCCAATATTTGACTCGTGAAGATTTCTACAGATGTACTTTTAGAAATACCAATTTTGGTAATAAGTAAATTATTCGAATTGCCTTCTACGAAAATATAACGATTATCAGGTTCCAAGATGGACAGAAAGTTTAAAATATCAAGATTCAGAATAAATCTAGAAAAAACAAAGACAAAACTTTCGTTTTTAAAATTAAGATGGAAAGGTCAAGCATTTATAAACGCAGTCAAGGTTAGCTTTTAAAATCTAATTAAATTATGAAGAAAAGAAATAATAATAAAATACTAAAATTAAATAATGTGATTATGATGTAATATTTGCATCTCTAATATTGCACCTGACGAAACAAAGAAAAATTGTTAGGTTAGCCAAGAAAAGTTTACATTTTGTATAACCTAAATGTTTTATAATGCATCTGAAAGTTTTTTAAATATGTAGGTACACAATTGATTTATCAATTTGTAAATTATTCAATCACAATAGAAAATTTAATTAACCTTGAAAACAATTAACACCAGTTAAAAAACGTGCTAACCATGGAGCATACCGATTAAATTTATAATAATTTAAAATGCAGGATGTAATTAGAATTTTTGTTGGAATTAAATTAGAACAATATACCGATATTTGGTACATAATATAATTTGTATGAAAAATATTCAGATGAACTAATTCTCGTTCAATAATTATTGCAACAGAATTTTCCACAGCAGAGTGATCCTGTTCACTGCGGGACGCGACGACGGCGACGTTGGAAACCGGAATTTCTCTATAATGAAACATCGGCAACAGCAAGCCACTGCAGCATCTGGTCGAATGTTTTTAATAAGTAACACAAAAGTTTATACAGCGATCCACGTATTTTAATTTGAGGGTGGAATTTTCAAATTAGAATAGAAAAATCATACAATCACTCAAGTGTACATAAAATCTTAAGCAAGAATTACAGTTTAGGTAAGATTTTGTTAAGTAACTTTTTTTTTCGATTAAAATCACACTTTACATTAGTTAAATCATTTCATAATTTTATGATTTATTAAAATTGACCATGGATAGACTTATAATTTTTGAAAAAAAAACCAAAACAAAAGAAGCCAAAAATTTTCAGGTTGTGTAATTTTATACACAAGAATAGGAAATTGATCCTTCAAGTGTGTCTCAACTGGATGGAATACGTACACTTTAGTTTCCACTTTGGAGAAAACTATTAGACATCGTTGGTCGACACCAATTTTGGAGATGATGCCTCTGGTCAATGGAAACTTTTAGTATTCTGTACAGATGAATATTTTGAACATTTTCCAAAAATTATTTGAGTGATATAATCGCTTCATATAAGAGTCAGTAAAATATGGTAATAAAATATAATGTAATATTATATGAACTATGATATTCCAGAATAATAATAATCAATCATGAAACTGACTTATAATGAATTTTGATACTTTTTTTTTTGGAATTCAGTCATTCAATATGTTTAAATCATTTCAAACGATTTTACGGATAAAGCATCCGTGTTTTAAAAATAAGATATATAATTTGGTTACAAAAATAACCCAAAATTTAAGATACTAATGTTGCAATAACGCGATATAATAGTTTATGAATGGGCAAGTTATAATTGAGAAAATTATAATTTATGGATTTTATTATAATATACTAATATACCTATCTCGCACATGAAAAACCCGCAACATCGGAAGAGAAAGTTTAATACAGATAGAAGAATTGTACCGGAGAAAGTTGAAATAATTTCTCTTTATCTGACATTGTAAAAATGTTACCTTAACAAAGCAAAAACACGTCATAGGACATACATCTTATAACATTGAAAAATTTGAAACATACATATTTAAATTAGTAAAAATTTGTTTTATACATTAATACTTCTTCGTGTGTTATACACCATACAGATCGATATAAGCAATCAACTGGATAAAACTGTAGAGAAGACTTTTACTAATAGCATTTCAGGTGAAATGTAATTAATTAATGGCATAACCAAGATTATTTCCCGCTTCCTAGTCAACCAATGTATACTTTACACCCCCCCACCTCCACCCCGCTGATACTATCTTTACTTATAGTTTACAATTTTGTTTACGTTTGAAAGGTCATTGTGCTGTTTGATCTGGGAAGTTTCGCAATTTTATAAAATAGTACCTAATAAAAAATATTTTTTACTTTGATATCGTTTCAGTCCAAAATGTCAAATTCTATAGGTACCACTCACTTTTATAATTTTTTCGTTTTCAGAATTACTTTCCTTGATTCCGCAATTTCTTTCTTTTTTGTTCCACTTGACTAAAAATGTTTTACCTTTTTTGTATAAGCTAGAAGAACACAAATGACCTTGATTTTTAAAGTTCTTCATTTTTATACCGTTATAAGTAAATGTCTCAATACCGGTGTAACACTTTTGCTTAACCATAATAACAACTTTTATTTCAATGTCAAAAACGCCCACTTCTAATAAAAATATAATAATACAGTAGTTTTTGAGTTCTTTGCAAATACAATACAATTTTAACATCACCATCATCCATTTTGGAAGAATATTAGGTACTTTCTCATCTATCAGAATAATTCTTCACGTCAAAATAATGATTATACGAAGTTCACAACATGTCAATATTATTAATAAATTTGCGTGTAACATAATTTAAGAAGAAATAGTAGCTTACTCCCTCGTTCCTGTTATGGTTAGCAATTAGCACCATGCATTAACCCCCAATGGTTTGCGAAATTCAGTTCAAGAAACTTTGTCTATAGTAATGGTGCATATCCGTCAATGATAAGTCAATAACCTTAAAACAATGGTAGATATTTCACAATTTTGAGTTAGTCTTATTTCCTGAATTTTGCAAGAGCAGGACGATACTCAAATCTTCATATTATTCTTTTTAAATATTTGAATAAATACGGTAAAGGTGAATGGTTCGTCTAAAAATATTTATTAATTTTAAATCGTGCGTGGATGAATTGCATGATTTAGGTCAAGGTATTAGATATTAAATGTCTTTGCAATATCTAACGGGAACTTAATCTTGAAATATTAAACTACATTTATTACAAAATTTTCAGACTGTTAAAATTATCAAAATACTAAATTAAACCAAAATAATATTCACATTTTGACTAAATAGGTATTATCTTTTATTATACTTTTGGAAAAGTGAATACGAGATTTCACAATAATAATTAACTCATAGAAAAAAAAAACAATAAGATGAACTTTCGCTTTACAAACTGTTTTTTTTTAGAAATTATGGTATAAGATGGGTGGTAACATGCAAAATATAATTTATTATGCAACGTCTTTCATAATCGAGAATATTTTATCAATCACATGAGCAGTAGGTATATACCTACTGTATGTGTGTATTACTTGTCCTTGTTTTGAATTTTAAAATAATATGTAGTTTTTTTTTTAATTTTGTCTATTGTTTCATTATCAATATTAAAAATTATTTCACAGGACAGTAACCTTCCATACATACCGTTAATCTTATCTTGGTTTTTGTTGCTTGTGTACTTTTTGATATTTTAGTATTATAATATTATGTACGTTTACATAAACACAAACTTGAATAAGTAATTTATATCACCAAAAGAAATGTAGTAGTACTACGAGAAAATTAGGCCTTCAATATTTCACTATACATTTTGAAAAATATTATGAGAAAAATAAAGGCGTACAACATGGGCTGAGATTCCAACCCTTTTTCAAACAATACATTGGTTTTCGTTCAACGGATTGCAAATTAATATTTAGGGATTGGTATCGATTCCACGAAATAATTGAGGAAGAAAAATATGCGGAAAAATTATTAAAATTTTTGGATTATTTATAACCTCCATAACTTTTGATTATTATACATTTTTGTAATAATGGTTGCTATATTGAAATATACTTGAAATTCAAAAATATTTAAAAAAAAAATTTTACACATTGATAATTATGTATTAATATAGATAAAAATGTGCAAACAGAAATATATGGGAATGAGTTAAATCACACAAGCATCTGTAGTACATTATATTAAAAAAAATGGTATAAATAGAGGAGGAATCCGCACAAAATAAATTTTACATAACAATTAAAACATACACGGGAAACCTGTAGTTTGACGTGGAATTTGATTGGCCATTGTATTCGATGTACTAACTATTATTTTCGCTACCGAGTCTACGAAACTTACCCGCCCATTACATTAATTTAAATTTTTAATATACAACCGCGAAATCATTCAGTTGACAAGGATCGCTACCCACGTTAAACAACCCTAAAAAATTTTTTTTTCATTGCTGCCTACGCAGCTGTATTAATTTATTTGATACCTAAACCTTTACGAGATAAATAATAAATGTCTGCTGCAATATTATCTACTATATTAAAAATTAATATTACAAACCACGATTTATTATAAATGAAATTTATAAAAATATGAATATAATAAATTAATGCATATCTTCAATTTTATCAAAATGTAAAACAATATTTTAGGATTTTTATAACAAAAAAAAATAAAAATTTCTAGATAAATTATTTAAAATAAGAATTATTAATTATATTATAATATCCAACTGATGATTATAAAATCAGAATAAAATACGTGTAATATTTTTATTTTTTTCACTAGTTATAGTGACACCACACGCCATAATATCAATTTTATTATTATAGTTTGAAAAAATGTTCCATAAATATTATCGTAATTAAAACGTTTAATAAATTAATTAGTTGTACTACATAAATATTATCACTTTATAATATAAAATAAGTACATAGCAATTTCTTCGAGAAATGTAAAGTTGCAGCCTGCAGTTAACTTGGATTTAGAACCATTCATACTGCGTTTAGTTAACTTGTAGTTAAGGGTGATTTTCAGAGTACATAATCAAGACCACAATGGTTATTTTCTTCGGGAAGAACAAAATCTGTAATTTAAGATCGTAAAGGTGCGAATTTGACGTTCAGTGGAAAAACTAGCAGCCGTTCTAAAAATCTCGAGAGGATCTGCACACGAAAGTGGATCTGGGGTGCAAAACATAAAAACGCCAAGTTCTCGGTGTTTCAGAAGCATCCCAAGAAAAAAAGATAGGGTGAGTGAAATATTTGCCTGACACGCTAGCGATGAATTCATCTTTTCTGACAACAGGATGATGCTCCACTGGTAACAAGAGGAATAGTTTAAAGAATATTATAGAGTGGTACAAAAAAAAACTTCAAAATAACCTAATAAATTCCTAGCAAACATCCACAAACGATAACATTGTTATTGAATTTAAAACAAATTTAGTAACATGTTTTGTTGATAATATTGTTGTAATAATATTTTATAATGTTATTCTAGTGGGAACGCCCTTATAACATTGGTTACCACAATAAATGTGCGATAACAGTTTGGACACCATTAGACATTTTTCCATGAAGTGGGAAAAGCTAATTATAATATTATTAAAATAGTGTTATCAAATTAATTTAAATTAAATAAACATTATGCATAATCTTATTAAGGATTATTTGGGTAAGATTATTGATTATCAAAATCAACTTTGCTATCCAATACTTATACTGCCTATAAATTTACACTCCTATTGTCTCGAGAAAAAGAAATAAAAGCAGGTTATAGAAAAGAAAACCCATCTAGAATATTTCAAACACGAATAAAATTCCTTTAATTAAATTGGTCGCAAATCAAAATTATTATTATTTTGAGTAATAAAATTTAAAAAATTGATGTATGTTTTTGGTTCCGAATGTATACCAACATCATTACTCTATAAAAATGCAACTGATTCAGTTCAACTTTTGCTGCGATGAACTGAAATGCTTTTGGGCCGGATCGAGCTTGAAAAACTTCTACTTTTTTTATTTAATAATTTCACTATTATAAAACCTACAAAAAATGTGACAGTGACTTTTTGTTTTTATGAATGTTATTTAATATAATCTCATTAGCTCAAAATCCTGCGGTTCAATTCAACCACGTTAAATTTAAAGTAATAGTGAATTGTACGTGAATCAAATGTGTGCGGGTGGTACGACCTTTTTTTTGTCGATAGTATAATAAATTAAATTCGAAAATACAAATTCCTAATTTAAACCAGAAGTACAAATTTGTATATGTGCTACAAAATAATCCAAGCACTTCTGAATTCTGGATTCCAGAATCTAAGTACCTACTAAAACTTATCTGCATTATTGGAGAGATGAAAACATTTAAAATTATTGTAGGTCCTATATTACTTAACTTTTTCATTCAAATCGACATTAAAAATAATAAAATGAATAGAAAACATTTTTAGTATGCTCAAATATTTTCAGTATATCCATATAATCTTTATAATAAATGTTAGCATTTTGGTTACTACAAATAATTTCAAAACTTCGGAAAATATTAAAGAGAAATATCATTCACTTATAATTATATCACAAACCCAATATGAAGACACCCGTGCACTGTGTGAGTGTCAAAGATGTTTCAGAAAACTTCACGGTTCGTAACCATACGTCACATATATTTACACCTATCGTGATAATGGCAAGCGACGTAATACGTAGAGTTAACGCATTCTAAGTTGGAACTTTGTGAACAAATTTCTGCGCAGTGCTGTCGTATAAACGGACCGGACCAATTTTTGTTTCGGCACATTGTTTCCGCTGTTCCAACTTAAGAGTACGTTAAGTCTACGATCGTATGAGATCTTCAGATATAAATGAGTTACAGAAAATACGAACTTATTGTTATAAAACAATAAACCAAATTTTATTGTTCATTTATTTCATTTCTGCATCTGGATTTCAAAATGTCAAAAGAAAGCAATTTAGTATATTGATTAATTCGCCATTTTTATTTGATGTTTTTATCTTCACGAAATACACAATTAGCTCATCGAGTGACAATGGAACTATATTCTGAAATTACAATTTCAAAAAAAAATTATCTATACATTGAACTGATGAGGTATATGGAAAAAATTCATTAAAATTTAAAAAAATATTTGGAAAAGCTACAGCGCCTTAAAATTGTTAACAAATCAAAAAGATGATAAGGCTGGGTTATCTGAGATCTAATAATTTCTTTTAATCTTTAATCCTAATTAATCCTTTCCCTGAAAAGAAGTGACCGTAGGAGAATTTTCATACGTACGGGTCCACATTCACTTAACAGTGGGGCAGTTGTGGATAATTTCACTGCTGAGAAATTTCACAAAAAAAAATTATAATAAATGGACAGTTTTGTTTTTGCCAAATTTTTTAATAAATATAAAAGTTAATAAAGATAGGCCATGCAAGGAAGTAATTATTATATTAATAAGGTAAATTAACAAAGATTTGTATCCACATGTACCCTACTCTCCTTACTTTATTTAGTTTTTTTTTCTTTTTCAAAGTTTATATTTTCAAATTCTGAATAAAATTCTAATAAGATCAAAATTATTAACTAATTGCTTTTTCAAACTCTCATTAATCTTTCATCGAGTTTGGGCCCAATAAAACTACAAAATTGCATCAAACGTTTTGAACATTTTTATTGATCCAAGATTAACAAAATAATTTTGGAAAAATTGGAAAAATACTTTAAAAGAAAATAATCTTTCGCGAGAAAAATAATTGTCAGGTGTTATTTTCCAGAGTGATGCCTGTGAAAAAAACATGCTAAAAATAAGTATAGAAATACAATAAAAATATTGAAAACAAAATAAGTTGAGAACTGCAAAGAAAAACGGAGAACAAAATCAAAAAAATTTTTAATAAAAAATATGAATTTTGTAAAACTTACCAATCAATTTTCTTTGTTATCACAAACGTGTTGTCGAATCTATAGAAGCAATCAGGACAAATAACTTATTAAAATGGAATAATTTCAATTTGAAGAAGTGATTCATCCCAATACGCTTCTTGTAAAATGAAAAACAAACCAAATTGGCACTATGGCATAAAGCTTGGTACCAGTTTGAATCTCAAAATTCAAAAACACCACGTGATATTGAAAAATGGTTGGTTTTAATTATGGAATCCGAATTTCTCTGGAAATGGTAGTGTAACTAAAATTATGTTGGACTGACATCTTCAGAATGAACTTTATATCGGGTCAGAGTTTTCAAAAACCCCTTTTTTGTCATTTTAATAATATTTTAGTAATTTTCTCCATGACCATAATTTGGAATAATTTTTCTTATGAAAAGTTAATAGTATCTCCCATAGGTAAGTATTTTTCCAATAAAAATTGTAAAAACTTGGCAAATGTTTTATAAAATTGATAATAAAGGGCTCGAAAAATAGGACGTAACGTTGTAGTCTCATTGACCCCAAACTCAACGATTTATAATATATTACATTTTCTATATAATGGAAGGTCAACAGAAATCCAACCATTTCGCATTTTACTTATTTGTTTATTTTATAATGTTGAAGGTATTTAAACTTTATTTTGTTGTGATAGTTTTCGCATTGATGTGGTGAAATTTAATTAAAATTAAAAGATTATAACGTAACTATTCAGATTTTCTGCCCAGAAAATGTATTTCGAAGTAAACCTTCCCCAACTTTTTAATAATAAAAAGGTTAGAGAATTGGAATAAAAATTATGCGAAACTGCCTTTTAAGCACCTAGAAGTTTCAATTATTGTGAACCTAACTCAATTTTGTACACACGTAACTAAAATTATAAGGAAATTGGGTAAAAAATGTATAGGAATAAGAGAAACGATGAACCTTTATTTTTATCGATTACAGTTTGCGTAATAACATAATCGATAAGTACGAAGTGAGGAATGGAATTTATCAAAGTTACAAGCCGGGCAAAGCCTTTCAAATCTTTGCATTAATTGCAAATAAGGATTAGGAAGTGTAAGTGAAGTGGGATTGAAAGAAAAAGTAATGCGAAAAGATAGTAAGTACTTTCTAAATTTGCACTAATAATGTAGGTAAGGTACTCGTAGTAGGTAAGTGACAGTTTCTAATGAAACTCAAAGTAACTGCGTTACCAAAACCCGTTGCAAAAAGCGTGAGTGTCAGAATACGTATACCTATTAGAAATAAATGGGTCAGTGTAAAATTAGAAGTCGCGGTATTACGATGAACCTTTAACGCCATCAATCTAATTATAAATACATTTTGATGATGATAACCTTTGGGAAAATTAAGAAAATGTAAAGAAAATAATTCGTACCTAAAAATTGAACACGTAGTTAGGTAATTGGCGACAAAAATACAGTTGTCTTGTATTATGGTAATCCTATAATTTGGAAGGTACCAACAGTGAAATTTTCAATTTCACGTGCACTTATCAAAAAGCACTACACATTATGGGTTCATTAGTGACTTATTAACACAGTTTTTTTATTTATAATAATTATGTAATCAAAATAGCATTCTCACTAATACCGTTTTAATCTGAAAATCAGTCACACTTTCATCATTCGCGACAACACTCAAATTATATAACCATTAATTTGAAATAAGTGCATGAAATATAAGTAACTATATGAATTAAGGACAGAATATACGAAGAACGAACGGGTGCTGCTGTTTGCCGGGACTGCGCGGGTTGAATGACCTGTGGTGTATACACAAAGAGTGGGGACCAAGAGAATCATACGCCGCGCGCTTACTGCATCTTGCTTCCGCTTCCCGCAGATAGTACAACGACCCATCGTTTCATTGATACCACAAATTAATCATCCAAATATTTTCTCTACATTTTTGGCCAAAAACAAAAAGTTTCTCTTTAAAAAAAAATATACCCAATTCACAATTGGAAACAAACCTTCAATAAGCTGAAGGCGCATTGAGTACGAATTACTGGTACCGAATGCCCAAATATATCGAACAGAACTTATATTAAAAGTGTCCGTAATCACTTTACGCTTTATATACAAAACTGATAAAAAAAATATCAAAGCTAAATAGAGCCAATATTTTTACTGTAAAAGTTCGGAGACCTGTACTATCGTGACGTCAGTTACTGATGCGCATGTAAGGAAGTCAGCAGAAAACTAGGCACGGCACGGCACAACTCGACGTTCACATGCTATTTATTTTACGTAAAATTAAATAACTTGCTTATCGCCAATTCGCGATGCAATTTGTTTTTGTTTATTGCATTAAGATACAATATTGACCTCCAATTTACCACAAGTTTATCAAATTTGTTAATATGACTTGTTTCATCAAACTTAGCAATGCTATCCAAATAACAATACTATGTACGAGTAAGTACCTACATCAATGCATAGCAGGATTTCATTTTTATTAACAACGACCACTTTTATTTATTTATTAATAATTTCTACATAAACAATTAAGGTGGATTTATGCGGGATGTTCAAAAATAAAATATCTCGAAGTACACGCTTATTCTTTCGCTAGATTATGTGACCGCGTCTTGATTAAGCTATTTGACGGTGAGATAAATTATATTTATCTCTTACTTCATAAGAACATAAGAGAGTAAAACACAAAAAATAATTTATCTTATTGTTAGAGTCAAACGGCTTGTCAAAATATTGTCACATAAACTAACGAAAAGCATGAGGGTGTATTTCGAGTTTAAGATAGTAATATAGTTACCATTAGCACAGATTACTTATCCAGATTAGCCAACACCATTGTTAAATTAGCAATACATTTTGGAGCCAAAACCGCAGTACAGGAGACGACCACCTTCATCCCCCCACATGTAATTTTGGTTCTATTACTCAAACGAAGACCAGCAGTCTGGCGTAAATCAAACACGGATAGACGGGTGAGCGGGAAATCGCGGTTCTAATCCTGATTGCGTCGGATGTATGCTGTGATCTAAATGTCCAACATCGATTTGTGAACTATGAAGAAGGCAACGGGAAACCATCCCATTAATTCCCTAGTAAGGTCTTCTTGGCTTACCCTGGAGGATCGCCAATATCTGGATTTGGATAGGCATCTGAAGAAGAACTCAAACCAAAACTGGGCCCCCCTTCCTACATAAATTTTTACACTCTACTCAATGGGTAGTTAGTATCATCGTAGTAATATTACAATGGCATAATGTACGAGTATAATACAATTTTTCTATTTGACATTTCATAAAATATTTTAGAAGTGACATCTATGAAGCATATCCAGTCTTCTTTCTTCTTCTTCTTTTCAACTTTTTCTCTATCAACTGTTGGTTGTAGGCCTCTTTTTTAAACTCTCCCCAAGTATGGGGAGAGGGGGTTTTGCTCATAACTCACCGCACTGGGCAGACGGGTTGGCGAGTAGTCTGCAGATCAAGTTTGGACTTTTTAGATCACAGCACATATCCGACACAACCAGGATTAGAACCGCGGTTTCTCGCTTTCTGGTCTATCCGTGTTTGATTTACGCCAGACTGCTGGTCAAGTGCTGGTCAAGTATCTAGTGGTTTCTCATAATTCAGTGTTGTGGTCTCCCCAAGAAGCACGCTAGTAGTGGTCGTCTCCTGTACTACGGTCTTGTCTCCAAAACGTGGTACCAATTTTAATTTATTTTGTTTTACAGTTCAATTTGGAACAACTTCCAAACAGGAACTTGAAGAGTAATATTAATACGATTAATCAATTTTTTTTGCAGCAGTAACTCAAATTATAATGTAATTAATTACATATTTATATTGTCCTCCTACTTTATCCGTGAAATAGTCAAAATAAATATCATCTCGTGCATTTCAAATCAGTACACAATTTGAATGAACTTTGCATATGATAATTATTGCAAAGACAAATTTTCTACACATCGGCACTATCACGCTTAAGTTTTTATTTAAACGGCAAAATGTTTTGAAAAGATCTACCACTTCGTTATCAAGTATACAATACCACAAAAAAGATGTGTAAATACCGTAATGTTTTAAAAATGTATTATTTAAAATTATTTAAATACTTTCAAGATCTTATTTTTGTTTTGGATTATATTAGTGCAGCTTCATCCGAAACACCTTAATTCTCGTTTCCGTTATATTATTTGCATTATGAGCAGGACAATAACTTTTTCCGCTTCGACATCCCGTTTCTCGTGCAAAATATCTTCGGGGTGAAAAATTCTCGCACGGTTTAAAATTTCAAGATGGATGATATTATAAATTTATAAGACAGGTGAAAAAACCTGTAAATGATACGACATTTCTTTGTGAGGTGAAACATTCCTGCTCTGTAAACGGTACAAAAGTTTACTGCTGTTTGCAGAAAATTCGCTGTTGAGCGTAACCTTAGTATGGTGATGGTTGAAAAACTTGTAGTGGAAAAACTACAGATTGATGTGCAGGTTGATAGATATAATTTTTTGTTAACACGAAAAGCAAATGTTGTATAGTGTCGGGGGGCTGTTGGAAGTATTATATTAAGTATTCTACATTGCTTCCATTGACATAGTACAAGAAATAAAAGCATATGTATAGATTGCAATTCGCAGGTCATCTAGTTAGAAGTGATAATAAACGACAGAATATGGGACGAAACACTACAAGGAAAGAGACTACTTTGAAGACCACGACAAAAATGACAAGACGGCATCAACGGAGATGTTAGGATGCTAGAGGTATTAGACATGGATACATGAAAGGAGTCTGTACAAGACCATCAGAAGTGGATGCAAAAAGCAGCCAAGACCCACAACAGGTTATAGTGCTATGGATGATAATTGCTTCCATCGCGTGACTTTAAATCATTGTGTTTCAAAGCAACAACAATTTGTTATTTTAAACAAACTAATTCTTTATCAATAAATTCTGTATCAGCAAATCTTATAATGTTGTTATATTATTCAACCAGATTTCTGAAGACTTAATTACGATAATCAACGTCATTTTGTGAAAAAAGTGAGATAAACAGTTTCATTTACAAGAATGAGTTCAGTTTGCCAACTACCTCATTTTATTCAACCCAATTGTTTACAAAAGTAAATTGAATTTTTGGAGCCCCTTGAAACTGTAGAGGAGCTTCGTAAGGTTGTGGAAACAGAAGAATTTCTGTTTACAAAGATTCTTCAGCATTGACTTTTATGCAATTTAATGTTTTTGATCGACATTTAATCATTAAAATTGGCTCTAGTTTTGGACATATTAACTAGATACCCTAAACCAAGGATGTCCAACATTACCACTATGCGGCCCTCGCAGAACATTCCTAATCCGGCCTTGTATATGTTACTGTGAAGGACCGAAATTAGTGAATGTCGACAAATACCAAATGTCTTGGTGAAAGACCGAACATGTATTAATTTTATTATACATTCGAACTTTCACCGATATATGTCGACAAACACAACCGAGCTTCGGTGAATGTCGAAGTCTTTGAAAAACCTGGTTACAGTCAAACACAAGTCTTAGTCGAAAGAGACAATCAAGACATACAGAATATGATAACTGCATGGATGCAAGATAATGATTCAAATAAATGGTCAGAAGGTTTGCCGTTTGTCCAATTCTCCAAAAACACAACATATCACGAAGGAATACGACAGAGTTCATATAAAGCTATGTTTGGAGTTAAACCAAAAAAGGAGATATAGCATTGTCATCTCTCCTTTGCGGGCAAATTACAAACATTGACACCAAAGAACAGCTAAAAGCTTATGTTAATACTTATGAAGAAAATTTGGGTAGTGACCATATTAATGACCATGTGTCAGATGAAAGCGACGTGGATAACCAAATACCATTGGAGCGAATCCGCAACCTAGTACGTCTTCTTCTCAACTGCAAACTGATCCACAACCTAACACGTCTTCATATCAAGCATTGACTGAACAACACGAGCTAATTTCTTCAAAAAGAGTAGCCGCAAAAGAGAATCTTCTACTTCTAGCAACAAAAATGTTGCAAACCTTTAAAAAGAAGTTTTCTCCTGCACAAATTGGCGATACCGTAATAATTTAAGTCCCTGATGTCGATACAGACCTCCGAAATGTGTTAGCAGTTGTTGTTGAAATAGAGGATTCAAACTTTTATAAATTAGCAAACAAAAATGGTACCTTGAAGCATTTTTTTACCCGTAATCAGTTTGTAATTTGTAAAGAAAAGTTACTTTCTATGGATAAGGTTCCAAATCAAGAAATGTCGATAAGAGAAGCAACTTCTGCTAATTCAAGAAGTGGAAGGCAGGGCTATACACGTTGTAACTGCAAAAGGAAGTGTTCCACGGCTAAATGCAGCTGTAAAAGCATGGGCCTTTTGTAAAATTCAAAGTGCCATGGTAGTTTAAGTTGTTGCAATAAATATGATTGTCATACAATTTCTTGTTCTTTTTTATATTCCAGTTTAAAAATTAATATGTAAGGTATATGTGTACGTTTTATAGAGTTTTACGTATTGTTGTTTTCATTTATTAAAAAAATGTTTTGTTTTCAACATACACCATGAGTGCATAGTGAATGTCGACATTCGCCCGTGTAAATTAGAAATAATGATATTCGACCGATATTTCGAACATACGCCAAGCAACTTAGAGAATGTTGACATTCACCGGTGTATCTCGACATTCACCTGATTTCGGTCTTTCACAGTAACATATTGTCGTATATTTTTTTGGGATGAAGAAATTTATTGACTTATTTTTATTTTATATTTTTACTTTAAAAATTTAAATTGTAACGCCTCTGGTTATGATAGCAGAGGTGGGGGAATTTTTGATTTTGAAATGCATAGGGAGATTGGCGGACGACGAGTTCGACCGGATGGTCGGAATTTTCTAAGAGATTTTTTGATTTGTAAGTTTTTGGAAAAGAAGTATAAAATTATTTAAAATTTTAAGTTTCATTTATTGAAGGTCGCTTGTTGCGATTAGAAGGATTATTTTAGTACAATATATCAATGTTTTGTCTTTTATACAGCTACCAAGCATTGATGTACATAAGGCCGTATAAGCAATGTTATCAGCGGGCCGCATAGTGGGAATGTTAGACATCCCTGGTTTATGTTATCTATAATAATAATTATTAATATCTCCAAAATTAGAACTAATTTTATGAAACTGTTCATGTACTAATGCTAAAATAAACAATATTCATTGAAATATCCTTTCGCAAAAAAATAATTGTTTTTTATTGGGCTGTGTAATTATTCTAATTGCTGATGTGAAAAGTAAAACTAAGCATCCGAAAGTAACATAGGTTAAACAATGCACATTGAATTAATTGCAATTTCAACTCAACCCATACAATTGCATTCGAAAAAAGTTTTCAAAACTCAGGGAATTTGTGAAAAAATAAAATATTTCGGTCTGGTTGATTTGATTCTAGTTAAATTTGGGTCTTCTAAGACTGTGAACTCACAGTCCACAATAGTGCATTTTTGATAATGCAAAAGTGAATGCAATCCAAATCATATATCTACCAGGTCTGTTCAATGTACCTTAGATCGTTGTATTTTTGGTAGTACATTTAAAATTTGTATGATGCAACTTAATTAACAGGGTACCAGCTACAGAAAATATGGTTTTAAAGCTACGGACATTGTTCTCTTCGACATTGATATCTTCACTGACGAGGACTTCTATCTTTTGCAGTATCAGATCATCTTCTCTCAATGGGGGTGAGTATACACCACTGCAATTCAAAAGTTGCAATTCATTTTAAAGTTTTGTAATTTACAAATTATTAAGAAAAAGTATGTAAGCAGAAGAAGAAGGATAAATCATTTATTTAGCAATTGTTGAACAAACAGATGTAAAAAAAATGAAATAAAATCAAAAGGAGCGGTTATCCACCTACATGTGGTTTACTCTTATGTAAATCTCAAATTAGTTTTAACCAGATTAAAACTGACAAATTGAAAGCAAAAAATAAATTATAACTAATAAGTATAACAGAAGTTTGAAGTTTATGTTGCAATTTCATTACTTTACAGTTTACAACATAAGATTTTTATAAAAAAAATTGTTCAATTAATTATTTTCTTCTTATTTTTTATTTTAAAAGCATTTTCGATTTGTTATATTTTATTATTTGGTTAGGTACTGTTTAATACTCAATTTTGTTTTTCAGTTATAAATTTTAATTTGATTAAACTGAAGTTTTCTATAGATTAAATGAAATGCCTGCGTTAAGTAATGTCTTTCCAGGTTTATTTCCTTTCAGTCAATTTTGTTAACTTTTATTTTCATTAATTTTGATTTATCTTTAATTCAATGTAATTTTTATTTTTAACATTCAATTTTTGTATATAAGTACCAATTAAATTACAGTTAAAATTATTGTGTTTTTACTTTTCAATGATTAATGATCATGTTATAAAAATAATCTTGAGATATTTAAAATAGTGTCTATTTTGCATAAAATTCCAGCAGATAAAACTTTTTCATCAATTTTAATAACATTTTGATAAAATGCATATTATTTAATAACACAACGTAATGATTATTGTAACACCAAGTAAAAATAAAATAAAATAAGTTAATAATAAGTATTTCCCACGGTGTGCATTTATTTTGACGGTCACAGATGGTTTTCGGCAATGGAATCAACAAATTCTGGCTTGTGATATTTTAATCCTAATAAATTTCATAGGTGTTAAGAATTTTGTATTTTTTAATTTCCATGAGGTTAGCAAAACCGCTAGTCTGATACCCTAAACTAAGAGGGCGCTTGCAAAAGCTTTTCACACTTTTTTATTATCACAAAGTTGTTGTAGTATATTATACAGTCAATTATCAAAAAGATTGAGTTTTTGTTGGAAAATTGGTGAGTACAGTTTAATTTTCACAAAACCAGTACGGGTCTGAAGATATTAATTTCATGAGTAGAATCATGAATAAGAATGAAACATGTAATCCGGTAAGGTGTTCTTAGATTTTATAAAGTTTTTTGCTAATTGTTTCAATTAACGTCGAATCTTAAAGACCCTGATTGTGGCTGCTTTTGTTACAACGATTTGTAAGAAGTATAAAAATTAATATCTACCTGTAGATTATTTATGATCTATTTTTAACTATTTATAATTCTTTATAATTTTTATGATTTCAATGAAACTAATAACTAACTACGCAATTTTAAATATTATATTAATCAGATTTAATTTAAGTTTAGGGTTCATTTTTTTTGTTCAGTAAAAGACAATAATTATAAAGGGATACACAGTCACCCCGTTTCTAAAATTTATTTGGGGCAACTGGGCACTATAGCGATTGAGGAACTGGGCACTAGGTAGGATCAATACTGTCTTATACAGTACCCTATTACCCTAAATCACTAAAAGTTAATTTATTTGTACTCTTTTCAGATGAAATGAAGAGGAATTACGTGCGTAAAACTGCAAAAGGAGTTGATGAGAACATATACAAAAGATTTGCAACCTGCAGGTGGCTGAGAGACTCTCGAGGCTGTGGCAAGAATAGACGTCAGTGTACTTCTCACTTACAACTGCTATTAAAATATTGAAATTTTTTATTAAATATTATTAAATAACAAAAGAACTCTCCAGATATTAAAAAAAATTTTTTTACAATTTCAAAATTTAAGGGAAGAAGTTCCCACTTACCCCAATGACACGGAGAACTAGGTAGGTATACATGCGTTTAAAAAACATTTGAGTCCTTTTTACTATTTATTAATTAGTAATTAGTTTCAAAAATTGTTGCTTATAAACTTATAATAATGTCAGTTTAAAAAGTAAAATCTACTCAGCACTTTTAATTTGTTAATTTTATTTTTATTTTATTATTTTTTATCCTTATGTGGCGCTTTTCACCGCATAAATAATTATAATCAATTTTTATTAGCTGTTGATATTTATTAATTTAGTATTCTTAAATTATATAAAAATTACAAGCTTTTTTGAAATGTCTATAAAAATAATAATAATTTATTTCCTAGTAACAAATAATAGTAATATCTATTTTTTGTATTTTTAATTACTTGATCTAAAAATTGAAATTAAAATTGAACGATGCTGCCACACTTTTATTATAGTATAATAAAAGGATAAAAATTATAGCTGGAAAAAATGTCTCAACTTAAAATACATTTGTTATGTTTTAAATCGGTTACTAATTCAAATACCTACTCATTTATATATTTATTATTTATATGTTTAATATTATTTTACTTATACTATACTAGGTATTCTTTTTATTATTTTTTATATTAGGCTTCTTTTTATAATATAATGCGGTTTAAGAATAATATTTATATTGGTTTTAACATTACTTTGGAATTTTCTTTTAAATTAGCAGGTTATACCTACATACATTTAATTCATTTTTCAATTTCTAAATAATTATTAACCACTACGAGAACTATAATATTGTCTTGAATGTGGTTTTTAAAGTTATATTAATAATTGGAAACAGTTTTTCATTGAATTTTGTGTTATCTTGGTTATATTAATAATTGCATTTTAATTTTAAAATTGATAAATAATATCTAAAAGTTACGGTTTATTTGTAAGACTATGACAAAAATGCATCATCATAGATGCATTTACATACAAGAATTAATTTTGTAAATTCAATTTATTTTAGGTTTAAATAATAAACTTTTATTGAGGTTGACGCCATCTGCTTATGAAATATGTCATTTACAAATATTTGAAGTAGGTTTCTATATAAGTCGAGGTATAATATTTATAAAATAAATGTATAGGTGGAGATTTTGATCTTTTGCGTGGAAATCTTATCTATTTATTAGAAGTTCAAAATTAAAACACAAATTTTCAAAGAGTTCTGGACGGTGAACAGTAAAGAAAATTTGGCCGCATTTTGAATGAGTGCCGTATCTTGTTTTGATTATTATGAATTAACTTCGCGATTAAATTCGTTTTTGGTGTCAAAATTTTTAAAAGGAAGAGGGTAAAACAAGGAATAATTTGGAAACACATTACTGCATGTTTATTTGTACTCCTCAGTAGCATTTTGTACCGACAAAGTAGTAATCAAATGGTTTGGTTCTCCTAAAGCACAAAATTTGTCAATAGTTTGGCAATCTGACACTGGGTCTCAATAATTTTAGTGCAAGTGAGAGTTGTCTAAATAAGTTTAAATCCAGACCTAATATTGTTGATCAAGTACTCAGCGGCTAATCCGCAAATGAAAAATTGGAAACGTTTAGAGAAGCATTGCTTAATCTCATAGAATCTTAAAATCCCAATGATGTCTTCAATGCAGACAAAACGGGCTAATATTCCAGGCACAGAGAAAAAAAAATTTAATTGGAAAAAAAATCCACATTACTTCAGAGTATTAAAATCTTTTATACTGGATTATTACATTAACAAGAAAGCATGGATGACTAGCCAAACTGTCCAGGAATGGCTATTACATCTCGAAGAAAATATTTCAGTTTAAAATAGGATTAATTTTGGATAACTGTTCTAGCTATTCTAAAGATATTCAAACACGTTTAAAGTTAGCTTATTTAGCACATTTTTCTCTAAATACAACACTATACTACAGCCTATAGATAGACATAAGAATCATAAAAAATCTGAAATTTTACTACAAAAACATATCATAATTCGAACCATATTCATGTTTCAAAAAAATAATGAACTCCCTAAAATTAATTTGATGGACTACGTGCGATTTATATTAAAATCTTTGACGTGTGTAACCAAAGAAACAATTAAAAACTATTTCTACAAAGCCAATTTTGGACGCTGTTTAGACTGGGAGAATGAAGATTTGATATCATTAACAGAGCTGAAAAAAATCGTTTGTAAAAGACCATTGAGTAACAGAATATATGTCGAACAGTCTCCAAATACTTAGTGTAAAGTGTGAAATAACAACTCCGGACGAAGTAAGAATATTATTCTGACCCTCTCCACTCGGAAAGCAATATCAAACCACCAAGGTGTAATTTTCGTACAGAATATTTACAAAATGTCACTATGTCCTCTCGTAAGGCGAGAGAATCTGAGAGAAAAAGAGAGTGTGTTCAGCGGGAACAGGAAAACTTGTAGTGTTAGAAGGAAGAGAAAATACTACGGAATATTTAAATCTTTTAAAAGAGGTCTAATAGCGTAAACGATTCATTCATTATTCGTTAAGCTTTTTACATTCTAAATAGAATATTGCTTTTCCCTCGGCTTTCCCTTTTTGGGAATTACAAATCCGATTGACGGGGTGGATTAGTCCTCACATTTCATAGTTCAGATAAATCAATATTGATTTCACTATAGCGTGTGGATGCCCATTGGAAGGCCGAGCTAAGAAATTTTGTATAGTCCGCGGTTTGAACTCAGAATTTCCGCTCTGTACTCAACCAGCGGTCACATCACTCCACGGCTGTGGGTAAACGATTACTTGGGGATAATTTTATCCTGCAACAAGGCAATACTCCTCCTAATTTATCCCAACAAATTCTAACATAGATATTAGCGTTATCTTACCTTTTTCTAATCGCTTTCCTATAGAAAACCACTGGACTATGCTTAAACTAATAATTTCTATAAAAAATCTCCCAGAAATTTTAGTTAATCTCGCATTTTAATTGAAGAAATATGGTTTAGTATTTCCAGCTCAGTGTAATAACTAATAAATATAATCAGTCATTAGCATCTCGATTTGCATCTACATGTCACTACAAAGCGGTGGGCATTGCGGCTACTAAACATGTCATTTACATTTAGACTCCTACCGCATTTTGCGTCTCCATGCATCGCTTACCTTTGCCCATTAAAATGATTTTAGCCGCCTCTAATTTTGGTTGCTCGTGTGTTTTGCAAACTGTGCAAACAATTTAAGCCTGTTTAAAGAAACAGATTTGCAAGCTCATTATCATCACCATTTTCTTCAAGGGTTAGGTCGCTATTCCGGTCCATGTTTTTCTTGGTGATCATACATCTTTGCGTCTTTGAGGTCTTTTATACATCTATAGAGGGATGCTGCAGTTTTCCATTCTCTGGGGGTGTCCTCCCATGTTGTTCGGTTAGCAAATTTTTTCTTAATTTTATGTCAAAAAAGAGGATAATTTTGGGAGTAAAATGGATTTGTCCATTTTAAACAAATCAATGTTTTTGTTAGGAAAAACGTTAAAATACGTTTCTGAATTTTTATTTAGTTTAATGTTTCAAAGTGTGGCGGGCAGTTAATACATTTGAAGCTTCCTTGTATTAAGTGTGGAAAATACAGTTGATTTAATTAAATGTCGCACGCTTTATTGTCAAAAAATAAATAAAATGGCGTTAGTAGTCAGTCGCCGAAAAAATTTCACTTTATTAATTTTTTTAATTAGCATCGAAGAATATTATAATTTGTCCTAGAAAGACAATAAATAATTGCCAATATATATATAATAAACAATAATAATCAATAAAGTATTGGCAGTGAAAGAGACACAGTGGAAGTAAGCTCAGTTTCAGTAGCGACGTAAGACTTACGCGATCACGTACGGCCTCGCACTTGATTTCGAGATAGATACAAAAAAAAAGTTTAAATAGATTTTTTATTCAACTTCAAATTTTCTATTGGGAACTGCCAAGGTATATTTTTTTATACTTCAAATTCAACAGGAAGTCAACATTAAATTTTTTTTCAAATGGCAACATGTCTTTTTTAACATTTTTGCAATTTGTATCCAGGATGAACTTTTTTGTTGTAATGATTTATACTGATGAGTGAAGTATCAAACATCTAAAACATATAATTAGATAATTTTGATAGGATGAAGCTGTATTAGTTTAAATACAGGAGCTGTAGTATTTAAAAAGATATGACTAAAAAATTTAAAAATTAAAAAATTAAAAAAAAACCTTTTATTTAATTACAAAAGTGCACTAAAAGGTTAAAAATAATTTTAATAATGGCAAACAAAGCTTATTGAAAACATCAATATAAAAGCGTATGGGGTTAGGAATTTCGTACACCAACAGTGAGCCTGCTTACCCACCTATAAATAAATAGCCCCACGTTTTTATATTAATGTTTTCAATAAGCTTATTGTCTGCTTTTATTAAAATTATTTTTTTACTTTTTAGTGCACTTCTGTAATTTTAAATAAAAGGTTTTTTTTAAATTTTTTATTTAATTTTTTAATTCATATATTCTTTTGTTCAGGAAGTATATTTGAGGTTGAAACTTTTGAAATCCATACATGGTATGTACATATATACGTAGGTATATTTCATTTTTTATAGCACTACTTAGAGGTGTGCTTCATATTTAAATAATAGATTTACACTTAACTCTTTATTGCACGTAAATATTTAAAAGTATTCAGGATTACAGAAGTATATTTATGGTTATCAGTGGCGTAGCAAAGCGATATTTAGTTATATTTTAAATTTTGTAGACTGTCCGTCCCACCCTCATAATTAATAACTAACAATAATAATAATAATTTTTAATTTTACTTTATTTAATTCAAAAACAGACATTGTATATGTCGGTGTATTTGATAGAGCGGGGATATTCGGTTAAAGGCATTTTCTAGTTCTAGTCAAGTGTAGTTGTTAACTTCTGAAAAGTCACACTAAATTTTTTTGACACCTAAATTTTGGGGTTTTTATTTTAGTAATCTTATTAGCAAGGTTGCATGGCAATATATTATAATAAATGAAAATTAAAACTCGGGGCCATATTCCACAAAACATCGGTAGTTCCGCCAATGGTTGTAATATTGTAATTTACATTATTTTAAAATACATAACGAAACATAATAATTAGTTAATGTGGGTATACACTTTACTGTTAGAGTTAAAAGATTTAAAATTTTCCATCTTTCTGTTTACTAAGCAATGAAGATGTAAATTGATAAAATAATATTTTTTTAACGCTGGGTTTATTACCACCTGGTTATAAAAGGCCAAATTATCTATTATATAGTAAAAGTTTCACAAAACAGCTAAAAGCTGTTTTTTGCAAGTTTTTCTCCAATATTCTACAAAATATATCATCCATTCAATTCAGAAAAAATCAAAATACAATGAGTAAAATTATTAATTTAGTCTCTCTCTCAGATTCCTTCGTCCTACGAAAAGACATAGTGATATTTTTTCAAATGTTCTCTAGGCAAATTACACCTCGGTGGTTTGCCGTTGCTTTCCGAGTGGAGACGGTCAGAATAATATTCTTACTTCACCCGGAGTCGAACTGGGTTTTCTGTATTAGCAGTTTGTTTTTTTTTAATTTAGTTAATTAACTAATTTAGTACCCACTTTCAAAAATGTATAAATTGATATTAACTATTGTTACAGGTTTTTTTTAATACTTTTAGAAAATTAAAGCAAGTGGTCAAAACCGGTGCTTTACCCCACTTTTATGTAACTCATAATTTAAACTAGATGGAATAACCGGGAATTTGAATTTATTAAGTTAAAATTGGGATTTGTTGACATTGTATTGTTTAATAAATAAAGAGGTCAGTTATAGTTTATATGGAATTCAGATCAGTTCCACACAAAATACTTTTATTTAAATTAGCAGTTTCTTAACAATGAATAAAAAAATCTATTGCATGAAATGGTATCAATTTATTCATATTAAGTAAATCTAATTTGAAATATTTCTACACTGTATAAGAATAAGAAATATTCTAGTCTTGGTGCTATGTACACATACAATTAAAACACATCGTTAAATGATGGTTACCAAATCTTATGCAACAGATACACTTTATTAAATAGCGTGCTTAAGGTACGGTTACAATTATTGCATGTCTTTCATTTTTACCTTGTGACCTGATGACCTATGAATCCCGTTCGATTGATACTTCATCTTCTTTTAGTACGACGGTAAACATTCATAAGTAAGTTGTGCAAGTAACTATTTAATGCTATTTATTTAAATTCGGGGTCTTTATTTATAATAGTTCGGAATGTTGAGCAAATTACCTGCAATTTTAGTGCTTTGGTGTACAGTACTTCAAGTTCAGGTTTGTACCTATAAAATTTGTTAACAAATTTATTTTTGTATTATTAATCTTTGACTCAAAAGAGGGGTATAAATGAATTTATAATTTTTGAATGTTTGTCGGTAACATCCCTAATTATTTTTAAAAATTCTAAAACTTCAATAATTTATTGTGTTTTTTTTTCAACAATATCAGAATTCAAACTTAGGATAATATTAGCTACATACTAGAGCATTGTGATAGATTACAGGGGTGGCTAAGTTTCCTGGTTGAGCTGCAGCAGAAAAGTTGATGTTTAAATCCTTGGATTTAATTTTAACTTTTAGAAATTTGAAGAATTAAAAATAATATTTATTTATTCTTTTTTTTTTAATTAACGAGTTTTTAGTTATTATGACTATATTATATAACACCTATAATGGCAGTTACACAAAAGTACAATTATCGAAAATGGTTAAAATTGGAAACCGATGCTAATTAAAAAGTCATTCGAAGTAAATCTTTAATGTTCTTGAAAACTTCAAGGTCAACCGTATCAAATTTTACGGTGTTGATATTTCTTTAGCATTCTACATTTCAAAATAAGAAGTGGAATACCTGAAAATTCTAAAGTCTGTCCATTTTAGCGTGAAAATGTTAACAAAATAAGGTGGGCTAAGAGCAAATCAGTTACGTTCACGGGCTGGTAACCCAAGGTTTGAAATTTAAAATAAATAAAACTGACGAAACAAAATTATTAGGCTGTAAAATTCATGATATAAAATTTACAAAAACTCATTCAATAAACTCAATTTAGTTTTCATTAAACGCAATCAACAAAAACAATCAAAAATTCGCTGCAGCGGGTGAAAAAAAGGTTAAGTCATTTTTTTCGAAAATGGGTTTCTGTCATTTTTGGAACCTATAAGCGTTCAATAATAATTTTTATTTTTATAATTATAAATAATAATTGACAAAAATGACAAAAGAAAAATGACAAAAACCCATTTTCGAAAAAAATTACTTAACCCCTTTTTCACCCGCTGCAGCGAATTAATCTTCTGTTTATAGGTGGAACTAGGAATGGAGGTAGGGGGGTTGTGCTTACCAAAATTAAAATTAGCCCCCCAAAAAATTTCAAAAATTATTAGTTTTTAATGGCGATATTATGATAAATGGATTAACTTAATATTCACGGGTTGGGTACAGTTCAGCGCAGCCGTTTCGGCACAGGAGATTTGACGCAGACCCGCTTCGGTGCCAGTACAGTTTAACGAAAACCCAATTGGGCTTGAATACAGTTTGGCGTAGACCCGTTTTGGCGCGAGAGTAGTTCGGCGCAGAACACTAGCGTAGAAATTTAACAATACGGCATAGGTACACCTATAGAATTCAGTTCTAAATTAAAGAACATTGAATAAATTAAATTTAATAATTTATTTAAAATAAAGAATACCTATGTCGTACTGTTAAATTTCTACGCTAGTGTTTTTGCTTGACAGTCGGAGCATAGTGGTCACGCGAGTTGACTATGACCGCTAAATACCTGGTTCGAATCCGGGTGAAGTAAGAATTTTATTCTGGTCGTCTCTCTGGTTCTCTAGGCTGGGAGTTTTTCGTCGGGCTGGCTCACCTGTACCAAAACGGCTGCGCCGAACTGTACTCAACCCCTTTCCGCATTGGAAGAAGTGACAGCCACGGTGCTCATAGCTTGAAATTTAATTTAAATATTTCACGATAAAAAATTATCAATGGAATAAGACCAAATTTATGGTCAGTAACTTAATTTTTATGTGTTTTATTTCAAAATTTCAAAATCCGGACCCGCTTAAATAGCATCTTTTACAAACCAATACCATGTCATTTTTACTATCTTTATTATTGCTTGTCAAAAAAAAATAGATAGTTGTGTGGCCTTCGGCCGCTATATGAACATTAATCTAACATTACAACAATTGCATCAATTATGCATTAATAAGATGCCAAAAGGCGATCTATGTCAGCTTATTTTTAATAATAATACACTGGAAAGTTAGGGCAGTCTGTCGGCCGTCCTGACTTTATATAAAAATAATCTAACACTGTTGAAATAAATATTTATTAATTACTAGGAGGTTTAGCGGTCTTCGGCCGCGTTGATTCTCTTTGAGTATTAGATATGGTTGTTCGGTCTTCGGCAATACCCGTTTATAAAAATTTTGTTAATCCATTCATGCGCGTCACAAATTATGAAAAAACGTAATAAAACTCTTTTGGATAGGTTTTCTTAAAACCCGTTCCTAGTGCTCACCCACGTTCATATAAGAAGCTCATACGTCTGTCGGTCACTCTGATTTTTTTTATTAAGTAAGTAGATTTTTAAATAATTTGAATTTATTATAAACTGTGTAAAAAATCATAAAATAATAATTATCTCTTTTTACCTAATTTAAATTTTTGTATTCATTCTAGCAATTTACTGCGAAGTAGTAATTTTCTTATATTTATTTTCAATTATCTTTCACTTCTTCAATATCTTCTTCGGTATTAGAAAATTTATCATATTGTTCACCTTCTGATTGTCTGTATTCAGTTTTAATTTCTGCCGCTTCTTCAAGAATGTCAGTTAAATCTTGATTGATAGTATTAACCCATTGTTTATCATCAATACAATAATTAATATTTTGAATTTGAGATTCATCTTGATTTACTTCTTCTTGAATGTTTGCTTTATTAACTTCGTCGATAATTTTATTTTCGGAATTTTCAAGTTCCTCTGAATATTCTTCAACTTTGTCATCTTTTTTGGGAGTTTTTTCCTGTTTTACAGGTTGTTCTTTATTGGCCAGCTGTTTATCGGCATCCAGGCATATATTTTCTAAAATTTTGGATTCATTTTTGATTTTTGGATTACCTATAACATCAATACTGGCACTTTCTGTATTTTCAATATCATCGAAATTTTTCTCATCTTTTTCAGAAGGTTCTTCTCTTAGTAATAATCTTTCTTCAGTGAATAAGAGCAAACATTTACTATTTTCTGTACTAACATCGATACATTTATCCTCTTTAATCGTTGATTGTTCTTCTGTAATATCTTCTTTTTGCCCCAAAGCTTCATCAAGTTTACGTTTATTACTTCTGCGATATCTATAATAATGTTTTAAGTGAAGTTGTTTACTGCAATGTGCAGAAATAACTGCCTCAAGTTTATTTTTATCCACTTGTGGTAGATACACATTACACATTTTGCAATAATAAGCTTCAACTTTATAAACTTGTTCTCTTCCAACAATTATCAATTCCTTTCTAGGTTTATCAGCAATTGCATCATCGGCTTTTCTATCTTCTTCATCGATAACATTCGTCTTTTCAGAGGAGCATCTTTTACCATCAGTTTTATTTACATCCAAACAAGCTTTCTTTCTAAGATGAGCAAGAGAGCAAATGTGACTTTCATAAGCCACGTGACTTTTCAATTTGAGTTTACAAATTTTACAGTCGCGCATCACAAAATCTTTGATTTTGTTATGGTATTTAGAAGCTTCGTGCGTAGCTTCAGCTTGTTGATGATTTAATCTACATAGCGAACAGTAACTAGCGGAAGGGTTCAAATCATCAGCTTCTGCTTCTATTATTTTTTGTGCGCTACGCTGATCGACACGAAGTTTAGCCAAAACAGAATTGCGTTTCAGAACAACTTGTCTAAAAACTTTTAGATGTCTTGCACTTTTTAAGTGCAAGGTGTAACTTATGGAAGTCAAATATTTCAAATTACAATGCGGACAAACCAATGCATTACTTGTGCCATTCCTTTTCACAGATTTCTTGTTTCCACTAACAACTGTTTCATTTTTCCGATTATCATTGGATTCTTTTTCCGTTTTTATTGTTTCACTTTTCATTTTCTTAATGGTTTTGATGACATTTTTCTTATCGTTTTCTGATTTGTAGCTATTGTGTACCGCAGTTCGTCTTGAGATAGCATTTTGAAGTGGTTTCAATTTCAGGCTTTTTCTGTATTCAGATGGCGTAGAACTTAAATTAGACTCTTTATGAGATAATATGTTACGGCTGTTACTCTCTAATCGGCTTCTACGACGAGATCGTTCTCTTGGTCTCTCCAATTGTCTTTCTCTTGAGTTATTTCGCTTTATGCGCGAATGTACTTCTCTATGGTTACTCGATGGCGGTGATCTATTTGACATGTAAGTTTTATCTCTTCTTGAAAATGAGTTAGATGGTCTGGTTTCTCTTGAACGATTTCGATTTTCTCGTAAATCATTATGGTGGTATTCAGAAGTTACGTTGTTAAAGATTTCTCTTTCGGCGTTATGGTAACCGTTTGAAACATTTGAATTCCTTTCAAACTCGGGAAAATACTGCTCGTCTTGTTTCCGATAATTGGTTCTTAACATGTTGGATTGAAAATTCACGAATGAATCATGTGTTGGATACTCAGAATATTCGTAAGTATTTGGTCTCATCCGTTTAGGAAGCGGTGAACGATCTTCTCTACTTCTATGAGATGGCATGCCAGATCGATAATAAATATGATTATCATTGGGATTACTTCTTGGTTCTTCGAAATATCTGGTATTTGGATTGTAACCTAAACGAGAATCCACAGAATTCGGATATATCGCAATATTTTCCGAGTTGTTGTTTTGTTGGAATCCCATATCATACGAAGTATGAAGATTGTTATATAAATTGTGATCTCTTTCAGGTATTTCTTCCCATAAGTTTCTGTTAAGATCACTATTGTAATGAGGCGATAATCTGTGACCTCGAGACATGTCTATCGGATTAAATTTTGCACGAATAATTCTTGAAATTAAAGTTATAAGTTATTACTATTGTTATTTTGATTTTTCTCTTATGTTGCTTAGTTACATTATATAGTGCATATGTAGTAGTTATAGTATAAGCGCTGCCAACTTAGTAAGTTAAATTTTGAAAAAAATTTTAAATGAATTCCGAAGTTCAGGTCCGCCGCTAGGGTCCTTAGCGCTAGCCTGCAAATAAAAATCAAGGGCCTCCTTCACCACTTCCGCTCACAAGTCAAAATAATTTTTATAAATCTATGACTGATCAGGTAGTTTCGTCATATTATATGAAATATAAGGAGTTCAAAACGAAATAATAGCAAATTTAAATGTGGCTGCAGCAAAAAAAGATACGCAGTATCATACCTTATAATATTGAGCCCGGATTTATAGGTACCTACCTACTAAAAAGCGCGTAAAACGTTTATAGTGTTAATAAATGTTTTCTATTGAAAATAAACTTTTAAAATTGGTGAGTTATGGTAGAACTTAAAAAGGTTTTCTCCTAAATTGGATCTGTGCTTAGCTCAGTTATTTCACTTTCAGTGTAATATAAGATCGATGGATCTGTTAGTGCTTATAAATCCGGGCTCTACGTTATCTACCTTGGAGTATCCTATCTAATCTTAGCGATTTTGGAAATTTATTCAGAGGCTTGTGGAGACTGCCACAGCATGTCAAGAAAAAAAACTGAAAATAATAAAGCGCATGCGTCGCTGGGTGTTGAACAGTTTTATGATACAGAGTGGAAAGTAACATAGATCTTTAAATCGCATTTTTAGAGACCGGATTCAGGGTGAAGTTTTTCGTTTTAATGATGTATGCAGGGTGAAGCATCATCAAACATCTAAAATATGTATGGAGAAATCTGATACGATGAAGCTGTATTAGTTTAAATACAGAAGATGTATTGAAAAAATATGACTAAGAAATTAAAAAATAAAATAAAAAAATTAAACAAAACCTTTTTTGAAAATTAAAAAAGGGCACTAAAATGTAAAAAATATCATTATTAAGAACAAAGAAAGCTTCTTGAAAACATCAGTATAGAAGCATTGAAGTATGAATTTCGTTTACCAACAGAGAGCCTGCTCAAAGTGGTGCACAGTGGGGTAAGATCTCAGAAATGTTGGCAAAATTCTGAAACTTGCTAAATCAATAACAAATAGATTTAAGTTTATAAAAAAATTGTTTAAAAAAATTAGAGGCAACAAGGTGCTTGTTACTAAGAGAAGGTTGTTATTGTGTACCCTTTATAGTCTCAACAGAAGATGGCAGTACTATGAACCTACCATCATTTTAGCTTGTGGAAGCTAAAAAGGATACAGTACTTTTATTTTAGGGTGTTGGTCTTATTTTAGGCTTATTTTCAGTTTTTGTGGGAAACAGTTATACGTACCTACCAAAAAACTTTTTTTTAAAAATATCGTTAATTTATTCATGCGCGTCTTTTCTTTAAAACTTTTGGGCCAAAAAAACGCATTTTGCATACTTAAATTTTTTTAGACTTTTTGTATGTCAAAAAGATACCAACAACAAATTAAAAAATTCAAATCTCGTCTTTGTGGAATTAGTTGCACCTAACACCTATTTTTTGCGTATTTCTCCTGTACTACTAACAGATGGAGACGGTCTAATACAGAAAACCCAGTTCGACTCCGGGTGAAGTAAGAATATTATTCTGACCATCTCCACTCGGAAGGCAACAGCAAACCACCGAGGTGTAATTTGCCTAGAGAACATTTGAAAAAATGTCACTATTTCCTTTCGTAGGACGAAGAAATCTGAGAGAGACTAACAGATGATTTTTATTGGATTATGACAGCTAATAGATGGTTTTTATTGGTTTGTTAAATTTAACACTTTATTAAATGTTTTATGAAACCAGTCATAAAACTCTTATTTAATTTAAATAAGTAACATATTATCTTTATTAAAAAAACAATTAAAATGTAAAAACAAGCAAATAATAAATAATGTAAGGACAATTTTGCTTGTTAACCAATTTCTTCTGAATGAAAATAATTTCATCGTTCATTGAAACACATTTCACGATATCTGGTGGTTAAGTAAGTGGTCCAAGAACTGCTTACAGAATTTCATACGATGTTCTTGATCACGTTCAGGCAGATGAACAAGTGATCTGTCAGATTTTTAAATTCTAGAATCTCTATATTAAATAAATATATTATTATAAAATACGCTCAAATTTATATATTTTATGACGCTACCATTTCGTCAATTCCGTGCTTTATGTCTATTGCGGAATGAAATTTACAGGCGTGATATGATCCATTTCTTGCTTAGTAACTTCACGACTAACTTCACAAATGGGTTGGGTGATAAAAATTAGGAACACACATCTTCTCAAAAGAGTCAATGACGACATTGCTCGAAAATAAAGTATATATGTATATTAATTTGCAAAAAATAAAATCAAAATTAAGTGGAATTTTTCAAAAAACTTTTGTTTCAATTTTAATATTATTTTATTTCAATCTTTCCAAGCTCACTATATTTGTTTCTTCAAATAAGTAACAAACAATTTTACAAGTGTTATAGTAATAATAATAATTAATAAGTAATAAATAAAAATGTTATAAATTAACAAGAAAATTTGTTACAGATGTGAAATCAAAACTATTTTTAAAATTAAATAAGAAATCTTCATTCATCATCAGCACTTAAATTTTTGGTGTCAAGGATTTTAATGCACAATATTTTTAAATTCCTTATTATAAATTTTTAAATTCGTTAGATTTCTATTGATAATAATATGTGAATGGAATCCACATAGCCACAAATGTGTTCTTACTCTTACTCCCCTTACGCAAAGTTAGTCAGTGAAGGGATTTAAGACAAAGATAGTAGGCCTGTGAAGAAAAATTAAAATCATAATTTATAATTTTGTACTTTCAAGGTCAGCGATATTAGAGAATCATAATTATTATCAACAATCCAAAGCCGCAACTATTAAAAAATTGCTTCTAATTACATTAGATACTAATTATAATATTATAATATTGCCTAAAAAAATTTATAGGTGTTAAATAACATTATTTATAGCTTAATAAATCAATAATGATGATTGCTTGTCTAATACAACCAAGTTATGCAGATTATCATTCTATAAGTCTCTAGTGGTTTAATAAACGCTTTTCTTTATTACTGTTACAGTGGTGATACCCCTTAAGATCCTCGGGTGCACTAGTAAAAATATGTATGGAAACTCATGCACATTAATTTGCAATTTTATGATTGCAAATTTAAAACAATAGTTTATTATTACTATCTTTTTTTGATAAAGGAAAGGTTGCTATTATATTATGTCAAATTACTAAATTTCATAGTGTTCAAAATTCAAAAATAATAATTTGGGTGGGTATTAGGGGAGCCTTGAAAGTTATCTTATAAATTTAGATGTTGCTAAATGAAAACGTTTGAGAAGCACTAAAAACTTGAGTTTTTACTTCAGTTGGACTGATAACTAATTCCACCTGTGGATATATTTCGCATATTACTTATTATCCAGTCGTTTTTAATTAATTTTTTTTTTCACTTCGTGTGTTTATCACAAACAATAATTATAACAATTTGTTGTTAATAAATTATTAATTCATTTAAAGGTCTAGGATAATGGTTTACCATCTAAACTTGACCTGAGACCTGCAATTACTTTTCTACCACTTTTATACATTTACTTATATACATTTACTAGCATTTACATATTTAGATTAATTGAGCCTTTAGGCTTATATCATTTTCTACAGAGCTGCTAATATCATGGCTAATAGATAAAGCAGCGGCTTATGCTGATGGTTATTTATATTTTTTATAACAATAGCAAAATTAATTATACAACAACGCATTTTTTAAGCTATTAATTTCAAGAATTACAATTTAAATAAACATAAAAAATGACAAATAATTAAGGTGACCAACCGTCCTTCTATTATTTTAATTAATTTCTAAATCCTTCTATTATTGTTCTCCTTTTTCGTGAACCGTCTTCCTCTGAAAACCTGTTTTTCTTTTGTTCTCATTTCTACTTCTAAAATAAGAAAATCTTCCACGCATATTTCTCGGAGGAAATTTATGCTAGGGGTTAAAGAAGAACAAGGGTTAAAGAAAAGTCATCAAAAAAAATTTTTATTTTGTTGAATCTTATAAGCGTAAATATGCTAAAAATAAGAAAAGGGTTCCGTTGTTTTCTTTTTTTGTACCAAAAATAGTTGGTCTCTTTAAATTAATTAAATATAAAAAAAATAATAATAAAAAAAAATAGCCGTCCCGGGACGCCCGGCAGATGTGGAACATTTAAATTAATATTAGAATTTATAATTAATAAAAACCAATAAAAAAATATGGAATAAAATAATAGAAAAAAGAATAGGGTTTTCTTAATAAAATCAATATTTTTTTCTTATATATTTTTTAAGAGACGATTTACACGTAGAGCAAATTTTCATCTTGTTAATATGTTCATGTGCAGATGTAGGTTTCTTCAAATCCTTCTCAAACCAAAGTCGATAACAGATTGAGCAAGCGTGTCCGAAGTGATTATTTTCAAAGATATCGATAAAGTATTTATGAGCAAATTTATGTAAATGAAAGTTACTGTAAGAATTAGAATTTTGACCTTCAATTGTGTGAAAAGCCGATGTCGTTCTTCGAAACCTGTCATTATGTGTTTCTTTAAAATGTTTTATATTGCATTGTTGTTGTAGAGTGCTGGTGAAATTCTGTGATATTTCTCGTATTCTTGTATGATATTATCATTAGAAGAATTCAAATTTGGTGGTCCTTTGGTATAGAAATTTGGTAATTGGAACGATTACATTTAGCAGCGGTTGCAGAAATCGACTGTAAAATATTTTGATTTAACCTACTGTCTCTTTTGCGCTTGTTTATTTCTTCTTTGTGCCTTTTATAAGGCTTTTCTGTTGCTGCATAAGGTTGCTGTTTCGTTTTCGTACTAAAAAAATAAAGTAAAATAAGGGCAATAAGGGCTGAACTTGTGTCAAGTTCAATTCAAAAACGAATAATCGTAGAAAGTTGAAATTTTCAGCATATACGTAAATTATGATTTTACTTTACATAAGCTATTTTTCATTTTAAAATAATTAAAATAAAAATTTTTTTTTGATAATTTTCAATAAAATACACTTTTGTTGTAAATATAAAATAGCTTATGTTATGTAAAATCATCTTTTATGTATATTCTGAAAATTTCAACTTTTTACGATTACTCGTTTTTGAGATGAACTTGACACTAGAATTGAAGCAATGTACATGAAATTTCAAATTTTAACCAATCAAAAGTAAAGGATCAATCAATATCAATAAAATGCACCAATAAAATATCACTAAGCAACTAGTGACATCTGTTGAATTTTATTATCTATTCCAATTGATCTAGGACCTTAATATTAAGAGCTAAATTTTTCAGTGAGTCATTACTTTTATACAGAGAATACCTCCACAAAATTTGAAAAAAATCCGCGGGGGTCACACTTAAAAAAAAACTTTATTTGGTGGATATATAAATATAAACCCATATAAATATATTTTTTTACAAAAAGTTTTACCAAATATTGTAATTCACTGTAAATTATTTATTGTCGTTGCACTGCAAAAAGCAACACGTGATTTAATTTATGTTTTAAATTTAAAAATTTAAATTAGCTCACAAGGCCCACAAAACCGTTCCACTACAAAAAACGACCATAACACCCGTGGGCAAAAGTCTATAAGTGGAACGCTAAATTACACGACCGCGGCGCGGTCGTCGTGGGCTTTAAGTGGAACCCACTCTTAGAGAGGCAATAAAGCAGCTTGTTTCTTTTTTTATCATCAATTTTTCCACATCAGTTGTAAGACAATCACCTGAAAAAAGAAACTCAGGAGATTCTTGCTCTCGGAACTTAATAAAAAGCTAGTCACCCTAAGGTCAAGTGTTTATTATGAGGCATGGTGAGGTTTATGAGGTTTATTATGAATGATGGTACACAGAATATCGCGCAGCAAAGTGACGCTACTTCAATCTAACCACCAATATTATTTACTTAAGGTTCGAAACTAAGTACAGGGAGGTGCAAAATATATATTTAGAAATATTAAAAAAAAAATATTTTAATTAAAGTAGCAAAAAAGCATTATTTTATTCAAATTTTGTGTATTCAATGTGTGAATTACATTTCACTTCAGTTAAAAAAGAATTTAACATTTAGTATTGTTGATTATTCTTTAGTCACGAAAATATCTTTGTCGTCTGAAAAACAAAAGCATTTTTAAAATAATTGTAAAGGTATCGAAATTGATCAAGTATTTATTATAAGATTATTATTGCATTACACGATTTATAAAAATTTAAGGAGCGTTTGCCATGACATTTACAATTTAATAATTGTTAATTTTAGAGAGGAACTTGCCATAAGAAGAGCAATTAATCAGTACACTTTGAAATCGCTCTCTTTCCTTAAAGACGACCTCGCATTTTTTGCTTTAACCTACCATAAACCCATTATAAAATTAAGTATTTATCTAATAATTACTGTTACATCGGAAAACAATTTTTTTTAATCTGAAACAATCCATTAATTTTTTTCTTTTTTTTTAGTGCACTGATGACACAAAATTTTCTTGCGTTGGTAGGCCACAAGGATACTATGCCGATGTTAACTCTGGATGTCAAGTAATAATAAAAAAATATTTTAAAACTGCTTTTAAATTAAATTGATGTATTTTAGGTATATCACATGTGCGATGGTATAGGAAGACAGTTTAGTTATTCTTGTCCCAATGCTACATTGTTTCAACAAAGAATGTTAATATGTGATCACTGGTATATGGTAAATTGCAGTAAATCAGAACCCGATTTCGCAGCTAACTTACTCATCGGTCAACGTAATAAACCATTTGTGGAAGATTCAGAAAAGCATCCTTACCACAGAACGCCCAGACCAAATTTATCAATTGACTCCAATACCACGGAATTTAACATAATATATCGCACTATGAGATCTCGTTCACTTAAAAATTTTAATTTAGTTGGTATAGAATCTGATGAAGAAAATAATGGCTCATCTAATCAGCCATTATACTCACCTCCTACTCATTGGTTTACAGGATATTCGAACGACACGACAACACCTAATGCTGTAGAGAAGCAGTATTATTCAAAAAAGCATAAGAATTATAAAAATCCGCAAGTACTAAGCGACGCTTCCAATATTAAAATTATAAATAAAAGTACTAAATCAAAAGTTAAACTAACACAACCTCTTCGTTCTAAATTTTCAAATCTTCAAAAAAGTGAAGAAAACAAAAATGAAGATGTAACAATCGTTAATAATGAAAATCTTATTAAAAATAAACTTGCTCCCATGAAAAACTTTTACAATTTACGTTTCAATTCTGAAAAGCAAAATTCTAATCACAAATTAAAGTACCAACCAACGGCGGCTGAAAAATCGAAAAATAAAGATTTACTGCATGATACCCAATTGGAAGAAATTCGAAAGTTATTTTTAATTCCTGATTATGAGTTTCCGTTAGCTTCCGATTATAGACCTGGATATGAAAATGGCCCTTCTTCGTTCCAAGTTTAATCTGCTCTGTAAACAATTTATTATTAATTAATAATATTAGAATTAGAAATTATAGATCTTGAACTGGAATTGATAATGGACAAGCTCTGGGTATGTGCTGTATTACTGGGAAAAGGTATTTCTCAGATAAACAATCACAAATACACAAAATTAAAATTTTGCCTATATTAGGAAGACGTTAAATTATACTTCAATAAATGAATTGTACAACTAAGATTTAAATTTTTGCAAAAAACCGTTAACGTTTATTAATTCCATAATATTCCAAAGAATCGTATAATTAAATACATTCATATTCTACTTCTTTTCTCAAATTTTTCTGTCCCATCTGTATATTATTGCCACTCATATTGTATGATAGCTTAAATAATAATTAGCGACTGTTTACGTTTATGTAATATCAAGTAAAAGGCATGCTAATAAGATTGAGCAAAAATATTTATAAATGAGTATTTCTTCTTTTCTTCGACATGCATCAATTTACTGTTGAATGAATGCTTCCTTCAAATTTTTTCGCACATGGTGGTTCTAAGTCTATTCTCACCTATTGCCATTTCATCATCAGTTGAGCATTTTGGTCAACAACCGATGAACGAACTGTTTAGTTGTTCATATTAGAAGTATTATTTTCTTTTCTCTTGTACAATTTAGTTAGTATTCTATCATGTAATTAGTAAAGTATTTATTAAACTGTTTTATAATAAATTAACCTTTAAGTCAGTAGGAAGTGTAATTATTGCATGTTATATGTTAAAATTATGGGTTTAAATTTGGAAATAAGCATTTGGACCTTTGTTACATTTTGAAACTCGACAAGCACTATATTTATATATTACAAATTGAGATGAAATTTTTAGGTTTTTACCTTTTTTTTATTTTACTTCCTATTTTTATTTTATTGGTACCAAAATTCGTTTCATGAAAAACTACGTTATTTAAGCTCTATTTATTTTTACTTTTTTGCCTTTTTTGTCATTTTTTAATTTTTACGACCTATTTTAGCATTTTGCAACCTTTTTTTCATTTTTACGACATATTTTAGCATTTTGGACACTTTTTTTTAATTTTCAGTTTAAATAGAAAAAAAATCTCATCCTTACGACGCCCCTAACCTAAATTAAAACTTTTTTATTATTTTTTTTAAATTTAAATTTGTTGCTCGGTGGTGGCAGTTCACTAAATGTGCCAACCTAAGAAAACTTACAAATTTTCAGTGGGTATCTAAGAATACTTAGGTATAAAATCTTTGTTTTAGTACTTTTATAGGACCTTTTTTTTGTGTTTATAGGACCTAAAATCGCTTTTTTTAGAACTCTTTTAGGTACCTTTTTTTGATTTTAGACGACCTAAAAATCTCACCTCTAATTATAAAATTCCTGGTAAAGCAGATTTTTTGATTGATATTGATGAAACCTATATAAAATATACAAGGTACAAGTGTACCTTCCCACTTTCTCATAATTTAATGGCGTATAATGCAATAATATAGGTACCTACCAAGAAAAAATATTTTTATTGTAGCATAAAATATACAACAATACCTACATTCTCGTATTAATAAATTATTAATGCATATCAAATTGCTCCAAGCATAAATACATTCTGATATATTATTTATAAATTTTAAAATATTTATAATAATTATGTATAATACAATTATGTTACCTGTATATATTTTTATACATCTTCATCACATAAAGTAATATATTATTATGTACATACTTATAGGTATATTGTAATTTGTATAGATAAACTGGTCTGCAGTACCATACCATCAAATTTTTCATAAATATAATTATGTTTTATGTACATGTTGTTGTGTCTGTATAATATTTAAATATATGGTTAATATCGAAGTCACAAGTAGGTAGAAGTTATACTTCCTGGATGGGACGTTTCGGCGCAGCCGGTTCGGCGCGACCGGTTCGGCGCGACCGGTTTGGCGCAAGCCGGTTCGGCGCGAGATCGTTCTGGCGCGAAACCGTTTTGGCGCAATCCCATTTCGGCGCGAGCCGGTTGGGCGCAAAGGTTTTTCGGCGCAAGCCCATTTTGGCGCAAACCAGTTTGGAGCGAAGACTTTTTGGCGCAAATAATTACAAACATTTAATTTTCCTTGAATTTTAGTCTTTAAATTTTTTTCTTTGAATTTTAGTCAGGCAGACATTAGATACAAAAAGATACAACTATTCATCTAATAGTTACAAAATAATCATTTGAGTTTGACTTTAATCGCACTTGGTTAAGTTTTTTTCTGATAAAGACTAGAAGTTCTATGAGCGTGGAATCGTTACCAGAAAGATGGCAAAAGGCCATCAGACAAAATAGAAAATATATAATAAATTGATTGAAGTTTATTTTTAGTACAAAAACAAATTGCAACAGAGACGTGCTCAGGGGGTGGGGGGTTGAGGAAATACTAGAAAGCGGGCAGTTTTTAATCTAGAATTGGGGTTTTTGTATAAGAATGTCAATACAGAGCATTATATAAGCGGGGGAGTTTGGGGGTTTAAACCCCTTGCATGACATAGCTATGAAGTAAAAAAAGTTTTAAAAGCTTTTTTTTGGTAAAACCCTTCTCGTAGCATAAAAAAAATTTGTTTTAGGTAACCCCCCCACATGACTTATGTCTAGCTAAGGTCCTGTGTCAATATGACATCCATAGTTTTCTGTAAGTTAAAATGCATCCTATACTATTAAACGAGCAATTCTTGTATATACGTATGTATGTATTGACGTGGATTGTAATAGGTTGAAGATTCTAAAATTATCCACAATTAGATTTTCATTTTGTTAAAGTTTTCGATTGTGAAATTTCCTTTAATTTAATTAGATGAGTAGTAACCTGTTATTTATCAATTACGTGCCAAATGGATACGTGCAGAGACGAGATTTTTAGGTTTGGAGATTAGTCCATATAACCTGAAAATTAAACATTTCAAACATGAAAAACGTTAAATTTTTGATTAATTAATTTTTTTTTATTTTGTTTTAAAATTGTTAACTTACGTTTGAATTGAGTTGGTACAAAGGTAGCTACGATCGTTGATGCGTTTAAACTAAAAGTGTAGTTCGGAATAAATTAAAAATTTAGTGATTTCAAAATGTTGAATTTAGCATCTGAAAATTCGAATTTCGCTGGAAAACCAACCAACCAGAGTGCGACACGATTTTCTGAAGAAAACTTTGTACAGGAAACGAGATAAATGGTTAGTTGCTTTAGAGTAATGGAAGAGTGAAGTCTAGAACTTAACGGCTTCATTGTGTTATCTTCGAATGTGTGAAAATTACCCATTGGTAATTAATTTAATGAGGATTATGAGCAACTAGAGATTTGTTTGATTGTGTGTGCTACAAAAGAAGAGTATTATGAAATTTATTGTGATTTCTGAAGACTTGGAAAATTCACTTACTAGCACGAGGTCGCCATTTTGTCAATCGTAGATGCAAGGAATTCGAAGGGCAATCTTCTATTATTCAAGCCATCGTCATGGTAATTAACTTTTAAATTGTTTATTTGCGCTATTTCAACGGTGATCTTCGATTTTGTCACGATGCTTAATAAAATTTTGAGGTTATCTACACCTGAAGTTAAAATTTGTATTTCAAGTCGCAATTATGAATGGATTTCTTCGCATTTAATTAATTAAAGCACATCAGTGGAACAATTTTAATAATTAAATCGCGTTATTTAACTGCAAAAAATTAAATTTATGTGATAAACTTTTTCGCACGGTTTTTTGCGTATTTGGTAGTGGTTACCATATCAACAACGGTTATTTAATAATACCAACCTTTTGAATAGTTAAAAAGCGCTAATTTTTAAAAATTAAACAATTTTTCTCATTTTTGTACAATTTTATTACAGATGTTTTATTCAAATTACAATAAAACGTTGATTATCTTACAAATTGGAGATACTGATTTTGAGATTTAAATGTGTAAATTTGTAGGATAATTCTTCATGATTTTGGAATTATCGATTGTGACGATAAGTTTAATTACAAAATTTCGTCTCAACTTGTTCATTAATTTGATTATGACTACTGCTTTCGTCGAATTAAATTATAATTTTATCCCTGAGCTTTTTGTTTCATTTATTGTGGATAGTTTAAGAGCAAAATTTTTAGAACCTACTCCTGAGATGGTCTCAATAATGCAAACTACCGACTAACGAGCTACGGACCTCTTTAGTGCTTGTTCGTCAGAACACGACAGTATATATAAATATATGTAATTGGGTTCTAGAAAACGGCCTAAGGGATTTTGATGAAAATCACGGACTGGGGGTATTTTGGGTCTACAAATCGATTTGGTCGGGTCTCATCTTTGGGAAAATTCATTTTCACGCAAAAAAACGACCTCAAAGAAGTCATAATTAGATGCCTTGTTTGAAATTCACTGCCATTGTTTTTCTTTGAAAACTACTTGATTATGCTTATAAATTTAATTAAATCAAGTTTTGACAGTTTATGTGTAAATTAAATAACTGCAATTGTTTTTGTTTGAAAACTATTTGTCAAATTAAAAAAGAACTTAAATCAAGTTTTGACAGTTATATGATTTATATAAAAAATTCAGTGCAGTTTAATTAAATTGTTAATGTCATTATGCCTAGAAGAAGTCCACGGAAGTTAAGGAATTATAACTTGCCGAATTTATGCAAAGAACCTGATGATCCGAGAGAGAATCATTCTGATAGTGTTGCGCTAATAAAGTAAGAAGTGTTCTATTAATCTCAACCCACCGCTATACAAATTAAACTACCATGTAATCAGGACTAACCTTTACTGAAAAAAAGGCCATAAAAATGCTTTTTTTAATTCCTTACTGTTGCACTCTTTCTTCCACGTCCAAATCTGAAAACGGGAAATTTCGGCGTCCCAAAGCTTTCCTCAGAGACATCGGGATGGAGTATCAAAAAAAGAGACAGTCCCGTTCAAAATGAGGCGTATGGTTGCGTTAGCCATATCCAAGCTCGAGACCTTTTGAAGTTTTGTGTATTTATTGGCTATTGCAAGACTTTACAATTTTCAGAGGAAGAGTCTCTAATCGCACAGTTTTATTGCTTGGAGACAAATTTATCATAAAATGAATATAGTAGAGCTCATCGACGAAAAATATTGAATGGGAATTTAAGTACGGCCACCTGTAGGTACTTTTTAGATCTAGAACCAATACCTGAGCTACAATAATAATTCTTACTTATTATCATTTATCAGTAATCAATGATGTAAGAGAACCTACATCATTCTCGTGTTAATAAAAATAAGAATAGTTACGATCAGAAATCGGTCGCCCAGATATTATATGATTAATTGAGTAAACCATTAATTAAACCGACCGATCAGATAAAAGTCAAATAATATAGCTATTTTCGATACTAGTTAGGAAAACTAAGATTATTCCATTCGAGGCTGAGTTTTGCGCACGAGGCCGAAGGCCGAGTGCGTGAACATAAAGCTGAGAATGGAGAAATAGTTTTCCGCTAGTATCGAACAATAGTTTGTCTAATGATGTTTCGAAAAAGAACCAATTCCCGATTTTTCGCACATATAATGTAATAGCTCTGAAATAACTATCGACAGATGGCGTGAAGGTTGCAAGTCTTTGGTCAAGTTTGTCTCTTTGGTATCGATAAACCGAAATTTTACCGATAAAAACCGATAAATTTTAGGTGACGACGATCCTCAACCGTCAACATCGAAATCAAATGCCACATCTACGCCCGATTTGAGTAAGATGAACACCTTCAACAATTGTTCGAATTTTACTGTGCACGTTCATTTTAAATAAAGTGTTTTTTCATCGTAAAAATTTTGTGTGTGTGAATACGTTAGAAACAGTTATAGAGAGAACTGTTTTTATTTATGTTTTTTTTTTTAATTTATGTTTACTACTCTACCAACCTAGAGAGAACAGATTAGGTTAGGTTAGGTTAGGTTTATTTTTTTTTTAATTTTTAATTTATGTTTACTACTCTACTAACCTAAAGAGAACAGATTAGGTTAGGTTAGGTTAGGTTTTTAATTTATTATTAATACTCTACTCCGTCCGAGTAATATCAACAACTTTTCGAATTTTTGGGGGTAATATCCGACAAAATTCACGATCTCAGATAAGTATCGATAGATGGCGTGAAGGTTGCAAGTCATTTGTCATGTTATTAATAACCTAAGCGATAAACATGTATTCACCCGAACTCCAGAGTTTGGAACTGCCAAAGGAACAACGCCCAAGGTCGCACTCTTTTCGATTTCGCCCACGAATTGGACTTCGCCATTGACGCTCCAACGGACCCCACTCACTACTCCTACGCCGGAACTCCAACCTTCATCGACATCGCTCTCCTAAAGGACGTTCATTGGCAGCACCGGCTCACAACGGCATGTGAGCTCACGTCAGACCACCTCCCAGTCCTGATGTACATCGGAAACATTCCGCACGACCGTCCAAATACAACAAGGTCCAAAGTTGTATGGACAACTGGACGACTACGTAGAAGCACTCCATCTCAACATCCAAGCCTCGATTCAATACGCCACAAACGCTGTCCCGGTCGCAGATCTTCGAGACCAACTTCCCCCACATCTCAAGCAGCTAATCAAGGACAAGAATCGAGCGCGAAAACTGGCACAAAGGACCCACCATCCCGATGACAAATCCGCGTACCAGCGCCTCAAATCCCAGATCACCAAAGAAATCAAGGACCACAAGGACGCCGAATGGACCAACAAACTTGAAGCCCTTTCGTTTGAGGACTCAAGCTCATGGAAATTCGTCAAAAATTTCCGCAGCAAAAGGACCCCGATGCCAGCCCTACAAAGACCGGATGGTACCCAAGCTAAAACGGACAAGGACAAAGCCGATGCTCTAGCTACCAGTCTCCAACTACAATGCGCGCCTAACACCACCTACGACGACCCCGATCACATCCAGATGGTAGAAGACTTCGTGAAGGATGCCCTGAACGCCCCGGACGAATCCACAATCGAACCCGCATCGTTCAAAGAAGTCAGAACTCTCATTAGGCAGGCAAAAATCAAAAGCGCACCCGGTCCAGACGGCATCACCCACAGGGCACTGAAGGAGTTACCACGTAAAGCGATCACTGCAATCACAACCATCGTGAACGCAGCGCTTCGACTCCGTCATTTCCCGAAGTTATGGAAGCACGCAAATGTCATCGTCATACACAAACACGGACAGCCGAAAAACCATCCAAAAAGCTATCGTCCAATCAGTCTTCTCTCCACCATCGGCAAAATCGCGGAGAAAATCATCTTAAATCGACTCAAGAAAGAAATGGATTCAAACAAAGTCGTCCCCGATGAACAATTTGGTTTTCGCGAAGGTCACTCCACGACTCATCAAATCCTTCGCATCGTCGAACAAATTTCAAAGGGGTTCTCGAAAAAAGAATGCACCGTCGCCCTTCTTCTAGACATCTCCAAGGCATTCGACTCCGTATGGCACGCCGGACTCCTCTACAAGATGCTCCAAGCCGGTATCAAACTTGCCATCGTAAAACTAATCCGTTCTTATCTTGCAGAAAGAACCTTCCGCATCGTCGCCGACGGGACCAAATCCGAACCTCATCGAATGGACGCAGGGGTCCCCCAAGGTTCGCCACTTTCTGCACCCCTCTACAACATTTACATGAGCGACATTCCCAAGCCAATCCACCCGCAGGTCAACAATTTCTACTTCGCGGACGACACAGCAGTAGCATCAACTTCAATTTCCCCGGACATCGCCACGCAAAGAGTTCAAGACGTAGCGGAACAAATCGAACAATGGATGGGAGACTGGCGTATCGGAGTCAACACTAACAAGAGCGTAGCAATCATCTTCGCGCGATGTAAGAAAAGGACCACTGCAAAAGCCAACCTTTGGATGAACGGGTCCCTCATCCAATGGCAAAAATCGGCGAAGTACCTTGTCGTCACCATGGACCAAAAACTAAATTGGGGCCAACACATCACCAACATCACGAACAAATCAAGGGGAACGATGTCGCAACTCTACTCGCTCGTAGGTCCAAAGAGCAAAATGTCGCCGGCCAACAAACTCCGCGTCTACAAAACCATCATCAGGCCGGCTCTCACGTACGCTGCACCAGCATGGGGTCACGCAGCCAAAACCCACATCAACAAGATTGAAACAATACAAAATAAGCTCGTCCGCTACGCATGGAACCCGCCAAGAAGAGTAACAAACGTCCGTCTCCGCAACGACTCCAAATTAACCACCGTCAAAAAATTCATAAGGAACCACACCGAGAAATTTTACGCGAAATCAGAAGACCACCAAAATCCGCTAATCAACCAACTGGGAAAGTACGACAAAGAAAACCATCCGAAATACAAGATGCCAAGGGAAATCATTGATGACGCCGACCCCTAACGACCCCGCATAAGTAAAAAAGGACTCCTGCAAACCAAAAACCACGCCCACGAAAAACTAACCACGCCCACAAGAAAACCGGCCACTTTAGGGAAAAGACACCACGAACACACATCGCACGAACATAAAAAGGTATTCAATTAAAACTCCCATAACCCATCCACTGCATCCTAGTCTACCAAACCTTTCTCTCGCGGATCCCTTGCGGGTGAAGCCAGCCAGGACTTAGCTTCGCGCTAATTTTCGGAGGTACGCCTCAATAAAAATTATCCGACGTAACGTTGCGGGCAAGCCCGCAACCTTACTCTTCAAGTCTGCGAAGATATGGGGCAACAGCCCTGGTGCTTCGCACCAGACCAGAATAAGATGAACGGATGAACCCCTTTCGGGCGCACACTTGTGTTAGAGTGCGGAATAGTTTTCCGCACACTTGTGTTTGAAGCGAGGAGGTGAATTAGGTGAACGAGCTAAGGAGAGGACTCTAGTTTGGCGGGGCTAGGTTCGATCCCCAACCCGGCCACAAAATTTATCCGACTCCGTGGTTCGGATTCCACGTAAAGCTGTAGGTCCCACAGGTTAACACAGCCAGGACTTAGCTTCGCGCTAATTTTCAGAGGTACGCCTCAATAAAAATCATCCGACGTAACGTTGCGGGCAAGCCCGCAACCTTACTCTTCAAGTCTGCGAAGATTTGGGGCAACAGCCCTGGTGCTTCGCACCAGACCAGAATAAATGAACGGATGAAGAAGAAGAACAGCCAGGACTTAGCTTCGCGCTAATTTTCAGAGGTACGCCTCAATAAAAATCATCTAACGTAACGTTGCGGGCAAGCCCGCAAAGGAGGAGGTTATACAATTCGGTTGTATATTTTTTTTTTTTAATGTTTGTTACCTCAGAACTTCGTTATTTATAAACCGATTTAAAAAAATTTTTTTTTATCTGAAAGCATATATTTTCAAATTGGTCCCATAAAATTTTTATCAAAATCGGTTCAGCAGTCTGGTTTTTACATTAAAATTACTTCAATTTTTAAACGTAGGATGAAATATTTTGCGAGAATCCAGAGGTAGTATGTTGTACATTGACATTTTATAATATAATATATAATTGACATATGTGCATATGACATATAAGTATGTCATCTAAGTAAACAAATTTGCGTATTTTTGCTTTCCTGTTAGTTTTTTCATCGAGTGGTGTTTACGGTTATTAGAATAGTCCTAAATTGCTTACCTTCCGCATAAAATGGGTGGTAGGAGAGGAACTCTGCAGAAAGTATCGGCGGTGTTATGAATGCACAAAATTCTACCTCTGGATTCTCGCAAAACATTTCAACCCATGTTTAAATTTTACCTATTTGGACTAACGGAGTAATGTTCGACGTAACTTCAAAATACTCTTCAACATCCCTATAAAGATGGATGTTGGTAATTAACCAAGTTAAATCTCGAATTAATTCTTGCATATTTACGACAAATTCTTTACAGCGTGAAAGATTCTGCAGACTTTCTACAACCAAAACTAAACCAGCTTGGTTTGGGGTCAATGGTAACTGCTCAGCTATTTCTACAACATCCTTTTGCAAATAAAATAACCTGCCCCTTACACCAATTTTGACTGAAGCGGTTTTTCAGTTTGAAAATCTTTAAAAATGGTACAATACGAGATAAAAATCGTTCTTCAACACTAGTCAGATTGGCTAATATTTCTACGAACATGACTGGCTTCCCTCATTACACTAAGCCGATCCAAACGAAAAATAACCGATCGTGGATTAAGCTAAAACGGTGGGCACGTTGCTCATCCGTCTCATTGGATAGACGCTCGTGAATCAAGCTGAGACGATGAGCACGTTCCATATTCCACTAGTGGTGAATGGTAGTGAATATTCTACTAGTGGTGAATAGCAACGGATATTCAATGTATTTTTAATACTTGTAATTGCAATGTTGCCCAGTCCTGACTTTGAGTAATTGAAGTACTACTTTTAGAGCCAGTTCCACCAACTCTGATTAAATACTTTAATTATGATTAGTTGGAGTTAATCACGGTTAAATGAAAATAATAAAGTTGCATTTAGGAATTTCTCCCGTTTCTCGCTTGTTAAACGGCGCTCTCATATGGGCAGCGCGTTTTGTAAGTCTACCCATATTCGCATTCGATAAATTATTTACATAACGCAAAATTCACTAAAAAGACTAAAATAAAAAACTTTTTTACAGAAAAATAAAACCGACTTCAAGAAAACTACTACGAAAAAATGCACTAAAAAGTAAAAAAATAATTTTTTTAATGTGTCTGCCACATTTTTGGAGTCGGTGCCAGCCAAGGTTAACAAGCGCGTATCAAAAGGCCCACAAATGATCAACCTAGTGTTCAACTTAGTGTGCAACTACATTGTAAAATCACATGCCGCCGCGTGTGTGGTTCTACTCTAGGTTGACGACTAGGTTGCTCTGTTTGTGGGCCCCTTTAACAATACAATTAATGTATATTTTAGAAAACTTTCAAAAATGTCTTAATAAACGCTTGGCTGGCACCGACTCCAAAAATGTGGCAGACACATTAAAAAAATTATTTTTTTACTTTTTAGTGCATTTTTTCGTAGTAGTTTTCTTGAAGTCGGTTTTATTTTTTTGTAAAAAAGTTTTTTTATTTGTGTTTGTTTTGTTGTTAATTTGGTGTAAATAATGTAAATATTTATTTTAAGTTGGTTTTTTACATTTTTTCCAACAAATTTTTTATGTTACATTTTATATATGTTACAGTTAAAACCCGAAATCAGTTAAAACCCGATCTAACTAGTAAATTCTAGTTTTAACTAACCGCCTTAGTAAATTCTAGTTTTAACTGGTATAAGTTTAGTTAAAACTAGAATTAACTGATTTCTAACAAACTTCTTTAGTAAATTCTAGTTTTAACTAAACTTATACCAGTTAAAACTAGAATTAACTGATTTCTAACAAACTTCTTTAGTAAATTCTAGTTTTAACTAAACTTATACCAGTTAAAACTAGAATTAAAGTAAAAATTGTCTTATTAAGCAATTATTTTACACATTATTATTATATTCTACTTATTGCCACATGGCATGCTGTTGTGACATTTTGAATTGCAAATAATTTCTCTTTTTAAACAAAGGCAACATTTTGAGGTGCAATTTTTTTTACAAGAACAGCGGACAAACCCTTGTCCAGATTCAACGGCAGCTTTTTACGCTGCAGTCTTTAGGAAAATTTCTTCATCTGGCACTTGTTTTTGAGTCAAAAAACTTTAGAATTTTTTTTGTCATTGTCACTTTTAAAGTAACTGGACCAATGAGAGCGCTCCTGTACGATCGGATAAACGTACAAACGGATACATGGAAACTGAGCTTACCCCCCCCCCCCCCCCCTATTTGGTAACTTTTCGAGATTGTTCGTTATCGAATCGTTAAAAACCGTACAGTTTGGTTTCCATTACTATCTAATGCAATTCTGAACAAAAGTTAAATTTACCTATTCGAAAGTGACGATGACAAAAAAAAATTAAAGAAAATTCTAAAGTTTTTTTGACTCAAGAATAAGTGCCAGATGCACTTTACAATTCAAAATGTCACAACAGCATGCCATGTGGCAATAAGTAGAATATAATAAAAATAATGTATAAAATAATTGCTTAATAAAACAATTTTTATCTAATATTAAGTCTACTTTTACTTAATTCTAGTTTTAACTGAACTTATACCAGTTAAAACTAGAATTTACTAAAGAAGTTTGTTAGTATTCAGTTAATTCTAGTTTTAACTGGTATAATTTTAGTTAAAACTAGAATTTACTGAAGAAATTTGTTAGAAATCAGTTAATTCTAGTTTTAACTAAACTTATTTCGGTTAAAACTAGAATTTACTAAGGCGGTTAGTTAAAACTAGAATTTACTAGTTAGATCGGGTTTTAACTGATTTCGGGTTTTAACTGTAACATATACAATAATTCAAAAGTTAAGCAAAAGAACATTAATTTTTGAAAAACTTATTTATGAGTTACTGCTTATTAAACTTGGGGATATGTCCACAACAGGGGCCCCATACAACCATTGTTCTCCAATTCTAATGCGGTTCCTTTAGACGCTGTGCGCCTGCTGGTCCTGCAACACATTGTACATATGATTAATTAATAAAACTTGTTCAATTTCAATAGTTTGGCGGGGCTAGGTTCGATCCCCAACCCGGCCACAAAATTTATCCGACTCCGTGGTTTGGATTCCACGTAAAGCTGTAGGTCCCACAGGTTAACACAGCCAGGACTTAGCTTTGCGCTAATTTTCAGAGGTACGCCTTAATAAAAATCATCCGACGTAACGTTGCGGGCAAGCCCGCAACCTTACTCTTCAAGTCTGCGAAGATATGGGGCAACAGTCCTGGTGCTTCGCACCAGACCAGAATACATGATGATGAACGGATGAACCCCTTCTAACTATCTAACTATCGATAGATGGCGTGAAGGTTGCAAATCTTTTGTCATGTTATTAATAACCTAACCGATAAACGCGCGTTCACCCGAACGGATGAACCCGTTCGGGCGGAATTTCAATGCGGAAAAGTAATTTCAGTGCGGAAAAGTAATTTCAGTGCGGAAAAGTAATTACTTTTCCGCACTGAAATTTGTACTTTCCAAACTAGTGCGGGAAAGTAGTGCTTTTCCAAACTAAATTGGATATCACAAAGTACCACTTTTTGAAACAGAATTAGACAAAATAATTTTCTACATCCGCATAAATAATGATTTACGTTTATAAAAAGTATTTTATGCCTATGATATTAAATTCTCGCGCCGAATCTGTTTGCGCCAAATTGGCTCGCGACGAATCGGCCTCGCGCCGAACCGCCTTGCGCCGAACCGTTCTCGCGCAGAACCGGCTCGCGCCAAACCGTCTTTGCGCCGAACCGTTCTCGCGCCGAACCGTCTTCGCGCCGAACCGGCTGCACCAAAACGGTCGCGCCGAATCGGCTGCGCCGAAACGTCCTAGACCGGAAGTTATATTTTGCGGAAGTACAGGGTGGAGCGCGGTAACTTACTTATTTAGAATTTTTGCTGTGGCGGCGCTGTTGGTTTAAGAGAAAAAAGAGAGGGCGTAATTTATAGTGATCGACTGGAAGTTATTGTTTATCTGTTGTTTAATTGTCATAATGAAGTGGACACCTGAGGAGCGATCATTATCTGTCGAAGTATATTTTTTGAATGCCCACTCGATTATATCTGTGCAGCGTGCTTTTTGTTTGCAATTCTTAGTTCTCCCCACGCGGACGTATTCCTGAACGGCAATCAATTGTAGAGGCCCCTACACTCCGACCGCGTCACCGTGTGGTGCGCCATATCACAAGTAGGCATCATTGGCCCTTACTTTTTTCAGGAAAATGGTCGTACTGTAACTGTGAATTCCGGTCGCTACTTAACTATGCTGCAAGAGTTTTTCCAGCCGGCTCTGGAGGCAATGCAATTACAGGATACCTGGTTTTAACAAGATGGTGCTACTGCACACGCAACAAGCGTTACAATGAATTTTTTGAGGCAAACGTTTGCTGGAAGGATTATCTCTTTGAGAGGGAATCTCAACAACAAAAGATAGCTTTCAGAACCATCTATCAAATGGCACTAATAGCAGTTTATTTTTAGGAAAAATTGGACCTTGATTATTATTCCCGTGTGTTCGTCATTTGCTTTTGTCCATCATTTCGATAAAGCTCAAGGTTTTTTTTAAGATAATGGACCAGGCTCTGCAAATTGAATTACCTACCGTATAAAACTAACTAAAATTTTTAATGCAATAGTTTGATCTGGAACACCTGAATCTACGTAATATCCCAAAAAAACCTTGAGATATTACTAACATTTTAATATAATTTACTTTGTAACTATTAGCTACTCTTACAATGAGATCATCTCATCTATAAGCGACAAATTTTTAGTAATGCAAAAACACCTTAGAATAATTTTTGACATTGAACAATTTAAATAATAAAACAATAGGAAAATTTTTTTATTCGCAAACTGCAAGTTAAAATAAATCCAGAATTATATTTAATTCCTTCATAATACAATAATTTGGGTACACATTATTTTTTAAACTTACTTCATGATTTCCAAAATGTATTTAGCTGCCTTTCAATTATTATAAAAATAATCAAATTAAAATTTAAAAAAGTATCTATCTGAAAAAGGTATATTGTTTAGTGAGAACTTTTGAAATGTATTTTGAATTTGATTGTGTTTTAAACTTTGTAATTTTTAAATTTTAATTCTATAAGATTTATTATAATTACCTATTCAACATAATGTGATAAATAATAATTAAAAGTAATTTATCCAACTAGTGGAATAAATGCACCATTATCGCTAAAGACGTGATGTTTGCACACTAATGCTTCAGATAAATTATATTATGTGGCAAGTACGATAGTAATTCATTATTCTACGTGTTGTATAAAAGATTTTGTCAAAAATAGTTAAGAACGCTTTGAAAATCTAGGTACTACTTTTATTTCAGTTACCATTTCTCATGGTGAATTTTAACATCAGTTCAAATAAAAAGTATTTAGTTCTAAAAAGTTCTGATTAGTTTTAGATACAATCTTCTTATGTGCGTGAAGTTAGCCCCCCTTTTTTTGAAATTGTGATTTTTTTTATTTGTGCTCAATTGTGCTCAACTTGTGCTCAATGTGCTTAAAAGAATTTTTTGATTTTGAACAAAAATAACAAAAAAAATCGAAAAAAACACTTTTTGACGCCAGCCCCCCTTTTTTTGAAATTGCAACTTTTTTTGGTCGTTCTCAATTGTGCTCAAGTTGTGCTCAATGTGCTTAAAAGAATTTTTTAATTTTGATCAAAAATAACCGCGTAAAGCGCGAAATAAGATTTCTAGCTAGCCCCCCTTTTTTTGAAATTCCAACTTTTTTTGATTGTACTCGATTGTGCTCAAGTTGTGCTCATTGTGCTTAAAAGAATTTTTTAATTTTGATCAAAAATAACCGTGTAAAACGCGAAATAAGATTTCGACCTGGCCCCCCTTTTTTTGAAATTGCAATTTTTTTTTATTGTTTTCGATTGTGCTCAAGTTGTGCTCAATGTGCTTAAAAGAATTTTTTAATTTTGAGCAAAAATAACCGCGTAAGGCGCGAAATAAGAGAAAAAAGGTGTGCATTGAACAATTTTATCATACAGGGTGAAAAGTAAAATAGATTTCCAAATTTCATTTTTAAGGACCGCATTCAGGGTAAAGTTTTTCGTCGTAATGATTTATACAGGGTAAAGTATCAAACATCTAAAAGACATAAATGGAGAATTCTGATAGTACTATATTAGTTTAAATACAGAAGCTGTATTTGTAAAGATATGACTAAAAAATTTAAAAATTAAAAAAAAAAATTAAAAATTTTCATGGAAACCTTTTATTTAAAATTACAAAGTGCAATAAATAGTAAAAAATAATGTTAATAAGAGCTAACAAAGCTTCTTAAAAACATCAATCTAAAAGCGTAAGGCTGTTTATTTATAGGTGGCTAAGCAGGCTCAGGTGCATGTCGCTGTCCCCCCCTAAATTAAATTTTAGGATAAAATTAGTGTCAATCGTTAGAGCTTTGTTTGAGCCTGAATGATCTTCAGTGAGCGAGATTTTGAGTTAATTTTTTTACAAAGTTAGGAATATTTGAAATTTGTGAGTAAACTGCAAGCCTTAAAAAATCTTACTATTAAACGCGTGTTGCTCGGAGTTTACTCAAAAATTTCAACTATCTATAACTTTTTAAAATATTAACTTAAAATCTTGCTCACTAGAGCTCATTCAGGCTCTAACGAAGCTCAATCGATTGACATCAATTACACACATAGATTCAAAATGAGAAGAAAAATTTCAAAAAAGGGGGGCTAGGTCGAAATCTTATTTCGCGCATTTCGCGGTTATTTTTGATCAAAATTAAAAAATTCTATTAAGCACATTGAGCACAACTTAAGCACAATTGAGTACAATCAAAAAAAGTTGCAATTTCAAAAAAAGGGGGGCCAGGTCGAAATCTTATTTCGCGCTTTACGCGGTTATTTTTGATCAAAATTAAAAAATTCTTTTAAGCACATTGAGCACAACTTGAGCACAATCGAGTACAATCAAAAAAAGTTGCAATTTCAAAAAAAGGGGGGCCAGGTCGAAATCTTATTTCGCGATTTACGCGGTTATTTTTGATCAAAATTAAAAAATTCTTTTAAGCACATTGAGCACAACTTGAGCACAATTGAGAACAACCAAAAAAAGTTGCAATTTCAAAAAAAGGGGGGCTGGCGTCAAAAAGTGTTTTTTTCGATTTTTTTTGTTATTTTTGTTTAAAATTAAAAAATTCTTTTAAGCACATTGAGCACAACTTGAGCACAATTGAGCACAAATAAAAAAAATCACTATTTCAAAAAAAGGGGGGCTAACTTCACGCACATAATCTTCTTCTTCTTCTAACTTCTAACCACCATTACGACTACGTTCTATTCTACCAGCTGTTTCAAGTACAGATGCATTTAATAACAGGTTCTCTGAGCATATAATTGTTTAACGTCAGCTAAGTAGCTTGTCAGGCTGGTCTTCAGATGTGCATGTAACCCTGGTTTCTTTGTTAATGGTGGCAATTTAATTCTGTGCTTGGTGCCAAAAGAACTTAATGTACATTTTTGCAACTATTGGAAATCCCTATAAAGTCTTTATAAAATTATCATCTTCATTAAAATCCCTTTAACTATAACTAGTATTGTTCATCAACTTTTGTATAGTTATAGAGATTTTCAAGAAGATTGTCACTTTATTGTGATTTTATAAGGATTTTCAAAAGTTGTAAAAATATACATTGGCTCTTTTAGCACCAAGCCACAGAATTATGATCATTAGAAGAAAATTTGACTCTCCCCGAATTTGAACCCCAGTACCCTGAATTAGCAGTTTAGTACAGGAATATTACGACAAATTTTGGCTGTTAACGGAAATAATTTTTATAAAGCTAATTTCTTCTATTATGTTCTATGGTACTCCCAACTTATCTCAGAAAAATCTCTTTGAATTCTTCATGGGGGAACATGCCTAAATTTTTAAAAATGTACGCCATTTTGGAAACTATAGAAAATCGTTATAACTTCGGTACTTATGGATGATCTCACTACGTGATTTACGGTTTGCGGGTAATTGATGAAAAACAGGTAAGCAACAATATAATAGAACATGATCCAATAATGAAATTTCCAAAAAAATTCTAAGACCGATTTCAAGACTCAACGTCTATTGAAAAATTAACAAGAAAAATGAACACTTTGCAACTTAAGTCGCACTGCGAGACTTTGGTTGCAATATTTCTACCAAGTAGAAATCATCCATGATTTTGTAAAAACTTAGAAAACAGAAGAATTGCGCTTGCACTTCTACGCCGTTTGGCGTATGCTTAGTTACCTCCACGCAGCTGGACATCTACATTACGTAAAATCTACGCATTTGTACCTGCAGAATATGATGAAACTAGAATCAGTCCTCTCAATATGAGAGTTTGAGCGATTTCTAAAACAGAGATTTTTCACAATTTACCAGTCAAAGAAATTTTGGTGAGGAGTTTGGTCAGACGTTCTCGCTCGCTGGATAAATACAATTGCAGGTACAATTCACGCAACGGGGGCAATGTAAAAGTTTTTAGGAATTACAAATGAATCCTCTGAGCAGCTGTCAGGATCATGTCAGAAAAACACTACTGATAATAATAGTAAATTTATTATCTAGCTGAATCTTTGACATCGGGAGTTACTTACAATGACAAGTTAAATTGTGATGCTGCTGTGGAGATCCGAGAGGCTGCAGTTATGTAAGAGTATGACTAATAAGACATTCTAGAATGTGACTCTAAGGGGCAAAGATCAGGTTTATACTGTAGCTGCTATGAGTAAAGCTGTGCTTATTGGAAGAGATCTAGTAATAGTATAAACCTTAATCAGCTCTTCCACATTGCATTGCATTGTGAGGATATGGTGAAGACTGATGAATAGCTTTTAAGATTTCCTGCGGTACAAACTTGCACCAAGACCGCTAGCTCATTTTGACAACACCTCAAATGCGGAAAGGCACTAAGTTTAAACTAATTTAGGTAATTAAAAAGAAATCTGGGAGCACGACCATCTTGCCAGAAAGTCCCCGGTTTGTACTTGACGGCGGTGACTTTCTCCAACATGTGCCGTAGGTAAAACCTGCTACGTATGGTAAAGTGTGTAATAGATCTGTCAGATATCTTGTTAGAAAGAACCACGGCAAAGATGTGATTGTCATATCTGACAGATATGACAGCTCAGCACAAAAAAAGCAAAGCACATAATAAGAGCTAGCGGCAAATCGTGGACACTTGAGGAGGGAAAAGTGAGGATGGCTAGGACAAAATAAGGTTCAAAAAGGTTGGAAAGAAACCGCCAAATTATGCGCTGCATCTACCTAGCATCCCCTCCACCAACCTCTGGTGCAGAACGTAAGCACACCCTCCGCTTGTATCACCAAGTTCAGGGGTGGCAAATTAACCATCTAGCACCGACGAACTGGAGTTGGAAAGTAGGAAATGGCCAGCACATCCATCTCCCACATTGTTTTTTTTAGCACAAAATCGTCTTCTCCATCTTGTACGCTGCAACTGCAAGGCTGGCTGTAAAAGAAATTGTGAGTGCAGGAAAGACGAGCTGGAAAAACGTGAAGCTACAGGCCTGAGATCGTCATCGATGATGAATTCCCCATAGATGAGATCAACAATCAACTGAAAAAAATGCTAACCTTCAATTCCAAAGCAGTCATCCAGCACCTCCGCATCAGGGTTACCAGAACTTCCTTTCGGGGTCAGGTAGCTTGCATGTTTTATCAAAAATATTTTTACTAACCTATTTGTATAAATAAATAATAGAGAAAACTCAACAAACAATTTTTTTGAATTTTTGTAGGTCAATTCTAAAATAATTAAACTTTTCTTCAAAAAAAAATTTTTTTTAACCGAAGCGAATGTTTTATCATTCACATGAATGTAACACACAACATTGGGGCAACACCGGGGGCAATATTGTGTGTTACCTGGGATGCCTTTAGTACTACCCTTCCCATTCTTCTGGCTACCAACCGGCTTCAATATTATACTAAAAAAAGTAAGTAAAGAATAATTTTTATTATAGTGCACGTTAAATGCAGATAAAAAATTAAAAAATAAAATGTTGTTATCCCATTCATGCGAGTCACTTCCGATTTCCGTAGACCAATTTTACCCAAAATCTCTAATAAGTCTTAATATAAAAGTAGTAGGTACTAAATATGAAATTTAGTTGTAAAATTCTTATTGGTTTGAGAGCTAGAGCGCATACGGAATTCAGTGACGTAGAGGCATTTCTTGATTCTCAAGAAATATAAATCCGTAAAAATTAAAAACTTTTAAACAAAAAATTAAACCGACCAAAACAAGGAAACTGAAAGTCGGCGCAGCATGGGCGACTTTTGTTTTGATAATTTTTTTATAGTAAAGTAATTACTGCGAAGTCTAGCAACATTTTTATATTTATTTATCGCAAAATTTATTTAAAGAAAGCACACAAGATCCCATTGCAAAAATTTTCTTTATAATTTAGTAATTTAAATCTTTACTACCGACAACTAATTTTAGAGAGCTAAAGGCCCCTCTTCGAGTTGCCCATATGAAGATAGATTAAATAACTCAAATTTTAGTGAGGTTATAAAAGAAATGCAAATAGAAATAAGTAATTAAAAAAATTAAAGCTTTACGCTATATTTATATCGGGCAAACACGGATAAAGATTTAGGAAAATTTTATAGGTAATAAATATTAAAAAAAAAATTCTAATCGGTGACACTGACTTATTGGACTCTCCTTGATAGTTAGGTATATTGTACAATATACGTAATCACCTGAGTAAGGCAGAACGCCGAACAACTGTGGCCTTTATGTAAGATCGCATTCCTCTTGAGTAAGGCTAACTACGGTAATCATAAAATATAAAGTTGCTTTTTGACTGATATTGAGATCGAAGGCTAAACGGACTTGTATTCATTCTGATCATAAATATAGCAGCAAAGGGGTTTTTAATAAAGATTAGCGCAAATGTTACAGCGATCACTTTGTTGCAGTTACTTCTTTAATGTTACCATCTTAAGAGAGTAATCTATTAAGTATAGCTTAAAAAAAATTTTAGCAACTTTCAAAAAGTGTCAAAACTGACTAACCAGTAGAAAATGTATATTAGTTACTACTAACTGGCCAATAGCAATAGCAAGTTAAAAAAATGATTAGTTACTCAATTTTCTTTGATCTGAAAAATTAATATATTGTTGACGTACTAGTTGTCTAAATTTAATAAATATTGCAGTCATTTGGTGGCAAATTTCCTTTCCTTTCAATTGCGAATGACGCCCTTGACTAGAATTAGTTCAAATGTGGTTCAAATGTTGGAACATCGAAATTCGAACGCACTCTGTAACTTAATAATGCGCGCGTTTCTGTCAATTTTTTAGCCTTCAAGAGTTCATAATCAGAAGGTAAAGAAAGATGTGTTGTTATATTGTGCACAAAATCTAAAATTAATTAATCGTCAAATTATAAGGCCATTTTTTGTTATTATGTTGTGCATAGTTTAATAAATTATATTGTAAGTTATTTTTGTTGAAATTTTCGTCAAATATTTCGCGAGGTTCCTCGTTTAGTTGAAAATATTTGAGGCATTAAAATTTGTGTGCATCGAATTTTTTACTCAATTAGACATACCTAGTACCCGAAATATGTTATTTTCGTCAAAAGTGTAGCTAAACTTTTTGCTTTCTTTCCGTTTTGCTTAATTTTTTCAATAAAATAACATTTGCTTTGTAATTATGTCAAAAATATTAATGAAGTGGTTTTGTGGGTGCAATCGTCAAATTTTTGCAACAATTAATATTTATTTAAACGGCTTTTTTTTTGCTAAATTTTAGTTTTTAAATTTTTTTTAGTATTTGTATTCATTGAAGAAGCAAAAATGGTGTCAACTCGACTGATGTCCACCGTGGGTAACAGTTCGGGTGATAGTTATGGACAAACGCAAGTGCCTGGTCCATCAAGACTTTCACGCAATAATGTTCATCAAACCACCATCGTACCATTCACTTCGAGCGATATTAATATTGCCGACAAGTCGACCACTACAGTACAAATTAACTTACTCAATCTACCTACAGAAATTATCGAAAAGATTTTAAGTTTTGTCAATTTCAAAACTGTCTGCAATACACGCCTTGTAAGTATCGTATTTTTAGCATATTACTATTTATTATTGATTATTAAATTTACTTTAATTTAACCTAACAACACTGCAATTACTTCAACTTACTGTTTCAATACTTACTTACTGATACTCAAGAGTTGATACATATTTTGACTATTTACTTTGGGGTATATAATTCATATTCAGTCTGCAAGATATTGTAGGGGATGCTGTATTCAATCAGAAAAAATAGTTCATTTTATAATTTGAGAGAGGTTCACTTAATAATTCTGGACAAAACCGTTTAAAATAAATTAATTATGAGCACTGCATCTGAAATCTGAAATTTCTACAATATATTTTTGGGAGAGCCTTCAATATACATACTTGGTATTCTCTAACAAAACCTTCTCATCTTGAACAATGGCAGATTATAACTACGTGTAAAACTCAAATCAGTCAAACCCTTGGGTAGATCAAACAAGGTCCCACTTGAGGTAATGGCGTCCTTGATGGTAAAAACAAAAAGAAAACATTCTATAAAATATAAATACAGTGCAGTCTCAGTAATTCGAACACACGCTAATCCAACTATCCAGTAATCTGAATAAAAGAAGAAAAACTCAATAGTCCACACAAATAGTTATAATCGGAACACAACTAATAAAATTTTCGGATTGCAGAACAAATTTACAAGTCAGGATTCTGCATTGTTTGTTTGTATTACATTTAGAAAACCGTAAATATCTTGTTAAAAATTTAAAATTTTCGGAAAACGAAAACACGCCACACTAAATTTAAGTCAAAAAATGGAAGTCATAAATAAGCTAAATAAAAACCAAACTGTTGCAAGCGTGGTAAAATTATACAATGTAGAAAAGTTGACAGTGTGCGATATTAAAAAAAATAAAAGTAAAATTATGGATTTTATAGCTACCACGGATAAAGGTTCAGGTAAAAGAAAGGCCCTTATATGAAGTGAAAATCCTGCTATGGAGAACGCCTTGTTTACTTGGTTTCTTCAGGAACGTGCCAAGGGGACGCCAATATCTGGCGAAATTATTTGTGAAAAAGCTATATTTTTTTATAAAAAAATAACAGGCAAGAATGATTACGCCAGCATAGGTTGGTTACAAAAGTTTAAAGAACGTCAGGGAATTCGTCAATTGACTGGCAGGGGAGAAAAGTTATCTAGTGATGTAAGTGCAGTGCCTATTTACCCCCTTTTATTTTTTAAAATTTATTGAAAAGTTACAGAATAGGGGGGTAAATAGGCACTGCTATTTACCTTCCTATTCTGTAACTTTTCGTTATCGTTATGAAATCGTTAAGAACAGTAAAGTTTGGTTTCTATGATACAATTACATTACTATTTAATGCAATTCTGAGTGTAAACCAAACTTTATGGCTCTTAACGATTTTATAACGATAACGAAAAGTTACAGAATAGGGGGGTTAAAGTGCCCTTTAAATAGGGTTTTTTTTAACTTTATCCAGTAATCCGAACTTCTCTGTAATCCGAATGAGGCCAGGTTTCTATTAGTTCGAATTACCAAGACTGTACTGTATTGTGTATTTAATTTTTTGTATAATATAATATACTACTATTAAAAATATAATTAAGTGGTCCAACACTATTGGCTTGCTCATATTTTAAAAATTGATTTATTTTGAACTACCACCCTAATAAAAAATATTTACTATATAGCTCTGTTCTTTTGGCAGTTTGAAATCGTTTGTAACTATCAGACGCATGCGCAGTTTCGAATTTACGTTATAATTTTATATCTACGCATGCGTCTGACAGTTTCAAACTGTTCGAACTTCCTGAAAGAACGGAGCTTATAGGATCAACCAGAGTTGTTCAGAACACTTAGTGAAAGTAATTAAATTACCAAGTACTTTGTTAATGCGAAAAGCCCAAAAGTACTTCAACTATCAAGTACTCAACTATTTCATTAAGAAGCAGGGGTGGGTAAAATACATTTGTATTTTGAACTAAAAGTAGAAAGAAAACACACAATAACTTAGAATTTTTTGTTCAAAACTCAAATTAAAGTCCACAGTCTCATATATTGTATCTCATATTTTGAATTTAAAAAATTTTTACAAAATTTTCAAAGTTATTGTGTTTTCTTGCTACTTTCAATTCAAAATACAAATATATTTGGCCCACCCCTGAGAGAAAGTATTCAATTATCAAGTAATCACTAAAAGTAAGTCAACTATTTAAAAATCACCCAAAAAGGAATTTCAGTAGTTACTTAAAGTACTTCAATTACCCAAAGTACTTCAATTACTCAAAGTATTTCAATTAATTACTATACTTTAATTACTTGGTCCGTTTTTCAATAATAAAGTATAAGTTTAAGTATTTCAATAAAAGTGTTTTATAGGCGCGTTAGGAGCACAATAATTTTATAAATTGATAATATAGTACTAAGCAAATTTCATATTTTCAGTGAATATAAATTTTAAACTTCGCGTTGTTTACTAAAACTATTTTTATTATGTATATTAGGTATGTTGTATATTACATTAGCGGTATTCACACTGACGTGTATATGTTACGGGAAAAATACGTAATCGGAAAATGTTTACATTTACCAGTAAATGTGTACATATTCCACGGGAGTTGGTAAAAGCGTTGATTGAAAAATATTATTTCTTCAATCAACGGTAAATGTGCGTTGAATAATTTAAAAGACAGCGTTATCCTCACAATTACCGGGAAATGTACACATGTGAACATATGTACCTTGGTAAAAGTGAGTAGACGAATGCAGTGTTAAACCGTTGATTTTTCAATCAATCAATGATTTTTCAATCAACGGTTATAGTGTTGCGGTTGTATCGACTGCGTATCTTGTTATTTTTCAATCAACGGTTAAACATAACCTCTAAATGAAAGTGTCAATATAATATTTAAAACTTTAACAAATAAAATTAAATACAGTAAACTCCCGATTATCCGCGGGATTGACTGGCGTGGATACCGCGGATAATCGAATTTCGCGGATAAGCCGCATGGCAAAAAAACTACGAAAAAACTACGAATATCCGGAAAACAGTGATTTTATTTCTATATGTATATTTGTGATTTACGAAAAACCTTCTTTTTTTATAAAAATGCCTCCTACAGCCACCGCGGATAATCCGCAAAGCGGATAAACCGCCCACGGATAATCGAAAGTTCACTGTAATACGCGATCCCTGCTGCAATAAAGATTATATGCCCCCCTGGCTGCTTAAATTTTTTTAGAAATTTAATACTTCAGCAGCGCAAATTTTTAAAATTTTCGGTTTAAATTCTATTATAATAACAAAAAAAAATTATTTTGCCTCTCCCTTGAAAATGATTCTATAGACGCCCATGCATCTCACGGAAAATTCAAAACCAGCCGCCACTGCTTTAACACACTAACTTGTTTTAAACTCGATATACTTTTCCCATCATCGCTTGGTATATGTGCACATTTCCCTAATTTTATTGGGAAAAGTACATTGTATGTACATTTACCATAAGCGCCGGAAAATGTGGACTTTTACCGGCATACGTACTTTTCCCATAACATATATAGGCAGTATTTCTACACCGTTGTATTTATCTTAGCAACGCCAAGTAAAGTTGTGTATTGCTAGACGCGAATACCCCTATTGATAACTAGACATGTATCATAAAATGGGAAATTATCAGCTCTGTTCTGTCAGCAGTTTGAAACCGTTTGCAACCATCAGACGCATGCGCTTCTCCGAATTCACGTGATAAATTTTTATCTGCGCATGCGTCTGACGATTTTAAACTTTTCAAATTGGCTGAAAGAACAGATCTATAATAAATTGATATAATAAAATAACTGTTTTCAATTGTTTTACTTTTCTCTCTCTTTACTTCAAATACTTTTAAAGTTCTTCAAATTACTCAAATTTTGTTAAAATCCAATTACAAAATACTCAAGTACTTTAAGCATAGTATAATACTTAAGCTAGTGATACACATGCTACTAAGTCGCATGCTCTCATGCGACTGCGCATGCTCTCTTGCGACTAGTTACCAATAATTGCATAAGAGCATGCGTAGTAGCATGAGAGCATGCGACTTAGTAGCATGTGTATCACTAGCTTTATAGAATAAGTAGGTTTCCTTGGTCTAGTTTATGACCAAGAGTTGAACTCGAGCATTCTACTATGGGCACCCTCTAATTGTTGTAATTTCAATTTTCAATTGTTGTAATTCATTTTCTCCATTGTTGCAATTTTTATTTATAAGTTGGCAGCATACATCGAGATTATATCTGTGGTTTTCTGGCAGAAGTTCATGTATTCTTCTGCAATTATTTCAGCCGTCACACCACAGATATACCAACCACATCGATTCAATACAACGTAATTAAATACATACAAATATTTGCCTTAAATTTGATACATTCAATACTTACTCACAGGAGAATGCATGAGTCCAATTCGTGATCACTGAGAACAATGGTAAAGACAACAAGTGAAACTACTTATTCTATAATTATTATACTATGGTTTCTCATATCTAGGCATTTTGACGTCACACTAATAAAGTCAACAGAAGGGGTTGTTGGAAACTGAAATACTCTGCCTATCTAAAATTGCTCAGTGATGGTTATATAGTGGGGAACTTGACAACTTAAGCTGCATTCACATAGGGGATTGTATTTGGACGGTATGTGGATGATAGAATCTGACACTGCTGATAGGTTTGGTAATATCAATCAAGTTTGGTAATCTTACATTTTCAAACCCGGCAGTACCGGATTCTACCATCCAAATACTTTTGTCTAATTCTGTTTCGAAAAGTGGTACTTTGTGATATCCAATTGAGTTTGGAAAAGCACTAATTTTCCGCACGGAAATTACTTTTCCGCACTAGTGTGGAAAAGTAATTTTACTTTTTCGCACTCAAACACAAGTGTGCGGAAAACTATTCCGCACTCTAACACAAGTGTGCGCCCGAACGGGTTCATCCGTTCGGGTGAACACATGTTTATCGCTTATGTTATTAATAACATGACAAATGACTTGCAACCTTCACGCCATCTATCGATAGTTAGATAGTTAGAAGGGATCCGTTCTTTATTCTGGTTTGGTGCGAAGCACCAGGGCTGTTGCCCCATATCTTCGCAGACTTGAAGAGTAAGGTTGCGGGCTTGCCCGCAACGTTACGTCGGATGATTTTTATTGAGGCGTACCTCTGAAAATTAGCGCGAAAATAGCTATTGTAAAATTCCTTATTATATCTTCTTTTTTTTCTTCTTGAGTTCTTGAGCCTGATCTAGCTAGTCTGACAGCTATTTCATTACCCTCTATTCCCTCATGACCTGGCACCCAGCATAGAGCAATTTTATTGCCCATTGCCAGTTTCTTGAGAGATTGTCGACATTCCCATGTGGACAAAGATTCAAAGCTGTTTGCTTCGAGTGCCTTTATCGCAGTTTGGCTTAAGATATTATATTGATCTGCTTGCCTTTAAATTCCTCTGGGGGCATTCATGGGCACACATTTCAATTGCAAGTATTTCAGCTTGCATAATTGTGGGGTAGGTTCCTAAGGCTATTGATGCCGTGTATTTTGGGCCATATATGCCTATGCCTGTTCCCTATTCAGTTTTTGATCCATCCAGTTGGAGGATTTGTTATCCACTTTTATCGTTTGGCTTCTAGCCGTGTTGCGGTCCTAAATGACAACCTCAAACGGCTGTTGAAAGTTAAAAGTTTTTGGAAAAATATCCAAAGGTTTTTCAAACAGATCTAACTTTAGAAAGTCCAGTATATTTAGGTGACCTGTCTTGTCTCCTGGTTTGAGTTTCCTGATTTGGGCAATTTTTACGGCAGCTTGTAGGCCCTACCTCTGCACTTGTATGTGTAGAGGCGGTAGATCCAAGAGTGCTTCCATAGCCACTGTTGGGGTTGTGCGCATAGCTCCCGTTATGCCCAGACACACTAGCCGTTGCAATTTCTGCATTTTGCTTTGTGTCGTGATTTCTTTTGTTTTTGTCCACCACACTATTGATGCATATGTGACAATGGGTCTTATTATTGCCGTGTATGACCAATAGATCATTTTCGGTTTTAGTCCCCAAGTCTTTCCAAAGAGTTTTCGGCAAACCCAAAAGGCTTTTGTTGCTTTGGAAAGAGTTTTATCCACATGAGATTTTCAGGTGAGTTTGGCATCCAGAGTTACCCCCAGATACTTTACCTCATCCGAAAAACTTATCGTAGAGCCTTGAAACTGTAGAGCTTTTAGGCTTATCTTTCTACGTCTAGTGAACGGGACTATTATGGTTTTTGAAGGATTTACTGTAAGTTTCTCCTTTTCGCACCAGTCCCTTATTTTGTTTAGGGCAATTTGTATTAGGCTTGAGATTACGCCGTCATGTTTGCCCTTAATTATAATGACAATGTCATCCGCATAACCTAATACACAGAATCCTTTGTCAGTTAGTTTCTTTAGTAGGTCGTTTACTACAATGGACCACAGGAGAGGTGATAGTACTCCACCTTGTGGGCATCCCCTCACCGTAGCCATCGAGATTTTCTCCCCTCCAAAAGAAGCCGTTACTATTCGGCTTTTAAGCATTGCTTCTATCCAGTTTATCGTGGGTAGCTCAATGCCATGTCTCGCGGCGGCTGTTTTTATAGATTCAATTGAGGTGTTGTCAAATGCACCCTATATATCTACAAATACTCCGACTGCAATTTCTTTTGCTTTGAGAGATTTTTCAATTTCTCTTACAAGGTGGTGAAGTGCATCCACTGTAGAATTGCCCGGTTGGTAGGCAAATTGTTTTATATGAAGCGGTACCCTTTTGAGATTTTCGCTTCTAATATAATTGTCAACAATTTTCTCCATTGTTTTTAGAAGAAAGGAGGTTAGGCTTATTGGGCGATATGATTTGGCCTCTTCAGGAGGCCTTCTGCCCGCTTTTGGTAAGAATACCACTTTAACCTTCCTCCATGATGTGGGTATATACCCCAATGCGTAACTAGCTTTGTATATTGCTGTTAAACATGGAGCGATTAAGTCCACTCCTTTCTGAAGTAGAGCTGGAAATATTCTATCCCATCCAGGTGATTTATAGGGCTGAAAGCTATTAATAGCCCATTTCACTTTCTCCAGGTTGAAGATTTTACCTGCTAACCTTCTGCTATCTCTACTGGAATGTAAATTTCCATTAACTTGGGACATTTCTTGCGTCTGGTTTGTTGTCGTTACAGCCGTGGACCCCGGGAAGTGTGTTTTTAACAACACATTTAAACTTTCTCCGATGGTTTCGGTGTAAGCACCATTTGGCTAGGTTACCCTAATCCCTAATGTATCACCGTACATATGATACATTATAACCATTTTTAGTCCAATGTTTAAGTCATCTTTTTATTTCTAAAAAGAATTTTTTTTAATATAGTTACCAGACGTTTATAGATTATACGTATATAATTATGGAAATAATTAATCATAAATTCATTCCTTAAGCTTTTACATTCTAAACAGAATATCGTTTTCCCTTTCTGGGAATTACAAATTCGATTAGCGAGGTAGATTAGTCCCCATATTATATATTTACGATAAATCAATACCTATTTCACCACAGTGTGTGGATGCCCACTGAAAGGTCGCGCTAAGAAATTCTGTATAGTTCGCGATTTGAACCCAGAATTTCCGCTCTGTATTCAACCAGCGGTCACATCACTTCACAGCTGGAAAAATAAAATCAAAGAGGAAAAACTCATTAATAGGACGCATATAATGTGTGAAAAAGCTCACTAATCAAAGGATTAAGAAAATAATAAGTCTTAAATAAGAAAGGAACTCAAGAAAACCACTAAATTCAAAAGTATGTTTGATAATAAGATTTGAACACAAACTGTCAGTACGGGTCCTTCCTTATGGTTTTTATGCATTTCGTCGTTACTTTTTCGTTTCGTTCGTTGATTTATAAGGTGGGGTCCTCATTGTTGATGGTTTTTGAGATGCGTATCATGTAGAAAAATATCCTAAAGCATTTGTATACAAAAATCTCGAATTTTCAATGATTTCCAAGGAATTCCAATGGTTTCAAGGGATTTATATGATACATTTTTAGGAATATAAAAATTTGACGTAGGTATACTCTTCATTTCTTAACAATTTGGAAAATTTAAGTTATACGAATATCAATGGAAGTCCTTATACAGGGTGGCTCTTTGAAAACGAAACAAACGGGATTGTGGCCAGCAGAATTTTTTTTTTTAAGAAATGCAAAAACACGTCAATTTTATCATTGAGGGGGACAACTTTTGCGACTAATATCATTCCCGTATTGTTTCATCCCTTCGCGTTGCGATAAAAACCCCTAAAATGTTAATAGGGATGATATGGCAAGTAACACCTCATTTGTAAGATCTTGCTTCCCTGAATTCACTTCTATAATTTTTTTAAAGTTTTATCAATTATTCAACAAAAAACTTGAAGCTGCAAAAATGCGAAATAAATCCGATATTTCAAGACATTTAAGAATAAAAAAGGGAAAAACGCTTGTATAAGTTAATTTTAATTTCAAGGGGGCTACTTTTACTGCTATAGTGCTATTTATAAACATTGACAGTTCAACCCTTGAAGTGAAGGGTGAACCACCCTTACAGTCTTGAATGCAATAAGAAATTGAAACAATTCTTTCATTATTTCATAAATTTCTGTAAGCATCCAAGCTAAAGTTGCAAAAACGCATTCAACTTTTTTGATAAAAAATAGACTCATCTTTTTATTAAGGGTGGTTTGCCCTTTACCTTAAGGGTTGAACTGTCAATGTTTATGAATAGCAGTAAAAATAGCCCCCTTAAAATTAAAATCAACTTGTCCAAGCGTTTTTCTCTTTTTTATTCTTAAATGTCTTGAAATATCGAATTTATTTCGCATTTTGCAACTTCAATTTTTTTGTTGAATAATTAATAAAACTTTAAAAAATTATAACACTGAATTCAGTTAAGAAAGACCTTTCAAATGTGGTGTTACTTGCCATATCATCCCTATTAACATTTCAGGGGTTGTCATGACAGCGCGAAGGGATGAAACACTACGGGAGTGACATTGGTCGCAAAAGTTGTCCCCCTCGATGATAAAATTAACGTGTTTTTACATTTCTTAAAAAAAATTCTGCTGGCCACAATCCCGTCTGTTTCGTTTTCAAAGGGCCACCCTGTATAGTATTTTTTAAAAGGATTCCTTTTCATTCAAGTCGTCGGCTTACTGTCAAAACAAGATAACTCCAAAATGATAGTTCTAAGATAAATTTACTTTAATGTTTGATTGCACTGCAAACACATAGGATAGTAAGTAAAATTAAACTTCTTAATACTCCTTAAATATTGAACTTACACTTACCTGCTTTTGCCAGAATATACTTTGGTCTTATTTTAATTTTTTAATGCAACCACGATTCTAACTCATTTTGGTCAAAAGTGGAGTTATCTTGTTTTGGCAGTAAGCCGACGAAGTATACCTTTTTTGAGCAAAATATAAATGGGTATCAATTGGAATGTTTTATGACATAATATGTATGTTACGTACCAAGCCCGAAATTGTACAGTTCGCGCTCTGTACAGTGATTTTTGTACCGAGCGCGAAGTGTACAGGCTACTTTGTACGAATTGCGATTTACCGGACTTGGTATTACGAGATTTGCACTGTTTGGGATCTGTACAACCCATTTGTACAGAGCTGTTAGTTTCAACCTTTTTGTCCACTTGGTACAACTTAATATTGTACAAAGCACGACAGAACAGGTTTATATGTTGGTACTAAGGTCTGTACTAATAGTCGAAGATCAATCCGAGATCACGGATTAATTCTCAGATCGCTCAAAAATGCTACCAATAGTCGCAATAATCCCGGATTCTATACGATCCGAGATCAATATTGAACCTCGAAAAACGGTCTTGCTCTGACCAAGATTAATTCTCGGATCATTGTGGCGCATTAGTGTTTGCTATGTTGTCAAAGTGTATTAACCGCATAAAAATAAAGTTTGTTAACCTCAAATTGAATTTTTTGTTGAAATGGACGATTTAGATGAGTACGGAAATACCTCGACTTATGCGAACCCGGAGTTACGTGATTTTTAAATCTCGTCGATTCTACATCAAAGTGCTTATCCATACAGAACATCAGAACCTTATATAAGGGGGTGGTTTTGGGGGTTCAAACTCCCCTATGGCATAACGAAAGGGTAAAAAAAAAGTCTAAAAACTTTTTTCCGTAAAACCCCTCCCATGGCTTAAACAAAAAAAAATTTTAAGTAAAATCTCCCTCATGACTTATGTCTAGCTACGGCCTTGGCAGAACTTATCTGTTGACCCCGATTTTGCGACCAAGTATATTTTTATACGAATAATTAAATAAGTTTTCAAATATTTTTATTATATGAACTGAACAGGAACGACGATATAATATTAAAAATTAATAATAAAATAAAAAATTATGGTTATAAAATAGATACCAATAATGGTTATAAATAGAAACTAACTAAATATTACTAGATATATTACCAAATCTAAGATCAAATCTAGAATTCACCGATCTTCCGAAGCCGAGACTATTTGTTACTAGGATTGATCCGAGAATATTAATTCTCGACTATTAGTACGGGCCTAAGATTAGTGTATTTAAGAATTAGTTATGGTGTAGGCATATCCTGTAAAGACAGGGATTTTAAATTTATAATGAACTACCAAGATTACTTGAGCAAGTTTTAATTTGGCCTCCTTTAAAATCAAAAACAGCAGCGGAGGTTAGTGTTATAATTTAATTGTTATTTTTTGAATTTTTGATGCTCCTTCGATTCTCCAGTCAGATAACGGACGAGAATTTATTAATTGTATCATAGACAGGGCTGGATTTACCAGTAGCCACAACAGGCAATCGCCTGCGGCGTCAAAATATAAAAGGCGCAAGCCGCCAGGCATTTCCGCGTTTATGTTCTACAATCATAAAATCATAGGCGCCTGAAGTTATTAGCCTGGGGCGCTAGACTAGCTAAATCCGGCCCTGATCATAGAAGAATTGACCGTCATGTGGCCCCAATTAAAAATTGTCCATGGCAAACTGCGCCATTCTCAGAGTCAGGGGAGGGCAGAATGAGCCAACCGGGATGTAGAGAAAATAATAAGAGCTTGGATGATAGATAATAATCATTCTACTCAATGGAGTGAAGGTTTACGTTTCTCTCAGTATAAAAAAAATATAGTCTTCATTCTGGAATCAAACAATCGCCATATGAAGCATTATTTGGGAGGAAAGCCAAATTAAGACTAGCATTGAGTAGTTTACCAGCTTCTGTCATTGAAAGATTGAATTCAGAAGAGGATGTAGAACTAATTATTGATTCAATGACAACTTGTTATTTAAATTTTTGTTCTTCTGCTGTTTTGTCGAGCTTTGTACAACATTAAGTTGTACCAAGTTGACAGGAAGGTTGAAACTAACAGTTCTGTACAAATAGGCTGTACAGATCCCGAACAGTACATATCTCGTAATACCAAGTCCGGTAAATCGTAGTTCGTACAAAGTAGCCTGTACACTTCGCGCTCGGTACAAAAATCACTGTACAGAGCGCGAACTGTACAATTTCCGGCTTGGTACGTAACAGCAGTATAAACCGGATATACATACAAATATATGATTTTCCAATTTGAAAAATCTAAAATCTGTCCACATAAAGGCGAGTTCGTGCTTAAATTCTACGACCGGAACGGGTCTTTCACACTTTTCACGAACCACAGCTCTTACAATTTTTTATTTTTCGAACCAGAAAACCGTTTTGGTCCATCTCGAATCCTGCTGATATTTGACAAAAAGCGAATAAAACATGGATCAACTTGGTTGAAAAAGATACCATGATTTTGAATTTAAATTCATTTAATTTTTCATTCTGTAATAAACTAATCTATGATCTTGTTAATCAAAAATAAGGCAATCGAATATCGTACAAACCTTCGAATTCAGTTTATATGTACCTGCTATAAATCTGTCTTCACTCACATCGTAAAAACTATCAGGATATTTTTAAGAATAACTAATCAGTGAACTACAATTGCCTTTGGCCTATTCAAATCATTACTATGTATGGTATTAATCTACACAGAAAAAAATGTGTACTTAAAAGTAGAACAATTTGTGCCTAGATTGTCTACAAGTACAAATTGTGTAAAAATTTAGCACAATTTGTTCTACTTTTAAGTACACCTTTTTTTCTGTGTATGCATAGAAAGCTAAGAAGCTCTTCACTCAGGATTGATTTGCAATGAAACTTCAATTATTTAAGTTATAATTGATTCATTCAATAGATCAGGAAGCTTCTATTCCTTTTGAAGTATCATTCATGAATCATGAGGATTATTGTCAAATTCAATCACTATTGCCAAATCTTTTCTTGTACATTTTCTTAAACCTCGTTCACACTACATGATTTCTCATATAAGAAATTTTTTTACGTTCACACTGTGATTTTTGATATTATAGAAGTTATGGCTTTTATGATTAGCTGTTGTGATGGTATGATTTTATCCATGACTTTTCTTATGACTAAATCATATGAGAAATCGTGTAGTGTGAACTAGCTTTTATGTTATATTATTATGACTTAATTCGCAATTTTTTGTCTTGCGTTCTCCAATTGATAACTCCTATCAAATCTTCAATTACTCTATCTAGCCGTCTCATTTTTTTGTTTTTCTCTGTTTCTTTCATCGCTTGGTCTCCATTCAGTAACTCTTTTTACTACCTTTTATTAAGGGGTTACGTACGGTCACGAGGTCGAAAAAAAGCAGTTTTTCGAGATTTTTTTCTAAGCTACTATGAATAGATGTATTTATTTGAAAGTTTTTCTACATGAAAAAGCAACATTTAAAAAACATTTTAGAATTTTACTTCCACAAAATGTGGACAATTAAACCACTGGTATAGTAGATTTTTGAAGACGCTTAAAAAAATGATGATTTGCGGTGCGTAAGATAAATCGTCACAGGATTATCCAAAATAAAAAAAGTAAAAAGATTCGGTTAATATAATGCTCACTGTACACTCTCGCCGAGAGATCACGTGCTCGTGCGACCATCTAAATTACATACTACCAGGCACACCGAGACATAGCGAGAGCACCCATCTACACTCTCGCTGTTGCCCTGTCTCGTCGAGAGTGTACAGCGGGAATAATAGTTTATCTCCAGACTGAACGAATCCATTTTAAAAAATATGAAAATTTCCATTCTTGGGATGGTGTTGAAATAAAAGTGACGATTTTCGCCCAAAAAATTGGCCTATAATTACTTGTAAAAAGAGATAAAAATGAAAAAGGAAAAAAAGTAATCGTTCAGTCTCGAGAATCATTTATATTTAAGACGTGTGTGAAATTTCATCATGATTGGTTAAGTAGTTTTTGAGTTATCTTACTCACGGACTTCTAAAATGTAGTTTTGAGTTAAACGCGTCTGAAGTTTTCTGTTTGATATAAGTTTCATAATAATGTTACTCTCATTAGCTTGTATCTTTGTGAGTTTTACTCTGATCCACTTGAAATTTTCACATAATATTTCTGAGATATACTTTCATATGAAAAAATAAAAAAAAAACAATTTTTTCGAATTCATGACTACGTAAGCCTTTAAAGTTGAACTTCGAACGGTTTCTCAAAGTAAACCAGAAGGGTGGTCGTGAAGCCGGAAGTATTAATTAATCTGATTTACAATTGATGCTTTCTGAATTGAAATGAAGTGCAGTTTACATTATAGGATTTTTCGTACGAGTTACAGAATTTTCGGTTTTACACTGTAATTTATTCTACTGCGATAAATTTTATAGTGTATAAACAGTGGCAGCGTAACCTAATTTTGTTGTTTACGCAAAATAAATTGGCGAAGCTCTTTCCTCTATATTATAATGGTTGAAGGGTCGAACACTAGGTTGGCCGGATAGCGAGAGATTTAGGGATATATATTCTAAATTTTTTTGAAAATTTTGTGCAAAATGATTATTTTTAGGACTAGAAAACTTTTTATTGGTTATGTATAATTTTGCATGCATGGTTGCGTACATGGCGTATACATTACGCTTAAGGTTTCTCAGCAAAAGTTTTCGATTTTTCAAAAAGAATTCGAAAGAGAAGAATCGCGATCAGGAAGATACTTCTGAAAATTTAATATGTTTTGGTTAGTGATACATTGAAACGTTATGAAAAGAAATGTGTAAATAGAATTTTAATTTTTCATTTAATGGCAGGTTTTTGATCTTCTGTCCCAATTGGTGGCGCGGAATCCTCCATTCTCTCGTGCATATCTTTTAATAGCTTTTGTTTGGTATCACAGTCCTAGTGCTACACTAACTACAAATTGATTGGTGTAAAATAACCAATCCACTTTTCACACCAAGCAGTTTTTTCAATTCTTTACACTAACTTACTCGGAGTAGTTTGGTGTAGCTTACCAAACAGACCTAATATGTCTAATGAACTATGGTAAAAATTTCGTTACATTTACCACAGCTGAAGTAGTTTATTGCTATCAATTTTTTTTCTATTTTTTAAGAACATTCTAATCACTAGATAGAAAATTTGCACTGCAGTCCCCATAAGGTGCATATGTCAACTTTACTGCTGCTGCTAGCGTCATTTTCTGCTCTTGTGGCCTTAGACTAAAAATAAAATAACAAATAACCCAAGCACTTATGTTTCCTAACCCTATTAGAACTTACGTTATTTGTTCAACTGTGCTTTTCTTTTTTAAAATAAATTTGTGGTAAGTGAGTGAGCGGTTCGTAGCGAAAATTTCGTTAATCAGATAGATGAGATACATAAAGATGTAGAGAGTAACGGCGCATGTGCACACAGAGCTAGATACAGATATCAGGAATCTTAAACACTAATTTGTTTCAATACTAATCTCTTATGTTGTGTTGTAAGGTGGGCCATCCAGTATAGTTAAGTTGATATCTTAATCTGCTAGATAGTTACGATTAACGGCTCGTACCGATCTAACAATAATAAGTTGATATGATCACAAACATTGAAATGTATAGAAGTGCGGTCATTTGAGTTCTATCTTGTTTACATAATGTTTTGTCTTTTTAATATTAAAATGTTTAGTATATAAATATGATGTCTTAATTTAGTAACACTTGTTTTTCTTATTAAAATTATATTTATTCCAATTGTTTCGTTTTTAGGTATGCCGTACCATGGACATAATATCTGGTCAAGTTCTAAATTCGACGTTTCTAAAATTACAAACGCAAATGTTAAATCGCTTTCACGCCATTAAAAGCAAAATGCCTAGGAGAGAATCTGCACGTAGGAATCACCATTTAGCTTGTGAAAGTGACATAATTGAAACTTTGCACATGAGACTCACACTTCTACAGATGTCGTTTGGAAAACATATTGAGCGAAAACACTGCTGTTTCTTTCCTGGCGAAATACTCGACGAAGTTTACAACATTTTAAATTATATAAAAATTACTCCTAAACTTGCCCGTCCTTACAAGGTCACCGATGAGCTGTTTGACTTGTCTACAATGGCTATGGAATATTTCAAAGAAAAAATTGAACCTGATTTGCCCGAGATAGCATATTTTGGTACAGATTTCCTAGATTTTACAGGGAGGTTTTCTTGTAAGTTCATACTTATTGCTTTGTTTATATACAATCGCTTGACTATTAATTTAATTGTAAAATAAATGTTAAGAACTTATTATTAACATTTGAAAGAGTTAATTTCAGTTTTCTTTTTTCAATATAACGTGCACTTTATTTATTTAGTGAAACTCAATAATTTTATAATGAACGATGTATGAACAAACTAAAGAATACCAACAATTTTATAGTTACACAATTTGATGCAAATTATAATTTTTTTGTTGTTTTTATAGCCACCAACAACGGTAAATATCTGGCGTTAGATTCTTCTCCTTTAAGCTCCGAAGAAGTTAAAGAAATCGACAACCCTTCGTGCAGCAGTTTAGATTCATCCACTTTGGTGGAACCATTACCACAATCGAATATGGTTTTACGGAAAAGAATTAGAAAAATTAAACAAGGTTTGAAGCGTTACAATAGTCAACTGTCTTTATTGCGGCAAGATTTGCGCACATGCAAGCGAAAAACTTCAGAGCAACAGAAGCAAATTTCTGAACAACAAAAACAATTGGCGGAGCAGCAAAAGCAAACTCTTGAGTATGCAGCCAGATTAGATGAATATGATAAAAAGAATGAGGAAATTTCGCGGAAATTTAGTACAATGCTTCAAGAATTGAATAAATGCAAAACAGAATTACAATATTGGCGTTCAAAATCTCCGGCTACTACGCCATCTTGTTTTGGATGTGGCAATATCATCAGGCCTTCGATCGAAGATCTTCAACCATTAATTAATCAAGGAATAGTTCTTGACGGATTGGGTTTAAATCCATCAGAAGAGTGCAATTTTATGCCAATAGCCAGCACCAGTTCAGAAAATCAAGCTTGTATCACTAATGCTGAAGTGGAATTGATAAACAAAGAGCATGTCGTTGAAAATAATGGTGCAATGAATTTAGAAAGCAACAACTTAAGTAATGAAAAGAAAGGCACAAAAAGAAAATTAAATGAAACTCCGGCAACGTCGAATTGTACAACTAAGAGACAATTACAAAAAGGAAGATCTAAAAGAATTAAAGTATAGATTATGCAATACTAATCGTAATTTAAGAAGAATAATAATAATAATAATAATCATACTGCATTCAAGAAAATGGTGTAATTCATAAGATATGATCTTAGAGTTAAGAAATTTTGTTGTGCTAGCAGATATTCAATTGTTTATTATAATCTGGTAATAATCTAAGTACTTTTATGCATTGTTTTAATAGATCGATCTATGTGTATATAATTTGATTTGACACAACCGACCACCGCAAATAGTTGTATAAATTTGAAATACTTTTTTATTAAATTATTAATTTGGTTGTCTTCATAATGTTATTTTCAGAACCGTTAAATTTTAGAAACATGTGCATATCTTACTTGGAAAAATCAATAAATAGACTGCCTTAAAAATTTACATCTGTGAACATAGTTTGTACTGTTTTTGAAAATTTCACTAACTTAACTGTACTACTTGTTATAAATTGCTTAACTATTTATCAACTTTAATGTTTAAAGTTGTTAATATATTTTAGTTTAATTGTAAGTTTGTTTTACATCGTATCGCGATATTAATTTTATCTATTAATATAATGTGACTATTATTTCTAAAGCTCTTTGTAGGTGAATTAACACCAAACAATAAATTTTGGTTCTATATATTTTTTTTATTATATCTGCTGGTATTGACTTATTGAAAATTTTAAATATTTAAAATTATGGAAAATGGAAAGTCGATTTACTTGGGGACATCCATTCCAGTTTTTGTTTTTATCAATGGGACATGCACTTAAAGAACAGCTAAGAAAGTAGAAAATTGAGTATCTGAATGATTTTCTTCAAAGAACGAACGAACAGTTTTTCTGAGGTGGCATCCCCAAATTACCAGATAGATGGGAAAAATGTGTTGCTAGCGATGGAAAATACTTGGAATAAAACATTTTTAGTTTTTTTCTAAAATAACGTGATATTTTTTAAAATTAAAAAAATCCAGAAATTAATGCATACACATGATATAAATAAGTAAATATTTTTTGATAATATCATCTCATGTGTATACGTCCAGTCGGTAGTGTTTTCCTATTTTCTTACAGTCCAAAGTAAAAGTTAAATATCAATAAAATTACAGATTATTTTATTTAGTTCCACCAGCATAAAATATGTAAATGAGCAGTAAAAGATAAAAGACTTGGTGCAGCTTATCAGTATCGGGGTGACACAATGCTTACAAATAAATAGTATCGTTACCTAGACTGAAATTTTTTCTTTGTGATTGGGCGGAGCAAAATTATTGTGTAGTACATGTGGAGAGAAAACGTGTACATGGACCGGACAAATATTCATTTTTGTATATAATAAGGAATTCACGTTCTATCAGTTACCTAAAAAATTCTATGATCATAATTTTAATTTTTTCTATGACTTAAAAAATTATTCCACATATTATCTTGAAAAATGTATTTAAATAATTTTTAATTGGAGCAACAATAGAAACCTATATTTTATAAAAAAATTTTGCTATTAGGTAATATTTTAAAGAACGTTCTGAATAGAGAAAAATGCGAGACGGGACGAAATTATTCGTTCCACGGGATAGACCTCAATACAGTACCGCGTTTGATTTATTTTAACAATGAGGCTTGAATGAACTTCGCTGATTATTTGTCGACGCATGTTGACCGGAGCAAATGTAGGCAACGGATTCAACAAGTTAAATATTATAAAACAGAGTTACGAAAAGGTAATTTTTTTTAAAGGTTTCGTTTCACTTCTTGTATTACAACGTTGTGGGACGTGCAAGCTACAATTAGAATTGAAATCGAATGACATTCGCGTGCAATAAATTCGATTGCAATGGAAATTATAGCACTACAGATACCAAATTTATTGTACGAGGCGATACATAAACTTTATAAAAATGTAGGTAAAGAATTTTACAAAAATTCGTTGCAAGAGGAACACTCCGGAGTTATCATCCTAGGAAATAGAACTGCTGGAATTATCTAAAGATGTGTTAACCGTTTAACGTTTTGGGTTCTACACAAAATTCATTGCGTTCATCTTCAGTGGCACCTCTTCTCTATACTATCGAATTCGCCTAGCGATTGATGCGGCGTTAATACGCGATATCAAAAATTCACTTGCAAAGTTGGTTAAATTGTTGCTTATACAACGTTAATTATTAATGTTTTTTTTAATGAAAAAATAATGTTGCTTCAACATTAAAAAGTAATGTTGCTCTAACATTAAAAAGTAATGTTACTTCAGCATTAAAAAACACTGTGTTATTACACATATAAATTTATTTTTAATTTTACTTCAACGTTATTACAACATTAAATTTACGTTATAAATAATATGAGCACAATATTATAATGATGTTTAAATTAAATCCCTCTATCACATCGCATTAATATTAAACCGATGTCGCCAATGCAATGTTGATGCAATATTGTAGATGTTAAAGCAACATTGACGCAACATTTTATAGTACTTAACGTTGTATTAACATTAAAAAATCTAACGATAACATAAATCTTAATATTTTAATTAAAAATTAAATTTTTATTTTATTAATGAGGAAATAATACTCTAATGGGCCAAATATTGCATAAATAAATTTTAATGATGCATCAAAAAATATACCCCTTTATCATTTTGTGTATATAAATTTATTTTTAATATTAGTTCAACGTTACTACAACATTTAATTTATGTTATAAATAACATGTGCACAATGTTATAACGATATTTAAATTTATATCCCCATCACATCGCATTAATATTAAAACGACGTGGCTAATGCAATATTGAAGCAATGTTGGTACAATGTTGCAGATGTTCAAGCAATATTGACGCAACGTTTTATTGTAACGTAGTATTAACATTGAAAAACTAACATAGCCGATGTTAATTTAATGTTACATGTCTAGTGGGTGATGTACTCTACTTAAGTATAATATAAGGGTATAATTGAATTATTTCTTGAAGAAATTCTTTACGTTTTCGCGAATTTTAATCTTTGACCAAAAGCTTTTTTATGCATTTAGATAAAGAAACAATTAAAGATCTCATCGACATTAGTATTAAAGTAATATTTCAAAATTGTAAGCAGCGATAGAGAAAGCTTTTCAAATTTGTAGAATATAAAGATTGGGAATTGAAGTAAGCTTATAAAAAAATCACACCGAAGTCGTTAACGGAGACAATCAATGACAATGCAAAACATTTTTGCAATATCCCGATACGTCACATAGAATTGAACATCGCAAAAAATAAAATTGAAGCCAGTTTAATTAGAAAACTAAATGCGGATGAGACATTGGCTATCGAATGTAAAAAAAAAGAAAAAAGCAGAAGATATTGAGTTGTTGGAATCGCTGATTGCACTTCGCAAATCTATCGAAGAAGAAATTCTATAAACTTTATTTTGAATAAATAGGTACTTTATTAAATAGGTATCCAAATCCTAATAAAAGAAATAATTAATTCTAAAAGCCAGCGTCTATGAATAGCAAAAATTCGTGATTTGTTTAAAATTTGAGCAAAGTTTCGTACAGGTAGTTTGGTGTAGTGGTTAGGGAGTAGAGCTATAAATCTTAAAATTCCGATCGCTCCCAAATTTATCTGTACCGTAAGAATGATTTATCCTTAAATAAATAAATAAATAAATACCTACTAAAACTTCAGATTATATTTTTCTCTTGTTTAAAATGTGTTTTTGTTTGCTTCAAATCTATTTTCAGTTTTCGTAATTAAACCATAGCAAGACCATAAAATTTATTTAAATTAGGGAAAATTTGAGTTAGACAAAATAAGAAAGAAATAGTATATGGTTTTGGCTGCTCCTTTAATTCGGCGCTTATGTGTGGCGTCCATAAATGTAAATGATTCCTGAATGACAAGAAATAAAATACATAGTTTAAAAAAAAGTTTATGTATTTGGCCTTGTAAGTGATCTTTATATTACAAAAAATAAATAATCTCGTTAATCCATTGATATGCATAACTCCCACTCTCAAGTTTTCATGAACCGATTTCAACCAAAATTTAATCAGCTCTAAGTCTCAATATAGTATAAGTACATTGCTGTACTTACGCTATAGGTGGGACCGCGTAAGTCGGAGTATGATTTCGATAAGTGGGAGCCGAAGACGAAAGAAAATGATAATTTAGGAAAAAAAAAGGTTTAATAAAATGTTAGATAACACAAATTAATACAAAATCGCAAACCGAAGTTATTTTGATGTAGAATAGACGAGATTTGAAAATCGGATTTGCGTAAGTCGGGGTAGCGTAAGTCGGAGTATTATACTGTACTAAATATGAAATTTGGTTGAAAAATTCTTATTGGTTTGGGCGCTAGAGCATACGCAAAATTCAGCGACACACAGATACTTAATGTGTCTTTTGATGTTTAGTCTTTTTCAACTGTAAATCCGTCAAAATCTGGAAAAAAAATCTTTGTTTACAATATACCATGACTGTCCCATACTATTTATGGTATATTACGTACGTACCTATACTCATACTGTACGTGATAATAAAGTAAAAAAGTTGGAAAAAATAATAAACCATAAAAGACACATAATAAAGTTTGGGGATTCACACGGCAGCATAATAACGCGTCAGGTAGATGCAACGAGTTTGTTAGAAATATGTTGACACTTCAAGATACACTGAAAAAATTTGGCAAATATTGTCCAATTTATTTGAAGGGCACAGGTTCACATGGAGCCAAGTCACAATAATGATGATATTTGAACTGGTACTGCCATCGTCTAGTCTCCTAGTGCTTCAAATGACAAAACTAAAACTATTAATAGTTGAAGACGTCCAGAAGCACCAAATATAACGATTCAATAAAAATATCTCCCTAGAAATATTTGTTCTTTTCCGCGCAGATCAGATAGGTTGGCGAGTAGCCCGTAGATCGATTTTAGAGTACAGTTGTTTTACATCCAGTAAGTGGCTTGTTAGGCTAGCCTTCAGATGTACCTGTAGCTCTGTTTTTTGTTAATGGTGGCAATTTATCAACTTAGGGGGACTGTCGGCTTAATGTGCCATTCGAAGCACGGGGACTTGGTCATAAGAAAGTTTGACTCTCCCCAGGTTTGAACCCGGTACCCCGCATTCGCTGCATACGCGTTAGTTGCAAGGAAGTGACCGTCTCCAATATTTACTTGGCATGTTTTAGCTAAATTTATTTAGTCAATATACCTAGGTATCTACTATTTGATGAATCTGTTTGAAAAAATAAACCAAATATTTATCGATTGGGCCATTAGGTTAGGTAAAGAAAGTCGAGATTTGATTAAAATACTATACAGAGCATTATTAACATAAAAATTTATGTATAGACATAACGCCTGAGTGAGGCCAGCGGCCGAACAACTATGACCCACACGCTCTCTATCAATGGCTAAAGTTGGCCTGAAGTCCAGTTAGTTCGTATTACTAACGTGAATTTCTGCAATACCATATCGGAGTCCAAATACAATACCTAGACGTTCGAAAGTTTCTTCGAGCATGAAGAAAACTGTACCTTTTTCAATAGGTTTAAGTTCACATTTAAATGTCAAGTTAAGGATTTGTTGGTTGAGTATTCATGGTGAAAAGCGGTTTGCATTTAAAATAAATTTCAAAAATTTTACGTAGTGCATTTAATGAAATTATAAATGTACAAAGAACTTGTCGCATGCGCAGTTACATATTGAATTCGTGTTTTTTACAAAAAATATACAAACAAGTCGACGCATGCGCAGTAACAAAATTATATCATGGAGTATTTAGCTTCTCGTAATTTTGGGGGACTTTTTTGACGTTCATCAGTAAGCCGTAACGACCATCATCGATTTCAATATTCAAAATTTAAAGTTTCTTTTTAAAGCGGACCTTCCGCGATTGTTACACCTTTATTATTGGTCTAATAATTTACAATTAGTTTAAATTAAATATAGTTTTACCCATTTCTGGACATAAATATTGATCATTTATAAGTTAAAGAGGTCATCAGATGTATATGGCTTTGCTAAATCCTTTGGATAACAGTTTTAAAATGAGGCCGATTATAAAAAATTATCACTTTTTAAGTACTTTCACCTTGCAAAAAGTTAAAAATAATGTATGGGTACCCAAAAATTTATAAAACGCGTGCGACAGAGTTTGCGTTATCCATTTATCCGAAATGTATAGCGCCCGTCAACATTAATTATTTTTGACCTTTTTGAAACGCCACTGCTAAGATTCATGAATAAAATGTTTTCAAGTATGAATTCATAATTTAACCATTTATTTATAAAATACTTTTGTTGAAAATGTAATTATTATCTGTTGAATTAAAATAGTTGTGAGCAGCTAAAGTTCAATTTTTACAATAAATGTGTTTTGGCCAAGTTATTATAATATATTTAATAAATTTGTTGATTGTTATGAACGGGTTAGAGAAAATTGAATAAACGATGGAGTAAAATAAGTTAGGTAAATAATAAATGAGATAGTTGTAAAATATGGGCAATTTTAATAATTAAAAAATTGAATTGAAAGCATTGGCTAAACAAATGATGTCTTCCTGTTATGCGCAGTAGGACTTCGTGTAGGCAACGCCATGTTTGTAATAGGCGGTTGCCGTAGAATAAAAAGTGAGTTTTTGTTTGAAACGTTGATTTTGGCTATCTTTAAGGACTAGACGGATTAGTATTATACGTATACATGGATATTTAGTTAAGTGTTTTAATTATCGGTGGCCAAGGGACGAAAAAATAATCGGCACTTTTTTGTTTAACCTATACCTTTTAATCGTCGGTGCGACCGCTTATATAGTGCTGCTTTTGTTTCTCAGTTAATCTGATTTATGTTGGAATTGTTTGGTATGGCTTCGGCGACCTTGTTACAGTAATGAAATTAAACAGAATGCGCTTTCAACTATAAGAACGAGCCGTTGGTATATGTTGAGCACCACACCCAGCAAATCGCGATGGTTGTTCATCGGAGAACTATAATTAATATGAATGTGTATTGGGTGTTCTAATTGACTGTGGATGCCAACGAGGTTAAGCCTCGAGTTCCACTGCGCCCAGCATGACCATGGCGTGCTGTCAGTCGGACGAGGTTAGAGAACAGAAACGCATTAACCAAGAAATTGAAAAACAATTACGTCGTGATAAGAGAGATGCACGTCGAGAACTTAAATTACTGTTGCTGGGTAAGTACCTTATCCTCTTATCTCATTTATTGCTACAAAAACTACCCATACCGGTCGGTGGTACCTACTTTCCTTCATGTATTATTTTTTATTCATCTCAAACTTCCACCATAGCTCAAAACGACACTTACAGTTTATACTTACCTACCCACCTAGTGTACATTATTTTAAGTTCATTCAAGTATTTTCACTTTTTCCAGCATTACATAATTCACTTATTAGTTGAATGACTTAATCATATCTAAAGAAAAACAAAAAGTGTTAGATAATTCCGCCATACATAAAAAAACATGTTCACATATCGCCTGTAAAATTTTGAACCAATTTTTTTTATTGTAAACATGGTACACATTTTTTTCTAAATTGAAAATGTGATCTATATTTAGTATCTAAGAAAGCTGCTTCCAGCACCATACGTACAATTTTAAATTAAATCACATAAAAAATTAGAAAATTCGACACTTGAATAATCATATTTTTCGTGTATTAATCAACAACTTATGTAATACTACTTTTAACATATCTCGGCAATTATTATTCAATTAACCAAAAATAAAAGTTGTTATTGACTTTTTACAAAAGAAACAATTACTACTTACAATTATTGCATTTTTGGAACAACCTTCTGAAGGTTTGTCTTTCACAAGAAATAGCTTCAAAAATAATACTGAAACATTCAAAAGTTTAAGTTGGAAAAAATATAATTGCCGGAAAATTAATAACTAACGAAAGCCTAACAATGATGTTTACTTAGTTATTAAAGTTTGTTTATATTATGACTAGGTGCTACCAATATCCAATATATTTTCTTAAATGTGTCATTTTAACTCACATCCGACTTACTTTACCGAGCTACCAAATAATGGCTGAAACCAAAGTCTAATTTAATTGTTCAACAATGTTGTTAATTCAGATTCAAATTACCTCATTCAAAACTCAACTGATATTGAAACCGCACGACTACACTGACTATCAATTATTATTGTACTGCATTTTTGCATCAAACAGTTTATACGGGCGTAAACCCACACGAATTACAAGTATGTATACATAATACGACCGACAATTTAACGTGGAATCCGAACCACGGCATAAATAATTTGGGAGTAACCGAGATTCTAACCACTATACCAAAGTACATGTTAACAAATTCCAGTAAAATATGTCTTATCCGGCATTGTTTTAATCGGCACGTTTCTAAATTGTTAGCTTCGAAAAAGTACCACGATAAAAGATCCAAGCACGAATATTTCATAAAACTTTTATCAAAGTGGAAAATTTAACTAACCAATAGAAAACGTTCGTCAACGTTTGATATCAACTAAACGTTGATATTATTGTTTATATTATTAATTTTTTAATTTAGGAAAAATATTGTGTAATTTTTAGGCCCTTTAGGGAGGGGGTAACCCCCAAAAAAGTTTTTGGCTATAACTTGCCAAGTCGACGGTCTGCACGAATGTATGATTGCTTGCAATCTGATCGCTCGATTCCAACTTTAATTTTCCAAGTTTCTTCTACACGCATAATATAAAAAGTTCTAGTAGCCAATAGTACTTACATACATAATAATAGTATTAATTTATTGCTCTTGCAAAATAGAAATCTTTTTTTTTATCCAGTGCTTATATATTTTGCGACACAGTCTGAGAAACATCAGCATGGTATAGCGGTCTTCAAACTAAAACTCACATGCTTTTTGCAATCCACCTAGTTTTTTATTAACAAAAAATACACATTTTGAAAACTATGTTGATATAGTGACATACATCACAGAGGACCTACAAGCTTAACGAGGATTCTGAACCAGAAGAATAACCAACTTTTATATGCCCAATCCGAATCGGGACTTTTTGGTCACACATTACCTTGTCCAATTTCCAGCAAGTAGACATTATTTTTGTTAAGCTAAAAATCGTTTTATAAATGGTACTCGTCGGGATTCGTATCCGAAAAACGGGAAACTAACATATTAACTTCTCGACTGATTTCTTATTTGAAATTAACTAAGCCTTTTATGAAAATGTCTTAGAAAAACGCGAATGCAGTCCTCATTGGAAAAAGTTTGGGAACCTCTTTTAGCAATTAAAATGCCGTTCACTTGATTCAACGGTCACATGTAAATCCAAAGTGTAAGTCGGGGGCGGATTCAGCAACTTTTTAAAGAGGGGGACAATTTCATGGAAAAAAGTTCAATAAATGAATGCACTAATTCCAAGAAAGAATCTTTTATTTTAAGAGCGGTTTTTTCAAAATTCATGAGTTGGTTAGTTAATTATCGATTAACATAATCACAGATTAACCTATGATTGATTGATGATTTAACCGAGTATTGAAAAAACAAAATTGAGTATTGAGGTGAGCTAAGTGAACGGGCTAAGGACCGGACTCCAGGCTAGATTAAGTTCGATCCCCAACCCCCGGTTACAAAATTTATCCAACTTCATTATTGAAGTTGAATCCAACCTCTTCTCTCGGAAGGCAATGGCAAACCACCGAGAGTAATCTGCCGAGATGTAGCATTTCAAATGCTCGCCAACCTCCGATAGGAGACGGCACCTTAAGAAGAATTGAAAAAACAGCCTTAAATGTCTCTAATATTCTTAACCTGCAGCCTGCAAAGCGGGCAAGCCTCCCCCCCCCAAATTAAATCTTCTTTGTTTTAAAAAGACAAAATTTTGAATGACGCTAATTTTTCGAGAAAATATTTTTTTTTTATCTCGAAATTCTACTCATTTTAGACTATTTTATCATGAAAAATACAAGAAAATTTGCATACAGCGCCCTTTTTATTATTTATCTCTGCGGATAGCTTACATTAGTAAACACATTGTCCGAAAAAATTCTTTGTACGACTTTACAGATCACTATCTTCAAAAATCAGTGGTTCTACCTTCCTGAGAGAAAAACTTGACCACGGGCCTTGTATCGGTAGTATTGTTTATATGATTTCATACCGATACAAAATAGAAACAAATTTATTAATTGGAACTCCAATATTCGTCTACGCCAACATTCGTATTTTTTGAAAAAGTTTTTTTTTTCTTTGAAATTTTTGTTTTATATTCGTCCGAGAAGTTAATATTCGTCCCATCTCTAACGTGGCCGGCGAGTCACGCTCATTGAACGTGTGAAAAACAATTTTGTTTGATATTCGTCCTCCCCTAGGGAACGGATTAATGATGAATATTGGAGTTTCGGTGTAAATAAAAAAGAATCTTTCCAATATCACTGAAGGAATATGATCAATTTTTATCGGATTTTCTTTTTGGAATTGTTTTGACAAAGTAATTCATCAGTCAAAAAACATTTTTGTTTGATTTCGTGGAGTACTTCAGTTGTCTTCTATGGTCTATACATTGGAGCATTTAGATTTTATTTTTCTTAGTGGAAATTGTATATGGTGTAGGAAATACCACTTTAAATTTCCTTATCTTTATTGCCGGAAAAAATTTCACTAACAGGATTCCGTTGTAAGTTTCGTTGAAGATAAGTCTTAATTTTAGCGTTACTTGGAAGTTAGTTTTTTGCTATCAGTAGCAGTCAAAATCAAATTAATATATCTGATAAATGCTTCCCAATGGTGATATTGAAACAGATTATTTGACGAACAGATCACAGGAAATGTACCATAAAGTAATTTAGAAAATTAAATTCGAACTTAACCGCCATTATTCTATAATGATAGTTTTAATAAAAACGAACTATAACAAAATTAGTAAATTCTATTGTGAAATGTGTAATGCGGAGCTTTGTTTAAATTAAGAACGGAATTTATTGCTAGTTACGGAAATTAGATCTCTTATATCGACAAGTAATAACACTAATAAAGTAATAACTCATGCTATGGCGAGTTGACATTTTTTTAGAAACTGGTCTTAGAACATGAAACAAACCTATCTTTGTGAAAATCTAAACGATCTCGGTGCAAAAGTCAAATTTGGACTGACCCTAAGCTTTCATCATGACGAAGCAAATTTTGATTCGAAATTAGAGCTTTGTTCATTAAACAGTGGAATGACTTGGTATGAGGAGTTTCTGAGAGATGTACATAAATACTTTTTCCTTCACCTGTAATGGATATGGAATCTCTAAGGTGTCCTTTTCATTATGAAGTCAAAAATGTAGTTGTTGGATGGTATTCTCTTATATACCGTGATATATGTAGCTTTCAAATTATTCTTTGATTAAATAAATTTTACATTTTCAATGAAGCCAGTATAATATTATACCTAGCCACGGCAGTGGAGTGATGTGATCGCTGGTTGCGTTACGAGCGGAAATTCTGAGTTCAAATCTCGGACGCATCAGAATTTCTTAGCTCGGCTTTCCAGTGGACATTCTCACTCCGTGGTGAACCAAAAAACCAACCAACCAAAATACCCAATCCAAAAAAATAAAATAAACATAAACAAACAAATACTGAACAAATTAAAATTAACATTTAGAAGTGCTAATAACCCAGTAGTTGATGCACGTTAAAATTTAAATGTAAATAATAAAAAAAAATTATACCTACAAATTTTTTTGCATTGAGTATTTTTAATTTTTCAAGAAATTGTTAGAAACCAAAATTCGTTACACGTCTTCTAAATTAAATATAGTATTTTAGTTCATCTTTAAAGAGGAAAGCGGAAATTAACATTTATTTAATGACAATAGCTACTTAAAAGTTCCGTTAGTTTATTTTTATTTTAAAAAAATTTAAAATTTGAAATACACAAACATAACATGTTAAAACTACTTCTATTCTAATGTTTTAAATTTATTTAAGCCCCTGAAATCTTAAGAAGATTAAATTTTTTATTGAGCAGTCGACAATACAGTGTGTTCACCGATAGTGGTAAAGGGTAGTTCACACTACATGATTTATCATATGACTTAGTCATAAGAAAAGTCATGATGACTAAAATCATACCATCACAACAGCCAATCATAAAAGCCATAACTTAATATCAAAAATCATGTAGTGTGAACTACCCTTAACAGTGAATAATTCTTATATCTTACTAGATACGAAAAAGAGTTTAAATAGTTTTTTATTCAACTCAAAATTTACTATCTGAAACTGCTGAGGTATATTTTTTTATGCTTCAAACTGAACCGGAAGTGAACATTAAATTTTTTTTTTAAATGGCAACATGTTTTTTTAACATTTTCGCAACTGCAGTTTTTTCTGCATTTCGACAATAGTCGAGAAAATACAAGGTTTAAAAAAACAATAATAATTTATTAATTATTTACACAGATATGTAGAGTGCTATGAAAAACAACACATCCTCGGCACAGAAAACCCATAACTGTCATTTATTTGATAAATTGTTCAAAATTTTTCCCGTTCTAAGCAGAAGTTTTAGTGATTTGGTGATAATTGATAGCATGCTAAAGTAATTCTATTTTTTGAATCTTTTAAATTTAAAGGCGGATTTACGTAAACCACCGTTTTTAAATAACTTTATAGAAGAAAGTCTAATGGTGTTATATCACATAATGGTGTTTTGTTTTTCATAGCACTCTACATACCCGTCTGTAAATAATTATTGTTTGTTTAAAACTTGTAGTTTTTCGAATACAGTAGAATCCGCTTATAATGACATCGAAGGGAAGTGACAAACAAGTCATACTAAGCGGACGTCATACAAAGCATAGTCTTAGAAAATACACAACTTCCTATTTTTATTAGATATTTAGTTTAATAGAGAAAAAAACTACAAATTGTGTGTATCTATTAATAAAAAAGAAACATGAACTGACACAAAACAAGCATATTAAAAACAGAATCACTGAGAATCAAAAGAAAAATGAGCCTAGCACCAAAGATCGTTGCAGGGAAATGAATGTTGGTCACATGATTTCTTAAAAATAGGTCATAATAAGCGACATGTCACTATAAGCGAAGTCATTATATCCGAACTTTGTTATATAGAATTTTATATGAAAACCAAACTTCGCACTGCAATTACTTCATATTAAGCGGTTGGTCAATATAAGCGGAGTCATAATAAACGGATTCTACTGTATTTTCTTATGTAATCTTATGAAAATTTTATATGTATTTATAGAGAAAAAACTGCAGATTACGAAAATGTTAAAAAAAAGACATATTGCCATTTGAAAAAAATTCTTAATGTTTACTTCCGGTTCAGTTTGAAGCATAAAAAATATACCTAAGTACAGGCCCGTACCCAAGGGGGGGCACCTGGGGGCACGTGCCCCCCCCCGAAATGTTCAAAAAAAAATTTTTTTTTAAAGTAAATGAAAATTTGTTTATAATAATAAAAATTCTCGAAAGAAAAACCATTAAAAATTTTACTTTTTACTAAGTGCCCCCTCCGAAATTAAATCCTGGGTACGGGCCTGCCTAAGTAGTTTCCGATAGTAAATTTTAGGTTGAATAAAAAACTATTTAAACTTTTTTTGTATCTAATAAGATATACGAATTATTCACTGTTACAACTATCGGTGAACACACTGTATCTATATTTTTGGAATCACCAAAAATAAATTAAACACTTTCACGAACTAGAACACACAAAATTTCACTAACGAAAGACACCGTAAGTATAAGTATAATAAATTTCTTCCAAGTTTTCGTCAAGCGATGAATTAATCCAGAAATGTCGATATGATTTATATATTTAAATATTACTGGAAGAAGAAGGAATGCTTGATTTCTTCATTAATTTATTTCTGTTAAACATCTTTAAGATATATTAGACTTCCTTGTCCACATAAGATACCTCTTGTCCGCTGATAGAAAAATATAATCTTTGCCAATCTCATCTCTTCCCAAACAAAAGTTCACCAAAATTTCTCCAAACACGAAGAACAAATCTTTTCCATTATTTTTATTTGTTAATTTTTAATTTAATCTGTAGCCTGATAATGTCATACTATGATGAAATTATTCTTACATTGTATTTTATAAGTGACATTTTAGTTCTATTATTATCAAGTTATACGCATCCATTGATCAAGTACATTAAAAAAAAAAAAATTGTTTACATATAACGTGCATCAACTACTAGAGGTTATTAGCACCTTAGAATATTCTTTATTTTGTTGCCTCAACAGGAGACCGAGGAATTCTTTTTTAACTGTCATATTATTATATTAAATAATTCAGTTGACAGTTCGTATTAAGTAACACAGAATTTTAAAGAAAGTAATTGTGCAAAAAAATGAAACTTTTGTACAATGGTTTTTTTTATGATTTTAAATTAAACAATCCATCGGTTCGCTTGTTTTGGCTTTCAGAAATGAAGCACCATCCCAGAATACTGTTTATAGCTGGTTTTCCAAATTTCATCGTGGACGCACTAATATTTACTGCTGTACATGAGATGATTGAGCGAGATTGGTGTGAATACCGAGAGATTAAAGGTTTGTTCCAACCAGCCGAGAAACCGTACAATGTACGGTCACGCTCATGCGCATTAAGTAAAATTCATGCGCAGTAGATCAAATTGGTTTCTTTTTATTTATTGCGCAGAAGTGTGACCGTTCATTGTAAAATTCCCAAACGTTAGTTTCATATACTAGATGAAGGAGATAAGCGGGCTGGGTGGAGCGGGGGTAAAATTCATGCGCAGTAGATCAAATTGGTTTCTTTTTATTTATTGCGCAGAATCGTGACCGTTCATTGTAAAATTACCAAACGTGAGTTTCATATACTAGATGAAGGAGAGAAGCGGGCTGCGCCCGCATCTGCTCCGCAGATGCTATTTCATGATACCTGATAATAATTATGTTATCTATAGCACATAACTGCCATGTAACATACATGTCTACATGTTGCTGACATAGGAACGTATATGGATGTTACATTTAAGTATGACATGACTTTGTTTTTGAATTATAGCAAATGGTATGGGATCCAACGACTGCAAAGCTTCCGTATGTCTAAATGATCATGCAAAATACTGTATTTTGCTCTCACGTGAATGCGTAAGGATGCTTTAAGGTTTGTTCCAACCTACAAACCGTACAATGAACGGTCACCCAGCAAACAAAGTTATGTAACATTTACATAACATTAATATAACACGTTCGATATTCATGTCAACTGTTACGTGACATGCAACGTAAAGGTAGTTCACACTACATGATTTATCATATGACTTAGTCATAAGAAAAGTCATGGCTAAAATCATACCATCATAACAGCCAATCATAAAAGCCATAACTTCTATAATATCAAAAATCATATAGTGTGAACGTAAAAAAATCCCTCATATGAGAAGTCATGTGACAAGTCATATGATAAATCATGTAGTGTGAACTACCCTTTACGTTGCATGTCACGTAACAGTTGACATGAATATCGAACGTGTTATATTAATGTTATGTAAATGTTACATAACTTTGTTTGCTGGGTGACCGTTCATTGTACGGTTTGTAGGTTGGAACAAACCTTAAAGCATCCTTACGCATTCACGTGAGAGCAAAATACAGTATTTTGCATGATCATTTAGACATACGGAAGCTTTGCAGTCGTTGGATCCCATACCATTTGCTATAATTCAAAAACAAAGTCATATCAAATGGTACAAACAAATGCTTAAGAAATTCAACCGAGGTCTTTCAAATTCACCTGATTTGTCACTCAATGACTTCTTTTTGTTTCCAATATCAAAAATAAAATACTTGGTGATCGTTTTTCGTCGTTTGAAATAGCCGTTGAAACATTTCAAACACTGATTTCTGAGAAGGGTAAAAAGTGTATTAGTGTAAAATGCGAATACTTGGAAAAGCAAGTCACCCATCTAAATGTATTTTATCATATCGTTTCCAGAAACTTTTCCAGCAGCCACTGCCCTTTTTCTATTAGTTATTTCTATTATCTTGTCAAAAACAAATAAAATTGTAATTATAATACTCAAAATTAATCAAAGAACATTTCAGTTTACAATTTTATTTGATTTTATGATTTTTTTGCTATGTATTTACATAATGTATTATAAATACATTTCAAGCTTTTTTAAAGCTTGTATAATACCAAATATCTGGTATTATTTTTTGTATTCTTCGATAACATAACCTTTCCTGGTTTTGTCATTATTATATTTTTAATAATTATGCAATGCAGAGTAAAATGATAATATATTAGATAATAAAGAGATAATCGCCGAGGTAAAACGAATGAAAATGATCTAAACCGTGCATAAAAGATAAGTTCTGATTTTGATATACATATATTTGCACGTTTTAAGCTGAAAATTACCGTTTCTAAAAAATGTCTGTCTGCGGTGAAATTTTTTGTATTGCCTCAGATTATTAACCACTTGATACGTCCAAATCCACGTTCACCTCGTCTTTGTTTAATCTACTGTAGGTGTAATCAATACATATGTCGCATCCTTGTTTAACCCTTTGAGTCCCAAATTTAAAAACCTCATATTTTTAAAATTTTATTAAGAAAACGCGACAATTTATTTATTTATTAGTGTTATCAAATACAAAAATCTTTGTACACATGTCAATAGCAGTTTGAAACCGTTTGCAAATTCAAATTGAATACGTCTGACGGTTTCAAAGTCTTCAAACTTTTTGAAGAAACAGACCTAATACAATCACAAAAATAACAACAAATATCACCAAACTACAGTTTGTTATTTTTTTAAAACAACCCTTTAAAAGTATCATTCTAATAACCTCCTCGAACCGAATTGGATATAAGTAACTTTTTTTTACTTTTTCTGGAAGTGCATTAAAAAATTTAATTGCATGAAATCTCGTTGCTTCTCTGGAGCGCAAAAGCCGGTGAAATTCCGGTATAATATTATTTTCACCACGCGTGTTATAACCATGTGTAAATGTCTTGTAAGAGGACTCTTTTTGTTTTAAATACTTTAACGCCAAAAACACGTAGAGACATATGGCAACGTCAAGATCTCCATCTCTGCGAATTTCTTCTTGCAATCATTCTTAAATCCTAAACGAGAAATGATTTTTTTCTTCTGCATTCCGAAAAGTTTATGAGTATGCACCCAGACTCCACACCAGAATTACAACCCTTGAATTAACCCAAAGAATGCAAACCTTAAGATCTTCAACAATACCATGTTCTTGAGCTGCCTTATGGCATATATGTACATATACTTTTGTATAATTTGTTACACATCAGGTTCATGATATGAGGTTTCCACGTTAATTCCGAATCTAGCAACACACAAAGGAACTCCACCGGTTCATTATTTATGGGTATATTCTAAGTGAAAATATTAATCTTTGTTGTTTATCCAAATTAAGACTCGGTTGAACCATTCTTGCAAATCGTTTGACTTTGCTGATGCCATCTCATTAAGATAAGAATGTTGTGTCATCCACAAATAGTACTTATAACATTAGTGTGCGAACAGCTTGGTAAATCGTTCGTGAATACCAAGAACAGTATCGCACCTAAGACTGACCCTTGCTGTACCCTCATCTTAAACAATCTTTTTCTCAGATAGGACTCCAAGAATGCCACGACTCTGTCATCGAATCCATAAGCCGAAAGCTTACTTATACTTTATTCGTTTAAGAGCTGCAGCGGATGTAAACAATGATCAGTGCGTGATAAGCACGTGATTTTATTTTGCTGGTTACTTGTGGTATTCTGATTGGATGCTCGCAAGGTCAAGACAACCCCATACACAGTCCGTACTTGCAATTTTCAGTGCAAGTTTAGTAGATGGATATAATTGAACAATAATAATACAGGACAGCCTAGATTAGTCTCTGCTCCATAATATGTACACTGTGAAGCTCCTCATAAATCACGTGCCAGCTGCGTGTATTTGTTATTGTCCACTGTACGTGAAAGATGAACCAAGTATAGTAGTAGATCAATACATCAACAATATGAACATGTTCAACATATATTTAAACTTAAGTCCTAAAATATAAATGTTTTTTTTAAACTTGTGGTTTCACTATATAATATAACCACTGGGAATGGGAACACAAGTCCATAATTATTTTGAATGATACAAAAAGAAACACTTGCGCTTTTCATTCAAACATAGACAACTTCACTGGTGTTAACACTTCTATTTGGTTCTGTGCTACAATGGGCACAACGAAGAGAAGTCGCTCTCACCGGTAGATGAGCAGCTTGATTCGGATCTTTTCTCGTAGGAAACTTTGTCTTATTTGAAATCAAATACTTCGTATCTTCCAAAAGAATCAAACCATATTTTTCGCGCTATTCTCTATCAACATAAAAGTTCCGATTCAGGAATTGGGAATACGACCATAACTCTTATCTTGGTAATATCTATAATAAAATTTCATAATTGTTCTAGTAGTTTTTCAAGAGTAACCCCACAACATAATAAAAATGACTAGGTTGTAAAATTACAATTTTATTTTAATTTTTTTACTTTTTTACATTTTTAATAATAATTACAAAGAAAAAATCACAAAACTCAGACCCCTATTGTAGGTAGATACCGTTTATATTACCGTTGCAATTAAATTAAACTAAGAAACAAATAGCGTCAAATCAGAAATGCATACTTACTGAGTCACTGATAAGGTGATAAGAGACTAGACTATCACAGTTTCGCGTTACAGCTATTGATATATTTATAAAAAATTTCTGAAAGTGTGGTTACACCTTGAAACCACTGGTACTGAAAGGGTTAACGTTGACTACTCACAATTAATATGGGCTTCAAGCGGACAATTAAAATTTCTATTAATATCAATCTGATATGTAGTATTTAATTAATTGGCCATTATGCTGAATATAAAATTATTGTTTTATTTTATGATACTCTAATTGACTTATGGGGATGGGATCGGACATTCGGATTACTGATTTTTTTCAAACTTGTATTAACAGATTATCAAAGTAACAAAGTGCACTTCTCAAACATCCTTGAAAAGATTGCATTTCAAGATTTTATTAATTTAATGTCATTTATTATATTATGGATAGTAGAAATCTCGTTAACGCATTCATGCGCATTATTCTACTTTCCATATAAATAATAATTATTTATATATATTGTAAAATCTTTATTACTTTGGAGTTATGGTCCCTACTAATTTGTCAAGTTAGGGGGAAATCGGTAACACGAACGTCTGACTCTGGATTTGTTGTGGAAGGAAAGATACGCTTACACGCACTTAGGCTTCTAAATCGGTTCTGCGGTTTTCAGCTTTACCTCGATCTTGCCACTCTTCAAGCCACTCTAGCTGTAGAATGAATTCCAGGATTTTGGCAGGCGGAGTGTTACTGATTCTGGCCATGTCGAGCCCGAAGTCTCCCAACACAGATTCTCTTATCGAAGTTGTTAATAACTTTTGGATTCTTATCATTTTATTTCTGAGACATTTTAGTATGTCCAACCCAGAATCCAATAACTCAACATTCCTAGATATAACTATTGTGGTCAATATGTGCCTTTACTTTTTGGGTATTTTGATCATGATTGGAGTGGCATGTGGGACATCAAGTTTTTTTAGTGGAGACTTGGTTTACTTATTTCTGACAGGTTTTATATTATTTCCTCATCTGAGAAAATGTGGATATTAGAAAACCGGGAACTCTAGGACAGTTCAACTTATTAAAAATACATTTGCCACGCCCCGTATGAGAGAGTAAGCAAAAGTACACGTACCGTCAATAAGATCGACATTTGCGTAAAAATGTAAACTTTAAAATCGATTTTTGGCTATATTAATCTATATGTGACATTCTCTCTCCCATATCTAAAATGCTTCATCTTAAAGTTATCTTTCAAATTTCGTTAGTTTTTTTTTTATATAAATATAGTATCTTCTATGAACACTTAGCCGTGCTACTACATAATCTACAAACTTTTCTAAAAAAAACTTGAATTGCAAAAAATTGTTTACTCAAGTTTTAATTATACTTCTTTAACTTGATTTTTATTTTAAGTTGTCGGTTCGAATTATTTTCTTTAATACTTCTATAATGTTTTATAATAATAATATATTTGAAACTGATTTTAACAATATTTTAGATGCTTCTTATTAAAAGTATTGTTTACAAGACTGCTTAGGGGTGGGTTTAACATTACAACGTTAAGTTTAGGATTATCGAGGTCTCTTGGCATTGAGTGAAACCCAACAATAGTATTTATAATTTATTTTTACAATTGATACCTAATATCACATAATAAACTAGGTAATTGGTTTTTAAGTTGACATATTTAACACCTAGAAAGATACAACATAAAAAAATTCAAATTTTCTTCCACATTTTTACATGACTAAAATTTAATATCAAAATTTCCAGTCATATTATTAAAACCCATTTATTTACGTAATAACTTTTATTAGTATGATTTATAATGCAGAATGTGAGAAGGTTAATAATATCGCAGTAAAATTAACCATAATTTCATACTTTTATTAATATTCTTAGTCACCTACAGTTGTTCTTGTTGAGTTAAACGTAAATAGTTTAATTGACTACAAATTATAATTTTTTAAAAACCTAATTAAAACAATTTTAGTAATTAATTACCTACCTTGAAACTATAATTAAAGCGCATTTATTAACGATTTTGGACGTTTAAATTCTCACTATTTTAGAAATTTTCTGTTCAATTTTTGTAATATCTTCTTTTTCTATTAGAATTGTTGTACATACTCAGATTTCAAATGACAACTTTATTTTATTATTTTTCAAAACCAAAAGTTTCAACTAATAGCTTAACTCAAGTAACCACTCCGTGTGCTTCACTGGTGATAACGAAGATAATGGACCTAATTGCATCTTGCTCGCAAAAATTTAAAAGTTACAAATTTTGAATTTGATAGATAACATTAAAATAAAGCGTTTAAGGTGAGGAATAATTTCAAATATCGATTAGTTTGGCCAAAATAGAAGATGTTCTACTTCTATGTTCATGGTTAGCAGTAATGCAGTGTTTTTCAAAAAAAAATTTTACTTACCATATTAAAATTTTATTTCATTCTGCAGTCCCTCTTTCCTCATAGAACTTGTTATAATAATCCTTTATTTATAACTCATTGTTACGATCAGGAGATTACATTTGAATAAAATTTAATATGGCCATAAACCACCAAAATAGTAGAATTATTTTAGCTTAAAAATGTACAAGCCATTGTTTCACCAAACATTTAAACTTAAAATGACCAGATTTTTGTCCAGATTTCTCTTTTTATTAAAATTTAACGATTTCATTGAACTTTGTGTCCGAGACAGTTGATGCTTTCTGAAATAAAAATGATAATTTATGAAATAAAGTTGACTGAAGTAAATAATTACAATTATTGATGCTTTCTGAAATACATCTGACCGTTTTTGAATTTAAGCTGGAAAAGGTGTGGTCTATATTTCAATCTTACAATTTATTAGTGGAACTTAAAAATAAGTAACCCTTGCATATCAAAATTTTACGTTGCATAAGTATTCGTTAAAAGAGCGATTAATTTATTTATAATTTGACTTATTGTTACAGGGACTGGAGAATCAGGAAAATCGACATTTATCAAACAAATGCGAATTATCCATGGAGCTGGTTACTCAGATGAAGATAAAAGAGGTTTTATTAAACTTGTATATCAAAACATTTTTATGGCAATGCAAAGCATGATTAGAGCTATGGATCTCCTAAAAATTCAATATTGTGCAGCATCTAGCCCTGTATAACTTAACATATTGAGTATTTTGCAACATTCTATCTTTTATATTGTAGGAAAAAGCCGAATTAATACGAGGAATTGATTATGAAACAGTAACTACATTCGATGACCCCTATGTTGATGCCATAAAGGATTTGTGGAATGAAGCAGGTATACAAGAGTGTTATGATCGTCGCCGTGAGTACCAACTTACAGATTCTGCAAAATAGTGAGTACATTTTTATTATTGCTTAGTTTAAAAATCACACTAATTTGAAAAAATGTTTTTCTGAATTACATAAAAAAATTAAACTTTTTAATTAAAAAAAAACATTTCAAAATCTTTTTCTCATAATTATTGTGAAAAGCATTTCATTTTGATAGTAGATTTATATGTATAGGATATTTGATTTCTATTGCCTCAAATTTTCTGTAAAAAAAACTTCAAATTTACTGCAAATAATTTCAGTTTTGTTTATTGGTAATTAATTCACATTTATGGAAAATTTGGCTGCAATATGAAACAAATAATAGAATTAAATTAAAATGCAACATCAGAACTTGTATTAGAAAAGTTGTTAACTGCTTAATATTGATCAATTATTTACTATTGTAATTGAGTAAAAAAGAATTAATTTTGTCATTTAGTAAAATTTTCATTTAGGCTTCTAAATTTCTTGATTAAGTTTTGAAATATCATCTCCGAAAGGTAGGGTACTCGGTCTGCATCTCTACATAATCTTATAGAACATTTGCACAATATGGAATATCATTGATAACAACCCCTGCTCTAAGTTATGCAAATACAACATTACCTTCATAGTCTTGAAGAATCTATTGTGATTGAATGATTGATTTTATTAAATTCTACCAGCTGTGCAAGACAAATTTGCGTAGACCTTGCAGATATTTTGACTAAAGAAAGTCTTGAGCAAGTTAAAAATCGGAAGATTTGCATCGTTTTGCAGAAAGCATAACTCTATTAGTTTATTCTTTTGTAACAAATTTTTGTTTCCTCCTCATATCCAGAATAAAAGCTGTTATCAAGAACAACATCCAGTGCTATACGTATTTACGTGTTTTTTGTCGTTTATTTCCGAAATGTTACAAAAATTTAATAAAAACGTTAAGTTTATACAAATCGTAAAATATTTATTTATGCAAATACGAAAACACATTTGAATATCACGTAAAACGAAAACTAAAATTCGGGGATTCCCGAACTTGAAATTTTCATTTTAGGCGATATTGAAGTTTCTTTTTTCGTATTTTCATAAACAAATGTTTTTTGAAATTGATAAACTAACGTTTTTTTAAATTTTCGTACAATTTTGATAGTAAATGTCATAAAACAAAAGTTACTGAGTATTAAACTTTTTTAAATGGCAATAACTGATTTGCATATTTTTTTTTATTTCTGGCCCTTTTAATTAAAAAAAACTGTAACCTTGTAGTTAGCAAACAACACTTTTATTCAATGTTTGTGGTTTTTTTGCACCATTTATGTTAACACAATAAGTACTTACATTTCGTATAAATGATTGTAACCCAGCAGCAGTTGTATGGATTTTAAATGTTTTCCGACACGTGTGTGTGATTTGTTGTTTTGTGATTTATTTGTTTACACATAGAGTACACTTTAAAAAATTAAGAGTATTACTTTATAAAAAGTATAAATACATTACAGTTATCTAATGGAGATTGATCGCGTAGCAGCGCCTAACTACTTACCTACCGAACAAGATATTTTGCGTGTTCGAGTGCCTACCACAGGTATCATCGAGTATCCGTTTGATTTGGACGAAATACGGTTTAGGTATGACCACTTGAAATTGTTGACTGCATGTCACCGCTTAAGCTCTGTTTCTTCACTTTTTAAACTACAATTTCTGATGGTGCAGTGTTATTTAATTTACCGACAAACATTTTGTGGTTGCTTTGTTTAAACTTTTCAACTGCACGTTGCATGCGCTTATTATTTCCAGTTACCTTAGCGATTTGGATCGCATTAGAGCTCCCGACTACTTACCTACAGAACAGGATATTTTACGTGCACGAGCACCAACTACTGGCATCATCGAATACCCTTTTGATCTTGATTCGATTATTTTTAGGTATGCCACATCATTTTTTATATGTATTTTTTAATATTGTAGATGACTATTAGAAAATCTAATTTACATTACAATTACAAGCATTGTCCAGTGCTATAATGTCATTTACTCTCAGAATTGTTGGAAAATTAAAACTAGCGTTAGTTCCCACCAATCTTGCAGCATATTTTATGCAAAAAGGAAAGAAAATATTGATTTACTCATTAGAATAGTATAAAATGAAAACTAGGATTCGGGGATTCCCAAACTACTAATGGGTAAATTAAATTTTTTGTATTTGCTTATATAAATATTTCAAGAATGTCTCAGAAACTAGCAATTGTTTTAATTTTCGTACAATTTGAAAGTGAATTAGTCATGAATATAGCATTTAACATTGCTGTTAAAATTAATATTGTTAAAGTAAGTATTTAATATCATTTTTTTCAATCTAAAATTTGAAATTGAAAAAAAAAATATTTGTTTAGTTTAATTCAATTTTAAAATGATTTTATATTTGCCAAGTGTGTTTACTTGGCTAAATATACGCCCTACTTTTTCATTTTTATATTTTCAGCTCTTTGACCAAAACTGAGTTATTTTCCTAACTAAACTCTGTTGGTTAATTCAGCTTTGTGATGATTAAAATATGCCAGTCATAAAACTACCAAAGAATATTATACTAAATACGTCCTTGCTTTAGAAATTGGCGCTCAGATAGTTGAGCAAAAAAGGAACCACTTACTATGTAGATTCGGATCCTAATAGAGAAACTTTTCTCAACGCATTTCTCGATAAATTATTGATCTTGAAGTTATTCAACATCTACTGTTCTAAAATCTAACTTTTAGAAAATAGCGGACTCAACCCGCATTCTAATAGCTAAGGAATCAATTCATTTTATTTCATGTGATTGGCATCTGCAGGCTGATCTCCTACATCTGTTTGGAGACTGGCAGTGGAAAATTTTTTGAGGGATTTCGAACCTTTTGTGGTGGCTTTGAGCCAGGAACTTACTATTGGATGATGAAAGGTGGGACTTCACATCCTACCCCTAAGTGCAGGTGCTTCAACTTAAAGTTCCCTACTTCTGCATGGTACTCTTCAGCAACAACCTATATTTAAAGCATACAAAAAAAATACGAAATCGTTACAACGTGGGATAAACTCTTGCATAAGGTTGAGTTTTCTTCCCTTTATCAATTCAAGCCTACTGATAGTTTCAAATATGCCAGTAACATATCGCAACCTTGCAATAGCAATTGGAACTCAGATAAAAGCCAAAAAAGAGTCACTCAGATTCAACTTGAAATAGAGAAACTTTTCACTGGCCTTCATATATTATTATCAAACACTTTCTGTTTTAAAATCCAATCACAAGAAGATAGCAAACTCAAGCCACATTAAAACTATCTATGCAAGTTTGAGTTCTCTTCCTTTTATCAACAATTATCTGGCTAAAGTTCGTCCAATTTATAGAACGGAGTTGTTCTCACCTGAGGTTGATACTTCTTTTCATACTATTCAGGGTTGAATTTATTAAAATTCAGTAACAATTTCTAAGTATGTACTTCTCAATACAAGTTAGTGTGATCACTATTTTTAGTTTTTTCACAAACTTGTAATAATAATGTTTGATATGAGATTTTCAAAAATTATTTAATTGTTGCTGAAAACCACAAATATTTCTTAAACTTTTTAAAAACTTCTGAGTTTGTAAGGGATTGGGGTGAGGAAATATATTTAATTGCTGACCTTTTGATTCTAAATTTGGTTCAAATTCCACCTTAATCATGAGAATGTAATACCATATTTGCAAAGAAGGAAGAATTATTGTAAAAGTGCTTCTGCCCCTCATGGATTTGATTTAATAAATTATATCTATATTAAGGAATATTCAATTAATTTGTGTTCTAATTTGAAAGGTTTTAATCTTATGTGGATTGATCAATTTTTAATATTTTTAGATTTTTTATGTATACCCTTACCTCTGTTTTATGTTAATTTTGTAAATGTAACCTTTTTCTGGCTTATTTTTATTGTGCACTAACATTTTTAATGATTATTGTGTTGCTTGTTAATTTAAGCTTAATTTTACATATTGTGAAGACAACTATTTGAGACAGCATCCAGGGAAATCATATAATGTGCATGCCCAAATTAAGTTAACATTTACTATATATTAACTAGAAAATATAATTTGGTAAAAAAACGTTAGTTTTTACCAAAGATTATTCAATTATTTAAAACACGGCAAGTTGCATTGGCTACAGTTCATCTCAATAAATCTTCTTGAAATTTAATTTGAACTTGGAAAAAGTAATATCATATCCGAATAGTCCTTTCAATAGTGGAGCTTCTCGAAAAGACATTTTTTTCTCTTAATTTCACTATTAACCGAGTAGCTTGGTTGCTTTATAATAATTTTTATTTACCACAAATCTTAAACAAATAATTAACTTGAATAATAACAATTTTTACGTTAAGATTATTGGTAGATAAAACTGAATTAGTTTTTATTACTAACCAAATTTATTAATTTAGGATGGTAGATGTTGGAGGACAGAGATCGGAAAGAAGAAAATGGATTCATTGTTTTGAAAACGTTACATCAATAATCTTTCTTGTAGCATTAAGTGAATACGACCAAATTCTTTTTGAATCTGAAAATGAAGTAAGTATTTTTTCAAAGCACCGAGAGTTTTTTAATTGTATAATTTTTTTGCAGAATCGGATGGAAGAGTCAAAAGCTTTGTTTAAAACAATAATCACTTACCCTTGGTTTCAACACTCATCTGTTATATTGTTTTTAAATAAGAAAGATTTGCTAGAAGAAAAAATAATGTATTCACATCTTGTAGATTATTTTCCTGAATATGATGGTGAGTGCCTGATTTTATACATAAAATAGTTTAATTTTCAATATTAAAAATTGCTTTGTTATTTAAATAAGGACCTAAACAGGATCCTATTCCGGCGAGAGAGTATATACTAAAAGGGTATTTGAAAGAAAATCCAGATCCGGAACGTAGTTGTTACTCTCACTTTACAACAGCAACAGGTCTTACTATTTTAAAATAAATTGTATTCCCCTAAAGTTGCAGTTATTGCTTAACATATTTTAGTAAAATCCATGTATTTGCTAGATAATGTAGTTGCTTAATTTGTACAATGTAGGTCCACAACGAGATGCCATTGCAGCTAGAGAGTTCATTTTAAGAATGTTTGTAGACCTTAATCCTGACAGCGAGAAGATAATATATTCACATTTTACTTGTGCAACAGGTAACTATTCAATTTATTTCTGGGCTTGCTTTTGCATGTTTTTATTACCTAACAATTTTCATTTTTGTATATAAAATTAAAATCTAATAATAATTTTATTTTGCATGCCTTCATGTGGATGACTTATATTTTTAAAATCTTACTGCATAAATTAGACACTGAAAATATAAAATTGGTGTTTTGTGCTGTGAAAGATACAATTATGCAATCGGCATTGAAAGAATTTAATTTAGCTTAAATTAATGTTATTAATTTTAATTATTATTGCACGTATAAAAATGGTTACAGTTTTTGTTATGTAATTAATCTTAGATATCATCAAATGTGTTACAGAGTTTATATTTCGTATGTATGTACTGCATGTTTGTAATATATTTCTTACTTACTTTGTATTGTTTGTTGCTTATTAAATAATAAAAACTTTCAAAAATTATACCTATGAGTCGACAATCTGTGGTAAAGAAAACGTGGGTTCCATTTTAATTGTGTGCTTAGTGCATGTTACTTAGTATTATAATAATATTACGTCGTCTAATTTAGTTTTAGGTAATATTTTTATCTACTCCTGGTGTTTCCAAAACTCTTGTAAGGTTTCAATATCCAACTACTAATAGCAACGATAAGTTACTACAGATAACCATTTAACTCATGTAGAGAGACGGAAGTAAGTGGAAACCAATCCAAATAATGCCTCTCTTACTTTTAACCAACGGCTTCCAAACTCATTTTTAGTTATTTCCAAATGCAGTTGTTTAGGGACACTACTTTTTCCATAAGCGTCTATCTGTAGTAAGTTATCTATGCTGAGATTAGGCAGCACCTCACTGGAGTTTACTAATTATTGACTGACCGTTTCTATTTCTAGTATTAACAACATACTTATAAAAAATTTGGGATAGGAAACTTTTTGAGCAGACAAAAAACTAAATATAAAAATGAAAAAGTGTGTTTAACTACATGGAGTGTAAAGCGGCCCTCCTTCATTTAGAATCGAAATTACAATGCAACCTCAATAATTTGATTGTTTTTTAATTGAAAGTAAATCAAAATGTGTTGTAATGTGCTTTATTTTGGAAAAAGATTGTATTTAAAGTTAATTTTATTGTAGTGATATTTAATTAAAACAATTAGGTAATTTAATCAAATTTGGATTATTGAGGCTGCACTGCAATTAAAATCATCTGTACTGATCTGTTCATACTCTTTCTCTTCTTACTTGTAGAAACTATTTAAGATTATTTTGGATTTGAAATAGAGGAAGAAGGTTGGCAAAATATTCCTTAAAAAGGGTAATGTTGCTTAACTCTTAATCACTATAGTGAAATAGTAGTTACACTGTTACTATAGTGCAGTCACAGAGACCGTGGTTTATTTGTTGATTTTTAATGTACTTACATTTTAATTTTTTGGTTTGTTTTACCAAAACTATCTTGGTTGGTATTCCAGTAAGTCAAAAAAAATGATAATGGATGTAATAAATTTTAAACTTTTATTAACATTTAAAAATTTTAAAAGATTAGGTACTCTATTTAGCGTACATTTATACTATTACAAGAAAAAATAATTTTTTTAATTAGTCGGATGGATTTCTAAACAATCTAATCATAGATAAAAGAGTATAGTATAGATTGTCGACTCAGGGTGAAGGGGGTCGTTTCATCATCCGTGCGGGGGGTATAGTTTGAACCAGGGTCACCAGGTGGTGCTGTATTATAAGTTGGGCTTATAGTTTAAACCAAGGTCTCCAGGTGGTGCTAAATTATAATACAAATAATGTATTATAATATAATATAGTTGGCACTAAATTAAAATTTTTAATACGTCAGTTAAAAATGTCAGTGCAAAAACTTCAATTTTGCTTAATTTCGTTTTCGCGATTTTCTTCAGTTTTTTTGCTATCAACGCAGAAATCTGGTTTGCAGATGTGTACTTAAAGATCGTAACTATCACTCGGGTGGAAGTAATCATCGGGAAGTATCACTCGGGTGGAATATAAGTTGTGTTTTTGTAAATTTTCAATAATTTTTATTAATAACTTATAAAATTTTAAATGATAACTATAGTTGTTTTTCTATTGCATTACTCAGAAATTTTGTAAAGATTAGTGGAAACTTTCGTAACTATAATTTTTTTTAAAAAATTATGTACGGAAAATTTTCACTAATATTTACAATAAATTAATTTAAAATTACCAGTAAAAAATCAAACATTTGAATCCCCGCCGATTTTATTGCACGATAGCAGCGCTGTTTGTGCGCTTGATGACCCTGGCCTTTGAACTAGTACTTTGGAACAAAAATAGGTGGGGAGTCGAGCATCTATTACTACTCTTTTATCTATGAATGTAATAATAGTTTCTAAAAGTCAATAGATGAGAAACTATAGATAACTAAAATACAAAATTGAAAAAAAGAAACTGAATTCGCAAAAATCACAACACCTGAAGCGTTACAATTTATCCATATAATTGATGAATAAAGTCACAATTGAGGGGTATAAAATCAAAGGTGACTATATCCATTTTTGCGATTTTTCAGTATAGATGAAAAACTGTTTTAAACTAATTGTAAGGATACTAGTCGCTCATATATGAATTTTGTGTTGTATAATAACTAACAAAATAAGATTCTATAATCATTTTTTTTAAAAATTCTACCGTTTCCGAAATATTTAATATCAAATATTGGAAATTTTGTCAAAATTCATAAAAGTAACCTTTATTTAGAAGAATGGATAGATAGGTATTTTTTTTAATATTAATTTGCTTTTAAAAGACCTTTAGAAGAAATTTTATTTGGAATAAAACAAAAAAAAGATAAAAAACCAAAAAATAAAAAAAAAAATTAGTTAAAAATTTAATTTTTTTAATAACTATAATAATTGCTGGAACAATAATAAGCACAATCAGTCACTAAAATTGCAAAAATAAATCAAACTGACTAAAATATAGTGTTATTATGGATAATTATAGCGACTTTGAAACTAAGGGCCAACTTTAATTATAAAATTTGACTAATTTTTTAGGAATAGATTAGTGGGTCTCATAAAGAACTAAATTCTTAACAAAATGACGTATCTATCTCAATTTCGCCAAAAATGGATATAGCCACCTTTGATATTATACCCCTCAATTATTGATTCATTGTTTTTGTGTTTTTCAAATTTCTTAATAAAACTGAGAAATACTATTCAAACTAATTCAATTATTATTACAATTTACATAAATTGTATGAAAACGAACTAGTTCAAAACAATTATACACAAGTTCACTGGGATATTAAATGGTACACTTTACTATGGTGCGGTCACAGAGACCGTTGTTTATTTTAATTCGTTTTAAATATAAAACTAGGCGATCTTCAAGGATCTTCAATCACCATAGTGATTAAGGATTAAATTATATAATTAAACAAATCTTAAGTGACCCCACTAATTTTATCTATTATCACTAGAGCTCGGATTAAAAATTGAAAAAAGCACAATAAAAGCTAACGTAAGCAGTCAAAAAAGCTGTATACATACATGATAGCTCTACAGGCCTAGAAGGCCCTTGGCTTCATTCCCTGCCTACCATTCGACGGTAATGACGTCGACACAAATATCGGGAATCACCACAGAGTGTAGATGCCCACCGGAAGGCCGAGCCAAGAAATTCTATGCAATCCGCGATTTGAACCTAGAATTTCCGCTCTATACTCAACCAGCGATCACATCACTCCACTGCTGTGGCTAAAAGCTGTATAAGAAATATTAATTTTTATTTATAAAAAATATCTATATTTTATAGTAGGAGAAAGGGGGCAGATTGGGCCACTTTTTTTAAATTTTAGATAACATGGTTAATTTCAAATAAAAAAATGCCTGCTTTTGTACACAGTGACCTACATGATCACTTAATACAATAGCTCTTATTAAACATTAGAAAAATTAAGCATAGTCCACTCATTAGAAAAAATTGTCAGGTGTGATTTAGGCCCAGTGGGGCACTTTGGGCCAAGGGTTAAAACAGTTTAAATCAATGGGATATTATCAAATAAATACCAATAGTAAAAGTAGGTAGTAACTTCTATTACATTTATATAAAAAAGCAACTCTATGCGCTGAAACCTACCCAGAATAATACAAAATTGTTTGTATTAACATTTATTTAATATTGTAATGAAAAAGATCAAATTCAAAGCAGTTAATAAGGTTCTTGCAAAACTTGCAATTTTAAATTCAGCGGTCCTTGACCGCATAAAATTTAATTTTAATACGTCGATGAATGCAAGTGTAGCATTTTGAAAATTCAAAGCAGTTTCAAAATAATATCCTGCCTATCTACAATCATAACGTCTTTAGTAGTTGGTTTGCCAATTTTTTTACATTTTTTTTTGACCCACTGATGTAGGCCCATGTGCCCCGCAATACATTGTGAAGAATAAGTTTTCGTAGAAAAATTTTGCGGCACTTTTTGGTTAACTTTATTACTGGAGGTTACTTTCAAAGAACTGTACTAAACTACAGACACAGAAAGAAAATCATAAAAATCATTAAACATTACTTACCTTTGCATACAACTGATACCAATAAAAGTGGAATTACAATAGAAAACTGATCTTACTACGTAACAAAATACCGCCGTATAATAAGATCTTTTTAACTAGCATCAAGTGCGGCTCAGTGTCGCCGACTTATGTAAATTATTTCAAATTTTTGGATGAACTACGAAGCCGGAAATTTAAAGCGGCCCAATGTGCCCCCTTCTCTCCTACACAAAAGCAAAATCAAAAATATTCAAATTATTCTTAATCTTCAGCAAAATTTAAGAACAATTGACAAGAATTAAAAATCTTTGTTTTTTTTTTAATAAAAAAAATCTGTAAAATTTGCCTTCGAGCGCACAGAGTACCTAAACTTTGATATTATAATAAATTTAAGAAACAATTTCGTTAATCGATTCATGCACGCCACTAATTAGATAATAATCCGTTTTTGATAGGGCTGTGATTTGTGAATTTGTACCAATATTAAATGGGCTCTTACAAAATGAGTACACATGTTACATACCAAATTTCAAAATCTTAGGACAAACACTATATGAGTTATCGCCAATACGACTATTCATACATAGGTACAGTAATCATCGCGAAAATATAAAAAATGAGTTGTAACGACTTTAATTCGTGCTTATTCATTAAAAAACTCACTACCCGATTCTTTTTGCTAATTCAATGGTAATGTAATGAGTAGAGTCCGGATAAAAAAGCATAAAAAATGGAAAAAAAAGTGCTTAAAAAAGCACCAAATAATACTAAAAAAAGCATCAACTTTGTCAAAAAAAGCACAAATTTTATTAAAAAAAGCATAAAAAAATATAAATTTAATTTTTGAAACAATTAATAATTAAAATTTCTTCCAAATTTTCAGTAGTAAAATTCATCCTTCTGTTACTTACAAGATTTTCAACATCTACACTAGTAATAGGTGCAAATTTGAATTTTGCTACAAGTGAGGATTCCATTTCAAAATTTTTTTTTTCAATTTAAAAGATTAAATTTTGAAATATTTTGTAAAATAAGTATTAATAAAGTATAAAAAAGCACGAAAAGCATAAAAAGGCAAAAAAAAACACGAAAAAAACAAAAAAGCACGAAAAGCACAAAAAGGCAAAAAAAGCATATAAAACTTGATACCAAATGACTTCTTTTCAATTAAAACACAAAAGTTTTCTAAAAATTTTCAGCTGCTTTGAATTTTCAGAAAAAGCATAATAGCTACAAATCCGGACTCTAGTAATGAGTTTAAATCCTATCGTCAGTAATTACTTGCATCGTGATTTGGAATCCACGTTAAGCAGTAGGTCTGAATTGTTTATGGATACTTTCCTCAAAAAGTATTCTAATTATTGTAACATGAATTAAAAATACATTAGAATTTTATCTTAAATAAACTGAAATCCTAAAAAAGAATTGATTACTTGATGGAAGTAATAAATTAATTGTTGCATGTGTAATAATCTGCATGACTGTTGAAACTAATAAAATTGCTTATATTTAATTGTACATACATAATATATTATAAAGTGAAATAAGGCACTAAGTAAGAAGATATGTGATTTTATGAATTTTTATTTTCCAGACACAGAGAATATAAAGTTTGTTTTTGCTGCCGTAAAGGATACAATTTTGCAATCTAATCTTCGTGAATATAATTTGGTTTAGAAATTTGTTTTACTTGTGATACCATTGTGAAGTGTATTAAAAAATATGAAAAATTTTGAAAACAAACACTAATAATTTAAGGACCTAAATGTGATTGATTGATGCTTTCTTTTATATACTGTTAACTAAATCCATTGTGTCCAGTGTGTGCTTAGGTTAGGACAGGCATTGGAACTATTCTAGTGTAATTTACTAGCATAGAGTCCTTCGTTAGATTAAAGCCAAAGCATTTTTTAACAGTTCGTGTCAGTTGAAAATCGTAAAATGACACTGTTAAAATAGTAAATTACCATCTTATAGAATGAAAAAAAATACTACTTGATTTTTTTTGTTTACCTATCTCGATTATGCAATCTATATTTTTCATTAGTTGGATAATTTGGTGCTTGTGTAATATATTTAGTAGTGCGTAATCAAAATTATCATATTCGAAACATCTTACATACTTATGACCTCTCCAGTCGAATGAAAAATATAGATTATTTACTTAAATAATAAGTTGTTTAAAAAAGAAATCTTGAAGTGTGTATTCAGGAAGCCGACATATACTGCCTAGTTGGCTTAACTAAATGAGTAATATTTATTTAATGTAATAGCCAATATACATAATATATATTAATATAATGCGTAGGTGCTTGGTTATGTTTCAATGTACCTGGTGAGGATGAAGTATGTTTGTGACAAACGCACATTTGTAAAAAAAATTCTTTTTATCGTATAGAGACTTTATAATTAATTATATAAATTCGATGTTTTATTATTTTTTCTCTTCATTATTGCAGAAGAAAACGATAAACTATTATTATTATTAGCTAAAAGATTTACTTTTATCTCAAAAAAAAGAAAACCTTTGTGAAAGGAAGAAGATGATTCTATGTCTGTTTTTATATTCTTGAGCCCCCAATTACATAATAATTATAAACATTGTGTTTTTGTTTTGTTTAGGAGCCTTTTGTGTAAAATGTACCTTTAATTAACACGTAAGAAATTGTTGAGTTACCAAATTTTTTGTAATATTTGATATAACTACCTACCTAATAAAATTATTTACAAGTGCAGTAGAAACTCGATTATACTACCTACCTACATTACGCTGCACCAATCTCTTTAGTCATTAAACAGGGAAATGCAATTTTTTTTATTTACCTACTAATTATTATCTATTGTTTAAAAAAAAATATTGATGTATAAATAATACGTAACAATCAGACTTTTGCTTTTTTTTATATAAAACATGTAACACTTAACAAACAAGCAAGCATCTTTGGGTAAAATAATGTAAGTATCCAATATTATTCTAATAATGAATTTTTGTAACGATTGGTTTTTATATGACCAATAGTCGAATTTCTATTGTATGTTATTAAAACTTTTTATCTCAAAAACAGTAATTAAGTTCGTATACATACAATCAAAGAATAAGAAGGTTGATGATACTAATATATAAGTTTACTTATTATATATTTGTAACTTGTAAATATTAAAAACTAATTATGTGTTTTCACGAAGGATTGCTGTTTAGAGTAGGCTCAATGAAATTGATGAAATAAATCTTAACCATAAGTTGAAGCCTAGTATCAAATTTCAAATAATTATACCTACTTTGTCATCTCTAATTGATAAGAATGAAAAACACGTAACTTTATAATTTTTGTTTTGTTATATATTGTACTATAACGCTTTTTCTTGTTTTTGAATACAATTAATGTGCATAAAATCTAGTAAACAATTTTTTAAAATCTGACTTCACTTTTTTATAATACCACCCTCTGCTTATGAACCCCATGCTTCTAAACAAAATATCCTATCGATTTTTACTATTATTTTTAATAGTTAATTAAAAATATTTGGGACAAACGAAAGATTATAAGGTAGGTAGAACTTTCCAATTATAAATTGGAATTTTCTTTTATTTGTTATCCGGCGAACAGTGGCGGATTTAGCATTCGAGAAACCCTGGACGCAATTCAACTTTGAGGTTCCCTTTTAAATATTTTTACTACCCCTACAGGGTGCATTCTACGCCCATGTTTTTTTTACCCTGGTATGCATAACGTCGGTGGTCTAAAAAAAAGTGAGACAGAAATAACATGCTTGGCTGTATTTAAAAGATTGTGTTAATTACATTTGTTGTTATGTCTTGAATATCATTATTAATATTTATTTTGAGGCCCCCTTGATTTATAAGACTCCAGGTGTGCGTCTGTTAGGAAATCCGCCACTGCTGGTGATAAATTTTAGTAAAATTATATTTTATTGAAAAGAGATCAAAAACTTTTAACATGGTCCATAAAAGCACAATCCAGTTTAATGAAATTATTTGTAATTATGGTTGTAACTGTGCAGAAAGATTTCTATCTCTTTCTAGCAAATACAAATATGAGGTACATTTTGCAATTCCAATTTTTGAGTAAACTCGATGCCAAAGTTTAAGCATTAACGAAATTCCATTCCATTTTGTTAAATCGATGAAGTTTTGTTTGAGATTCTCTTATTCCTTCTCGCTCCATTTACCAACTTTAAATTTAAAAGAGCCATTGATAAAGAAATGCCGACAAAATTCTGTAGAGGCACTAGAATCGTAAAATTCTAATTTTAAATCAGTTTCACAAACCCACGCAGTAAAGCTATTTCAAATGGAAGGAAAATTGTGCGTAGCCAAATTTCTGCACAGCAGATATGGAGGGAAAATGTGTGACACCAAACTGGGCCCGACCGGACGAATTTTCATATCCACACATTCCCTCCGCTCCTTTTCCTTTCTTTGATTCAACTCTACATACATAAGGTTTGTTTGTTATATTACTCTGAGTAAGTTAGTGCAAAAGTTATGAAAATTTATTGGTGTGAAAAGTGGGCTAGTGATTTTACACCAATCATTTTGTAGTTCAGGTTTAGGACTGTAAAACCAAACTAAGCTATTCGCGTTTTACATTACCGTTGGTGGCGCTACCGTCAATAGCAACATTACGTCTTTCAGCAGTTCCAATTATTTCGTGTGGTGGCGTTTTGCCCACTAGACATGTAACATTAAATTAACATCGGCGATGTTAATTTTTCAATGTTAATACAACGTTACAATAAAACGTTGCGTCAATGTTGCATTAACATCTGTAACATTGTACCAACATTGCCTTGATGTTGCATTTTCACATCGCTTTAATATTAATGCGATGTGATAGTAACATTGTACCAACATTGCTTCGATGTTGCATTTTCACATCGCTTTAATATTAATGCGATGTGATAGTAACATTGTACCAACATTGCTTCGATGTTGCATTTTCACATCGCTTTAATATTAATTATTATAACGTAAATTAAATTTTGAATTTAATCTAATTATTAAAAATTAACTTATATACACAAAACGATAAAAGAATACATTTTTTGCATTTTAAAAAATTGACGCTCAGGTTATCTTTGGGGACATAAAAAATTAATTCATTTATTAATTGTAACTTTTGAAGTGAATTAATTTATATTAATTTAAGGGTCGATCGTTACTTGACGTTTATTAATTATAAAAAGATCGGTCCTTAATTATTTAATGTACTCTCGTTTATAATATGGTGATAATAATCACATAAAAATATTAACAATTTTAATTTGTTTAATTTCACGTACCTATAAGCTTTTCAATGCAGAGTAATAATTTAATGTTTGCGATAATTAATCTTTTTTTGTTTTATAATATTATACCTCAAGGTAGATAGATTTAACAGTTCACACTACATGATTTCTCATATGCCTTAGTCATAAGAAAAGTCATGGGTAAAATCATACCATCACAACAGCCAATCATAAAAGCAATAACTTCTATAATATCAAAAATCATATAGTGTAAACGTAAAACAAGCTCTCATATGAGAAGTCATGTGACGAGTCACATGATAAATCATGTAGTGTGAACGGGGTTTTACAATCCATATACCTTGATTATATTCACAATTATTTAATTACTTCCCTAAAAACCATAAGTTATTAATATTTTCAACGCCAAAAAGAAACATGTGAATATTGAATCAATGCGATAAAAGGTTACATTTTCAATATTAATTTAAATTATTTAATGCTTCCTCAAAGAAATAAAAATAGCACGTCGTGTTTAGCATAAAAGCTTTGGAATGCAGAATAAAATTTTAATCCGGATTTTTGCTTTCTATAATTTTGTCATGTCATAAAAATTCCGACCCTTCGTTTTGTTAGGTACAATTATTTTACCCAAAAAAATACCGTAACTATAAAATTTGGTAGTAGATAAATACTATTTATTCTTAGCATAAATCTCAAATAAATATGTATTTTTTTTATATCAATACAATAAATATATGTTTTTTAAATTTATATAATTATTATTAGTGATTTTAGTGACATAAAATGGTAATTTTAACCGCCTTTTTAAAAAATTATAGCCGCAAATAAAACTTATTTGGACTCATTTTAACCAAAAATACTTTAAATAATTTTAATACAAAAAAATTTATATTAATGTTTTTTTATCATCTATAAATCAGCCCTCTGCACAAAATTATTAACTTTACAACCAAATTATATAAATATTGAAGTGAAATAGTCATAATTTTTACAACCAAACTCGATAGCTGAGTGGTCATGGTACCGGCATAACGAAAGATAGGTCGCAAGTTCGAATCTAAGGTATGACATTTTTAAAATTTATATTTTCAGGCTCAATCATAATAAGGCACTCCAAGGGAATAATATTAGAATATTACGATTACAAAATATATTATGCAATATTACTAGATTACAATAATAATTACTGTAATTAAACAATAATCATAGATCGAAAAGCTGCTTACTTTATCATAAAAATTTTTAATTTTTTTTAGTTAATGTTAAAGCAACGTTACTTTTTCACGTTGAGACAACATTAATTTTTCACGTTGAGACAACAATACTTTTTCACGTTGAGACAACATTACTTTTTCACGTTGAGACAACATTATTTAGAAACGTTAACAATTAACGTTGTATGGGCGGACATTCAGCGGTTGTAGCAACGTTGCTACAACATCGCCTCAACAAATTAAGTAACATCGCAAGTAAATTTTTGATATCGTGTCAACGTTGTGATAATGTTATTTTGCCTAGTGGGTTGTTAATGTAAACAAAAGAAAATGTTTGTTTATGGTGTTTATGTTGGTATTTACTATACGTTACAAACGAGTTTGAAATTATTCCGCGTGGAGGCGTTTTGTTAATGTAAAACGCGAATAATCTAGTAATTCTAATCTCAAGCTGGAAGGTAGGAATTTTTAAAAGCTTTTATTTAACTTGGTGTGAGCGTTGTCAGTCGTCCGCGTGGGTGGACTTCTTTGAGGCCATTTTTAACCAACTTCCCGACGTTGCGTCCTAGAAATCTGAAATTTTTCACACAGCTTTCACTTGCGGAGCATTTCCATGTTTTAATTTTGTTCTTCTAAAATTTTAGTGAAAATTCGGGAAAAATAATAAAGTGCACTTCTACGTCGCAATTGCCACTTGCAATTACGATTTCAAAGACACACTTATGAATTACAATAGTAAAAACCACTCGCTATGACGAAATTCATTGTAAATTTTAGTAAAAAAGTAATTCTGCAAATCAATTATTGATAAAATAACAATGTAAATTTTCATTCTTAATTAGGAAAAAGGAAAGGAAAAAGAGATATAGGCCGCCCGAGAAAACGTTGGCGAGACTTAGAAGTCGGAACAGCCAAAATAGCCTAAACCCTGGAAAGAAGAATTAGGAAATTAAATTTTTCTATAGGTTCGAGTTTAAGCAGGCCATCCAAAATAATATGGTTATTAATAAAGAGCGGATAAAAAGGCATAAAAAATATCAAAAAAGGCGCCTATAAAGGCACGAAAAATAGCCTAAAAAGGCATTAAAAAATGACAATCAGATGAAAAAAGGCATAAAAAAAGTACAAAAAAAAAATTTGATACCCCTTACTTTTATGATTACCTAACTAAACTTAACTAAAAATTATGCGTGAAAACAGTTAACGATTAAATATTACTCTTCTACAATAAAGTTCTGACTTTTGTCACTTAAAATATTTTTAAAAGCATATATGCTTATAAGCTTATAAGCTTCTTTCCACATCCACAATTATTATGTGTGCTTTTTTAAATTTGGCTATAATAACTGGATTTATTTGGAAATCAAGAACATTGCCCCTACTCAAAATAATGCTGATTTTATTTAGAATTGCAAATTCCTCGTTTTTTGAGAAAACTGTTTCCGATTTCAATTTTACTACTTGGCCAATTTGCCCCGGTACTTCAGCAATACAAGTCATCATTTCACCAATGAGCACGTCATCGGTAAACTAATAAGCAAAATTAACAAAATGCTGAAGTTGCACATCGTGATTTTTTGTTTTAGGTTCTGTTGTAAATTGATTATTTTTGTCGGTTTAGGTATTTTTAGAAAACAAATTTTTAATTTCCTATAGTATTAAAAAGAAGTTTTTGAATGAACGCTGAAAATTGGACAAAAAGACTTTAAATAGGCACAATAAAGCAAAAAAGGCGTAAAAAACTTGGTGCCAAATGATCACATTTTTCATAAATCGTGCACATTTTAAGAAAATTTTACATTCCCTTTAATAAGAATAGTCATAAAGCACTAAAATCCGCTCTTTAGTTATTAATGTGGATTCAACGCTAATTTTCTTTATTATAAATTTTTATGTTATACAGAAAACTGACCTTCGTAAATAATTCAGTTTGAAAAATTTGAAAATGATTTAATCATCTCAAATTTTGTTTATCAAATTTATTCTTCCCCGGAAAATTTTTTGAAAATTTGGTACACAATGGAAAATTTTGAGGCTTTTCTAGCTAGAATTTATGAAATAAATAAAAAATCCAAAGAGTGCACATTGTTCTTGAATGATGATTAATGATTAGAAAAATAAACGTAAAAATTTTGTCGAAAAAAAAAATTATTTAAAAAAACTTCAAAGTACCACAAAATAATAAATACATATTATGAAACAAAAACTGCCCTCTGAATCTCAACCCCTAATGAGAGGGTTGACCAAAATAGAGACCAGAGTCTGCTGCAATCCGGAGAGAACCTCTCCAGTTTAGAGATGGGTAGTTCGCGAACGAACTAATAAAAAGAACGACTCTTTTACACGAACTAAATGAACTAGTTCGGCAAATCCAAGTGAACTAGTTCAAAACGAACGAGTCGGCTAAATACAGATATTAGCACAAAGAATGAGATAGAATAACTTTCAGATTTGAGATACGAACGAGTATCTACGAACTGGTTTGAGATTGGCATGGCCATAGACCCTCCCGAGTAACTACGAAAAGCGACGAAACGAGGACACGATTGGTACTTAGTAAAAGATTAGAGATGGGAATACTCGTTCACTTGAACGAACTAGTTCGCGCAATCTCGTTCACCAAAAAGACTAGTTCATTTTTACAGTTCGTTCGCGAACTACAACAGAATGTGTCTTATGTTGGCGGGAAAGAGATTAGGAGCAGACCGACTTATTCTCTTTCCCATTGAACGAAAGGAACGAATGAGAACTACCACCATAGACTACAACCCGACTCGTTCTCGTTCCCATTGAACGAAAGGAATGAATAATAACTACAACAAGAGTTCGGTTTAAAAATCAACAACTTTATCAAAATCATAAACATTATAAACAAAAGCATTCGTAAAATTTTGAAAACAATTAATTAATAAATCAATAGGTATGATTATGTAAAACGTTTATAACTTCAAAGACGTTTTTCTTAGTTTGTTTTTAATTTTTTTATAATTTGATAAAAATCATTTTTATATGGTACATGGTACAACTTATATAAGTAAATACAGTATCGATTCAATTCGCCCTCGATATAGAGGGAGCATTTGACAATGCTACCTCTGACTGCATTGGCATCTCTCTACACGAACACGATGTGCCTAACGCCATCATTAGATGGATCAGCTCTATGCTGAATAGTAGGGCTGTTGAGATTGCTGTGGGAGATGCGTACATAAGAGGGGCTGTTAATAAGGGTTGCCCACAGGGAGGTGTACTCTCGCCACTATTGTGGAACTTTGTGGTGCACAGCCTTTTACAGCGTCTCAATGACAGTGGTTTCTACACTGTCGGATACGCAGATGATATTACCATACTGCTTAGAGGGATTTTTGAGGATGTCCTGTGCGAATTGATGCAGGGCGCCCTGAGAATCCTAGAGAATTGGTGTTCGGAGCAGTCTCTTTCGGTCAACCCGACCAAGACTGAGCTTGTTCTGTTCACCAAAAAGAGAAAGCTGAGAAGCATGAAAATGCCTTGCTTAAAAGGAACCCCTCTTAAACTAACTTCAGAGGTCAAGTATCTGGGTATAATACTTGACTCGAAGCTTAACTGGGGCAAACACATTAGCACTAAGGTGACAAAGGCAGGTATGGCCTACTGGCAGTGTCGCAGAGCATTGGGAAGGTCATGGGGTTTCTCCCCAAAGATTGCCCTCTGGCTGTACACTGCCATAATCAGGCCTATGCTTTGCTATGGCGCACTCGTCTGGTGGCCCAGAACCAGATTGATTACAGTAGTGTCCTCTCTGGAGCGGCTGCAGAGATCGGTCTGCTTGGCGGTGACGGGAGTGATGCGAACAACACCTACTGCGGCCATGGAGGCTCTCTTATGCCTTCCTCCACTGGATCTCTATGTGAGGGAACAGGCACTGAGGGCCTCCCTGAGAATGCGGGCTTGGGGTCTCTGGACCTATAGGTGGGGATCGGTTGGGCATACACGGATTCTGGAGGACTGCTCAAAAAAGCTGCCTCTTTTGGGTCTTGATGCTGACAGGATCCCCCCCAAATACGTGTTTAAGAGGAATTTTAAAATTCTGTTAGACACTAAAGGATCTGACCGGGCTGACATATGTCTGTACACGGACGGATCCAAAAATAATACTGGCTCGGGTGCGGGAATATTCTCCCCGGAACTGCAGCTAGATATAAAACTATCGTTGGGGAGGTACTCCTCTGTTTTCCAGGCGGAACTCATTGGGGTGCTTCGCTGCGCAGAAGAAGTCCAGGACAGAAATGTCCGGGGCAAAACTATTCAAATAATCACGGACAGTAGGGCGGTCCTTGTGGCGCTAAACCGCTGCAAGATCATCTCCGGTCTTGTGCTACAATGCATTGAGACACTGAACGTGATATCCACTCATAATGTTCTAACTCTCAGTTGGGTTAAAGGGCATGAAGGAAATGAGGGCAATGAGAGGGCTGATGAGCTGGCGAGGCAAGGTTCTGGTAACGTGCCGTGCGGTCCGGAGCCTTTTATCTCGCTGGCTGTTAAGGCCCTTGATGCCATCATAAAAGGGGAGACCCGTAGACTGCATGTTGAAAGATGGGAGAATGTGGCTGGATGCCGTCAGGCTAAGGCTGCAATTAACATACCATCTGACAAACATGCAAAATATTACCTGCAGTTGTCTCGGGACAGATTACGAGTTATCGTAGGATGTCTTACAGGACACTGTAAGCTAAACAAACATCTGCACACTATGGGACTGGTTGAAAGCCCATTATGTCGTGGATGTGAAGAAGAAGATGAAACAGTGGAGCATGTGCTTTGCAACTGCCCAGTGTTAGCATCGAAAAGAGGATCCATGTTGGGGAACTTCTGGCCTAGCATGGCCAGTATTAGTGGCACACCGCCCTCTAAAGTACTTGAGTTCGCCCTGAGTTTGGGGTGGCTTGAGGAATAGGAGGCTGGTGGGCTGCTAACATCGGAGGTAGCATAATGGGCCCGATTATGTGGCCTGAGTGCGCGTGAACCATGGTTTGCCCTCCACATCCAATCCAGAATCCAGAATCCAATTCGCTGAATTTGGCATTAAATCATATCAAATTCAACAAATTTTTTAAAAACCGGTAAACGGACTTAAACACGTGCTTTTATAAAGCACGACCAAGCATAAAGCAAGACCATTATTTCATTTATAGAATTCAATATGAGTACTAATTTTAATGAAATATTATAGGTAATAATAATAATCTATAGTATTTGTTTTAATTAATGATTCTTAATTTTGTTTGAGGTGAATATGAATTATGAAATCTTTTTAAAACTGATTTATGTATAAGGTTTATTTTTCTTTACGCCGAACGTTCATACGGTATGCGATTTAGTACAATATTTCAGAATGGTATCAATCGATAATGAACCTTATTAAACTCCAATACTATGTAATGTAAAATGAAAATTGTATCTTTTAATAAGTACCAATCGTGTCCTCGTTTCGTCGCTTTTCGTAGTTACTCGGGAGGGTCTATGGCCATGCCAATCTCAAACCAGTTCGTAGATACTCGTTCGTATCTCAAATCTGAAAGTTATTCTATCTCATTCTTTGTGATAATATCTGTATTTAGCCGACTCGTTCGTTTTGAACTAGTTCACTTGGATTTGCCGAACTAGTTCATTTAGTTCGTGTAAAAGAGTCGTTCTTTTTATTAGTTCGTTCGCGAACTACCCATCTCTATAAAAGATACAATTTTCATTTTACATTACATAGTATTGGGGTTTAATAAGGTTCATTATCGATTGATACCATTCTGAAATATTGTACTAAATCGCATGCCGTATGAACGTTCGGCGTAAAGAAAAATAAACCTTATACATAAATCAGTTTTAAAAAGATTTCATAATTCATATTCACCTCAAACAAAATTAAGAATCATTAATTAAAACAAATACTATAGATTATTACCTATAATATTTGATTAAAATTAGTACTCATATTGAATTCTATAAATGAAATAATGGTCTTGCTTTATGCTTGGTCGTGCTTTATAAAAGCACGTGTTAAAGTAAGTCCGTTTACCGGTTTTTAAAAAATTTATTGAATTTGATATGATTTAATGCCAAATTCAGCGAATTGAATCGATACTGTATTTACTTATATAAGTTGTACCATGTACCATATAAAATGATTTTTATCAAATTATAAAAAAATTAAAAACAAACTAAGAAAAACGTCTTTGAAGTTATAAACGTTTTACATAATCATACCTATTGATTTATTAATTAATTGTTTTCAAAATTTTATGAATGCTTTTGTTTATAATGTTTATGATTTTGATAAAGTTGTTGATTTTTAAACCGAACTCTTGTTGTAGTTATTATTCATTCCTTTCGTTCAATGGGAACGAGAACGAGTCGGGTTGTAGTTTATGGTGGTAGTTCTCATTCGTTCCTTTCGTTCAATGGGAAAGAGAATGAGTCGGTCTGCTCCTAATCTCTTTCCCGTCAACATAAGAGACATTCTGTTGTAGTTCGCGAACGAACTGTAAAAATGAACTAGTCTTTTTGGTGAACGAGATTGCGCGAACTAGTTCGTTCAAGTGAACGAGTATTCCCATCTCTACTCCAGTTTGTTTGCCACGATGTTATAGACCAGCTCACAATGGTTGCGTAGGCCAGGTCGTGAATCCTGAAAATTAAGGGTAGTTTGGGGGAAACTCCAATAAAACCCAGGAAGTAATAAAAGGATTTTAATAACAATAAATATTTGAAAAGGATGTTCACAGTTCCAAGAATTGCAATGTTGCCTTTTTGTAAATAATCAAAAAAAATAAAAAACTGCTACGTACAACGATAGCTACATTCATTTAAATTCTGATAATCTTTTAATTTTTATTTTTGGATAACTCTTCACCGAGATATCGATGCCACCATGGAGAGGGAATTTCTTTTATCAGTGTTTACATAATGGCTCATATTTTTGTTAATATATAAAATAATGAGATAAAAATTTATATAAAACAAGTTTAATGTACACTTAATAAAAATAACAATAATCCGATTCCTTAATTAATTAGTTACCTCTGTGAAAATAATTCTTAAAAACTAGGTTATTTTTTCGATCGTCACAGTGGCTTTCCCCCTTAAATTAAAATTATTTTTTAAATATTTATTTATATAAGACAAAAATCCTTATATATTTGCTTTTTAAGAAAGCACAGATCTAGCACTGCGAAGGAAACCACGCAGATGTTAGAAATAAACAGACCAACAGATCTAAAGAAAAGTTAAAGAATAAGAAGTAATTAATAAATAATAGTCGCATTTATAAGTTGTAATTTTTTGTCTAATGGTATATTACAAAATTATTCTATTCCGATTGAGGTACCGACAAAAAAAATTTGTTGTTTTTTTACGAAAATACAATTCTTACAATGTCCTTTTACCTTCTAACTTTGTTACATTTTGCAATTTTTGATACAATGAAATATACTTAATTAATATTTGTCAAAGCGTAACGTCACATAATTTGTAGTTATTGTTTTTTGTTGGTATCCCAACGTTGCCAAGTTGCTTGTAGTTCTAAAAAATTAAATAAAAAATTAAAAGTTTTTAAAAAAAACCTTTTATTTAAAATTACAAAAGTGCACTAAAAAGTAGAAAATAATTTTAATAAAATCAAACAAAGCTTCGTGAAAACATCAATATAAAAGCGTGGGGCTGTCTATAGGCGGATAAGCAAGCTAACTATTGGTGTACAAAATTCATAACCCCACGCTTTTATATTGATGTTTTCACGAAGCTTTGTTTGCTTTTATTAAAATTATTTTCTACTTTTTAGTACACTTTTGTAATTTTAAATAAAAGGTTTTTTTTAAAAATTTTTAATTTAATTTCTTATTTTCTAATTTTTTAGTCATCTTTTCAAATACAGCTTATGTATTTTAACTAATATAGGTTCATCCTATCAGATTTCTTTATTTATGTGTTTTAGATGTTTGATACTTCACCCTGTATAAATCATTACGACGAAAAACTTTACCCTGAATGCGGTCCTTAAAAATGAGATTTAGAATTCTAAGTTACTTTCCACCCTGTATGATAAAATTGTCCAATGCGCATCGACGCATGCGCTTAATGGTTTTCAGTTTTTTCCCGATTTTTCGCTTATTTTTCAGAATTTTAGAAAAACAAAATTAAAATATGAAAATGCTCTGCAGGTGAAAGCTGTGTACCAAATTTCAGATCTCTAGGATGTCGGGAAGTTGCTTAAAAATGGCCTCAAGCGGTCGACCCACACGGACGACGGTCTTCCCAAGTTAAATAAAAGCTTTTAAAAAGTTAAATCTCGTCTAGTTCAATAATTATTTGCAGCCAAACTAGATGGTCAATATCTTTAAATTTTTTTTGGGCCTTTTGTAAAACGTTAATCTATAGTTTAATAGTAGTTTTCGTCACAAGGACGTAAAACGAGATTTTACACCCAAGGGGCGGGGTTTCGAAGGCGAAGCCGAGACGCACGAACCGTTCCGAGGAGTGTAAAATCAGTTTACGTCCGAGTGGCATAAACTGCTTTTCGTTATAACGGGACTACCTCATTTTTATTCGCAACAACGTGGTGAGAGGCTATGTATTGAAAATGGAAATCTGGCTCTTCTGATTGGTTTGGTAATCATTCATTTTATTCACGACTTTGACGTCAGAGTCATATAAACAACTTTTCGTTATTTTGGGGAAAATATCCTACAAAATTCTCGATTTTATATAATAGCTCTGAGATAACTATTGATAGATGGCGTGAAGGTTGCAAGTCATTTGTCAAGTTTGTCTATTTGGTGAGATAAGGATTCATATTCTCAATTTAAAAATTTCGGACGTGTGTGTTGTGAAGTGTTACAATGTCAAAATCAATCAAAGAACGGGCATCTTCGGGCGCATTCTCAGTCCTGATTTGAGGTACTTAAAATGCCTTTTTATTAAAAGCTTTTATTTAACTTGGGAAGACCGTTGTCCGTCGTCCGTGTGGGTCGACCGCTTTGAGGCCATTTTTAAGCAACTTCCCGACGTCCTAGAGATCTGAAATTTGGTACACAGCTTTCACCTGCAGAGCATTTTCATATTTTAATTTTGTTTTTCTAAAATTCTGAAAAATAAGCGAAAAATCGGGAAAAAACTGAAAACCATTAAGCGCATGCGTCGATGCGCATTGGACAATTTTATCATACAGGGTGGAAAGTAACTTAGAATTCTAAATCTCATTTTTAAGGACCGCATTCAGGGTAAAGTTTTTCGTCGTAATGATTTATACAGGGCGAAGTATCAAACATCTAAAACACATAAATAAAGAATTCTGATAGGATGAACCTATATTAGTTAAAATGCATAAGCTGTATTTGAAAAGATATGACTAAAAAATTAGAAAATAAAAAATTAAAAATTTTTAAAAAAAACCTTTTATTTAAAATTACAAAAGTGCACTAAAAAGTAGAAAATAATTTTAATAAAAGCAAACAAAGCTTCGTGAAAACATCAATATAAAAGCGTGGGGTTATGAATTTTGTACACCAATAGTTAGCCTGCTTATCCACCTATAAACAGCCCCACGATTTTATATTGATGTTTTCACGAAGCTTTGTTTGCTTTTATTAAAATTATTTTCTACTTTTTAGTGCACTTTTGTAATTTTAAATAAAAGGTTTTTTTTAAAAATTTTTAATTTTTTATTTAATTTTTTTACGTCCTAGGACGTTAAAAGGGGGGGGGGATTATAAAATAAAACATAATACCGGGTGCTGAATGAGTTAGGCGAACATAGGATATTAACGTATAAAAATTTATTTATGCAAATTCCTGATTCCCTAATTATTTTAGAGAAAAAGACACAAATATAGTGTAGAAATATAAACTGCGAATGATAAGAACATTAAATTTTATCTAGCTTTTACTTAGAAGGTAAAAAAATTCTTTTAAAATTGTTAAAATTTTGATTTATCACACTGGCCATGCAAGTTTCCAAGGTAATTACTTTTGATAAGTAATAAAAAAAATTAAAAATTTTTAAAAAAAACCTTTTATTTAAAATTACAAAAGTGCACTAAAAAGTAGAAAATAATTTTAATAAAAGCAAACAAAGCTTCGTGAAAACATCAATATAAAAGCGTGGGGCTGTTTATAGGTGGATAAGCAGGCTAACTATTGGTGTACAAAATTCATAACCCCACGCTTTTATATTGATGTTTTCACGAAGCTTTGTTTGCTTTTATTAAAATTATTTTCTACTTTTTAGTGCACTTTTGTAATTTTAAATAAAAGGTTTTTTTTAAAAATTTTTAATTTTTTATTTTCTAATTTTTTAGTCATATCTTTTCAAATACACCTTATGTATTTTAACTAATATAGGTTCATCCTATCAGATTTCTTTATTTATGTGTTTTAGATGTTTGATACTTCACCCTGTATAAATCATTACGACGAAAAACTTTACCCTGAATGCGGTCCTTAAAAATGAAATTTAGAATTTTAAGTTACTTTCCACCCTGTATGATAAAATTGTCCTATGCGCATCGACGCATGCGCTTAATGGTTTTTAGTTTTTTCCCGATTTTTCGCTTATTTTTCAGAATTTTAGAAAAACAAAATTAAAATATAAAAATGCTCTGCAGGTGAAAGCTGTGTACCAAATTTCAGATCTCTAGGACGTCGGGAAGTTGCTTAAAAATGGCCTCAAAGCGGTCGACCCACACGGACGACGGACAACGGTCTTCCCAAGTTAAATAAAAGCTTTTAAAAATCAACAACGCGTTGTTTAAATGTTTTGCACTTTATTAAATTTTTCATTCATAAAATGGAATATTACCTTGGAAACATATGGCCAGTGTGATAAATCAAAATTTTAACAATTTTAAAAGAATTTTTTAACCTTTTAGGTAAAACCTAGATAAAATCTAATACTCTTATCACTCGTAGTTTATATTTCTACGTTATATTGATGTCTTTCAATTTTTCTCTAAAATAATTAGGGAAGCAGGAATTTGCAAAAATAAGTTTTTACACGTTAATATCCTATGTTCGCCTAACTCATTCAGCACCCGGTATATTTACGCAAAAAAATATTTATTTGAATGAAAATGTTTACCCCGGTATTCATAAAAGTGAAAAATAGTTAAAAGAGGTTTGCAAACCCTTTGTAAGGGATATAAGGCATTTTAAGGACATTTGTGAGTCTTTTAAAGCTTTAGTAAACCTGTTGTAAATATTGCGTTTTTATGAATACGGGGGTTAATTTTTATAAGAGGGGCATTTTTTCAGGGCCCTTTTAATTTAATCAACAGATGGCGCCTACTTAAATATTTTTATAAAATAAGAGGAGGCTTTTGTATTTAAAATATAGCAAATTCGTTGAGATAATACTATTCTATGAACAATATTCTTGATTTTAAGCTATTTTGAGTTCGTATTGAGTATGTCAAAACACATTCAAATACAAAAAAAGATAATTAAACTTTAATTATGAATTGTGTTTTTATAAATAAATATTACGAACTCAAAATAGCTTAAGATCAAGAATATTGTTTATAGAATAGTATTATCTCAACGAATTTGCTATATTTTAAATATAGCAAATTCCTCTTATTTTATAAAAATATTTTAGTAGGCGCCATCTGTTGATTAAATTAAAAGGGCCCTGAAAAAAATGCCTCTCTTAACGCAATTTGAAAATAACGCACCTCTTGATTCGTCTGTGTTCTCCCCTCTGTTGTTTGAAGAATGCGCCTGCGGCGCATTAACAATCTTCTGGGGGGAAGATGTGGATGCAATTTATGATACTTAGTAATATCAATGCCATTTTCAGTCATTAGCGTGGACTCTATCATTGATAATCTAGACCACAATGTAGAGGAACTACACGTTGTGGTCAACTGTAAAAAGTAAGCCAACAACGTGTCCTCATTGAGGTTTTGTAGCTCCACATTGTGTTCATTTAAAAATTGTATGAACTTATCGTATTCTTTCTTATATACAGTTTTCGACTTCCTAGGCAGCAACACTTCTATTGCTTCTCTGGCGGCTTCTTCAATACTTTTATTTTCCATTTTTTTAACACAACCTTTCACCACGACGTTACAAATATAAATGGCTTAAGAAGGGCATTTTTTTCAGGGCTCTTTTAATTTAATCAACAGATGGCGCCTACTTAAATATTTTTATAAAATAAGAGGAATTTGCTATATTTAAAATATAGCAAATTCGTTGAGATAATACTATTCTATAAACAATATTCTTGATCTTAAGCTATTTTGAGTTCGTAATATTTATTTATAAAAACACAATTCATAATTAAAGTTTAATTATCTTTTTTTGTAAGTGAGTGTGTTTTGACATACTCAATACGAACTCAAAATAGCTTAAGATCAAGAATATTGTTTATAGAATAGTATTATCTCAACGAATTTGCTATATTTTAAATATAGCAAATTCCTCTTATTTTATAAAAATATTTAAGTAGGCGCCATCTGTTGATTAAATTAAAAGGGCCCTGAAAAAAATGCCCCTCTTAAGCTGCATTCACATAGGGGTATGTATTTATTTAGTTGGTAAGTATGTATATGGTTTTAAAAATGTAAGATTACCAACCTTGATTAATTACCAAACCAATCAGAAGAGCCAGATTTCCATTTTCAATACATAGCCTCTCACCACGATGTTGCGAATAAAAATGAGGTAGTCCCGTTAAAACGAAAAGCAGTTTATGCCACTCGGACGTAAACTGATTTTACGTCCTTGTGACGAAAACTACTATTTCGACCTAAACTAACTATATTATTTTATGGGAATTGTGTCAAGTAACCGCGTTCGCGCAATACTCCCTATGGTAAATTTAGAGATTTCAAATTCGATTTTCTTGTCAACTAGTCTGTCAATTCGTTTAAAATTTCTTTTACGTACGTGGTAAATCATAAATTATATACTTTGTAAATTTGATAATTTTTGCATGGACTTGGAGAAACGCTTCAACCACCTTTAAGTATCTACTTGAAAACTCAAATAGAAAATGTAGCACTCTTTTCAATACACTGAACCCAGACACTTTTTTTTTTTTAATTTTTTTTAACTTAGAAGAAAAACTACGTTCTGTATAAATATGTTTTTATTTATTATAATTACAGTTTTCATTTACAGTTTATGTTCACTGTATTCATGTACATTCAGAATTACATTCTTTAATAATTAAAATACACGTAACACACAAGCATTATGAATTTGTCCTAATATTTATATGAATGAAATAGTATGACTTACATTAACAAAATAAAACAAATTCTTATTTTTAAAAATAACATCGCCTGATGACATAATACACAATTGACAAAAATGGAATGACTTGAATTTATAAATTAACTGGTTTCTTATTAAAATGATAACGGTGAAGATGAATGAGTCACTTAAAAGGTACCTGTTGGAAGAAAAAATTTTGTTAGAAAATTCATTAAAAAAATAAAAAAGAATTTAAAATAAATTACCTTAATCACATTACGAAGACTAATATGGCTGGTGCCTTTGGTTTCTACCACCGCCGCCACCTCCGGCTCCTCCTCCTCCTCCGCCGCCACCACCTCCTCCTCCTCGTTGTTTACCACCGGCATATCCACCACCTCCGCCGCCACCACCTCCGCTTCCTCCGGCGTTACCACCTCCTAAAAACAATACATTTTGAAAATTTCACGAATGAATATCAAACATTTCAAACTGATAAAAAGAAACAGCGTCAAATCCGCATGCACAATTCCGTTTTAAAATTGTATGCTTACAAGAACACTAAGCAATGTTATGAGAAATTTAAAAGTTTTATATGATAACAAAATTTAGTAACATTAAAATTTTCTAATCGCTAAAATACTAAATTAATACAAATGATCACATTGCAAATTTGTATGTAGAAATAAGAATTATAATTAATTACTGAAGAAATGTAGGTGTGTCTTAATTTTCTCTGTTGTATCCATCACATTTTAAATATTATAATAACATAAAACCATTTCAATTTGAAAGTGATTAGTAGCTAGTTATTTTGACTGACTAAAAACAACTCCAACAATTTCAAAGTTGAGTTAAAATAATGGAACTTTTTTCAGGTATCTATTGAAAAACTGTAGCGCAACTTGATCAATCAATGTGAGTGATGCCCAGTACAGCAATTATCAACTTACCTCCATTTCCTTTGCCAAGAATTGTTCCACCTGCTAATCATCCATCATCAACACCGGTCTCCATTCTTTGTATACGACAATCCACCATCCAAATTTTCTGTTTGCAGTCGATAATTAAAAAGTAGTTCTCTTTATCGGTACAAAACTTCTGTTACACTGTCGCCGATAAATAATTATTCATCACTCACTTTTGAGAAAAATTAATTTCATACAAATTTTGACAAATAGATAGCATTCAAGTATTATTGCAAGTGCATCAGTATTTCTTAGAAACATGATCCAAATGCATTATTCCATACTATTGATAGTCACTTATTATTGCATTCTTTCTTCACGTGCAAACAAAACAGTAATCTTTGCATGTACTTTCTCTCAATGCCGTTTGTGTAAACAAAAAAGTTATTACAGCTGCTTTTTTTATTAAAAATAGTTCAGATTTATAAAATCGAATATTTTATATTTATATATAACTATGTACATTAAAAATGTTCTCACTTATATAGTATATATAAACACTTACTTCTAATTAATTTAGAAAGGGCGTGTTTACATGTGACGTTCAATGGGGATGACAACGACTTTCCAACAAAAGCCAAAAACTGTATTTTTCCAAAAATTGAACACATCATGCAAAGTATGTCAGATGTAAACGCACCCAAGTTTTATACATATATTACATCAATTGTAACAAAAATACAAATTAAAATTAAAAATGTATACAATTTTGTCGATAGTGAAACCTATCTTTCCAAAAATTTCATCCCCTCTTCGTGCAGATAAAGGGGATAAATCTCACATGTATGGAAAATTGCAACAATAAAAGTGCAATATTTTTGGGCTATTATATTAATTACTGCAAAAGTATTTCCATTATTGAAACTCAAAACAAATTTCAACTGAAGAACTACTAATTAATAAAGAAGCAAAATTTATTATTGTAACCACAAAGTTAAGTTAGGTTTACGGGTGCATTCATCTGATACTTTTTTGCATGATTTGTAAATAATTTGTAATTATGTAACACCAAATAAATTCTTGAGATATAAAACCTTTGCTGTATATTACTCAAAAAATATAATATTATAAGAAAGCCCTACCATTTAGCTACGATTATCACTTGTTAAGACTTTTATGAATTTAATAATGGTACAACAGAGTTCAAAAAGTTTTGTTTAAAAAATTATATTAAAGGCACACCCAAAAATTATAATTTGGTACGCAAAACTGTGCAATACTATAAAAAATCAATGTTGAATGAAAGAAAAAGTGTGGCACAAATCTACAAAACAAAACGGCACATTTGTAAGAAATGTATTGTATAGTGCTACACACTACACAACAATATGAGATAGGGTACCTTTGCCACGTGAACCGGTGCGTCCGCTGCCGTATCCACCCTCATAGTTACCGTATCCATAATCTGCAGCGACAAACAAAAAAGTTCAATTAGTGTGCAGCCGCAACTGAACACCAATTTGAGAAAAAATGAAATTTTGCCCTGTTGAACATGCACGGGATAAAATACACTATCTCTTGCCGGTAACACATTCTAATCTTTATTCCTACTCAAATAGTCACAATATAAATATATATACAACTTTTAAATTATGAAACAATTCGTAGTGCATGCGGCAGGTAGATTTTTAATTTCTACAGTTGAAATTTGTAAGAAAAAAATTAATTTAAAAAAAAAGTTACAAAATCCTGATAGCTATTAAAAACTATTTACCGTAGTTTCCATAACCAGCAGAGTAGTCATAGCCTCCATAGCCACCATAACCACCTCCGTAATAATCATATCCACCTCCATATCCGTCATATCCTCCTCCGTAACCTTGACCATATCCACCATAGCCTCCGTAACCTTGATTACCGCCCCAATTTTGACCACCTCCATATCCACCACGACCACCTCTGCCACGAGTCATCCCTCTGCCACCTCGTGTCCCTCTCACTCCCATGCCCATGGGATCAGGTTTTGGAGTAGCTTTTTTCACATCGACCTTAAAAAATACAATTTGTTAAAAAAATTGTTTAAAAAATAGTTCAAATAAACAATAAAATTGAAAAGAATCAGGAAACGTGTCTCTTCACATACTGTCAGTAGCAGAACTGGTTTAGAAAATCATCATATAAATTAAAGAAGAAAAAAATAAGAAAAAAGCTCACCTCTTTATCTTTGATCGTTTGTTTGGGAGTTTTAAGTAATTCATTTACAACTTGTTCTGAATCAAAGGTTATAAAACAAAAACCCTTTCGTTGATTTTTTGTTTTGTCGAAAGGCATCTCAACTTCGACAATCTGAAACGGAAGAAATATTAAATTCGTGATTCTAAGTGTTTTCAAATTGAAAAATGAGATTGATCTGAGCGTTTGGCAATGACATATATATGTTACGGAAAATGCTTGTAGACTAACAAAATGTACTGCAATTATTCAATTCAATATTGATCTTTGTATATATTATTATTACAGCAAGGTAAATTATAAACATTTGCATGTATGAATCAATTTTTTTTAATAATTAGGGCAACAAATATTGATTATTAATGATGGCTTACACTAATGTGAATAAAAAAATCATAATTAAATTTAACTAACCAATGGAAAACTTCCATGTTATTCCAACATAATACATAATTAACAAATTACTTCCAAAACACACTGGATGGTGGTAAATTGCGAATATTGATTGGTTTTAAATCTAATCCTAAAATTAATTCACGCTTTTTAATCACTCAAATCATAAGAAATTTTTCTTGAAATCCCTATGGTGATAAAATTCTACAGTGCAAGACTTTTTAGTGGCACTATCAGAAATTGCAAATAAATCTTCAAGAGTCAAGTGTGATATTTGTGATATTAATATTAAACAAAAATTCAATTAAGCGTTAAAATATTAGAATTTTAACCATTAAGAAGGGCATTTTTTTCAGGGCTCTTTTAATTTAATCAACAGATGGCGCCTACTTAAATATTTTTATAAAATAAGAGGAATTTGCTATATTTAAAATATAGCAAATTCGTTGAGATAATACTATTCTATAAACAATATTCTTGATCTTAAGCTATTTTGAGTTCGTATTAAGTATGTCAAAACACACTCACTTACAAAAAAAAAAAAAATTAAACTTTAATCATGAATTGTGTTTTTATAAATAAATATTACGAACTCAAAATAGCTTAGGATCAAGAATATTGTTTATAGAATTGTATTATCTCAACGAATTTGCTATTTTTTAAATACAAAAGCCTCCTCTTATTTTATAAAAATATTTAAGTAGGCGCCATCTGTTGATTAAATTAAATGGGCCCTGAAAAAAATGCCCCTCTTAATAAAGAACATACAAGAAATTTTATGTAGAAACACTTTTAAAAAACATTTTTAACCTTTTTGTCACAAGGTAGAACCAGAAAATAATTGAAAAATGAAACGGTTTTTTTACCCCCTCCCCCAAACGGTATTTGCATTTTTATCATATTTTCCAGTTCGCATCCCACCATCACGTTAGAAAATGTTTTTTAAAAATGTTTCTAAATGAACTTTCTTGTATTGTTTTTTACTTACGCTTAAATCCTAATATTTAACGCTTGTTTTTTTTAATTTGAATTCATATTTTGGGCTTCCATCGTGGAGGTACAAGATAAACACAATGCCTCTTGTTAAAATTATCTGCATTACCACTAACAAAACTTTCCTAATGATTCGTAGTTGATTCATCTACATTTCGTCTTTTGTGGAGAATTTCAAGGCGCCTCTCTTGCTGCTCCAATCCAGGGTTTGAACAACTTAAGATTGTGCTGTCAATAATAAATATTTTTAAATAATTAAAAAAATTATTTAGGTAAACGAAGTTCTTTTTTCAAAACTGACTTCAAAAAGACTGTACCAAAACACTGTTTATTGACTTATTTTTAGCATTTTAAGGCAAGAGGCGCCTTAAAGTACATGATGGTTTTTCATAATTGTGATAAGATGGCAGTTTAACTTAATACAATTTAAATCAAAATAAATTTCATTAACTGATTGCAGAGCCATCCATCACACAAATATGAAAGAAACCATTAATGACATTTATAGAGACATCTATTAAACAAATACGAATGAACAATTCAAAAAAGTGAATTTTAATATTATGTTAAAAAGTGAAGGTGTGTGCAACCTTGATTTTAATTTAATTTCTCAAAATATATAAAATGTTTGCTTAAATTATTAGCATTTATGTTTGTAGTTTAAAAAAGTGGTCTACTCATTTTTAAAAAGCTATTCAAAAGAGTGTACATTTACTGGTAATTGTCAAGATAATGATCATGGTCAGTCATTAAAGGGTGAGAGGGAGTACAACTTCCTTTTTCAAATTTATTATGTAATATAATATATTTGCATATTTTGGAATTGATTGCAAGTTGCTAGTAACATTAACAGGAAAGCTGAGTTCCCCCTTTTCAACCACTGATGAGCGTTGACCAGATCAAATGTGTTTTTACCATACATTTACCATAACATATATATTTTTGGTCGCTGATACAATTAGAGTGGTTCCCTGCCTGCATCTGGCAAGTATCGACAGATACAGGGGACCTACAGTTTAACGTGGATTCCGAACCACGGGAATACACGATTTTTACACCGCAAATTCCGAACCAGGGAAGCGCTTAGACCATTTATAATTTTACCTGGAAGCCAGCAGGTAGACGTTTGTGAAAAAAGTGAGAAAACCTAGATGGTATGACCCATGAAATTAAAACGCGAACCACTTGGCTGTTTAGTCACTCAGATATAAATCATTAAAAAAGAATGAAAAAATTGCAATAAATTGAAATTTGAAAACTTACATTTCCAAATTGTCCAAAATACCCCTTAATGTCCTCATCGGCCAATTCGTTTGTCAAACCACCGACAAAAATTTTGCCATGACGCGCCTTTGCTTTTTTGGGATCAACTTTTTTGTTATTAATTACATGATCTCCGGCTGCTCCCACTTTATCAATGGCTTCAGCCGTGCTGAAAACAATAAATGCAAAACCTCTAGACCTGCCAGTGTTAGGATCAGTTTTAACGTTAATGCTTTCAATTTCACCGTATGCACCAAAATGATCTCTTAATTCCTCTGTAAAACAATAGCAAAACAATGTAGGACGAATCGTGAATTTAAAATAATAACTTACTTTCTGTAGTCTCCCAACTTAAACCCCCAACAAAAAGTTTTCTGTGAACAAAAACAAATCCAATTAAAGTTCGGCAAATAAAAAAGTTACCTAAGCTAAGAATAAAAACTAATGATCTGTTTTAATAAATAAAAATGACTGCAAATTAGAATTAATAATTATTAATAATTAAATAAGAAATTGAGCAGCAAGTAACAACTGAACTGATCCTAGTTCAATCAAATGGAACTGCAAGTTTTCACAAAATGATATCTGTAAGCTACAAGTTAAATTTTAAAAAAATTCTGAAAATTCAAAGGGAATTGCAACGAATTTTAAATGCACTTCTCTAGTCAAAAAGTTAATAAATTAGGAAAGTAACGTTTGTGTTACAAAGTGATTGGGTGAAGGTGCCCAAGGATAAATACCATGGGTAATCCGAGGTGTCCAACTCCAGTGGTCTCCTTTCCATTACGGCAATGGCTGATACCTGAAGATAAGGAAGCTTGGTTAATGAATTAAGCAATGCTTTCCTAATACTTTCGGCTTATAATACCATTGTCGACTAGGAGTACTTTAAAATTTACCGCCAATTTACACTAACTTATTTTTTTTAATTATGCGACCTATAATTAAAAAAATGTTATTTTTATAGTCAACAATTTATTTAATTAAATTTGTTAGGTCAACATTTCGCAAAATTTCGCACAAAAAATAAATTGAAGAACAAATTCGGACAAAAGATCTGCGACTCGACCACGCCATGTTACATTTAGAAAAAGCCGCATCGACCGCCATCACGAACCCCACAAAACAAGCAAATTATAAATTTCCCACCAATTTTTCTAATTAATCAAAAAATAAGTACAAAAATTACATCTACATTACACAAATGTTACAATTAGAAAATTTTTATCAAAAACCCATCGTTTATATTGAAGATGAACCTAGATTTAAAAAATTTACAAGATTTACAAATTAATTAATACGCTAAAATCAATCGGTAATTCGACAAAATACTAACATTGGTATTCTCGTAAATAATTTATAAAAGCAAATTTTATCTCACAAGATACAAAAATTTCACAAACTTACCTATCATCGTCGCGGCCGGGTGCATCGGCACTACCGCTGTCCGTGGGAGCACCATCGCCGCCGCCGTTTTGAGTGTTTTGTCCATTAGATTGATTATTTTGTTGAAAACTTTGATCTGCTTGAACGTCTTGTGAAAAGTCTTCCCCGTTTTCCATAGCACTATCTTGATTTGCCATGTTTATAAATTAGTTAAAATAAAATATATCAACCTACAACCTTCTTGAACAAACACCCAAGCAATAATAGACGCCACAAACGGAAAACCCGTCTCAAGCTAACACACAGAATTCTGGGTAATGCCAACTATTAGCCAATTGCGACTTACCATCTACAGGAAACCCCAACACGCAACCGTATTGGTTCACTCTAAATGTCTTTTTTTAAATTTTGGAGGCAATTTTACAAACAACACTTTGTATTAGTTATTTAATAACTTTCAATGTTTTAATATTTACTCGAAGGTAATGGCATAAGCACTTGTATAATGTGTAATTACGTAAATTAGCTAGCATCGATTACTTCTTTTAAATCGTTTAAATTCTTTCGTAAAATTTCAATTTTACGTTTAAATTTTTTTAATAAAATTTTGACGGTTATTAACTTTATTAGGTAGTACCTAACGAGTTCATCAACACTACTTATAAATATGTGTAAAATAGTAAACGACCTTCAAAAAACGGTCTCTCATTCAATGTCATACTTTAATTTTTACAATAATTAAATTAATTTAGTAGGTTGATCCTTTTCTATAACCTAAATTGAAGTCAAAAGACACGTGTATGATAATACAAAGAAGCTTTCGAATTAGTATAATTTTTTTTCTGTCTATAAAATTTTTATACCTATTTAATTTATTTGGAAAATAGGTCTCAAAATAAAATTTAACAATAAAGAGTCTAATTACCTCACCGCTAAGTTTGGATTTACTAATTCATTTTAATCGTTTAATTATGATAGGTATAGTAGTACCTACATAACGTACGTAATATTGTGGGCATTTGATTAATTAAGGACAAATTGTCTTGGTAAATCTTTATAAAGAAAATTAAAGAATTAACTTCAAAATTTGAATAAAAAAATCCATATAAAACGAAGCAGCTGATTGGCTTTGCCTTTATTCCGTACCGTACCATAGTTCTTACAAAATAAAATGTAGTGTCAACCAAACAGTAAACAGATCTTGATACTAATATTAACTAAATGAAAATAAAGAAAATTAATTAAATTATTGCAGTTCTAAAGACGTAATGTAAATTCCACTAATGGTAATTTCCCACAGGTAAAAAGGTTAATGGTTAATCTTATGGTTTGGGGCTAAATATTTAATTAATACCTAGATTAAGAAATAAATTTATAAACACTATGCAATCAAATTTTATTAACATGGGCCGGCCGGCGTTTCATCACGAAGTTTGATATACTCACCTACCAACCCCTACCAACATTATATTTATTAACTACCTGTTCCGGCAGACGTTGTCCTGCCCGAACGTTGGCTCTCCTGCTATTAGCGGCAAAATTCAAAATTCTTAAATTAGCTTATTAGTATTCACCTTGTTACCCTACCGGGTCCAATTGTGAACCTAAACCAATCGGAGATCCACACATTATTTTGCACAAAAATAATCTATTAACAGGGACGTGCCCAACCAACTTTTTTCAGTGGGTAGTAATCCCAAATTTGCAAATTTTCCAACTGAATTAATTAAAAAATGAAATAAAAAATTAAAATTAAAAAAAAAACCTTTTATTTCAAATTACAAAAGTGCACTAAAGCCTGTATGACACAATGCATAATTTTGCATAAAATTTACATGTAAATGGTAACTAACCAATAGAAAGAGCGTATTAGTAGCCATCGGACGTTTTTCATTGGTTAGTTACCATTTCCATGTAAATTTTATGGAAAATTATGCATCGTGTCATACGGGCTTAAAAAGTAAAAAATAATTTTAATAAGAGCAAACAAAGCTTCTTAAAAACATCAATATAAAAGCGTGGGACTGTTTATTTATAGGTGGATAAGCAGGCTAACTATTGGTGTACAACATTCTTGCCCAACGCATGTTTTCAAGAATCTTTGTTTGGTTCAATTTTTTATATAATTTTTTGTTTTTAATTTAAAAATTTAAAAAAATTTAAATTTATTTAATATTTATAAGATTATGTTATTATTGAGATCAACACAATTTGACAGAAAACCAACCGAAAAATAAAAAATCTATTGCTCATCCACTACCTTAGATCATTTAAACTTTAGACCATTAAAACTTATAGACACGCCTTTTCCTATCTCTCCTTGAATAGAAACTGAAGCAAAACATGTGTGACGTCACTGGTGGGGTTGTATCGAGATTTTTATTAACGGTATACTAAAATAAACTATTTTCTTCATTTATGGTTGGTATTTACACGTATATCTTAGCATTTACCCCAACAGTGACGTCACTTATGTTTGCTTCACTGCTTGAAAATCAAGGCGTGTCTATAAGTTTAATAATTATTTTAATTTAATTAAATCTTAGAAATCTTGATTTTCAAGCAGTGAAGCAAACATAAGTGACGTCACTGGTGGGGTAAATGCTAAGATATACGTGTAAATACCAACTATAAATGAAGAATAATAGTTTATTTTAGTATTCCGTTAATATAAATCTCGATAAAACCCCACCAGTGACGTCACACCTGTTTGCTTCAGTTTCTATTCAAAGAGAGATAGGAAAGGGCGTGTCTATAAGTATAAATGGTCTAAGCTTAGACCATTTATTTAAACCATTTAAACTTATTCGCGTTTTACATTAACAAAACGCCACCACTCGGAATAATTTCAAACTCGTTTGTAACGTATAGTAAGTACCAACATAAACACCATAAGCAAACATTTTCTTTTGTTTACATTAATAAAACGCCACCACACGGAATAACTGGAACTGCTGAAAGACGTAATGTTGTTATTGACGGTGGCGCCACCAACGGTAATGTAAAACGCGAATGACAGGCCTTGATTTTCAAGCAGTGAATCAAAGATAAGTGACGTCACTGCTCACAGGTGGGGTAAATGCTAAGTTATACACTTGCGTCTAGCCGGAACCCTGCAAAAAATTTAAATTTTTATTTCATCTCAAATAGTAGACAATTAACAAAATTTGAATTAATATCAGTTACCTAATAAAAATTAAATAAAGTTATGTTGAAAATGTTGACACTTTGAAGATCTTCTTGATCATAACTTTTATTGATGCGCGCGTATTAGGATTTTTGTTGCAGGGTTTCGGCTAGACTCAAGTGGTAATGTTAGTGTAAAACTTACGGTAACGGTATTTAATGGTACCGTTCACGCCACTGTAGACGTTGTAAGAAGCGTTGTAATGTAAACACAATAGTTTTTACACACTACACACTACCACCTTGTAACTTTCTACCTTGTATGATAAAATTGTTTAATGCGCAGCGACGCATGCGCTTTATGATTTTTAGTTTTTTCCCGATTTTTTGCTTATTTTTCAAAATATTAAAAAAACAAAATTAAAATATAAAAATGTTCTGCAAGTGAAAGTTGTCCACATGGACGACAGACGATAAAACAACGCTCACCCCAAGTAAATAAAACCTTTTAATAATAGCTTTGTTCCAACAACGATTATTTCCAGTAATATTACCACAGCGCAAGCGCATTTATAAAATTTTGTTCCAACCATAGACTTAGAAAGATAGGACCAGCAACTAAGATTCAAAATGGCGAGCTCTTAACCGTATGGGTTCATCATTTATATCGCTAGGGTCGCTGAATTCCTGTTCCAAAATATTCATTTGAATATTTTATTTTTAAATTATTTTCATTACAAAACTTACTTTTTCATACATATAAAGTTTTTTTTAATAATAAAATACGTAGGTACTATTTAATAAGAAATTACATAATATCGATTATTTAAAATAAATTTCTTTTCGTTATTCCGGGCTGAAAATGACTACTTTACGGACCTGTTTTGAGAACAGAAAAGAAGGTCTTTTGGTCACAGGCTACCTCAAGGGGGACCGACCCGAACTTTTTTTTGTCCTAGAACAAAAAAAACACTCTTTTTTCGCTGAACAAATGTTTATCGCTTAAGTTATTAATAACTTGACAAATGACTTGAAACCTTCACGCCATCTATCGATAGTTATTTTAGAGCTATTACATTATATATGCGAAGAAATCGCGAATTTTGTAGGATATTTTTCCCGAAATAACGAAAAATTGTTCATATAACTCGGACGTAAGGGTTTTCACCCTTCGGGCTATTATTGCCTTGCCGCTGCGCGGTTCGTCTCATAAACTACGCCCTCGGGGATGAAAATAGTCCCTTTACGTCCTAGTGATATAAACTACTATTTAATTTTTATCACTATTCCAAGCATACGCATTGTTGACAGCTGTCAAATTTCTTTAACAAACTTAAACCTTTGTAGTTTGGATAAAAGTTCACGTACATGTATGAAAAATACATTACTGTTTTAATACGTAATATATTTTCAATCTTTAATGTTTTATTTTCATATATTGGTTTAATTAATAATTTTCAGTTTGAATTTAAATCGTATTTCTGGAACAGGAATTCAGCGCCCCTAGTGATATAAGTGATGAACCCATAGGTTATAGGTTCTATATATATATATTATATATTATATATATTATAGGTTCATAGTCATAGGTTCTATAGATTAAACTTATAAGTTCATGATTCCAACAGACAGAACTATTAGTACGGAATTCTAGATTATCATAAATCAGCTGTTCCAACAAGTCTAAAAGCTAGTTCACACTACATGACTAGTCACATGACTTCTCATATAAAAGAGATTTTTTTACGTTCACTGTATATGATTTTTGATATTATAGAAGTTATGGCTTTTATGATTGGATGTTGTGATGGTATGATTTTAGCCATGACTTTTCTGATAAATCTTGTAGTGTGAACTAGCTCTTAGAATCAGTAATATTCAAGCGTTTTTAAAGTGAATACGCGTGCGCAAAGTCCTACATCTTTGCGTCTTTGAGATTAGTATTTATAGATTTACAATATTTATGTAAATGAAATTAAAAGGGAGAGAAACAAAATTTTAAAACAAAAACACTGTTCATGCGAACTGAAATAATTTTATAAATATGTACTACCTATTATTTTTTATTAAATTTTAAACTCTTATTTATAATTTTAAATATTTTATTAAATAATAAAATAATAAAATAAAATAAAATTTTATTAAATAATAAAAATATTACTTATGTATAAAAACGCTTGAATTTAAAAACTGATTGTTGCAATTTTAGATTAGATGTGCATCAAAGGTATGCACGTTTAACGATGTGATCAGTACTTTTTTTTTAAAACAGGACTGTAACCATTCCAACGTTATTTAGCGTATTGCGCGTAATTTTACTAGTCTTGTTTACGTAAGCGCAGTTACTAGTTCAATTACTGGTGGTGACTGATAACAGAATTGCTTGTTGGAACAAACCCAATAATAAAAAAAAATTCTAACTTGACCAATTTTTAAGTGATTTTGTCAACTTTTTGCTAAATTTCTAAAATATTGGGAAGCGGAAAGCTCTCCCCCCCCCATCTACCGCTTTCGCACGTCTCTGTTTATTATTTATTTGCTGGAATACAAACCCAACCAATATTAGCTTTGTTTGGCACCACAGTCCTAGTGCTACACCTTAGACCATTTAAACTTATAAACACGCCTTGATTTTCAAGCAGTGAAGCAAACATAAGTGACGTCACTGGTGGGGTACATGCTAAGATATTAGAGATGGGTAGTTCGCGAACAAACTAATAAAAAGAACGATTCTTTTACACAAACTAAATGAATTAGTTCGTCAAATCAAAGTGAACTAGTTCAAAACGAACAAGATGCGAACGACAACGAGTATCTACGAACTACTTTAAGATAGTTCGTTCAATGAGTCTCGGTCGGTCTCGGTCTCATATCGTTCATCTCTTTCTCTGCAACATAACTACCAACATAACATCTACCACCGTTCAGTTCGTTCACATTTAATTTGCGAACGAACTAAACAAATGAACGATAACCGTACTCTAGTTATAGTTCACCGCACCGTTCGTTCAATGAGTTTCGGTCTCAAATCGTTCATATCTTTTTCTCTCCAACGTAACTACCAACATATCACCAGTTCGTTCGTTCAGTTTTAGTTCCCGAACGAACTAGAAAAATGAACGATTCTTTTTGGTGAACGAGATCGAACGAACTAGTTCGTTCAAGTGAACGAATATTTCCATCTCTATAAGATATATCTGTAAATACCAACTATAAATGAAGAATAATAGTTTATTTTAGTATACCGTTAATATAAATCAAGATTCAACCCCACCAGTGACGGCACACATGTTTGCTTCAGTTTCTATTCAAGGAGAGATAGGAAAGGGCGTGTCTATAAGTTTAAATGGTCTTATGCCCGTACTAATAGTCGAGGATCAATCCGAGATCAAGGATTAATTCTCGGATCGTTCAAAAATGCTACCAATAGTCGTAATAATCCTAGATTGAACACGATCCGGGATCAATATTGAACCTCGAAAACCAAGACTAATTAATCCTCGGATTAATCCTCGGATCATTGTGGCGCATGCGTGTTTGCTATGTTGTCATATTGCATTAACCCTCATAATAATTATAGTAGTTTATATCACGAGGGCGTAAGGGGTTGTTTTTCGTCACGAGACGTAGTTTATGACACAAGCCGCAAGGCGGCGCGGCGAGGGGAATAATAGTCGAAAGATGAAAAAACCCTGGAGCCCGAGTATTATGAACAGCTTTTCGTGAATTTGGGAATAATATCCGACAAAATTCACGATTTTTTTGCAATAATTGCATAAATTTCATAAATTTATAACACGTCTTAATTGACATCGTGGTAGTGTAAAACCAACTTCTACTTGTAACCATGGTGTTTTTCTTGGCACCAGTTGGTACCCTGGAGGGCGGCCATGTTGGGGCGCCATGTTCATTTTGATTTTTACTCTTGTAAAGTTTGAACGTTTGTGTATTGTGTCGTGTGTTTTCAATTAAAAATGCTTAAAAACCAAGAAATAATCGTTAAATAATCAATAAATACGACATTGTGGTCGCATCTATCGATGTTCATGGACACGTTGCAAAAAAATCGCAAATTTTATATTAATGGATCACGTGGTAGGTACTATCGCGTTCAGCAAAAAGCGGTATTTATGGGGCGAATTTATAGACAGGCAAGTTTTTCACAATTGTGTGGTAAAATATGTAAATAAATGATTTCTGAAAATTTTTGTTTTTTTGAAATTTTTTTACTCCCGGTATTTTTTTACTCCCGGGAGAAAAACAAAGTGTGACGAAAAGAGCTTCTTTACTCCCGAAAAACCGGGTGTAAAGTAGTCACTTTACACCCAAAATCACGAAAAATAATTTTTAAAAACTTTAATTATAGGAACTGAACAGGAACGACAATATAATATTAAAAATTAAAATTTTTTAAAAATTAATAATAAAATAAAAAATTATGGTTATAAAATAGATACTAATAATGGTTATAAATAGAAACTAACTAAATATTACTAGATATATTACCAAATCCAAGATCAAATCTAGAATTCACCGATCTTACCCGAAGCCGGGACTATTTGTTACGCCAAGATCGTTGTTACGATCTAGGATCGCTGGATCTAGGATTGATCCTCGACTATTAGTACGGGCATAAGACACTGACGTGCAGGATTGGGTTAAAGAGATTCTAGATATTCGATATTCGAAAACGATATTCAAAATGTAATATTATATTTATTTTTTGCTTTTTAGTTTCCTTTTTTGGTCTGTTTAATAAACTAAACTGTTTTTTGTTTTACATTTTGTCATGCCTATATTTATTGCGATTGGTAAACATTTTGGTAAACCACAGAGTTGTGGTTAAACGTGTAGTGTAAATGTTTTTTTAAAAGCTTTTATTTAACTTGGGAAGACTGTTGTCCGTCGTCCGTCGTCCATCGTCCGTCGTCCGTGTGGGTCGACCGCTTTGAGGCCATTTTTAAGCAACTTCCCGACGTCCTAGAGATCTGAAATTTGGTACACAGCTTTCACCTGCAGAGCATTTTCATATTTTAATTTTGTTTTTCTAAAATTCTGAAAAATAAGCGAAAAATCGTGAAAAAACTGAAAACCATTAAGCGCATGCGTCGATGCGCATTGGACAATTTTATCATACAGGGTGGAAAGTAACTTAGAATTCTAAATCTCATTTTTAAGGACCGCATTCAGGGTAAAGTTTTTCGTCGTAATGATTTATACAGGGTGAAGTATCAAACATCTAAAACACATAAATAAAGAAATCTGATAGGATAAACCCATATTAGTTAAAATACATAAGCTGTATTTGAAAAGATATGACTAAAAAATTAGAAAATAAAAAATTAAATAAAAATTTAAAAATTTTTAAAAAAAACCTTTTATTTAAAATTACAAAAGTGCACTAAAAAGTAGAAAATAATTTTAATAAAAGCAAACAAAGCTTCGTGAAAACATCAATATAAAAGCGTGGGGTTATGAATTTTGTACACCAATAGTTAGCCTGCTTATCCACCTATAAACAGCCCCACGCTTTTATATTGATGTTTTCACGAAGCTTTGTTTGCTTTTATTAAAATTATTTTCTACTTTTTAGTGCACTTTTGTAATTTTAAATAAAAGGTTTTTTTTAAAAATTTTTAAATTTTTATTTATTCTAATCATGTTTCAAAAAGTCTTACTTTGTGATATTCAAAAGTGTGTGGAAAAGTTCTATTTCCCGCACTTCCAAAAGTGTGCGGGAAAGAAAAGAAAAGTTAAAAAAAAAATCTACTTTATTAGTAAAGCCCCATTTACATAGGGTAGTGTAAAACTTACGGCAACGGTATTTAATGGTACCGTTGTAATGTAAACACAATAGTTCTTACCAGGGTCGGATTTACTAGTAGCCACAACAGGCGATCGCCTGCGGTGTCAAAATATAAAAGGCGCAAGCCGCCAGGCATTTCCGCGTTTATGTTCAACAATCATAAAATATATAGGCGCCTGAAGTTATTAGCCTGGGGCGCTAGACTAGCTAAATTCGGCTCTGGTTTTTACACACTACCTTACCAATACACTACCCTATGTAAATAGGGCTTTATGTAAATAGAGCTTAAGAATTAGCTTAGACCATTTAAACTTATAGACACGCCTTGATTTTCAAGCAGTGAATCAAACATAAGTGACGTCACTGGTGGGGTAAATGCTAAGATATACCTGTAAATACCAACTATAAATAAAGAAAACAGTTTATTTTAGTATATACCGTTAATATAAATCTCGATACAACCCCACCAGTGACGTCACACATGTTTGCTTCAGTTTCTGTTCGAGGAAAGATAGGAAAGAGCGTGTCTATAAGTTTAAATGGTCTAAGGATCTCAATGATAACATAACCTTATAAAGTTATAAATATTAAATAAATTTAAATTTTTCTGTGAACTTTAAATGGACACCGTGAAGTTAAATAAAAGATTGGCAGCTACATTGCAGAATTATTCTGCAATATTGAACAGGAGAATCTGTAATTTTAAAAATAAATTCAATGCTATAATCATTTAAATTTTTATTCTATCTAACTCCATAATTGTATAATTTATTAACATAATCACTGAAATAATAGGTTCGTTCCAACCGACGTAGAAATCACCCCCGGGATCGTCCAGCTCATGCGCAATAGCTTAAAAGCGTTCCAAGCGGTAGTGCACGGTTTGTGAACAGTTTGTGGGACGCTCAGGTACGCGTTCCAACCAAACTTGTGATCGTTCATGGTACGGTTACGAAACGATCATATCGATACTAGGTCTGAAGTAGTTACCAAACGGTGATGGTTGTACTGACCTGCGCATTTTGCGTACTTTGTCACGTGTTTATGATTATCATTTTTAGGTTGATGTAATTTTCTGTTTATTTTTATGTTAAATAAACAATTAATTATAAATTAAATAATTATTGTTAAAAAATAAACTTTTTAAAATATAAATAACCGATATTTTTTTTTGTAAAATTACAAAATCTAACAATAGTTTTTTTTAAATTAACCCTTACTTAATTTTTAATTAATTGTTTTGATTAACTTGTCTTAAATACGTCAATTTTTAAATGCTTCAAAAAGAAGGTAAAATATGAATTTATACGGTAAAGGCTTAAAATTTTAAAATTAAAATTAATTTCGAAGCAGTAATATCGTTTTTCGGTACTTAATTTTTGATAAAAACCCTATATTCAAATATTGGTGCAGAAATCAGTCTCAAATCCGTTCCAACCTCGCTAATTCTTTTCATCGTCACGGAACGGTACAAAATTCACGCATGGGCAAAAAACCGTTACCTTAGATCATCTATACAATTGTATATATGATCGAAGACCGTTACCAACAGTTTCTGAACCGTTTCGTGACGGTACAAAAGTGGCTGGTTGGAACGAACCTAATGTCAACCGAAACGGATCAGCTGATTTGCAGATGTCTTCCATGTTTGTTTTGATACTATGTTCTGATTGGTCGTTGTAACGCTGTGTATGGTAAAATAGTAAAAGCTAAAAACCAAAGAAAATATATATATACTTACATTTAAGCCCCATTTACATAGGGTAGTTGGTGTATGGGTAAGATAGTGTGTAAAAACTATTGTGTTTACATTACAACGCTTCTTACAACGTGAACGTTGTACCGTTACCAATACACTACCCTATGTAAATGGGGCTTAACATAGGGTAGTGTATTGGTAAGGTAGTGTGTAATAGTTTTTACCCCGCGTTCGGTTTGGAGCTACTTTCGCTTCGAAGCGCCACCAAACACTTTTCTTGCGTTCGGGATGGCGCTTCCACTCGCTTTGGCTCCGCCCCTTTTAGACGATACAAACGCTACTAAAATTTAGGTGGGTTGACGGGAGCGTGGCGTATGGTGGCAAAATTGCAAAAGAATTTGAATTTAAATTTGAATTTACATTTGTTTCGCTTTATTTTTATTACAAATTTAACCACGTGAAGACACAAATAATGAAAATCAGTTTATTTTATCATAGAGGATCAGTATTTCAGTGTTGTAAAGTGAAATAAAGCAAAGTTTAATTTTAAAATTGCCAATTTTTTTCATAATCGCCTAAAATGGATATTGAAACAGATATTTCTCGTCATAAATGCATAGCTGTCGCTCACTTTTTCTGGTCAAAATATAATATAATTCTAAAATTTCTTTCATCAACATCAAACGCGCTAATTACTAAAATTAAAATAAAATAAGTGTAGCAACAAGATAACTCCTAAAGTAAAATAATAAATTTATTATTTATATTTTTAAAATATGAAATATTTTAGTTTCAGTTCAAACGTAAAGCTTTTTAATAATTTAAATATACAAAAAAATAAGTTAGGTTAGGTAACCCACGCAAATTTAAATTTTAAACACTGTAGCGCTGAAGCACCGTTCGGGTTACAGTCACTAGATAGATACAGTACCGCAACCCTATGGGCCAATGAGTGCGAGAGAGAAAGCGTTATTTTGGACCCAAAATGGCGTCATTCACAAATGTCAATCTACGTCAGTGTTGTCAGATTGGGCGATTTATCGCAAATTGGGCGACTTTTGTAGATAATTTGCGCTTAAATTTTGAAAATCAAGTTATTAATATAATTTATTAATAATAAATTTCAATTTTATTTTGGATTTTTAACATCGAATTTAAATTTTGACGCCACGTTTTGCGATTTTGGGCGATTTTTCAGTTAAAAGTTGGCACCACAGATTTTTAATATCTGACAACACTGATCTACGTTCGTTGTTGTGTTAAATTTAAAGGTTAAGTTAAGTGAAGTTTTAAAACTCTAAAAACGGTTGAAAATGAATTTATTTCATATATTATGAATATATTTATTTTTATTTTATAATAAATTATTTATTTATGATATTTTTATTAGTTTCTCCAAATATGTCATGTTAAGTTTCTAGCGAATAACAATAAACGACTTCATAAATGCAGCTTTTATTTAATAAATTTTTAAGTTATAATTATTTAGGACGACCAACTCAAATAAATAACGCATTAACGTGGGAATAGATTGTAATCCACTCGAAAAGTTTTGGTATTAATATATTCGTTAGGATGCTTTGATAACATTTTGATTAATTTTAATCGAATGTTCATCTGTATTGATGAAAATAAATCAGACGCACAGGTTGGACTGCGTAACCAAATGTCATAAAATTTGACACAAAATGCATGGAAAAAGTCTAGTAACAAATGATAAATAAACAACAATATGACGGAAACTAATATAAGAATAAATCTATTGATTTAACTTAAAATATTCAAAAATCAGCACTTATATAAAATTTATTAACATTTTTTAAATTTCCCGCATAAATTTGGACCCAAAATGGCCGGACGTTGCGGTACTGTATCTATCTAGTGACTGTAGTTCGGGTTGGTAAGCATGGAAGCGAGCATTTTTCCAACCCGAACGCAAATTTTTCACGCTCCTAACCTGAAGCGTCGGTAGCGAAATTAGCTCCAAACCGAACGTGGAGTTAGTGTAAAGGGTAGTTCACACTACATGATTTATCATATGACTTGTCACGTGACTTCTCATATGAGGGATTTTTTTACGTTCACACTATATGATTTTTGATATTATAGAAGTTATGGCTTTTATGATTGGCTGTTATGATAGTATGATTTTAGCCATGACTTTTCTTATGACTAAATCATATGATAAATCATGTAGTGTGAACTACCCTTAATAGTTTGTGTTTACATTACAACGCTTCTTATAACGTCCACAGTGGCGTCAACGGTACCATTAAATACCGTTGCCGTAAGTTTTATACTACACACTACCTTACCAATACACTACTCTATGTAAATGGAGCTTAATATACATTTACGGTTATACAACACAAATTGTAAAAACATAAATTAAAATAAAAAAACGTAAAAACGTGTGATCACTAACCTGTTCCCTTTGTAACTGTCACCAAATACTCGGTCACCTTAAATAACCAAAAGTACCATTGGTACCAATGGGCTACCAACCGTAAAATACAAATATTTAAATATTATGTTTCTGTTTTCATAAAGTATATTGTAGTAAATTCATTTTGAAACTCTGAAAAAACGCCTTAAGCTGCAAACAATTTCTCACGTGACCTCAAAATTTAAATTCAATGTCCAAAATGCAAAATAAAATTAGAATTTATTATTAACTTAATCGCAGTTTTTGTTATTGTTTTGAGATTCATACATTTTGGAATAAAATCGGGCAGGGTAGTAGATAAAGAGAGACTCACAGCCGTGGAGTGATGTGAGCACTGGTTGAGTGCAGAGCGGAAATTCTGGGTTCAAATCGCGGACTAGACAGAATTTGTTAGCTCGGCCTTCTAGTGGGCATCTACACGCTGTGGTGAAATTGATCCAGAGTGTCGAATAAGAGAAAACGAGGAGTGATTCACCTCTGTAAATAAATCGTAAAGACTTCCAAGGAAGTAGGCATTTTTCAAATGGAATGAATACCTTAGGTCTGTTTGGTACCACAGTCTTAGTGGTACACTAATTACACTACTACAAATTAATTGGTGTAAAAAGTGGGTTGGTAATTGTACCACCAATCAATTTGTAGTAGTGTAGTTAGTGTAGCACTAGGACTGTGGTACCAAACAGACCTCTTATAATAGGTCTCTTATAATAGGTAGGACCACAGTCCTAGTGCTACACTAAGGGCCAGTTGTATAAAAGAGGATCATCCTCGGATCAGAGTTAAACCAAGGATCAAAGCAAATGTCTGTTGTATAAACGTTGATCCTGGGTTAACTCACCGATTTTCTGATCCGAGAAATCGGTGGATTAACCCAGGATCAACTTTAATTACTTTTAAATTTATTGTGATTTATACTGTTTGTCTAAATCCATTAGTCATTTATTAAAATAACACCTGACAACATTGTTTTTTTGTGTATTAAAGTAAGAATAACAAAATAAACCGCATAGACGTTGATCCTGGATCAACTCTTGATCCAGGATCAGCTGATCCCCGAGTTAACCCTCCTTTATACAACTGGCCCTAACTACACTACTACAAATTGATTGGTGGTAGAATTACCAGCCTACTTTTTACACTAGTAAAACTACTAGTAACTAGTAACCATGATAAGATATGCTATTGCGCAGATTATATAGTCTCCACGTGACGTCATGCGCAACAATTACCAAAGTGGAACTCGCATTTGTCATATCTTACTTATTTTATTATATCATGACTAGTAACTACTAGTTAGTGTAGCACTAGGACTATAAAGTATAACAGACCTAATAAAGTACATAAGGGGAAGGGGGTAATCCCGAATGTAACCCATGAAATAGCGAAGGAGTATAAAAGGAGTCTAAAATCTTTTTGGGGTAAAATTCTCTCATGGCATTCACAAAAAATGTTTTTAAGTATCTCATCATTGCCTATGTTCAGCTCTACGCCCTGAAATCGGAAAAACATATCCTTACTTGGTTCAAAATTTTTTACGCATAAATTGTTGGTATGAAAATGCGCTGTCATTGCATTCAAAAAGGGGTTGGGTACAGTTCAGCGCGAGCACACTTTGGTGAAATTGTTTCGGTGCGACTACAGTTTGACGCAGACCGGTTTTGGAGCAAGTCCAGTTTGACGCAGACCGGTTTCGGCGGTTTTAAGATGATAATAATAATTTATATGTAAAGCCGAACTACTCTCGCGCCGAAACGGGTCTACGCCGCACTATATTCACGCCAATTTGGGTTTGCGTCAAACTGTATTTGCGCCGAAACGGCTGCGTCAAATCTCCTGTGCCGAAACGGCAGTGCTGAACTGTACCCAACCCTTCGGGCATAACTTTTTACAGAGTGGTCCAATTTTGATAAATCCTCCAAGTTGGTCCCATTTAAATTTTACAAAAAAATTCCATCCGTAAGGGTACAAAATAGGGGACGATTGATTTTTCACTGGTGAACCTATTCCGTTGAAACTTGGCATGGATTTTGTAAACTTTAACCCGAGCAAATTAAGTAAGTAGTACTTAGTAGATTTTAGCCATTAAAAAATAAAAAACTTTTTAAGTCGGTGCCAAGGGCGTTTCCAGCCAACTTGCTTAGGGGGGGTAATTTACCTATATAAATGTAAATTTCAACATAGATTGATCTTTAATTGTTAAAAAATAAAAATAAAATTGTTAAAAAACAATTACAAGGGTAATTAGCCCCCCCTCACCCTGAAACCCGGTCTGTGCAAAACAAAAGATCAACGATCATTAAATTACTTTAAAAAAATTATTAAAACAAAAGTCACACACGCTGAACCGACTCATAATTAGTTACTTACATTACTTATTAAGACTTAAAATGTAATACATATATTTATTTTTTGCTTTTCACTTTCTTTTTTTGGTCGGTTTAATTTTTCGTTAAAAATTTTATTTTTAGAATCAGTAACTATCTATAGAATTAAACAAACTTAACCAAACGTTAATAATTTTGAATTTTTAACCGTAAGAAAAGAAACAACATACAAGAAATTTTATAAAAACACTTAAAAACCATTTGAAACTTTAGTGACAAGGTAAAACTAGATAAAATATTAGAAAAAATGACTAAAAATTTTACTTTTAAAAATTTTACTTATTTCAGTAACTATCTTCCTTCGATCATATATAGAATCATGTATAGATGATCTAAGCTATCTTCTATAATAAGGGCATCACCTTGAGCGTTAGTTTTATGCTGAAAGACCCTAAATGCAGCCCTGATAAAAGGTAACGCATAACAATATTTTCGATCAAGTTAAAAATTTTGTATGCCCATCAAAATTTAAATTTTTTAAAAATCTTTTCACTAAAAGCTATCATTCTACTAAAACGATTTAAGTTTTATCGTTTTTGTGGTCTGCCGACAACATTTATTGATTTTAAATTTGCCGGTTATATACAATCGAGTCGGAAGTAAAATTTTGCTTCGATTTTGGGTTCGAGATTATAATGGCCGTCCAATGATAGCAGCGCTACATGTTTTAGCGGCTACAGTTGTAAGCTAAACGGTTGCGAACTTGTATGAAGTTGACACCCGTACTTTTGCATTTGCAACATTTAAGAGAAATTGTTGGTGCTCTTATTAATTCCATAGCGATACCATTTAATTGTCTGAGTAGTTTCGGTGATTAATTATCACTTAAACTTTTGTAGGTACGTACATTTACCAAATTTGACATTATATATTGAAGGTTTAGCGTGCGAGTAGATAAATTTAGTAGATTCAATCGCATTGCAAAGTGCCGATTATTTTTATTACGTTAATTGCAATTTATAATTTCACGTGTTGATATATTTTGCTTTTTAGCAAACTTCAATTTTTCTAAATTTTTATCAAAATTTGACAACGTGCATCTGGGGTTTGTTGTTAACTCGCTTCTTCGCGTATTTATTTTTAATTAATTGGTTAGTAATTTACCTCTTTATTTATCTTTGTTTTCGTAATATTATTGCTTAATTTTTTGTTTTTGTTGTAGGAATGGTCATGGAGGCTCCCCCATCACCACAAAGCGTTGGACGCGAGTTCGTTCGCCAATATTACACCCTTTTGAATCAAGCTCCGATTCATCTACACAGGTTTGCATATTTTTCTATTTAACTTATTAAAAATTCTTCTAAATTTTGAAAAATTATCCTGCCGATCTGATTATCTATAATAGTTTCGAGCAAACTTGAATCATTGCGACTCCAACCTTGTGCTTTTAAGGTTATTTCAACTGTGAAGGTCAAGAAGTTTCCAAACTCATTTCTTTTCTTTGCTAAGTTATCTATCTTACTGAGAGTTCAAGTAGACGAAACGACTTTTTGTAAAATTTTGTTCTGGGTGTTTAGTGCAAATGAATGTTGACAACACTTTCGTTTTTTGAAATTTACATAGTGGTGTGGTTTTAAGTTAAAGGGTTACCAAATTTCTGAATCGGAGAGATATTTTTCATAATAATCAGCTTTATTTCCAACGTACAAACTTATTTACAGGAAATATTGTACTTATTTTTAGGATAGGAGTCTGTTCATAATTCAAGAATAAATTTGTTCTTTTTTATTTTATGGGGGCAAATGCTTACAAATAGGATCTACTACTTAACGTGGATTTCAAATCATGGCACTAGTAATTTGGTATTAATGGGGTTTGAACTCATGACCTTTAGAGTTATGAGTCTTAACTACCTACAAGTTGACCAAACCACCTGAACAACCTTTGTATAGGAGTGTGCTTGTGAAACATTTCTTTTACAATTAATTATTTATCTAATCAATATGGAGATAAAACTTGTGTTTATTTTGATTCTCTATTGACTTCTAGGTAATTTCATCTATGCTTGAAATTGTTGGTTGTATTCCATTAAAGAAAATTTAAATTCATGTTTTCCACTAAAATCTATAAATATATTTTTTTAAATTAATTTTATAGTAAAAAGGGTCATTACTCCTACATTAAATTTTTGTTAAAAGTATTTCTGGACATATTTTTGTACAAATGAGTGACAGTCACAAGAAATTGAGCACAATTTGTATTATTTTTTTATAACATGTCTATGGATATTAATTTTCCTTTTTTGAAATAAAAATGAGGATGAAAATAGTAACCCCAATACAAACATCTTGAAAAAATTACAATATCACCATGTTTGAATAACTGGATATTCTTGAAAAACGTTAGCTGTTTTATAATATTAATAGTGCCAGAATTTTAATATGACTCATCCTATATTTATAGGCCTTTAGGCTTAAATCATTTTTGAAATAAAATATTTAAAATTTTTTTTTTACGTCGTTTTTTATTGTCTATATTATACATATTACTTAATTGATACTATGTATCAATTGAATGCTGGGCTTACATTCGTAATGTCATGGGTTTGATTCCTGGTTCCTACCAAATTATATATCGTTGTTGAGCTGCGATGACATCCAGTGTGGTAAAACACAAATTTTACACTAGAAGTAATAAACTTGTTTTTTGAGAGAATTAGTAAGAATAAATCGAATGTTTTTCTTTTAATATCATTTTAAGAACAAATCTCTATATCTAAATCTTTTTAAAACCTTGGATATATCTTACCTCTCTCCAAAAAAAAGTTTTTTATCATTTTTGTTTGTTTGTGTTTTACCACATTGGAGGTATTTGCTCCTCGACGACGATATGTCGTTCTTTGGATTCCATGTCAAGATGTAGCTTTAGCTATGTAGTACCAGGTAGGCAAACCATTTATTAGTTTGAAAGCACCTTCATTAACTTTATACAATTTTTAAAGGGCCATTTACTTAATGCATATTTTCTATTGGTTAGATAAACTGAACGCTTTTTCGAAAGTTTTATGAAACTGAACATTAATATAGTTAAACAGATTATCATTTATCCACAAATAGCTTGACTAAAATGGAAAGCACAATAAATTTGTTTGTCTTGCAATTAAATAACTATCTATTAACGATCTTTTGAAGTACTTTAGGTGGTTCCAAAACTGCTATGAGGTTTTGCTATATAATAAAAGGCTCGAGGTCCTTATTTATTAATAATAGTATAAATTGTGGGATAACTTATTGCGCTGGTCTTGGGCAGATCATTATCCCACAATTTATACAAATATACAACGATTGTGAACGAAATCTGTGTGAGATATTCTCAGTATTGCTTATTCTTAATTTATACTTGCTTTGTAGAACTGGCCCTTAAGCCGTAATTAAAATAATTTCAACTGTCTGACTGATTATTGTTATGTGTACGCAGTTGTTCGATGGTGATAGTGTTTATAAAAGTTGATCGATCTGCGTAAAATGGAAGTCAATTTCGAATCATATCAATTTATCATTGACTGAAAGATGTTTTCAGTGTTTATACCAGAGGTGGCCAAGCTCCTTGATAGTGGAGTCATTTTTCAAAATTTGAAATTTTTAGTGAGTCTCTAAAATTTTGAAACACATATGGAACGATAATAATTTTTTAAAATATAATAGCACAAAAATGAAAAGGGAACTTGGGTACATTTATCGAGAGCTACAAATAATCATTTAAAGAGCCGAATGTGGCTCGCGAGCTGCAGGTTGGCCCCCTCCTGTTTTATACAAATAATCCTTGTGATTGCTCTTTCTTCTAATTTCTCTATCAGTTTAAATTTGGTTTTCGAGTTGTTGCTAAGCTTATAATCAATAATTTTTATTTTCAATATTAAAAATTTAGAATATCTGTTAATATCTTGCTGTAGCATTCGCTTATTCTACAAAGCGTAATTGTTATTGAATAGTAATATTTGTAATATGTTTAAATGATTTTAATGATTTCTTGGACTGTGAACGACTCATAAACTGAAATTGTAATGAATTGCTGTGAAATTGAACCATAAAAAGTTAATCTAAAGATATCCAAAAAGTTTTAATGAAAAATCCTTTAATTATTATTAGTCTTCGATCCTTACCTGTAAAATTGAGAATATACCCTGTAGAAGGATGCCAAAGCTGACATTAACTTTAATTACTCCCTTCTTTAAACTTTCAAATGGTTATTAACAACTAATTTTTAGGTTCTATAACAACCAATCGTCTTTTGTTCATGGAGGATTGGATCCACCAAACCGGGAAACCAGTCCCATGATTGGTCAAAAGCAAATCCATCAAAAGATCCAGCAGTTAAACTTTCGTGATTGTCATGCAAAAATTACCCAAGTGGATGCTCAAGCCACTTTGGGAAATGGCGTGGTGGTTCAGGTTACTGGTGAATTGTCGAATGCTGGCGAACCAATGCGACGTTTTACCCAAACATTTGTGTTGGCCGCACAAAGTCCAAAGAAGTATTACGTTCATAACGACATATTTCGCTATCAGGTAAATTGTTGGCTTTGTGTCCAGCCATAAGAAACTAATAATTTTTTTAAGGACGTGATTGTGTCTGACGATGAATGTGAAAATGAATGTCGTTCAGAACCGGAAGAAGATATGGTTCAAGAGCATCAGGTTATCGAAGAAATGCCCCAATTATCTCAACAACCTATTCCTTATTATAATCCTAACCAACCTTTGCAAACTGCTATAACACATCACCATGGTCAAGTAGCAACTACAGTACCACATGTATTGCCACCACAACCAATTGCAACTGTTAACGGTAACGTTCATGCTGATGATATCAATTCTTTGTCTAGTAAGTATTTTTTATTGTTTTGTTATGAACAAAAATTTTGTTACTTATAAATTTTAGCTGGTCCTATTGCTCCTTCCCAAGGTCAAGCTTTGGGTTCGTCTATTTCTAATTTGCAAACTGCAGTCTCTTCACCTCCAGTGATTGACGAAATTCAAGTTCAAGAGGAAATTCCAATGGTAGAAGATACTTTGGAACAAAATTTTGTTAATAACCAAGATCCCATCATCAGCCAAGATCTAAACCAGGAAACAAGTAAAAGTTACACCGTTGTTGATTTATTCTAATTTAATAAAAAAAAAAAAATTTTAGCATTGACTACTGAACCTAAAACCTATGCTACTTTGTTAAAATCTGGTGGAGGAAGTACCGCTTATACTCCAACGATTCCTCCAATGAGTAATTCATTCAATAATACCAAATCTGTTTCTCCTGTAAGTACAATACAAATTGATTAAAATAGTGTTACCGCTATAATTTTTGAAATCTACTGTAATTTAAATTACCAGTTTTTGCATAATGTGATTTTTATTCCAAGAATAAATTTAAAACTAAATTTTTATAATCATTAATTAGATGTAACACAGATAACTAGTTAGTAAACCTCTGCTCTGTTGTCCCCAACTCCAAAATGTTGAAAGCTAACCCAATTTAAATTCTGTATTTGAAATTTTTCCTACACAATTCTTTTATTAAAAATAAATATTTCAAAAAGTACTGAAATTTGAAATACGATGAAGCCTCCAACTGTGTCTTTAATGCTCCTCTGAAAAAACTACATTTTCGATCTACACAATTTGATTTATAACTTTTCATAAATTTGATGATAACAAAAACAAATGGACAACTCAAGTTCTTCAACTACTTAGAAATTTCAGGACCTTGTTGCAATTTGGGACTCTAATGTAATTTTATTCCCAACTCCGTTCAAGGTAGTTAGGGATTGTTTAAACCAATGGGATTTGAGTCTTATTGACAAATTACAAATATAATCTTCATTACTTGAATGTGATTGACTTGAGTGTTCTTCTTACTAGTGTTCTTAGTAATGCTGTAAAGTGATTTAAAAAAAATCTTAAGCAAACTTAAAACAAAGTTTTAAAATGATTACAATTAAATATACAATTATTATATTATTTATTTTAAGCACTTGATGTTACATGAGATGTACATGTTGAGATGTTACAGTTGACGTATCAGGTAATTCTTCAATTATTTTTTTATTATAACCATTAAGGTCATTAAGGTACTGGAATGACCATTGTCACGATATTGTTGTGATTCACCAATAATATTCTTTTTCTCCTGAAGGTACTATCCAGGTTTTGATGTAACATCTAATGGCTTTTCAGCAATAATTTTCTTAAATAACCTAAAAAAGGACAAATATCACTAATATTTTACTCCAGAAAGACACCAGGATTTTTTACTTTCTTTTAGTTTCTTAGCTCTTCTTTGGTTCTTCTTTCTGAATAGAAGATTGTATTCAAGATATCCAATTGATATTCCTAACTTTTCAGTTTTTTGCACGTTACTTGATGCTCTTTTCTTTTTTTGTAGACAAATGGGTGGTTCATTTTGATTGATATTATATGCTCTGCAAATTTCTCCATTCATCATCTTTTGTATAGTGCCCAGAAATTTGTAAATTACATCTCATTTAATTTCTTAATCTTTGTGATACATTTCCTCTGTATTACATAACAGCTTTGTTTTGGTTAGTTTCATCAATATTCTTCATAATAAATGTCCAATGCTTCATGTTTCCATCATTTTTTCAATATATGTTCAATCCAAATAAAATCTTTCCACACAAAACATTGGAAACTCTTATCAGACGTAATATCTTGGATCATAATAATATAGTAGTTTTTGTTCAAAAATCGCAATTTTTTCTTATGACACATTTATTTTCACTTAAAATTTTGTTATCACTTTCAATAGTTTTCATATTTAAATAGATAAATTTTTAATTTTAATAATAACTCGATATTTTGAAGTTTAAATATAATTCAATAGTTTTCACCTAATATTTACAAAAAGAAGTTTTGCATGACAAGCTACTTATTTGTTATGTTTCAGTTGTTTCTACAGTTACGAATCAAGGTATCTTGATTTAGATAAATTATGCCTACATAATTTCAGTAAATATTATTTCGTGAGCTACTATCTAATAGTTATCTGTGGTTATAATTGTCAAAGATGTACTATTTGTAACAATTTTCCTAATACAATAATTATAGCCTTTAAACCAGCCTCGCTATGAAAACCGGGATACTCCTTTAGCTAACCAACAGTCTGGAAATCAAAATTCTGGACCTCTTGGTCAACGTCCAGGAGGTAATCGTGGTCCCAGAAATTCACAACCTCGTCAAAGACAAGATTCACGTAATGGTCCAAATCTTAAAAACAATTTTGCTGAAGAAACTGGAACTTATGGTAAGTCTTAAAAGATATGTGTTCCTCATTGAAAAATGCTAACAAGTCATTTCTTTTTAAGACGATAAAAGGAAAACTCCAAGTCACGGAAATGGTGCTCTCGGTGATAGTCATCAATTGTTTTTGGGAAATTTACCACACAGTGCTACGGAGGACGAATTACGTGAGATCTTTTCTGCCTATGGAACTATTGTCGACTTGAGAATTCACAGCAAACCGGGAAAATTGGTTCTAGGTGTTCGTTATCCTCCTAACTATGGATTTCTAACATACGATAGTCAAAGTGCTGTTCAAAAAGTTCTTGCTGCAAGGGTAAGTTTGTTGTGAAGGAGTAGTATAAGTTTTAACCAAAATTAATTTATTATTGCAGCCTATTTATTATCCAAATCCTTCCGACGAACTTGCAATTATTTTGAATATAGAAGAGAAGAAAACCAAGGATAGGCTCTCATACGGTGGTAATCGCTCTGGAACTGACAATGGAGGTGGTATTAGAAATCGTGATAATGGAAATCGTCGTCCTGGTCCTCCTCGTGGTGGTGGTGGTGGCGGCGGTGGTCAAGGAGGTGGCGGTGGTGGCAATAACGGCAGCGGAGGTGGTGGTGGTCTGGTGGGAGGTGGCACGGGTGGTGGTAACAGACCAAACTTCAACAAGCTACCTTCAAATCGCCCTTCCAATAACAGCAACACATACAACAACCGTCGCTAGCTATTTAGTTTCCCCACAGTGAAGTTATCACTCCAATTGAAAAGTTGTATAGACAGGCATAAACACTTACTGGATTTAAAGTAATGATTAGAATTAAATATTGACTGAAGATATTTATCGTAATATCAGTGCCAATAGTGTGTAAAAGCAAATTGGTTGCGCAGTGTATTTATATGCAAACCTCTTCTAGTGTTAATTTATGCTTAGTTTTTAATTTTTTATAGGAGTTGATAAGCATTGTTAACTTAATTTTACATGTCAACCCATGTGTTACTATTTTTTAGTTTTACCACAATTTTAAGAAATTGCAGTCAACATTAAATTTATAATGTGGATATTTGTTATTTAAAAATTGAATAGAAATGGTTTGGGTATAAATGCAGCTGCAGGGTTGTTTGTTCACCTTGAGGTTAATTTCAACCTACAATACCAAATTTCCATTTTATATTTATTATCTGTGTTTTTTTGTTTAACTTCTTTTTTGTAAGTTTACATTACATTTTTCAATTTATTATAATTTTAATGTGTGTCATTTTTAAATAACAAAAAAATACATTGTATCCGTACATAAGAGTTAAACCATTTATTTTATGTTTGTTTTTAATTCCTAATCTACATATTTTACTTCAATAATATACATTTATTATTTGTTCTCAATATTTTTGTTTGACTGGTTTGAATAAGTTGATATTTTCGTGTCTTTTTTAATTTACGTATTTAAAATTATTGTGATAATACTTTTTGTAGTAGATAATTTTCAAAATTAATTATGACTTAAAAATGTTAGTTTTTTTCTAAGACATAGATTTTTTAGGAAATATTTACATAACTCGTGAGTGTATTTTTTGCCAATTAAATTGGTTGCATTAACCTACTGTGGTCATATTTTTTATTTTTGCTAGTTTCTTTTTAACACGAAAAAAAAAATGTGTGTAAATATAAATTTCTATGAACATTACAATAATAATACTATATCTACTGTTTGCTTGTTTGTTTTAAGTAGTCAATAAATTAATGAACACTCATTAATGCAGCTATTTTTAAATGATCAAAATGTGGTATACCATTCTGTATTCAACTAAGGATTGAAAATTTTGAGTGAAATGGGTTTATTTTTGTTTTGAGTTTAGAATTATTAACAATTTTTATAATTTTTTATGTGTGGACTTTTCGTGTGTTGTCATTCATAGGACTAATTAGTATAAGGCTGAACCGTTTCTTAATAAAATATCGTTAACTACTTACCATGTGAAGTACTTTTAAAATAATGGTACTGTCTTATTTGTTTAAGCGGAGTGTTCTATATAAATTTCAATTCACTTCGAGTATTTATTTCCTGTGATAAATTTTCAAGTGATTAAGAAAAACTTTAAATTTTCTTTTTTATGTACATTTGCTAGTCACATAAGCAGAATGTGTTGCTCCACTAAAGTAGCCTTAAAATTTTGTCTTGTAACATATTGTTAACAAAAGTCTCATTAAAAGGGAGTTAATTATTATTTTTCAATTATTTACTCATTTATTTATCTCCCGTTTAGTATATAATACATAAGCGTCAAATTACAAATGTTCATATATTTCCACCTTTTATCCTTTAAATTATATTTTGTAAATATCTATAAAAAGAACTTGTTGATTTGAAAGGATTCCAAAAAAAGTATATAGGTATGTTATTAATTGGGTTTATAACTATCGGTTCTGTAGTGAAATTTATACAATATAATTTTCAAAAAAATCTGTTGGTTCCAGAACACACGTGAATAATAAAAATCCAAACACATGTTCACATTAACACTATTGTTCATTTTTAATTGGGTTTAATCCCAACCATCGACAGATTAAATGTGTCTGAGTATAAAATTAAGGGGTATCACCACTATATTTTTCAGAATTTCAATTTTTTTGTTTAATAGATCCTTTGAACTGTCTAGAATATGAGGCAAAAAATTTGTTACTTGAAAGAAATTTTTCCTCTAAAATACGAGCTCTTTCTCAAGTGCATCGAGCATATTTGAAACCACGACCTGCATGAAATATATAGCAGCTGAGAATATACAGCCTAATGTCTTACGTTTTGCTTCGTAACTTCTTTAATACACTAACAAATGTCGTTCGAAAGTGTTTGTCAGTTAGAATCATTTCTAACTTCAAATGAAAGTACATGTATAAAAAGAACATCAATTCCTCGCTTGAAATCACGATTTTTGTGTGTAGTGCTGATGTTTAGTTTATTTGTATTCACAGAATAATTCACAATGAATGAAATAAAAATGTACCAGAGCAGGAAAAGTACGAAATAATCATACTATATTTGTCTTTGACAGTTGCGAGAAAAGAAGCACAGTCTAGCATAAAATCTTTGAGAAAAGAGAATGAGGAACAATATTTGAACATGGAAGAGCAGCTTATGGTTTTGGGAAAGCAGACTAAGAATTTTTCATGTCTATACACATTTAAAAACGCATAGCATAGATAGCAGTTAGCAATTTCTTTCTTTAGAGAGCCATTAGAACATATAAAAAAAACAAACTTGCATAATTGTGTTAAAGTTGGTTCACACTACATGATTTCTCATATGACTCAGGCTCTGGCCACACGTGCAGTAGAATGACGCTGGCAGCAGCAGTAACACTGCAGGAACGCCCATTCCCAAGGTAAATGAAAGGTAATGTCGCAGCTTTAGCAATGCACTTGTATCAGCATTACCTTGAAAATGCGCTTACTTGGTTTTTACTGCACGTGTGGCCAGAGCCTTAGGGGTAATTCTACAATGCAAGTATAAATTAAGAATAAGCTATACTGAGAATATACTGCCGTCCTAAGCTATAAAGCAGTATCTCCAAAGTCGTTTTTTTGAGAAAACGCACATTTAAGTATTTATTGTTGGACCACCAAGAAATAATTTATTAATTTTTTATATTAATTAATTAGTTATATTATATATTAAGTAGTCTTAGCGTAGTAAAGCGATATAAAAAAAATTTGTAAAAATTGGAGATACTGCTTTTTAGCTTAGGACGGCAGTATATCTCATCGTATAACATTATTTTTTGTATACATTCTGGGATAACTTATTGCTCTGATCTTGGGCAGATCATTATCCCACAATTTATATAAATATATGACGATTGTGACCGAAATTTGTATGAGATATTCTCTATTAATTTATACTTGCATTGTAGAACTGGCCCTTAGTCATAACTCCTAAGAAAAGTCATGGCTAAAATCATACCATTATAACAGCCAATCATAATATCAAAAATCATACAGTGTGAATGTAAAAAAATTTTTCATGTGAGAAGTCGTGTGACTTGCGACGAGAACTCATGTGGTGTGAACGGGGTTTTACTATGTAAAAGGATTTATTTCTATTTTCTAAAGTCATTTTCAATTCAACGTAAAATAGTACAGGAGAAATAGGTTTTAGGGTGCAACTAAGGGGTTTGAATTTTCTAGTTCATTGTTGGTATCCTTTTGACATACTAAAAGTCTAGAAAAATCTAAATAGGGTAAACCATACAGTTACTGGACACATGACAGTTATGGGACACTGCACATATAAACTTTAAAAATAAGACTATTTCTAAGGCTAGATAAACAAATAGTAGATAAATAGTAAAAGTGTTAAGGAAAAGCGCGCGAGAATTAATTCCCATACTCAACATTGTTCTGCTTTTTTTTAATTTTTAATGAGACAGTTCGGGATGTATTCTTAACATTTTTTTAATATTTTCTTAAGAAATGTAAGATGCAAAAAAATTTTTTTCGTTATTCCGGGTTATAAATGACCTCTTAACGTACCTGTTTTGAGAACTATAAAGGAGGTCTTTTCTTGAAAGGTCACCTCAAGGGGGACCGACCCAAACTTTATTTTGTTATGTCCTAGGACTATAAAAACCTAACTTTATTGGGTCATAGGACTTATAAAAACAGTCTTTGTTCGGGTACCTGCCCGAACGGGTTCATCCGTTCGGGTGAACTCATGTTATTAATAACTTGACAAATGACTTGCGACCTTCACGCCATCTATCGATAGTTATCTCAGAGCAAAAAAATCGTGAATTTTGTGGGATATTATCCCCAAAATAACGAAATTACGATACCTTTAGTTAAAAAATTGGCAATTAAATTAAGTGTTACTTTATATTTATTTACAAAATCATAGATTTAGATAATATCCGACAAAATTCGAGATTTTTTTTGCAATAATTGCATAACGTGACCATCCGTCCGTCAATACGACGGACCGTCCGTCATTTCAACATGCTGTCCGTCAGACTAAATTGTCCTTCATTCGGAAATTTCAAAAGAAAATCATCCTTTTTCGCTCCAAAGAGACAATCATTGACAAATGACTTGCAACCTTCACGCCATCTATCGATTGTTATTTTAGAGCTATTATATAAAATCGCGAATTTTGTAGGATATTTTTCCCGAAATAACAAAAAATTGTTCATATCACTCGGGCAATAAGGGTTTTCACCCTTCGGTCGGTTATTCACTCGCCGCTGCGCGGCTCGTCTCATAACCTGTCGACCTCAGGGATGAAAATAGTCCCTTTATCGCCCTAGTGATATACCCCCATATTCTATAACTTTTCGTTATCGTTATGAAATCGTTAGGAACCGTAAAGTTTGGTTTCCACATACCATTTCATTACTACTTAATGCAATTCTAAGTGTAAACTAAACTTTACGGATCTTAACGATTTTATAACGATAACGAACGATAACGAAAAGTTACAGAATAGGGAGAAAAAACTACTTTTTCGTTATTTCGGGTTATAAATGACCTCTTAAGAGGGGCATTTTTTTCAGGGCCCTTTTAATTTAATCAACAGATGGCGCCTACTTAAATATTTTTATAAAATATAGCAAATTCGTTGAGATAATACTATTCTATAAACAATATTCTTGATCTTAAGCTATTTTGAGTTCGTAATATTTATTTATAAAAACACAATTCATAATTAAAGTTTAATTATCTTCTTTTTTAAGTGAGTGTGTTCTGACATACTCAATACGAACTCAAAATAGCTTAAGATCAAGAATATTGTTTATATATATATTACAACTCTACAACAGGCCTAGAAGGCCCATGGCTTCATTCCCTGCCTACCTACATAACCTGTCTTGTAAACTCTCGTGTGTGACGCAGCCGTATCAACGGCAATGATGTCGATACAAATATCAGGGATCACCACAGGAGTGTGGATGCTCACCGGAAGATCGAGCCAAGAAATTCTGTGCAATCCGCGATTTGAACCCAGAATTTCCGCTCCATACTCAACCAGCGATCACATCACTACACTGCTGTGGCTATATTGTTTATAGAATAGTATTATCTCAACGAATTTGCTATATTTTAAATATTTTAAATATAGCAAATTCCTCTTATATTAGGTCTGTTTGGTACCACAGTCCTAGTGCTACACTAACTACATTACTACAAATTGATTGGTGGTACAATTACCAACCCACTTTTTACACCAATCAATTTGTAGTAGTGTAGTTAGTGTAGCACTAGGACTGTGGTACCAAACAGGCCTTTTATAAAAATATTTAAGTAGGCGCCATCTGTTGATTAAATTAAAAGAGCCCTGAAAAAAATGCCCCTCTTAACGTACCTGTTTTGAGAACTATAAAGGAGGTCTTTTCTCAAAAGGTCACCTCAAGGGGGACCGACCCGAACTTTATTTTGTTCTAGATCAAAATAAACCTAACTTTTATTCTGTCCTAGGACTATAAAAACCTAACTTTATAAGGTCCTAGGACTTATAAAAACAGTCTTTGTTCGGGTACCTGCCCGAACGGGTCCATCCGTTCGGGTGAACTCCTGTTTTTCGCTTATGTTATTAATAACTTGACAAATGACTTGCGATCTTCACGTCATCTATCGATAGTTATCTCAGAGCAAAAAAATCGTGAATTTTGTGAGATATTATCCCCAAAATAACGAAATTACGACACTTTTAGTTAAAAAATTGGCAATTAAATTAAGTGTTACTTTATATTTATTTACAAAATCATAGATTTAGATAATATCCGACAAAATTCGAGATATTTTTGCAATAATTGCATAACGTGACCATCCGTCCGTCAATACGACGGATCGTCCGTCATTTCAACATGCTGTCCGTCAGACCAAATTGTCCGTCATTCGGAAATTTCAAAAGAAAATCATCCTTTTTCGCTCCAAAGAGACAAACATTGACAAATGACTTGCAACCTTCACGCCATTTATCGATTGTTATTTTAGAGCTATTATATAAAATCGCGAATTTTGTAGGATATTTTTGCCGAAATAACGAAAAATTGTTCATATCACTCGGGCGATAAGGGTTTTCACCCTTCGGTCGGTTATTCACTCGCCGCTGCGCGACTCGTCTCATAACCTGTCGACCTCAGGGATGAAAAGAGTCCCTTTATCGCCTGCCCTAGTGATATAAACTACTATTTGTACTACAAATGCATATTTTTTTCAATCTATGGAATTTTTAAATTTAAGTAAAATATGGTTTTCATTGATCCAAAGTAATTAATGGGACTGCTGGCCTCTCTTTATTTGTTTTAAATTTTTTTATAGTTTTCCTCACTTTTGTTGTTTTTGATTCACCAATGTACTCTTTTATTTGTAGACATTTTTGTTCCCACAACTCATTTCTATCCGCTTTTATTTTTTTCACTAGTTCTCTATTTTTCATGTTGTACTCTTGCCCATGTCGGTCCGATTTACATCCCAAAAACCTTTGTAAAATGTATTTTTTTCCTTAATTATTTCTTTTACTTCTTCTGTGAGCCGTGCGGGTTGCCTAATTTTGGTATTTCTGACACACCTTCTTCTCACGCACCTTCTTTTCACACACCTTCTTCTGCTGCCTCATTTATTAGTATCTAGTTTCATTTTTAATCTCTTTTAATATAGTTGTTTTATGTTTTTCTGTTGAAACATGTCTAATCTATAACAAAAGTTTTCAACTTTGGTTTTTGTTGTTCCATGATCCATGTGGTTCTATATTCTATATATACATTATTCTTACTTGAAGAAACTTATTCAAGTTATGAAAATTAGCTTAGCTAACAGTAGATGATGGTCTGTTCCACAATTAGAACTATTTTTAATTCATGAATCGTATACCCTAAATACTGGGGTCTGTTTCACCATAATGTACATGTTACGAGAAAAGTACGTATACCGGTAAAAGTACACATTTTCCGGTAAATGTGCACTTATACCGGCGCTTATGGTAAATGTATATAGGGCATTCCACATCAAATCGACCACTTTTAAACCCGACCCCTTTTGATTTGTCTGAAATTTTTACATAATTATACTATCCCACCAAAAACAGTTCTGTGAATTTTTTCAAAATTTTTTACTCAACCGAAAAAAAGTTAAAATTTTTTAGAAAAACTGATGTTTTTTTTCTTCAAACGATCATAACTATTTCAAAAATTTACTAATCAAAACTTTTTTTTTGTTTTTATTTGTCTTTAAACGTACTTTTCAGGAAAAAATACAAAAAAAATTTCAACTTGCATTCTACAAAATTTTTCATTTTTTTGGAAATAAATCTTTGACTTTTCAAATTTCGCCACTTTTGATTTTTGATTTTTTTATTTAAAAAAAAAATTAAAAATTTTAAAAAAAAACCTTTTATTTAAAATTACAAAAGTGCACTAAAAAGTAGAAAATAATTTTAATAAAAGCAAACAAAGCTTCGTGAAAACACCAATATAAAAGCGTGGGGCTGTTTATAGGTGGATAAGCAGGCTAACTATTGGTGTACAAAATTCATAACCCCACGCTTTTATATTGATGTTTTCACGAAGCTTTGTTTGCTTTTATTAAAATTATTTTCTACTTTTTAGTGCACTTTTGTAATTTTAAATAAAAGGTTTTTTTTAAAAATTTTTAATTTTTTATTTAATTTTTTATTTTCTAATTTTTTAGTCATATCTTTTTAAAAGCTTTTATTTAACTTGGGAGGACCGTTGTCCGTCGTCCGTCGTCCATCGTCCGTCGTCCGTGTGGGTCGACCGCTTTGAGGCCATTTTTAAGGAACTTCCCGACGTCCTAGAGATCTGAAATTTGGTACACAGCTTTCACCTGCAGAGCATTTTCATATTTTAATTTTGTTTTTTTAAAATTTAAGCGAAAAATCGGAAAAAAACCAAAAACTATTAAGCGCATGCGTCGATGCGCAATGGACAATTTTATCATACAGGGTGGAAAGTAACTTAGAATTCTAAATCTCATTTTTAAGGACGGCATTCAGGGTAAAGTTTTTCGTCGTAATGATTTATACAGGGTGAAGTATCAAACATCTAAAACACATAAATAAAGAAATCTGATAGGATGAACCTATATTCTAAGTTACTTTCCACCCTGTATGATAAAATTGTCCATTGCGCATCGACGCATGCGCTTAATAGTTTTTGGTTTTTTTCCGATTTTTCGCTTAAATTTTAAAAAAACAAAATTAAAATATGAAAATGCTCTGCAGGTGAAAGCTGTGTACCAAATTTCAGATCTCTAGGACGTCGGGAAGTTGCTTAAAAATGGCCTCAAAGCGGTCGACCCACACGGACGACGGACGATGGACGACGGACGACGGTCTTCCCAAGTTAAATAAAAGCTTTTAAAAACTCTGATTTATTCCGCGTATAACAACGCAAACTCCATAATGGGGCGACATTTCTTTCTATTTTTTTCTGTTTTTGTAACATAGATTTCCAACTCATTTTTAAGGATTGCATTCAGGATGAAGTTTTTCGTCGTGATGATTTATACAGGGTGAAGTATTAAACATCTAAAACACATAAATGGAGAATTCTGATAGGATGAACCTATATTAGCTTAAATACAGAAGGTATATTTGAAAAGATATTACTAAAAAATAAAAAAATTTAAAAAAACCTTTTATTTAAAATTACAGAAGTGCATTAAAAAATAAAAAATAATTTTAATAAGAGTAAACAAAGCTTCTTGAAAACATCAATATAAAAGCGTGGGGCTATGAATTTCGTACACTATCACTGAGCCTCCTTACTCACCTATAAATAAATGGTCATTTATTTTCAAATAAATGTACATTGAAATGTACGGTCACGCTCATGCCAAATAAGTAAAAATCAGGCGCAAAAGATAAAATTTGCTTTGTTTGTATCTATTGCGTAGAAGCGTGACCGTTCATTGTACGGTTTCTTGGCAGGTTGGAACAAACCTCATGTCTGTTTCTGTTTGGTATGTTACACTGAACTACTCCAAACTTAATGAATAATCATAAATAATTTGCAGTTATAATTATAACCAATCACATAATACGAGTATAAGATCGTGATATTTTCTCTCCAGAAAAAAATTAAAAAATTGACCAATTTTTTTAAAAATATATTTATTATTCATTTTGTTACTAAAATTTACCATATTTGTTTTTGTAAAAATAAATAATATTTCATAAAATTATAAATCATTAATTTTGGTGGCTTCCTAATTTTTTAGATAATCTAGGTTGTTTGTACTTCTACTGTACTTCAGATTAATTAAAATTTTGAGGCACCTCTTGATCAAAGTCTTCAACAGGCAGCTCTTCCTCCTCTGACGTAATTCTGCTGGAATTTTTATTCGATTTTGCTACTTTTATACATTTTTCAAGATAAATTTTTAAAGGTTGCAGGTAATTATCAAACCCTAGATTCCCCATAGCGTACAAAATATCGTCACCATTTATTGTTTTTCGTTTCTCCATGTGACATCTGTCGTTTGCTTCGCTGGTTATAAAGCTGATAAATTCGGAAGAACACTCTTGAACAAATTTTTTGGCACCGTTGGAGTTTTTTCCGGTTTCGGGAATCGCATTCTTCATAATTTTTGCGATATTAGCAGTAGGTAAAAGTCGATCCTGTTCACGAAGCGACATTCTTTGTTTCTTTTTATTAGAATCGTCAGTACATTCCATCGTCAGTGGATCTTTTACAAATAATATATTGCTATTTGTACTATCGGTATTATACTACACATACTATAATAGTTAGGGTTGCCAACCATACTTTATAATATAGTATCCTACTTTATTTTAGGTAGTTACACTTTATAATATACAATTAAAATAAAGTATGTTAAAATACTTTAAAAGCTTTTTCGTGATTTTGGGTGTAAAGTGACTACTTTACACCCGGTTTTTCGGGAGTAAAGAAGCTCTTTTCGTCACACTTTATTTTTCTCCCGGGAGTAAAAAAATACCAAAAAATTTCAAAAAAACAAAAATTTTCAAAAATCATTTATTGACATATTGAATCTTAACCACACAATTGTGAAAAACTTGCCTGTCTTGCGTATCTACAACGTTTTGCGGTTGTCTTCGGCGAACGTGCTTTTCGTCGTTTTCATTTTTGATCTTCAAAATATGCGCCTGTCGGTTCATAAAAAATCCTGTAGGGGAGACTAGAACACGTAGATCGACTATCGTGGCTTTGTAGCCTGAAATAGAAAATAATGTATAAATTCGCCCCATAAATACCGCTTTTTGCTGAGTTCGATAGTACCTACCACGTGATCCATCGATATAGAATATGCGATTTTTTTGCAACGTGTCCATGAACATCGATAGATGGGACCACAATGTCGTATTTATTGATTATTTAACGATTATCTCTTGGTTTTTAGGCATTTTTAATTGAAAACACACGACACAATACACAAACGTGCAAACTTCACGAGAGCAGAAATCAAAATGAACATGAAAATCTAAAAAATAAGCAGCAAAAAATTGGGAAAAAACTGAAAACCATTAAGCGCATGCGTCGATGCGCATTGGACAATTTTATCATACAGGGTGGAATGTAACATAAAATTCCAAATCTCATTTTTAAGGACCGCATTCAAAATAAAGTTTTTTGTCGTAATGATTTATACATAAGGAAATATGATAGGATGAACCTATATTAGTTAAAATACAGAAGCTGAAAAGATATACCTAACTAAAAAATTAAATAAAAAATTAAAAATTTAAAAAAAACCTTTTATTTAAAATTACAAAATTGCACTAAAAAGTAAAAAATAATTTTAATAAGAGCAAACTTTTTTTTTGAGCAAATCATTGAAGAAATATCCACGGGTTGAGGTTAGGTTAGTGTTAGGAAACATTTATTTTTAATGAGGGGGGACCATTAAAAGAGAGATTCGTCGGTAGGTTACTGTTATAAAGATTTTTTTTAAATATGATAATTAAATAAAAATTCTTTAAATTAAAAATAATTTCTGTTGCACCCCATATAAAAATCCTCTAATTTTTGGTATGTACACTCCACTAATACATTTGCGGAGTTTTCATCTAAGATTACCGTCGACCTTTTTGCTTAAAGTGGAGTTTTTTTTTGTAACTGCCGAATTTGTGGAGTTTACACCTACTCTAGAAAAGAGATTAGAATGGCGAGGAAGCGAGGGGCTGGGACAACTCGCCGCGGCCGACTCGCGGCCAACTTGCCGCAGGCCAACTCGCCGCCAGCCTAACTTGCCGCCAGCTCAACTCGCCGCAGCTAACTCGCCGCCAGCCCAACTTGCCGCCGGCCCAACTCGCCGCCGTCAACTGAAAAGAATTTGAATTTTATGATTAAATTTTTGAACGCTTAAATTTGGTGAAGTCTCCCAAATATTTTCTACTTTTTGACGATTAAATCGGTTTAGTCCATGGCTTCTAAAAACCATAGATGCAAAAATTTTCATGTTTCAGATCCGATTTTATGTTTTGTATCTAGAGTTCAAAGAATTAACAATTGAGTAACTGGTCGGAAACTCACTTATAAACAAAGACATTTTATAAATAAATTGCATTTTAAGGCTGTATGACACTTGTACTGATTTGTTAACAAATTTGGTAACAACTCATTGGTTGGTAAAACAACAACAACATCGGTTAGTACCGATGTTGGTTGTTTAACCAATCAATGGGTTATTACCAAATTTCTTAACATAGTACAAAGGTCACAAGATCTTTATAGTAATCGTTAACCATTTAACGACCATTTAACGATGGTTTTCCGACCAGCTACTCAAATATTAATTCTTTGAACGCTCGATACACAATATAAAATCAGATCTGAAACATGCAAATTTTTGCATCCATGGTTTTTATACGCGATGGACTAAATCGATTTAATCGTTAAGAAATAGAAAATATCCGGAGAACTTCACCAAATTTAAACTCTTTTTAGTTGCCGGGCCGGCGGAGAGTTGGTCAGCGGCGAGTTGACCGGAGGCGAGTTGGACTGGCGGTAAGTTGGTCCGCGGCGAGTTGGCCGCGGCGAGTTGTCCTACACCCAGGAAGCGACAAGTAGCGGAGTAATAAGTATGAGGTAGCTAGAGGGATAAAAATCTCGAGATAATTTATTCTCAAGGGACGATGGGTCGACGGGTCCCGGCAGTAGCGATCCCTCACAGCTACATCGTGATGGGATATAGGTCTTAAAGCTAGTTCACACTACACGATTTCTCATATGACTTAGTCATCTCATAAGAAAAGTCATGGCTAAAATCATACCATCACAACAGCCAATCATAAAAGTCATAACTTCTATAATATCAAAAAGCATATAGTGTGAACGTAAAAAAATCTCTCATATGAGAAGACATGTGACAAGTCACATGATAAATCATGTAGCGTAAACGAGGTTTTAATCACATACGCAGAATAAAGAACCATTCAACTCCGCAGAGCACAGCGTTCAAATTTGTATTAATTTTATTATTTATTATTTCAGCGAGTTTGTTACAGCATGCACCGTTTTTCGCAACCAATACGCCATTTTCTTCTGTCTTGGACATCTTCTGGTACCAGTCGTCTACTCTGCATGGCTTCTCCTACACCTTGTGCCCACGTCCTTCGGGGTCGTCCTCTTCTTTGTTTGCCTGCAGGAGTCCATTCCCATACCTTTCTAGGTCATCTCTCTTCTTCCATACGATTTAGGTGGCCATACCATACAAGTCTTTTCTTCTCGATTCGGTCTATGATGTCGCTATCTACCTTCATTTTCTCTTTTATAGTGCTATTTGGAATATGCTGCATTCTTGATATTCTACAACAGGGGTTCCTAAACTTTTAAGACAACGGAACCTTTACCAAATCCCAAAAATTTGACGGAACCCCACATCAAACGATTACAAATAAAAGACCCTGCAATTTAAATTTTAAATAAAATAAAATATTTTTTTTATTTGTTTTCAAAATAATATTTTCAAAAATCAAAAAAATATTCAAAAATAAATAATTTCGCGGAACCCCGGTAACTTCTTCGCGGAACCCTAGGGTTCCGCGGAACCCACTTTAGGAACCGATTACGATTACGATTTAAAGATTCTTTATTGATTTTAAATAAAACAGATTATTGGTCCATTCGACGCATAGCGCCGTTTGGACCAATATTACAAATATATTTACAATAAGGGGCTCCTGTTGGCACGTATCCCCCAATTACTAAACGTGGAACCTACGCAGAGGTTTTTTGGAAATTCTTGTTTCGTCGGTTATGTAAGGACTCCGATTTTCGTTTGTCTTGTGGCGTCGTTTCGTGTTAAATGGTTGGAAAATTAAGAACAAAAAACCAACTTACAACAATTGGGAGACAAAACAGAATAAAATAACAATAACAATTAAAAGACTAAATAACAATTAAACACTAAATAACAACTAATAAATAACAAAAAAAAAAAAAAAGAAACAACCATAATAATGTATGGAGGAAATGCTTTTGTAACGCTTTAGCTCGGAATGCTACCGGTTTTCACTCGCGTCATCTCTAGGTTCAGGTATACCCGTCCATTGGCGTGGCTGCTTAAAAGTACATTAGTCAGAAGTAGTCGTATGCGTCTTAAAAGAAGGAAGATTTTGAAATGGAAGTAAATATTTGCGTCTGGTGTTGTCTTGTGTCATGTGTTTTGTGAGTGTGCTTTTTGGTATTTGCGTTTTATAGAATTTCTCGGATAGACGCGTTATGTGGTCCCCGAGAAATTCTACTTGTGTATCGTCATGTAGTGTGGTTAGTCTAGTGTACCGGTCCGCTTCTGTGACGAGTCGGAGGCATTTGTTTTGAAAAACCTGCAAGGGTCGAAGTCGTGTCTTAGACACGTTCGCCCAAGCAGGACAAGCGTACGTTATTATCGGTCTCAAGATGACTTTGTATAACGCACGTTTGTTTTCGGAAGTCATAACCTCGCTCTTCATGAGCGAGTAAAGTTTGCGCATTGTTGCATATGAGAGTTGTCGTCTGTTTTTTAAGTGTGTGTCGAAGTTGAGTCTGGAGTCCATCGTGACTCCCAGATATTTTACGTGTGTTTTTGGTGTTATAGTGTGTCCGTCCATTGTCAGTTTTTGGAAGACCCGGTGATTCGTACGCTTTCGGGCGAAGACTATTGTCTCCGTCTTATCGGCGTTCAGCCGGATCTTCCATTTGTCGCAGTATTTTTTAATTATGTCGATGTGTATTTGTGTTTGTTTTGTGGCTACCTGCGCGCTGAAGGAATGCGCGTAGATAGCCATGTCGTCTGCAAACATTCCCAAATTAGTTTTTGGGAATGATGGGGTGTCGTTTATGTAAATGTTAAAAAGTGTGGGTGCTAGTACGGAACCTTGGGGAACTCCAACGTGTATGTGCTTTGTTGTGGAGATAGTGTTGTTTACCCTGACTGCAATCGATCTGTCTGTTAAGTATGAAAGTACTAATTTAATTAAGTAATTACTGAATCTGTATTCTAACATTTTATATATCAATCCCTCAATCCAAATTCTGTCGAAGGCTTTTGCAATGTCCAGTAAGGTCATAACTGTTACTTTGTCTTTGTTAAAGTGGTCTATCACGTCCTTCACAATTCGGGTCACTTGCAGGGTCGTGTTAAGGCCCGCCGTGAATCCAAATTGCGAGGGATTGTTGACTTTTAGTTTTTGTATTTCGTCTAATAGTCTAGTAAGTATTATCCTCTCAGTTAGCTTGGCCATCGTGTTCAGTAACGTGATTGGCCTGTAACTGAGAGGAAGGTTGGGGTCTTTGCCTTGTTTGTGTATGGGTATTGTGTGTCCGTGCTTCCAGGCCGTCGGAAAGTATTGGAGCTTCAATATAGCGTTACAGATATAATGAAGCTGCACAATGGCTTTCCGGGACAGATTTTTGAGAATTTTATTCTCAATTCTGTCCGGGCCTGGAGCCTTGTTTGTCGATAGTGTTTTAAGTATGTGTTGTATTTCTGTGGGTGAAGTCATGTAAGTGGCGTATTGTTGTGTGGGTATGTTGTAGGTTTGGCTTGAGAATTCCTTCACGGTGTCTTTTATGTGTATGTGTTCGGGTGTGTCGGTCATGTCGTCTAGAGAGTGTACTTGTTGGAATGTGTTGGCCAAGAGTTCTGCCTTTTCGGTGTCTGTCATGGCCGTGTTTGTGTTGGAGTTGTCTTGCAGAGCCGGGATTGGCTTATAGGGTTTTCGTAAAAGTTTTGTAAGTTTGTATAATGTATTGTCTTTTGTATTCAGGGACTTCAGTAGGGCTTCCCAGGTTTTGTTTTTGTGTGTTTTGATTTTGTCCTGTACCAATTGGTTTAAGTTCGTCATGTCCTGTCTGTGTCGAACGTCCCCGGTTTGTTGCCACAACTTGCGACACCGGTTTCGTTGCGTGATGGTGTTTTGTATGTCCTCTGGGAAGACGTCCCTGGTGTTGTCTTTAGTGTACGTTTTGGAATTCTCAGCCTTAGCCGTGTTTATGTGTTTTGTAAATGTGTCGATTTCCCTGTCTAGTGTTTCCCTGTCTGTGATGTTATTGTTTATGGTAATGAGGTCGTCAAGCCTTCGACGAAATTTGGACCAATCGGTATTTTTGTAGCTCGTAACAGGTCTGAAGGACTTGTTACGAGTGAAGTTGTTTATGTAAAACTGGACCACGTTGTGGTCCGAAGTCAGAGTATGTTTGACGGTTGGTTTTGATATATTTGTTAAATTCTTACTCAGGACCAGATCGATCGTAGTCGGGGTCGTGTTGTTTGATGGTATAAGTGTATGTGAGTCTGAGTGTAATATGTCGATATATTTTAATGAACAGAATTCGAGTAGTGTGTTGCCGTTTGAATTGGACGTATGGCAGTTCCAGTGGGGGTGCTTGGCGTTAAAATCGCCAGCCACTACTACCTTAGCATCCAATTCAAACAGCGTGTCTAAGTCGTGATTAGTAAAAGTGTTTAGTGGTCTATTGTAAGCAACAACGAGTGTAGTGTTTTGTTGGAGTTTAATCCCCAAAACTTCCATACTATTACCTGGTGTTATGTTGTGTATACGTCTGTGTGGAATGTCGTTTTTTACCAGAGCTGCCACGCCTCCCGCTCCGTGTCCGCCTCTGTCTTGTCTATGGACGGTGTATCCCTGGACCTTGAGGCATCTATTTTCGGTCAGTTTCGTTTCTGTAATTAAGCAAATATCAATTTTATTTTTGAGCAAATGGTTTTTGAGTTCGTAAATTTTGTTACTTAACCCGTTAGCATTCCATAAGTTAATTTTCAACTTAGATGTCATAAGACTCTAAAGTTGAAAAGAAATTTATCGAGGCTTTAAGGCGTTCTGTTTTATTATTACAGCTCTTGAGGAGGTTGCTGTAATCCCTCAGAGCTCGAAGCATTTCCTCCATATTTGTTTGTTGGTTAATTTCTTCGCATAATTTGGCAAATTCCGCGAAAGTGTCTCCCATATTGTTGTCGGTTGGTCCCTGTTGTGGCAGTCGTTGGTCTTGATTCCTTTGTTGTTGATGTGGTCGGTGTTTAGTCCTGGGCACTTGCAGCGGTTCCTGTTGTCTTTCTGTTTGCTCCACACGTGCAGCTGTTGGGATTCTTGGAGTACGTAATGGGGGAACCGAGGTTCTACAACTACGCCTGAGAGCATCCATTTCCAGGGCTTGTAGTTTTAAGCTATTCTTTACTGAGACTTCCCACACTTCAGAATTATATAGAGCAATACCCTCAACTATTGTCTGAAATATTCTGTTCTTCGTGGTATTCCGCATTCCTTTACTCCACCATATACTATTTAATTGTTGTATGGCTCTGCGCCCCTGGTTTATTCTATTTTCAATGTCTTTTTGGCAACTTGGGATTTTAGTAAAAACCGATCCGAGGTACTTAAACTCCTCGCAGCCTCTTATCTCATCTCCGTTAATTTTTAAATTCTCATTTGCTGCCCCCACCGCAAAGTATTCCGTCTTTTGCATATTTATCTGTAAGCCCCAAGTTTCATATTCATCTCTTAACTTGCGTGTCATGTATGCTGCGTCTTCCTCATCCCCGGCTATGATTACCTGGTCGTCTGCAAACAAGAGCGTATATAGGCACGAGTCGTTAATCTGTACTCCCATATTTGCGCACTTCCTAACCCATTGTCTCAGAGCATACTTCATATATATTTTAAAAAGGGTAGGTGATATGCAACAACCCTGCAACAGGCCTTTTGTTGTTAGAAAACTTTCAGAGATCTCGTTATTTATTTTAACTGCAGCTGTCGTGTTATTGTATAGTTCCTCGATTGCGTTTATGTGCTTTGTTTTAATTTTAGTGCTTTCCAGTATTTGGAACATCAGACTCCGCGGTACACTATCATACGCCTTTCTTAGATCAATAAACACCAGATGGGTTTCATAGTTTCTAGCGTAGCGTTTTTCAATTAATTGCCTCAAACAGAAGATGTTGTCTGTGCATGACCTACCCGCTCTAAATCCGCTCTGTTCTTCACTATCGCTCCACTCTTTTTCAATTCTTGTTTTTAGAATGCGTCCGTACAGCCTCCCGATGGAACCGGTCCCACTAATTCCTCTGTAGTTATCCAATTTCTTCCTGTCGCCTTTCTTAAAAATTGGAGTTATATAGGAGTGTTTACATGTATACATGTCTGCCAACAACTCCTTTGTTTGTTTTGTGCTACACTTTACCAATTCAATCGGGATGCCTCCAGGACCCGGAGCTTTATTGTTTTTCATGTTTCTTAGAGCTTCGTCGATTTCTTCTACAGTAACATCATTTAATTCTTCTGTATCGTCTTTTAATTTTTTTTTCCTATTTACCCCTATTTTATACGCATCTCTTTCTTCTAGCAGCAATTTCTGGAAGTATTTCTTTCAGTCGTCAATTCTTATGAGGGACAGATCTGTTCTTTCCTTCGTGTTTTTCCTTGTAGTTGATATCACTCTCCAGGCCATTCTACTTTTGGTTCCCCCAATCATGCTATCTACTCTTTCGCAAGTGTTTACCCACATATTGTCTTTTGCTTTTATTACCTCTCTCTTTACCTCAGCACGTATTCTTGCATATTTCTTTCTATCTTCGGGGTCATTTGTACTAAGCCACTTTTGGTACAGTTCTCTCTTTTCTGCGATGATTCCTTCTATATCTTCCGTGAGCCGCCTTGATTTGTCCTTCTTGTTTGTTTTTTTCTTCGGCTTGACTGGTCGTTTTGGCATGCTATTTGGGGATTCCCATAGTCCCCCCGCGGCAGGCAGGGAAAGAGTACCGATGCTCGGAGTAAGAAATGGTCAGATCCACATTCGGCCCCTCGAAATACACGTACGTCCATTGTTTTTATCGCAGTCTTTTGCTTCATAATAATATAGTCTATGATGGATCTGAGTTTTTTGGTTGGTTGTACCCAGGTATACTTATGTATTTCCTTATGGTTGTAGAACCCATTCATAATTCGTAGCGAGAATTGTTCGCTTATACTGATAAGTTTCTCGCCGCTGTAATTTTTCTTTTCCTCTCCGAATCTCCCCCCTACATCGTCTCCGACTTTTCTGCCAATTCTAGCACTGAAGTCTCCTATCATCACTATCTCCCTCCCACCGCCGACCTCAGACAAGACATCAGCAAGAGTTCTCTCGTATTGGCTTTTGATATCCTGATTTGCAGCACCTGTAAGGGCATATACTGCAATTAGCGTTAACCGTCTTTTTTTAACCTCCAGGTTTACTTTTAATATTCTTTCGTCCACATATTTTCAATTGCTTATATCTCTTTTGTACCTTTTATGTATTGCAATGGATACTCCCGCTCTGGCTCTCTTATGATTTTCCACTCCGCTATATATGTGTATATATTCTCCTTTTCTTTCCGTACCCTGGTCCTTTTTCTTCGTTTCTGTAAGAGCACACATATCTAGTTTGAATTGTTGCATCTGATTGAATACCTCTGTGCATTTTGTTGCTAGTCTCTGCACATTTCATGTACCAATATTCAAGATCCGATTTCGTAGCTTGTGTCGTTTACCGTTCAATCTGTCCTTTATCCGAGGCTGTGCGTATTGGTTTTTAACATTTTTAGAAGTTTTCTAGGAATGGGGTGTTGGCCCATTGCCCAACCCCCATATCTAGAGGGCCTAGATTTTTCTGTCGGGGTTTTCTTCCTTAGCCAAAAAGACTCAGTTTTTTGGTGCCGAGTATTCGCCTTTCACCCACTTCCGTTAGCTGCATGACACTCATGGATCAAAGTGAGTGTCCTGCATTTTCAGGGGTTACGACGAGGACGTGGAAGTTGGATTTACTGGCAAAGCTGATCGTGTTGCATAGGACATTTCTCTTAGTTTTGTTGAACATACATATTTGGCATTTGCATGCTCCCAAGAGGTCCATACCAGTCTTTAATCCCAAAATTTGTATTAATACGGCACTGTAAATAGATTTACCTGAAGAGTTAAAGCAGGTTTGTAACATTTTGATTAATTTGAGCAGGTTTGCGTGCGACCCGCCTAACACCCTCCGCTATCGCGGCAGAATAAGCGGGCGTTATTCAAGGAGAGATAGGAAAAGGCGGGTCTATAAGTTTAAATGTAATATATTGTCATAGATAAGAGAGAGATGCACTGTTGTCAGATTAGGCGATTTATAGCAAATTGGGCGACTTTTGTAGATAATTTGTGCTTACATTTTTTCAAAAACCGCAAACCGCAATTTGGGCGATTTCTGAAAAATGAAGTTGCGGTTTATTGCGATAAATAATCGACATTGAAATTTAATTTAGTGAATATTGCCATTAGATTTTACACCTCGAGGAAAATTAAGTGACATAGGGGGCGACAAAGCTTCTTTCTCCCACAAAAAAATTTGTAATAGAATTATGCTTTTTTAAGGCTAGAAGCTCTACCGTCGAGATTTCTCGCTAATTCTCTAGCTTTAAAAAAGTAAACGTTTATCTAAAAACCGCTAACGTCAGTTTTTTCGCTCCTTATAAAAACTCAATCTAGACAATTACTAAATATTCAGTAAAGGAAAGTTTTTGGTGGCAATATATCAAAAGATAGTTTGCACAATTAGTCAAAAGTTATCGACTGGCCAAATGATGACGTCATTAATTGTGCAAACATTGGTTTGGATCCATTTAACCCCCCCTCATAACATAAATAATTCCAAAGGATTATAATTATTAAAAAGAAAATATTATCATTATTATTATTGTGTACACAATAACCCCCTCCCTTTCCGCTAAGAGCAATGTTCAGTTACGGATCTTCTTAAATGCAATAATAGCTCATTTTCATACCAACAATCTATATTGTAAAAATTTTTAACCAAGTAAGGATAACAAAAAAAAGGTAAATGCTTCACATTACACCCCTTCTAAACATTGTATTTATGTAAGCTTAATCTATATTATATAAATTATATGAAAAAATTATATTTAAAAAATAATTAAAAAATTATAAAATTTTTAATAAAAAGAATAAAATTTAACGCATTCTCCTTCGTTTCACTATCCTTGATGGACCAGGTTTTGCCAGTTTATCCTTTTCAGTACCGAGATAAACGTTACAAATAAAAATTTCTTCCATGTTATCTGCAATAGGATTATCAGCTTCGCTATAATCTTCAAGAATATAGTCTCCGTTTCTTCCTCTTCATCACTATCGTGTAGTAGAACTTGCGAATTATTACAGATACCATTGCAATTCGTGCAAACAATGGAGCACTTTAATCTAGCCTTACATTTACAATTTTACATTTTCTCAAATATTTTCTTATGTAACCTTATGAAAATTTTATAGGTATTTATAGAGAAAAAATTGCAGATTGCGAAAATGTTAAAAAGAAGACATGTTGCTATTTAAAAAAAAATTTATGTTTACTTCCGGTTGATTTTGAAGAATAAAAAAATAAACTTTGGCAGTTTTCAATAGAAAATTTGGAGTTGAATAAAAAACTTTTAAACTTTTTTTGTATCTAGTAATATTTAACAATTATTCACTATTACCACTTTTCGTGAACACACTGTATAACTACTTTTATCGTAAAATAAGTATGAAAGAAGATATTGGCAAAAAACTGTTTTTGGACGCCATTTTTTTAATATGGCGACGCGAACGGCAAAATTACAAGGTGGCAAAGTAAAAATTCGAAAAGAGCACCTCAAAATCTATAAAAATACCAATTTTCAAAACTCCCTCAAAACTTTCCAGGTAACCCTCTTTTTAAGCCCCAAATGACTGTACCAATTGCCATCATAGCCCAGTCAAATTGGACGAAAAATAAGCTCCAGCTCGGAATAATTACCATCAAGGTGAATTTTGGTATACACCTTTATTACATCATTGTAAACAATATGTGAAAAGTCGAAATCAAAATCATGTAAGCTTCAAAAGTTATTCGAGGTCAAAGGTCACAAAAACGATCTTTTTGTTAATAGTTCGCTTTTTGTTAATTTTACAATAAAAAGTTTCACATAAAAATTATAGAGGAGATAATTATCTACAAAAAAGGTTTATAAAATTTTTATGAAAAAGCTATTTTTTGTGCGCTAGAAGACCTACAATGAGCAAATATTCGGGTGATTGTTTTACCTTAAGGGTATATATTCTTGATTCAAACTCCGGTTTTTTTTTCTTTGTGGTTTTCTTCTATTATATATGTACAACATACTACCCCACAATCACCCGAATGTTTGTACATACTACCCCTCTTCCCCCCAAATGTTTGTACATTGTAGGCCTTCTAGCGTAAAAACAATAGCTTTTTCGTGAAAATGCCATAAGATATTTTTTGTCTTTCCGGGAGTAAAGCGGTCACTTTACTCCCGCTTTTGCGGGAGCAAAGTGCCAGTTTACTTAGGAGCGAGACGAAAAGTAAAGTAGCGGGACGAAAAGTAAAGTAGCGGGACGAAAAGTAAAACAGCGGGACGAAAAGTAAAAAAATCAAATTTATTACTACGTCTAAGATTCCAAAAATGCATACGGTACTTTGACAATGATATCATGTTACGCAAACTACCACATCTGAGGTAGGCATAATAAAGTTTATGGTTATTTTCAAGAAAGGTCGACTACCTAAACCGCTTTGTATTTTTGAAAACTTAAATTTTATTTAACAAATTCTTCTAGAAATTCGAGTAGTTGACGAAATTAAACTTCGAGATATAGAAATAATCGATTTATAGCGGAAAGACAAAAAATAGTATATTCGCGCTCGGGAGTAAAGTGACTTCTCGTCCTTCGGGTAAATTTTCCCTTCGACTGCGTCTCGGGTAAAAACCTTTACCCTTGAATAATTCCCCTGGGTAGGAAAATTGAGGAGCAGACATTCTATATGCAGTATGTCCATTTTCAGAAATTTTCACGAGAGCAGTAAAACTACCACAGGTTTAAACGATAAGTTATTAAAAAAGTAATTTTTGCAATAACACAGTGTAAATTACACTATGAAGTATCCATAAATGAAGCAAATATTCGATTGGCGGTTTTGCAAAACAACTAAAAAATGTATTGAACAATCGGCACTTTGTATTTTCTACATTGGACAAACTGCATATAGAATGTCTGCTCCTCAATTATCCTAAGTTGAAGCGGTAGCACCTGGACTTGGAGGTCTTTGGGTGAGGACTTAAACAAACGAGTGTTCAAGACTCACTCAATAATATATTTAAAATCGTCTCTTTTATACAAAAATATGTACATAAGAATAATAAGTTAAACAAGAACAAAGTATGATCGTAAAAATTATTGTAAACTCAGCATTTTGTTTATAGCTATTTCCGTGCTTCCAGGATGATTCATTTGTTACAATGTAACTAGTACAATTCATTACCTAGTCATCATTTATATAAATTTATAAAGTTATCAATTATTGATTGTGGATTACATTTCTACTTTGAGTAAATTATAAGTTGTAATTATAATGCAAGTTCATTGCCTGCCCTACTGAATATAAATATATTTCATTATTCTGCATTTTTGTTATCAATCCTACCTTGCAAGAGTTGATTTCGAGTGACTGATGATGCTGCATTGCTTTTTTGTTGTACCTCTTTTCCAATGGTTTCTGTAACTGATGTATATTATTTTGAATTATAAAATTTCTTACGTCTTTTAGTGTTGCCTGAATTTTCTTTCGTGCGTAGTGTGGTGTTTTCTTTACATGAGCTGGTGAAACGAGCTCATGTAAGCTGCCACGTCCAAACGAGATGTGTTGTTGGATTGGATTGACGAATAAAAATGCGGGCGTAAATCGCATAATTATTTGGATTGGTCGGCTTTGTTGAGGTTTCGGATTTAAGGCTCGAATTTGTTGGGCTTCTTGTATTTCTGTTTGCTTGTACATGTTTTCTTTGATTTTTTGATTTTGCTGTGTAGGATTTGGTGTAATTTGATTGTTGCCATGTGTTGAATTTGCTTGTAGTTTGTCCCATCTTTGTAATAATTCTATATTTGATTGTTGGTTTTGGCGATTTTTTGTTAATTTTTGTATTGCGATTAAATTGATGCTTGAAACTCTTGGTTTTCTTGTTGCTTGCTTTTTGACTTTCGAAACTTTGGGGCTGTCCTCTCTTATTTTTGCTGCTTCATCACTTGTCTTTTGAGCTTCTTTCTGTTTTATAATTTCTTCCAGATCCAAAAATGTCTCTTCTTCCTGGTTTTCATTTTCTTGGCATAAGATGTTTTCTTTTATGTTGGTTCTTCTTTCTCAGATTCTTCTCCTTTCCAAAATTTTTCTTCTTCATTACGATTGATCACGCTAATTATTTCTGCTGGTTTTTGGGTTTCTTGTGGAATTTTGTCTGATCCTTTTCTTTCTGTTGTACCCATGTTTCTGAATTTGCTGCAATCTTGAATTCTGTGGTCTTCATTACAACAGATGCATCTTAGTTGATTGATAAATGTAGTTACATAATTTTGATCTATTTTTGGCCAGGTAATTTTGGATTTGTACTGTGATATTTCCACTTCCGTGTTAAGTGTTCCGTGTTCCGTGTTGTGAGTAAACGTAGATTTGTATAAGAAATGAAATATCCATGTTTAATATTGAAAATGACAATTTTTAATAATTAAACAACCCTCATGACGAAAAGTGGCACTTTACTCTCTCGGTGTATAATATACTATTTTGTAGATAATTATTTTCTCTATAATTTTAGTGTAAAACTTTTTATTGTAGGATAAACAATAAACGAACTATTTACAAAAATTTGTTTTCGCGACTTTTAAGGCGTATACCAAAATTCAGCTCTCGATGGTAATTTTTCCGAGCTGGAGCTTATTTTTTGTGTAATTTGACTGGGCTATAGTACGTCGTTATAAACAATGTGTAAAAAGTCGACATTGTAATCATGTGAGCTTTAGTCAAATAATCAAAAAGATTATTTGAGGTCAAAGGTCATGAAACCGGCTTTTTTGTAAATAGCTCGTTTATTGTTTATTCTACAATAAAAAGTTTTACATAAAAATTATAGAGGAGATAATTATCTACAAAAAAGATTAGATGGAATTTTCACGAAAAGCTATTGCTTTCGCGCTAGAAGGCTTACAATGTACAAACATTCGGGGGGTAGGGGGATAGTATGTGCAAGCATTCGGGTGATTGTGGGGTAGTATGTTGTACATATATAATGGAATAATACCACACTGAAAAAAAACCGGAGTTTGAATCAAGAATAACACAAGTCAACAAAAATTTTGCCTTTTCAATTAAAGCATGAATTACGATAGGTTTATCAAGTCATCCAAAAAAAATTTATATTTTAAAAAAAAGTTTGCTATTGTAGCCAGGAGAACGTTTGGAAGATATCTTAAAAAATGTATGATTTTAATTTTCTTTATTTTTTAAACCAAATTAAATTTATTTGTATATTACTTTTATTAAATGTAACTATTAAATTACCTTACAAAATAATAAAAAAATTTTAAAAGTGGACCCTGTTACTCTTTCTTTTATATTAATGAGTAGTTTCTTTTATTAAACCTCAAATATATTCTTTCAGCATATTTTCATCATGTTGGCCTTGATAAAGGCGTTTGAAGTTCATAACGTTTTGATGAAAACGTTCTTCCTGTTCTTCTAAATCTTTTGAATACACTCCCATGCAGGGGCGGATTCAGCAACTTTTTCAAGAAGGGGCAATTCTATTGATTAAAAAGGAAAATACAAAAAATACTTTTTTTTCAGTAATTTTAGCTTTTTATATAATAATGCTTAATTTTTCTGAAGCCTGTAGCATACGCACTTTCAGAGACATCCTTCAACCACTGACCTCTTATTTTAAGAGGTCCATGCCTAAAATCCATAGCCTTGAAATTTCTTAAAATATTTTTAACTAATTCTTGGTAATTTTTGGCTTTCTTATTTCCTAAAAATCCAAAGACTACTACTTTGAAAGTAAGCCAACTTTTTTTTTGCATTAGTAAGAAATTTTGAAAATTCTTTACATGTGGGCTCTACATGGCTTATCTAAATTTCAAATAGGGCAGTCAAAGTATGTTTCATGGGCTTCACAGAGCTCCTCACTGTTGTTCAATTACATTTTATATCTCGTACTTTAATAAATTTGCCACATATATAACAAAATGCACCAGCATCATGTTTATACTTTTTCAATGATATTTGCACCTTTTTGAGATCTGTACAAAACACTTTAGGGTTGTTTGCGACTTAAGCGCCATCTGGAGGTACCGTATGAATGTAAAAATCCCTTTCTTTTATTTTCGGTGTGGTTAAATATACCAAAATTAGTTACTGTTTCTATAAAAACTCAAAAATTTGCATCATTGGTATTATTAGTATTAAAACTACAAAAGCAAACTTTAGAGGGGATATGGATATTTTTCCTTCCTTTTGGAGCATGATGAATAGAAAAATCATAAAATAAACTCTAGGACAAGAAAAAATCATTTTTTTGTTGAGTAGTGTAATATATATACCCTTAAGATAAAACAACCACCAGAATATTTGCTCATTGTAGGCCCTCTAGCCCAAAAATAATAGCTTTTTCATAAAAATTTTATAAAACCTATTTTATAGATAATTATCTCTTCTACAATTTTTGTTTGAAGCTTTTTATCGGAAAATAAACAAAAAGCGACCTATTTACAAAAAGGTCGTTTTTGTGACCTTTGACCTCGAATAACCTTTGAAGCTCACATGATCTCGATTTCGACTTTTCACATATTGTTTACAATGATGTAATAAAGGTGTATACCAAAATTCAGCTCGATGGTAATTTTTCCTAGCACAAAATCTAATTTGACTGGGCTATCATGAAAAATGGGTCTAATTAAACGGTCTCCAAAAATACCTGCCCAGATATTCAACTTTTGAGGAGTTTCAGTGTGGACTTCATAGAAAACTCTTGGATTGGTATCTGTGGCGTGTAAGAAGAGCGGCGACAGCTCAATTTGCTCAATCAACTCTACAAATTTTATGGACTTGACTATCGTTGGCAAATATAGGAAAATAAAATGAAACAAACCGTTTTTCTTATTTGATAGTGGCAGTGAGATAAACGCATGTTCTTCTTTAGTACTTAAAAAGCTAGATTTAATGATAGACTGCAACTACTCGTAAACAGAAGGAACATTCAAGTTTGCTCTCCCATTGTCCGAACAGTTGTTCACCATTTAGGCCAATAGAGTATAATAGAGGTGATTTCGACGTGTTTGCTCTTTTGCCAAGTAAACATCAGGACACATAATAGTAGAGTCTTAATATTCTCAAGAACCGGCACCAAACTTTGGCAGTAAAGTTTGTCACAACGCTACTTGATCCTTTTAAAATAAAAAAGGTAGCTAACTTCGGGTATTTAACCCACAAACGTTGACGCGCTATATGAGACCTTGCATTGTCATGATGCAGAATAATTCGCCAATTTTTATTGTTTTTTCTTATTTTTCAATGACTTTCGGCAAACAAATTGTAATATACCAATCAGCGTTTACGGTTCTTCGATCTTCTAAAGCTATGGTTGCCACATGTCCAGTAATACTAAAAAAACAAGCGATCATTTGCTTTACAGGACGTACGTGAACGGACAACTTTTATTGGTTTGGGCTCATTTTGAAATACCCAAACACTGGACTGTTGCTTATTTCCGGGCTCATATAAATAAATCCAAGTTTCATCACCAGTAACGATATTGTAGACCAAATTTGAAAGACTTTGATTGAATTTCTTGAGCATTTCTCGACACCATTTGACACGATATTGCTTTTAAGCTGCTCTCAAATTGTGTGGAATCTATAGATTCCACGACTACAGAGCTTCCATACGTGTAAATGATCATGAAAAATCGTGTGTATTGTTTTCATGTCAATGCCCAAGCATGCTTAAATCTCTCGATATGTCACATGCCGATCTCACTCAATGATTATTTCACGTACAGCATCAACATTAGTGGTAACAACAGAAGTTGCTGGATGACCTGCACGAAATTCATCACTGAGAGTGGTGCGTTTACGTTGGAATTTAGAAAACCAGGTAGTATAAACAGTAGTCTTGGATGGTGCTTTATATCCAAAAACCAAAACAAGTTAAAAAGGTCAAATTATACGAATATGCCAGTCAAAAAAAGTGACGCCACTAAAACTACTAGATTCCGTAAACTTTTCCAGTAAGCCACGTACCACAGGTTCATAAGTTATAAAAGAAAGTAATTTTTGCAAAAATACAGTAAAAATTACACTATGAAGTAACCATGAATGAGGTAAATATTCGATTGACGGTTTTGCAAAACAGCTAAAAAGTGTATTGAACAAACTGCACTTTGCTTTTTCTACAATGGACAAACTGCATATGTATAGAAAGTCTGCTTCTCATATAAACTAACCATATACCCATATAGACATAAAATATTACCGATGAGGGCGATGCAATAGATGGAAAATAGCTGCCGTAAACAGTATGGTATTAGCGGTCAGATCAGTTATCAGGTATGGTATTGACTGTCAGACTGCTTACGGCATCCATTACTGTACTTGCAATTTCAGCCGCTAGACGGCTTTTTGTATTTTTTGCCTATACCTTAAGCTCTCACAAGGATATATTACAGTAAGTAAATCGCCAATCAAGATCATAATTTTTTTTGGTGATTTTTGAGTTATAAATTTTTAATAATATAAACTGCTATTATCACTACTATTACTTTATTGACTGTCTTATTGACTTATTGATTGGAAAAAATCATGATATTTTAGAGGTAAAGTTTTGGAATGGTTATTCGTAGGTTAAAACATAAATAAAAATTACAAAATATATTAATTCTGATAATAAATTACAACATTTTCAGAAAAAATAGTTGCCTCATGTGAGGATCAAACTCCAGACCTACTGATTGCCATTCAAATAACAGTTTAATCTATAGTTAAACCAACATGTCTCTTTTTTAGGTAAAAGGCCCTGATGAATGTAGAGATTGTTTTTTCTAAGGGCACCAACCAAAGTAAGTCCATTCGATTGCAGATGAAAACATGGTGAGAGGTGATCTAAGTCAACGGGCTAAGAACCGGACTCTAGGCTGTGGTAGCTCTAGGTTCGATCCCTAACCCGGCTACAAAATTTGTCCAACTTTATTTTAACCCTCTTTTTTCGGAAGGCAATGGCAAACCACCAAGAGTAATCTGCCAAAAAAGTCATTTAATAATAACATATTAAATTGGATTGGCAACCTTCGATAGGAGACGGTACCTTAAGAAGAAGAATAATGCAAACAATAAGAGGCAGCAATGTAAAATATTGGTGGTAATAACATTACGGCCTAAACCTTTGTAAGCTGATGACATAAATGCATAACTTTTTTTTTACCGATGTTCACTTCCTTTTCATTACCCGATAATTTTCCGGTGTTTTGACTTTAGCATGGATAAAATGGATGTGATAGCAACACATAACCAGAACACGGAAAAAAATGTATTGAGTAAACTTAATTCTTACGCGATAGGGAAAGTTGCTTATCAACAATTAGGTGTTCCACACGGAATAACTCTGCTATAGAATTTGATTTAGCATTAGTCGAATTGTCGTTCAGGAATTATACTGTTCTATACCCAAAGAACAGCAATGAACATATACAAAAGCGGATCCAAGAGGGAGGGGGGAGTGATTGCCCCCTGCTTGAAAAAATTAATCACTATTATAACACGTAAAAACTAAAATTACTGGAAAAAAGTATAGAGTTTTATTATTTTTTGTCAATTTATAGAATCGCTTCCTTTGAAAAAGTTGCTGGATTCGCCCCTGGACATATAATAGTTTCTGGACTACAAAATGTCGCTTATAGCAGTAACTTTATCATTATCAGTTTGTACTTTATCCGGTCTTGTTATGACTGTTATAGAATCTGATAAAACGAAGAATTTGTTTGAAGCAGTCTCTAGTTGTCTAGTTATTGCTGACGGAAATAAAACCATTTATCAAATTGTCAACAGTTTCGGAAATTTGCTAGTTCCATAATCAGGACTACAAAACATAAAAGTAACAAAAATTAATAATCTACGATATGATATTTTACTAGTATATTCATCAATAATATTCAGTATTGGATTTATGAGCGCCTGTCATTAGTAGAATTCAATAAAATTGAAGTCACAGTACATAAGATCACAACGCAGGACTTAACATACGACCCTAATCATTGGAATGAACTTAAAATACCTTGAAACTTTATTTTAAGATAACAATAACACACCACCTATAACAGCAACACCTATATCTATATACGTAAGATAATTTATGCCACCACATAAGGGTTAAATTGTTGACATTGTGATGGCAAATCGGCATCTTACACTTACTTTAGTTTTTTCTTTTAAAGCACTTGAACGATTTTATTTCCGACCCCTTCAATTATTATTGAAACATTTTTTAAATACTTGTTTGACCAGTGGCGGTGATATCAGTAAGCGACGGTAAGCAATGCTTAGGGGCCCGCAACCATAAGGGGCCCTACTGTCCATAGATAGGTTTTTTGGAGACCCGTTTTGTATATTTGCTTACGGGCCCTAGCTACTCTTACGCCGCCACTGTGTTTGACATGTTCGTACTCGTGAAAATAATGTGTTCTAACTAAATCCGCTAATAAAAGTAAGGGTTGCAATTTGAATAAATTTTCGATTACGTAAATTCGTAATCGTAAAACATTGTCAATAGCGAAACAAATTAAACTTTAAAATCTAAGGCTGAATTGTCAGGAGGTGAGTACTGGAGAGCTTTTAGGGCCCGAGAAATTTGACCCTGTTCATTTTTCTATTTTTTTTTTACAAAATTTCTGTAGTTTTTCTAAGTTAAAGACTTTACTTTTTGATTAAATTAAAATTTATATAGTTACATACTTTTTTTTAAATTTTTTCTACTCTCAGGAAATGACTCTTTTTTTAAACCCTCCTATCTTAATGTTGGAAGAAACTCCAAAAGTTGGAGCAGTTCGCTCCAACCGCTCCACAGTAGCTATACGTCCCTGCCAGGGCCCATTTCATTACTCTATGGAGGGCCTATCGGAAAACTTCCGGTCGCCCGATGGGCCAGCACGCGCTTCATTGTCGGAGAATTTTCTATAATAACCCTTCTAAATTTTTTTATCAAATTTGTTCCATAAACAGTGAGTTAAAACTGAGAGCTTGTGATTGGCAAACTTTTTAAATTTTGAGCAAGTATAATAAATTATTGTAGGCGCAAATTTAAGCCGATTTTGATTTTTGTATTATGCAATAAATTTTAATTAGTAGTTCTTTATGTACAAAAAAACAAACATTTCAAGCTTCAAGGTGCGGGAAATAAATTTTTTCTTAGCTTTGTAGTAGTAGTATCTTTGGGGTAGATTTAAACCTTTTATCTTTTAGATTTGAACATAAAATTTTTACCAGTGGTTCTTTAACCATACAACATATGCGCGAAAGTTTACTACCAAGAATGTTATAGAAGTTATAATTTTTTGCAGTTTTTATTAATATCGGTGGGGCGGAGTTCGACCGCTCGACCGTCAAAATTTCACATAAAATTTTTACTGGTGAATCTTAAAGGACAGTAAAAGATCTGCACACACAGCTTTAATGCGAAAATTTTTAATAGATGGAAGTTGCTATTTTTGTTAAATATTTTTTATAATTTTTATGTACCTATAGAAAAGTATGTGGAAAATATTTTTTTAAGTTCTTAATAATATCATTGGGGGTAGATTTAGATTGCAACCTCTTTTCTTTAAATTTTTTACATAAAAGTTTAACCAGTAATTTTTTTAGAATATAACCTCTACTAATAATTTTGAGGGTGGATTTTAACTCAATGACTTTTGAAAATAAACTTGTGATTAGAAGATGTGCACAAAAGGTACTCGAGGTGTGGAAATTCTGATTTATTTTTTCGACTATTTGTTTGAGCGACTGGAAAACTACGATTTTCAAATAATCTGAAGCTCTCTTCCACCACGTTTTAAGTTTTCAGCAGTTATGTTTTCAGTAACTATTACGTATCATTCTTTATTCGACTGTTTTTGTGGTTTTGTAAGCTATCATTTGTTTTTCCCTACTTTTAATATTCTTACGAACGGAACTAGCTAAATACTACATCATCGTTAATATATACCCAAAAATAAAAAAGGTAAAGAAGGTAGCGCAACATAATGAGATCTATAATTAAAATTAATAAAGAAAGTGTACCAAAAAAGTTAGGAATATATAATTGAAAATTGATTTTTTTATGAAAAAGTTCGTGCGACATGCATAAATTTTTGATAAGAAAGGTAATTAATATAAAATTGGGAAATAAAATTTATAATAGTGGAAGTTATAGATTAAATTAAGAAAATAAATAAGTAAACAGTAGATAATTTATTTAGTTAGTAGTGAAATATTAAAAGAGATGGGCACAGGTATACCTATAGACACGGACACGACATGAAATATATAGGTGAGAACGCATGAGCGTGGGGGTGCGCGCGCGGTGGCCTACCTGTCGGGCGCGCGCGGGTGACAGTCTGAGGCAAGCACTAGCTCTGCTACCACCCCTGGCGCCGCCGCCACAATTATTATAGCACTGCAACACCCACTCACCTGAGCGCCCCACCCCCACGTGTCCTCCAGGCTGGCACGGCACGCAATAGCACAGTCGAGTAGCGTACGTCAAAGGTTCCGGGCACCTGTTACTACTTAATTCCTGCCACAGAAACGCGACTCACGAATTATATTCTGCAGCAGTGTCAAAGTGACACTAGGCTAGCGCGCGTTTGATCCCACGTGGTTATAAGTATATTGTTTACCCGTGTTTGTGTATGTGTTTTGCTGATAGTTAACAACAAAAGATTCTTCCGACCTGAATCGTGGAGACCACCTATAACACCACGAAGAGAGGACGGCATCCTCTGGGAGGCAACGCGTCCCCAACGACTGCCGCCACCCCTCCGTCTTTGAAGAGGGCGCGACACGACTCTGAGTCGACTGGAGCTATTCTAGTTACAACAGACCAGGACATGGAAGCACCCTTATCAGTAACACTGAGCCAAAGTATGGATTCAGTTAACACAGGAACTCCTGAAGAAGAGGTAAGTTCATTTCTCTTGAGTTCGCTATTTTCTTGAGAGCAGAAACAAAACGGAAATTATGTTGCTAACTAACTAGGACGGAAAGTAATAAAAGTCAATGGCCTAAGAATTGCTACCTTAGATCTACTTTAAATCTAGTTCACAATATTACCAAACACCTTTTAAATTCGTACTTTTCAAATCGAGAAAGTCGCTTTTTTTAATTCCAGCAACTCGAGTTACCTATTTGCTTCCATAATTCAGTCATTTACATAAGCAATTGTAACAAAATTCAAAATTTTACGCCGCAAACGAAGGAAATCCATCAGCTTTCCTCCAAGTGTTTTGTTTACGTTTCGTGTTTATAAACAAAGAACCTGAAATCGTGACTCATTCTAATACTTTAAATTGCGCTCCTATAAATAATAATCACCAAACCCACGTAATTAATTTTATTATTTTTTGAAACGTGAAATAGTGCAACCAAGCCCCACAACAATTTTTAAATTGCGTTAGACTATTATACGAAATTTACCGTAAACATAATTCATAAAAAACAAGAACAAGAAGTTCTACAACAGCCCATAATCGAGTGCTAAGGTTAAAAGTGAAAATATATAACAACGTTTTATTAACGGTTAACCGAGTCGGTTTATAATGGGTTTATTAATTTTTCTAGTACACAACTTTAAAACTCTGGAATTTTTGTCCTTACATAACATAAAATGTGAACAAAAACGCATCACTATAAATATAATATATTTTTTAAATAAAAGTATTATTTATCACAATAAACGATAAAACACGTATCAATATGTTTCTTTAGTTTTCCAATCATTATTTATTCCCTTTTAAATAAAATGTAGGAATTTTGTATTTCGTCGCGTCGAATGCTTTCGTATCATGTTTTCCTGGTAATAAAATTTCAACTGGAACTTTTCAAAAATTTTATAATTCTATAACCTACTTGTTACGATTACCTCAAAATGGGATATAGTATTTATGACAAAAAATTTTAGTTTTTCTTTCTTCTAAGATTTACTTGCCTCGTTCTGGGTGTCCTCGTCGAAGGATTTTAATGTAAACACCGGCAAGTTCGAAATTCACGTTTAGAATTTTCACCCTTGTATCCCCATCCAGCGCTAGCGGTCACTGCTGAAATCGAAGCGAATTTTAAAATACTTTTTCAAATTGGTTTTTCGTGTGAAAAACAAGTAAATTGGAAACTGTTTTGAAAATTGTTAATGTTGTAACATTGCATGGTCAAGCAAATTTTGAATAGCCCAAGAAATATTTTATAAGTTTGGTAGATGGATTGCTTTTAATTAAACCACAATTTACATATTTACTCCGCATTAATTAAAAACTCTTTGGTTAAATCCATTATTCAGCAAATTAAAGTTAAAAAAATATGTTGTCATTATTACAAATTTTGTTAAACTAGGACGTTTTACCATTTTTTTAAAACTGTTTTGTTTGTTTTTAATACAATCGTAAAACATTAAACAGAATAATTTTATTTAAATAAAGCAGTATCAATTTGTTATTATAAAAATTAGATCAACAGCTACTTATATTGTTAGACCATTCTCATGATGTTTATCTTTGAGAACAAACAACCTAGTAACTGGAATAATTGTCGAATTTCTTGTAATTCTTTGTTAAATCTAAATGTAAATTTGTACAACACTTGAAGCTATTTTTATTAAAACGTTATTCTACATTTCTTTACTTTATTTGGGCTTTTTGTATATTCATAAACTTCATGACTCGTTGATTTTTAATGCGGCAAGTGCGTTCGTTAATCAAAAGTAGACATTAAATAATTTGATAATGCAAGGTAAAAAAAGTAGTCAAAATTGTTTTTATGAATGAGAATTTTACTTATGGTGAGTGAGTTTTAAGTATTAGGTTTGAACGATAAAAACTATGATTTTCGTGGTTATCATTCCACGTTAAAATTAAGTAGAAATAACCTATTACTAAAAGCTTATATGAAATAATTTCGTTAATTTCTTCGTGCGCGTCATTTCTACTGACCACATAAATAGTATTAAATAAAATTAACTGAAAATGGTTTTTAAACAGAAACGAATTTCGGTAAAATTTTGTTTTAGTTGAAAATACTTTTTCAGAGAAATTAATTGTATCTAACCATAAAATAGATAGATAGCGAATTAATAATATTGTATTTGAAAATTAACTGACGTTTTCATCGATATTTCAATAACAATTCTTATCAATTTGTACTAATAATAATGTCACGATTAAAAATGAATTCAGGGTATATAATAATTGCTGTCAAAATTTAGTTTTGCAATAAATTAAAATATTTTGCACTTTCTCCTATAAAAGACAAATGTCTTTCTGCATTCATTTTTACGGCTTTGGCTATCAATAAATCCACAGTAACGAATTACAAGTAGTAAAACGTGCATGTTGACCTACAGTTTAACGTGGCATTCGAATCACGCTAAAAGTAATTCTAGAGTAATATGAGTTTCGCAGATACAAGTATACCAAAAATACATAAAAATGTAATACAAAAATTAAGTGCGATGAAGAAACCGAGGTGGAAAAGGGAAATATCGTTAATAATAATAACACAAATATGGAAATAGCACAAACATTATCCGTTGCTTTTAAAATTATTTTTAATAACCGTAAAGTAAATCATTTCTTAAACATAATATTTACTAATTTACCAGTTAAATAGGCTAATCTACTTCTATTACAAAATATTTGAAAATATTTGGCCACAAACCAGAAGTATCATTAAGAAATTAAGATACTTTGAGAGTAAGTGATGCGTTGGTTAAACTCAGTTTTTTCTAACTTATGCATAATAAATTGAAAGACGACACAAAACATGGATTCAAAATTTACATAATTGTATTGGATTACTATAGGGTAGTTTTTAAATTGTACATCGCGTTATTTTATCTCATTAGTAACCATGGGACAGCTTTCTTTATCAAAAACGAAAAAAATTAATAAATTTGTCTTTGATTGCTACCGGTTGTACTTCGTTTGATTTAAAAAGAGCAGGTATCAAAGGTTTTCTTAGTAATCCTCTCAACCTAGTTGAATTTTAAATGGTCACTGAATTCATTTATTTGAAAAGGAAATTAACTAAAAATTAAGTTGGTAGTAGGTAATTAGTGTTTTTAATTTTCTTCGATATAACCGTATGTAGGGCCTTTAGTTATTTTAAGTGAACTTTCAACTAGAACTTTTAATTCTATTACTTCTGTTAGTCATCAAATGTATTTCCCGAATGAAGGACATCTTGTATAATATCACTTAATTAAAAAAAATCGGTACTAGACGCCATGCCATGTTAACTTAATCTACATGCCACCGTTTAATTGCCCTGTAATAAAAAAATGACTGATGAGAAAAAATATAATTCACCGGGGCCTTTAAGGTATATATGAAATATGAAAACCGGCCAATGTACAAAGTACCATGCTTTCCAGCATCAGTTTATTATAATTATTATGATGATGTGTAACCTGTCTTGTTTAAAAAATTGATTACATTAAAAAAAAATATTAAATACTCTAATTGAAGCTTTCGTCATACACGCCTACCCAAGACATTTATCTGATGTTAAGTTAACATATTTACTTATAATTGCTTATGTTTTTTGTCAATGAACGTCGTTAAATTAAAAAGGCATCGTTTAATTTAATTTTTATGATAATTACTTAAACAACCATAAAATATGATCCTTATAAATTTTAATAAACCCAGTTCTACTAAATTGGTGGTTTAATTTTTATAAAATCTAATTTTATTGTATTTGGTAGGTATATTTTTACATAGTCATAGCTCGCTGTTATGAAAATTGGATAATACGTTTAATAATTAACTACTGTTGTTAAAATGAAAGGTAATTTTCTAAATGGCATATTTGTCAGTTTAGGGCAGCCCTCGGGCTTCGCAAAGTCTGTACGCTAGATACTCGTATCTATCCTATCTATCGGTCTATGAAAAAAGTGAGAAAATATTATTAAATAGTATATTATTATAGAATTATAAATATAAGTATAATATCAGTTCAATACAAAAATGACATTTTTATTATTGCTGTATAAATTTTTTTATAAGCTGTAACATAATGAGAGTGAATTATAAATAGATTAGTTATATTATGATGAGGAAGGGTATAATATGTTGGATCCTAATTTCATTAAAACTGGAAGTTTATAACACTTAAAATTCGCCATTGTGTGATTAAATTTTTGCAATGGTTTTTATTAGACGGATCATCGAATATCAGAGTTTATCATTTAAAATGAAAATAACGAGGTATTATCTACTAATTGCAAAAAAATTTGGAAAGCATAACTAATATTTAAATTGTAGGGCCTATTGTAAGAACTTCATAAGCCACAATGGGGGATCATTGCTTGTCCACCAGATGTGGCTTATCATGTTCTTATAATACGCCTTTTGCTTAATTTTTTCTTATAAAATACTACTTAAACTTCCGAATTCTTGCATTTCCATTGAAAAAATAAAAATGCAAAATAATATTGATTATGAAATTAAAGAAAAAAATTACTTTGAATACTCCCTCATACAACCTTGATCAAACAAAGCGACAAGAAAAATATATCCAGGTCTTCGTTACGTAATCGGAAGGTGGGACTAATACAATGGAATCGCGGTGATCGTAAGAGACGTGCCGTCTAGAATAGGCAACGTATCATAGTTAAGGTAATTTAGGAAGTACGAAGTATGTACAACCACGTACAAAAGTAAAAGCTCATTACTCAACTCCAAGTGACACGATCACTTTTTATCTGTTTACTAATTTATTCAGTAGCAATTAATTACGCACTTACAGAATTATTACTCAAAATGTAACTTAAATTGGATGAAAAATTTAGATTTTCCGGTATTAATTATTTATTAACGAATAATGTTGTTTATTGTACTTCCCTTCACTGAAATTGGTAATGTAAAATAATGTAAAATGACCTCGTTGGCTGTATCTAGGTTTCATTTTGATTGGAACGAAATGAAATTTGATATACGTAGTGAACAACCGAACATTGCTCGCTATTATTAATTAACTTTAATTTAAATTTGTTACGATATAATAATTCTCGGTTAATTAATAGTATAGGTTTACATTTCTGTAACTGGCATATTTAAAACAATGCTATCGACAGACCTACGCAAATATACATACCATCTTTACCAAGATTTTTGGAGAAACATTTCATAGGAAAAGTAAAAATTTCAAGGCGCCACTTAAAGCTATTGGATAACACCTGTATACCTCACGCAGGAGAGATAAAATGGTATACGACAGGTGTTCATTGAGCAGACTTAAACCAATTCAATTTTATTACTCACTTTTTGAAAAGTTAAACACCTTGTCGAATTTATCACATGCTCAAAGTAGCTTAAGTATCTTACCAACATCGGATGTTACAATGCATAATTTTGGAATTAACAATTTCAATATCCTTTCTTAGTTTTTTTAAATTTTGTTACTTTTTGAGAATTTATTATTATTCATACTCTAAAAATGTAATCGTACGACTGTAATATTTTAATTTGCACAAATTGTTAATTTGAAAGCAAAGCACTGAGACAAATTATGCTAACTTATCAGTTATCATAGCAAATTAGAGAAAATATTCATAGAAGGAAACGCATTTTGATGAAATAAATACTGGTTTAATAGAACAAACTAGATTTTCAAAAGAAGTGTGGTGTTTTGATATTCTATGATGTAATCAGCATTACAAGTGGTGAAGCGTGCTTCCTGAATTACTAACTTTACCTAATATGATTTTTGTTATAATTTCTTTTGTACTTATAACTTACATATTTTATTCATCTGAGGAACGACAGAAGCTAAACACGTGTCATGGTTCATTTGTAATTAATTACGTAATTACTTTCAATTAATAATAGTTAATTTAAACAGTATATTTTAAAACATGGGAATAAAGTGACACTTTACTGAGGGAGTGCAAAAGTTTATTCCCGACGCGTTGGAAATTTGATGAAAAGGTAACCGTGTTCCTAAATTACACTTACTATTTTTTAATCAAATTAACAAAAACCAATTAAAACTTTATTTTACTTCTGCTAATAGGCGAGCCACCTACTTTATTATCGCTGCTAAATATTGCGAATGTTGCTCGGAGCACACTTGTGCCGAAAAGTAACAATGAAAGATGAAAATTATTTGTATAGAATTAGCATGCAACAATATACAATTACTGTGTTGTTAAAAGAAATTTTTTTTCTTCTCTTCGTCAGACCAATTAAGAACCTTATTATTTTATTTATTATTAATTACATTATACACTATTATATTATTACCTTAATACAATTTAAAAAAATCATATTTATTTAATCTCACGAGTTAATAATTTAACAATTTGTAAATAAAACTCCTCTAAACTTGACAATCTTTTCGTTGGTCTTGAGCTTCTTCTATCAAATTAAAAAAAAATCAGTTCATATTAGAATGATTCTCAGATATTATTAGGAAATTTTCAATTGAAATATTTTATTATTGAAGAGTTAGCTGTTATAAGAGAAAACATTTTAAAACTTCCCATATTTAAATCAGTATTGTTATGGTTGAATAACGGTACGCAATTTAAAAAAGTACTTCTATTTTATAAACTATATACCTGCATAATATTACTTCTATCACGTACTAAAACCACGCATCATTGGTCGGAGCTCAACAACTCGCAATTGTTATACCTACTGTGTATAAACAGGAATAGAATAGAAGAATTATTTTGTAACATTCTTTTTGTATTGTATGTATGTACATACTCATATTAAAGTATATGCACATAGATTAATCATGACAAAGGAGTAACTTTCTAATTATCAAGTTGGTTTAGTTTACAAGTTTGGCAATGAAGTATACCAATCTTTTATTTGTCTTACATTTTAATTTTCACTTGCAGTCTCTTGTTATCAAAATTACAGTAGGCTTCCGCATGACGTGATTAATATGTCACGCGTTGTATGAAATCGCTTTATACGAAATCGATAACTTTTACTCCTAATGATGATTGTTTTAAAACAATTCTTTTTTATTTTTTAATTAAAAGATGAACAATAATAGGATATCATTTTAAATACGTTTAATTATTAATTACAAAAAGTAAAACTATTTTTTAAAAAACCAACCGAATCTCGTTAATCTATTCGAGCGCACCACTTACACTTTTAAGTTTTATGTTAACCGATTTTAATCGAAATGTAATCAGCTCCAAGTCAATATAAAGGTAGGTACTATAAAAGTATGAAAGTTTGGGAGGTAGAGCTCACACGAAGCGACCCACATACAGACATTTTGTTGATGTTTGGTCTCTTGCAACTTGTGAGATCTTAAGTAATGTTAATCCGTAAAAATCTGAAATTGTTTTTGCGATTACAATACAGAGTATAAAAATGTCACATTACATGATATTATTATGTAGGTATGTGATCTGTTTAATGTATTGAGTTTTGTGTCGGATCTAATTATTTACAAAAAGTCTATGACTGGAGGGCCAGCTTTTATCACGTAACTTATAGTATCCACGATACAATCTACGTACAATAATTCAGTAAGTCCTACCTATCTCATTACACATTATTACTACCTATCTATGATATGCTATACGAATATATGAATACAATGGTCACATATTATGCATACGAAAAGCAGAATAGGAAATAAAAATAATAAATTATAGTAGGTACATAATACTCGTACTTAAAATATTTTAAAGCCAATTCTATTAATACATTTTAACAAAAACTTCGCTGAATGCTAAAATATTTTAATTGTAAATGTAGTAAAGATAATGTATGTAGGTACATGACAGCCATACAGAAATTTTATTCAAAAGACATTTTTTTAGACAATTATTTACAACGTTGTGACGATACAGGACTAGAAATATTTTGGAAATAGATACGAAAAATTGAAAAAGTCGTGAAAGTTTTGAAGAACGATTAAATATAAAAATCATAAGAAAATCATCAACACTTCTAGATTCTATTATGTCTGCAATGAATTTAAGATTTCAACAAATAGAAACCACCGGTTACCGTCCTATTAATTCTGAAAATTTCTGGTTTTTAATAGATTTCCACAATTCTAACAATACAATAAATTATCTCAATTACAGAAAAATGAACCTCCAATTCAATAAAGCTTTTAAAAAGCTGTTCAAGTTAACGGATGAATTCTATTGGTCTATTAGACTATTGGATGTTTTCTATTCGTTAAATTTAACTCGTTATGAAACCGGGCATTAGTATTTAATATTATTTTACAGAAAAACTACCTAGGTGTATGAAATATGAAAATTTTTGACATTTCTAAATATTGTTTTTGGTAAGTTATTATTTGATGGAAAATCGATAATCAAATATAAAAATTAAAAATTATGAAAAAAAGTATTATGAATTTAGGGCCGGTATTTCAATAACTGTTTGTCAGATAAATCGTTTTTTCGTCAAATAAAAAGACGTATACATTTTTGCTATCCATCAGATAAGTTATCTGGAGATGGAAATACCAGTTTTAAATTAATTAATTTTTACTGATAATATTTTTGCTGTGTTCATATTAATGTTCAATATTGAATGAAAAACAATAACATGTCTCGAATCAAAGTTTAAAATTACATGCATATTTTGCAATGTAAACAATTTATTCTATAAATTCATCCAAAAATCATTTTTTTGGTATACGAAACTTTTTACGCACGCGAAACAATTTTTATTATCTGAGAAAATTTACAATCTGTTTAACATACATTATTTATTATATACGATTTCCCCTAACATCTCTAACACTCATTCTTCATTTATAAATGGATCAATTCTAACAAAAGTCATTAATTTTAACAAAAGCATAGACTAAAGTTTATACAAATCTGTTTGGAAGATCTAAAGGAAGTTTACTTTTTAATCTACGAGATGTGAAAGTGTTTTCAAAAATTTTCATACTTAGATTATTTGGATGAACTTGTTATTTTTCACTAAGCTTCTATTTCACTTTTCATTATTTTTATCTGAAGATTATTATTAATAGTACACTTTATTTGCTATGTTTATTATAGCACATTTGGTATGAAAGACAAATTGATCTTTGCAATATTTTGATAGATACTATAGCTGTTCCCATAACCGAATACCCTAACGTCTTTGGGTTTTATAATAAATTTAACACCAAGCTGATTTCGTTTTGCCCAATTTGATGATTATATAAAGAAGACATTGATTTAAGTTTATACTAATCATCTGTCTGTGCTTGCGGTAGTATGCGGTTGTCGAGTCACAGGTGGACAGAACATTTATCTTCTTATAGTGAGGGTGCTTATACAGATTTTGATTCATTAGCTCTAAAGACGTAATTTCATTAACCATTTTTGGATTGGGTTTGAACGTTTAGATTATCTTTTCTCTCTAGATGTATTAACATATTTTGAAAAAGTAATGTTTGTTTATTGCTACACCTGCTTTCATTAATAGTCCGGTGTTGGTATTTCATCATTTGATTTTTAGATATGAATGGGCTAATTAATTGGTTGTTACTTTATACGAGTAGGATATTCATTATTTAAAATTGCTTGTAATTAATTATAATTATTGCAATTTTGTTACTTTTGGCTCTTTAATTTAATTATATTATGGTGACCTTCTTTTACCTCATTAGTTAGAATAACAGTTTAATATTAATATTTTGCATTTTAATGTAAATTATTGGCAAATAAACGATGAAGTAATAGGAAGCATAAATGATATTTTCAATTTATTCCGCACGTCAATACTTAACAGATATAGGGGAAAAGTGGGATACTTGATCTCTATTTTAATTTATCTTGTTAAAAAGAAAGGTTAATTATGAAAAAAATTTGATGCAATAATGGCCTAACTCACAAATGAAAAATTTTACAGGAAAGCCAAGAAACGTATTTAATTAAAAATAAATCAAAATAAAATTACTTTTTTTTCATAATAATGGGAACAATAATTACGAACAAGGAATCAATTAATAAAACAAACATTTTTTAATTTTGATTCATTGTTAATTAAATAGGTTTTTCTTAAATCTTAAACCGACGATTAGTAAGTACTAACAATTTATAGCAACAATAATCGTACTGATAGAACGAAGAATATTAAGAAATGCTTAAGATCAAGTCTCCCTCTCATGGGGGACATTTGATCCCTAGCCGTGTAAGGCGTAACCTTATCGTAATAACACAATTTATTATGTGGGTATAAAACCAATTTTATATTTAACTGTGCATACACAAAAGAAAATAAAAATGTAATAGTGTGATTATAAAGGAATAAAAAAACTCCTGCTTAATTACAGTTTAAGTGCTTAGTTAACTAATCGACAATAATTGTTTATAAATAAATTATAACACACCATAATAATTGATTCTTATTTAAGTTACGAAATTATTTAGGCAAATGTTCGAATACAAGGGATGAGGAATGGAAGAATTTGTCATAGGTAATAGATAAAGTGTCCTCAACAATATTTAACTTCAATAAATATAATATTTTGTTATAAGTTGTGGATGCCGTCATTAATAATCCCTCATTATATTTTAGTAGTGAAACCTGTGGAAGCCGGAATTTTGTTTCATAAATTCCAAATTTATAAAAATAACGTAAAAGTATCTAATTAAGCTGGGGCTTGCTTAAAACGGAATTTTTTATCGACGTATAGAGGTTTCACTATATTATACTAATGTTACAGTTGCAACCAGAAATTAGTAAAAACCCAATTTAACTAGTAAATTTTATTTCTAACGAACCTCTTTAGTCGACTATGGTTTTAACAATTTCCATTTCAAATTGCAAAGAATTATTTTTTAAATAGAGGCATTGCTTTGAAGTACAATTCTTTTTACATGCACAGTGGGCAAACTGTTCTGCTCTTTATTCATTTGCTCAATGATTTTATCTTTTTTATGGATATTTGTAAGAATATCAGATGTTGTTGTCAGTCCTATTCTTGGTTCAGCTTCAAACATGGCCTTGCTCCTTGCAAAACATCTAATGTTGGGGCCTCCTTTCAGTTGCATTTGGTCACTTATCGCGAATTACTTATGGCCTGTATAGTAAAAGAAAAATATAATATTTAAATTTTTACCTAAAATATAATATTACTAACAGAACTGAAAGGTCGACTTCCAGCTTGTATTATTTAATATTTTTTTATTATATTACATACCTAGGTGTGGTATTATTATATAGGATAAATTCTATTTGATATGGTGGTATCAATCGTAAAATTATCAACTAAATAATTTTCAGACCTAACGGAAAATAAGAAGATAGGCAGACCGCTTGACTCGCTTTTACTTTCAATCTAGTTTTAATTGGGATTTTAGTAACAGTGCTAATTTACTGACATCAGTCAAGTAAACTAGAATTTAGTAATTAGATCGGGTTTTAACCGAATTCGGGTTTTATCTGTAACATATACATATGGGGCATTCCACACCAAATCGACCACTTTTGAACCCGACCCCTTTTGATTTTTCTGAAATTTTTACATATTATACTATCTCATCAACAACAGTTCTGTGAATTTTTTCAAAATTTTTTACTCAACCCAAAAAAAGTTACGAATTTTTAGAAAAACTGCTGTTTTTTTTTTTCAAACGATCGTAACTATTTCAAAAATTGACTAATCGGAACGTTTTTTTTTTGGTTTTGTTTGTCTTTAAACGTACTTTTCAGGAAAAAATAAAAAAAAAATATTGAAACTTAGATTCTACAAAATTTTTCATTTTTTGGAGAAAATCATTGATTTTTCAAATTTCGACACTTTTGATTTTTGATTTTTTTATTTCAAAAAAAACTTTGATTTACTCCGCGTATAACGACGCAAACCCATAATGGGCCGACATTTCTTTCTATTTTTTTTGTTTAATTGAAAAATATTATTTGCGTAAAAATAAAACAAAATATTTTTTAATTAAACAAAAAAAAATAGAAAAAAATTTTGGCCTATTATGGGGTTTTCGTTGTTATACGCGGAATAAATCAGAGTTGTTTTTGATATAAAAAAATCAAAAATCAAAAGTGGAAAAATTTGAAAAGTTAATGATTTTCTCCGAAAAAATAAAAAATTTTGTAGAATCCAAGTTTGAATATTTTTTTTGTATTTTTTCCTGAAAAGTACGTTTAAAGACAAATAAAAACAAAAAAAAGAACGTTTTGATTAGTCAATTTTTGAAAAAGTTACGATCGTTTGAAGAAAAAAAACATCAGTTTTTCTAAAAATTCTTAACTTTGTAAACAATTTTGAAAAAATTTACAGAACTGTTTTTGATGGGATAGTATAATACGTAAAATCAGTTGTGTAATTTTTTTCAAAATTTTTACAAAGTTAAAATTTCAGAAAAACTGATGTTTTTTTTCTTCAAACAATTGTAACTATTTCAAAAAATGACTAATCAAAACGTTCTTTTCATTTTTGAATAAATCAGATTTTTTTTTTTTAAATAAAAAAATCAAAAGTGTCGAAATTTGAAAAATTAATGATTTTCTCCGAAAAAATGAAAAATTTTGTAGAATCCAAGTTTGAATATTTTTTTTGTATTTTTTCCTGAAAAGTACGTTTAAAGACAAACAAAAACAAATAAAAACGTTCCGATTAGTCAATTTTTGACATAGTTACGATCGTTTGAAGAAAAACAACATCAGTTTTTCTAAAAATTCGTAACTCTTTTTGGGTTGAATAAAAAATTTTGAAAAAATTCACAGAACTGTTTTTGGTGAGATAGTACAATATGTAAAAATTTCAGGAAAATCAAAAGGGGTCGGGTTCAAAAGTGGTCGATTTGGTGTGGAATGCCCCATATATTAAATTTTTTCTAAGAATACAGCAGGTTCCCGAAATGAAAGATATTTACATTTTTCGGAAATAATTTAGATGATAGGTTTAATTGTAAGAAAGGGGCTTTAAATTAACGAAATTTTGCTTCCAGATTCAACATTTTCTGTTTCTTGTTATAGTTGCAATTATCTCGTTTTGAGCAGCTCACATAAATCTTTCAGTTTCAAAATACAATAATCCCTGCTCCAACCAATTTACTGAAATCTCATTATTGGTTCCATTGGAGTCAAAACTATTATTTCAATTTTCGATGCCAGTATAATAATTCAAATTAATTGTATAAATATAATCACGAAATAATTTAGTTGTAATGTACAGGGTGCTAAATTGTTTAGTAGTACATAGAGATTTAACATTCAAAATCTGAAACACGTTTTTCTGCTCCTCTGATTACTTCAGAACAAAAGTGATTCGGGTAAAAATGATCTGACATACAGATCTACAAGATATTATGCTATTTATTTTTTACAATTAATTATTGATTATTTGTAAAAAAAGGTAGTAAAAATAAATTTGTAACCGGTAAACATTGACACGCTGTAGATATACTTGAGCGTAAAAGTTCTAAGCAATTATAAAAAAAAACTAACAAAAAATACCCAGACTGAAACAAATAGTGGAATAATCTTGTAATTAAAACCACTTAATTAATATTAAAAACAAAGTAGAGAAATACACCTCAGTTTTTAATTTGGATGCTACATCTGCTAATAAAATTATTCAATAGTTGTTATTTTACATGTGAGTAGCATTTTATCATTATTTTTTTTTAAATTACCTGAAGCTACAGTTCAGAAGAAATATTAGTAATTTACATATTCTTTTGATATTAATATACCTAATTATAATAATTCATGTTGATACTAATTTAATCATTATTAAGTAAATTTAGTTGATGTTTTAACAATTACGCTTATTAAGATTGAAGTCTTGAATTATCTGGACGTTCGAAAGCCCGATTATGTTTGCTTTTGTTGATCATGACAGCTAATCCATTTGTCTGGAACGTAAGATTAGGATCCAGATCATTTCATGATATCACCAACATGCAGTAGCTTAAATTGTAAATTCATTAATTGAAAATTTTTTTAAATTACCAATTCCATATTTTTGTTTTCGATTACGGAAGACTTTTGGAACTTGTAGTATTTTTAGTGTCACTAGAAGGCATTATTTTTTATTTAATGTGGATATAATGGAGATTAATTTTAGAGAGCCGCCGTTCATTGTTACATTAATATTGAATTTACAAAATGATGTTTTAATAATGCCTTGGAGCTTACTTACAGTGTTAATCTTACTTTGGGTATGTACAGTTGGTTTTTTGGTATTCAAATATGTATGTATTCTATGTACAATTTACGTAAACACAACTACATCGATATTATAAAGTTCTAAATGTATTACCTACATTTGCCTAATTAATTGTAGTTCTTATGATGTCCTACCTTATTTTTGTAATTTTTCAGCCAATTATTTTCTTTTCATAACTCATGATCTGACCGCTAAAGTTTGTATTCTCAAAATCCAAGTATGAAACTTCATTACTAACTCAGCTTAAGAAGTTGACAATAACTTATGTTAGTAAGTTAACCCTAAGTTTGATAAGTCGCACTATCTGGCACAGATACACTTTGGGCTCACAAGCAGTCATCCATTAAACCGTATAAGATCTGGTACAATATTGTTATTACCTTAGTATTTACCTATATACTAGGCTCTGTACAACCTTTTAAGTCAATAGGTGGTCACTTGAAATTTTTATTAGTAGATGACGGACTATACTGAAACAGATAAGTATACAGGGTGTTCTGTAACGTCGTCGCCATGTAAAATAGAAGCTACTTGTCGCAGTACACTATTCGTCCAGATGTAATCCGACAAAGTGGCAATGGTTATTTTGTCGCGTTGAATGTGAATAGTTCTGTTTTGTACAATATAATAGCGCGAATAAAATAATGCAGTGCGTTTAGAATGTGAATTGTTCAAAAAGTTAAAACTTTTCACCTCCAAGGCGACGATTTTTATTATGCACTTGTATTATACGTACGCTATTATACAAAATATGCATAAGGAAAAATTTTGTAATCGGTACAGCTTTTGATATAGAAAACGATTTTGATTTAAGAGTTGGGTTTGGTTGACGTCCAAGATTGGATCACCGAGACTTTGATAATTATAATACATTTTATTTATTTGTTTAGAAAATGGCGATTTAATTCCTTATAATGTGTATATTCTATCAACTAGTGCAGTTTATTATGCAAATTATGATGACGTTTGTTAAATTAAATAACATTGAATCGAATACATACAATTCAGTAAAATTTGGAAAGAAAATATAGTTCTGAAGTTGCTAGTTGGGTATAAGCTACAATTACATTTATTGATCGGTTGCTGCTTTTATCATTTGTTTTATCAAAGTTTGATAAAAGCTATAGTGTTTACAGTTTACTATTACAAGTACCCATATCGTTTGGAAGAAGCTCTCGAATTTGCAAATTTGTGATCGATAAGCAAGTTGCCACATTTTAATATTTTTGAATTAATCAGCGCCTATAATTTAAAACAAAAAATAATCGCTAAATTAAAAAAAATGTTTGATAATAATTAGGTGTTTCATTAAACCATACCTCCTTAAATTGTTGGTGGTAGTTGAATGTTTAATAAACTTATTATTGTGAGTGTAGCGCGAACATCGAAGCTTTATACAATAGGACGGAACCTCTTTACACACCTGTCATTGTGACGTCAAATTATAAAATATGTTATTCAAGTTGTATTATATACACTGTCAAATTACAGTTTCCGGCTTTAAATAATGGTTCTTAAAATGCAGCAAAATAATTTAAATTAATTGAGCTTAAAATCTAGAACGCTAATTTGGCTAAAGAAGAACAGTAAATTGTATTTAATAATATTCAAACATTATTACATAATGAAAATAACTTGCGCTTCATCATTTAATAACAATTTAATTTTTAATTAGATAGGTACGTTAATTAAAAAGTAAAAATTAGCCGAGTTATGCTTTAAACTTCAGGTAGTGCAGTTTTATTAATTTTATTTCTTGGCAATGGAATTCTTCTAAAATAAAGGAAATGTAAGATTATTTGACTCAAGATTCGAGATTTAAAATTATGATATTATTAAACCTCTAGTAATAATCGCCGAAATTTTTCATAATAACACAGTTATTATTATTTTTACTTCATTCACATTGTTAGTAAATTATTTAAAAATAGAGTTTATTAAGAAATATTTCCTGGATAGTGTTCATTATTGCAGAAATTTAGTGTGTAATTAAAAGACAAAAAGGATTATACGCAGCACGCTTTTATGAACGTCAGTGACCCAGCAGAAAACAAAAACTTAGCATGAGTTTTTGCGCTGCTGAAATTTACGGAAGCAAAATAATGTTCAAGTCGTTTGTTTGATATATTAAAATTAACCAAAAGCTTTGTGAAATACTTTAAGGTATTCAAAATTTAATAATTTTCCTTACTTGGTGAGGTTTGATTTTCATTAATAAGTCTTAATTAATAAAGTTGAATAATTTTCTTTCGAATAACGAAAATATTTCCACAACATTTCATAAAGCCATCCAAATTTAATTTTGAAAATTTTAAACTTTGGATTAAATTAACTCATCGGAGTGAGTAATTGGCAAACTCAACCTATTGCAAAAGTAAGTTGTCATGAGTTCGAATCCTCACTATAATGTCCAATTTAAATTTTTGACTAATATTAGTGAGCAGAACGAGTGAAAATAGGTTTGGTGAAATACAACGTTGTAATGACTCATTTCCGTTTTGGCAAAATAGAATTAATCTAAAAAAGATAAAAAAGACATTATTACCAAGACGTGTGCAATTTTAATTTTATGGTAATTTAACTAAAATCGTCGACCAGTGTTAGCTAACCTCTCTTGTCGAATGCATTTGCTTAAGATCGAAATCTAAACTACACTAGTTAAATCCACTTTTTATACCACGTTGAAAATAGAAACCTCAGCAAATTCAAATTTTTCGTTTATAAATAATATACCCCATTTTTACGATATTTGAATGAAATAAAATGTTACTTGCAGTTATGTATTTATCAAAAAAATTCTTAACCAAGTTATTTTTTTTTTTACAATGGGGAATAATAAATTACGATTTATTTTACCCCAAAATAATTTTTCCTGCTAAACGCCTTCCAACCAAATCTTTTAATTTACATTTTGCAATACATGAAATTGCATCGCATGTTCAAATGTTAGTCCCCTTTTGTATTTTTTATGTTACTATAGTATTATTTAGAAGTATACTTCTGTCATCATCATCTGTTTCTTTCCAAAGAAATATATTTGGACTAAAGTATTAATCACAATAATAGTGTAATAATAATAATAATACAATAATAATGTGTAATACTACACAATAATTAATAGTGGGTATATATTTTTAGTTAATTTCTGTTTAGAATTCGTTTTATTTTGTAAATTAGATACTACGTGGATTGCAATATCATAGCATTGCTCTGCACTGAATTCAAATAGCTCTGAGTGATAAGGTAATAATTTACTGCATAAACCATTGTATCACAAATAATCGTACTTATATCACTTTACTAACTTGGAATTTAAATGAAAGCTGAAGGCCATTTACCACTTTTTTTTACCGTAGCGTGCAAAAGTTGACGATTTTGCGCGGCTATTGCTCGGAGATTATTGGTGTAATCTAAAGAGAAACATGCATAGGATTTTTTGTTGAAAGTTTATATACCTTTAATTTTGTATGCTACCGTTTATGAAAAGAAATGGGTTTGGCACACAAACCAGATTTTGATACTCAATTTACAAATTTAAGGGCACTTGGTGATCTAGAGGTAATTTATTTTACACTTGTTATAAATTTTTCCTGACCAGTAACAAAACTTATTAAAAACAAAACACTACATTAGCATCAATTTGACGTTAACACCGCGATATATTATATTATTATATTCTTGATGATATTATAATGTCAGTAAAAAACACATTATTATAACACCTTGAGTACTGCATGGAAAAAATTGGTAATTTTTGGACAGAAAAGTCAATTTTATCTGGTTCATAATATTTATGCACAACGGTCACAAAATGCTTACTTATCCATAACAATAGATTATATTATAAGGTTTGTTCCAACCAACCGAGAATGCTGTACGGTCATGCTCATAACGCAATAGGTAAAAATCATCTCTTTTTATCTATTACTCAGAAGCGTGACCGTACATTGTACGGTTTCTGGGATGGTTGGAACAAACCTTATATGTATAATATAAATAGATGTTATAAACACTCATATATAAGTTCCAAGACAGAAAAAAGCACTTTTGCAAAATTTGTGCAAACTCGAATTTCCGAATCCTAAAAATTTTAAGATATGATTTTAATTTTATTCTGGTGCGCTATGAGCACTGCGGCATTCAAATAAGTGTTAATATAGCATCAAAAACTTAACTGGGTAATTAATTTATGTGTAGTATTTAATTAAGTATTTTATAATACGAAATATTTATTTACATTGTTTTGAATTTACGCATTATAATGTGATAAATCAATATATTTATTACCATGTTACACATAGAAGCGAAAATATTCCAAAATCTTTTTTTTTTAATTATAATTATCAAATAAAGGGTAAGCGAAGCAAACAATTTTAATTTTATTGTTTAATTTAGTATTTATTTAAATTGGAACGTAATTTTCAGTAAATTTACATTAATACATATCGCAAAAATAGAATACAACGTGATAATAGGATATTTCCTATGTTAAATTGCTTTTCTTTGTTTGTTTCTCATTTTTTCATATTTTACAGAGTGTTCTTAAATGCTAAAAAAATTTGTTTGTTTCGTATAATATATTCTAATTGACATAGTTTTTGAGTTAGGAGTTGGCAAAATGTGAACTGCTATTGTTGCCTTTTTTAGGAATTTTTATTTTGAATCATTTTAAACTTTTGAAAAGAAACTAATAACTGTGAAATTGGTCTGAATCATGCAACACAATGTGTATTTTGACATAATACAATGAGGAGCACCTAATAGAATGTATCATGGGTGGATTCTCGAACTTGATCACTTCCAACTACATATAATTTTGTTTCAATGGTTTTGCACAAATATTTTTATTTAAATTTCATTTGTTGTTTTGTATAAATAAATTTGTTCAAATCTTTTGTTTTCAATCTTTTCTTTGTAGAAGTTTATGTACTTTACAGAAGAAGAATAGAGTAGGTGGTAATTCTTTGTAACGTACTTTCAGATATAGCGTACAAAATTACAAACATAAATTACGAAACATAATTATAACCATAATAACTTACGGTTCCTGATGGCACGTTATAAGCGGGTTCTACTGTACATATATATGTTAAACTTTTCTGTAAAAAGTTAACCAAGGAAACACTTTCGAAAAATTTGGTTTGGGAAAACTCGGTGCAATGAACAACTTTTTAAGTAGTAAGTAAAATTTCTGTTCCCGTAAAGGAGCGTCCATTAATTACTTAAGATTTTTGAGTGCCCTTTCCACCTGTAAAGGTCTGTAAAGTTTTGTAAGATTTGGTCAATTTCTTCTGTCCTTACGTAATGATTGGAATTTGAACCTCTCCACCATAGAATTTGAAATTTAATTTTCTACCTTCAAACTTATAACGATTTTTTTAGAATTCCTATTATAAATTGTCAAAGTGTTTTCTTAAGAAAACAATTTTAAATTACCTAAATAAAATAAATAGCTACCATGTCTTTCATCATTTCATTATAAAATAGTTTTTGAATTTATAATTTAACTTTGCTAGAAGTACAACTTGAAGCTGTACTTTAGTGCAAAAGTACAAGAAGTCACAATTTCTTCATTTTGGTATATTATGTCAGTTTGTATGCTTTCTTTATTGTCGATAATATTACATGTTTCAGTGCTGTACTAAATGAAACATTGATCTCATAAAAATCACTCATATTTTGACCACCCTATACACTTTAAAACTTTTGCTATATTTTTTACTGCTCGTTTTGCGGACTCCTTTTTTATTTTCCAGTCGATTTTTACAATTTATGTATTTTAATCTTGTATTGCATTATCGTATAAAATTTAATTTTTTCGAATTTTACATTATACCCACATAAAAAAAATTTCTAAATTGTTGCCAAACTTAACCAATTTTTTGGAAAAATTTAGTCGGTTTTTTTTCATAATTAGAAAATATATTATCTTAAAATTCCTTGTACTATTTACATAACTACGGAAAATTGCAGTGATAATATTAGGTGTATGTAGTGTGAAAATTAGTCAATGCAATTGGCTCCAAATTTCGCAAGTGGGTGGTGTATTGAAGTATTTGAAAATATATTACTTACAGTTGTTTTTCAACTGAGTTTTGATAACAGGTATGTTTATTGATCATTTTATAATAATATCAAAATACAAGAATTAAAAATATCTACCATGTCAATGGCCAAAAAAGATAAATCGTTTGAAATAAGTGGAAGTATTTACTAAACAGATTATATTTTTACCATTTTTGTATTATCCTAATACAATAGCAGATTTCGAACAAAATTGGATATCAGTATCTTAAAACTAATCAAACGTGAAGTTGTATTTCATGGTGTTTAAATAAACTACCATGATAGAATTGTGAAAGAAAGAATAACGGATAAATATTTTTGTGTACAATTTTGTTTTTTGTTTCTACAGCAAAACATGTAGGAAGCTACACGATTTACTAAATTTGATACGAAGAAAGTAAAATTTATTATTTATCGAATCCAATCGAATTATTCTTCCATGATCGATAGTTTTGTCAATTCGTTCCAAGTATTATCTCGAATATAATAATTAAATACTTTTCTTTATTTCTTTTATAATCTTTTTCCATTTTAAATTAGTTGTGATTATTTGTTTTTAATTACATGTATTTTTTACTATCGAAGTGTCAAGTTACGTTTTTATGAAATGTATAACATTTCCATATTCATTTATACCTTATCTATTTTTTGTTTGTTACAGTATTAATTACCGAAACAACCTGACAAGTGACAACATAAATATAACTTATCCTTCCTGCATTAGAAAAAATTGACAAAACTGTATAAAAGTACAGTTATTTTCCCCAATTAATAAAAAAAAACAATAATGAACTAAACTGATGTGTTGTACTGTGCACACTTTACAAGCGGCCGCTGCAGTGCGGTCGCCGCATAAGATAAGCGCAATTTTCAGAGTCACATAATTACAATGTATTAAAGGGCAACAAATTTAAAGTTAACTTTGTTTTGTTAATGGTATTTTGGTTATAATATTAAGTTTAATCGTAAAGGCTATTGCCATACGAGGAGATACATATTTATTTAAAAAATTTAGGAACAGCTGTCAAGATACGCTGCTTTCAGCAACCTGTCGTTTCACCTGGCCTTTTCCAGCTGCACCCCTACATATGGCGTTTTTTATTTCCGTAATAGGTATATCCCTTCACATAATAGCAACTGTTCTGATAAACATACCTGGTGCATATTTGTAAGAATGCATGCACAATCCTAAAAGTGTACTATGGTTATTTAAGAAGCATTCTAGTTTATTCATAACTACGTTGTGTAGGTGTTTGAGTATATTTAGTAAAAACACCTACAACGTGTTTCACCTAGGAAGAAGTTATATTTACGGAAAATTAAATAAATGAATTATTATGTAGGTACCATAATATATTATTACATACAATGTACCATCTATCATCCTACATCACAATTATTTAATTTCACTTTTTCTATATTTTATAATAGAATTACCTATGTGAACTGCATATATGGGAACTCTCATTGTTTAATGAAAATTTAGCAAACTTTTAAAAATTAAGATCCAACCTAAACAATGTATATTGTTAAAATTGATGAGACGTAGTAAAACCATCTGGTTCTTGTATCATTATCGTTAATTGAAAATTCCTTTTGATTTGCAGGTTAAAAAAAGGTTTCGCCACAATACACTACACGAAAATCGGCACAAATTATTTATTAATAGTTCACACCTTGTGAGTATACTATTTTTTTTCGAACTACCGATTACACCTTTTTGAAGCATAAATGAATACACTTATTGTAAATAAAAATATAATATCACACGAGTTGTTTTAATATTTTAAATAAATATTTATAAGGAGCCACTCGCATTATGTTTTAAAATTGTTAAAAGAAATAATAATAATAATCGACAAATGCCGGTGTAGTAATACTTTGTATTACAAATTTTGATATAATTGTTGCCAAACATGACACGATTGCCATATTTTTCCATTGGAGTAATGGAAGTGTTTTTTCTAAATTGCAACTTTATTATTAAACAGGAAATTTAAATTGAAGCGAATAAAAACTTCCTGTCTAAATTTAATTTGTTAATTTTGAAATTTAGCCGCACTACCAACAAAAATAAATTAATGTTTTAAAAACAAAAAGTGGTCACAATTCCTGTGAATATTAATGAAATTTCTGTCGGTATTCGATTTTACAAAATAATATTTCCTATTAATTTTTAATTAATATATTCTTTTTGTTTGTGCATGCATGACCACGTATATAATTACGACCTTTTATAATTTTTAATAAATATTTATTAAATTAGTTTTCCATGTGCTTAACTTTTAACTAGCTAATTTCTATTGTAATTTTGAAGGGAATTAAATATTATTTTGCTGTGATATAATTTGTAATATATAGGTATAAACACGATGAATTGCTAAATATGGATTTGAGGGCTAAATTACTTGCAAGAGTTTTAGTAGAAAGTTAATTATAAATTTTGAAGTTCTATATATTATACCTGTGTAGGTACTCTTCCAAGTAACCTTATTCTCGGTTTCAGAACCCGCAGTACAATTTGTATTAAAATTAATCAACGGTACAATAAATATACCTCCATTTGCAAAAATTATATAATATAGTAAATAATTAATGTATGTTTATCAAAACGTCAATTTTAGATTGTATTCCATATTTATAATAATATTTAATACCGCCGATATTCGTTATTGTAATTATTAATTTAAGGTAATTTTTAAAAACTGAAAAATATTAGGGTTAAAGGAATGAGAAAAAAATTTTTTCTGAAGAAATAATACGGAAAAATATCAACATTTACTAGGTACCTATCTCAAATTAAAAATAAGCGTAAAAAAATAGACGTCAGCCTACAAATTGGCTTTACGAATGTTTTGAAAGATAATGCAACAAATAATTTTTAAATGATACATACTTTATTATTATCAAGTCAAATTTAAAAAAATTTAAAATCTCTTGAAACTACGCCAAAATTACAAATATAACACAATGGTTTTATGATTACAGGGTGAAATTGTCCGAAATTGTCAGAAATTGTGTATAATACAACTTGTATTTTTATTACAACTAAAAATTTACCAATAGACTATCTAGAACTGCACCAAAATACTTTTAGAACTAAAAATGTAGTTATCATAATATAAAATTTACCTACCCTTTTCTTTTGCTTGTAAATGATTTAAAACTCTAATGTTGCTTTAACTATACCTAAAATTGTAATAAAATTATTTTAAGAAGTAATTCAAATATGTTTTCAATTTAACCCCAAAAAGGATGAAGTTGAAAACCAGATCTTTTAATTTTTTCTTCAACTGTCATTATCATCAGGTATCTATTCCATTTGGAATATGCCTACTTCTTTTGGAAGTCTTTACGATTAATTTCTTCTTCTCTTCTTTAACTTTACTATAGATCAGTTGATCTGTTTATTTCCAACATCTGCGTCGTTTCATATCATCTGTGAGCATATTAATTGCTTAACATCCGATAGGTAGTTTGCTAGACTGGCCTCCAGACGAGCCTGTAACCCTGGTTTTTATGTGAATGATGGCAATTCATTAACCCAGGAGGACCACCGGCTTAACGTGCCTTCCGAAGCACGGAGACTAGTCATAAGAAAGTTGCCCTTCTCCGGATTTGAACCCGGTACCTTGCATTCGCAGTTGATCGCGTTACCTACAAGGCAAATGACCGTCTCTGCGATTCATTTACCAAGGTGAATCACTTCTCGTTTTCTCCTCTTCGATACTCTAGATCGATTTCACCATAGCGTGTAGATGCCCACTGGAAGGCCGAGCTAAGAAATTCTGTCTAGTCCGCGATTTGAACTCAGAATTTCTGCTTTGTACTCAACTAGCGTTTGGAGGGTATTCCATACCCCCAAACCCCCGGTCTCAAATATCGACATAGCTTATACTCTGTTATTGATTTCAGTAAACCCTAACCTTCCAAATAGTTATACCAACATGTAAAGGTATCGGGATCGAGTGGTCTTTTTTACGTTTTTCAACTGTAAGATTTAAATTTTTTGTCGAATTTATCTTAGATAGTATTAAACACATCGATGCTCATAATTTTCCATATAAAGTAGGTTCCGTTTTTATTTCCTTTGAACAGAAATATCCAATCGAAGTTAAAAATTGTTCATTTTAGTTTTATTTCAAGAACTGCATTTTACATGTGCAAAAAATTGATAAGTTTACACATTAAAATATTTTTTGTAAAAGAAACGTACAGTTTAATGTGAAATGCAAACCACTGCATAAATAATTTAGTACCAAATGGGAATCGACCTTTAATGCTATAGTCCAAAGCCCAAATTAAAATTATTAATTATTACTGACTATTACAGTAACTACACAATCATACCAACTATCTGTATACAGTAAAAAAAATCTAGAACTAATTTTGTGATAGTAATGACGTTTTTAAAGCTTTAAAACTTCATACATTTCTGTATTGGAAAACGCAAATGACTACAATCAAGTCGTGGATTTGAATCTTACTTTAACTATTAATAAAACGAACTTATACAATTTATTAAAAAAAATATGCTCAAAATTGTTTGTAATACAAAAACCGCACCTAAATAGTTAATACGTTTAATATTTTGTTGGTTTTTTATGAAAATCAAAATCGATTATATTTCTATTAGTTGCACCCAGATTTCTGTTTGTACATGCTATCAATGTTATTATTAATTTTCATAATCATATTTCATTTGTTTGTGGAATTTAATATACGAATGTTTTAAGTCGGTTAAACCGAATTATTAAAAGTTCAGTGCTTGGTTACAATTTTAATAAACTTTTGATAAGCTTCTTCGTTGTTATTGAGTTAAAAGTACCGTTGTATTTAGTGGTCAAGGGTTTTAATCCGTAAAAGTAATTTGGGTATATACAGTAGAACTCAGTTAAAACGTACATTCGTGTTTAAAAAGGCGTACTTTGTAACGGAATTCTACTTGAAATTTTAAGTCACCGAATAAGTGTGAAGTCAGCATAAGAAGTACATAAGTGAACGTATTATTAACATTGACAATTTATATTAAAATTGGCATCGAGAAATTTTTGCATGTACACTTTCCAATGTCATGTTGTCAACCTAGGTATTTCTTATGCTCACAGCCATTATGAATCCACACGAAGTGCAAATATGAAAGAATTTTACCCTAAAATAGCATAAACGTTTTTGCACAATAATAAAAATGTGACATGGATTTATATTGTGGATGCGCTGCATGCACGTTTACTCTGTATACAAAACTGAGGACTTGTAATGGGTTTATCCTTTAAATAAAATGGTTTATTCGTAAATACCGTACAATAAACAATATGGTAATTTTAATTAATATACTACGTCGTATTTATCATTAAGTTCAGTAGTACATTTTTTGTTAATATTTGAAAATATGTACCTTATAGCTGTAAATCTTTTTCCTGCTTCTAGATTTCCAAGTTTCTATTTTTTCCTTGACGCAAATATACGAATAGTATTTTCTGCATGCACGAGGGTAGCAGGTCGATAGCCTCAGTTACTCACCCCATTGTATACCTACCTAATAATCAAATATCATAAAAAATTACTATAATATTCCCTTCGTAATTTTTGTTTAATCTTTGAAGAAAGTAACCCTAAAAGTTACTTTATAATTATGAAATATTTTAAAAGCCTTTAAAAATACATTAAATTTATTAATAATAATTATAGAAAAGTTCCTCACAACAGGTAAAAGATTATTTTATATTTCACGTAGAATATTCGTCTAAAATTGAATTCAGTATTGCGTAACCGCTTCTAACACAATCGTAATTTGTTTTTAAATTCGCGCATAAATTCATAAATTTATTTGCAACTCGAAGATTACATTGCATATTTTGCAATGTTTTCATGTAGGTATTTCGGTAGGTATGTGAGATGATTATTATTGGTAATTTACATTTCACATTGCAATTAAGCATTTCAGACATTTAAAAGTTTCACTTTTGCAAAGAACAATAATTTAAAAATGTTAGATTTTTACTGCTTAACTATATTATGCATTTATATTACAGCTGCGAATTCCTAATGTATTTTTGTATACAGGTAGGTAGGTACATTATGAATTAATCGGTCAACGGAAGTTGATGAAATTTCACGGTATGATTCCCATGTTGTTTCTATTGTTTATTGTTAGCAAAATGGTAATGGTAGTTTACGTATTTTGTGTAAAATCTTTTATTCAAAAATGTGTGTCTTATGTAAGCGAAATTTGTGTATCTCCGTAGCCATTTATGCAGATTAATGACACAACTACTATTAGAGCGAATTCGAATATGTAGTAAATACAGGTCCATGCATACATAGTAGATGGAATACCTAATGTACTTTTTTTAGTTGCATTAAGTTGTAATATCCAATTTATTAGCATAAAATTTCTGTAGTTGATTTTTGAACTGCATTGTGCTATTATACAATATCTATACATCGAAGCCATTGAAGCGGATGCGTATTTCGATTTGACCGGAAGTTGTCTATAGAACGGAAATCGCATTGATATATCGACGTGGGAACAACTGTAGAATTTAAGTTTTTGACTGAAGAATTGCCATTTTATTAGAAATCGTAGTTATTGTTGCAATCATAAAATAATAAATTATAACCACATAACTATATTTTACACCTTCAAGTCGTACACAAATAATAATTTAATCATTTAGGGACAGTAGATTATTCCCTACATTAAAACGTAACAAGAATGAATTATATTCTGTTATTCAATTTAGTTAGTAGTAGAAAATGGGTTTTTGCTGACATCTAACAATGGTTCAACGTACTTCATAGTTAATATTTTTGATAATTTAAAATTTTCCGCTTTTGTAATAAAATTAGTAAACTTAGAAATTATTTTCACGGCTATTTCTCGTCTGAAAGTCCATCCAATGCCTAAATTTATTTTAACCAAAGGTAATTAAATATATTATTTTGATCTTATACCATGAGCTAGTAATTATATTTTTTGAGCATCTAATTAGCTTCGTGGGTTTATGTTCAATGATGCATCAAGTTGTTGATTTCACGGCTATACGCCAACGTTAATTGATGTGGCAAACTGCATCATCTATTAATAAATTTTTTATATCGAAATTTTTTCCTGTTAATTACTAAAAATAATATTCTTACGGGTATAAATAGTATACCTATGGCCGAAAAACTAGCTATTCAATATTTTTAATTTGATTTTTTTGTAAACATTTTCGTAACAAATCCAATCTTTTATATTTTAGTCAATGAAGAAGATAACGTCTTTATGTATAATTTGAACAAAAACTATTAATTTCATTAATTTTAGAAATATATTTTCTAAATGAAATAATTGATTTCATTGTTAGTTTCTGTGCTCGAAGGTTTACTTTGATAGAACTTGAACCATTGAGTTAGAATTAGTGCCAGCTACAGTACAACCTACTATACTTTATGAGAATTATAGGGTTGTTTGCAACGGCACCTTTGATGCTGAAGTGTTATTTTCCAGTTTTCTTTTAAAGTCATTGATGTTACGAAGACAATTTGTATTTCTTATATCAACACCTGTATCTCTACAGTAAATTATACCTACACATCTTACTCTGATACATTTAAATTTGCACCCTTTCATCCTTCATTGAAGACATTCTATAATTTAAATAAATCATTTTTAGCTTTCAGTAGTGCGATTTTAACGCGTCTGCTATTAATCTGACGTCACAGTTTTGTGGTCAGCCATTTCACATGTTGACATAAAACCGATTTTACATCAAACTTTTTTTTAAATTACTACCAAATCTACACAGTTTGCAAGCGCGATATATCAAACAAAACAGCTGTGTTTATGTTTCTACGGCCGGTTCTACCCACATGATTGGGCTTAATGATCCGCGACGTCGAACGACTACAACATAAAATTGCTACGATTGGATACTTGACTTTTTGTTGGTTCAATATATTGAAGAAATCAGATTACTGTTAAAATTACTCAATGAAGAAATTGTTTACCTGCAAGTTTCCCAATGATGCTCTTTTAAATAAAGGTGACCCAGAGCGCAAAAATGTTTTCTGTAGCTGTCTTAACACAAAACGATCATAAACAAAAAGGGATTTGCCATTATTAATTATTTAAAAGAAAATAATTGCAACCATTTAAGTGTGCTGAAAATGCCAAAAGTGCAAAACAAATGTACAACTTTGTTGTAAAGCACTCGCATCTGAGATTCAAAACAACTAAGAAGCTCAACTGTGAAAATACAAAAGTTAAGAATTTTTAGTATAAAGGTAGCAAAGTGTAACTTTTTGTGGTGGAAGTCTTAGAGAAGGTATAACTCTTTATGACAAAAACATACGGTGTTACTTTGTTCGTCTCTGACAGGAACGGTTTTATTTGCCACCGTATTAAAATGAAACTTTGACCTTGTGTACCTAGTTACGAAATGATATGTTTTATTGCCGTTTGAAGATAATTGATACTTTTTTAATTCAAAATTCTTTTTTCGATGTTATACAATTGCATAAAAAAAGATGAAGCTTTTTACTAACTTCTGGAATGGCAGAAATACAAAAATATAAACCTTTTGCAAAGAATTACTAAATATGACGTACGAGAATCTGACAACAAGAATGATAACCTAATTTTCTTGACGTAGATGTAGGTTAAAAAATTGTCTCATGAAACTTAAACCACAAGCCACAAGGCAGACTAGGCGAATTAGAATTCCAAATTTAGGTAAAATAAACATTATAATAACAGAAATATGTTCAAGTAATTTTTTGATCTTAATTAATATAATAATTCGGGGCTTATTAAAACAATTAGTCTTGAAAGCAACATAGTCTTTTCACAGTAATAATAGCCGAGATAGCTTATAAAAAATACCTACCCTCTTTGTGCTACGACATGCAAACTGAAATATATTTACTTTCAAAGTTAGGTTTGTTGTTTTTAATTAATTAATTTGGTGTCATTTTTAAACCTTATTTTTTCGACGTTTTTTTTTTATTTTACTTTTACTTAAATATTAATTACACACCTGGAATGCGTTCTAGAATCATAAGATTTGTTGAGGATCTTACACACGGACATATCCCTGCTTTATGCTGTATAGTTTTTCCAAAGTTAGTTGGCAGGGTAGAGTAGATGTGGAGGGAGAACGTGTCGTCGTGTAGGTACCCCTTAATAAATATTGATACCTTTTCTCCAATAACAGAGCTGTTCTTGACCTTATAAACAAGTCTTTTTTTTAAAGGTGGGTGTGATGGATCAAGCTTGTTTAATGTTCATTTTCCGGAAACCCAAATTTGTTGTTGATACATATTATATAATAATGTAGCTCTACAGGACTAGGAAGTCCCTTGATTGTTCTATAAGCATTTAATACCCTAAAACCTCAAAAAGGTTGCTCGCATCTTGTGAGGAAAACACGGTCGTAAAAATTTCGGCATAACTTGGTCGGGGTTTGATCCCATGCCTACGGTATAGCAATTCTACGTTCCGATCAACAGCATACGACCTTACAGCTGTTATATGTAAAATATAAAGATAACAAACAGATAAAAAGTGTTATGAAATTGTAATATTTTTGAAAAATGATAAGGTATTAAAGGACTGCAAAATTTTTTTTTACTAACGATGTATGGCGCTATTTCATCGCTACGTAGAATCATCAGTTTAGAGTAAAGTAGGCTTATCTAAGTATATTATTATTATTTTTTTTTTGTATTTGAAATTCCGTATTGACCAGTTTATTATTTAGGTGAAAACAGGAAATTTCTGTTGTGGTCAGATCCGACTAAAAGCTTCATGTTTTAAAGTATTCATCAAAATTAAGTCGTTGGCATTATATTATGCAACTTTTCAGATGTACTTTCAAGCCGGTCCTGGACAGAAGTTTAAGGACAGGGAAGCTAGAACTGACCCCTGGGGCAGACCATTACACAACCCTCTTTCTTTACTAATTTTCTCCCCCAGTATCGCAATAGTTCTATCAGAACTGAATAAAGTCTTTAAAAAATGATTATGGATTGAATTGCTTTAGAAGAATAAGATACAAAAATATATAGGTGCTATAAATGAAATACAAATTTTTGTAAAAAAATATATTTTATAGTGTTAAGTGTTTTTGCGAATGGTAAATTAATTGTTAAAAAAAAACAACATTTAAATAACATTTTTACTTGGTTAGTATATTTTCCAATTTAGATAACTAATAAAATTCTAATATTTCCTCCCCTGATAGGTGCCCGCAGGAAATGTTACAGCGTTTCAAAAGACAGATAGATGAAACCTTAAATAATGTGAGGGGAACTGTTGGTCTTTTAGGGTTATTTTAGATTACAATCGTCATTACAAAATATAAAATAATTTCATTCGAGATTCTGACCCATATCCGCATTTCTCAGTCAGCTCCTTACCACTGTACCAAGCTATAGAAAATGAAACTTGAGTTTAGTTTTTTAATTATGATTTTTTGGTTATTATAAAAGCTTTTACATTGAAATTTGAAAAAAAATGATTTATACACTCACACCAGTAGCTCCAAGATAAACGATGTTTCAAAAAACCCTATAAGCTAAGCTCTCTTTTTTGTTATATTCAGTTCCTACATCATAAAGAACGCTTTAAACTCCAAGGATTAAATTTGCTTAATTCTAAATTAGTTGATTTTTTATTTATGTACACATGCGTGTTCTGAAGCATTTCGAGCATAAAATTTGAGAAAATAAGATGTATCTATCGTACAATAAATAATACTAACCCGGGAAGAGAAGTGCTTAAAAATTTAATGACAGTGCTTCTTCTCTTCTGAGTTAATCTACCGAATATACGCTGCATATTTGTTTTTTCAATTTTTAGAGCGTGAATTATGTCTACAATTGTTGTAATTACTTATCAGAAATGTTGAGTTTATTAAATGCAATCTAGCAGCTATTCAACTTAAATCATTTGTACCTATCTTAACATTGAGATTTAATCTTGTCAAACGATTTCAGGGAACCTAACCCAAATTGCTTTACACTTAGCTGTACGTTAGTTTCGGATAATCTCTCGAATCCGCATACATATAACATGCTTCCTTGTTATTATGTTTCGGTTTTCAGATTTTTTTACGCAGCGATAACATCTCATATTAATTATGCCTAAAGCTTGTAAAACAATTAAGTAACATTATAATATTTTTATGAAAGCAGTATCTAGGTGGTTTTAATGGTTTCGAATAAAAATTATTAGCACTAACTTTTTTATTATGAACTGAATATTGCCCCTAGATTGTGCGATTGTAGTTTATTACAGGTGTGTATAAGTAATCTGTAATACTTACCAGCATAATATAAAATATAGATTTTTACATTTACTGCACATTACTGAATAAAATTACTTACTATAATTAAAACAAGGGGGGGGGGCTCCATGTTTATAAATTACTAAAGCAATATACTATTTAAAATAAACATATAAATAAATTACTTTTGTCTAAAATTCGATATAAAGGTATAAGTAATAAAAAAAATTTGGTGAATATACTGAAATTGAATCTACAGTTCTTGCCATGGAACTTTGGTGTTCCGTTGTTGCACACCTGATCATACATAAGCAATGTCATTGGTTATTTAAGCAAATGAGTAAGTGGTAGTCTAGGTCAGGGGTGGCCAATAAGCTAATCGACGAATTTTGGTTGATCTCTCGCGATGTCTTAACTTCCATAGTATGTACATATTTCACACTTTTCTCATCCCACTTATAATACACCTCTGACAACAAGTCGATTTTATGTATGTACACAAAAGCTGGTCATCCCTGGCTTAGATTATACATAATTACTTAATAACAAAGTTTCATGGCAAGGACTTTTTTGTTAGAATAAATTATAAGACGGGGTGAAATTGACCTAATTTAAAAAAGTCCCCAATTTAACTGCAACTTGTGCTGTAAAAAAGTAGCGCTTTTTTTTGCTATTTTTGCTTATTTAAAACATAATACTATTATTGTTCTTTTTATTTTGACGTATTTAAATTTCTATTTCTTTTGTTTCAGGTAAGCAGTAATTAACATTATTATGTCTACTTAAAATTTGTAAGTATGTACCTACTTTTAATTTGTATAAGAAAATTTTTTAAGTTTTATGAGTGAATTATTATTAGTGTTTGAGGACGAAGGTCAATTTTTAAAATTCATAGATTAGAGGTGTGTAATTTTAAAAATTTTATTTTATAATAAACATTTATTTATTTCTTAAGTTTTAATGTCCATGTCACGTTGGTATTAGCACTCTTCCAACTACATTTTCATGTTCTTCAGTACATGTTTTTCGGTAATAGTGTTAAATTTTACACATAGTATATACGCTCCTTCAACTGCATTGAACATTAGCTGGAAGGTCGATGTATAAACCGATATAACACAAATTGTTTGATTTTGTTGTCATTGTCTCGACGTCCGATCCATTGTTCATAGAAGACTAGCTAGATTTCTGAGTGTTCTGAGAGCTTGGGCCGTTATTGAGCGTTTCTTAATAAAGTGGAAGCTAACTAAGGCGAAATTACTTGGGCGACAGCCTTTTAAATAAAACTCGATGATATGACATATTTTGGCTTTATTTATTAAACAAAACAAAAATTTTGATTCCAAAATCAGGACAGGACATACACACAATATTTAACACAGAGCGTGGAAGACCCAGAATGTTCGAAAAGGACATCCTGAAATAATGTAAATTAAAATAAAACATGAACAAATAAGCTGCTGAAAGACGGCGGCGAGTTCACAAAAACATAAACTTGTACATCTAGGTGACTATCCAAAGCAGATATAAAACGTTGTTATCTGTGACTAAAAATTTCACATTTGTAAGAGTTGTTATCAGTTCAAATAAGTACAGTAGTTACCAGGACCTTTCAGAGAAAATATGAGGCCTGTAGCAACCGATATTTCTCAGGTCCCTTCAACCACTTCAAAATTAATAATTATGAAGAAAAGAATATAAAATATAGAATTTCATCACGGTGAGCGATAGTAAATTGAAAATTGATACTCTTCAAATTGTGGGGCTCGATGTAGCTGTTCTTTCTATCCCCCCTTCTCCCGGAGAAGCCCTCTTAGTTTCGTCATTTGAATTTGAAGAATTTCATGAATTATTTGCATTAAATGGAAGATTTAACTAAATATAATAATAAAACAAATGGATTGCGTTTTGAAAAATGCCCGTATATGACCTTGCAATGCTCAAATAAACCCTTTTCAAATTGATTAGCCATGAGCTGTTAGTATTATTTCCAATTCATATAGAACACCAAATCGGACAATATCAATCCAGAAAAGAATTTTTGTTTTCAAACGAACAAATGTAAATAATTGACCACTTAGAACCACGAAACTAACAGTACACCATTTTGCAAAGTTGATGGAAGTTGAAGTGGTGCAAATACAACTAGCAATGTTATTGCTACATTATGGCACAGTATCGAAAATTGTTTATGGTTAACGCACTACTTTGATTGTTCTAGAAAATATGGAACAATTACGGATCAATTATAATTAACAACATTCTTTTATGGATGTGCCAGCGCTGTGCAGAATAGGAGGATCTAATTGGAAGAATGCTACCTGCCAACGAGATATAGGCCATATGGACGATATAATTAAGAAAATTTATTCGTTTAATAACATATTCTAATGTTGTATAATGGAACTAATAAATTTTAAATTCAAAAAATGAATTCTACCCTGAAAACCAACGTGGATAAAATTAAGTTTCCTTTATTTGTTGGGTATTTACTTTCCAATGTACCTTATACGAAGATTTTGTTTTTATTTACTGCGGTTAATAACGTGTCAACATTTGGCTGTGTATATACACTAAATAGAAATAAAGCAACTTTGTGATTGTGAATAATAGGGGATATCATACAAGTCCAACACAATTAAGATAAATTAGTCAACAAACAACAATACTAGAGAATTATTATCCGCTTACATGAAAATTTGTTGCATAATCAAAGCAAAACTCAGAATGTAACTTGTTACGCAGGGTCACTTCAATTAAACTGTTAAAAGTAGTTGTTAAGTTTGGCCTTGTAAACTTAATGTGCAAGTTTCCTTAATTTTAGCAGTACATATATGGCAGGTAACTCCTTTTCTCTAACACTTTTATAATTATTTGGATTTCTCATTTTTACACTGATCTATATTGTCATATCCTGTCGAAAATGCTTTTTTGAAGAATAGCGGAAAAAATTGATTCTGGGCTAACGACTTTCTAATGATTTGCTGATATCAGTAGAAAGATCTAATTGTCTGGTTGTGGTTACAATACCGTAAATGTTTCGAAGAGGCTGGAAAAAGTTTATTAGGAAATAAGTTAGTTAATAGGGAGAACCAATTACTCAGTTTTGTGTTTATAACCTATTGAGATAATATTAAGAAAGCTTTTGTTTCAAAATGCTATTGTTAATTTTATAATGGGTAGATTTGTATTGGTACATCACCTACCACGCCAATTGAATGCGCGGCGAAATAATATAACAATATATTATAGTAGGTATTCTTGCAACTTTTGGAAGTTATGTGGATTCAATTATGCACTGCATAAATTTAGATTTCAAAATTAAACTTCTCTTGTAGTATTTCACTTGTATTTATATCATTAAAAATTTTCTATAAAATATGAAGCATAATTACAATTTGAAGCCGACATTGCCTAACAACTGTAATGAATGAGTAATGATTTTTCGATCCAATTATTTAAGCTTTTGTTATTTGATATCCGCTTTGCAAATAAAATCTGAATTAGTTCGCATTAAAAGGAAATTTTACGATTTTAACGACATAATTTTGATCTCAAAAGTATACACCTTAATGATATTTATTTTTGGACGCGCGTTTCTTTACTGTATTGCCAGTTTATCTACGAGGGGACTAATGCCATTTGACAGGAAGTTTTATTCAACATTTTGGAAATTATTTTACAGACGTCGAATTATTAATTTCTGCTTAACTTGAGGTCAATGTGAGCTTTCAAAAGCACTGCAAGTACAAATTTGTTACATTTGAAGCTTAGCAATGGTTTCAATTTTAAATGTCCAAATACAACTAATTGTTTTACCGCACCGATTCGTTAACATGAAAAAAAAACAAACTTGAAACCTAATCGATGACCTTATAATTTACACTATAAACTTCTGAACCGTAAGAACGTAATTACTTGTTTTACTTTTATATGGTACACAGATCATTATAACTGCACCTAGTCACCCTTATTAATTTTTATTATCTCAATTAGATTAAGAAGGCAAATTGCGCAAATCAATTACTAATTAAATAAATTATATTAAATTAGGTGTCACTCCAAGTCGAAAAATTATATCTCTGCCTTCGTAATTTATTATTTAAATTGTTATAACCAAATAAAAGTTCATTTTTCTTTAATTGGTTTTTTACAACGTTGTACAATTTAAGCAATAATTAAATTATATATATATTAAATCTAAAGTACGAGCTATATTGTTATTCAATTTTAAATTGCTAATCATTATAAATTTGAATTCAAGGTTGACGATTGCAAATAATGCACGTTGATTATCTGGAACAATGATTAAACCCACCTATATTTTTATAACGCCTACAAGAAGATTGATTTATAACAAATTAAATTTTAAAAGAAGCGGAAATTATGTAAAGTTTACAACTGATTTTCTAATTTAAAAGTTAATCTACCATCTCCACAAGGAATTGCTACAAACATGGAGTATTTTATAGTAAAGATATTATACGTTTACACAGTTAACACTGTATTTTAAAATACCTAATCAAACAATCCTAAAAATGGCGAATAGTCAAGAAATTCCTTAAGCTACGCAAACCTGCCGAAAATATTAAGAGAAATAATTAATGCTAATTTTTCGATAATACATTTGTACGATTTGCAATTCTTGAAACAATGAAAGTCGATTAAATTCTGAACAAAAAAGTTTCACGTAAGAGAAAAGAAGCTTCTTTGAGATTTTCTTCATTTTGGTTACTTTTTCTATAAATTTCCTCACAATGCTCGAGCGGGTTTAAATAGAAAATTCTAGATTATACAGGGACGTCTGGTTCTTGTGCTAATTATTGTCTCCTCTTCATAATAATTTACTTTTTTTAATATCATGGTTTTTGGGCCGCAATTCTCATATAATTTCATCAATTCTGGAAATGAAAATTGGCAGTGAGTCGCCATTGTTCTCGATGAATGGATAGATCTGTTCCATCTCTGATGTCTCTGTTCCTTCTTTTTACTTTTGCAGACCAGGAAACGAAACACATTGTTGATATGCTGCTTTACGTCGTTTCCAAACATTCGTTTTTTCCTCACTTGTTTGAAGTTTTCTTTTGTCTGTAAGCTTCGAATGTTATTAGAAATTTAGGTGGAATGTCATTTGCACAGTAAAGATATTTCTCTTTAAATTATAACGAATATCTAGCGATTCTAAATTTTCCACGGGAGTGGAAACTTGAAACTTGATTGGCGTTTAACAGTTGCTTTAATATTTTCAGGACGAGTGTACAGCACATCGCGTTATGTACGGTGATATTATTTGCCACCCTTATAATAATTAAATGTTTTCATCTTGCAATTTGTTCATTGCTTATTTTCAACGTGCCCAGTTCATCGGCTTTCATTGTTAATTACCAAATTCAGTTTGAAATGAAGGTTAAAGCTACACGGAAGAAGGCAACCACGCTCCTTTTACCTTAAAAATTTACTGAAAAACATCTTTTCAGTTATTTTAGTTTTACTATAGGGGCACTCAACGAGAACAATAATCGATTAATAGCAATCCCATTTAATCGATTTGTCACCGAATTGGAAGTGCTTTCTTATACATAACACCAGAAAACAAAACTGCTGACTACAATATAAAGTATATATTGTTATTACATAATTACGAAGCTTAATAAGAAAATTTAAAATTACTAATATGGAATCTATTAGCATCAGAACACAAAGAAAGACATTTCTCTTTCATTTTAACAGGTTAATTTCATACACACTTTTTAAAAATGGGGTTTACGCCACAAAAATTTAGCTTCAGTGAAATGAAAAAATTGTTTAATTGGCCGTGCTTGAAATTGATTATTTGAATTGGTAAAATAAAACTCATTAACATTTTTTCTGCTTCTTGTTTCTTTGATATAAATTACACTTGAATATTTTTTACACGTTTTTCCATGTGAATAAAATTAGGAATTAAAAGTCACAGTAGCGGTTTACTGTGACCACTGGCTGAAATACGAAAAGAAAATTTTAGTTTTTTTTACGTAAAATTTATTATTTACAAATTTATTTTGCTTTATTAGAATTTTTTTCTGATTTTTTAATTTAAATTTTAAATTAGTTTATCAGGTTACATAGGTACATTTAAGCTTTTCCGTTTTAAGGAATTAGCCTCTGGGGGCTGGTTTCTATAAATAGCACATTGGAACCAAATCGTTTTCTCATTGTTTGAAAAATAAAATAAAAAATTTTGGGAATGAAAATGATCGGATATTCGTAACAAGTTTCAATTATTTTAATGTAGTCTTGCTTTGTGAACGAATCCATGACTAAAATTGTAATCCTAAGGTCTGAACTTTTTTAGTCTGTGCACTTTATTGTCACTGGTTAGTTTAACTGCTAGTTTGTAAGGATGAACACTAAATCTACTAAAATAGTTTTTACTGAAATTTGTGATTTCATCTTGGACCGAATTTAAGTGTAGATCACGTTGAATCAAACTGTTGGGCACATACCATGGTGCATCGACAATCATCTTTAGCACTTTGGATTGAAACCTTTGAAACATTTCTATATTAGATAGGGAAGCTGAACCCCAAAGTTGTATTCCATACGTCGATATGGGTTTAAGTATGGATTTGTCAATTAGTAACTTGTTTTCAAGTGAGAGCCGAGATTTTCATCTCATCAGCCAGTACATTTTGGTAAGTTTGCAGCCTAACTGTTTTCTTTTGGCTAATATATGTTTGCTCCATGTGAGTTGTCTATCCAAATGCATTTCAAGATATTTAGCCTTGCTACTTTGTAGTAATTGATGTTTGTTTAGGAATACCGGTGGACACGTTCCTCTAACCATAGTGAATGTTACTTGGACTGACTTCATATCGTTCACTTTAATGCGTCATGTTTTTTAACCATTCTTGAATTTTGCCTAGATGTCTTTGTAGCATTTCTGAAGCAATGGTTGAATTTTGGTGTACTGCCAGTAGTGTGGTGTCATCAGCAAATGTAGCAGTAACAGTGTTTTTCATTGTTGGTAAGTCTGCCGTGTATAGGATGTATAAGATAAGACCAAGAACGTTTCCCTGGGGCACCCCAGAGTTAATGGGGAAAAGGGACGTGTGTTCGTCGTGATGCTTTACCAAGTAGTGTCTCATGTGTACCAGGCTGCTTGTTGTATACTTTTTGTTAGGTGTTCAGTTGCTTTGTCGATGTCGTGATTTGTCTTGAGCTGAATGTCTAGCTTTACAGTTTCATCTATAATATCTCTGAATTTTTGCCAGTTTGTTAGTTTATTTGTGAGGCAAGCGAGTTTCTCAATCATTATTATTTGTGTACTTAGAGTTACAATTATGGGGGTATGATCTGATGACGATAGGTCTAGACATGATTCTGCTTTTAAACGACTTTTACGTATGCTTTTTGTTACGTAGAAGTCTATGAGATCAGGTAACCTAGCTGGAGCAGTTGGCCAATAAGTAGGCTCACCAATTGATACGTAACTGAGATTTTTGGCTTCTAAGATTTTCAGTAGTTCACGTTTAATAAAGTGCACAGACTGAAAAACTTCAAACCTTTGGATTTGCCGTCGAGATTTTGACTCTGTACATACCTATATTATCTGTCATACCACAATTATGTTATCTATCATACTTATGTAAATCGGATTATTAACTAAACTGTAAGTTAAGAATAAAAGGAGTGCATCAGAGGATTCACTTCTACATGACATATTCACTGTATCAAATTTTCTTATTGTTTGTGAAAACAGATTGTAAATATTAATTGAAGTAAAAAAAAAATTGTAATGAATTTATAGATTACAGCTGTGAAATATAACCATAAAAATGTTTGACATTTGGCAAGCAACTTAAAAACATCCTGAAGGTACTATTGGAAAACCCTCTATTTAGATAAGGTTTCTAATAGTAAAATGTTATAAGCGTTCGTATTTTTTAATAGCAAAAATGTAGCTAAAATTTGATATAGGTACTTTCGTTTTTGTTTTTGTTGAATACATTTGTGTTTTAATATAATCTAAAAATTAAGCTTTTAAGTATTTTGGAAAATCAACGTTTTTTCTTAACAATAAATTACGGCCAATAATAATTAGAAAAGTTGGTAAAAATTACTTCCTAAGTTATAAGTTGAAATTTTCTTAGTAAAAAGCTCCATCATTTTCAATAATGGATGTCAAGTTTACATTTTACAAAGAAGACCACATCTTTCAGTCTTTAAAACTTTCCTCAAGTTATAAAGTGGTTGAAGAATTATTCTGATTTAAAGATAAGACGTGTTTTATAAACTTTTGTTCTAGTTATTGATTTTTACTTAAGGTACTTAAATAGGTATAGATATTATTTTAGTACAAAAACATTTTAAATTTTGCATATAAATGCTTTGCAAATGCCAAATTCTAACTGGAAAACTCGAATGTTTATGTGATTATAAATTTTTTAATTTGCAATTAATCATAATATTATATGTTGTGATTATTTTCTGGAAAGCTTTACTTTAAACCCATCTTGTTTTTATGTTTAAAACTTCAAAAAGGTTTGCAAAAATTAAATAAACTTGCTCGAATGTTATTTTAGCTTATATCTCTTAGTTTGTTTATTTATCAGAGTAACGCTGGAAGTTATTTTGTGTAATTATTTAATGAAATTTATTTAATACGCTTTATTGGAAGATTTTGTAGAGCTTTTACGGACTTGGATATTAAAAAATTTAAATCTAAACGTGTTTGGAGTACCCGGCGCTTATAAAACATTTTCGAGTTTTGTGCAGGAAAATCTTATTAGCAGATTAGTTTCCATTTTTATACTCGTGGATACCTGAACTTGGAAGTTTTCCCCGAACATTTAAGATCGAAGCGAATAGAAATTCTAGCTTATTCGATAGTCCTAACCAAACTTTCTCATCTTGAATCACTAATCAATTGAAAAGTAGAATTTTCGATTGAATGCGTTTAGCTAACTTTCCGTTATCTTATTTTTTGGTTGCACTACTAGTACTTGCTTCATTAAACAATTATCTTCATATCGAATAGAATGGATGTTATTATTACCGTTAGAACTACGTAACCACATTTGGTAGTTTTGTCGAAACTGGAGAAAATGAAATACTAAAACTGGCATTTCTGAGTTCAGTAAAAGTACGACTTGAAAATGTTTTTGGATGGATCGTATGCATGCGATTTGAAATTGAAATAATGTGAGCGATATTTCAACATATATCATAATTTATCATATTCGTTGAACTTGCCAAAATTGCGGTCATTATCTGTCATTTTAATCTTTTAAAATAAAATACTTCTACTCGCATAAAATTTATATCCACTTAACTATTACCAAAAGATAATAATAAAAATTAATCGTTGTAATAATTGGATGACTTGTAAAGTATCTTTTACAAAACTTTTATTTACTCTCAAATAAAATTGCTGGCGAGTGAGTGCCAAATTACTAAAACGTTGTTGATACATGGAGCTTCTTTTTAAATAGATTTTGATTTATTCCACTTTTTAAAAAGTATCTAGTCAGCTGTTACAATAACAATTATTAGAATGTGACTAGAAAAATGGAAATAAATTTAAGATGATTCGATTTATCTAATCCACGAATTAAATTAAGAAAAAATTGTTCTGCTTGATTAACAGACAAGTACTAATGGAAACCGTTATAGGTAACTGTTACGTAATATTGAATGTATAGAAGATGACAAATCTTAATTAATTTTCATTTGTAGCAAGTACGTGATAGATTCTATCAAGATGGTGATAGATGCTATCACGTACTTGAAACGTTAGTAAGTAACGCAAACTTTATTGTATGGATGTCAAGCAAGGAGAAGCACAAGAGCTAAGTGACTGCGGTTTGAACGAATTTTTTGACAAATAGTTAGTAGAAAAATCAATTCGTCTATGTGTTGAATTGTTACACTGATATGCTTAAAATGAGAATTGAGTTACTTTAAAACAACAAACTCAACAAAACAGTAAAACCCAGCGTATCTAACTGACGTAACAACGCGCAAAAATAATCATTGTTCAAATTATTACATTAAGGATAACATCACATAGAAACTGGTGTTTTAGAACTAAACATTCTGAAAATAAAATGTAACACAAAATAATAAGCTATAAAAGATCGTATACAGCCCTTAAAAGTAGAAAATACAAGCTCACAAATCTTATCTCTTATTTTGGTTTCCAAATAAACGCCAACTTATTGGTTCCAAACTAAAAGATTCTTTAGAAATTTAAATATTTCGAACTAGATTATATAGAGTAGTGTAAAATAAAAGTACAATTTTAAGTGCAGAATAACATTTTAAAACTTAAACCACGTGAACTTACATTTAAGTAGCTCGTCAATGGGTTAGTGATATATGTATTTAGAATCATTATCTTGAATTAATATTGATAAGAAAATCTATAACGGAAGAAGCATAAATTATGGTATTGTTCAAATTTGCGTGACGTCTAAGTGGGTTTCACAATAATGCATTAAAATTTTTTTGAATGATGAAGTTGGAAAAATCTTTTAACCATTGTATTGTACTTATCTATACCTACGCGTGATATAAGGAAGTTAAAAGAAATTTAACATTTTTTTAAATTTCCAAAACGTAATATTATGTACATCAATTTCTGGTATCACGCAATCACAAATGAATTGCTGATTGTAACCCTTACTTTAGTTACCTTCTAAACAAAGTTCGTTTAAGTTGAGGTCAATATACACCAATTACAATATCGAAGTCGAAGTGGAAGGTTTGTGAACTTTAAATGATACACATAGTTTTTTTAACAACACTATTTTATTTCTAACAGTAAAAAGGGAAATAATAATTGTAATAGGGAAGGTACATAAATCTTTGTGCATTTTATGTGACTTTTGGTTTAATCAATAGTAAAAATAAATATGATTGTTTTAATTCACACTGTCAGTTTTGGGGACCAAAAGGGGGCGCGTTCAGTGGTTGAAAATCACTGTATCGAATATTATATTATTAATTACAAATTAGTAGGCTTTGCAGTAATTTTCCAGTATACATTAACGGAATTATGGTAGTACCTATTGTTAATAAGATAAACTTTCCAGATTTATAAACACGAAACTATGCGTAAGTACATAATATTTCACTAATTAGCAGCATTGCAATCTATAGTAAATAATCTGTGTTGTAATTTAACATCGAACGTAGAAATTTACGCTAGAGTATATTTTTAAGGTATCCTATATGTACCTGCTATAATACATTATGTATATCTTGAAATTTTTTTAAGCACACAAACCGTAACGATTAATGTAACTTATGATTTAATTTTCAATTTAAATTGCAAAATGTACAAAAAATACAAATGGAATTATACTTAATTACCTATGAAAGTAGTAACTAAATCAAGTTCATAGAAGTACATTTTTTGTTCTTACAGTGCGAATGCAGAATCAAATTATGAAAAATTTCATGGGATATGTGATTATTACTTTCTGCACTCGGTGTGAAAATTGATAACTTTTCACACTCAGTACGAAAAAGTAACTCTCGAGACGAATGAATCGCAAAAGTGACCCTAAAATTAAGTCACTATTGTGCACTATTACCCCATATCTCCCTTTTTCTTTTAACTTGTCATCGTGATTATGAAAAATTTAATTAACCAATTATAATTTATACATTAATCACTTAATTATTTATAGATTACCTACTTAACGTTGCAAAGTGTTTTAAAATTTTAGTAAAAGTACAGAAGTATCCATGTAAAGTAGAGTATGTACCTTGCTTTCATTATGTACCGGATAATTTTCCACTCTCGATAGAGATAATCTCATTTTCTTATAACTTATTCATTTCCGCCCTTCCTAGTCCCAATTATGATTTATATTCCATATTCTTTTTAATTCACCTAATTTCTTAATTAATTTTAAATTTTCTTTTGTATGAAAGGAAATATTTATTTATAATTGGAAAAGGGGAAGCTGTATTTATAGATATCTAACTTTTTATTGAATGAACGTATTTTATAAACTATAATTGAAGAAAAATAAGTAAGTTCTGATAAGCTTATTATAACGAAAATTACGCAGGCAAAATATTTATTGTTGTAATGTTATTAAACAACACTTTGTCAACTTACATCTGTTCCGTCAAAGTAATTTGCATAATCCTTCAAGTTAGTCAAGGGTCTCAAAACCACCATTTCTCAACATAGCTACAAGTAATATTTTTTATCTCTGGAGAATAATTAGCTTAAGAAAATTTTATGTGTTCAATGTTCAGTTAATATGTATTTAACTAGGCTTCCACAAAATTGATGAACTAATCGCCGATTTAAATTTAAGTGTAATAGGTATTAAATTTTGTGTTAACTAAATTTATTGTCGGAAAATAAAATTACTCGGGAAATTAGTAGTACACTCATTTTGAGTAATAAAATTAGATAAACTTATTTTAAACGACTATTATACATATAATTATTCGTAAATATACAAGAAACCATGCAGGTACCTACTAATGACAAGTTTTATTTTTAGTATCAACTGATGCCTATCCAAAAACTTTTTCAATTTGACTTTTCGAACCAAAATTTAGGTCAAAAAGGAGCATTATGAAATATTTCATGCTTTTGCGGAATAAAACAACAGAAAATTGGAATTTGAAGTGAAACGGTGTGGTACAAACAGATATGAAGTTTGGTAAATTTTTTATAACTTTCAAAATTTATGATAGAACGGTAACCGTTATTATTTTATTTGTAACATTTATCCGTGCGGGATGATTGATGTCGACATTTAAAGAGTACAATTCTTTTAAATATTAGCTGTCACTTTTTAAAATTATCATAATGCGTAGCAACGTCTAAATAAAAAAGATTTTTTGATCAAATTTAATGAAAATTGATGTCTTAGATATTATGTGATAAGAAGCATTTTCCAGGCTCTTATTTCAACGGATATATTTTTTGCAAAGTTAGACTGTAATATGTAATTATTTTTCATGAATACTAATTAGTTTATCATTTTTGATTTTTAAACTGGTCAAATTAAAATATTAAATAAAGCTAATTCCAGACGCGATCATTGGAAAGAAATTGTGTTCAAATTTGTAATAAATAAATAAAAGTTAATATATCTTTAAAAGTTAAGGCAGAACAATATCGTCGTCACTGTCGGTCCAAAAATCTCAAGTTTAGAAAATCATTATTGATTACTTTATCCAGTGGAATTTTTATTTGATGCTTGAAGAAAAATGTCATATTTTATTCAGAGCAAAAATAACTTTCTGTGACTTTTTTGGATTGCTAGTCCATCAAACCCTAAAGACTCGCCACAAAAAGTTACACTTTTACTCCTAATAAAACAAATAAGTACTTTGTTAAACCGGTTAGAAATGTGGTCCAGTTTTGAACTTTTTGATTGAAAAGCGATCCTTTTCTTCTACTAACAACGTAGGACAGCAAATTTGTAATAATAATAAAATTGTTTTTAATAATTTCACGAGTTAAAAACTAATAAATTTAAGTACATTATTTATTATTACAGTTTTCAATAACAGCTCGGTCGAAAATTTTACTTGCGATTTTTAAATTATTTTATAGCAAGTTCTCAATGTAACCTTCTACCACTGCAATAGATTTTCATCTACCGTGTCGTTTTAATTTGTTTTTTCAGCTCCGACGTTCACCAATAACGTCTCAATTCGTTCTATGCAACCTCATATTTGCAACAATAATTACAGTTTTTTTTTATATTGTTTAAACATGTTTTGTCAGTGACTTAAATCTGTGGCTTGGAACTGAAAGGGCCAATGTCGTAAAATGCACTTTTGAGATAAATGACATTAAAGGTTTTACTAAAAATTCTTTTATTTATAACTGCTTCAAAGTAAAAGTTGCGTTCATCAACTTTTTGGCCTTAGTTAGACTATATGTACAGATATTTATTGGATAATTTGTGTTTCAAAGGGCCAATGTCTACGTTTGCCTTTTTAGCACCAATAGTTTTTAATATATCTGTAAGACATTGGTTGCTAAATTATTCGTTAGACCTACTATAACTTAAGTTTTAAATTGGTCATTTTGCCATAAACAAGTTCACAATAAAAGAGACTTGATGCAATATCTAACTCAAAACAGCCAAAAAGTGACATTGGCCCTTTCAGTTCCAAGCCACAGAAATAATAAGGTCATAAATAAAACCTTCATCAGCAAGTAAGTAGTATCTGGAGCTTCCCTCAGGAAATTGGTAATCTATTCTCATGAATAGTTTTGCTTATTTTGGTAAATAATTAAAAAAAAAATGCTAATAACTTCTCAATATTTGAAATATTGCAGTTACATATGTTTTACTAAAATAAAAGTTTATTGTATCAAAATCTCAACATTTATTCTAATGCGTTCTATTTTGTAAATAAATCTAATTTAAAGTTTATTTTGCTGCAATGTATTTATTTGGAGAAAATAGTGGGAGTGACAATCTCGTTACTGCAACTAATGGAAATTCCCACTCTTTATCTAAACAACACTCCAGCAAAGTTAAATTTTAATGCACTAACATTAGAATAAATGTTGAGAGACTTACCTTTTTATTTTCGATTTATTTTCATTAAAAAAAAAAGTTATTAAAATTTGTGATTTATCAGCTGTAGGTTCCCCTCGTTAGTATGACGGATTTTGCTATTTTGTGATTTCTGTAGAAGTTCACAATAACTTACAATGTCTAATTTAAACAATTGAATTGCAAAATTACTAGAGTAAACTTTCAATAACTCGAATTTATCTGAAGTCGAATGTAATGCGTTGACAGTATCTTATTATTTACATATGGAAATTAATTCAATAACAGGAAGTTTTGAGCATACCTACTCCCATTTTTATTATTTCTAAATACCATTTTAGAATTCATAAATAATAATACATTTTTAGTTTTTACAAAATTTAAATGATCGAATAAAAGTAATGTACTTATGCATTCCGGCTGCAAATTACCATACTTTTTGACCTCGGCTTCACAGCAAAATATCATTTTCCGGTTTAGATGGATTATCTTAGTTACGATATTATATTATGTTTTAAAATGAGACTGAAAGCTACGATTTAAAATTATTTTTTTAATTTTGTTATTAGAATTCAGTAATTTATTTAAATTAAAATTTATATTTAAGAATTATAAAAGAAATATTGAACCTTAAGAATGTAACTTTTTTGAAGCGCCTGGGGTTGAGCCGTGTAGTGGTAGGGAGTCAAGCTTTTTCTTTTGTTAACTTTGCTTTTGGCTTTAAAAATTTGTCAGTCAGCCATGTATGTAAATATGGGAGCAATAAAATCCAAAGCAATGTGCACTGGATGACCGAGATGAGAAATATTGTGAATTTCTGCTCTGTAACTCTACGATCACACCAAGTAAACCACTGTTGTTAAGTTTTGCTCTTACAATTTATATCATATGAAATATATTATATGTTCATATAGAAAATGTGTAGATTTGTTCTACTCTATAATAAAATGTACTGGCTTGTTTGAGTTAAATCTAACAGTTATTGGTAATCGAAACGCTGCAAGTCCAAAACAAATACAAAAAACTTCTATAGGAACAATTTTGGAATAATGAAATCGCTATTAGGTAGGTAATGTCTCCCAAAAACTCTCGAGTTTACGTTTACCCAATGTAATCAAAAATAAATTGTGCTGTTAATAATTCATTAAATCATAATTTCATTTTACGAGTGAAATATGAGAAAGAAAAAAAATTGACAAGCACCAATCTACGTTTGTAAAAGTTTTGAAAAGGCTGGTATAGCTATACACTATCATATAACACAATAATAGTCAGTAGTTGTAACTAGATCAAACCACATTGAGGTAAACGTAATTATTCAGGAAAATAATGTTTGGATACTGTAACAAGTAAAAAAAGAGTAAAAACTTTTTAGTTCATGTTACAAGTTATAATTAATTTATCAATGTATTGCAGAAAAGAAACATTTTCAATCATGAAATTTGGAGAGAAGAGGTAGTATAGCACGCAAAATCACGTCTAATGTGACACGAAACTGCTTTAATTATGAGGTTCCGTAATGAACTGTGGAATGTACTGTAACTAACGAGTCCGAGATTTAACGAGAGCAACCGCATCCACATTTATGTTTTCAAGCATTTACTAAACATTACACCCAGTAAACACCCCATAAAAATTAATAAAAAGAATATTCTATACATACATATCTCATTTAAATTATACGTGCATAAAAGCTGCAAAATGAAATACTTCGTAGGTTAAAAAATTCAGTAAAAGATTCCATGTTATTTTTTTTTCAAATTTACAATAAATTATTTCGTACAATAATTCGAAGCAATCTAAATTTTAAATAAAGTTAACTCCAAATTAATTAATTTAAATCAAGATTGAATGCCAAAAATTAACAAATACATATTAGTAACCGATGCTTTAATTGAGAAAACAAGGTTTTACAACAATTCCTGTTAGATTTTCTGTTAAGAACACTGTTAACTCGGGTAATTTGTCACTTGTCATCAAGGCAGTTTTTAATACCGCGACCTTTTGTCTGGCTGCTTTGTACAGTACGTGGCGTTGAGAAAATTTGGGACGGTATCCTTTCCAATGCATGCTGCTCGTGTAAGACGGGCATGTTGCAGGAATTTAAAGTAAAAAGTCAAAGAACATTTGTTATGTAAGGTGATGGCAGTTGATGCTTACAATGATGTTTACAATCTTATACCTTTAACACACACAAATAATTAAATTATCATTCTTTGTGTTATTTATTCAACTATTATATTTAAAATTAAAATATATTTTGGGTTATTATTTAAAACTTTTTGGACGCGCAGAAAACGATAGCAAAACTCATTTGTGGATGATATTATTAACTCTATTCTTTTTTTTGATGTTTTTTAATGATGAAACGCAAAAAATGATTTCTTTTTTTATAGCCCGTTTTTTTAAACTTTTTTCCGTTTTTAAAAGTTTGTTTTAACCAAACAAAGTAATACTATAATATGTATTTTTTAAGAATATTGTATTGTCATGGGAACTAACCATGTGTGCAAAATTTTAAGACAATCGTGCATAAGAAAGTAGGTCAAAATTGGATTGCAAGATTTATAGCAAACATAAACAAACACAATGTGAAGTTAAGTCAAAGCTTGTAAAAAACCAAACGTTTTGCTTAATAGACTGACTTGATTGACCTTTAAAAAGAGCTCAATTTATTAAGATTTATTTCATCTTTCGAAGTGAAAAGTCCTAAAATGAAATAGCTTGAAAAAATTCGCCTAATTAACTAAGAACTCGGTTTTCAAGAAATTAAACAAAAATATATTTTGATTTTGTTGGAAAAGTATCTCACGATGGTTGCCTGTCTCAATATTGCAATTTATCAGACCCATTTGAATATTAATTGGTTTTTTGGTTAGAAGGTGTCAGATTCTTAAGGTTTGAATCTCGGATAGAGCTTAGCTACTATACTCATACTAACAATGTATATTATTTTGTATTTGGTCAAATTCAACATATTAAAAATTCTGGTCGACTAATAACTAACCAACGCATCGGTGTTGACAAGTTATTACTAAATTTTCCGAATGATTAAACTTTTAAAGAACTACACAATGCAATATTTAAATCATCTATAGCATAAAAAATGTTCACTATTGAGAATATTTATTTCAGGCATTAAAATCTCCTTATACCTTTACACCTAGGTTAACACGTTGTATGTATGTATAATAATTATCACAATATTTGTTTGCCACGTCCGAATAACATTATTTGTTTTAACCCCTGCTGCTAAAAGAGTTCCTTTCAAGAATATCGCCTATATATTTTTTACTGCCTTTGTAAATTGTAATTACAAAATCCAAAGTGTACTGGTGTTGATGATCTTGAAATCTCGAGTAATATTTCACTTTCTGCGCTTTCAATGGAAGAACTGAAATGAAAGTAGTTAATAAAATCTTAATCAAATTCCATAGTGCTACCGACGTTCACTCATACCTGCCCATTCTTTGTTTCAAAGTGCGTTTACTGTATATAGTAATTTACTATACTTTGATATAATAGTTGTTTTCATATGGCCGGAAACGTAAATGGTGGCACAGCACAATGAGCACATGAAGTAGTTATTTGTTCGAGCGTGTCGCCTTCCGTTATCAAGTCCTGTATAAATTGGTATATTTACCTATTCTGTTTGCTTTTTAATTTTATTAACAATACACATTGAATTAGGTTTGAGAACATTACGGTTAGATATATTTTCCATAGATCTGAAACCAATCAAAACATTTACTTAATCGTCATTCTAACGAATCACTGTTGATTTACAGTGATTTATATTTGATCAACTTTTTAAACTTGTGGTTTAGTTTGGGGTTTAAATTAAGATTAAATAATTGCGGAGTTGTTTGAATTGATTGAATTTATATGCATAATGGAGCTAAGTGCGTTAGGTTGTCGAGTCCCTGAGCGGTCAATCCAGTTACAAAGTCAATTCAGTCAGAAATTGGGAATTTATTCTCAACGCTTTGGATAGGGCAGTTTTATCTACAATATAAACAAAGTATATCTACATTTATGGAAAAATATATTTTTGTTATTTCAATATGAGCAGGAAAATTGTAGATATTATTTTGTATTTACTTTCAAAATATTAAGAGAATCAATATTGTTTGATTTTATGTTTTATAGAAACGGTAGGGTATAACCTCGAGACCGACACTTTTTATAAATTTGTGTAATAAATAGTTAGATAATGCATAAGGTCGTATAACCGCTTTATAAAAATGCTGTATAACGTGATATATAGAGCGAATTTGGTGCCACATTTGAGCATAAAAAATGTAATGAAGACATAAATGCCTAATAAAATTAGTTCCATTTCTATTAATAATGGTCACCTTTGAATTAAAATTGAATACCTAAGATCATCTTCATTATTCGAACAGGAGCAATTAAATTTAAAAACAAACGTGTAATAATGGTTGAAATACACAAAAATACTCTATAAATAGTAAAATTTTAGTTGAACGTGAGTGTATCTACATATTTGCCGATTTGACGTGAGAAGGTCAAAAAGTAACAAGGATAAGTTTTTCAGTCAGATTAAAGTTCTTTTTTTTGCATACCCCTACCGTACATTTATTTATTTTTGAGTACCCCAAACTAAATTATGCACATTTGTTACTTTATGTACTACTTTTATTCCACATAAAAAGTTATGCTTTATCCTTTTTAATTTATTAGGTACTTATTAACCATTTGAATTATTTCAATTTCTATTAATTATTGGAATGCATAATATGCAAATGCAGATTTTAAATAAAATCGAATAAGTAGTTTGACTGCTAACTTTACCAGTACTGCAAGGCTACGCTTCGCTCATAAGCTACGAAACTGTTACGGTTTACCATTAGTTATTTCTTTGCGTAAGTTTTTCTTTTCATAAAAATTTTGCATACTATAAAATTTCCAGAAGATCATATAAGTTATTTGCTTATCTTCCAATGTGTAATACAAATTGATATTATAATTATTGTAATGCTTGAACCTATTTGATGACATAATAATACAAAATATTTTTTTGTAACCACACCTAGTAACATTTTTTCAATTAGTTGATCATTGCATTCGAAAAATCTATTAGTTCTGCTAGTAAGGTAACAAAAGATTGTAAAGTAGACCGTGAATAAATAATACAAATAGAGTTTCCAATTAAGATTTTAAGTGTTAAAGCTGAAGTATACGTTTGCTAATCTCTGTTATATAGAATATTTTTATGTTACATTTTTCTCTTCTGCTTTAATTGGTTAATAAACTACGTTTATATTGTGAACAAAAAGATTTAAAACAATATTTTATATGAAAAGAATCCTTTAATTAGGAATGTTTTTGCTAGATTATTATTGTTTTTGTCTAAAAAAATTATCCTTACGAATTCAAACAAATTATGCTATTCTGTTAAAGGTAACATTTCAAAGCCAAGATATGCTGGCGCTAAATTAATCAACTGCAGTTAACTGGTTAAGGGATGTGTGTATATTATGATGTGTACTTCCTATCACTATGTACCTGTATCATTATACATACAATCCCTAATGGGTAGCTTCTTAACTTTTAGTTACACATAGTGGGTTTTAACATACATCGACCCAACGATCTTTTAGTGTAAATGAAAATTGCGACGCCTTGAAACCCTTTAAAAGAGGAATACAAGCAAAGGGATGGTACATAAATTCTAACATTTATTATGTATGGACTGCTTCTTTTTATTATATAAATGTTTGAATTTATAAAAATGCTTTTATAAACTCTAATTAGCAATTATTTTGTAACTACTTTTATACTATAAAAAATTTTCTGTAAATATGAACTAAGGGACTTATGATGAAAGTATTTTAACACAGTAGCAAATACTTCAACATTGATTTACGATTGACAGCGCCTCTACCAGCTTGAGTTGTGATTTTCTCTTTGCACACAAAAAGGTTATGTATGTAAAAATCGGAGTTTAACCTATAGTTAAGGATTGGTACAACTGGGATATATCTCTGTTATGCAACTGAAGCCAAGAGGTGGTGCTATTAAAAATGTCGATTATTATGCTTGTAATGTGCATAAGTTCCAGTATTGTCAATGTTAAAGTAGGCAGGTCGGTAGTAGGAAGGTACAATAAAAAAAATGATTAAAGTATTATGCTTAATAATGGTAATTAAGTTTTTTCTCATCAAGAAAGCCCACCATAGGAAAAAATGCAGTACAATAAAATTACGCGAAGCGCAATCAAATGTAATTAAAATGGTTCTTGATTTGTAGTTTGTCACCATAGCTATTTTGACAGATCTGGAATTGCAATTCGTCACAAGTAAATCATAAAATAAACTATTAAAATATAAATTAAATTAAATTAAAACTATTTCATGCTTCTTTATACAATGACGACATCTTCAATTGCTAACATTAATGTGCCTTGCAAAACTTATTTCTTTTTCAAAATTGATAGGTGCTTCTAAACAGTGGCGGAATAAGGTGAACGCACTGTGCGCAAAATTATATATATTTAATAAAACGTTTAGCCCTAAAAATCACCATTATTATCTTTTCAAAAAAATATTTCGGGAATATACCCTTCGGATCTCTCCATAGTTGGAGGTTACCCCCAAACCGCCGTTGGATTTGGGAATAGGTCTTGCTAATTTATTTATTAAAAATATTTATTGCTTTTTTCAGTATTCACAAATATTGAATATAATTTGCTATAATTTCTCAACGCTTATAAAACAGCAGGAAGTTTAAGTGAAAATCTAAGTACCCCCAAAAATGATATAAATCCTCATATATTTAACAAATTGATGTGTACATAGTGATGAGATGTGATTCAAACATCGATAGAAGTTGGTTAGAAAATTCAACGATGTTAAATTTATTAACAAGTAAAATAATATGGAAGTGAATTTGGTCGAAGTCTTTTTGAAAATTTGAGTTCCATTGTGCAATCCAAGTTAACTGGTCTTTCAGCTGTGCTGATTCCCGGTGCAATATACTGCGACATATTTAGTATACGTAAATGTCGAGAATTGTTTGTTAAAAAATAATTTCTTCAAAATATTTCACGTAGAATTTTATTATAATATGTGAAAATGATAAAAGAATTTCGATTAATTAAATCTTAAACGTCTCTCTCAAAGGTTGTTTTAACTATACTATTTAATTAAGTCACGAAAATTACCAATACGATATTATTTCCGTATTCATACAGTCATCTAAAGTAGCTACATACATACATAGTATTTTAGTTTCAAGATGATACAATTTGAGAAACATGACAAATGTACAAGTTTGCAATAAACTTGACATGTGAACAACCAAACATTTCTAATTTTAGTTACTAACTAAGTAATATTTGATTAAATTTCGGAGATGTTGGTGGAATGTATTCATTTATTTTTTTAAATCTTTTTGTATCACGATATATTATATATATTTACTCCAGTCGTTGGATTCCTTGTGGCAGTTGAAAGTATAACTAATTTCTCACTGTAATTATTATAAAATTGTCGAGTTAAAACTAAATTGCCTCTAATATTACTAATTGGTGGATCTGTTAGAAATGTAAGTACCTAGTACTAGTAATAGTACCTTACTACTATAAAGAAATTAATTTATTAATTATTTTTAATAACAGTTATAATTTTATGTTTTTGCACAGTTTAAACTGAAAGACAAAATATAATATATACATTACCTCTAATTCCAGCTACGAAGACACTAACATATTAACAAATAATTCTATTCTGAGGTTTAACATATTTTGAAAATATTGGGTAAATATGTAAAGGAAGTTCGCGATATTCTATAATAAATTTATTATGGTATTTCTATTTTTAGCTGTAATTGCTAAAATTGGCCACTTTCCATCAATTATGTACTGTACTAATTGTTTGTTTTATTGGTTAATGCGCTAATTAAAGTAATATAATAGCAAATGTTTAAAATATGAATAAAACGTATTCGAATTTAGTATGTTTATAGGTATTATTAACTACTAATTTTATTTTTCTTACTGACTGCAACTTTTTGCTAGAATTTCGACCCAAGTAAAAAGTATTTAAAATGCATTTCTAGACATGATTTTGTACAAAGTAATTTTTGTTATTAAGTTATATGTATGAAGGTATATATTTATTTGTGCTTAATTTAGTCAAGTTTTTACTTTTTTACCTTACAATTTGTCAGCTAGTACTTGCAAAAACTGGAGGAAGCGGTCCCTGATGTGGAGAAAGTGTAGGTACATTAATACATATCCTGAATTGCTTCCTGAAGGAGTTTGTTTACCACTTTCCTTCAATTCAAATAATATTACTTATTTATAAAGATGTCGAAACAAATAATTATATCAGCAACTCAATTCTGACAGGGATAAAAACGATTTTGTATTCCAGTCTACCTGGTTAAAAATGTTTGATCATATTTAAAATAATTTACTACTTAAACCTTTAGTTGCATCTCTTTGTGTTTTATGCCTTTTGTGTCTAAAAATATAACGTAATATGTGTAGCGAATTCCAGAACTACTGATGATGAAATATCGATTTTTAAACGAATTTCTCTAAGCAAAAATGTTATAAATTATATTTTGATTTAACTTTTTGCAGCCTATGTTTTATTTTGATATGAAAAATAGAATAGGTACCTACGTGTATTAATTAAAATTTTTAAAAAACTTTTCGACCTTGTATTGTCTTAGCTAATTGTTTGAATAACTACATAATATAGTAGCTATACCTACTTTACATGCACTTTCAAAAATATGGAAAAATAATTTCTTGAACAACGATTCTGATTGTATAAGTGAAATTGTTTAGTTAAAGAACGACCAATTTTCAAATTTAAATTAATTAATCTTGCTTCTATAGTGACAGTTATTAGCCAATTATTCTTTGCATAAGATATCTTCTGGAATTACGAATGTTTATGGGCGACAGGGTTAAGTTAGCTAAGTGAGTGCCATTAATATTACAACGATTAGGCGTGTATTTTCATGTCTAGATTTATTTTCTTGATACGAGTTTATATTTTGAGTGTCTTATCATTCTAATCACGGAAACGTTTCTTAAAACATTTTTACTCAAACTTTAAGCCCTAAGAATTGCGATAGTGTGCTGAATGTATATACGCGGCGATGATTAATATTTCGACCACTATCGGGCAAAAGGTAATTTTTTGACCTTGCAAACACTCCATCGTCGAAAAAAGTGCTTGAAATATAGTAGTATTTACAATACTTATACATAAAATTATGATTGTTTTTTTTATCGGTTATTGTTATTCGTGTGATAGTAATAATATTTTCCGCAACTATGTATCTGTTCATACGAAATAATTTTAATAAATCACAAAATAGTCGTATGTGCCCTTGGACATGTTTTTTATTTTTTCTGGATGCAGTAAAATTACATCAGACAGGTTTTGCCATGGTTAAAAAATAATGACCGTAAACATAAGCGTAAGACGTATAAGCTAAATTTCAAATGTTTGAACTTTACGTATTATGTATTCTATTAGATAACTAACGTAGCACAAAGCAAATAAGTTTTAAAAATTGCAACAATTTTTACAATTTATTCCTTTAGATTCAAATACATCCAAACAGGAAGCTAAATCCACGATAGACGTGATTTTCACTTGCATCACACATATCAAACCACGTGAAGCAATCTAATACTTTTTGTATTTCAAATAAATCCCTGTGTGCCGTTACAAAGAGTATGAATATCGGTCATTTTTATACTCGAATGCAGCTTTCCAATTTATAAATATCCGCTCAACGACCTTACGTTGCAATTTTTGTATTTTCATTCCTACCGCATTTAAAAAAAGATTGAGCCTAAAATGTGAATGTTGAGGCGGGAGTAAATGAATTGTAGTCGGGGAGCTTCCAACAGATCATGTTCGGTAGATAATTTTATATTATAAGTATAATCCAAAAATGTCAAAAAAATGAAGGAAAATGCTCATTTTCTTTGAACGAATCGGAATGTATTGTGTTTTCTTTGCATGAACTCGCCATAAGAATCAAGTCGTGGTGTGGAGATTACATTATCTATTATTCTCTAATTTCCTTTAAAATTTTTCGTTACATACATAGAGTATCTTAAATCTAATTAGAATGCCGAGCTTTTCTTTGTTGTTCCTCGTTTAGGTATTCATTTAATATTAAAAACGTTTTAGACATTTTCAATTTTGCATAACGTCTACTTAGGAATATGAGTTTATTTTATACTATTTTGTAAGTACGTGAAATGGAATAAATATTTTACGACTTTTGCGGCTGTCTGTCATTGTTAATTTCGTGATATAATGTAATGGACGTGACGCATGGCGGACCCAGGGACCTGGATTTTCTCGCATGCGAGTTCGCGTGTTGCGAAGTATATTCTTTATACTTAGGGTAAAATAGAATTATTAAAATGTTTTTTAAATTCTATATAAATACTGTTATGATTTTGAGTCTTATCAAATTGTAGTAGAGATTAATACGTAGAAAGGAAAGTGTTGTAGCAAACGCTCAACTAATTAACATATTTAGTGGAAAAAACTAAATAGAAAAATAATAAAAAGGAAAATTTTTATTTTAAATACTGAAACTATATAAAAGCGTGTGATAAAAGTTATCGAGATTACTAAAAAGCATTAGTTATTTTATGTTAAAATTTATTATTTATAGTTAGTAACGGTGTTTGCCCTTTTGTTGGGTGGGAGCTGTTTAAACCTTAATAAAAAAACACTTTCAGTTTATTCATGAACGTTTTTTTGCTAGGGATATTATTTTCTAAATAATTAGTTAATTTCCATTTTTAATTATATCGACCAATAATTCTTCAATGTAGATTAGTTATTAATACAACGCATTTGCTTGTAGATTTCACGTTACAAGAATTAATCGTCTTATTTTTTGGCGACAATATCTCGCTGAATGGTAATCAATTTTATGTTATATTGTTATGCCGGCTATTATAAATTCCAATTTTTGTTATAATTAGGAGTAGGTCACGCGCAGCGGACCCAGCCGTAAGAATTAAGTCGCATTTACGATGTAAATTTTCAATTTGCGGTAAAAATTTATTTAATGCACTAATTACTAGAGAAAATTCATCATTATGATTACAAATTTATGGCTTAATAAACCGAATTTCACATCTTTTATTTACATAATATACCTATGTAAATAATATAGATCCAACGAGAGTAAATATTGTACCTCGTTGAAATGGCTATTTTTAAGTTAATTGCTACCAATTATCAAACTAGTAAATTTCGTGGTTTGTGAGGATACTTATACGGATTTTCATTAAGATTAATTAAGGAATAGGACCTGTGCATCTCCATAAAAAGTTATCATTTACCCGAAACAAATCCTTAATTATTCACCATCAGTCAATAATTATTTGGATAAAGTTTTTAAAATAAGCACACCTTAGAAGATACTCAATAATTTACAACATTACCGACCTCACAGCACAGAAACTGACCGTTTCTTCCTGTTAAGAATTTATTTTAGAAAAAATATACGTAGGCTTTCTGAACAAATAATGAAGTCGGGAAAGTTTTGCGAACTTTACACATTTTGACGATAATATTAAAGTTGCGTGATATATTGAGTTGTTTAAAATAAAAACAGTTTATTTTTGGTTCAAACAAAATGGCATTAGTTTAATTTGAATACATAACGCATTCTTATTTTATTGTTTAAAGTAGACTGAAATAATATATAAATTTGAATTTTATTTGCAATTAATTGTCTCTAAATTGAATTTTATCGCAGTATTTACGTTGAATAATTACATTACTTGTTAATGAGGAAAGCTTTTTTTGTTGTTGGTAATATAATCAAACTGTTATATTGTATATTGTTCGTAGTTATATACATATCAGAATGAAATTATTGGACAATCGGCGACATCTCCATTAACCTATTCAATGACGAGCTGGCACCGTTCACCTCCACAAAATTTTTACAATGGAGCTAATACTTTTGTTGGTGGTTCCACGATGTGCTTTTCGTGTTGCATGTAATTTTATTTTTATATCGAGTTGCATTAAAAGTCTGTCGTTAGTTGTGCAACAATCATATCAATGTAACAATTTGTCATATACTATTCTACCTACTTAAATGATAGACATCGTTAGCAAATGGATGATTAATGGTTATGGAGCTTCCTTGTAACCTTATGAATATTTGCCATTAAAAATAATATATTTTGCGTAAACATGTAAAGTGTGTAAGCGATGGATCAGAAAGTTACTTGAGTTTATGCTTTTTTTTCTGTCTTCAATTTCTCTTTCTTTACTTACGATCGTTCAATATGTGTCTTTATAACCGAAACATTTTACGAGGAAATCTTGTCAAGAGTAACAAAATCGGCAGGTTATGCATGCGTGTATTGTATTAGAATTTGTCCTATTCAACAAAACTGAGAATCACCGAAATTAACGACGAGATATTGAAGACAAAACCATTATTTGTCAGTTAAATAATCGTCAGTCATCTATTGTATACACCGTGGATGTGATTCTTATTAATTATAATGAACCTTGAAATTGTTAATAAAAATAAATTTATTGGATATTAACATGCAATAAAATTTATTTTAAAATAATTACATGCTATTCTAAATTTTATTAAAAAATTTAGATAAAAATTTGTACCTAAATTAAATTTAAATATTATTTTAGTCCATCACTTTTAACGGAATATAAATCAGTGAATTTTTAAACGAATAATTAATTGCAGAAGCTATTAAAATTATTTTAAATATTAATTATAAGTTTCTCGTAGAACCTCTACTAACTAGGTGCTATTTTTAAGATCTATGGGGAATATGTCAGCTTTTAACAGAATATTTCATAAATATTGATGTTTAAAGTTACATAGAATAAATTTGAAGATTATAAAATTATGTTATGTAATTTTATGCGTTAATTAATAATTATAACAAATTAGTTTCAATTAAAATATTATTATAGTTTAAGTATTTTAATGGCGTTTAAACATGGTAGAATTGATTTTATACCGGATGAGGTGAAAATTTTCTGAAGGTACGATGATGGAAATCGATGTGGAAAATGGGTATGCTGGGAACGAAATACTATTGAAACCTAAAACTTCCTCCAAAGTTCTCTTAGTGCTGCGGCTATCACAAACACTGGTTTCATCCGCTAAAGCGAATGATTAGAAGCAGTGTGGTCTGAATTAGACTACTTTGAAGATAAATATAATACCGCATATGTACATAATATTATACAGTAATAAAAATTATTTTTATAGACAAGTTTATAATTATATTAGTCAACGACGTTAACTGCCAAATTACTGTGACTTACTCGATTAGCTACTCAGCGAACGATTGACTAGGACGGTGGCGCCGGTAATATTTACAAACAAAGATGGTCTTGATTTCACTTCTCAGTGCTGTATTCAAAGCTGGAGAACTTTGGAATAATAAATATTTGCGTTACATTGTTACCAACTGGATATCCATCATGATCATGACACAAAACTTTATCAATTTTGAGTAATAAATTTACGAATTATTCAACAAACCTTTTTTTATTGTAAAGTGAAATTTATATAAAAATTCTGTTCGTTCATACAACTGGCAAAAATTTTTAGTTCAAATTTATCCATTCGTATAAAACCTGAATTTCACATCTAATACCTTCTATAAAAGCATCCTTGATTATCATTTTAAACTTGAGTTTTATATCGAAACGGTTTAAAATTTGTCAAAAATCCTTCAATAAATCTTTTCGACACGACAAATAAGTTGGTTTAAGTATTTGCTGAATATCACAAAATGTGGATAAAAATTTTTTATTAATAAGTTTTAATAGTAATAAATTAAATTGCTTAATAGATACTACCATTAAAAAGTTCCATTACCCTTTTTGAAGCTTCATTGTATGGGTTGCTTATGAACCTAAAAGTTTTGCTCTTCCTCTTACTTCTTTTCCATTTAAAAGTAGCAAGTGTTGCCTAAGTAGCTCGGATGTATGAACCATGTTGAGTATATTAATGAAAACACACATGTTGAAATTTTTCCAATAAAAGCAAGCAATTATTTTGCGAAAGTAAAATTGTTTTTTTAAAGTGTTATTTGATAAATATAATAGTTGTTAAATATATTAAATTTTGTTTATAAAGGTTATAATAACTTTACGTACTTGGAAAATTTAATACCATTTGTGAACATTACACTGGAGTATACACTTCTTATAGACTAAACTACTAGCCTGTTTTTCAAATTTACAGTGCAGTTTTGATAATAATCAGAATCAATGGCTTAGCCTGAATTTCTCCAACGGGGTGGCTAAACTACTTGGTTTCAGGTAGTATATCAAGAGTGGAGGGGACCAAAGTCCATTAGCCACCTCCTTGGTGACCAAAACTATAATTATTAAGTAATATGGGAGGGTATATCCTTAGATCATCTATACAATAGATAGGTCATAGCCGTATACCTGAAGCACTTTGTTTTGAAGCTCAAAAATTTTTGGTGGGGTGCGCAGGGTTTGTTTTCCTTTTGGTTAACCCCTGTAACGGCTGCAACTGAATATACACATTGACATATTTTTATTGCAAACAAAGACTCAAATCATTCTCAAAACAAAGCAAAATATCGCAAACATGACGAAATTAATTAATATTTAAATAAATTATACTATTTAGAAATTGGTAAATGTGAAATCAATTAATAATTACACAATAAATGCAAAATTTGGTTACGTTTATTTTCAAATTTGTATTAATTTATTATTAAGATTGATGATATTAATAGTGCAATGAGTCATTAATAAATATCCATTGTATAACCATGGCTATAAAACTGGTTAAATTAATATCTAAATGTTTTTCAAATATTAGATTACATTGCGGGTCAAAGGCAACTTCAGAAAAGTTACAAAAGAAACTTACACACAAAAACTAATTAAATGTTAATAAAATTTATAATTTGTTAATGTGTTTACTGTTTTGTTATACTCGTTAAAATGTCACTTTGCCCTTGAAGGTATGCAACCTGTGATGCACTATAAAAGGAAAACAAACTTTGTTGTTCTTTTTTGAGCTTCATAACAAATGGGTCTATGTCCTATCTATTGTATATATGATCGAAGGGTATATCTATATTATTAAAATTATTAAAGCTTTGATTTACCACATACCCGTCATTTTTAAATTCTATTCTAAAAGCAATTAGTAATGAAAATCAAGGGAAAAGAAAATCTACCATTTTTCCATTACATTGACAAAATTTACAAAGTACTCAATTTTTTTGTTTTTAAAATTACAAAATCGTGTTATCGCGGTTAGTACTACTTAGTAGAAACTTCGTTACTTAATGTTAATGTTATTTTAGGTTATACCATAATAATAGAGAACTTCAAGTATGATATCTTATAGAGTTTTTAGAATAATTTAATTGGAGGAGAAATAAGGTTGTTATAATGTTGTCATTTTGGGTCAATTACGATGTTTTTAGTGAAATTGCTGAACTTAAAATAATGTTTGTTTTGATGCATCAAAAGTTACTTGCTTTGCGGAATATTAAAGTTGCAATGTTGGAGTGTTTCATGATGAAAGTGAAGCGCATTAGTTGTAAAACACATTAGGTGTGCATGCTAACGCTCCATGAAACAACTTTATGCTTTGGGTGCGCCAATAGGGGCGACAATATTAGGGTGCGGAATTCGTGACGTTACGTCAATAATGTTACTATTATCATATTTTTTTATATATCTACATACATTTTCGAAATTTGTCACATTTTGCAAAAGTTGGAACTTATATATTATCATGCAATGCTCGTGTGTAAGTGTTTAGCCTAATTAATGCTCGTTTAAAAGTATTAATACCTATTTCGTGATTAAAATTTTATGGGTGTGTGCATTTGAAAAGCGTTTAACTGGAAACCCATTTTATCGGTGTTACATAACAGTTAAAGGAATAACAATGTTAATAGTATAAGCCACAAGTGGAAAATATTAAATATTCAAATCTGACTTATTATTAGCTTTATAATTGCAAACATCCCATTATTTTGCAATAAATAGGTACAATTTATTGAAGCTTAATCCGTCAAATCGGTTAAATTCGTTCGGTACACTGCAATTCAGCCGAAATAATTAAGTCGTAATAAACGTTTAGTTATAAAAATTACATCGTCTTGAAATAATTACTGTAACCCTCTCAAACGGCTATTTTGTAATTATCTAATGTTCTATTTTAAAAGAATAAGTTTAGTGAACTAATCCGGCTTATACATGGGAACAAAAAGTCATAATACAACCAATTCAAGAAGAAGTCTACGCTTCGCTCTGACTTTATTAAAATTGCGATGACAATTTTCTATAGATCTTGTTGCCATCTAATATAATACTACGTTTTGTGTAAAGCAGAGTTAAATCCGGCAATTTTATTTTTCTCATATTGTTTCTCAAATACGTTTTTAGCCTTTTTAAAACATCTTTTATTGTTGGTAGATCTATTGTAGATTCTGCAGCAGATAGCCACTTCTGTTGCCAGAGCTCAGCTGATTTTAATTTTGTTTTATAAATATTTACCATTAAATTAATTTAAATTTAAATCAGTTATAACCAAAAACGACAGACAAGTTTCAATCTTTATAGTTTTCATCAGGTCCATTCAGTGGTGAACCTTTAGAAATAATTTCTGGTATTTTTGGAAGCTTCAGCAGAGAATCTAATTTCAATGAAAGTTTTAAAACTATCAGTTATGTCAACGAATTCTTGCTTTAGTTCGCCTTTTTGACGAACACCTGTGGATTAAAAAGTTACTTCTATATTTACACAACTCTTTCCAATTTGAAAGCAGGCAGTGTAGCATAAAGCATACATCGGCAGGCTATAGAAGTGGAAAACCACAATTCTAGAGGTCTGGTCGCACCGATTACGCTGCTGCAATCCAAATGGTGTAGGAAAAAGAAGTTTTATTGGAAGAGTGATCCACCTCGTGAAATAGTAGATTGTGAAGACTTGACAAAATGAATATAATGCACGTTACTACAGAGACAGTTGAAACTCAAAGCTTAGGATGGAAACTCGTAAATTTATTGGGTCATGCATGCGTAGGAAATGAATAACCGAAGTATTTGGGTCAGTTAATCAATTTCTTTTGTTACTAATTTTAATAATTATTATTTATACTCTGGTATTTCTTTATTAGGTACATACTTTAACTTTGGTTAAATCATTTTTAGAGTCTCTAGTTCGATTTTTGTTTAATACATACATGTTTTAGTTACAACACGTATTGTCTGTTATATATTTCGAGATGCTATAAATATTAGGGTTGAGTAGCATTACATTGGTGTTTTATATGCCCCTTGTGTACGGTATTACCGCCATCATATATGGAAGAGTCATGACTGTATTTTGCTAGTTCATGAGGTTTTCTGGTTATTAAAGATGTTTATTTCATGTACGTTATATTAGGACATCTTATTTTTTCAAAGGGCTTTAACTTATACCTTGTGTGTAAGGCAGCAATAATAAAATTAAAAAGAATATGTCTTTTATGTTTGTTAGTTTTGGTTGGATATTTTTTTATTAGGTAATTTTTTTTTAATTAGAACTTCTTTTTAGATTTGAAGCACTAATAAGTCAGAAAAAGAGCAAATTAATTTCTAGGAATTTATAGTCGGTTTATTGCAAGTTAAGTTTCAAATATATTTGTAAATGTCGCATAACCCAAGCGGTTCTACTAGCTACCTAATTCAGTAGCTAATAAAGCTAACTTGAGCATGTTTTAGTTGTACTAATAGCACAAGTCTGCACCCTTAAACCGATGGAATGTTTCCCCTACGTTGTGCTCGTGGAGTTTTAATTTAGCAACTTTATGTTCCTGGTACATATTTAATGCAAAATATAGGTTGGACAAATTTTAAAAAATGTTACAAATTGCCCAAGTTTCGTGCTAGCTTATTGGGGTGAAAAATTGCGTTTTTATTTTTTTGAAAGGCTGATGTACATTATTTATTTAAAAGTTGTAAGGTTTTCTTTCGAGATGTCTATTAACATTTTTTCTTTTTTTCAGGTAAGATTTCAATTTGATATACCAACAATGATTTACAACGACTCTGTCAAATTCAGAGGCTATATTGAATTTTTGTAAGTATAAAATAAACTAATAATAACATCCAATAATCACATGCACGATTTATTAACGTGCAGAACTTTGTTATTTATGCAACTTGTAATTAAACGTCTGCTTAACGTTGTTATAACGTAACTCTTTGAAAAGTTGCTAATTAGAGCTACATATTGATTTAACGTTGATTTTTGATAATTTTTTTACCCATACGATAGTATGGTATGATAAACAAAATACGGAATTGAACTCACAATTTGGATCAAATAATTATAAATCGAGGATATGCTATAATAACCAATTGCTTTACGAAAATACTCTTATACCTTCTGTGAATGACAGGAGTTAATGGGACACAACCATACATAATTATTTTTTTAAATATTACATGAAATTGGAATCCAAAAATGTTTTCAATTTATTTTGTAAGCGTGGATAATAAATATGAACAAATTTTAATTTCAAATTTAATGTTATATGAAATTTTAAAATTCTCGAATTTTAATTAAGAAATATCCATTATCCAATTTCTTCCTTTTTATTTTGTGTAGCCTATTAAAACATGCTATTTAATTTAAAATTTAATAGTAGTAACATCAGGATAACATAGAGGTCCACATCGTAGTGAAAATTTTTGGAAAACGAAAGTTTCCACTATAAATTAAGACATAATATTTTCGAATCATCAGATAAATTTTTACACATAGCATTAGCATTGGGATGTACGAAGGATGCTGTAATATTAGGATGGGGATCAGGTTTATATGAATGGCGATGACTGGTTTATATAAATTGGATTTATTTTGAAATTAACATATTTTTATGCTTGATCTTGGTAATTCTGACTAACACGTCAAGAATAAATTCTGTCATAAAATTTTTATTTTTTGTAGGTGTTTTTTTCATGAATTTAAAAATATTTTTATATTACACGGTACGAAAAAAGTACTCGATGAAAAAAAATATATAATTTCACTAACTGCAATTTTTCTGAGTTTTTTTATGCTTTCAGCAGGAAACGAACTTCGTTGTACTGACTATTTTTATAACATAATTTAATTTTGAGTTTGTTATTTTTTAATTTAGTTCTTTAGTAATTTCAATTAGTATTTTCGGCGTACTTGTAATATTATTTCCTCGGCAGCACCGAATGACGGCATAATTTTATTCTTCACACGCTTACTTTAAAATTGATCGAACGTGCGTAAATATTTTTTTGCATTTTTTGGTTTTCTAAACATTCTACCTAAAGCATTTACGGTTGATATCTTAGATCGTCTATTTTCAGTTTGATTGACTTCTAAGATCGACGTTCTTTTTCGTTTCAATTTTACGAATCCCATGAGAGACAACCATACTTCGATTTCACAGATCCGCGAACGTTTCGATCAAAGTGTTTGTTCGGAAATTTTTAGAAAATGTTTATTCAATTGTATATTTATGACTTAAAGTATTGAAAGTTTTAATTAAACAGAATTAAAAGATGAGTTTATTAAAATGAGTGGCTTTGTTTCAAATAAATTTTGTTTTTCAACGTAGCTAAATGTAACCGAAAAATATTACTTTTTGCAAAACTTTGTAATGGGACACAAAAATGTTTTAAAAAATTACAGTTTAATTAAAATTGTAAATTGATTAAAAGCAAAATATTGCAATGTTTAAATTTAAATATTATAAGATTATTTTAAATCAATGTCTATAATTTTTCTTACCGATGTTGTTCATTTGTTTTTCGCGTAGGTACTATAATCGAACAAAAGTCCTAGATTATTTCGGTCAAAGAGTCAAGAAAATTGTATAAGGAAAATAAATAAACGTAGTGTTTTTGGTATTTTCCATAAACAAACTTGTACGGGTGATTAATCTCAGAAATATTTTAGAGAAATTACAATACAATAATAATAAATTTTTCACTCTTTACTCTCATTTCGCCGAGAAAAAAGATTATTATTAGTCTTAGATTATGAGCCACATTTATTCGATAAAGGTAAAAGTGAGAACAAGTTTGGAATATACAATAAAAGCGCTTTATTCGAAGCATTTGAAATCGATGCTTAAAAGCTTTTAAAATTTAAGTTTTCTTCTAGTAGAAGACATAATAGTAAATATTGAAAACTTTGTTGAGTATAGCCGTTTTTCTATTATTGTTGTAAAAAGTTTTAGTATTCATAATATCAAAAGGAAAAGTAAAATTTTTCGCCCATATGCGGCGAAGTTAAATAATTTTCTTTCCACAGTTATAAACTATTAAATATGAGAATATGAATTACATGCTCTATACTTTTCAAACAGTAGCAAAACAAATCTTTAGTGAAACACGTAGGAAATTTTTTTTGTTACTTGTTGCAAACATTAGCTATTATATATTTTGTAAAATTTTACTTAAATTAGTCGATTAATTTTAACGACCTGACTGACAATCAGGTTTTGTCTTTTTAAAGGTTATATCTGTGCTATACGCTTTTACTTTAATTCTAATTAGAGAAGAATATCAAATGTTAGACGAGTTAAATCTACAATTTAACAAAGAATTAGAACCACCAGACAGACAAATCCGACCAAACTCACGGTGAAAAGTTTGGTATTTCCTCAAACTATCCAGCGCTATAAACCGAGTGTATTATTAAAATTTTTTTAATTAATTTTAAAAATTTAATTTTTTAAAGTGGTAAGAAAAGTCACAAAATGAAACTTTTTTTTTCTTTTAAAAGAATAATCGCCCTCTTATTTTATAAAGCTTTTGTTTGGTAAGTATTTTGTGTGTACTTATATTTTAATTAATTGCTACAACTAATGGGTACACACGTAATCTGCTCTTTGTAAACGTAATATTTCTCCTTCTTGTTCTTGATATTTAAGTTTAAGGACGTATAAGAAGAAGAAGCACGAGTATTTTGTGCTGTTTTACCTGTTTAATCCGCACTCATATGCTAAATAATAGTCCAACATTTATATCACCGATTTAATCCATTATTAATTTATGTGTAGGCCTCGATTGAGACATCAACAAGTGCAAAGTGCAAAATTACTATCACCCAATTTCACTAAAATTCGTGTCACAGAATGTGCGTCGAGGAGAACTATTTTTGCAATAGGTTTTTGGAGTATATTTGTCTATTTTCATTCTTGAATGTAGGTATAAAGATATTGGTTTTCCAATTCTTCTGGTATCGTTTTACTGGACTCTGAGCTTGAGAACTCATATTGAAAAATATTCAATATTTTAATTTCTGCTATTCTTAGATCATAATTTACAGTTTTGCTGATTTTTAATTAATTAATTGCACGAAAGTTGATGAAAGTTTTGTAAACATTGAATTTAATAGCAAATTCATGTTCTATCGAAATACCCATTAATAATAATTACTGCAAATATCAGTTTCTGGTAAAAATTAAAAGCAAATTAAAAACTAATCATTTGAAGGTTTCCTTAAAAGTGAAATGTGAATTTAATTTTGTAATTTTAGTTCAAGTTTTGGTTTTTACCCTGTAAATATAGGCATTATTTTTTTAGTGGTGTTTAACTCTGTCATCAGTTCAAGTTATTGTTTCTCAATTTATTTTCTTGGCAATTTTACCAGCTCAGCCTATCTAAATACATATACGGTAGTAAATATTTTCTTCAGTTTTACCGCGTTATTTTCTTCAGTTTTACCGCGTTATTTTCTTTACGTTTTCTTATCAATTTTATGTATCAATTTTAAAAAGTGCAGTTTTATAATATAATATTTTGGAAAATAACAAAAAACCCAATAAGTTTAAATTTGCTGTATGATAATAATAAAAACCTTCAACAGAATCAAAGTTGTGTGTTCTATTATATCTGTAGGTTCATTTTATTTTCGTATTTGGTGTCGCACAAGGATATTCATGTTTTGGATTTACATATCTCGTATAACACCGACAAAATTGAAATATTTGATTCTTTAATGTGTTTCCGCGAATTTAATAAAATTTTTGGTTCTTTAGAATTTTTACGTAGTTTCGTTTCGTTTTATGTGGTCGGTTTAGAGTCTGTAAACTTGAGATTTTCATAAAAATAGTAACGTCAAAAGCATTCCGAAAGATTTAATCATTAATGAGAGATTTTTTAAATAAGTAATGGCTTTCATTTTAAAGAACTGAAAATTGGACTAAATATGTATATTTTAAATTTAGCATTTTTTAAAGAAGGAAACACATTTTGAAAATGTTTCTCGTGCTTTATTTTGATTCATCTTTGTTGGTTCAGTCAATGTCGGTACCAGTAGATACAACATCAGAAATGAAAGAGTAGTCAGCTGTCATCACGGTAATAAAATTTTCCTCTTTAACGATTAAATATCAGATAATCATAATCGACTATTACGTAATAAATGCACTCAAATGGAACTTCCAATAAAATGGTAGTCTATTTTTCTAAAGCATAAGTTTTTCTATTAAGAAAGAATGTCCAATTAAGCAATTGTGTAACAGACCACAAAGTACACTTTAATTCTGAAACATTTATATTGTCTTCGCACTCATTAAACAGTAATTTGTTTTTTTCGATAATGCAGAAAGTAGTTATTATATTCTTCCATAATAAATAACACAAGAACACCTCGAGATGAATTTCTTGCTAGAAAATATTTTTGTTAAGCAGTCATTCTAAATTTCAATGCTAAAAAACGAAATTGGTTGTTTTGGTAAACTTCAGCTATTTTCTTTTACGTGCTTTTATTTGGAAAGTTATACTTTTGATAAGTTTGGAGTTCACCCCTTATTAAGGCGTTCGTTAAGGTTATATCACAATTAAGTTGTTTTAAGGGATTCGTGAACTGATAGTAAATTAGAAATTTATACCAATAACCTGACTCATATGCGTGTTTTCGATAAGTTTTTGAAATTTGATATTGTTAAGAACGATAATACAAGATTTTTGTTTTAGGGTAGAAATAGGTAATCTGATTGATGGAAGCCAATAAAAATTGTATTTTTAAGTTTACTTATTTACGGATATATCATTTTAAATTTTACGTTGTTAAAACTATGAAACAACTTCAAACCGTTCAAAATTCAGGATAATTCAGGATAAACTCGCAGACGAGTCGATAGTTGAACGTGTAATTCTACTTACTGCCCAATAATTTGGAAGTAACAGGGATTCGAGACTATAATCTCGGTAGCTCGACTCCATAAGAACTACACCAAATTACCTAGACCTGTATTAATTCATAATTATTATAAAATAACATTAATTGGTCATATATTGTATTCAAAGCAATTTTAAATTCATTATGGATTTGAATTCTGTGTCGAACTATTCGATAATCAAATAAAAGGTTTTAACAATAAAATGAAATCGATGTGTAGGTAGTAGATTGAAAAATCGTGAAAATTTAATAATTTAATTTTTAGTTCTACGCAAAATTGGTTTACGTAAAACAACGTATAAATAAATGAGAGAATGCAATTGACACGACAGCGTTAGTCAATAATCCCTTCAACCGGATTCCCTACAAGTTTCATTCAAATGTAAAACGATATCTCTCAACGTGCATCCTTTTGTTAAAATTCACTTTGTGTATTTAATTGGAATTGAATTTCGGCTCTTGGGATACATATGCGAACAATTTTTGAATTAAGTCAAAACAACTACCACTCGTCAAAAATGTTGTTCGACGACCTTTGGAGGGTAATAAAATTTATAATACTTGTCGAGGTTTTCTTTCATTTAATTTTATAAATCTTAATGAGAATTGATTTCGTCCTTAATAATGTTTGTTTAAATTAACTATTATGTTACGTTTGAATAAAATGGGAAATTTCAATGAGATACCGAAAGTTTATTCGGGAATCAACTTCATAGTAACTTTTGAGAAGTCAATTTTATTTTATTTGTTTCTAAATGTTGATGTTCTAGAAAAGTTCCTACTTGTTCAAATTGTCAAAGAAAACAAAGATGGTAATTTTACAAGGAGAAAATAACAATGTAATCAATGGTTAACGGCAATAACTACATAGAAGACTGTAAATTACGAATAATTATAGGTATATTTTTTAAATATTTGTTTTATGTAAACGTAATCGTTAAAAATATAATTTGAAGTTGTTAATTGTGTCGAAAATGATAGGTAATTAAGTGCTACCACCGAGAACTTAAAATGTACTTAATTATTTTTTCTAGTAAGTGATCAATTAACTTCAATTTATAACTTATTTATTTATGCAAGTTGGTGCATTAAATACCTAATTTAAGAATTATGGGAACGAAGGTATTTACTTACAATTACCGAAAATATGTTTTACTTGAACTGATTTAGAAATGCTTAAATAAAAGTAATTTAAACTTGTTATTGTAGACGGTGAAAGATTTCGGTATCTTTTATGATATATTCAATTTTTTTGTCCAAGAATTTTATTTTTCAGGTAATGAAATATTTTAAATTTTGCTGCAGGATTCGAATAAATAAAATGTTTTGTAGGTTAGATTGAAATCGGAGAGGTATTTCACCGTGGATGACCATCTGCGTGGGCGCCTGGATATACAATTGCTGTCAGTAGGGAGAAAAGTTACGGATTTAGAATTCCTGTATAGACTTGTGAACACTTTTATAGATTATCCAATATTGGGTTTTCTCTGTTACAATATTCTTCAACGTTGTACAGGATTTAAAACTTTTTTCATTACAAGTACCATTGATTAAATAAGTATCATAATGGAAAATTACGCAAACAGATTTTTGATGTAATGACATACCGTTAATTGAAAATACAAAGATTTAATCGAAAAACACACAATAAAATTAAGAAAGTTATAATAGTTGTAACAAATTTAAAAATGAAGCAATTAAAAATGAATTTTTAAATAAATGTGAGTGCGATGGTCGAGCGATTAGCATATTAACTTTTAGTACCAAGATTCACGTAGTACATTTTGAAAATTCTAATCAAAAATTTAAAAAACAGTTGGCTCTTCAGGAAGCCATCTCAGAACTATCCTGCTTTTAATACTCGTACTTTAATAAATTACATAAAATTATGTATAGATTTGATATTATAACAGAAAAATTTGAGATATTGAATTTAACAACCATAAGATATAATAACATTGTTAGGGCCAGTTGCACTACCACAAATTAATTAAAAGTTAATCTGTGATTTGAGTCATAACCTTAAAATCTTAAAATATTGGATTTTTCTAAAATTTAAAATTCAAGAAATACTATGATATTAAATGCATTTTAGATTCCAAAAATGTATGGGGGAGTCAAAAAAGTCTTTTAAACTATTTTTTAAGTACATTATTGAAACTTACGTACATTTTATATAAAATTTACATCGGTAAAACCATCATTATATTTGTTGCCGTTTTATTTTTAGGGACATTCCTTTACATATCGTGAGAAATTCTTGTACATTTTAACAAATTTACGTAACAAATATGATTTGCTTTGTTATGGAATATTTACAGGTTTAACTCTTTGGAAGCTTAAATTGACTAAAGTCGCTTGAAGTCCAGGGCTTTAGTCGATCTACGCGTCCAAAGGGTTAATTTGAATATGACCTCCCTACGAAAAAGCACGAGCTTTGCTTGCTACCATGTCATATAATATTATGGTTTTTAAATGAAATACTCTTTTTAAAAGAGAGATTGTGAACAAAAATTTGTTTCTTTTCTTTATGGTACCTACTTATTACAGATTCAATAACTACAATTTCCTGACTGATGTATGCTATTTGACGTTTTTTTTCCAATAATACATCAATGACAACCAAACAAATGAATAAATTAATAATATAACTCTGATGTAATTTTATTTTTGATACAATTTTTATCTTTGTTATGCCGTTTGATTTACTTTGGAAATATAATTTGAAATAGAATATTCCACTTCATGACTAAACTTCTTATTAATTGCTCATATTGATTGTCACATACCGTCAATCAAGTGACATATTATTATCCTTCTTGCGATGAATATGCTCTTTTAGCCTATTGATATACACACATACATTAATATATTAAATCTTACATATTATGTAAAGTTCTGGCAGGGAAACGTGAAAAAAAAATTTACATGGCAGCACTCGCATGTTCTTCCTCCATTTCATATTTCACACATTTCTGTTACGTTTCCCTGTCAGAACTACAATATTAGTAGTATCTATAGATTACTTCAAGTAATCATAACTTTCTAAAGAATTATTTCTGGACAATGTCGATAAACATTTTTATCATTGATTTGATAAGTAGAACTAATACACCCTTAAAATTCATCTTTAAGAGTTTTCTATTGAAATTACCGATATAATTCATTATTACTTTAGGTGCTACCTAACATACGTGGTAGATCATAATTAATACCTTCTTCATCAAGTTCAAACATTAAAACGCACTGTTCAGTCAATTTGGATAAATCTATTTTAACTAATTTCATTTAACATAACTTTTATGAACACTTGAAATAACGCACATGAATGAATTAACAACATTCCAAGTGGATTATAAAACCAGTGGGTTGTTGGGAACAATGATAATCACATAAATAAAATTTTTGAACAGTGAGTTTTAAAATTTAAACTTGATGAAGCCGTAATTATCATCTAAGTCTAAGGTATACATGATAATGGATCAAATCGGTGATTCCAATGTGGAACCATCCCCTTGAGAGTGTAGCACATCTTTTGAATTGATAATAAGCGTGTAAAGATCCTTGCATTCTGATTAATGTTTACTTTTTGAAATTAAATTTCAAAATTTGACTTGTTAATTTGTTTGAGAAGTTATGGTAATTGCAATATTATTTAAACGTAATAAATTTTCCACTTCCAGTAATTCAGTAGGTAATTTAATTGATTTTTTTTTGCAAGATTGTTGGTATTACCATCAACGGTAGTTAATAAAAAATTATTATTAACGAATTAATACTTGTTTGAATTTGCACTATTAAATTATTTTAAAAAGTACCTTCATAAGCAGTGTAACTTGGACTCTTGGTTTCTTTGCAATAATTATATTTATGAAAATCAAAATTTGCAATATTGTAGCAGCTAAAAGACTTCTTAAGCACTCATTGGTAAATTGGTGCACGGTATTCATCGATTACTGTGGTTGGATTTTGAGTTACTGCGAACAACATCTCAACTCAAAAGCCGATTATGGTGGTAATAATTTTAGTTGTTCCATTATTCAAACAATTATGTCCAAATTTGAGTTTTTTCGAAATCCAACCGCACTAATCGAGGGATATCTGCACTCAGATATTAATACTGTGAACGTCACTACACTATAGGGGATAGAATCAACCAAGTGTACTTTTCGTTATTATGACACTTTCTTAATTAGTTCTTTTAATTTTATTAATAAATAGTCACTTTTGAAACTGAAAGTGAAGCAAATATAAAAAGTATATTTATTTAATATCGTAATAAATTGAAATAGTGATGCCGCTTCTTATTAAATTTATATTCCAACTTTGTAATTAGGTTGTAGGAAGATATATCTTATTTATAGATACATTTTTTTATGTAATTTTCTTAAGTGGGTGGTACTTTTATAGAACAAAATTTTTTATATGTATATATTTATATTAATTTGTATTTTCATAATTAAAGAGCAATTTCTGACGATACTGAAACTATAATACAAGTTATATATCATTACCTGCTGCTTATTTTAAGAAATTGTAACCCCTGTAGAAGTTCTCATATACTTCGAACACGCAAATGAATGACCTAAATTATCAACCAATCACTTGTAAGGTTTTCTTTATGATATGTTCCTGTAGATCAATACTTTTATTGGTTTTTACATAATTTATGGTCTATTTCCTATCATCAAATATTCTCCACGCAAACCTGTAATTACGATATACTATTATGAATATTATATTAGTCAAACTATTGTTGAGCTACTGAAAAGTATCCTAAATTATTTTTTTTTTATGATCAGAATACAAATTTAAGTTCTACTTAAATGTTTAGGTGATCTCTTTAAACGTTGTTTTAATATTTAATTATTTTGATGAGATATTCTTCAAGTTAATAGTTGTTTCTATCATATAATTATCATTTAACCCTGATGATAAAATTCCTTAATAGAAACGATATACTATTTTGGTCCTAAGTATAAAAGTGAATTTCAGGGCCCAAAATTAAATGGTATTAGTATTCTACCAAGTTTTTCATATATCGTTAAGAATTCTAAGCATAATTACCGCTTGTAATTATTAGCGATAATGCAATAGGTTTAAATAAATGGTGGAGTTAGCTTTCACATTATTTTTGTGCCCGTATTTATGTTTATAATTTCACCAGGCTTACAAAATTAGGAATATTTTAGCCAGACCAAAAGCAACGGTCGCAACGCAAACCATCAATACTTTCATAATCATCGTTATAATCTTGATGAAGCGTCCAAATATTTGTTCAATTGGCATAACTAACAATAATTATATGATGACTCTTTTACTGTTTTTTTGTAAAAAGTACATAGGATATTCTTTAATCATGGGTATACTAAATGTATCATGTACATATTATATTCAATTTTTAAAATATGTCTCACATAGTGTCAAAAACGAATTAGATTATTTTTTATATAATTTTTTTTCTTAAGTACGGAAACGTTTTAAAAGTACACCGAACCAAATACGAATAGGGCTATAATTTTTCAACGGATAATACAATCAATAGCTCGACGTTTTGAAGCATGAATCATTAATCAGGAAGACATTTTGAATACTCATTTTAAAAACAGTTATGTACGAATAGATTTTCCTCTTTTAATTGAATTTGGAAATCTATTTTTAGTAAAATGATGAGTTTCTGTAATAATTTTATATTGTTAATTGCCAATATTGTCGTTTAATTGCAGGAATTTTATGCATGCATGCATTACTTTAATTTACGCTTTTGATGATTTTACAAACACGAAGCTTTTCGTGTTAAAGCTACACAAGTTTATTGACCATTACAGAAAACTCTTTCAAGATTGGTGAAATAATTAAAGAAACTTAATTCAGATGCAGCAATGTCTGAAATGGAAACACGTTAATAAAAAGTGCGTGTATAGCGAAAGACTAAACAATGTTTAATTTAAAAAAGTGTAAATTTTATTTTCATGTTCATAAAATTATGAATTAAAATTAAATCAATAAGTACTTTTAATTAATTGACATTTCCATTATATTATAATTATTTGTTATTACTCGGTCGATAGTGTTTTGAATTGATTCAATTTAAAATGCTTAAAAACATCGATTGTATATTATTGATTAAACAAAAGCAAAGCTTGACTTATTTTATTATGTACTTTTATAACATAAGGCGTTGCAAACGGATGTAGCAATTTTAGTCGAGGTGATCTGGCAAATTAAATGAAAAATAGATTCCAGAACCATTTAGAATAGAAAGTATCTTTTAGATGTGGAAGAAAAACTGGTGATTTTTTTAAGTTACCATGAAATTAGAACCACGGGAAGTGCAATACACTTCATTTTTAGAAGGTTTATTTGGTGTTTAACATTGCCTGCGTAGGGTAGATGGTCAAAATAGAGTTCTACCTTGGCCCAGAGCCTACTCCAATATTCCAAATCAGCAAGGCTAATTTTCAAATTAATAAAATTGTTGAACGGTTACTTATTAAGCTAAATAGAATAGTTTAGTGAAAAACGTAAGCTATACATAAAAAAGTAACATAATTTCAATTTACTTGATCGGTGACGTGTCACGAAAACGTTAATTAAATACTACTATAAGTATACTACCCACTAAAAATAATAAAAAGTTAAAAAAAAGTCGTAGAATTTTCTTCAATTAATTTCTTACATTTCGCCGATAATATGGAAAGAAAAGTTTGATGTACTAATGTATGTTGATATTATTCTAGAAAAATGTATTTGCAATTTTGGTGCTACATATTACGACTGCTGTTTATATTACCGTATTATATGGAAATTTATGGCAATAACGATTATAAATGTTTGCCGAAGAATACAAAACATTTTCAAATGTTATCTCAGCGCTTAAGCAACTTTGTATTTTTTGTATAAATAAATGTTTTACAGTCATTAATTTTATTTTTTTTATTTAGAGGTTATTTTTTATTATTTTGTAATAAGAAATAATCCATCTTACTTAAATGGCTCTATATTATATTTTCAAGCTTTTTGCATACATATAGGAAAACTTTACATAGATTAAAATATAATTAATTTAGGGTAAAGTAAAGCATTTGGATTATAAAAATTGCGGATTTGATTAAAAAATGTTTATAGGCGCAAAAGAGGTTAATATTTGTTAATTCATGGAGAAACATTATATTACAAAATTAATGTCTTTAAATAATTTTTAATGATCATAGTACTAATTTTAGAAAGTATTCAATCATTTTTGTATCAATTAAGTTATTACAACATGCAGGAGGCTAATTTAATCTGGTATCCTTTATGTACGGATCTACCCAATAAAAATATTTTGGGAGTATATTTTCTGAAAATAATTATACTTTATAATTGTTATTATTTTCATGGAAAAAGTTAAACTTGATTAAAATGTATTAGATTTGATATAACATGGAAAATTCCCATTTTAGTTGAAATTACATTAAACGAATTAACGGTATGTATTATTCAGAAAATAATATAACAATTTTATATAAACACGTTAAGCTATTTTTAATGAATGGCTTTTTCTACCATTTTTTCCAATTTTGTATCGATTTTCATGAAATCCATTAATCAGCAACTCTAATTTTATTATGTTTTGTAACTTGACGCCACAATAAAGTATAGGTAATGTTTGAGGTGTTTGTCAATTTCATTTGTCATATATCTTACTATTTTTCGATTATTGAATTATTTATTATCGAGAGTTATTTTCATGACGCACATCAGTTTTGTTCAGAAAATTTATAACTTGGAAATCACCGCAATATATTTTAATCTATTTTTTTGCTGTCATTACTACCTATCTTTTCATAAATTCACCTGTGTAGTTGTGCGTTGAATTAGGGGGATTACAAGCCATCAACTCGCTACATTCTTTTCTTTTAAAATATATTTTGCACAATTCTCGTAAATACTTCTTAAGTTTTTGCAAGATTTTTCTTGAATATTCATGAGTTATAAATTTTTTAGGTATTTTTAAACTTCCGAAGTATTCCAAAAATGCTATGTAATAGAATTAACCGATATATGAGTAGCTTTTCGTAATAAAGTCGTGTTGTTAAAAATGAACTTGTTCTATTTTGTGAGAAAACTCGACATTTGTTATGGTAATCTGCAATTACCGTAGTACTTACAACAATATTATCATATAATAGAGTGATCAAGTTTCCAAATATAAGATAATAATTTCCTTAAACATTTTAGAAATATAGTTTTATAACATTAAAGTGAGCTTTTCTTCTTAACTAAAATAAATTTTCTATGCTTTTATCTACTGTAATAATGTATTTTCCAAGTCGCATACTCGATATGCGGTTGGAAGAGCGACGCCGACGTCTCAATCTCTTGGTTAGACTACATTGTTTTTCTGACATTCCCTCTTTTGCCTTGCAGCTACACTACCATGCATCTTTCCAATATAGAAATTTAAAAGCTCTATTGTAACTTTGAAGTACTACTCATTGCCCTTACCATATGGATTAAAAATTTTCAAGTTATGATTGTTTAGGATAAGGGTGTGATCGGGTGTGATGAAAACAAATTCTTATAATAATGTATTGACGGAAACTTGAACTCAATGAAATTTCAGTTAAAATTAATGGAAAAGTAAAATTTTTGAACAAACATATACTTACATTTGTCCTATTAATTGTACTCCTATTGTATTTTAGTTAATAGTTAATTTTTCAAGATTGAATTTGTTGTAACACATAGTATAAATCGACTACAGTCTTGGTTATTATGAATAATTGTCAAAGGAAGAGGGCGATAGATTTTCTTGTCACATTTAATACTTTAATTTGATATTTCAGTAATTGAAGATGATATTATAATATGAGCTAATTTTATGTTGTGTGTAAAATCGATACCAATTCAGCGTCCTATGATTAGTTGCTTCCTCTTTTTTAATGGATATCAGGCGTAAAGGTATTCCAATACACTTGTTGCTGTTTCAAAAATTTGTTAAAATAATAATTATAGACATGATTATTATTAGAACTTGAATGATGTATCTCAATGAAGTGCTTGAAATCATTTTGAAACAAATAAATTAAAAAGGAATTTTACTTGAAAGATATAGCGAAAAGCTAATAAAAAGTTTCGATATAGAGCTCTCTTGCGGTTTCTTTTGTATATAGTTGGGCTTAACATTTTCAACACTAAGAGAAGCCTTGTCGCGTTCATCATTATTGAATGGATTTAAACCATAAACCAACGGCTGTGGTTACTTGTTTTCTTATTTGTCATTGATTTATCTTTTTTCTAACATGTTCTAAAAATATCTTCTTGCGATATTTCATTCTACAATTAAATAAACTTTGCTACATTTATAATAAATATAGAGACTGGGGCTAGTTGGCCACAAGGGTAAGTTGACAAAGTTAAATTATTTTGGACATATCACTAACATAAAGTGTCCCCTGTATTGTAATAATTTTAGTATGCTAAAAATATATCATTGGAATTGACACCTCTTTTTTGTTTTCTCATCAAGTGCATTTGTTAAAATTTCTATTTTTATTTATTTTTTTGTGCTAATCTTAATTGAACCATTACAGTTTTCTATTACACAATTTATTTGATCTACTTTCAGAACTTATGCTAACCAGATTGTCAACACAATCGTGTTGGGGCAAGTTGGCACATTGAACACGGTGCAAGTTGTGGTAACTGCCACTTGATAAGGATAAACTTATCCTGGTGGCAGCAATTTACCCCATGCGTGGGGTAGGTTAGCACACTTTTCTATTTTCCGCATAACTTGATCTGGTCGCAAATAAACACAGACTTATTATACTTCCTAATTATAAAAGCAGGTATAAAAATATCTTTTACAAAAGTTTATTACTAAGAAACGTACCAGACAACCCCGATCTCTTCAAATATTATAAAGAATCTCGAAACTTAAAAACGACTTTATAAATTTATTGTTAATGCATTTTCTTTTACGAATGTTATATGTATGTATGTCACAAACATTAAGTTTTCGTAGTTTCAAGTTTTTTTTTTGTTTGTGACATCTCTTTTGACATTGACTTCAAAGCTTTTCTTCTATATAAAAGTTACCTAGCATTTATATTTTATTGTTACTAACTATTTGTTGTGTTATAAAATCAAAAGTTTTGAAGATTTGAAACTACGAAATAGATTTTTTCTTTGGACCTTCCAAAAAACTAATTGTATTTTTTTTTATTGATAGTACTAAAAGCACACAGAATGTAAACAATTTTATTACATTATTTGATGAACATAAAAAAGTTTCAATAAAAGTGAAAGTTATGATCTAAGGATAATACATGAGGTTATAAAGCGGCAGTGTGTTAATATTCCTGTAATTCGTTTTCATTACAGTATTAGGCACTACATTGCAAATCGCAAAATTTGAGGTGAGCAAAGCGAAGCTTTCCTGGAATCTAACTTTGAATTTTATTAATTATGTATCTTTCAATACTTGCATTATAACAGATTTTCCCACAAGAGTGATTTAAAGTATTGTGGAATTACAAAAGTTAGACGTCCGGTTATAAATAATCCATTTCCAATTAACCTGTTTGCGACCGGAAGTGGAGCACATTGTCAGTGACATTTACATCTAACAGTTTTCCGGGCGCATCTATTATATAACAGGAGTTAATGGTGGATTCGGGTATCTGCCAATCAACTGTCTCTGTAGAGAACTATGGGATAACGAAATATCAGAAAATAGTGTCAACCATAACGCTTAAATAATTAAGCGTATGCCATTTACTATTTTATGCTGATATTGTAATGAGTTTTCATTGTAGCTATTAAAATTTAATTATATTATTTCAAATCCAATATAGAAGATTACTAATATAGTAATCTTTGTGCATTAAACATTCTAATTATGAAATTGTATTTTGATATAGTAAGTTTACTCATTACCAAATTAAAAACCAATAAACATTACAACTTTTCGATATTGTAGTAGTAGTTTTTTTTCTTGTAATATGCTTGTAATTTTTGCAAACAATGGAATTTAGGATGGAATTTTATATGATTAAAAATTATTTGTAATAAACTATGCTTGTAAACTGTGTAGTTTACTACCACTCTCCAACCCGTCTGACCAGCGTGACGAGTTATGGCCAAAAACACTCTGTTAAGGGGAGGCCTATATCCAACACTGGATTAATAAGGACACTAAAGAAACTGTGTAATGTCTAGTAATCTCAAGATCTTCATTAATTAATTATTATATAATATATATATATAATAATATATAATTATTATATAATTATTATATTATATAATATAAATTTATTATAATACGTGTGTATCATAATTAGAAAATCATCAGGTGAAAATTTAAAACTAAATTATTCAAGCGGCAATTTGGAGAAAATTGATTTTAAAAATGTTTTATATGTAATGGTGCAACTCAGCGATAACTATACTTCCCTCTTTCATTGTAAGACTTGCGACAGGCGCATCTAAAGTCACATGACCGAAAGCACAAAATGTTTTATTTTAATTATGAAAGAAGTACAAAAAAAGGAGTACAGCACTAGTCTATTATTTTTACGAGTTTTACCTCTTTTTCGCTTAAATTATTGAATGATTCGTAAAAGTTTATGTTTACATTTCTAATTTACAGCCTCAGCTACCATAATTTGAATAGAAAATTTTTTAAATTCGGGAGTCGCTTATTACACTATCCCTATTTTTATAACTATTAATTTGGACATTTTTGTGACACACTTATTGCTTTTCAGTGTTTACAGTTCATTTTGTTATTGATTTTCATATTAATGTGAATTATTTAATGGCCATTAAAATTTTTTATTAGTGCGAGTGGAATATAAAAACATAATTTAATTTTAATTAAATAGTTTGCTATTTAAATTTCGGGCATATTTTCTATCTAAATGCGTAGCGAATAATTTTATTATTGCCACATAAACTCTTTATTACAGCAGGTGATGGTGTATACATATATGTAGGTATATATAAAGATAAAATATTTCAATATAAATTTGCGAATCCATTCACAATGAACTACTCAAAAAATTTCTTTGTCAACATCAAAAATTTTATGAAACTTTGATAACACCTTGCTAGATAATAATAACCTTTTAGTAAGATGATATTCTAAGAAGATTGTAATTGGATCTGATTGAATAATTATGACTGCGTTTATGAACCGCAGTCATTGGAGTTATTTTGCCTGCCATCTAACGGATTTTTGTTAAAACTAGATTGATAATACGTAACATCGCATAACCTTAAATATGTTAATAGTTTAAAAATGAAAAAGTAATTTAATTTAATTTGTCAAGCATGTTCTTGTCACTTGAATAAATATATTTTATTTTATATATAAATTTAAATTGTAAAAATTTTTAATTTATTTATTAAAATTTAAATTTAAAAACATCAATTACATCAATAACGTTCTAGCATAAAAGAGCGGGTAAAAATTCAAATAAGCAGGTTTTAAAGAGTTGAATGCAAGTGTATTAGTTCAGGCGCACACCACACTTGCCGTACCAATCTTGGAAATGCACCAAACTGTTTCAACAAAAATCCGTTAGATCGCAGGCGAAATGACTTCAATGACTTCGGTTCATTAACCCGTTTAGTTGTTAGAACGCTCCCTATAATGTGGTACAAATTATTGTACTATCATTGTTATTATTTTTGTTATTTTTTGAGTTAATGAAAAACTGATTGTATATGCAGCAGTAAAAATATCCGCGACGGAATTAATTGGATAAACTAGCGTACACGTTGCCTTTGATTTTATTTTTATTGTCTGCGCTCTTTATGAAATATACCTACTGAGTTATATTATAGTTTACTTGTTATCACGGCATTGTTTTAGTACAGTATAATTTTATAATAGACAGCTCACCTCTTTGATCAACGCCGTAAATTCAACAGCAAACTTGCTAGTGATGGAGTATGTTGGAAAATAAGATTAATGCATTTACAGTGCAACTTCGATAGTATGAACTAAATAACATTTGCTTGTATTTGGACTATTATCATACTTGTACATAATAATATCATTGAAATTGGCGGCGAAATTTGAAGACCATGGACAGTAATGGATGTACCTACTAGGAAAAAATTGGGTAGATTTTAATAATTATTCACAAAAATGTTGATTATAAAATATATTGAAGTATTATGAGTTATTTTGAATAAATTGCAGGTTAATGTAATAAATGAGAGGTGAGCTAAGTCAACGGGTTAAGGACCGGACTCTAGGCTGGAAGCCCTAGGTTTGATCCCCAACCCGGCTACAAAATTTATTCGACTTTATTATGACCCTCTCCTCTCGAATGGTAATGGTCAAAACCAATTTTGGTTTTCAGGAACTTTAATTATGTTTTCAAATAATTTAGTAATTAATATTCATGTCTTTATAAATGTATTACAAATATTAACTTGTGAAATAATATATTATTATGAGTTACTAATTTATCATAGATTTTATATTCACATTTTAATAACTCATAATAATTATGTCTTTATGAAGCTATCAGAGTAGTTCAAATATAAGCGAAACACTTGTATAGTTTATACATACAATATTATATTAACAATCAATTTAGTTACTATATTATAATCATAATTTACTGTTTTATGCGTATATAACACCTATAAAGTATAATATGATCGTTTAGTATTAATAGATTTTACCGCGTCTATAGATTTTACTAGGTTTGTACATTAAAATTTACCAACCTATGCAATACTAATCACAATGATAATGCATTATTCCATTTACATTATTGCATTATCTAGTACAGTATTTGTAATACGGTTAGACCAAAGAACAAAATTTATGCATGTTTCCAATTTCTTATTCATAATCAGTGGGACCATAGTATTTTTAGTAAAATTAAGTTTTTCCGTAATTTGTGATCATCAAGGCTTCATGGAAATCAAGACTAAATTAATATCATTCAAGATCTTTTATATATTTTTTCTTTTTCATTTTTTGGCGTAATGCATAAAAAAGTATGACAGAATCATGACTGTACTATTCTTTTCTGTTATGATAAGTATTTCACAAATATTCTTCATATTATTTATTTTCAACCAAAAGGGCTTTTCTTTTTATGATTAGGTATTCTATCATTTTGAATGTTTAATTGTTTTATAAATATAATAGTGAGGTTGGCCGGCAACATCTCTAAACCTCCTCTACATTCGGTCAACATTCATTAGATCCGAAGACAACAATTTTACGTTTGTAAGACACTGTTACGATTTTTCACCGCAGATATCTTGATGTTTTTTTAATTTTTTTAGATAAATCAAAATCAACTCTGGCTTTCAGGTTTGTTCTTTTTTCAATAATAACAATTTACAAGGGCCTTCTAGTAAATTATTTTCTTGCGAACATCGCCGAAATATTCTTGTGCTGATTTCTAAATTTAACTCCTGTTTAATTACAGTCGACGGATGTCGAAAGTGGATTAATTATAACGAATCGTCTTATCATAACATCAACCCTACTGCTTGATTTTGTTTTTGGCATCGTGTTTTGGTTCGATTTTTTCAGCTGAAGGCATTATTTTTCAGTTTTTAAAAATACTTGATGTACTTATTTTGAATAACAAAATTGTATTTTTTAAAATCTTATGCAGAACATTGTTTTTCTCGGCCCCTATTCTTAATAAAAGTCATTTTGAATAATGCTTTTGTATTTCAAATACTAAGATTAAAACAATTTTGCCATTAGCAATTTTCTTAAGACACATTGTTTTTAAGTTTATATTCAAGTAAAGCACCTTTTATAAATATTATAACTTTGTTGACTAAATACTAAGCTTGGGTATTTTCTTGTCTTATACTTACCTGAAGAACTCCCTTTTCAATACCAACATTTTAATGTTGTGATTTGTTACTATTACTTTATTTTGCAGATGGTATTATATTTACGAAGAAAATATCTTAAAAATTGAAGTGAATAAACACACTGTAAATGTAAATCAGTATATCGATCTCCTTATTTTTATTTAAAAATTTAAATCTTCTAAAAATGGTAATCAACTTTCGTGGAAAGCTAATTAAATAAATTGAATTTTATTGTGCTTGTTAATTTTAATTTCAAAATAATTATAACAAATTAATAATCTTGTGGTCGCAAGAAAAAGGAGTTAAGGCATAAAATGTGATTTTGCTATAGAGCAATATTAAGGTTTATTAATTTCTTTTCTCATTTTAAATTCAATAAATTATAATATAGAAATCTTTGGTAGATTATAGTACCTACAAAATGCTTTAAGAATTTGATGAAAAAAACATGAAAACTCGAAAAGAAGTCTTCCGCGACCTGTCACTCGAAACGCTGTAGAAAGCAGTGAATAAATTATATTTAAAAATTTTTGTATGAAATTAAATATACATATTACCTACCTATATATTTTTAAAAGTTTAAGCACGCGGAGACATTTGTAGTAGCTTATTTTTACTTTTTAGTTTTTAAATTCAATATTTTCTATACCTCAACTATTAAATAATTATAAATATACTCCCAAGGGTTTTTTTGTAGAAACTATAATTTTCATAAATTTTCTTGAGAAAAACGAAATTAGCGTACCTACTTATTTCTCTACGAGTATAAAATTAATCATTCTTGTTTTCCTTTTTAAGTGTCAGATACTGACAGTACCCCTACCTGCTAAAATTTGGTGCTGATAATTTACTTATATTGTCAGCGCAATAAATAGAAGCGAAAGATAATTTTCTACTCCCCTTTCTCAAAAATCGTTCTATTATTTTTCAGTTAGTACCGAGTTTACAAATAAAACGATAAAATTTGAGCGTTTTCAGCCTCAGTACTGGTAGCTTTTCTGCGTTCAAACAGAACATAGCGTAAATCTGCTGGGAGCAAACTGAAAATTCATATTCACTCGATTTTCAGTTTAAAAGCAAGCATTATTTTTGGTTTATTTGTATTTTTCAGGTAGTTTTCATGAAAACTATTCAAATAGCAATGATTAAGTACATGTTAAATACATTATAAGTACAAATCTTCACCACTTACTAATTGGATAAATTTATTTCCCACTGTTTATTTCTATTGAATTTTACTAAATCTGTATTATTAACTGTTAAAATTTCGGTTGTGTAAATAAGCGGTTTATTAAAATTTAAGTTATTCAGATTTTATTGATTGTTCAGGAAAGCAGGAAGTTATGAGGCCAACAAGTGACCCTTATAATTGGATGAAATATGAATTTGCAGGTTATGTTTTAATAATGTATAAATAATTAATTTAAAGTAAAGTGTATATCTTTCAGCATTTACGTTCATAATTTAATGTTTTAATGATATAAACTTCTGTAATTTTGAAAAACAAGGTTCACCGCTTAAGGTTATTATTATTCGGATACAACTTATACAAAAACTAAAAAGTAACAAATGTAATGGTTTATAAATATTCTAACATAATTTTTAGGTGTTCCTTGTGGATTTAATGATAGATATAAATGTCATGTCAAACATTGCCGTATGCAGTTAATATTTGAATGGGTGACCGTTTAGATGTAGGTACTGCTTGTCGTTGTCATGACATCTAGTAACTCTACTAGATTAATCATTCCATTGCTTATAAGACTAATAATGTGTTGAAGCGGATCAAAATTAAGTTGTACCAAATCCTAATGCCAACTTTCCCAATACCAGGCGTACTTGGCACAGTTGGGAAGAGTAATACAAAATCTCAATTTAAAATTAAAAGGAAACAAACGCATAAAGCAACAAATTTATTACTATAAAATAAGCAAGCTTTTATATCAGTGTTGGTATTAAATATCGTTACAATTGGCGACCAAATTTGATGACCATAATATAGAAACAAATAGGACTACATTTGGTAGATTAATGTTTAAGTCATAATTATTATTATTATAATGTGGTGGTACATTTTAAAACAATTTTATGTAAGTTAATTATAAAACCTTTAAATTCAATTTTTCTTATAGATATTTCATATCTATAGAATTGGCACAAATATTGCTAAATAAAAAAAAGTAGGTACGTACTTGATTTTAAATTTGAAAAAGTTTGTCGTTTCATCTTTTATTTCGTGAGATAATTATATCATCCTACACACTTTGTATAAAAAGTATATTGCTTCGTCGTTATATTTTTTCCAATTGGGGCCCATTAGGTGAAGTAACTCGTAAAATAGTTCTATAACATAAGCTAAGTTTTTTTATTATATTAATTTGATACTTTATAAAAGTACACGTTACATAGGTTAAACATATCTATATTTTACGGTAGGTGGGCCTTTTCCTCTGTAAGGAATTTAATTACTAAACTTTTAGATACCTAATTAAATATACATAAAGAGGACTTTCCTGCCCCAAAATCTGTAAACTATGAGGCGTAAAGTTGCTTAACTCAAGACTTACGAATTATATTCCAACAACCAATAGTAATAGTGGTTAAACCACCATGGCTATTTTCAAAAGTTTATAACTCGAAAGCTAAGGGAAGCATTAGACTAAACTCTAAGAAAATGATAACTTTTTTGGCTCCTAGAATCACCAAAAACTTGAGATCTTGATTACCGATATACTGACTGTGATGTCCCCTTGTAACAAATTGCACATGATTATATAAGGTTTAAATGGGAAATAATAAATTTATTTTAACTAAAATTTGTTGTTCTTCTGTACTTTCTATTTGTTACACTATATTAATAGACTAGGAGTTAGGTTTTCCTTTTTTGCCGAAACACAACTTTGGTTTTTCCTAATTTACCGATTTTTGAAGATTTAAAACCAAGACCGTTCAGTTAAATCTAGTTTTCGTTCAAATGACAATACATTGTATCTGTAGTTATTTCTTACAAAGAACGCACGTATTAACGTTTGAAAGCTTAATAAAAATATTGAATAATTTAATCACTTATTTTATAACTCGATATATTTTAAAATGAGAGATGAGCTAAATGAATGGGTCAAGGACCGTACTCTAGGCTTACAGAGTAAATTTATCCGAATTCATTGTGATCATCTCCTCTCAGAAAGCAATGAAAAACCGGTGAGAGTAATCTGCCAAGATCACTAAATGGTTATTTAATTTTAAAATTAATGGTCACGATGCTTCTGTCAAGAAGCAAAACGAGAAAGAAGATATTTTAAAATACCTTATTTATTTATGAAATATAGACCATACGTCGAAAACGTTTCCTGATAATTATCAGAGGAAAATGATCACCTTATTTTTTTTAATTTGATTTTATACATTAACTTAGATTAAAATATGTTAAAAAACATAAAATTGCAAACTATTTGAAATTAATGAATTTTTTAACCTAGCATTGATGGAAGTAAACAACAAAATTTCTCGGTGCAAGGAAATATGAGAGTCAGTTGAACATGACATGACAGTTGAAAGAAAACACGACGAATCGCTAGAGGCACCAGGAAACCAAGTAATGTTAAAGTTATTTATCGAAAAGAATTTGTACCTCTGTGCGTAAAGGTTACGTAGCTAAATTAGAAAAAAAAATCATCACATTACATCTTCCTTTTTCCAATAGTCAGACGCGCAACAAAAGCTTTGCGACTTATTTTCTGTTTTTTAGATAGACTGTTGCATATTATGTTTTTTAGTGTAATTATTCTTTTTAGAGTGATACCTCATCATCTACTATATTATTTTGGCTTTGTAGAATTTGAAATATTGGATATTTAATATTACAAGCTCAATCAAATACCTTGCTATGGAGACCGCTTTTGAAAAGCAGCTGTCTGTTATCAACATATATGTTTACCAAAAAAAATTGTAAGATGAATATCTTATGATATTTTAGGGCTTGTATTCCGTGGCTTACCTACATATAGAAGGATTTTTCTCGGTTTCGTAATGACGGTTCAGAATCCACGTTAAGTTGTAGGTTTCCTGTGTCCGTTGAATTTTCAGCACGCAACAGATATCAGGTGTATGCATTAATTTCCGGGTGTTACATTTGTCCATAACTACAAATATAGGTAACACAGATGCCTGCATTTCTTTATTTGACAGCTATAATATTCCTCTATAAGAATTAGTTCCCAATACAAACAATAACATATTTTTTCATCACATTAAAAATGTTGAATTTTGTGCCAAATAATGAGCATTTGCGGACACGATTACAATGTTACTTCATCGACACGAATGAAAGTTTTTTTGTAGAATTTGACATGACATAAAAAGTGGATGCATTTTGAGAATATTACACGAAAAATTTATGGGTTGATTCAGACCAACCATCAACATCCACTGCAAGACCAGATCGATTTGGAAAGAAAAAAATGTTCTGTATTTGGTGGGATCAGAAAGGTGTGCTGTAGCATATGAGCTCCTAAAATCCAGTGAAACTGTTAATGCTGATCTCTAACGACAACAAATGATCAATTTGGACAATGCTGTGATCGAAAAACGGCCATAATGGGCTAGAAAACACAGCAAAGTAATTTTTCAGCATGACAACGCATCGTCATATAAAGCAAAGTCGGTTCAGGATATGTTGAAACCACTTGGCTGGGATTTGTTACCCCACCCGCCGCCATATTCACCAGACTTGGCTCCTTCTGATTACCATTTGTTTTTGTCAATGGGACAGGCACTTAAAGAACAGCACTTTAATACAGCTGAGAAAGTGGAAAATTGGGTATTCGAATGGTTTTCTTCAAAGGACAAACAGTGTTTTTGGTGGTGTGGCATACACAAATTGTCAGATAGATGAGAAAAATGTGTAGCTAACGATGGAGTAGGTTAGTTTATTATAAATTATAAGCTAATAATATAGTTTAATAATTTAGTTATTAAGCATAACTAATTAGTTTCCATTACCCTAGCCCTAATAGTGCAGAAAAGTATACAACTTATCCATACAGGAATATAAAACTTGAAAATAGAACACTTTATCTAGAGAAATGTTTCACATTATAATATTATTCATGCAGATAAAATTAGATAAAATATAATATGGAACACACCTTATATTAATAATAATTATTATCGAAATTAGAAGTTATCGATTGTTTGATATCTTTCCAAATTCCATTCGAATTTTTAGTGAGTTTCTCGTTTTTTATTAAAGAGGAAATATTTTTTGTTCGAGATCAAGATATTTGTTGGATTAATATACGCCGAAGAATACGAAATTAATAAGATATTAATTCATTTGTAAATTTAGATTGAAATTACTGAAATTTATTTAGAAGTACCTAACGGAAACAGAAGATGAAAATTTAGGTGGTCTTTTTGAAATATTTATGTAGTATTTTAGAAACAAAGTTATTACAACTTTATTATTTTAAAATTAAAATGAGATACATTTTTGAAGGTATGTTTCACTTTATAAACTTGTGTTTTATCGACCTTACCATTAAACAATTTAACACGCCTAAGATTTTATTTGCATAAAAATTAACGATCCTTTTCTGCATTAATTTCTTGCTTTACTGTTTTATGGTCTTATGTTTAATAAAACAATGATCCACATTTTTTTTAAGGATAATTTTGCAAAGAGTGCTTTTTCTTAAATGTTATTTCTGGAATCATAATTTTCGATATGTATTGAAGTGAATCAATATATCATAATTTATTGTTAATAATTTACCATTTATACGTTTTATGTTTGTTTGTATTGTGTTTTTTTTTACATTTTCATGATTGGATTTTTTATAATGTAATGTGGATTATTCGTGAAATATTAATAATAGTGAAATTATGACAACAATTTGCTAACTTTGTTCTTTTGGCTAAGTAATGAGGTAATGGAATAAACAGATTGCAGCGGGGGTAGATTTGGTTTTGTTGTGATATTGTGTGTTTAATTTAGCCCTCTGCAAAGGGCGGTTCTGAAGCTTCCGACCGTGAATTTGCTTTGCCTTATGCTTATGAGCGTTTTGTGATTGTAGTACTTCGAGCGAATATATTGTTCTTTACAAGAAATCCAACAACTAAAAAGTTTTTAAGATGTTAATTATTTTAATTGTAATGCAGTACGCTTAAAATATTTAGTTCTACTATAACGTCAATAATTAATTTAATCTATCAATTTGAGCTGAAATCGGATAAATCCTTTTTGTAAGACACTTTAAAAATTAAAAAAATTAACAGAATCTCTACTATTCACTTACATTTAATAAAAGAATGCTGTTAATTTATAATTAAATCTACTAAGCTATGTATATGAATGAAATTTTAACAAAAGGTTACTTCTGTATTTAATTGAATATAAAATGTGTAACTCTCTATGGATTTTTCAAGTATCCTATAAAAGGTTTTCTTATTTATTTTTAAAACCATTTCTAAAGAAATGTAATTATACTGCAATAAAAGAAGTAGTTTGGGCACTTAGGAAGCACACTTTTTTGATTCCGTATTCTGAAATTAAAGCATCTTACTCGGATTCAATGTGTACACAGTTCATAACAATAATAATTATTCTAGGTACATTATACACGGAATCTATTTTTAAATCTTTTTCCGAGTTGAAATAATAATTTTTATTGTAATTTTTAAGTGTAGAATATAAATTATGTTACATATATTTAAAAATTTTGTTGCAACAATTCTAAGGGAATTTAACGAACACTTTGGAAATATCTGATTTTAAACACGATATTCGAAGTCATTATCCGTACATTAAACTCAACGATGATTGAAATTCGAATACATATTTTTTAAATATGTAATATTATATCTATATACAAAATATATTAACTATAACAATAAGTAATCCATTAGTTCCTTGTGAATACTATCATATTTTTGTATGTTCAAAATAATATATCTAGAACAAATGCTGAGATAACGCAGCTCTGGGATTTGAACCGATTTGTTTCTGCTTATTTACATTTGCTTTTATTACGGATATAAAATAATACGAATAAATTAAATCTGAATTTATAAAAATCTTTACACTCAGAAAATAAAATTTTCTTTATCAGAGAGAGATAGTCAAATTTAAGTTAATTTAATGCTGGCGAAACTAATAACATAGTTAATCAAGATTTTAACAAATTATTAAAAATAATGACTATATTGCATGTTACATCTAATTTCACTTTAATAAAAAAATACTTTCAGAATTATTCAGTGCCTACCTATAACTTAACTATGTTGTTTTTAAGGTGTACCATTTTTTGTTAATTAATATCTTGCTTAAATTTACAATTTTATTTAATTAATATTAACTAAAAACCAAATATGTCACCGATAGTCTACAGAAAATCCAAAGAACAACGTAATTTTTTTTGGTCCCATTGTGGTAAACAAATTTTAAAAATTTCTAAACTATCTTCTCCGTCATCCTATTCAAATATTTTATTGTGTTTGAGGAATTTTTTGAACTTTTTTAAAGTTATTCAAAGTTGGTTAGTTGAAGGAAATATTATATTTGCGTTATTTGCAAAACAATGTAAGGGATACAGTAAAAGTTGATAAAGCATAATGGAAAATAGACAATCTTGAAAAAGTTGTGTTCAGCGATGAATCTAAATTTACCTTCTTCAAAAGAGTTAACTTAAAACCCTCGGAATTACTAAATTACATTTTAGTAGGTTTTTCACATATTTAGTTGTAATTTTGTTTTTTTTTTCTGAATGCTTTAGAAATTTTTACTTACTTTAACATTATTTTGGTAATAATGAATTTTCTTGAAACGAAGCTATTAAACTTTTCAAGATGCTCAAAAAACAGAAAAATATTTTATGGCAACCTAGAGTTTTTTGGTATGTTTTCACATCTTTTTTGGCCACCTCTCTAAAATATTGCAAGAATTTAGTAGTATCAAAAGCTTATATTTGTAACGATATATCAAATTTCAAAGTAATCTGTCTAGTTATCAGGCTTCTCAGGGTGCGTTCCACTTAAAGCTCTCGACGACCACGGTCGATCTTCAGTCCAATCAAAGAACCTCGCTACTACACACCGTGGTAGTCGTGATATTTAAGTGGGACGCACTCTAAAGCGTACCATAAAACGTTACTTTGGTATTAAAGTTGTACATAATGTATGTAGAGTACAGACATTATACTACTGGAGAGATTTTATATTACGCGAAGTTCATATCAATACGAAATTAATAGAATGTATTCTCATATTGAATAAATGTAAAATATTTAAAAGCATCTAATAAATATTCTATAAATTAAAAGTATTCACAATAAGAAACTTCTCAATCTCAGACACATGGAAGTTTTGCACTATGGCGAAAACTTTTGGGATCATTTTAGAATTATGTACATAGGCACATTGTTAATTTTAGATTATTATTCATGTCGGAAAGTATAAAGCTTATAAATTGTTAACAGTGAAACTATATTGTATTTGACATTCAATTTGTGTAACGATATTTGATGAATATTAGATAAAGCATACATTATAAGAAACTACGAATAGGTATCTACTACTTTAAAGTAAATTTTGATTTTTTTTATCGCGGAAAGGTAAAATAGTTGAATACTTAATGAAAGGATTAGTCGTGTAGAATCGAAAGAATAACCTGCCAAGTAATTTAAATTCACCCCAGGTGAAGTATTTAATAGCGATTCAATTACTTAATTATCTGATAATACATTTGATTGCGAATTATATAGTCCTACCAAAATAATTATCTAATACTAAATGAAATTAACTTTTAATTAAATAATTTACTACAATCCAATTTTGATTGAGTAGTATAAGAACAAGCAATTTTTTCATGGAACTTCATAACTAGTACGTAAGTACTTACATACATATAGGTATATTGTCGTATAACAAAACACAAAATAGAAAACAAGCGATAGTATGAATGATAATTTTTATTTTATTTGATTTAAAGAACAATTTTATTAAGTTTTAAAAAGGAAAATTTTTTTATTTAGGTTGCGCAGTTTTTTTTTATTTATAGACTTTTTTTGTAAAGGAGTCACTAAAACACTTTGTTTTTTTATAAGGCGCCTGTGCCTGTTCAGAAGTTTGAACAGCTAACGATTCCAATTAAAGGAAATTTTTGAATATTAATTTGTAAAAGTTAGGAATTTGAAAGTGTAAGTTGGTAAGAAAGAAAATGGAAAGTGGAAATTTTTGATTTGAAAAGTTGGGCAGAAGAGCCGGAAATATAGAGGACTTTTTGGTGAGACGTCAAGTAGGTTGGCCGTCCATTTTTGTGTTCCTCTGGTTTAATTTTTTTTGAGTTTTCCTGGATGAAAATTTGGACTGAATTTTGTATTTTTGGACTGCATTGATTTTTCAAGAGCATCACAACGTGGTGCATATCCTGTGATTGAATTGGATATTCAAGATTTCCATATTTTAAAAGCCGATGTGCAGAAGTTTGAGTTTTGGAATGCCATTATTTTTTTATAAGAATTTTACTTACGTCGCAGTCATGTCAAGTTTGGATCAGTGAATAATTTTGCAGCTAATGAAAAACCGTTGGCTATTGTCAATAATTTTCATTTGGGGTTTATCAGTTTTTTTTTTACACGAGTGATATGGATAACAGAAATACAGTTGGTTTGGTCGCGAAGATTATTTTTTAAGAGATAAAAGGTACCCAACGTTTTTATTTTTTTACATTTATAAAATTTATTTCCACGAGGTGTTTGTGACCAGTAGGTTATTTTTGAATGTAATAGTATCTGCTTACAGACACGTTAAGTGGATCGTTGGCTTTGAATTGTATTTCTTTGGTTCAAACCAAATAACCAAAGTGTTATATGATTTTTTTATCTGCGAAAAATTTTTTCCTTTTATTATTATAAGATTAAAAATTTGTATTATCAAAGTATTCATATCGTTTTTTTTTATATTTCTTGGTTAAAAAGGCTGGCCGGAGCAATCGAGTTTGTGCTCTTCTATTTGCGTGTAGAGTTTTCCCCCATGATTTTTGAGTTGTTTTTTGTAGTTTTTGCAAAACAGCAGTATGAGAGTACAATATATACTACTTGTACATAAGTGTGTATGTAAATAACTTGTCCACGATTAAATCTACAACTTCTATTTTTCCTAAAAGGATGACAAAACAAGTAGTTCTTCCTATTCCTTTGCCGCCAAGATGTCATATGGTATTTAGTCGGCGAGCGGCTGTAAATACCATTGTCTGCCGCCTTTACTTGTACTTGTCATAAAAAGTTATACTTTTGTTTTCCTAAAATTTAATTATTTAAATTACGAATTAATTACTTTTTTTACGTTTTCAACTAAATTTTGAAGAAAAAATAACATTTTATTCGGAAAACAAATGTTTTTTGTAACTCTTCTTGTAATAGTCGGACTCTTTGATCGTCAGTCAAATTATAGATTTGCCTCAAAAGTATCACTTTGTTTCTTATTTTGGTTAAGATATAATTATAACCATTTTGTCAATATTTTCAAAGATAACTGAGGCTATAAACTCCAAAGTAAGCTAACCCACACTCAATTCAAAAGACTACTAAGTAACTTTATTCCACTTTGCCTCATCAAATTTTCAATGTTAAAGTGGACTGACCATCTTCTAAGTTTTATGCAATAGGTGGCAGTAAAAATATGAAAGTTTGATGAGGTAAAGTTAACTAAAGTTACTTAGTTTACTTTGAATTGAGTGTGGGTTAGCCCACTTTGGAGCTCATAACCTTACTAATACAATTCATCAAAATTCACATCTACAAGAAATATACCTACTAATAAATTATCCTTGAAGCTGCAGCGACTATTGCGCTAAACAATTCCTGGTTTAAGTTAGTTTTTACAATTACTGGAAAGCTATATTTACTCACAGGCAATATTTGAACATACCTACTACTTTATTTATGCTAACCATTACACCACCTTGCTGAATTTTTCTTATTTTAAAAATTTTCTATAATTTTCCAAACTTTTGATTAGGGTAGACTTTTTGCAGAGGTTATTTATTTTTTAATAAAAAGAAAAATATGAAATTTACAAATCGCTATTTTTATTTGATTCCAACCTTCACAGTATTCAACTTTTATAATATAAATAGAACAAAGTATACATTTTTTTAAAATTTGAATTACATTTCTGTAATAAATATGAACAGTCAGTTTGTTATATTATACCTTTTTGTTTCTATTTAGATTTTTATAAAACTTTTACAAACTCAAGTAGGTACCTACTGTATATTAGGTAAATATTTGGCAGCACTTCTTTTTTCAAAGTTATACATGATATAAACTACAACTACATACATATTAGGGTGCTTGCGTTGGATTAAGTTTGTTCAATGTAAATCTTTTTTTAAAAAGATATTTTGAATGCTTTTGTTACCAGTTTGCAAAAGGTAGCTTCGAGAAAAAATATTAATTACTTATTCCACAGATAAACCCTCAACGATATAATTTAGTCATATTTTGAAACTTTGAGTGAACATTTTTGCAGCAGACGTTCTTGACATATTATTAAATTTTTAAAAGAAAGTAAAAATCTAAAAATTGATTTTGTTAGGTGTATGTATAAATATTCGCCTGAAAACAGAAAATTATTTTAATTGTAATTTATTATTCTCGATAAGCATATTGATATGTTATCAAAACTTTAATTATACATTTTCAAACTTTTATAATATATAATAAATTTTAATTTATTCTCAATAGTAAATGTATTCTAGCTGTTATTACGATAATACACTTCAAGTTATATCGAAGAATTTTTTATTTATATTTTTAATTATCTTTTTTGCTAAAGTTGGCTTGCACTATGAAGAACCGGCACGTGATAATGTGCAGATATAAAAATTCGTTCAGTTCATTTACCCGCCGGCACCAGGACGTTCTCCTTCTACATCTACTTCGTCGGTAGCTTCTCCTTTACGGTTTTTTCTAGCCTGAGCCAACTTTACTATGGCTCTTGTCATAACGTGCTCTTGTGCCTTTTAGGTTAAGTTGCAACTAGCTAGTTAACATATAAGATTGACAATCTTCACTCATTGACCGAATTACTCATAAAAAAATTGGGTGATTGATTATAATAAGCCAATAAATCAAGGACGAGCTTCAATAAACTGTAATAAATGTACATGTTAAATTAGCATGTGACAGGACAATGGCGGACTAATATTAATTAATTTAAGATAGTTAACTGCACCCTAGGGATGATCCTATCTATAACCAAATACCTTTATGATTTTATTATATAAAATGGCAAATTCTTTTATGCAGATTTTATTTAGAGGCTCGAATCAATATTTAATTCATTTGTATGTAAAAAATAATAGAATAAATTTAAATAAATAATTTTTTCTAATTGGTTGTAGTTTCTGATATTTTCAAATCTGAATAACTTTCCTTCATATATAAATAAAATAAGGAATATAAGTCGTCGAGAAAGCTAGTACATAAAAGACTATCTTTAATCCGTTCAAAATTATGGGAATGATATTACTAATCGATATATGTTTTTACTCACGAAAATGTCTTGATAATGCTACGTGTATACCAATACGATAAATCACAAAAGATACAATTTTTTTGTAGGATCGCTGTGTTAGTCTTTGTTGATTAACAATTTTCAGATTTCTCTCCACATCGAATGGTTAGTTTACAATAACAATAAAAGCTCGGATTTATATGTCTTTCTAAAATTTTATGCTCAATAATAATTTTACATTCGTGTGATATGATTTCAAGTAAAAATTCCATATAAATTCATTACATTTATGTATTTTTGCATTATGTTTTAAAATTTAAAATTTTTCCTACTTAGGTATGAAAATTTCCAGACTTATTTGGAGTTTTAAAATATTATAATAATATTGTATAATTGGTTATTCTCACAAAACATTTGCATGCAATAACAAAAGTATAAAAGTTAAGTTAGTCCATTCATGCACGTCACTGATTACTAATTTATTACATAAATGTCTTTCTTTATATCTCGAGAAATAAAGCACAAACGAAATTAGTAACGTAATAAACGAGTTTTAAGCCAAAATTTGTAACGAAGGGTTGACATTTTCCCATTCTCCTTCACATTAATTTTAAAAAAATTTTCAAGATGCAAATAAACGAAAATAAAGACGGTGCAAGATTACTCTGCGTACGAATGTTCATAATTGGGATACGGCCGAGGATTGCTTCTAATATTCTTTCTAACAAAAATACACTCTGGGAAACTACTTTTACAAGTTTTAGCTTCAATCAAATAGAAAAATAATAGCAAATGCTTTTTAAAATTTTATTATTTTGGTTTTTCAAGTAAAAGAAATTAATATAATTATCAAATCGACATTTCGATATTTTATCTAATACAAAGGTATAGATCATATCTCCAGTCAGAATTCATAACTAATTGATGATTTTTTACACTTCTCGGACTTAAAATTCTACGGTGCTTTGAAAATATAATGTTTTCCTTATTTCAAATATCGGTTTGATAGTTTTCAATTACTTAATGCACTTTAATAGGTTATTTATAACAATAGTCATTGACGTTGCAAAGACATAACCTTTTACTTAAAGATATTTCAAAAATCTCGAGAAGTTGAAGCTGATGCATTTTTATTATATTTTATACTTATTGTAAACTGCAAGAAACGCTACAATTAGTTAATACAAAAACTTAAATCGTGAGCATTAGGTATTTGTGTAGATGTATCGAAGTGAGAAAACATCACAAAATTGCCATTATGATCATTGACTATAATCTTCTATTTTTATTCTTGAATTAAAAATGGTACTTTACTAATTAGATCTTGCTTCAGTGTTTTATACTTGGAATTCTTGACTTTTGGGCTTAGTCCTCTTCATTAATAGCAGCTACAAGCATGAACTGTATTCTTAGAGCGGTCACCCATCCAAGTGTGAACCGCGAGTTTTATTGTTTGACACCTGTAATCTATGCTTTGTGGGAAAGGGTATTTATTTTGTACTAGGAACGTCGCTACACTGAAATTATTAACCAATAATAAGTTAGTATTGTTAATTAAAAATTATTGGTTAGATAATAACAGTCAAAAGAGTGTAGTACGTTTATATCGTAATACAAGTTGCTGTGATGACAGAGCGTCTTTATCCTTCGACGGGCCGAGCTAGGAAACTCCAAGTTCGAAATTAAAATCCGAAATTTTCTTTCTTTAACTCAACGATTTTCTTGTTAAAGGCCATTAAATTGACATCAAAGGTAAGATATTACGCTGTTAAACCGTCTGGTTACTCAACAGTTGATGAACATTTAAGCGACGCGACGTACAAATTCAAACAATTATATTTCCCTTGTAAGGTTGCCGTAAATTATAATTTCATGCATTGTTGAATATCGAACGACTAAGTGTTTGTGAAGCTAAACTTGGAATTGCGTTTTTATAAAAACATAATAAAAAAGTTAAATTAAAATAGATCATTTATTATAGAGCTCTGCTGAATTCGATAATGCGTTTCGTAACTTAAATGGAATTAGTACAACTTTTATTTACACTACCTAGCCGTAAATATACCTGGACAGGTGGGGGCAATCGATTACACACGGCGCCAAAATGGCGGCGACCTCTTCCTCGATATCAGTATCATACGATCATCATACAGAGTTTTCAGGAGCAATACACCTGGTTTGTTGTTATTGGGAGGATAGGATTTTGAATAAATTGGACATGCCAATTAAATTATTTAGCACAGTTAACCTTAAAATATATTTAATTAGGTCCTATTGTGGCTAATTACCATCGTGTATAGCTATCAATCAGTCTTCATAACTTGTATCCCACACGTCCACGTTAAATATCCGTTTAAACTATTATTTTCATTTGTTTGGAAAATATATCGATTAATTCGTTTAATAAAAGAAAGCTATCATATGTACTTGACGTGTTTGCGTCAAGGGAATTTGAAACTTCAAAATGTAATCTATTATATTAAAGTGGTATTAGTTGTTACAATAAATTAGCAACCTTTGAAAAGCAGTAATCTATGTCTAAATGTTATTGGGCCGGTTTTGTAAACCACGAGTATAATAGCACCCTCATCAGAAATAAAAACTTTCCATTACGCGTTACGCAAAGAACCACATAATATACCTACCTCTTTATTCTTCTGTTTCCCTAAATACCCTGAAAATAATTGATAAGCTGCTCTTAAACTGTCCTTTATCGATCATTGTTAATGTAAAACCTGGTTTATTTAATTTGCTCTCACATTATACAATAATACAATAAAATGTCAAAAAGAAGTAAAATATGAGATCGGTTGGTTAATCTATTCGCACCGGAAAAACTATCTTGTTTTAAACATCACACCGGAATCACTTATTCCGAAAACTAATTGACTCCTTTTATTGGTTACAAGGACGAATACCACAAATACCACAAAAGCTACCGCTATCATAACATACAAGAGTAAAGGTTCTTGGGTTTAAATTGCATTTGTCAAATAAAAAGTTTTCTTTTAAAAACAAATAATTCTTTACCCTAAAACCACATCTTCTTTGCCTCAGTTGAGAAAAGTAATAGATGGGAAGAAAGGCATTATAATTTGAAGTTGCATAATATTATGTAAGCTAACTAATAATTTAAGTTATATGCAATCTATAAGACCCCAAGTTTAACGACTGATGCATAAACAGTTTACTCGCAAGTTTATTACAACCAACTCGCTATGATCAAGAACGGAATAAATAATCGGAAGGGCATCCCTGCTTGCTCATTGTATTCATGCTTCAAAGGACTAAATATAACTTGAAATGACTTTCGAAGAAAAATGAAATCGGTTTAATTTCAAGTAGGTACAAAAATGGTATTGAACTACCGTATTATTATGGATCATAAATTTATGGTAGTGTAAATGCACGTCGTAGGATAAAAGAATGAAACTAACTATGTAAGCCGAAATAAGGTGTTATTATAAATAAAGAATTAATAAATTGGTCGGTATTCTGAATTTTCCTTTTATACGAAGCAGAAAGTAAAAACCATTAAAAAGATCAAAATCTAAATTCATAATCCCGACCGTACGTTATGGTAATCTAGAGCAGTGGTTTTCAAGCATCTTGACATGGAACCTTATACGATTTTATGTTTTGTCATGTTCTTGTTTAATGAACTTAAGGTGTAACTAACTAATGTGTATGTCGCATCCTTGTTTAATGTTTACCACCCACAATGTGGGCTTGAAGTGGTTAATAGGAGTTCAGTCTAAGAATTTGCTTATTACAAGGCGATTTTTAACTACAAGCAAGTTCATAATAGGTAAAGTGCACCGTATAAATTAATAAAGCTAAAATATTTCGAACTGATGTAATTTTGCAGATCAAATGCTGATGAATTCGTCGAATCCCTGATTTTCTCTCAATTTATATTTTTACTCTATCCTTATCCTCTTAGGGTATCCGATTTTAATTTGTAATTAACTTATCTTTAAGTAATACGTAAATGAATATTTTTGAAACTTTAATTTCTCATAAAGCAGAATAAAAGAAATTTTTTTATAAATTATGTAAAAATGGTATTTTAAAGAGTCTGTATAATATTATTTCTATTATTTATTTAAATTAGGTATTTCTGTATGTTGGTGCTTCTAACTATAAAAGTTTTTAGTATTACAAAGTTTCTTATTCGCATAGAAAATTAAATTTTGATTAAATTTATTTCTAGAATTATAAATTCTTAATGGCAATTTCTTCCTGTTAAATTTCTTAACAGTTTGTAATAAAACGAAAGTCATAAAATTAAATTGTTACAAATTTTAAAACCTTCATTGAGATAAATCGTCTTGGAATTTATGAATTGCCAAAGATTCTAATTAATAATTGATTTTAAATAAAACATATTAGCTGTTGAACGAATTTATTATTACGATAATTTAGCAGAATTTATTATTATTGGTATCTGCGAGTACATAACTCTTGAATTATTATAGTACTATGGGAGAGGAATAATAATAATAGAAACGTTTCTCAAGACCACATTGTGTATCTAAAGGATTTTAAAGTGATCTTCTTTAACCCTCGTATGTACATGAAAAAGTCTTAAGTGTTATTTCTGCAATAAGGTTTTTTACAATGACTTTCAATCTTTGGTAAAGTACAGCGTGGTGTAAGCCGCAGTCTACAAAATCGACCATACGCTACTGTAGGATTAAAATTCACCCACAAGAGCAGAAAGCATTTTCGGAACGAAATTTTAGTTTGAAACTGTTTCCACATCGAAGGAAACAGTAAAATTTGCTTTCGACAATAGAACGTCAGAGAGGTCTTTATCTGTAGTAATCTTAGCACGAAAGTCTTCGACATGGACGTCCGTATGGAGAGCTCTCGATCTGAACTTCTGCCGAATTCCGTTGAGTGATGAATTGGACTTCTTAGATAGCCTTGCAACCTACAAATAAAACACTATTAAAATTTTAATTGAAAATATATCATCTTATGCATAAAAAATGCCGACACCTTCAGTTTGCTCCATTCAAATTTTAGGTTGTATCAGCAAAAATAGTGCATCTTGATAGTTATCTGCGTTTGGATTATTATCAATAACAACAAATTATTTTTTCATATAAATAATCTAGTAAAATTGAAATTTGTCGGTCTTTTTATTCAGAAATTAATTTTCATGTTATGTTGGAAAATTACAGTGAAATGTAGGAATCTGAGAAACTTGATGTATTCGGCGACTTATGTATTCAAATTTGATATAACTAAATACATCACCTAATTATAATTTGCCTTTAGAAGGAAAGTATTTATCCTATCGGTGAATGATTCGGGAGTTCCGAAGTTGTAACAGTAATTAATTAGTATTAATCATTGATTTACATTTGTTAATAAATTGAGGTTAGGTTTTGGTGCACATAATCAGCTAATTGAAAAAACATCGTATAAGATATTAATTTTATGGGTGAAATGAAAGCTGTTGCGATTTTTGCTACTTGTAGATTTCCAAGTTTTATTTTATTGGGTTTCTTTCTATTGGACTACATATATAATATTTGACTTAGGGGTGGAAAACGTATAAATTATTATGGATGATATGCTTCTGAACATTAATGTCACAATAAAATTGTCTTCTAAATAAACACACTGCAAATTTGAAAGGTTCAATTATATTAATAATTGCTTAGTCGTTAGTTGTTAGCTTTTATGAAAAAATTGATTTTATGTCAAATACGGGTATGCTATGTTGGCGTTTCTATTTTTTCATTGTTACACATACATTAAAGTTTTATTACAAAATGAGCCGTGCATCAACTTTCGTTTTATGTATTCCTGTAAAAAAGATTTGCTTTCTTTTTAGTTTTCATAACTGTAATTTATATTACTGTTTCCATTGAAATGAAATCCATTATCTTTTCCTTTCAACTTTTCAGTTGCTAATGTAAAATGTTGATTGATTGAAGACTTAGCACAATGCTTATGCAGGATTCCATCAAAAGAATATTTATTTGGTCGTAGGTGTATCGGGATTTTTCACTGTTTTGCGATAGAATTAACCGAAAAGCCTTAAGAATTACTTGTGGAAATTGGAGAATTATGTGCGTTTACATTTCGTGCTCTTTCATTTTTTGGGCACGGTTACGAGTAGGTACGGACGAATATTGATCGTCGAACAGTAGCGTTTCACGTGGGGTTTTCAACCTACCTGACGGTGGTGACTTAGTTGTCATGTCTTTACCGCAAGTTTGTGCATTATTCATTGTAACAACACATAGCCGCAATCGATAGTCGCTAACTCCCACCTCTTGGTTCAATCGTTTCCTATTATAATGCGGAAGCCCAGAAACCACAAACAAATTATGAAGTAACCCAATTTAATCCTTATCAGGCGTTAACTAATTTGCATTGACTGTTTTTTTCTACTTCTTTTACGCTACATTTTGCAGGACGCGATAAATTGCTGAAACGATTGGAAGTAATCAATGAGAAAGTGTTTTTATAGTGTTTTCTGTCGACTTTGACATTCCAACGTTCATTGATCTTTATGGTTCACTTTATAGACAAGTATATTTCTATCAATTTTCCTTCTTAAGAATTATATTTTCAACTTATTAAGTTTTTAACCCAATTGCTCAAATACGAAACGCACTCCAACTTTATCCTACACTCTAAAACAATCATTTTAAATGTGTAACAAAATTGATTACACCAAATAAAGCCATTAGCTCAACATTGTCAAAATTATTACATAATTGTGAAGTTGAACTTTTCGAGGTACGTGATTTGTTTACTTATAAGTTGAATATATTTGTATCAATTATTTATACTCGCTTAGAACGCTTTTCAAACTTCACCGCGAAATTACTTCACATCTTATCACAATCGTTTGATTTCGAACAACGTACAGCTCAATCGCAAGAAATTTTTATTGTCATTTTGTCGAGAAACATTCTGTTTACCTTTCTACACGGTATGTAAGTAAGTGGGTTCGAAGAAAAACAACCCTCTATATCGAGAAGTACGACTTACCAGCTTAGTACTAATAATATGGAATCAATCGAGAAAACACACAGATCTGCAGTGAAACTCAGTACTGCACCAAATCAATCACGAAATGTTTATTTGTGCACTTGTTACATCAGTGCTTCAAAAAGTTCTAGTCAAAATATTTAGTACCTCCTTATTATTTCTCAATATTTAAATTTGTTTTTATATTCTTAACTGTTTTAAACATAAAATTACGAATAAAAATCTATCCCTCAGTAATCGACCTCTGATTGGTTCATTAGCAACCTAAAACAATGTACGATTTGAAGATTAATTTATATTTAAACATTTTAGTTATACACAGGTTACGATGCCGAGTTACATGAAAGATAACATTTTCTCCACAGCTTTAATTTGATATATTGCCAGGAGTAGTGGCGGTTTCAGATTTTAAAAGTGTGATGGATAGGGACAAGAAGATGAATTTAATTTAATTCTACTTCTGAATAATTGATGTATGAAATAACTGGAACTTCAGTGTATGGTAAACATTTCAACTGCTGATATGATCGTGACTTTAACTTCCAATTGCATTCTATTAGTACCAGTGCTTCGGATTCTTCATTAAACAATTAGGTCCTATTACATAAAATCAGTGTTAAATACTGAGTTCTACGACAGAATCTTACAAACATTGCGATAGATTCTGTAGAACCCTTTTGCAGACAGTTTAGTGTGACAAGAATACGAGCTAGTTTACTAGTTTCCATTCCGTTTGTGGTAATGTTTTGCCTTATGTTGTGATTTGAATTTTGGAATAAATAGTTGTGAATATTAGAATAACTTTTTAAAGTTTGCTCTAGAGGCATTGTATGGTATCATACGGATAAATCCCCGCTAACGACTTACGAGTCCACAATTTTTTATATTATACCATTATGTGCATGTAATATACAGTATGACCTACAGTTTAACATGGAAAACAAACCACGGCATAAAATTGTTTTTGATTGTGAGGGAGAAAATGATATAATTATTAATACATAATAATATAATTACGTAAAAAGGAAAAAATTATTACATAATTAATCCACATACTATTACTATTAGAAATTAATCTTTAAATAAAAGATGATTAAATTTTACCCAGTACACATTGAAAATTTTAATAACCTTCTGTGCTGACGGGATTACTTTAGGTTTAGATACAAGACCTACATAAATGTTGGTTTAAGACAGACAAGATCGTAAATTTTATTTTATAATTTTTGTGTTAAACAAATTTTGCAGAAGGTATTTTACAATTTTGTGTTCAACGTAAATAAATTTTATATTGCTTACTTATTATATTATACCTACTTAATTGTTAATTTGCTATTTACGTTGCGGAAAACAATTTTTATCTTACCTTATTATAATAATTATATTATCTGCTAAACAGGCCGCGATTTATTTTTCTGCATTCACAATCATTAAAAATGTTAGCTTTATCATGAGATGTTTAGTTGTTTTTTTTTTTAATTTTTTTATTGGGAGTAAATAGAAAATAGAATAAATAAATTGAACATGCAGTACAAATAAGTAAATACTTACTAACGTTGAATTGATTCAATTGATGAATAGATTCAAACTGATTCGTGGTTTATGCAGTGAAGCTTGGTAATAACTTCTAGGGGCATTCAACTGCCGATTGCCCGATTGAATCGATTTATCTGGTTGAATATATTTTAAATAAATATAATAATACTCTTGAAACACAAAACTGGGGGCTACACTTGCATGTATCACAAACAGAAATTAATTTTATTTTGCTTCTTCTAGAGGGCATATTTGGATGTGGGTGAAGTTGTCTTAGCCATTTTCAAAATTTCAAAATTGAAAGCTTTGATTAATTGTGCTACCTAGTTATGAATAGATCGAAATTGGATAGAATACTAAAACTATATGAATCGAAATTTATTTCGAAAATTTAGGTGTAATTATTGTATACACTGCCATACCAATTTATGATATATTTAGCTATTGTTTACTAGTTCAACCTGTGCGATTGATACTATTTTCCACACGCTTAGACGGATTTCTAGCTTAAAGCGATAAAAATGTTATCAGGGTATCATAGCAAATCTTTTAATACTAAAATTTATATTTTGGGTTTTTGGGCGGATTACAACACTTCCCGATAGCTATAAGCATTAATATACGGAGAAAGTTAAACGACAAAGCAACATCTACATTTGGCGTAGTAAAGCAAGTAACAGAAATTAATAAAGTAAATTATTACATTTTCGAAACAGCCATCGCAATGGAAACCTTAGCTCCCTCTTGTGCTAGCGATGTTATTCAGCAGCATGGCCACAGTTGCGGTATAAGGTCACTTTTGCGACATTTATATTCGGCAGTTATAGTGGTTTTGGACCGCTATCTTGCCATTTAGACGCTATTATGATGTCACACATTTTTGTAGTGCAGTATGTACATAATTTACATTTTAATGTTGTTTTCCCATGAACCGTCGACAAATTCTATTATCATGGAGAAAGAGAAACGATAAAATAAAAAAATTAAATAATAAGAGGAAGAGATGTTATATTATTTTTCTTTAATGTTAAAAGAAATTTTAAATTGTACATCTATATTTGCAATATAAACAGGATGCTTATGATATCTTCCAGTAAAGCATTAGAAAATGAAATTCTATATAATATCATATGAATTTTATTTTTGCTTTTCAATATTTAAATGGAAATATCCTTTTTGTGAGTATCAAATAATACTTTTCCTGGTATTTACTGTTGTATTTTCGAGTAAGTCTGTTTAAAACATTATCCAATTATTTTTTATTTGTATTATATTATTTTTTGTTACCCTCGGGTGTAAGGGATAACATTTATAATCTGTAGGCATACATAGCTAAATATATTGAATGTCCATAATTTGATGAAGAGGGATTGTTCAGATTTATGATTGATTTTGAAAACAAAGTCTTCAATTTATCAACTATTTTAGCGTTTGTCAATAACATATGATTTTGTGTATTGAGATTAATGAAAATTCCCTCAAACCTATTAAACTTTCCATAGAAGTTTTTATGATTTTTTATAGTATGAACAGTTTAAGCAATTTGTTTTTACGGATTTGCAACTTATATCGTGGAGCAATAAAAAGTTTGTAGAATTGCAAGGTAGAAAGTAATTCATACGATTCGAAAATGCGCGCCCTTAACTGGAAATCTATTGATTGTTACATTTCCGTTTTGAGTACGTTCAGGAAATCTATCCAAGAAAAGTACGAGAGAAAAAGCGTTTTGTTTCTAATCTTTATGTTGTACAATGCAGTTCTATTATGTTTTATAAATTTAATTTAAAAATTCTTTTAAGTGGATATTAAAGGAGTAACATTAAATTTTATATTTCATTTTAAGTTTCAATGATTTTTAAAAGAGAATAAGAGTAGGTCGTTAAACATTAACTACTATTATTTTGTTGGTAAATATTTACAAAATGTAATCGAAAACAGTAACTGCAATTTTAACAAATGACTGTACTCAAGGTGCTTAACACACTTATTCAATAAGTGAAGTGAGACGTTAAAGTTTTCTTATTTTATTGGAGTCTAAATGATCAACATTTATCTTGATCATGTTGCTCAAGTATCCCCAAATGTGTTGTTGCATGCACATAATAATTGTTTCAAGAGGTTATTATTAATAATTGTTTCCCAAATTTTGGGAAGAATAAAATATTTGTCAAAGATTTTAATTTGTTTAATCCATAATATACAATTTGTATTATTCTAATTTTAACGTCATTTAATAAACCGTATTGTATTTACCAACGAGGGAGTGTCACTCTTAGGGTTGTTTTACGTTTAATTCAATACTGTATTGGATAATATTTCAGACTGTTATTTCTCATCAGTGTCGTGCAGATCTCAACTTATTTTGCTTAGCATCTTTTTTGATGCCTTTTTAAGTTGAATCTTATAATATAATTCTGATATCATTTAAATTAATAACGTTTAAGTAAACTATTATTACAATTAAATATGTACATATACTAATTAGCAACTTTAAAATTTGTAGTAATTGGTACTTACCCGGTAAGGATCCTAATGGGAAAACTTGAATAAGTACATGAGTCATAGTTACTTAAAACTAGTTTAAAAGTTGTTTAGGATAGAGATGCTTTTAATGTATCACTTGGGAATGTAAAACTCTATGTAAATCGAGCTTTACAGTAAAGTATTTATTTTAATATTCTTGACTGATGTTGAAAATAAGTGGCAACAATAATAAAGTAGAATCGTCACCAAGATCAGAATCAAATATAATCTTCTTTTGAAAGCTACATTCAGGATTTCTACTACAACTTGAGCTCCTTTCAAAAAATTGGAGTTTCTTTAAAACAAATATTAATTAATGTTAAACAAAATAAACTCAAAATAATATTACTTTTTAATTTGGTGAATGGTATTGGGGTAACTGTAAATGATTGAAGAAGCATCACATGCGCGAAATTGTGAGTGAGGACCGAAAAACTCTTACTTGGAGTGCGACAGTAATATGGGACAATCTTTGAACAATATAACCTCAAAATTTAATTGAATGGCCAAGTCATTAGCATGTTATGAATATCATAATCATATTTTTTTTGATCCAATACTATAAGAGACTCACTTGTAGATTACCATTTAAAGTAAAAAATAAACTAACCAAATGTCTACCTGCAGCCCACATAATATTATAAATTGCCTAAATATTTTTCTGTTTCGGAATTGGATTCCGAAATGGATACCGGTAAGCGATAGTTGTTATAATATTATGATAAAGGTAATAAATTAATAACATGTCGAAGTTACATCGCCTGCTTCATTTTTAATCTGTAATTCGACCTCGTACCTACGTAATTTTTAATTTGGTGACACTAATTATTAATTGAAATTTAAAATTTATTAATTTGTAAGGTCGCTGGGTGAAGTAATATTCTGATTTATAATTTCTGTTTAACCAAACAGTTAGTAATCGAATAACAGAGTTTTGTTCATCAACTTTATTGGCCATTTTTGCTATACGCGAACCAGGCTCATGTAACTGGCATGTACCAAATTAATGTTTTTGTGATTCTTTTATTTATATTTTATATCTATAAAGCATTTTAAATGCACTATTCAACTTTTGCTGTTTGAATATTTGCTGAAAATTAATCATTAAATTGTTTAAATTATTTATTTCATATATCCAGTAATGTAATGTAATTGACATAATTTTTGATATATTGATAAGTTGCAGTCGTTATTACAAAAGTTTCAAAAACTTGACTGCTGAAAAATAGCTTCCTAATATGTAATTTTTCATGAGGGTATAGCTGACAACGAATCGATATTGCACTTCTGACCACAAAAACCGATCTCCCACTTTATTTATAAATCCAGAATTTTTGTTATTTCTCTAGAGAATATCGTTAGCTGTTACCTTGTCTAATTGACAGAAAGTTATAGAATTTGTTGGAGAGTTAAGAAGACTTTAGTTTGAGTTCAAGTTTTACCTTATCTTATTCTTCATTATTTAATAATGTTGGAAGATTTAAATAAAGGTTTAGTTTGGAGTGGTTGTAATTTAACTTCGACATTTCAATTTAAATTGTTAAATACCGTTGTTCTTAAATTACTCGAAATTATAATTACTACGTAGTTGGTACTTGAATGAAGTACTATTATAATTCACTGTAATATTAATTATACAAAATAACATTACTATATAAAATTAATAGGGTAAGACGGGGTCAAACGGACACTCTAGTGAATTTTATAGTGATATTTATTACAAGCAACATAATATTTAAGAAATAATTATTTGGTTTGATAATACCGTTAATAAGTTAGCAAATGATGGCATTAAAGTTAAAAAAATAAAAACAGTTTTTGAAAAGTAAGACTAAAACAAACATAAGGTGGAAATGTCCGTCTGCCCCACACTCGGGGGCAAACGGACATAAGATTTATACATGTTATAAAAATCTGAATTCGCACTTTTAGTCCGAATCACTTGCACAGTTAACACATAGAAAGTATGGATCATCGTCATTATTAGTGCAGTGTATGTACATGAAACCATAATTTTGCATGTAAGGCATTGCACCCATTCCTCATCATTTTTATACACTCTTGTATACATACTCCGCAAAAGTAGCATTTTCTTTCTTTTTTCTTTTGGAAGGTTTCAATACTTTTGTCTTTTTTAATACTTTTTCTTCTATTAATAACTTTTTTTATTAAATCTTCAATAAAATTTAAATCGGTTAGTACCTACTTTAGATTTACTTGTGTTTGCTCGTCTTTTTCTTTGCAGAATTTTTTAATAAACTTGATATCGAGGCGATCATTTCAAAACTTTGTTGTATGTTTCTGTAGGTAAAATAGTATGCTGACCAAATTTCTTCATTTTTCGTTATTTTTTACACGTCTTCTCGTGTATTGCGTGGAACACTATAACTTGGCAGCTGTATAAGAGCCATTTTATTCTTTTTTACAGCAATTAAGGCAAGAATCATATTTTCTAGACTCCACGAGCACCTCTTCAAAGTTCTAATTCGGTTCCGTACCATCATTGTATAATAATTATTAAGGAAAATCATAAAAAATGTACTGTCCGTTTGCCCCAAATCGCAAATTTTTTTTTAAATTCGAAATCAAAGTAAAAATTCATAATACGAAAATGAAATTAAGTGGCAACAATCCCAAAGACATGTAGTTTGAATTGGCCTAATTTATAGATTTTAAATATTTTACTAAAATACTTAGATTCTAAACAATTTATTACAAAAATTTAACAATAACGTTAATTTCACTTACATTTTTTATTACTCTTCAGTTTTAAAGTACAAAAACAGCTTTAAATTGAAAAAAATTTAACGGATTACTTTCGTATTACTAATCTCACATGTCAACGTCACTAGTGCTACCGCAGTAGCGACTGAGCAACATCTCTGAAAAAACTTACGCCTTTTTTTCTTAGTAAATGTCCGTTTGCCCCCGTGTCCGTTTGACCCCGTCTTACCCTATCTTTTTTTTTGTTTTAGGTGAGTCTATTACTATTTCTAAATCAATCAATTTTTGGGTAAGTTTTTCGTTATTTTTCACCACTATGTTAACCGACGTGTGTGAATTTAGAAAAGGTTTATTTCACCTATTACTATCGGTTTATAAAGTTTTGAGCCCTGATAAAAGTTAAGGAGTGAAAAAATGTCAAAAAAAACATCTGGGGATATGAGGACTATTCTTGTTATAGGAATCTTTCTATAACCTGCTGAAAAATTCTGAAAGCAAGAATTTAGAAATTTATTATCTTTAAATGTAGCGTATAGTTACTTACTAAAATGTAATATCAAAATACGTTCTTGTCAACATAAAAAATTTGTAGAAAATTGTCTCGTTTGCAATATTGTTAATAGATAGGGGAGACTGTTGTACTTTGGGACATTTTTCGGTTTTTAATTTTTTTTATCGACATTTTTTAAAATGGATCAATTTTACCTTGATCAGCATAATTAGTGTTATTTTGACTATTCGTAACAAAATTTCCAAGAAGATAACGTAATATTATCATATTGATAATTGAAAGACAATGCTTCGTTGAGAATTGTCCTAAAGTACAATCAGGGGCTTGTACTTTGGGACAATGTTAATTTGACGTCAGGACGACAATAAATAAGTACAAAAAAAATTTAAAATTTATAGAACATATTTATTAAGACATACTGTAGCAAGACAAGAAGTCATTGGAAAGGATACGGCGTTTTGTACCTCCAACTACTGTGAGTTTTAGTAATTTCTTCAAAACGTCCAAATCGCTGATCTCCTACAATTGATTCAATTCAATCACTTAAATGTGTGTGGCTTTATGAAATTCTCAACATATTTTATAAAAATTTCGGAATTTGACCATCCGCTAACTACAAGCACGAGAGTGTCCTAAAGTACAAGCACAGCACTACTTATTATTATTGACATATAACCGTCCAAACGTAAAAGTTAAAATTCAACACTATGAGAAAATAGTTAGCCTTATATGTTTATTAAGTAATACCGTATGCAACAAAACCATTGTATATAAAATTTACCTGGTAAAGATGTGGAAGTTAAGCGATTAAATAATGCATCATCTACCTTAAAACTCAAAACGTTCAACAACAAACACATAATCGGGCATTTATAATTTATTTTATGGTGAAATGACCTCTATCCGTTAGCAGGATAACCTCTTAAAACGAAAAGCGATACATTTGAATATTAGTATTAAAAACTCAATGTCTCGAAGTACAAGCTGTCCCAAAGTACAAGGATCTCCCCTACATATACATATGTAGATTGTAGGAGCGATCATAACGGAAATATTGAGGAGAAAGCTATTTTTGTCGCTAGTATATCAAGATATCGTTACGTCAAGATTTAAAATTAAGAAAAACATTTTGTACCTGGAATCATTTAATAACTGCATATTTGTATTATAAGGCAGAAGATGAAAATGAATTACAGTATGTTATTAGTGCTTTCGGTTTGCACGTAAATATACTAAGAAGAAAATTAATTAAATTAAAATAAAGAAAAATATTTTAGTAATAATATTTACACATAAAATTATTTATCGACCTCTGCTAACGGAAATACACATTTAAATAAACGTAAGGGTGGGTGCACATTATGAAATTAATTAATGGTGAAACAATTTGTTGTTTATTGTATCGCGTTGTAAACTTCACAAATTTGCATTCGACATTTAGCATTTTTTATTCGTTATTTTGAGTTCTATCGCTTAATGTATTACATAATATATTTCACCGTAATCCGAACTTAAGGACCTTTTCCAATAAATTCTTGAGCTTACTTGATCAAGACACTTGTGGTGGAAAATAACTTTCTATAATACATATATTATATATGTATATAGGTAGTAGGTATTAATTTTAAATTACTCTCTATAAATAATTTGTTTTGCTCCGGCCAGCTTGCTCATAGAATATTATGTTTGGTGAAATCTTATAATTGTACCCTGTAACAGTATAAACTTGTTTACTTTACCTTTATTCTCTTTCAATCTGCTTTTCCCAACAGCGGTTGCTCCTTTACTACAAACCCTTCTCCCACTATCACAGGAACTCATCAATGAACAATATAACACCGAATCGCACTTAAATTAAACAATTTAAACTTGACAATAAATGTTTAATGAACAAATCAAAACTAAATCAACATAATCAATTTTACCAAATTCGAAAATAATCTTTCAATACTTATTTAATATTGGTAACAATAAAAATATGATAATCACAGTAGCTACCTTAGATCGCTGTCTTCCTGCTGTCAGATTAACCGGGTCTTCTTTTGATGAGGTATCCAATTTTATTTTGTAGTTGAGCTTCTCTCTCCAATGACTATCGCTCTCGATCTTTGGTGAATCATAAGAATTACGTCTTTTATTAATCAACACTCATAATTCTCCCTTCAATTGAAATTATTATTTTTACTTTGCTTTCTAACCTTTCCATGCTTGGTTTCTTTTGTAATCTTTTTGTTGTCATCTTCAATTTCACCACAAACAAGGAAGTTAACACGAATTAACACCAACTTCTTTATGTTCTTTCACTTTGAGGCATTAATCAAGACTGACCCAAAAATCGACGCGAGCTTTTTTCTAATGCTTCAATTTTTATTACAGTAATCTTCTTTACTCACATTTTAAGAATTCCTAAATAGCTTTTACATGTTTCTTGATAAATTGTCATGACTTTCCTTGATATTATCTTTTACATTTTATTTTCAGAGGCTAAATTGATGATCCTCGTTTACAGTAGCTCTTTAGTGATTAAATTTTATGGATTGCCATCTTTTTACCATTTTTCTAGTGCACCTCTGCTCTCTCTCCTCAATTTTTCTCTACGATCGCTTCTGTAATTAGATGACGCATTAGGACCAGATTCCTAACGTGCAAGTGCTCATCAAATGTGCAAAAAATATTGTGATGTCTTTTTAGATTGCAAAGCTACATGACACTTTATTGTCCCTTTGTGTTGAAACAAGTCGGTGAATCCAGAATTTGTGATAATAAGATATACTTTCATTGCGTTCCACACAAAATAATAGTCATTATCAGCACAATCAGTACAATTTAAGGAACCTAAATGGAGCATAGATGCTCGTTCATACAAACACCAAATTATGCAAAATTCCTGCTTTGTGGGCTTTTTCTTAAGTTTTAAATGTTTAGCAAGTGTAAATACTGGTATGAGTATGACCCATGTTCATACACGTAGTGGTAAATTTGAAATTTTCCAAGTGCATCCGCACGTACTGCGGGAGAAAGTCTTGTGGTTTGCACGACTAGCAAAGCAAGTTTATTTTAATTGATAGTCCCCACGTTTGAATAGTTGGTTGAGAGAGCCACTGTTGATTTTTCAAAACCCGACTCTCGCAGGATATATTAGATTTAACTAGTAGCAATAAGAGATCATTAGAATTATCGCGTATACATGCACGCGTTAGCTCGAGCTAATTCAGATTAAGCTTGTTAGTTCATTCGTGTATACGCTCAGTAAGACTGACCTCAGTAAGAGCGAGCAGAAAATTGAACGTAGATCTTTTAGATCGAACCAAGAGCACTTTGACCTTGATTAATTAGGGTTTGGAGCACTGCTTTCACTTCGAACTAACTAAATGCATGCAAATTATAATTATACATAAAAGGGACATATATCTTCAATTTTAACCAGAAGCAAAAAAGTATCTGAAGTTTTATAAGACAATGGCAACTCCGGTTCTTACATATGGATGCGAGTCTTGGGTTCCTCTGAAAAAAGATAAATCTAAAATTCAAGCCACCGAAATGAAATTCTTACGAAGAGTAAAAGGATGTACACTACGAGATCAAATTAAGAATACCGACATAAGGAGAGATCTAAACATCTATGACATTAATGAAAAAATCCAGGAATACAGGGGTAAATGGAAAGAACATGTCAATAGAATGAATGAAGAAAGAATACCAAAACAAATTCTGGAATACAAACCATATGGAAAAAGAAATGTTAGCCGCCCGCGACGAAGATGGAAAGAAGTATGAAGACGGAACAGGCTAATAAAGCCTAACCCATGAAGTGAAGAAGAAGAAAAAAGTATCATCACATAATATCTAATTAAAGTGTCTAAATGGAGACAAATACATTTAACTATTATTTGTTTTTTAAACATCGTCGATAGATGTTAAATTCATTTGAAAGGGTTGTGTATTTTTCACATTGTAAATTTTTTAATGCCATTAAAAGTAATTAGTAAAATTTGTGTAAGATAATGTGAAATTGTAATATGAACTTTCTTTTGGCATCAATTTAATGATATTATTCATTACATAGCATCATTAATATTCAACAGCAATTACCACAACACCGCGCTTCGTAACAATATGCAACAGTGCGGGTGCATGTCGACGTTTCCTTTTAGTTTGCAAGTATACAACAGCTAAATTTTATATTGTACAATACACAGTTTACCGAAGTCGAAATTAGTGTGTAGGCATATTTAGTATACCTAAACCATTATCCTTTTACTTTTACCTATCCACTTACTTCGCTCATGCTTTCCTCGGCTACGAAAAATTTTCTGTTTGATTACCAGGTGTGAACTAATTTACTTTTGTGAATAAACCCACATAATATCTTTTAAATACTTGTCAATTAGTTTTAAATGGGTAAATAACTAAATTTCAAATGAAATATATCACAGCTTTTGCTAAAGGTGGTATACCTTAAACGGTAGAGTTCTACTCACTCCAGTTTTTCACTAATAACTCGAAAACTCTGTACTATACCAAAAATGTTTTTATATTGACAAATCTAGTACAAGCAATTCGTAATTATGCCATAATTTTTGTCAAGGAGTTTCAGAAAGATTGATAAATGCACTCAAAAGTTATCGCTTTGTTATAACTTCAAATGGGTGCAATTCCTGTGAACTGAAGTTCGTGTTTTCGATTCATTAGGTACTTATACGATTAGCAAAGGTATGCTAAAATTTCTTTATCTTGTCGCAATGCACCCAAATGCTCGTAATTAATTTTCTCCGAAGTATATGGTCTGCATAAACAGGTACCACACGATAATTAGATATTTTTCAACTTTCAACTAGTGTTCTCAATTGAGGTGGTTGGGTCCATTGTGCGGAGATATAGCATTTTGACATTATGTTAAATACCTACTCTGTTTCGACTAAAGCCATTGATTTTTTGTTCGACAAGTTAATATAAATACTCACCTAGTTTTATCTTGAATATTATTTCATTTTGAATTAATCAATTTTTAAACTACACCTAGTATGAAAGTATTTCGATCACCTTTTTATTTTTCCAAAAATTTGTTTTAACAATTTAGTTATTCAATAACTTGTATAATAAACAGTTATAGTTTCGATAAACCAACACACTCTTATTGTATCTAATGCACATTACGGGTTTCAATCGTGTTCATTACAAGATTTCGTTTCCTCAGTGAGCAATCATCCATTGTGCATTTAAGAATTTTTTTTAATATTGACTTAAATCTGGTCAATCAGTGGTTTTCTTTCGTGATCTTGATATAATTGTTAAAACCACTCGTCCATCACCAAGTTACTTGTGCCGTGGTTTAGAATCCACGGTAAGTTCTATTTGTAGACACTTTCCTTAAAAAAAAATATTTTGAAAACAAAGGAAAACCATTTGGGGTTTTATTTTGGAACAGGAATAGTATAAACTATAATTTAATATTATAATCAAATTCAGCAGACAATTTGAATTTACTAATTTAATGTGATTAATTAAATATTATTAGAGTAAACTTTATCTTGACCTCTAGTGGCTCATCAATTTTGTTTTGCTTGAAGTGTACTACCAGCATGTAGTTCATAACAAGTTTATAAATTCCTGAGAGACTATCACACAAGATATGCTACTACGCTCGCATTGTGCATTAATTATATTGTTATTAGATGTTGCTCGGTGGGTATGATATTTTGATTTTAGGGTTATACCTAAAATATCAAAACTTGGAGGAAAATAACCAAGTATTACAACTTGATTTTTCTTACTCGTGGGACAAGCTTGGAGTGAGTCGATCGAACTTTGCATATCAAATTTTCTGATTGAAGTAGTGGAAATGTCCAAACACTTGTAATTTATTTTGTGGTATTAGAATTATAATAGGTACAATTAAATCACTAATCTGTAATTAAAAAATTTAGGTTAATTCTTAAAATTCGACCAACTTCAGAGTGTTCGATATTGAATTCACTTTTAGATTTAGTAGGTACCTACTATATTTAGATAAGAAAATTTGCAACCACGAAGTATATCACAAACTCAAGTGTATTTTAGGGATAACTTGGATATAAATAATTAAAAGATTTCAAAAGTATTTGACTGACTTGGAAAAAACAACAAAAATCCCAATTTAATTAAAATGGAAAGAAAAATATTTTTATTGTTATACCTGACACATTTTATACCAAAAATTTTCATTTGTGTGTCAATCGTAACTCGCTGACATGTTTTGCTAAATTGGAGAACCAGGGTAGCATAGGACTACCTACCACCAACTTGCTTTACATAAGATATACTGCACGTGCTTCGAATGACGAAAAAGAACATACGTTTTAAATCTAAAAGCAGAAAGCCTTCAATAAACTTACCCTTGCAGCACGTGCATGCGTAATATTAAAGAAATTGGAATTTATTTTTAAAAAACGGTCTCACTTTTGTAAGAACTACGTAAACCGTTGAAGTTATTTCACTTAATTTAAAGACTTTAGTTTAAGATCAATTTTTTTGATATTAGAGAAATATTATAAAATGATTTTCTAGTTTGTTTTAATCGTTTTTAAGTTTTAGGTAGGCATCTATGTGCATTATGTTTTTTGAATTAATTATTTATTTATATTGTGGGTAGTGACTATATCAAATGTTATATTACCCACATAGATATCGCCGAACATTTCGGGACGAGCGCAAGCCGCAAGCTGCTTCTGCATACGAATGACAAGCGAGCGATCTATTATTACGGGTAATTTACCCCGTATATATGAACGCGTTACCTCGAGCGGACTCAGATCGAACTTGTTAGTCCATTCATGTATACGCTCAGGTAAGCGAACCTAATGGTGTAGGTTGACCTGAGTTAGAGCGAACTAAAAACGTGGGCTAGGAGCATAGAACGATTTTAAAATTGAATGTAGACCTCTTAGAATGAACTAAGGGCAGTTTGATTAATCAGGGTTGGGAACACTACTTTCACTTCGAACTGACTAAATGCATGTATACCTCCAGTACCATAATTTTTAAACCGTCCTTGCTTAGATCGATCTAACGTTCAGCTTGAACTAGCACGTGTAAATATACGGGCTAAATGTGTTTATTTTGCAAATTGCATTTGATGGTATATTTATGGATGCACCATTAAAAGATAAAAAATACTGATACTTAAATATTCTTTAGAAGAAAATGTTCAAAATTTAAAGACAAAAAATTTTGACATTGTCAAAATTACACTTTCCATGAAGAGATGGCCAATAAAAACAATAGACAACTAATTTTTTGGTCAGTATTTTTATCATTAAATAGTCAGTTTTTTTTAAATAAATGCTCAGTGGGTATATAATAATATTTTGGTCAGTATAAATATTTAAGTATCAGTATTAAATCGAATTTTGGTCAGTATAATTTGTTAATTTGACAGGGTGACAATCCTGGACAAGTTCAGTGGCCATGCATCCCGTTTTTTCATTGTTTTGGGAGATTTACAAACCACACTTGGAATGCTCTTCGTTTGAATTAATCGCAAGTGTTCCAACGCATTTCTGATACGGTTGAAATTTCTTTCTCTGTAACAATAGGTTCTTTATTGGATGGACAAATACATTATAATTGAATTGAATTTTCTCATGACATTGATGAAATTTTGCGTTGGCTTTTGCCCATTGATGATCATTTGTCCTTCAATTGTCAAATAACTGTAATTCAACTGTTGCCACAGTTTTGAATACTCTACTTTTATTGGAATATTCTTTTGACCACTTTTCTACTGTTTTAATGGTTAATTTAAGAAATCTTAACAGAGGTAACTTTTCACAAAATGTATTTCTTTTTTTATCACTAAATTGAGACTCCAATGCATTGTTTGTGGGAGTGTAATGCGCAATACCTTCATACCAATTTTGATAGAATCTGCACCATTGCAGCTTTATGAATTCAAAAAATTCTGTTTGCTTTTTTTGAAACCATTCCTTGATAAATACAGATTTATCAAATACCTCTTTATTTGGAGATAATTATTGTAAGGTATCAATGCCATTTATTATTTCTTTTCTCAAGATTTTTTCCACCTATAGGTACTATACTTATTTCAGGTTTTTTCAAAACGCTTTATTTGTGGCCAACATATGATTAATAGCTTATTGTTGCCGAATGTTTAAAGGAAAGCATTTTAAATTGCATTTGAGGTTTATTCTATTTAGGACGGCATATGTTTAAAATATCGACTATTTATTTAAAATATCGACCACATTATTTAAACAATTCACCGTTTATTTAAAATACTGATCATTTTATTTAAAATACTGACCATTTATTTAAAATACTGACCATTGCATTAAAATACCGACCAAATAAATACAAGCCAGAACAATATTGGAATTTTTCGGCTAGCTATTATAAGTGGCTATTTAAGTGAATTTCTTGCGAGATATAGGAAGCTATTTCAGTCTGATTACCTTGCACTGGGCTAGTGGAAGATCTAAACTTTTTTTTAGTTGAGCGTTTAGCATAAATACGTATATCTATTTTCAAAATTTTAAAAGATTACAAGTCGTAAAGAAATTAAATAAAATATTTAAATATTACTTTTGTTCACGAAGTATCGCCAAGAAACTGATTCAGTTTATTTGTGAAATCTTTTTACGCGGCATTTCATCTTGTGATAAGTATGGATTTTAGAAATAAAAAATAAAAAAAAATTCTTTTTTTTTCGTGTGGAACTACAGTACCTTTAACCTGGCGGGGGTCATGGAAGGTCGAGTTCTTTATCCTTATAGAAGTGTAAATAATGGTTTGATTTTCCATTTTTATTGGTTATTTTCTCTTCATGAGAATGGAGGTTCCTATGCGATTCTTGCAATAATAGTCTTGAAAATGGACGAATAAAGTACCCGTAACGTCAAAAAACTAATTTTGTTTGTACTGATTAGGTACTTTCTTTACAATGAGTGGCTACAAAGTCCGACTCACCGATTTTATTTATTTTTACTGTACAGATGCACATTGCACAGATGCACATGTACATTTCTGAACAGATGCGTATTAAATTTTCGTAAATTAAAAAAGAATCTCAATTATGGACAGCGTACATTGAAAAACAGAATGCAGCGAGAAGAAACCAAATCGGTGAGTTGGGTTTCGTAGCCTCTCCTTGCAAGGAAGAAATATAAAAACCATTATATGGTTAAATCTGGTCAATGAACATTGACAATCTGCATCTATCTCACACGATCGATATTCTGTTTCGGGTTGGCTCACACTAACTTGTTGACTGTGGCACTTCTCGATTCAAACTGAAGTATTGTCAATAACATTTCTTCAGGTACAAATTCTTAAGTGCACTTTAGGATTTCTTCTATGACTTATCTTAAGCAAATACTTCGGTGATTATACTCGAAGATATTTCGTACAATCAGAACAAAATGCTAATATTAGGGCGGTATCTATTTGTTATCCTTGCTAAAGATAAAATAATATAGATACCTACTATTTATTGACAATATAATTATGTAACATATTGATCGTCTGAAGACCTCTTAATCCTTTAGATATAAACGCAGTTTAAAGCAAAATTAGTGGATGACATTGATGTTAATTAATAATATTGACCGTGTAAGGTCAATTTTCATCGTGTAATTTATAATGACAATGTAATTATAAAGTATTAAAGTGCAGTATTGACAATATTATTGATCATGCGAGGTACTCAATTTAGACTAAAGGTGCAAACCCAAAAAAGCAAGTTGCTTGTTTTTGATTTCAAGCTCTGATAAATTTCAATGTCAATAAATGTAATCAAACAGAAACAAAGCAGGCTATCAGACAGATATTAATTTCAATGCAAAATTGATTATGGTTGGCCGGCGCTTAAAAACTACGTTCTTACTTAATAAAATAAATAATAAAATAATAAAAGTATTGTGAAATTGATAAATTAATTTGAAAATTTAAATTTAAAACAAGAAAATTTTATAGAAAATTAAAAAAATATTATTATTGATTTTATTACATTCAATTAACTAGATCATTTTTAAGTTGTAATTATTATAATAAATCGTTGATATTATAGGTAGGTTTTTACCTCTTCTCAGTAAACAATAAAAATACTTTGACTTTAACCAGTTTAATACAACAAAATCTTGACTACAAAGAGTAAGAGCTTCTCACGTTTCCCTATCATATCATACTTTGTGTTTTCTTTCCCCTTCGGCGGTTTGATGAACTAAAGTCAAAAGTAAAGATCTGAAGATTCCACTGCATGCAAGTATTATAATGTGTAACAAATGAAGAGATATTGAAAATTTATCGTACAGACCACAACTTGGTGTAATTGCTGGTATAGTTACAAAGGGAAAATTCCATGTTCGATTCTTAAACCTTGCGAAATTTTCTGACCTTTTGGTGGACAGCGATATACTGTGGACAAGAAATTGGCTTTATATTTACAAAAGTTCGATCAATTGAGAAGTTACGGTCAAAAGGAATAACTATCAATATTTTCAAATGAAAATGGATGGCGACACAATGTTATAACTCACTTATTCCTTGTTTCAATAATTTAAATTTTTTTTAATTTATTAAAAAAAACTCTGTTTGATTTCAAATAATATACTTTGTTATTGGTGTTTGATGAAGTCGAAATAAAAGTTAATTTAGATTTTCTTTAAAATTTCAACTTTTATATAAACTGCTGACTTGTTTTAGACTGGGAAAGATGTTCTATAAACTTCCCCAAAAGCAATATTAAAATCCACGTCATGCAGTCAGCTTCTTTTATTCATGTTCATAATACGTTCCGCGGCAGCTCTTGCATATTTTATAAAATCATACGAGCTCAACGACGACGGCCACTTGCAACATATACCTATTTACTGCAGCAAACCGTCTCATAAATTCTTTTGATGCACAAGTTGTACTTTAGAAACTTATTCATTCAAAGTATGTATGTAGTATGTTCGTTTTACTGGGTTCACTTTTATTTAGCTGGATTTTATAATTTTGCTTCGGCGGTAGTCTGCGTTTATTTATCTAGTTTACGGGTTAATACATTTTTTATGTGCATTGTATTATTGCAACAAAAAGAAATTTTGCCTAATACTTTATTATTTAACTTCAAAGGGCAAGGAACTCCTTTTCAATGATTTTCTCCAACACATCTAGCACCTGAAAGACTTAAATTTATGTTGGTTACGTGGGAACAGACATGCGTTGATTATGTTGAAGGATTACATTTCCGAGTTTCCTAGACCATTTGTTTTTTACGCCCGTTTTCCAAGTGTTTCATTATTTCTGCATATCGTTCAGAAGTTATGTAGACGCAGATTTATTGACTTTAATTGCACACTGTACTGCATTTGAATAATTGCAGAGCGTTTTTAGAAGCTCATTGCTTATTAATTTTGCACAAATTTTCTTTTTTGGAGACTTTTCAAACTTCCGCTTCTATTATCTTAATGCTTTAAGTTTCGTGCTCGACATTTTTGCATTTGATTACACAATTTTACCCGTAATATTTTCTTGGCATCAAACCAATTTTTTTGTTGGAAAGAATAAAACGAGTTAACCTTCACTGCACAAATTTTTGCTTTAAAATTAAAAGAAAAAAAAGTGTTTCGTATTTTAGCGAATACTAAAATCAAATATTATGCAAACAATCACAATTTATCAATTTTGTATTAGACATGAAAACATAACTTACGTTTTAGGAAAGGTAACTGTGAGGTTCAGATACGATTTGAAAAAGCGTTTTAGAATTTCCTTTTACCAATAAAAGTGTAAATAAATTATTATTAGAGGATTTTGAGGATAAACTAAAATAAAAAATATGCTTCGTCAGTGGCTGTCAAATTTTTAAATTGAAAATCTTATTGTGTCTGAATTGTGTTGTTTTATATTTCTCCATTCAATTGAAAAGATAAAACAATTTGTGCTATGAATTCATAACATTAAATTATGTATTATTGTGCTTCCAGAGTAAATAAATGCTTAATTTGTTTTTCTAGCGCAATATAAAATAATTTAATGAATATACATTGAATTTACTATCCTTTGAAGATTATTAGGTGGATGAAAAGGATAAAAGACATTGTATTCTTCTCCAACATATACATTAACAATTTAAAATGTTTATGTAAATTTTATTTTAATATATAAAATAAAGGCTTTTCTCTTAACAGTGGAAGTGTGTTACTCAGGAAATTAATTGTATTTACTTCATCTATTTAATCTAGCAGATTAAATTTTGTTTTAACGGTGTCTTTGAAATTTGCTCGGTGTTACTACAAAGCCGCACCGTATAGCTCATCGAAATTGTGTTCGCTAAGTAAACATACCAAGTTTCCGTATTATATTATCATATTTATATTATATAAATCATATGAATTCTATTTAAAATCTATATTTACATTGATTATAAATTAATTAAAATATGTAAATTATTAACATACGAAGAAAACAATAATTTGGGGTTTGGAAGAAGTTTGTTAAAACAATTTGATTTTTTAAGATTATCAATAAAATATCAGTATATTTTTAGGTAGTAGTATACTAATAATGTTACTGTAAACCCCCCGAAATTTGGTAAATCCTAAGATTGGTGAGCTAAACCTAGGATTTACAGATTTGATCTTGTAAATGGACGAAATGATTTATAATTTCATACACTGCTAGTTCCTGCCAGTAAAATACGAAATCGTTGATTACCTTCACACACCTTACAGTATTAATTATTGTTGATAGCTGTTGAAGTAATACTAACTTAATGTACTATTAATGCAATAAAACTTATGAATGGAATACTTTTAGGTCTTAGAATTCCATTCTAGTTATTCGCTAGGAATCAATTTATGGTCTGTGAACAAAACTTGATTTCCTCTCCAAATGAGTTACTTAAGGAAATAATATGTGAATAGGACGGACTGTTCGACACAATATCTTTATCTAAATATGTGTAAATATATCTTTAAAAATGAACCACTAACCGATGTTGATGGTGATCATTCAACAAACTTTTCAATTCGAGGTGTCACGAAATCTTGTCGTGCGCTAACAAATAAAATACCTAAAAAATATCATGTACTGACGATAAAACATGCGTTACAAAATATGTAGCATGTAAGTTTTTATGATTTTCAGTATTGAATTATAGTTTCCATATTATGATGCATTAATAAAGACTTATAAGTTATATATTATTAAAATTTATGACTTCATAAACAATAGTCTGCCCCATTTGCAACTGTAGTTCAAAAAGCTTCAAGTGAAATAATTTAACTTAAAAAATAATTTAGCCGACACATGCGCCATCTCTGAGAAACACCATGGTGCCGACTTAACCCGCAGTGCCAACTTAGGACCACCCGCCCCTACATAAAAATATTTTTATACATGTTAACCTCTCCCTCCTTATTCTATAACTTTATTATCATTACCAAATCGTCAAAAACCGTCAAGTTTGATTTACACTCGGAATTGCATTAAATAGTAATGTTGATGGTATGTGGAAACTGAAATTTACAGTTCTTAACGATTTGATAACCATAACAAACAATAATGAAAAGTTACAGAATAGAGGAGGGTGTAGAATATTACATTTTAAAACAATTTAAAAAGGATATGTTATAATTAATCCACTAGAAGAGCTCGAATAGCTAATTTTATCTTTTCCCTTAAGGGTCATTCCATGTGAAATCAACACACTTTTTCAAGTGACCATCTCAGATTTTATTAAAATTTAATATATACATAGTTAGTATGGAAACTAACAAAAATACAAATTTTTATTGAAATATCTCAAACGGTTTCCAAAATATCGCTACGTAAAATTTTCAAAAATTTGCTTCAACCCAAGTAACACACGATCGTATAATAGACGTATATTTTTGGGATATTTGGGATATTTTTGGTATACGTCTAATTTTGGTTATAATAATATACGTATATCATATACACTTCATATACCATACTTAAAATATCCGTAAATTAGACGTATATAATTGGGATACTTGAGATGTACGTGAAATACGTCTAATTTTGGTATATCTAATATACGGATATCATATACACTTTATATACCATACTTAAAATATCGGTAAATTAAATGTATATAATTTGGATACTTGAGATGTACGTGAAATACGTCTAATTTTGGTATATCTAATATACGGATATCATATACACATCATATACCATACTTAAAATATGCGTAAATTAGACGTATATAATTGGGATACTTAAGATGTACGTGAAATACGTCTAATCTTGGTATATCTGATATACGGATATCATATACACTTTATATACCATACCTAAAATATCGGTAAATTAGACGTATATAATTGGGATACTTGAGATGTACGTGAAATAGTCTAATATTGGTATATCTGTTATACGAATATCATATACACTTTATATAGCATACTTAAAATAATGGTAAATTAGACGTATATAATTGGGATACTTGAGATGTACGTGAAATACGTATAATTTTGATATATCTAATATACGGATATCATATACACTTCATATACTATACTTAAAATATCCGCAAATTAAACGTATGTAATTGGGATACATGAGATGTACGTGAAATACGTCTAATATTGGTATATCTGATATACGGATATCATATACACTTTATATACCATACTTAAAATATCGGTAAATTAGACGTATATAATTGGGATACCTGAGATGTACGTGAAATACGTCTAATATTGGTATATCTGATATACGAATATCATATACACTTTATATAGCATACTTAAAATATTGGTAAATTAGACGTATATAATTGGGATACTTGAGATGTACGTGAAATACGTATAATTTTGGTATATCTAATATACGGATATACACTTCATATACCATACTTAAAATATCCGTAAATTAGACGTATATAATTGGGATACTTGAGATGTACGTGAAATACGTATAATTTTGGTATATCTAATATACGGATATACACTTCATATACCATACTTAAAATATCCGTAAATTAGACGTATATAATTGGGATACTTGAAATGTACGTAAAATACGTCTAATATTGGTATATCTGATATACGAATATCATATACACTTTATATAGCATACTTAAAATATTGGTAAATTAGACGTATATAATTGGGATACTTGAGATGTACGTGAAATACGTCTAATATTGGTATATCTGATATACGAATATCATATACACTTTATATAGCATACTTAAATTTTGGTAAATTAGACGTATATAATTGGGATACTTGAGATGTACGTGAAATACGTCTAATATTGGTATATCTGATATACGGATATCATATACACTTCATATACCATACTTAAAATATCCGTAAATTAGACGTATATAATTGGGATAGTTGAGATGTACGTGAAATACGTTCCATTTTTTAAGAATGTACGCAGCGGTAGAATTTGTTGGAAAGAAAGTTGCCATTGTTCCCATGCCAAACTCACTGGTAAAATCAGAAAAAGCTTTAATAACATTAGTTCAAAATTTGGTTTCTCTAAAAAGCTGAAAAACTTATACTATACGATATTAAAAAAATCATATTAAAGATTAATCTCTATAGCTGCAATTAAATATTGTGTTGGTAACACAATTCGTATTAGAGCCAATGAATTTATTGTACTTAGGTGTTACCAAGCGATTACTGATTAAATATTTAGTACATAGATTTAGTAGAAGGCAAGCGACAATTTAGAATATCTACACATTCCATCAACAATATTAATATTAAAACAGAAAAATTTAAAACGTTCCGACGTTTTTTGTAGAAAGTTGCTATCATTTCTTGAAATTAAAAGATGAAAAGCTATCGAATTTAGATTTTTGCTTTTATATGGGGGACCAATTTTACTGAAAAGAAATGTCAATAGCGACACTTAAGAACATTTATTTTGTCAAATGATTATTTTTTAAAGAAATATATCAGCGTGCCCAAAAATGCATTGCATAAATTTGTTAATTCAAGTCCCGATATATTTTGTAGTTTACAATGTTCATTAATTAATTCACATATGCAGTGATGTGGAACGATATGGCCTATTAGAAAATTATAGTTGCTTTTTGTAAGAAAATTGTTTAGGACAGTTAAAAATAAAAATAAGAGGAAATAAATTGTCACTTTAACAAATTTACAACCGCATAAAAGAAATAGATTTTAGTGTTACTAATTATTAACCATCAGAAAATTATTGACTGATCTGAAAAGAGTGTTCAAGGAAAATTTGCCGAAGGTATAGATTATTTAAAATGTAACAAAGCTTTTGTAATTACAAAGGACTTTGGCTTATCGATAAAAAGTCCCAACAATGTTGTGTTCCAAAAAAAAAAAAAATTATTATAATAACAACAATTTTTTATTTAAATCGCGAATAGCAGTGCACAGGCATTCCATTTAAATATTTATGTACGATTTGTACAAAACTCCATTAGAATCATCAATACGTTTATAATAGTAAAGTCACCAAATATCAATATAAGCTTCATAGCTAAATGGTTACATCTCGCCTCAATATCCTAACACCGTGAGTTCGATCCCCCTAGATGCCAGAAAGAAATGTAAGTATAATTTAATAAATTTAAAGTTTATGTATAGATAGGTACAACTTAATCAGAATTTTCCAGGTAATCTATGAAGACACGGCAGCTTAAAAAATACAAACGTGATAATAGACTACCATAAAATTAAAAAAATGTAATGCTAGAAACATTTTTTTTACCGATAATATACGTCTTCGTTAGTCGGATAACGGATAACGTATAATATACGTATTATATTTGTAGATCAAATACGTCTATATATTAGGATACGCAGTGACCAAAAATACAGATAATATACGTCTGTCGTATACAGTTTATATGCGTAGCATAATAACGAATAATATACGTATGTGAAATATATATAATATATGTATACAATGTACGTCTATATATTGGGATACGCTATGACCAAAAATACCAATAATATACGTTTGTATTATTCAATTTATATGAGTAGCTTAATAGAGGATAATATACGTATGTAAAATATGTATGTAATACGTAATACGTCTATAAATTGGGATACGCCATGACCAAATATACCGATAATATACGTCTGTATTATACAATTTATATGCGTAGCATAATAACGGATAATATACGTATGTGAAATATTTATAATATATGTATACAATATACGTCTATATATTGGGATACGCCATGACCAAAAATACCGATAATATACGTCAATGGTATACGTTTTATAGTCGGTATTAACGTTTGGTCTAGACGATTTTTATACGCCTAATATACCATTATGTGTTACTTGGGAAGGGTATTTTCAAATTATCATAGAAACTCTCTTAATTGAGCTAGAGAGGTGAGAGTTGAGTCATTTTACTCAGTTTTTTATGTCCTTTCCAATGATATACAACACAATATGCTTTATTATAAAATTACTTTTTAAAACTCAAAATTAAAATTTTGATTTTCTAAAAAGTACAGTATCAAAATTTTTCAAAAAAATTTTCTGAATAGTCTGTACTTATGTTAAATGATTGCCAAAATTTAAAAGTGGGACAGTAATGGCTTCATAGTTAAAATAATTTTTATCTAAGATGGTTTTTAAATATTTCACTAATTATGTAGTAAATACTACATACATATTTGAAAATTAAAAATTATTTTAACTATGAAGCCATTACCCTCCCTCTTTTAAATTTTGGCAATTACTTAACATAAGTACACACTATTCAGAGAATTTTTTTGAAAAATTTTGATAATGTACTTTTTCAGAAAATTAAAATCAAAATTTTAATTTTGAGTTTTGAAAAGTAATTTCATAATAATAATAAAATAACAAAGGATATTGTGTTGTATATCATTGGAAAGAGCATAAAAAACTGAGTAAAATGACACTACTCTCACCTCTCTAACTTAATTAGGACAGTTACTATGACAATTTGAAAATACGCTTGGGGCAATTTTTTGAAAATTTTACGTAGCGATATTTTGGAAACCGTTTGAGATATTTGAATAAAATTTTGTAGTTTTGTTAGTCTTTAATATACTATATATTTATATACTAAATTTTAATAAAATCTGAGATGGTCACTTAAAAAAGTGTGTTGATTTCACATGGAATGACCCTTAACGCTTTTCACCTATAGGTATTTGTTGAGCTGCTGGAGGAGGTTTAACATATTTTAAGTGTATAGCCAAGCTTATTATATGCTTGCATATAAATATATCTTTAAAAAACCTGGACAAGTGCAGCGGCCGCATACAGTTTTCTTTTTGTTTTGGGGAATCATCAAAAATGTTCCAGCGCATTTCTGATATGGTTGAAATTTCCTTCTTTGTACGTTCAAAGTACGTTTTTCATTGGATGAACAAAAATATTGAATTGAATTTTCATATGGCATTGATGAGATTTTTACGTTTGCTGTAACACCCGGTGTTCTTTCAGGTTCTATTATTTATTAAAATTTTAAAATAATAATATTTTGTGCCTGGAAGTATGCAACCAGCAAATTTTTGCTTTGCTGAGGGAATTTTGAAAAAAGAGGTTGGTAGAAAAAAAATCGAGATCGAACAAGTAGGAGTGTGTTGGTGAAAGTTTGGAAGTGACTTTTTCATTGAGATTTTTCTAGATCAATTATCGATCCAGTTGTTTGATCGCATTTTTTTATGGTAGCTTGGTATGAAGTTCTTCTTGAATATTCACGTTAGTGATTTTACACATTTTCTAATTAACATCTTTTTATTGCAAATTAAAAAATCTATTTTGTTGATGATAAGTTTTTTTATCCCAAATTTCCATCTTTCGTAGATAGTGTCATCTGAAGGCACTAAGAGCTTCTTGTGGTAAATACATTAGATATTTTCAAAGGACTCACGAACCGCGTATACGCGACTTGTATAATCTCCGACAGTGGGCTAAGTACCCGTAAGGTTAGCTACCTTTTTTTGGTCTAAAAGGATCAAGTGTCGTTGTTTTTGCCGATGATCATTCGTCCATTGCTGTAATTCAACTGTTCTCGCAGTTTTGAATACCCGACTTTCACTGGAATATGTTTTTTATCACTTTTCTACTGTTTTAATGGTTTTATATTTTAAATTTTCTCGAAACTTTGCTTCTCATATTTGGCCAACCAATAATTAATAAATCATTAGTAATAAATAATCGGAATTAATTTGCTCGTTTATTCTATTTAGGCCAGAATATGTTTAAAATACTGACTATTTATTTAAAATACCGACCATTTACTTAAAATACTGACCAAAAATATTTTAAAATACTGACCAAGTAAATACAAGCCTTAAAATAGCGTTCAATCGTAGTTTTATCAGATAAACCAAAGTTTGAATCTCATAATAATCCATTGAATTTACTATGATAATAACTGTCGCTATACATATTTGATAAGTTATTCTGTACTTTAAATGGTTGGTAAACCAAACACTTACATTATCACTTTTGCTCAAAGTTTGTAAGTACTACTACGTACTAAGGTTTATTTGCTAAAAAGTTTATATCTTAAAAGTCTAGATAATTACAAAATAAATAAAAAATAAGCAAGAAGCAGTTTCTTCGTTGATTATGCAAGGAGATTTTAAGCGGAAGAGATTTTCTGAACATGAGTGTAAGTGTTTTAATGTAAGGATAAACTTTTGATAAAGTATACTAAGGTAAAGTTGCTAAAATCAATAGCTTTGTTAAACCGTAGGTATAACACTTGAATTTCCGTTAACTACAAACTTTGGGGTATCATCCGATATAAAGTTGTTCTGAAGAGTGTGTTGCTTGGAAATATTATCATGTGAGGAAAATTGATAAATATTTGCAAAGGAACAGATAAATTTAGCGATTACGAAATATTCACGACATGTTTAACGTTTTTGGTTATTCAGAAATTGAATTACAAGAGTACTGAAAGAGAAAATTAAAAAAGAAAACGCAGTTGCTACTTTTTTCATTATGAGAATTGTAACAATAATCTAGATTAAATATATAGTTACATAGAATGGCTACGGAGGGAAAATTATCGGTGTGGTGGTTTCTATTGTCTTTTTGCAAGTTTCTCTGAAAAGTTACGATACGATCCAAAGTTCACTACATATCTCACCAGCTTTTCACTGGAATAGAAATTTAACCGTACCTATATAATAATAATAAAGAAATTGACTTGTGCGGATTGTACATACTTATATGTATGTGGATGTTTTATAGGTTTTGCTCTTTTTTGTCATAAATCCTGTAAAAATATTTAAAAAATGAAAATGTAAAATAAATGTATTCTTATAAAGAGACCTTTTAGTAAAAAAATACGTAATGTAATATTGTACTGTGCTAGTTTATGAAGCAGTTGTGATAAATTGTGGCACTTGCTACACTTGCAAAGGACAACATGGTTTAGCTTTAGTCAATAGTATAGTGCAGTAAGCGCATTGTGTAATTATTTAGCATTTACTCCATTTGACTTTTTACTTGTGTATTATACCTACATACCTAGTATTGCAAAGTTTTATTAAAATTTAGATATTGCATTGTTTTAATATAAGTAACTGTAGGTAGAAGATAGTAAAATTATTAACAATCATACACAGAATTTCTCTTTGTAAACTGAACACCTACATACATATAGCCAATTAAGAAGTATTAATTATAAAACTTTTCTACGTTATTACAAGAGCAAATGGATTATTAATTTTAATTTCTCTTACAGGTATTTAGTATGATCATTAAACTTCTGTATAAAATGGACAAGTATAATTATTATTATACAATGTAAAAACTAAAATAACATTTCAGGTTTAAAGAGATAAAATTTGCTTTTGTGCATAGGATCTCATGATGTGTAACATAAAATTTCAAGTAATAGAGTCTTTAGTTCTAGTTACGTCAACCAGGGGTTTAATAAACTTGTTAACTAATACAAAACAGTGAACAAGAACAATGCTAAACAATTAATCATTAGGGGTAGAAGTTAGAAAATAAACAAATATGTAATTTAACACTACGGGCCTATTCGTTTGTATTGCTTTGTTTTCACGAAGCTCATCTTAAATTTTTTACGGGTGAATATTGAATTAAGAAACATTTAAAATGTCATATTGAGGAATTTCCTATCAAACGAGTAAGTTTTTGTACAGAAATTGTGAGCGAGGTTAATCCAGTTCTGAAATCGGAAATCTCGTAAATTCTTTTAGTCAGGTAAATTATCTTGTAGCTGACTGTGGAAGGAAATACTGGTTGTGCTGGGTGCTAGGTAATTCAATAAAACAAAGAAAGGGAACAAAACTGCTGTATTATTTATCAGATAGCCGTCATGTTTTGTTTTAAATTCAAGCATAAACACAAATAATAAATCAAGCAAAATCGTATATACGCATTTAAAAAAAAATTAGGTTGCCTTGAAAGCGCAAGCCTAACAAAATGAAATAATATTTAATTTCAAAAATTCAACAAACACTGTGAACCATGATCGCCAGCGGTTAATTATTAGGATAATAATTTTGTTATCAGAACAAATATTACAAAGCCGCCATGTTTTATATTACGTATAAACTGAATTCCTTGACCTACTATTGACCATTGTATTTCAGTGGTATTTTGTGAAGCATGTTAATGGTTAAAAAAATGCGATATCAGTATTTCGTCCAAGCACATTAAAAATTTTAAATCTACACTTAAAATTGAACAATTTGTATCTTTCAAATGCATTAGTCCAAATTATGTTTCTTCCAGCAGGCTAAATATCTGTTAGGAGGCGAATTTAATTGTATAGATGAAACCGATGATGGGTGTTTTTACATTACTTGATTTTTCTCAGTATTTTATTGCTTTACAGTTCAAGTGTCTATTACTATGTAAATAGATTGATAAGTTACATAGGTAACAATTTCCATAATAAAAGTTCTTTCTTGCAATAAAAGATATTTTCTTACATTTCCGCATATTCCTCTACATCAGGAATGTTTGGCATACACTTATTTATTCCAATATAATCGTAGTAAGTGTTCCAAAGTAAACTGTAGTGTTTTATTTTGGAACTAAGTCCTGCTGGCTTTGAAAAGAACTTTGAGTTGCGTAATTTTTACCCATGGGATTAAAACGTAATAAACCAACTTCAAGGACATCTTATAGCAGGGATGAGAAAGCTTTTTTTACAACGGGTTGGCTACAAATTTAAAAATGTAAGAAAAAACTGAAATTATTTCTTTATTACCAAAATAAACCTAGGGACACTGTAAGAATTTTTAAAAGTCAAAATGTGAAATTTTTGATGGACCGCATGAGAAAATGTGGCGAATTGCGGGTTGCTCATCCCTGTCTTATAGAGATCTCTTAGATTTTTAGTAATATTTTAATAGAAATAAAACAAAACAAACACTGCCTCATTAAACAATGGCCAAACCAGCACTAAGTAGGTTTACTTGTGTGAACCAACCAAAAAGTCAGTTAGACTGTATGAAGGAATATTCATCTCCTTCTTAAAGTTTGTAATTGTACTTAAACGAATATTAAGGTAATGTGTTCTTTATACACCATAATACGAGTGCTTTTCTGTGTTATCTGGTTGAGTATCGGACTTCGTGAATTCTCCTGTCGTCAAAATTGACTATATAAATTTAGTTCAATGTGGCTGGTCGAATTGATAAATCCAACCTTTGCAGTAACAAAATATTACTTGTTTTCTGCATTGTAAAACCTACTATAAATTATTTGTATGCTCAGTAAGCTGATATAATGAAATCGATTTCTTATTAAGGATTCAATTAAAATTAATAAAAAAAAGTGATTGAAATGCGATTTCTGTACATTGACAATAAAAATTTGACAGAGCATGTCGAAATAACTAGCACTTGAAGCTGAACGTTTATTATCGTCATCTTGATACGACATGAAAATGACATTTCTCTTTATGCAAAACTTTGTAGTTATCCTCAAAATATTTTTAATTGAGAAGGTTGTTATAAAATTTATAATTTGTTTATGACATTAGATAGTCTTATTTATTAAATATGAATTGTTGTTTCCACTTAAGGTAGCATTCAAAATTAATATCTATCCGAGAAACTGGGTTAATTGAATATGAGTTAGATGTTATTAAACGTAGGATTTGTTGCACGTAAAATTTCTAAACCGTTATTAGATTAAGTTTTATATCCGTTAAAACAACGCTAAGAAGGAACAAGTTAGAGAAATCAATCTTGGCATAGCTACGTAGAAAACAAAAGCAAACTGTGTGAAGGAAGAAGAATGATGACAAAACTCATAAATCAATTACGAATGTCACTTCACCATTGATCTTCACGAGGTTTGTACCGGATTTGTTAGAAAAGGGGAGTCATTGAAAGGGTAAAGTGAAAATATATAACGAGCTTTCCAACAAGGAAACTTACGTCATATCACAAATAGAGAATTGACGTGAAGGCATTTTATATGAATACTCGAGTACATGTAAACCAGGAGACCGAACTTGCAGTGAATAGCTAATACATACTTGGGGCTGTTCTAAAGTAAATTTAGTTTCTCTTCGTTCTTCAAATTACTTTACATTTAACTTTTCTATTGAAAACTTTGTAATTTGGTAACTGTCAATTAATGATACATTTTTTTTAAATTAAAATCGAATTTCTAATTTTGAACTGAATTTCAGAAATTGCTGAAAATCTTAATATCGAATACAATTTTAAAACTATGGCTTTATTTGGACCATATAAAAATTTATCTTATAATTTGTATAAAATGTCTGGAAAACTGCAAATTTTAATTAAATTTTGTCCGTGTAGCAACGGTGTATTTTGCAAGTTATTAAAATTGTGACATATTTGCTGTAGAAATAATTAGAGGAAAGGAATTTATTTTATTTTCGTTGGTTGCTCATAATTTATTGTATTGCATGAAAATATTTATTACTTTTGCTTGATATTTCGGTCGTTTCAGTTTTCACACTTTTGCATCAGAATATATTTTACTATCATTTTTCTTGCACTGACAATTCACATAAATGCGGTACTAAAATATTGACCAGATAGGTATAGAGATTTCCATATCACGTGCAGGGATTGCACCATAATTTTGGTACTTATCAGTTAACCGTAGTTTTCTTTGTACTATCTGTACAAATTGTGAAACATATCACTTTTAAATGGTGCATAAAAGCAGTAGTATAATTTTATTTTACAGTTACTGTTTTATTAGCCTTTCAGTTTTGTTATTGAAGAAAAAATTTTACATTTATTTTTAATATCTGCGTTACAGTGGAAGAGGGAAATATGCCAATAAGCTAGAAAAATATATTATATGACATTTGGGAATTTTTTTTTAGTAAGTGAAACTTATTACAAAATTGTCTATCGACGATCAATCATAAAAATGCAGAAATTTGAAAATATAAGGTGAAGCAAAGCATAAATGTTTTTCACGTCTGCATACATTGTAATAAATACTTCCTAAATAAATCCTCAAGTTAATAATCACTTAATCTTTGGATCAAAGGGTTTTCAGAGTGGTCAAGATCGCCGCAGAATTACTCCAAAAATTGGAGAAAGGTTCTAGAATTAATATTTGAGACATACGGTTTAAGGTAGAATCCTAACCGTCACATCGTATCCTGGGATAATTATTTGCTATCCTCAGTATAAAAGCAGTAGCATAAAAAGTAGCACTAATTGGAAACCGAGCATTATATACTGCCACATTCTGGGAAACTTTTTGCAAGCTCCTCAGAAAGATTTAACAAGAAAAATAGGAAATTTATTTTATTTATTTATTTTTAAGTTTTTTATTTTTATAAGTTATTCAAGTACTATGGTTAAACATATTTACATTTATTTTTTCTTTTTTAGGTAAGCTACAAAAATTTCCTCATTGAATCGAATACCGCAGTAGTAAGTTGCTGTATCATTATTTATTTACACCTTTGTATATTATAGTAGATTAAAGACGAAGAAAAATGTAAAGCTAAATACAAATATTTTTTTCAATTATTTGTAATATGGAAAGCTTTCCTATATAATTAAAAAGTTAACGCTTCATAATGAATTACTAGCGTGGAACTAATTGCGCACTTAAACTTAATGAATGCATATAACTTCTTCATTACGCCAAGTTGAAAAATTATTTGATTTTAGCTTTAATTTTCATATTGTTATTAACTGAAAAAACAATTTTGAGTACGTGTCATTTCTATAGCAGCAAAACTGTTTCGGAACATAAAATCGGTTTACCAGTGTACAAATCTAGTGTTTACAATTTTTGCATTGTTTTATAAAGTTTTAAAAAATAAGTAAACCTGAAAATTTTATGATTCTTAAGAGTACTTAGGTTCCACCACGCTGGAAACATCTGTGTAAAGATATTGATCTCCTCATTAGAATATGACGTGCAATTAAAAGTCGGGAATTCCCAAATTTTTTTTATAATTTTATTATCGTGCGTTGTTTAGTACAGTACTGGACAACTCTCTCAATTTGGTCATAATTGATTAGCTTACTTGTGAAGTTTTTCAAAAAAATTTATCAACTCCTTAAAATGTCATGCAATTTAAACATCCCTCTATGAATTATTAATTATAAAAGTAATTATTTTTACATATTGCAATGCCATTCAATATGAAAAAATTACAAGAGGTGAGTGAAGTAGCGTATAAGAATCGCTCTTCAGCACGTCTAGTGTGTAGGCTCATTAGTGGACAGGGTACTACAAGGGTTGATATCCAATTTTTGCTGGACTTGGCTGCGATTTTGCGTGTACGGGAATACAAAAGAAATACTCTTAATTATTAAATTACCCGAAGGTAAATTTTATAATCGGAACGGTCTTTTGTTTTTTCTTCATTATAATTTACAAAAATATAATTACGTTTTTCTATAAGAAATGTTAAAATGTGACCGCCCTTCTTAATTAATTAATTGCTCTCTTTTCGAATGTTTTATTCATTATCTTTTGAGTTTAGTATTGTACAAAAGCGATTTTGTTAAAATTTTAGAGAAAATATTTCATATTTCTATAATATAAAAAAATTAAATTAAATTTATTATTCCAACATTTTGTAATTATATCTATAGGTAAAAACCCTGGAATATTTATGTTTCTTTACAATAGATGAAATGAATACAATAATCCAAAGTAATAATTGTTGTACATCAGAAAAAATTAAGCTGAATTTAACCCACGGACCCATCACGCACTATGATTTTTTATTACTTTAATGAGTGTCGTAATTACATACATAATTACGTACTTACATAGTATCTTTAGATAACTTCACCTATTAGCTGTTACAGTATAAATTTTTCCCATTTCCTCGTTTCTATTTTGCTTTTAAAAGTACGCGTTTGTGATGTTATTCATTTACGTGAACAACCCATTGAATTAAATTTGTCTACTAAATTATTCGAACCAACAACAGTTTTATTAATTTTTGATTAAATTTCCAGTTGTGGAAACACTTAAATTTTATAAATAAAAATAGTATTACAAAAATTGTTAGTTTCGTGCTGAAACATATTTGCTATATATTTTCATTGGCCTATAATTCCTCGGTTGAGCAGTTTAAGGACAGGAAGCTTTGTATATCTTGCCGATGTTAGATAGGTGCAATTTAGTCCTACAGAATGCTACGTTAACCTTATACGATGACTCAAATTCTTTCTTGTCCAGCGAACTGTCGGCATTGTGTGGACAACTTCAGTATTTTTCAGGAATTTTCAATTTTTCTGCTACATTGTTATGTTTTTATCTAAGTGCCATACAGAAAAATACAATATTGATTAAAAATGTTTTGTTGAGCTTTCAGTGATTGAATCGAGCGGAATTTTGTGAATTGTTACTGAACGAACGATATTGTTTTGGTTTTAGTGTATTTTCATCATTCTAATAGTATGTTTTATTTATCTTTATTGGCGCTAATACAGAAATTCATATTTTATATTTATTGATACAAAATTCGTTGCCAGCAGTTTTTTTTTTCGTTATTATGACTTGATTTAATAAAATATTGATATCATATTATATAAAATACATATTTAAGGAAAATCCGTAGGATATTAAAGAAACTTGAATTAACTTCACTAAAATAAAACGACAAAAAAATTTCAGCAAAACTAATTGATATTTTATTCAAATCAAATAATTTAAATTTTAAAATAACTGAAATCATATTTCGATTTTAGCACGTTAAATAGTCTAAAAGATATTTTAGTTTTTTTTTTAAACTCAATGGGAGCTAATAAATAACATTAAATTGCAGCGTTTAGGCTATGGCCGAGCGTCAATTATCGATTAGTTTAGGCAAAAATTGATTGTAAAGTTTTGATATTTTACATCTGATTTGATTAGTCTCGATTGCTGCATTGTGTTGACGGTCTATGCGTTCGGCGTAAATACTTACAATAATGTTTGTAAAAGAATGACCCACAAGTGTTTAATGATTCTAGAGATATTTTGTTACAAATGTTTTTAAAAAATTAAAGAAAACAGACAAACGAAAAACCATAAACTGACCCCGGCAGGTATCCAAATAGCATTTGATCTTATTTTTTTAAGATGAAATAAATTTTCCTCAAAATTTCAATTCAAAATATTATTTACTGAGTTATCGAGAAACCGTGATTTTCAGCTTCTTTTATTTCTTTTATCATGAATATTTTAAATAGGCTCTTGTCGGTTTTTTTTAAATACTTCGTTTTCTATGCGTTCTACTCGAAGTATAATAATTATTATAAAACTTTCACAGAATTCTCTGTATTTATTCGTCTCACATTTTTTCAAATTTTTAGAGTTGGTGTGATATTGTGAAAATATGAAAATAAAATTTTTTTCATAATTTTGGTAATAACATAGAAAATAATTATTTTTTGTAAAAATAGTCCATAGTATCCACCTATAACGAACTCATTTGTGATGGAAACTTACATATTAATTTACTTTTTACAATGAACTCTGCTTATTAGGACTTATACTGCTTGTAATATACTAAAATCGTATATTGTAGTCCATTATAAGCGGAAGCTTTTTCCATTTATCTTACATCTACGTAATATAAAAAAAACATTATAATGTGTTGATTCTTGAAGTTAAGAATACTCATCAGATGTTAAGGAAACTATGTATCGGTGGGATATCTAAATGTTAACTAAATAATGCGCATTCGCAAAGAGATAAATAGTTATTTTGTCTTGCAAGGTAGAAGCTTGTGGGTACTAATCAAATTCAAACATTTTCTTGTATATAACATTAAATACTGCTAGGTGATTGGCTGATGTAGCCTTTTATCTTACAAGACCACTACTTACCACAAATCCGCAGACAGATTTTTTCCTGGAAATTCAACAGCACAATGTCGTCAGTGTCTAGTGAAAAGATATTAAGGCACTCTAATAATAATTAAGCTAAAGCTAATACAAAGTGAAGATGTAAGAAATCTTGTCTTGGTTAAAATAATGTATGTACTACATAAGAAACTATGTAGATAATGTTGTAGAGTATCAGATTTTTTTTTGCACAAGAGAGGTAATCAATTAATTGATTACAGACTTTATTAAAAATAATAAAAGTATCTGATTTACTTATTGTTCTAATAGTTTTTTGACAGAAGTTTAAAAATGCACATTTTAGTTACCTTTTCAGTAACTAAATTTTTTTCAGGTATATTAATTATTTATAAATTATTAGAATATTTGTAGAAGTTAATAATCAGAGTTACGTATTAAACACCTTCGTAATAATAATCTGGCTATGACTATTAATATAATGGGTAAGTCATATACATTAATGGTTGGGCTTTAATTCATTTAATGTAGTTAGAAACACTTACGCCTAGAATAATGTGTATGTTGTATTAAACACACCCACTGTAAAATCAATATTTACAGTTTCTAGACTTATCAGAAATTATAAATGTAACGAATGTAAAAGTTGAAGAGTTATATTCTTTGACATCAATAAATATATTTTGAAATATACTTTTAACTTAAACATGCTTATACGCCTATAAATATGACTATTATAAAATAAAGAATCAAGAAATATTGCGTGAGGGTCATGAAACGAATAGTAAACCCTGGTTTCTCAAGTTAAGACTTGTAGGGCGCTACTGAAGATTTGATTTACTTTTGAGCAAAACTTTTCTCCAAAGTTTATTAATCGAGATTTTGATTCACGGTTTGATCCGCGGATGATTTTAATCGAAATTTATCGCGATTTGAAACTTGTTGCTTGGATATTCACTATATAATATATTTTAATTACCGTCTGAAGTAGGTAAATCAAAATAATTAATTTTTTATATGATTGAAGTTAATGCTATAGGTAATGAATCTTAATACCTTAATAAGGTAAATCTTAAAAATATGTCACTTTTTGTAGTTTAATATGAAACAAATTTTAACGTTAGCAGCATCGAACCCTTATAGCCACTCTACTGACCTTATTGTTTTATAACAATATACATATAATATAAATTGCGATGATTTTATGAGGTAATTTTTAATGGTAAATAAGTAAATGTAATGTATTTGAAACACAGTAAAATCCGCTTATAAGTGATAATGAACTTCGAAAATTGTAAAATTGAAAAAGTGAGTCCATTATAGGTGTTTTACATCATGTCTAAATTTTAATGATGTGTTTCAGCTTCGATCAACTATATTCAAATCAAATGTCAAAATGCAATTATAGTTAATTAATTGAAATAAAAAGATTCTCCGAATTAAATCAATTGTTAAACAGTAGGTAATATTATGTATAATTCTTGAATAATCAAATTTGGGCTACAAAATTATAGCTCAAAGAGAAGCAAGTCACGAGTAAGTATCCTTACTTAAATTTTTCCCAGTCGATTACCGTGTACCGTGATTCAAATTCCACGTTAACTGAACGTCTTATACGACTTCATTGTTAATTTTAATAAATTAAGCACATCAAGTGATAAATAAAATTATCGCAGGCTCTAATAATTAAATATATTACTTAATAAAGTCACATAAATAAAAACAAACATTTTTGTTAAATTTTGAGAAGTAATAGTTGATACTTTTTACTTCAAAAATAATATTATGAAAATTTTATTAAAAGTGTTGTGGTATGATAATTTTCTTCGTATGTTTATTTTTGCCGTGTTATTTACTTCAGAATTTTCTTATTTGATTGATCGGCGTTAAAAATGCTTAAATAGCGAAATTTAATTTACTGGAACTAAAAGCATTTTGCATTTTTGTCCCAGTTTGCTCGCTTCTAAGTAATCTTAACTTTACTTTAAAGCATTATACGGAAGGTATATGCCTTTTCATTAAAAATTATTTTATTTTTATGGACTATTCCAGTGAAATAGATTTTTGTAAAACGGGAATCGTGTAGTGGAACATTGGATAAAACTTCTAAAACCTGATTTTTAAAAACAAACTAGCGAATATTTTATAGCTTTATATTTTCTTACAAGCCACAGCAGTGGAGTGATGTGATCGCTGGTTGAGTATAGAGAGGAAATTCTGGGTTCAAATCGCGGATTGCACAGAATTTCTTGGCTCGGCTTTCCGGTGGGCATCCACACTCTGTGGTGATCGCTGATATTTGTGTCGACGTCATCACCGTAAATTCGGCTGCGTCACACACGCAAAGTTTACAAGACAGGTTAAGTAAGCAGGGAAAAGCCATGGGCCTTCTAGGTCTGTAGAGCTGTAATATATATTGTGGTGAAACGAACCCAATAATTTTATTTATTTAAAATTTTATTATTTATTCATAATTTTAAAAAGAAGGAAAGCAGCAATTTTAATTTTATTTGCCGTCATTAAAGAAAATTTTTTAAAATATTTTAATCGTAATTGAAATTTATACAAGAGGAAGGGAAAGGTTTGTTCTTTTTAACACGACTGTTACACAAATTTTTTTAAAGACCATTTACTGTGTGTGTTAGAAAGAGAGCAAAAGATTGTTCCTGGATTATTGTTAAAAATAGAGTGGGACTCTGGAAGACGTGATTGGTTGAAGTGCCGTTGGGAAGGGAACAATAATGTGAACAACAACAAAATTACAGAGGAAGTGACTTTTGGTCAGTTACCTTTCACCTTTTGGGTAACAAGTTGAGCTTTGTTTGTGAAGTGGCTAACGACCACGAACCAATTAAAAGTTTTCTTAATAAAAAGTGCGATCGTACAAGAAAGAAAAACCTGGGAAGGAGATTCCTGGAGCCACAAGTTTCATTATAAGAATCCAGAATTCAACAAAAAGGGTGAGCGTTTTACTTCCAACTTCCATACAACATCAGTGTTCCACACAACAAAACCAGCACGACGACAGTTTTAACGAGAATTTTTAATTTAATTTGTAAAATTTCGTATTTCAATTTGTTTGTAATTTTATTCGTAGAGGCATTAGTATTAATTTTTATTCATTTTAACACTTGACACTGCGAATTGGTAATAAAAACAACTGTAGTAGAAAATTGAAGATCATAAATGACAGGGTGTTTTTGTTACCAATTCAGCACACCTGTTTTTTTCATCAACCTTCGGCCAATTTGTGGCAATAACCGAAAATTTCAATTACGTTTTTATTTGTTTTTCATACACGATTTTGTTTAATTTTTAAAATAGAGTCTTGCATATTTAATTTAGCGTTTTCCTTTTTCTTTAAAATTTTCAAAAGCCAGAACCACCCCAAGAGTGGAGCATTAAATTCATCTCAAGCTCACCGTAGAAAGAGTAGTCGAGGCAATTTGAAAAGATAGGTAGGTAGCAAAATTTTTGCACGCAAACCACCATAATATATTTTCTTACAAAGAAAAGCAGAGATGAAAACACAAAATAACCTTCGAAATAAGCTTAAACATGGGATGTTTACTAACGTGTAAATCATTCATAAAATGTAATTTTTGAAAACCAGATTTGTTATGAATTAAACTGTACTACTGAAGCTCATATTTGATATTGAAAACTAAAACTATTAGAAGTATCTTATATGGGGAAAGTTGATTCATTATCCCCTACAAGAGAAAATTATTGTAAAACCTTGGGTTCAGCTACTTTTGAAAAATTAAGAACGACGCTCATGCATGGATTAACGGAATTTCTTTGGTTTAGTGGAACAACAGAAATCTCGGTAATCTATTTAAGCACGTCACTTTTACTATTTATGTTACTAACTACTTATTTTTGTTTTCCTGTGTCCGTGCAACCGAAAAATGATTTTAATTTTGAAAACTGGTCAAAAATTGTATAAAGTGTAAAGTTTTTGTAAAGATAGCATTGGAATTATTTTTAGAATAATTATCTAATTCTCTTCTTCTTCGTATTGCTTTTTAACAGACGTGTCGTGAACCATTTAATATGTTATTATTAAGTGGCTTTCTTGGCAGATTACTCTCGGTGGTTTGCCATTGCCTTCCGAGAGGAGAGGGTCATAATGAAGTTGGATAAATTTTGTAGCCGAGTTGGAGATTGAACCTAGGGCTTCTAGCCTAGAGTCCGGTCCTTGGCCCGTTGATTTAGCTCACCTCTCTAAATATATCTAATTAGTTTCAGCTTTTTTATTTTTTGATAAAGAAAGTATTTGAACTTCCGAAACACATAGCAAAGGGATATGTGCTTCAATATGTTGAGAACCTTAAATATCGAGGAACAGGTTATTCATACTTGTCTTGTTGTATTCGTTTAGTAGATTGGAGTGTTAACCCTCAATGAAATTAATGCTTCTACGTAATTTAATGTTAATTGAAGTTTTTATAAGTAGAAACCGATTTGAATAACTTTATAACATTGCGGTATTAACCATCAGCACAAGTGTGACACATGCGTTTATTATATGATTGCCCGCGTCATAAAATTGCAGTGACGTACCATTTATAATTTATTGTATAGTTTTTATAGATTTATTATTAAAAATGTCTGAAATAATTAATAGTAAATTAACAAGTTCTTGATATTTGATGAAAACTGTTGTTCTGGTTTTTTAATCGATATTTTGGAAGTAGGGGAGACCGAGGAGAGTTGAAACAGTTTTTACAGTATCTAGTATATTTTAGCCAAAAATGGTTCTACCTCTATGAATTATAGAATTCCATATAGCCAGTTCTATACACTATATGAATCAAATATAAAAATAAGTAAAAATAATTAAGGTTTATGAAAAAATCGATGAAAACTAAAATAACTCCCAGTGTTACAACTCTCCTAGTACCGAGGTGAGTTGTAACAGACGGCGAGGTGAGTTGTAACAAGTGGGTATTTGTGTTTAAATTTAATTTAAACGTTACTTTTTGTGAATAAAATAAACTTTAATAATAAAAGTGAATACAACAAATATTATACTGCTTTGTTTTTGTTTGAAATTTAGTCCTAAAGGAAATTGTGACAAATATCGTCCCCTTAGTACTACAACTAGGTAACTTGAAATTACTGATATTGAGAAAATTCAGTTTAAAGTTTAGAATAGCAAAAAAAAGTATTAAAACGTTAAAAAAAATTTTGTTTTTCCGTTATAACTTTAGCTACTTATGGAAGTTAAATGTATTTTGTACCATCACAGTCTAATGTGTTATATTTTAGGAAATTTTTAAATATAAGTAAGATATCTAGTTATAGCACTAATAAGAATTTGAATAATCAGATTTATCTAATTCTTTCATGCTAGTAATTTTAACTTTGTATGATGTATCAAAATAAGTTTTATTCATAACAACTGATAAATGGTAATACATAATACAAAATAAATTCAAGATAATACATAATAATTAATATAAACAATAGAAATATTGCAAAAAGATTTTCACTCATCACTATCGCTAAACTTACTTTCTGATGACTCTCGACTAGTTTCATCTTTGTTTCTTTGAAAAGGAAGATTTTCAAAGTATGGCTTATATTCTCTTGGAAGTGCAGAAGAATCCATTTGAAACAATGACTAAAGGTCGTTATATTTTTCTTTCTTAATCGGCAGTTGATCTTGGTATAAGGGCTTCAAAGTACTTGCGATAGATGAAAGACGTCTTGTTTTCCTATTGCAATTTAAAATTTTAAAGTCTTCATCAACTTTTTCCTTGAATCTCATGATCAATGGTCTTGATTTTGAAAAATTGATCCAACAAAAGTTTTGTCAGCTTACTGGATTACGGTTTTGATCTTCCTTTCTAAAAATCATGTTTTGTTCTACATGAGCCTTCCAATCAAATATTTGCTAATGGGTTATTTCGTGAACTATGTATGGCTTGTCACCTTTCCTTCTTGCGGATCTAGCACTAGTTTTCCAGTCTAAAGGCCAATTCGCTTTGCCAACTCTTTTCAATTCTGTAGAAATGGCGGAGTGCATGGAATCACACTCCATTTTGCTGTGTTCCGACACTAGAAACATAAGATCTATATTTTCCAAGTGTGGAATTTCCTGTACAGCAGTTAAGCACATGCCTGCTACAAATTTATTCAGGTTTTGAAGTACCTGTTGTAGGTCAAAATTGCAAGTGATTATTTTTCCTTTTGAGTTTTCTGCCTATTGTTTTCTTGATCTTTTCTCCTCTCTAGCTCTATCCTTTGCAGATATGTGGGCTTGGTATCTAATTTCTAAAGCACTTTTATCATTATTTGTAGGAGTATTGTAAGCCATACAAATCCGGAACTGATCTTTTCTTGGGCGGTGAAAGCCAAGGTTGTATTCCCCACAGAACATTTTTCTATAAATAGTAAAAGTTGCTACTGGTAGATTTAGTTCTGTACGTTCTTTTTTGTATAATGAATACATAATGGTAATGTTCATATCGGAGGCTAAATATTTTTGTTGAGTTTTTGCACGGAAGTAATGTGAAGACATTACCGGAAACTTTTCAATATGTTGTTTTACACTTTCCAATATCTCGGTTGATGTGGCCTTCTTTATGTGTTCACCTCTCTTATCTTCAACACTTGCATTTTCCGATGTTCTCTTTTGCATTGCAATATCTACAACTCCTTTTCGAATTTCCAATGTAGTAATAAACATAGTCTTACACACTTGAATTCTTTCATGGTCTCGTGCTAAAAAAAAATTAATCTTTTTTTTCTCAGTGTGGCTATGAATAAAATCACGTTTTCTTTCGTAAGACTCTAATTCATAATATCTATGAAAATTCATTAGTCTCTCATCATAAGAAATACGTTCATTGCATTTCCGTCTACAACTGGCTGGTCATGAATCTCTCATAAACACAGCCAGTATTGTTTGACCTTTAGAAGAGATATAGCTTTTGCCTTGCTGCCTTCTTTTCTTTGCAACATTTCTTTTCCATTCGTCGGGATGTTTGCTTCTTTTTCTTGGTTTTTCCGTTTTTACCGGAAGCTCTTCTATATTATGCAACTCAATTTCAGTGTTCCTAGGAACATTTGAATTTATAAGAACAATGTCATTACTAGAAGATTCACTGGAAGAACTTAGATTATATTCTGAATGGTCAGGGGAATAAGGTTCAAAATCTGAGTCCAAACTATCATCATAAGGTGGATACGATCAACTATGACCTGCCTCACACTCCATAGATCTACTCGCCAAATCCCCATTTTTACCTATATAAATTAAAACATGTATCGAATTTGTTTGAAATTTGTTATACAATCATGTTAAAATAGTATAATTTTCAAACTTAACTTCTTATAAACATTTTTAAATATTTTTCTACATTTTTAAATGAAATTATTAAATATAATTTCACGTATATACCTGTATTATTTTCTGATTGCTCACGTACTAATTCTAATATTTTCTTTCCTCGAGAATGCATTTTCACTTCTATAGTTCGCTAACATAAATATTATAATATTTGTTTTATCACTATAAAACTTTACTGTTAATTATTGCACAAGTAGATATCTCAAGTGTTTTGCGAAGGTGGCGGCAACATTCAGCACCTGCACAACTAGATATCTCAAATTATGTACTTATAGCATAACTACATTGAAAGGATCTGGGACTTATCTACATTTTGCAAGTGGATAATATATATTTAGAAACATAATAGAACATTTTTAGTTGTAGTACTAAAAGAAGCGGTTAAAATTAGGTAGATACATGTAGTTAACTCAAAACAGCCAAAATTCGAGTTACCTAGTTATAGTACTAAGGGGACGATATATTAGAGCTCTTCTCCAGTGTAAGCTTTATATGACCATTTTTTGCATTCCATACACTGAACCCACTTTTTTTTTAAATTTTCTGTTGAAATAGAGCTCGAGGCAACACAAGCAAAAATAATTATTGCCGGTTTTAATTTTTTTTTTTTGATCATTATGTATTAATAGGGAACTAGGAGAGTTGAAACAAGCTGTTACAACTCTTCTCGGTCTCCTTTATTTAGAATAATGTCTGTTAATTCCAAAACACGTATCCAACCCAAAAAAACTATATTATGCCATCAAACTTGAATATTTAATGTATATTAAAAATTATGTTGCAATAGTATTTACCTGATATTTATTGAATAATAGGCTATCGAAATATTGGTCAAAAATTTACATTTGTTAATTTTTTTCACGTGCACGTCGTATTTACTAAACCATCCGCAGTACAATTTCGATGTAAACTGCATTAAATAACACGTCAAAAAAGCAATAAATTTTCGCGTTGCCAGTTCTCTAACGGGAATAGGTTCCACAAAATCGACGCTGTTTCAACTCACCTCTGTTTCAACTCTCCTCGGTCTCCCCTACATGATTTGATAAACTTGTTTATCGCAGATACATTATATTCCAATACACATAAAATTAATTTCTTTGATAAAGTCATATATTAAATATTTCATTTCTGGCAAAAACCTAAATAATTACATCTAACACAATCAAGTGTCTCATTAGCGTTGGTATCCGCTGAGTTGTCTAAGAAAAAAAATAGATGATTTACTTTTTTTGTGTGTACATACCAAAGTAGGAACATTATTAAACAATAGAAATAATGAGTTAAAAATAATATTTTTATTAAACAAAATTTTTAATATAGCATAATAACTGCAGAACCAAGATTTTCATTTGATTTAAAAAAGCAACTAACATGTTTTATAAATTAATGAAGTTTTTTAACGACCGAGATACTTCAATATTATGTTATTTTTCAGTTTTAATAGACACCTCTTATTATGACATTTTTTCAAAGTAGATTATTATATTTCATAATCAGTTTACTTTATGAGGAATTTCTGAAAAAATGTTAGTGTATTGACATTTATGTTATAAAACGTAACTGATAGATGTACGAAATGTACGTAATAATAATAATGGCCGGTAATTTGTTGTGGGACGTAGAATATTTTATAAAATTTTCAAGCACTAGCAATAAGTTTTTCAATTTTTATACTAATGCTTTGTATAAAATTAATAAGGCAGTTTGACGACGGCGTATACTAGTAGTAAGAAGCTGTGATCCCAAGCTAACTGAAACGTTGTTAGCTAATAAAAAAATAATATTAATTAGAATCACTTAGTTGATTTCTTTCACCTTACTCCTTTTCAAGTACCCAATCAAAAATGCACAACATTTCGGATAGTTTGCTGACTTCAATTTCTGTGTGAACCAATTTTTGAAGAAGTATAGATACAGTCAATTTACACAAACTGCGACCAAATTTTGAGCTGAACGATCTGGATGAAGACGTAGAGATAGCTTAATGTTCTGATACTGATCTTGTAATATGTTGTAGTAGGTGACAGCTGTAAGATATAATCATTAAAATAAAATTTGATATTTAGCAAACATAACCTACAAATTCTAAAAGTCCATAAATGCTCTACCATAATATGATTTATTTATTGCCCATAATTATTTTATCTACTATTAATTTATTCTCTCTACATATCAAATATTTTCCTTTTTGGTAAGCTTGTTTTCGTAAATTTACTTTCAGGTTGTTAAGTAATGAGCTTGTTTTTTGGGAAATATGGCGTATAATTATTACTTGAGCTTACAATTCAGAATTGTATTATATTTCCAAAGCCCTACAAAATTAGAAATTTTTTAGGCAATTAATTTTATTATAATTACTAACAATTTGTTTGTATTATTTCAGGATTACAATGACGTAGTTTAATTATTTAAGCTCAATTACGGTGTTGAAGTAGATTAATTTCGACTTTCTGGCTTTTGCTTTAAGGTAGCAGATTTCTCGTTAACTTCTAAAATTTACATAGGAATTCCTTTAGCTGGAAAATATATTACTGTGCGTGTTTGGTTACTCCCAGAAAACAAACTATAAGTGTATACGGCGACATTTAGAAGGATGGCTGCTACTTTAGAAAACGCTTGTCCCGTGACTAGAATCTTTCAAACATGCCAAGTATTTTGCAGCTTCATTTATCGTTCGTCAGGACGACTCTTTAAAACATTTTAAAATTTCTTTTTATATTTTTCCCTCAATGTATTGACGCTTGGCTTTTGTTTTTATATCTACTATCAAATAAAAAGCACGAGTTACTCTTTTTAGACCAAGTAATCGACAGTCATTTTACAGAAGTGAAACGAGAGCTTAAGTTTATGTAAGATAAACGTGCTATGCATTTTGCTTCCAGTCTTTGTGAGATAAACACGTCGATCGTTATGCTTTTAAACATAGCTCTAATAAAAGCTAGAATTTGAACTAATGTTGATAACACATCGACTTTTATAATGCAATTGTTTTTTTTATCAAATTTCTCACTTTATGTAGGTGTATCAACTTTACCAAACGCAATGCTTCGATTATTTATTTTTATTTTTGTTGTCGTTTTCGAAATGTTGAAAAAATGATCGAATTTAATTAAAAATTAAAACACCGAGTTCCAAAATTATAACAACAGTTACACCAATATTGGAATGAAGTGTTGTTATATTATTTAATAATTTTAATCGTCGGTTAGCTCGAAGTTAAATTATACCCTATATTTCGGAAAGCGGGAATCGATGGTTAATTATTTCGAAACAATTCGTAATATTCATACGATAGAGAAGAAATAGTTCAAAAACGAAGATGACAAATCGGAATTAATTCAAAATTAAATTTTTAGTGGTTTAGTTGGAATACAGTCGGCTTTGGTTAGAATTAGTTCATTTTATTTTACGATTTGGTTTTTATTCTGTTGGAATTTTAGACGTGCGTGTACTGTTGGATATCCACAGAGATTACAATGCTACCCACCTGGGAAACCGAGAATATAAAATTGAAACCTTTTCTTTCAAAAAGGACTCATTATAGCATAAATGAATATCTTAATGATTGTAATAATATATATTTTTAGACTTCTTCTCTAATTTGTCATCCTTGATTGCTTTTGGGGCTGTACTAATTTATTTTTTAATTTTACATGCAATTTTATGTAATTTGTAACTTCTATTCATCGTAAGGATGACCCTAATTTAAATTAATTGAAATTAATTTTGACTGTTCCAGGTTTGTTACTGTTTAAGGAACGATTAAAGTATTTAATTGATTATTATTAAAAAAGCAATAAGAAAAATATTTAACATTTAATTATTGTTTTAATTTGTTTTTTGGGTGTATCGATTAGTAGTACTTTTGGTGTCAGGTGCTTTGAATTTCCTACTAAATAATCAAACAAAAGGTTTTGCCTTTATTAGTGCTTTTGTTTCGTGTAATAATGCTATTCCATTTTTCTTACACTTAGGACAGAATAATAATTTGTTTAATTAATTTTTGAATTAATGTCATTGAAGAAAATTACATTACCATCCCTTACACTCCAGGAGGTTATAATAATTGTGACTTTCTTATTTACTCTCAAAATAACGAGGATCATAATGTGTAACCTTGCCATGTGCTTCTGAATAAAGTCGCTGTGACTGGAACGTGCTTGAAATTCTCAGTGAATTTTATCATACGTATATACAGGGTGTTTTCCGAGAGACGGTCGGAGAGTAACGGTCAATCGAGTTGACTATGAACGCTCAATACCCTGTTCGAATCCGGGTGAAATAACAATCTTATTCTGGACGTTTTGCTGGTCTTCTAGGTTGGGAGTTCTAAGTCGGGCTAGCCCTTCGTCGTAGGTAAAAAAATGTAAAATTCTCATAAATCAAAAGCCGCTTGGCGATTTTTGGGAATTGGAATACGTCGTAGAACATTACAAAAACGGAATAATGCATATACAGGGTGTTTCATGGGATTTAGTAACTAATTTGGAAGATTGTATCAATTATTCTGAATACAACAGTTATGACAAAACTTTTAAATCTGGTTCGTGAAAAGCCATTATTGAATTTTTACGTTTTTTTTTTATCAGAATAATACTATTATTTATAATGCGTTACATCACTTTGGACGTTGCATACCAACTAAACCAATTGTAACATTTTGCATTTTCTAGGAAGGGCTGCATTTTTGGAGTAGCTCTTTAGCTCTCTTTCTGGTTATGCTCTCGACTCTCACATTATTATATTAAAATTTGTCCCATTTTTCTTCATAAATATGATAATCAGTTTATGATTCACCAACGTTTTTGATTCAGAAATTATACTTACAAGCTTCTGTTTTTTTCTCGAAAAATTAGGACCATGTGTTGGGTTACCAGCTGATTGACGTTCAGATTCACTGACATGATATGGTTCTATAAGCATAAAATTGGTTAAGATCTGGTAGGTAGCTGGTAGACCAGGTGTCGGCAACCTATGGCACGCGTGCCAGGCTTGGCACGCGATGGGGTTCTGAATGGCACTCTACAAATAATCAGGGATATATATTAATATATAATAATAGGGAAATAGAATTAAGGCGGCACCCTGAATTATATTGGTAGAGTGGCTTGGCACACCACAGCTAAAAGGTTGCCGACCCCTGTGGTAGACTATGATAAAAAAGTTTGACTATTCTCGGATTTGAACCCGGTACCGTCATTAGCAGCTGAATGTGCTAGCATCAAGGCAAATAACTTTCTTACTATCTCACTTAATTTAAGATTATGAAAATATACAATAGTAAGTTATACTTCTAAAGTAACTGAACAAAATTTGTTTTTCTCGAAATTTCGAATCAGGAGTCCTAGTTACGTAACTGTAACTAACGGAGGATAATACCTTAGACAGACCTGAAAATTGACGATCATTAACATTTTATAAACCAGGGATTTGTCAATAATTCAATTTATTAAATATTTTATAACCTGGAGAATACTTCAGACTTCCCCCCCCCCCGGATTCGAGGTTTTCGACTCATAATTTTATATAATGGAGTTGCGAAGAGACTTTCCCATGTAAGGCTTGTCGGTTATCTGCCAATTCGTTCAAATCTAATAAGCCTGGCGCGATTGTGATCTAAGGAATACTTTTTTGATGAGTAGGTTTTTGAGGAGTAAGAAATTCCAGAAATATAGCGTAATCATACAAGTGAAATAATAACGATCAATTTATTCTAAAATTTATTTCTGCTATCGGAAGATATTCAATGCACCTCTATTATTCAATATACTAAAATTATTTAAGAGAATGCACATTTTATAGACTTCATTTATCACTGTAAGAGGGTAATTTACCCTCGATGTAAATTGTGGCAAAGTACTTTTAAAAGGTAATAGAAAATTTTAAAACTACCTTTAACTTAACTAAATTGGGCTGTCTATGATGTGAGTATTGATCACTAAATCACATAATATAATAATAACAAAATAATTTTGAATTTATGGTAAAAGCTGAACATCTGTAAAGTTTCTCATCAATAAATGTATTTTTTGTTTTTTGCGATTAAGTATTTTTTTAATCTAATGACTCGTTTGTTGAGTTTGTTATACCATTAAAAATCATTTAAATAATATTTACATTCATTTCGAGATAAAAGAACAACAATAATTTCCCATTAAAATACTAATGTGAGCTTTTATCATAAAGGGGGTAACTTTTGATGCAATGATTTCATTTTCCACGCTAATAATATATAGCATAAAAATAGTTTTATAAATTGGAAATATTCATCTACCAATTTTAATACAAAACGACGTGGTTTTTTCACATAAGGGGTCAGAGGGCAGGAGTGCGAAGAGCCATTAGTTTAAGATCGAGATGGATAAGGGTGTTTCAAGAAAATATTTTGAAAGAATTGAAAAACAACACCACACTCTGCTTGTTTCATTCCAGTTGATATTGATAAAATTAGTTTTCTAACGTAACGGTAGTAATTGTTCATTTCAAGAATTTATCTCCTTTTACAGCAATAGACTTCATCTGAAAACGATGTTCTCTGAGAGACTTCTATCCACTTTCTTTTGTTACCTTCTGACAATTCTCGAGATGCCCATCGCGAAGACATTTCAGAAAATTTAAAGATCATGTATGTCAGCCTCAGAAGCTTGCACAACTTTGTCTATTAGACGAGGTGATTCTTCCGAATAATCTTTCCATTTGAACGTAGGGACAACGTGATAACATTTTTCGCATAATATAACCACAGTTTCATGTTTCAAGCTCCGTTTTTGACATTTTTCAAAAATTATAACTAAGCGAATAATTAGCAAAAATGAATTTCCGCAAGCATTTCTTTTTTGGTCAACCCGAACAAACACCAATTAATTTTAAAGTGTTACGGCATATTCTGGAACGAAAACAACCGTTCCTGCTACATTGGCAATCGAGTGGGTATCATGTAGGTTATATATTATGGAGGTACGACAGTGTGTCACTCATCCATGCCCGAAATTAAAAAATCTTGAAATGACTTGTAAAATGAAAATTGCATTAATTAATAAATAAAATCTCAAGAGGAAAGTTAAAATCTTTTAAAATTGATGTCAATAAAAAAATAACTTAATATTAAATAAACAAATAAAACTGCAATCTCGAATTTTACTATATCTATTGCACTTTGTAAATATTGGTGTTGTACGAACAATTCACATTATTCCATGCGTACTCGAGAAGCAAATAATTCAATTTATTTGAATGGTGACGTGAATTAGTGTACCTTGGAATGAAAACAGACATTTTACTTTTACAGCTCTCGAATAAAGATGTTACTTTGAAGTAAACAAGTTGGTCTTCGGGCGTTACAATCGGTTTTTCTTATTTCCACATTCCACAGTGAATTTTATTTAATACCAATAAGTTTTAGGATTTAAGGAATTTTGCGTGAAATAACTTTGTTGCTTTTTGAAAAGCGTTTAGTGTCTGACTGGAATTGTAATAATATAATTTTATCTTATCCCTTGTTTTTGAAATGTGTTCTTGCAGAATTACTACCTAATTTTAGGATTCTTCTATGGTAGTTAAAATTTTAATTTCTAGTAGATGTAGGTACAGATTTTATTATTTATTTATTTTTTTTTTTTTTTTTTTTTGGTTGGTAACCATACATAAGCGAAGTCGTAAATTTATTTACTATTATTCGTGAAACGTGGATTTAATCAATCATTGGTAGAAGTGAACACACTGTGTTTTATTTTCTTTTTAGATACAAGGAATTGAAGTGAAAAACCAAGTAAAACCGACAATTAAAGCAGACTACAAAATTATAACCTCAAAATGTAGGTGTAGCATTCCAAATGCTATTATTTAAATTGGTTTGAAATCTACGCATCATCCTGTGTATATCCATCACGCGCAAGCGTTAATATTTCGAAAATTTATCAAATTGGCATTCTTCCGTTTGTCGCCATCTAAAATGGAGGTTTCATTTTCGTTCTGTGTAATGTTTGAGTTTTAAAAGCCACAAACTTTATTTTAATGAAGTGATCTTTTTAATAACCTTCAGTTTTATGTTTGTGGGTAAGCATTACATTGATATTTTCCATTTTGAACAAAGTTTGACTTTGATAAATTTTAGCTTTTTATTACCACCTGTCCATTTCTGTATTCGTCCATTTTGGTTTTCAACTTTTGTTTATGGTTTTCTGGAAGCAAACTTAAAGTGGAGCTGATATATTTCTATTGTTCAATCAGCGTGTTGGAGCCATTTCCATGAGGACGTTTTATTTTTTATTTCCATGGATGTTGTTAATGGATCCGCATCTGGTTTTATTTCTTATCAGTCCACTTGCGCTGACCTTGTCCGTTTGACGTCACCGCCCTATCGGCTTTGATTTTGATAATTTCGACGACGTGGGATGACCGGAAAACCATGGATTTTTATTTTGTTAAAAGCGCATTTAGGAAATAAGTTTTACTTCAATAATTTACATCAACATTGAGATGTTACCGTTCGCAGGTGAATTGATTCTTGTTTAATTATTGCAGTTTTGTTATTTTTAGCTTTACATCTGAAACTCAGTTTGCACGATGAACCATTAATATTCCAGAGGTTCCAAAAGAATAGCGATGTTGAATCGGAATGATTGTAGTGGAGGGGTAAGTTGAAAAGGCAATTACTGTATTTAATTCTACTTGATGATATCTCTTGCGAATGAGTATTTGTAGTCAATGTTACCGACGTGTTATGTCTGCGTTGGGCAGTTTCCTAGATGCGCGATATTATTTTTGGTGGGTTGTCTTCATATGGCAACTCATTTGTATTTTTTAGTTCTTTTATTTTGATTTATTGTCCCAGGGTATCCCTTCAGGGTATCTTGGATTTAACTTGAATTGTTATGTGTTTGTGTCTCCTATATGGAGTTTTGGAATCAAGCATTGTCAACCCCATCTTTTATCTCGACTATTGTTTTATAAATAAAACCACCCCTTCTTCTACTTTCGTGTTTTATTTAGAAGACTGGCGCCCGATTATATTTTTTTCCTTAGTTAGTTGCCAAAGATCGTCTGAGTCACAACGTGAACGAATCCACGAACCGCGCATGCGCGACCCATGCTCTGGTACTGGACGGGGGTGTAATCCCTTAGCTAGCCTGTCTGCCATTCCATCGCAGATCAGCGGGGCAAGCGACGCAAATTAAGAGCAATTTGTGGTACATAGGTATGGCGGAAGATACAAGGCAATTTGTACAACCGCAACCGATGCAACAAAAACACCACAACACCCTCAACAGTTACAACCTGTGATCCCATATGGCTTTACCTACTACAACCAGCAAATAGGAGGAAATCCGCCAGTAGGCCAACCGCATTATGTCCAGTATGTCCCAATGGGAAATCCTAATTACCCATCGTTGCCTGAAACAGGTCAAACAATGGTGCCTGCACAGCAATTACAACAAACAATTATGACCCCATCAACATCAGCAGTTCCAAATAACTACGCAAATATGCCCTACACGAGTGCTCAAGTAAACCCACCCTCAACTATAATGCAAGATACATGGACTACGGTACGAGATAGAAAAAGATTACGTAGCCCTGAACAAAAAGTTGCACAAAAACAAACAAAAATCACTAAATACTGGCTCGCAAAGGATGTAGTACAAACTCAAAATAGATTCGAAGGGCTAGCAGAAAAAGAAGAAACACAACAACAAACACTACCCAAACCGCCACCAATAACAGTCTACCACTCCGAAAAGATTGGTCCAGCACACCAATTACTGGCTGAAATAGCACCAAACGAATACACAATAAAAACAATAGGACCCGAAGAAATTAAAATACAGCTCAAAAAGCCTGAACTATTTAAGAATGTAATAGAAGCTCTGCAAAACAAAGGTACCCTATTCCACACATACAAGCCTAAAGAAGAAAAAAGCTATAGAGTAGTTATGAGAGGTTTACACCCAACGGTAGAAAATACAATAATTCAAAAAGAACTATTGGACCTCGGGCATGAAACAACTAACATATGGAACATTAGAAATAAGGAAAAGCAACCCTTACCCCTGCATTATGTCGACCTTAAGAAAAAAGATAATAACAAAGACATATTTGAAATAAAACTATTAGGAGCAAATGTAGTTAGATTTGAACCGCCCCATGTAAAACGGATCATCCCGCAATGTTCGAGGTGCCAATGCTACGGGCATACCAAAAATTTTTGCTTTAAAACTGCAAGATGTGTAAAATGTGCGGAGGAACATACCACTAAGGACTGCCCTCGCAAGATAAGAGATAAAAACGTGAAATGCGTGAACTGCGGTGGTGGACACCCGGCAAACTACCGTGGATGCACAGTACATACACAATTACAACAACGTTTGTACCCTGCCCTCAGGAATAAAGTACCGGAAACGACGCAAAATACTTATAATCAACACCCACAACCAACCAAAATATTTTACCAAACACCACATAATTATAATATGGCGTTTCCTCAGCTCCCAACACAGACCGGCGCCGGCGCGATAATTACAAACCCACCAAGTGACAATATTCCACAAGTACAAGCTTGGCAAAATAACCAAACCCCAATCCAAAATACAACATCAACTCAAGATACAAATCACCAGTCCAACAATTTGAGCAAACTCGAAAAAATGCTAGAACAGCTAATGACACAAATGAACACTATGTTAGGCTTATTAACAACTCTTGTTGGTAAAATGGCTTAATGATTACTCACCCAAGATACAAACTAGCAATCTGGAATGCAAATGGCCTCTATCAACACGCACAGGAAGTTAGAAACTTCTTGCAAACTCACAGTATTGACATTATGCTAATTTCAGAAACTCATTTTACAAATAACCACCATTTAAGAATACCTCACTACCAGATTTATGACACAAAACATCCAGATAAAAAAGCCCATGGAGGAACAGCAATAATTATTCGTAGTAACATCAAACACTATGAAAGGAACAAATACGCTGAAGAACATCTACAAGCTACTAGCATCACCATCGAAGATAAGCTGGGCCCGTTAACCGTCTCTGCGGTATACTGCCCTCCCAAGCACAATAATAAAAAAGAACATTTTGAAGCTTTTTACAATACACTGGGAAACAAATTTATTGCTGGCGGAGACTATAATGCTAAAAATACCATGTGGGGATCTAGATTGACCACATCAAAAGGCAGGGAATTGGCAAAAGCAATGAGAGCAAACAATCTTCAGCATATTACAACAGGACAACCTACCTACTGGCCATCAGACATAAAGAAGATCCCAGACGTTATCGACTTCTGCATCATAAAGGGTATTGATTCCAAACGAATCAAAGCAGAATCATGTTTGGACTTGTCATCGGATCATTCTCCAATAATGGTCACAATTCACAGTCAAATAGTACATAAAGAAAAGCAACCATCACTATATAATAAAAAAACAGATTGGAACTTATTTCGACAAAAACTGGACGAACTAATTACCCTGAACCTATCACTCAAAACAGAATATGACATAGAAGCAGCAACTGTTGCGTTGACTAAAAATATTCAAGAAGCAGCTTGGTTTGCTACTCCAAACACTAATATGACACACATAATAGAGAAAGTTCCACACACAATTCAACAAAAAATTGCTGAAAAAAGAAATCTCAAAAAGCAATGGCAGCAAGCGAGAACAACTGAAAACAAAACAAAACTGAACAAATCAACTAAGGAATTGAAGGAGATACTTAAAGAGCACAAAAATAAAGGCATCCAGGACTATCTAGAGAGTTTAACTCCAACAAATGCTACAGACTATTCTTTATGGAAAGCAACCAGAAAACTTAAAAAGCCACCAGTATCACAACCACCAATCAAAGATGAAAACAATAAATGGGCAAGAAATAATAAAGAAAAAGCGGAAGTTTTTGCCAAACATTTGGAAAAAGTCTTTCAACCATATCCTTCAATGTCAACAATAGAAGAAGAACGAGAAATAACAGACTATCTCGAAGCACCTTTCCAACTAGACCTTCCTATTAAGAAAATCAAAATCAAAGAAATCAAAAATGCATTGCAAAAGGAAATTAAAATCAAAAAAGCTCCTGGGTTTGATCTAATAACAGGTGAGGTTCTACAAAAGGTATCTGAAAAGTGCATCAAACTTATCACATTTATCTTCAATGCAATAATTCGCATACACTATTATCCAAACACGTGGAAAGTATCTCAAATAATTATGATACTGAAACCGGGCAAAACACCGGAAGATGCAAAATCTTACAGACCAATCAGTTTGCTGCCAATGCTTTCTAAAATCTTCGAAAAAATATATCTCAAGAGACTTAAACCTTTACTAGGAAAACTTAATATTATACCCCACCATCAGTTTGGTTTCAGAAGCAAGCATGGCACCATCGAACAAGTTCATAGATTGGTCAACATAATTAATAAAGACTTTGAGAAAAAGAGATATTGTTCAGCAGCATTCCTGGACGTGAGTCAGGCATTCGATAAGGTTTGGCATAGGGGATTGTGCTACAAAATCAAAAAGGCATTGCCATATCAGCACTTTCTAGTTTTGCAATCTTACTTGCAAAATAGGCACTTTTTGGTAAAGCAGCAAGATGAATATACAAATCTATATCCCATCTCATCAGGAGTGCCACAGGGTAGTGTACTAGGTCCAGTGCTTTACCTGATTTACACAGCTGACCTACCAACTACTCCATTAACAAACATAGCCACCTTTGCAGATGATACTGCAATATTGGCATCTCATTCAGACCCTCTAAAGGCATCAAAAAATCTCCAACTTCACATAAACAAAATCCAACTATGGCTACGAAAATGGCGCATGAAGGTTAACGAAATTAAATCCATCCACATCACCTTTACCCTAAATAGGACAACTTGCCCAACAGTAACAATGAACGGCCAGCAACTCCCCGAGTCTGAAGATGTCAAATATCTTGGTATCCACTTAGACAGACGACTGACATGGAAAAAACACATTTTGACAAAAAGGAAACAGCTTGGAATCAAATTTAGTCAAATGTATTGGCTAATAGGCAGAAAATCCCAACTTAGTTTAGAAAATAAGCTACTGCTGTACAAAGCAATACTCAAGCCAATATGGACCTATGGAATTCAGCTGTGGGGCTCAGCAGCCAACTCTAACATCGAGATACTACAAAGATTCCAAAACAAAATAATGAGAGCGATGGTTGACGCACCCAGATATGTAACTAATGATGTGATACAACACGATATATCAATACCCACCGTTAGTGAAGTAATCAAAAAATTCAGTGCTAAATACAGTGAAAGACTTGTCCACCATCCTAATGTATACGCAAACAAACTGCTCGAAAATACAAGTGAAGTGCGGCGATTAAAAAGATACCAGCCTATCGACCTGATAAACAGATTTGAGTGATAGACAAACCTGTAAGTGATTAAATAGATATTGTTTGTTGGAACAATTTTCTTCTTGTTGCATATTTATCAAACCAAATGCCTAATGCCTTCGGGCAAATTGCTGTACTCATGGAGATAATAAAAAAAAAAAAAAAAAAAATTTATTTATTTTATTTTCCCATATTTCCTACATGGACATTTCATAATCTTAAAGTCATCATAATTGGATCAATGTTTTAAGTCAATTTTAATACTGCAAAACGTAATTATCTATCTACTTACATTTCAGGGGATATCTGCAAAAATAACTTAGCACTTAACTGAAGATTTGAAATGAATTAGTTTTAACTATAAGTTTAAGTAGGTACTTTCATACTAATTTAACCCAAAATACCATAGGGCGTTTTCATATAAATAATATCCTAATGTCACCGTTTAGGTTAATTTTCCCTTTTTGCATATGGCGACAATATTTTTACGGGCTTCTTTTTTGAACGTCCAGTTATTCATCTAGGTAACAGTTTAACATCTCTGGTTTATTATCAATATCTTTTTATTATTACATTATAGGCAAAGAAAAGTTACCATAAAAGTGATTTAAGAACAAATCCTCTACAGTAAAATAGTTTTTTGTGAAGTATACAATTTTAGAGTTAAGGTTGTGGTTAAGTATGGCAACTCCATGATTAGGTGCGGAGTTAAAAGTTTTACTAGCTAAAATTTTTAATAGTGTTGGATTTATTTATGTAACATAATGATTTCGTCCAAATTGAATGTGTTGAACTGTGAATTTCCAAATTAACTTCTGTTGGATTACTACTGTAAAATGTCAAAGAAAGTTTAATTTTCTGTACAATTTTCTCTTCGTAGCGGTGATACATTGCGGTATTTTGTTCCCTGGCTGTATGCAGTATTAGATTCCTCATTATAAAAAGCTATTACAGGATTGCATACTCAAATCAGATAAATAGTTTTTATCGTATGCTCCTTTATGTAAGATATTGTGTAGTGTATTATCCTGGCTACTTCTTGGTACAGAATTTGTGATATAAATTTTAAGCGGTTCATTAAAACAATTACATCTACTGAATTTTTTAGATTAACTAAACTGCTTAATGGAATTTGTTAATTAACTTGTAACAAGTTGTTGTTTTTTCAGTACATTTGCAAAATAATACAGAATCAGCAGTAGACGTGAAGGTGTCTTAATGAGGTGATTATAACTTTCGGTAGCATAAATATATTTTAAAGTGATATACGCAGTGACGTGGCTAACACTAGGTAGACCCTACATCAAAGACTAAATTTTTCATTCTGACTAAGGAACAAATAGTTAAGGCTGTTCTCTCGCTAATACTTTTTTATTTACAATTTTTTCAATTTATTTTTGAAAATAACGTTTAAAATTTTTACAGTGTGTTTAAAACGTTATTTATTTGTCAAAGCGTTTTTTTTTTGCGAAAAAATATTTTTAATTATTACTACTGCTATTGTAGCCATAGCAGTGGGGTGATGTGATCGCTGGTTGAGTATAGAGCGGAAATTCTGAGTTCAAATCGCGGATTGCACAGAATTTCTTGGCTCGGCCTTTCGGTGGACATCCACACTCTGTGGTTATCCCTGATATTTGTGTCGACGTCAAAACAGGTTAGGTAAGCAGGGAAAAGCCAAGGGCCTTCTAGGCTTGTAGAGCTGTCATGCACACTGCTATTGTACACCAAATAGTCCATTTTGTGTCAAAATCGAATTTTCATTCAAGGCTTAAATAACTATGATAATTTATCCGCTAGCCAGTGAGGACACCATTAGCTGCAGAGAAGCTGAGCTTAGTTCTAGATGTTAAATCAGCGCCACTTATTTTAACAAAAATCATCTCTGATACTAAAAGCTAGTTCCGAGCTTGAAAACACAAAATTGAAGCTGACATCAGAAGAGCTGGCAATATTCAAAAACTAAAGTTTTTTACGGATCGTTAAATATCCAAGCCGTACGCTGTAAACAATAAGTTTCCACGATTTCAATAAAAATCGGTGGCCAACAAAAATAACAAATTTAAAGTACCTAGAAATTTGAAATACTTTTTTAGGTTAGTGCCTAACGTAGACAAGACAGGAATGAAATTCAAAATCGAATTTATTCAGTATTTTATATGCAGATAATACGCTCATTGTATAAATTATCTGGTATACCTAATACAGCTAATTTATGATATTTAGTAATTCAATAATTTCTTAAAAAAGAAAAAGTAAGGTTAATTAATTTCTACTCTATTAATTTATAGCTGTAGCCACTCACTGATAAATCAATTTCTTTTTATTTCTAAGTTTAAACTTTAATGGCGTAATTATAATTAATCCCTAGATAATTTTTGTTAATAATTGCCTAGAGCAGTTAACGAATTGTAAAGATTAGTCGGAGCTTATTAAATATTCTCAAAAACGGTTACCCAAAATTAAACTTGTTAATAAGTTGTGATAGATCCAATTTTATCTTTTCCTGTTATCTTTGAGTATAATTTTCTTTATAAGGAATAATTTCCGGTTTGAAATGATGAAAATATAAAAATATCGTAAGTTACATGACCTAAAGTTTAAAAACGCTTTTTAATTAGTTTATTTTAATAGATTTCAAAGCGTAATTATAAAAATAAATTTAAACAAAACTTTGGAAATTTACCCGCATATTACCTGAAATCGCGCGAAAAACGTAATTTATTCTCTTACTTTGTTTATGATTGTTTGCGTAATTAAGAAATAACAATTTTCATTCATTTTTTTGTTAAAGTTCTTTTCTTATTTCATTTTAGAAAAAATATATTTGCGTTTATGATGGAAAACGATCAAGTTTAAATTATCCATGGTTTAATGTTTAATATGGTTCATGAAACTGCATAATTTAAAATTTTTCTTTTGAAAAGTTTTGAAAATGTTTTTTAAATGAGAAAATGGTTTACGGCTATTTATATACAGGTACAGCAAAAAGAGCAAGAAAATATAAATATTAAATTACACCAAGTTTTACCAAATCTTATTTTTTTATAAGTTAAGCGTGCTAAATAAAATATTATTTCCCATTATAATAGAATTTTCTGGAAGTTTACTTTTAAATCCGAGTTTGAAGTAATAGATTATTGAAACAATTTTTTCTAAAATAATAAAGATTTTGGAGATTGTGTTTAATATAGAGATTTATCTGATATTTGACCTTATAACTTGTGCGTGATTCCGCGCTTCATAGCGCGAGTAACTTGATTATGCTAACAGACATTTTCCAATATCTCGGTTCATGTGTGATGGAGTTAACAACTACGGCCTTCGGGCAATCTGACGTTTTACTTAGCGTTGTCTGTTTTCAAAAAATTTTACATTCCAAAGCCTGAAAATTCTACATCTTTTAATAACATTTCTCATCAGATTTATTAACGATCGTTCATTAGATGGCTGATTATTATTTGGATAAACTCCAAAATTAAGTTATTAAACCCAAGACACAGAATTACTGTCGATAATGCAAAGATTTTATTGACTTACTAGAGCAGACTTGGTAATTATAGAATATTTGAGATTTAAGGTGCCTACACACGGTCATTCTTGCTTTATACCGTTGAAAAAAATGTATAGATCTAAGTAGATACGAATTCGTTTTTTAAAATAAGTTTTTCCAAATTGATTGAATTCTAGATTTTTAAATTTTCAATTAATGAAGTCCGAGATCCACACTATGATAATAATAGTACTAATTGATGATGACCAAAGTCGTCTTCTTGTAAAAAGTTTTACTTAAATTTCTATAAGATATCAGCTTAGTAATTAGTAAAAGTCGATAAAGTTTGTACATTCTTAAGAGCACGTTTTATGGTTAAAATAATAAAAAAACTTCATTCACTTATACCACAAAAATTTAAAAAAATTATTTTAGTATTTTTAATATACGCAATACCATCAGCCAGTACATTCGGATGATAAAGTGCATCGTAAAGCACCGACGCACTCAGTTGTAAACCACTTACTGACAATTGTCGTTTTTGCTACATTGAAATTTACAATCTTGTTTTCTGAACTCGTAACAGTTTTCCTTCTTTTAACACCAGGACCATTACTTTTAAGTTAGTTTTGTTTTGTGCTGGAGCGAGTGGTATGATAAAAATGATCATATAAATAATATATGAAATTTCATGGATTTCGATGATATTTAGTACCTGAGTGTACTTTATGTGAAAAATGCACATATAAACAATATAGTAAAACTTTTTTCCTGTTGAAATTTAGAATTGAAAACTGATTGACCATTTAATATTTTGAATGTTTGAAAAGTAATTTTGCATGATATGTTTTACAATTAATTAAAACAAAAATGCTTTCGTATTCGACAAAAACAATAAAATAGAATATAACAAAACGAGAAACGAACTCTGGTATTATTTTACTTTATTACATTCACTCTAAAATTTGGGAAATAATTTGAAAATAATAATACCTATGTACATTGTAAAGAATTTAAACAAATATGAATTTTATTTGAATTATTTTACTAGAAAATTACATATCATATAATGCCATAACAAAACAGTTTTTCCATTTGTATAAGTCAATTTTAAAGGTTATGAAAGTTGAAAGGAGCATCGCACAGAATAAATTTTGTTAGAGTATTTTGAGATTCCTTTGTTTTTTTAAATAAATAAGTAAAAAATTAACTGAGTTGCTACAAAGTATAAATTTTATATTCATTTTAAAACTTCAATATTCAATTTCTTAAGTTCTTTGTATTATTTTAATAGTTTTGTTTACTCGTGTTAGTAATGTCCATTCTTCATTATATAAATTTTATATTTTCCTTCCATGCATCATTAGTCATTACAATCTTTTCTTCTTTGTAGAATATTATGTTTTTCTTTCACGTGTCGAACAATGACATTTTGTTTCATATTCATATGTAACAAAATCTTGGCTTAAGGGGTTTATGTTAAGCAATTAAAAATTGAAGAGGTTGCTTTATTTCGAGTATTTTTAATGTTTTTTCATATATTGCAATAAAATTTTATTAGTTTTATGGGAAACAATTCAGAAACAATACCATATTCAAAGTTTAATAGTTTTTGTAGCACTGGGTTTAGGGGAGAAAGTAATTAAAATTAATGGGGTGGATGGTTTTTCTTACTTGATGGACAGTCAAGCGCCTAAGAGTTATGCTAACAATCTTACATGTTTGTAAAAATGTCCAAAATTTTCTTATATTTTTAGTGGGGGAACGGTTAAGTAATTTTATATATACAGGTAGTTATCAAAAATTAGGGAGTTTCGTTCAAGTTTTTGAGAATAAAACTTAAGATACTCGTTCGCTTTATGCGGAATTAAAATTCAATTAAGTTAATTCTTTTAAAAACACAAGTGTTTCGAATTAATTCAAATTTAAAATAAATCGGCAAATCAAAGTTAGTTAAAACTGTTGTGAAAATTTAAAAACTTTTATCGGAAGTGTTTGCATATTATTTAAAGTATCGTATGAAAAGAAAATTATTATAAGATAATTTTCCAAATATTATTTTATTAAATAACCGACAATATTCGGGAAATAATTAAAAATTATGTAATGCAACATTTATACAAACTTTCGTGAAGTTCAAAAATTGAAGTATTATTCAAAATTGCCTCCGAAATTGAGGGATGTGTTTAACAATGGTTAATTAATTTGAATGAAGTATTATACCGCCTACCGATTTTACCGATTTTAAAGAAAACCACCTTATATCATTTGTAATTTGGAGTTTCCAGAGATGAAAGAAAAATTCAAGTTCATCAAGTAGTAAGTGAAAAATATATTTTTATCGTCGAAAATACAGTGCGTGTTTTACTTTGATTTTTGTTTTGTTTTGTGTATTAATTTTAAAATTTTGTTCTATTAATATTAAATTTAGTTTAATAATTTCATTTTTAAGAATTATTATCTTTTAATTAAATCTATTGGGCCCAAAATTTATTATTAATTTTTAATTTTAAATATTAGAATTTAAACAACATTTATTTTTATTTATTTTATTTCTTTTTCTTCACATTATAAAATTTAATTTCATAACACACTGTACATATATAATTTGTTTATATTTATTTTTGTGTTTGTTTATTTTTATTATCTTTAATATATGTGTTATTTTGTTCTTACGTTTTTGTTTTCTTTGCATTTTGCAAACCATATTTTTAGGAAAGTCTCAACTGTAAGGAAATTTCAATTTACAAAATTTTATAAGGTGTGGTTATTTTCAAAAGTTACGTCGCGGATGAAAATTAGTCTGTCATCTAATTTAGTCAATCCGATGCAAATTTTATTAATATCTTATGACAGTGGCGCTCAACTAATTATTTTTTTTTTATTTTAACATCTACCGCTACGACACCAATTTAAATCACCTGCGGCCCTACGACGAGCTACCGGACAATTTAATCTGTTGCAGGTGTCGTAGTGACGTATAAGATTGTAACAGATTTTTGACGCCCAACGTGTTAGGCCTTGTGTTAACGCGACGTAGGCGATTTTCTTTGTTTTTTTTTGTTTAGATAAAGATTACTTATTTTGTTTAGTTTAATTATTAATTTTTAGCGGTTTATTATTTGGATCATTTTAGGTTAATTTGTTTGGATACGTTCTTTATTTTTTTTAGGTATTTTTAGGTTTTAATTTTGTTTTAGTTGACAATCGTGTGTGTCTCGCTTAACTTTAATTAATTTTATTTTATATTTAGTTTTTTTTAATTCTTATTATTGTGTTAATATGGGTTTGAGAAATATCCCTGAACGTCTTCTTAAAGAAGAATTAATATACGAACTAAAAGTCCGCGGTATTCCAGCCGATGGCCTAACTAAGGATTTGCGCGCTGCTTACAGAAAGGCACTGAAGGAAAGTCGCGTTGATGAAAATACTGCGATATTTGTATATCCTTTTTCTTTTAATGAGGATTGTTTAGCGTTAAATAAAGGAAAAGAAATTTTGGAAAAACTGTTAACAGCTTTTGAGACATCCCCAGTAAAGGAAACTGGACTGACCATTGAAACCAAATTGACGCATTATATAAACCGTGCGAATAATTTACGTCCTTGATATGACGTTAAACTATCTAAACAATTAGTAGCGTTGTTATGACTTTTAATTTTCGTATCGTATCGTATTCATTTGACGTTTAATTATCGTATCGTCAGTCATAACGTTAGACCATCTTATCGGTTGTTCTTGATATAACCCTGAACTATCTTTTCGCGTTTTATTTTAATTTTATTTTAGTTAAATTTTAGCAACAATTTCATTCCTTTGTGTAAATATTAAATTAGTTTTCTTTTAGATTAGTTGTGTAATTTTATTTAAGATAGTTAGTTTTTTTAGGGTTCCAGTTAAAATTTGATATTTTATTTAGATTAGTTAATTTTTGTATTTCCGTAAATTTAGTTTAACTTTTACTATAAATGATGTACATAGGTTATGTATGGTTACGCAAAATGGGAATCAGGCTTCACTTGTCCGCTTTGTTTGTGTCTGTTTTTTTTTTTACATTTGGCAGAAAAATTTTAGGGTAATTTGCTTTGTTACCATTTAAACATGATGCTTGTAGTCGTAAGATAAATGTGTCCTGCGCATAGGGGGTGGATTATTTCGTGCGCAGTATTATTTTTCCAAAGTAACTTAGCTATTTGGCAACGATAGTTACATCAATTTTTTATTTTATCACTTGGGAGGGGATTCATTTACTTTTCGGAATTTTGTGGGGTTATATTTTAAATTCAATTTCAAAATTTTGGAGGGTTGATTTCATAATTATTTTTTTTTTATTTAAAACATTACAATTTTATTAAGACTTTTGATGTGTTGGTTATATATAGAACATTTAGAAAACTTTTGTTTTTTTTTTCTTTTCTTTCTCTATTATGCGTTTTGTCTAGTGGGAACTTATTGTTGAGATCAATTCGGGGAATTAATCTTCGACTAGAGGGGGTGTTAGAGTATTTTGAGATTCCTTTGTTTTTTTAAATAAATAAGTAAAAAATTAACTGAGTTGCTACAAAGTATAAATTTTATATTCATTTTAAAACTTCAATATTCAATTTCTTAAGTTCTTTGTATTATTTTAATAGTTTTGTTTACTCGTGTTAGTAATGTCCATTCTTCATTATATAAATTTTATATTTTCCTTCCATGCATCATTAGTCATTACAATCTTTTCTTCTTTGTAGAATATTATGTTTTTCTTTCACGTGTCGAACAATGACATTTTGTTTCATATTCATATGTAACAAAATCTTGGCTTAAGGGGTTTATGTTAAGCAATTAAAAATTGAAGAGGTTGCTTTATTTCGAGTATTTTTAATGTTTTTTCATATATTGCAATAAAATTTTATTAGTTTTATGGGAAACAATTCAGAAACAATACCATATTCAAAGTTTAATAGTTTTTGTAGCACTGGGTTTAGGGGAGAAAGTAATTAAAATTAATGGGGTGGATGGTTTTTCTTACTTGATGGACAGTCAAGCGCCTAAGAGTTATGCTAACAATCTTACATGTTTGTAAAAATGTCCAAAATTTTCTTATATTTTTAGTGGGGGAACGGTTAAGTAATTTTATATATACAGGTAGTTATCAAAAATTAGGGAGTTTCGTTCAAGTTTTTGAGAATAAAACTTAAGGTACTCGTTCGCTTTATGCGGAATTAAAATTCAATTAAGTTAATTCTTTTAAAAACACAAGTGTTTCGAATTAATTCAAATTTAAAATAAATCGGCAAATCAAAGTTAGTTAAAACTGTTGTGAAAATTTAAAAACTTTTATCGGAAGTGTTTGCATATTATTTAAAGTATCGTATGAAAAGAAAATTATTATAAGATAATTTTCCAAATATTATTTTATTAAATAACCGACAATATTCGGGAAATAATTAAAAATTATGTAATGCAACATTTATACAAACTTTCGTGAAGTTCAAAAATTGAAGTATTATTCAAAATTGCCTCCGAAATTGAGGGATGTGTTTAACAATGGTTAATTAATTTGAATGAAGTATTATACCGCCTACCGATTTTACCGATTTTAAAGAAAACCACCTTATATCATTTGTAATTTGGAGTTTCCAGAGATGAAAGAAAAATTCAAGTTCATCAAGTAGTAAGTGAAAAATATATTTTTATCGTCGAAAATACAGTGCGTGTTTTACTTTGATTTTTGTTTTGTTTTGTGTATTAATTTTAAAATTTTGTTCTATTAATATTAAATTTAGTTTAATAATTTCATTTTTAAGAATTATTATCTTTTAATTAAATCTATTGGGCCCAAAATTTATTATTAATTTTTAATTTTAAATATTAGAATTTAAACAACATTTATTTTTATTTATTTTATTTCTTTTTCTTCACATTATAAAATTTAATTTCATAACACACTGTACATATATAATTTGTTTATATTTATTTTTGTGTTTGTTTATTTTTATTATCTTTAATATATGTGTTATTTTGTTCTTACGTTTTTGTTTTCTTTGCATTTTGCAAACCATATTTTTAGGAAAGTCTCAACTGTAAGGAAATTTCAATTTACAAAATTTTATAAGGTGTGGTTATTTTCAAAAGTTACGTCGCGGATGAAAATTAGTCTGTCATCTAATTTAGTCAATCCGATGCAAATTTTATTAATATCTTATGACAGTGGCGCTCAACTAATTATTTTTTTTTATTTTAACATCTACCGCTACGACACCAATTTAAATCACCTGCGGCCCTACGACGAGCTACCGGACAATTTAATCTGTTGCAGGTGTCGTAGTGACGTATAAGATTGTAACAATTTCTATATATAAGCATGAGTTGTAAAATGCGTTTTCAGTTTGCTACGACATACAAAATACATTAAAAGGTCTTTTCAGAAGTTCTATGCTCAAGTTTTTACATTCAATATTAGGTGTAATTCAAAAAGGAATGTGAATATTGAAGCTCGCGAGTTCGTCGAACGAGGCGGACGTCTAGCTGATGTGCTCAAGTGCATAAGAGTGCCTATATGATATAATAGTGGATAAAGTAGTTTAAATAGTTTTGAAACTGACAGGTGAAAGTGAGAATTGTGAAAATTATCAATAGATTCGTTGATACCATAGTATCAATTTAACCACGTTGCTGGCTGGGCTGATATCAGCCTAGCCATACTAAAGAACTAAATACATAATTTTAACAATTAAACCATGGATTTAATAGAAACAGACGTTAATATGGATGACGATAGCAATAAAGTAGGGTATGTAGAACCTATTATAATTATTGAAAATCACGACACTACTAAAAACAAACGCGGTGCAGATACCCTATCACCAACTGATACTGATTTACAAAAGCGTTATAAATGGTGTAATGAAAGTGAAATTTTAAAACAAAATAAATACTATTTGCCCAAACATCTTGAGAAACAAATTGGCAGTACAAATATGAATAATGTTGGTCAACCAAACCCCAAAAACAATTCTGTCCAAGAAAAGGAAACAAAAGTAAAAATTCCTCCTATATTTTTGCATGAAGCAAATAATCATCTAGTAATTGTAGAAGATATTAAGAAGATTGCCAAATCAGCATTTACAACGTCATACAGCAAAGATCAAATTCGAATAAATTTAACAACAGTAGAAGACTACAGAACACTGTCCAAATACTATAAGGATAACAAATTGCAATACCACACTTATAGAGATCCACTAAATAAACTTCTATCAGTAGCAATTAAAGGTGTACCACAATCGTTGTCTGAAGGGGAGGTTCGGGATGAATTACTCATGGATAACCCAAAATTACCGATCCTAAAGGTAACCAGATTACTAAATAAATATAAAAGCCCAACTGGAGTATGCTTTGTGGATCTGACTGATAATGAGTTAGCCAAAGAAATTTTTAAGATTAAAAAAATGTACTACAGCTTAGTCACTGTTGAGCCTAGAAAGAAAACAACTGACATACCACAGTGCACAAGATGCCAGAGGTATGGCCACACCAAAAATTACTGCAACCTTGAGCCTAGGTGCGTCAAATGCCAGGGTAACCACATCTACACGAATTGCAATAAGCACCAAAATGAGCGCCCAATTTGTGTTAACTGTGGTATGGATCATCCAGCCAACTACCGAGGATGTGCATATTTCTTAGAAATAAAAAACAAAATCAATTTTCGGGGTCGGCAGCCGTTGTCGGGAACTCAAGTCAAAAGCAGTGACCCTCCTAGGGTTGCAGTTGCCAGTGAGAATAATAAACCAGAAAAAACATATGCCCAAGCAACTAAACAAAGTGAAGAAACAAACTATCAACAAAACCCAGTTAATAACATACTGTCAATTATTTTTAATATGTTAACCCCGTATCTTGAACAGATAAAGAACTTTATAGTCACAAATGTTATCCCTCTGCTCTTTAACCTTAACTTTAATGGATAAAAAAGAACAATGTATCAAAAGATTATCAATCCTTAATTGGAATGCAAATGGTATAATACGGCAAAGATCTATTTTTATCGATTTCCTTACACGTAATCAAGTAGACATAGCTTGCATAAGCGAAACACACTTAATCAAAAACCAAAAACTTCGAATTCCAGGATACAGCATCTACAGATATGATCGTGAAACAAATTTTGCAAGTGGAGGATCAGCTATCATAATAAAGAACAATATACAACACAATCATTTAGATACAATAAAAACAACATCCCTAGAAGCAGTAGCAATACAAATAAAAGAAAATAATGGAAGAATTCTAAAAATAATAGCAGTCTATAAGCAACCTAACGTAAGATTGAACCATCAAGATATTGAATCTCTATTTGACGGAAATAATGCAACAATAATGTTGGGCGATTTAAATTGTAAAAGCACAGCATGGAATTGTCGAACTAATAATCCAGCAGGTGTCCTTTTGTATGATATCACAAACATCAACAATATCCACATTATAGCTCCAACCGAGCCCACATATTTTCCTACTAGAGTAGATTATCAGCCAGATATATTAGATATTATCTTGATTAAAAACTTTACAGAGGTCATACAACAGACAGTGCTTACTGAGCTGGATTCCGATCACTTGCCAGTGCTAGTAACGTTCTGTAGTGAACCAGCTATTAAACCTCGGATCCCTTGCCTGATTGAAGGAAAAGTCGACTGGAATCAATTTCAAGCTAAATTAGATAATAAATTTACGTGCCCATACAACATAACAAGTAAAAAAGATATTGATGTTGCAATTAACAACCTCACCAATGCGATAAAGACATCGGTACGGGGAGCAACTCGGCATAACACGCGAAGAAAAACAATTCACCAAACAACAACACCTCTACATATTCTAGCATTAATCAAAGAAAAAAACCGAGAACGCAGGTTATGGCAAAGAACGAGAGATTCTTCACATAAACGGATATACTCACAATTATCGCATCAAGTGAAGCTACAATTAGATCAGTATCGCTTTGACAATTACAACAAATTTATCCAAGAACTGAATACAAATGATCCTACCTTATGGCGTACAACAAAGCGAATCTTAAACACACCAGAAATAATGCCTACACTAAGAAATGGAAATCAGCAGTTTACCACAGACTTAGAAAAATGTAACTTGCTGGCAAATCATCTAGAAAAAGTCTTTATGGATGATGAAAGCAATACTAACACACAACAAGAAATACTAGATACAGTAAAATCATATTTGTTACAACCCTGCGACCAGAGCGACTTTGAGCCCACATCAGCTATTGAAATAGCAACACACATCAAGCAGCTTAAAAACAAAAAAGCTCCGGGTAATGATATGATCCCAAACATTGTGCTAAAACATTTGACAAAGAAAGCATTAGCAGCATTAACAACCATCTTCAACGCATGTCTTCGATTGGGTTACTTTCCTAACAAATGGAAACAAGCACAAATTATCACCTTCCACAAAACTGGAAAGCCAAAGGAGGACCCAAGCAGCTATAGACCAATTAGTTTGTTGCCTACGTTGTCAAAAATTTTGGAAAAAATAATCAAAACCCGCTTAATTAATTTTGTAGAATCACATAATATAATACCACCACACCAATTTGGATTTAAGGCGCATCATTCTACGGTACACCAACTGCATAGAATCACCGAATTTATAGTCTCAGGCTTTCAAAAGAAGCAATATACACTAGCCGTGCTTTTTGATGTAGCCCAGGCTTTCGATGGTGTGTGGCATCCTGGTTTGATATATAAATTAATCATTTTGAAGGTACCGCGGTATTTAGTCCGAATAATAGCTTCATTCCTAGAAGATCGTACATTCAATGTTAGAGTGGGATCGGAGATTTCCTCAGAAAAGGTGGCTAAAACTGGAGTGCCGCAAGGATCGGTCTTGGGGCCTCTGCTATACAATATCTACACGTATGATTTGCCTCAAGATAATGCTAGCTTAACAGCTACATTCGCAGATGATACTGCCAAACTGGCACAGAGTGAAGATTTAGAAGAAGCTTGTGAGGTATTGCAGCACACAGTTGATAATCTTGAAAAATGGTGTTCAAAATGGAAGATCAAACTCAACCCAAATAAAACAAAAACTAAAATATTTACATTAAGAAGATATACAAACCCATTAAAAATACAAGTCAATAATCAAGAAATAGAATGGACCGAACATAACATTCCAGTTAAGTACCTAGGAGTATATTTGGACAGCAAATTGACGTGGTCTTATCACATAAATAAAAAACTAAACGAAACATACTCTAGATTGGGAGTACTCTTTCCAATAATCAATAAAAAATCATCATTAAAAATTGAATGTGGATTGCTGTTATACAAATCCATTTTAAGACCAGTGTTCGCATACGCCAATATAATCTGGGGAACTTCATCTAAAACCAATATAAATAAACTTCAACGACTACAAAATAAGATAATCCGAATAATATGCAACGCTCCATGGTTTGTAAGAAACGAACAATTGCACGAAGAGTTACAAATTCCTACAGTGGATCAGTTTAATAAAAAATGTGCAAAAAACTATTTTGATAAATTGGCAAAGTGCTCAGGTGCTATGCACTATAAAATAGGCGAGAAAACAGCAAATCGCAGACTTAAAACAAAACAGCTACCTCAAGATCTTATTTAGGAATTATTGTTATTTAGTTAGTGAATAAGTTAACATTGTATTTAATATTGGGGGGGGGGAATATTTTGTGTAATCAATATTGTGTATAGCTTAATTGCTGAGCCAATAATAAATAAATTAAAAAAAAAAAAAAAAAAAAAGGAATGTCAAATGGATTTAGGCTATTTTATTGAAACTGAGAATTTTTATTGTCGAATATTTTTACTATTCATAGATATTTTTCAGTTTGCATCATTAAAAATGACAACGGTAGATTCTCACCTCATCAATTATATTATTATGCTATTTTTAATATATTCAAAATATGTATAAATAAAACTTTTTAATGCTAATTTACTAAATTATTAATAAATGAGATTTATTAAACTAAAATACATATCTTTAAACTGTTTAGATAAGATTATACTAGTATACATAAGTTCCTAAGTAAACTATCAGAGTTGGAAATACTTGTTGAAGAGGATTGAACAACTGTTCAACATTATCTCGATAATGGGGAAAATAATTCCTGATATTGGTTTGCAATTATTTTTACGACCCATAAAATTCAATTTACAATAAAAATGAATGTTTCAGTTGCTTCTTTTGCAATTTGTTACTCTTTACACATTTTCCGTCACGCCAAGAAAATGATCTAAATAGTGATTTGCCGGAAAAAATTATTAAATTGAGGTTTTTATGATTTTAATATTTAAAATTTTTTAAACGATATTTTAATGCTTGGAAGTCACTATGTATCTCTTGGTTATTTAAATTAGGAGTGGTACGTGTTCTTTTGAAAGTTTACCTAGTTTCGGATATTATTACCAAAGTTGAGCGTTCACGATTTGAGATAACACACGTTAGCATAGCATCCTACAGCAATTTGTAGTTCTATTGTTTCAATGTCTGCTTCTTCTATTCTATTGAATCAGGGTGTAATTGTGTATTATTAATTTTCCCATAGAATATGTTTATTAACCCTTACTTAAACATTAATCTTTATAATAACGACTTTGCTGCTTTATTCGTTAAATTAAACATAATTACACATAAAACATTGCAATTGCAAATTGCTACAATTTAATGTGAGTGCACGGGCACTCGAGTTTTAAATATTGCATATTGTTTTCATACTGGAAAACTTTTTCAACCGTTTCAAAACGTTTTTCAGTTTGAAAAGGAAACTTATTATAATAGGTATTATAACTATTTGTATGGAATAGTTGTTCATAATATTTTATTCAATTTACTTTTAGCGACAATTTGTAACTCAAACCTACATCTGCTGAAAGACTCTTGTGGTCGGGGGCGACTAGCTTTTATATTCAGCGTTCTTTTGTGTAGATTGTGTAACTTAAGAGACTTTCATCAAATGTAAAAATGCATTATCAATTTTATGAATTGGAACAGTACAAATATCCGTATTGCAAAGAAAACTAAAATTACAAGAACTGGATAACCATTTCATAAATTGGACCATTATAGCAAGTGGATGCGATGCGATGTTGAACTCGCAAACATTTGAACTCAAGTACAGCTGTGCTGATAACGTCCCGATGGCCGTTACATAATATTTGAAAACGAAGTGAAACTATCAAAAATTATCGGCGGATACGGGTAAATTTAGTTTATTAATTCCTAAAACGATAAAAACTAAATGATTTTCCACAAAACTTGTCAATATAAAGAAACTACAAATTAATGATTCTCTGTTTGTATACCACGACAGATAAAAATTTTTGTACGAAATTTGAATGAAATGATACCAACAATCAAAACAGAATAAAATGCATTGCTTGCGCAATTACTTGCAAATTTGGAGTTGGAGTTCATAACAAATACGAAGAAGTGGAGAATCTCCACATTTTGGTTTATAGCTTTATCGTAACAGAATAACATGTCTAAGTGCTCGCTCCATAGAAAATCGCGTAAAATGAAAATTAGTGTTTGGAAATCCCCTAATCCTTATTTTCATTTTGCACATAAATCAAATGTAATTTTTGTGTTTTCGTAAACACATATTTCAAGATTGACTGATAAGAAAAATAAAAGTGATTTTGTACAAATTTTTGACAACGCCATTAACAAATTATATTTCTTTATTATTAGAATTAAATTTTACAATAGTTTATGTAACTTGGATCATAAATTTTTACTTGGAGGATCTTATGTTGTATTTACATCATAGCCAACCATAGCGCACTCACCAGAAACAGCACATGAAACGTATGTTAGTAATGGACTTCTGCAATAATAATGCTCATCAAATATATAGCACGAAACGTGATGATATTTCTAGAATATATATAGATAAATCATTACTATTTCATAAACAATACGGAAAGTTAATAATGTAAATCGTCTTTTTATGCTTTATTTTTATTATGTTATATTAATATCATTATCGATAGATAATTAAAGATTATATCGACTGTAATAATAATTATTTGTAAAATGAAATTGTTTTTAGTGCTATTACATATGCATAATATATTTTAAAAGGGAACATTTGCAACACAAGTATTTTAGAAAGAAAATGAGTATTTATGTTATGAAGCTACTCTCAATTTGTTATGTTGCTTTTCACGTTCATTTAAAAATAAAACGATCGGTTCAGACCAACTTGCTAGATAAAAAGTTAAGCTGTCAAATAGTACTAGGCCATGACGAAGGTGGAACTGCCGTGAAATACAGGTAGCTATTAATATTTAATCGGACTGGCCCCTGAAGTCTTCCAATGAATATTTTAGATCTCATAGGAAGAAACGAGTCCCTGTTGGTACGCTCTACATCTATACCATATAATATATACCTAACGTCTGATGCTTCCAGTAAGCTCACCAAAATTTGTTTTACAAATAAGAGTAATTATAGAGTAAAACAAAATGAATTGAAAACTTGTCGATTAAACCAAAGTGGCTCAACTTACATCAATCGCATTACATACTTAATGATCTTTACATTCTTTTATTTAGATTGCTGTTTTCAATTAGGATTCGATTTAGATGCAAATGCAGAATTTTGTTTTCGTAAACAGATTTGTGAGGTTTAAGAATCTTTTGTCGCTTAATTTCAACATAATTGAAACGGGAGCATTTACAAAATAATTCCAAAATGTAAATTTTGTTTGACAAGCCCAACTTTTGACAAAAGTGTGGTAATGCATAATTCATTTTGACGTTGAAATACAAGAAAACTTTTAAACTAAATACTTTTAGGGTCCACGTACATAAAATAAGAGAAATGAATTAAAGTTGTAAATGTAAATTATTTCGCTGGCAAGTTAACCTAATGAGTATATAAACGCTTTGCAATTTTTTAATGAAAACAATCATTTATCCATTAATTGATATAAAATTATTCCACAAAAACGCATCAGTTATGTTAACATTTAATTACAAAACCAAGTTGGGGATTTAGTGTCGTTTTATGGTTATACTCGTAAATTCAATAACAAAATTTAAAATCGTTTAGGGATTTTAAAATATTATTATATAAATTTCAATAAAGTTCTCAAAAATGGAGTTAGTTATCAATACAAAATTGTTATTATGGAAAATTTAGGGAATAAGTAATATTCCATTTACGTTTTCATTCTTAAATTTTCATGAAAATATTAATTCTTGTTTAAAATAGTGAGATATCTAATGATAAGTTATAAATAATGTTCTTAATATTAAAGACTAAATAAAGGTTGAGGATAAGGTCTTTGATGTAGATAGATGACAGTACAAATTGTAATATTCCTTAAATCTGATTAAAGAAGCAATTGATGTCGATAAAATACCTCTACTTTATTTTGGGTTTAAAATTGGGATAACACTAAAAAATTTTTTTTGTATCTGTACTAACGGGTCGATAGGCTACGTAAGCCCCACAGAACTGCGACCAAGATTGATCTTTTGTTCACCTTATTTATTTTAGCCAAACCAATTTTTGGCTAAGCAGAGACTCTGTTTAGGCGGATGCTAGCCGCGCTTTTTCCAGGGTCCCGCAATGTGTGCCTTTAGCTGCAATCTTGAGCTAAATGTGTCGCATTTGCAGGGAATGTTCGGCGAATTTAACGTTCATATCCATAGAACCTGCATTTGTCACTATAACTAAGTATAGTAGGACAGATACATTTTTTGGTCTCGGGTGGGATTCGATCGCCTGAATTTTTCGTTTAAAGCAATCGCTTCACTACCGCGCCCAATTACCTGCCTTTAACACTAAAATACAATCACTCATCATTTTTTCTATATTACTAAGTTTATTTGATTTCTGATTTGAAGGAAAAAGTATGTGCAACGGCGCTCTGGGATTCGAGTTCTTACGAATACCTGTACTTTGCATTTAATTAAGTTCACATTAATAGATTGACCCAAATTAGCACATTAACGAACAAGAAAGAATTATTTATGCTTTTTCCCCAGTATCATAAATCTCATCTATCTTAAATACTACCAACCAGGCAGCAAATTCAATTATAGACAAATATTAACTGAATTATCTTACAAACAGCATCTTAAACATCAAAAACTTAAAGTTTTTAAATGTCACTCGTAGATGGTGAAATGGACTCTAGGACTACGATTAGACGCTTTTAGGATTAATTGAGGCAAAACAAAAGGCGTCGTTAAGATTTTTTATGAATTTTTACATCAACTAATACCTACCTACAAAATTTTATTAAATATTTTGGTAAGAGTAATAAAATAAAGCTAATTTTAATTTAAATTTTTGTGGGCTCATATAAATACGACTTGCATGTGTAAGAAACATAAATATACTTTTGAATTTATGGATTTTTTATAGATTATGGCTCACGTTTGTGCGTGTTAATAAAAAATATGAAGTAGAAAGGGAATTTGTCAAATAATTTATGTAATAAACGAACGATATGTTAGTTCACACCGTATTTGCATATTATATAATGTAATTTTTGAATCTTGTTTTTGGGTTAGTTTGTGTGTAGTTTTTTTTAAATATTTATACAAATTTGGTTTCAGGTACGGACGTTATTCGTGAGTGGGCTGCCTATGGACGCAAAACCTCGAGAACTTTACCTATTATTTAGGGCTTACGAGGTAGGTGCTTTTAACTGTTCTTATTGTATTTTCTAACACTAAAATTACTCTTTACTTATTTTACTTTAAACATTACTTAAAAAATATATAATAATGAGACGGTCATTAGCATAGCGATTAAGCGCACAGACTGCTAATACTCCGTTCTACTCCGGGCGAAATAAGAATAATTATATTCTCACCGTCTCCACTCGAAAGGCAACTGCAAACCACCGAGGTGTAATTTGTCTAGAGAACATTTAAAAAATGCCATTAGAACCTTTCGTAGGACGAAAGAATCTGAGAGAGAATACTAAAATAATACTTGACTACCTAAAAAATTAACATTGATTTTATAATTTAAAGCATTTGCTTTAAAGAATTCTTTAAAAAAAACTTCGTTTTTGTAACTAGTTTTACAGAAACACTTATGTTGTTTAATATTTAATAATCTGATTAAGGAAGTCTCATAAAGCGAAAGCTTACAGTGGCAATATATTTTTACCTTAATAAACCCAGAAGCATATAAAAAGCTGTTGCTCCAGCTATCCGCACTATAATTTTTACTTTTATTACATATTTAACGTCTCTTTTTATCAAATTAATTTAATGAAATATTAAACAAGCTATTAGTTTCTACAAAATATTAAAAGAAACTCTTCCAATTTTAATTAAAGTTAATGTAATTAAAAAGATTATTTCTCTACTATTGATCTAATCGAACTAATTTTGTCTTGCGACCTTCGTTCTACATTCAACCAGTGGTCACAGCATGCCACGGTTATGGTTATATCAAAAAGTACAATTTTAATAAAAATATTTTTTGTGGTATTGATTTAATATTTTCGTATTTATTAGTCTTATGAAAAACAACTAAAACACAGAATTATTTATATATTTATTATATTTAATCAATATATTGGAAAGTCTAACTTATTTAACTTTTGTTAAATAATGAAAACAAGTTGAAAGAAATTTTACAATGTTTTATGCTTGCTGATCTAAATTACATCTGTTTTTGAGTAAATAAGGATATCTAAATTCATGAACTTTTGTGTATTGCCAAAATAAGTAAATTCAATTTCCAATAAGAAACAATTTAAATTGGTGGAAAATTTTTATTAAACATAACTTTTTATTGGTTGAAACCAAAGGAAAATTCTTGTATGCTTTTTAAATTTTTTACACTGATTATTATTTACTTTGTAGCTACAAGTAAGTAAAGGATATTATTCCAACTGTATTTGCATGAAATAATATTATTTTTACCGAATCAATAAAATTAATGTGGTGAAAGCAAATCGATAAAGACCATTATTGAAAATAAAATAAATGTTTGTAGTGAGAGCTGATGTGCTTATGAATTGCTTTTATATTGCCCAATATTGTTGCCATGAAGCAACTGTCTGTTTTTTAAAGCTTTAAACACACAGTAGCACTTAATGCTATTATTTAAAGCTTTCTTGAGTAAAGATACAAATATATAGCGTTTCAAAATTACACAAATCTAATTTTTTTAATTAGAAAGGTAAATAAATACGATTAAGTTCTTTGACTTTATCTTGTATTTAATACTTTTTTTCAACAATTTATTTATTTATTTACTAAATACGGGCAATCGCCCATTTACAATTACCATCTACAGAGTACAACTTAATATCCACAACCAATACAATATACATTTACAATATTAACATTTTATCTACAGTTTAACATTTCCAAACCCCCAAAATCGCATAACAAACACAGGAAAACACAAACATAAATTTGCCAACATAATTACTGGTCGCAACCCAACCTAAGCCGCAAGTATCTCGTATAGCCACTCAAAGAGGAATTGAACAGGTCAACGTCAGCACCACTCAAGTGAACATTACCCAATCTCTGAATTCTATTCATAGGAGCGTTGTAGCCATAGTTGGTAGAAGCAAAATCGACCGAGAACAAGCTACCAAGCCTAACTCCATATTGGGGAACCCGAAAATTGATTCTTTGAAGAAGTTCAGCACAATTGTAACCGCCATTCACAATCTTAAATTCAGGTCGTACGAAGGACTATTAGTCTATAATATACATAAGGACGATAATCATAAGTGGATATTGAGGTTTAACCTCATTCTTAACGTTATACAGGATTGGGCATAAATTTACCATTTCGATAAGAAATTTTAAATATAAAGATCACATTCCGGAATTTCAAACAGCTATCATAACTACAAAAGCATGAGTGTCACCAAATCCAATTCTTCTCTGATAACTCGAAAATAGTAAAATATATTAAAATTTTGAATAAGTCAAAAATGTTTACCAGATATTATTAATTATTATAAATATTAGATATTAATAATAAATATTTTATTATTTAAACAATTTTCGATATCGTTCACCGTTTTTGAGTTATTAGAGAAAAAAATATAGTGAGTCATAATCGAGCATTCGTGATTTTGACTATACCTAAATTGGAACATAATAAATTATAAATAATCTATACAACGGATAAGTTATGTTCAACCCCATATAGAATGTGTGAGAGAGTTTAATTTTCAACGCACGTCTGAATCTAAACGATCATTCTTTGTAGATCATTCATTATAAAAATGTTCGCATTCTTATTAACACAATTTTTTATTTTTAAAGTAATAATGATGTAAAATGTTGGCCATCCACCAATAATTTACTATTATAGCAAATTTTTAATACATGTAGCGATTTTAATATTTACAATGTAAAATATTTTACATTGTGGCGATTATGGATTTGATCCTAAATACATTGCTCTATCTAAATTGTCGCACTACTATAAAATATTTGTATAGCTTTGTTGGTTTTTGGTATCATACGGACAATTAATTGAGTTACAATGTTATTCCACCTCAGACGATCTAACAGTTCAAAACTATTTTAACGAATATTTTTTCTATTTCAAGTAGTAAAAAAACATAATCTTCGTCTAGTATTACGTTCTACAAACTGAAGTCCACGGACCCGAAGGTCCGCAGTAGCGTCGGAAAGATTCCGCGATAAATTAACTTCTGCTAACAAAAAATATTTTATTATAGAGCAGCCTTGCTGCACTCAAGTGACGTTTACATTCGGTTTTTAGCTTGCATTGCATGGAAAACAATAGAAGAACATACTTCAATCTGATTGGTTTTTGCCAGCATTTACCCAAACAAGACAAGAATCTCGATGTGAATGCCTCTTAGCACGGACTGTATAGTTTGCCATAAACTAAATATAGCGTCAAATATCCATCAATGTTATCAATCGCTACATTTGGTAGTCTATGGTGGATTTAACATGTAGTGTAGCAGTAAAGGAGGTGAACGGTGTTATACGTGAATAAACGAATTTATTTATACGGTCATTCAAATTCCACGTTAAGTTGTATAACCTATTTTGTACGTATACCTTGAATTCCGTAATAATATTGTACTAGTAGTGGAGAATACAAAACTAGATTTTAGCTGTTATTTTGAAGATAAAGACAAAATAGTAAAAAATAAAGTAAAGACAGGCGTCATAGTTCAAATATTTAGCAGTGTCCTATACGGTAGAGAGGATATTGTAGAATAGTTGTATAAATTTTAAATAAATGCAAAAGGTTCAACAGCAAATGTTGGAAATTGTTATATCACTTGACATGGAGCTCCGTGACCCATATGCATAATACAAATGTTGAGATTAGAAAATTATCCAATACAAATCAATTTTGTTATAAGTATTGAAAGTTTTACTAATACATACTTTATGTTATTACAAACATTTAAAGTCAACTACTGACCTTGCCAAGCTGTTAATTATTACCTTTAATTAAAAAAGGAATTTAAATAAATTATAATTTAGAAATTATGAGCTTACACAATACAATTCCACTACATTTTCAATATTTCAATTATTGAATAAAATCAGTCGATATAATATGCTTCATACGTACAATTTATTTTACCTGCAATTGAAATTTGTATATTATGTAGTTATAAAATTATAGTACCTATATATGAACTCCATGAATCTGTATAAAAATGATAAAATAATTAACGTCAGTAGAAATTCAATAAAACTCAATGGTATTTGTATAATCACTAATAGTTAGTCCTCTATTCTATGTAACTGCAACAAAAAACATTAAAAATTTTAATTAAACAGATTATCGCAATTATATTAATGCCTACTGAATAAGATGCACACAATTAAAAGCTTTCCACGTGTATAAATTACTGACGATGATAAATAAGTTTGAAACATGCGTCTATCGTTCATTTTTGATATCTCAAAAGAAAAATTTTGGATTATTTATATGGCGTGGGGCAGAGTAGAGAGCGATTTTGAAAGGGCTGTAAAAAATGTCACCAATTTTTCCAATTTTTTTGCACAACTTTACATTACATAAAAAAGCATTAAAGTTTTTCGTCAGTTCAGTCAGGCGAAGCTTGAAGTTCTTCATTACATTCCGCAGCATTGCCAGTGGGATTTGAACCACCTCCTGTCGTATCCGTTCTTTTAGTGCTTTAACTGTGTGTGGTGGGCTATCCTGATAGACTTTACTTGTCAGGTAACCCCACAAGAACAAGCCGGACGTTGTTAGGTCTGGTGAACGGGGAGGCCATACGATATCCCCATTGTGAGAGATCACATCATGATTTGAAATTAAAGCATTAACAACAATCACGCTTACTCTTGCCGTGTAGAAGGTTGCTCCATCTTGTTGAAAAAATGTCTTCCCATTTACTTATCGTATTGAAGAATTGCCCACATTATTTTCTAAAAAGTAAGGCCTTGTGGTCCCCGATGAAGACATGGCGCACCACACAGCAACTTTTGTAGAATGGAGAGGTTGCTGATGCAGTTGTCTAGGATTTTAAAATCTAAAGTTCCGCTTGTTGTGCGGGTTCATTTACCCCATGGATTTTAGTGTAGATACAAATAATGTAAAAAAAATTTTCAATAAAAATAGTACCTACTTGACTTTGAAAATATCGGTGCTCACCAATAGCATAAGTTGGTGCAAATTAAGTGCACACCATCACGTTAATTTTGTTACCATTAATCTACAAACAAAACAAAAAAGTTGACATTTCGGACATAAAGCGTATTACCTTTAACTGCCTATATAAAATTGACAATCGTTAACTACCCTCAAGCATTTTATTTTTAAACAATATGGATAATTTGAAGTAAAACCAACGTCAGACTACCATTTCCAATGAAAATTGTGATTTTGCATTTATATCGTACAATTATAAATTAAAATCAATAAATGGAAATCTAAAGTTGATTATTAATTATTTCTCGAAAAAGAATTGGATATATACTACTAAAAATTTCATTAAACTTTTACATAATTTCTGGTAATAGCATTTTTATTAATTTTAAATTTTTGTATAGAATATGATATCTAACAAAAACTTTTTTTAATTACTACTTTATTTTTTCAAATTTCGTTATTTTTAATAACTAGGAACATTTTTGTGAGCTTTATTGAGTCTAAAATAAATAACAATTACCGCCGTATAAGAACGATAAAAACTATGTTTTTTTTTGAAAATTTCGAAAGAATTATTTTTGTAAGCTAAAAACAAAATTAAAATTAAAAATTCCAGAGACTAAAAACGTAATAATTCAAATGCTTTTATTAAAACTACAATTTTATTTATTTGTAGCAAATCATTGGTTTAATTAATTCTCAAAAGAATGAAGGTCAGTTTTTCTTAATATTTATAATGGTACAACAAGATTAAATAATATTCATCAAGGTATCGAGCATGAACGTTGTTCCTAGCAATCTTGATCGGATGTAACATATTTGTAAAAAATTCTAATGGGGAGGTCACAATAATTTCTTTGATTTTCTGATGCATTTTGGTAATTCGGCTTTTCCATAACATTTACGTTAAATAACTTTTAGTATTATTATCTTTCCCCAAAATTCAATTAATTACTAGAGATTTATAAATCTTAAGTTTTAATTTTTTTGTATTAAAAATCTGCATTTTCAGATTAAATTTCGTTGGGATTAGGTCTCAAATAAACAGTTTTTGATTAAATGCTAAATTGTTTATTTGAGACCTAATCTCAACGAAATTTAATCTATAAATTCAATATTATAAGGTCAACTATAAACTAAATATATCTGGATTTACATATATTTATGTATCTACTACATAAAAAAATTTTATGCATAATTTTTGTTTTAAAAAATATTTATAATACAAAAGCAATAATAAGTCAGGTAAAAAGTTGAAGAAAATAATGGTAGTTATAAAGAGTTAGATAGGTATTTAAATTTATAATTACTTTTTTTTAATTAAAAAATTGGTTATTGATTAAAGAATTTAATAATGGTATGGCGATAACAAACTTCCAATTGGAACTTTTCAATTTTAAAATATTGCAATACCAAATTTAAGGATATGAAAAAGTATATAAATTATTGAAATTTTTAGAATTTTTACCTGTGTGATTTACATTTTGGCATACGATACTACGCAATCGTTTGTACTTCCTTTGATTGATTTTTATTGCTAGTACATATTTGTAATTTTTTACGTCATAAATTTATTAACTCTACCTTATATTTTGTGTTTTCAAATTTACTTTTGCTTAATTATGTTAGTTACATTACCATTAAAAGGTTCTACTAAGACTTTGTTCCATTTTACTTCAATCAAAAAATAATTCTACCGAAGATCCCATGGAATTAAAATAAGAGTGTACTGTAAATATAAATTTAACAAAAATATTAATTATCATTAGTATAACGGAGAACTTTTGCAATAAAAACTGTAGAAATATGAGACTCTATAGTTTTCTTTATATTGAAATGTAATCAATCAGGATTGCTTTGTTCATTTGTTACCAACCTAAAATTGTATCTGCATGATAGCGATCATGAAGTTAATTTGCATTTAAAATAAAGTTTCTAATTCTGACGGATCCTGTATGTAATAGTATATTATACACCGAGGGAATAAAGTACCACTTTCGGTCATGAGGGTAAAGGTTTTTACCCAAGGCACAGCCGAGGGGAAAATTTACCCGAAGGACGAAAAGTCACTTTACTCCCGAGCGCAAACATACTATTTTTTGTCTTTGCGAAAGCTAATTACGAAATTAAAAGCAAGTACAGTCAAACTTTCCTAACTCGAACTTTCTAGAACAATTTTTAAATAAAATTTATGTTTTTCAAAATTCAAAACCGTTTACAAAGAAGGTTTAATACCTTTCTTGAAAATAACCATAAATCGTGGCTATTATGCCTGTTAAACACTTTATTGCTTAGCCCAGATGGTGGTAGTTTGTGTAACAAGGTATCATTATCAAAGTACCGTATGCATTTTTGGAATCTTAGACGTAGTAATAAATTTGAATCGTTGCTGCGCAATTTCAATAATTTTTGATTAAAAAATTATTAAATTTAAAAAGCTTTTAGATTTGTTCGTAACGCATCGCATTATTAGTTGCAAACAACTTTTTGTTAAATAATAATTTAGAAATGATCGAGTTAATTCAGTACAATTAAATCATAAAAATAATAATTTATCTTATATTAATTTAATAAATCAAGTAAAATAATTATTTTATCATGTTTAATTAACTGGAAAATTTTAACTTTTATTATCGTTTTTTAAGTAATGTAATTATCTTAAGACATGATACGGAGTAACAGTCAAGTAGCTCCATGCTATTTTACGTTGGAAGCTTTATTAATACAATTATTATATTAATTAATGAAGTGAGTAGTACTACTCTTATAATTAATTATATTATATATTAGTACATACAAATGTTAATTAATTGCGTTTAATTTAAACTAAAAATAACAATTAATGTAATATCAAGGTAGACCGGAATGTAAAATCATCGGTTGCATTATTCATTCATAAGAAAGATTTGAAAGAAGCGAGACTTTATACGACTCCTTTTGTGAATTTACTATTTTTCTCAGTCCTACTAATATTATTCGTATATTATATATTTTTTAAAGCAAGCTAAGTTGCTGATATTCTTTAAGAGAATGTCAATGCTTGTCTATAAATAATGACACTATTACAATTTTATTAATGTTCCACGATGTTCCCAATATTCAAGAAATTAATTAAAAAGTTGATTACTTTATTATATAAAATTTCAAAATGTTGAAAATGTTTATCAAAATTATTTAAATTAAAATTAACTTTAAAAGAATGTATAATATAATTTTTGCAAGTTGGAAACTTTAAGGGTCAGTTGGCACCCACCAGAATTAATGTGGACACAGTGTAGTTTATCAACCGATGGTTAAGAATTAATTTTGTTTTACTAAGGTACCTACTGCGGAGTAGTAGTAAAAATAAAAATTAATTATCATTAATTATACTAGAGATTTTATTCACACGATCGGTTCTGGTAATTAATTTTTTTAACTATTTTATTTTTTCTTCATCTCTTTCGTTCTTTCGTGCACAGCAAAGTACCACTTTTCAGCATAGGTGTGCTCTGAGCAACATAAAAGCGGGAGTAAAATAGGGGGGTCTATACGATTTTATATGGTTTAGTAACTAAACTTTAGTTAGCAAATTTTAAAATTATAAATAGTTATTTTCTATACAAGACGGCAAAATTAAATTTTATCGACCAGCGGAAATTGTTAATTTACGAACGACGAAGCGAAGAAAAAATATGGATTCACCAATCACAAGCGACTTAGCTCAAAATTTGCTATGGAAATCGATCTTTTTTAAATTCGATTTTTGAAAAAAACTAGTGCTTTTTAGGCCTTCTCTCTTGGTTAATTCTCTAATTTTAAAATATGCTTTTTCAGAATTCATCGAGGTTTCAATCGTAAAATTGTTATTTTCGCGTCAACAGTACCTACCTATCCCTTATAAGGAATTTAAATTATAAATTAAATTGACAGGTTTTATTTTACAATAAATCAAAGACACTTTGAAATCTTCATTGGTTGCTATAATTTTATAATTAATTTAAGTAAAAATAAAGTACTTTATCTACCCTTGCTGTTAAAATGCTATTTTATCTACTCTTGCTGTTAAAGTGTTACTTTTTCAATTATTTTCAGTCGGACAAATCGCACTTTAAGGGCTTACGTACAGTCATGAATTCTAAAAAACTCGTTTTTTTTTGTTTTTTCATATGAAAGTACAACATCTCAGAAATATTATGTGAAAGTTTCAAGTCTATCGGAGTAAAACTCGCAAAGATGTAAGCTAATAAGAGTAACAATTATTATGAAACTTATATCAAACGAAAAACTTCAGACGTGTTTAATTCAAAACTACATTTTAAAAGTTCGTGCGTAAGATAACTCAAAAACTACTTCCGCAATCATGATGAAATTTCACACACAGGTTAAATATAAATATTTCTCGAGACTAAACGATTAATATTTTTCATTTTTCAATTTAATCTTTGTTTACAAGCAATTATAGGCAAATTTTGTGTCTTAAAAATAGTAAATTTTTTTTCAACATCTACCCAAAAGTGGAAATTTTCATATTTTTCAAAATGGATTTGTTTAGTCTCGAGATTAACTAGTATGTTAACCAAATCTTTTTACTTTTTTGATTTCAGATAATTCTGTGACCAGTTATCTTACGCACCGCAAATCATCTTTTTTTTAAGCGTGTACGAAAAACTACTACCAGCTGATTAATTGTACACGTTTTTTGAAAACTAAAATTCTTAAATGTTATTTAAATGTTGCTCTTTCATGTAATAAAACTTTCAAATAAATACATCTATTCATAACTTAGAAAAAAAATCTCAAAAAACTGAGTATATTTCGACCTCATGACTGTACGTAACCCCTTAACTTCTGCTATAGAAAAATATTACTTTTTATTCCAAACCTTTTGATCAAAATTGTGAAAAATGTTGTGATGAAAAAAATAGTGTATATAGAATATACCAACTTAAAAGATGAAAAAATCCAAATGCTGAAATAGTTCGTTACAAGATAAGATTTAAACCAATATTTTTTTAAAAATAATTATGTACTAATGGAAACGAGTAAAATTCTGTTGCTTTCCATTGTAAAGAATACTTTTGTTAATTAAACAACTAGAATACACTTAAATTTTTACTAATTCTTAGTGAATTCTATCCAAATATTTTAAATACAATATTATTTTATATTTTTATTACTTGTAAAGTTTTTTAAAGTTATTTAAATAATTTAATTATTCATTTGAATTTTTAGATCTTAAATAAAATCAGATAATTGCTATATTAGTTCTTTATATAATTTATTGTGTTTTTCAGGGATACGAAGGTTCATTGTTAAAAGTCACAAGTAAAAATGGAAAAACAGCTTCAGTAAGTATTAATTTTGTATAATGTTAATTTATTTTTAACTTTTTAAATATTTGTTGCATAATAGCATTTCCATTTTTTTAAATTTAAATAAAATTAGTTTACCCGTGTTAATTAGGTAATTTTGAAAAACCCTTTTATTTTAATTACAAAATTACAAATTTCATAAATGCACGTTCAACCAGCACCTTTAATTATTAAAATTTAGTCACGATGTACTTTTATGTGTAGTTTACAAATTAGGTACACCTAATTGTTAATAAAATTTTTAAATGTTGGTTGAATATTTTTGTAACCTAGATAATAAATTGTACCTCTAGTTTAAAATAATTTGTTTAGTGGAAAGATTGATGATACAGTTTTACTTAATCAGTTTTCCGATCAAATGGAAATCAATTCATTCTGTCATTTGGCATCATTATGAATATTTTAGAATCTAGAGTAACTAAATGCTCAAAAATTATTACATAAAACTAAGGAAACCATTTCTAATTTAATATTCACGTTGACACTTTTTGAAGTTATTTCAATAACACTTAGGTACTTGACGTTCTCATTTAATGGTTAATTTGATGTAACTCACACGTGTGCGTTCTTATTGTTACAGCCAGTGGGATTCGTTACTTTTAATACTCGAGCAGGAGCAGAGGCGGCCAAGCAGGACTTGCAGGTGGGTTTGATAATAATTATTAATGTTTTTTGTGTATCCTTGTAACATAATTCCAACACTTCATCACGCACTCTGCACATTATCACTGCAGAGTAACAGCTTTCACGGCAGTAGAAAAGATCCTTCTCATATTAACATTAATTCTAACAAAATTAATTGATGTAATAAATAATATCAAAATCTTCTGTACCTAATTAAATTTAGTTTAATACTTCTAATCAGATTTTGGGATCTGGCACCGTTAAGTGCTAAGTCGAAATCAAATTAAATCTATACATTTGCAATCTACTCTAAATTTCAGTTAATATTTAATGAATTTATTGTTTTCGGAATATCAAGTTTGAAGTTCAGGACCAGTACTCTTCATAATAGGATACGCAATCTTAAGTTTATTTTGCACTTCAACTAGGCAAAAATCTATATTTTTCGATCAATAGGCATTGTAAACCGCGGTTGGTTTGATTAGCCTTTACATTTTGTGGCAAATTAAATACCTATTGAGTAAATATTATCAAACAACTAACTATAAATAATGTTACAACATTAAAGCACCATAATGCAATTTGAACGACCAAGTCATGTTTTATTTTTCAAATTTTATATAGAAAATTATGCAGTATTAAAAAAATAATTTAATTTATTGAATACATGAAGCCCTGAAGAATACGCGTATATACAATTTTTGAAAATAAATTTAGTTGCGTTTTCAACTGGGATTTAAACTTGACATATCGAGTCAGAAAAATCCATGCGCTAAATCCACTACGTACTCTGATTTTTTTTTATTTGGAGCTTCCTGTATTGAATTTTAAAGTTTTTCGTTTTTATTTTCTATAAGCAACTGTAAATTTGTCACAGATGAAAAATGGGTACATGGGTTTAGAAACGGTATATGTAAATGTAGGCGCTTTCAGTGAAGTTCACTTAAAATTTTTGGTGCTCGTTATCGCCGCTAAAAGGACTTTTTCATGGGCAAGTGTGAAATATTGTTAATTGTCGAATTATTTACAACTCGACTTGATGCCTTAAATATCTACAATGTTTAGAAAGCGCAAGGTTGCCACTTATGGATTAAAATCTCAAAGTTGTGGGTTCGAGCCCTCCGTTGGGCGCCAAGAAGTGAATCTAAAACTCGCTCTTGTTAGACTTTGCTCCGTAAGCTCTTTTAAATAGTTTTTACAACCAGGATTTTGTGACTTTTTCATTTAGATATTGTCTTGCAGCTGTATAAAAACAAAGTGTTAGTTGTTAATAAAACTCTGGAGAAACACCCGTATATTTAGGCACGCTCACATCGTACACAAGTAAACGTTGTTCAATAATAAATAGCATCTACAAAAAATAACATCAATAAATCAAAAAGGTTGTCAAAATTCAATTTAATGTAATAATGACCTCGCACACAAAGATAATTCATTGGCTGCGGGAAGTTGAGGTTATATCTAAATAAGTCTACTCAAATAACTATTAAAATTACAGCAGGACAACAACATCATAATGGCACGATCGAAACGTAATAACATCAATATTTAATGTTACCATGGTAACAAGTCCGGATTAAGCTTTTATAGAGACCAGGGTCATATCAGTTTGAAGGGGCTCTTTAAAAATTAAAAAGCGCCACAGGCGAAATATTTGAATTTTCAAAGTCATATTAAATTAATAATTTATTAGAAATTTATTTTCTTCGAAAAATAGGTTTTGTAAACACAAGTTTTCATTTTTCTGATGCTATATTTTACCACTACCTCAATAATACCATCTGCTGGTTTTTCCAACTAATGAGTTTCGGGCAGTACAAGAAAACTATATAATGTAGAATACATTTTCGTTATATTTATAATTTATTTTATAAAGAAATATCAAGTACCTACTAACGCACAATTGATAAATAATTTCAAGCTGCATTTAATCGTACAGATTACTACGTCAGCGTAAGTTTGCCTTACGTTTTTATAAAATGAACCAATCACGGTTAAAATTTAGTACCTACCAAATTTTTTTATGTGAACTTAACTGAAAGCACAACTGTAGTAGAGTTTGATCTTATTATTGCTTAAAGTGTCAATTTTTATAAATCAATTATAGTCAGTTTCAGAAATAATATGATATAGTTAATCACTGATTAGATAATCCAAATCAACTACGAAACAATGACTAGTAGCACCAACAAACGTTTTCTAGTGGTTCATATTTGATCTAGATTAACTATATCATATCGTTTTTGAAATCGGCCATTGCTTTACATCATCTGTTTATTATTTCAATATTTGATTTGATGAAATGTGCAAATCGTAACATATCTCTTTTGCATCTAATTCATTTATTCATCTGTGATATTGTTTTAAATATAGAAGACGTTTGTGTACTCATTTTTGAAAGCGATTTGAAACGCAATGTTGTAAATGTTTTCATAATAAAATTAGGATACCTAGTAGAAAATTATAATTCACAAACCATATCACTGTCGCTTCTTTAGTTTGCACATAATTCATTTATTTTTGATTACCTATTTATACTACAAATATCAGTACCGCATTATCACAGACACCTTTTTTGTGGGCAATTTTGCAGCAGGGCGTAAGGTTTGACCCCGACATGCCTCAGACCATTCGACTGGAGTTTGCTAAAAGTAACACCAAGGTTAGCAAGCCCAAACAACAAGCTGCTAACGCCGCCAACACGCACCCAACTTTGATGCACCCACTCACTGGACGTAAGTACACATACTACCCTATACAAGAGGTGGTTTAAACCTGTCCGCACACCCTTCCTCACGTTCCTTCACAAGCTTGACCATATGTAGAAGTAAAATAGTTATTTTAAACCTGTAAAGCAAAATAACCATAAGGTGCTTTTTAGATATTACTTTTAAATACTGTTAAGGGTTTTTATACTTAATTTATTTGTTTAGGTGTGTTACTAGTTTATCATATCGACATACTCGTAATTAACTAGCAAAATTTTCTTTTTGTATATAAATAAATACCTACCTATTTACCTACATGTTTTGCTTCAGCACATAAATGCACCTCTAAATTGATCTCAGGCTGGATAGGTATTTTCTAATTACAAAAGTGGCTCAAGCGAATCAGGATGTGATATATTCAATTAAATGTATATTTCTTCGGATGGCAGTATGCAAACAATTCTTTAATATGATTATTTTATATTAACGTACGTGTATTATAATCTGGCAATGGAGAAAAACAACGTGAGACTGCCAGTATTGTAAGTAATCTCGTGGTTCAGTTATATGAAAAATATACATGAGTTATTGGAAACGGCTTTTCTGGAATGTCTTTTTTACTTACAGGAAGTAATTATTGCATCTATTATATTTCTGCAATACTATATCGATCCTAAATATACCAAAAAATACTTCATTATCAAGTCGAAAAAGAAATCAGTGAGATTTTTTGACTAAATTTTCTGAACAAGAAATAATTTTCACTTTTTATTTATTTATGTAATTTAGTTATACATAGAATAAATAAACTAATAGAGACTTCATGCTCGGATCAATAAAAATAATAATACAGAGTAATTTAATCTACTAGAGCACTATCGATACCTGGAACTAATTTTTCTCTCGGCCATTCCTATGTAACTTTTATAATACATAAAATAGATAAAACATTGACATGAATTTTCCATCAAACAATTACGAGGTGAAATGCACTAATCGATATGAATTGATAATCGTGTGAATATAATAAATAATATAGTTCGTTTCTACTATTGAAAATTTACAATGGATAAATAGTATTTATTATATTTTCTATTTATATTGGAACTAATGGAGGGAGATTAGCACAAGACGTTTAAGTAAATTTGATTTTAATATCTATAAATAAATAAATAAATTTCTATGAAACGATAATTCATAAAAAATGTGAAAATCTGGAGAAGGAAGAAACCATTTGAGAAAAAAATATGATGGAATAACTAAGTCTCCAGTTAAAATAAGCGATTACGAGAGATAACAATTTTAACTTACTTTTTGTCGCACAATGAAAAATGAATTTCAAGAATATGATTAAAGCGTTGCATTATCTGGCTGTCGGAATTTTTAAAATTTCATGATAACTTAAAATTATAGAGTAAATGGTGCATAACGAGTTTAAAATTAAAAAATTTATCTACATACTGTCAAACTTAACGTTTACATTCTTAAATTAGTTTACATTTAATTTATAATTTAGTATACTTAGGTATTTTCAAGTGTAATAAATTAGTTAAGTTAGTTAATTAAAATAAAACATATAGAACGAAAATGAAACATTGATTACATTTTACAGATTTGGGAACACCGTTCTTTCCCGGTGGACCTGAATTATGGCACCACCCATTGGCTTATTCAGCTGCTGCAGAATTACCAGGCGCTGCTCTTCAACATGCTACACTTGTACATCCAGCACTGCATCCTCAGGTTCCTGTACGTTCCTATCTTTGACTATCTACAGACAAAACTCTGGACTCTCAGCTGCAACAAGCTGGCGCCCCAATACATCACGTTAGTTTTATTACACACTTAAGGCTAAAAAAGATAATAATAATAATTTCCAAAAACTAACAAAGTCTACTTTTTTATAAAAAAAAAATTAATTTTTATATCGTGCTTCTGTAACCAGAGTAGAAATCCTGATAGTCAGGGACTCGGTTTTAATCTACTTATTTTCAATTAATTAATCAATTATTCTGGGTAGACATTTTAAGCTATCTTTCATTACGAAGCTCTAACTTAAAATTGTCTATATTGTAATTTGTTTTACGGCGTAATCACAGCTTACTTGCTTAATACTTAGGTGTCAACCGAAAAGTTTTTTAAACTAGAGTTGCTGCTCGGAATTGTAACAGATGCTACAAACCTTTCCTTCCTCCATCAGCAGCTCGGAATTAAAACTTATCGTGTGGCGGCGTCAAATGTTACTTTTTACTATTTTAGTAGGCTTTGTTGTCGCGATATTACCTACTACTCTTTTTTATTCTACGATATTTATATTTTAATAAATAAATTATGTAATGTGTTATCTATAATTACAGCAACAAATGTCGTTGCCGCATCCTACAGCACTAACTTCAATTCATGCAGCGTCGTTACCACATTTCTTACCAAGTCCTGCCTTGGCATCGCCTGTTGGTTCATCTTCGTCACAACCCGGATTGGGAGTGAGCAATCCTCCTTGTTCGACGCTCTTTGTGGCTAATTTGGGCCAGTTTGTATCAGAACATGAATTAAAAGAAGTTTTCAGCAGGTTTGTTTAATATTATTTTCTAAAAGCAATTTAACTTGATTATTAGTGATTACTGAAATATCTGTTGAGCCATATGTATTATTGCTCTTTAATATTGCACGGTCCTATCGAATTCAGCATATTTATTATTTTATTTTTATAGGAAAGTTTTATTTAATTAAAACTTTAAATAATAAATCTAAATAAAAATAGTGAGCGATGCAGCAAATTTAGGAACTATATAATTCTGCAACTAACTACACACAAATCCTCAATCTGCTTGTGTGGTATGTAAGGTTTAAATGCCAAAACCTTTTTGCAAAAAATATTTGTCCTTGTGAATCAAGGTTAAACTGTAGGTTCTCTATATTCAGTTTTAGTGCTTGTAATGGTATGGCAGAGAAAGAGACCTTGTTCAGTAGAAGACATTATAACGATCACCACTCACTGTCATGTCATGATTCGATAACATATCATTCATATTTAATATGAATATATACGTAGAATGTTCTCTAAATATTCACCTTACTAGTAGGCCTTGAGTTTTTTTACTTAAATTTTATTGTGATATTTTAATTTCATGTTTTTACAAAAATAGCACATCGAAAAAATATTGTGGTGTTTGGAAGTAAATACTTTATTGTAAAACCATTTTAAGCGTGAATGACGCCGCAAAAAATGTTTTAATAAACTGAAGAAGGCGTTTTATAAAGATGACCAACTACGAAATAGCTAATAAGCTACCATTAAACGCTGGCACAATGAATTTTGTTTTGGCTGTAAATTTTTCAAAGACGAACTTGAAATAACTGTCCAATAACTGATGTAACCAATGTGTACATTGTGATTATCGTACGCAGTACGATCGAGCAAGGCCATCATGTTACTGTTTGCTCGGTGCAAGTGACATTGGGTATTGGTGTAAAGCGATTAAAATCAGCTTTCATAATCATTTGGGGTAGAGAAGCTACCATGTGTTCGCTGAATTTCCTATAATTTAAAATAAAAAGGCAGATCAGGTTGATTCAGACGAAGGTTGATTCTTGAAAGAACGGAGTCGACTGTTTGGGATTTACAAGGCGAGTCCGAACCAACATAAGTTGTTTGTCAAAAAATCCGTAACAAGAAGATGGTCGCTACTATTTTTTTAGGCCATGTTTCAACTACTATAGTTTTGGATGATTATAGCACAGTCAATTCTGAATTATATACTACAGTATGCTTGTCTGAAGCATTTCAAAAAATTAATTAAATCGACCAAGAGAAGCACAGAATCACGATAATGCCTGCCCACAGAATACCTCTTCAATAATGGCATATTTAAACAAGGTGGGATTGATTCCAGAAATATAAAAAATATGTTTTGAAAATTGGTTCCTTTAAATGCAAAAGTGTATGAACTGTAATTGGGAAAATTTGAGAAACATTAATTAAATTTTCAGAATTAAATACCGTGTTTTACTGTATTAAAAGCTCACAATTTAGAGAACAGCCCACGCACTATGTTCATATTTAATATGAATATCTGGTATACATAATCGTAAATGGCTAAATCTTAAGGTTGAAGATATTGGTGAAAGTTTAATTAATGGGCAATATTAGAATTTATGAACAATTACGTGGGATTTCTTGTAATATTCTTCCAAAATGATATCTTTCTTTTTGGCCTAATTTGCTTCTATGGGAAAATAAAATTAAACTAGCGAACGAAATTTTTTTCACAATTTTAAATTTTTTCTTAATCTCTACCCTTCAGGCTATAGAATGGAACATGACAATATGTGAAAGATTTATTTACTTTTTCTTAAAAGATTTTAACCACAAATTCCTTGAAATTTGTAATATACAATAATATCAAAGTCAATAAATATGTACTCACTACTTGTTTTTCTGTAGGACAATAGCATGGGACAAATACTTCGATGAGCAATGAAGACGTTTTTTTGTTATGCTCAACTAAATTCCAATGGTATGTAGGAGCGCTTTAGTATATTTTTGGTTTTATTTCTCTAATTAGTTATTAGTTAGTTGAAGAAGTGGTCAATACGAACAATATTAGATTTGTCAAATATTTCAGAAAATTTATTTACAAAAATTGAATAAAATCAAGCTATAAATTCTTATAAAATCTGCAAATAAATTAAATTACTAAAGAATTTCAGTAAATGTATCAAATAACGACCATGTACTGGAAATGTCTTGTCGAATCTCTCAGTGGGTTCGTACATCACGGAAATGTCGGACAAATTTAATATTTGTTCTTATTGACCACTTCCTCAACTAACCAAAAACCAATTATTATGGAAGGTAAACAAATAAATCGCCATAATTTCCAACTTTATTCTTTCCAAGAAATATCCAACATCTGAAATTAAAAAAAAGCTATATTCCACTAATTCTCCTTTTTCTTTTTCCTTTTGCTAATTTATGATTTATTTATTGTTTTTTTCATCACGTTAAGCACTTGTTTCCGCAAATGAAAAAGAGGGTGAATAGCAACAACTTTTGGTGAGTTTCCAAAAGGGATTTGGCATCTGTGAAAACGTAGAATTCAAAATTTAAATAATTTTTTATTCAATATTAATCTCTTAATTCGATATCTGGAATAAGTTTGGAATAAGGTACATTAAATATACAGAAAACTTATTAGTTAAATTACATATTTTTATGAGGTATATAGGTATATATTAAAATTATTCATTTAGCAAGAAAGGTGACCAAAGCACGTTCTAATCTATGTCAAATATCCAGAAAGAAAATTTCACATTTGAGTAATTTTAAAACTACAATAACGTGTTCTGGACTATGATAGCTATGGAGAAAACTTCATTATACACCAGAACATATCGTAGACTTCATGACATCATCAATTCACGGCATTTTAGTTTATATAAAAACTTGGGAAAAGCGATAATATAGTAAGTTGTAATAGTTGAAGCTAAAATGTGAAGTTTAGAAAGAAAAAAAATTAAATAATACAATTTCTGCAATGATAAAAAGTTTAATAGAATTTAGTAATTCGGTTGTAAGCAGCCCTAACACGAATTTAGTGTTTTGTTAGTTTTTGATAATCCAGAACGCGTTGTGATTACATTGAAAGATTACTGTGCGAAATTTCGGTTTTAGGATGTTTGACATAGTTTTGAACGCGTTCTGGTAGTTATTTTTGCTCAATGAGCGGATTTCTTATTTGCACCTAACTTAATGTAATTTTTAATTGAGAAAATAGTCAATATAGACCAATAATAAATATAAACTTGATGGTATTTATACGGAACAGGTAACTACGCCGATAGGTAACTGGACATTTATGCCGAAATGTATCTATTTCACCCTAACCTAACAGAGATTAAGAAATTTAAGTCTATCGTATTGATCACAAACTTATTTTTTCAAAATTGAATTGTAACTGAGGGCTTTCAAGTACTGAATCCATCACCGCATAGTTCAGCAAATAACTCAAACTCTGTGGTTCTAAAGCAATCCAAATGATCTCTGTCTAATCACTAAATCTCCTGAGCCCGTAATTCTGTTTCTCTCTCGTACATCTGATCACGTTTGATGCAACTGCTTCTATCTTAAAAAAATAAAAAATTAACGTATACATAATACTACGTACGTGTCGGTACAATAGCCAGCGGCCTGGTTATCTGTCGGTCCAAATGTTGTCGACGTAAATTGTCCACGATTTTTCTGTCGGCTTACTTGCCTGTCGTCATAAATATATCTGTATTTTCCCCGATTTGTAATTGACAATATAAAGTCATTCATTCCCGTGGTTACGAATTCCAAACAGTTACTATTCACCTTATTTTGTGGTACTACTTGAAGTAAAATTTGCTTAGTGGCTTTGTTTGGGCTAAAATTTGATATGTATGTACACTGTGTATTTTTATATCTATGCATAATATCGCTCTCAAAACGGGTTTGGATTTTTCTGATTCACTTAAAAATTTCTCTAATACTTATATTTTTTCAGTTACATTTCTAAAAAACTTTTTTCCATCTTTATTTAAAAAGGCGTTTAAGCTCGCGGTTAAAAACAAACATAAACTTAATATTTAATTATTTACGTTACAGAAATGTTTAGAACATTGTGATGATTAACAAGGCATTGTTATAATGTACTTTAAATAAAAAAAGATTTTTGTTTTCTGTGTAAACTGGAAATATTTATCATCACGTTTACTTATCGTTTGTTATTACATTTTACATTGCCATCGGCCTTAAAATAACTGCAATAACATAGCAATGATATGTTAACGATTATTCAAATTCGAAGTCGAGATTAAATTTGAGATGTATTCGTATGTTAATAAGAAATAGTAATAAAGATATGGCTCATAGAGATATTAGTAAGGAGGATGTAATATTAATAATTGTAGATTGCTTTTAACTATTTAATGAGGAAGTGATGTTACGGAATTGTTAATGAAATTAATATTTAGTGCAAGTTATAGTGATACATATTAATATTAAAATAGTGATTGTTTTTATGTTATACAGAACCAACGTCATATGATGGAGGCCCATTGGCATAATATTAATTTTGTAAGTATTGTTACTACTTTGAGTCCCGTATTAAGGGACTTTTTAAAATTTTGTAGACATTTCTGTTAATCACTATACCTTGCACTCATTTGCCAATTTATAATATACATAAAATCAATCAGTCATTTAATATTAACTTGCAATGCGCAATACAATAATTAATATTAGGGTGGTCACAAATTGTTTAAATAGAAAACTCGTGTCGCGTGCACCTTAATTTCTGCATTTGTTTATAAGGTTGGTGCCGCATGCGATTTTATTTATTTACAATAATGGTGCAGGTATCACTCTTTTAATAATCTCACTTGAATGTTATACCCTTGCACTTCCTTTAGTAGCAGTAGTAGAGCCCTAACACTGAGTTGCACTTGTGGTGTTCTTGTGCACAGCTTCCCTGGCTTCTGTCGCCTGCGCATGCACAGCAAGGGTGGATCCCCGGTGGCATTTGTGGAATATCAAGATGTGCGCTACGCTGCACACGTCATGGCTGCTCTGCAAGGTTCCTTCCTTCTCTCCTCCGATCGCGGTGCCATTCGTATCGAATATGCCAAAACCAAAATGGCTTCAGAGGTCGGTCTAATTGCCATTGCTAACAGTAGTAGATCATACTAGAAACAATACTACGTCAAGTTTTTTCGTTCATACATTATCATACTATGTACTATTTGCTCCTGTATTTGACAACCAAATACTTGCAGGGATCAAAAGGAGAAGAAAACGGACAATCTTAGTTCTTATATGCCACTGAGTACTTGACAGCGAACGCTAATTGTAGCCAGCGGCCATTGTTAGCTGTACGTCAATCCCATTCTGCTCATAGCAACATAACATACTTACCTGTTTCTTAGTTAATTATTGTTACTCTGCTGAGGATGCGGACAGTATTTATTTGATAAATAAAAGTATATCAATCAATTCCGATTTAATGGGGAATAGTACAGGATAAGCTTATACCAAAGGTGCCCTAAATATTATGTTTTTAATTACCTTAATTATTGTGTAAATAGCATTCGCAAATACCTGCCCAAAAAGACGGCTATTTGCTATTGCTATTCGAGATTTTTAATACAAGATTAACTTATTGTTAAGATTTAAATATTATATTATTATTTCAATTATTAATATATTTAATTTATAGCAATAAACCAAATGTTGTTACGATAGACACAATCGTGGATGATACATATTCATTCAAAAAAACTAACATATCAAACATTCGCTATGAATATGGACCATGCATGGTTTAGTAACAAAATGTAGCTAATTTAAAATAGTGAAAAAAAAAGATGAGTAGTGACAAAGGAATTAAATTTCATTTATTTATTTATATGTACACTCACCAATTGTATAAATTTATATACCAATTGTAGTAGATTTTTGCCGCTAAAATAATTTTAGATTGAAGCATTTGTTGACTTGCAATCAAAAAAAAAACAGGATAGGTACTTGCAACTATAATTATTATTATTAATAGATGTAGGCATCTTAGAAAGATCATCTAATTTTTAAATATTTTCTTCTATTTTTTATTGTACCTTACATATTTTACTAGTATTTTTGGACAAGTATATGTACCTGTATTGCAATATTATCGAGCAAACCGCGTTTATTTAGTTTTAAAATGTAATGGCGCAACTATAAATTTATTACGATTACCTACATATTTTTAGAGTATTTATAATGTATGATGTATATTTAGTATTTTGAAGCTAGAATTTTAAAAATATTAATCGGTCCAAATATTCGTCGAAATAAGTGCATTTAACGTTTATTTATTGAAATAAATATTTTCGAAAAATTTAAAAAAGACGATATCACTTAGTTGTATCTATCATAAAATATATTAACGATGAATGAAACTAAACATTTTCAATTTAAAAAGTCGAATTTATTTAGTAACGCTATTAGGAGAAAACGTGAAAGCTATTTCGAATTTTGTGCGACTGATATCAATAATAGTCGACCATCGTCGGATCAATTACATCTTTGCAATTAATATCACAAAAATACTACTATAGGTATGTCGTATCTATAGTATTATAATCTGAACTGAATTAAAATGCCTTAAAATTATTTATAGTTTTTGAAGCGATATTTAATTATTTTCTCGTTATTTAGAATTTAAATTAATGGTTCATCAAAACTTAATTTTTAGTGTAGATACTTTAAAAATAAAGTGTTACTGCCAATCTCTAAATTTGAAAAGCTATGCTTGCAAATTATTAGACTATTCCTATATTAGGTACAAACAAGTAAAAAGTATAAATTATATATTTTGTAAATTAACTTACCTAGATCTACCAAAATGAAATTTGGTATACTTAAAATAAATCAACGATAATTATTATTGTTCTCACCGATCCGAATACCTATTTTTTTTTATTCATAATTTATATATGGCACATATTGTAGTGCTACACTTTCAGGAATTTTTTCCAAAATAATATTAAAATGCAGAGCAGGATTTAATTTTTTTAAATTCAACTACTACTTTTGACGTGATATGATATACTCATTCTGATTTATTTATAAAATTTAAACACTATCCTATTATTATATGTAGGTCTCCTGCATTTTCCAATTTGCACCATTAAATTGACGGTTCGTTACTTTAGTATTTAATCCTTGTTTTAAAACAAATTTTATTAAATAATGATTTATGAAAAGCTACTTAATTATTTTTTGCCGAAACGATTACTTACTCTAAGTCTAGTAAAGAAAAGTTAGTTAATGTTTACATGTGTAGAAAATATATTCCATTACAGGTACATTCTACTTGATAATTAACCAAAGTTTATAATGTAAGTGTTAATCTAATTATTGTTAACACTGTATTTAATTAATTATAAGACAAGTGTAATTTTAATAAGACAATTGTTTTTTCATATTTATGTATTTAAAATTATTTTTTTATATAATTTTATAATTTTTTACACTTACTAATCTTTGACTAAAAGTCAAATATTGTATGATGTTATAAGATTGATAATTCTCTATTATCTAGATTATATTCAGGTAGTTGTAGTTAGTAGTGCTTTTTGTGTGACGTTTATGTGATATATCTATTATTATCATGTAAGTGTATTTTCGGTGCCCAATTTAATAATTTGGCATTTATGAAGTAATCCAAGGTATCGAAGCATGAACACCATTGATGGTCTGCATCTTTTTTATCAGGTATTGAAGAGAGTCAATTAATGTAAAACTACGCAATTCAAGTGTTTATTGCTGGCGGTCATGGTGTATTGCTGATTCAATATCTTGGAATAAAAAAAAAATACAGATAAAAGCGTTTCGACTATATTGCTCAAGATACAGACGGATAATATGTAAGATTTTCGTGTATACGCACTGATAGAAAATATTGTGATATTGAGCAATGAAGTTGAAACGTTCTGTGTTATATTTCCGTCCAGTACATGTCAAAGTGGCATGTCGTAGCTCAAAAAGAGCGTGTGTAGGGTGGGTGCGGATCAGGGTGATTAAGCTGGGATACAGCAATCTTTGGGAACTACATAAAACATATCAGCTTAATTAATTATAAATAAATTATAATACCTGTTATATGCAATCCGACCTTTGTGTGTTGTCTTGTAACTGTGTTTTAAATAGCAGAGTATATGTGTTAAATTATATGCTCTTGGTAATGTGGGAAAATTTTGTCTTTGCTACTGGCTAAGCTATAACGAACAAGCCGTTATATAATAGCGGTGGCATAAATTATGTGATATAATAAGATGTATCAATGGTATATAAACTAGCCACAACCGCCTTCTCTGCTTTAGGTAAGATTAACAAACACCACTTTCTAAACATATCATGATCTGTGCCCCATGTTAAGTGACATCTTAAATTTTTAGCAATTAAATAATGTATTGAAGATTTGATAATATTTAAAAATGTCTTTACAATTATTATATAAGAAAGAAAAAAAAATCCTCCAGATAGTAGATTACCTACAATTTATATAGTTATCATTGGTTGCAGTAAAATTTAAAATTTGTAAAACTGCTGTGTAGTATGTACTTTGTACCCAGCAAGCAATAGGTGGGGGCATCAAGACCCTTTTGACCTAGCCTTAGTAGATTCTATCATATTAAGACATGGAATGCATATCGTTATTATAGGCGTTACCATAAACTTAGTTTAATGTAACATGTGTTGAATTGTTGGTTTAGAAATCTAAGTACAACAGGAATTCCTCAATGAGTACTGGCAGGTTTGAACTTGTAACAGTCGTTGTTGATACTAGTCACATATTTGTATAACCCACCCCACCATCTTGCCCCTTATTGTCTTGTTCAAAACAAGCATTCCATACAACTATTACATTACTTATACCTGACAACGTACTTATTAGCTATAAATTGTATAGGGTCCAAAAGATGGGAATAAAATGTATAATAAGCAATATTGTCTTGTATTATTTTATCTACCCTTTATTTTTTTTAAACATATAGAAATGGTTGCGAAACTACCGAATGTGTTCCGTAGAACACGGTCCGGAATCTGCAGGAACTCGCAGAAAATCAACAAAAGAATTAAAAAGGAAAGAATGAAAATATGATTTCTTATTATTTATTTTACGAACTAAAAAGTTATATCCTTTAAATTATTACTAGTGAGTAGAAGGGAGGGGGCTCCAAAGTTTAGAATTCAACTAAATATCGTATTGTTAAACCTGTAAAATTAAAAATCCTCACTGACAAACACATTGATGATTGGTTTATAATGGAATAATCGATATACTTGAGTTTCTTATGGTGACCATATTTGTTACTCCACAATATAGTATCCCAGGAGCTTTAATCGCAATGGTTGGTGTTTGACTAAAACAACTGAAAGTTGACCTTTCAAGGGTACCTATTACAGACAAGGGGGAAAACGAGATACTAAAGGCAAAATTTGAACGTTCAACAGTAAATGGACGCCACTGAAAATCTGCTTTTCGTCACTACGTATGTACCTTAACATGACCCTTTTGCCAAAGGACTAAAATAATAAAAATAAAATTTTGAAAGTCACACGGTAGCATATAGAGCGCGATAGATAACAACTATTGAGCTGGTTGTGGCGTATGGAATTGAAAAATTCCACTTTTAATTTTATTATTTTGGAAAACTAGTTTTTATTTTTGAAAATTTTGGACAAAGTCGATTTTGTTGAAAATTTACGTAGGAATTATTTAAAGCCCCAAAAATAGACCTAACCTAATCGATCACCAGCGTTATTTTTTACTACTCCACTGGGGGGAGTTTAAAAGGGAGGCCTTCATCCAGCAGTGGATTGACATAGGCAAATCGTGATCGTGTTATTTTTTGTTTTTGTTAAATTCTAAGTGTTAATTCTATAATTTCCTTATAAAATCATTTATTCAATCTTTTTATTTAATCAATGAAATGACTCCAAGCAGCTCTAGATGTAAGGTAAGTACTTTTATGTTGTTATTTTGTAGACTTTAATCATTTACTAAATAGTTCTGTACTAAAGTGGAAATTACATTATTGTTCATGTCTTCTTTCTTTGTGTTTATTTATAACCATAATATGATTTTTAATAAACGCAATTAATTTAATAAATCAAGCATTGTTTTATTTGGAGTTAAAAGAAGATTTATTCCAACACCTCCGTAGCTCATTAAATACGTGGAATTGGCTCGACCACGGTTTAGCACTTTTTCTAAACTAATCAGTAATCAACATCTAATGAGAATCTGGTGGCAGCTGAGTGGCTGTTTAGTTAATTTGTCTTCAGACGGCAAAGAGATTTAACAATTTTATCAAAAATTTAGCATGCTTTTCTATTCGAGACAGACTATCTGTAGTGTAATAGAAAGCGCAATTCTCGAAAAATAGGCATTGAAGGCTTTAGTGCCCGTACTAATAGTCGAGGATCAATCAGAGATCAAGGATTAATTCTCGGATCGTTCAAAAATGCTACTAATAGTCGTAATAATCCTGGATTGAACACGATCCGAGATCAATATTGAACCTCGAAAACCGATCTTGCTTTGACCAGGATTAATCCTCGGATGTTGTCATAGTGTATTAACCCTGATAATAATTAAATAATTTTTCAAATACTTTTATTATGGGAACTGAACAGGAACGACGATATAATATTAAAAATTAAAATTTTTTTAAAAATTAATAATAAAATAAAAAATTATGGTTATAAAATAGATACCAATAATGGTTATAAATAGAAACTATAACTAAATATTACTAGATATATTACCAAATCTAAGATCAAATCTAGAATTCACCGAGCTTACCCGAAGCCGGGACTATTTGTTACGCCAAGATCGTTGTTACGATCTAGGATCGCTGGATCTAGGATTGATCCTGGATTGATCCGAAGATTGATCCCCGACTATTAGTACGGGCGTAAGTGTTTTGTGAAAATGTGTATAAGTCAGAAGTTTTTAAAATATACTGCCTCTAATATGGCTCTGGACCACCAATGTTCCACTAAAAATAAAATATTAAAGTTTTTATCAACTAAAATTGATTCAATTTTGAACAGTTTGTCTAAGACTTATTTTCCCCTAAATATTACCCCCTTATACACCTTTCCGACCCGGTTGAGCCAAAAGCTTTTTGAGCTCGTTTTTGAGTAACTTTCGGATGCTGCTATATACTTTTCTTCTTTTCCAAAAAGATCTTAAGAAACGTTCACCTCTTAAGAAATATTCTTTGCTTGCCGAACATGTACCCCTTCAGGGCAAAGTGAGCTCCAATTCTGAATCGCTTTGTTTAAAATCACATCTGGATTTTATTTTCTCCTCCTGCACTTTGCCAATTCATGCAGTTCTTTTCCATCAAATCTTCTATCTCTTATATTGGGTTTACCCTTAAGATACATTTAAATGCTATACTTTTTCACATGTCTTAACACTCAAAGCAAGTATATCCACACATACTTAGACACTCCTGTGAAGTCTTCATCAGCAGCATCGACCATCACAGATGTTCTATACCGTATTTGTCTGCGTTTTAGTTGTAAGCAGATCAGTATAATGTCGGACAGCCAAGCTGCGATAAAGGCACTTGAAGCAAATAGGTTTAAGTCCTTGTCTACATGGGAATGTCGACAATCTCTCAAGAAACTGGCAATAGGCAACAAAATTTCCCTACGCTTGGTGCCAGGTCACGAGGAAATTGATGGTAATAAAATAGCTGATAAACTAGCTAGATCAGGCTCAAAAACGCTCTTGACTGAACCTGAACCGTTCTGTAGGCTAACAAAAGCACACAGGGGGCTAGAGGTCCAAAAATGGAAGGCAGAGAGCAAAGAAATTCTCTGGAAAAATACACCAGAGCAAAGACAGGCAAAGAAATTCATAGAGTACTTGACTGCAAACGCTAAAAAGCTTCTTTTTTTGACAAAGAATGAAATTATAAAATCATTTCGGAGCTGTTCACCGGATACCGTCCGGTGAGATATCACCTTAAAAAAATGAGACTAGAAGGTAATGACAGGTGCAGACTTTGTGAATCAGAAACAAAAACGGCCGAGCACATCCTTTGTAACTGCAATGCCTTAGCCCGACTCAGGCTTAATCTGGGACAGATACAACTGACGCCCAAGGAGGTAAAAAGCAAACTTTTCAGGAACATTTTGTGTTTCGCTAGCGAAATTGAATTCCTGAATATCTAATGTCATGTTATGACTGATGTTATGAATGTCATGAATAGTAGGGTCATGAACAAAAGATCAATACTGGTCGCAGTTCTGAAAGGCTCTCGCAGCCATTCGACCCCTAAGTACAATAACAATAACTAAGTACAATAGTTTCACAAAGCCATCACCGTCCTTCTGCGAGCTAAATCGTTACTAAATTTTTTTATGTTGTCTCTAAAAGTAAATGCGATTTGGTCTTATACTTGCGATTTCATGAAATGAGATAGTGCAATCCTAATATTTTATGTCATATCCCAACATGTTTACACAATAATAAAATACAATAGCACATAAATTTTTCCTACATTTGTTGAATCAAAAACATGTTAATGATTTGTCGTTTTCTTTAATTTTTTATGCAGAACTTATAGTTATGCATACTATCGAAATAAAACATCATAGGTAGGTACTAATTTATTAGTAAGTGGCAAGTGATCGGTTTATTTTAGTGGCAGTTATGATCAATAAATTCATGGTCACTGTTTAGAGTGGACGCTATAATATAATGCTGTCATTATTTATGTAAACATTTCTAATGACCTTGGTACGAGGAGTTTACTGCAATAAAATATGATTTACTAAAGGAAGGTTTTCTTGGGACATTTCTGAACTCTACCAAATTCTTTCTTATCTATCACATTCGTGACATCCACCTCAAACGACAACTTAGAATTTATCTCTGTTTATAGGAAATGTGTCTTGGTGGAGCACTTGTCTTGGGGTGTCTTAGAGAGGAACTCGCTGGAGCTAGGGAATTCCCGAGTTCGGATGCATTTTCAAATTTTACAAACTTTTCTTTCAAATATCAAATTCACAACAACCATACTGATCTCCGTTTTTAAGAGACGTATCTAAGTGGGCCACTTGCACCACCAACGTATCTAAATTAACATTTTTTTTTTATTTAGAATCTTAGAATTTTACAATCTATCAAAAAAAAAGACAATAAGTAAAATGTATGGCATGCCGATCTAGTGACATAGAAGGAGATTGCCCAATGGCAAGGTTTCTTTAATTTTTAACACTTGGGAGTGTTATTTCAGACAGAATCTAGTTCAGAAGCGGTGAGGTAAGTCCAAAGGGTCGTGACGTTTAAGTTTCTTTGTTCGGTGTAAAGAGAGCAAGTCCACAGCGAGGGAGTTGGGATGATCTCTAATACGATTCTGATATCTGTTGCTGAACGATTTCATGCATTCTTCAACCGTGGGCATTTGTAGATCACGAGTAATTTTGAACCACTGTATTTTGGCGATGTTGGAGTTACTCATCGCAGCTTCCCAGAGCTGGATGCCATATGTCCAAATCGGTTTTATGATAGACTTGTATATGAGCACCTTATTTTCCAAAGATAGTTTTGAGTGGCGATTCAGCAACCATTGATGCTTTCTAAAAGAATGACCAAGTTGAAGTCTCTTGAACCAGATGTGTTTGCATACCAAGATACTTGACTTTTTCCTTTTGTGGTAGTGTATTTCCATTAAGCTTAACCGTAAGACATGTATCTCTCCTTGTGGTGAAGGTAACGTGAACCAACTTTTGAACATTGGCTTTAATGCGCCATTTTCTTAGCCATATTTTTAGTTGGTCGAGATGCTTTTGTAGGTTTGCAGACGCTATTGCTGCATTAGGATGAGAAGCCAGGATAGCTGTATCGTCCGCGAATGTCGCAATGAAAGTGCTTAGATTTGTTAGTATTTGTTGGGAAATCGGCTGTGTAGATTAGGTATAAAAGTGGGCCCAAGATGCTGCCCTGTGGGACTCCAAAGTTAACTGGAAAAAGTGGAGATATCTCATCTTGATATTTCACAAAGAAGTATCTATTTTGTAGATAGGATTTCAACACCAGGTAGAAGTTGGGTGGAATGTATGATTTAATTTTGAACAATAGGCCAGGGTGCCACACCTTGTCAAAAGCCTGCGAAATATCAAGAAATGCAGCTGAACAGTATTTCTTGGACTTTGGATCTTGCTTGATTTTAGTAGCAATTTTATGAATCTGTTCAATTGTGGAATGCTGATGTCGGAACCTAAGCTGATACTTAGGAATCACCCGCAGTTTCTCAACTACAGGCATCAATCTTTTCAAAAACAGTTTCTCAAATATTTTTGATAAGTATTATGAAGTCTCAGTTGGTGGCTTTCTCGGTTTGAGTATTAAAATAATTTGAGCTACTTTCCATTGTGCAGGAAAATAACCCATTCTCAAGATGGAGTTGAAGATCGCAGTTGTAAGCTTAATTATACCATGTCAGGAAGTTCTTGTAGGACTTTTCCAGTTATAATGTCGATCGAGGAGATTTTTTTAGATTTAAGTTCTTTTTAATGAACGTTGAAACCTCTTTTTTTTTAATTTTTTTACTGGCAGTTCCATTTGGAGTGGGGCTTCAAGGAATTCGTGAATTTGGGCATCTTTTTGTGGAACCTCAGTTTGGAATGGTTTAAAGACTTCCGCCAGATGGTTTGCGAATGCATTTGCCTTTTCTGTACTGCTTTTTGCCCAATCATGAGTAGGTGTTTTTATTGGAGGGACTGATGAATTAACATAATCGGGTTTTATTTATTCGGCATTGGCATGAATTCGATAGGTAAAGGAGAATTCTGTGGAGTTTGGGAACATCTTTTACTACTAATAAACTTATGTTCCTGTGGATACTCGAACAAGGATTACATGTAAAATATATCCATTAGCGGCCAATCTAACTAATAATTTGGATTTATTGGTCTGTGCGACCAGATTTTTAAAAATTTGAAATTTTTTTATGGTTTATGAAAATTCTTTGCTACCGTCAAAAGTTGGTTCACTACTCATCTTGCGCTATGAGTGCAACAGAGTGCGATATAGTTTCATGCTGTCTCTAATAAGTCCCTCTTAATTAGCACCTAACGAAAGAAGAATGTTTGGGAGCTTATCTTTAAAATAAAGAAATATTATAATAATACTGGTGCAAGCTATGGTTTTATTCATTAAAACAAAGGTAGAGAATAATAGGTAGGGTTTGTTTGTTTGCTCATAAAAACGTCGTTTAGTGTTAAGTTCTCTCTACATTACCAATAAAATTGCTATGCTTTTTAAAAATAATTTGATAGAAAAAGAAATAAAAAACAGGCGATTTTCATTTATTGAGAACCACTGATTAATGTTGGCTCACAATGGTATTACTTTTCTACGTAAGAAGTCGCTACAGTAAAAATAGAAACCTGTACCGGCATAATTATCCTTAACCTCTGAAAATTTCCTACATGACTGACAAATTTTTACTGTCAAATTTTTAAAAGTTTGTGTCTAGTAATCATGGCATCTTCGGAACGTTACAGTTTTTCGTTAACTACTTTTAGGTAAGTTTTAATTAATTACACATATTTTTAACTCTTAAAATAGCTTACAATTAAATAGAATTCAAAATTTACTTAATTGTTTTATAGTCCTTCGGGAAAATTGGTTCAAATTGAATATGCATTAGCTGCTGTGGCCGCAGGAGCTCCTTCTGTTGGTATTAAAGGTACGCATGTTATTAAATTTTTATTGCTTGAATTTTTCTAATTAAATTAATTTTAGCCTCAAATGGGGTTATTATTGCTACGGAAAATAAGCACAAATCCATCTTGTACGATGAACATAGTGTTCATAAAGTTGAAATGGTTACAAAGCACATAGGAATGGTTTATTCAGGAATGGGTCCCGATTATAGGTTGTTGGTTAAGCAGGCTCGTAAGATGGCTCAGCAATATTATTTGACTTATCACGAACCGATTCCAACTGCTCAGTTAGTTCAAAAAGTAGCAGCAGTGATGCAGGAATATACCCAGTCTGGTGGTGTGAGACCTTTCGGAGTGTCTTTGTTGATTTGTGGATGGGATAATAACAGGCCTTATCTTTTCCAATGCGATCCATCTGGAGCTTACTTTGCTTGGAAAGCTACTGCAATGGGAAAGAACTATCCTAATGGCAAAACTTTCCTTGAAAAAAGGTATATTTTTTATTTTAATTTAAAGTTTTACATGTAAATAGTATAATTTATTAAATTTTTTATTTGCTTTAAGTAAATTTAACACGTTAGTTTATTCTGTGGCTGAATTTGACAGAGGTTAATGCAAAATTTTGTGTTAATTTGTAATAGATGTAATTTTTTTTCTATTGTGTTATTTTTCATTTTAAATTTTTATTAAATAACTAGATATATAGTAGGTGCCAAATAAATTTGCCGCTGCGTCATAGTTTAAAATGGTATGAATCAAGCTGGAAAAAACTAGTCAAACGGGTGCTTTTTAAAATGCATTGTTTCTTTTTATTTTGATATAACTTTCTCTCTTCACTACAACTTGTCATATTTTAAATGTCACTGTCAAAATAGTGCAGGTTATAAACAAAAATTAGATACTTTTCATTAATTTGCAAATAATTTTTCATTAAAGGAAAGTTTAGTAAGAAATTTAAGTTTAATAAATTACAATTTAGTTGCCAAGAATATAATAGAACAATATTTATTAAACAAATAATAACTTCAGGAACATTTCAAAATGAACAAAACAATTTCAAATGAATCAAAACATAAACATTTAAATTCAACGATTCTGAGGGACTCTTCATAAATGCCTAACTCCTGATGCCGAATGGTTTTAGTGCTTAAAATCAGTTTAAGATAATTATTGGAAATGACGTTATCCATCACTATCACTACTATCACCATCAGAATCTGAATCATTTGACACTGATATAATGAGTTCTTTTGCGGTGACATCTAACAGTTTCTTCCGTTTATACCAATCGGCTATGACCTTATCAGTGTGCCGAATGCAGTTTTTCCAAATTGCAGATGTATACAATTTTGCAATGCTTCATTCCACATCAAAATTACTTTGTCATCCCCATATCCATCTCTTCCAATATACTTGTTATAAGTTTTACAATGCACTCACACAAGTTCAATCGCATTAAACTCGCAGTAGTAAGAGGGTAATCGTAAGACCGCATGTCCTTGATTTCGCAACAGTTCATCTACTTCATAACGTTTTTCCTCTATGTTCAATTTTGCTAATTCTAAAAAATCCGTTTTAAATGAACTGTCGCTAAAAGGAATGTTATTTTTAGATAACCATATACTGCGATACTGCTTTTTTTCACATTGACGTAGGTTGCTTTTCTACCAGCGTAGAGTGGTAAGATGCATTGTTCATTATTATTAAACTTGGTTCTTCTAAATTGCATATTAGTTTTTCAGTAACCCATTTCATAAGTTCAAAATCAACTGTTGCGATTGAGATTTTATAGTGCGACCACTTATTGGTATAAACATTTTAAAAGTAACCAAAAGTTGAATATTTAATATAAAATTAAAAATTTGTCGTTTTAAATTTGAATAAGGTTTACGTTTTGACGTTTTAAATTTATTATTTTAACTTTAAGTTTGAATTTATCCGCACTTGGCGCTGGGATCATTAGATACCAAAAGCACTACGTGACTCAAAATATTTAGTGCATTACAATGCAGTAAACGTTCAGACATACTAATTTTGTTTTTGGTTTGTTTTTATAATGTCCAATATTGGTAACGTACGACTTTTATTAGTTTTGATCAGAAAGACATACAAAAGTTTTCGTACTCTTTTAAATAAAGCTGAACGACGTCCTAAATTATATTCAGCAAGTCATTTCTTAATCAGAAATTAGTGACGTAGAGGCACAGATATTTGGCACCGAGTTTATATAACTTTGCTCTGTATATATGAATTTAAAAAAATGTTTATAATTGCAATTTTTTATAGCAACATTCAGTCGAATTATATATATCAGTAATTTTAAGTATAGCATTACTTGGTATATATAATTAGTACCTAGTATGCTCAAATTCTTCTTGGGAGCTCCGAAAAGTCACTGAATTTAAAACATAGGTTTTTCAAACTCATACTATTTTGTTTACCACATTTTCAACTTTTAAAATCTACATGACTGACAAAAATTTTCCAAACCACAACATTTAAATTAACTCGTAACTACAGTTCTTACCTTTTTGTACCCAAAATCCAGTACTAATATAATTTCCATGAAATCTGTGAATAAGTTTCTATTATGTAATAAATTATTACATGGCATTACAAAATGACATGACATTGTAATACTTAACATAAACGATACATAATTTGGCTGAGTGGCTGTTTTTTTATAAAACTGAAAGTTGAAGAAGTATACTAACCAGCCACTACAACAGCTGCAACTTGGTCTTTTTATCAATAACAAAATACCTCCAGAGGAGTATATTAGGGGGAACGGCAGGAAACGTAGACGCTCCAATAAAAATTTTACGATTAAAACCTCGATTTATTGTGATAAAGCACACTTTAAATAAGAGAATTAGGTGAGGAAAATGGCCCTAAAAGCAACAGTTTTTTCAAAAATCGAATTTAAAAAAGCTTGATTTTCGACGGTTAAACGTTCGTGATTGGTTAATCAAGTTCGTTCGTGGGAGGTGCGTGTGCTCCTATACATAAGAGTCTTGCACTTTTACAATTAGACAGTAACTCTTACGCTATGGTAGGAATGCGTTCTCCTTTTTTATTTAATTTAAAAATTTAAAATTATTTAAAATACACTTCAGAAAAGGGTTACTTAAATTTAACGAACGGTAGTTACTTTTGCCCGTAGGTCCGGCTCTTGCCATGGTGATTTTGATGAAAATTGACTCTCAGCACCCTTCGGGCGCTTCGAGCCATTTTCATCAAAATGACAACTAATTTAAAAATATCCCGAGGCCCGTAGGTCAAGGAAAAGGTGAATCTTTGAGAGGTGAAACTCGTGAGAGTGGATTTTTAACGCACTGTAGTTGTGCGAAGAAAAATCGACTTAAAGCACCTCTCGCTGCGCTCGGGAGCTTTAAGCCATTTTTCTAGCACATGTACTATTCGGAAAGGTGGTTGTGCAAGGTAAAATCGACTTAAAGCACCTCTCGCTACGCTCGGGCGCTTTAAGCCATTTTACCAGCACTTTTAGGGTTGAAAACCATGATTTTCGTTCGAAGTGCTCTGTTACTGCATCGCAATGCGAGTGTCGCTCCCACTCTGCGCAAAGCTAAGACTATATCTGGGTGCACGTACCGACAGAATTAACCAATCCCGAGCGACTTTGCTTTAAAATTTACTGCAAAAATCGAAGTTTTTAAATTCGATTTTTGAAAAAACTGTTGGACTTAAGGCCATTTTCCTCACCTAATTCTCTTATTTAAAATATGCTCTTTCAGAATTCATCGAGGTTTCAATCGTAAAATTTGCATTTAATCGTCTACGTTTCTTACCTTTCACCAATTATTACATAAATATCAATTTTTTGCATGTACAAAATATACATATAGTTCACCCCGACATATAATAATCGTATAGTAATGTTTTTTTTAAATGTTTATTTCAATGATCATCAGTGTTTAATTATATTACTTATATTATTCTGATGACGAACGAAATAATCGTTTGAAAGCTCAATAAATCTTTTAATTAATTTTTAATTTATTAATAACTCGATATTTTGAAGTTTTAATATTATCTTATATTATACAGTATAATAATATGAATTTATTACGGTGAAACTTTATAGAATTAACACTTATGTAAAAGAATTTGTTTGACTTACCAAAACTTTGAGGTATCCAAGTTTGACTGTACTTATATTTTTTGTTTACATTAAGCAAAATTTTACCTTTGCTAACTGTTATTACATAAAAGTGATTCTTTACAGATATAGCGCCGACTTAGAATTGGATGATGCCGTCCACACTGCAATTCTAACTTTGAAAGAAAATTTTGAAGGCCAAATGACCGCCGATAACATTGAAGTAGGAATTTGTGATGCAGCAGGGTTTAGAAGATTAGATCCATCTCATGTTAAGGATTATTTAGCTAATATTCCATAAAGTATTGTGGACTTACTTTTTTTATATTAACAGTAAATATTCATTTCATGGTTTGAAGTTTCTCCATTTTTTAAAATAGTTCACTTTTTCTAATATGACCTCATTGTGAAAATTTTGCTCCATTTGAAAAATATAGGAGAAATATCACTTTGTTTTTTTAATTATTAAATACATTTAAATACCTATAAGATTTTAATTAATTTGTTTTGGAAAGGAAAATCAAAGTTAACTAATTTTAGTTTAATTGGAATTGAAAAGGAGCACTTGGCTTTAGATTTTTTTAGATTCAACTTTGCCTTTGATGGAATTTCTTGTAACGTTTGAAAATGGCCGTGATGACTGATCATAGAAAAAGGAAATCCGTTTTTGTCTTGTGGGTTCAAGTTTTACTAAACTTAACTTAACAATGTACTCGAATTAGATATCATTTTGTAATTTTTCTAAAAGAAATAGATAGATTCACGTTAACTTGCATATGACGACTAATATTTGACTGAGGTGAGATTTAACACATAGCATTTGGTTTTCTTTGTCATATTTAGAAAGTAACCATTAGAAAAGATACAGAAAGAAAAGAAGTACGTTGGGGTAACTTTGTTATTTAAATGAAATAAACTCAAAAATTCAGCCTCTTAAGTTTCCTAATCTTTTCGATTCTAATACCCTTATTATTGGCGTTTTACACTATCTATAGATGGCGCTGTAATTGAGAAATATGGACGACAGAGGTAGTACATCTGCTAAATTATACCAAAGATGTTAAACTACTTGGCGCTTCATAATATATGTAAAACGTCATTAACCTAACAGGGAACCCGCCCTTACCTCTTTGAATATTGAAATAGCTTGATTACCTCCATCAAATGGCCATTTTATCCCCAGATTAGGGAAACGCTGCATTAAGGGGAAAGTCTACTGTGACAAGAGAAAAAACAGGCCGATTTTCCGGATTTTTTTTCTAACAAAATTATGACTTGTAGTACATTAAATTAAATTAAACCGTCACCTTTATTATATATTCAAGTATTTGTAAAAAAAATTTCAAGTTGAAATATTTAAAATTGCCGTTATGGCACTCCTTCAACGCAGATCACATTTTCACATTTCGGTAATCTAAACTAAACAAAAAAAATATGGTTATCATCTACATAGTATTGACTCTCGCTTGTCGAGAGATTTTTTTGATATCGTTTTTTGTTTAATTGTTATAAACAATAATAACATCAAATTTGGGCAAAAAAAGTAGAAAAAAAGTTCAAAAATTTTTTTCTTGGCGCCAAAATTTTTTGTCAAAAAAATCTTTTGACAAACGAGAGCCAATACTATGTAGATGATAACCATTTTTTTTTTGTTTATTTTAGATTATCCAAACGTGAGATTTCATGTACACCGTTTGGGCACCAAAGAAAAAAACGGACCTGCGTCGAAGGAGTGCCACAACGGCAATTTTGAATATTTCGACTTGAAATTTTTTTTACAAATACTTGAATATATAATAAAGATGACGGTTTAATTTAATTTAATGTACGAGTTATATTTTGTTAGAAAAAAAATCCGGAAAATCAGCCTGTTTTTTCTCTTGTCACAGTAGACTTCCCAATCATCCTCTCAACTATCATTAGTAAGAATATTTGCATTAAATTTTTTTAAATAAAAAAATAGGATACCAAAGTACATCCAACAATCAACAAAATGAATTGCTGACAATTTAATTTTCAACTCAAATATGTAATGATGTGCTATAATGAAGCCTGGATCAAAATTGAAAATATGGAATGTTGATGACGTCCTACATAATGTTGAAGTTAATTAACTTGTGTAAAATGACAATAAGTTATTATTTTCCAATTTATGCAGAAGTATATTGTTCATATCAGTCGGTTTTTTCTTCTGAGAATTCTTGTTTCCTAGAATAATCCAAGTTAAAATAGTAATCATATAAACAGCAAATTTTCTACTTTGTGTATATTTGAGGAGCAGACATTCTATATGCAGTTTGTCCAATGTAGAAAATACAAAGTGCAGTTTGTTCAATACATTTTTTAGCTGTTTTGCAAAACCGCCAATCGAATATTTGCTTCATTTATGGATACTTCATAGCGTAATTTACACTGTGTTATTGCAAAAATTACTTTTTTAATAACTGATCATTTAAACCTGTGGTAGTTTTACTGCTCTCGTGAAAATTTCAGAAAATGGACATACTGCATATAGAATGTCTGCTCCTCATTTTCTTTAAATGTACTCTATACTTGTCTCAGTTACTAAATTTTTTCATTTTTTATCCAATCAATATTTATATCTAGCACTTGACTGAAAATTGAAAAGTTATAGATTGTCTTTGTCTGTTAAAACTTAGCTGTGTCTGTTTTGCTTTCTCTGATTTGTACTTTTTGTTGTGATTATGTAACTTGTAATCACTACAACATTGCTCCTTTTTTTACTGTTTATTTAATAATTTATTTTTCATACACATTTCATTTAGAAAATCCATTTGTTAATGTGAATCCCTTAATTCGTTTTCTTACTACTTTTTCTTTTTTCTCTTACGAAAGTGCTGTTCAGGTTACATTAGGACTGTGATACCAAACAAAGCTTATATAATAATAGATTGGTGTGCATTTTTGCTTTATTTTTTCCAGTTCTTTTATGTATATGTAAGTGTCTGCCTCCATTCTCTATATGGAAATAAGAATAACAAGTGAAATAAGTCACTTGATTCACACAAAAGTAGAAACCTTCTCGGAGGGTTAGTAAAGGTAAAATCGCCTCTTTTAAAATGTAGTTTTTAAATTTTTATAGTGGTGTCCTTGGCAACAATTATAGGGAATTATCTCGAAAGTAAAGGTATGGCAAAAAACTATGTAAGCAAAAGGTGATTATTTTCGTGCAGTATAACACACCACCATTGCTGTAAAAATGAACGGTGTGGCAGTAGGGTATTAAAGGAATAAATGCATAATTGAAGACCATAACTTTAAATGGGTCTAAATGTCAAAATTCAATACTAATAAAGTTATAGACGTTTTAAAGTGATCTGACTTATTGTCATCTTTTATAATGTTTTTATTATTTTTCTGTTATTGTATGATATATCTATATTCTTTTAAATATCATTAGGCTTGGTTCATAGACTGATTTGGTGAAAAACTATAATAAATTGTTTCTATTTTTGGTACTTTGACTCTTATGAAGTTATGGTCTTCAATTTAATTTTTTAATAAGTACATTTTACTTTAAATAACTCCCATAAAACCTTTTAACCAGTTAATGCATTGCTCCGTGACACGGGCACTCCCACGCCCGAAGTTTATTTGATTAACTTTGAACGTCCGCAATTAATCGTGCATTAAGGGGTTTATTACATACTTACTGCATTAAACCAATTTTAAGTTGAATTAAAATTAATGCTCTGTGAAATAAACTTAACCAAAGTGAATTACAATTGACGTTCTTTGAAATACAATTATTATTGAAGACATGAGTGGATGAATGTGTTGTCACAAAATAGAAATTCCGAGTAAATCTAATTTTACTGTTGTTTTGAGTATTTTTAGGGCTCCCACTCAATACTTATTATGTGATTAATACAAGAAGTTATTATTAATTTGCTAATATCGAACAAGCAATTTCAATTTAATATATATTTTTTAGATTTATTTGGCAATTCTTTGTGAATTGAAAGTGGAAAAAGTGTAGTAATAAACACAAAAATAGTTTATTAAAAAATAGTGTGCTGTACAATAAATATTTGGTATCAGAACTTAAAAAAATTTAGAAATGAAATATTATCTTTGATTTGCAACTTTTTAATTAGTTTTGGTACTATTTTAAATAAGTTACCTACTAAACAATAATTTGCAATTTTAAAAATTGGAGCTTTTGTATCATTATTAATCGCTATAATAGTTTTACTATCTCTTATTCCTACAATATGTTGATTGCTGCCAGATACTCCTATTGCTATGTACAAATCGGGAGCAATTATTATTCCATTTTGTCCAATTTCAATTTCCTTTGGTGCTAATCCTAAATTAACAGCTTCTCCGGTTGCACCCACTGCAGCATTTAAATGCTTTGCTAAATCGTATACTAAATTGAAATTTTTCAAAGTTTTTAATCCTTTTCCACCACAAACAACGATTTTAGATTCTTGTAAAGAAATTTTATTAAGTTGTTGGATTTCATTTGTTTCTATTGATTTTAAACCCAAATTGTAAACACTTGCCGGTACAGTTACTGGAGTTCCATTTTCTGAAATGGTAAAAATTTAATAGTAATTAATTAAATTCATGATGTTAGTGGTATATCTATTATTTTAAAACTTTAAGCAAAAAGTCAAAAAAAACTAATAAAATCTATACTTCAGGTATTTTTATAATTTTCATAAGTGGTACCGAAGGCTGAATAACAGTTGTTTAATTAATTATATATTATATTTATGTATAACCAAGTATTTGCAACTTAAGCCACTTCTTCGTCTTTCTTTCCTAAAGCTCGTAGTGGGTATGTAAAAGTATCTACAGATACAGGAGCCCTACAGTTTCATGTAGGCTTCCAACCGCCTACATGAAACTAACATAACCCGATCTAACATTGTGACATTTTGAATTGCAAAGAATTTCTCTTTTTATCTCCCGCACACCCTGTGTAAGGGAGGTATAGGAATCGTCCAAAAAATCGGATAGTGAGTTTTTGATGAATAAGCACGAATTAGGGTCACTATAACTCATTTTTAATATCTTTGCGATGATGTCTGTATCTATGGATGGCCGTATTGGCGATAACTCTTATAGGGTTTGGCTTAAGATTTTGAAACTTGGTATTTAATATCTGTACCTATTTGGTAAGAGTCCATTTGATTTTGGTAGGAATTCACAAACTGGAAGTTGTAGTTTACTTGAGAGCGAAATGGTTTTTTGTCAAAATTTTGATAATTTATATATGTTTATTATTATTTTACAAATAAAATGAAGGAAAATATCATTTGCTACATCATTTATCTAAAACTTTTTTCTCTATCTAATATCGTTTAAAAGTTATAGAACAATAAAATTAACTGCATATTACTGATGACGTCACCGTTATTTATCTTTGTCAACTTAAGTTTAGGGTACTGTGTTTGCTCGAGTGCGGGAGGTTATGTGCTGGCCACATCAGATTTTTAAACAAAGGCCACGCTTTGAAGTTAACTTTTTTTGCAAGAACAGCGGACAAATCCTTGTCCCGATCCAACGGAACTTTTTTGCTCTGCAGTTCTTAACTTAAATTTAACTTTTGTTCAGAATTGCATTAGGTAGTAATGGAAAACAAACTTTACGGTTCTTAACGATTTGATAACGAAAAGTTACCAAATGGGGGGGGGGTTAAGCTCAATTCCTATGTATTCGTTTGTACGTTTATCCGATCATCCAGGAGCGCTCTCATTGGTCCAGTTACTTTGAAAGTGACAATGACAAAAAAAATTAAAGTGCCAGATGAGGAAATTTGCCTGAGAACTGTAGCGCAAAAAGCTGCCGTTGGATCTGGACAAGGGCTTGTCCGCTGTTTTTGCAAAAAAAATTGCACTTCAAAGCGTTGCCTTTGTTTAAAAAGGGAAATTCTTTACAATTCAAAATGTCACAACAGCATGCCATGTGGCAATAAGTAGAATATTAATAATGTATAAAATAATTGCTTAATAAAACAATTTTTATCTTAAATCTACTTTTACTTTAATTCTAGTTTTAACTAAACTTATACCAGTTAAAACTAGAATTTACTAGTTTTATCGGGTTTTAACTGATTTCGGGTTTTAACTGTAACATATACACTTCAATTACAGAGAAATAATATGGGCTTAGATGTTGTTAGCATCTGGTGAGGGAAACATAGTCGAAAAAATTCTCGTGTATTTTGTTGGAATTTAATCTTACGACTACGACATAGCGTCAGCCTACGACCGTGCTCACATCAACAGTCGTACAATTGCTCCTGAATAAGGATGAAAGCCGAACAACTATGGCAATCATCACATACTATGCGGCTGAATATCTCCAGTGCCATCTAGATATAATATATGTACATACGTTATTATTGTAAAATTGAACGTTAATAAATAACTGGAGGCTGCTTTATAATGAGACGACAATATGCCTACTGCATTTTCTCACCTCTATTAATTTTCCAATTAGAAAACGATTCTTCTATTTTTTTCAGGCGAAGCATCTTCTTAACATCATGTTTTTGTGATGTAAATAATATTTTTTGCAATTCGATTTGTTTGTTTATTGCTGCTAACCTCGTATGAATCCTTTGGTTTTCTAAAAATGCAAAATTAATAACAAGAAATTATTTATGCAAAAATTCTTCGAACAAATTAAAAACACTTTAAAATATTCCTACCCTTATAATTAACGTTACTTACTCACCTTGATCAACACATGGTTGAAAATTAGTTCCTCGAATTGTAATTGCTTTTACTGGTTCAGTTACTTTTAAAGTAACTAGTGCACTACCTGCATACATTGGTCTCACAAACACATCAGAACTTTCGATTTTTATTACATCTGTTATGGCTGGTATATTAAGTTTGGCAGCTACTCTGGGAATTACAGCTCTTCCAATTGCATCCGTTCCTGCAATTATATGACTAAATTCATGTTTTTTTTGCAACGATGAAACTAAAGCTGCTAAATTTTCTTCTGGAAAACCTTCAAAAGCTTTGTTTTCGGCTACCAACACATTTTTGATGTTCATTGTCTTGGTATTAGCAATGGATCGTGTAACGCAAGAACATTCAGATCCAGCGACCAATAGTGTAATATCGTCATTTATTACCTTTACGGCGGATAAAATGCTTTGTGTGGCAGGAGTAAGAGTCAAATTATTATGACCAGCTATAACAAGAATGCTATTGAGGCGCTTTAAAATTAAAATAAACTTATATTTTAAGAAATTTTGTTGAATACCAAAATACATTTTGAAATGCCAATTATTAAATTGTACTAATGTCAAAAATAACACATAAACAAATACAGATTGTTGCAAAATTCCCTGAAAATGCGATGCATTTAGCTCGAGGTTTCAGTTAAAGAAACACATTGTATGACTCTGAATAAAAGCTAAACAGAGTTTCTGCTTAACTAAAAGGTTGGTTTGGCTAAAATAAATAGGGTTTGAACAAAAGATGAATACTGATCGCACTTCTGTCGGTTCTACGTAGCCTATCGACCGTTAGTACAAATACAAATATCCATATTGTAAAAATGGGACATTTACAATTTTGTTGTTTCCAGTCATCTTATTAATTTGTGGTGAAACCAGCCACTTTTTGAGGTTCTGATTTTTAAAACTTTAAAGGCTTTCCCACTGTCTTTCTAACCATTTCTTCTCACCACTATCAGGGGTGAATAGAAAATTCGCAGAAAAGAAAAAACGGCCCATGTCCTATTGAACAAAAGGCTTTGGACAGAGTAGAAGAATGAATTAAATTGCTCCAACCACCTGAACCGAACATTGGCGCTTATTTTTTTTTTAATATTTGTTGACTTGCTGATTTTGTTTTATTATTTTAGTAATATGTCTAAACGATTTAATAGCGAGTTTTCTTGCTGGCCCAATGTTTAAACGGCGAATTATTAGTTACTTTTCTTTTTTTTTGTGATTTAATAAAACGACTTTTTGCTTTCTTCTTAGTTTTAGTGAATACCAAGTTTCTGGTAGAGATGAATGAGGGACGGGACGGGATATCCCGCGGGATATTTTTTTCGTCCCGATATTTTGAATATTTAGTCTTGCGCGGGACATTTTGTTAACTCAGGACGAGATCCCGCAGTCCCGCATTTGATTTATTTTATACAATGCAGCCCGAATGAACTTTTCTGATAAAATAAGTTAAGTTATGAAATAGAAGGGAAAAACTCTCGTCCCGCGCAGGACTGAGTTGATAAAATGAGTCATTCATCCCTAGTTTCTGAACAGTATTTTGATGGGACACTACATACAGAGTACTAAAAATGTTTCAAACTAATTGGAGATCAATGGTATTAGGTACAGACGTATATAGAGGACCACAAAATTAATTGCAAAGTTTTTAAATACTCGTATTTTGATATTTTCTATCTGCGAGAATTTTTATGTTTTAGTTATATTGAAATTTTTAGCAAATCGTTAATATGATTTATTCATATCTCTCGTTGATTGAAGTAACATGGCAGTGTCAAGATTGACATTTAAAATAATTAACTTTATAGGTATTGTGGGTCTAAAATGAAATTATCTGCAGATTCGAATTTAACTGTCAGTTTTTATGATACCTATATATTCAAATTGTTGAAACATCTAGAAAGCGTCCTTCAATTTCTATTGTTTCAACTACTTTTTCTTTTTACTAAATTTAATTATTATGTCAATATAATGATGCGCATAATTATTTATCGTTTTTTAATATTATGTTCATCTATGGTTGTACTATGTAGCCGAAATAGTCGCACATACTAAATAAATTATTTGAAAGAAGAAAGCAAATTGTTTATTTATTTGATTAAAATAATAAATATTATTTAATTAAAAAATATTGCATAGTTAAGAAGGTATAATACATAACATAATACCTACATACAATAAATAAATATATTTAAATAAGACACAGGTTCAACATTATTTCTAGGCTTCACTTTTTTGCAAATGCAATTAATTAATCTTCTTCTGAAATGTGCCCTCACTATAACTGAGATTTGTGGTATTAAATATGCGCATTTATTAACTTAAATGAATTAATCTAGAAAATTCATTTCTGTACAATCAAGAATATTAGAATGAAAAATAAGTATTCATTTAAATGTTTAATTACAATGTAAATTGTAGATTTTGTATTTCTGATTTATTAAATAAATACTAAACTAAATGTAATTAATGTTTCTAAATTTCAATTTAAAATTTAATTACGATTTAGCTTAACTCCTATTGTCTAATGTAATAATATTGATTAATGAATGTGAAAAGGTTATACAGTTTAACATTACTGATATCAATATTAAATAATCTCTTTACATTGTTAGAACGATGAAAGTAAGAAGGTGCTGGTGCATTGTTTTATATACTTTACATTTTACAATAGGGTACTTGCAACCATTGTTATAAAATATACACAAATAGGTACGTGTATTTATACAGTAAATTATACACATTTTACTCTAATATACAAACATGGGCAGCTTTTCATCCCTTACTGAAGATATTTTATTATTAAAATAAATTATTTTTGAGTTTTGGTTTCAACAAAATGGACAACATTTCAATTGTACTGAAACTGCTGCTTTCAGAGTGATGTCAGGTTTACCGGCTCTGCCTTACCAAGGTAAATAATATCATGACAAACAAAGCTGTCTACCGGAGATATATTTAAATGGAAAGATCGAAGTAGGTAAACCGAATCCAATACCAGCGTTTACTATGTGAATACTTTTAGATCGACCTAAGTTAGATCGAGTTAAAGACGTGGGCTAAAAGGTTGGATCAACTTTAAAATTGAATGTAGACGCCTTAGCTCTAACTAAGCGCTCGATCAGGTCAACCGATTGGTTTGGAACACTGCTTTCAGCTCAAACCATGGAAAATAATTATAAGTAATGTGAATCAGCTCTGCATTGATTAAGTTCACTAAAAATGGCACATGAGAGCCGAGAAACAATTTTTCTTTTTTCAAAAAGAAACAAAATTACGAGCAAAATGTCATCAAAATATAAAAATAGAATATTCCCAACAATAATATAAATGTTATCTGTATAGTATAGGTAGTTGATTTCAATTCGTCTGGTGAAAATAAACTTAACTACTGATGTTGTTACTAAATATACCACGGTATTCTCAACGGTATAATTATGAAATATTATATAGCCTCAAGAATACCCTTATACCATAATTACTTCATAGCTCTGAAAGTTGCAAATTAGTCGTTTGAGAATGTCATATAATAACGAAGAGGTTTTTGAATATACTTCCACATTATGAAGTATTTTATACATAATATATTATATTATGTATAAAAGAGTTGTGAGCATTTGTTGTTTTTTCTAAAATACAGATTTAGTAAGTTTTCTAGATATCATCTTATTACAATTTTATCAAGAAATTGGCTCATATTTATGTAACGTCTCTATTTTTCTTTTTAAGATAAAATGTATCTAGTCACTCACTTTCGGAGGTAGGCGTGAAGTCGGAAGAATTTATAATAAATTTGAGATACTCTGTAATACCCCATAAAAAAATAAATATAAGATATTAATAAAAGTGGTACTATATTCAGACCTTTAGAAACAGTTTTAATTAGTAAGGTGTCGAGAAGTCCATGAAAAATATAAAGGCAAACATTGCTTATCACTGATTTGGTCTATTATTATTATACGTGTTGTTCATAATTAAGAAATCATCAGGTGAAAATTTAAAATCCTACAATTTAGCTTCCATTCTATAACATAGCACCACGAAAATTTTAAGGGTCATAATTTGCGAACTTAGTTTAGCATATGTTGAGGTAAGCTTATTGTATTAACTACTGGAATAATCTAATATTTTCATCGATCAAACACATCTCTGATTAAATATAGACATTAATGATTTATTTTTATAAAACTTTACATTTTAAGTTTAACCTTTTTGAATAACTTTAAAATTTAATAACAAAGATTACACAGGTCAACAAAATCAAAAAAAAAATTTGGTGCCGAGATAATGTTAGTTGTTTTGTGTTAGGGGTGCATTGGCAACACTAAAAATATTTTTTATTTTTTTTTCCTACGTGTCATTTTGGATCTACCCTCAGTTTTAAATATTGGCTGTAATCAGTACTTGCGTTTGCACAATTTGCTTTCTTATCGATACATTTCTAAAAATAAAATGATTTTATATCATGTCTTCATCGCGAAGAAGTTGTTTCAATGATCCAAATGTGTTTTGTTACATTTGTGGTGAATACACAGTTAAAAAGTTCAGAAAACCTATAACAGATTTTATAAAAAGTACTTATTTTTCTTACTTTAAGTCGGAAATTGTGGATGAATACAAGCCGTGGATACCCCAAATTGTTTGTAAAATGTGATGTGAACACTTGAGACAGTGAATCAATGGCTAAAGAAGTCGTATGAGGTTTGGAGTTCCCATGCAATGGAAAGAATAAAAAATCACTTCGATAACTGTTGTTTCTGCTGTGTTAATTTACGCGATGTTAACGTTAAAAAAATTAAAAAAAAAAAATTTAAAATTTTACTAACAGCATTAAAAGTTTTAGGAAACTGCAGGAAAAGAATAAAAATTTAACTGTCCTTAAAGATAGCGTAAAGATCAAGAAATTTACTAAAGAACATCCTGAATTAATAATAGTACGTGCGGATAAGGGAAACACTACTGTTATTATGAATAAGAATGAATATAAACAAAAAATGGATGAACTAGTTAATGATCGTACAACTTATAAATTAATAAACAAAGATCCCACTAATAACTTGCAGATTAAAAATAATCAAATTATTTCAGATTTTACTAAATGCAAATATATTACCGACTCTTTTCCCAGTTCCTTGAAAATTTGTAGCGCTATTCCACCTAGAATCTATGGACTTCCAAAAATCCATAAAGTTGGGAATCCACTTCGTCCAATCGTGGCCAGCAATAAATCTCCAACCTATAAGCTATCTAAATTTCTTTCAAATACAATTTCTAAAATTTTAGGCAAAACGAACTACCACACCAAAGACTCGTGGTCGTTTATTGAAGAATTAAAAGAATTTAACGTCCCAGATAATTATATCCTTATTTCACTGGACGTTAAATCTTTATTTACCAATATACCGGTTGACCTGGCTATCACGGCAGTTAAGGACAAATGGAATGAAGTTAAAGATTTCACTAATATCCCCAAAGACAAATTTTTGAATGCTCTTAGGTTATGCTTGGACACGACCTATTTCCAATATGAAGGCAATTTATACCAACAAATATTTGGTACTGCAATGGGTAGTCCTATTTCTGCCACCATCTCCAATCTGGTAATGGAAATCTTGGAAAATGACCGGATTTCGTCCCTCCCTTTCCAACTCCCGTTTTTCAAACGATACGTGGACGACATCATTACCGCAATCCCTATCGACAAAGAGGACTTTATCGTCGAACATTTTAACAAATTCCATCAAAGATTGCAATTTACTTTAGAGAAAGAAATAAATAATGCCATAACCTTTTTAGATGTCAAATTGATTCATCAAGGAAATACTATTAAATACATGTGGACGCAGAAACCTACTTGGTCCGGTAGATATCTGAATTATAATTCCTACCACCATAAGAGCCATAAAATTGGGACAGCAATTGGACTTATCGACAGAGCTCTTAAATTAACGCATGGCGATTTCAGAAAGGATACTCTGAATATCGCAAAGCAAACTTTGATAAGCAATAACTATCCCTATCCACTTATAGTTAAATTAATCAAAGACCTTGTTAACAGATTATACAATGGGCATATGGCAAGAAGAGAAATTTATAACAAATATTTGGTGATTCCATTTGTTAGTGGGTTAAGTGAACAAATCAAAAGAAGTCTAAAAGAACACAATATTGAAACCACCTTCAAGTCTCCTAACAACATTGGTCTCTTATATACCAAACTTAAAGATCCTATCCCTTTTGAGAAAAAATCTGACCTTATATATCAAGTGGACTGTACAAATTGTAACTTGGTGTACATTGGACAAACCAACCAATGGTTGAAGAAAAGAATTGGTGGTCACATCTCAATCATCAGATGTAATAAGCCCAAATCAACGGCCATCGCCAAACATATCTTGGTAGATGGACATACTGCGGACTTCAAAAACACCAAAATCATCAAGTCTGTTCCAAATTATAAAGATCGGCTGGTACATGAAATGATTTGTATAAAGAAGACCAACAACACAATGAACCGGCAAACTGATATTGATGGCTTAAGCAACATTTACAGCCAATTACTCCTTTAAGTTTTTTACGTATTGGAGTTAGGTTTTCTTTCTTTGCCGGAACACAATTTAGGTTTTTCCTAACTCACGGTCCTAGATTTTATCTAGTTACCGTTCAAATGACAATACTTGTTCTTGTTTCCATGACTTGTTTACATTACATTTGTATATTATTCTGATGACGAACGATATATCGTTTGAAAGCTAAATAAATCTTTTAACAATTTTTAATTTAATAATAACTCGATATTTTGAAGTTTTATATTATCTAATATCAACGAGTTAATAATTTATATATTTAGACCAGTATTATAATTGTGGAATTACTATTCTAGATTAAATATTTAATATCTACTAGAAGTCTATTTAAAAACTAATACGAAAAATAATAAAATCAAAGAACACCTCACCGGATTACATGTTTCGATTTCATTTACGATCTTACTTGTTAAATTGATTTTTTCAGACCTATATTGGTTTAATGAAATTATAAATTTCAAAAATTACTCTGAAACTTTGATATTAACTGTACGATGACTTTGTGATAATGAAATATATAAGTTTGCAGGCGGTCCTTTTATTTATGGTATCAAGACTTGCAAGTTTGCCAACCTCAAGCAAATTGATAAATGATTCTCTTTGTTATATTGTATAAATTGTTTAATTTGTATAAATTTTTTTAATTTGTATAAATTGGTATCTACGGGTATGACCTATTCTTCAATTATAATCTTTGTTACTATTAGTTTAAGGTTGACTAAACAGTTTTAAGAATTTAGAATTTTAAAACATAATTTATCAATTTTAAAATTTTTATTTTGGTGAATTTGTGATGAACAATATATTAACAATTACTGTTCTTTTGATTAGAAACCGATTGATTATGTTAGTCAGAAAGAAGATCGGTGAGGAAACCATGGTTTTATGCCTGGCTGACGACTATATTTTGAGTAGGTTAGATACACTTACACTGTAATTTATATTGTATTCATAATCTTCTTCAAAACAAAGTACTATATCGACTTTAAACTCCCGATCCAAAAATCCAACTTTGTTTCAATTATAACGCAGGATCAATTTGACGGCTAGCTGCTCATAGTATAAGCGAGGGCGAGGTGTAATTTACTCTTACAGTAAATTTACATTATGCACTACCATAATATTATTTAAATGTAGCATGTAACAGTACCTATATTTAATCATAACTGATGGCTACATTCAATGGTGTCAGAAGCTGTTCAAATCTATACATTTATCTATCTTTATATTGCAGCATAAAGATCCAACATATTATATCGATTTCTATAGTGAGCTTATCGTTAAACATGGGCGTAAAATGATTACAGAAACGCCGGAAACTGCAACAGGAACATAGATTAACTAGACAGATTATATTTTTATCAAACAAATTTAATAATATAGTTTTAGGTAAAGATTATACTGATAGTATGCATTTATAAACAATTATATCTACCTATTGTTAAAATTGCAGACAATGAAATTTATTAATTACAAAAATATTAGTTATAGAAAACTATGCTGTTGTTTACATGATAGGTTTCAGGGGATCAATATGGAAAGCTATTTTTCAGAAACAAATAATAAAATACAATTTATTTTGTTATCTCTAAACCAATCCAAATTTGATGAAGAACCCTACTGGATGATACATCAAATTTAAGCTGTGAGTAAGTGCTATCTTTTGATTTAAAGAAAATTAAAATCGATGAAAAAATTTCTAATTATGACGCATTGGGTTGAGAAGTTTTATAATGATCTTTAAGTAATATTAAATAGAAGAGATGAGGTGTGTGCGAAGCTTTACGCGAAAAAAATTATTATGCACCGAGTACGGGGGACTTCGAGTCTCAAACTCCCTTTGAGAATTTCCAGGAAAGGAATTTCCGTCCATTTTTAGCAAATAAAGTGTGAAAAGAAACAAAAATTTGAAACATATTTTTTTTTAACTCTATACAATTTAACACAAATTTCTAACTATTAATTTAAAACTGTTCGACCTTTAAAAATTTAAAAAGAATTATTGGGGATTCTTGGATTACCATACTTTAAAATGTATACTTACTTACTTCCGATGACCAAATAGCTCTTTCAGAGCTCTAGCTTCCTCAATAATGCCTTTCCATTTGTTGCAATTCATCGCTCATTTCTCCCAGTTATCTCTCTTGTCAATCTGGGTCAAGTCTCGCACTATGTTATCTTTCAATCTTTAAAATGTATGGTTAGGATTAATATTTAAAATCAAAAAATATCATACATTTCCAAAGAGGGCAAAAACCACAACAGGGTATTTCGTGATTGAGGACGTCAGAAAACTTTTGCCTAGGGTCATTATGAAAGGTTGATCCGGTCTTGGTAGAAACTACTGAATTGTTTCAAATCATTAAAACAATAAATCCTGGATTAAACGTCGCCTGATGTAAATAATGATTTACCGTGAATAGCAAAATAGATGGAAAAATTAAAATTTTGTTATAACTATTTTTGCTTTCTTTGCAAAGATTTTTCCTTGTGAAACAGAGTTCATTCTTTTTAAGATGGCTCAACTACTTACAGGGCACGACAAATTTCTTATGAGATTGGTAAAGAACTCTAACGATTTGTGTCTTTCATATATTGGATCGAATATAACCGGTGGTCTTTCTTCTGGGTTTGATAATCCAACCCTTATCAATCCCCTCTTTTAAATTAAATGAATTATATTATAAACTATCATTTTTTGTATCTTTTTATTGAATTGAAAACGACTAAAAACTCGCCTAATACCTATATCAATAGATTTGATAATCTTTTCAATGATGACTCTTCTCTGGATTTTTTTGATATTTTTGGTTGATACTTTTTATTAGTTTTTTTCCCTCCCTTTAATTGGATAGTCTCGGTTTCTTCTTGTTAATCTCTTGGTTATTTTAATTTTTATTTTTGTACACGTTTCCTTGTTCGAATGGTTATTTCTTTCGTTTCGGTGGTATGAATTTTAGTGTCTTGTTAACCTATTTATTATGTTACGTATGGCATCTCTTCAATCAATTTAAGCTGACATTCTGTGAAGTTTACTTCACACTGGGTTTTATGAAATCCTCCTAATCCTTGTCTGAATCGCTATTTCTCGTTTTGAAATATATTATTTTAATACGGATAATACGATATTGTAACCAATTTGTTGTATTAAATTTTGTGTTTGTAATTTACTTTATTATACACCTTATAAAAGTAGCACTCCGAAAAGTCACCATAATATATTTATAACTTCAAATGAAACTAAATTCGCTATATTGTTTCAACATGTTTTCTTTAATTTGTCTATAACTTTTAACACATTTACTTACTTTTGCCATAAATGTAAGGGAGATCAGATCAACAAGACCATTAAGGGGGGACAACACAGTAAGGTTTTTAAAAATTTGATTTTTTTTTTATTTCCCACATCGAAAGATACATATTTAAAGAATGTTTTCTCAAAATATCAGAAAGAAAATCGTAAAATTGGCCAAGTTGTAGTGTTGTTTTGCGCCTGGGTTGCAACTACAAACATAGGTATAGGTATGATAACTAAACATCTGCACATTTTTAGCACCTCGATTTCTTTTTAATTGTACTAATTGTAACATGATACAAAACAATTTTTCTAAAAAAAACAATAACATTTAATTTTTACTGTATTGTGCTAGAAATTAACAAATGTAAAGCAATAAAATTCATGGATTAGTTAAATTTATTACCCATGAAATATTAATTTTATGGTTCCCAATAAGTGTCATAGAAAACAAAACTAAAACCTTCTTTGAGTTTTAGGATACTAAATATTAAAAAGTGTAAACATTTAACTCTTTAATTACACAAATATTGCACTAAAATTGATATGCAACGTATAGACGTAGTTGAATGCGCGCACACCTGAGGGTAGTTTGAAGACTATACGAGGGTATGACGGCAAAAACTACAATTCCTTTGCATGTGAGGAGTTATTATATGGTCCAGGTATAGCTGATTAGGGGTTAGTAAGGTATTTTTATTTTTTATTAATGAGTAATCCGCAACCAAAACTTTAGAAGCGAATATCTCAAAACTACAAATTTTTACCTGGTTGACAGCAAAACAACAAAACTATACATCCGATTTATATGATTTAAAAAACATTTTGTTCACAATATTCGTCGCTTCAGTTCGACGGGAGCTTTTTTTAATTTATCACTTCGTTTAGTTTCTAGGTACAAAAAAGACTCATAAAAAGTGCTTTATTTGAAATTTTTTTTTTAAAGTTTTGAAATTTTGTGATTTTTTTAGATATCAAAATTTCCTCCCGTCGAACTGAAGCCATGAGTATGTACTTTAAGATATTTTTTGAAATTTTGATTTCGAACTAACCATATGGCCGATTTGCTGTCAACCAGCCACCTACGTTTTTTTTAAAGAGCAAACTTTTACGTCCTGTACACTCGGTATATGGACTACAAACAAGCCGAAAAAATTTTTTAATTATATATAATATAATGAATTATATGTATGTAAAATTTGAAAATGATTCGTTTTGTACTTTTTCTGTAAAAAAATTCCTAAAATACCTCTGTTTTTCAAGCTGTTACTGTGTTGTCCCCCCTTAAGTAACTAAAACTATCTCTAAAAATTTAAAATTATTAAATAGTAGTTTTCTAGCAACTTCGACATTTAGTAGGTTACTAAATAAAAATTGAAACAGCGTAAAAAAAAAGTTCTGGGGATTTTTTATTTATATATTATATTATATTATATTACAGCTCTACAGACCTAGAAGGCCCATGGCTTCATTCCCTGTCTACCTTCACCTGTCTTGTAAACTCTCGTGTGTGACGCAGCCGTATCAACGGTAATGACGTCGACACAAACATCAGGGATCACCACAGGAGTGTAGATGCCCACCGGAAGGCCGAGCCAAGAAATTCTGTGCAATCCGCGATTTGAACCCAGAATTTTCGCTCTATACTCAACCAGCGATCACATCACTCCACTGCTGTGGCTCGGCTTTTTATTTATATAATATTTTATAATTCATATAAGACATCGATTTTTTTCTAATAATCAATTTATTTGTGGGCGATAGGGTATTCCACACAAATTTCGATTGATAAATTTATTAAAATATAACGTAACGAATAACAAATAACAAAATAACAAATAACGAAAACAAACGCGCAGTTAACCAAAACAAACTTGGAGTCCTGGATCCTTTGAACTACCTCGATCGACTTGAACTAACTTTCTTGCGTTGAACTAATTTGGTGTGCTTGACTGTCTTGACCACAACTCTTGAACCTCCAATCACCACTCAACTACCTTCTTATCGTTCAGGTGGTTACGGACTTGAATGCCGAACGTGTTGCCAACCTGAGCAAGAAAAAGGCGCCAATATTTTTGAATTTAAAGTAGGATCGCCACATTACTCCCCCTCCAGTGATGTAGTCACGATAAACCTCGATGGTAACTTGATTACTCTACCGGATCTAGCCGTTGAATCGTTGCGTGGAGGATGTTAGTTTTGAACGCCACCTTGGAGCTGAGATGGAATAGATTCAGATTAACTTTGAAATAGAGTGACGGATGCTGAACCTTGAACCGTGAAGTGAACGACTGTGATTGAGTAGAATACACAGTTTGTGATACACTTGCAACAGGTGGAGTGAACGACTGCGATTGAGTAGAATACACAGTTTGTGATACACTTGCAACAGGTGGAGTGAACGACTGCGATTGCGTATAATACACAGTTTGAGATACACTTGCCTGTGTTGAAGTGAACGACTGTGATTGTGTGTAATACACAGTTTTAGATACACTTGCCTGTGTTGAAGTGAACGACTGTGATTGTGTATAATACACAGTTTTAGATACACTTAGAACAGGTTGCAGAAAGGCTTGAGGTGTAAAATACTTAGTTTGTTGTTGAACTTGGCCTTGAATTGGAGATACAATCTTGCAGCTTATCGAAGTGAAGAATACAAAGATTGAACGAAAGGCGTGGAATTTGAGTTGCAGATACTGAACCGTGAGTTCGTGAAGCGTACATAGCAGGTTGCGATTGTAAAGTTTGAATCGAATGTTGTGAAGAATATCCTGATGTTTGATTCAAAAAATTGAGTTTAAAATTGAGAATTTACCAATGGCGGAGTAGTCGAATGTTGAATGGTGGTAGTTTTACTCATCTGGGCAGTTATTAGGTTGCTTGAAATAGCAGTGTAATCCTGACGAATTGCTGAAGACAAGGATGGTGAAACTGCAGCTTCTGGAGAGTGTTGTTGGTTAGCGAGTGATGATTCCAATGGGAGTGAGGTACAGCCGAACTTGCTAAGACTGCTTGTGACATGCCTGGTGTTGGTGGTGATCAAGACTGGAAAGCGTTGGTTCTTAGTTGTCGGTGGGTTAGAAGCCATGTCGCCGAGAAAGATTACATGGTCGATAGAGCTTTCAGAAAGTCAACGGTTGTTCCTCTGAGTTTGTCATCTTGGTTACGTTCCACGTGGTCGAACGAATTTGTGGTTATACTTTCAAAAACGTGGCAAAAAACGTGGTTGACCAGAACCGAAAACAGATATCTCAGATTAATGTGGTTATATTTTGCTTACTTGTTTTTTGTTGATGTCCTCGTGTAACGCAACGTTGAGTTCTTCTGTAGGGGTCACCAGTGTGGGCGATAGGGTATTCCACACAAATTTCGATTGATAAATTTATTAAAATATAACGTAACGAATAACAAATAACAAAATAACAAATAACGAAAACAAACGCGCAGTTAACCAAAACAAACTTGGAGTCCTGGATCCTTTGAACTACCTCGATCGACTTGAACTAACTTTCTTGCGTTGAACTAATTTGGTGTGCTTGACTGTCTTGACCACAACTCTTGAACCTCCAATCACCACTCAACTACCTTCTTATCGTTCAGGTGGTTACGGACTTGAATGCCGAACGTGTTGCCAACCTGAGCAAGAAAAAGGCGCCAATATTTTTGAATTTAAAGTAGGATCGCCACATATTATTTATGAGTAAATGATCTTTTTTTAACCAATTATATCTAACATTTCTTTTATTTTTGGCTATTTTTAGATTCTTATGGTAATTATAACTGACTTTTTAAATCTTCAAAGTGTAATTTCAAATAAAAAATTGTTTATGCAAGAAAACTGCAAGCAAAAATTAAACTCGTATTTAATGCAGTAGATTAGAAAAAAACAAGTAAGAAACAAAGAAATTGTGAGCGGTGAAAATATTTTACAACAATACTAAAATAAGACTGGAACAGTTTAACTTCACTTATAATATTCATCTATTTTAGTCAGAAGTAAATCCTTGGAATGTGTTTTAAGATTAATTACCAGTAAATAATTTTAATTTAATATCATATTAAATTGAAAATTGTACAGATTCAAATTTATCAAACCTTGAAACGGGAATCTTTTGTGCATTGCAACAATAATAATGCATAATATAATTGTTTGGGGTAGATGATTTCCAACAATTGAATATATTCGATAATGCGTCAGTGAATCAATTACACTTACCTATATGTAAGTATTCAAATGTCAGATTGGTATTTGAGTTCGTCGAATCATATAACTCAAGGGAACAATGGCAAGTCGAGAAATGTAGCAGAATCTCTTTGTCTTCATGCCCTTTAATGTCACACCGTACATAATCATATTCGAATTATTACAGGCATTAATTTCAAATGAAGCAAAGGCGGCTAGATATCGGATGCCACTAACCTGCTTTAACTTTATACTTGAATATTTATGGTTCAAGTATAGAGCTAATCTAACTGCTAATGGATAATATAACTTTTGTAGGTATGTGTTTTGTTGTTCCAAGTTCCAGTAATTCTGAATATTTCTATAAATTTTTGTATATTATAACGTTAATATACAACAAAAATCCATTAACAGTGTTTTCCCAAGTTGTAATGCTCTGGGTACAACTGTTTAAAAATAAAGTGTCCGTGATATGAAATCCACGTTAAAGTGTAGGTTCTAAACTTTGAAAGTACGCCACAGACATAAAGAAACCTTGAATTATTTTAATTTCTTTTATTCATTTTATCAACAAAATAACGACGGTAATATACAATATAAAAATGCAAATTACGTAATAGTGTTTGCCACAGATTATACAACTCCTACGATTTCATATTCGTCGTGTCCAATAGATAGGTTGATAGTTACATCTTTATTGACAAAATATTTTGTTGCATTAACAAATACTCGCCAATCATATTCAGGAAATTTTTCTTCAAACAAATTATGCACTATAGGTGCTCTGTCATTCGTATCAACTTTATAAGCTTTCTTGAGTAATTCTGTACATGTTCTCTGCATTTTGGACGACATTTTAGTACTGCCTTTAACAACAACCTTAAATAATTGTTGTAAATTAAAAGAGAAACAAATTGATTAAAATATGGTATAAAAATAATTTTTACCTTTTGAGGATATAAAATAGTGGTAGTATTTCGCTTAATGTTTCCATTATCAAAGTATTGCAAAACTTGTACAGTTGCAATATTTTCAGTCATATCCATTGTATCGCTTACTTCTCGATTTAGACCTCTTTCAAATCCACTAGTACGAATGACTATATTTTCAGCGGCCGAATGTTCTTTTTCCTAGACGAATATTCAGATTGTGTAAGAAAAATATAAAAAATTTTTTTTCAAGGCTTTGAAGCTATGTTTAAGACGAAAGTGTATGTGACTATTAAAAATTTTTTAGTTTAGCAAAATTTTTGTTTTTTTAGACATTTAACCTAATGCGGCATTTTTTATTTGGGTTTTTGCAGTCGAATTTCGTGCTTATGGGTTGTTTCTGTAGTTCTGGACTTTTCCATTTATGACGCAATATAACCACTTCTTTTTTAAAGTTTTCATACTCCATTTTATGAGGTGAATTATTCCTCTAATCTGATCCGGAGAAGACGGGTTTTCCGCGATGACTAAATACGTCGCGACGTATTTACGTTACACGTAATGGCCAACACAGCTTCAAAGCATTAGGCTTTAATTTTTTGGAACGTGTTATTGTTGCATCAAAATTTTGGTTAAATTTTTTTTTAGATCATGCTACTGATTTGACATCTGTAAACAGATGTATTTACTTATAAAAAATCAATTGAAGTAAAACAGGACTTTTCTAGTCCGATCGAGTTAATTTGAAATCTAAATCAATATATTTAATAATATTTAATAAAATTGAATGCATACCAGTGCTTTTGTGGAAAATCTTTTGATTTTATAACCAGCATCGGTTCTTTTCTTTTGCAGCAATGACAATAAAACAGCTCTATCTTCTGCTTCAACAACAAGTTGTTCAATTGTTTTCTTAGATAGACTAGTAAAATTGAAAACTTTATTGGGATTTTTCTAAAAATAAATAATTATTTGAAATGATTAAAAAAATTATTACAACTTTTACGTCAACGTTGGTCGAAAAGACTGCAGTTTCCTTATATTCTGGTGAACCATTCTCAAAGTGCTTTGTACGTGATAAAACAACACTGAAATCAATTTCGCTAGTTTTTGCCAGAGATTCAATATAATCGACAATAGTGGAATTTTCAACTAAATTAAAAATATTTGCCGAACTTCCTGAAGAAGTGGTGTCCTAAAATAATTTATATTTATATATTGCAATATTATTACAGTGCAGTTTTATTTACATCTTGAGACCAAATTTGTGCAAAATTTAGCCAAAGAAACACAGATAAAACCAAAAACTTAGACATGATTTAATAGCAACCAACTAAATTCTATTAATATGTGAATTGATAGACACGATTCACTTAACGTAACCGTGACCTTTTATACTGTTAAATTTTATCTTTTTAAGAAAATAAATTGTATTATGTAATGCAATAATAATTACTATACGGTTATCACAATTATATTTTCAATTTAACATTGGCATCGATATTAACATCTAAATTTATTATGTAATACAATTAAGCTAATGAAGATATGAGTTTCAAAGTTTAGTTTATTTCCTACAGTATTTTGATTTGTATAATAATAATTTAATTAAATAAAAACAACTTCTGCACTCTTCTTGCATAATTTCTTCATTAGGAATTGGTTTATATTATGCTGTAGGAGTTATTAAACTAATTAATTTAATTGAAACCTTTGATGAACACAAATTTGAAATAATAATGTAAATCTTGTCTTTGAATTTAGCTTTAGGTCAGCGTTTCAGTATTTTAAGGTGTTCTGGCACTATATACGGTTCATGACTAAAATTATAACGGTTTATGATAACTTTTGTGAAATACTACTTATAATGAGGAGCTCCGTTTCAAAACTCTACTTGTCCATGTTAGTTCATTTTTTAGGAAATCGAAAAAACTAATAACTTTGTAAAATGAAACTTCTAAGGTTTATCTGGAGAGTCATGGACTTGCATCTTGATATATACAATTATAAACATTTGAAAAATAAATCAATTATAGTAATTATAATGGTTTATTCTAAACACACTTAGTACATTGTCTTAATGACATGTCTTCACGACTCCTTCCTTCTATACACATATGAATTACAATATATAAATTTGTTGGCCCCATTTTGAATAATAATAATTATATAAATTTGAATTAAGCGAGTTTTGACACGACGATTTGGATAAGAAGACTTTTGGAGTGATATTGAAACAGTTTTTTTTAGGATAGCTTTGTTAATGAATAAAACAAATGAATAATGTAGTGGAAATTAAAAAGAAAAATATTATATTCTTGTGGTTTCGGCTTCTTCTTGTCCCCCCTCACAGAAATGATCACCACAACCTTCTTCATTGTCGTTCACAACAGAAAAACCTTCTTGAATTTTAACAAAGTTTTCAAAAAAACCCAGTTCTTTATTCCGAGACCAATTTTCGGCAAAATGTGCCACTAAAAGCTTTTTAGCATCGATCGGTTTTCTAAGATTTATTGGTATTCCTTTGTCCACCTGTGAAGGCTCTATTTGATTAGACCTATTTCTTCGTTTGAAAAATGATTTGTCATCTCCCAAGTCCACCATGTAGTTTTCTTCACATCTGACAGTGACAATGTTTGTTATAATTTTCTCTTCAGTCCTTTTACCCTACAAATAGGGTGTGGTGAGCCTTTAACTAAGGCTTTTCTTGGCAGATTACTTTTGGTGGTTTGCCATTGCCTTCCGAGAGGAGAGGGTCATAATGAAGTTGAATAAATTTTTGTAGCCGGGTTAGGCATCGAATCTAGGGCTTCTAGCCTAGAGTCCGGTCCTTAGCCCGTTCACTTAGCTCACTTCTATAATTATATTTAGTAATTCAATGATTCGAGCAGCAAAGCTACGTCGTGTCGTGGAATATTCACATGCAGTACACGCACTGCACGCAGGTGTATGTTTAGCAAATAAGGATCACATAATATCGTAAATAGAAGGCGTTCATTGGTTGTTTGAATAAGGCGAGTTATGAAATGTACATTTGATAGGAAAAGACGAGTTTTCGAAAGTCAGTCCATATTCATCATGTATTTAATAAAGGATAAAGTCTGTTTTTAAACTATTTACTGCTAGAATGCCATTCCTAAAAACCATTAATACCACAAACTACCTTTTTTTTTAAATATAGATAAGCGGAGTTTTGGAACGGAGCCCCTCAATTATATATAACATAATATACCTACTATAGATTTTTAATTTAGTAAATCGTCGTTGGATCTGTAATAGCTTCTAAGTAATTAGTTGAAAATGCAACTAAATGACAACACAACTTTAAACAAAAACTATTTATTTACCATAAAAGCTATAGTTCGAGCGGTATAGAGGCCTTAGGAAGAAAATAAATTATGTGGTGATGAAACAAATACACACAGTTTTTTCAACAAACTTGTATAATGTAAGAAAACGGTGCGCACTATTTTTAAATGTTTTTGATTGCGATTATTAGATGTTCATTAACACATCTATGCTTTTATCCAGATCTAACAAAACGAAAGATAACTTACGTAAAACATAATTAACATTAACCTATAAGAATCATTAATATATCCTCTGCTGAATTTAATCTGAATAAAAGTCGCTGTGGGCATATTTTAGTTATCACAGTGCGGTGGTGCAATTTTGGCAATTGGCAGTTAAAAAATTTTGTAATATGACCACGAAAGAATTTGAAAGTTAAATCGGTAAATTATCAAAACTTTTACCTTTAGGCGAATCTGTCTTTGAATGACATGTATAAGAAAAAACTTGATGTAATTTAAAATAAAATCGTGATTTAAAAAGTAATTAAGAAAATGCATTAATAGTTTCGAGTACTTTGTTATTATTGACAAAACTGAAACACAGTTTATTATTATTGGTTTTTCTTTTCTTGCGGGTAAATTGGACTTTTTTAAAGGTTATTAAATAATTAACGTTTCGAGAACATAAAGATTACAATGTTACAGAAAACTTACTACTTAAAATAAATCTATAAATGTTATAAATATTTTAAAAAACCTAATGATTTTTACGTTATTTTAAAAATATTATAATTATTACAGCTAAAAACAAAAAACAAAATTCACTAGGCAGAAGCTTTCTATATATTTGACCTACGAGGGAGCTCGAGGACACCGCTATATATTTTGATTAATCCGCATGGTGTCTTCTCTAAAATTAACACAATCGTGCGTTTTTATGTAATACATTTCACTAATATTTCTTTTTGTGAAATTGTTTTTGAAATCCAAAATTTTTGTTTGTTCAAACCGGAACTTATGACCAGTTTGCTGGTGGTGTAAAGTGCTAAAACCTTACTACTATTTTGAAAATACTACAAAATTCGAAAAATGTATTCAAAAAGAATTTATGAAACACAGTGATATCTTGTATGCGTGTTGGTAAATATAAGATTGTCAGAAATAACTACACTGAAATGTTAAAATAAGTTAATTTTAACTAAAAGTTTAAATACACACAAATTCTTTGCGCCAAAATAAAAATTAGGAATATTGTACGAAATTAAAACAACGGAAATTATGAATTAGATGGTTTGAAATTGAACAAACTTAGAAATGGATAACTAACAATATGTTTCGATTTTGTTAGAATATATTGACATGAGTCGTGATAGTTACAAAATTTGAAAATTTCCACAATTGAAAATTTAATTTAATAATTTCTTAAATTTGAATGTTTTTAACTTTTGCTCGGACGAATGGAATTATTTGCAGTCATTTGTTGCACTAATAGTTATGGTGCGCAGAAACGTAATTTTATAGGTGGATTCTTTGTTCCGGAACCTGAAAGAGTTGGATTAATCAAAGATGAAAAAGCGTTTAATTTTGGAAATGTAATTTTTTTTATGTTTTGTTTTCTTACCTAATTTTAAATTAAAGTGTTGTGCGGTGGTAGCAGACTGCAATAGTTGGTACGCCTGAGAACTACAAAATAGTGTAATAATTTATTGTGTGGTAACTTTGAAATGTTTAACTTGGCAATGGATTCTTCAAATTTAGCGGGTGAGATTGACCAATGGGCATTCGAGACGAGTTTCCAAATCTGAAGAGGACAGGAAGTGAAAAATTAGGAAGGGGGATAAGGAGGTTAGAGAGTGATCATGAACGATGATGGAGTCGTAAGCTCAACCACATCGTCGTAGATTTTCTGATGTTGGAGGAATTGGATAATTTGCAAGTAGTTTTACAATAGTGTTGACCAACTAAAAAGAGAATTGTGAGTGCAATGATAATTTCATGTGATAGGATGATTGAAGAAACATCGAAAGGGCGACTTACCTGTCATGCTGTATAATATGGTCGACCATTTTGTTAAGTCATGGATATAATTTTATATGGCTCAATTTTGGCTTCTTTGAATCATCTTGTTGGTAAATAATATCTCAATTCTTTTATTATGAACGTTTTCAACAATTATTTTCAACAATTTCATTATAATGCAATGTAAGATTTTGAGGTTAAATAAGATACACGCTATGGAAAATTTGAATATTCGTGTGCGGTTAATGATTGGTTTATCTCACTTTACTAATTAAATTCACTGAAACTTTTATAATCACTACTCCATTTTGTTCGGTTATAAAGAAGATTAATTAATGTGTTAAACTTTTCGATGTGTTACATACGCGTTAAGTAGTTGCTACCAATTTCTTATCAGTGGTTCCAAAACTACCATCAATTTAAACTATTTGATTCGGCGACAGACTTAAATTTAAATGAGAACAATTTATAATTTTTTTTGTACAAATTTATTCCAGATTTATAAAATTTTATTGAACGCTATAATTGTCTTACAAGTTGTAGAAATTATTTGGAAATTAAATGTGTAAATTTGTAGGACAATTATGTGAAATATTTGATATTCCAACTGAGTTAAATGATATTAACAATAAGATTACGTTTCATTTGTGTAATTCCTTTAGATTTGAATACAACATTCGTCTAAGTAAAGATTTGTTTATTCCCTGCATTTGTGTTTTATTTTAGTTGGGAAAATTTTCAAAGTTTTAATTGAACTCACTATCTGGGAGAGTCTTTCATTGTAAACTCCGACTATCGAGCTACGGACCTCTTTAGCACTTGTTCTTCAGAACACGACAATATCTTTGTATATCGTCAAGCAAGTGTAATTTAATAATATAATTCTTCTAGAAAGCTCCTCCTCCGTGTTATTTATAGGCACGCCTCTGATTGGTTCGTTCCTTTATTGCTGTTGGTAAAAGTATAATACCAACTTTAAAAACATTTACAAGGAAAGAAATAAACGCACACCTTTATTATTATTAAATAAACGGAACTGGAGACCAAAACTCAGAGATTACGAGTTGCCTTACAGATTTTTTTCCCAAGAGGCATCGCTTTCACAACTCTTTATTGTACAAGATCAATTCATTTGGAATAATTTTTGTAAATTAAATAATAGGTACTTCCTACCTTAAAGTTTCCTTAGGGTCGTATTCTCTAACTCTTAGAGGATCTTTACGGAAAGGATGCCTTTACGTAAAGGTTAAACCTATTCTGTATTTATAAAGGATCCTTTAGTAAGAGGCCGTCCTTTAAGATCGATCTTTACGAAACGGCGCGGTAAGGGATGTCTTTAGGTAAAGGATTTGCGTATTCTGTAACTCTAAGGGATCCGTTATTAGCATCAGAATACATCAAGTTGATCCTTTACGTAAAGGATGGTCAGTAGACGCCTTTAACGAAATTGAAGTGTTGTTTTTATTAGTAAATGTGAACTTCAAAAGTGAATTTATCTTCAAAATGAATATTCAATTGAATAATATTCTTGATGAATTAGGTTTTTACATTTTTTTTAATTTTAGCTCTTATTTTTATTTTATTAATACCAAAAATCTTGCCTTTACGACGCGACGGCGACGCTCTTAAATTAAAATCTTTCTATTGTTTTTTTTTTTAAATTAAATTGGTTGTTGTAATTAAATTGTTATTAATTTAAATAATATTGAGAAAATGCAGAAAATTTTCACTTTTTTGAAAATTTTACACTTTTCTTCACTTTGTATAAAAAATTATTTTAACTTTACTTAAAAAAATAAAACTAATCAATAATCATTGGTTTTATACATTTTTTACAATTTTAAATTTAAATTTGGTTTTACAATCATAAATTTAAAAACACAAAACAAAAGCGCAATTTTAAGACGTCAACTAAAAATATTACAGGTTATGTTGTTTTGAAAATTAAAATCAACCAATGAGAACACATTATTTATATACTCGCATTGTACTATTACGATTAAAAACATCAGCTTTGCCTTTACGTAACGACAACTGCTAAGGGACGAGAAATTACCTAAAGGATGAGTTAGAGAATACGTTTTTAAACGGATCCTTTCACCTGCCTTTATATAAAGGATCTTTATTTAATAGGGACGAGTTAGAGAATACGAGCCTTAATAAAGTAAAATTTCCAAAAGACAAAATGATAGAAAACAGTCAAAAAATAACAATAATAAAACAAAAAATATGGCCATCACATGACTTTACCATACATTAATCTTATGGTACGATATTATGTTTTGCACACTACTTTATTTAAATTAAGTGACATACAGACACACAGACATTTCTTGATGTTGGGTCTCTTTCAATTCGTTTAACCTCAAAGATTGTAAATCTGTAAAAATCTAAAAAACAAATTTTTTTTCGATTACATAACTTTCCCATTCGGTATGGTAAAGTAAAAATTTACGGACCATTGCAAATAAGGCTTATAATTTTAAAAAACCAAAATTTTACATGAAATAACATTTAACAATTGATTGGGTACCGCTAGAAGGATAGCCCCAGTCATCACAAAAGTTTTTTTTGCAAAAATAGTTCAAACATCATTTTCAATCGAAAATGTGTCCAGCGTAGATTTTAGATTGGATCCGAGATTGGACGTAGTTGTAGTTGCTTTGTTAAAATGGACCAGTGGCGGCTCGTGGCAAATATTTTTGGGTGTTCTGCATTATAAAATTATTAGTCAAATTTTAATCTGAGAAAAGATATTTTATTACCAAAATTTGTTAAATATTAATTAATTTTTTTAATTATTAAAGGAATACGAGGCTCCTTATTTTCAGCAAACTTATCGATCACTTTTTCATTAAAATTTGGTATGGCGGAGATAAATTTTTTTTCTATTGACAGCATAGAAGAGCCGTTAACCGATCTTCGCACATGGTGCTCCTTAAAAATGTTTTTATCCGCTTCAGAGCGGAAAAACTTCGTTCTGCTTCAGCAGTCGTCATCGGCGTTGTTACAAGTATTTGCAGCAATTTCTTTGTTTCGAGCATTGTCTCGTCCAAATTATTCGAAATTATAAATTTTAGGAAAGGAACTGCACCACGTAAATCTCTGCATTCTGCGTTAGAATATAATACCGAAAGCTATGTCTTAAGGCGGGGTTTATTCAACACATTATAAGTTGAGCAAGCAACCTCTAATTCTTGGTCTGGAAATTTGTTAAAGTATTCTATAAATTTTTCAGGAAATAAAAGTGATGCAGCTACCAAGTGGTTTGTGAATGCAAATCGGTCTTTTGCATTGTTTATAATTGCATCACAAATCTCTATGCAAGCAATACGGTGATCATCATTTGGGCGTTTCCTTTTTGTTTCGCCACAAGCAGTATAAAATTTTGATGCTTCATTCACTATGCAGTCTATTTTACTTCGAACACAATTAATACTTTGTTCAAACACACTTATGACTCTGTGAGTTTCTGTCGGATCCATATTTCTTTTTTGCAGTTGGTTATATAAAATATCAACATGTGGCATAATATAATGAAAAAAAGTCAACCAAAAAATAAAATTTTTATCTTGCAGAATTCGTCGGATACCTGAAGCTTGCTTGCTAGTCAATGCGTTAGACTCTTCTTCCAATTGTTCCATGCATTCAATAATGGAGTTCCTATGTTCATATACAACATTAACTGTTCGAATATTAAAATTCCATCGTGTAGGAGCAGAGCGAGGTATATTTCGTCCCGCGATTTTATCTAGCACTGCTACACGTTGGGGTGAATGACTAAAAAATCCGGGAATGTGATGTAAATCACCGAAAAAAATTCAAACTTGAGAATTTATAGAACATGCTCTTAACATAACTAAATTCAGTTGATGAGCATAACAATGAACAAAATGAGCATTTTTATATTTCTGCTTAATTCGCGCCTGAACTCCACTATGTTCTCCACTCATCACCGCGGCACCGTAGTAACTTTGTGCAATAAGTTTATCATTGTCATTTTTCAATATCGGGTCTATAACACTTAAAATAGTTTGAGACAAAATTTCGGCATCATGTTTCGTCGGAAGCAAAAAATTCCAGAACCGTTCAACTGGATCCCCATCTTTTGTTACATATCGAAAAATAGTAACCATTTGAAATTTCGCGGAAACGTCTGTAGTTTCGTCAGCCATTACTGCTAAAAATGGTGTTTCCTTAATTTCTCGAACGATCTCTTCATGACAGACTTCTAGCATGCAATCTAAAATGTCATTTTGTATGGTTTTTGAGGTACCTTTAAAGATAGTTGCATTTTTTAGATGTTCCTCGAGAGATTTATCAAGTTCCGACGAAAAATTTATCAATCCGCGAAATACTCCAGGATTTTCAAATGTTTCAGATTCGTCATGTCCTCGGAGAGCAAGTTCAAATGATCCACAAAACTTAATACAATTTATAATTTTTGATAAAACATATCTATTTTTCATTACTTCGTCATTATGTTTTTTTATGTTTATCCAATATGCGGAATCAAGTTGAGCCTCTATGTTGATTTTGCCAAATAAAGCAAACCGTATTTCTGCACTAATATGAGTTTTAGAGTTCTCGTGTTTTCTAATTTTTAGAGTTAAATGCACTAAATCTTTCACTCCTGTTTCCGTCCAAAGTTTTTCACTACGGTTCTGATCAAACAATACACATGGAAAACAGAAAAAGGTATTCTTCTGGTTACACCCACAAATCCAATTGTTCCTTAAGTAAATATCCTTATTAAATTGTCTCTTATATGTTTTACCGCGACTTTTGCCTTCCACTTCAATAATTAATTCAGGTTTAGGACGCCCCTGTTCTTTTACAGCTAATTTTTCTTGATAATTAAGTTTAAAAAACTTATTTTCGCTTATATTAAATATAACATCCATTGCAATTAATGCAATTTGACACGTTTTAAATACAACAAAAATATTGCGGTACTGTTAATATCTTAACCTTTGTACCTAAACACTTGCAATGATAGAAACAGAATAAAATGATTCCTTATCTTTGAATAGCGCTGCAAGTGATGCAGCCCTTTTTTCGTATTTTTAATGCATTTAAATCTTCAACGAGTCGATCCGATAGAATACGAAGCGTAAAGTTTTAACGTTAGGGGCCGTCCATTAATCACGTGATGTTTTTTTTGGCATTTTTTAACCCCCCCTCCCCCTTGGTGATACATGGTGAGGTTTAGGACTAACCCCCCCTCCCCCACGCCATATCACGTGTATTTTTTAGTACCTATAAAAAATCTTAATTTTTTATAAATATTTATAAAATACAGGTATAAGTATCATCTAATTGTATTATAGAAAATTAAAGACTACAATAATAACGTTTAGAGGTAGACAGAAAGGTTGCAGGTTGTTTTTTACTAACATAAAAATAATGAAAGAAATGCGAAAAATAAATACACGTGATATATTACTAGACCCCCCTCCCCCCTTGTGATATTTCGTGATTTTTTTTTGGACCCCTCCCCCCCCTTTGGAGCCTCACGTGATTAATGGACAGCCCCTTACGAAGTGGAATTTTGGATCACAGATCTGCGTAGTCCGTCAACGATTTTGTTAGCATACCTTATCTTGCATTTATGCTTTCATATTTATTTGGCCGACTGACTGACTGGCAACAATCGCAGGAGACTTATTTTTAACGATAATATTTATTAATTATTATATTATGTTATTGGTTTTTTTGTTTGTGGGTAAATTGGACAAATTAAATTATTTACTAATTGATTTACGAAATTAAATCTATAATATTTATTATTTGCCAATTTCCTTTGGTTATTCTGCAGCTCTGCAGCACTTACACAGAAGCCGCCACTGAAATGGACCCTCCGCATAACGAATCCCGGTTATCGAACTAAAATCTAAATTTTTTTTTTAATAATTGGATAACAACAAGAAATTCTTGAAAAGATCAATTACTTTTGTGGATGCAAAAATGCGCTTTTATTGACGTTTCAAAAACTTTTAACTCTGCGATTTTTTTTTGGTTTTTTAAAAATGAATGTGCACATTCATGTACTACAGTAGGTACATGCGGAAAAATTCAGAATTTCCCAACGTCTTTAAAATTTTCTAAAATGCACAAAATATAAGTATAATCACCTTCAATTTTAATTTTAAATTTTTGTTAATATATCAATCTTTTAAATGGCACATAGATGTCATTATAGTTGAAGTTAGTAACAAGTCGAATTTGGGTCATGAATCGTGACGCCGTAAAGGGATAAAAACCGCAAGAAGTTATATATAAACTTGATATATAAAATGTAAATATTTTAAATAAAAAAGTTCCTCTATACTTTAGTTCAGAAAACTGTTTTATTATTTGATGCATATCGAGAAAAACCAGACTCGGTTTAAATTGATATTAATTTATTTAGCTCATTCGCCTTGCTTCCACTCTATTATAAATGCTAATGCCGTTAACATTATTTCTATTAAAATTTTTCTGTTGGCAGCAATTGAGTAGGTATTACCAAATTATAATATCAAGCATATTATTTCAATATTATGTCATTTCTATGGATACTAAATTTTATAACTATGATTATTTATATTGTCACATACCAATAAACTTTTTGTGAACAATACAGAAGCATAGTGGAACTGTCACCGTCGATAATGTTCTAATGTAACAGACATCTACTAAATAACATATAGAGATATGTAAGTTCAGAAATTCAAACATAAATGGCGCTAACAGACCTTTTCTCAAAAAATAGTACTTTGTCATGGCTTTGTCTCACAATCAGTGCACCTACCTTCACTTCCTTAAGTAACCCCGTTTTAAGGTATTTTTTGCTATTTAATTCTGAGTTAAATATGATATATTCCAGTTTTAATCTTTTAATGAATATTAATATGACAAGAAGTTACTAAGAACAATTTTTATAAATCAAAATTGCTATATCTGTACTACATAAGTAAATATCATATAACAAAATTTTGCGTATTTAATTAAAATTTTAATATTTATGAGATTTGTTTATGTTCAAATTTCATTTAACAAAATCGGATATAAATTTTTCTGTTATTCCTCATTTTTCTTTGCTTGGAATTTCTCTCCTTTTAAAATCAATAAACCCGGGTGCATTTTCTATACATACTTTAATATTTCAATATACTTTCTACATTTTATAATATAGTATTGGTCGGGGTTGTATCAATTCCCAAACTTAAATCCATAAAAATTTGATTGAAAAAACTCTATTTACTACTAATAACTCTTTTATATACCTTTGAAAATCAGTAGTTACATTATTTATTTATTATACTGACATATCAGTTTTAAGGTGTAAAATTTATGTATACAAAATAACAAGCAAGAATTTACTTTCAATAGCTACAGTAAGTAAAATCCTGAGAACAAATGGGTAACATCAAAAGTATTTTATAAAACTCTTATCTATGTGAGCCGTATACATTACAGGAGCTTTACAATTGATACGGTTCTTTGGTGCGTAGCTTTCCGTAGCTTTCTTACGATGTAACCAGCCACAAATTATTTTGAAAATAGATTCAATAAGTAAATGGAAAAGCCACAATTAATACGTGCCGAATGATGTAAAAAAAAGTTCTTACTTGAAGGTTGGAAATGATGTAAAATGGTTTCATGTTGTCATTTTCTCACAGAGCTTTAAAGCAACCGGAGTCTATAAAGTCTCATTTATAGTCGCTAGCGTAGGATTTACTTATATTATGTTATAATATTATGTATGTATGCATTTAGAAATACGTAAGCTATAATAAAAAATATTGTTAGAAACCAGGTAAGTAGAAAATTTATATATACCTAAGTACGTTTAGTTCAGTTTTATTTAGCTTACAATGGAAAGCAAAATATAATTGAATAAACGTATCTATGCTTTTAAAATTTAACATATTATTTAATGTATCAAGTAATAATAACAACGAACACATAATAAATAGGTAAATAACGTTGTGAGTATAATCGAAACTAAAGCATTTATTTTTTAAGATCAAATTTGACGTAAAAGAAGATAAGCATCTTTTATAGTTGTTTGTTTCGATTTCTCATATTTGTTTGCAGAGGATTGTTTGATCTATAGAGAAGTTAACGTTTCGTAGAAACAATGTTTAGTTTATGATCTTGATAAAAATTTTCCTGTAGTTACCAAAGTTTCTATATTTAGGTCTCTACTGATATTTGCATTATTTCGTACACAAATATTATATTAATTGAGAACAAAAGTCGTGTTCATATTTTATTATATTTGCATAGGTAGCAAAATTAAATTTACTGATAGGAATAAACTTTTTTGAATTGCCATTTCAGTAAATTAAGTAAATAACGAAAAACTTTACGAACACTCTGCAACAGATGAAATAATTTTGTTTTTGATGATAGAAACATGAATTTTGACACACTTTTAAACCACACTCTAATAAACACTTTCAATAAAAGCAATTCAAATTTTTCTGTAATAAAGTGAGCAGCCATTTTTAAAAATGACGACAAGTTTTTCATTCCACGATTTTCCAATAGAAACAAAGTTTGATTTTTGGGGTTAAATAATTCAGTTTTTTGATCTAAAAAAATAGTAATTCTAGTCCTAATAAAAATCCTTTCGTTTACTAATTTAGCATAAGAATATAATACTAGTAAAGGAGAAAGGTAAGTAGTCTTGACGCTAAAATACAAATTTTACGATTGAAAACTCGATGAATTCTGAATAAGCATATTTTAAATATATATATTACAGCTCTACAGGCCTAGAAGGCCCATGACTTCATTCCCTGCCTACCTAACTTGTCTTGTAAACTCTCGTGTGTGACGCAGCCGTATCAACGGTAATGACGTCGACACAAATATCAGGGATCACCACAGGAGTGTAGATGCCCACCGGAAAGCCGAGCCAAGAAATTCTGTGCAATCCGCGATTTGAACCCAGAATTTCCGCTCTATACTCAACCAGCGATCACATCACTTCACTGCTGTGGCTTGTAATTTAAATAAGAGAATTAAATAATGAAGATGCCCTTAAAGGTACTATTTTTTTCAAAAATCGAATTTAAAGAAGCTCAATTTTCATAGCAAATTTCAAGCAAAGTTGCTCTTGATTGGTGAATCAATGCATTCTGTGTCCCGTCCGTGTGCGCCTATGCAAAATAGCCGCGCTGATGACAATTTCCTCAGGGTTACAGCCGAGGCGTTTACTCAATGTCTCGGCACCGACCTAGATAAGTTCTTAAGTGAAGGTTCTGCGGGCATGTATGGTAGAAAACTTTTTTCAACCGTACAATCCCACTTTTTTTGCAACCGTGTCGCCTTTTTCCTTTCGACGGACCCTTTTGGGCTCCACAACGCTACGTTCTCTGGGAGGTTACTGTTGCTTCGGCCAAAATCACTCAAATCAACATTCTGCTTTGAAGCGATACAAGGCTCCATACTCGCTAAAGTATTTCATACTCTTAATCATCCCCGCGATGTTCTCAGATGTTGAAAAAGGTAAAGGAGGCATCGCCTACAAACAAACTCTGTTCACAAAGTGATGCTATGCTATGACAATTTCCTAAGTAACTCGCACGCAATGCTGCGAATCCGTTCTGCTTTTTAGGACCAAAATTACTTCAGGAAAAGGATGCTTAAATTTAACGAACGGTTATTACTTTTTTGCGTGGATCCTCCTCGTGCCATGGTGGTTTTCATAAAAATGGCCCGGAGGGGTTGAAGGCTCCGTAGCTACACTCATTATAAAAATACCCCTAGGCTCGTGGGTTAAGAAAAAAGATGGATATTTGAGGGGTGAAACTCGTTTTTGCGTGAATTCTACAAGAACGATGGTTGCGCAAAGAAAAATTGACTGGAAGCACTCCCGCTGCGCTCGCGCGCTTTCACCCATTTTTCTTTTGAATTTAATATGTTATTATTAAACGGCTTTCTTGTCAGATTACTCTCGGTGGGTTTCCATTGCCTACCGAGAGAAGAGGGTTATAATAAAGTTGGATAAATTCTGTAGCCGGGTTGGGGATCAAACCTAGAATCCGGTCCTTAGCCTGTTGACTTAGCTCACCTCTCTCCATAACCTATTAGAAACATATTATATATGACACCAAAATAAGGTTACCAAAACATTCCTCCTCCTGCAGTCTATCCGTCTTAACAGACGCGTAGTGATTATTTTCATGTGTCCAATCGTGTAATCGAACCGTTGTGTTGATTACTAAACAACATGATCATAATGCTCTTGGCAGATTACTCTCGGTGGTTTGCCATTGCCTTCCGAGGGGAGAGGGTCATAATAAAGTTGGATCTATTTTGTAGCCGGGTTGGGGATCGAACCTAGGGCTTCTAGCCTAGAGTCCGGTCCTTATCCCGTTCACTAACCGAAACATTACAAAGACATAATTAAATTAAATATATGATGCTCCAGTAAATGTTTTTTTTTCAACAGTAACAAACTAACAAGCACATTTTATTTTTACAACATTTGAATTCGAGTCTTTTCTTTGAAGTATATAAGCATTTAACTGGATGCTGTGTTATGCTACTTTATACGTATTAGTCAGTAAACTAAAATTTTTTTTTGTGATTGGGCGGAGTTTAATTATTGCGCACTTCATATGGAAGGAAAACGTGCCGGTTCTGACATGTAAATTGAGCAGACAAATATTTGTTTCTGCAAATTATCTTCAACCAACCACGAAAGAGAATTTTCAGTCTAGAACATAATTACCACACACGTGCGAGTGTTTACACAACTTAACAATCGTCCTCTCAATGATTTCATGCAACATTAGTAAAAATAAATGTTCTTTGTTCTCCAAAAATTTCATAACTGTATCTTTACTTATATTCTGAAGTTATTCTCGTTTTAGTAACGTAAATTTCATAATAATCTTGTGAAATTAATTTTTTTACTTTGGGCTTGCTGAAATGTTCTGGTTAATAATAATACGAGTATAAGTTCTTAATATTGTTGACAAAACTTAACTACAAACTAAAATATTAAAACATTTTAAGAACATTTTTATCCCTTTGTGACAGAGTAGAACTAGAAATATATTCACAGTAAAAACAGCAAAACTTAATTTTTAATTGTTCTTTTCTTATTATTCATGAAACTCGGTAAATATTACACTGCCTCTCCACAGACAATAGAGACAGTTTCATATCATAATAGAGCCTCCACCATGATATCACCATAAAACCGCAGGACTGTACCAGATCACCATATCGTCGCTGGTAAAGCAACAACTTGTAACCCCAGAATGCAAATTGTTCAGGAGAAGTAAAACACTTTTTACTTTCAATGGGAATCTCTGATATAAGATATTGCAATACTGTCATTAACTTCAAATATAATGCATTGTAGCATAGGTACAATATTTTTACACAAGGTCAAGAATAGCATACAGATTTAGGAAAACCAAAAATGTAATTTTACCATTTTTGTGGGTTACGAGATGTTGCTTTGCCAGCGACGATGTAGTACTTTATAAATAACCGATTTCACCTACAGTTGTTATCTTGAAAGATGAAGCTTACGTCGCAACCATCTGAATTAAGAATCAACAATTTTTTTTTTCAAATTAGTTGTAGTAACGTAAGTGCAACAAAGACACACTAAGGTCCGGTTGCACCAACGCATAATAAGGATTTAATAGAGTACTAAGCTATTACTAGATTAAAAATTGACATTTTGACATAAGATGCGTTGCACCAACGAGACTTAACTTATTACTAGATTAAAATCTCCACTAAAATGAATGACATATGTCAGTTTCCCTCGCAACAACGTTTATTAAGGAAATTATTAGCAAAATTATTAAATATTTAATAAAAATTCCTTAGTTACCAAAAAAATGCGTTGCACCATTGCGACTTAGTTTAACAGGGTAATAAATTTAATAATAAGCAAATTGGCCAAAATTGGTCAATTAAAATTTTAAGTTGAAATTTTATTAGAAAAAATTTGATGAAAAAAGAAGATTTTTAAGTTATGTAGTACATAGAACTTGAAAAATTAATCGCTGAATTCCAAATTATATTATTATGAGTAGAAAATGTCAGTTACAATTTCTTTTTCGAGTACAGATGAAGATATAAATTTGTTAATTTGTTACTAAAGCCTCACATTTTGAGTAGTTAATATTCCTCTATGGATTTACTCACAATATGTGAATATTATGACAGTAATATTATGTTGTCGTTAATACAGAAAAGAAAAAGTTATTCATTACCACTGAAAAGAATTCGTATTTAATAATATTTCTCAAATATTAAAGTCTTCAAATTATTGCAGTTAGAAAACTGTTTTCTGATTGAGTGCTAAAGCAAACGAAGAGTTACTTCACTTTTTGCCACTGGATATTGAAAACTACTATTGGGCCGAGAAAATCAAAGCGTGATGCAAAAATTATAGGATATTGTCTCTTTTATAAAAATGATGACTTGGATTGTTGCAATTTCTGCTTATATATTTTGCTCAAGAACTTTCCTTTACATTTTTTTCGTTAATTTCTATGATATATTTTTAATAATCACGTACGCATTTACCTAGTGGCAGATCTAGGAATAGTTCAAAAGTTTAGGATTGAGAGTTAAGATAATATTTAAAATTTTTTTATTAATTTTTCAACATTTGCATCTTCTTGGATAGTACTTGATTTTCCCTTTTATAGATATTATATAGATACGCTACTGTATTAACCTAAAATTAATATTTAAACAAGCGAGAAATGTCAAATTAGTATGGCGACCATTGTTGAATTTCATAATAACTAATATGAGATTTTTAATTGAGAAAAATGTTGGTGCAACGCAAAAAAATTTAACAGGGTAATAGTTTAACAGGGTAATAACTTTTACATATATTTTGACATAAATAATAGATTTTTAGGTTATGAACTACATCGAAGTTGACAAGTAATCGATGAATTTTGAAATAAATTTTTTTAAACAACAAAACTTTTTCAAGGAAGCAAGCGAAAGATAGAAATATTAATATTTTGGACAAGCCTTATCAAAAACGAGGTAATTTTCTCAAGCTTCACAATTTTGTGGGCATAAATTTTAAACTTTGTCGCTTATGAAAATGTTTTTATAGGACCGGGCGATGTAAAAATTTTTTTATTTTTTTACATCTTCTGTGGCCGTTATACAATTCCAATATGCAATGATTTCAGCAAGAAACTCACGTCGTGAGATGTTCAAAAATCTAACAAATTGCTACGGTATATTGAAAATAATAAATTTACTCCCTGTGTATATAAAATGTGATTGAAAAAAGACAACTTAGAATGCATTTTTTATTAGAAATGAAAATTAACGTGAAAATACACCATTATAAGGGCAGTTCTAACTGCAAAGTTTTGACAATGACAATAGCGTTGCCTTAGCAATTATAAAAATATTAAACTAATAGCCTAATAACGTTATTAAAATAATTTTAACAGAGTAGTAGCTATTATGATAATAGCGCTTAATATGCCAATTTTAATAGACGTTGGTGCAACCCGACCTAACATAAATAATTCTTAAGTGTCTGATTTTAGAAATCTTATACGTCAAAAATTATATGATATGCAACGTATGAGATAGAAAAAGATAGATACAATATTTCATAGCTTGCATAATAATTTTAATAAAAGTAGTTTTTCATATTGACTGATGCTATAATTTTGACAAGTTACTTTGGTTTTTAGGTTATATTTCCATTTCGTTGTAATTAAATATTTTATAATACGTTAATTGTAAATTTCATCTCTCCAGCTTCGTCTTGGTCGGCCTCTTTTTCTTTTTTCTTCTGGAATCCATTTTAAAATCTTTTTTGGCCACCTTTCCTCTGCCATTCTGTTTACATGACCAAACCATACTAACTGTCGTTTCTGCACCTCGTCCAAAATATCCCCGTCCATCTCCATCATATCCTTGATGGTTTCGTTACGCACCCTGTCGAGTCTTGTTTTTCGGCAGCTTCTTCTCAGAAAATCCATTTCAGCGATGCAAACCAGAAATTTAGAAGAAGAAACTTGCCAAGACAGAGCTGCATTGAGACTGGGAGCGGAAAAACGGCGACAGCTGTAAATAATACTTTTTTTGTAAATAGTATATTCCGCAAATATATATATATATTGACATCGAATTATCAATCCAAAATTACCAATCACACAGCTGCAGCGCGATTTTCAATAAATAAAACTTGAAATTTTAAAAATTATATTTTTCTTCTAAAAGAAATAAAAATCACACAAAACTTTCGCTAAACTCAAATTTTATTATAACTGATACAAAATTTTCACATCAAAACTCTCAAACCAAAATCGCGACCTCACAGCTCCGTGGATCGCTCGCGAGTCCCTATGCACTCCAAAATCAAAAATTTCCCCACCTCAGTTCTTACACCAGAGGCGTAACAATTTAAATTTACAAAATAAAATAGAAATATAAAATAAAATGAAGTAAATAAATTTCTTCATCCAAAAAAATATACGACATCTCCCTCCTATCTTTTGCTAAATCCAAAAGGGATTTAGGGAAAAGATATTCGACGTCGTATCTTTGGAATGAAAAACAGCTCTTAACATTTTCAACAATAACTAAATCGTAACAAATTAATTTCAACATAAAAATTCAACAACCAAATCAAATTTACAGCTCTTATCTAGTATACAAAATTCAAACCATCAATAATGAATGCTATTTAACACCTTCAAAGTCATTAATTTTCTCATTTTCAGGTTTTGAAAATTTAAATTGCACTAATGCGTTGATATCCCCTCTCTCTCGCTGAACAGTAATTTTGTAATAATTTCTATCACCACTTCTACCATCGTGATCAAAATATTTGTACATATAATTTTGGTTTTTGAAATTTCCCAAATTACGGCTATTATTCCCTTCACCTCTGACATAATCACTGACACTATAGTTTGAATTATGTTTCTGTCCTTCATACAAAATTTTGTAATCTACACCCTGATATGAAATTTGAAAATTTCTTATATTATTTTTCCTCCATATTTCTTCCAAATTTTTAGTTAGTACAGGTAATCGCTCTATCGTTTCAAAACGTTTGCTATCAATTTGCTGCATTATATGCCCAAAGCATTTTGAAAAGCCACCGCTATCCGATTCCAAAATTAACAACTTCCGATTTTTAATAAAACGCACATCAAATTTGTTTACGACTTCATTTATTTGACTATGGTAAATTTTTATTTGCAAAACTTCATTACCTATTTCATTATTTTTGTGATCTATTTCCTGAACAAAATTATTTTTTTCAGGAATTGCAACCAACATCGAATCTACATCAGGATCAGAGCATTCCATTAAATTTTTCTTTACAACTTCCCCTATTTGAGAATCTACATTTTTATCTATTTCCAACTTTATTTCTTTTAAAATTTCACTAGGTTCCTGTTTTTGAACGTCACTCTTTTCCTCTATATCATAATCTGTAATTTGTACCGAGGGTTCGCCCAATTTCTTCATACCAAACTCTTTTCTCAACTGATCAAACATTTGGCTCATACTTTGCCAATCCTCTGTTCCAATCCGTCTTCATAATTTTTATCCATTCGCACACTCATTTTTTAAACTTTTCTAAAAACCTCAGGGTCAAAGGTAGGTTCTTGGATAAAATTTTTATTTTATCCACTCGATATGCGACAGATGACATCGAATATATAATCACACACTCGCAACAAATGGAACTTAAAATTTTCAATAATTGTATTCTTCTTCTAAAAGAAATAAAAATCACACAAAACTTTCGCTAAACTCAAATTTTATTATAACTGATACAAAATTTTCACATCAAAACTCTCAAACCAAAATCGCGACCTCACAGCTCCGTGGATCGCTCGCGAGTCCCTATGCACTCCAAAATCAAAAATTTCCCCACCTCAGTTCTTACACCAGAGGCGTAACAATTTAAATTTACAAAATAAAATAGAAATATAAAATAAAATGAAGTAAATAAATTTCTTCATCCAAAAAAATATACGACATCATATATATATAATTGTAAATTTTGTTTTGCTATAAACTTTTTAAAATTTGTTAGTTTTTTTTTAGAATTAAGTATTGTTGTGGATATTATAATGATTATAATAATTATTATGATTTAAATTTATTATATCGAACACTTACTTGACTTACAATTTTTGTCTTATTTCATAGAAATGCCGTTTATGACGAAGCTTCATCTTTCATGATAACAACTGTAGTTACAATAATTCTTTTCACAAAAATTTCCACAAAATATGTTATGCTCCCCCACTGATACTGTTAATAATTCATTTGACAACGCAAGTGTGGTAATATTATCAAATTTATTAAATAAAATTTACTTTTTTTTTATTTTAACCCCTGTGGCTGGGGGTTGATTTTAAGACCCCTGTGGCTGGGGGTCTCAAAGTGCATCAACTACTGGGTTATTAGCACTTCACCACAGCCTTGATGCGGATGTCCACTGGAAGGCCGAGCTAAGAAATTCTGCGAGGTCCGTGATTTGAAATTAAAATTTACTTAATTTTTTCGAAAAAAAGTTTTAAATCATAAAAAAGTTTGCTTAGTAGAAATATTTTCTTACTTACTTATGTTATTGAAAGTGTACATTTTTAATCGTGTCGTTAAAATTAATGATTTACTAAGGATTATAATTAAAACACCAAGGATTTCGGCGCTATACGATTCAGGTTTCTTAGAAAAGTTGGAAATCAAATTATTAACTAAATACAGAAGCAAGAGACTAATTTAACTGTTTATAAATTTAGAGTAAATGCCTAAGGATTGCTGGGGGAGCGATAAATTTGAATATACTACAAGTAAAGTTGTCGAAAAACGTAAAATTTTTAACAAAAATTTATGAAAACCATAATTTCTATTTCAAGCGTATTAAAATAAAAGATATCAAAACACATAACTTCATCAAACAATACTACCTTTTTGTTTTTATTAATTTATGAAGTAAATATTTGTAAATGTTACATAACATTTTTAAAAAGATCCCCAAAAATTTTAAATTAGATTTTTTCCGTCTCCACCAATTTTATATGAAACTTGAAAGTTTTTCATGAAACAATTACTTTAGGTGCCAAATGTTGAAAGGTGTAAAACGTAAAAGACGTTGTAGAAGTAACATATCCTTTTACCGTATCTTGGCTTTACCAATAAATATTTTATAAGGCAATATGTATTACGAAAGATAAATTTATTTTTATACAGAAGCACGTTGGAAATTTAATCATTACTTTTTTATTTCTTCAAATAAGTTTCTAGGATAACCTGTAGTGGTAATGTGGTAGTAATAGTAAATAAAGGTGATGCAGATCAATAATTTTGAATTTAGAGATAAAATCAAAAGTAAAATAGGAAATTCAATTTGAAATTATTTCAAATTTATAATTATTTTGAAATCGATTAGTTTGAAATTAATATTTCATTTGAAATTCTTATCGACTCTACTGTCTCAAATGTTTACATATTTTATATTAAAATGCTACGATTTTAAAGAATTTTAATTTTAAAATTTCCTGCTTTATTCTGTGATGACAGAGATTTTAATTAAAATTTATTTTTTAATGACTTGTGTTGCTTGCATTTTTGTTAGCAGTTGCTTAAAATACAGAGCACGTTAAAAGTGTCACATGTTAGGTTTAACTGGATTTTTTATTGTTCTATTAAAATGCTCAGCGATTGTAAAATTAAAAGGTAATTTGTATATTAAACGTTACATCGTATAAATAAACCTCCCTTTTCGTCTTCATTAAATATTCCTTTTAATTATCTAAAATAAAAGTATTAGTTTAGAGCTAGCAAATACTTTTCATGGCAACTAACTTCATCTTTTAAATTTTTGGCATTAAAAAATGTTTAACAACAAAATCACAAGTGGATTTTTATTCTCATTATAGTTTTAATGGCGCATCACTACGTGCTGTTCATAAAGTACTGTGCTTGGAAGCTTAATTGATAATAATTTTCTATTAGTATTCAGAATGGGTTGAATGAAACTAAATGGTTGTTTAATCGGCATCCCTATAAAACGAGCAACATAATATGTTCTACACATACTTCTGGAATACAAATACCATATTCCTTTGATTTTCAAATATTGATAATACTAAAAAAAGACCGTGAACGAAGATTCATGTAATTAAGCATCTAACAACCACCTTTTATCTATTGCCTGAAAATCTTTTTAACACATTATTAAACAAAAACTCGGAGAGCAAGAAAAGTCAGAATTTATTTTTATAAAAGTTTTTTGGATATCATCCATTGTGTCTACCACTAACACGCTTGAAAGAATTAACGAGATTCTCGTACCGACCACTCACTCACTAACCACAAATTCGTTTTAAAATAACCAAGTTGAATAATACTCCAAACGTATCCATGTGGGGGTGAATGGGGATTGTTTATTGACCAAAAATTTATTTAAAAAAAGAAATATAAAGCAAATAAATTCGCCTTTTGAAATCTTTTTAAAATAATTTTGCCAATTTTTTATTCACTAGGAAGAAGCAACAGAAGGATAAATTTTACTACAAAATATTAATTTAAAAAAATTCTAAATTATTAAATTTATTGTTTTAAGAATTTAAGAAGAATATTGACGGTGATCGAGTATCGATACGATGAAATTCAATGAAGTTAGGAATTGAAATATACGGAAAGATAACAACATCTATTTAATAACCTATCAAAGTGAAAGACGAAAATTGCTGGATTCTGGATTAAATGAGAAAGGCAAACCACGGTTCACATGCACTCAGACCACAAAGCGGGTCCATTATGCTACCTCCAATGTTAGCAGCCCACCTACTTCATATCTCTCAATCCACCCCAAACTCACGGCAAACTCGAGTATTTTAGAGGACGGTGCGCGACTAATACTGATCATGCTAAGTCAGAAGCTTCCCAACATGAATCCTCTTTTTGACGCTAACACTGGGCAGTTGCAAAGCACAAGACAACTTTAGATAATATCTTGCATGTTTATCAGACGGTGTGTTAATTGCAACCTTAGCCTGACGGCATCTAGCCCCATTCTCGCATCTTTCAGCACGCAGTCTACGGGTTTTCGAAAATGGCAAGAAGAAAGAAAAAATCCGAAAATACTTTTTATGAAAATGAAACTCAAAATTGAAATGGAAGAGAGAAAATTTAGAAGAAATAATGCAATAATAATTGCTGGAGTCGACGGGTTCTTAACTGGTAAGAAAGAAGTTAAAGTGGAAGTAGGAAGTTTTATTAAGAAAAAACTATTTAACAAATAATAATAGATATAATGGAAAAATATAAAATTGATATATTAACCTTACAAGAAAAAAAACAAGATAGTAATGATTTAATATACGTATCTGAAAGCTTAAATATTTTTTTATGAGTAGTGAGAAGGATCGAAGGTTAGGTACGGGATTTACAGTAAATGAAAACGCAAAAAACCTTGGAAATATGGGAGAGAAAAATACTGAGAAAAATATTCGGAGGAAAGAACATATATATGTTACAGTTAAAACCCGAAATCAGTTAAAACCCGATCTAACTAGTAAATTCTAGTTTTAACTAACCGCCTTAGTAAATTCTAGTTTTAACTAAAATTATACCAGTTAAAACTAGAATTAACTGAATTCTAACAAACTTCTTTAGTAAATTCTAATTTTAACTGATATAAGTTTAGTTAAAACTAGAATTAAGTAAAAGTAGACTTAATTAGATAAAAATTGTCGTATTAACCAATTATTTTATACATTATTATTATATTCTATGTATTGCCACATGGCATGCTGTTGTGACATTTTGAATTGTAAAGTGCATGTGGCACTTGTTCTTGAGTTAAAAAAACTTCAGAATTTTCTTTAATTTTTTTGTCATCGTCACTTTCAAATAGGTAAATTTAACTTTTGTTCAGAATTGCATTAGATAATAATGGAAACCAAACCTTACGGTTTTTAACGATTCGATAACGATAGTCGATAACGAACAATCTCTAAAATTTACCAAATGGGGGGAGGGAGCGTTAAGCTCAATTTCCATGTATCCGTTTGTACGTTTATCCAATCATCCAGAAGGGATCTCATTGGTCCAGTTACTTTAAAAGTGACAATGACAAAAAAATTTTAAAAAGTTCTAAAGTTTTTTGACTCAAAAACAAGTGCCAGATGAAGAAATTTGCCTAAGGACTGCAGCGCAAAAAGCTGCCGCTAAATCTCGACAAAGGTTTGTCCGCTGTTCTTGCAAAAAAATTGCACCTCAAAGCGTTGCCTTTGTTTAAAAAAAGATATTATTTGCAATTCAAAATGTCACAACAGCATGCCATCTGGTAATAAGTAGAATATAATAATAATGTATAAAATAATTGCTTAATAAGACAATTTTTATCTAATTAAGTTTATTTTTACCATAATTCTAGTTTTAACTGGTATAAGTTTAGTTAAAACTAGAATTTACTGAAGAAATTTGTTAGAAATCAGTTAATTCTAGTTTTAACTAAACTTATTTCAGTTAAAACTAGAATTTACTAAGGCGGTTAGTTAAAACTAGAATTTACTAGTTAGATCGGGTTTTAACTGATTTCGGGTTTTAACTGTAACATATATACTATACTTTAGTTATCATCCGTTCACCTAACTATTCGGTCTCGGTCTCGGTCTCAGTTCTGTATTTGCCTATTTACTTTTACCACACTTTTTATCTTTTAAGTTATTCAACTTACCTTTACCAACTTCCCGTGGAACCTGTATACATACATTTATCAGTAAATGTATACATTTTGCAGTTATGTAAGTTTCATCCAAAAAATTAAGTGTACGACGGCACTGGCACGTTCTTTTTCCACATCTACTGCACCTACATCTCCACATCTACCACACCTACAAAAAGACTCCTACCCAGTCATCTTGCTCTGGATGAACTTTACTTTTACCGTAACATATTGATTTGAATGTAGTACTGCCTGTTTAGTTCTATGCACTTCAGCCAATTGTATTTCTATTACAACCACATACATTTTTTGAATATGAAAACTAGGAGTTAGCAAAAACTTTATGGCAAAATATACCATAAATGAGCATAGTTTTGTTTCATAGAACGGAGAACTTTAAATTAAAATAGCCGAGTTAACGAGGTTAGAACATTTTATAAATTAATGAAGTTCAAAAAATATTGTCGTGTTGTATTTTATGTTATTAATAAAATAATTTATATAATAATTATAAGAGACGGTCGGAGAGTAATAGTCAAGCGAGTTGACTACGAACGCTCAATACTCGGTTCGAATCCGGGTGAAGTTACAACTTTATTCTGGCCGTCTTGCTGGTTCTCCAAGTTGGGGGTTCTACGTCGGGCTGGCTTTTTGTCGTAGGTAAAAAATGTAAAATGCTTACAAACCAAGCGCCGCCAGGCGCTTTAGAACCGGGACACTGCGTAGTGCAGTATAAACCGGATATACATATAATAATTATATACATTAAAAAACTAGTTTGAAAAAAAATCGACATCTGACTATATATAAATTAGGGGGTTGTTAGCCATAACTCACGCTGGCAAAACGGGTTGGTGAGTACAGTTTTAACCTTTTGCCAGGATCAAATTCAGCCGCTCTTAACATGGAGTATCGACGCTGTTTGTAGCCGTTCACTTTGAATCAGACGCTAAACTATGTTGCCAATAGATGGACCCGACGAATAATTTAATGGAGACCTCTAGACCAGAGAAGAATTGTAGGACGACCACAGACGAGGTAGACGGACGATATAAAAAGATTCATTGGGTATGATTGGATGCAAAAAGCAAGGAACTGAGAAGACTGGAATGATCCGACGATGGATAGTATAGCTGATGATGATGATGAAAAAAATAGTAGATCTTTCCAAAAATTTTGAAATTCAATAATGTTTGATTTGTGTTACAATTTTCCATAATTATGAATTAGTTTTAGAACTTAGAACTCGAAGACGATCTTCTTATTCTGAACTACACCATTTAGTTTACTACTATAATTCAACAGCTAACAAAATATTATACTTACGTAATATATTTATGAGGCGGCCGTTAGCATATGAGGCGGCCGTTAGCATAGCGATTAAGCGCACAGACTTTTAATACAGAATACCCGGTTCGACTCCGGGTAAAGTAAAAATATTGTTCTGACCGTCTCCACTCAGAAGGCAACGGCAAACCACCGAGGTGTAATTTGCCTAGAGAACATTTGAAAAAATGTCACTATGTCCTTTCGTAGGACGAAGGAATCTGAGAGAGAGAATATATTTATAGTAATACAATCGTAACACTAATATTAACATTCTAATACAATTGAATAATATGATCATACAGTCCTTGCCATGCAATTTTGCTGTCACGTAATTTTTAGCCGAATCAATTATTGAGACTGTTTTGGTTAAATAACTAGCTTTTAGTTAGGTTCGATCAGGTGCACGATGACATAATACAAAAATGTATAGAAAAGGACTGTAATACGAAAATAATCATATTATTTATTAGCAATTTGTAAATAATAGGCGTTTGGAGTATTAGAGGTAGGTACTTGCTTTGTAAACTTACCCGTTACCCGACCAAAAAAAAAACTAACATTATTTTATTAAAAGTGTTACATGGCCAGATCGAAAATTTTCGAAAGAAGTAATTAAAAAAATTATTTTAATTGTACAGCTGAAAACGTTTGTATTGGTATATAACCGTTAGAGAAACAACAAATACGGGAAAACAAAACTGTTTAAGTCAATGACCGCTGGTAATATATATATTACAGCTCTACAGGCCTAGAAGGCCCATGGCTTCATTCCCTGTCTACCTTAACCTGTCTTGTAAACTCTCGTGTGTGACGCAGCCGTATCAACGGTAATGACGTCGACACAACTATCAGGGATCACCACAGGAGTGTGGATGCCCACCGGAAGGACGAGCCAAGAAATTCTGTGCAATCCGCGATTTGAACCCAGAATTTCCGCTCTATACTCAACCAGCGATCACATCACTCCACTGCTGTGGCTTAGCTGGTAATACTTAGCAATAAAAAACTAATCCACAAAATCCCAAGCCAATATAAAGGCTAGCGCCCTTTATAATTAAATTATTATCCAAGTAACAATGTTACCAAAACTTGAGAAAAAATAGAAGAAGTGAAGTCATGCAGGCTTCTTAGCCTGCTTTCAAAACTTCAAGAGTTGCTACTTGAACAATTAAAACCCATAACCCATTATGGATTAGCAAAGAGTGATACCTGACTACTAATTTAAATATCAAAATCTTTATGAAACAACAGAGCAAGTTAATTGCGTGGTTAAAAAATCAGTAAAACTTTTTAAAACAATCGCTTTTGTTCAGCTGCTTTATTGGATGTAAACTAGGCTTTTGACAAGGTCTAGTACTGCGAAATATTTTACAAACTTAAAAAGACCTTGAAATACCAGTTTTACCTAATCATTAAGTCGTTCTTGAGAGACAGACACTTCTTGGTTAAACATGGAAACGCGTATACTGACTTGTATACCATTAATGTAGGAGTACCACAGGAAAGCGTTTTGGGTCTAATTTGATACTTAATATTTATCTATGATTTGCCAACAATAGGGTCTACAGCACATTTACCACATTTGCGGATGACACTGCCATCCTGGCTTCTCACGCCGATCCAGTAACTTTTCTATCAATTGAAAACTGATTAAACAAATAGCGTATAAAATCAAACGAAACAAAGTCGGTCCAGGTTACTTTTACCCTTAGAAACGAAACCTGTTCATCTGTTAAACTCAATGATAACCAGATACCGCAAGCAGAGAAAGCTAAATATTTGTAAATGCATCTCCAGAGAAGATTCACATGGCGAAAGCATATACTCAAGAAAAATTAACTAGTAGGGTTGAAAATCAGACAGATAAATCTCATATTCGTACCCGCTATATAGTGAAAAGACCTTTTAGGGCATGGAAGCGAAGATTCCCTGTTATGACGTATAGTTGTCGTTTAAAATTAGACAACGCACTAACAGTAATTATTGCAACAGCAGTTTTGCAAAATTTTGCTTAAGAAATGAATGAAGATTTTCTTTGTCCAGATGACATAGATTCACACGAATTTCATCATGTATTATTTAATGCTGGGCAATTTCCTCATATACCATTAGTAAATGATGGTGTTGGTAGTTTTTATTTTAGTAGCCTTGATTGAATTTTATTGCAATTGTTAACCAAATTTATTGTAATCTGTCAAAGTAACTTGTTGAAAATTAATGGTTTTCAAACAATTGCAATAAAATTCAATCAAATAGCAAAAATTATTTTTAAAACCTCTTTTTTGCATTATATTGGTGAGTTTTTACCATAATAAAAAAACAAAATATCAAGTGTTAGGTATCTTTAGAAGCGGAATAAAAATATCTTTAAATTGATACTATTTTCATTCTTATCCGTTGTGATGGAAAGCAGGAATTAAAGAAAAATCAATTTCCTATGTTCAGATGGTTGACCGGTCACCCGGTATTTGCAAAAGTAATTAGTTTACAAATCCAAAAACAAATAAAAACATTGAAAATAATCTTGAATGAAATTATTGCTAAAAATCTTTTGCCAACTCAAGCTGCTTCGTTTGCAATTCAACTTTTGCAACGGCTGAGTTCTTCTTATAGTTAAGGGCTGGTTAACCAAAAATCAGATTTACTCTAAGGTCGTGCAAACGGTTATCAATATGTTAAAACTAAAGCTCATTATATATTATATAGACCGATTGCTTTCGACTAAAAATTATGAAATAATTACTGTTTCGGATAACGTGATCATTTCAGAATTTACGGAAATAAAATACCTATCACAAATGGAAGAAAGTAGTAAAATTTCATAGCATGTCAGAAAATTGTAAAATTTGACATTGCGTATTTAAAATCAATAGGTATTCATTTTAAACTTTCAATATACCAATAATAAAAAGGTCAACGACTTGAAGTAATTCAAATTTTTGGTAGTAAAAAAAAATCTTCTTTAGAACTAAAATGTCATAAATAACATTATTATATTAGGTCATTTAACCAGATAATTTTTTAAAACTATTTGAAATTAAATATAATTTAAATTCAAATTATTTATTAAAGTATAAAGTTTTACTCACGAACAGCTTGAAAATTGATTTTACGCATTACCGCAAAGTGAAACCGTAAAAATTGAAAATTGAAATAATTCTTCTGGTCGATTAAATGAATTATATTCGTATTATCGTATATTAATTTTATTGTAGTAATTATCATTTAAAATGTTAACATTACGTTGCATTACATCGTTAAAAGTCATGATGAAGTAAATGATCTAAAGTTAATAAATTTTGAATATTGCAGTCATTTGGTGGTTTGTTTTTGACAGCTACTTGGTAAACGGTAAATTATCAGGAAGAATCTGTTTCTGAAAGAGAGTTTCTTTCATAACTGAAAATTTATTAGGGGGCAGCGACGCACGCCTTTGACAGGATTCGCAATCAATCATGTCTTATTGTTACGGTCAATTAAAATATAACATGACTGACATTATATATTTAAGAATATTAATTTTTAATAAATTACTTCGAATTAAATAATCAAACATTTAAATTATTTTTTTCTATAAAATGTAAATTTAAGTTGAAAAGCTGTAATTTATAAACCTGGAGAAAGAGAAAGGTAGTTATCTCTTTGTTTCAGCAGTAAAATTAATTTTTTTGCTTATGCTAATGAACTATTTTACCTTTTCAAAATATAATTTCTACTTCCGTTTATAACAATATTTAAAATAATAAAGCGTTAAAAACCTAAATTAAAAATTAATTTAGGTACTTGTTTAAACTTGGGATAATTTCTTAAAAAAATATTTAAATTAAGCTGAAGTAAAAAGCAAGCAACACAGTGTCTTGAAAATTTGATTACTAAAAAACACTAACTGAAATCTAAGTACTATTAAATTACCCTAAGTTAAAGTTTTAGAAGCAAAACAGAATTTGCAAAAAACGTAAAGTTAATTTGCATAAATGACGGTTTATATGCCCACAGGCAAATTCAATTCTATAGAGGCATGATATCGGAGATTGTAACGCTCCCCCTTTTTCGTTTTATTTCACATTCTCGCTTTGTGAAAACCTGTAAAACCTAAAGCACTTTATATGACAACAAAAGTGATCTACTATGTATTCACTTTTAAAATTCCACAACCATTTAAAAATTCCATTCCTATATTAATTTTTACATAAATGGTGTATACAATGTTATACAATTATGAACAAAACATTTTCCACAAAGTAATAGCATAAATTCCGATTCAGTAAGCTTCTCTATCGCCAATAAATTTTGACCGTTTTTTATCTTTCGTGTTATTTTTGTAATAATAATTTTTAATGAATAACTACCTTAAATTACTTTTATTATTAATTAATATAAAAAATAATACAATTTAATAATAAAAATGAAAAATTCATTTTCTTACATGAAAATAATACAATTATTTCTTTAAAACTCTCCGCTACTCAATTGATAGCCTGCGTGAAGCTATTACAAATTTTTGTAGTAGGTACTTAAGAATTTCATTACCTAAGACCTTTGACCTTTTAATTACCAGCTCTCTACATTACAAGTCGAAGTTTTAGATTTAACCACCTTACGGTTTTATTTCCTCTCGAAATACAAACCGAGCTAATCGCTTACCACGATTGTGCCTGCTTAGCTTATTAGTAGGGGTAGTTTTTTCATGTTAGCGTTAGCAATTCGCCAATGAAAATAAAAAAATGCATTGCATTCGAGACGAACATTAAAATAGATATTATTCTTTGAATAACGTGTATTATATATTATGATATAATATTTTAAATTCTTGCTTGCCATAGCAACGAATAGGCATGAAAAAGGTATCAATTTAAAGAGTTTTATTTTCCTTCTGTAAAGATACCCAGCACCTAATATTTTGTTCTGTCGAATGAGAACAGAAATTAAAAAAAAATAATGATTTTCTTATGATCGAGTTTAAGGTCGGTCACCATTATATCTTAACTTAAAATAAAGAACTCAAAAATTGAAAATTTTTATAATATTTATGTTTTTCTGAACATCGCAAAAATAAAAAATTAATTCCAATTTTCGGATCTGTTATAAACAATTGTAGCATTTTAAATGCTATTGCTTTTGCTGGGCGTTTTCTTTTTATAAATTTTTATATTTATTAAATAAATATAATTATTAAATATTTTTATTTATTATTTTATTTATTATTAAATAAATAATAAAAAATATATAATTAGCTTGTAATCTACGCATCATCCTATATATACATACCCGAGCGCACTAATTTCAAAGCTATCAAGATTTATTCTTCAGTTGTTCGTATGAAAAATAAACAATCACTTTTTGTTTGTTTGTAATGTTTTAGTTTTAAAGCCACAAACTGTTGAGGTTATAAAGTTATCTTTTAATTATTAAACTTTAGTATTTAAGTTTGTTTACATTATTACATTAATTTCAAAATTGGAAGAGGATTTCAAAAAAATAATTTCAAATTAAAAACTTTAATAGCTTTTAGATTTTTTACTGTCACGGTCACTTCTGTATTGGTCCATTTTGGTTTCCAACTTGTAATTATGGTTTTCTGAAATTGATGTTGAAGTGGTGCTTTGATTATTTGTATCTTTGATTATCTGTTATCAGCGTGATGGAGCCTTTCGCCATACACCCATTAAAAGTGTAATTCGCTTTTTTTACCATGGTTTCTTTTAATAGCGTTCCACATCTGGTTCCGTATTTTAGTAGCTCTCACTTGCCGTTACCGCGCTAGTTCCGTTGTCACCATCCTATTTTTAGTTGTGACTTTGTTGTATTCGACGTTGGAAAATTTTTGATTTCATTCTTAGACTATTTTTTTGTACATTTAAAAAAACTTAAATATACTTACGAGAAAAGCCTATAGCTGCTGATTCACCAATTTTAGTTCTTTTTTTAATTAAAGTAAATCAAACATGCAGAAATATGTGTATTAGTTAGTATTTTGTCAAATGGGCACTATCCTTCGAAAAAATTGCATTTTATAATTATTTGGAACCTATTAAAACATTTTAAATCATTACGTATTAAACTAATATCTGTATAATAATCCTTCTTTGATTTTATAATAGTCCAGATTAAATGCTAATCTAGTGATTCAATAATACGATAATTTGCCGATTGATTTAAAATGTATAGAAGCCTAAGAACTGCTTGTTCTTGTATGGACTAATTTCTGATTAGTGACTTTTCTTGCCACTTTTGCGACTGTATTAAATATGTATTTTTTGTTAATATATTATTTCAGATCACAATAATTAAATGTGTTATGTAAGGTTTTAAAAATAAGCAAATAAACAATAATAAGTTAATTGTTTAAAAAAAAAATATATAATTTATTTGTCTTGAGCCATTTTTAATTTTTAGAAAATATCTTTGGGAAGCAAGTTTCATGAAACTAAATTCCTTTATTAAGAACCTTCTAACCATATTAAACTTGAAGTTGAATACCTGCTTGAAATATTAAACTCTGTAAATTGTTTAACCAAATACCTACTTAGTATTTAAAAAATTTATATTATGTTTAATTTAAGAATTAGTTTACTGAAGTGTACATCTTACATGAATACGTCACATTTGCTACACAATATACTAAACGACGACATTATATTTACTACAAACAATCAATTACTGCTATTTGTTTTGTTAATTTACATTCAGTTAATGCTTAATAGTTGAAATTTATGATTCAAAAACACTAATTTCAAATTTTAATTAGGACTAAATTAATTTTACTTGTTTATGCCTTTTCCGCTTGTACACCTGCTGTAGTCGTTTAATATAGCACTATAATTTCTTTGGAAGGCTGTCAACTTAAATTGATAATTGAGTAGAGTAAACAAATTGATCTTTAATAATTAGAAATTTTATTCAAATTAAATTTAAACCTAAAACGAATCAGCACGTATATTTTCAGATAAATAATATAATAATTTTACAAAATTATTAAGGTCCTAGATCAATAGGAATAGTTCTTAAAAATCAGCAGATGTCACTAGTTGCTTCAGTTTTTTCGACCACTTTGACCTCCTAGTATGTAAATAATACCGATGAACAACGGACCAGCATATTATTGCTGATCTTCTTGAGTCATGACGTTACTGGTAGTTTTAAAAAGAAAAATCAAACTGTTATTGGAAGTAATCAACAGTTTATTTTATTAATTTTCAATTATTAAATTTTAATTTAATAGCTGCAAGCAACAAATAATATAAATGCCACGTATTTATTCATCAAAACCGCAACGTTTTCATATTTAGCATTATGAATCAATAACTTTAGAAATTGTATCCTTTGCAGAAATATTAAAAGTTAGATTAAAAGTAATTTGTGACTGATATCTAAAAGAGAAGAAACGTCAATAATATTAACATAAACAACCTAAAGTTATATTGATAACTTAAAAAAAAATTTGAAAGCAAACAGATAAATCTTCAAAGCAAAAACAAATTTTTAAGTGTGGGTTTTAAAATGAAAGATAAAAATATTTTGCGTTATATCTTTGATGAGATTTTAAACACATATAGAGATATTACTTTTATGTTCCATTATGTAGATTATTTATACACTCGGAATATCAACTAAAAACCGAAACTGTTGTACTTCAGTACGGTTTACGATGATTTTTATTTTGGAATTACATTGCGTTTGAATAAATGCTTGAGCTTATAAATGCGTGACCCCTTTTAAAGTAGATGAATATTATCTTTTATTTCTTTTTATAAATACCCATTCAATTTTCTAAAGCGACATTAATTTCTTAAACCATCTGAGCTTCTGGTTTTAAGTGCTGTTTAATATTCAGTAGAGAATGTAGCACCATTCGATATTTAATAAGTACGGCTTGGTACCTATATTGATCCATATTTTTCTTGCATGATAGCAGCTTGTAAATGATGGTATTATGTAAAATTTGCCAATTAATTGGATAGATTCTTGATTGTATTGATACTTACGCGTAATTAAAATTTTCTGCTATACTACTTACAGACTTGTAAAGGTTTAAAGTAAGTATAGCATTAATAACGTCATAAATAGTTACTTTATTACAAATTATAACAAATTTAAACTTAATCCTCATGTTCCCGTATGAAAAAAGAACATACATAATATAGGTATCGCTCGAATGAGGTACCCGATAACTTGGCATAATTTTTAAGTCATTCAGTGTTTCTGTGCTATTTTAACAATTATTAGGGTATTGCAGTTATTATTTATATTTTTAAAATATATTATTATCATATTGCCTCTTTTATAATCAAATTTTTGTTTACAAAATTTGGCAATTAAATAAATTAATTAACCTAGTAGGTACTTGTAAAAATGTCACTCGTTTTCTACATAATTGGGCAATTATATTCAAATTTAAAAGAATTTGTTTTGTAAAATAGTAAATAACATTTCAAAAAGTAAGAATAAATGTGGCTGGTACTTTCAAATCTGCTTCTGGAGAAATCCGTATAGAAGCACAGTTCAAGAAAATGAAACCAATATACCATGGGTTTTTCGTGAAGATATAAATTTTAATAATTTGATCAAAAAACAAATGAAATAGTATTTCGACAGTAAACAAGAAAAATAATTTGCATTTGAAAGAAGTAGAAAAAGAAACGATCTGATGTCCAAAAAACAAATTTGCCGTCACGGGACGCCCGGTAGATGTGAAACATGTCGATGCGATATGGATGTCATATTAAAAACATTTAATGAATAAAAACGCTTAATATAATTATGTGCTTAAAACTTACGCTTCCAATAATACTAATAATTATTATGAAGATTTAAAACGTTACTTATTTTATATTGCATAAGAAAAAAAAAGATCTTGGCCAAGATTTGAACTTGGGATTACAAAACACAATACCGAGACGCTACATATAGTACATCCAGCAAACGTTACTAATAAAAATGTTGTATTAATTTGCAATATAAATTATTCTCTCTAACTATTAAATAAAGAATGAATATTAAATAGTAAAATGTAAGTTATTTAATTGCTAAAATTCATAGTAACATATTAATAATAAAGAATCATAAAATTATGTGTTTTAAAATTGTTAGAGGTAATATAATTGGCAATTAAGCTCTACTATTAATTTATTAAAATAAAAATTTATAAATTATAACAATGAACTTATTTAAATACATAGGTTTGTTTTTATTGCGACATTGACATCCACCTGGACATCTTTGCTATGTTTGTATCTTAACACTTATAAAAATAAAAATGCACAAAAATACACACAAAATTTGACCGTCGTGACTCGTGACTAATCGCGAAGATTCGGTCACGCCGTTTCAATAGAGAATTACCCCCCAAGGTGCGGCTATACATGTTTTACATAAAAAAACTCTCAAATGAAATTTTCTAATGGTAGTATTTTGTTAAGCCCCAAGCGTAAAGTGATGTGACCGCTTGTTGAGTACAGAGCGGAAATTTTGGGTTCAAATCGCGGATTATACAGAATTTCTTAACTCAGTCTTTCAGTGGGCATCCACACGTCGCGGTGAAATCGAATTTCGAAATAGTTATATATCGGATGAGGTCTAATCCTCTTCTCAAAAAGAATTTTTAAAGTCCCGAAAGGGTCAGCTCAATTCTGCAAAGAATGTAATGCTGTTTAATAATAATAAAAATAGTATTTTGTTAAATATGCACTCACTATAATATTTGTTTCACAAAAATCGCAATGAAGTCCTTTCAGAATTTTACTCCTGTCTATTTTCTACTCCTATTGTAATAGTAGACATTGTTCTAACAATCTTGTACAATCAAAATGATACCAAAATGATAATGTACCTACCCAAAGTTGGTTTTTGTCTGGATTATAATATTTTTTTTACTACGTAAATAGGAAAGTAAAATACCCGGTACCTCAATCTGAGAACGAGAGGGTTAATAGATGTTTGGATTCCTTCCCGTTGGGAGTTAGCATGCGGAAAAGCAAATCATTAATAATACAAATTTTTAGAAAACTTTGAAAAGTATAAATTTTTAATAAATTTATGGATACAGGTAGTTGGTATAAGTGCATAGGGAATTGAACTTAGAACCATAAGATCATACATATATGATTAATTTCTAAATACTGCCAAATTATTGGTGCCGGTGGTTTCGACTTCACGTAAAGTAGTAAAGCAAGTAACCCAGAAAGTAATAATTACAGACAGGTAATTGGCTAGTGGGAAACATTCACATGTTAGTGGTAGGTAGTTTAATATAGCAATTTAAGAGAAATTCTTCACATGTTAAAAAAAACGAACAAAGCCAAAAAGTTAGTATTGGAGCGTTAAGAAAGAGTTGCTTTTGTTTAGCCACGATGTTATAGATTAGCTCTTATTAGTGCGGAGGCAATGTCGTGAATTCTGAAAATGAAGGGTAATTTGAAGAAAAATAATTAATAACAAAATTTGAGAGTGTATTAACAATTCCAATAATTTCAATATATGACTGTGCAAAACAATACAGACAGTATAATAGTATATTACAGTACAAATGAAGAAACTACAAATATTGCTCACGAATGTGCCAGTTTTGCAAACGAGGCGCTAGTCGAGTGTGCAAAGGCTCATAAGGCTCGACAGACTACATCTGACTTAACACTCTCAAATACTAAATTCTGGTTACTGATTACTAACGTAACTTGATTAGTAAGAGATGATGTAAGTGACACCAAACAAAACTGGACCATCTAGATGAGAAAAATTCTCCAAACAAATTTGAAAAACAAAATTTGTTAGTTAGTTTTATTTTAAAACAACAACACAAAATTCCTACCAACGCAACGGTAGGAAATCGGAAATGGTCGTAATTTGGCTTACCAAACTACGCAGAACTGATACGTATAAAAGAGATTGCTCGATAAAAACTCCACCATTATGTTGAAATAACAAGAGTTAAAGATATCAAGACAGCTAGACGAATTGGTGACACACGAATTTGGCACTTTGACAATGACGACGAAATGTGCATGTACTTAGCACCGCCATTTTTGAAAATCACAAAAATTTTAATTGTTCTGGATTGTGCCCGGAGTGTGCCGTGTTGTGCCGTATTAAAAAAAAAAATTTTTTTACGTAACAAGAACTACGTAACAAACGCAAAAATTTGGTGACTAGATCGACGTACGAAATTTGGTGAGCAAGAAAGGCGTAGCATTAAACTTTAATTTTGCTGCATAATTTTATCAGAAATTAAACTTGTTATTTACCTCAATAGTCTAATGCTCTACCACTAGAGTAACAATAAATTTTTATAGACTGCATATCAAAAAGTTTTAGCCAGAATACAAGAGTAAAGTTTTACTAAAGTTTCAAAAATCTACCTCTTGTATATTGCAGCTTAATATTAATTCTTTATTAGAAAATAAAACAAAAAAATAAAATGATGCAGTAAAACATAACAAAGAAAGCTAACTAAAGGCGGCTTAAGAAGTTGTTTTTATCTGACGCTTTTAGAAACAACACTTCCGTTTAGCCTGAAGATACTCGTATACCTTCCTCATTTTATCATACCACTAGTTTTATTATAAAACTTTTTCCTACATATGAACTATGATTACATAATATATTATGCAGTACTCTGCAATTAGGTCCCTATTGATTAAAAGTGTATTATAGAAATAATCATATCGAAGCACATACAAATTCCACATAAATAATTATTTTCATCTTTCCCCCAGTATCATACTTGCATTACTTGTAAATATTTTTGTTTTCCATACCTACTATAGCATGAAAGCACGGCATAGTTTATAATAGCTATATATGTATACAGTTACGAAATGCTGCATTTTATGTGAATATTTGACAAACAAATACAGTGAGCATTTCATTACAAAACCATAAATAATTTTGATAAACTGAAACGACAATATTATATTTTTAATAAATAATTGTACTGAATTTAAAAGAAAAGATTAATTTGTAACTCCATAATAAGAACAAGCCTAATAAAAATCACACTTCCGTAACCATCATAGGCAATAAACACGAAATAAAAAATAAGTAAAATAAATATGTAATCACTAGTTGCGAAACATTTTTAATCCGCATTTAATATGAAAAGTAAACTTTACATAACAAATTTAAAAAAATATAACTAATAATTAATTTTTAATATAAGTTATATTGATGAAAATTATAATGGTATTCTAGTGCTATTCTATTATTCTTTTTAAATAAATAAACAATGCGGCAGTATTAATTAACTTCCGAATTTACTTTGCCAATTTACTTAATTATAATAATAGAATATGTCAACAATGATAATTAATTATATGTCGACAGCAAGCGAAAGATATTCCACACTTATTTAAAACTCATTAAAATAATACGAGTAAATGATCACTCCGCACTATTTTTTGATGCTACAAATTACTGTTCAGGCTTCAGAAAGACTACATATTTTAGTATGTACTATCTATGTATGTATTTGCAATCGTTAAATATAATAATTTTTAATAAAATTATAATTTTAACTACCAAAAATTTAGTTAAATATTTAAATTTTCGACGGCACGGCTTAATTACATTTACATGATGAAAAAATAAATTAAACCATATCCACAAAATCACTTCTGCATAACATTAAAGTAAAAAATATTTAATAGTAAATGCAAATATTAATTTAGGAAACCCATATATTTTAGTGTAGGTACGGAATTGTTTTCTATAGCAAACACTTATCTATTTGTAGACAGTAGCAAAACCGTGCTTAGTACAAAACATATTATAGAGTACATAGCAAGTGGTTTTCATGATGTATTAAAGAGTCGTCTGTTTCCTGAATACGGGTGTTAGATTTGCATTCTTACAAGACCCGTATTCGTAATATCCGATAAAACAGATGACGCGTTTCAGCTTCCTTGATAGCTCTCCAATCTCTGCAGGATATAACCACTTGAACTAGACACTCGTAGCTTTGTTCCTTGAAATCTTCTTGAGGTTCCATAAACTATTGTTTGACAAATTTTCTTTGTTAGTTTAGAAATTCAAATTCTTTTATATATGGTCTTGCAGAACAATTTTAATTAGCATATCAGTAGAATAAATATTTATCGTTTAATTAAATCACAGTTGATAAACCAAAAAAGAAGAAATTAGTGAGCGTAAACTTCTAATTGTATTTTGAAGTAGTAAGTAATATTTTGTAAAAGTAATCAATAAATTAGTGTCAAGAATGAAATTTAAAACTGGAATTGTAACATACATTTGTTTTCCATTATGTATATTGCCAAGTTATCATCAATCAAATTAATATGTATACTATGCTGAATTACATTTGCAGCAAAAATTTTAAAATAGATTTACAGGTTAACGAAGCAATTTATGGTTCCTACGCATCAAAACTAAAATGTTGTAAAAGATTATATAACTTTCACCTGTAATTTATTAAAGAATGCACGTATAAGTTTTTTTTAATAACTTTAATTAATGATTGATAGGATAAAATGAATAGCAAAAACAAAAAGCAATTTAAACCAAAGTTAACAAAGTTAGAACATAAATTCAGTGGCGATTTTAGCATTTGAGAGGCTCGAAGCACAACTATATTTTGGGCCCTTCTAAATATTTTCATTCCCCCTATACCCTGCCTATAATGTGCATTCTATGCGCACGTATATTAATTATCTAGTATACACTAATCGGTGGTCTAGAAAAAAAAATAAGACATAGAAAAATATCATGGAAAATTAACCAATATAAAAATTACAACTGCCTGCTGTATTTAAAACGTTGCTGATATTCAGATTGTATTAATTCAATCTGTTATTACGTCTTGGATATTATTATTAATGTTTATTTTGAGAGCTGAATTTTGAGCGCTCCTTTGCTCTATGATTCATAATAATTTTATAATAATTGACTGGATAAAGGCGTTATGTCACAAAATTAAAATGGCAAGTAAATCTTTTAAAAAATGTGTTAAACTGACATTTTTTTGTTGCGTCGTACAGCGTTGAATATCGCGTGGTCAATTAAACAATAATTAAATGTAGCGTCAGCTTTCAATATGTCCGAATTATAAATCAAGAATGCCCTTGTCCGACGTGGTAGTCATGGTAATCCGGACCCAAAATAATAAGGAAATGTTGAAATTTAAGTTTTAAAATTAATTTAAAATTTCTTTATCAACTGAATTTAAAAGGTTCAAAATTCAATTTTATGCGTTGTCATTACTAAGAGGTTAGCTTCAGACAACAACATGGTACCGTCGAGTAGATTCATCAAATTATGACAAAAATATGCCAAGCATTCGAGAACAGCAGTTAATGCTGAGGTCACCTCGGATTTTGATAAAGTTTGGTACGAGGGTCTCATACATAATATGAAGATATAATACTCCTAGATTATGGGTCTGATAAACGTATAAATTTAAAAAAAAAATATCTAATAACTATTATAGATTCTGGATTTTATTGTGGAGGGCAAGACAAGCTGGCACGCACTTAGGCCTCTAAACCGGGCCCATTGTACTACCTCCGATTTCCCAGCTGTGTATGTGGCGCGACTGGGAATAGAACTGCGGTTTTCCGCTTCCTAGCCTGCCAGTATGTACTTAACACCACATTGCTGGTTAATTATTATAGAAGATTAAATCCTACTTGACAAACAGATACTTCCTGGTGTAGTACCAGGTTGAACACTGGTCACTAAAGCCTATTAAGTTTAGAGTACCTCAAAGTAGCGTACTTGGACCCGCATTGTATATTTGTTTACATTAGATTTACCTATATTAAAACCTGTCACTGTTACCACTTTTTCAGACGATCCAGGTGTGATAGTCTTTCATAACAATTTCAATATAGCTGCAACTTTTAAGAATAATTTTTGATTCCTCTTGGTACGTCTTAAATGAAACAATTCAGCGTAATCTGGAGATGCCAACAATTAAAAAGAAAAGCACTAAGTTTTGAAAAGCATACCATGAAAGAGTTAACAATCATTCAAATCCACTGCCAGAAAAACTTGGCTACTATCCTTCTTTCTTATCAATTTATTGAAAGTTTGACTCTCTTCCGATTTGAACCTGATTATTTGCTTAGCAGGTTATAGTTCTAGCTACTAGGCAAATGACCATCTTATTTGCTTATCAGAAATCATCATCATCATTTCCTTCATGGGTTAGGTCGCTGATCCGTTCCGGCCCATCTTTTTCTTGGTCGTTCTACATCTCTGCGTCCTTGATGTTTGTATTTATAGATCTGTAGAGAGTAGCAAAATTATTAGAAATCAAAAAAAATTTTTGTTTAATTTCTTGAAAACCGGATTTTTAGTTAATTATAAAATAGGGATTTTTTAAGGCATTTCAATTTAAAACTTTTCACTTTGGAAGATGATAAAAATATTAATAAATTAGAATAATTTTAAAGGTGAAATGTAAAAAAATGCATTCAAAGTCTAAAAGTGTGAAGTGGGTTAATTTATTTGCACCCAAAGTTTATGTTGTTATCAGTAAGATCCACTTAAAAGTTTACGAAATCCATTTGAAGGGGAGGATTAGCCCCCAGTTAACATGTTATAAATCAGTTTCTTTCTTGTTTTCGCACCATTCTACAGCTTTGCGTGTGTCTTCGCTTCTCTTACAATTTCTCTCCATTGGTTTCTGTCTTGTACTTTTATCCACCATTCTTTGACTTCCATCGCTCCCAGGTCACTCTCAACCTGGTCCCACCATCTCATCTTAGGCCTTCTTCTCGTTCTGCTGTCATTCGGCTTCACAGAGTAATTTTCTTTTCTATGCTTTCCTCTTCACCTCTCATTACATGTCCGAACCATCCCATTCTCCGTGACTTCACCATCTTAACTAAGTCTTCATCTTTCATTGCAGCTTTTATTTCATGGTTCATCCATTGTCTATACTCGCCGTTCTCATCTCTCTTGGGGCCCAGGATGGTGCGCAATATCTTCCTTTCCAGCACCGTCATGACTTCTGCTTCCTGTTGTGACATCCAAACTGTTTCTAAGGCATATGTAATTACTGGCCTGATGAGTGTTTTGTATATCTTCAGTTTTGTTCCTCTCGTCAGCGTTTGGTCCTAAAGTAGAGTTTTGTTGGCGTAAAAAGCTCTGTTACCTGCTTGCACTCTTCTTCTGATTTCTTCCATTCTGTTGTTGTTCCTGTCTATATGGGTTCCAAGGTAGTTGAAGCCTCTCACCTCTTCGAATCTATACTCATCTATCACCAGGTCCCCCAAAACATCGTTCGCGTTCTTTAAGCATTTCATATATTTTGTCTTCTTTTCGCTAATTTTCAGTCCTGTCTTCTCAATTGCCTTCACCATTTCTTTGAACATTTCTAACAATTTCCTGAGCGACCTCGTTATGATTACTATGTCGTCAGCATAGGCAAGTATCTGTCCTTCTCTATTTATGATAGTTCCTCTTGTATCCATCTTACGTGCTATACTCTCGAGTAGGATGTTGAAAAGCAGCGCCGACAGCGCGTCTCCTTGTCGCACGCCCTTATTTATTTCAAAGTTGTCTGATTCTCCTTTTGTCGTTCTGACACTTGCCATTGTCTCATGCATTGTCATCATTGTCAATCTGATGAGTTTATCCGGAATCTCCATCTCTTCCATCACCCTAAACAGTTCCCCTCTTTCCACACTATCAAACGCTTGTTGGAAGTCCACAAACAGCATGTATAGATCGATATCATGTTCAGCAGCTTTTTCCATTGTTCTTCTTAGTATGTGTATTGCACCTATAGTAGACTTTCCCTCTGTAAAACCGAATTGATATCCTCCTATTTTATCCTTCACCTGATTTTTCAGTCTTTCAAATATTAGTGTCGACAGGACCTTATACGTCGAGTTGAGCAACGTTATTCCTCTGTAGTTTGTGCATACTTCGGGGTCCCCTTTCTTTTTTAAAGGTACTATCACGCCTTCCCTCCATACCCTTGGCATCTTCTCTTCTCTCCACACCAGTTGAATCAGTTCACATATTCTTTCCTGGAGTTCTTCTCCTCCATATTTGAAAAGTTCTATGCCAATTTCGTCACTTCCTGGGGCTTTTCCATTTTTCATTCTTTGCATTACGTTCTTTATTTCTTCGTGTGTAGGTGTGCGCACTTCTTGATTACTGCCTTCTACTGCTCTTTCTGTTAAGATGTTCTCGTCTTGTTCGTTTAGCAATTTCTGAAAATGTTTCGTTAATATCTGTTTCACTTTTTCTGCGCTATGATGTACTCTTCCTTCATTGTCCTTCATACCCCTCGGTGTTACTCTGTTAAGCGGCTTTTGATTTTTCACCATCCGGTAGAACATCCTGGAGTCACCAAACTTGCTGCTATTTTCGATTTCATCCATTTTTTTCACAAACCACCCGTTCTTTTTCTGTTTATATTTCTTGTGTGCCTGCTTGGTGCATATCCTGTAGTTGTCTAGGTCTTCTTGTAATCCTGTTCTCAACTATTTGTTTCTTTTCTCTATCTTTGCTCTGCTGTACTCCTTACATTCATCGTCGAACCATTCCTTGTCCGTTATTCTGGTTTTGTATCCCAGTACTTCACTAGCTGTTTTACGAATACTTGTTATGATTCTGCTCATCTCTTCCTGTATATTGTTGCTTTTTCCATTCCTGAGCAGTTCTTCTCTCATTGTTTCCTCGTATCGTTTTCTTTTATCGATGTTTATGTTATGTATTATAATATAATATATTTTTCTTATTTTATTAGCTCAAAATTCAATTCGAATATGGTCTTACAAAAATTAATTCGGATTATTGAAGTAGTAGTACTGTTTTGAAGCTGACTTTACTGTTATTAAATTGGTTCATATTACTATTATTATTTTTTTAATAATATTTATTTAATTTTGTTGGTTTACAAAAATTTACCTATCATTCAAAATTTATTTCTATCAACATTTTACATGAAAAAGTATTTTAGTAGATGCAAACATCAAATTTCTATAAATAAATATAATGAATGCTCTTAAAAATCCGAATACCGATCGAAAGAAGTACAAAGTAACATAGATTTACTCGCTATTTATAATTATGAATACATTTATAAACGTCACATTCAGCTTTCAATTTTAGCAACTTGTTGGGCGTCAGTTGCCTATGGTATTTTATGATTGATGTATTAGTTATGGCTGTTGGCCATTGAACATTTGCATCTGTTGAAGTCATGTGTCAATATGATATCAACTTTAATACTAATTAATTGTTTAATTAATCATAACTATCCAAAATTGCCCAAATATGCATAATTGTACAAATGGTGTAAATTACTTTCAAGAGAATCCAATAATCGCGTAACTCATAGTAAGAAATCAGAAAAGGGTAATTTAGAATAAAATTTAATACACGGAACGGACGTCCGGTAAATCTAATAATAAAAATAACAACAAAAGCAAGCAAATATTTTTTTTCTTTGGTTCACTGTTCATACGTCGTTTTCTGGAAAAAAAAATTACTAAATATTTTAGAAAATAAAATATTTCTACATTTCAGTATTATATTTTATATGACAGACGACCAGAACATCAGCCAATCACAGTATCCATAACTACAATCAAGGGCATCTTAAAGACAAATAGAACTTACACCACGACACGGTAATTAATAACTATTTAAATTATATCATCGTTCTGCTGTTTACGGGATTCCACAGTTACACTGCACTCAAGCGGTGTCAAAATTTCATCTGCATTGATTGGGACAGCATGGTTATGAAATTTTTATATAGTAGGTACATTCCACTCATAATCAGTAGATATTGAAACAATGAGTATAATTGCTAAGGTAGCAAATGAGTAAAATTTGCATTATTATTGCACCAATTTTGACCTGATGATATTATTCTATGGATGCATATTTTTTCATTCACAATTAATTGAAATAATTGCTAATTTGTTGTTAAGTTGTCCGGTCAGACAGATGTTTGATCCATATTTTGGAGTTCACCTCATAATGGCTTTTAAATATTTTATGTTGGGCTTTCATACCTAGAAATAGTAAAGCTTGGCTGCCAACAAAGATCACGTAGGGCATCAATGCAGTGTCACAAACATAGAACAGAAACTAGCAATTTAATAGGCTAATTATTGTGTAGCTCCTACTGATGAGGCCACTTGAGAGTAAAATGAATTGAATTTATTTAGTCTTAATTAAGAAAAAACTCTTTTATTAAATGAATAATCTCATTTATTATTGGTAACTTCAGTGTTACCTTTATTGGCATTAGTAAAGTATATATTTAATAATGAGTTTTTGCGACTTTTCGTAAATTGTTTGGCGGATTTTCTTCTGGCAATTCAATCTTTTGTGATATAGCCTCAATTAGGTTAATTAAGTTCACATTTTTGCAACTGAGCTTTATTTCTATTTTTACTAACAACTTTTACGCATTCAACTGCCAGTTTTTCTAATTTGCTGTTATTTACCAGGTTGGGAAATTACACTTAAATCCTTTATTAATTAATTCTACGTGTGGTTGGTTAAAGAAAGTGCTAGTAAGATTTATACATTTAGAATAAAAGTAATTTGCGCAATTATATCTTTGTTAATTCTTTCTACTACCTAAATCAAATTCTGTCGGAATTAGTCTAGAAGCTAATTTACAATACCCTTAAAACCATATAATTAGAAAAGATCCCGTTTTTGTAACAAATCGAAGTTCTTCTTTAATCAATTTTTTCTCTTTGTTCTAGAACCTCTTAAATAGGTAGATTATAAGTCGGATTTTATTGCTAGGTGGATGTAAATCTGATGAAAGATTCCAAAGATAAACGGTTGACAATAACTTATCATTAAGAACATTGATGTGAATTTTTATTAATATTGTGGGTAATAACAAAGTATTTTTTTGTTTAAATAAAAAAACTCAAGCAATAATACAGAAATGAATTCTTCGCAAGACTTATTAAATATCTTTAATTTTTACGTAAAAAACACGATTCACACGCAGTAATAAAAGTTTAATTAACATCATTATTATTACAGCATTTCATTCCTGTCGGAATATTTGCTATCCCTGTAGAGATTTTACAAAACCTTTTATTGGGGTGGTTTATCCCCATTTACTCTACATTTCACATCACAATCCAATATCCGTTCTCGCCCCACCTGTTACTCTCCTCCATGTTACTCTATCCATTACTTTTGTTCTCCAATTTTCGATTTTCATAATTCTCATGTCCTCTGTCACTTGGTCCCACCATCGAATCCTAGGTCTTCCTCTTGCACGGTCCTCCATTGGCCTCCATTCTGTGACTCTTCTTGCAATTGTCCCTTCGTCACTTCTCATCATGTGTCCGAGCCACTTCATTCTCATAGATTTTATTATTCTCACAATGTTTTCATTTCCCATTTCTCGTAGTATCTCTAGATTCATCATAGGTCTCTGTTCTTGCTCATTTATTTTCTTTGGTCCCAGTATTCTTCTCAATATTTTTCTCTCAAAAAACAGTAACATCTCCTCCTCCCTCTTATTTAAACATAGAGCTTCTACCGCATACGTAAGTACTGGCCTTATTAACGTTTTATATATCTTTACCTTAGTTGTTCTTGATAAGTTCTTGTCACCCAGTAATTGTTTGTTAGCATAATATGCTCTATTGCCAAGTTGTATTCTTCTCTTTATTTCTTGATGTCTCTCGTTTCTGTTATTCACCTGTGTTCCCAAATAATTAAACTCATTCACCTCTTCATATATGTGGTTATCTATCTTCAATCCGCTTTTTGCGTCTTCTCTCGGGCACTTCATGTATTTGGTCTTCTCTTTATTAATTAGCAACCCCATAGTTTTTGCAGTGTCTTCTATCTTTTTGCAGATTTCGATTAATTTTTTCTTGGATCTTGATATTACTACCACGTCGTCTGCGTATGCTATCACTTGCACCTCACTGTTTATTATTGTTCCTTTATTTTGTAACTCTCTGATGATTTTTTCAAGAACTAGATTGAATAATGTTGACGACATTGCATCACCCTGTCTCACCCCGCTATTTACTATGAAGTCATTGGTTTCACCATAGAAAGTTCTTATACAGGCCGTGGTCTCCTTCAGCGTTACTTGTGTCATTCTTATCAATTTGTTCGGGATGTCAAACTCTTGCATTATTTCTATCAGTTTATTCCTTTTTATTTTGTCGAATGCCTGTTTAAAATCGATAAACATCATATACATATTGATACCGTGTTCGCAGCTCTTTTCTATTATTTGCTTTAGTATATGTATAGCATCCACAGTCGACTTCCCCTCCATAAATCCACACTGATAATCTCCAATTATTTCTTTTGTATAATTCTTCAATCGTTTGTTTATCAACATTGACAATATCTTATAAGCGGAATTCAACAGAGAGATTCCCCTGTAGTTCTCACACCTCTCCACATCTCCCTTCTTTTTTATGGTCACTATTATACTTTCTTTCCATTGTTTGGGAATTTTTTCTTCTATCCACACCTGTTTTATCATTTTATATAATCTCTCGTGCAACAACTCACCTCCATACTTAAGTAATTCCGCATTGAGACCGTCTTTACCCGGTGATTTTCCATTTCTGAGATTATTTATTATTTCTATCACCTCTTCATAAGTTGGTTCATCCACTTGTTGTTCCTCTACTACTATTCTTTTGCACTGTTCGCCTTCCTCCTCCTCCGTCAACAGTTTCTCAAAATGTTCCACCCATATTTGTTTTACCTTCTCCACGTCATCCTCCAGTTCTCCTTCGCTGTTCCTCATTCCTCTTGTCTTTATTTTATGTCCTGTCTTTTGTCTCCTTAACTGTTCATAGAATTGACGATTGTTATTCAGCTTGTTACTCTTTTCTATTTCTTCCATAAACTCAGTTATCCATATTTTTTTGGATTTTTACCTTTTTCATCTACCTGAAATAAAAAGGTTCAAAAAAAGATCGGAGGTAGTTTACTTATATATGATTGAAAATGGCGGAGTTAACTTACATCGATAAAATATTTTTTGGCCCAAAAAATTTTATTTGTGAAAATAAAATTTTAAAATTTACGGCACACTATGGCACACAACAGGCACAATCCAACACAATTAAAATTGTTGGGATTATCGAAAATGGCGGTGCTAACGACTTTCGATAAAACACGTTTTGGCCCAAAAAAATTTTATTTATCAAAATAAAATTTTAAGATTTACGTCACACTGTAGCACACGACAAGCACAATTTAGCACAACTAAAATTTTTAAAATTATCAAAAGTGGCGGTGCTAACGACCATCATTAAAACACGTTTTGGTCAAAAAAAATTTATTTATCAAAATAAAATATTATGATTTACGGCACACTGTGGCACACAACGGGCACAATTCAGCACAATTAAAATTTTTAAGATTATCAAAAATCTCAAAAAAAAAAATATCAAAGATTAATCAAAAAAAAGTGGCGGTGCTAAGTACATGCACATAAATTGCTATACATTTTTTTCAGGGTCGGTTTCAGATATTATATTAAATTTAATTAAATACCTTTAAAAATATTATATTAAATACCTGAATAGGTATTAAATATTGGAAACTAGTACAATTTAAAGTAATCTTTACTCCAAAAATTTCAGCATTTAAAAAATTGTAATTGACGAAAAATGTTGAGAGAAAGCGGAAGTCAAGAAGAATATTATACTCTCACAATTAGTTAGAAAACTTGGAAAATCTTCAAATAATAAGCACAAAATTTAAATTCAGAAAACGTTGACACGTACTTACTTGTCCAAATAATTTATTAATAAGAATAAAGTTATTCCAACAATTAATTTGTACTGGTTTAAAAGTTAATTAGAATGCTTTACGCTTTTGTTAGTCAGTAGTTTCTTGGTTAAAATTATCTTTCCCCTTCTGCCTTTGGCTGATACAATTAATTTTTTCTAATTATTGCAAATAATAAAACGTCAGTATTCAATAATAACTTTAGTTACACACACATAAATTACAGTTTTATAATAATTATATAAAAATATGGAGTATAATTTTTTTTAATATTTTTGAGTTCTTTATTTAGTTATCTACATATATTGAACATTGAAAATTATTTTATTCTTTTCATGATATTAGAAAACGGATTTATACTACATTATTGTTATTTCCACATGGAATTTTCATTTCCGTCTGTTATATCCATATTCCCATAATGCAAAAGTGTTTTAGATAAATGTAATGTCTTATATTTTATTCAGCACTTAAGATAACACAGTTAGTATATGGTTATTTTTAAAATAAAAGTTAGTGTAGTTTTATGTAGCACAAAAGCAGTGAGTACTCGACTATCGATAAAGTAAATTGTAGAACTCTATTAATCCTAAGACATTTTTTATTCGTGACAGTAATTACTTTTAAACTTCACACAAACTATGATTTATTCAACATAAAGTCGCTTCTGTTTTAAACAATGTTTAACGAACCAATAAAGTAGTGTAAACATGGCCTCTTTTAATCTCCTAGTACAAGTTTTTCTTCAAGCTGACAAGGCACGTCTAAATGTTAAATCTTTGGGCTACACCAACTTTTTACGACTTAAATTGCACCTGAGACAAAAAGAAATTATTAACTTTGTTGGGAACATTTTTTAAATTTACATTTCTGAATTAAGAATGAGATTAGATTCTTTTATTAATGAATTTTTGTATTATTAATAATGTTCAATAAATCAAATCAAGAAAACTCCAACTGCAGTGAATTAATCATAAAGATGTTAATTATAGTTAATAATAATAATTTAAGATGTATTACATACAATCTAAAATTTATTAAGTTCTTTAATAATTTAGAATTTATTATTAAGAAATATGGAAGAAATTCTGAGTTAGGCTTAGCAATGTCGTTTAATTCGCAAAACACCTGTGAAATAATTACGTTCTAAAAATAATAAATGAATTTTCCCTTCAAAAAGAGGATGCTACTATATAGGTATAGCCTATTTTATATAACCAAGCTTATTGCTTGACGAATATTTTCAAGAAAATACCGTGCAGATAATATTATATAATAGGTACTTATATTAAACACTACAATACATTTTTTGAACAAGGTGACTGTTCGAGTGTGCTGTTTTTTTCTTTTTTGACCTTGACTATATGAGTTTTTAAGCGACAATGACGACCAAAAAATCAATGGCCCTCAAAAGCAAATAGATGATAAAAAAATATTATAAATGCCATCAAGATATAGTATATCTAAAAATGTTTTCATATAAATAGGGGACATACTGTTTTACGTGGGTTCCGAACTACAGGAAGTGTAATTATGTAGGTACTATATTTAATTTTAAACTGGGTTTTTATTACAGATTACTTAGATGGTCTGTCGTTGCTTTCTGAAAAGGGACGATCAGAATAAATTTTCTACTTTGTCCGAGTTTGAAGAGAATATCTCAGCATTAACAGTCAAAGCACTTACATTCAATCGCCTAGATACCAAAATCGATTTAATTTTAAATAAATTTAAAATATAAAAGTTATGCAGTTATATAAAAAGTAATAAAATCAAATATAATGTAATAATTTTAATAGAATAATAGCTATTTGTTTGTTAACAAATTACAATTGATCACAATTTTCAATCGTTGGTGAACCATTAGTTAACAAAATATTATATTGTTTAATTATACGTTAACTATAACCCGAATAGGAAAATACAATAAAATTATAATTTATAAATGAATTATTGATTAGAAAACCGGGTATTAAATATACATATTTTTAAAAATTAAATCAAAATGTACAATAATGGTTTCAATATAATATTGCGTTTAACTAAATATTGATCATACTTTTCAAAATGTAATGTACAAAGTGTCATCTTCGCTATTTTCCTCTGTCCAGTCACCGGATATAAAATTTCTGTTCCAATTCTCATACTAAAATCTTAAAATACTATACATGATTTCTCAAAAACATTTTTATACTTGAGTATTTTGAAAATATTGACTACTAAAGTTTCTTTAAACTTAAGTTTTTTGAAATTACGAACTTGTAGGTACATAATCTGTCTTCAGCGAGATTTGCAACTTACTAAATTGTCTGCTGAAAGTAATAAATTAATTTCCCAACCACTCTAACGATTTCATAGACCACTATAATTTTAAATTTTACAGTAAGTAACAACATTTCAAAAACAGTAAAATCATTTACCCACTTTTTCTACCGATGCGATCACATTAACATAGAGAACACTCTAATTTGTTAGTCTGGCTGTGTACCAGAATCAATATTTCTGTCTCGGGAATAGCCTGGAAGTAGAAGCTTCATTGAGAACTCAAACTGTATTGCTAGCATAGGTAGAACACCATTTATAGTAATATTAGATCATGTATTAACTAACATTTTTATAAAATTTACAAACAGTGTTGCAGGAAAAATACCTTCATATTTGTATAATAAATGATAACACATAGTATGTTTGATGTATCAAATTTTCAGAAAATCTAATCATGAAGGTATATGCCTAGTGAAGGTTTTTCATTGAAAAATGAATCAGATTTTTCCGCTTTATCTGACACAAAGAAAAGCAATTAACCCTTTTCTCAGTCCAATAAAATTGGCAAAAATTTACTTTGGTAATAAATTTTCAGTATTTGTACAAATCAAGCAATTTGCATGTTCAACATGAAATAAAAAAAACGGTGGATGCTGTTACTATGTAATTAAAAACACAAGAAAATATTATGTTTACAAATTTATTTTCGTCTTACTTCTTATTCATACCAAGTTTCAAAGTAATAAGAAAATTAATTATAGTGGCCACTGCGAAGCCTCCATTTCAACTGAATAAATGCCCTCCGACCGACTAAAATGCTAAATTTTTTAACTAAATATTGTCCAAATAATATTTATTTATTTCTCGCACCCACTTGAAATATAAATAAAATGTATGTAGTCTATTATAATAGCCACGAGTTATATTTTTTGTAATTGTATTTGACAGGTGTTTATTTAATATGTCACTGAAACAAAACAGAATTAGTACGTTGAATAATGCTTGATTTTTGTAAATTTAAATTGAACATTTACTGTACGTGTTTGAAAGAATTTGTAATACAATATTTCGGGTCTTTCTGAATATTTAATTTTGGATTTACTGTTGTATTGTAAGGAAAATTTTATTGTGCCCTTTTAATCAAAAGTTAATTTTAGGATGGAATATGTAAATTAAACACGATTTATAGGCGTTTTAATGTAAGAATTTAGCGCCGTTAGCGGTAATTTTGGTACTAGGCAAAAAGTGACAACTATTATATTATTATAAACAATTTATTTCACCACGATATTACAAACAAAAGAGAGACAGATAAGATTTCTATCATATTAAAAACATAATTAGTACACAACTAATGAACACTTCTGCCGAATAAATTTGATGGTAAACAACCATTCTAACACATTTCGTCTAGTACAAAACTTGCCACCAGATAGCGTATCGCTTATCTTGAAACGACGATAGTCTGTGCTTTTGATAAGATGGTATCCCAAACGCATGATATGATGGTATATAATTCCATTATATCGGAAAAGGAGAATTCACAATATGTACCTACACAATAGAATACACAAGGAGAATAAAGGCTATTGTATGAATATACTTGAATTGCAACAAGATATACCTGTGGTAGAAATCCAAAGATTTTTGGCTTAAAATTTTACAATGTCGAATGTGGTCCACATTATCGTAAAAGTAAGATCGACAACAAAAAACATTATATTCCAAATATGAATGTTTCTAACTACATATTATAATTATTTAAATTTTTATCCTTAAGGAGGTATAGGACGTACAGTCCAGTCAGAAAGTTCCGTCAAATTGTACATGACAGAAGTATGAGCGTATCCGTAGAGAATGAACTTTTCTCAAGAGTGTACTTTAAAAAATCAAAAATTTCAGCTGGCAATAACAGCCTTTTAGCATGTTAAAGTCGATATTTTATGAATCTTAAGATTAAATTAGAACATAAAATTTCGTTAGTTAACAGGAAATTTAAGTAAAATAAGAAAATAAAATAATTAAATATCCTTTTGAAATTAATAAGAATTTCGACAACGTCGCAGATCCAGCCTCGTTTGCGCAGAGTAACTTTGTTATGTAAATGAAATAAACGTACGTTGCATTATAATATTATATCTGTCACTTCGTTAAACTGCTTAATTTTTATTTACATTTATTTCTTTTAAATGTACTTGAAAGCTTTAACCATTCCTAATCTTCAATCTATTAAACTTGACAGCAAATGAGCAAAAAAACTTGACAGTTACATTTTATAAGCACACATTTGTGAGGTTATATCTCTTAATTTAATGAACTCTAAGACGTACGTTTTGTACATTTTGATGCATATAATTTTTTCGATGAGTCATACTCGACTTTAGGTGAATTTGACTATAGCAATATATTATTTATTAATTAATTTTGTTATGTTTTGTAACAAATAATAAAAAAGTCTGAAAATAATTGTACATATAACACCCGTCTTAAGCTATTTCATTGAAACTTTAAATTTCCCGCGCTATCCACCATTTGCGACGTTGCTGTCAACATAACCCACATTAGCCATGGCTGATATTTATTTTAAAATTTGCATTTTTAAAACTTAATTATATTTATAACTAATCACACATTATAAGATTAAACAACATTACAAAATTACAGATTTAAATCTATGATCAATTTTCGATACAAATGCGACAGCTAACAACGACTTTCTGAGTACTACTAAACGGAATAAGCCCGCAAGAATTATGATGGCCAAAACCGAATTACAAGTCAGCAACTTTAACTTTTGCTGACTAAACGGTATATACCTACCGGTACAGTTGTAATCTTGAAAGATGAAGCTTACGTCACAACCATCTGAATTAAGAACCGACAATCTTTTTTTTTCAAATTAATTGTAGTCATAAGTGCAACAAAGACACACTAACATAAATAATTCTTAAGTGTCTGATTTTAGAAATCTTATACGTCGAAAATTATGTTATGATATGCAACGTATGAGATAGAAAAAGATAGATGCAATATTTCATAGCTTGCATAATAATTTTAATAAAAATAGTTTTTCATATTGACTGATGCTATAATTTTGACAAGTTACTTTGGTTTTTAGGTTATATTTCCATTTAGTTGTAATTAATTATTTTATATTACGTTAATTGCAAGTTTTGTGTTGCTATAAACTTGTTAAAATTTGTTAGTTCTTTTTAGAACTAAGTATTGTTGTGAATATTTTAATGATTATAATAATTATTATGATTTAAATTTATTATATCAAACACTTATTTGACTTACAATTTTCGTCTTATTTCATACAAATGCCGTTTATGACGAAGCTTCATCTTTCATGACAACAACTGTATATATGCAGTCATTCATTACCTCGAGTTTAACATTAAAGAGATCTTTACCGTACCTACGTATACATATATTTTGTTAGTTCGAACTGAAAGCTGGGTTCCCAACCAATCAGTTAACCTGATTGGTCAAACCAAGGTCAAATTGGGCTTAGTTTGAGCTAAAGGCGTCTACATTGAATTTTAAGATCGACCAAACGGTCTAACAAATTCGGGTGATTCGGGTAAGCTCCACCGATGGCTTAAATCTTTTTTAATCCAGAGTGTAAGTTCCACCAGTTAGTTGTAGGTTCTACTGATGGTGAATTAAGTCGAGATGGGCAAGAGTATTGTTAAGCTTTTAAGTATTTCAAATTCATTAAGTTTTCATTGTGTTGTGAGAGAGTTGATTTTCATTCAAATTATGCAAAAGTTTTGTGATTTTTTTACTTTTACTTGTACCTAAATCATTGTACAGTTAGTTTTTTTACAACTAATGTTTGAAATGTAAGAAATGACGGGCAAAACGGGGTAGGAGCCTAAAACGGGGTACCTGTGTTTTCTAGCCATTTATGCGCCGATGTAAAAAATGTTCATTACTGTGTCACAGACAGGTATGTACATTATCGGTTGGACCTGCAGTCTTTGTTGAATCATCATACAAAATGAATTTTAGTTTTCATGTGACAAATTTACAATATCAATATAGATTTAACTCAATGCAATTATTAGTAAATTAGTAAATTACTAGCTGACCCGGCAAACGTTGTTTTGCCCCCGTGTCAACTCCCGGTCAAAAAAAAAATTTGGAGTGGACCACCATACATTTAGGGGTATGAAAAATAGATGTTGGCCGATTCTCAGACCTACCCGATAAGCAAACAAAATTTTATCAAAATCAGTTCAGTCGTTTCGGAGGAGTTTGGGAACAAACACGGCGACGAGAATTTTATATATTAGATTTTATTCTACAGTACCTATTATTGTTGCCCCCGCAAGTAGTATAATTTAAAAGGCATGTTTTTCATAAATTTGTTGCAAAAACAATAACTTTTTAATAAAAAAATTAAAATGGGGTAGGGTATAACGGGTGCCTATTTCATCATGCTTTTAGATAATAAATGTTCAAAGTAAATTAAAGCAAACAAAAAAATCATATGCTAGCATAAAAAAGTAAAATCTGAAGAAAACAGTGATGTGAGTGGCACTGATTGTTTATATTGTGGAGATTTTCATTCAACATCAACAGAAAGATAAATCTTTTGTTCATACAGTCGTAAATGGGCACACAATTCGAGTGTAGATGTAAAAGACGACTACGACGAAGCAACGTTTTTTATAAGCAGTGTTGTAAAAAAAATTCCCTTCTAAAAGAGAATTCTCCGCACACCCAGTAAACTCGTTACTTGTTTTAATACTTCTCGAAGTATTAAAACAAAATAAACATTAAATAACTTTAATACGACTAACAGTAAGCACAAGAAAACACTGGTGGTATAAAAGTGAAAAATCCAAAATTTCTGTCTGCTGGCACCACAGGTGTCTGGAACAACACACACCAAGTATCGTGGTGTCAAAAGCTAAATCAAAAACAACTATAATAAGAAAAATCACTCACCTAAAGATCTTTAACGTGATTACAAAATATAAAATATAAAATTACATAAAATACTCATTATAGCTGCTCTTCTCTTTTTTAGTTGTTGAATATAAACATTCCAAACAATTGCGTTGACCATCGGCAGAACAGGAACCCAAAAACTCATCTCCAGATATAGTGGTGGTACTATTTACACAGGTGTAAATAGTGGTAGGTGGTACAGGTGGTACAGGTGTTACAAGGAATAATAAAAATGGTCGTAAAGATAAAACATTATATTCACACTCAAGGTTGCAGCCTACCAAACTTCCTCTTCAAGGAAGAACCAAAAAAATACTAAATGCTGCAGGACCATTGAAATCAGAATAATATGAAAAAAACCAAGAGGTAAAACCATGAATCATAAAGCCGGGACGTTATAAAGCCATAAAGTTATAAAACCATAAAGCCGCTGTGTGCTCAACCATGACAGTATAATATCTAAAAGGTCGAAAACGGTAATCAGAAAAAAGTATTTCAGCAGGTGGCAACTTACATGGAAAATAATTCCACAAAAGCGACTTCCATACTAAAAGCATTCAAGTATTGAACAAAACGTCTTACGAAAATATCCTCAATCGAACCACGACAACTCGAAATTTTGGAAAACATAAAATTCCGCAAAAGCGATTTTCCAGAATAACATGAGCACCCATAGTCACGAATAAAAATATCTAACGAAAACTATCTGCATCGATCTATGCAAAAGATCTAAAATATCATGCTGAGCTCAAATTGCACACCAAACTTTCTGACAGAAAAATTTTCACCGGAAGTAATGTCAAGGAAATCTTACGCGCTGCGCATGAACCAAGTAGGGTAAACAGCGGCGTGCAAACTCACAAACAAAAATGAAAAATTTTTGTTACAGTGTCAGAATAATTAAGGCCTAAACTCGACTATACTCCATTATGTCCTCGTCGGCGGGCAAAACGAGGTAAAGTGCATATTTGTAGATGTAGGTGAATTTCCTGCAGCGGGTGAAAAAGGGGTTAAGTCATTTTTTTTGAAAACGGGTTTTTGTCATTTTTGTAACCTATATGCGTTCACCTTTTCATTGGTATAAAAATAATTATTATGCCAATTATTATATATTAATAATAATTATTATACCAATGCAAGGGTGAACGCTTATAGGCTCCAAAAATGACAAAAGCCCAGTTTCGAAAAAAATGACTTAACCCCATTTTTACCCGCTGCAGCCAATTCGTAAGTCATGTTTGTTTTTTTATTAATCAAAATCGCATAAATAAAAAGTTAAATACAATAAGTCTGTGTTACGGGCTAATCCCGCCAAGCTGCATCTACCTTCGCCCGCAACAAACGTCATTTTAATCGGTTTAATGGTCGTTTAATGGGAGTGGATCAGATAATAAGGTAGACACGTTGCAAGGCTAGACGGAAGGACTAAACATCAATCAAAATCGAGAACGGGACAGAGTTGAGCGCCAAGGTTAACAAATAGGGAAAGTCCTGGACCTATCATGCTGTGGAAAATCGGTAACCCAACGATTTGGAACACATGATGGCTCTCGAGAAAAGCGTCATAAATAAATATTCAAAACGGGAACGTCGTAAACATCGTCACTACCAACCTACCATTGTCTGAAGATGGTCATACAGCTTCGAATCTTACATCTGTAAACATAAACATGCACAAAGAAAAAGGCAGTAGTACTGATAACAAAAACTATAATAATGAAAACTAATCTTGCATTATCTATCAATGCATATTGAATAGTAAAAATTACTTTGCACAAACTTTAAGATGAAAAATAAAAATTATACAATCAAGGAAGAACGGTAGAAACAGCCTTACCAATGTTTGCAACCCAAACCACAACGAAAAAACACTGTGTTTCGAGCTTGTTAGCTCTCATCAGTACCGTACACCTCTTAAAACACTTGACTGTATAATAATAAAATAAAACCGGCTAACGTTTTATCATTCCTTGATTGTATAATTTTTATTTTTCATCTTAAAGTTTGTGCAAAGTAATTTTTAAAAACTATAATGATCTTCAAAATTCGTCGTACAAAACACCTTATAGATAGACTCAGTAAGTGGCTCATTCCAAGAATGATAAATCCTTAAAAGTTAACCTGATTGAAACGAATTCGTGTAAAAGACTACCTAAGTCTAAATACAAAATACTACAAGTAATATTGGAGTAATGTAAAATTACTCGAGCCCAATGGCTCACTTAAAATGGTTTGTCCCAAATGGACCTAAAAACGTGACTTAAATAAACAAACTAATACTACGTCACGAAAGCGGCACGACGGTAAGATTTACGGTGACGACCAACGCACGATCGTATACTTCAAACACTACAGTAATAAACGATAAGCTTAAATACTACTTACAAGTGTTGTCTTCATGATTCGATCGCTGATGACTCATCTTACTAATACGGAATCTTCAATATGCGGTAGTGACGTAATCGGAAATGACGAGACGGTACTAAGGGATTTTACAAATACGCAGCATCTATAATAAATGTAAAGTAATCCGAATTAAATCGTGGGGTATACATTGAATAGAACTGGTACGTGAATTCCCAAACTAAATCTTCCAAGTCGATATACATAAAATAAGCGAGACGAGACGGTAGCTAAACTGGATCGCAAGTATCCGTACATAAGCGGGATCGATAATATAGAGAAAATTCCCCAAAACATTTCTTCAACAAAAACGGCACAAAAACTAGACTTTATACATATTTACAAAAACGTGACGATAGTTTTTACATGATTAAACGAAACTGTAACTTTAGAATAAACTGAACGTCATTGTGTGGGCGTACCGAATCGCCCACGCGATGATTCACAATGATCACATCTTAAATAACGGTACTTCAAATGGGAGCGCTGCCACTGACGAGGTCTTGTTCAGTTGGCGGCCCCAAGCGTACTGTCTCACGGCCGTGGTAACTTCTTCCAGCTTAAGAAAAGCAGAGTGGGTATCCTTACTACTATTTGACTTCAACACGAAGCGCTATGAAGTGATTTTAAACAAAATGCAACATCGACATGACTCCTGACCTTTAAAAATGAAATGCCACACGTAAACACATGTGGTCGAGACGGTCGTAAAATGGAAGAACAGCTGCCACATCTGCAATTCTCGACAAAAACATACAAGTTAAAACTTGAAATATACTTTGGAGCGCAACAGAATAAAATTTAGCAAAGAGAATCAATTTTTAAGCAAATCTAATAAATTTGAAATAAAACTTGCATTAATATTATTTACTTGTTTTTTAACCATTGGTTAATTTGGCCCCATCCGTTAAGATACGCTTAGCGATAATGAATTTTTAGATTTTTTTGATATCTAATGTTGGAAATGTATTACTTGTTCTTTAACCATTGGTTAATTTGGTCAATGTATAATATGTACGTATATTATGAAAGTTGCAGTTATTACATTCAGCTTTGTATACTAAGTTTAACTTCTCTCTTTAGGCATAATGGGGTCTTTCAATTTAATGTACAGTTGTCCAATATTGTTATAAGATTTAAATGTCGTAAGAATTGTTTCAAGATTCTCTTGACTTTTGCACGTAGTCTTTTTACACATATCATATAACTGTGATTTCTTAGACGTGTTTCCATAAGTTTATTTTTTGGTTGCATTTTGTATTTTAAAAAATTATGCTCATGAATAAGTTGCATATCAAGAACAGTTCATTTGTTACTTAAAAGTAAACTGAAGTAATCGACTAATTTATTGATTTAATTGTTAACTCGACAATATTTTTAAGTATTTCTTATTTAATTCATTTTTCATGAGTTAAAAATTAATAATAAAAAAGGGTCCCATCTAATCCAAACTTCTCTACTGAATATATGAGTACTTCATATTTTAAGGAATTGTATAGAATAGATCCACAAAAAGATTTTATATTAAACTCTTGTTGAATTTGTGCTTGATCAATACGATTGCTATTGAGAGATTTTGAGGTTAAAGGAGAATTTCAACAGTTTGAAAACGCTCTCACGTTAAATCTCTTCTAAAGCTTTTATTTAACTTGACATGAACGTTGTATGTACATAATAATGTTTGTTTAACTTCCCAAAATCTTAAAAAACTGAAATTTGAGCTTTTGCTAATAATATATTTTAATATAAATTTTAAAATAAAAGCTTACAGAAGTGCCCTAAAAGGATAATACTTTTTTAAATAACTGTATTTTTTTGTTGATGGTTAAAGAATTAGAAAAATAAGTATCTGTAGATCTCAATAGCTTACATATATAGTGAAATAGTATAAACTTTAACAAAGTTTTAAAAAAAGCCCCAAAAATTATTTTTATCAAATTATAATATATTCCAAATCATTCCAATATTTCCAAATCATGAAAATATAAGTGTTCCATTTTTAAATTCAAATTTCGAAACAAATTTAAAAATTTAAAATCGTCGGATTCTCAGATTTAAAGATTTGGCATGGAATAGACGTGCATACAATTCGACTGTATTTATTTTTTAACGATTGTCTTCTTAATTGACATAATGCTTACGTGAACCCTCCTTTAGAAAATAATCTTGTGTTTGCAATAATTTATAATATTATCTACCCCGATATGACTAAATGTGCGGGTACTCTTAGTAAAATAAATAAAAAAATTCTTACTTCCATAACACTAAATTTACGTTCACGGCTTAGAGCAAGGTTGTATATTGCTCGCTAATGCTTATCACCCTTTGCGACGCAAGTATTAATGATTTTCAAACAAATTTCAAATTGTTTTATTGAGTGGAAAGCAGAGCGATAAGAATACAATAGGAACTGTGCCGGTCATCAATTACTAAATATTTTCCTATGAAATATCATCTCTTTGTTCGTTATCCGCTAATGACTTATAGCGCATTATAGATATCTATATACACATCAGCATCATTATTTTCTTGATGAGGGTTGGTTGTTTTTTGGCCTATAACCGAATCGATTTTTAAGTAATTACAACGTTTTGCAATACATTTTTTTTATAAAAAAAAGATTAATTCATTCGGTGTGCTGCAATGTGTTTCAAAAACTTTTACGGGTATATACCTACTCACCTAAACAATATAATATTTTGGTTATATTTTATGAAGCTCTATTTTCAGTAAAAATGATTTTGACATCGTAAATTGTAAGTTTATGGCAGAGTAGTGTCGCGGAAACATTTTTATGTTCTTGAAAAATATATCAAATAAAATTTGGGGTTGCAATCAAAATGTAACTCTGGCAAATACAATATAACTAGTAACACTTTTACTAAAGTAAAATTTAGAGCTTTTCAATATTTCTGAAACTAATTTTATTTTTAAAATTTTATTATACTGTAACTTTTATTTAAATTCCAAAAATTTAAATTTGGATGCAACTTGTTCTGCAAATTATTTTTATGTATAGAATTTTATATTTTTTCTTATACTCACTATTTTTACTACCTACTATTTATTCTGTCAAAAGTTTTTTTATTAATTTCAAAACATTTCAATTTTCTTTTTAATAAATAAAGGGCTTATTGCTAGAACTTAAATAAGCTACAACATTTTCCAAAAATGAGTTAAACTAAATCTTATTCCTATGAATATTTTAACATCATCATTTTATTGCATGTCATGTTATAAAACATTACAACCTCAACTTTCGATAGTTTTGTGGCTTATCACGTTCTGGTAATAAGCCCTTCAATTGCAATTTGTTCCTTGTTTTTTCCGGAATTGTAATACTTACAGATTCACTTATTATCAGAATTATTTTTAATTTAAACACTTGGATCCTTTTTTATTACCACAAATTTTAATTTCAATTTTTGATTACTTTAATTTAGATTAATTTTCTTCATTTCTTATTCATTCATTTTTAATTTCGATAATTGCTAAAGAATATTTTTAAAGCGTAGCTGTATCTAATCTATCTAAAATGCACTAAAACACTTTTAGAACTAAAATACATGGAATTTTCACATGTAAACTATAAGAAAAATTAATTTACTGACACTATCCGCTCAAAAAATTGTTTAATTTTTTAGCCTTTTTTTGTTTGTTGTACGTTTGTGATTCTGATACGCAAGTCTAACGATCAGATCCAATCACATTTAACTACTTATCACGTATAGATTTGTTTGTTTACTTTTTGCAAACCATATGTTGCTTTATATTTTAAAAGCTTAGTTGTTATCTTGAGAAATTCCATTACACCTGCATGGGCTGTGTCTACTTGCTCGCTGTATGCTTATTCAACGGTTCCACTACATCTGTATTTGGAACAAGTGTAAATATGTGTAATCTTTGAAACCGCAAATCAAAGGATTAGAAGAAGTTGGTGTCATCTACTATTTTTTAAGTTTACGAGAGCTTTTGTAATTGAATTTTATCTTTCCAATTCTTCTGCTTTTAATTTATGATAACCAATTTGTAATTATCGTTCACTTGTTTCATATTGTTTTTGCAAAGTAACGCTCATTTCAACAACTGCGTGTATTGTTTGTACAGCATTTATACATCATAATTTTTTAAATTATACACATGACTTAATTATTTTCTTGTCTGTTATTAAGCCTGCTTTTTTTAGTATATCAGTGCTGTATTTGGAGAAGTTTCTTCAGACCACATTTTCTTTCAGAATTCAAGACCTCGCTTTCTCTTTTTTCGTTGCTTTTAAAATATCAATCCATCATGTTAAATATAGACAATCAGATTTAAGTAATATGCTTTTTTAAATATCTTTAATAAATATAAAACCTCCACTGTAACTCTTCCTAACATAAACAGTTTAATTCCTTTATGAGAATAACTCCTTTCTAAATCAATAATATTTTAGATTCCCCTGTTTTACATTTTTTTCTCTAAGCATAACAATCTATTACTATATCTTCTACGTGCGCTTTACCCTAACAATGTTTAACTAAAATTCTATAAATATTTTTGTTTGTTTAGTCGCCTGACAATATGATATTGTCATATTACCAGAACGTTTGTGAATAAATTTTGAAAATTATTTATTGAAATGCCGTTCTTCCGCTTATTGCAATACAAAACGGAGAATTATTTTCTCTTTTATTATACTGGCCCCGAAATTCTTTTTTTTTCTTAGTTGTTAAGCGATTGCCTAAGTTACAGCATAAAGAAGCAATGTAATCCTTTAGCTGTCCTATCTACCATATCATCGTAGATCAGCGGGGCAAGTGGTACAAATTAGAGCAATTTGTGTTACAAAATTATTAAAAAAATAAACTATAACGTAATATTAGACAGCTTACAGAAGCTAAATCGATTATCAAAAAACCTAAAAATTACGCTTTGCTAAATGAGGTGCCATTATAACACAGAAACTGGAGTTAAGATAATTAGTTTTAAATGCGGCAAAAAATCATTTGCAATATTTTAGCAAGTAGCTTTTACCACTCTCATCTCTATTTGTTTTATAACAACTTCCTTTGATGAGTGATTTTACGTAAATGTCAACTTTTCAAATTTACAGTATATCTCTGTTTCGATCTTAAAAACTAACCTCCATTATTTACGGTGAAAGCTATTTACCGTTTTGTCACTTAGTGAAAAACAATCTCAGAATTTTTTATGGTAATTGGCGTATTGTGATTGCTCTAGTTGTAAGAGCAAAGAAACGATCTATACGATTAGATAATAAAATTGGAGTGTATTAACCAACACAAGACCAAACCATTGCATTTTTATATTCTGATTATTACACGATAGTTCCATTTAGTTTATAAGTGTTCCGACAGGTTTAATTAGTAGTGCGAATTACACGAAAAAAATTTCATCATTGTTTTCTCAATTGTCTAGTTTTAACCTTTAATGCAGCAATTACGCAGGCAAGGTACAAAAGCTTTTCAGCTCGTAAACACGCCGTAATGTTTTCAAACAAGTTGTATTAAATAAGATTCTACATAGAAACTGTCACCCTACCGTGAAGGCAAACTCTACTTATGCAAAATCTAATTTTAAATGCTGACATAAAAAGCATTAAGAAGCTCGAAAGGTATATTCATTTCAAGACTCTTAGAGCGATTATTACGTTATATTTTTGGTCAAATTAACTATTTAAAATTTACTCAAAGATACCTTCTATATAACATACACTTTCTCGGTCCTAACTTTTCAAGTAAAAAAAGTAGAATAATTGTATTATTCATTTCGTTCCACTCCTACATTGTAGCTTATTAACTTTATAAAAAGAATAGTTTATCGCATTACAAAGTTGCTTCGTCAACTAATAAGTAAGTTTCCAACATCTTTAAGTCTACTAACCCAATTTTACAAAGTGGATTCTAAAGTATTTCTATATTTGTTTAATAAATAGCAAATGATAAAATGTTCTTCGTCTTTGAGATTTGATCCTCGAGGATTATAAGTTTCATATAATTTTTTAAGCTGTCCAGTGATGTCAGTTTTGAAAAACAAACTTGGTCATTTAAGAAAATCAAGCCAGAAGTTCTCGGATATCCTATTCATTACAATTTTCTAGCTCTTTTAATGAGATAAAGTTTTAATGATTTAACATGAGAGGAATTAGTGTGATATAAGGACCTAAAGTATAATCAAATACAATAAAACACATCGTGCTTTTGTTGAACTATAGTTTTTTTAACAAGAATTCTCAAAAACTATTATTGAAAATGTGATTCAAGAATTTTTCATTTTTTCTTCTAATTCCTATCCGTTTCGAATGTGGGCGATCATCATGGAATGCACAACTTTATCTACCGCAGTTCTAAAAAGACCCACCGTTGTTGTATTATACTTATAATTACCAAAAAATATAGAAAATCCTTGCATCATAAACAACTTATCATCATAACAAACTTTTAACCCCAAAAGTACATCTTGAAACACTTTAGCACTAAATGCCATCTACATGTGACTTTTCTGTTGAAGTTATATGTCAAAATTGCAATAACAAATCCAGCAAAGAGTAATTTTACGTACAATTTAAGTTAGCACAATTTTTATCTGTACAAATATTTTCTTATTTCTTAGTAGTAGCTATCTCAAAAATGTTCAATTTGAAAGTTCAAATAAAAAAATAGTTTTATTATTTCATTTTATTGTTAACTTAATCTATTTTGAAATATTTTATTAATATCTGAAAAAGATATGTAATTTGTAAATGTTACTACATAGTAATATGTACATATGTTAATACATAGTACTAAAAGTGCCCCTTCTTTTATTCAAGATTAGTAAGCAAACATGAGAGTTTATTGGGGTAGTTCAAAGAAACCATTAATTGTACGGTCCTAAACTTTAAACTTAGTTTTATTGAGAAAGTTTTATAGTTAAATTTACAACGGAAACCGTCACTGGCAGATTTTCAGACATTAGGGAGTATAGTATTTTGTGATTTTTAGTTAGCTAACTAGTACAATAATTAAAATCTGTATGGTTTTATAGTTACTGCTAAAGCCTTTACAAAAGCCACATGCAGTGAATGTAAACAATGATCAGTGCGTGATAAGCACGTGATTGTATTATGCTGGTTACTGGCGGTATTATGATTGGGTGCTCGTAAGGTCAAGACAACCTCATAATATACTGTCCGTACTTACTATTTTTTATTGTAAGTTAAGTAGGTGTACAATAATAATACAAGACAACATAGATTAGTCCCTGCTTCATATGAACACTGTGAAGCTCCTCTCTATATTTCACGTAGCAGATTGAATGCATTTGTTATTGTCCACTGCACGTGAAAAATGACTATAGTATATCATATTATATTACTTTTATGTTAAAAAATTAATCAAAACCACTCGCTTGAAAAGTAGGCATTTAAACGATTCCCTTTAAGCGGAATTGAGAAAAGCTAGTGCGCATTTTGAATCATTAGCGTGTCTTGTTTTGATTATTATAAAATAACTTTAGGATTAAATTTGTTGTTGATGTCAAAGAAATCTGAAAATAAATTCAGTATTATAAGAATTTGCTTTATTACAATCAGACAGAAATACATGTACTTACATATACATAACCTACATACATAGTCTGCGTATAAGTTTTGTTACAAGTGTTACGATGAGATTTTGAAGGATTGAACATAAAAAACTTTTATTTGTAAAATTAATTTTATTAAGTAGGTACAATCTAACAAATCGATTACTGTATCATTTATTAACAATAATTTACTTATGTAAATATATGGTTAAATATATTATGGTTAAATTTATATCATGTTTTTTACTATGTTTTTTAACCTTTTGTATCAAAATTTAATTTGTACAATAAATACTATTATTATTATTATTACTTTTAACTTTACAAAGTTCTTAAAATGCAATGTTTAGCAATCTATGCGGCACACGTACAAGATTATTATCAAAATATTTTGTTTAGGAATTAAAAAAATTTCACGATCGAAAAGAAGCCCCAACTAGGAAAATGGTTTATGTGTATGTACGCATTTCTAAGGATATCTTTGAAAAAATGTTGAATAATAGGTGTAAAATTTCTATTTTAGTATACCAAACAATGTCACAGCAGAATACTCAATCACCAAGTAATTCTCTGATTCATCAAAACTGTTGAGTGTTTTAATAATATCAAATATTAACCTAAAAATCAAAAAGGAGTAGACGATGGCTTCAATTCATTTTTTTTAAATTTAATTCAACTCAATACAAAAGTTTATAGCCACTGAAAGTTGACACTCAGTGAATTTTACTGAGTCGTGGGTCTCAATATCGGGTTGATACCAAAAAAAGTGGTGCGTGCCACAACATATTTATATAACTACCAGCTGCATTTTAGGATTTTGTGAGATTAAATTGGTAACGTGTGAGTGAGACCTGATCGCTGGTTGAGTTTCAAAGCGGAAATTCTGGGTTTAAATAGCAGACTTCGCAGAATTTCTTAGCTTGGCCTTCCAGTGTATATCCACATGCTGTGATAAATTGACCAAACAAGATGCAAATACAAGGGTATCAAACGCGAGAGCCGCTAATAGAGATTTAGTGCCATTGCGTCAATCACTGGAGCACAATGTGCGTTTTGCGTTTCCCGAGAACTATCAAAATAATAATTCTGTGACCACAGATAAATGAAAATTTTGTTGTCATTACAATACACGGAATGCAAATCAAGCTCTATCAATCCAAACGATTTGGAATTGGATGCAGAAGTTTGAAACGATGAGTTTAATATTAACTCAACCACGATCCGGCCGACCCAGGACTTTGAGAAAACCGGAAAATGTAGAGCGTGTACAAGAGTCTGTTAGAGAGGAACTTGATCTGTCTACTCGAAAGATTTCTAGTGTCTTAAATGTGCCCAGAACATCTTTAAATCAATGATAACCAACTGTTGCATACAATAATTGATGCATTTAAAAATTACACAATCAATTTCAATTAGTATGTAATACTGATGAAGGCAAATAAACCAGAAACACACAAATGCGTTATATGGTTTCAGGTTGTTATCATTCGGTAAGCTGTGTCTGATACTCTTCCTTCATTGTGTAATCTTTATCTTTAAATCAAATTCTACAAAAAGATTTAAATTTGCACGTTTACAAAATTAAGACTGTACAAGCATTGAAACCTTTTTGGTTTTGAAAACTTTGGTAAGAGACTTCAGTTTGCTAGACGAAATGCTAGAGAGGTTTTGTTTTTAAGATTCAGTAACATCTTTTTTCTGGCCGGATTTGTCTTCAATAGACTTTTTTCTTTGATGGTATATTAAAAGCAAAGTTTACATCAGCAACTCAGAGACTATTGAAGAATTAAAATAAAACATACATGCAACCACTTGCCGGGCGGTCATGGAAAATTTCCAGTCCAGGTTACAGGAGTGTGAAAATAATAAAAGTTCACACTTACAGGATGTAATATTCTAAAAAGAAATAATATGTCCACTCTGAATAAGGAGCGAGAAAGCTGACCTTACCGTTTTCTAGAGTTAAAAAATTTTATGATAGAAATTTACTTTCTTAACGTTAGAAGCCCTAACATCAAACATTTTTGCTCTCTTATTTGAGAATTAGCGAGAATTCGCTCCTTTATTGGAAAATTAGCGAGAAAAATCAACGGTAGCGTCTCGAGCGTTAAAAAGGTTAACTTTTGTCATAAACTTTCTTCATGGGGAACGGGAGCTTTCTTGCTTCCTATTATAGTATTTTTATTTTCAATTTTTAGAAATCCGACCTAATAGCAAGACTAGATCATTTATTATGAAAGTCTATATGTTCAAATAAAATTTACAAAACCGAGAATTTATTAGATCAGAATTTATATTTCATTAATCAGTGTTTTTCTCTTTTTTTTAAATTTATTCCCACTTATTGGAAAACCTTTAAAATGATATTGTTTAAATATGATATAATAATAATCACGCGATAGTTCTTAGTTGTGAAAGGAAATTCATATATTTATGAAAATCTACATTAGGAAGCTTTAAAGGTAAACAACCGCAAAAGGAAAATGGATCCACATTATCTAACAAGATTCCTACATTGATCAAGGATTTGTTGGTTAACATTCCAGTAAACACATTATACCTACCTACCGTTTTTAACGTATTTTACATGTTATGTGTTTACAGGGATAAGTTACGTAAGCTCTTATATTTTTTTGTTATGGTTTATTCGAAACAAAATTTAGAAATATTATACTATCACGAATATTTGGACTGGTGGTTTCTAACAATAATTATTGTTTCAATTAAGGATTTTTACTAAACTAAGCAGACACGAGTAAGAAAATAAAACCGTTACAAGATTCTATTGTTATTTGTTGTTAATTTGAAGCTGCTGTTTTAATGCGAGTTAGAGTTTTGATAATTAGTGAATTGCGTCCGATTTTGCTATAAAATACTAAATTTCAGTTTCTAATGTATAATATTCAACATTCGATTTTATGATATTGGAAATACTTATCAACATAGCGTATGCATTTCAAAAGTTTCAATTTCAAATTTTCCTAAACAAAAGAGTGGAAAACAAAATATACATAGTATATGTTGAGTGATTTAGAAATAAGGAACAACTAATAAATAATTTTAGAATTTTTAAGTCTTGCCCCCACACTTCTTTCAACTTTAAAATCTCAAATGACACCTTATCATTTTTTCTTCCTCTTATAAAAAATAAATAGTTGATCTATAAAATATTCATAAGCAATACAAAAAGAGCTTTGATTTTATTCGGATAATTTTTAATTTCAACGAAGACGTGATCAACAATTTATCGAGAGTAAATTTGATCATCCATAATCACGAAAGCGATCGAGCGCAGCAAGGTCGCTCGAGTGATTATGGCCAGATCAAATTTTTTCGAGCTAAATTTTAAAAGCACGTCTGAAGTGATTAGAAATTAAAAATTATCAGGATTAAAATCAAAGCTCGAGTTGTATTTGATAAGATAATTCCAATAGTGAACGATGAAATTGTTAATAATAAGTATTTAAAACTTTGAAAATTTATTGAACTGTCAACGAGAATAAACAATTGAAAAAGGTAAACAAAAAAATATTCGCAAAAAATAGCCAGTTGCATTTTGATGCCTTCTTTAGTTTGTGGTTTATCCGCTAATGCGACGCCTATCGTAATTTATCCGCTAGCAAACTTTGATAATTCGACGGCTCTTATGGACAGTTTTATACACGCGTGGAATTATCAAAATAATAATTTGCTAGGAAAGTGCTCTTTCACCACGCTCTCCGTGTCATGTCTAGACGCCCCACAACCTACAAAATAAGCCTCTCTATTAGTACCATATGCCAAAAAACTGTGACCTTCACATAAGGACACATTCCCAAGAGTGAGGATGAATGCCTAACAACCAAATGAATGTTAACTGGATAATCCATTCTGTTTAGATAATTTTTATTAAGATTTAATTGACAAAATTTACTGTGTAAAATCTAAAGCTGCTTTCAGAGTAAAGACAGATTTACTGGCTCCGGCTTACCAGCTCATCTCTCTCCAGTGTTAAGTAATATAACCGAGAATAAACAAATCTAGCAACCAGACAAATATTTTAATGTAAAGATCAAAGCGGGTAGTAAAACTAACAAGAACAAATCAGATTGAAGTATTTTTTAATCATAAAAAGGGCAAAATCTTCAATGGAATACCACTTAATTCCGAATTCTTTTTTAATTATTTTAGTCGCTAGAAAGTAAGTGGCAGCTAAGATAGCTGACCACGGGTTTAAGTTCTTCTCTGTTAGGAATATGAATAATAATCCTTACAACTAATAGCTTCGTAAGCGATATATTTTCTAAAAATGAAGTGATGTGGCAATCCTAATAGAATTAGTTACAAATATATAAGTTGCTCGTAATATATAACAAATCGCCTTGGTAGTGCAGTTGGTTTAACATGTAGTACATACATACATACATATTAGTATGTATTTGCACTAGTACATCTGAATTTTAATCCAATATCAATTACTTAGCGGATCATTTCCATTTCAAGGTATTAATAAATTTAGACATACAATACGACATACAACGATATATTTTTAATATACATGAATTTATTATAAGTTTGAAAAACGGACAAAACATGTAAAAATAATTCATCTTGACTGTAAATGTTGTAAATATCGTTAGTTTAACTTTTCAAATATTTTTACTAAAATACTATTTATATAAAATAAAATATATTAATATTCTACACTCATTCTGTTGACACTTCAGTCATCGAAAAATTGTTCGTACATACTCGCATTATATATGTAGGTATAGTTAATAAATAATTTGTATAACACAAAAACGTGCCTTAAAAAGAACTACGAAGAAAAATATTGCATGTAAATGATTGTATTATGCAAATGAAATTATTAACCAGCAAGAGATATTATTTAACTTACTAAATACTCCTAGCAGCATTATATTAGGTACGTAGGTATTATTTTTTTCTTAAATTCAAAATGTGGTAAATTGAATTTAATTTACATAGCAGGTAAAAAGACAGAGTCGTATGTGGTTAAGGCTAGTTCGTAACTTATTGAAAATGTTGTAATCGCCCTTTCAAATTGCATGAAGCATTGATGATAAAAAGATATATTAATATTCACAGCTAGTAGTCAGTGTTCGATTGCAGATCGATAAAATAGTATTTTGCGTATTTAGCTTAGAAATTCGAATTTACATAATGCTTAGGTAAGTTTACAATGCAAGCCGATAGGCAAATTACCATTGTATCTCTACTCCAACCAAAAATATAATACAATTGAAAAAATATTATAAAAAAATTTCAATCACTGTGTTAACTTTTGTAATGAAATAAAAGTCGCGTGATATAATAAGTAATATGTCGGTGACATAATTACAAGCTAAAAATAATATTACAATAGAAATAAGGTAAGGTAGATTTTACATAATATATACAGGGTGCTGAATAGGTTAGGCGAACATAGAATATTAACGTTTAAAACTTATTTTTGCAAATCTCTGCTTCTCTAATTGAATCGTTGATTGTTGAAAGGGTATTAAGTCCACTTTTGAATAATTTTTTTTTATGATAAATTATTAATCAAAATTTTGTCTCTTATCGTTTGGTGAAAAAATTAATTTAACTGGAAATACTGTAACTCATGTATAGTAAATTACATTGAGATTTACATAGGCTCTAACTGATATTTGTAGATTATTATTGTAGCACATTATTATTATTATTGCACATTATATTATTATTATTATTGTAGAGTATTGTAGCAATGCGTAGATCGCGAGTTCGATCCTCAGCGCTATGCCAATTTTTATTTTCCCGGAACTGGCGTAATTTATAGTTTTTCTATTAAATTTTTATTTATTTTTTAACGTATGAACTGCCATTTCAATACTCGACCTCTAAATACCACGGTTACCATACTTAGAATAGTGTTGATTGTTGAAAGGAACTAAGTCACAATTTTAAAAATTAAATAAAATGCAAATTAGCGATGATAAAAATTATTTCTATATGGAAATCGATACCTAACTAACTTTCCTACAGAACACTAATTGCATTTTTCAATAACCCAAATACATCAGAAATAAATCAGTTTTATTTGAATATTATCTCAGAACTTACTTTTATGGACTTAGTACCTTTTCAACAATCAACGATTCAATTATTTTAAAGAAAAGTTGAAAGACACAAATATAATGCAGAAATATAAACTACAAGTGATAAGAGCATTAGATTTCATCTAGTTTTTACTTAAAAAGTAAAAAAATGCTTTCAAAATTGTTAAAATTTTTATTTATCGGACTGGCCATGTAAGTTTCCAAGCTAATGTTCCATTTATAAAATTAAAATTTTAATAAAATGCAAAACTGTAAACAACGTGCAATTGATTTCTATTACTTTGTTTTTAGGTTTTAAAAAGCATTTTGATGTTGATGTGCCTACCAGTTAATACAATTCAAATCAACATAGTTTATATTATTCGAAAGTCAAACAATTTATGAAGTAAATAATTTAAGAATTTTTAAAAATTTAAAAATTATTTCATACTTTTCAATCAGTTTTAAAGACAGTTTTTGATGATTTTATGATTTGAGTTTATATTTCAAAGTTTATCCATTAACTTGTATGTATGTAGGTACTTATGCATAAATTATGAACTAAAAATAGATTCGCTTCTAAAATAATTATTATTGCTCAAATAAAAATGTAATAGCTAATTATTTTGTTATTATTGACATCAATATACCCATAATATAGTAATACTATTTTGTGTATATGGTGAAAGATACTTATAATACCTACCGATAATACAATGTTGGGTAGGTATTTTAAAAATTTTAATGAAAACATAAATTAATGAAATTTAAATTTCAGTTTTGTGATTTATTGCCTGTGTTATTACTAACACATTTCAGGAGCTTTAATTCATTTATTAAGCTTTAAAAGTTTAGCAATGCCATCAATCATCATAATTGAATACACTTAAATATTTTTATTATATTATAGAATATAACTATATAGATAATATAATCAATATAATTTAAAGTAAACTATAATTTACAATTAATTTGAATAGTAAAACATTTATGCTCAGTTTCAGAAACGACAATTAAAATTTAATTAATAATTAACTTAAACTAATCTATAAGAAATTTTATATATTTGTTAGCGTTAAAGACTCCACATTTTAGGTTTATTGCTATGCAACTATCGGATAATTATTATCAAATTACTATATAAGAGAAGATAATATGCAATATCAATCTTATTGAGAATAATAAGTTTCACATTGTAGTTCATAATATCCACTTGAGAAACGTTTGTCGTGGTGATGACGATTTGAAAAATCTTAGAAGGTCTTTTTGAAGTATTTTCAATAGATTTGCGTTTCACAATAACGCCAATACTTTACTCCTTGTTCGTCTTTATTGTTGTTATGCTGAAAATATTTTACTGTACCTTTCCTATACTTTTGTCCTACGACTTAGTACATAATCTATTTTTGTCGAGAATGTTTTTTGCATTATCGCACCACTTTACTTCTTCGTTCTTACATTTAGCTTATGTATAAAATTTTGAGACGTCTTCGTGTATTAATATAGAAAGAATTTGTATGATTTGACTGCGTGTCATCCTGTCAGTCGGTCTCCATAATTCAGTGGAAATCAGAATAATCAGAAAAAATTAGAATAAACATCATATCCCTGTCTATGTTATCTGTAACTTGGATCAGATATTACACTAAATGTTTGTAGTAATGCAAAAAAAATAGGCAAATAAGCTAAACTGGAAAGATTAACCACTTAATACAGTTTTAAATCTTTTAACTTGATTGTACACTATTTTATTTAAAAAAAAATTACACGTATGCGTGTAAAATTGCATCTCACATCAGTTAAAAGTACGTACATTAAGTGGTTAATCTTTCGTTTCTAAGTCTTGGCGTATAATGTTACAGTTAAAACCCGAAATCAGTTAAAACCCGATCTAACTAGTAAATTCTAGTTTTAACTAACCGCTTTAGTAAATTCTAGTTTTAACTGAAATAAGTTTAGTTAAAACTAGAATTAACTGATTTCTAACAAATTTCTTTAGTAAATTCTAGTTTTAACTAAACTTATACCAGTTAAAACTAGAATTAACTGAAAAAGTTTGTTAGAATTCAGTTAATTCTAGTTTTAACTGGTATAAGTTTAGTTAAAACTAGAATTAAAGTAAACGTAAGCTTAATTAGGAAAAAATTGTTTTATTAAGCAATTATTTTATACATAATTACAATTATATTCCACTTAGGGCCGATCTTATCATGTTTTTTAAACGTCAAGTAGTTACTTGACGATTATTTTACTTGAGATTTTTGATGGTTGAGTAAAATGGTTGGGTCATTTAGTTGCATTTTATTTTACTAGTATGCCAACTTTATCACGCTAATAACTTTACTAGCCAGTAAGCTAATTGAGAAGGCTAAAAAGCTAAAGTAAAGAAATCGTCAAGTAACTACTTGACGTTTAAAAAACATGAAAAGATCGGCCTTTATTATTATATTCTACTTATTATATTCTACTTGACATGATGTTGTAATATTTTGAATGGCAAAGAATTTTCCTTTTAAACAAAGACAACGCTTTGAAGTGCAATTTTTTTTGCAAGAACAGCGGACAAACCCTTGTCGAGATCCAACGGCAGCTTTTTGCGCTGTAGTTCTCATGCAAATTTCCTAATCTGGCACTTGTTCTTTAGTCAAAAAAACTTAAGAATTTTTTAAAATTTTTTTTTTTAATTGTCACTTTCAAAGTAACTGGACCAATGAGAGCGCTCCTAGATAATTGAAAATCCTAGAAAATCCTAAATAAAAATAATTTTCTGGGATTTTATTTTAAATATGCTCAAAGTAATTCCCTCCAACAATGATACACTTGACCATTCTTACTTTCCACTGCTTAAAAGCTTCCAACCAATCTTCTTTCGGAACACCTTCAAAATAAGTGTGAACTGCGGTATTAATCTCTTCTTCAGACGAAAACCATCTGCCCCGCAAATTTTTGTTAAGCCCAGAAAATAGCCAAAAGTCGCACATTGCTAAATCAGGTGAGTACGGCGGATGTTCTATGATTTTTATCTTTTGTTCAGCCAAAAACTGGCGAGTTAAAGCTGCCAAATGGGATAACGCATTATCATGATAGAGCATAATTCCCTTGGCTGAAACTCTACTGAACACATCAAGTAAACATTTTTCAGTGTACCATTTAGCTGTAACTGTTCTTTGTCCATCTAGCTTAATGGCATTTTCTAGGCCCGTACTTCTGAAGAATACCGCATACATAACTTTTTTCATAGCTCGCTGTTTCTCGATCATTGTTGGAGTTTCCTCATCTTTGTGAATCCATACGCGACTCTCTTGATGAGTAGGTACGTCGAAAAATAAAATATAAGTTTCGTCACCTGTCACGATTTTGGAATAAATTTGGTGTCTGCCATTATTTAACAAATTTTGAGTTTCATGGCAAATTCTTACACGCTCTGCTTTTTGGAAGTCAAAAAGGTGATGCGGCACAAAACGACTGACCACTTTTTTTAAATGTAGGTGATCGTGTTTGATTGTTTTAACAGCTGAGGATCCAATCTTGAGTTGATGCTCTATTACCCCATAAGTAGATTTATTGTCCTCTTTAATTATTTTTTTAACAGCAGCAATGTTTTTGTTGGTAACAGCGGTAGAAGGACGTCCTGCTCCTTTTTGATGCTAAACGGAATTCCCTTCGCGTTCAAATTCCTTATACCATCGGTATATTGTAAGCAAGGAAGGTGTTTGTTCACTAAAAGTTGAATCTAAACTCTCTTTGCACTCGTAACCCAGCAAACAGAGTCACGTTTTAAGGACGTCTTATTTTGGTTTATTTTAAAACGTAAAGACGTGTAATACGACGTGAATATCACGTGAATACGACGTGCATAAGTCACAGTTTAAAGACGTATGTTCATCACGTCATAAAGACGTTTTTTTTTCACGACATGAAAACGTCTTTTGTTCACGTGACAAAGACGTCTTTCTTTAACGTCATAAAGTCGTTTTTCCTTCACGTCATAAAGACGTGAATATTACGTACATAAGTCACAGTTTAAAGACGTCTTTCTGTCACGTCCTGAAAACGTTTTTCCCTCACGTCATAAAGTCGTTTTTCCTCCACGTCATAAAGACGTCTTTCCTTCACGTCATAAAGTCGTCTTTCCTTCACGTCATACAGACGTGAATATTACGTACATAAGTCACAGTTTAAAGACGTCTTTCTGTCACGTCCTAAAAACGTTTTTCCTTCACGTCATAAAGTCGTTTTTCCTTCACGTCATAAAGACGTGAATATTACGTACATAAGTCACAGTTTAAAGACGTCTTTCCGTCACGTCATAAAGACGTCGTTCTTTCACGGCATACAGTCGTCTTTTCTTCACGTCATAAAGACGTCTTTATTTCACGTCGCAAAGACGTCTTTCCGTAACGACATAGAAACGTCTTTTATTGACGTCTCAAAGACGTTTTTTCGTCACGACATAAAAATTATATTAAAAAAAATTAATTTCTATAATTTATTGCTTATTGAGTAATTATAATTTTTTTGGATTATTTACATTCGATTGTTGCCCATTTGTCCACATCCACAAGCCAAGTTTCTTCTTCTTCTTCTTCTTCCTTTCAAGGTATAGGCAGTGTTTACCTGTTCCGACTTCACATATCGCGCCATCTTTTTGTTGGGCGGCCAAGTTTCTGAAAATTTATATTTTAACTATTAATATTATGTACTTACTTATTTTTTTAACTCTCCTGAGATTCGAACCTGGGATGAATACTTCTGTAGCCTTAACTATTAATATTATGTACTTACTTATTTTTTAACTCTCCTGAGATTCGAACCTGGGATGAATACTTCTGTAGCCTGGAAGGTAACTCCTATGTCTGCGGACCTACCGAGGGTATTCATGTAACTTTGGTTATTTGATAGTCAACTTCAATTTTTGATAACAAAATAATTATTATAAGATTATAATTAATTTATAAATAAATATTATGAATTTAAGAAAGTAATTCGTAGTTTAAAATATCAGTAGGCATTCGAAATATTTAAAATTAAAAAAATATTTAAAAAAATATGATTTGCAATTCCATCACATTATAGAATAAATGCAAAAATAGCTGCATTGTTATTAATCGGCTGATATGCGTTTTATATTCATTCATACCTACTGCTTTATTTTTTATACTGTTTCGACTAATTATTGAAACCTAACAATAATTAAATTTTTTTAAATTAAAACCTCAATAAGCAGATTCATTCTTAAGCAAGGAATTGGTAGTAAAAAATATAATATATTTAAAATACAGAAGTAAAAGTAACAATTTTTGTTAGTTCCATTTTCCGAATGGCGCTTAGTTTATTTAAATATTTTACTAATATATCTTGAAACTAACCGTTTCAAACGGGTACAATTAAAAAGTTGGAATCCAAAATTTTGATAAGAAGCAGTTTTTAAAACATTATTTTATTTTAAACACTTTTTAAATTAAATCATTTGTGGATATGATACTTTTCAAAAGGAATTGACATTGCATTTCTATTTAAATAGCTAATTAATTATTATAGATTTCTAAAATTTTCAAATAATTTATCATTAAAAAACAGGAACTATTGGAATTTTGTTTTTGAAGTTTTGCAACCGGTAAAATAATAATTTTACCTTAACGGGAAATAGCTTTATGGATATAAAAAATAAAAGATCAATAATTATTGTATTTTAAATTTATTTTGTTAATAAACAAATTGAAGTATTATTATAAAATAAATTGTTAAAAAAATAACAGAAAAGTTTGATACAACAAATTTAACAATGATGCGTGTTTTATGTAAGAAACAAATAATACTATTTTCCATATAAATATTTTATTAGCTAATAAACCACAAAAGCAAATATAAAAAATAAAATTATTCATCACTTGTCATAGTAGTCTCAGTCTGAGATGATCCATTTTGCATTTTAGCTAGCTCCAACATGTAATTTTGAGGGCAACGTTTCAGCCACTTCTTAATGGCTTCTTCGACGTCTTTTTCAATCGCCGACGGAATTGCGATTTTGACAGCTCCTTAAGTAAAATATTGTTATAAGGAAAGTTACAATTAACAATTTGTTAACTTACCAACAATAGTTTTTTTCAATAAAAAGTTATTGAATGGTCTTTTGTTTCCTCGCGTTCCCAGAAAACTAAATTCTTTCCCTAAAATATTGCTTAAACAATATTTTAAGGATGAATTTGTAGCAGAAACCAAAGTGTTTCTGTCTAGAGAAGCTAGATAGGAACGCTAAAAATATATAATATAAAATAGGTGAACTCCATATTATAGCAGTACTGAATACTAACCAACACTTTTTCGTTACTTGGTTCCTTCAAATAATCTTCCAATTTTTCAAAATCTGAAAAATTATCCAGCGGCAACCTAACGGGTATTGTTAATTTCGAATTACTCTCCAAACAGCGTGCATCACATGAATTGTTGTTACTTTTTAAAATTCTTAATATTTCATTATTTTGTTCCAAAATTGTGGATAATAATGAACTTAATTTAGACTGAAACACTAATTTATAAATTATTAAAAGTGTTTTTATAACTCTTATAGAAAGATTTCCTAGCCTAATAACTACGTGATGTTGTCACATGATTCAAATTCGCATCATACCAAACCATGTCGCTACAACGGCTAGGAAAATATTTCTTTACAATGTACCTTCTTGATTTGTCAAGTTTGTCGTCTTTTCTAGAGGCCTGCCATAAATTGCGCAAGGAGTGCTCCGAGGTGTGTTAGTGTCAGATACAAAAGTATCTGACATTCCACTGCAACCTGCCGGGAGCTCTAGATCTTTTTGCACAGTGGATCTATGATCAAGTAGCTCACTTGCCACTGAAGAGTTGTTAGCTGGAAAAAATTAATCAAAAAACATTTCTATTGATAACCATATATACTACTTACAATTTATAGATTTAAAAATTTTTGGAGGTCGTTGCAAGTTATTTTTTTCTCCATCGTTATCCTCATCACTTTGACTATCTTCCAAATCAAGAAATCGTTGGGGACGATTAACAATCCTCTTCCTTGACGGTTGATAATTTTTTATAATATCTTTATCTAAATCAGAAGTTTCTTCTGCTAATTTTTCCTTCAATTTTGCTTCTTTTAGATCATCTGGAAAACCAATCGTATTTTAGAATAAAACAAATACTAAAGATAATAAATTAAAAAATAAATAACAACAACTTTTAATTTCGAAGTTTTGCCGTATTGAAATTAAATGTATCTCCTCCCTTCATATTATTTTATCAAATTTTCATAAATAATTTACATACCATAAGCGTTAAATGTACGTAAAATTTTAAAAAGTTTCCAATTCTTCAGGTTAACTGGTTCCCCTTGTAGTAGCGCCTTATCAAATTGATACTGGCTTTTATATGGGGGCCAGTGTACCTCGTTCTTCCTGGGAGTCATCCAATTTTTATGTACGATGGAAATTGTACCCGCTCGTCCGTCTTCTTCGGCAAACTGTACAATTACGTATGACATTGTTGTAGAAACTGGGGGATCAATATGAAAAATTAGTTGATATAAAATACTCATTTAACTAATATATAAATAAAAAAAATTTAAATGTAAATATGAAATTTCTTGTTTTTATTAATATTATATAAATAATATAAAAAAATATATACTTACATTGATGAATTATTACACTAGTAGGTACACAATATAAAAATAAAATTAAAAACTGAACTATAGAATAATATGCTCAAAGAGTGACTTTAGCGCTTTAGTACCATAAATAGTAGGTACCTTATGGTCGCTCAAGGCCGTATATAAGGGGGCACTAGCGGTTTGGAAGGGGGGGAGGTAAAATTGGGAAATAACCCCCTCACCCTCCAATAATATTTATTTAACAAATAAAGATCAATTTATGTTAAAATTTACATTGATATAGATAAATTACCCAGATATAGATATAGATAAATTGCCAAGTATAAATTAAGAGCAATATCCAGTGCTTAAGCACAATTTTTGTGTTTTATGTTATTCATTTCCAGGACGTTACAAAAATTTAATTAATTGCTAGCATGCCGAAATCTTTTAACACTTCTTCATGTAAAGGCGGCTAAAGGCAATTGAATGGAAATAGAATGTGGGATTCTCCCCCCCCCCCACTCACCAATTCTAGTTTTCAAATAACGTGGTATTCCAATAAATAAATCAATTATCTTTAGCGCCTTTACATGAAGAAGTGTTAATAGATTTCGGCATGCTAGCAATTATTTAAATTTTTTTTTCACAAAATTGTACTTAAGCACTGGATATTGCTCTTAAAAATAAGCTATTGTTGGTATATTAAAAAATAAATTACGGCTTGTGATCCGCTAATATTTATTTCGTAAATACGGGGTTGAAATTTTCTAACAAATAACAATAATAAATAACAATACAATAACAAAACAATAATGTAGTTTAAATTAAACCTATGATAATTTGCTACAATGTTTATTCTTAATTTGTTCTTACACGTTTTAACTTAAACTGTACTACTCATACCATGTGGAGTTCTCCACGAGGTTACCTTGGTTAACGGTAAACCTCCCTAAGCCTTACGGTACTTAGTACGGTACTACCTGATAAGGGGTTATATAATATATAAATATGATCTAAGAGTTCTTCGTTCTTTTATTTCTTTTTATTGTATTCATTTGCGAACTACACATTACTATTTCAATTTACTATAATTATTGTTAATAATTCCGACATACCGTTTGATCACAATGACGTTTTGAAATAGAAAATTCTTTATGACCCACCCTGTACAAAACACTAATTTAGAAAAATTCTTAATTATTAATTGTTTCAAAAATTTAATGAATGCTTTCGTTTATAAAGTTTGTGCTTTTTAGATAAAGTTGGTATTTTATTCGAACTCTAGTTTACTTCGCCGTTTGTTCGTTTGCCCTGCACCATGGACTTAGAAAGATAGGACCAGCAACTAAGATTAAAATGGCGAGCTCTTAACCGTATGGGTTCATCACTTCTACCGCTAGGATCGCTGAATTCCTGTTCCAAAATATTCATTTGAATATTTTATTTTCAAATTATTTTCATTACAAAACTTACTTTATCTCTCGCTAAATAATAATCTTTTAATAACTTCATCATTTATTCTGGTCTGGTGCAAGACTTGAAGAGTAAGGTTGCGGGCTTGCCCGCAACGTTACGTCGGATGATTTTTATTGAGGCGTACCTCTGAAAATTAGCGCGAAGCTAAGTCCTGGCTGTGTTAACCTGTGGGACCTACAGCTTTACGTGGAATCCGAACCACGGAGTCGGATAAATTTTGTGGTATATAAAACTATAAACCTTATAGTTTTATACAACCTACTTTAGATTTGACTAGCAAAATATGAATTACTTGCCCTCTATCGGAAATTTGTATAAACAGATACCAGTAAACATTGACGTGTAAATCACGTAATTTTACGTGTTAATGACGTGTTTTATACGCATAATCGATATCATTAAATTCAAAGGTAATGATGCCTTTTATTGCTGCTATGTTTGCAATATGCATAATGAATTATAAATTATAGTAGAAAATAATAGTTACATATCAATCATTTTAATTATGCCAAATCTAGTAGTGAAAAATTACGTGAAATTTTAGACGTAAATTTACGTGTATATTACGTCATTATATTCAACTATATTTTTATCCAAAAATAAAAAAAAATTTTTCGTGTGTTTTTAAACAATAAAAATTACCTTAAATATTTAATAAAAAAATTAACTTGACTTTTTTTACTTTTTACAATATTGTCATATTGGTATATAAAGGACGTTTTTTTCATGTTATTATTTCGTCAGGTACGTGTTGGAAAATATCGACCAAAAAATAACGTCTTATTCACGTAAAAAGACGTGACTCTTTTGATAAAACTATAAACCTAATAGTTTTATACAACCTACTTTAGATTTGACTAGCAAAATATGAATTACTTGCCCTCTATCTGAAATTTGTATAAACAGATACCAGTAAACATTGACGTGTAAATCACGTAATTTTACGTGTTAATGACGTGTTTTATACGCATAATCGATATCATTAAATTCAAAGGTAATGATGCCTTTTATTGTTGCTATGTTTGCAATATGCATAATGAATTATAAATTATAGTAGAAAATAATAGTTACATATCAATCATTTTAATTATGCCAAATCTAGTAGTGAAAAATTACGTGAAATTTTAGACGTAAATTTACGTGTATATTACGTCATTATATTCAACTATATTTTAATCCAAAAATAAAAAAAAAATTTTTCGTGTGTTTTTAAACAATAAAAATTACCTTAAATATTTAATAAAAAAATTAACTTGACTTTTTTTACTTTTTACAATATTGTCATATTGGTATATAAAGGACGTTTTTTTCACGTTATTATTTCGTCAGGTACGTGTTGGAAAATATCGACCAAAAAATAACGTCTTATTCACGTAAAAAGACGTGACTCTGTTTGCTGGGAAGCGCTTAAATCTTTTTTAAAATCATAATAAATCATGATTCGAAAAAGCTCTCTTGTTAATTCCATGTTTTCTCTTGCAATGTCACTTTAAAAAATTAATAACTTGAGTTAGAACAAACGTATTTTCAACTTCTAAACTTTAAATGACAGATAAAGAGTTTCTTTAAATAATACCGTATGTTTTATTTTTAACCAATTACCAGATCTATTTTATTCTCAATAAATTCAGCTTGACCCTCGTAATATATATTATCAGGCTGAGAATACATACTACTGTTTACCAATAAACCACAAATATCTGATAAATTTTGAATCGTGTATCGTATAAGAAAGTTGCGGAAAAATTCGATATTATCATCAGCTATAACTATTATACTTTTTACATTACATATACTTAACGCATGAAGTAATAATGTTGTTAATGTAATTTTTAAATACATCACGCGCTAAGAAATAATTTAATTTTAAATTAATTTGAAAATAAAGTCAAAACGATTTACATTTTCTTCTCAAAATTAAATTTAGCAAACTTGTTAAACTTCGTATAATAATTTTAAATAAATTATTTTAAGTTCAACATGGCATTTAGCAAGTAAGTAATTATAAAATAAAACTTTGTTTAATTTAATTTTCTAAGAAAATCTTAATGAAAAAATCTTTTTTATTTTAGAAAATCGTCAGTATGTAAAGAATGATCAATAACTTGAAAAGTTTCGAAATTAACATTTTTCAAAATTAATTTTGAAGCTATTGGACTTTAATAATCTCTTAAACAATTTTAACATCAATTATTTATTATCCTCTGTAATAATCTAATATTAGCTTTATCGTCTACGAATACCTACCATAAAATTTATATAAGTATACGGAATTTCTCGTTTGCAAGTTCCAAATTGTTCAGCTCACGATTTTGTAACAAAGTTGTTGATTTTTTGTTAATGTCAAAGTGTTATCATAATGTAGTGCTACATTTTCCATAAATTTAAAATTGTTTGTCAACGAGTCTAAAAATTTAGGTCGACTCCATTAGCTCGAATGGCACAGGTTGACTGCAAAGTAATAAAACAAAATTTTTGATTTTATTTTTGTTTTTATGATTAGCAAATAAAACTTTATATATTTAATCTGGTAAAGGTCACCATTTTCTATCAAAAAATAACAAAATTGTTTTGCTTTCCTTTATGCGTCGGAAACAATCTTTAGATTCTGTTCTGCCTCCTTCTATTTCCTTATTGAATTGTAGTCAACTAAACTGTCTGCTTCACTAATTATTTAGGTTAAACACAAACAATTTTTCAGCTTAACTTTACATTAATCTCTAACAAAAAAACCAGGTAATCTGTTTTTAAGGGGATATAACAGCAATTTTAATTTGAGTTAGTCCTGTATTTTAATCTCTTATCAAAAAATTAAATAAAAGATGAACTAAACATTTTACATTTAAAATGAATTAAAATTACATATTATTAAAAAAAACGTTACATTGTTGGTTATAACGTCACATTTTTTGGGCAATTACAAATAAATAGTTTGAAAAATTAATTTATTTTGGTTTATTATTTAAAATTAAAGTTAAATTTATTGAATTAAAATTAAAAATAAGATTATTTAGTTTAACTGTCATAAATTTGGTTTTTGCGTTTGTCTATGTAAACCGTTTTTTTTCAGCCGCGCTGCGGTGGCGGCACACCATTATTGAGTAAACTTAACCAACGTTTTAACTGAAAGCGATTTAGTGCATAATTTTTCAACCAAACCGATGAGACAGGAATAACTACAGTTCCCAAACAACTCATTTGAAATGTTGGCTCTGCGACGGAAAATCGAGTAGTAAACTCTAACATCAATTAAAAGAAATGATTTTCTTACTTTTAAAACTTGCATGAGTGCGTGAAGTTTAAATATTTTATTTCCATCCAAAAAAATTAATTCATTTTAATGGATCATGCACGGTAAGTGTAACACTGCAGTACAACTTTATTCTTTAAGTTAAATATTTATTTTACAACTCTCAGTACTCAGTTTTAAATTTAATTTTGGCGTGCACCAACCTTAATTTGTGAAATATTAGCTAATTCAAATTAATTAACAATGTTTTTATATTGTTGAAACTACATGATTATAAGCTTAATTATTATTGTAGGTTAAATTTTAGCTCATTTTTATTTAAAAGTTAGAAACACTGGTCTTTGTAAAGTAATTTTACATTGCAGGTTACATGAAAACAACTTCATTGCTCTAATTTGATTATGAGAATTAAACCACTGCAGCAAAAATGTGATGTTCTGTTATTATTCAATCTTTTTAATGATCATCATCTGCTTCTCTGCAAGAAGATTGCTTACATAATTATTCTATAATTAGTATACCAATGGTATTATTTTTTTATCTTTTCTAATTGCCATTTGTCATCAAATTGCAGGAATAAAAAGTAATACTAGGTATAATACAATTTTTATTAAAGAATTTTATTTTTATATTTATCAGATTTTGGTGTTTTCAAAATGATTAAAAATTAATCAGTAATTAGAGTATTTTCTTTATCTTGCGTAAATTTCTAGTCGACGTATAAAACAAACTAGTACCTATATTTTAGTTTTATATTTTTGATCACAGCAAAACTTAATATTTTTACTTCGCGTTGGAAAGACATCAAACGTTAGCTACTCATTTTTACCCCACTCTCTCCTACTATTATATTTGAATGAAAACAAATGTATATATTACTTATATTGCATATTATATTTAATTATGCAATTTATAAATGTTAAAACTCAAGTTCTAGAGTTTACTATCTCATAAATAAATCTGTTACGATCAATCAGTTGATGCTGGTTCATTATTCATAGGAATTTTATAGTTTTTTCTTAAAATTTTTACCTTAATTTTATTGTTAAATTTAACGAAACTATTTTACACAAACAAGGAATTTATTATCAAAAATTTAAATTTTTTCAACGACTTAAAAAAATATGATTGTGTTCCAATTCTTTCTTTTATAGAAAATTAAAAAATAAATGATCTATGCTAACCGACATTTGCAAATCACGGTACAGTGAAACAAAACGATTTCTTTTCTTTCCGGTTGTCAACTCTTTCGCATGGTCTATTTTTGTAGATGAATTACTTAGAGGTTGTGCAAGGGGGTGGCTGTCACCGACATCCACCGTACCGCGCACTGCAAGGATCGCCAACGACACGGAAACGCGGAAAAAAGCCAAACCATCTTAAAACTACAAAAGATGAAAATATCAAGCTGTTTTCTCTGTCTGTTTCCGACAAGTAGATATTTCATCTGTAACGGGTCACTGAGCAACTAACTTTATTTTTGTAATTATTGTGAATACAAATCTAATTTCTTCCGCCATAATTACTCAATATTTGGTTTACTCGTATCATTTGATCAAACTATTTTAATAAACTAAAGCATGAAACTTGATGTTCCAGAATAATAGAAAAGTACTTTTTAAAAAGTACAAAAAATTTAGCGAAAAGTAATTTTTTTAGACGTAAATCTAAAATATTATAGATTTTATATGACGTTTTCATTAAACCTTTGTATGATAAACTATTATTAGAAATGTTTATTTTCTTTTCTTTGTAATTGGAAATCCCGATGATACAAATTAAAATTTGAAATCAAAGAAAAACTTTGCTCTTGAATATGAATAAATATAAAGAATACCGAATACATCGCATTTTAATATATTGTAGAGTTACAAATGCCCCATTTGTTAACTTTACTACCCTTGGTTAAATTTAAATGTATTTTGGTTGAAAAAAGTACTACTGTATTTGTATTTTTTATAATCAAATACAATACAGTTAGTTTTGGAAATATGGTGTATGGATGAAAAGGTCGACTTGCAAGTGTGATAGTTTGTTTAGATGGCTCGCAAAAGCCACATTAACTCCAACTAATGTATAGAGATAGTATTTCCAACTCGAACAATTAGCTACTAAATTATTTGTGAATCCAAAATATTGCAAAATTGAAAAATTTAATTTTTGTAATGGAAATAACTTTGCTGTATTTTTGGAAACGAGATTTTCTATCTATCTACCATAGTATCTTTTTCCATTCATTTGAGTGTGTTCTCGCAATCAGTATGATTGCTTCATTCATAATAATCATTGGTATAATTAGAATTAATCTAATGAAAAGCAACTGATTTACGGTTGTATTCCTTAGTTAGTTGTTAATTTTATCAACACCTCGAAGTGAAATAACCAAAATCAACTTACATATCAATTATAGCTTCAGTAAACTGCAAGCAAAATTTGACCATCTGTGATAAGGATAACTTTAAATTTCAAATAACTTTAATTAGTTTTAGTAGTTGCAAATTAGAGATTAGTAACTTAATCAAACTGCATGCTTTAGTTTTGCTTATTCACAAAGACGCTGAGATAGAATTTGTCTAAGCATTTGATTAATGTGTGAAAATCTTTTTATCCCAAATTGATAATGCAAAGTAAAAATGCGTTTACTCATAGTTGGCTAAAAATACATAGGTACTTCAGAGGCATATTTGGCGATGATTAACCGCGATAAAAACGAGTTGTTGCGTCGGTTCATAACTGTAGATGAAACATGGATCCACCACTATGCACCCAAGACTATAAGGATCAGTCTAAACAGTGGATTTTTCTTAGTAAACCTACAACAAAAAAGGTCAAGGCAGTCTTATCGGCCTACAAGGTGATGGTCACTTTTTTTTCGGATGCACGCAGTGGATAATATACTGTCGTGTTCTGACGAACAACTCTTTAAGTGCCGTAGCTCGTTAGTCGGAGTTTACACTTTCGAGACTATCTCAGGAGTAGGTTCCAAAAATTTATTCTCTTAAACTATCTACAATAAATGAAACAAAAATTGTCAGGGGTGAATTATAATTTAATTGAACGATAATAGTATTCATAATCTAATTAATAAATAAATTGAGACGAAATTTTTGTAATTAAACTTATCGACACAATCGATTATTCCAAAATCATGAAGAATTATCCTACAAATTTACACATTTAAATTTCAAAAACAGTATCTCCAATTTGTAAGATAATCAACGTTTTACTATAATTTGAATAAAACATCTGTAATAAAATTGTACAAAAATGAGAAAAATTGTTTAATTTTCAAATATTAACGCTTTTGTAATTGTTCAAAAGTTGGTATCATTAAATAACCGTTGTTGATATGGTAGCCACTACCAAATACGCAAAAACCCGTGCGAAAAAGTTTATCACATAAATTTTAAATTTTACAGTTAAACAACACGACTTCATTATTAAAATTGTTCCACTGATGTGTTTAATTAATTAAGTGTAAAAGTTCGATCATAAACGCGACTTGAAATACAAATTTAACATCAGGTGTAGATAACCTCAAAATTTTACTAAGCATCGTAACAAATATCGAAGATCATCGTGGAAATAGCGCAAATAAACAATTTAAAAGTTAATTACCATGACGATGGCTTGAATAATTGGTGATTGACTCTCAATATCCTTGCATCTACGATTGACAAAATGGCGACCTCGTGCTAGTAAGTGAATTTTCCAAGTCTTCAGAAATCACAATCAATTTCATAATACTCTTCTTTTGTAGCACACACACAATCAAACAAATCTCCAGTTGCTCATAATCTTCGCTAAAATTAATTACAAATTTGTAATTTTCAAACATTCGAAGATTACACTTTGAAGTCGTTAAGTTGTAGACTTCACACCTCCATTACTCTAGAGCAACTCTCCATTTATCTCGTTTCCTGTAAACTTTTCATCGGAAAATCGTGTCGCACTCTGGTTGGTTGGTTTTCCAGCGAAATTCAAATTTTCTGATGCCAAATTAAACATTTTGATGTCACTAAATTTTAAATTGCGAACTACACTTTTAGTTTTAAAAACACCGCATCAACGATCGTAGCTACCTTTGTACCAACTCATTTCAAACGTAAGTTAACAATTTTTAATAACAAACAAAAAAATTAAATTAATCAAAATTTTAACGTTTTTCCATTTTTTGAAATGTTTAATTTTCAGGCTATATGGACAAATTCCCAACCTTAAAATCTCGTCTCTGCACGTACCCCTTGGCACATAATTGAAAAATAACAGGTTACTACTATTCATCTAATTAAATTAAAGAAAATTTCATAATCGAAAACTCTAACAAAATGAAAATTTAATTGTGGATAATTTTAGAATTTTCAACCTATCATAATCCACGTCAATACATTAGTTGAAAGAAAAAACAATCAATGGAAAATATTATTGCAGCTTAAGATTGTTTCAATGCAATAATGAAAAAATGTATTCATTTGGCAAAAAAAGTAAGTTCTCTTCCATCAAGATAATGTACGGGAACACACGTGTTTACTTCTGCCGTGCTAATTCTAAAGGGCGTATCTGCAAAAAGTTAATTGTTGGGAAATCGTGTTTTTATAAATTTCCGTGTGCCATCACATGGTTTGAATTAAACAGAAAACTAGTGTTTTAGATTCATATTATATTTGTTGCAGAATCTAATGAAATAAACCGTTTTCTTAAATATTTATTATAAATGGGACTTTTGATACATACGCCCTTTCTGACTAACATATATTAATAAAACTCATAAGAAAAAAGGCGTATCTGCAAAATGAGACATTGTGTGAACTTTTTCCTAAATAACTGATAACCAAAAAACTTAAAACACGTAACAATATTTAAATTATAAAAAACAAACAGAACTTCAGAAGTGTAACCATCACAATTTGAATTGTATCTGCCAGTCACAGAATAGATAATTTCTGTCAGCCAAGTGCTCGAGTGTTACAAAGAAAAAGCGTATCTACACAAAATAGTAGTTGTAGATACGTCTTTTAAATCTAACATTGTTGGTTACGTCTCTTTTATCTAAAATTTCACATTAAACTGCAGATACGCCGTTTTTTTAAAGATGTATTCTAGCATATCTATACATAGTTTAGCCTTCTGAACTTAACGAAATGATAGATTTACATGCAGGGAAGCGTTGGTCATCAGTAATACAAAACGACAAAAATTGCAGATACACCTTTTAGAATTAACACGGCAGACTTGTCATGACCAAAATCCATGATTTACGATTCGAATTGCTCACACATCCAACATATTCGTCAGCCTTAGCCTCCTGCAACTATTTTCTGTTTCCAAACTTAAAGAAATATCTCGGCGCAAAAGATTTGGATCTAACAAAAACATCATTGAAGAAACAAACGCCAATTTGGAAGTCTTACAGAAATCGTATTATTTGCAAGGAACCGAAAAATTGGAAAAACGTTAGACGAAGTGTATAGAGCTAAAATGAGACCATGTTGAAAAATAAAATGTTTTTTTAGCAAAAATATTATTCCTTGTTTTATTTCTACCAGACTTATCACTCCGCGCTTGTATTACAGTTGTGCTAATCATAAGTCAGAACAACTTTTAGGTGGGGTAATTCGCATCTTTACAAAGTAATTTCCATTTAATATTTTCTAATCTAGCGGTTGCTTTAGCTACAAGCTTGTATTTTTAGCTTACAATAAGTCAATTTGCCTAATTGCTGATTATTTATTCTATATTTTAGCTTTAACCACAACTACTAACTTTCAAGTTTAAAATATTGATCTTCAGCCTACATATAAACTCTTAGTCCAGTGTTTCTGTATAACTGTCTATACCATCTGAGATTTAAAATATATTACCAACATTTTCATTTGTTCATTATTTCTTTAGTTATCAGTAAAACACAACTTTTATTATGTATTGTATTACTGTGACTTGGCATCATGTCAAGAGGATTATCAGTAACTAGCCTATCTGCCGGAACACTCGTGAACCATTGGGTAGTGGCTCAGATTTTAAACAATTTAAGCTTTAATGTCCATATTAAAGATCCTTTAGTTTACTTTTTTTATAATTCTAAAATAAAAATTACAAAGTTGCCGTCAGAGCAACGCAAACCTACCGAAGAATCAATTGTGTTTGGTTTTCATAAATTTTTATAAAATTATTTATTTTATATAACTCAATATACGTATTTTTGAATGAAACAAAAAAGATATTTGTTTTTGAGAAAAGCCTATCTGAAATTCACTTATTTTTATGGAACTCCTTAGTGGATTTTTACACTAAAACACTTAACTTGACAGTAAAAGTGAATAGATAATTTTTATTGACTAGCACTATCTTTCTTGTATTCCAACAATCATGTCGTAGAACTTTATTATAATTGCAAAAATCTGTTTTTCTATTTTGCGTCTAAAACAAAGTCATTACGATACTCAATCCCGTATCGAAATGGACTCTATTATGAAACGCAATATTTTGTTTTACGAGGTTGGTGATATAAACTCCATTGAAAATTAAAACAAAAAATGTCATTTTAAATCAAATTAAAAATCTCCATATTTGTGTTAAATATTTTAATTAACTGTAAATTAAAGGTAATAATAACGAAAATTCTTAACTGCAAGAATAATTTCATTTATTTAAACTTTGTGTGATGTCTTAACCTGTAAATTTTTGACACAAACTTTCCAAGTTTAAAAATTTTCAAATTGACCATAATAATAATATTACAGACACATTTTTTTTATATTTTAAACCATAATAAAGTAAATATAAAATTCCCGGCTTATTCGAAAATGAATTCTCTTTTTCGTCCTGGTTGTACTAAGCCAAAAATCATATAATGAAACAATGTACCTACCTACGTAAAAGGAAAGAGCTAAGAATGTGATCGTTCCGCTTCGATCTATTTCAAAAATACATATATTATAAGAAAATAAGGAATCTTAAAAATTACTTTATAACTTTGTAATTCGTATTATTCTATAATAAATTATTCAAAATTAATTTTATTATGCTGTTTCCTGCAACAACGAAACTTCGTTAGCAAAACTCAGTAATAAAAATGAAAATCACTATCTACTAATAAAAGAAATCTGTACTTTTGAACCGAATTATCAAAACTATTGGAATCTACTTATTAGGTTGTAAAAATTCTATTTGAAAATATTGTACACTATATGGTATTCTGACAATGATTATTTTATCCAATTAAAACTTCCGATTATTTTATGTACACGAAAAGTTCCAACCATAAAAGAAGTAAAAAGCTTTTGCAATTTATCTTGATAAAATAAACAAGGATGTCCTAGATTGTCGTTTATGTTTTCCAAACTTTTAACTACTTCGGGCAATATATTTACTTATAATAAGGGTTACTATGGAGTTTACAAGAAAAAAGTTCTTGTAAATAAGGTATGAAATATACCAAATACGTGTACATACCAACTTTGTTTGAATTTGTAACGCAAGGCCAATTTACCGACTAGCGATAAAATTCGGAACAAAAGGTAAACTGAAATGAACGCACAAGAAACAAATGATAATAAATTTATTAACATATTAACGTATGGTTACTATTCTGAGAATTAGAATGGTCAAATAGAAATTGAAGAAGATAATTAACCTCAAAAATGACTTACTGAAATTTGACTTACGCAAGTTGCAGAAAGCTTTGATGACTGTGACACTAATAAATTAGTTCATTGTAAATTTTATTACAAATAAAAATTTTCTTCTGAAAAATAATGAAATTAATCAACTTTCGTGCTCGACTTAACCCTCTAACGGCGGAAGACCTCCAAATAGCGTCTGACTTATTTTGTACAATTTCATGGGATACACTATTATCGCATCGCGTCGCTACAATTTATATATGATATTTAAGCGCCCAAGGCGCTATTTCTCTGTCAAATAAATTGTATTTTATTTGAAAACAAGATGAGTGGTGTACAAAGTATTGACAATAACACTCAAAAAAATTATTAGTGAGTAGAGGCAAATTTATTTGGAAAGAACAATTGTGTTTTTCAAGTTTGCACTTAAATTGTGTTTTTTTTTGTATTTTCTATTAATATTTTTCACAGATTTTGTAACGACTTAAAATGAGAGAATTAAAATTTTTTTTCCAAAAATGAGGAAATTTGTTGACGGACATTTATAAATTTTTATTTCACCCAATCTCAAAATAAAAATTAAATACAGGTCATATTTGCAGAATATGATCATTAAAAATCGTAAAAATGAGCGTTTTAGTACTTTCAAATTCAAGGAGAAAAACAACTGTTTTATTTTGACATAAAAATTGAATAAAATATGGTGCAGTTATAAAAACTTTACAAAATAAATGTTTTAAATAAGTTTATAAATAAGGAAACATAAAGATGATACGATAAGAGCCTTGTATGTAAACTGGCTTCAAAATTGTACCTTCAGAGCAAAAATGTTGCCACTAATCTCGCATGTAAGCTGCTCTCCAAACTACAACCATTTGTTATACAGTTTAATTTAAGTCATTAGAATTGATTTAATTTCTTATATAAATATTGTTATTTTTCAGCGAATACGAAAGTTATTGAGGGTAATAGCACGAGAACCTGACCCCAAAGATATTGAATTTATTAATAAAAACTTAACGGATTTGATAAATAATATTAACATGAAGCGTTTTAGTTACGGGCAAATGTCATATATCGATTAGTTTAGCTAAAAATCAATTTTAAAGTTTTTAATTTCTACGCAAAAATCAATCGCATTGTAGTATTCTGCTGTCGGTCCTTGCACTTTAGCTAGATGTGGTCGCAAAGAGTGGGAACCGACCTTGGCAAGTTTAGTCATATCTACACCCAGGTACGACAGACGAATCCTGCAAATATTTTGAGGGGGGTCGATTCCATAGTTCGAAAAGAAAAATACAAAGATTGATAACCTCTATACTTTTTCGAGTAATTTTAGTTTTCATGTTTTATATGTAATGCTTAATTTTTCTAAAGAAGGGACGATCGTACCGTTAACACCAAAACAAATATTTTCGGTATCAAAACGTATAGGCATATCTCACTTTTGACTGACTGACATAAACAGTTAGATATAGCTGCATATAACATTAAAGAGAAAGTTTTTACTCGGAAAATGCTTAAAAATTGTTTAATAGTCACAAACAGACAATTTACAACCATTTCCTAAGAAAAAATTTTACTTGGGGATGGAGACGATATGCAGCTATAACTAACTGTTAGTAAAAAGTGAGATACGTCTATACGTTTTGATACCGACGATATGATAATGATACTGAAAAAGAGATCCACCGGTCGAGCTTAGGTTAGTGTTACGAAACAACTTTTTTTATTAATACCTCTGAAAAAGATATCCATCGGCAACCTCTAATGAGTTGAAATGTCTTAGAGATCCCGTTCAAACTAAATAGTACGAATGTATAATAAGAGAGGTGTGCTTACGAGCGCTTGTCGCATGGTCCTCGAACGTGGTCGACTATGTTAGACAAGGACAGAGTGAGTGTTGCTGTTGGTTTTAGATCTGTCGTCCTATCTATGTAATCATATGGGACAGGTCGCTCATTTGTATTTACTACAAGTGCAAAAATTCTAACTTTTAGCTAATTATTTTGTAATCATTTTAAAGATAAAACTTAGCTTTTGGACGTGATATAATTTTTATTACAATCAAATGATTAGAAATATTGAAAATTTTGCTGCAAAGTTACTCTATTTTTTTAGATAACAATAATAGCCATATCGTAATTTTTGTAATCGTTACCGTTATTATTAGCAGAAGTACTTAAAGTAGATCACATCCAGGACAATTCTTTCATTTTGCTTGTGAAAAAAATTGGTTGAGTTACATGCATTTTTAGAAAAGTTCTAAGTAAGTACAAAGTGATGGTTTATTATGACTCCGCCTATATTGACCAACCGCTTAATATGAAGTAATTGCAGTGCGAAGTTTGGTTTTCATATAAAATTCTATATAACAAAGTTCGGATATAATGACTTCGCTTAAAGTGACATGTCACTTATTATGACCTATTTTTAAGAAATCATGTGACCAACATCTTTTTCCCGGCAACGATCTTTGGTGCTAGGCTTATTTTTCTTTTGATTCTCAGTGAATCTGTTTTTAATATGCTTGTATTTTGTCAATTCATGTTTCTTTTTTATTAATAGATACACACAATTTGTAGTTTTTTCTCTATTAAACTAAATATCTAATAAAAATAGGAAGTTGTTTATTTTCTAAAACTATGCTTTGTATGACGTCCGCTTATAGTATGACTTGTTTGTCACTTCCCTTCGATGCCATTATAAGCGGATTCTACTGTATACAACTTATGGAATAAGTTTCTGTGATTACTTGACGGATCACATCTTCTTTTAAAAAGTGTTTTTCGCACAAAACGTCATTAATCGTCAATTGTTTGTCCGCACGAGGAATCACAGCACTCCACTCTTTTAATTTATTTTTGGGCACTTTAAACAACGATACTTTTTCTTTATTACTTTTGTACCCTCTATTACAGTTAGGCGCAAAACAGTACCTTCGAGGCATTGCCAAAAATTAACAGAAAACCGATTGTATCAAGAAGAAATGCAACAAAATGCACTGTTATCCGATAAGCACATATGCATTATGTGCTTTCGCAAGAGACACTTCGTCTATCTCATCTAGCTTCGTCTCTCTCGCACACTGACCACGCTCGAGACCCACAAATTTGCGATGAAGGCATAGGCCGTAAGCTCCTCTATCTTATTATACACCGTGCTAAATAGGTCTCATAAGCTTGACACATCCATTACGATTGCGACGTCCTGCGTAAAACAACGATTCAAAAAATAAGCAAACCATTATTTCTAAATTGATGCAAAAATATGGACATTCTTGAAAAAATATCGTGGTTGGAATTTGTTAAATCTGTCTGGTATTACATTTAAATGTAATTCAATAATTCGACCTTTGAGAAGACAGAAAACTTATAATTTCATGTATTTCTTTTCTAGTTTTGGAAATAATATGATTTGGGCTACTTTCCACTACCATGAAAAGTAATTCAATTTAAGGATTTCATTGCATGTTTGTATTATTGCCATTTGAGTTTTATATTGTTTCTTTTAAGATTTGGCCTGTGACCATATCAAAATCCGTGAGCTAGTTTACATGAATATCTTCTTTAAAGCTTCTATTTCGTTTAATTTAAGCTTTTGATTGGCAATGCTATTTAATATTAAGCTATTACGTAGTGCTTTTTATCTTTTCGTCTTTGTTACCTTGGTTTTCACAGCAACATTCTGATGTTCTGCAAAGGTTGAAAGTTTCTCTTATTAGTTTTTTGTCATTTTTCTCTTCAATTGGTGGAATTGTTGTTGTGACTGTTTGATGTGCTTTGTGGATTTCTAAAGAGAATAATCACTCTCTTACTTGGCTGTCAGATTTTTCAGGTGTTCTTATAAATTGTAAATTTTTTTAGGTTAAATAGCAACTCCTTTAGTTCTCTAGATGGTTTATTTAGTTTTAATCAATTGATTCGTAGTTATTGTGGTGCAACTTGATGGAAAATATGTATCAGTATTTTAGACTAACAAAAAATCAATTAATAAACTTGTGCAACTAATTTATATCAAGCTATCATAAACAGGTAAAATATACTGAAAGTATAATTTATTCACAAACTTTTTTGTTGTACAATAATTGTGCAATAACTAACTATATTTAATCGCCTGAGGATATTATTGTGTAACGAACATGTTTTTGTTAATATATTTTAGTTCTGAAAGTGTTTTAGTGCACTTCTAAAAGTTAGGCTGAAATACTGATTTATTTATTTATTTACTTAAATATCCTTTTTACGTCACAAATAAATTTAGGAGCGACCGGGATTCAAACATAATGAATTTTAGATCTACAGTTCTACTCCCTAACCACTACACTCAAAATAATGATAAATTTGATAATGTTTCTCCAGTTTTTCCTTACTTTCTTCTGTTCAATTTTTTTTTTTCATTGTTTTCGGTTTTCTTTTAATGGCTATTTTATTATTTTGCGACACAAATACAGATCTAATAAATAACTCCAACCCCACTTGTCAAGAAGAGGTTAAAAATCCGCTAAGTCGAGGACTTAAGGGTACTAGGCAATCGTTATTCGCAAAATCCGCGCTCTTGTTTTTATTAATTTTAACATAGAAAGAAAGCAGATACACAAATGTAATTTTAACCAATGTTTATTGATATATAAATGATAATAAAAATTATACTATAAAGCCCTTAGGAACATAAAAAATGGCGGCACAGTCTGCGACGTATATACGTGTTTATTTTCCATTTTTACATGCTGTCGTTCGTGGAACTAATTTTTTTCGGCTCTACAAATGGTTTTTAGTTTCCTAAGATACGTAGTTTGGGACTGAACCTAAAATTAGAACAATCGAATCGGAATTATTTAAGTAGTAGACGAAAAACCGCGATTTTTACGATAAAAATGCGATTTTTTTATAATTGCACGTAAAAATCGCGACTTTTCAAATTTTTTTAGAAAATCTCGAATTTTTATGGATTATTTCGGAGGTTCAGTCCCAAATTACACATGTTTTACGTGTCCTTAATTTTTTTCAAGTCACCAGAGACCTCCGTTTTTTTGGAATCATGTAAAAACCAAATGAAAATAAAAAGTCGAGAAAAACGCGTTCAAAGTTTTTTTATTGATAAAAGTGCTTTTACTCATATTTACCTTTTTTAAAACTATCCAGATGCATAGAATTATGTTTGCAGTAGTGCTTCGGCATCAGACCGTTATTGTAAAATTTATTTTTGTTATTTTTTTTTATTATTAACACAAGTAAAATGAAGTAAAGTTACAATATGACAACGATTTTGATCTCAATGTGAACAACTCACAATTGATTTCTTTTAATATTCTTTTTTGTTCTAAAGTAAAGACCAAACCATTATTCTAACAACCTAGGACAACCCTATGTAACATGATATTTAGGTCTTAAACCCTCTGGAAAGGCAATCATGAAGATATCTACGATTCTTTCTACATTTATCGAAGTATTTGAATTTTACAAAAAATTTCATATAATAAATTATTAAATTTTGTATATTTTAATACATCCTATTTAATTATAATAATATATTACAATAAAGAGCTCATATCGTAACTTTTACAGTCGTCCGAGTAACGGTCTCCGCTCTGCTACCAGCGGTAGACTGACATCCAGTTCATGCACCGCTCCACCTTTTCGCTTACAAAATCAACAATTTTGTGAATTTTCATATGAACTAAACGGTATTTTGTTCAGGAAGGATAGTACTTACAGAAAATTAAATAAAAAAAAATCGACTTTTCGATTGCCTAGTGTCCTTAAGTGGTGACATGATTCTAGCATAAGCAACCTTTTGTGTTGGGTGGAGTCAGGTAAAATGGAATTCAAACTCCACGCTGCTAAAGAAATCACAAGACAATGATGTTTTTATTAGCCGCAAAAAAGCCTTAAGGGGTTAAGGGTAGCTAAAACCTAGTTTAAAAGATAATTTTAAATCTAATAGGGTGTTAGATTACATCCGGATTAGGAGTATCAAAATTGTTGTGACCGTTCTCGAAATGAAAGTTACTGCGGTGGTGAGGCCTCGGGAGTGTTATCCACTTGTGGATCTATCTTTGCCCACCAAGGGTTAGACTCGTAGTGGTTGTAGTTTTGCGAAAAATGTTTGGTAGAAAACTTCGTGTTCGACACTAAACCTCAGTGCGACTTGTCTGCTGTGATCTGGCAGTAGAAGTACTATGCCAGGCTCAGAAACCTAGAAGTACCAAAAGACCCTACAGCAGGAGGTGAATTATAAAGTCTCGGTAGACCCCGACATTGATGTGAAAACATTTCGTGCAGTGGAGCAACAACTCAAAACAAATTTTATTCATCAATGGTTTGATTCCTAGTTAAATTCCCTTTAGCGTGAACTAGGATAATAACAATCCAATCAGAATTTCAACATTTTTAACCTTTTAAAGTAAAATATATTCAGATTTTTTGAAAGATATATGGGTCTTCTGTACTAGTAATACAAAAATTTTCTTTTTTCATTTGAATAAATAATAGTAGGTAATAAGTAAAATTAGTACTGTACCTACCTATTATGCTTCTTTGTAATGAATAATAACAAAAAAATGGAATACTAAGTACTAACTATCATCAACAGATAACATAATATGAAAACCTAGATAGCACATGTGAGGAAAAACTGACGTACACAACATTTAACCATCTCATTTTAATTTTTCACATATTTCCGGGTCTATTATGTATTATTATGTGTATGCTTATACTCTCAGGGGAAGAAGCATTAAAATATTTCTACACCACTACTGATATATGAACGAGCTACGTTATCATTTGAATTAATGTACAAAGATTTTTCTAAAAAAAAAAATTATGTTATACTTTTAAAAGAATTTCAGGTACCTTTTACTTCAAGTAAGTTTATTATCAAAAACAATGTTAATAAAGGATGCAATATAATGTTTATTAGTGAACGTGTTAACTCATTAAAGCGTTTAATTTATGAGCCAAATTCATTATGTTCATCACAGTAACAGAAAATTTATTTGATAGCAAAACGTTACCACCATATTTAGTAACCACTCCACATTGAATTTAATGCAAGTTCCCTCACATTAATAGAATTCAAGGATTGTCAGCATAAATTTAATTTTTTGTAAAAATGAATTTGTGCTTTTCGTATGCTACCATGCATTTTGGTTTAATTAAACATTACGTTCACATCAACATAGTAATATTATTATCATTTTAGCGAAATGCGGAGTGTATAATGTAAACTAATTCTTTATTTAAACCTCTTTAAATTTTTATTGCAGGAAAATGCTGAAATTAATTCTATTCGGAAAGTTATATCAGGTAAATCAACAAAGTTCAATTTTGTATATAAATTTCATGAATATTTAATGATTTGAAAATTATAGTTCAATTTTACTTTGAAGTAGTTCAATGATATTTTCTGGTATAAAATTTGCTTCCCTGAGCGCAAAAACAGTATTTAACACACGAATAAACTAAACGTAAACCACAAATTTTACTCTGCTTGAAATTTTTCATATAAAAACTATCCTTTTACTTTTATATCATAAATTAATATTTTATTATTATCGAATGATTGCACATTTTCTTATAAAGTATGTAGAAAAAGCTAATTGATAAATTAATTTGTTTTGTAGGTATTTATAACAGATTTACTGCTTTATCAAAAAACTTAGAAAGTACAAATTCAAATTACAATTGAAAATCCCCATTCAACCTTTGTTAGAATTTTTAAAATTTCTATTTTAACAGTAGGCCCTAAATAAGTAAGTTTTTATGTGTATAATTTTTGTTTAATATTATGCGGAGATTGCTTCGAAATGGTGGAACACGAAGTGCTGACCAGGATATGCAAATTATTAGAGCACTTCACATGACTTCCCTACATCTTTATTTTCTATTGAAGTTTTTCTTTCATGCTGACGCATTCTTTATACTGCATACTTTGAAAAATATCTGTAAATAATCAATCTTCTTAACCAAGAAGCTCAGAAACTTGTAGTTTTCGGTTCGACGCCAGATACTTGACTGCAAACTCAAGAGTTTCTTGCATAGCAGCCAAATAATGTGGTTTTAATATGCATTGCAGTTAACCAAATCATTAATGTGGTATTTCATATATTATAAACTATAACATCGAATCCAACAGAAGCATGCATAAGTATATTCATCTTAACACTGATGACCTGATGAGTTTAATTTAACTGGATTTAAACAATCAAAGAAATTTCTCTATTTTGAAATTTGTATTTTAAAGTAGTTTTTACTATTTCGATAATTAGTAAACTGTATTGATAACGATTATTAGATATTAATAATATTATTATAAGAAGTTATTTTATCAAGTCACAATAATATCTAACAATTGTTTTTAAAATTGTATAACGTGAATTCTCTTGTCAGACAAAAAAGTGATATTATTTTTTGGCTTGTTTCTGTGTGATTGAAGGTTAGTAATATGCTTTTAGTGATATCGATAAGGCAATTAACTATAAATTGGTTAGGAAAAGAATTTTATTTATTTGGTTATACTAAACGATTATTTTGTATTTGTCTCTTTTTTACATTTTTTATTATTTTACAATAAACTTTTTAAGTAAACAACAAAGTCATGTTAGTTAACTTTAAACTCAGGTATTGATTATTTCTAAATTGTGATAGCAACAATTTTACAAAGCAAGTTAGTAAAGTTAAAGTAAAAATTATATTTTTAATTGTTGCAGGTGACCTTGAAAATTATTTTTCTTAAAATCATGCCAAAGCGGAACTACAGGTAAGTTGTAGTACCTATTTATTATTTAATTATTCATAATATCGCGCATTTTATAAATGTTTTGTATACATAGTACCAATATTGAATTAAAATGTGCGATATCTATTAAATTTAAAATAAGTATTAAACAAAAAAATGAAAATCTGCAAATTTTTAACATTTATAGTGCAAAATAATATAAGTATAGGAATATCAACAGTGATTTGGCTATATATACAGTTAAATATTGCAATTATTCTATATAAAATCAAGGAAATAGTAAAAACTTAAATAATAATTAAAAAAACATTTTAATAATAATAACCTAATTACATCAAAAAAAAAATGCAAATTATATTTTTGTGGGCGAGAATGCTGCTTGGGAAACTGTAGCATAGCCGAGAATTTTTGTCAAACCGAATATAGTCAGAAATGACCCAATTCAAATAGATTTAAAAAAAATACATAATACAGTACGAACGGCTTAACCGGTTAGAAAAATAAAGAAAAGAAAACAAAGAAATCAAAACGTAATTAGTAAATAACGAAAAAACCCTTTAGGATCCTATAGAAACGTTTCTGGACTACCGTTCAACATTTTTGATATTTCTTATCAAATGTTCTTCCCACATTCGTGAACAAAACCATAAATTCAAAAATTCTTTGGTAAATAACAAAGTCGAAATCATGAAATTAAAATATTTAAAAATTAGTGCAGATGAAATGAAGGCAAGGCTCAAAATTCGCCATTTTGCATCTATTTTTTTTTTTAATTTGGACCTTTTGGATTTTTGAAAAATTGGAGAGTAAACCATTTGGTAAACCTCTCTAATCATTTTAAAAAACAAAAGTCTTAGTTACGGCAGTGTATGTAACAATGGGTGACAATAGAACATTATTTATTAAATAATTACTGAAGTATTCTGTGCTATGTTTATCGAAGTATTTACGAATAACTGTCTTCATATCTAACCTAGCTACCTAGCTAACAAAAATTTCCAATTGGCCATAACGTCCATTGTTTTTCCAATGATAGATTTTTTCCTCTGAAGAGAACCTTCACATGAATAACATTTGGACTTAAAATTGTTCCAAAAAGCTTTCGATCCAATCGAAGCATTTTGTAGATTATAGCTGTTATTTTGTTAAACATACCAGATAGAACTATAGTTTTTTCTAAACTTCTAATAACTAAAGGGTGTCCCAAATTCACGCAAGAAGTAATTTTGATAGAAAACACAGGCTTATAATAAATTAAAAATTATAAAAATTTTTATTGATTCATAAAGTATACAATATGGGGCTATAGTCAAATTCATATTAACTCGAGTATGACAAATATGGGAATGCAGTGAGATTTGACGCATAGCATTTGGTTATCTTTGTCATATTTTCAAAAAGTAACTATTAGAAAAGAGACAGAAAAAAAGAAGTACGTCGGGGTAACTTTGTTATGTAAATGAAATAAACGTACGTTCACTGAGAAAAAAGATTTGTAGTTGTAAATAAATTTTAGTAACGATAAGTAACTATTTTATTGAAAATGGCACCAGCACATACGACAATAGTCGTTGATACTAAAATATTTTAGTTACTTATTTATCAATAGTAACACATTTTATTAGTTAGTTTGACAAATAAAATTAGTAGAGAGAAATAAACATGGATTTTTATAGTAACTAAAATGCTTATTAAGAAGAAATAATATTTATTAGTTAATTGCAATAATACCTTTTTGTGAAATAAACTAAACTTTACTCATTACATTTACTAAAATAATTTGTAAGAAGTGATATTATTTGTTAGTAAATTGCGGTAATAACATTTTGCTAAATGAAATAACATAATTTGTTGTAGCAAATAATACCTTTTTGTACTTTTTGATAACCTACCTTTGTTATTCTTTACCATCACTGTTACTTAAATTAAACAAAAACATTTATTACAAAGAAAAATTTTATTATTAGCAAAATTTATAATTAAATTTATTAAAATTAAAATATTACAAATAAGTACCTATAGAAAAAATAAATAACTCAATTATCGAGTTACAATATAGTATGTATGTTTATCCATATCCGTTTATGGCGGATTTCGCATAGCAACAAATAATTTTCCACTCGCCATCACACATAGCATTGCAAAGGGAAATTCACATAAGTCGTCGTATTTTATAAATTTTACTTTATTTGTTCTATTCACTTCAAAGGCGTATACATGTTCATTAAAACATAAAACATTTAATTCTGAATAAATCAAACCAATATGATTTTCAGCATTTATGATAACATAATCAATAATACCAAAAGAAAGCAATAAATCGTTTTTGAGAATTACAATAACACAATTTTTTTCAAACTTTTTATTAAATGCTGATACCCATTTTGCTACAAAGCTATTGTGAAAAGTTATAGGAATATTCTCTTTTATAAGTAAGGTATAATCTTTCAGCAGCTCTGAAAACGAATTAAATTGTATAGGTCCTATCACAATTCTACTATTAAAGCCGTTATTGTTTATTAATCTATGACATAGCTTTAATTGATTTTTCAACGCAAGTGTTTTAGTAATATTAATACGAGAAGACACTACATTTGAAGTTTTTTTAAACAAACGATGTTTTGCTTCAAAACGTAAAGATGAAATATTCTGTAGTGGTCCTACATTTCTTATAACAGTCGAATAGTGAACTAGGTGATGAAATTTTGGTTTCAGTGTTTGATTAAACAGTTCTTGATATGCTTTATTATGTTCGCATATTAAAAATTCAAGTATACGAATGGAATCCTCTGTTACTACTGTATCAGTCACAATCGAAATTATTTTTCGCAAAATTATGTAAAATTTCCACACTTTATCATTTTCAGGTACTAGATCACCTATTATTACACCAAAATATCTAACAAAACATAACATTTCTGTAGCTGTCATTGAAATTTTATGTTTTGCATGAAATTCTTTATTCAAAGATGGCGGTTTATTTGAAACTTCAAAAGCATAATTGAATGCTTCAATTCTGGAATTTAATGTATCAATTGAGAAAAAATTACAATGTAGAATAAAATATTTTAAAATTTCAATCATATCATAATGGCACACACCTTCGTAAATGTCGTGCATTATGTCCACGCTGTAATTTGTTGTAACATGAAAATAACTTAATTTATTAAAAATACAATTTTCTTTTATTCCAGTTCTAGATAAATCATTAATTTCAATATCGTTTTCATAATTATTTAGTGTTCTTAGTAATGTAGGATCTTCTTTACATTGTGTTTGTGCCGAAAATTTATCTATTTTACAAAATCTGCAATTGTAACGAGCATTAAAAGATTCTGAAAATCCTAATAAAGAGTGTAAACCTAAATTGTCACCTAATAATAGTGTCGTAATAAAATAAATTTTAATATTTGTACCATCAGCGCCCTGAACATCGATACCTTCTTCAAATAAAAATTGTAATTCGTTGATTAATATGTTAAAAACTGATTTATTGCCATAGTCTTTCCTATCATTGCTATGAAATAATATTGCCAAAAATATATTTTCCATTAAAGACCTATATTCGGGAGGAAATGTTGCAATACTAATGTATACACCTCCTAATTTATGTATACCTGCATGCGAAGAAAGTGGATTGCCAGACTCAAAATCATCGTAATATATTAATAACGGCAAAACAAATTTATTGCTGTCTTTTAAAATTTTTTGAAAATGGTTTGATTGATAAATATTAGAAATTCCATTTGTATCCGTTTTTAATAAATTAATATACAAAATTAATTTTTCCAGAAAACCTGGAATTTCAAAAATTTTCTGAAAAACCACACGTAAAGGAATGAATTGTGCAGTAACATTAATTGGTTTTAACAAGGTAATGTTGTTTTCTATTCGAGTTTCTAACCGATTTCCCACAATAAATTCAGTAGGGCGAATTAAAAATCCTAACGATTCAAACTTCTTTAATCGTAAATATTCTGTCTCCAGATTGGCAAATAAATTTATAAACTGATCAAACATGTCAACAATATTATCGTGAAGATCTTTGAAATTTTGATTTAATTGTGATAAAATAGAATTTTTTAAAATAGCAATAAAACCTCCCAAAAATAAATCTTTAATGTTATCTACTACTTCTTGAACACAATTTCTTGGCAATATTGGTGAATCATATAGTTTAGCCATAAATAATAAAAGGTGTTGCTGAAGCATTTCTTTTAAATTTTCAATACTATTTAAATTTTCATTTTGACTAGTACTACTGTTGCTGGTAGCATCACTATTACTAGTAGTAGCATCACTACCACTAGTAGTAGTAGCATTACTAACACTAGGAGTACCATCACTACCACTAGTAGTAGCATCACTACCACTACTAGTGGTAGTACTGTCACCACCAATAGTAATACCACTGTTAGTAGTACTGTCAGTATGAAAATGTTTTATCCGTAAATGGTTTTGATAAGATCTGAAATTAATAAAATCTCGAAAGCAATTAAACTCTCTGCATCGATATGTTGAATTTTTTTGTAATTTATGTTGAATTTTGAAATGCAAATATAAGCTAGATGGCGACGGAAAATTATTGTTGCATATGAAACAAACTGGCATCTTAAATACTAAATAAATAAAATAAAAATAAGTAAAGAAATAAAATTAAAATAACTAACGTATGAACCTACTAGTAATTATAAATTAAACACAATAAAAACAAATTAAATTAAAATTTAAATATAAAATAAATAAGTAAAATTATTACTTAAAATGAACGGAGTATTGTTTCTACCCCAACGAAGTTACCATCCCACTCAGTTTGCAGTCCATATATCCCTTTCTGAACGATGAGCCACAATTGACCAGCTTCGTAAGGATAATTTGCCTTAAGTGCATGTGTTATTTTAAAACAAATGTCAATTGTTTTGCCAATTGTTGGGATTTCGTATAGAATATCATCAAATGCTATGTAGCATGAATTTATAGCTGTTAAATTTTCTCCCACAACAACTGGAGTTGGTTGAAATGTCAGACCAAAGGACTTCAATTTGTTTTTCTTAATCTCTATCGAAGATTTTAGGTCAGTGATATCCTGTAATAATAAATTTATATAAGATTTATTAAAATAAAGAGATTCAAATAATTTACTTTTACATGCATAATAAACCCATCCGTCATTTCTTTTTTTGTGGGTCTCCAACTGATTCCCTTTTTATTTCTTGTCACTGTTACAGGTTTCACCAGTAATGGTAACATATTTAATAAACGTAAATAATACAAATCTGTGAAATAATGTAATATTAATTTATATGAAATATTATAGGAAATAGTATGTAATTATTTTAATTCTATGCCAAGAAATAATAGAAATCTATTATAAGCTTATGATTTTAATTAATAACCTATAGGCAAATCTTCATCACTACTTAAATTAAGTAAGTAATCTCGAATTTCAGCATTTTTTGACTTCTTTGCGTACTGTACGATTTTTTTAGCAAAACTGCTAAATTCATTAGTGAATGTATCTTCTTCTATCGAAGGATATATATTGTGAAAATCGATTTCCAACTGAAATGTTTATTAAATAAGTATAGGCATAATAAATTTCAAAACTTATTTACCAAAGTATATCCCAGCTTTAATTTCAAAGCTGGAAACATTGTGTAGTACCTCAAGATGGTAGTCTCATTACACAAATGTTTTCTTTTAGAAAAACTGGTTTTCCATCTTGCAACGACATCGGTCCACGGCTCTAAATTATGTTTTAGCCATATTACATCTTCATCTTGTATTGTGTCTATATTTTCATTAGAAGAATCTACAAAAATTAAAGCTTTAAAATTTTTTTTTTATATTAGTTCAAAATTATCACTTTTGGAAGCACAAACGTCAATTTGTGGAACATTTTTGATATTACTACAGTGAGACCTGTTTAATGCAGAATTTTGTTTTGTAAGTGAATTTTTCGGTGCCCAAAATTATGTAAATGCGCAAACAGCAAGTAAAAGTAATTACGCAAGTCCGTATTTTGGCTTTTGCAATAAATTTTGGTACGAACCTGTCACAGAGGAGACGATATAATGCAGAAACCCCAAACGATTCTGGTTTATACAGGTTTCACTCTATTAATATTATAACGTTAAATTGTTATAAACTATGCATATTTGTGTTGAAATATTTCCATAACTTTTATAATACAAGTTCTTTCAATCTTTGTATTTTATAAAAATGTACCTGATAATTTTCGTTTTACTAGAAGGTTTCCTTGCTTCAAAGTTCTTCTCATATTATAGAACTTCCTAAATAATTTACCAGAACCTAGTGTTCTAATTTTGCCTTCACTAGTACGTTTATTAATAGTGGCGAAATAAATTTCCTAAAAGAAATATAATAATAAATCACATTCAACTTGTAAAAAACATAATTTTTATGTAAACAAGTGGTGATATTTACTTTTATTTCATTAGGAAATACCCCTACTATCCCATTTGCAAATTCTTCGAATCTCGAAGTATGTATTCTACAATTATTGTAAAACAAAATTATTTCTGTAAACAGATTATGAAATTATTTTACCTTTTATCAAAATCATCTTGGAGTTCCGCTAAAATTAAAATTTCCACAATAGTGTCTCGCATGGATTCTTTTAATTCGTTGTTAGTTTTGTAATAATTCAAAACAGCTTTACCCTTAATTGACGAATTAAAAATTTCCTTCAATTTTAATTTTTCAGCACATCTATTATGCTTTTCTTTCAATTCAATTAAAAATGGTGAATTTATCAGTTCATTTTGACTGACACCCACAATAGCAGTATGGAATTCAGCTCTCTCACAAACTGCAAGAAAAAATGGTAATAATAATTTCTTAATTAATAATCGTTTTAAAACCTTTATTATTATCGTCGAAAGATGCCAGGCTTAATGAAGAATTTTCGCTGAAGTTGGTCTCAGTGTCAGTGTCGGACAAAATACAAGGCGCTTTGTAAATATTGTACTTCTTTAAAAATAAAATTCGAGGGCCTACTTTAGGAATAAGTTCTGTTATTTCCTTTTCCGTTAAGCTATCGAACGCCTCCATATTAATTTCATGTTCTGAAATAAGTTGAAGTATATAATTCAAACGAATAATAAGTATTATAATTTATAAAGTTATCTTGAATTGTGTGTTCACATTTTCAAGATTCTTCTTTGTAAGCAGTTAATTTTACATACCAGATTTTGCTTTACGGCATATTTATTATTTAATAAATTGAAATAAATTATTTAAGAAAGTTTGGATGGGTTTTCAATAATTATGTTATGAATTATGGTCTTATTTAGTATATAAAAATTAATATGTATACAATACGTGCGACTTACCTTCGAACAAAGCAATTAAATTTTGGAAACCCCATTCGGTTAACAACTTTTCAACGGATAATTCCATCATTATAAAATCATTAATTTTTACCAATTCACAAATATTAATAACACAACGATACACTTTTAAAACTTCTTATAATATTATAGTAGGTTAGAACGTCTAAATCCAACGACTTCTATTTTATTATGGCGCAATTGTATGCTAAAAATGCAACTTTGCAGCTTTTTTATCTCGCAACGGAATTGTAGGTGTATTGATAACCCTCGTCATCAAACATCTAGTAGGTACATGCAAAAAAATATGTTTTTTTAAAATGAATAATTTTTTAGTACTGTTTACTAAATTTTTTATTAAAATGAACTAAATTTTTAGTACATTTTTTTACTTAGACTAGCAAATTATTTACTGTCGCAAGGTAAAATCTTAATAACACTTACCAAAAGTGTTACATGTAATTACAAAATATTTTAGTATTGTTGACAATTTTTGTGTACAATAAATGTTTTTTAAAATGAATAATTTTTTATTACTGTTTACTAAATTTTTTATTAAAATGAACTAAATTTTTAGTAGATTGTTTTACTTACACTAGCAAATTAATTATGTCGCAAGGTGCAATCTTATAACATTTACTAAAAATTTTATATGTAATTACAAAATATTTTAGTATTGATAACAACTTTTGTTATTTCATAATCATTACAAATTTATTTTTCTCAGTGTTGTATTATAATATTACATTCTGTCACCAACGCTGTCACTTTCGTTTGATCTTAACCTTACTTATGTTAGTTGTGTACATGCAAGGGCGGATCCAGGGGAGCAATGGGGGCAATGGCCCCTTCTCTGGATGTACAAAAGAAATGGGACGACTATGTACAAGAACCTATTGTTATTTTTTTTTAACTAAAATGCGCATCCATCATATCGATTCGCAAGTTCTTACAGCATTTTTTCCTTACTGGGATTCGTAAAGAATGCAGTGTCGGATATGCACCTCATTTGCTGCCATTTTCTACTGTACTAAACTGAATACTTTTAAAAGGCTTTTTGCCAAACTATATGTTTTTTTTAATAGCTATAATGTCGACATTGCATAATCACAAAAGAGCAGGAAAATCTATTCAATTTAAACAAGATTTTATAAGCTTTGTTCTTTCAGCAGTTTGAAACCGTTTGCAACTATCAGACGCCTGCGCAGTTTTGAATGTACGTTATAAATTTTAATCTGCGCATGCGTCTGACGGTTTTAAACTTGCCAAATAGGCTGAAAGAACAGAGCTATAACTGATTAAAATAATTTGGATTATTCATTTGTACACCTAACACTATTTACAGTTGTATTCATAAAAAATATAAAAGAATGTTTTAAACCTGTTTTAGAAAAAACTGCTTAATTTTTAAATGTACTTGAAACCTTTAACCATTTCTAATCTCAAATCCATAGATGAAAGGGTCTCAAATCTAATAATCTATTGAACTTGACAGTTACATTTTATAAACACACATTTGTGAGGTTATATCTCTTAATTTAATGAACTCTAAGACATACGTTTTGTAAATTTTGATGCATATAATTTTTTCGATGAGTCATACTCGACTTTAAGTGAATTTGACTATATGTATGGAATAGTATAGTATCGAGTAATAATTGGCCTTTGCACATACGCATACGCATTTTGTTGAAAATTTCCATGACCGGTTTACATAAATGTGGCTGAATTTTGTTGATACAACACTCAATTTCTTTTTTCAAGGCGTAGATAATCGTGGGATTAGTGGCATAAACCTTAGCTTCCAAAAAAAACTGTAAAGAAAAAATCCAACGGCGTTAAATCGCATAATCTGGGCGGCTAATTCTGATCACCAAAACAGGAAATTACACAACTAGGAATTGACTCATGCAGTAATTGAATTGTTTTTTGGGCTATATGGCATGTGGCACCGTTTTGTTGAAACCACAATTTTGTACAAAAATTACGAACTGTAGCTGCCAAACCTTCAAAATGCATTCTACTTTCGTATTATTATTGTCGGGGTATCCATTCTATTTGGAATATGCCTACGTTTTTGGAAGTCTTTACGATTTATTTTCTGAGGTGAATCACTCCTCATCTTCTCTTCTTCGATACTCCTTAGATCGACTTCACCATAGGGTATAGATGCCCACTCGAAGGCCAAACTAATAAATTCTCTATAATCTGCGATTTAAACGCAGAATTTCCGCTCTCTACTTAACCGGCAGTTACATCACTCCACGGCTATGGTTTTTTTGTGTAGCGCTCTATTTTTAAAAACCGTAAAGTCAGCTGTCATGCTGCCTTTTTAGTTGGCAAGACTTAATCCCACAAATGGCACATAATTTAAATTTTGCGTGAATCTCGGAACACTCTTTAGTACTGGTAAATCAAAAAACAAAAGTTTTTATATATGTCGACGTTAATACGGAAGAACGACGTAAGCACCACAGATTAAATTTTTCAGGGGACTGATAATTCTTCTTTTTATAATTACTTCTAAATTTATATAACATTATCTATATGAATATTTTATAAAAAAAATTTTACACACTCTTAGGCTAAAATTATTTGATTTGAATGTTTCAATCAAGATAAAATAATAAAAATGTCGTTTAAGTCATTTAATATACTTATGTAGCGTTTATGCCATTTATGAAAAGTTTTGAATTTTAATAGTATTTTAAGCAAGTAAACAAACTTTATTTATGCTTATTGTAACTGCAAGGCATGCAAGTGACAATTAGTGTTCATGGTTGTTTATTACTTACATTATTTGTGTCCAAAATCAACGACACTGCCACTTTAATAACACTGTGCTTTTGTTATGGCGCGTGTGTCGCTTACGCCACAAGCAAACTGAAAAAGTTTATAAGTGGCGCTTACGCACATTTTAAACCAGAATATCTCAAACAATTATTATTTAATAGACATTTTAGTGGTACCATACAATCCGGCTTCAAATGGCGTTAACGTCGATATGAATAACTCATTTTTGTAAATTTGTCGCTTACGTCGTTCTTCCTTATAAACGTCGATGTATCTACTGTTTTTATTTAAGAACTAGCCACCTATCGAAAATGGTAAAACTACAAAATAAGAATAATTAAAAATATATAAATAAAAAAATAGAAGTTGGCATAGGTGACCAAGTTACTACATGTGTCCAAGTAGCCCCAGATTACGGTACTAAAAACTATTTATGCTACGGTTAATTTTCTATATTGCAGGACAATCTAAAATTCAATTAAACGTTTCGTTATAGTCGAGTCATTAACAAATTTATATAGGTATATCTTTTAGGCTTCACATTAAATTTTTATAACTTATTGTCAATATTATTTGAAGTTAATTATAGTGTAAATTGTCAAAAAGCAATTTAAATTTTCATTGTCACAAACATATTACTTTATTGTAAAACAACAACTTGAAGAAGATAGTAAAATACGTGCCATAAATCCTTAAAAGTATAAGATTAAGTACATAATAAAATATATTGTGTTGAAGTTCAAAGAAAAGCAACCAGTTTATAAAACTTTCATAATCTCTTTTAATATAATCTTTAAAAGCTAGCAGACACAAGCGGTCTTCAGCCGCCTTTCGCTATCTAGTGCATAATTGATATCGTTGTTCGGTATCACTTAGGAGGAGGATCTAACAACTCAGATACGTGCGTTTATTTTGTAGATGACATTTTGTTACGTTTGAAACTTGCTAAGTTTTCTATGAAAATAACAAATCAATCAACAGTACATCTGTAGAGAACTCTGAGCAGGAGGAGTTTTCTAACAAATTTTTAAATTGGAAATTTTGGTAATAACAGTTACGTGTTTTGATAACAATCTAGTTATTTTTAGTCTTGTATGTTCTTGAAAAGTGGATACTGTTTTTGAATAACAGTTATATATTATAATTAGAGCCCGGATTTATAAGCACTTATAATTCCAAAATAAGCGCTTTAAAAAGTCTTAAAAAATGGAAAAAAAAGTCAAATAAAATTGGAAAAAAGCACTAAAAATCAAACATCAAAATATATAATTAGACATTCGATTTATAATTATAAAAAAATTAATTATCATATATTTTTCCAAATTTCCATTTTGAAAGATTGTCGTCTGTCATTATCACATGCTTATAAATCAAAAAACTTCCATCCAAAGTTCTCTTTTTAAAATTATGTATAATTTTTACCGATTCCGCTAAAGTCAAACATCTTTTTTTCGATGGACGATGGAACGTATGAAAAGTTAGCTTTGATATAACTTAATTGTTGTCGAATTAATGTATTCTTAAAAATTTCTTGACATTTTATAGCTGCCGACGACGATTCTGACAATTCAGAAACAAATTTTTGAAAATTCTTAAAATTTGTCCCATAATATACGGCAAAATTGAGCCACGTTCCCCACCTGTAAGCACTGCTTCGAGAAAAAGAAGCGTATCAGAAAATTTTTCTTTAAAAACTTGCACTTTCAAAGGCGCCTTGACAATAATTCCTTTTTCATTCGAAAATAAATTATTAATTTTTGGAATTATTATTCCAAATCTCCAAAAAAACATTTAAAAAAAGCTCTAATAAGCACTAACATGCGTTTTAAGTAAAATCTTGAAAAAAAGCAAAAAAGCACGATCAACATTAGCTCAAATCACTGCAATTTTTAAGAATGGTAAAGATCCAAAAGAAATATCTTCTGCTTATAATTTAGAGCAATAAGCAAAAAGCTTAGAATCCGGGCTCTAATTATAATATTATATCGATAGGTGTTCCAACAAGATCAAATCGAAAGTTGGCGGATCAACTTAAACCGGTGTTGATCTTACGTTCAGTGCTAAACCAGCATTGTACAACCCAATTTTTTTCTGAACTGCAGTTGATCTCCAGTTCAAGCTAATCTCAAGTTTAAACCATCGATGTACAACCCACCCTTAGAATCGTTTCCCATTTGAGTGTTCAACGCAACCGATGCGATTGTAATGGATTATAAAAGTTTAATAATAACAGTTTTATGATTTAAGATCTGAGAGCTCTTCACAGAAGTCTTCGCAGATCACAGGTGCATGAGTACAATATTGATTTGAAATCTTCCACCGCAGGCGATTTTTCACAAATTTCAAGATCAAACTCATTAATTGAATTGCTTTTTGATCACAAATGACATTTCTTAGCGGACTAATTTTAATTTCTTTAATTTTGTGACAATGTTTAAAAAACTTTCTCAAGGTTTTTTTTGAAATCTGGTTATTTTGAAGTAAACAATTCGCAGTATCGGATGGTTAACATATTTGTATGCTTTTTTTTAATATCTCTCTAAAACTGGAAATGCTGAGCAGATCTTGACCGGAGTTGCATCGATAAACAACACTTCTAGCTGTGAGTACCATTATGCGCTAAATATAATAACGAGATTTCCACTGAAATACTAAACGGATTTTAACAGGTTTTGTTATTCATTAAGCCTCCTTTATTTGTGAGTGACATAATATGCCGTATATCATTATGTTATTCTAACGCGCATGATTGGATTAAACAAAAACACAAATTATTTACAATTTACAAATATTATTCACAAATTTCATCTCCAATCTCAATAAAATTTACAAAAACTACAAACCAAGTGGTTTAGTTTGAAAACATCTGATGTGTATAGCCATTTCAACTTTGTTGTTACACTTGATACTTATATTATTGCAGTTATGATTAAAATTATACGCATTAAGTAGTAATGAAACCAATTATTGCTCTTGAAATTTATAGATACTACTAGTATTAGCTAGAAGTATTAAAATTGTAATGGTAAAAGTAGACATTTGAATGTTGTGGTTAGTTCAGATGTATTTAGTGTTTGCAGTAATGTAGCATAACGAGATTAATATAGTTTATTATTAGATATTAGAATTTAAATATTCATAGAATTAGTCAGAATATCATAATTACCACCACACCAAAATAGATGTTGAAGTACTTTGTAGAATTTAACTAGATGTACAAAAGTATTTAGTTGAGATGGGAAGTAGGTCTTGTGTTAAAATTGTGTAGTCCAGCATATTTTTTTCAAATTATAATATTTCATAATTATTATTGCCTTGTTTCCAATTAATTTATTTAATAATTTTAGTCCCAAAAAAATTTCTTCCAAAAAAAATTAAATAAAATTGATATATTAATGGTAATTAATTTCAAAATTAGTTGAACTTATCATTATCAAATGACTTTTCAATAATCCGACCCAAAAATGTAGATAGCACAAATCAAAAGAAAATACTAATAAAGTTAGTTTGTGCTAGTAATTATTTAGTAGGTTCTCAGGATTTTCTTTTTACAGGCTTCAGATTTGTACCGATTCACCGTTATTGAGTACCTAAGAAATAATACATAGCCTTTATCTTCAAAATTTTACAATATACTATCCGGGTGATTTCGTATATCTTTAATATTATTGTGTAATAAAATAACCATGACAACTACGATGTTGTTCTTGTAACAGAAAAATTGAATTCGTGTCTATCACTTGAAATATCAAAATCGCTTTTACAAATTGCAACGATAGTATCATTCATTGCATTTACAAGCAATTGTTCATTTTACTGCTATGCTTGATCACGACTTTTAATAACATTCTTCCATTATGCAATATAGGTATATTATTTTAAATATCATTATGATACACCAAGTACATATAAAACTCATTCAAATAAAAGAACTTTAATTAACTTAAAACAAAACCAAAGAATTCATTTTCAGAACTAAAATGCTAAAATTTTACTTATACTCAAGCACTTTGAAACATTGAAGTGTTAACAAATGTTTAAGCATACGATAATTATATTAATTAAACTAACAATTCAAAAAAAAATTTTAAAAAGATGACTCAAACGCTTGCGAATATAATTGTGTTCAACATGTGAATTTTTTTTCGTTTTAACTGTGAAAAATGTATGTGCATTTATTTCTTGATTATTCAAGCTTGATTATTATCAAACTTTCTAACCACAAATTAATCGATTCCTTAAATATCTTGAAAAGCTATGCCAATATAATAATTAAAATTGACTGAAACTTAATACGGTTTATTTTTATAAGTAATGCGGTAGTAATCGAGATTTTAGTTTAGAAATTAAACAAATTTTGTAATTAAAGTATTTTAATTAAGTAAACACAAAGTTTTAGTTAGTAAGTAGAAATGTTGTATATTAGTTACAAAAGTTTCCTAGATGTAAAATAATCGTATAAATTATTAATATTATCTATTATAATTTTAATTATTAGTGATTGTAATTTAATGGCTTTGTAGTTTAACTATAGTAAACGAGTAAGTACCTATTTATTTTGTAGATTGTATTGTAATGATCACAAAAGAACTTTTATGCCGAGTTTCATAAATCGCTTAATAATTGAGCTTTACAAATAACTAATGATTTTATTAATATTATATTAACACGTTTCCAATTAGTTAGTTTTTTTAGCACGTTGTTAAAAGTTTTATGAAATATCAGATTATAGTTTGAATTTTTTATGCTTAATTAAAATGATATAATTAAAGGATGGATATCAGGATATTGGAACGCAATGGAAACAAAATAAAAATACTTTCTTTAATTCACACGAAGTCGTTTGAAACTGACCACTGGAAAAAGCTTTTTGCTGGCGCATCCACCCGTACAGTCTTCGAATCTCTTTTAATTTTACTATCATTCTGCCCCCTTGCTGTAAAAAATGTGTCTCCATTTTCTATACAAATAATATTAAAAAATTAAAGTTTTGTTAAAATTTCTTTTTCTGTAGATTATTATTTGATAATAAATGCTTGATTTGTCAACTTATTGTAATTACATAAATTAGATTATTTTTAATTTAAAAAAAAACAGATTTTCTCCGAATTCATTTTCTTCAATTTTTGTCGATAATAAAGTTCCAACATGTGGCTGTAGCGTTCTCCATTTACTGTGACGTCTTGAAAATCTTTAGTTATCAAAAGTTGTACACCAAACAATAACTTTTAATTAATATAATTGAGGCTGGTGAAGTTTCTGTAAATTTTTCGTAGTATAGGTTATACAGGGTGGGTCATGTAAAATTTGGAAATTAATTTTGTTTTAAAAAAAATACTAATAGACATTTTTTTTTAAATTATGATTTTATTGGTAAGGCTCATCATTGAAATTTATGAATAAAACACAACATCGTTCAAATGGCTTCCACGACTTGCTTTATAATTTTTCAGTACGTTTTCGATTGTTTAGGCCTCTATCGCGTAAACGTGTTTTAAGGCCTCAATTAATTCGGAATTGTTTGCGTAACAATTATTTTTTACGGCGCCCCAGAGATAATAGTTTAACGGGGTCAAATCGCAGCTGCGAGGCGGCCAATGGACTTCCGAGTTTCGATTGATTATGCGGTTTTCAAACCCAATGCGTAAAAGATCTGCGATTTGACCTGTTAGACTATTATCTTTGGGGCGCCGTGAAAGATAAATGTTACCCAAATCTAATCCGGAGTCCATTGAAGCCTTAGAACACGCAATCAACGCTGTCTTTCACGAGATAGAAGCCCAAACAATCTAAAATGTACTGAAAAATCAGGTGGATTGAATAAGGCACTGTAAAGCAAGTGGTGGAAGTTATTTGAACGATGTTGTGTTTCATTCATAAATTTCAAAGATGGATCTTACCAATAAAATCATAAATTTGAAAAAATGTCTATTGGTATTTTTTTTTAAAGTGAAATTAAATTCCGAATTTTTCATAGCCCACCTTATATTTAGTGCTGACATTCAGTAACCTGACTTATATGTCGTCGCCTTAGAACCAAATTATTCTATGTCCAATTTTTTTTCAAAACGACATTTTCGTAAAAATGTAATGTGTGTTCCACACTTTATTATCCATTTAATTCCATATTCACATACCTCCCTTAGTTCTGTAGATACAGAAACAGTTTTATTCTATGTCCATTTAACCTTTTATATTTCGGGTGTGCAAATGACCAATAAGATTCATCGAATTAAAGTTAATTCAATTAAAATAAACTATGTTTTCATAACAACATGAAATGTGCTTGATTCGTGGTTTGTTTTATTTAGCATTGTGGAAAAATTTGTTAGTGTGTTTTTGTATTTTTAAGTATAAAAATAGCTTCAATAAACGAGTGAGCTAGAATGTTCAGAATTCGAGCCGAGCCCTCTGGGGTTTCAAAATCAGAATAACAACCATCAATAGTTTGCAAAAGTTAGAAGTTCTTTTGCAACAAAAATAGTTTATAGATTTCAAGGTTTTAACAAATTGTATGTCACTCTCTATTGTTCCATAAATAAAGCTTTGATTTAGAATTTATTTTGAAAATAATTTCAACTCAGTAATCCATAAGCTATCATTTAATGTAGCAGATCCACGTAAGGTGCCCTTTTTAACCAAACAAAATGTGCTTAAAACATTTTTAGAACACATTCCAATTCCTACAATTGTCCCCTACGATACTTTTTGTTTGAAGATAAAATTTCTCATATTTATTTGCTATTTTGGAAATGCATAATTAAAAATGTTTAAGAATATGTAATAGCTACATAATATTATTAAATTATTAAACCCTACATTTTATTTGGTATTTATTCAACGTTGCTCAGCAATACAATAATTTATGGCAATTTTGTATGGTCTTTGTAATTTTTTTATACATTATAAATTTTAGTTAAGGACTTGTTTTACGTACGGTGTTTATGTTAAGAGCATTTAAAACAAAACATTTAAATAATTAAAAATTTTACAACAAATTTTCCTTAGCTATCCGGTAATTCCCTCTCTCTTCTAAGTACATTATAAATACGAGTACAATGAAAATACTAAGTAATTAATGTACCAGCTGATCATCTGAATTTGTAATAAATTTACTAGTACCTATGTAGTAGCTGTCTTAAAGTAGAGTTATGATGTTACAATTTATACAAACAAAGAAATGTAACCCTGCTTTTCAAGTTTATCTTACCGTTTTATACACAAATAATGCTAAAGAAAACACGTTTTCTCATTGTAGTTGTTAGAAATAAATATTGCAAGTCTTAACTTTTTGGCAACAACTTTAACTTCCAAGTCGTATATTATGTTATTGTGTGATGTGATATGATATGATCTACAAAATAAATAAAAATAAATTACTGTAAATGCCAGTTTTAATTTCAAAATACCATCAATTCATTTATTCGAACACACATTATATTTTGATATATTTTTCATATTTACAATAAATTAATAAGCATACTCTTTAGTCCGTACTGAAATCAAATTCTTTCTCTGTAAAACTTAATGACTGCTTATGCTTACATTGTACACGACGTTTGGATGCAAAGACGCAGGAGGATATTATGTAAGGAGATTTCAACGTACTTTTAGTCCTTTTGGTTAAATACAGTGCCAATTTTTTCTTTTAATAGTAATGGGGTAAACCATAATATAGTTATTGAACAGTTAAACAGATTTTTACCAAAGCAATAGGTAATTTTATTTGTGTATTTTTTCGTAGTCAGCTTTTTCGTTAATAATTTTTTTTATGAAATGTCCAATCAAATAAGTCATTCTTGCATGTCATAATAGCGTAATGTCAAATAGCTTATGTTACTCTTAAATCATTTTCTTGCTAATACGAGAGTTTTCAGTGAAAATATCGTCATTCCATTCATGCGCGTCACACTAACGTGATGTATCACCTGTGTAGGCTTATATTATATTAGTTTGAGTGCTCTGTCGAAAAGTCCAATTGCTGTTCCGATTTTATGGTAGTAGGAATTATAATTCAGATATCCACCATGGTAAATATTGCAGCAATTGGACTTATCGACAGAGCACTCAAACTAACGCATGGCGATTTCAGAAAGGATACTCTGAATATCGCAAAGCAAACTCTGATAAGCAATAACTATACCTATCCACTTGTAGTTAAATTAATCAACGATCGTGTTAATATATTGTATAATAAGCAAATTTCAAAAAGAGAAATTCATAACAATTATTCGGTGATTCCGTTTGTCAGTGGGTTAAGTGAACAAATTAAAAAAAGCCTTAACAAACACAATATTAAAACCACCTTTAAATCTCCTAATAACATTGGTCTCTTATACACCAAACTCAAAGATCCGATCCCTTTTGAGAAAAAATCCGACCTGATACATCAAATGGACTGTACAAATTGTAACTTGGTGTACATCGGACAAACCAACCAATGGTTGAAGAAAAGAATAGGTGGTCACATCTCAACCATCAGATGTAATAAGCCAGAATCAACGGCCATCGCCAAACATATCTTAGTAGATGGACATACTGCGGACTTCGAAAACACTAAAATCATCAAGTCTGTTCCCAATTATAAAGATCTTTTAACTTTTCTTAAAGATTAATTAACTTTTCATTTTTATAATAACTCGATATTTTAAAGTTTAAATATAATTTAATATCAACGAGTTAATAATTTACCATTTTAAAAAATATTAAGCCTATAGCGCCAAAATATATGTGTGAAGGTGGCCCTAGCTATTGGAGCAACAAAGTGTTTACAAGTTGAGACAAATTTTACTTATCCATGGTTTACATGAACAGGAGAAACGTTTTCAGTGAAAACTCAAAACTAGATTTCGTTTGGCAAGCAACTAAAAAATTTGGGAATATATGATAAATTTTTCCTAAAATAATAAATTAAAGAAGCAGAACATTATGAAGGTATGATTTTACATATTCAAGTCTTATGGCCGAGGTTAACTGGTCACCACCCTGTATACCAACCAGTACAAGATAATTTTTATATTTGAATAACACTATCACTAGATTATTTCATTATTACTTTTATATTAGTTTTTTGTATACTTTTTCTGTCAAATATAACTACGAACTCTCCTTTTCTATGAAATGAACAAAGAAGCTGTTCCAAAATTTATATTAGATATATTATTTACTTTGTAATCATTCATTATCGACAAGTTCCACTTGAACGTAAACGTTGTGTAACAATTTATGTTCTTTAGCTACTTACTTTTAAAGAAAATCAATACCTCTAATCTCAAAAATGGTATCTTATAATTTTTCTTATTTAAAAACACAATGTAGTGAGTGAGTGATATCACTTACTGCATTTTGTTAGAATATAAGTAAGTACGAAAATCTACTATTTTGAAATGCATTTTATATCAATAGTTTCCAAATATAAAATTTAGAAAAGGAGCAATCGACTTTGTAAAAAATTTTGTGCCAAAAGAAAATTTTGTAAAACTAATAGCTTACTACAAAATCTCTCCATCTTAATAGAAGGTAAGCCTGATATTTTAAAACTTGCTTGTTTTGCATTTTTAACAATAATAATAATAATAATTAAAGAAGAAATAACAGGTATTGGGTAGTTTTAATTGATAGAGTTTTCATTCTATTACAACGGAAAGCTAACCTTCACAGCTAATTTGTCATGTTATATTTGGGTTTACGGTGGGTTACCCAGCACAATTCTCACAATAATATAAAAGTAAGTTTCCGATTGATACATAGACTGCAGGTTGAATACTGTCAATTTGGAAATCTTAGCTAGGACTAGTCCATGGATATGGATTAACTTAGAAAAAGTATTTTTTGTAAACTATTTCAGACATTTTTTTGCTCTTTTATTACTATATAAATAAAAATAATAAAAGATAATAACAAAAATTACCCATACAAACAGTATAGCACCGAATAGAGATTAGGACTGTTCTCAACAACGATATCGGCGTCACTTATGCATATCGTCGCTATCAAGTGACTTTCCAGTCACTGGCAGACAATTTACAGCCATTTCCCAAGCACAAATTTTTCTTGGGGAGACCATATTTATGCAACTATTTAAAAGCAAATTTAACTATTAGCCAAAAGTGTGATACACCTTCATGTTTTACGTTTTAATGGCGACGATAAGTATATGTCAGCGTCAATATTGTAATGAATCGTTCCATGAAATTTATCGTTATTTCATGTAACGCCAGCAAGTAGTGTAATGCGTTAAAGATTTCAGTAAATGACGACGCGACGTTTCATGTAACAAGACAGACAGTCGAAATTTGGTAAAATGTGTAACTTTTTTATCATTCTACTTTACTTTGTTTGCCAGCAAATAATGAAACAAACTTATAGGTTATGTTATTTATTTTCTTTCAACAATTTTCTTAGTAATTCGATAATTCGTATTTCAATCAGTGCTTTATGTGATGATCAGATATTATAGAGACGAATAGTTACACAGAGAAAAAATTGAATTCCAAATCAATCTCGCACCAATTTTGAAGTAAATATTATTTCAATTGATGTCAAATTTACTTCAATTGTAGTAAAATTAACTTTAAAATTGGTGCGAGATTGATTTGCACTTCAATTATAGTAAAAATTACTTCAATTTTTTCTCTGTGTACGCAAAATGCCTTTTTTTAAAGGAGATCTTTCAGGCAGACCAGATATAAAATTCGTTTCAAAGCATTCGCTCTTAAAATATACATATCTTATTTTGCTTTTTCACCTATTTTGCATTGTTTTTGCCTATTTAGTGCCTCTTGAACCAAAGTTTTAGACAGATAAACATTCATTAAAACTCATAAAAATAAACGGAAACGAATTTTAACATTTTATTACTCTTACAACTTAAAGTAGGTTGTAACGACTCCATTAATTAGTCATTTATTGAAACAAGAAAAAGTATAAAATCAAAGAATCCTGTAATGTTACCGGATTGCAATGAAATTGAAACATTCTATTCGTCGACTATAATCTTTGTTGAATTGTTATTTTTAGTATAAAGACGATTAAACAGTTGTAAGAATATATTTAATTTTTTATAAAATCAAATTTTAAAACATAATTTTTATCAATGTGCTTAAGGTTGGAAAACTTGCAAGTCTTGATACCTTAAATAAAGATAAAATTTTAAAATTCTCTGCAAATTAAAAAGGTAGTCAATCTCACCATTCAAAGCTCCAGGAAAAACTACCAGGAAAAAAACTTAAAAAAAAGTTAATATACGTTTTACAAAAATATTCTTCGCATAGAATTTTACAGCTAATTTCTAAAATTCATCAAGAAATTTCAAATAAAGTTTCGATTTAGAGATGACTCCAAATCAAATAAGTTCTTTAAAATTTTTGCCTCCATCACTTCTTGTGACTGGGAAAAATTGTATTTCACTTTCAAATAAATTTTGATTGAGTAGGTATGTAATGATAATATAAAGAAACTTAAAAACAACTAGGTGGTACTAAAATAAAAAAATTAATTATTTTGTAAATAAATTTTTTTTATAATACTTAACTTGAATTTGCATAATGTTGCTTAGAAAACCACTTTTTGCTAAAAATGTCAATTATTGAGGTTTTATTTTTCCCAATCATCCTATCTTTAGATATTAAAAAAACAAAAAAATTTTTTTCTCATTTTCTGATGAATTAAAATTTGTGACAAGGATATATAAAATGCCTGAAAGCCATCTAAAAAGCAGTGCCAATAATGACTATTGACGTTTGTTTTTATTTACTATAATTATGTTTTAATAAATAAAATATTTTAAAATGTATTATGTTTACAAATGTAATAATAATAATAATTAAATTATTGAATTAATTTAAAAGATTAAATAACCATTTAGATATTTTATTTTATTTAATACAGTATTTTATGAAATAATTAAATCATTTAATGTATTTTTATTTAAGCTTTTAATTATTTATTTTAATAATTTAGCCACAGCAGTGGAGTGATGTGATCGCTGGTTGAGTACAGAGCGGAAATTCTGGGTTCAAATCGCGGATTGCACAAAATTTCTTGGCTTGACCTTCCGGTGGACATCTACACTCTGTGGTGAATCCTGATATTTGTGTCGACGTCATTACCGTAAATACGACTGCGTCACACACGCAAAAGTTTACAAGAGAAATTAAGCAGGAAAATCAGCCCTGGGCCTGCATGGCCTGTTAGCGCTTGCTTATAATGTATTTAAGCTTTTAATTATTTATTTTAATAATTTAATTATTTTAATTTTTTTTAACTCTATACATTTTAAAATATATTTTTTATTATCATACAAGTTAAAAATTACAATTTACTTAATTATGTTCTAGTAGAATATTTTTTATTTACATGTTTTTTATATATTATTTTTTATCTCCATATGAAACACCAACTGGCATAATAAATATTCTTATAAAATTTAAAATAAAATAATTTGAAAAACACATTAGTACATTATTGAACATATTTGCAGAGAAATAAAGTAACGTAGAATGATCAAGAAAGTTACGCATTTTGCTAAAGTTGGAAATTATCATTGCATGAAACGCTGTTAATTATTGAAATTTTTAACGCATTACACTGTTTGTTGGCGTTATATGGAAAAACAACAAATTTCATGAAAGGACAACATATTTCATTAAACAACGCATTAATATTTATATTTCAAGTTGTACCTTCAACCATTGCTTCGAAAGACTTTCCAAGTTATAAATAATAATTAAGGATCCCTTCACATGGAATTGTAGGAATTGGATATAAATCATGTCCTAGAAAAAAACCGACCACTTTTAAATGTATGGTTTAAGGACAAATTTTATGATATTTACCTAAATTTTATGACATTTTGTTAAAAATAGCCTGTTAAAAACCGTACTACCCATTTAGTCGTATTCGAAATTTTAGTGTGCACAGATATGGAGAGTAAACAAGTAAAAACGCGAAAGTTGATTATTTCCGAACACATGAAAAATCCGCGAATGTTACAAAGACAATTAGCGAAAAAATTAAATTTGCAGAAAACAACTATACAAAATGTGATGGCTAGTTTTATAAAGGTGGCAAGTATTGGAAGAAAACGTGGTTCCGAAAGAAAACGCGATTCAGCTGATCCGGAATTACAAAAAAAAAAATTGATAAAAAATTTCTACGTAAACTCAACACATTCATAAGAAATATGGGGAATAAAGTGGGAACATGAAAATCTAATGTGCAATTAATAAAATCTCGTGCTGTATTAAGGTCCTTTAAGGTACAAAAAGATGCAAATTAGTCAGAAAATCAGCAATTGATAGCGAAGACTAGAGCCCGCAAATTGTATGAAAATTATTTTATAAAATATTCATGTGTGGTGATAGACGACGAAACATATTGTAAATCAAACTTCCAACAGTTACCTGGACCGGAGTTTTATGTTGCAGGGCGTCGAAGTCACGTAGCCGAAGTACATAAAATTCGGAAATTTTTAAAATTTCCGAAAAAATACTTAATATGGCAGACAATTTGCTCTTGTGGATTAAAATTGAAATTTTTCATTTCCACAGGTTCAATAAATACAAAAATTTATTTAGAGGAATGCCTTAAAAAACAGTTACTAATTTTCTGAGATTACATAACACCCCATCTTTGTTTTGGCAGGATTTGGCTACTTGGCATTAAAGTAAAACATGCCTTGCATTTTGTGAAGAAAAAGAAATAAACATTGTACCTAAAGATGCAAATTCACCAAACTGCCCGAAACTTCGCTCAATTGAAAAATATTGGGAACAAATAAAACAAAAATTAAAAAAAACTAAAGGGGTGATAACAGACGGCTTATGTTTACGAAAAAATACAAAAAAGCCGCAGATAGCTTCAGCATAAGCAATGTACAAACCTTAATGAAAGGACTAAAGCAAAAGTACGTACATTTCATATATAGTTTTTAAGGTTTGGTTTTTTTTATTTGTTTTCTGTGAAAAGAGATTGCAAAGAATCAATAAAAAAATTGAAAAGTAAAAGTTTTATCTTTCTTCATTTATTAAATACGAATACAAAGTGGTCGTTTTTTTTCTAGGACAGTCTTTAGGTAGGTACATATGAAATGTATTCATAGTATCACATTCATCTTGCTATTTACTCATCCGTAATTTCCGATTGAAAAACAATGTAATGAACATTAATTTGCAGTCTGGCAAATCTATAACTGTCAATATCATGAAGCTTAAGATTATCAAGAGTATTTTATGATTCAATCAAAATATTTAAGCAAAATAAGCAAAATTTAAAAATAAGTAGTTCGGTAACTAGTACTTCGATTTTAAAAATTTTCAAAAAAAGGAATGATATAAAACAATCCAAAAAACAATAATAAAACAAAAAATTAGTGAATCATTACAAATAAGGCTTATATTTTAAAAATTACAAATTTTACATAAAATACCGGGTGCTGAATGAGTTAGGCGAACATAGGATATTAACGTGTAAAAACTTATTTTTGCAAATTCCTGCTTTCCTAATTATTTTAGAGAAAAATTGAAAGACACAAATATAACGTAGAAATATAAACTACGTGTGATAAAAGCATTAGATTTTATCTAAGTTTTACCTAATAGGTCAAAAAATGCTTTTAAAATTGTTAAAACTTTTATTTATCAGACTGGCCATGCTAGTTTCCAAGGTAATATTCCATTTTATGAAATTAAAATTTAATAAAGTGCAAAACTGTAAACAATGTGCAATTGATTTTTATTACTTATCAAAAATAATTACCTTGGAAACTTACATGGCCAGTCTGATAAATCAAAATTTTAACAATTTTAAAAGAATTTTTTTACCTTCTAAGAAAAAGCTAGATAAAATTTAATGCTCTTATCATTCGCAGTTTATATTTTTACATTATATTTGTGTCTTTCAATTATTCTCTGAAATAATTAGGGAAGCAAAAATTTGCATAAATAAATTTTTACACGTTAATATCCTATGTTCGCCTAACTCATTCAGCACCCGGTATAATAGCATTTAACGACATTTCATTAACTGTAACAATAAAATTAGCCCCGCCTACCTTAAATAAATAAGAGAGCAACGTGCAACACTATAGGAAACAACTGCAGTTGTTCCGCATGCAGTCCAGCGCCTCTGCTTTGTAAAACACTTAGTTCAAATAGTTCTTATTAGTTATTCTGGAAAATTTTTAACAGATGGAAGTAATTAACCGAAACCGCACGTCTATTGGATATGATAAAAGATCCTTTTTAGATCCAAAAATACTTCTTCTTAGTTTAAGCCTTAAGGCTTGTTACTTCCAACATCTGCATAGTTTTCTTGAGAGTGCTAGATTTGTGAGCATGTCAATTTTTTAACTTCTGATAGATAGTTTTCTAGCCTGGCTTCCAGATGCACCTGTAACCCTAGTTTTTACGTCAATAATGGCAATTCATTAATCCAAAAGACCACTAGTTAACGTGTTTTCTAAAATACGGAGATTAGTCATAAGAAAGTTTGCCTTTCTCCGGATTTGAACCTGATAGCTTGCATTCGCTGTTGATTGCGTTACCTGAAAGGCAAGTGACCGTCTCAAAAAATTTCAAAAATACTTGAAAAGAGATTAAATTGATTTAACGATGTTAGATGTTAGTTAGTTGCGTTATCAAAATCTAATCTACCCGCCGTTTGCTCTGTCCCGTCGCTAAAGGACGCTTTGGGCTGTTTTGACTAATGCTGTACTAATTTATAATATCCCTGAAGCCTATCAAATTTGGAAAATGTGCTACTAAGAAAGGATGGATCTCCCTTATTTTGTCAAAATTAAGACAAAAATAACCCAAAAAAGTGAAATTTTCATGATGTTCACTGTACGTTGGAGTAAGTGCGACTAAAGCAGCGGCGTGGGTCTCCACTCTCTACGTTTTAGACCAAGGCTAGGTATATAGATCGCCATACAATGAGTCAATAGTCAATAAAAGCGAATTTAGAAGAAAAATCGGAAACTTTAAAGTCAATAGCTAAACCAATCGATATTCAACATTTTTCTATACCTAAAACGTTTTATTTTCATGTTATCTTTCAATTTGAGACGGTTGGAGAGTAATAGTCAAGCGATTTGACTACGAACGCTCGATACCCGGTTCAAATCTGGGTGAAGTTATAACTTTATTCTGACCGTCTTGCTGATTCTCTAGGTTGAGGGTTCTACTTGGGGCTGGCTCCTCGTCGTAGGTAAAAAATGTAACTCAGTTACAAAACCAAACGCCGTTGGCAAATCTCCAGCTTTAAATGATAGTCTAATTCAATTCAAATTCAAATAGGCAAGTTTTCCCTATACGCACAAATTTTCACTTAAAAAATGTTATCACATTGGTTCCATTTTTTTCTCATTTCAGAAAAGTTCAAAGCACGCAGAACTTTAGGTTTAGCATTTAATCAGAAGAGAGCCTTTTTTATATAAATAATAATAATGTTAATTTTATTTCTGCAGATTTTAACAATATCTTTATTGTGCGATTTGGATTACTGTACCATTATAATAATAATTTACTATATTATTATATTAATGTACAGGGCCCCCGTAAGGGCTACTGGCGCCTGTGTGCAAAAAAGGATTTTGGCGCCCCTTAAGGCATTTTGGATCAAGTTTTTTTATTTATTTTTTTGAAGGTAGGTAGGTAGGTGCTTGAAATAAAGCAAAAAGCTGAACTTTAAAAGTCATATTTATTTGTAGTCTAAAATATCAAAATGAAACAAACAGAATAAAATCATAACAAAATAAATTAAAATAAATTCTTATTCACGCCCATTTTAAAGCATTTACTTAACTAATGGGGTACAGACACGTTGTTTATAAATACTAGAAAATAACCCAAAACTAAAAATCACATTTTTTTTAGGAACAAATAACAGAAATATTGCCTTATGTCTACATAACTTCTGATAACAAATACCTATAGGTAACTTTGTTATAAAATCAAAAATAATAGCTAGGTACAATAGAAAAATAAAAAATAACTATTGTAGTAGCGATATTTTCCGAGACTTTGCTGTTGCAAATTCATTAATTACATCGCTAAAATTTATACTATCAAAAATATCTTGTTCAATTGCTAATATTTCTAGCCCAGACCATCTTTCTTGAAGCATTGTCAATTTTAAATCATTTTTAATGATTTTTAACTTTGAAAAAGATCGCTCGCTAGAAGCTACAGATACAGGCAATGTCAGAAGAATTCTTAGTAAAATGCTTACGTTTGGAAAGGTGGAGATTAAATTGTTTTCAAGTATATATTGTAAAATACATAAAGGGTCAGTATAATCAGGTAATGAAAACAACTTTAACGCTTTAATTTCATTAAACAAATCATTGGTAACGTTGGTACGTTACCTGACCGTTGGTAACGGTGGAAAGTCTTCTTCAATTTCGAGAGAGAGTGCTACTTCTTTCGCTTGTACAAGAATTTCTTGAAATGATTGGATAGATCTACCGGGTGCTGAATGAGTTAGGCGAACATAGGATATTAACATGTAAAAACTTATTTTTGCAAATTCCTGCTTCCCTAATTATTTTAAATTGAAAAATTGAAAGACACAAATATCATGTAGAAATATAAACTACGAATGATAAGAGCATTAGATTTTACCTAGCTTTTACGTAAATGGTCAAAAAATTCTTTTGAAATTGTTAAAACTTTTATTTATCAGACTTGCCATGGAAGTTTCCGTGGTAATTATTTTTGATAAGTAATAAAAAACAATTGCACGTTGTTGACAGTTTTTCACTTTATTAAATTTTAATTTCATAAAATGGAATATTACCTTGGAAACTTATACACGGCCAGTTTGATAAATAAAAATTTTAACAATTTCAAAAGATTTTTTGATCATTTACGTAAAAGCTAACAGATCATAAAATCTAATGCTCTTATCATTCGTAGTTTATATTTCTACATTATATTTGTATCTTTCAATTTTTCTCTAAAATAATTAGGGAAGCAAGAATTTGCAAAAATAAGTTTTTACACGTTAATATCCTATGTTCGCCTAACTCATTCAGCACCCGGTATATTGCTGGAAGTGATCAACTAAATTTTTTAGGTAGGTTTGGCATACTTTAAAATATTTATATGAAATAAAACGTCATGCCAAATAATAATTCCACAAATAAATTGAAAATTTTGTACAGACGTTATGAGGGAACTTGCTTTATGTCTTGCATCAATGTGAAAGGAATTTTTTGTTTTTTTGTTTGCAAAATTTTTTTGTCAAGGTTTTGGCGCCCCTAAAGGATGGCGCCCGTGTGCATTGCACACTTTGCACATATGGAAGCTGGGGCCCTGTTAATGTACATAATATTATATAATGTTATATCTGCTACTACCTACATAGGTATATACTTTTAATATAATAAAATATTAAAGCAAACCCTGCTCAAAATTTATTTCTAATATTAAATTTATAAAAAAATTTGGTGAATCATGACGAATTAAATTAAATGTGTCATTGTGGTAGTATTTACAAAAAAATTTAGTTGGAATTCAATTTCCAAGCGCAACGTTAAAATGTTTACATTAGTTGGATTCGGATAGGAATAATTTTGCGTTAGTAATTGAAACAAATGATAGCAATTTGTTAGCAAGAAGTTAGTTATGTTTGAGTATTTGAGTGACCGGCGTGGAAACATCTGCGGTTCCTAAACCTAAACAATAGGTTACTGCTGAATGCTGATACTGTAATGAAAACCGTGGTATAGGCTCGACTTGCGCGTGCTCTCCCCGTCAAACCGCGCCGCTAACACCGAACGAGATCATTTCAAGTCGTTCATAGAAGTTGAGTGGTTCTTAGTCTTGTTGATAGTTTTTAAACACCTTCGTGGTTCACGTGGCAAGAAATTGAAATACTATCCATATTTTAGTGTCGGTTAGTGTATCGGTGTTGTGCGTTCGATAACATGTCTTTGTTTAATTTCAATTTTAAAGAAGTATAAAAAATATTTTTTAAATATTTCGATTTTTCTATACACGGTAACTGCCTTGTGAACTGCAATTATTTTACATCCGTTCTCAGTTCTTTCACCTATTCTCACGCTTGGATTGCTCATTCGGTCCATGACATTGGAAGTCTGACAACTTCTCACTTCTACAATTTTTTATTGGTAAGTTCAAATATCTATACTAGGTATCCTTATTTTCTAATAATATTGAGTCATATTATTTTAATCCAATTCACAAATGTGAAAAATGTTGACCAATACCTAAACTCCTTGTCACCATCTAACTACTCGCGGTTTGTCCTGGATGTTACTTACACCTAATAATCGGAAATTTTAATAAAATCGATTCCATACTTATATTTTGCTTGCCATTTATCAACGTGTATAAACTGTTGTCTTTCAATAACTTCAATTAAAACCAAATTCTAACTTACCGAAATTAATTTTACCAAACTATAATCAAAACATTCATAAATTTACTACGTTCGAAATTACATAAATGCTGCCAATGTTGATACCGATATTACGATTTGCATCTGTTGGCAATAAATCATTGCTTTTCATCTCGAAATCATAATCTTTAAATGTAATACATGTTTCTAATGGCGGTGTATTACTTATTATTGCTTTACAATTTATATAATTATTTCTTATTATTATTTGTCGCAGTGGCTTTGCTTAGTCACGTCTTCCAATTCTCTTTGTTTTCTTCGCCTACGGTTTAGATAATCTACGAAATCGATTTTTAACTGAATTTTATTTATTTACCATAAGTGGGATTAACTACTATGAACCACAATAACAACAATATAGAGACTATTATCTTGTATCTAATAAATAATTACAAATATTAATTTTCAATTTAAATTTTAATTAAGTATTATCGACTAAATATGCAATTGTAGAAATATCACCTACATGTTATATCTACACTATATACTCTTTTATAATTAAAAAAAGTAAATCTGATTTGTGATTTTGATATTTGATGTAAAACGCTTGGTAGGAGTAGGTACATAAAATACCTATGTAATAATAATTAAAATTGGTATTTTTACTATATCTATTTTATCAGTAAAAATTTAATGTAGCGAATTTTTTGACGACATAAATTCCTTTCAGGTGCTTCACAGTTTCGGGTAATTTTGCGCAAGTAAATATTTATTTTTTCTGAAGGAAAATTATGTACATATCTCGTCGAGAGATAAAAATAAAAATACTGAAAGAAAAATTTTTATTTTAAACTGCAATAATCAAATTGTATATTTTTGGTACTACCGATTAATAATAATAAATTACTTTATTTGCATACATTTAAAAACATTATAATTTTAAGTAGTAATAAAATTTAAATTAATTCTGTGTTCGATTGAATAATTACAAGTTTTCCATATAGTTGAAATGGTATAATTTCGATTCAATAAATAATGGTAGTTCAAAAGTTGCAATAATGATTAATTTATTGTTATCCAATACAAATAAATAAATAATTTAGTCCTTATTTGAATTTTAATTTATTAAAATTACTTCTTAGCCTAAAATCATACCTTTTTAGGTAACTAACTGTAATTTAAAAGTGATTAAAATGAGATCGAACCTGAAGGCAAACTTGAAGTGCATGTCTTTATTTGATAAGTTTATGGTCGATTTTTTGTTAGAAATATACAGATATTAATTTATTGGTAATTGGTTTAAGAAATTTAACGACAGACGATTGAATGAATTTTGCCTTTGTTGTAATACAATTTTTTCTGCATCTTTGATATTATATAACGACCAATATCTCCTGATAAAATGTTTCCAAATAAGTTGTACTTGGAGCAAAACCTAGTGACCGATATGATTTAACTATAGATTAACTAAACCGGAAGTGTACACATTGCTTTGTATTAAATTTTATGCAAGATACTAATATAATAAATAGTTAGTAGTGGCCACCCATTTACAGATTGCCTGCAGACAGCTACATACGTACATTATGCTTAACTGCAGGCTCATTTACAACATCCATGAGTCCAGAAATCATCGTCAGCTTATTGCATCCAATATTAATAAGACTAAAAGAAAGTCTAATATTCGGCCATGTGTGAGGATGGAGGCATTAGACGACAGATAAATCTGACGATGATCTCTTATACGTGTATGTGGAAAATCAACCTGCTGATTGCAAGTAGCTTGTGCCTAAATAATTATAGTACTAGTACGAATAAAGTATATAACTGAAAAGACAAATTACATTGTTAGTTTTCGTGTAATGTCGTTCCTAAGTTGTTGCTGGAAATCGATAAAAAATTCAACATCCCGACTAGAAATTTGTTAGGGCATTCCCTAACATTATGTGGGCCTGATCAGGTTTCAGCATGGCATGACGTATTAGGCCATTTATTTGAGGCCCTGATCCGGCTTAGATCGGGGGAGCCCTATTAGGGCGGTCCATGACTGAACCTAATTGCTGCCAAATCTGGCAAGCCTGATATGGCCCTGATCTAAAACACCATATTGATCCCCGATCCGATTTTAATATGGCAAGCCTTATCGGGCAGCCATGGCTATACCTGATTGCTGCCCGATTTGGCGTACCTGATGTGGCCCTGATCGTGAACACCATATTAATCCCCGGCCCCGGTCCGGATTTAATCTATTATTTCATTAATTCGACAGATGGTGTGCTGATTGTGAATTGCTTTGAATCTTTTAATTGACAGCATAGATTAAGGGAAACATTCAAAAAATAGTCATACTTACTTACAGGAATCAAAACGGAGATTCTTCCGAGGTGAGGCCTTCTCATTGCACTTAGGTTGGGCTGACCCTCGCAAATATCCCTAATGTGGATAATTCGGGCGTACTATTTTTGAGTGTCGGGACTGAGTTCTCACTCGCGAGGCAAGTGCGCCCAAAATTTACAATGTGCACATATAGCGAAGCTATCATTTTATTACATTCCAAACCAGGCCCTAATGTTCCGCCTCTCCCGCGCCGAAACGTCCCATCCCGCTTATGCTATGCAAACCCGGCTTTAACGTGGAAGCCTCTCCCGGCCCCTACTAGGTTTTCCCGATTTGGATCGGATCGTGTTTTTGCGTTACAGTCCACATCCGGACCAGACCGGGATGCCTGATCAGTACCAGATCTGCCTAAGGGCAAACCACATCAGGGCCTTATTCCAACCCTAACAAATTTCTAGTCGGGATCTAGATGATTATTTGTTAACTTACAAATTATTGAAGCAGGTGAACAGTATTTATCAATCTATCAGTATTTATCATATAGCAATTTTGCGATAGGTATTTGATGAACAAATGTGGATTCTTATTTTATAAAGTCGGACTGAAAACAGAAGAAACGTTCGGAGAGTAATGGCAAGCAAGTTGACTACGAACGCTCAATACCCGGTTCGAATCCGGGTGAAGGTACTACTTTATTCTGACCGTCTCGCTGGTCCTCTAGGTTGAGGTTCTACGTCGGGCTGGCTCCTCATCGTAGGTAAAAAATGTAAAATTTTCACACAAACCAAAACGCCGCTTAGCAAAACTTGGGAATCGGAAGATTGTTGTAGAACGTTACAAAAACCGAATTTCGTAGGAAAAGAAAATACAATTAAATTTATCCAAAATTACATTTAGATGATGGGTCTCTTTCTAAAGAATCTAAAAATACTACAAAACTCTCAGGAGATGTACCGTTGTTCCATCCAATAGGTTGCTTCGCACTTTCGTAAAATGTGACAATCTTGAAAAGTTTGCTATACATCACAGTGCTATAAAATGGACAACTGTTCCGTCAAGAACCATTTAGCGATATTTTAGAGTTACACTGTTCATCGATTCAATAGATTTTTTTTTAAATAAAGAGGTGCAAGATTCGGTTTCTATCAAGTACAACAAAATAAATAACACGTTGGTGAAAACCAATTTGAAATAAAATGTAAAATAAAGACGTTATTAGAAAAATAGCTCGCAGGTTAGTAGACATTGCTGTTTCAAGAATGAAACTTTCGAGACAATGTTATTGATCTCGTCAAGCAAATTTAATCAAGAAAATAATCACATTTTTTTTATGTTTAATCTTTAAATTCAATCTATTAAATTTTTTAAAAATTTGGTGGAATAAAATTAAATTTTAATTATACGATGTTAACTATTTTTTAATTACATTTTTAAATGTAATGGTAAATGGGTAAATGGCTATAATTTTAGAAAAAGTGGCCAAGTATTGACATAATGAGCAATTTTATATAATTACTAACTATAGGTGATTATCTACCCATATTACATGTTCATTATAAAAGCTATTACATACATTAAAAAAATTATATCGGTAATACTCGTTGAGATTCCAATTTTATCTTTTTCTGCAGTTTATCAATTTATTGTTTATGTTAACAATAAATTATATTTTAATATTTCGTTTCTGTATCAAAAATAATTTGAAATATGCATACTGTTATAGGTAGTACTCATGTATGTAATAGATAAAACAATACATACGATGCTTTCAACAGATTTTACATTGGAGGGTGCCTTATATTGTTTATATAGCTCTAAGTGGTTTTGAATGTGGGTGTTCTATTTATTGAATATTTTTGTAAGTATGAATAGTTGTTCAAAATTTTTTTTATATGCCTGTATAATATCTGCAAAAGTTCACATACATAAAGTGTGGGGATAACATGTTTTATTGTAAAAAATGTAGTTTAATTTAACAACTTTTAAGAAAATTATTAATTAAGTCATAGCAAAGCGGAAAATTCATCCTGTATGAATTACACCATAATTTTTTCTTAATTAATATTTACGAAAATATGTGTATGTAGGCAATAATGAAATTGATTGGTTTGTTAATTAGTTGAAATCGGTTTAGTAATTGTGATGTAATATGACGAGTTGCAATTAACGATTAAAACATGCACAAAAGTTTTACATTGTGTGCGATGCGCTTATCAAAGGTTAAGGTGCAATATATTAATTACTTACATTACCAAACTAATTTTCGATACAATTTTTTTTGTTATTATTAAATTAATATAATTTCAAATAAAACATGTAAGTAGGTACTTACTACATTTGACATTTTGTATTGTTAAGAATTAATTGGTACTATTTAACCCTATATCACTAAACATGTTTTCAAGTTACACTGTCACTAAACATTCGTGTTAATGTTGAGCAAAATAAAACCTCAATTTCTTCTAATTCATAATTATTGTTAGTTGGGAAGCAGAAAGTATATTTATTAAAATTAATGAAACACTATCAAATAATTCGCTTAATTAAGAAGTACTCAGTGGGGAAGGTTTTGAAACATGCATAGATAATGAATTTGTTAAAAGTAGGTTCGTCTTTTTGACGAATGATTAGTGAGGTATTTCAAAAAAAGAAATGATTTTAGTTTTTGTTGCCATTGGTGTACATAATTAATAACAGCACGCTTTTATATTAACGTTTTTATGAATCTGAAATTGAAACAAATTTTTTTAGATATTTCTAAAACGCATTTTTGAACAATTTCTAGTTTTTTATTTTTTTGTGATTGAAATATTATATTAAATTTTACTAATTAATTTTTTCTAAGTTATGTTATCAAAAACATATTTCAAGAATTTGTTTGGTTTAATTTATGTGCCACTGGGCTCGTATATAAACATCTTAATTTCTTATTATTTCTAATTTTCTTCTTTAATCAATAAAACTCGGATATGACGAATACTCTGTTGTAACATACAAAAATTAAATTTCCAATTAAAAACTTGAACCTCTCTGCACATTTCATTTGGGTTATAACGAACTCTTGGATATAACGAACTAATGCAAATTTAACTATAGAAATGACTAAAATGTAAATTAAATGTTATGTGCTTATGTGTCTTGTAATCCAGACCAACCTCTAATCATGTAATCCGGATCATATACAAAAATTGGATATTGATTGTTTAATTATTCTTTAAAGTATGTTTAATAAAAGTTTCATCCATTTTTACGCCCTTCAAATTGCAGCAGCAATCCGAATTTTTCACCAATTTGGATTCAGTCATCACTTTTAATTGATCCGGATTAGCAAAACTGTACTGTAGTGAGAGTTATTAATAAGAATATTTTTTGTAAGTGAAAGAATTGTGAAACGTATAATTTGCGGTGAATACTAAAAGTGTCACGAAAAAACCTTGACAATTTTTGCACTCCCCATAGCATATATGCAAAAAACTTGTTTGTCAAAACAGAATGCCTAAAAGTTTCGTCACATACGACTTAATTCTGCTTACTTGCGGTGTGCCTAATTCGGAGACATCGTTTGTTTTTAAATTTTAACTACTGTTAGCAGATACTGCATAATTTTATGCGAATGATAGATTAATAAATTAAAAATTTAAGATTATTATGTTCTTTTAAATTCTCTTTAAGTGGTATTGACTTTGATAAAACGTTTTCTTATATTTATTCCGACATCATTATTACAAAGTTTACATAATAAGCACTTAATTGATTTTATTTTCAACCGTTTGTATGTTTACATTTAGAATTTAATTATATTGGAATAGTTTGGAAAATCTAATTTTTATGCTTTTTTTCTTAGATGAATTTAAAAGACATGTATCAAAATGTTTTATAATGTTTTTAAATTTTTGCAGAAATTTGTAGTCAACTCGATAAAATAAACCATAAATGAAAGACAGACAATAGAAAATAAATTTAACATTAATATTTCTTTGCACATTGAAAAAAAAGCCGATAAAAATATTATGAAGTTGCAATATTTATGTAAGCTTTTTTTTTACATTAAAACTTTTATTACCTGATGTACTTTATATAAATACATTATTTTATTTGAATCTCTTTAGAAGCGTATTCAGAACCTTACGTGGGGGGGTGGTTCCGTAAAACAGCGCTGTAGGCGAAAAGTTTGGGCAGGAAATTCCAAATCCTTCCTCGGCTACGTTTATAATAAATTATTAAGAATTATTATTGTTATCTTGTACGGAAAGTTGTTGTTACTTTTCTTTTTAAGTAATAGGTACCCGAGTAAAACAGTAGATACTACTACAGAAACCCAAAAAAAATATTAACTTCTAAAAGCTTCAGCTGTCACTGAATAAATCGAAACTTTGCTGTTAACTTCCTATCAAACCATATTAATTTATAAACAAATTATTTTGTATAAACTAAATTTTTGTGTAGTTACATATTATATTTAATTTTGATGTAAGTTGAAGTTGTGACAACTTATGCAAGTCTATTGTTATTGCAAACGCTGGTTTATTTGTTAGAGAGATGTCGACCGTATAATCATAGAACTTATTCTTTTTTAGTGTCATTTACATTTTCAATTTCAATTAAAATGAAAATAATAACATTTGAAATGGAATTTTGACAAGAGAAATGTTACGAGTTAACTACGGATGTGTTATCAAAGGAAAAATGAAAATTTATTGTAGAAGTAATTCTGTCACGGACCACAGGCTACAATTATTCATATAACATGTATGCGGACTTTGATTTTAACTTTGTTTTGAATTAAAATTAAATACAGTAATTATTTTTTTAAATTTTTTTATGCGTATCAACTTGCCTAGTGTTAGTTATATATCAACTTTCTCTGACTTGGGCTAAAAGTCGAGATGCTTGACCATTGTTTGGCCGCATATATATAAAATATATTTTGGAATTTGTCATACATTCTATTCAAAGTTAAAATCTTGCAATATATTTTTATGATTTGTCGAATTGTTTGGTGGTTCAAAAAATATTTTAACACCAATGCTTTTTCTTCTGTATTGACTCAAAAATAGTTTTCATGTTAAAAAATTGATAAACATTTAATTTTAAAAAATTTAACTATCTAGAGATAACTTCATATTAAATAAACGTTCGTCGTCTTTAACTATTCATGTCGATTTTAGTAGTAAATAAGCGTTTGTGAAGTTATATTTCTTAGTTGAAGGATCTCTAGGACAATGTAAATCTTGATGTATCCTAATGGCCAGTGTCATGTAAGTCAAATATATATTATTAACCTTTATTAATAACAGAAGAAATTATTATAAATCAGAATATCTGACTTTTTGTTATTAGGAACAATTAAAATATATTTTGTCAATAATGTATCATAAATTTTAGATTAGAATATCTTGTTAATCTCCGGTTAAGCTCTTTAGTGATTAGCAATTAGTGTTGACAGACCTTTATTAAACACAAATACATATGAACTTAACGGACCGTCACCAACTTAACGGCTGATGAAAAGTTTCATGAAATTGGTTATAAATTTTGGATGCGTTATGAACGACTTTCGATAGTTTTGATTATAATGTAAGTTATATTTTCATGTTTGCCTTAGTATACCAGTGTATATTTTGAAGCTACCAAGAAGAGTTAAAATGGCGTTGTAAATTTTCTTTTGTTTACTATAAGTAGGAGAGTCGGGTAAAACCGTATACTTAAAGTTTAAAGCGTTGTAAATAATTGGTTTTTGTTGATAAACTCGTGATAAATTGGCAAGTAGTGACAAGATTATAATAGTTTTGATTGCTCATAATAGATTTTTACTTTACCATACTACATAGTATGAGTATACGTGTATGGGAAAGTATTGTATTTAAAAACTGTTTAACCTCAACTATATATCTATTTTTTTTGAAAATGATTTAAATGACAAAAAGTAATTTAAAAATATCAATTTTATTTATAATTGAAATACAGAAAATATTTTAAACATTTTAAAATTAATTCATGTTATTTTAATTAAGATAATGTTGAGTTATCAGTTATCACTGTGCTTTCAATAGCTTTGGTTTTGTGGTGGAGTTTTTTCTTTGTGATTCATTTATATTTTTTATTCTTGTTCAATACATTACGCTTTGGAATTAAAATTCTATTTTAAAAACGGCAGTAGGCACTAGTATAATAAAAATAATATTAGAAATATGCAACAGTTGCGCAATTGGCAGTAAAACTTGACTTAGAACAACAACATATTCTTTTATCACATTCAAAATGTCAAATTTCGTACAAAATAATGAGCATTTTGCGGACATAATTGCAATGTTGCTTCAACGACATGAAAAGACTTCTTTTTTTGTATCAAATTGTAGCGGGTGATGAATAGTGAATTTATTTTAAGAATCCTAATAGCAAAATATCATAGGTTGATCCAAGCCAACCATAAAAATCTACTGTAAAATCATATCAATTTGGAAAGAAGCAAAAATTCTGTATTTTGTAGGATTAGAAAGGTTGTGCTATACCATGAGCTTCTAAAACCTGGTAAAACCGTTCATGCTGATCTCTACCAATAACAAATGTTTAATTTGAAGCATGCTTTGATCGAAAAACCGCCAGAATGCGCTAGAAGGCCTCGGCAAGGTAATGTTGCTTCATGACGACGCACCCTCGCACAAACTATATCCGGTCCAGGATACGTTAAATCACTTGGCTTGGGATATGTTACCCCACCCTCAAACTCACGAAACTTGGCTCTCCTTCTGTTTATCATTTTATCATTTGTTTTTATTAATGGGACAGACACTTAAACAGTAGTACTTTAAAACAGGAGGAAGTGGAAAATTGGATATTTGAATGGTTTTCTTTAAAGATTAACAGCTTTTTTCAGCGTTGCATCCACAAATTTCCAGATAGATGAGAAGAATGTGTAAATAACGTATTTTTTTTGTTAAAAGTCCCGGAAATGAATACATATGACACAGCTCTACAGGCCTAGAAGGCCCATGGCTTTTCCCTGCTTACCTAACCTATCTTGCTACCTTTGCGTGTGTGACGCAGCCGAATTTACGGTAATGACGTCGACACAAATATCAAATGAATACATACACTCGTTAATTATTTTTACATGCGGCTCTAAAGATGTCGTTTATGCGCGTTAAAGATGCATAAAAGCATTCCAGTATACGGTATTAGCATTAACAAGCCGCAAGGTAGTCGGTTTTACCCGTCCGTGAGTTAAAGATAACAATATAGCTCAAAATTTACCCCATATGCAAATTAATGAAATTATTACGTAAAATCTAAGTTAATGTTATTATAATAAAAGTTTTAAAATAAAGTATATAAGTAAATATAATATAATAATAGTAGTACCTACTTATAAAAAATATTCTAAAATAAAGTTTTGCAAAAGCAACTAAATTTGCAATTAAAGTAGGTGATAAGTTTAGTGATATCTAACCTTGCTTGTTGAACTTCTCTAAATGGAAAATGTGTCATTACCACTTAGAACAGTACATTAGTATTTATAAAATTTCTATTGCCAACAGTATAATCTAAATTAAGAGGGGCATTTTTTTCAGGGCCCTTTTAATTTAATCAACAGATGGCGTCTACTTAAATATTTTTATAAAATAAGAGGAATTTGTTATATTTAAAATATAACAAATTCGTTGAGATAATACTATTCTATAAACAATATTCTTGATCTTAAGCTATTTTGAGTTCGTAATATTTATTTATAAAAACACAATTCATAATTAAAGTTTAATTATCTTTTTTTGTAAGTGAGTGTGTTTTGACATACTCAATACGAACTCAAAATAGCTTAAGATCAAGAATATTGTTTATAGAATAGTATTATCTCAACGAATGTGCTATACTTTAAATATAGCAAATTTCTCTCATTTTATAAAAATATTTAAGTAGGCGCCATCTGCTGATTAACTTAAAAGGGCCTTGAAAAAAATGCCCCTCTTAATGTAAAAAGCTAATCGTATCATGACACCCTAGATCTAGATAACAGTGCCTTCTGGGGCATAATTCACTGGAAGACGATTTTACCATACCATACGGTTTTATCCAACTCTCCCCTAGAATATTATTTAAAATTAATACTAAAATTTTAAATAATAATAAAATGTTTACATTACTTAATTTTTTCTTTATAAAGTTGTTTCCAGTTATTCTTGTAATTAGCGTTAGATTACTGTCGTTTGTGTACTTGAAAGTGACTAAAATATTCAACAACGTAAAAGTATTATTTAAATAAACCTCGGTAAATGTTTTTATTGCGTTTTATTTAAAAAAATTATATAATAATATATAATATAGTGGTTAAACTTTCGAATAATCAAAAAGAAATTAGAGCTAAGTAAATCACTTCTTGAAATGATAATTTCATACAAGAACAATGGGCATTTAATCCAACAGTGTTGCCTTTCTTCAATAAAAATTAGACCTCTTAATTTTATCTAAGCAATATGTTCCTAGCCACCTACAAGTCAGTGTCCTTTTAATATTAAATTCAAATATGAAAATATTGTATTGTAATTTTACAAAACTGTATATGTTAACATAATGGGCTTTACACACGTCCCGACCATGATAGACGTAATATACAGCAGAACTCACTGGTTAATTGCACGTTGGTCAGCGTCACGGTCGGAACGTGTGTGAAACCTATAATATGTAGATTGTTTTGCAATTTTAGCTCTTAAAGAATATCATATTATCTATCAATCGTTTTTTGCAGAATTAAAAGCATTTTTTGTTAAGAATAATAATTCTTTTGCAAAAACCAGAGAAACTATAAGAAGAAAGCAACTACTGTTATAACAGTTTTAAAACAACTTGGTCTTAACTATCACGCATTTCATGGTTTAAATTCGTAATGCTATAATTATTAAGTATCTAAGATAGCATTACGAATTTTAACCATAAAGTATTTCAGTTTCTTTTTATATGTAATTATTATTGATATTTCATCTGATTGAGTAAAAATTAATTAAATGTAGTAAATAATGATATAATGTCGTACAAGATTCCGATGCCATGATTATATTGTTTGACCAATTTGATAATACATCCAGTTTTGAATAGATATTAATGATATAAATTTCATTTTTTAATGAATTGAGTCGTGAGAAGTTAGTTTAAGTGGTTATTTAGATAATAATTTCTATATTTCTCATACCTAAAATTATAAGTAGCAAATTAATACGGTTGTAGAAGATTATTTATTACATACCATAAAAATAACAGTAAGTATGTACTAAAGTGATTACAAAATATTCTCAATTAAAATTAAAAGTAAATCACCCAATAAAAAAATTAAGCATCAATAAACGCAATCCAATAAGTTATGATTTTAGATTTATAATCAGGTGGGATTAAGTACACTTACTATCCAATTTAAATTAAATATAGTTTGAAAATCAAAACACACAAAAATTGAAATAGTTAGATTAGGATAATCTTGTGGTGTTTTGGGATTTAGATTGTATTTGTGCCATTTATTTCTTTTATTCATTGCCCAGCTATTTCGGACTGTTGCAACCCAATAAAACTGATACTCGTGCTCTTAAATGATCTGTCAACACAAACAGCATCCGTATGTAATAGTACTTTGCAAATGCAGATAAAAACAAATATCAATTACCCGATGGAAAAATTACTTGAGAAAACCAAGTCTAGTAGTAAGTGGCTTATTATACCTACTGTAAAAAAAATCGTGTAAGATTAGATATTATACGAATAAATTTTTATTCGAAACCCCAAATTTGTTGCTCGTAAGGAACGTACATTGGTCAAATTGAATTCCAATAAGATAACCCACCCTAAACTAAATATAATTTTAATCACATAATTTTTCTTGCGATGTTGCTAAGCAACAAACTTTCTTGAATAAAATTTTATTCGGCAAAGCCCTTGATATATTGGTACCGAAAAAAAGAACAATGAAAGTAATTTGTTTATAATAGAAACGCAGGCTGCTTTTACACAATTATTTACCTTGGCTTAACATTCAATACATTATTGATGTAAGAAGTGAATGCATTTTGTGGGTGTGTATGGTGCTCATATATTATGTTATACCTGGTTCAATATTATATTTCTTTAGTTACAGGGATTAAATGTCCATTCGTATTACACAGTATTCTTTTTTTTATTTTATTTATTTTATAATATTTATTTTAGTATTCTAAAAGGTAATACTCGTACTTGTCGTCCAGTCAAACTATATAGGCGTTTAATTTTCTGCGTTTCTTTTTCTTTCTTTCTTGGCTTGAACGTTTTGCCAATTACCCAAACTTATGTAAATACAGAATCAATTTTAAGAATTTAAGATCTACAACGTGTAATATTCACTTGAGAACCGAGTTAAGAAATTCTGGAAGTCCTCGAGTCGAACTCAGAATTAATTCATGCAAAACTAAAACTGCGGCCAATGGTGCTAAGTGTACATGTCGAGTTTCAAAATTAGATCCGTATCGGTATAATAAATGCATTAGCTCACCATCTAATTAATTTAATTTGCGTATTGGTTAATAATCGACTCTCAATTATCCAGGGCCGCTTTTTAACCAAGTTGCAATAAACCAGGGCAGTAAAATTGCGAAAAAATGTTAATAACATTTCAAAATATAAACACGATAACAAGATTACATACAAAACCGTGTCTCGTTGATCTCTGATTAAACTCCGCTCTGATTGGTTCAATAATTTATTATCAACTTGCGGCCTTTAGGTCGCACAGGCTAAGAAAATATAATTATTTTTTAAAAGTATAGGAAAAGTGGTATTCTTGATTTTTCGGGATATTTGCTTTTTTGCTACAGCAAAGTTATTACCTTAAATTTTATAATTAATCATAAGCAGTTAGGTTGGAACTTTCAGGATTTTTATTGTGTGCTTACTTTCATGCACTTGGGCCACTTAATCGAGCTCTTTTGTACTACCTCCGATTTCACCACAGCTTGTGGAAGGCCGAGCTAAGAAATTCTGTGAAGTCCGCGATTTTAAGCTAGAATGTCTGCTCTGCAACTCAACCAGCGATCACATCACACAAAATTAATTTTGTACCTACGAGATTATTTAGCGCTAGGAATAAACTATTGCAGTATACTGTTACAATCAATGTTTTATTATTTCCTATATTATTATATCCTAGATCTCAGGCATATAATGTCCATGATTATGCTTACCAAAAAATCTGGTTTAATAATAATAATAAACGAATCAAACTCCGCTTGACACCGAAACCCATGCACCAAATCGCATCACTGCTAACGTACAGATAGTTTCATTAATTTCTTATAGACAGTTCGTCCATTTAAAAAATAAAAAGAGAATGATGTTTTCGGGATCAGCATATCTAATTTTAATGCGTCAGTCAGGACTTGGAATACAAAACTATTAATTGTTTTAGTTTTAATAATTTCATTTATTATTTTATTTACTAAACGTCAACAAGGACTCACAGCTTAACATTTCTATGTAAAGTTCCCGACTATATCATTACATTAAATTCCTCGTTAATTAATTAATTAAGGTTTATTGCAAAATAAACAATAAAAAGTTATGAAAGAAGAAAATTTTCATTACATTTCCAAAATATTCCAACCTAGCAATTTTTCTCTTAAAACGTACTTGGAAAGTAATTTATCGTTGTAATAAAAAAATTAGTTCTTTAAACTTTCTAATTTTATTTTTTACATAAATTTTCTTACTATTGTGGTATGTCAAAAGCAAAATTCCTATAATATTTTTAAATTATTTTTTTTATAACGTTTGTTCGTGGATACGTACTACCCGTTTAATTTTAACTTTAAAATATGTAAACGTATAATGAATTTATTGGTTTGATTGTTGTTTGAAGATGTATCGAGAAGCCATTATGAAGAAAATATTAAAAATTAATTGTTTAACTTGAGTATAACATTTTTTAGTGGGTAAAACGAATTTGTATATTCCATACTTTTACTGCATGTACCAACATTCTATTTAAATCATTTGTGCCTGAAAAAAGTGGTAAAATCAATATTTTAGAGACTCTCGTACCAGGCATTTCTCTAGTGCATGTACATACATAGGTATACCTACGTATCTAGTACCCAAGTAAAGTAATATTGGCTGGTGCTTCAGAATTTAAAATAAATTAGATAGAGTAGATATGAAAAAGTGGCTACCAATATAAATATTATTATAATGATGTCAGTCCAGTATATAAAATTAATGTTTAATTAATAATAATTGCAATTGAATATAATAAAATTCAATGCAGTTACAATATATTTTACATTAATGAGCCACCATTTTAATTAATTTTTAAAAACCAAATCAATTAATTGTCAATATCAAAATTCAGTAAATCTCATTATAATTATTATCTAATTAAATAGTTCTTTATTTCTATTATTAGAAATTAATAATATTAATGTATAATACTTACATTATAATAAGTCTATTAATTAAATTTTGAACAAAACAAATTTTAATTAAAACTACGCTGGAACCACATAGTTGTTCTACTAAAATAGGTTTAGTTCTATCAATGTCTACAATTAATTGACAAAATATTCAAAAAATTTTCATACTATTAATAGTTACGAGTTGTTTATCGATTTATTTGTAATTCGAGTATAAATAGCATTGTTTGTCGTTGGTCACGATTTTATTTACTTCCTTCGTAAAGGGTCATTGGATTTTTTTAATAATAATTATGGCCTAATGTAATTTTTGAGTACAGCAAGTAGATACTATACTACATTCTAGCATAATAATATCTTGAAAGACATGGATTAAATGGGAAAATAATATTAATGAAAGATGGCACAAAATTTTGTAGCATGATTTTGCCTAGGAACACTGCCTAAATGAATAACTGGTTGTTTGAAAGTGAAGCTTATAAAATGCACTGTCAATTTGTAAAAAGGGCAGAGTAACCTAAAAGTGATATTAGATTATTATTTTAATTTAATTATGTAAATAAATACATTGTTATATAGAAATTAATTATTATTTTGTAAAATAATAATTGTAATATTTAAATACAGAAAGATGGTTAATTATATTACGAAAAAGTTGTGAGGTTAGATAATATAGATAGTCATGTTAAAGGTGTCCCTTCAGTTACACGATTCCTTTTTTGCGAATAAATCGAAACTGTGTAATTCGAGACTCGTAGAAGTCGGAACTCTGTATTAATTAACGCAAAAAAGTAACCGTGTAATTGGAGGGATATCTAATCTAAATTTCCTATTGGTACCTACTAATTTGCTTGAAAGCTAAAAAAATACGTCATATTAGCCTTGTTTTGAATAGTTCTTTTGATATGTTTTACATTCATTCGCTTATTGTTAACGGATAGATCCACAAGCTCGCATGATTACTGTTATACGTAGAAACCTTACTTTCAAATGGATCACATCCGATCTTCAATGCAATCGATTTGCAATCTCGTCGCTTTCACATCGCGAATCGTCTTGTTACAATACGAAGGTTTGAATAATTCGTTGAACGATCATTGAAACAATTGGATTAATCTTGCTAACCTGATTTTTCAATTTAATCGCACGTAGCTATTATAAAATATTATATTATATCCACAAACTTTTGTTTGATTTTCTGTTTCATAATTAATTACTTATTATGCTTATGTATGTGGCCTTTAATTGAAACCGACTAAATAAATCATGGCATACAAATTTCCTTATTATTAAATTATAATTGTTGTGTATATTAATATACGGTACACAAAAAAATATATATTATACATTTAGATCATTTTAAAAACAAATTTGAAATTACAATAATTCTTACCGATTCCCATAATGGTTAATATCAATATTTTTTTTACTGCGTATTGTACAAAATTTTACCAACCTACAAATTTAGTAGGTGATAATGCATTATGAAATTTACAATTAAAAAAAAAAAATATTTATCGGTATTCATTTAATTGTGTTTTACTGACTAATCAGAATCAGATTACATGTTATAGTAAAGTTAATAGTATTATTCAAGTTTTGCCTTATTTCTTTATTATTATCGTAGATAATTGACCCATTAAATTAAATTAGTGAAAAAATTCAACACGCGTTTTTAAATATTTAATTTTAAAAAGTTTTTTCAACTCCCGGAAGTTATCGGTGCCAATGGTACTAAATAATACTTTTAGTTGATTTTCAATGTGCAAGTTAGTTTAAAATATTTAAGGAAAATGATCATCAGCCAACAATATATTTAATTCTAGTCTACGTGGTTTATAAATACTATACTAGATAATAATAATTTTGACAGTAACATTTAAATTATTTTATTGTGCGCACTACTGTTGATAATAAATTGAGATGGACATTTATGATTTAATGTTGGTTATGGATTTGATTCTGTCCTTTTAGCAATTTATTTTGTTTCCTTTTTATATATCAATTTGTTAGGTTAATAAAATATTTATATTCAACTTGGTTATGTTTTCAATGTGAAAATAAATACGTACATGCATAGATGGGTGTTGTACAAGTATTAATCCTCCTTTTTGGTTCACATTTGAATGTTGACATTATGTTGAGGATTACGTGTTAAAACGCTTCATAATTTTCAACGTGCCACTGAAAACATAAGATTAAACTTACACGGGTTTTATAAATGAAAATTCATAGGTATGCACATTTTATAACGGTTTTAGGTTAATTTTTATTCCTTTTTTTTATGGTTACGAAAAATAGTATTTATTTTACACTGACATGAGTACATTATTTGTAATAATATACTATAGTCTTATGTTGGGATACCCATAAAAGGAAGTGTTAAACTTGTACATGATTGGTTCATTCAGATCACGTGGCACATTTTGCATAATTGATCGTTTCTCTCGTGGCCGGTTTCAGAAACGATATTATATAGTTAATCACTGATTGGTTAATCCAGATCAAAGAGATTTTGGTTTTTATTAGTTCACAGAGTCGACCTGCTACTGTAGTAGCATTAACAAACAACGTTTTTATTGGTTCATGGTTGATCTGGATTATGAATAGTTTCTGTACCTTGAAGAATTTGTTTCTAGAGTTATTCAAATTTCATTGAATATAGCAGTAATATCGACTAATTAAATCTTATCCTTGTAATCTAAATTATTATTCTCAATAACCTCGCAATATACGTTAATATTGTTTTGCATTAGTACCCTAGGCGATTTTATGAAAAAGGTGTTCGAAGGGCAACTCGAACGATAAATATAATAAATAGTTTTGAACTTGAAATATTTAAACATTACTGTTTTACTACAATATGAAAATGTATTTTTAACCAATATTTGTGCACAACTACTAACAATAAATTATAATACATTACAGAATGAATTGTAATTTGGAAATAAATTTAAAAAAAATATTTTTAAAAATATGCGTGATATTAATATGCATTGCAAAACTATAAAATTTACGAAATTTAACTAAGCGCTAAAATATTAAAATTTTAACTATAAGTAAAGAATACACTTAGAAATTTTAGTCAAAGACCTCTTTAAAGGTATTTTATTTAACCCTTTGTGACACGGTAGGACTAAAATTATTTTAAAAATATGAGAGAAATGAAAGAATGGTGAGAATATGAAAAATATAATTTAATTTAACACGACTTTTCGTTATTGATTAACTTTAAAGAGAAAATGTTGGCGCATTGGAATTGATAATTTAACGAGTATACGTAATTTATACACGCAATAAACCAAATATTTTACAAGGAATAGATGTTTTTGTACATCAGCGTGTTGATAGTTTTTTTATTATTTTTTTATCCATTATTTCAGTGTTTACCAATTTTTTCATCTATTATACCATAATGAACTTTGTTTACTTTTACATTATGTAAGAGGTATATCTACCTACTTACATTGAAGGATTTTCATGATTTTTTTTAGCCATGGTAACCAAAATTTATTCAAATACACTCAAGAGTATCGATTAGTACACGATTCGAGGTACTTATGTAAGTGTAAATTTTTTAGTGAGAAAATCTTGACAACTGGGGGAAATATGGTCACTACTCCAATTTTTATCAACACTTGCGGTGACTATGTTAACACTACGACTTATATGGAATAAAAATACAAAAAGATCTTATTGGTACGTTCTTATACGCAGTTCTGAACGAAGGGTTTAGCGAAATTTTGATTTAAAAAAATTGCGACGATGATTTTTTGACCAAAAAAATAGTAATTTTGGTTCAAATGAAAATCCCTTCATTTTCGAACTATATTATAATAATATACCTACTAATAAAATCTTTATTATTTTTTTTTTATTGTAGATGAGCCGTTCCAGAGTTATCATGATCACCGCAAGTGATGATAAAAATTGGAGCAACGGCCAAATTTCTTCCAGCTGTCAAGATTTTTTCATTAAAAAATTTTTACATGTGCCTACCTACCTACTAATCGATAACTCTTTAGTATATTTTAATAATATTTTGTTTACATGGCTCAAAAAATCATAAAAATTCTTCAGCGTGATTAAATCATTACGAAAATAAAATTTAATGGAACTCGGATGCATCTGAAATATTTATCACTTGGTTATACTTATAATTATAACAAACTCTCAGATATAGTGAAATAATTTAAGTGTAGAAATAAATAGTTATTTCACTCAATATATCTAATGAATTTCTTGGATAAGCTATTGGATACTAGAAAAAGTTATGATACGATGAAGATGAAGTTACTAAGGCTTCAACGACTCAAATATAATCGACCTACATTCTGGCAAATTTTTCTTAGTTACAGAATTGAAAGTCGCATAAATGACCGTCTATGTCTATGCTAATGGATTCTATTCATTGCTTCTTTTGAATATTGCTTACCTCAAAGGAACTTTTCTAATTACATTTAATCCAGTAAATGAAAATTAAATAAGAATTAGCTAGAAATTAACATAATTAAACAGCAGCATCTTGTATATTCTGCTATTTTTTGTATACGCAGTTTAATGATTAAGTTCAATTATTGATTTTACTCTTGAAAATTAATAAAGAAAAGCTTTTCAGATTTTATTGTATAGGTACTATTCCACAAAATTAGCACTTTACTTTCGCTTCTATTGTAAAAAGTCAGAAATGTATTGAAAGGAAAATGCACGATCGGCATGTAGGGAGCGATTCTCCATTGATTGAAAATAGGTGCAAGTTATCTGATTGGAAGGGTGGCAATAGCGACAATATTAAATTGCGGTCGTAACGATGTATTTCTGACTAAACACCCTCGTTCGGTATTTATTGCTTAGGTCCTTAATAGTACAGTTACTTATTAGCTTTATATTGCGTAAAGCCGTCGTGTACACTACTTACGGAAAGGTTTTATATTTTAATACTTATACTTACTCAATTCGCTAAAAAGAAAGGAATCACTTCTGTGGCATTACTTTTGATTGATGTTCATTTCCTGAGAAAATAGGATTGATTTATCAGTAATTGGAATCTTAAGTTTCGTTTAAGTTTTCTAATTGATTTTTGTGTAGCTATTAGCTACGCAATGATGGAACAAAAATATGAATCAAATTCATTATAACTATTTTTTTTTATTCTTCTTAAAAATACAACATAAAACAAGTAGTACCAAGAAGAACATTTGAAGAAACATTTAGACAAGAGACGGAACCTATATAGAAAAACTTACATTTGCTATTGAATTTTAATTAAAAGCGTACATACGAGTACATCTATGACATGCATCAACATTATTGGATTGATTTATCTATGTCTTTCTTATAATTGGGTATTTAGTTCGTTTTTGACTGGACCACCGTATATTTCAATTTTTTCTGATTTTTATGGTAATTTCATATAATTGCAGGAATATTAAGCACTTATACCGAAAAGAGTTCTCTGCTTGCGGTAGGAACACCGTTTCTTGGTAGCAATGCGTTCAAGACAGTGACGGCGTGTGTCAATGTCAAACCTTCATGTAATTACTGATATTAAAATAACCATTTGACGAAAATATTGCAGGAAATATAACACGACCTCATTATTTTAAATCGATAAGTTGCACATTGAAAATATAAACAGGTATCGTTGCATTGAAGCAAGCTGGAAATTTTTTTACAAGCAGCTCGATTCGCGAATGCTATGCAACGATCCCTTCATACATATTTTAATAATTCAAGTTATCATCAATATTTAAACATGACGTTTCTTTATATTAGTGTATTACTATTTAAAATTTTGCACTAATATTTATATTGGGTCTATTAAATAAATATTGTAGTTTAAACAATATACTTGACAATAAAAATAACATTTGTTATTCTTCAAAGTAATGATTTTAAATCAGATTGTAGGTTATGCAGTAGGTATGTATGTGTGAACAGGAAGGCTAATACGCTAATTTTATTATTTATTTCTACTTTTTCATTCATTCAACTTGAATAACTTGTTTTATTGATGATATTAACGAAACAGAAAGTAGAAATAGTAAACTAATTTTTATAAATGAAGCAATGCTTGAGATACAATTAACAATTTACTAATTAATTAGATAGATACTGGTATAATTAGTACCTACACGTATAGATGTTACTTTGTATCTAGTAATTTATTATGCAGATAGCACATCTTTGATCAAATTTATTTATTTTGATGTTTTTAAAAATCTGTAACTTTTCTTGTCCTCGATAGGTTGTAAGGTTAATCACCTCTTATAACTTCTTTATGAGCTGAATCTTTAGAACAATACCAAGTACCTTAGAATAAACTACTCGGGAGTAGTTTGCCTTGTATTAAGTATTTTTAATAGGTTGGGTTTTTAAACCAAATATTTCATTTTAATATTTTCTTTCTTCTAAAACTTTTTTGGCTTCAGACCTTCGGAGAGATTATTGTCCGCAATACTAAATGTGCATTAAAGAAAATGGTAAAATACCAACAATTAAAACGAAAATTTATTAAATAATTGTTTTTGTATTTGCTGTCGTAAGATTTGTGACATTTTCATTTGTTCTTGTCTTGTTTATTTATTGAAAAGAATGTACTTGGATTACCTTGTTAAAATTATATGCTCTTTTATTTTTCTTTGAAAGTTTTGGCATGAAAGAAGTGTAGAGTTATTTCAATACACATATTTTTGTATTACTGCAATATTTTTAATGAATACCCATAATAATTAGTAAATAAATTTAATTTGATGATGCGTTGCACATATTTTCAACTAATTATTCAAGTAATGTCGTCTTTATATACATAGAATCACTCAAAATTCTGTAAAAATAATTATTATAACAAATTTTTATTTTATTTTTGGGTGACGGCAATTTATTAATAGCAAAAACTTCGTAGCATGAAGGATATCGAAGAACCGATTGATATCTGCCAAATTTTTTATTTATAGCTGCTTTTTGCTTACTACCGTTTTTGACTATAATATTCTTTACACCTACAGACATTATGTCAATTTATTTTATATCAATATAAATGGATAACTTTAGCTTCTGATCTAATTTAAAGATCAATTTGGGAGGACGAAGGCAGTCGAGTTATTAATATTTGAATACTTATAAGTTAAGACAAGGTTTTATTATAATTTATTCTATTTGCAAAGTACATAAGTAGTAATTTTTCAAAGGCAGACTGAAAGACTTAACTATAAAATTATTTATGAGATATTTAATTTGGCGATTCGGTAATAGCATCTATTACAATAAAGAGATTACTTGGCTAATTTAATGATTTTGCAAGTTAGTGTAAAACATAAATCAAATGAAATTGTAGTTTAATAATGTCTACCTAACTTATTTTTAAAATTTTCCCAAGTTAGCAGAAGTTTTCAACTTCAAAACTATTATAATATACTACATACATAATTATATTATTATGTCAGAAACTTGTCACTTACAAAAGATTTTAGTTAATTATTTATATTACATTTTGGTAATTATCATAAGCCTACGTACTACATAATTTTTAGTATCTCCTTTTATTGATAGGTATATACATGAATTATGTAATTGGTGTGTTTACAAAATTAGAAATTTTAATAAAAAAACTTAAGTAAACCGTGCATTTGAATTTTAATTTAATCGACAAAAGTTTTTCCGAGTATTTTTGATGTTCTCATGAGTATCGATGTACTGGGCGATAAGTTCTGATTTGAAGTTCTTGCTTCATTATTATACTGTGGTTTAGATTCCACGTTAAGTTATAGGTTCATATTTGCAGTTAGTTTCTTAGTAAGAAAAAGGCAAAATTTTGATATTTTGAAACTGGCACAAAAGCTTGGGAAATTCTAAAGGAAAATAGAGAGTTGTGTTGCTGTAGGTTGATCACAAAGTATAGCTGCACACAGAGCAATAGAAAAGAAACAACGATTTCAAGTAGTAAAGCTCACAGTACAGGAAAGTTGCGATCAAAGCGAATATACGATAATTAATTGTATCAGTATAGCACGTCTTAATGCACAACATTGTTTAAAATAAATTGCTACCTCGCGCTGTGAAATAGTTATTGCGTTATTGGTATAAATCACCAGACATTTTCATCAACTGACGCTTGCAGCTCCACTATGTTTGCATCCTTACTAATATACAACGTTTTCTTACCTAAATCCAACTTGCCATGCACATTCGCATTACAGTTAATCATTTTAATATATTGCTAGAATTGTACATAGACGATATAGTCAAAGAGAAACCTGAAAACTTTGCAAAAGAATTCACAATTTGCTTGAGAACATTTGCACAAACCAATTTTATTTTGGAAACATTCATTCTGAAGTGATAAATGAGATGAGAAATAATAAATGTACGATTAAACAGTTATTATGCTTTATACAACTCTTAATGACGGTGGATAGAGCGTGATAATTTGGGCTTCTGTGTGGCATGAGCGCGAACTTTCAGAATTGTTGTTGGTAAAACAAATCAGAAATACAAAAGCATTTTGAGAATTGAAATCATTTGAAAGCAATATTTAGATAACTTTTTGATTCGCTATAAATATTCTTCGCCATTCAAATAACTTTGGGAAATCATCAAGAGGGATATTGGAACAATATTCATTTTAAGCGTTATTAACAATTAGTGGAATGTGTGTAGTAAGTATATCAACAAGATTTTTGCGTTATTCTTTATTAATCAAAGTCACTAATGAAACCAACGTAGAGCGTAATTTTTTGTGGAAGGCAGATGTGTGGCCATTTATGTGCAGTGGATATATGTAAACACTGCGTCAGCACTGCCTTCCACAAAAAATTACGCCATAACTTATAGAAATCGACAAGAAACTAATGCCTTTTTGGTTTTACCCGGTAGTCACCAACAAAAATATGAGAAGTCAATCAATACGGCAATCTCAATCCCACTTTAGCCCCTATAAACTCAAACTGCCGTTCGAACAGCACTAAATTTATAACTGTTGCAAACTAGTTTCAAACTACGCATGCGCATTACACACTTTTTCAAACTATCACAAACTGATTGCAAACTGCTGCACAAATAAACCTAAAATAATTCAAGTGGAAATTATAATTATTCTTAGTTTGATTGTTATTTCGCTTCAAGTTTTCATCCTCACTTAACTAACAGTGGGCGGTCAAACTGCGAACTTTCTAAGGACTTTGTTTCAAATCTAGTTTTATAAAAAATGTTTAACGAATATACTATGTTGATACATATTAATAGTTAGTTAAAATTTCTTTTTTTCAAATCTACCCATATAAATTTTTTATGTTTTCACGCAAATTAAAAAACCTAAAATATTTTATTTCATATAGCACATACATAATACATATATTCATTTTGTTTAAATTATAATATTATGTAAAAAAGTATTTTCCAATTCGATACATTCCCTGTTTTTGAGTTACGAATTTCAGATAAAGTTTTTTATAATATTGAGGTTTTGGTTTATACTACTATTGTGGCAGCTTACGACTTAATTCGATTTGTAATGTAATAATTTAGTTACGTTTTCTAATTTAACCAAACCGACGTCAACTATGATAATAACTAATAACAAACTTATTTATAACGAGATGTAAAGTGATAATGTAATGCGGAGTTTTGCCTCAAAGTTAATGGCAGGCATATTTTCCCATGCCATAGTAAGAAGTGGCTTGATTACTATCGCTTATATAAAATACATAAATAATGTTCTCATATTTTCATCTAATTTGATTATGCTACTTGAAAATCTAGTAATTTTCTCTAAATGTTTTAGTGAAAAATATATTCACTGCTAAAGTCGGTTACATGTAATTTTTGTAGTCCCTATTTAAAATTTTATCTTGAAGGAAGCTTTTAAAGGTTTTTATCATGCTGACATTTAATTGAAATCGATTGTCGTTTCTATCCTACTATGTATAAATTTTCATTTTTCTAGTTTGATGCTAGCACATTTTTCTTTATGTTTTAAGTATTATATTCAAAATTACAAAATGGCTGTCATACAGAAATTGTATAGTAATCTCCTAATGACTTTTTTTCATTTCGCTACCCTTGAAGAGTTTGTCGAGATAGCAGTAGGCGAGGCTTTATAATGAACCAAAGCAGAAGTTGAGAATTAAGAAATGTAATAAATAACTTTATGTGTGAATTTTGCTTTAATAAAATGCTATAGTAGTTGTTCCATTGTGAACGATATTGAATTTTTCCTATTCGATTTCGTATTTTATTGTATGGTGATCCATATTCAACAGTATTTCTTTTTGTACCCATATGCTTCATTTTTAATATTAATTCTTACAGCAGTAAAGTCATGAAAGGGTTAAACGTATCGATTTAATAACGGCTTGGCTTGTATTTAATGTCGAATCATGAATATGTTTACAGACCAATTTTTGTTGTAAAATGTTGGAGGTTTTTTCAATACCATATTAGCGTAAATAAGATTAAATTTATACAACCATCGTGTCTAATATGATGTATTTGTAGTAAAAGACATACATACAGTAAAACTCGGATATAATGAATTCTGAAATACTAAACACTCGGTTATAAAGAACAAAAACAATATTCGTAATTAAGTTTATATACTTTCACATGCTTCCATTCCATTATAACGACCTCGGTTATAATGTACCTTCTGATGTAGTAATCTAAATGTAAAAGTTTAAGTTAAAGCGCTAGCGAAAGCTGGTGAAATTAGTTAAATCTTCGTGTTCGACAGATTTCATTCTAGTCTCTGTTATCAAAGAATAGTGTTTGTTTATTTTTCCATATTATTAACGATATCTTTTATCAATTATCACTTTTATCAATTGAGTTATTACGGAGGAACCGGTTTACCGATTTTCTAAGATGGTAGCCAAAACATTTCTGATATAATAGTGTGAACCTCGGCGGTTTTTAAAACTTAATTATGTTACATTTGGATTAGAAATCAAATGCTGGTAGGCATTACAAAATTATTCGTACATTATTTTGGCCTAACATACCTCGCTATAATTTTACACGCAACTTGGGTTAGTAAAAACTTCAAAATTTTTGGATAATAAGATGATCGATTACGTATTTTATGTATTAATTTTATAATGTTGGCTAAAAAGTTTTGTGGGCGCTTTAAATTATTTTCCAAGTGAAGCAATAAAGTATTTACTAGGTTAGTAGGTATATTAACTTCTCTCAGGTGTGTTACAACCCTTATCACTCGATAAAAACTTTTGTTGTAAAAAGCTACTTGAGCAGATTACCAAAATAACTTTCATGTTTAAATTACACATTCAGTAATAATTATTAATGGCCCAATTTAATATTTTACTGTTCCTAAATTTTAATTAACTATTAAGTTTTAAAATATTTTAATTTGACTGTAGATTGAGGTAGGTACATAGATAATAATGTAGGAATTATAATCAAAAAATTTACTAAAATTGGAAAGTGATAATGAAGTACTACTTCGTTTCCTTTCAATTGTGGTTTATCATTTGCAAGTATAATTGGAAATGCAACTTAAAATGTTGCAAAACTCAAATTAAAAAATTTATGAAGTCGTTAAATTAATAAATTACGGTTATTTACTACATAGATCAATTTTTTAAGGACTGAAAAGGTTAAAACGTAGGCAGAAAATAAACTATTAAAACTGCAATGTGTATTAAAATTCTGTTAGAAAACTGCTCAAAATGGTTTTAAAATTTGTAACTTGGTAAATAACATTATTCCATTTAGTACCGCTACATCGTGTTATCAAGAAAATGACGCGACAACATCACATCATATTCATATTTCACAGTATGAATCCGGTGTGTATTCTTTTACATTTTTCATATTTCAAAAAATTTTACGTGTGTTAATGGCATCCAAATTCCTGAAAATCCGATCTTTAGCAACGCTCATCAGACAGATTTATGTGAGATTCCCGCTCTTTTACTTAATTTCTAACTTATTTTTAGTTTTCATATAATACTTCCACTATGGTAATTTAAATTTTGATTTTTAAAACATTTCGCTTTAATAGTGGACCTAGTCTTCTTAAAAATTTTCTGTTTTAAATATTTAATATTGTTTTAAGTAAAAAGTTCATATTTGTAACGATAATGCTTTTTAAGTTGAGGCTCTTGTTAACCTCTAAATTGCAGCGCTGATCGATACATCCCAGGAGAGGAACCTTAGTGTATAGAGGTCTCCAGGGACCTCCGCGAATGATGAATTACTCTACAATGCCATCTCACATACGGCTTTTTTATAGTTAAAAAGAATATTTTAGAGTTTACAAGGACACTTTTAATTTTTAGGTTGTATTTTCTAAGCTTTAATATTTATAATTCTTACTTTTCCGCTTACCTTTCTTTAGCATTTTATTACATATTAAATTTATTTAATCTCAAAGTTAATTTAATTTACTTGAAGTAAAATTGTCATTTGAATAAGTAGCAAAACACTTTATAATTTATAACGCAGGAAAATTTTCTTCAAATATGTTGACAATTAATTATTATTTTGCTCCAATTGGATGATTGAATTAACAACTAAATTTCTTCTCGAATAAGGTATCTTATTCGTTTCATTTTTATTAAGTATATTTTGCCTATTTTTTGCAAAAAGGTTCACTATACCATATGTTCTCAAAAAAACTGTAATTACAACAACTACATAGTAAGTGACCTTGTCTGTGAATGTTGAAATAAATGGAATATACAGCACTTCCACATTCTTCATGTTGCTGAAAGTTGCACAATCCAATCTGCATTTTGCATGATGAGAGAACAGGCTGAGTTACAAAATATATTCTGCATCTATTTTAGTTATTTCTTTAATTTTTAAGTTTGATTAGTTGTGTATATATCATATTATCCGACAGTCACAGTCGTCCGCCTTCACAGAGTTACACAACTGCGCTCTTATATCATCAACTTGCCAGAGATACAAACAATTTTTCTATTAACTTTATGTATCACTAAACTTTTACATAACTCCAGAGTAACTTTGTCAAACACAATTTTTTTAATAATTTATTAGGTTATGTACTTATGTTGGCTCATCTCATGACTGCCAAAATATGGAACCACTTTGTACTGAAATTTAACTAATAACTTAATTTTCTGTTGTATGTATGACGGCGTTACTTTTGATAACACACCCTATTCCATATTACCCAATTCTTCTTGAAATTTTTATTTATTTCAAGTATTTATATTATGTCTCAAACAGATCAAGGAAAATGTTTTGACATAAAACTTCGTTATAAATTATAATTGAAGCCTTTTATCCGACGCCTTATATTTATTTATATTTTTCGTTTCTATTGCACAGTAGGTATCAAGAAAATTCTGATTTGCATATAGATCAATATAGCTGAAACGGTTTTCTAACTGAAAGATTTGAAGATTTTAAAATATAAAAATTGGAACAGTATGATATGACTTATATATAGTACCTACTAAGTGATATTGAATATCAGTTTATTAAATTTGCAACATAATTTCGATATATGACATAATAAACATAACCTTACTTTTAAACCATTCATAAGTACATACTTAAATAGAGGCCACTTTTTGCATCGTGTAATAAGAAAAATCTTGCAACTACTACGGCATGTAGATTGGAGGAAATAAATACTTGTTTTTGTATATTTGATGTTCTTGTCAATCTGAGCTAACTTTTGATGCAGTCAAAATCCATCATTGTAAGAAGGATTCCGATGTTTAATTCAATATGAAACTACATAATATTACAAGAGGAAATACCGAGTTAACCTTAAATAATGGGATATTTTAACCACGGCCCTGATAATTTGGGAATCGAACCCACGATCATCGAGTTTATGATCATCTTATGCGCTATGCCAAACTACCTTTTATATTAAAATTTAAATTTATAAAATATTATCAACTGCTGTTCAATAAAAACAGAACGTTTGGTAATTTAGGTGTAAATAATTTTAGACTGTGTACTACTAAATTACAGACTAACTAACAATAAGTCAAAGAAATATAGAGAGATGTTGTGCTGGCCTAAAAATACCGACCGCTTATTTAAAATATTGATCATGTATTTAAAATGCCGACAATTCATAATAAAATACTGACCACTTAATTCTAGCCTATATTTTTAATGCCTTTTTAATTACTGAAACTTTCAACTTCTCCGGGTAAAAATAATATAAATAATAAAAAAATTTATATTTTGTGAAAAGGAATGTAATATAATTAGTTTCGCTAATTTTAGTTTAAGTTCTTACTTCTTATAATTTACGAGATTTATTTATACATTACTGCAGTTGGGCAGCCAATTTGATGGATAATCTCTATGATAATGGATGCCTGCCTGAACTGTGCTATTTTGCAATTACAAATTGTTTTATTAATATACCTACAGCCTATATTCATAATTTGCATAAATAGATAAAATTGCAAACGTTATTTACGCTGTAATAAAAATTTTGATCGATTTTACAAGCTTGATAAATGAAGGGTAGTTTCATTCTGCTATAGTAATGAAGTATATTGCATAAATATAAATTTGTGGAAAATGAGTTTTCATATTTGTTGGGTATAAAAAAAATTACATTTCATATTAAACGTTACAAATTACATTTTTAAAAATTGAGAGAAATTTTCAAATTAGAAAAACTAGAGTTGTGTAAAAAAAAATGTGGTGTTCTAATCTGGAAACCCGGTTTTATATTGCCTTATTCAATTTTTTTCCACTTAATACAAAGCAAGGCTAAATTAGTTTTAATATTAAAATGAATCTTATAAAAAAAAACGTAAGAAAAATACACAAATTTTTACTGAAACATATATTGCTTTTTAATGGTTTCCACTAAATTCTTTGGGCTATCGATTAATGATTTTTAAAAAATGCAATCAAGTCGTATGTGAAACGCAATAACAAGATATTGAAGATCAACTCGATAGTCATATTGCATTGAGAATTGACCCGAAGACAAATTTAGTCAGTTTCAAAGATTTTTTTCTATACAATCTAATAAGATCGAAACTTGTATTCATAATATCGGTGTTGGTCAAATCAAGGAAGTCAAAAGTAGGGTTCCTTCCGGCTCACACTCGAATGGGTGACCACGCAGAAATGCATTTAAAAACATTGCGTGCAAAAGGTTTCCTGCCAACTAACACTTTCTTCTCATTGCCAACATCCTTCTTCTATAACGAAATAAAAAAGTTTGGTATAAGATCTGTTTGACTACTTTTCTTGAGATTGCACTATTTAACTTTCTTACCATCTTGAACCTCCCTGGTAAATAATCTGCGGTAGGAGTTGTACTGTTTTTTTTTGTAGTAAGCCTTTCAAGGAACAGTCATTGATGAGATGTTTAAAATGCCTCACCGCAGACCAAGATCAATCCTCTTCAAGGACGCTCATGGGTAGGTGTTGGGAAATTAATTATTTTGAAACATTTTTACCGCTGCCTCTTTTGTTCTTCTTGTCGAATCTTTAATACGCGTCCGACGCTTCGTTTTCTTGGGTGGCCAAAATCTGCCATTACTTGTATAAAATTTATTCGAAGGTTGATTATGCCTTGCGTGAATCAGTGCTGCTTCTGGCCAGTTTTTTGTAAGTATTTTCCTAACCGCAGGTAATTGTTGCGACGAAGGAGAAGCTCCGCATGCGATTTTGGTTTTAATATTCTTGTATTTTATAACTTCATGGAGAAGCAAAGTTGGTTTTAAGGATTAGGCTAACTAGAGTTCAGTGTGTTATTTTTTACCCTAAATATCTTAATTAGGTGATATTTAGTTATGTGATCTGGAGGTTTGCGGGCATATAAAAATGTAGTTTTTGTGGATTAATGCGCTCCTATTTTTCTATTTTTCTTCGTCAAAGTTTCCATCAACAATAAATTGAACGATCACATTTTCAATTAGTAAAATATTTGACTCCCGGAGACATAATGCTTCACTGAAAGAGAACTTCAATTGCCATTATCAGATTTCATATTTTCTTATAATAATATTACTTCATATCTAATTTTCCTCATTAGCCTTTACGTGCTTTATAAATTTGATTATAATCATTTTCTAATTTCCTATTTTATATTACTTTCAGTTATAAATGATATAAATTTAAATATATATTCTAACTCAGTTTATAATTAGTATGAAAATGCAAAACTTTTCTTACATTTTCCCTTAATAACCCTTAAATATTATCAACAATATTATCATTGCAGATTAATTAATCTGTGTTTAATTCTGCTTGTGATTGGGTAACCCCAATTTTTAATTGTTAAAAATATCCCCCATTTACGTTTTAAAGTTTTTATTTAGTGTTATTTATAAGAACAAACGATCACGCGCATAAATAGACTAACGAGATTTTCATTTGTCCAAATAAATAATATTATTTTTTCTAGAATAGGGTACATATTCGATCCGGAGCCGAAGGATTCTATTGTGAACGAAATTATAATACGGAAGTAATTTTGGTAATTGTTAAAATCAACCTTTTAATACTATTTATATTTACATGCAATGAAAACACTGCAAATTAATAAAATAGCATTACACTAACGATAGTATCCTTCTTATTCTGCTATATTTATAGTTTTTACTCTGATTTGCAACTCAATCTGAGTTAACTTACTCTCAATTTAGTAACCCTGATTCTATTTTGCTTCTGCAATTGTAGTTGGACGATTTTTACGGATAAACTATCTTACAGTTAAAGATATACTCACACAAACGGATATAGCCCAACATTTCGCTTTCTTTTGATAATTTATAAATAAAATTACTGCTGCTCTTTTTATACGGTTTTTACTGTAGGACAAGTTTTATTACTTTTTTGTTATATTTATGATTGGATAAAATGTAATATACGCACTTCTTTCAGAAAGTCCTATTTTTAATTATCCTTCAGCTCATTCTGTACGTAGCCTGCTCACCCACCAAAATCGACTTTCTGAAAACTTAATTTAATTTCTAATCATTCCTCATTTTGAAGCTTAATCAAGAAATCAATTTATCAGCAACTAATGTTTCCACCATCCACTGACATTATAATCTGTATAATGTACTAATAAGTACCTACTATATACGAATATGTGCTTTCAAAATTAACGTCAGGCTTTATTAATAAATAATATTTCGTACTGTTTCAAGTACCTACTTTTATAGAACTTTAGAAAAACAGATGAGTAATTCTAGTTATATTTTTTGTGTTTTCATTAGGTAGTATACTAATAAAATTAAGAATGTTTTGTACAGAAATGAAATTGGAATACCGAATGCCGAAAATGTTCGTAAAAGTTATGAAGTTCTCTACTGTAATTATTTTTGTTATAAATATCAGAATGTTCCAGAGTAAATTTTGTTATAGCAGTTATTGCAAAATATAAATTTTGGTTTTGTCGAAGTTATTGAAAATTAAATAAAATGGTCGTATACACGCATTTATGGCAATTCTATAAGCCTCAAATTTATTTAGGATGTTTACGAGTAGGCTTTTACAATGTTATTTTCTAATATAATAGTTATCCTTACGTGTTTTAAATCCTATTTACTATTATTCTATTTTCCTTTCTCTTTCGTAAATTTCTTTAAAAAGATCCCGCCCTGACATGTTTCCATTCTGTCTCTAGAGTCTTACTGTTGATTGACGCTCATGTGTGTTTGTAGGATCTGCTGAAAAATCAACAATAAAATGGCTGTCACAGTTTACCCCAACATGGAACTCAAATGGTGAGTATTTAGACTATATATTTACTATATGTTTGCATTTTATTTAAAAAATGTTTACTACTACTTGAGAATTTATTATTCGCATAGTTATTGCATTCTAATAACAATAGATAGTTAATACCAAGACTAAAGTAGGATTTCCATTCTTTTGTAAATTACAGAAAACATAAAAGTTTCTTGAATTAACCTTAGTCGTCTTTATTAATTTTAAATTTTAGATGTTGGAATGTAGATTAGATTTAATTAGTTTACAAAGGTTGGTAATTGGTTTTCTAATGTGATTTTCTAGCTCTTACATCGTTTTAATTCAATTTGGTTTAATTTTCTTATAGTATCTAATCATCTATATTTTTTATTTATTTATTTTTGTTATTATTCATCCCAAATTTAACATAGTAGGTACCTACTTATCTTTTTTAAAGACAAACACTTAAAAATTTGTTGTTTTTTTTGTCATGTTATACATCCTTTTAAATTTTTGTGCAACTCATTTATGGGTAATTAATCAATTAAATAATGAAAATTACACTTAAAAATATGTCTGAAATTAAGCACTCAATATAACATTGGGGGTTATGAATAAAAGTGAGCATGAAGTATATACTCAAAATTTTGAATAAATACCCCAAATTATACAAATAAAATTTATAAGTAGAATGAGTAGGTACGCTTATTATAAGAGTATCTATTCATATGCTTAATTATTTTTGAATTTTATTCATACAATTCCGAGAAATATTTCAAAATTGTGAGTATATACTTCGTGCTCACTTTAATTCATAACCCCCATTTTTGTTCTCATAAAATGTAAATATTTAGTGGTAGATATCGTCGTATGACTTTGTTTTCGGAGATAACTTTAAATGTGATTATAATTTAATAATTAATTGCAAGTCCTCGTATAATGCCAAAGAAATCTGATCATGTCACATGGCTAAGGACATCCTAAGATTAGAATTTTCGCTAATTACAAACAATTTTTTTGTATGAGTCTCCAATTAAAAGTAACCCTTTATGTTATGTATTTTCTTTAAATGATTTGTTTAGTAATTCGGTAATTCGTATTTCATTCAGTGCTTTATGTGCTGTAAACAATTATTACGAATTTTAAAACCTTATTTGAAAAAACTTATTTCAAATTTAAAAAAATCCTCTAAAAAGTAACAAAAAAATTTCAAAATTTTTGAAAACATCAGTATAGTGTCGTCTACAAACAGCGCCCCACTCTTTTATTGATGTTTTTAAGAATTTTGAAATTATTTTTTACTTTTAGTGTTAGTTTTAGTGTATTTTTTATTTTAAATAAATGGTTTCTTTTCTAACCATTAAGTTGAATACTATTGCTGAACATTTTATTTTTTGTTATTATGGATGAACTGGAATGTGGAAAAGAATTAATACTAATTACCAAAATAATAATAAAGAGAAATGTAAATGTCATTTGTCTGTTAAATTAAAATCGCAATTTTGCTAGTTTCATATCCATGCGTACTGAATACAACGGAATAAATCAGGTTAAATAAAAGCTTTTAATAAAAAAGAATCAAGAAATAAAATGATTTTCAATCTTAAAACTAAATACCACATTACACGACCGGTAATTGAAACTTTTGTACAAAGCAGCGAAACTTGTCAACGCAGAAAATAATAATAATAATTTATATTATATTATATTTATATTATAGTTATATTTGTAACTAAATAATAATTTAGTTACAAACTCAATTTTGTCAAAAAAAAATTTTTTCTCACTAAAAAGAAAATATTTACCTATATCAAAAATTAAAATTATTTAATAGGTTAGTTAACTGATCTAATAAATTTGAGATCCATTATGAGGTTACCGCGTCGAGGGAGATTTTTTTATTTACTTACCTATTATTTATTTGAATAAACAATAATACTTTCGAGTAATAAATTACATACATACTATGCATATAAAGTAATGTAATATAATGTACTTTTAATAATTCGAACGTTAGAATCCGAAAGTAAGAAACGAATGTAAAGAAATATTGGCCTTATTTTGCAGAAAACACAGACACGATGGAACGCGATATTGCCGAATTAAAATTATTAAAATTTATTGATCTCGAAATATTTTTCACGTCACAAATGGTTATGGGTATTGATGCTCGCTATTTCAATATTAATTTTGTTAATTATACAATAAAAAATGACATTTTGTGGTACAATACGCAAAGTATAAGTTTCTTTTTTTTGTGGAAGGCAGTGACGAAAATTTGTGCGGTCCAGTACATGCACGTCTTCCTACTAATTTCTATAGAAATTTTCACCCAATTTGTACTTGTCGCTTGTCAAATCTAGGCACAAATTGTTCTACTTTTAAGTACACCTTTTTTTCTGTGTACTGCACATTTATGGCCACACCTCTACTCTTCACAAAAATCATAATTTTGTTTCTTTGAAATAGTCTAACAATATTAATAAAAGTAATTATTTTTGACAATTCATAACAGTAGGTACCATAAAAATAATTTTCTATGTTGAATATGTTTTCGTGGTTGGAAGAAAAAGTGCGAAGCAAAAGTAACTTGAACGCTTTTTTGTTAATTACTGGACTCCCAACGGTCGTTGGTCAAAGTACAAACTCAAAAGTGATATTTTTGATCCTAATAAAACAATATATTATTAACTTTTTCTTTCGCTTATACGCAATACATAATAATATTGCCAACGCTTTAACACAAAACTTCAAGTACACTTTACATTTCACAAAGAAATGTAATTTATTTTTCTCTGTAGGCCCATATTATAATAGTCCAATTTCAAAACGTAAGGAAGTTATACGATTTAAATAACAAAACTGTAAAAATTTGAAATGTTATTTAAATATAAGTGCCGCTTGGAAAGAAAAATAAATGAAAGTGCTATGCTTTGTACTTTTTACATGAATTTAGAATTCAGTCGTACCACAAAATTTTGGCAACAATTATGGTATAACTGAAAAAGAGTTCAACTGTAAAATTTATCGACTTGGAAATAATAATTACTCATTTATTTATTATCAAGAAAAGTCTCATAGAAAAGTTTTTAAAGGAATTTTTAACTAACAAAAGAATTAAATTTGCAACTAGACTTTTGCTTGTAATCAAAGGTATCAAGTCTTTGATTGAATATTTTACTAAAATTTTTTAAGGGTTCAATTTTAAAAAGAGTTTTAGAACTTCATTGCTAGCGTAAAATTATATTTATAGATCTTACCAGGATTTTTTTGTCGGAAAAAGAATAATTTTTCCAAAATCAAGACACAATTTTCATTATGATTTGATAACAGATACCTGACATGATTATGTTAATAAGGTTTTTTATTGCAAAAACGTAGAATTGATAAAAAATTGATCATTTTTTTTAATTACTATGGTTAAATTATTGAAAGTTGAAAATGAAATGTTGTTTGTCAAGTATGTTTTTATTTACTAATTATAATATCAACTACATTGTCACTTTTCGCAATGGACTCAAATTTCATAACATCTTACTTTCCGTAACTAGTTACGTAAATTGTTTTGCTAAAATAATGAAATATTCGTTTGGGTATTGATGCTTTGTACGGACTCCATCCTTTTTGATTATTTTGATAACTTGTACAATATAATTTAAGGGAACATTTTTAAAGGCCACCTTAACACCACCAAAAGGTCATCAATTAAAATTAATAGTATCGTCTAGGGTAGCCTTTAGTTTATTTAAGAGGTTTTCGGGGGTGTAACTAGCCATAAGCCAATACACGCAATGCGTAAAAAGGTCTACGACATTAGGAAGCCGTCGGCAACATAAGTGGTATATTTTTCAGTTGTTTAAAATATAATATTTCATTAACTAACATGGACCGAGAAAAACTTCACAAAATTTTATTGATATCAAAAACATACATAAGGCATAAAATATTTTTGCGCGAGGACCCACATTTTCTAGTTACGCCACTGACTATACTTTCGAGTATGTTGTAATCCATAAATATTTATTATTTATGTATGTACAAATTTTGATCGAGGTATAATAAATCTTACAATACAGTAGTAGGTACCTAAATAATGACTAAATTAATTACCTATGTATTTGGAACAATTCAGACGTAATTGGAAATCATTGACATTGAATTTAATAGAATAACAAAACATAGAGCAAACGTAAGTTTTTTATTTCCCTTATTTTTATAATAGAATGTGGCCGCCAAATAAGGCTGAATTAATAAAAATATGTACATGAAATCTTTCAGATTATTTTTATAGTTACGAATTTTCCTTTACATCTCTACTTAAAAATATAGTAGAGCGTAATTTTTTGTGGAATGTTGAGGTGTGGCCATTTATGTGCAGTGGGGACGTATGTGCACATCGCGTCATCACTGCTTTCCACGAAAAATTACGCTATAAACGAAATCAATTTTGTCTTTCAGTTTGAGACGATCTTGCAACTTGAGAGTGTTATTGTTCGATATTTTTAGTTTTCATGAAGTAGGAGTTTTTTTGTTCATTTTTTGAAGTAGCTGATAAATCTACTTGTCTCATCTCCATGTAACATCTTGTTTTTAACAACCATGGTTACTTTGGTAACTTTGGGAATTTTGAAAACAAAGGTTGGCAACAAGGGCATTGGCAATCGAACAAGGAATGAGAGTAGTCGAATTTTCTGGAAGTGACTTCTTTTTTGTGATTTTCCTGGATCAATCCTTGATCCAGTTGTGCGATTTGCATTTTTAGTGATAGCTTGTGGTGTGAAGTTTCTTCTCGAATAATTACGTAAGTAATTTTACACATTTTCCATTAACATCTTTTGGCTGCAAATTAAAAATCTATTTTGTTGGTGATAAGTTCTTTATCATCAACTGGCGCCCAAATTCCATCATTGCAGATTGTGTCATCTGTGGGCACTAAGAGCTTCTTGTGGTGAATACTCTAGATCATTTTTTCAAGAACCACGAAACGCGCTGTGCGCGACCCGTTTGTTCTCCGGCTGCGGTTAAGAACCAAAGCTTAGCTACCTTTTTTTTTTATCATAAAAGGATCAAGTGGCATTGTGACCATCTTTACTGCCAAAGATTGGTGCATCCAGACAAGTATAGAATAAACTTAACTATATTATAACAATTTTATTCAATGTCCTCATTTATAACAAGCAATAGCCATTTCATCTTTATCTAATATATTTTATAATTAATTACTACTAACAAAGGGACACCACGGTGAGGATGTCGGCAATCGAGATTCCAATTTTTTTGTTCATTCTATGAGCTAAAAAATGATCACTTTCTCGGTGTAGACACTATCTTATACTTCCAGTCATTTATTTGAAATTAAACGTTAATTTTGAAAAATAAGTGTTTAAATGCATTTAATTTACAACTATGTAGAAAGGTTTGATAACGGCACTGCTAATTTTGTAGATAACTATGATAAAAGTTTTGTTGTTAGTATTTTAAATTGGACACTTTAGTCCTAGAAATTGTGTATCCAATGTTTGTTTTTATATTTAGTATTATTGATAATAATACTTAATCTTCGCATGGTACATTTACATTTTAGTTACTTAGATGGTACACTGGGGTCCTCCGGACCCCAGCGGCAGAAGAAAGTAAATCAATAGATAAAATAAAATGTTAAAACTGATTTTTGTAGGGAACACTAAACTAGTGTATTTGTAACTGAAAATTATAAATAACATACTTAAAAAGAAAAACTTTCAATAATAATAAATTATATTCGACATTTAATGCAGACCTCAAACTCGCTTGTATTATCATATAAAACTTGAAGAGCATACCACAACTACTAACAGTACCATATTGTTAAAATGTTGAGTGAGTTATGAAGCTAAATTACAAAGCTGTCTATTTGTAAAAAAATAAAATTGGAACATTTTACAAGCATTTTGAAATGTCGTGGGGTCTTAGGGACCCCAGTATACTACTCGAAGATTAACAGTAATTAAAAATATGCGAGTGAATTACTAGGTATAATACCTACTACCTGTAATTATGTTTATGACGGGTACTGATAATTTTTTGATAATAAATTCTAATAACTTATTTATAACTTTATACGAGTAGTAAGCACGTAGTAAAGTGATATGAATATTTTATTTCTAAAACTTTTCTATTTCGGCAAAACTTGAACGTAAAAAAAGTTTGTTTGAGTATAAATTATTGTTTGAATATTTTTAATATTTAATAGATTACCCTCAGTTTAAGTGCTTAGGTTAAAGTTAAAAAGAAGGGTATAAAAATTTAGTAGACAAGAATTAACGCATTATATTAATAATAATATTATTTCGATACTTATTAATAATTTTATTTAGTTCATAATAAATTATCGTTTTATATCTTCACAAGATCTAACTTAACGTCTTGGATAGTATCTGATTATTTATATATCAATAGGCTAAAGTGTGCCATAATAATCAATAATCGTGCGATTAACTTTGTCTCGGCCAATAAACTTCACACTCAGGATTAAAAGTCCCACTTTAATCGTATTACATAATAACTTTTTTCACTCTTTCACTCACCTGCTTAACTTCTCCTTGGAAGTTAAAAGTGTCAGAAAATGAAAAATCGTTAAAAAGTGAATTATAGGAAAGAAGGATAAACAAGAAAATATACACATGCACCGGGCCGGAAATTGTTTACTTTTTAAATAGCTCTTATAGGTACAGTATAACGATGTTACACAAATATCGGCAAAAAAGGTCTACTTTCTGGACGGTCGGGAAAATTCATTTTTAATCCTTCGACGATTAAAAGTGACACGTAGTTCTTGAAAATGAAAATCGTATATGCATTGGTAATTGTGTAAAACATCTTTTTTACTTTGTGAGTACCGAAATATTTAAAAATTGAATTAATTATTATGTTATAAGGTGTAGACTTCTTGAGAGATATTTTAGGGATGTTGACTATACGTATGTATTTATAAGTTGATAAGCTTGAAAATATACTATAATAGAAGATTATCTATTTATGCCACTTGCAATGACTACCCATTATTACTAACAATAAGTTAGTGCTATGAAGTAGAATAATACCTACATAAATCTCTATACGTAGAGAATTTAACTTGAGAACAATGTAGCTTTTAAGTAATGTGATAAACGAGAGGCGAGCGAATTCCGTTCAAATTTGATGACTATTTTGTGGATGTCATTTTGATGCGATTTTGTCAAAATGTTTATCAGCAGTCGTTGATAATTTAGTTCTCTTGTTTAATAATAAGTTATTTTGTAATTATTTTTAGTGCCGCATATTTTCTATTGTGTAACGAAATTTTTGAAATTACTTTTCCTTATAATGTCATATAAAATATAATATTATGGTAATGTCTCTAATATTTTATCTAAATAATATTGTCATCTTCGATATTCATTAAAATTTTCTGTCTATACTGATTGTGAGTTATATATTATTGAGTAGGAAGATTTCCTATAATATAGTGCTTTGCTATATTATAATCAGCGGTGGCTCGTGACTTTTTTCAATGAGAAGGCACAAATTAGAAAAAATATGTAATCCAGTGAAACTTCAAAGTAATGAAGAGCAAAATATTGAATAGTGGTTGTTTTCGGTTTGTACTAGGAGGTCACGTGCTCTTAGCTCTTTACGACAAACCGTCACCGATTGGTGAAATCTACCTAGAAAGAAGCTCATTGTTATTTTATCAGTGTTATTTGCTTTGATGTGCATTGTATGGAAGTAAATAGTTATTTGGAGGGGTTTGTTTTATCTTTCGCTTATTATATTATTTTAGCTTTATTAATCAGTTACACAATTAGAACTTCCACTTAAGACGACCTCTAGCGGTGGATTTAGAAACTTGTATATTTATTAAATAAATTATTTTCTTGGGTTTATGGACAAATAATAAACCCCAGAAAAAAATTTATTTAATAACAATTCAAAAAATGGACGATAACAATTCTTTAACTTGCCTATATTTATTTTAGCGTTTTATACTCACTTAATAATGTGGTAATTGTGTGTAATATTTGCGTTAATAATAACAAAATATTAAAATTTAATACGGTAGCACGCTTTACAGAACAATAATCTCTAGTGGACAATAAATCTATTCGTTTGCTTGCACCTAGCAAGCTAGTGCAAATTAAAGCGTTTATTTGTATGGACTTAGGAAGAGTTGGCATTGCAAGTTACAACAATTAATATAATATTTAAATTTCATTAACTGGCAAGGTGCAAACAAACAAACAGATATAGGATATTCGTTTAGGACGTGCAGTAGACAATAACAAATGCATGTATCTGGTACGTGATTTATGGGGAGGAGCTTCACAGTGTTCATATTATGGAGCAAGGACTAAAGTTGTCCTGTATTATTTTTGTACAATTATATGCATCTACTTAACTTACAATGAAAAATTGCAAGTACGAACAGTATATGAGGTTGTCCGAGCACCCAATCATAATACCACAAGTAACCAGCATAATGCAATCACGTGCTTATCACGCACTGATCATTGTTTACATCCACTTCTTCTTCTTCGAGTACCATATCCGATATCGGACGTTGGTAAGATCCTACTGGCTAAAGCCAAGAGGTCCTTTACTAGGGAAATATTAATGGGGTGGTTTCCCGTTGCCTTCCCCATCGTCTTAAATGAATAAAGTATAGAGTATTTTGCTCAAGTTCAATTATTGCACACGGCGACGCAGTGATTTTAACATTAAACCCAACACTTATAACTTAGTATTGATGTATTCTGATTAATTTGAATTTTGATTAATTATTGTTTCAATTTTTTAAAACTTTATGAAGCCCCCGAAATTGGTGGTTAACGGTTTGGGCCCCTTTAGTGCATAATCCGCCATGGTTTGCTGTAACAGTAAATTATTACAGTTGTGGGAGTTAAATGTGGTATAAAAATAAAAAAATTTGGAAGCAATATGTATGGTATGTAATCTTGCACGATCAACGACGAGCAGCGCATGCAAATTCTATGTTTCAAATTCATTAGTCATTTTCATTTCTAAACCATCACATATGGAAAAACATACACATACACTTAATAGATCACTCTTCTGACGAAAGGCACGGGCTGGCATTTACTTACTTTTGTTGAAGTATAATAATTTACGCAATAATTTAGTAGCAACAAGTGGCAGTTTGCGCAATGCACAATCAAAGCCTCTATGTATGCGTGCTGATGATGACTAATGATTCTGAAACATATGTCTGCCGTTCAGCTTTAACTTGGCGAAATTTAAAATTATTTAAAAATATTTAGTTACGCTAATCATGTACTACGAGACTTACATATATGTATGTTGACAAAAAAATTGACATTAATTGAACGAATAAAACATCATATTATGTACAAGAAACATTTTCTCGATGAATCTTAGTTGCTAATAGGTACCTATACATTAATAAACTAAAAATGAAGAAGCTAATAGTATGGGTTTCACAAACGTTAAATTAAAATTTAATCTATATGTTTTTAATACATAAATTAATTTAATATATTTACTACGAACTGGGGTGGAGTTCCGTCTTGCTGGTGCCATATCGTGTTGTTAAGCTGATCTATATCTAACATCATTTTTATATAACACCGCACGTGCAAGGACTAATTCGAATCTTAAATAAGTCGTTTTGAGATGTTCACGTTCTAAGCCTATGCCGTTTCATTAAAAATTAATTTATTAATTAGTTTTATTTAGGTTTGATTTTAATTGTGTTTAGTTACATAATATTACTTAATTTTTAATAAAATGATAACGCTCAAACTTTAAGTTTTTGTAGAAACTTGACATGAGTTGTATGTTTAAGTGGTATATGAGTAGGTACTAAAAAATAGCATAATTTGTACCTAGATTATCTACAAGTACAAATTTTGTTAAAATTAAGTCCAAATTGTGTTAGAAAGGAGTTCAATTATACAAATTATAAATACAATTTGTAGGTACTTATAGATAAATCTAGACACAAATTGTGCTGCTTTTCAAACACTTTTATTTCGAATATCTTTGGTTTAAGGTTATAAATGTTTTTACATTTTCATGTAGGTTTCTATAGATTTGTTAGTTTGTCTTAATCTGACTTGCTCCGAGTAAAGTAGTGTAATTTTGAAAAATTTTCGCAATTTTTTAACTTATTCAGAGAAATTCCTAAAGAAAAATAATGGTTACTATACATAAAAATGTAAGATTATGTCATAGTTCAAAAACAAAACATTGATAAAAAAGTAAAAAAAATGTCAATGGCAGAAAAACGAGACTTTGAAAAAAATAAGATGTGTTCGAGAATTTTCTAAGAAAATTCCTCTAAATTGTTTGGTCAAATTTGTTCTAAGCTTACGACTTCAATGTATATATATAAGAAATTATTATATTGATTTTTGTATACCAAGTTTGATTTCTTCCACTAAGAAGAGTATTATTTATTAAATATTTGAAAGTGATTTAAATTGTATAGTTTTTTTTTACTTTTTCACTTAGTCCTTGAATACAATATGTCAAAACAGTGAAATTGTTGGGTGATTATTTCTGAAGCGTATTTCAATTGTGAAATTTAGTCACGATTTTTTATTATCTTCTTAATTATTGATGCAGGGCAACATTTTTTGAATAAAGTTTCTTTTATAATATGATAGTTTTCTTAGCTTCCTTTCTAATAGTCACTAGGAGTTAATTTTAACGCTATTCATACGTCTCAGTACTATGTCTATTATTAGAATTTTATAATGATAGGAATAATAATTTAAATGTCTTCCAGACATTTCCGTGGTAAAAAGGCAAAATAGGTTATAAGTTGAGTTATACATTTTCATCTGTTTATAATCATAGAAGGTGAAATTTCAGTTATAATTCTTATTTATTTTTTTTTAATAAGGTCTCGGTGAATATGGGGGACTTTATTTATTTATTATTAAATTTTATTACAATTAGAGCTGAAATTTTACCGTTTAGGATTTCAAATAAATGAAAATGTATACTTAATAATTAATATAAACTGTAGAACTAAAATGAAATTTTAGCTTTAATAGTTATTTCTTTTTTGAATAAGGTCTCAGTGAATATGGGGAAATTTCCTAAAAAGAGAAATTAGAATTATAATAGCAATAATAATTAAAGCATATTTTCACATTTCAAAAACGTTCATCAGGTCCCTTCTGTAAAACGGCTTCCAAAACTATTACCCCCATCAAAAATCACCACTTGCTATTAAATGTTTGTTTTTCCTAATTTTTGATATTGGCAGGTTTCATTTTAATATATTTTTAATGTCTCATAATTGTTAAATAAAAATTATTTCTTTCGAAAATTATCTTTTGGTGTTTAGAATTTTTTTGGTATTTCTAACAAATTGTTGTAGCTGGTTTCGAAAATTTTAGATTTTTCTCTTCCTAAAACTTGGAAATAGTTAGTTTACTTTGATCCACTGGAAATGCTGTAACTCCAGGTAATTTTATACTTGGAATAAAAATGTATATGGAACCTACCGAATTTAAATGTAAAAATTTAGACAAAGAACAGAAAAATTTTTAGTGAATATCACAGGGTGTAGTGTTTAAGTAATCTTTTTGAGTCTAGTTACCCATGTAGCACAAATATTGGCGCAATATTTGTGCTGCAGGGGTAACTTTTTGTTATTGTAGAAACTACCTATTTATATTATGTTTTTCTAAAGATTTTCCAAATTTTAGGATATAATTCAATAATTATTATTCAAATGTTAAAAAGCTTACGACTGCAAGTAAGAAGAAATGAAAAATATAATATAGTAAAAAGTAATTTGTATTTTAATTCCATCGACAACTACTGCCAAGTTAATATACCCGGACCGGGTATACATTGAAAAAATACTCAAATTACCATTTATTCTATTATTTACTATTGAGCTTAATAAATTTAATAATTCACGAATTTTTGATTGAAAAAAGTTAATGATCATTATGATATGTTAATTATAATGTTAATAGCTAAAGTTCTTCTTCTTCAACTGAATGAATTCAGCCTAAGCCTAGGGCTTGTTATTTCCAACCACTGCGTCGTTAGCTTGGCAGTGCTAGATCTGTGAGCATATAAATTGTTTAACGTCCGATAGGTAGTTTGCTAGACTTGCCTCCAGACGAGCCTGTAACCCTAGTTTTTATGTTAATGATGGCAATTCATTAACCCAGGAGGACCACCGGCTTAACGTGCCTTCCGAAGCACGGAGACTTACTTAGTCATAAGAAAGATGCCCTTCTTCGAATTTCAACCCGGTACCTCACATTCGCAGTTGATCGCGTTACTTGCAAGGCAAATGACCGTCTTCTAATAGCTAATTTCAATATCTAAAGTTAATCATCATTAAGCTGATTATTAATGATTAAATTTTAGTCTGTAGAAAGTATAAGAAGGTACAAACCACGTAATTGCTTCTAATAGCAGTTATAAATAATACATAACAGTTTTTTGAGCCATTTTAAATCCTGTTTAACCAAAAGTGGTAGAAATGGAAGAAATCAAAATTTTAACTAATAGCAGTTACCTACTCCCGGATCTAAGCAAATCTGTGTTTTCAAGCTTTTTTTCTAAGTAGGTAAATATGTAACTAAATCACATCAAATTAAACATACATATGGAGCATTCCACACCAAATCGACCACTTTTGAACCCGACCCTTTTTGATTTTCCTGAAATTTTTACATATTATACTATCTCATCAACAACAGTTCTGTGAATTTTTTCAAAATTTTTTTCTCAACCCAAAAAAAGTTACGAATTTTTAGAAAAACTGCTGTTTTTTTTCAAACAATCGTAACTATTTCAAAAATTGACTAATGGGAACGTTTTTTTTTGGTTTTATTTGTTTTTAAACGTACTTTTCAGGAAAAAATACAAAAAAAATATTCAAACTTAGATTCTACAAAATTTTTAATTTTTTCGGAGAAAACGTTGATTTTTCAAATTTCGACACTTTTGATTTTTGATTTTTTTATTTCAAAAAAAACTCTTATTTATTTCTCGTATAACAACGCAAACCCCATAATGGGCCCACATTTCTTTCTATTTTTTTTGTTTAATTAAAAAATATTTTGTTTTATTTTTACGCAAATAATATTTTTTAATTAAACAAAAGAAATAGAAAGAAATATCGGCCCATTATGGGGTTTGCGTTGTTATATGCGGAATAAATCAGATTTTTTTTAAATAAAAAAATCAAAAATCAAAAGTGTCGAAATTTGAAAAATCAATGATTTTCTCCGAAAAAATGAAAAATTTTGTAGAATCCAAGTTTGAATATTATTTTTGTATTTTTTCCTAAAAAGTACGTTTAAAGACAAACAAAAACAAAAAAAAAGTTCCGATTAGTCAATTTTTGACATAGTTACGATCGTTTGAAGAAAAACAACATGAGTTTTTCTAAAAATTCGTAACTCTTTTTGGGTTGAATAAAAAATTTTGAAAAAATTCACAGAACTGTTTTTGGTGAGATAGTATAATATGTAAAAATTTCAGGAAAATCAAAAAGGGTCGGGTTCAAAAGTGGTCGATTTGGTGTGGAATGCCCCATATACATATTATATCATGTACATAGTATCGAAATACGACAGTTTAAGGGTTATACATATTTTATGTATTATAATGTAGGCACATAAACTTGATTTCTTTTTATTTTAAATATTGTTTTCTTTATACTAAATATTTATCGGAACACATATTGAAGTAATTATCAAGTTTCAATATAGAAATTGAAAAAAAAATTCTGAACATATGTATGAACTGTTTTTCTTAAATTAAACTAGGCAGCTATATTAAGCTCGTGCTAACGTAGAAATGACATGTAAAAGCTATTTTTAAGAAGTCCTGACGCATACAAGAACATCGTTTCAAGAACATGAATATATTGCAGTTTTTCAATCAATTTTAATATTTTTAAATAATTCTTGTACTCATTATTTGTTGGTGTTTTTATAACAGTTGGGTTCAGCATTCCCATTTTGATGGGTGGGATAAAGTGTGATGGTTGTAGAGGGTCCATTATTTATATTGCATAAAATTGCATTATTTTTACAAATTTATTAAGGTCAAAAATAATTTTAATACTATTTAAATTCGTAAAATTATTAAGCGTAATTAGTTGACTGAATATAATCAAAAAAACTTATATTAGTTCAAAATATCATTTCATCAAATGTAATTTTCTCAATTTTTTTATCACCTATTTATAATGTTCCATTCATAACGCACACCTGCTTTAATTTCTTTTGAAATTTTAAAAGTCAGCCAAGCGTTCATTAACCAATAAATTAATAATAGATGGAAATTATTTTAATTATGAATTCATAATATACTAGGGTAACATAAAACCTAAGGGAATTAGTTCACAGGACCTTAAAGAAATCGAATCTTATTTTGGAGTTCATTATATCGGAATTTCACTGTACATATTACATCAAAATTGGTTTTGAATTAATTAAGGAAATAAATATGAGACATTAGTGAACTCTCGGTTATGAAGACTCTTGGTAAAATGTATTGTTTTAATTTTACAGTAGGGCAATCAAGAAATAATTATTTCAATAAAAGTTCGATTACTGCAACATAACAATACATAAATTTAATGTCATGCATTTAATTTATTATTTATTCAATTCGCTTAGCACAGCAAATTTTTTGATTTTATTATTTACGGTGGTGTTTATTGTAAATAATAATCGGGTTTGTTGTTCGTGGTTTCACATTTTTGTGGATTTAATTTGTTAGCAAATGCGGTAAATTTTACATATTATTTCTGTATCTGTTTTTAATTTTTAACCGATTTATTATTTTCTATCATACAATATGAAATTTATAAATAATTTATACCTACTTTTGGTAGAGATCATTAAAATGTTTTAGTACCTACTATTAATTCATCGTCTTCGATTATTTCGATAACACTTTTAAGAAATTAACAATTCTAAATTTAAAATTAGTTTGAAAGTATTTTCATAGATAAAAAGACAGAAACAGGCGGTCGAGAACGACGGAAAACTTTTGAAGTGTGAAAGAGGAAATGAGTTTATTTACGAGTACTTAAAGCTCTGCGGCATAATATTATTGACTATACGATAACAAATTTTGGTTATACCATGTGTTCATGTAAAAAACTATCCACCCCAAATACTTTCTGAATTAATATCTATAGATCAACATCCATAAACCGATTTAGTAAAGGAACGACATTACTTAATAATAATTTTTAACAAATTATTATACATAATAAAAATGCATTATGTTATCCTCTATACACTGATATTCCCACTTAAATTGTTTATGTTACCATGGAAATAGTAATGCTCATTCGAATGTATCAGTGTGCATATTATTAATGTAAGTTACAACAATAATCTTTCAATCATTAAAGTAGGACAATAATAATAATTGCTACACAATTTCTAAACGGTTCGACATGTAGGCGTTCGATTAAAATGTCAATACTTCAAGAAAATGAAGACTATTAATATTTATTAATTATAATAATACACACATAAGTAATATGCATAATCTAGCAGTAGGTATTATATTTATATCTTTTATTATTATATCTATCAGGAATAAAGTTTTAATTTTTTTTGTTTACTCCAAAACAGTTATGCAGGTATGGAATTTAAAAAATTTTAGGTGATGGTCTATTTCATTTATTGCAGGAACTCCTGTAATTCTGCCAAAAACTATCTAATAATTTTTCTTTTTGCGTGTTGGCAATATTTTAGTTAACATTGTAGAAAGAAATGAATTAGTGGAAAGGTTTTACAAAATTTTATCTTGACTACCGATTTCTTTTTTTTGTAATTTAAATATAACTCCTTTTTAATATTCAAATATTTTATAGTATAGTATTTCAATTATTATTGAAAACCTACAATGAAAATTGTACGGTGTGCAAAATTAAAGAAAAATTGAGGAATAAATTAATTTTTATCCAATTGACGATAAGGAAGTACTTTCGTTACTATTCACGTAAGGTTATAATTACATTTTTTTGCTGGTATGTTGTCATGTAGTACTTTTTTTGAGAGGTGAGCTAAGTCAACGAGCTGGGGACCGAACTCTAGGCGAGAGGCCTTGGGTTCGATTCCCAGCCCGGCTACAAAATTTATCCGACTTTATAATGACTCTCTCCTCTCGGAAGGCAATGGCAAACCACCGAGAGTAATCTGCCAAGAGAGCCATTTAATACTAACATATTAAATTGGTCACGACGCTTCTGTCAAGAAGCAATACGAAGAAGAAGAAGTACTTTTTTAGCGGGCGTCTGAAAAAGACTGTCTGGGCGGCATATAAAGTCTTTTATGCCCTCTATGTCAATACACATAGTAAAACTGCATGCTTTTTTATGTCATATTTCTTCTTCATACAAAATTGTGTTTTTATTTTTCTAAAATTTTATTATTTAAACATTTGATAGCGTGATAGTTGAGCCGATATAGAAAATACATCTTCGAAATTGTCATATATTTTATTCTAATAAGTATAGAATTTTTTTTAATAATTATTTTTTTGACGTTTTACTTTATAATTAATTTACCAAGTTGGAAGAAATCAGTTTATAATATTTTATGGGGAACAAAAAATGACATTTTTATTTATTAAAATAATTATTATTATTATCAGGTATCCATTCCATTTGGAATATGCCTACTTCCTTGGAAGTCTTTACGATTCATTTACCGAGGTGAATCACTCTTCGTTTTCTCTTCTTTGATACTCTAGTTTCTAGTGGATTAATTTTGCAATAGCGTGTGGATGCCCACAAGTGTGGAAGGCCGAGCAAAGAAACTCTGTCTAATCCGCGATTTGAACCTAGAATTTCCGATCTGTACTCAACCAGCGGTCACATCGCTCCATGGCTGTGGCTATTAAAGTAATTAATTTTGCAAGTTGGAAGAAATCAGTTTAAAATGTTTTATGGGGAACAAAAAGTGACATTTTTATTTGTTCAAGTAATATAAAGCATATTTAAAACAGACCACTTTTTCGGTTCCCATCGGTTTCAGTTTAGGCAGGCTTCACTGTAAATGTTTTTACGATTAAACTATTTTGCGACACATAATGCAAATTATAAAAATAAAAGAAATACAGAAGATGCACACTGTGGCCAGATAAAGTGTGAAATACGTTATTAACACGCAAAATCACGTATAAATGACGTGCTTTATATTATAATGTGATTACTGGAATAGAGCAGCAGAAGATTGTAACCTTAAAGGAAAATTCAACAAGTATGTATATATTTTAGAACCCAATCCCTCCAAAATCTATGTACGTACCTCATATTTCTTTATAATCTCCGACCAAAAATAAAAGTATAAGTTCATAATTAATTATTAAACGGATAGTTGAATGTTGATGATGAGGTTTTTTTTAATGATGAGGGTACTTTTTCGAGATGGTTCTTAAGTATGTCCATCTAGGATTTAGAAGGCGTGCTAACACTGTCCTTAAGCGCGGTTGAATTTATACATTATTCGACATTATTTCTTCTTCCTACTCAAAAATTAGAGGTGATATAGACGCGTACGTTTTTAATGGAAGGTCAAATGTATTGATGCAATTTTTTTTCAATTATAAAATAAATATTTTGTCCAGAACAAAAAATAATTAGCTATCGACATATTTCTAATAAAACCATAAACAGATTAATTCGTTTTCAATAGTAAGTAGTTAAAATATAAATAATAATAATAATAATCGAAGTACTTTTTCTTTATAATCATATATTTACGAGCAACTGAAACACCAAATAAGTATTAATAATTATTATGAATGCAGTGCAAAAATAAGAAAATCGAAGTAAATATTTCCGAGCAGTTCAAGTTAAAAATAAATATTAATAAATATAAAGTGAAATAAAATCAACACAAAAGAGTAGTATTATGCAAATATTATGAATAATTTGACATCCATTATGTAATTATTCCGCCACTGTACTGTCATTGTCATCAATTTGCCCGTCATTACGTTCATCTGACACTCTTCTGTCACCTATCAATTAGGTATCATGTACACACAAAATGACAGTTGACTGACACTTGAGGCTACATCAATTTAACAATTCAATAAAAACCATTTTTATTTTACAGAATTCTATTTTTTGACAAACGTCAGATTTCTTTAGAAACCCTTAGTCCCAGATCTTTTCAAAGCATAAGCTGGTTTCTTTTTGCCATTTGAAATTTCATACACCTTAAATAATAAATTATTATAGTGAATATTTAATTTTTATAAACTGTTGGATGATTGAAAAATGTCAAAAAGAAACGAGCATTATTTTGAAGAAACGCTGACAATAGATACATACTTACATAAAAAAAAATGAAATGAAAAATGAACTATATAATGAAGCTAACTTTTTTAGTCTGCTAACAAACGGCTTATTAGTTTGTTAAAGATAGTTTTTGTAAAGAAGATAAAAATATAAATAAAGTAGTTGAATGTACATTTATTTAAAAATTTTAAAAACTCCTGCTTGAAGAGTAAACTACTTATGGATTAGGTTTTTAAAAATAAATATAACAATTACGTTAAGTAATAAGGGAAACCTACAGCTGACGAATTACTAATTTCTGTAATTTTTTGAATTGAACACAGAAAAAAATGTGTACTTAAAAGTAGAACAATTTGTGCCTAGATTGTCTACAGGTACAAATTGTGTAAAAATTTAGCACAATTTGTGCTATAAAATAGTACAATTGCGCTAGAGATGACTGAATTTGTCTAAAATTAAGTACAATTGTACCTAATTTTTACCCAATTTGTACTTGTAGACAATCTAGGCACAAATTGTTCTACTTTTAAGTACACCTTTTTTTTCTGTGAAGATAAACCCAAAAAAAAAGAGACTAATATCTCGTCATTCTTTCTATGATGCCCAATGTTGGAAAAAATTTGCATTTAAAGTTAATTTATTATATTGTTTTGTAATATGCCTACCACTAATGAAAATTCCCTGGTATTTATCCAATTTATAATAATCTCAGCAATGAATGCAGAGGTACTTTTTTTTATTTAATTTTGATTTACTTTCATTTAATCCATAAGTGCACGCTAAGCGGCAATTTAACTGCATTTTGTAGAAACAATGAAATTTCCTACCAACCGTTTACTAATGACGAATGACACTTCAGGTATCATCCTTCTGAACTAATATGGCTAGGTCTTTTTGTGAGTCGGGGACGAGCAGTTCAAAGCAGACAAGCTATCAGTTTTATGAGTAATTTACGAATTTTTTCTGAACCTTTTGATTACTTTTTTTTGGACCATTTTTAATATATCGTTTGGTCATAATTAGTTATACATCAGGTAAAAATTAAAAATCCGTTAACTCGGCCAATTTGAAGAAAATCGATTTTGAAGAACGGAAATTTCCATTAATTTTGCATTGCATACATCGCGAGTAATATTTTATAACCCAACATAATATGCATTACGGTTATGCAACCAATGATGTTCTCATAAGAAATACATTGATAACCTTGATATGCAATTTTTTCTTCAAAATCGATTTTCTCCAAATTGGCTGAGTTAAGGGATTTTTAATTTTTACCTGATGGATAACTAATTATTACCAAACGATATATTAAAAATGGTGCAAATTGGTGAGAGCCAATGTTGGGTGGCCCCTTGTAAGTTTTATGTTATTCTAATGATTTTGGGTTCTATTATAAAGTAATAAATTCATAAATACGTAAGTAAATGCTTATAATGAATAAATAAAATTAAATGAAATAGTAACAAGTCATAAACAGTTTATTTATTATAAACTTAAAAAAATAACATATAAATGTTTTTTGTACTTTCAAAGCGCGTGTACTTAAGGGTTAAAGAATTTAATAGCTATGCTAGTTTATGTTTTTTAGGGTAGATACTTTTCAAAATAAACTAGGTTTAACTTTTAATTATTAAAGTAGTACTTGTAAAAAATACTGAAAAATTTCATTAGTCGGAGATCTACGATGGAATCTATTTAAAAATAATTATCTACGGCTTGGATATAGGTAACAGTAAATACAAGAAGTAAGCAGTGGTGTATCCAGAAAGGAGCCAGAAAGGGTGCAAGCTAGGATATGTTACACATTTGCGGCTTCTAGGGAAGTTCGAAATGAATTTAAACAAGAAGAATTTTATGAAACACAATGGTATTTAGAATTAACCTTCGTATAGAATTTTTAAAAGAAGGATCTAGTTTATCTGATATTTTAATATATTGTACATGCGTGGTTCAATATGTATTTTATTACTAACTGTAATATAGCTGGCTACCCATAGGAGTGTTTGTCATTCGTCACATACCGTGACGAATCCGCGAGAATCCTTTCTATAATCAAAAGAAAATAATATAGGTACTTTCTTTAAATGAAGCAACAATAGAACGTTCATCTTAAATAATTATACTGTTAATATAAAAACCTGCCGTTAGTTTATTTTTAACAGATGAAATTGACGTTCATCAAGTATAAAGGCTAAATGTGGGCGAGATTATTAGCGGATAAATAATATTAAAGTCCTGCTTCCTTGAATTTGAATAACGAGATACATAAATTTTTTGCAAGAATAATTTGTATATATCGGCTATTTCTTAAAATTCTGTTTAAAAGATATGCAATAGTCGAAGAGGTTAATTCGTAATTTAATTACTATTGGACGATCGGAGGATATATATTATACGGTAATAAGCGCAGAAAGCATAAGAGGCGCTACGAACGTAGAAGATTTGTTTCCGAGCAGGTCCAACATACCATCTGTATGTTTGTAATATATTAACACTACCACATTTTTGGTGTGTACAAAAAAATCACCCACTCAGTCGGAAAACTTTATTTCGCTATATTGTGTGTTTATTACATTGATGACACGCCGGAAGAGTGTGAGGGTATCCGCATAATCTTACACTGCACTCAACGTGTAAATATATATAATACTTACAATAAATAAGCGTTCCATTAAAATGGAAGATGTATTAGATTGGTAAGAGATTTTCAATTTTAATTCTATTGAACTTTTCTGAATCTTTAATAACCATGATGTTAATAAAGAAAGATTAAAAGAAAGAATTCGAAATGAAATGCGAGCTATTAGAGTACAATTGCAAAATATAATGGGAGAAACTTTAGCCAGGCTCTCATGCCAAGCAGTTAATGGAGAGCATTTGGAAAATTCAATTGAATCGCATTTTTAGATTTTTATTCTAACTTGATTTGTAACAAAAAATAGTTTGTCCAATTTAGTAAAAAAGAAATAATGTCGATTTCTTTCGTAAAGTTTTTTATGTTAAAAATCAACATTAATTTTGTAAAGTACGAATTTGATCTGTGCGAATCGTTCCGCATATTTTTGGAAAGTAACTCAATATCATCTATTATAAAAAGAAAAAGACGAGTTTTTCAATAAATCCAATATAACCTTACTTTTCCATTAATAAAATGACGATGCCCTTCCTTTGAAGATCTGAAGTTGAAAAAATTATTTTATTCCGAAATGCGTTGCTCACCAGTTGAAAACTGAACGTGTCTTTTTTTTAAATTACAAGATATAACAAGTTATAGTATACCCAGTTTAAAATAATAAGTTGATCATTTACGAGTAGGTAATGTTGTGTCAAAAATTCATCTCGTTATTTTGACATCGCTGGTCGCTGAGTATACTACATTATACAGGACCAATAACGTAAAATAAAACAAAATAAACAAAACTCACTCTACATTAAACCGATGGTAGTAAATTCAGATGTTTGGACTATTAAAACGCAAAATCAATTTTCTCTCTAAGGTTGACTTGTGTCTATCTAGTTTAAAATTTTAAACTGTAGATTAACCAATCACAATAGTCAAAATCCGAGTTTAAACCATAGTTACCGGTTAAACTTGGACTATACAAGTCACCCTAACTGTTGGTAGTAAATAGAAATTAATACATAATAAATAAATTAAATATTTTATTATTCGAAATTTAATTATTGGAATGGTTTTCTGTTGTTGCCGATAGACCGACCTTAGATCACAGCAATAGAGTAAAAAAATAACTGTTTGGCCTTTCCCGATAGCGGTTTTTCATTATAATATAGCTTACTGATGTCTGCTGATGTAAACCACATAGTTACCAGATGCTGCTCATTACAGACCGGGCATATCCAAATTGTTCTGTGGGCCAACTCATATTGACTATATTGAATTCATACATAATGAAAGACGTAATTATACAGATCTAAAAGTTTTAATATTTCATCAAAATCAAATTATTATAACGTTATAGTTAGGGTGGTATTTATTTTCGATTGATATTGAAGTTGTATATTATATATTTGATTATATCTGGTACGAGGTTTATGACCGTTTTGGGTGTGGCAAGTAAATTCTAAATTATTTTATAAATAATTATAAATTTTATTAACCTATAACTGAACTTTTAAATTGACTATAAGTTAAAGTAAACCTCTTGTATAAATTTAAATTTTGAATTCAAACTGATTTCATTAAATTCTTCCACACGTTCGTAATTTTTTTTCCTCGACTATAGTAAAAATTTTAAAGCCTTGCAGGGTAAGCATAGAAGTGCAAAAAGGAAATGTAATATTATATTCTAAATATCATATGTCTTCTAATGTATATAATATAATATATTACTCAATTTTCTTATTTTGTAGATTTCATGGTTACATAGTTGTTTTTTTTTCAAAATAATATATTTTATTTAATTAAATTACGTATATTTAGATTGACAATGTAACATCAAAAAATATATTTCCTTTCTTGGTTGGGATTCACATGTGACTTTCTTTTTACACATTATGTAATGCATATTTAATTTTATTTATTTATACAAAAATAAGCTTATTGTGTATAATAATAAAGAAATAGAAGCGAGCTATAAGTAATCATCGCCACGAAGATTTCAAATATAACTCCAACTAGTTTTTCTGGAATAACTCTTAAATGGTGAAAGATATAAAAAAAATATTAAAGCGGCCAAAAGTGTTCGATAAAAAGACGAATATTTTTGTTTTGTTTTTGAGTTATTATAGAAAAACTGGGACGAGTTATACTCAAACTTTCGTGGTTAGTCTTTGCTATGGAACTTTGGTGTTACGTTATCGTAACCTAACCAATCACGGCGGCTGCTTTGGTTGGATAACCAATAGTGGTGCTTTCTACCGTTCCGTAGCAAGGACTTGGTGTTTGTACTAGGTTTGTTCAACTAACCAAGAAACCGTAATGTATGTTAGACGGTTTCTCGGCTGGCTAAAACAAATCTAAAACATAAATAATTTTATAACGAGTTTGAATCAAATTTGAGCATTTCGTATTTCGTATCTGTACTCCCTAAAGCAAAATAAATTATTCATGTGTTTTTGATTAATTATTGTTTTTAATAATTTTTAATAATAGTAAACAATTAACTAGTTACATCTCTATAAACAATTATTGTAAATTTAAAAAAAATTGTAGTAAATAAAACCTATTTATAAAATAGGTTTGATTAACGGTTTTTAATAATTTTAGATTTTTTGTTTCAGTTACGATAAACAAGATCAAGTGTGGCTCGGTTACACTTTGAATGCGGGCGCAACTGATCCTTCTGGTCTATCCTGGAATGCACAAGTGTAGGTACAAGTATTATAAAAAATATATTTCTAATACTTACAAACTTTTTTGATTAATCATTTTTATTCTTTACATAATTTAATAACAATGGTAACCGTTCACATATTTGTGTGTAGTCGTGTAGTCTAATAATAATATTATTATTAATAATCATTTCAACGGTATTTTTTTCTTAATCAAGTATCTATCACCAATTTGTAAAATTTAGATTACGCTCTCATTTAGTAGTTTAGTTTATTTATTGTATTTTTTGAATTAGTTTTGTGTTTAAAATTTTGCCGGTAGGTGACGCATGTATTGGTGTCGGCCTCTTTGATGCATGAAAAATGCTTATACAAACAAGATGACAGCACTCGGTAGTTGTGATGTTTCTCACTTCCGAGTGAAGCCTTCATCGATCGGTATTTTGGCATAATATAAAATTAATATGGAAGCTTGTTGATTGATTCATTATTTTATCGTATATTATAGTAATATTAATACTTAATGATGTATTGATTCAGTTGATGCGCAGTCGCTGCATTATTTGTTAAAATTTAACAATACCTACTACATATATTGCTTTTTTGGACAAAATGGTTTTAAATACTAATTGCTCAGTTATGTACCTTAATATATAAATATATATAGTAATTTGACTATAGATTATTATGGAGCAAGTCTAATATCTTTCCTGTTTCATTTTAAATTCGCATAATCTTAATAGAATAAGGTACACGATGGTACCGCGCGTGGATATTATCATACTTCACTGATGCAGTTGTCAAAAGTTAAGCTACAAACACGCCAAGTTCACATTATCATGGTAGTGAATACCTGTTTTATAAGTAATTTCAAGTTTTTTGCCAAGTTTATACTAAATAATTGCTTGATTTTTATGTTTAAATAAAATTTAAATCGATCTTCTATCCTTAGTCTCAGGTGATTGTAGTTATGGCAATTTGACCACTCCCCATCGGCCTCTTATGCTATTTGATTATTATGCAATTATCGAAAAGAGAGATTGTGTCAGAGTTTCGTACCATATTTCGACAAGATTCAATGTCGGCACATATTATCATTTACAAAAAAAGCAAAAATGTACAAATGCGCTATTCACTAAAACAGAAAATCCAATCAGAACTTCTAAACTATACACACTTAATTCTAAAATTTGGGTGAGTATTCAGTTTCGAATCAATCTAGTCTTTTGAGTCTAGAAGACTTTAAGTCCGTGATCCCCAAATTCAGTACTAAGCACAGATAATTCAATTAACTACAGATGCTCATTATGTTTTTTGTTCCTGTGAAAAGGAACCATCTACCTGAGTGGAAAAATTAATTTAATATTGGGGTTAGCTATTTGTGGTAAATTATCCGTAATAGTAGTTTCCTTTAGTATAACTGTCAGCGCTGTAGCTAGACATTGGTCATGGGCGGGGGGGAGATACAACAATAATAATAATAATACTTTAAAATTACTTGGGGGCGGCGTTTATACTGGTTACTGTAAAAGTACATAAGAAATTTTCAAATTTGGGTACGTCATCTAGGACCATATTTTGTATCGCCTGTTTTTTTATTAATATTATCAACCCATCTCTCTAATGGTCTAATGTGTAAACTTTCCATATAGTAATTCAAATTCAAATTTTTTTTCGATTTTATTCGTGTTATATAATTTTTGCTTGAAACAATCACTGTTTCTTAAATTCACTCATAAACTTAAATTACTAACCTATCGGTTATTGATATTAAATTATTAATTATTGTAGATTACAATTTGACGCATACTTCAGGAATTAAACATTCAAAATAAATGAAATAAATCTTTAAATCATCCAGATCCTATTAATTTTATGAAATGACTTTATTATCAAACCATTACTCCCACATCTAGTGGGGTACATTACTAAATAAATTGCAAAAACGAACAAGTAATTATGATTATAAGTTATAACATACCATAGCAGTTTTAAAATACATCTTGTTTTATAACCAATAATAATTTATCGTGAATTCGGCAAGCCACTAATAATAAATGAATGCCTTAGTAAACTTCTTTAATAATTCGTCCTTTTTATCTTATTTGTTTACCTCCCAAGCCAAATACAAATATAATTTATATTTATTTATCCATTTAATTTATAATTTAAGACAATTGTTTTCCAACACAAGTTGTAGTTTTTAAAAACCATTTATTTTGTATATTTGTTAATACAAATTACTTGCAATGGTATCCGGTTTTTCTAGTCTGTGTCCGTTGCGCGTTAAAAATGTGTATTGGACATATTATGGATCTCTATAGCTTGAGGTGGATTCCAAACCACGGAACTAGACAATTTTTACATCGTCAAAAAATGTTACCTAGGGTTAGCAGGTATATCATTAGTGACTGTAATATAAAAAGGACAACGATCTAACCGCTCCTGGCCATCCATTCTTCCAATAAAATAAATGATATTGAAATGTAAATATAGAAAATGTAGGAAGCAGTAACAAATTAAATTATTACTTTCTCTTTTATCTGTGATCAAGAAAGGAATGGTAATAAGCTTTATACGCCGTTATTAGCTTTCTGAGAAGAGTAGAAATATTCTGTATGATAAAATTATCAATGACTAAATAGAAAATGCTGTACTAGTTTACTTATTTATATTTTAGTTCAACGATTTCAAAGCAATAATGTGCACATTTTGATTCAAAATAGGTGTACTTCTAAAAATAAAAATTTTATTTTGTGTTTACAGAACAGAATATTATGCTCATAGTTCTGCCGTGTTAATTCTAAAGGGCGTATCTGCTTTTTTTGTCGTCTTGTGTTTCTGATGACCAACGCTTCCCTGCATGTAAATCTATCATTTCTTTATGATTAGAAGGTGTAACTGTGTATAGAAATGGTAGAATACATCATTCAAACCATGTGTTGGCACACGGAAATTTATAAAACACGATTTCCCAACAATTAGCGTTTTGCAGATACGCCCTTTAGAATTAACACGGCAGAGTTGTGGATATTAAATTGACTAAATATATAAAAGTCGCATTGTTCGATACCGAACATAGCAAACTTACTCTGAACTTTTATTATGAAAGCGAAATGCTTTCCTTGTCCTCTAGAACTTTTTTAAAATTTAATGTCACTGTCAATGAACGTTGGGTGGAGCGGGGGGGGGAGATCAATCTCAAAATAAAAAAAAATTGTTTGCTAAATTTTCCTTAGTGCCACTGTTTAGGACGGACATGTATGCTTTAAATAAAGCGGCGTTCACATAGATATTAGCATCTTGCCTTGTTTCGGCAGCAGCTGCCCATGTGGCACCCAATGTTGGCGCAATATTGGACCAATATTTGGTAAATATCGGCAGATAATATTGGTTATCAATATTAGTGCAATATTGCACCAAGCTCCAGCCAACATTAGTCCAATATTGATTTTTTATATCAAAATTCTAAGAAAGAAAATTCTATTATATTCTAGAGCCAATCTTATGGAAGTATTTTTTTTATCCTTTTCTATAGCCAAAATGTGCTGTGAACGTTGTTTAACACAGCAAACACAAAAAACAAAGTTTTAAACAAAATTCGGAAGTAAAGTAGAGGAGCCACTTAGAAGCGGAGCAAAGTAAAAATGTTGTAAAAAAAGTAAAAACTTGCAAAATTCGTTTTTCTTTCAAAAATTTCGATATAAATGGCAAAAAATACATTATTTACTATGGTCAAATTTCACCTAAAGTCGAGTATGACTCATTTAAACAATTATATGCATCAAAATGTACAAATCGTACGTCTTAGAGTTCATTAAATTAAGAGATATAACCTCACAATAACTCTTCAAGAAATTAAAGATTACCGACGATATATTATTTTTATTATTTAGTTTTTGAAATACTTGCTACTCGTAGGGTGATGGATATTGGATCAAAGGGTCTAGCATTAACTAGCACTACCAACTTATAATTCGGTCTTACGGGTTTATCCCGATTGTAATAAATAGTTTAATCGTAAATTGAATAGAATATTTAACGAATCGTATCCCAAAATTTTTATTCATTTGCCTTTCCAGTAATTACGAAAACTTTATTTTAAATTGCTGTACTGAAAAATTCCAAAAGCAGACATCCATATTCGCCTAAGCGCTTGTATAGTGTGAATTTTGCTAAGAGACATTAATTTTTTATAATTTTAATGTGCAATTTAATCATACAACTATAATTTGTTTAATTAATTAAGATACGATTTCATTGTTTTAAATTTTCTGGTCATTTTTCTAAATTTTATTATTTCGTTAATATTTTATCAGTAGATAAAAAGTAATTTTTTTGCTTAAATATTTTCGGAATGCCAAAACTGCAAGTTGATTTTGCAGAATTTTCATTTCGTACTTTATGCAATAATTTTAGAGATTGCGTCTTCTTGTTGATATTCAGTCAGTCAAAATTAGCAAGGATAATTTTTATGCTCATCATAGCATGTGTAGTAAATTAACATCTGTTATCCACATTAGATTATTATAATGAGATAGTATCCCGGTATAGATACATTCCAATGAGGACTTCAATAAAAAGCAATACAGTAATAGTAATACAATATGTGTATACTGGCTGACAAGCCTACATGCAAACATGGAAAATGCTAAATTAGTTTCTTAAGATTCCTGCTTACAATTGTAATGGATAAGAATGAAATCGTTATCAATCGAAAGAGATTTTTTCCTCGTCTGAAGACACCCAATACTTGATCGCTTTTAAAAACAGATTATGTTTTGTCTCGAAAACACAATAATTGCTTACAATTATTTTGACAAAACAAATTACGAAATTTAATTTACAGTTGCTTGTTTTTACTAGGCAACTCATATTCAAAATTATAGTAAAATTTTATCCAGTATTTGGCATTGTCTGCATATAAAGAAGAAAAACTCATTCAGTTCATACAATTTTTATTTCTTTCATTAGAATGGAAAATAAAAATCTTAAGAGGGGCATTTTTTTCAGGGCCCTTTTAATTCAATCAATAGATGGCGCCTACTTAAATATTTTTATAAAATAAGAAGAAGCTTTTGTATTTAAAATATAGCAAATTCGTTGAGATAATACTATTCTATAAATAATATTCTTGGTCTTAAGCTATTTTGGGTTCGTAATATTTATTTATAAAAACACAATTCATGATTAAAGTTTAATTATCTTTTTTTGTAAGTGAGTGTGTTTTGACATACTCAATACGAACTCAAAATAGCTTAAGATCAAGAATATTGTTTATAGAATAGTATTATCTCAACGAATTTGCTATATTTTAAATATAGCAAATTTCTCTTATTTTATAAAAATATTTAAGTAGGCGCCATCTGTTGATTAAATTAAAAGAGCCCTGAAAAAAATGCCCTTCTTAAAAATACTTATTTATCACGTTATTTTTTTTTTTTAAATTGAGTGGAGTCTTGAGAATATAGGAAATTAAAAATTATTATGTTTGGAGTTTGGAAAATGTCGAATAGTATCTCTGTGGTATAAAGGTTACAGGCCTGAAATGGTAAATCTAGTGTTTTGTACAGGCCATTTGTTTGGCATACAACTTGTTCTGAAAATTATATGTAGGTAATTAATGTATTAAATGAAATGTAATTTTTTAAGTGAATTAATTATATTTTAAAATTTTATGATATTAAAGGAGATACATTTTATCTTTTGTGTAGATCACATGCATGAGATTCCTTCTTCAAATCATTTTAAACAGAAATCTTGCTAATACAAAATATCTCAACAAAATTTTATTATTTTTAACACTAATTAGTACATTTGATCATTCAAAATTGTGTGCAAAAAAATTGGCCGGGAAAATGTACGAACTGAAGTCCAACGATTTACCATTCCAAGCTTTTAACCTCTGCACCACGGTGACAACAAAGATTATAGTAACGCAGTTAAACCACTTATTTATTTTCCAAATTTTCAAAATTCTACGGTATGGTCAACATTTCAAAAAATCTTTGTGAATGAGAGATACACAAACTATGTGAAATATAAAGAGTGGCACAATTTTATCGTTTCCTAAAAGATCTAACATATATACATATTTGGTTTAAGACCACATAAATGTTCCAGTAAACAAAATAATAGTTTAGTTTCGACGTCAATACGACAATATATCAATAAAAATGTATCATCCTGTCTCGCGTGGAACTGAATATCCCGTGGAACGAATAATTTTATCTTGTCCCGCATTCTTCTCTAGGATACCATCGACGTACATGAATGGATTAACAAAATTCCCGCTACCGACCGCTCACTCACTGACCACAAAAATTTACTTTTAAAAAGACCACAGTTTAACAAATAATGTAAGCTCTGATAGGTTTAGAAAAGTAAGAAGTTAAGTTATTTGTTATCTTATTTCTTTTTTTAGAATAAATATGTGGTTGATATGCAATTCATAAGAATCGACAACGATCTTTAGTGCGCACGTTTGCCAATACGATGGTCGCTGTTTTCATTGGATTTGGCCTATTTCCTGTATATATTTTTTTTATTTCTAACTCCATTTATCATCTATTGTTGTGTTGGTGATCGTTTTTAGAGACACCTTATTAATAATTTACAATAATAATAAATGTGACTTGAAATTTAAATATAATATTATTACTTTTCAAAGTTTGTCTGTTCAACTTATTTTATAACAATCCGAAAAGTTCACGAATTACTCCCATAATTTTCACCGTGTGTATTTTATCGAAGTTGAGATAAGCGAGAAAAATAGTTCCCTACTTACAATACTTCTTATTCTGCAATGACGTTTGAAAAATTATTATAACAAACAGAGGAGTTCTAGACCATAAAATTTATTACTACTCTAAAGATCATTTGAACCTTCTTGCTTTTTAAATCGTATTGAACTTTGGGATCCTGAGAACCAAAACTGTAGAATAGTATTTTCAAAACTTGCAGTAACTAAAGGGGGAGTAACAAATTTTAAAAATGTAAATTTATAAAAAAGCATTGAGCCAATTAAAATGTTATATTTGTGTTTTATCCAATTATATTTATTTTTTATTTGCCATTTATTTCTAACCAAAGCTGGAAGGCCTCCAGAGATATCGAAGGGTATTTTTGATTTAAATTTGACGAAAAAAAAGTAAGATTTACCCCTTCTTAGGGGTAAGACTAAACTTTAAACACTAAACTAAACACTAAACTTTGTTGTACCTTTGCCGAGTTGGAAGACCCTAAGGGATATTATCATGGGCGTTCATTTCCCCCCCCCCTGGCTCTTGGCTACTTAAATTTTTTTTAGACATTTAATATTTCACCAGCCCAAGTTTTTAAAATTTTCTAAAACTTGCGGTTTTAAATGATTAAAATTCTTTTATAATAATTTTTTTTTTCGATTTTACTCTCCCCCCTCTCCTGAAAAGTTACCACTGAAAATGGTCTTATGGACGCCCATGGATATTATTAGCTAATAAAGCGTTAGTCAAAACGGCTCGGAGCCGTCTCGAAGCGGAGGAGGCGTAGAGTCGATTTTGACAACGCAACTGTGTCCGATTATGATCAATCATCGATAAATCAATTTAAAACCTTAAATTAAATTCACACGTTTGATGAAGTTTTTTTTAGTTTTCAATAGTTTTAGGAGCGACTCCTTGTATTATATCTTGTTTTATTTACAGTAAAAAAACATTACGGTAAGCCTTGCAATCTTACTGGTAAGTCGTTTACTTAAAGGGATTGATTATTTTTATCGGTGCAATCGTGTAATCCACATGTGACAATCGGTGTAATCCACATCTGACCATCGGTGCAGTTTACATATGTCCAGTGATTTTGATTGAATTTTAAGCACATTCTTTAGGGGTTTTTAATTTTAATCCTTTTAATTGAATTTGAAGTTACGGGATTTTAAAATGCTTTTTGTATGGTAACAGTTAAAATAAAGAAGATCTTTAAAAGTTAAATTATCAAAATTAATTTTTTGAATTTTAATGTTGTATCTCGTGTATCTGGTTGATAACTATTTCATAGGTAAGAATTTATTTTTATTTTTGATATTATTTTGCAAATAGGTCTTCATCGTTAATACTAAATATTTGTAGTCCGTTTTTATTTCGATTTTTGTATTTCTACACTAAACTTTGTTGTACTGAAATTTATAGCAATTTCTACTACAATATTAGTATGAATTACTTCAATTTGAAGTTGCAATAGTAGTAAGCACAAATTTATAGTGATTTGCAATAAAATTTTATTGCCAATTTTTGTAGTAGAAACTGCTATACAAATTTTTATACGAATTATAGTATTTTCAATAGTTAATCAGTAGGTACATAATTATCTCTATAAATTTACTATTTCTTTTCTTACTTATACTTGAAGCTTTCCTGTTGAACAGTTTTTACGTAACAGTACGTAATATCTATGTAAAATATACATAGTGACCGTGTTTGCTTTGGCGCTACCAAAACTTTACGTTAAAAACGTGCAAAATTTGCGTTCATTTTGTGCAAAAAAAAGCCCGATTTCATGTTTTCCAAAGCGAACTACGCTTCTGCGCTGTTTAAAATTTAAATTTGCTGAACGTTTGAGACCTAACCTAACTTATTATATTAAAAATCAACTTTTGAACTGAAATCAAAACATTTTATATTTTACAAATATAAATAATAAATTTATTATTCTTACTTTAAATAGTCTTGCTGTTACTCTTGTTTTATTTCATTTTTAATAATTAGCATCTTAGATCATCTATACAATCATCTATTGTATATATGATCGAAGATTAGCATTATTATGAGTAACGTAGCGCATTCAATGATAATGAAAGAAATTCAGAAAACACATTTTTATTTTTTCAAAAGTTAATGAGGAATATTATTTATTTCACTTTAAGACACTGAAATACTGGTCCTCTAAGGTAATCTCAACTGAATTTTTAATTTGTGTCATCACGTGGTGAATTTGTAAAAAATAAAGCAAACCAAAGCTTTTGGAAGCGAGTGGCAGTGCCAAAGCGAACTTAAGAAACGTGTTTGGTAACGCTTCGAAGAGAAAGTAGGGCTAAATCGAACACTGACATTTTGTAATATATTCGCGTTTTACATTAACAAAACGCCACCATGCGGAATAATTTTAAACTCGTTTGTAACGTATAGTAAGTACCAACGTAAACACCACAAACAAACATTTTCTTTTGTTTACATTAACAAAACGCCACCACACAGAATAATTGGAACTGCTGAAAGACGTAATGTTGTTATTGACAGTGGCGCCACCAACGGTAATGTAAAACGCGAATAGCATAGAGTTAACGCAATCTAAAGTTGGAACAGCGGAACAAATGTGCAGATACGAAAATTCGTCTGGTCGGTTTACACGACCGCACCGGCACGTTCTTTCACCATCTCAACCTAAGATAAGAAAGAGTAATATAGATTGTCGACTCTATTGTCTATAAGGTGGTCGCTTTATTAGTTAGTACCAGGGTCACCAGGTGGTGCTGTATTTTATGTTGCTATTAAATTTAAACTTTCAAATTTACAAAGATGCCGGTGTAAATGACGTAACCGCCCGAGGAGGTGAATTAGGTGAACGGGCTAAAGAGAGGACTCTAGTTTGGCGGGGCTAGGTTCGATCCCCAACCCGGCCACAAAATTTATCCGACTTCGTGGTTCGGATTCCACGTAAAGCTGTAGGTCCCACAGGTTAACACAGCCAGGACTTAGCTTCGCGCTAATTTTCAGAGGTACGCTTCAATAAAAATCATCCGACGTAACGTAACAATTAATTTAAAATCACAAGTAAAAAATTTTACATTTGAATTCCCGCCGATTTTATGGCACGATAGCAGCGATTTGTGCGCCTGGTGACCCTGGTATGAATTAATACTTCGGCACAAAAATAGGTGGGGAGTCGGCCATCTATTACTACTTTTTTATCTATGATCTCAACTCAAAGTACTCAAAAGTAAAAATTCTGTCTTTGGGTTTCATCGGCTGTTGCCACTTTTTCAATCTTACCTTCACCCCTATGATCTCAACTGCGCAGAAATTTGTCCACGACGTGACTTTCTAACTTTGTTATCTCTACACATACAAACAATATTGCCAATCATCCAATACAATAGTACTCATCAACGTTGCCAAAATTTCAGATTTTTCCCTATATCTGTTCGTAACGTTTTCTTGCAATTATAATTGGTCGTTTGTTTAATACCAACTAAAGATAAGTTGACGCGCTTCCAATTTCCTTGGAACCAACTCGAAACGAGATTTTCCCACAAAATATTCGACTTAACCAAGTTTTTATTTCTGACGCCATTCATGTTATGCGGCCATGCTTTTATGTTCGATCTAAAAATTATATATATCGGGATTAAAAGCATTACCGATATAAAAATTTACGTGTGGTGCATTGCTCAATGTGTGCGGCGGAATGCCAAACATCACGCACTTATGCCAGCTAGTGGCTTGATTTTATGATATGTTTCTCTTGTCCAAATTGTAACTGATTTTCATTCGCAAATTGAGAAATACATGTTTTATATTTTGTATCAGGATACATAGGTAACCATTTTTATTATTACTGAATTAGCGCCTTCAAATTTGTGAATGCAAACTTCGCCCCCGCAGATTATTATCTTATATCTAGTATAATCTTGAAAATGTATTCATCAGCCTATCTACATTTGATTTTATTTTAAATTATGTGCATATAATGAAGTTTCAGAACAGGATTATCATTAATGATAAGGAATAGCAAAACTTTTATTACTTTTAATCTAAACACAATTAGTAACTAAATAAAGAAGTTGATATACGCCAAAATTGTACTTTAAACTTGATTATCTTGGTATATGGTGATTGGTAACTAGGAAAAGTCACAAAAACTTATAACTGCCTAGGTTTTCATCTCAAAGTTTACACATTACGAAGTGCAACAAATTTAAATGTTTTAGAGCGGAAAGCTTAAACGACTATAAACAAGTAGTCGAAAGTCACGCAATTTACCATCAAAATAAAAACTACAATTACAAAATAATAATATTTGTAGTTCACGCAGTGGATTCGAGAAAATTGGATATTCTTTAGATTACAAACTCGATGCGTTCGTGCGTTTGCTTTCCTTCGATTTTTTGTGTTTATTTGGGGGTTTTCTATGCGGAATTTAATTATTTTTTAATAATCACGTTTAGCATTGTTGGAGATTTACACTACTTGTCTTACTTATCCTTATCTCAGATGGTTGTTGGATACCGACGATAACTGTTAATGCAAATTGTGATTTATAATATAATATTGATGTAGTATATTAATGATATTCAAAAATAATTATTATTAGAATGCATATGGATGGATGCCTTCCACAAGCTCTTATTATTTGCGGTTGTGTTGTAGTGTACTATGTATTTCTTGACGACGGACGGTGGGAGTGAAGATTCTAACCTTGAACTGCGATGCATTGGCCTCGTACGTCTACTTGCCGGTATATTCTTTGTTTATAGTTTATTTATATCAGCTGGCGTTCTTTCTTCTTGTCGTATGTTTCTCGTCTTATAATTTGAGCAATTTATTTACTGTCATCGGTGTGCGTACATATGTGCGATTTGTGATTGCGCTATATAATATTATGTAAATAAGAAATAGGTACAACGAGAATAAGCGAAAATAGAGAGCTTAGTGTGGTGGGTCGGGTAGAGCCGCAGCCGGCTGCCTGCCTGGTTGAAGGGCTGGCGAAGTGGCGAGTCACACAGCTGCAGTCAGTCGTTTACCAACCGGCGAGGGTGAATTCGCATTCTAGTTGTTATTATTGCATCTTGTTTTAGTTATTATTTATTTTCATCATGCTATTTGAAAATCCACCTAAAATTTTTTCCTACAACATACCACCACCGGTAATGTTACCTATACCAACTGTAGGAACAACAGGGTAAGTTATATTTTATGCAATTCTAATTTTACGAGCGTTATTTTAAGGGCTATTTTTGTCAGCTGCAGCCGGTGTATATACAAAATACAACTGTTCGTTGATGTATGCTGCATGCATGATTATTTTGTTTACTTTTTTATTTATTGTTAATTTAGCGTATGTACATTAATATTAACTGTCGCAAGTATTAGATTTCATTATTTATTTGTCTTTATTATATGTACATAACCAACGTTGATACTTTAGCAATGCTAAAACTTTCAAGTTCGTAACTCATGCATCTGCAAAAACCATTGTTATGTGCAGACTGTACCCGAACCGTTTCTCTAATCCAGATACCCAACCTTCTGTGCTCCAGCAAAAGTTGTATTATGTCTTTTAGTTTACCTGCTTTACAATCTACCTATACCTTTACCATCTTACCTACCCAGTATTATTTTTCTGTATTTATGCACGTTACCTTGGACTGGACGAAAAATAATTTTAAACTTGATATCCTTCTTGTTCATACCTATGAGCATTTATACATACGACATATTTAAATGTTGCACTCTTTTTATGTAGATTATATTATTGGTATTGTATATTTTAATAGCTGTTGTTGCTTTAGAATTAGAAAATCGTTAATTTTTTGTCTTAATTTATTCCCACTACTATATTGCGTATTATATTATCATTTTATGGTATTGGTTCATTTTGTCTTCTTTCAATGGAATCGCAATCTACTTCTACACTTACGGTAACTTAAAAAGAAATAGGGTCAATTTTCACCCTTGTCTCTTGCAGGCAACTCGTAATAATTCTTTGTTTGTAAAATCTGGTTTATTTCAAGATGCTTTTGTGTAATAGATTCTTGCGTGTTTTATGAAAAAATTCAAAGTCGTTATCAATGGTAATTTGGGGCAACTTTATCAACATTATTTTGCAGTTATGAAAATTGAGGTTTTTGTGTTCAATTTACATTATATTTGTTTATTTAAAAATACACATTTCTTTTTTTTTCTTTTTCATAAAATCAGTGTGATTATGTGAATTTTTGAGCACTTACCGTATAATGGGCATTGTTTAACTCCTTCAGCTGTTTTTAATTCTTTGTTACAGATTATACTAACCATACAAACAGTGGCGGCGGCTCTGTTATGTGACTACCCAAACTAGCAATAAATTATTCGAAAAAGTAAATAGTTAAAATTTTATTTATCAGCTTCTATTTAAAATTACTTATAAAATTTTTTAAATTAGAATATGACAAATTAAAACCACTTTTGATTTATATAAACCCTCTCTTGTATCCTGGTTTCTATTAGTTTACAGAATCGAGCTGCTACTGTATCTTTTAAATAACTTAAATTTCAAGTGGTGCTTTTCAAAAGTGGTTTACTGCTTACATCCAAATTTTGAATTCTGTTCCACTGCACTTAACCCTCGTAAATTAAAATCTACTAGTTGGCCTGCCCACCTTCAAGTACATCCAGTTAAATTGCTTTCTATAGGAATGTGTGTTTCATTTTAACTATAATACCTAACAACATAGTAAGTGCTGAAACGTGCGCCTATCTAGCTAGTTTACACACCGGATTTGAGAACGTCAAAACATTTTATTTGTATCGGAAGATTTATTAAAACACTTGTTTTGATAAAGCCCAATGAACCATCTTCAAGTTTTTTTAGCATGAATTGTTTTTATTAAATTATCGATTGGTTTTCCTCGAGAGTAACTAACTTCATAACCTTGTCTCTATTATTACGTTTTGTATTGTATATTCAATTCATTATCTCTTTGTCTTGGTTTGCTATTCGAGGTATTTTATTTATTTGCTAACTTGATCATGGTGGGACAAATATTATCGCGGTTTTTGTTTTTATTCTGCATATTTAGTTTATTTAATCTGTAATATATCTTGAAGTGTTTTTACATAACACAATAATATAGTCACAATAATCTCAGCTATGTATTATGTAAACTTTTGAGATAAGTTTTTGGTATATTCTGAGACATCGTTTCTCAATGTGGAGGTCGCCATGAGGTACAAGAGGGGGGGGGGGGTATCAATCAAATGTAAGGGTAAATATGTCCAATTTTTTTGGCTTCTTAAGGGAAAGGTGCCACACATCTTCTGTTGCTGTTATTTTACGGGATGTTTTTCAGTATCCTTCACAGACCTACTCATAATTAAATCGCATATTTCTTAAATCGCACATCTCCATTTCATGTAGTTTTGAGATAATAAAAAAAACTAACTTTTTGTATTAGTTTTTGTACGGAACATAGCTTTGGCTATACAGAATCACTTCGTAATATGTAACTCAATTTACACCAAAAGTGGATATGTGTGGTTTCTGAAATAAACGATTCAATTGGAACAGTTGGAACAGACTTGGTGTCCAACATCCTTTGTAAAATGGAAAAAGCCGACACAAGCACGTGTGTGGTCGTGTCGGCTTTTTCGAATTTCAAAGGATGTTGCATACTAAGTCTCATACCAGGTTGATCGTTTGTAGGCCCTTTTATAGGGCCCACAGACACTCAACTTGGTATCCAAGCAAATCTTGCAACCACTTTGAAGTATCGAAAAAGCCGACACGAGCACGTGTGTGGTCGTGTCGGCTTTTTCGGCATTTTTCAAAGTGGTTGCATACTAAGTTGAGTATCTGTAGGCTCTTTAATAGTAATCGATTTCATTCCCGCAGACCCAGTAGACAAAAATGCAAACGGTACAATTGTCACTAATAAAAACTGCTGGATTGTAACTCGTCTGTATTTATCCGTAAATGTAAAATTGTTTTTCGTGAATGATTTAACGACTTTATGCTCCTAAATTGAATTTGTGCTTGTTCAACAAGATTTATAACAACAATGCTAATAACTAAAATCAAGATCAAATGATGTTTGTTTTAATTTAAATTTACCATAAACTACAAATTTCTCAATTTTCTATAAGTTCCATACTTGCCGATCTTATATTTATGATTGTATTCGGTCAGTATTCATTGTATGCATATAAAATATTGTATGACTATTTTGGCAAAAGCAATGTTTAAAATAAAAACCCAAACTTGCAACTGCGTCTTCTGTTATGGTACCTCCATACAAAATAATTAATTGCTCATTGCTCAAACTAACCAATCAACATCCCTAATATTCAAATGGACTATACTTGTGCAGGGACGGCTTCCATACACTACAGCCATTTGGAAATACAACCGTTCACCACGACATCACGAATAAAAATGACGTAGTCCCGTCACAACGAAAATCAACTTACGCCACTCGGACCTAAAGAGATTTTACGTCCTTGTGACGAAAACGACTAGATTTCATTTTTAGATATAGTAATCGTCACTTTATTTCCACGTTTTAAAGACCTGAAAGCGATAGCAAAGTAGGAAGGGACCGTCTTAAAATTATAAAATTTGTTTTTTAATTCAAAATTTGCGATATAAAAGACAAAAATAGTATATAATACACTACGGCAGCAAAGTTAACTTTTCATAGTTTGATTCGCTCTGAAAAGTGTCACTTTGTTTCATAATGTACTACTCGGTCAAAGGGGCCAAATTTTGGCTATACTTAATAATTATTTGATAACGTTACAGTTTTTCTGAAACTAACATGGTACACGGTACGACTTGGTGTAGTCTGTACTCTGTTTTTATATTATTATTTTATTCTTTTAACACGGTGCATTTCTTCCGTTTCTCGTTGATAGCTACAGCAATTAGAGGTTAGAAAGTTGTTTTCTTTTGCTTCAGGTATACCAACCACAAACATTTTAAAATTAAAATGTTTATTTACTCTCGATTAAGCTCAAGATAAATCGACGTTTTTTCGTCATTATTAACCCAAATGGAGATTTAACCGCGCATTGAAGAAACGGCTTTAAAATTTTCAATTTATAGTTGCTAAATTCCTTTTAATTGTAAAAAGATTTCTTTAGAGAATCCATATTTAATTTATATAATTCGTTCAACTTGGTATTGCCCGAAAGCTAACCCGAAACTTTTTAGTACAGACATTGCTTTTCGGTCATAAATGTAAGGAAGGATACATTGCTATCTCCGATTGAACTGAATAGAATCGATTCCGTCAGACTTGTAACACTTCATTTTTCAAAACAATAAATCATAATATTCTTTGTAATTTTTTAAATGCAATTTTTTCAATGCTCGATTAAATTCCATTAAGTTTAATGGAGGTACAATGAACGGTACTAATTTATATTTCAATTATTGATAAGATAACTTACAAGTTATAGAACTTTTACAGATTTTATAGAAAATTTAATCAATTAAGCAAGATGCAGTCCTCGATAATCTGATAATTAGTTGGACACTCAATTTTCCAATTTTCGCGAACTACATGTTTTATATATGTTACTTTTTCGTTGTCAGACAATATTTAAGCCGATTAAGACTTTCAGTTCCCTAATAAGAATAATAAACGCAATGAATTATGAAATACGGCTATTCAAAAATAACTGAGGTTGGGAAAATTAAACCAATGACTTTTTAACCCTAGATCATTTTAAACAAATGGCTAATTCTTCTATTGAGCATAAATAGTAAGTTTTAAATTGTTTATTGAAAGGTTTTTGCTATTATTTACGTTGAGCAAATTTTTTTCAATCTCGATGGGGTCTATGGTGGAGTTACCAAAAATAACAGTTACCTTTTGTGTTATCAACTTCATTTCAATAGCAGTGGCGTAACTGGCGCCAAGCTAACCCCTAGTATCAACAGGGTCGCTAGCGGCGCTACAATGTTAAATTGAAACGCCTATTATCCACGTGGAAAATTTTATTATAAAAGGTATTCGTGAAGAGTTTTGCGTTCTGCACCAAGACGTCTCGCAGGACGTATGCGATCGCTGTACTAAGGTATACACTCAACGGATCTACATGTGCCAACTTTTTGCTTACCTAAAGGGATTTAAAATAAGTTCAATATTTCTTTGATTTCAGAGGAGGAATTTATAATTTTTTTTACCAGTTCTTAGTTCTTACGTGGTCTTTTTGATTTCTGGCCACCGATTTTATTTCGTTCACTGAAGATGTCCGTGGAATTTCAGTATAATATTAGGTACTTATTATTAAAATTTTGAAAGTTTTGAATGATAATAATTTCAACACTACCTATGTACATTTATTTTCTCATTAGTTAAAATGTTTCAATATGAAACTTGTTCAATGCTTCTTCCCAATTTGCTGATAATATCAGGTTATAATAAATAAATTTGTATTATTATTTGAAGTTAGTACATTTTAAGCGGATTCTGCTAATATTATGATTAGTAACTTTTTTACAATAATATTACAGTATAGCTATTTATGTAACAAGTTGGGAAACTGATTATTTTGTGTAACGTGTTTGCTTATGTTGTGACGAGCTTAGTAATAGCGTTAGCGCAGCGAATTTTCACAAAATCACGCAAGTGGCATTTCCTGACATGGTTATACATTTTTATTTGTTTGGTCATTCATTGCTTACTTTGATTGATTATGGAAATGTTTTACTTTTTGTTTTCTTCCCACAACCTAAATAATGCAAATTAAATAGGAATTCGAAAATATAAAGTTACATATAAATTTTATTTTATTTAAATTAAATAAACTTTTTAATGAAATGAATTTTATTTAATTTTAACCTAGTTGAAAAGCAAGCATTTCTTTAAATTACAGAAACTTGCTATAAATATTTTATATCTCATTAGTTTACTTAGCTTCAGGAATAAAAAATATGGCTTTATAAAGGAGGTATAATCGTTTATAGGTACATCGTAAACAAAAAGTAGTTTTTACAGTAGGTACTAAAACAATTCAGAAGTTTTAATTTATTGTAACAGTATTTGATATTTATTCCGTTTTTTTTTTGCAGTAAATTGGTACATTTCTTTTACTTAATTTTATTTTCCTTTAATTCTTGAATTTAAGAAACGAAACACTATTATTTGTTTATTGCATTATCTCTGTAATCCCAAAGAATGTTGTTGAAATATAAGGTTTCACATCTAAAGCGAAGCCATTGTAACGAGAAATTGGAGTTAAAATAGAATTTTTAATTCTACATAATAATTTTATAAGGTTTCGGGAATTACTTTGCACGTTTTTAAATCGGCTAACTAAATTAGGAAAAAATTATTATTTCGGAAACAGTTTTTAGAAAACTTAAATTTAATTAACGTGGTTTTTGGTCAATTTACTTTATTAAATTAAACAAAATTTTCACAAATAAAATTCACTAAAAAGATAATTTACCATCAATTACCCATCAATTGATTTATAGTAAGATAATATTTTACTATTATACTAATAGGAATTTTTTACCAATTGTAGAAGTTACCCAGGTATTTCAAGTTATTCATAATATGTAATTTAAATTAGGTATAGTAATCGAGGCATATATTAAATAATATCTAACATTGAAATAATGTGGGTTTAAACTAATTCAACTTTTTTATGTATCACCTGCCAAGGTTGTTATTTCTTTTATAATAAATTATTTGTTAAATTTCGTAATACATTTTAATTTAAAAATAGGTTAGATATTACATTAAATTCATTAACTTATTAACATGGAGTTACAGTATTATTACTACATTTATGTCGCTAACTTCAACCCACTTGAAAGGTTATAGAATTTAAAATTTAACTTTTTCGCTGAAGAAGTGCAACCCTTTAATTTTAATGAATCGAGTTGAACTTTACGAATTTGTTGAAATTAGCCACTAAAGGTAGTTTACATTATTTTGACCCTCCATCACAAAAATTATTAAAAACTAAAATATATGTAATATCAACCAAAAAGGAAAGAAATTTTATACCTCAATTTTGAATATGGGCAAAAGTAAAATAGTACATGTATCTACTTCGATTTTAATTCTTTTTCTTTTTCTTCCATTTCTCTGTAAAGTTTTGCCAATTCCATGTCTGGTGGATAATCCATCTTCAATTGAATATGCTAAAAAAATTTAAATATCAATGTTTTTATATCAAATACAATAATTGTAAATGGAATTTGTATGTAACAAATTCAATATCTCCCTTTTCTGTAAAATTGTTCAATTCATCATGTGGCCCAAAATAGTAGTCATTTACAAATTTTTTTAAAGGAGTCATCGTTCATTTGAAATAAGAGGAAATTCTGAACGCTGCTTAATTCGTATTTTCATAAAAATTTATCGATAATGATTCGCAGGATTAAAAACCTTTTCAATTTTAAATGAAAATTAAAATCAGAAATACAAAGAAATAATTAATACAAGTGTCATAAAGAAAAAATTACAGTTCAGATTGATAGCTAGTCAGTGACTTTTCCCAGAGCAACAGTAATTTCTTGCTAAACCCTGTTAATAACATCCAGTATAATTTACCTTACTTCATGGCAGATTAGAAATAATAATTAGACATATCATGGCGATTTTAAAAATAGATTTTCCATTAGCAGAGTAATAATTAGTTACCACGGTTGCATAACTTACCATTATGATAACTAAGAAAATGTTATGGTAAAGAAAAACGCGAAACAAAGACCGGCGTATTAAACTGTGGAAATTATTAAATTTCTAGTTAATTGTTATTACTTTTATAAAAAATTTATTTTTATCGGGGTTAATTTATTAACTGTCTTTAGATGCGGAGATCTTTCCGCATTTTCCTATGTAAATCGGTATTTTAGCAAGGGTGACGACGCATCATAATTCTTCAGTGATCTTTATCTGAATGCAACTATAAATCACTATTTTAAAATAACCTAGAATAAACATGGAACACTTGAAAACTATGTACACATTTGATATAAAATCGCCTGAATTGTCGGATCGATAATTGTAAATTTTGTTCATTTTAGTTCTGAAAACTAAATAAGTAGTTTTTAGATTAAGATTTCTACTTTTTAACGTAGTCAAGTCTACATCAAACTTTATATTCACACAGCTATAATAATTACAAAGCAGGGGTGTCAAACTCATTACAGCCGCTGGCCATTTTCTGACAGGCAAAATTTCCGCGGACCGCACGTATGACCTTTTTTAAACCCTATTTCATAATTGAACCTATAATAAGTCGTTTATATTTCTTCCGAGCAACATGCGTCACCCGGTCTAACGCGCCTAAAAAAAACTTTCACAGATGTTTGGATGTGCGGTGGCAAAGTCACGTAATAAGGGGTAGGGGGCATCTTGCATGATCATTTTCAAGGGGGACAAAGTCATTTAAAACCGAAAATTTTAAAAATTTGCTCTGGTGAAATATTAAATGCCTTAAGGGTAGTTCACACTACATGATTTATCATATGACTTAGTCATAAGAAAAGTCATGGCTAAAATCATACCGTCACAACAGCCAATCATAAAAGCCATAACTTCTATAATAGCAAAAATCATATAGTGTGAACGTAAAAAAATCCCTCATGTGACAAGTCATATGATAAATCATGTAGTGTGAACTACCCTTTAGAGAAAAAAATATGCAGCCAATAGCCAGGGGGCAGCTGCCCCTTTTGACCCCCATAATGGACGCCCATGGCATCTTGTACTTAAAGTTGGAGTAAATTTATCTTTATCAAATTTCACTACTGATTACATTTAACATTTTTTATTTCATTATTTATTCATATTTTATTAATGAATCTAAATTTTAAATAACAAACAGCGAAAAAAATCTTTTTAAATTGGAATACGTAATTAATTCTAATTAACTTTTAACTTTACTAACGAAAATTCAACCAAATACAGCAGAACGAATATTGATTTAAAATTTTATTAAGCCACCCATCAACATCTGTATTGGTATCGATATATTGAAAAAATTTCACAACCCCAAGCGCACCATAATAAATTATATTCAGTTAAAATATGTTTAAAAATATATTTTCGCAAGTTAAAAAACTCAAATATTTTATCGATAAAATTATATTCTTCGAGAAAATTCATTGTATCGATTGTAACTGTTGGCTCTCTGGCAGGTGTCAAATGCATGTGTATGGGTCCACTTTCTATTACATTTTCAACACCTTTATGTTGAACACATTCAAAACGTACTAAGAAACCATCATCCATCCATCGTTTATTTTAAATTCAATCGATCTAAATTTTCAACATTTTATTATGTAGGTATTAAATATTTACACAAAAAAGATAGAAGGTATCATTTTTTATCAACCGTCGGGCATAAGAACACAAGTGTAGATTAAAATTGTGATAGTTTTATATAATAATAATAAATTAATAATATTGCAGACCTATAAATCAGCATATTTTATTACCGCTGCAAGACCCAAGTTAGACTATTGTTACTTTAAAAATTTTTTTTGGCGAATCAGTCCTCTCAGTTATATATTATCGTATTGTCACGTACAGACAGAACAAAACACCACACCGCTGCGAACAGAATTTCTGAATAATTTTCTTATCACGGTACGATGTTTTGTTCTCTGTCTGTTCGCGCCATAACCTAACTTATAATATAGTACCTATAGACCGCGAAGCTTCCGCGCTTTTGGTACCATTGCTGAAGCACTTAAATTTTGCCGTTTCATTTCAACAATGTTGCACAACTAAAAATACATTTTTGGTGTGCGTGATAATAGTGTCGTGTGAGCATTAAATTTCCAAATGAAGCTGTAAAAATTTTGGGGTGGGTATCAAAACGTTTGTAAGCTCTATTTTGGGTTTTAAATTATTCAGTATTTGGGCCACGTGTAATATTAGTATGATCAAATAATAATATTTTTGGAAACCTTCTCTTACATAATGAAACTTCATTACAATAAAAAAAACTGTTTTTATATTTTATTTGTCCAATAAATTATTAAATTACGAGCCATTTCAAATTTTACCTTATTATGTGAAAGCTTTCATGGGCAAAGGGTCCAATATTTTATACACCCATCAATACTTTCATTATCAATTTTGTGAGTCTTTTGGTTTTCATTATATTATAAGGTTTTTAAGTTAAACTTGTGAACGAAATGAATTTTGTTATAAGAAAATGTTGTTCTAGAGAACTTTGTTATATAGAAATTTCTTTGACAGCACTTTTAAGGGATACTATTTATCTATCCTTGTAGAGGTACTTTGTCGACTAGCTTTTTCATGAAACGGTTATTTCGTTCCGAAATTGATTCAATTTCTCATTGGTTCTCATCTCAGTTAACATCTGTATCGGCACTTAACCAACTTAATAACCGACATGATAATAATTATTTTCTTGTTCTGTAGATTATAAGGGAGCAGATTAATTTGTTTAGGAATTGCTTCAGTATGATAGTCAATGAAGCTATAAAACCTTCGTTAGGTAATTTCATGTATAAAGCGTGGTCCAGTTCAGGCAAGAAAATATCTAATATCATTTTATCGCTTATCATTTAACATTTAATGCCCGCTGTACACTCTCGGCGAGGCAGGGCGAGACATGGCGAGAACGAGAGTGTAGATGGGTGCATTCGCCATGTCTCGTCTGTCTCGGTGTGCCTGGTAGTGTGTAATTTAGATGGTCGCATGATCACGTGACCTCTCGGCGAAACATTCGCCCGAGAGCACTCGGCGAGAGTGTACAGCGGGCATAAGAAATTAACTAGTAGAATTATGTATAGTCATTTATTTTAACCTTTAATTTAAATTTAACCATTTGTTAATTTTTTAAATTGTTTAATGTTAAAAATGTTGGTTAACATTGGCGATTTCTTGCCTGAACTGTCAGCTAAAACGTACGACATAGGTCTGGACCGTGCTTAAGTCCGGTAGCTTCAGCTCGACTGAACAATTTAATTAATTACTTCAAATGTTTGTGTAAATCTGATGAAATCAGTCGCGAGTAAAATCGTTAATAAGATTGAAACATCTAATTTATTAGGGCGTTCAAATTTTATCAACTTTATTGCTGATTTTTCAATTGATATAAACAAAATATATTATTTTGATTATATTTTTATGATGGTGCGTTATAGAAATCCATGCCTAATACTGATGGTTATCAGCGATAGCTTCCTCAACAGTATTACAATTCGGTCAAATATTATTAAATCAAATAAATTAAATGCTAGATATAAAATCTGTGTTTTGTTTCTTTTATAAATAAATATACGTCCATTTATAATAATGAACTGAGTCTCCGAACTATCTTGAAATAATTGAATCGGTGAGATTAAGAACAGTACAAGTCCAAAATACAACTTTTTTATTTAAGGTATTATTAAACTACAGTGTTAAAACAAAATAAAGCAATGTCGTCATAATCAGATGACACAGACAGTGCAAATGTGACAAAGGGTGGTAAAAAATGTACCAGAAATACAAAGCAATAGAAAAATAAACATTTCTTTTCATTTTTGCAACATTTAAAATGTGGACTTGTACTGTTCTTAATCTCACCGATTCAATTAGAAATTAATATTGAAATAATTTTTTAGGTGTAGTAACAATGCACTTATACCAATTCTCCATCTTAGGACGATCTTATATTTTCAAATTTTATTAATTAAATTTTAAGTCGGCTACCGTTTGTATAGTAGCTAGTATATCGAGGGAAATACCATTTATCTATACTATAGGGTCGTGTTTGATTTTTGATTTCAAAATGTCTGAAGCCACGGCGGGGTGGGGGGCAAAATGCACTGGAATTACATAATATATCCCATATTAGCTTGGTAATTATTACTAACAGTTGAGCACTTAATTAGAAAATTTATTTTAATTTTGCATGATTATGATAATCGCCAAAAATGTTGATAGTTACAAAAATTTTTGTAATAATTTGTGACTTGTTTTATAATAATTGTTTAATATAATAATTAATCAAAAACGATGTAAAAATTGAAATTAATAAATGAAATTTTTTAACACTAATACTACTTGGTTTTTGGTTATAATCTTATTATAACTATATTAATATATTTTAATTTATATTAATGATTTATTGAATTTTTTCGTTTTAAATTAATTATTACTAAACGATTATTGCTTATTCGAAATAGAAAAAACTTTAAACCACAAATTGATAGAATTACATACTATAAAATGAACGTAGAATTAGAATAATTATTATCTTCTATTTTAAAAAATAATTATGATGTAGATTTACGGCTCAGGTAGAATAGAATTTCATAAACATAGATAAAAAATTACGAATTGAATAATTTTATAGTATCGCTTCATGTATCGCTTTTAAAACTACGCTCTTATTAATTATTGACAATTTGATAGATTAAAAAATGGTAGTTAGTTGAAACATCTACTAATTAAATTAACATCAATATTATATCAAATAATATATATTTAATTTATAATTTATTATTGTGGAATGTTTAGTTTGTAAAATTTATTATCATCACCCAATACATTTCTTTGTACCTTATGGCATTATATTTATGGTACTAGAGCATTTTTACTCTCATTCGTGCACAATTTCATTAAAAATAATATACAACATTAAACACTTTCTGTTATAATTAATTGTAAGTGATAGAAGTTGTATAATTCACTGTATATATTTGTAGATACTTTGAGAAATTGTGCTAAATGTGTTAACTATTAATTTTACATGTATTATTAATAATTATTAGATTTATGTTTTCAATATTAACGATGCTTGGTTCTATTATGTATAATTAACTAGGTAGCGTTGTGTTGTATTCGTTTTTTTTTTGGGGTTAACAAATTATCTATGAACAATATATTTAGGTATTTGTGTGATACTTTGTTCTGTAAATTAGTATAGGAGTTTTTACTGTAATAGTACCTACTAAAATAGTGTTCGCATCATTGCCTATTCACGAAACAGTAGTCACCATCATGTTCACACTGCTATTATTTCCTGATTGCATCACTAATCCGCCTTACGTAGAATGTTGCACGCTGTTTTAAAAATTAAAAATCTCATGATGATTTTACTTGAAGTGTCGCAGGAGTAAATGGTTTGAGAAGGCAGTTTCGCCATGGCCACATTAGGAGAATGAACGATTCACTCGCATCTACAGATATCTACAACGCTCCCAAGATGTTTGAAGGTAAAAATATGCGTCATTAATAGAAGCCAGTAGCGTAGCGGTTCGGATACTTGGATATTTAAACATTTTGTCTGTTTTATGTGTGGTTATTGTTTAAAAACTACTTTCTCTTAGAATTTGTTTAGATAATGATATGCTCTACTAACCATCGATTTATTATTTCTTTATGTACTTTTAGTATCGAGATGATATTTAATTTGAGCACATTTACATCTAATAAGCTTATCTCATTATCACCTGCATGTTACTTAAAACAACAAGATATAATTATCATAACCACTAAAACTCGTGTGTACTGAAATTTTGTGTAAAATTACACAGTTCATAGGCAACTTACCTACTAATTTACAGTGTATGCTTATACCCAGTTCTTTTCCAATCACTCAAAAATAGTGAAAGATACTACATATAAAAAATGTTGAAAAGGCAAAGTGTTCAAGGTGAATATTATTTCTTTCAAATGTTTTTAACATATTTATTATCTTTAATCGTTTTCGAGTTATTAGAGAAAACCTGAGTCATACTTGAGTTCTAGTGGTTATGACTTAAACTCTGTTCACACTGTATGATTTCTCATGTTACTTAGTGATACGAAAAGTCATGGATAAAATCATGGCATCATAACAACCAATTATAAAAGCCATAACTGCTATAATATCAAAAATTAAATAAGCTTTGGTATCGCAGTCCTAATGCAACCTCAACTACACTTTTTACACCAATCAATGTTTGCAAATTTTTTACACTAATTGATTCGGGGTAGTTCGGAGTAACAACATAGAAACAGACGTAACAAAATTTCTTATATGAGAAGTCCTATGACTAGTCACATGAGAAATCACATAGTGTGAACAGGGTTTTAGACAGGGTGTTCAAAATGTAATATTTAATTTTGTTTTAAAATTGATCATAAAATTTTTTAAACTGACTTTTCTTTAATACTAAAATACAATTTAGTAAATCAACGAAATTAACGTAAATATTCTAAATTATTTGAGAAATATAGTTCCGATATAGTTCATATACTAAACAATATGAATCAATTTAAATCAGAATTTAATGCTTCTGGTTGTTAAAATTAGCTTTTCAATTAATTGTAGTATTTGCAATATATCGAAAAACCTACTAAGGTATTAATTTTTTTTAGTTAAATTACAGTAGATGATATCGTTCAAATTATTATTCGGTATGTTTTCATTTATTAGATTTTTATAACATTACAAACACCCTGTACTTATATCAAATTAGAAATTATTAAGTTAGTGAGTAATATACATATTTTTTATAATATAACATAATTATTAATAGTACTTCTTGATTTTGCTGGTTTGAAACCAATTAAATATTAAACAATTTTATTATAATGCACAAACGCAGATACTAGGAACATCCAGAAAGTGAGTAGTTTTTTTCTCCAAAAACATTAGAACTCCACCTTAGAACATCGAAACATTTAGGTCTAAACTAGTTCAAATGTACATCAAATTCTGTATACTTTACGAGGAAGTTTTTGTTCAATTACTTCATCCAGTCCAAACTATCCATACCTACGATAAGATTCAAGATCGGCGGATGCTGGAATTCATCACTTCTCGCAAGTTATCGTGCATTAAAGCAACTATTATCTTGAGTAACTCTGTAATTGATCTTTTTGTTGTTGTGCGCCTTTTTATATTAATTCAACAAACTCCTAGTCCAGACCACCACTTGGCAAGTTTCATTAGGATGTGCTGCGAAGAAGAACTGATGGAATTTGCTTCTGATGTTTATATTTCCGATCATGTTAAAATACGTTTTAAAAATTACTCCTTAATTGTGGGAACGGTCCAAGGTCAAACTAGACGCTGGGTTTTGTTTAAAACTGCACTACTTCATCAAAAGTATTTTTTGGACTGGAAGTATTTTTGGATTCATTTTAAAATGCTACAGAGAACCATAAACTATTCCATTGGTACCATCTGCGCTCACTGTATGCGAAAAAATTAAGTTGCTTCCCGGATAACCCTAATATGTGAATCTAAAAATTTTGACTAAATCAAATATTTATATATATTATGCAGAGCAACGCCAACAAAGCCAAAAAGTACTATTTATTAATACAGTCGTGTATTTAACTTTTTGGATGTACTATACTTGATTATCATCCTTACTTATTTATTAACATTTAATATTTGTAAATATTACAAAAGTAAGATTTTAAGACTGTAAGACCATTTTTATTTACATAATATTATGATAACTACAGTATAATACAACCAAGGATATTATAGCCCTAGAAAATAATTGGTAGTTTTTAACAAATTTTCTTTGACATTTTAGTGACACAAATGAAGAAAAATGTATTTACAATATAATATTGTAACTGTTAAACAAACATATCTTTCTTTGAAAATTTAAAAATAAAGCAATTAAGATCATTATTATTCCAAATGTACTACATACATTTCGTAATGGACGTATTCCATGTCGGGTAATGTGACAATCTTATGGAATTAGTTTGTTTCGCAGCTTTTAGTTAATTTGCAAAGGCAAGTTTGACGTGAACCTTGATTATAATATTCTGTAACGAACAGCAAAAATGGTTAATGTAATCTTGTTACCATAGAAAAAAGTACTCTCCATTTTATTTTCTCAACAATCACATTTTAAAATGCTGGCTTTGAAGATATTCGAATTTCAGAAGTGAGGCCTTTTGAATAATCCAAGTTATTTTCAGAATGTATGAAAAAATTTTAATAGTTTCCTTTTAGTGCTTAGATATTTACACCTTTGTTTGTCCATAAAGAATATTGCCCAAAATAAATAGAAAATCTCCCAAGCTTAAAACCCGATATTGAATAAACAAGGGATTACAGAGTAGTTCAACTTAAAAAAAGTAATTTTGTCTAAGCAAGATTGATTAGCAGTTAGGTGCACAGCAAACATCGGAAGATTTAAAAGTAGATAACGTATACATCGCTATGATTATAAGTTCAATATCGTATGGTGGGCTATAAAGAAGACAATGGAGAAAAATCCTATTAATATTCTTCTACTAAATCATCTTAGTTTTGGGCCAAATGGATCACCTACGCATTGCCTAGTATGAAGTCTTAAAGCAGTAAGTGCACTGATGGTACTACTTCAAACAGTACCTACATAGATCGCTTCTCTTGAAACGGCTATTGAAAACTATGGGCCAACTACGCCATACAATCTAAAATATAAGGGTAAATATGTCAATCGTTTGTCTTTTTAACCTCTTCATGTTCACATTTATCGAGGGTGGCCAATATTAATCAAGAATACGACATTAGGTTTGTTCCAATCAGTCCGGAAACCGTACATTGTACGGTTCCTCAGTTGATTGGAACAAACGTATACACATTGATTACACCTACAGTATTTTGAACAAAGACACGGCGCTCATGAGAGTGGAGGTATCAGACACGTCAATGAGCACGAAGTGGTTAAGGGGTTGCAACACTAAATAGATTGAGAGACTTTTGAGGGTTAAATACTATATTTTTGATTAATTTTGATTGAATTTGCATCGCAACCTATATGAACCCCACGCTGTCAAAAACGATGCTCTACACCTACAGTCTATGGTGCTACGTCATTGCACCAGCCTCTGACACTCCCAGCGATTCATTTGTTATTTGCATGAACGATTTTCGTGACCTTGAAACCCAGCGCCATTTTGCTAGTAGACTCCAAGCCCGGCAAATTCAAAACCCGTGTTGAGATGAAAACACTAATAGTTATCACTAGTACAGATAAAATAAAGAAAACCGATTACAGTTTTCTAAAATCTAGGAAAAAATTATTACCAGCAAAATTTCAAATAATAACAACACAATCTGTTGTTTACATATCATGTAAATAACGAGTGTCTCGCGAAAGAAGTGATCTTGGCTGCGAGATGGTAGCGACATCTATACTGCGGTGACGTTTAGAAGTGAGGTTAGAGTTTCAAATTTACTTTACCGTTTTTAATTTTAAAAGTGACACTTGTCAAATCAGAAGAAAAATACGTTTGAAAAAATTATTTTTTAAATAAAATTTATTCAAATAATGTAAAACGAATTACAAATTATTACGAATTAAAATAAAAATAAAATTTTCTTCTTTTTAGTAGAAAATAGATGCACCTGTTTTTCTACATTTTCATTTGCGTTAATTTTTTTAAAGGTTTTAATTAAATGATATTTGATTTATTCATCATGTTTATAATTTTATCAAAATTATTTAAAATGTACTATCAATGTTCTTTATCATAATTGTATCATAATAACATATCTTCAACGGCACTCTGTTATTTTCAGTGTTAATATTCAAATATTTTCAGACATATCTTTTGTCAATTCGAAACTCAAACGAAAGATCATTCAATTGAAAACTGAAAAAATATTAACGCAAATGAAAATATTGAAAAACAGGTGCATCTATTTTCAACTAAAAGGAAGAAAATCTTATTTTAATTTTAATTCGTGATAATTTGTAATTAGTTTTACATTGTTTGAATAAATTTTATTTTAAAAATAATTTTTTGGAAAGTATTTTTCTTCTGATTTCACAAGTGTCACTTTTTAAAATTAAAAACGGTAATGTAAATTTGAAACTCTAACCTCACTTCTAAACGTCAACGGCTAAGTACGTTACCGCAGTATAGATGTCGCTACCATCTCGCAGCCAAGATCACTTCTGTCGCGAGACACTCGTTGTAAATGTCACTTAATTGTCAAATTCAAATCGCCATTTTGTTAGTTTCCTGCGTCAATCTATGCGCACTGAAAAATTGTTCTTGGGATCCACCGTAGATCGCACACTTGATGGTGCATAAATACCGCTATTGGTTATTTAAGTAAATCAGCTATGATTAGTTATGTTAGGTTAAAATTACATAACACCACGGTTCCATTTCAAGGACTATATCTCCAAAGCCTGCATTTTAAAATAATATAAGCCACTCTATTACAAATTAAAATCAGTCTCTTTTCACGATCGCCATTCAAATTAATATTTTATATTGACCGAAAGCTCTGACATAAACTAATAAGTCTGATTTTGATTTCAATATTCTAATTTCTTATTGGAAGTTCTGAAAAATAGTTCAATACTGAGTTGAGTCTTAGTTTGGTTGTGTAAATTGAATTGTAAACACAAGCCAAGCTATTGAATAAGTTTCATCTTTTATCACAACACTATCTGGTTTTAATATTTACATAAAGCAAACTTTAATAAGCATGCTTTGGTAACAATTATTAATCTTAACTTATTTACGAAAGTTACAAAACGGTACCATTTAAATAAAAACATTAATAATTTAATCGAATTAACTCAGAACAGCGCCGGCGTTCAATTGCTGTAGTGAACGTTGATTGTGCAAGTACATATTATGCAGCAGGTATGTAAAACTTATCTTGTATCACGAACTATTGACCTCCTGAGAAATTTTACATTATCTAAAAGGTCGCTTGTTTCAACAAATATGCAATTTGAACGATACAGGGAGAAAATCAGAATAGCGATAAAAAAAATGAATTATGATTAATATTTAAAAATTTTGAAGAGCTGCAAACTTCCTACTCACGAGCTGCATTTTAGTTAAAAGAGATTAATTTTGTGCACTATAAGGAATACTTTGAAATAAAGAAATCTAAAAAGTTTTGCCTGGTACAGGAACTAAAATAGTCCCTTCTTGTTTTCTAATATTCCCGAAAAAGAGGGGTAATTTTCAATTTTTAAAATTAGAATATGGAACGTGATGAAAATTTTGGTTTTCAATCGACAATCGTACATTTTTTACATCTCATTTTTGGAACGGTTTTTAAATATAAAATCATAATCAGTGATAAATTTATTCCTCTTATTACAAAAACTTTACATTTATTACAATCTAGTATAATATCTTATACAGTCGAGTCGCGAATTAGTGAATACCGTATATAGTGAACTACCGGAAATAGTGAACACAAAAATTTTAACATTGAGTGTATATGGGACTCCTATATAACGAACAACGGTAACCCCGATATAGCGAACTGCGTACTATAAATCGTGCAGTTTGAATGACATCATTTATAGGGACTTCCCCAAAATTGAGAATTTACATTACGTATTATATTTACACTTCATTTCACGCGTAAGGCCGCGTTCACAATGACTTTGAGGTCTTGTCTTGCTTCGGTAGAAAGTGGCTCGCACCAATCAAAGCGATGACATAGCAAAGGATGGAAAAAAATACATCGCTTTGATTGGCGCGTGCCACCTTCTACCGAAGCAAGACAAGACCTCAAAGTCATTGTGAACGCGGCTTAACGTTAGCATAGAATAGAATTTTTTATTATGTTGGTGTATCAATTTAAGGGAAAAAGTATTAACTATTAAATTAAATAAAAAACAAATACAGTCAAAAATAACATCATTTTCCTAATTAATAATTATATTTGTATCAATTTTCTTTAAAATAAAGCTTTAATTTTCAAAACGTGGCTTTATTGTAAATTTTGTAAGTACCGAAATAGTGAACAACCCCGAAAAAGTGAAAGGTCTTTGCTATATTTAATTCACTATTTCGCGACTCGACTGTATTTTGTATTAAGCGAGATCTTCATTGTGGATCGTTTAAAACTCAACTTTTTGCTACTTTTTCAAGAAAAGTTTTAGTAATTTGTAATTTTTTCAAAAATGAGCTTTTGTCAAATTAATTTATAACAGTGTGGTTTTTTGGCTAATTATTAATTTTTTCTCAATACTGAACATTTACATCATATTTTTAAAAAAATTTAACTTATTCAGACTTGGCATATTTCATAATAATATATTATGAAGAGATTCTTGCAAGAAGTTCATGAGTTAGGCCAGTCATTATAGCAAAAAAGGTATGCAAAATTGCAAAAGTTTTCAAATTTTGAGACAACCCAATGTTGGATGACGTAAAAAATAAATAAATCCGATTTGCACTCTTTCGTCCCCCGAAACATTGTCAAAGTAACAAAAATTAAATTTGCAATAATTTTTTGAAAAACATTTCGACATTTATTCAAATTTTAATAATTATTACATATCTTCAATAAAGTTTAGACTCTGCTACGGTGACCGGAACATTCATTGCAAATAATAGCTAATTAATTTTATTTTGGTATATCTTGTCCAACAAAATTGCTAAGGTTATGCAAATAATTCCTTATGTAACCTAATAGGCAAATTAATAATCATAAGTATTAGCAGTGTTCCGGTCACCGTAGCAGTGTGACAAACTTTATAAAAGATATTTAATAATAATTATTAAAATATTCTCAAAGACTGCACAAATTTTGGAATATTTTTTTTATTAAGTTATTGCAAATCTACGTTATTTTTTGAATATTTCAACAATGTTCCGGGGGCAAAATACGGTGCAAAAATTGGATTTATTTTTTTTATCTTCTACATTGTTGTCCTAAAATTGAAAAACTTTCGAAATTTTTGCCTAACTTTTCACTTTTTAATTCCTCTATGATTGGCCTAACTGACAAAATTACCAAATTGAGAGTTGGATAGCCATCAACTACTGATCTATGTAAAATAAACTTCAAAATACAGTGAAATCTCTCTTGAGCGGACACCTTCGGGACTATTAAATATGTCCGCCTAAGGGAGGTGTCCGCGTATGGGAAAAATGAAAAAATACATATGTACATACATACATATTTTTTATTTACATAATATATGTACACAATAGGGTAGGACTTTAATGTTTTCTCATACACATTAGTATTTTCTCTTTAAGACTTAATACACGACGCTTTTCAGACATGTTTTTCTCTATTTAAAAACACGATGTGTACATACAAGACAAATCAACGAACTAACTCAACTAACCATAAAAATGTATTCGTTAATGCTCGCGGGGAATCACACACACACACACAATGGGCAAGTCCCCAGAATTTATATCGCCACACGCCGCGCTGGCTAATAGTGCAGCGTTGCAACATTTTTAATTTTGTGTCCGTTTAAGAGAGAATTTTACAAGTTTTGTACCTAAATATTGTGTCCGCGTTCGCCCAAGATTATGTCTCATTGAATTCTCTATACTTACTTCATTCCGGACTATCAAATAGTGTCCGCCTAATGGAGTTGTCCGCCCATCGGAGGTGTCCGTTATGAGAGATTTCACTGTACTCTCTTTTTTTAATTTGATTTAGATAGTCCCTAAATAACAATTTCTTTTTTTATTTTTATGCAAGAAATTGGTTTAAATTGCAAATATCTGAAAGTTGTAAATGTTCTAAGGACTTTTTGCAAGAAACTGTATATGTAGAGATGGTGTATTCTGTAATGATTTATTACTAAGTAAGTTTTTAAACAAAAAAAATTGATATAGTAGAAAAGTGTGTGTGTGTGTGTATGATTGTGATTGAATGGCTGTTTTCTACGTCATCTAAAAATGGGTTTTCAAAGGTATTCTTTTAAAAAAAGAATTTAAATTTTTAAGTTTCTTTGACGTATTTAAAATTACTTGAGGTATTTTTCTAAGTGCAATCGATTTCTATTGGCGTTTTACATTAGAGAAACGCCACGTAGTGTCCTAAATGGTAACTAACTTAAGTAATATTTAGCGTGTACTTATCGTTAAATATGAACAAATCAGAGGTTATATAATTAACTAATACGAACTAAATTGATTTAAAAACACGATTTCCAATGTAAACAAAGTAAAATGCAATGTTTAACACAGGTTTAATTTAGCAGATGTACTATTTATGTCGTCCATGTTGTTGAATTACAACGCCATCTGTACGTAATGTAAAACGCCAATAAGTCAAAATTAAATTTGTGACTACGCCCATAAATACCGATATAAATTTGTTACATTAAAATTTTCATTCACGTTCGAGTAATTCATTTAGTAAATATTTATTGCTGATTAGATAAATAATTGCGTTTACCAAATTATCCTTTCTTTTTTACTGTTGTAATTTATATTAATAACAATAATTTCAAATTTAGTACTTAATCGTAATCGAATTTGCTGCCAAATTAATATTACAAAAACTGAAAACCCTCGTATTAACTAAAAATGTTGAACTAAAGTTCGGTGGTGCTTTATTGTAAACAAATTTGAAGGTGCTATTCAAATTTTCTAAACAAATATTTTCAGGAAACGCTACTGTTAGTACGGCCAACATTTTAGTGCGGCCTGAAAAAATCAATTTTTCAACAAAGCGGTTGTCAAACCCTGGGTAAAAATATTTTTCATCAACTCTACAATTACAATAATATTGAGATCAAACAAACGAATTACAGAAAGCACGATAATCGCGATATGCGTAATTATTTCCGATCTATTTTTTGACCAATTCTAAATTTGAGATATGGAACCGTTTTTATTCTTATTTTGACATGGGGAGCCAAAAATTATATTTAACTGGAGAGTTATGTTAATCAAGGATATCTTCATGGTATCTTCCATAATTATTTGAATAAATTAATTTGCATTAGCATATATATTCGCTAAATGTTGTCTAAATGTAAACTTCACAGATAACTTTGCTATCTGATATTCAACTATACCTAACCGAATAATGGAATTAAAGCGGTCGGTCGCCATTGCAAGATTACATGCAAACATTTTATTCATTGTATCGTGTTAAAATTTGTTCAGGTTCAGATGATAATTTATGTTGTACCTACTTACCTCAAATAATAATTAAGTTATTTAGTATTCCCAGCAAGCATAATATTATTAATGATCTACAAATGTTATTAAAACGATATAATCGAATTTAGCAATTTGCGTTATAAATGTTACAATATTATGGTGAACTGTTCTTGAAATCGTGATCTTTTTTATTTATTATTAATAATAATAATTGTTTTGAAACGCAAAACGACTTTCCGACTTTTTAAACAATGTGGCGTAAATTTTTTATGAGAATAGGTTCATTTATCAGACATTTTGATTGATTTGCTTGCAAAATCAATTTGTCAGAAACATTGAAATTCCTAAAACAAATTCACAAACTTTTGTTTAAAATTGTAAATCTATACTACCGTACACGACTTTCATTTTCATACAAATTGTTTTAAATTTAATTTATTAAAAAATATTCAAGGTATTTTTACTATAGTATGAAATTTGAAAAAAAATGTAAGATTTTTATTTTATAGATTTTTTTTATAATAATAATTATTAATGTTATGTGGGGTCAATTTTGTTAATATCTTGATATCGATAAAATACTATCATCACTATCTTAATGGAGATCACTTTAACAAATAATGCACTTTTATTTTAATATGTGCATAACCCTCTAACTTTCAGGTTGTGACGAAAATTTCAAACTTAGAAAAAAAATTGATAACTGCATGAACCTTTTTTTAAAGCAAACATATCGTGTGTCAAATTTAAATAATCGTAAAATTTGCATAAAAATGTTGGCGCCTTGTTAATAAAAATTTATGTATTGATCTTTCGGAACTGCATGATATGGATAAAAGTAACGAGTAGCTGAATTTATTTATTTGTTAAAATAATTTTGTATCGTTTTTATATTTCCGAGATAAGTTTTGATTCATCTTTTAAGCTTCATCCCCTGAAATGCTATTAATAATTCAAGCAAACCGAACAGATATGCGAATCAATGGTTGGGGCTAGCCACCCCTCTCGTTTTTGACGGTATTGTTTTAGTTCGTTTACGTCATCGTTTTGGTCGTTTAAATGAAGAACCTATGTTAGTTTTGCTCAACTCCGAAAGAGGGCTGCGCCTGTAATGTCGGCGCCGCGACGGCGTATTTGCGAACATTTTGGAATACAACGTATTGACCGGCCGTCACTCCCTCTTTCTTTAATACAAAAGAAATTTGTTATTACTTTATTTGCAATTCCTTTTGTTTAAAAATATCGCTAGTAGAGAAATGATGCTAAACACAGAGAATAAGGTGCAATGATAACTACAGATAATTAACGAGTAAAGCATTTTTATTACACAATTTTATATCTATGTGCAAAAAGTGCAGTTTTTAAGGGATTAGGAATTCTACAATGCATTCGATATACATTATTACAAATAATATTCTTACATCTAGCAACTACAACTATAATAGAATCAATTGAAAAGTTTGATAAAACACCAATGATGTGTTTTTATGTGGGCGTCTACATATAATTCAATAACTACATATACTACTAATTTAATTAATAATTGCGTACAGTGAATGATAGACAAACGGAAAGAAGCTTCATGCTTTCACCACAGACACTTAAAAGTTAAATGTCGTGGAACTTATGTTGAATGTTTGTTTCCGTCATTTTTTTCACCTTTCAACTAAAATATACCCACACACACTTTTGATGGAGAAGATTGGTCAAGCTATGGTCATGTCCCGAGGCAGCAGTAGCTTCAACTAAGTACTGCTGTGACAGGACAATATCACAGCTAAACCGAGACATAGAGGCGACTCGCGGCACGGGCACTGACTGTGTCGAGGGGGAGATGAACAACCCCTTACTCAACCGCCGCCATGGCAACGTCTGCGCCGCCGCCGCCGGCCGCACCCCACATCACTAATGTATATACACATACAGTGGGGAAGCTCGATATTGATCGAATTTCTCTTACCTTAGCAACATTCGGATGTTCAAGAGCCTTAATGTCATTCTTATTATGTCCTTCGTACCTGAAACACATTAATAATCATAATAAATATGTTTTTCCGCTTTTTAATGCAATGGTAATAATCATATTCAATGGAACCAAATTTGCAGCTAATAACAATTCACTTCATAATATGTAAATACCTATGCATATAATATAACAGACGACGTAATGAATAATATAGCTCTGATAATATCGTTGGAATCGTTAACAAGTTACTTTAATTCAATCATTATATCGATGTTACGCCCAATAGTTTATCCAGTATTGTACCAGAGTACAATCAAATGTATTTATCTCTTAAGACTATTCGTCCGTATTATTATTATTAACCCTCAGTTATTCTACAAAGTAAAAAAATTGGACAATTGAAAAAAATTTGTTTTAATATTCTTTGATAGTTTCTTTAAAAGAAATGTTCTTTAAAGAGCATTGCAGCTTCTCATTTGGGAGGTCTACAGTTTTCCAACATGTATTCATCCAAGGTTTTCTTATTTTCCATTTAGCTTTGTTACAATTAAACTATTATTACTAGAACGGATGAAACAGTTATCACTGGAAGGATTTTCAAATTTTAGCAGTTAGCACTTAATAGTTAGTTATTAATGTGTATTGGGCGAACCGTTTTAGATATCAGAATGTTCATATAAACATATCTCGAATTAAAACAGTTTTTCACAGCTGAAATGGCTAATTTCTAATTCAAACGATATCCAAATCATATCATAATGTAAATAATAGAAAACACAAACTATCAAAAATACAGAACTTGAAATTTACAACGAAAGAAACAATAAAGTTTTCCATAAACTTTTTAGTTTTGTCATTGATTCGACGTGCGACTTGGAAAACCAAACGGCGCTCTCGAGTAGTCAACTGCGAAAGCATTTGAAGTTATATAAAATACTTTACTTTTTAATTAAAATTTTCAGCATTTTATTTTTGGACAAATTTGCTCATTTGGGAGTAGGTAGTAACTTTCATGATCGTTTCCGGCAATATTCGTTTTTCTAAAAGGTTGTCCATCGCACATCTCAAAACACTTGGATTTTTTAAGTATTATGTTACAATCAATTTCCTAACTGATTTTAGCGAACTGTAATTATTTTGCAATATAAAATATTGGATTAATTTTCGCAAAATAGCTGCACTAACTCAACAACAAACGTCTTGAAATATTTAATTTTGTACAGATTTAATTTGGAATAACTTTTTAGGGTGCATTTCTTTTGCGTACTAAATTGCTGGGGGCAATTTATTTACTACTAATAAAAAAATGTGCCTTTTAGATTCCAAAGTGACTTTTTATTCCAGTTTTGGAAAATTACTTAATTTTATTACTTTAGTAAGAGCAAAACTAATTATTGTTAAGCCAGTTCAGAATCTAAGAGGATGAAAATAATCACTTTTAAAAACAAACACCTGTACGGTAACATGGCAGGTGTTAGATTTGTAAAAGCTATTATTTTTGAAATAATTAAGGTAAAAATAATTTTAAAGCTTACTTACATACAAATGTCAGGTTTAGTAAAAAGCGTATATAGACAATGATAACAAGAACCGCTGACAGCCATTAGCGTTACAAACGTAATCGGTAAAGTCTAAAAAGAAATATAAATTAAAATTTTTATTTTTTCTAGTGCCGCCATGGGGGATGGCAATTCTCTAATTGATCATGATTTGCATGGATCGTTAGTTAAAGTCAATGGAAGTAATTCTGGATCGTCTGGTCGTAGTACCCCAAATAATACGACGGATCCAGCACCTGGAAAATTATTTGTTGGCGGATTAAGTTGGCAAACTTCTTGTGAAAAACTGCGAGAGTACTTTGGCATGTTTGGCAACGTTACCGATGTTCTTATTATGAAAGATCCTGTTACTCAGGTATGTAAATATTAGTTTATAGATTTACGAGGTATCGAATCTAGCATTTTCTTATGTTTGTATTGTATTCAAAATATTAATAAGGATAAATTAATATATCGAGAACACACTTGTTTTTGACGTATAATTTCTTATATCTTAAAAGTTATGGCGATCAAAATAACAAGAACTTTAAAGTAATTAATTATTTCGCAGATTTTATAACTTTTTTATGACAGAATATAAATTTAATCACGAAGTTACTTCATAATAGGAAAGAATTTAGAAAATTTAAATTGAACAGAAATGTAATTAGTATGATTTCTAAGCACCCGGAGTTTTTCGATGTATTTACGAAACACCCTGTATATATACCACCTGTGCTGCATATTTGTACTATTATATTCCTTACAATTTATTTCCAGAATATATTTCAAATCATATAGGTATCTTATTTTATTTCATTTTTATTAAATTACTTCATAATTTTATTAAATTCATAAAATTATTATTACCTATAAATATTTTAAATTTTATTATGGTTATTACCCATTTACTTGCAGTATTTGATGCAATTTCAATGTAAATCTCGTCGTTTTTGACAAAAATTTTCAAATACCGCTTAATCGATGGATAGAAATTGCAATAAAATTGTAATCTAATTATTGCAATAGGTATCGTCTCTCTCACCAAGTTTCTCAAATATCGCCTAATCAGTGGGCAAATTCAATCAGATGACAAAATGTCATGTTCACTTCGGATATTATTGGTTATGTGACGATTTCTAATCAACTCATTATCTTCTCTTTTCAATGTACCTATGTATGAGCATCTCTCATTGCAAATTCGGTTTCATCAACGATCGCAGGTATCAGGAAGGAACACTGCAATACTTAAATTCATTTTGAAATTTAGGGGAATCCCAAAATGGTATAGTATTTATTAGATTTATTAGAATAACACAACTTGGATTAGATTGGTGTTAAACGGCAATTTGTTCAATATTTTTAATTTATTAGAATTCTCTCACTTCATAAAATTAAAATCAAAACAAGTCTTAAATTAGTAAATGTAGGTACTGTGAGAAAATGCAGTTACTTGGTGAGAATATTTTGAATTTGTGTCTAACAATGTTTTTTTCTATTACAGCGCAGTCGAGGTTTTGGGTTCATAACATTTTCTGATCCATCAAGCGTAGAAAATGTTTTGAAAGTTCCCATTCATACTTTGGATGGAAAAAAAATCGACCCAAAACACGCCACACCTAAAAATAGGCCAAAACAACCAAATAAAACGAAAAAAATATTTGTGGGCGGTGTAAGTCAAGATACATCAGCTGATGAAGTAAAGGCGTACTTTAGTCAGTTTGGAAAGGTGGAAGAAACTGTGATGCTTATGGATCAACAAACTAAACGTCACCGAGGTTTTGGGTTTGTTACTTTTGAAAATGAAGATATTGTAGACCGAGTTTGCGAAATTCACTTTCATACAATTAAAAATAAAAAGGTAGAATGTAAAAAAGCTCAACCTAAAGAGGCGGTTCAGGCCAACGCTCAGTTACTTGGAAAACGCTTAATGCTCAGTAGTTTAGGAATGCGAATTGGTGCACCAGCGCCTGGACAAATGGCTGCAGCCAATCAGTTAGCTGTAGTACAGGCTCAAGCTCACGTGCAAGCAGCTGCGGCGGCGGCAGCTGCTGCTCAAGCTCAAAATGCTGCAGTTGCAGGGTATGGAAAGTTATTTGGAGCGTATCCCCCACTAGCAAGCTATCGCTATTCACCTTATCCTATGCCGGGTGTCGGTGCCGGAGTGGGTGCTGCCGCCGCCGCTGCCGGTGCAAATCCTGCACCTACACAGGCAACTGCTGCACAAACACTTGCTCCACAAGTCACAGCTAGTCCTTATCAAGGTTATAATCTTACTAACGTCGACATGTCGAGTTTTCAGGGAGTTGATTGGAGTTCTATGTATGGTATGGGCATGTATGTTTGAGTGTGATGTTAGATTGGTTATGTTGTGGATTTGTTTCCATATTATTCGTTTATATTGCGATAGTAAGGTCACATTGGACTTCCAACAATATTTTCCAGTTGTCATTTGGTAATGGCTCTCTGTTGTGCCTATTTTGACTGCATTTTGATATTATCGATAGTGTGTATGTAAATATGATAATTTGTATTTTGCTGTGAGCTTCAGCTCATTTAGCACTCAGCAATAACTCGCAATAAACAGTATTAAAATCTCGTCTTAAATGCAATACCTGTGGTTTTTAAAATTTGTAATGTTTCGCAATAAATTATTGTGTGTTTTTTACCATATTATTTATAATAATTATTATGATTTTTGTAATTCAATTCAAGTTTTTTAAAAGATTTACATGGTTGGCATTCTGTACTTAATTTTAAACATCATTGTGTACTTAAGTGTTTAAAGTAATAATTATTTATATTATGTAATACATGAGCGACGTCTTAATTTTTTTGTTAATTTATTTATTACTTATCGTCTGTTAAGATCTCAGTTAAAAATTAGAATATAAGAAGTTTATAGTTGAGCAGCGCCTTTGCTTGCCGACCTTAGCAGTCTTAATTTATTTTTTGCAGCTCTAGTCAAGGCAATCTCGGCCTGCATTTATCACTTTACTAGAATTTTAAAAAATACAACATTCCTGAAGAGGAAAGTGAGTTGTGAGAATGAGAGGAAGTTTAGGAGATAACAACTTAAACATTGTGTAATTTGCGGACCAACGCATTTCTTACGACCAATTATTTGCTATGGTCTTAATATTTATTAAACAAAACTAAGAGCGTTTTTAATTCGCTTTTTTTATTTATTTAATTTATTGTGTAATACTGTGTGTGTGTGTAGGTAGGTACAGATGAAACAAGAATTCTGTTTGGATGGCATTTTCGAGTCCCTATAGTAGCCAGACTTGCTTTGTTTACTCAATTTTTTCTGTGATAACAAACAATTGGTACATCACAACAACATTATCGTATTTGTTGTTACCACTACCACAACAATCACAAGACCAACGTTCTTTCTGTTGGTTCACTAATAAGTGTCGAAAGGATGTGAAATGCACTGAATTTATTTGAATGCTTGTTTCATCTGTACGGTTATTTTTTTTAATTGTCGATGGAGGCTCTTAGTTTTGTGTTGGTAATAATATTTTGAAAATAAAGATACTCAATTGTTTTTACTACATGTGTTTGTATATAACTAATTATAATAATTAATAGTACTGCCGCTTGAGCACGAACTTTGTGATAGTTATCAGGCAGCAGTGATACTTGTTGTCTCGGATTATTGTTTGGCAAATTATACCTATTTGATATGTTTCGTGCATGTTGTGCCAAAATTTCCATCGCTCAAGTATTAAACGTACGAGGTAAAATGTAATTTAGCTGGCAATTAATCCAAGACATTTAGTTTTTGAATAGTAAGTATTATATAATAACAATATGAGTTTACTTAACAGCAATAAGCATCGAGACAGAAGTGACCCTCTATTTTTGTATTGGATTATAAACGTTAAGACATGATAAAAGTTTAATTTGATTTTTAGGTAAAAAAAAAGAACCCTTATTAATAATTATTGTATATGTAAAATATGCAAATAAGCAGTAGACATATTTGGAGGGTTGATCTGACAAAAGATCTACACATTATACCTGTCGTAGATATTTGTTTAGCTGTTGTATGTATTTTAAAGTTACTGTAGAAAATAAGAAGTGTATTTGATAGTTCTTAGCGTTAGTGTTTGTAGTCTGTATTTGTGTGTAGTGTAGATGCGACTATTGTCGCAGTTGCACTGTAGAACTGTTACGAATAAAGTAGTTTCATAAAGTAGCGTGCTGCTTGATCATTCCTGATGCTTAGCCGACCAAATTTTTGGTTGGACTAACGCGATTGCTATTAACATAGTTTCTAGTCTAATCACCGCTTTCTGTGATAACAGTCTGGTCACTCACTGCACGGTCTGTGTGTAGATGTTTCTACGTGCCTTACCGCGCCGCGGACTTGACAATAGCCATTCAGTTATGATGGACATTACGTAGAGGCGTAGTAGAAAGGTAGACTGGCCTGTTGAATGTGTATGTGATTGCAGTAGACTTTTTATTATTTTCAACGACCATCGACCAAATCAACTCATTTAATGTGGTCTTTAAACGTAATTAACTTGCCTTGTCGTCTTCCTCAAATTCTATCTAAGCAAGAGCTTTCATTTCTATAATACAAATACTATACACAATCAAAAATTTTAGTTGTTCTTATTTATAATTATTTTGCTCACATCACACTTCTAAAAATCTTAGTAGTTTTTAGTTCGTTTCGAATAAATATTTATGTTAGGTTGATATTAATATTAAATATAGATATGTAAATATATCATTATTTACATAGTAATTTTACCTAATAAGTGGTTAGCTAATGGACCATTGGAGTAGTGGACTGTTTAATCTCACTGAAAACAGATTACAACATTTTTAAACCTCATTCACAATTTTTACATGTGACAATAGTATTGTCAAATCTAGACTAGCTGAAATGAAAAAATAAAATTATTTTCAAATGTGTACTAAATCTACCATTATAGAATAAGGATACCAGTTTGATTGGTTACATTTTTCATGATGAAGAAAAAGCATATCTTTGTATAATGTTGGTAAGAGATTGCAAAGTGACTTTTATTGAACATTCAGTTTATCTATTTTTTGCTCTATGCTCATTTTTCGTTGGTCCATAAGACTGAAAAGAAAGCATTGGAAATCTTATTGTACAAGAAAAGGCAAGGATAACTTAAAATCTGTAATTAAATAGTTCCAAGTATGAAAGAAAATTCTTCAAAGTTTCAACCGAATGCAATTCAACTTCTCTTATGAATGAAGTCTACTTCACATAAAGCCTAGTTGTATTGTATTGCAGTACAGTGGCGGATCTAAGACTAACAAGGGGAGTGCCAACACTTACACTCACCAATTTGCACCATTTTTACTATAATGGTGCAAACTGGTTAGTGCAAGTGTTGGTACTTCTCTTGAAAGTCAAAGAGGAGTTTGAGTTGCAAATCAAATTAATATTTTACAATTTTTCTATAGTGTTTTTTAGTGCTTAGACTCACCAACAAAATGCTTATCAATTTCAGGGTTTATTAGTCAACTGCGTCAGGCGACGATTTTGTTTGTCAAAAAAATTTTGATTTTGTTTGGTTGTCACACTGAAAATTACTATCAAATGCCGCTTTTTGTTCCCATATTAAATATTCTTTGCTTCTAACTTAGGCAGAGTTAGACTTTCAAATTTTGGGGTGATATTTAGTAATAAAATCGGATATCTAAATACAAGCATACATTTCCCACCTGGCAGTTGCTAATTCAATTTAGCCCCCCTATATTCTATATTAAATGCAATGCTCGAGAACTAATTTTTATGTGATGAGCACTTGACAATTTATTACGATTTGCGCATAGGGATCTTATACCTGCACACCGAAAAGGAGTTTCAGCTTTCAGTCAGATAACACCTCTGAAATTAATCTGATATCTCAGGTTTGTAGTGGGCCATTTCATATGTAAAACTACAAAGTGTTTATAGTTCCTCCCACGTAACTGTGATCATCTTACATGTCAAAAGATACCCTAAGATTCCAATTCTCAAAATATTTTTTGAGTAAGTACCCCATTGTATAATAAATTAAGACCTCTCAATATTAATTACCATAATCTTCTTAGATTTTAATAAAACTGAGAGAAGCATTCTTGAAACCAAGTAAAAAAAAGTAGACTGCTAAAGAATTTCAACATCAAATTGACAAAAATAAGTATAGGGGTTATTATGCGCTTATCGTTTTTGTTTGCAGTAAGCGAATAATATCCTCACTAATTTGGTGGCGAATAATTGTGATTTTAAAGCTACTTGGAATACAACTTTAAATGGGTAACAGCAAATAATGTAGATCAAGGGTGTCAAGCTCATTTCAGCCGCGGGCCACTTCCTGACAAACAAAATTGACCTTTTAGGTCCCCATGTTGAATTTTTGTATTAATACTATTAAAATTACCGACTGACATAATTTCATAATTCAATAATCATGAAAGATGAAAAAGATCAGAAGTTTATTTGGGTCGCACAAATATCAGTTTAATAACACATCTGCCATAGATATCTATAGTATTTGGTATAAGTACCAATAGGGAAAAAATGTATTTACTTCACTAATTATTATTTTTCTTAATTTTTTCAAGACGTGTGACTAGAAGGTTTAATGTTTCTTTGTCAGTGGCTTCATTTATTAGAGCAGGGATCGGCAACTCGCAGCGCGGCCCGCGAGACGTCTTGGTGCGGCCCTTCTTGCGGCTCTTTTTGGTGAATTTGCATAAAAAAGCTCTTTTTTAGTGAATTTTCCTAGAAGTGCGGCCCGCACTAATCATCACGTGAAATATTTGGCCCTCTTATAACAAAAGGTTGCCGAATGCCGACCGCTGTATTAAAGGTTTCAAAATTTTTATGGTCAATGTTAAGCACAAGCATAGACCAGCGCACACAATCACGTTAAAATTAGTGTACAACTTTGAAAATATTGCCTTACAAATTAAAAAAGAAATTTATGCTAATGAAAGATTTTGGGCGTAATTATCATGTAAGTTTTTTTCGAATTTGTGCACCGTAATGACAAAATTAGTACCCTTACAATTTTTTATTAATGTTATGAAATTACCTTTCATAAGATAACTGAACCCATGTGATAATTTAAAATTTATTGAAATATATTTATTATACAAGATGTACACCTAGGTTACGTTTAAAACGTATAAAAACAATAAATGCTACTCATTGAGATAATTTGAAATGATTGCTCTTGCGGACGAGAAAAATTTTGAAAATGATTATTCTAATAAATTATTTTTAATAGTGATAGTGGAATGTTATGTATACAATGAAATCATAACAAAAGTAAATTTTGAAACTTTTAGAAAAGGAACATTCACTAATTTTGTGTGCCTATTGGAAATTTCAGGTACTGATAACCAACAACAAATTACGGTAGACAAACTACGGATTATTACGATTAAATTAGCAAGGCAAATGAATAATTTCTTTTTTATAAATTAGTGCATCGTATTTTGGAGTACACATAAATACCTAGACCTCTTGGGTAGGTATTTATTTTGATTTTTATTATAAATTCATTATAGTGCATGTGATTTTATTTAATATACTTACAGTAAGAAAAGGTAAACTTTTTCCTTCTATAAAAACCATTGAACCCTTTAAATAGGCTAAATTAAAATGTATTGCATAATTTTTGTCAAAGTACCTACTTATAGTTAGTTTAAAATAGTAAAATTAGAAATTTCAATAAGTGTAGTATGTAGTACTATCTATATACAAAATGTGTATTTTAATCTCGATAATATTGAAACATATCTTATACTATCTACCTATTGACACGCAATCTATAGGTACCTAATTAGCATTTTTGTGAATTTTGATCTATAAATTACAATAACTTCTAATACTACAAAAAAATAATCAAAATGTTCATTTTTTTGTTTGACTTTTCAATTTACTACATAATATAGAGTTGAGAGTCGTTTTCAAGAACGTTGCCTTATATAAAAAATAAAGCAATTACCTGTAATAAAATTATTTGCCTTAAATTACTATGTTCTACCAGCACTTGTTATAATAGTGCATTATATATCGTTCTAGAATAGAAAAGTTAATTCGTTAATTCGAAAACCTAAAATTCTTTTTCGAAATCAAAAAGGGATTGTTTAATTCCAAATTGTGTAACTTATGTGATGTACAAATATATCATAATAATATTACAATGATACCTATTACTACTTTACGGAAATTAAATTAATAAAATATTATTATAACTTGTTTAACTATTGCTATTAATCCCGTCCCATCTGCTTCACATACACCATATAAATATAATGTATCTTGTGGCCAGCAGGTACACACTTGGTAAGCGAAAAATTGTTCTACTAATCATTATCGTATGGTATGCTACTGGAACAGACCCTATAAATCTTAGCTCCATCAGAAGCTAACATGTTAACAGTTGTTAATCACATTATTTAAATAATAGGTAATTAAATCGTTTATACATATTTATAGTATATGCTATAAATACACAAATAAAACTGGTACAACAATTGAGTGGCAAAAACTTCCAACGAGATATAATTCTTTAACTAAGGTAGCTAAAAAGTTTACTTACCGCCCAATGATGGAGATTGTATGCAATAGCACGATTCTGTAAAAGAAATGCACAGTAATTATTATCAAACCAATTTAATAATATAGTAAGAACTGAGTAGAGATATTTTTATTTGGTAGGTAGATGGTAGTTATACTGAATTTATTAATAGTGTAGATATTTTATTATATTAGAACATAATATAGAAAGTAATGGGTAATAGTATAGTTTAAACTCCTAACACTATAATATATTATTATGGGCATATTATTTTTACGTTACAACTTAAATCAGATTTACATGAATATAAACAATACTTTCAAATTAATAAAATTGAATAGGTAGGTATCTATATAAATAAAATAAAAAATTTATAATAAAACTTGGGTTAGCATATTACAATAATTATTATACTAAAATAGAATTTAAAAATTAACAACCAAACTAAACAATAAAAATTATCTGAAGAAAGCAACTGCTGGAATAAGGTTATACATTTTTTTTTAATTTTATTGTTTAGGTACTTTTCTCGATAATTTTTAAATTTTAGTTTGTATGTAGTGTAGATATCTCAGCTTATAATGAAAATTAAAATATTTTTTTATAAATTATTATTAATATTGTTTATAGCCATAAACTTTTTATAATTCTGATCATTTTAAGTAATTGATTATTATTATTAGTTATAAATGCGGAAAACAAGAAATAATAATAATAATCTTTATTACATCATAATAATGGACAAAAAGAAACTAAACATTTTGTATACATTTTTATCAGATAATTCGAGTGCATAGGTAAGTATTTTTAAATTTAAAATACCTATTGAAGAGTTATTTCAATTTTTATTTAAAACATATAAATTTTTAAATTTCCTTAAAAAAATTTGCTTGAAAATAAATTGGTCTGCAAACCATCTAAAAAATACCGCTACTATTTCTAGCCAGTTTTATTGGTTTTATTTTATAAGAAGGGGTTCAAAAATTAGGTGCAAATGGATAATGGAGAACTATTGCAGAAAATTGATAATTATTATCTCTTTCATTTATAAATACAAGAGTTTTCATTAACTCAAAGATCGGGATTAGTTTTAAGTACTATTATAAAAACATTTCTAAAATAAAAGTTTGTAAATGGTCGTTACCCCCCCCCTCCCGTCCCAATTAAGGCCGAACAATTATCGCTGACGTGCACTAAATCCTATACTATTAAACGAGCAATTCTTGTATATATGTATGTATGTATATATATAAATATATGTAATTGGGTTCTAGAAAACGGCCTAAGGGATTTTGATGAAAATCACGGACTGGGGGTATTTTGGGCCTACAAATCGATTTGGTCGGGTCTCATCTTTGGGAAAATTCATTTTCACGCAAAAAAACGACCTCAAAGAAGTCATAATTAGATGCCTTGTTTGAAATTCACTGCCATTGTTTTTCTTTGAAAACTACTTGATTATGCTTATAAATTTAATTAAATCAAGTTTTGACAGTTTATGTGTAAATTAAATAACTGCAATTGTTTTTGTTTGAAAACTATTTGTCAAATTAAAAAAGAACTTAAATCAAGTTTTGACAGTTATATGATTTATATAAAAAATTCAGTGCAGTTTAATTAAATTGTTAATGTCATTATGCCTAGAAGAAGTCCACGGAAGTTAAGGAATTATAACTTGCCGAATTTATGCAAAGAACCTGATGATCCGAGAGAGAATCATTCTGATAGTGTTGCGCTAATAAAGTAAGAAGTGTTCTATTAATCTCAACCCACCGCTATACAAATTAAACTACCATGTAATCAGGACTAACCTTTACTGAAAAAAAGGCCATAAAAATGCTTTTTTTAATTCCTTACTGTTGCACTCTTTCTTCCACGTCCAAATCTGAAAACGGGAAATTTCGGCGTCCCAAAGCTTTCCTCAGAGACATCAGGATGGAGTATCAAAAAAAGAGACAGTCCCGTTCAAAATGAGGCGTATGGTTGCGTTAGCCATATCCAAGCTCGAGACCTTTTGAAGTTTTGTGTATTTATTGGCTATTGCAAGACTTTACAATTTTCAGAGGAAGAGTCCCTAATCGCACAGTTTTATTGCTTGGAGACAAATTTATCATAAAATGAATATAGTAGAGCTCATCGACGAAAAATATTGAATGGGAATTTAAGTACGGCCACCTGTAGGTACTTTTTAGATTTAGAACCAATACCTGAGCTACAATAATAATTCTTACTTATTATCATTTATCAGTAATCAATGATGTAAGAGAACCTACATCATTCTCGTGTTAATAAAAATAAGAATAGTTACGATCAGAGATCGGTCGCCCAGATATTTAATATTAAACGATATAATATAACCCACTGCAAAAGTTGATTTTCTATTTTTTACAAGACAGTACTTCTGGTACACTTACTTATCTAATGTTTTTCACATAATAATATGACTGAAATAGTAAGGTATTTTTAAGAATTTTTCTTTAAAAATTTAATAATAATAAAAACAAATTTAATAATTAATAAGGAAGGACATTTTATATATTAAAGTAGCTTTCGAGTATAAAAACAATTTATGTCATAAATCATAACTTTTTAATAATATTATTATTGTTTTTTTTTTATCTTGAATATGGTACCTTCAAGTGGAGGTAGGTCCATTGCAGTAATTTGAGTCCGGTTTATCTTAAACATAAAATTTTAACCTAAGTCGCTTGTGATTGGTGAATCACATCAATCTGTGGTCGGTTCGTGTAATTTACATTACTCTAGGCTAGGCTATAGGCAGAGGGGATAACAAGAGGGACACTAGCATTCATATATGCTTCAACAGTGCACTTCGAGCAAAAATCATGTTTTTTAATAGTATGTTATTGTAGAATCAACGTAAAAACGAGTTTCACCTCTCAATGATCCACCTTTTTCTTGACCCGCGGGTCTATGGATATTTTTATAATAAGTGTACGCTCCGCTACGGCTCTTTCGGGCCATCTCTATGAAAACCACCATATGGCACGAGGAGGATCCACGCGAAGAAGTATTAACCGTTTGTTAAATAAAAGTATCCCTTTTCTAAAGTAATTTTGGTCCTAAAACATCTTTAACATTAAACAATGTTGTCACGTCGTAAATAGATTTTACGTCTAAATCAGGTATTGGAAACAGATTCGCTGCTATTGCGTACGAGTTACTGAGAAAATTCAGTTATTCTGGTCTGGTGCGGAGCACCAGAGCTATTGCCTCATATCTTCGCAGTCTTGAAGGAAAGAAATCGAATGATTTTTTCTTGAGGCGTAGCTCTGAAAATTAGCGCGAAGCTACGTCTTGGCTGACTTCACCCGCAAGGGATCAGCGAGGGAAAGGTTTGGTAGACTAGGATGTGGAATGGGTTATGGGAGTTTTAATTAAGAGCCTTTCATTCGTTGTGCCTTGTTACGTTCGTGACTGAGAAAATTGTCAATAGCCAGACTATTAAGCATCCGAGCACACGTACCGACCACAGAATGCCAGTGATCGACTAATCACGAGCGACTTAGGTTAAAATTTGCTACGAAAATCGACATTTTTAAAATCAATTTTTGAAAAAACTGGTGATTTTAAGGCCTTTTTCCATAGTTAATTCTCTTATTTAAAATATGCTTTTTCAGAATTTATCGAGGTTTCAATCGTAAAATTGTTACTTTCGAGTGGACAGTACCTACCTCTCTACACGCTTTTTATTAAAAATATTAAAATGACACCAGTTTAAAAAACAAATTATCAAAACCTCTTAGTTTTTTGTTGTCTTTATGAAAAAGATGTATGATAAAATTAAAATTTTGATCTCGTTTGGCTTCACCCGATAGCCGTGTGTGTACAAATAGTCTGTAAAATTTCAATCCGGTCGGTTTTATAGTTTCTGAAATTTTATTACCGCCAAGCGAATAAATGTCGTTTTGCAAAAAAACTTGTTTAAAGTACATAGTAATAATTAATAAATTATGAAAAAATTACGCAATTTATTAGTAATGCAATGCAAATTTTTGTGATACCGTAAGATGGGGTAACATTGGCATTTAAAGGTAACATTGGCCACCTGACAAGAAACCACCAACACCATAGATAAAAATGTAGTTTTTACTCTTTCTTATCTATGACCAACATCACCAACAAACATTTTTTGTCAGGTGGCCAATGTTACTTTTAAAGGCCAATGTTACCCCATCTTACGATACAAAAACATTTTAATTTTGAATTTTGGTTTGAAACTTTAAAAGTATTTTTGAGATCTTTTACTGTTACATGAGACTAATCCCATAATATCCTATTGGCTCAATCCTCTTTTCTCATGATAAAAAATTATTGTTATAATATTGTCGAATGGAAGGTATTATAAGCACCCCCTTGGGCTTGGAACATTTTTGCTTGCACGTTGCCGGAAAGAGGGTTACCTTGGTGAAAAAAGAATATCCTTTATGGAGATTTTTCTTCCTGCATTGCCAGGTGAAAAAGGGTATTCGTCTCTTTGTTTCGTTTGCATATTGCCGGAATTCAAGTCATAATTACTTGGTTATTCGTAACGCAAATCATCCTTAGATCACTATCATCAATTCATCATCATATCACTCCATCATATTTGATCATATCTTGGAATAGTCACTTGTTATCTATCTTGTAATAGTAGTACAACCGCACTACATGGAGCTTCTTCTTTTCGCCAAGAGGAGAAAGAATGGGAATGTTTTTCAATGAATGAAAATACATAAGATCATGTTTAGGTAAGTTATCGATCAGAATTAAAATTATTGTGATACAGGGACTAATAGTGATGCGTTTTAGAGGTAGGTATAAAATATTACTTTATATTAGCAAAATATTTATAATATTAAAAAGTACTTACGATGAAGCCCATGTTAATAAAAGAATAAAATTAATGCTGAACGTGACATACAAATTTGAAGTTTATAAAAACAATGACACGACACTAAATTGATCCAAATCCGTGTTAAATATAACAGCCTGCAATTAATATCTGATGTTTGCAGGCTGATATTAAGGGTTCTACGTCTTTACGCCTAAAACTTTACGCCTAAAAACACTTACGACTAAGTCAGTACGACTAACACCCCTATTCTGTAACTTTTCGTTATCGTTATGAAATCGTTAAAAGCCGTAAAGTTTAGTTTATACTCAGAATTGCATTAAATAGTAATGTAATGGTATGTAGAAACCAAACTTTACGGTTCTTAACGATTTCATAACGATAACGAACGATAACGAAAAGTTACAGAATAGGGGGTAAGTCTTTACGCCTAAAGAATTTTACGACTAAGGTTTTTTACGCCTAACATCATGTACGTCTAAAACTTTTATACCTAACTGACTTACGCCTAAGCCTTTACAACTAATAAATTTTACTACTGAAACATCTATGCCTAATACATTTACGCTTAAATTTTTAAAAATAAAAGTTACGCGCAAAAATAGCACACGGAGTTCCCAAAAGAATACACGTGCCTGCCCGTGAGCCTTTCATTAAATATTTCGAGGACAATTGGATTGCCGGCCTCGTAACAATGGAACCCGTAAAGATCCCAAAGTTGGTTCCATCAACCTATGGAACTGTTACGAAGCAACTTTAAATGATCTACCTAAGACAAACAACTCTGTTGAAAGATGGCACCGGGGTTTTCATTCATCGTTGAGTGGATGCCTTCCTTCTATTTGGAAGTTTATAGAAATGTTAAAAAAAACAGGGTGCAAAGGAATTAAAGATTGAGCAGTACGTGGCGGGATCTGCACCTCCACCAAGTCGCATACGCTACAGAAGAACCGCTGCAAACATCAAAAGAATCGTAGAGTCGTATAAATATACGGAATGTAAACTTTGATATCAAAGTTTACCTTCGAGGAATCGCGCACAACTTGGAGCTTCAAGCAGTTTAAAATTTTATATTTTTTTGTAAATACTTCTGTGTTGTAATCTTTTTAAATAAATAGAAATATTATATATAATTTTACTTATTTTAGGCGTAAATGTATTAGGCATAGTTGTTTTAGTTGTAAAATCTGTTAGTTGTAAAGACTTACGCGTAAGTCAGTTAGGTGTAAAAGTTTTAGGCGTACATGATTTTAGGCGTAAAAAACCTTATTCGTAAAATTCTTTAGGCGTAAATACTTAGTCGTACTGACTTAGTCGTAAGTGTTTTAGGCGTAGTGGTTTTAGGCGTAACGACGTGATACCGATATTAAGAAATTGAATATTATAAAAATACCATAGTATGCAGTGTAAAGAATTGGTCCATTTCAAATGGAAGTTTGTTTTAACCGTATTTAATATTCGATTAAGGGGCTACGTACAGTCATGAGGTCAAAAAAAAGCAGTTTTTTGAAATTTTTTTTCTAAATTATGAATAGATGCATTTATTTGAAATTTTTTCTACATAAAAAAGCAACATTTAAAGAAAATTTTAGAATTTTACTTCCACAAAACGTGGACAATTAAGATAACTCGTTACAGGCTCCAGATTGAACGAATCTATTTTAAAAAATATGAAAATTTCCATTTTTGGGATAGTGTTGAAATAAAAGTGACGATTTTTACCCAAAAAATTGCTCTATAATTCTTGTAAGAATACCGGGTGCTGAATGAGTTAGGCGAACATAGGATATTAACGTGTAAAAACTTATTTTTGCCAATTCCTGCTTCCCTAATTATTTTAGAGAAAAATTGAAAGACACCAATATAACGTAGAAATATAAACTACGAGTGATAAGAGTATTAGATTTTATCTAGGTTTTACCTAAAAGGTTAAAAAATTCTTTTAAAATTGTTAAAATTTTGATTTATCACACTAGCCATGTATGTTTCCAAGGTAATATTCCATTTTATGAATGTAAAATTTAATAAAGTGCAAAACATTTAAACAACGCGTTGTTGATTTTTATTACTTATCAAAAGTAATTACCTTGGAAACTTGCATGGCCAGTGTGATAAATCAAAATTTTAACAATTTTAAAAGAATTTTTTTACGTTCTAAGTAAAAGCTAGATAAAATTTAATGCTCTTATCATTCGCAGTTTATATTTCTACATTATATTTGTGTCTTTCAATTTTTCTCTAAAATAATTAGGGAAGCAGGAATTTGCATAAATAAATTTTTACACGTTAATATCCTATGTTTGCCTAACTCATTCAGCACCCGGTAGATAGAAATGAAAAATCAAAAAAAGTAATCGTTCAGTCTCGAGAATCATTTATATTTAAGTTTGGTTAAGGGTTAAGTAGTTTTTGAGTTATCTTACGCACGGACTTCTAAAATGTAAACCCCTCTGAAGTTTTCTGTTTGTAAGTTTCATAATAATTGTTACTCTCATTAGCTTGGTATCTTTACGAGTTTTACTCAGATCTTGAAACTTTCACATAATATTTCTGAGATGTATCTACTTTCAGATGCAAAAATAAAAAAAAACGAGTTTTTTTCGAATTCATGACTGTACGTAAGCCCTTAAAAAGATTCCTTGGTGCAGCTGTTTTTTGTAACCATATTATGAATGATTTAAGAATTGGAAGCACTCGAATTTTACTTTAGAGTCACCCTACCTATTTTCTAATATTGGAAAAGTTAAAAACAGTAAATTTTTGTGCTACTTTGTTATAAATACCATTATTTCTACTTAATTTGCATGTGCTAAATTCGAATTTTACCTTAAAAATTTTATTTATTTTAAAAAATAAAAAAATTTCGAATCTTAAAAATGTAGGTGGGCCAATAGTTTTTTAGGTGGGTATGGTTTGTTTTCATTAAAAACTGAAAAGTAATAAAAAATGAAACAGCTGCGAGGCGGCCAATGGACTTCCGAGTTTCGACTGATTATGCGGTTTTCGAACACGGTGCGCAAAAGATCTGCGATTTGACCCTGTAAAGTTGCGTTTAGATAGCGCGAGTTTGCCTCGCGAATCTGATTCGCGCATCAATCCTCGCGTCGTGTAGACGGTTTTATGGCGCGAATCACGACTCGCGAGGCATATGCACTGCGAGCGGTCGGTAGGTCGGTCTCGACCGCGCGTCAAAGGTGCCTCGCACTTTGATACTCGCGCGGTGTAAACTTCGTGTTGGTGTTTCCATGTTAATCAGATACTGGCGGCTCGCCCTGCATCATGACTCACCATGCATCTATTTGTGGGATGCCTCGCGGGAGTGATGCGCGAATCAGATTCGCAAGGCAAACTCGCGCTATCTAAACGCAACTTTAGACTATTATCTCTGGGACGCCGTGAAAGATAAGTGTTATGCAAACAATTCCGAGTCTATTGAGGCTTTAAAACACGAAATCGACGCTGTCGTTCACGAGATAGAAGCAAACAATCGAAAATATATTGAAAAATTGGGTACATCAAAATGAGGCACTGTAAAGCAAGTCGTGGAAGCCATTTGAATGATGTTGTGTTTCATTCATAAATTTCAATGATGGGCCTTATCAATAAAATCATAATTTTGAAAAAATGTCTATTAGTAGTATTTTTTTTAAAGCGAAATTAAATTCCAAATTTTACATGGCCACCCTATAAAATTAAATTAACTTTCGAATTCTAATAAGGGTGCATATAGCACTTGTTCTTGCCTATAAATCCATTAAGAATTTTTCTATAATTATCAGTCAGTTTCAGCGAAGTCTCCAAAAGGAAGGTAAATATACCTAAGTCATGAGGCACTCATTTATACTGGAGCTATTTGGTGATTGAAATAAGATATTATTTAGAGCGCATTTGCTTAGTTCTTTAGGGTGCTATAAATAATATTATGAACACTGACTGGAAAGAATACCAATAAGTAACAAATTTAAATTATCTAATCTATTTATTTATTGTCTAAAATGCCAGTATTATTTCATTTTATAAAAACTGTAAGACAAAATTAATCACCTAATCCAACTAGCAATTAGCGCTGTATTAAAAACTTCCTTGTGAAATTACAATTTTGGAGTTGCGTGCGAATTTACATTCCTTAATAAAGATGTTAAGCACTGCGCATGCACCTGTAGCGGCAGCGTCGCGACGACGATCGAAATTATCAGTCAGTTTCTAAAATTGTAGAATAATAAACAGAAACTTTTAATTACTAAATTAAAAGTTCATCAGATCAATTAACTCAGAATGTCTGATTTTCGAAGTGCATCGCCGTCTTCCGATATATTTACCGATGGTTTAGATTCAGTTTCTATACGCGACAAAAGTCTTTTAAAACGATCAATTTCAAAACATCACAACAATAATTTTAAAGCAGGTTATGTTCCTGTTCACGAACAAAATTTCAATAAAACTGGATTAAGAGGAAGAAAAACATTTGCCTTTTGGATTTTAGTGTTTCTGCTTTTCATTTTGGCTGTAGGCAATTTAATTTTAACTTTTATAATTCTGGGAGTGTTAAAAATCGGTCAAGGTATGCAAAGCTTGGAAGTAATATCCGAAGAAATGGCTGTAAAATTTTTTGGAGATACAGATTTGGGTAATGTTTACAAACGCGATGGTAAATTGGAAGGATATTTAGATATACCTGTTGAAATAGTAGGAGATAATGGTTCAATTTTTATAAACGTTGCAATGAAATATGGAAGACCTATTAATAAATTTAAAATCGACAATAGCGATATCATTTTTAGAAATATAGAACAGTTTGAAGTTAAAGATAAACTATCGAATGTTGTTTTTTCTACTAATACTAGTGAATATAAAAACTTTAAAAATCTTAAAAGTATTAATACAAAAATGGTAGAAAGTAATCGTATTGTGAGTTCCATTAACACTAACTCAACAATTAAAGCAAAAACAATAAATTTGAAAGGACCGGAAGGCATGCGAGGAGAAAGTCAAAAAGTTACTTTACATGCAGATCAACTGATTAATTTGCAATCCAATAAATCGATTTTTATTAATGCAAATCAAGGAATTCTACTGGACACTAAAAATTTTTACGTTAATAATGTTAAACATGGGGAGTACAGTAATACACAGTATAAAATCTGTATTTGTATGCCTCAAGGAAAATTATTCAAATTAAGGATTCCAAATCATAATTCTAAAGTTTATTGTAATCAAGTTGCACATAATCCATGCATGTAGGTAAATTCTTTTTTAAGTGAATCTTTAAGCAAACTAGAAAATCGTAGGTGATTGTAATTTTCTGATGTTGTTTTGTATCACTTTTTGTTATTAACAAATTAGTTTGTAATTAAAAATTTATAGTAATGCCAATAAGTAGTTGCTTGTTGTATAAATTATCTAATGATTATTAAGATAAAGAAAATGTATGGAAAGATTATTAATAACCATGATAATAGTACAGTGCCTCTCAATTTGTGAACCCCCTTCTCCTGGGAACCGTGCAGCCCTGCTAGGGGACCGTACGATCGATCAATCAATCACCTATAGCTATTAAAAATTAAAAAAAAACCATGATATCGCACCATGAGTGTAAAACCGTAGTAAGTGCAAAAGTCATAGTTCCGAGATAATGGGAGTTAAAGTTTTTATATTATTATGATAAATAGAGTATTTAAACTAAAATATTGAATTTTGCTGTTATTAAAAATATAGAATCAAGCTGCATAGGTAGCAGGAATGGCGTAAAGCCAAAATATGTGCAAAAACTGTGGTTTTAAATTTACAAAAAAATTAAATAAAAATATTGGTAAATCCAAGTATATGATTTTTCATAAATAAAAGTATGAATTTTCACTTACTAGTGTTTTACACTATTAAGTTATTACTAATACAGTTGTTTGGCTTTAAAATCTCAAAAAAATCATTTTTGCACTTACTATGGTTTTACACTCATGGTGCGATATGCACATTGGAAGAATGTTGAAAATTATTTTTAAAATTTGAAAGGCCACGATATAAATAGGTTTGAGAATCACTGATATAGTTGAATGTATTAAATTCTTTTTTGTTAAATGACAATTATTGTAAATTATATATAAAGATGTTTCTACATAATTAATTAAATAGTTGCCAAGTAAAACCCATGTATGTGAACAAGAACAGAAACAACAATTTCCCTAGTTTTGAGACAATCAAATATTGAAACTTGTACAATATTGGTAATGGTTGAAAGTGGTAAGTCACTTTGTACAAGGGGATGCACTAAAAATCCACAATTTCAAAAATTTTAAAAAAATTCTAAATATTTCTCAATAATTCTACTTATTTCAAAATTCCATAAATAATAAAATACTTTTTCTTACAATATTGAAATTTTGCTTCAGAACTTTGATTTTGAATAAATGGTTTTGGGCATATTTGACCTTTTAGTAAAAGAAGAATAGCACAATAAACAAATATCTTCGTAAAAGCTCATCTAGACAACATATATAAGCGTTCAATAATCAACGATATAAGACAATGTTTCTGTTAACTGTAAAACAGATTGGCTGTATTAACTGTAGGGCCGTAGATAATAGGGTGGGGGGAGGGGTTCAAACCCTACATGGTTTTTCCTTAGGCTATCCCCTAAAGATTTAAAAAAGAATAGCCTAAAAAAGTTTTTTTGGGCACCCCCCTGACCAATGTTTAGCTACGACCTTAATTAATTAAATAGATGTTTGATGGATTGATTCTTCATAAGCAGTAGCATACTTTGGCCTGGGAATAAAAGCTTTAACGCTCCCTCTCGACTAAGAGTTGTGCGAATAAAAAAAAAGAAAACAAAATTTGATTACAATATAATGCAATTTAGGGGGCTTAAAGCATAGGGCCCGGAAACTATTGTTCCAGCAAAGAACAACTTTGATAACAGCATGCGGATTCGACTCTACGTAATATGTATTATACATCAGCGTTCAGAGTATAACAAAGTTTTTTGCCAGTGAATAGTTTCTGAGAAAACCACTGAGCCACTCATAATATAAATGTGATTGGTTATATGCAATCACCTGATAATAATATTTAAAACGTTTCTAATGATTTGATGGTACGTTATTGTTGATTGTTCCAGAGTTCCAACTCCAGTTGCCCCATGCTATTGTAAAATAATTTGTTAATTTACTCCTTCCCAGGTAATATTTTTACTCCAAAACATAGCTCTAGTATCTTTAGATCTCGCACCACCTAGCTCCGAAATTTTAAGTATAAAACATAATACCATTGATTGAAAAATTTCTTCAATCAACGATAATACTGTAATTTTTTTTCTAGAATTTAGTACCTACATTTGTGAAACGTATGAATGTATTAGCAAGACTTTTTGTAGATTAATATTAGTGGCTCCCTGAATAGATGAAAAATATTTCTACTGTTTCTACCTAAGTGTAAACATTTTAATTTGTGTTTAGTGGGCGGTACGCGATAACTTGGCACTTCTCAATTTGACACCGGACTGTGCTGAGTGCTCCACTCCGCTCCGTCCGACTCGGCACTGGAATAACTCGGCACTGAGAAAATTCGGCTTTGAGAAAACTCGCCACCGGGATAATTCGAAGCCTGGAAAAAACATACAAAAACAATATATTTTTTGTCTTTCCGGGAGCAAAATGCCAGTTTTCTTAGAAGCGGGGCAAAAAGTAAAGAAGCGAGGCGAAAAGTAAAAGAAGCGAGGCGAAAAGTAAAACAGCGGGGCGAAAAGTAAAGAAATTCAAATTTATTACTACGTCTAAGATTCCAAAAATGCATACGGTACTTTGACAATGATATCATGTTACGCAAACTACCACATCTGGGGTTAGGCAATATAGTTTATGATTATTTTCAAGAAAGGTCGACTACCTAAACCGCTTTGTATTTTTGAAAACTTAAATTTTATTTAACAAATTCTTCTAGAAATTCGAGTAGTTGACGAAATTAAACTTCGAGATATATAGAAATAATCGATTTACAGCGGAAAGACAAAAAATAGTATATTCGCGCTCAGGAGTAAAGTGACTTTTCGTCCATCGGGTAAATTTTCCTCTTCGACTGCGTCTCGGGGAAAACCCTTTACCCTCATGACGAAAAGTGGCACTTTACTCCCTCGGTGTATAATATACTATTTACGGTAGGTTAGGTAGCCGGTGAATCTCCTTTTAGCGGTGTAAATTAAAAAAATGTTATTTTCTAACACTAACCGGAGCTCGATTGGTGGATTTTCTTTTAAGGGCTTCCTCCAGAGCTGTTGCTAGACATTGGTCATTGGAGTGTTTTTCCGGAAAAAAATTTTCCTATGCTATGGTGGGAGTTTTTCCGAAAAAACTTCTTTACACCTTTTTTTTAATTCCTCGCTATGCTATGAGAGATAGGTTAAATCTTGAAACCTCCCTTTATCTACGGCCCTGGTCACCTCATTAAAAAAATATTATTTTAAAGTAAGAATAAAGTTCAGGAAAAACTTAGAGAGGCACTTTTTTCAGGGCCTTTTTAATTTAATCAACAAATGGCGCCCGCCTACTTAAATATTTTTATAAAATAAGAGGAATTTGCTATATTTAAAATATAGCAAATTCATTAAGATAATACTATTCTATAAACAATATTCTTGATCTTAAGCTATTTTGAGTTCGTATTGAGTATGTCAAAACACACTCACTTACAAAAAACATAATTAAACTTTAATTATGAATATTGTGTTTTTATAAATAAATATTACGAACTCAAAATAGCTTAAGATCAAGAATATTGTTTATAGAATAGTATTATCTCAACGAATTTGCTATATTTTAAATATATTTGCTATATTTTAAATATAGCAAATTCCTCTTATTTTATAAAAATATTTAAGTAGGCGCCATCTGTTGATTAATTTAAAAGGGCCCTGAAAAAAATGCCTCTCTTAAGCTCATTTTGTATCCGAACTACCTATAAAAGATACATTTTTGAAAAATATCAAGAACTAACATTTTCGGTTGGTAGGTACCTATATGATTCAAGAAGTTAGGAAAGCGAATTCAGAAAATTCAATCGTTTGGTTTGGTGCCCAAGGGGATAATTGCTTCCCTCCCTCCGATTCACGAGCAAAGCACATTATTTTGATCAAATTAGATCAATTAGTTTTATCAAATTTTTTGTTTAAAGGGAATTTTCTGGAAGATAGGTAAAATCACACAAAAATTACTCTCCTTCTCAGAACATCCTGTACTGCGCCTGCGAGTTGTCCATTTCCCGGCAAATTATGTCGTAAATTAATTTAAAATTGAAACAAATTAAGAAATTAACTAAACAGACCCTTTCCTCGCTTTTCGCTTGCAAATTTTTCTGTTAAGAGTGTTGTGCAGTTGAAAACTTCCAAATTTTGTTTTTCCATTTAATTAAACATCGTGTCAAATTGTTTGAAATATTTTAATAGATGATTGAAGATAAAAGTTTTACCTGACCGTCATATTAATTAATTATCAATTAATTAACAAAATTAATATATCAATTATTATTTTTGAAAGGAAATTACTCTTGATTAAATTAACTTAGAAAAATTCTAATTACATCATTGGAAAGCTACGTTCTTTGCGCAGGGGAGTAAAACGTAAATAAGTTTTAATTTTAATAATTTCTGAATAAAATTATTTCTTGTTTCAATTTTTACCTTTAACTCATTAACATTTTTATATTTTCTTCCCTATTTCTAATTTTAAAAAGGAAGGGGGCTTCAAAAATATCACTTAGTACAGCGCTAGCATTTATTTTTATGAAAGAACCTGGTTTAGATGGTCACCTTAACTATCTAGTGCTTATCGGCGATAGCGGTTTGGCTTTTCTCAGAAGTATCAACTTATAAGAAGTCCAACCACAGGGTTTAACTGGATACAATAAATCCAATTGGATTTATTTTTACATGAAACAACACAAACTGAATTATTAAGGCAGTTGTTACAACCCAAATCTTTGTGTTTAAGGATTTACATTACTGCCGGTGACGTTTTGTTAATGTAAAACGCAAATAGTAAAATTTTAATAAGTTGTTCTACTTCTTATTACAACTTGTGTCAGTTTTGCTGTGTTGACTCAACCAGTGCAGGCGATCACCAGTCAAATTGAAGCCAAGTGAAAATATGTAAAAAAAACGTAAGTCTACTCAATTATTATTGAGCATTTGAGGCCAATAACTAGTCAGTCCGGCCTTGAATGCAACATAGTATTCAAACAATTAAATTTGTAAGTATATGCCATTTTTACCGATCCATCCTTACTTACTGTTGAATGAAGAATAGCAATAATAATATTATAACAATGATATAATAATACTAAACAGATTTTATGGTTATACGTATTTACTTATCTATAAAACACATACACACAAATACATAGTTTTCTTATTACATAAATAATGGAAAAACACGTTTACAATTAAATCGCCATTGACGTCATTAATTTAATTTAAAATTATAAACATTAACAATTTTCAGTTGTTTCCATACTTTCGTCAACTTCTGCTTCCATATCTTCATCTTCCTCTTCGCCATCTTTCTTTTCTGGAGTTTTATCGTAAGCCTTATCAAGTGGAGAGACAACAACTCCGTCCCAAACGGACATTTCCTTAGCAATAGAAGCATTACCCTCTAAACCTAAAATATGTTTATAACCACCATGTGCTAATACTCGAAGCAGAGTTTGTGCAGTTAAACAACAAATATCTTGTTGCTCCAAACTCATGGCAGTATGAATCCTTATATTACCACCTTCACAAGGATCAGTTATACCAGCAGAGCCAGGAAGAAACAATCCAGCAGCTAATAACTGAAATACACGTCGAAATGCTTGGTTTATTGGTAAAGCTTGACGACTTGGATTATTCATTATGGCAAAATGAGCCAACAAATCTAACATCCATGGCGTTAAAGATTCAAATCCATCAAAACGAGTTCTCAAATCCCTCAATAATCGAATTAAGACCTTAATCGATGAATGATGTGCATTCTCCTCAAACCACCTGCTGTGTCTTATTGCTGCTAAATGACTCAGCATTATTTTTTGATCCAAATGAATTTCCGGATCAAGCTTTCGTAAGTTATGATGAACAGTAGTAACCAAAACTCGAACACTTGCAAAATTATTGCTTATTTCAAACCCACGCTCATTGATTGCATGATTTAATGCTTCTCCTTTAGGTACAACCTCACTCTTCATTAAGTTTTTCAAATCTTCTTTTACTTTATTTCCCAAAGATTCAACAGCTTCGCGAGTTGGTAAAGTTTTTAATATTACAACTATATCTGCAACATTATGTCCTGCAACCATAGTTCCTTTTTTAAATGAACCCACTTGGCGAACTTCTTCCAGTTGCTAAAATAATAAAAATTTTATTAAATTGAATAAACTTCAGATCTTGATTATTTCATGTCAAATCAACCTTATAAATGCACTTGTACTTCGGTTACAGGACAATTTTTACAAAAATTATAAGTTTTAGTGTTAAATAAAAGCTTCAATTCGTGAAAATTTGAGAGTAATAAAATAAACTAGAGTAGGTCTAAAACTACATGGCGTAAAATAAGCTTCAAAAATACAACAAATTTTATGTTGATATAACTAAATTACTCATCGATAAAATCTTTGCGCTAGAATTGTATTGTAACTGATTAAAGATTCTGTGGAACGGTTAAAATTTTTAATAAAAGGGAGATCATTTAACTTATAAAAGTATCTCAAATAATAAATACTTAATACGCTAACTTACACAAGCATCAAACGTCCCAGGAGCTACAACGAGGTTATCTAACACTGTCTGAATCTTTGTAACCAAATTTAGTATTGCTGTTTGTTCTGCTGCCGTTGGAGATAGATCAGAGTTTCTCTTCAATAACGCTTGTGTAAAAACATTTTCATCTGCATTAGTTTTCTGTTTTGGAAATGTACTTTCACAAAGGGTCAAGTCAAATGGATGTCTTGGTAAAAATATTTTTGGCTTATATGGACCTCTGCCTCCAAGTCCACGTCCCATCCCTCGACCGCGAATACCACCGCGAGCCATTATATTTCACTATACGAAAAATTAATAAATGGTTGTATTATTAATGTATTTTCTTTAATTTAAACAAATTATTAGACTTACGTTTTAGCTAAACACAACAAACCGGTATTTTGTATGCGGTTAGTCACTCGTCTCGTGGTTATGTGAGCAACTAAAATTCGCGCCAATTTTAAACAATTATAATGAGGAACAACTGATTTTTTGTTTGTAATAAATATTACTTATTTAATAGGAATGTTTAAGATTTTTCATTAATTATTGGAGAATTACATGATAAACTTCCTATCAACAAAAAATGTCTAGCAGTTATCAAATAAATTTTATTTGTTTTAAAGCCGTTTCAAGAATGCCAACACAATAGTTACTATAATTAAAATTTACAGAAATATTATATATAGTGTAGTACGAATAATTCAAAACTAAAATTAATTTTGTAATTGACGATTTTTCCGATGAAGTTAGCCATATAAGTTTTATAGGTAACAATCTTTATTACGCCAAATACTAATAAAATAAAAAATAATAAAATCACCGGTCAAACAAAATATTGGTAGTAGTGATATGTTAGAAACTGTTTATAAGTTCATAATTTAAATTAATAATTACAAATAAAATTTTTTTTAAATACTTACAATCTTAATAGTCTCAGTAGCTATACTAAAGCGCTATTAGTGTTCAGTGCTGCCAGTTTTTTTTATTGGTCACTACATGTCGCCTACAAAACTTTTTGAATTACCTTTTTTTTTACTACTCTTTCCTGCCCATTTTTTTGCTATTGTGTTCCGTAAATCCCCCGTATTATGTAATATAATTAAAATTACAATAAAGTTTTTTAAATTCTTTATTAATTTGGAATTGAAATACACGAAACCATCACATCGATTGTGATAACAGTTGACAGACAAACCATAGATAAACACAATAATCCAAATCACGATTCAGAATCACAACTATTTCGGCACGTGGTCACGCAATGTTAAATATTCTTGATTAATATTAATGCTGTTTCCCTATCCTCTAGAGGACTCTAGGCGATTACTGTAACCTGGCGCTATCTAGCAATATCCCAGAGAGGTAAATTTAAAACTTGTACTTTTTCAATATTTCTTGGTTTTTATTGGATGAAAAACAATAGCGCTGCCGCATTCTCAAGTCACCCATTTTGTCGCCAGTCGCCAATTCAAAATTTTTGTTACATGCTTCCAAACTGTAAAAAAAATACGATCCAGACCTCGCACTAAAGATGAAAGCTATAATGGCCCTTGAAGACTAAATAATAAAACCGTAAAACACTTGCGCTTAAATACTTGCGATGAGTACCGAATCAATGACAAAAGCAAAAAAACAATCAAGAAAAATTGGCACCTAAATGGATGACGAGAACAGCAACTTAAATGGGATATAAAAACGTTTACGCTCCCGACTCGGCTCAAAGTCGATTTTTCCCCAAATTTTACCCTAGCCGCCATTATTGCAAAATCACTCGCTCCTTCGCTGCCCACACAATCCGACAGCAACTTCCATGAAAAAAGGCTCTCAGGCAACCTAAAAGAGGAGATCATCGCTAAAACAAATGAAAACGCTCTTACACAGCCAAAGTGTTCACGCGGAAAAAATTTATTGTTTTGGATACCCCAGCAGAAGCTGCAGACAAACCGTTCCAGGTCGCCTTTAATCCATTTAAGAACATTCCGACGTCCGACTTGTGACAAAACCTAAGACGACAACCCGACTCCTATAATGGAAATCTAACTTACACCAGAAACAGAAAAAGAATTCGGCAAGCCGCAATTTCACAACGTCTACTTCTAGCAGTCGTTCGAGGCCTTCAATGCTCCACGAAACCAATCGCCATTAAGAATGAGTTGGAAAAATAATTTCCAATTATAACAGTCCACCTTATACAAAAAGGCCACGATCGTTGACCCATGTCACTATTTCCTATTAAAACTCAAACCGACTGAAGATGCAAAAAACATTTACTGTCACGACACTATACTATAAAAGAAAGTGAACATCGAAACCAAACGCACTAAGCCCAATCCTTCCACTAGAAACGGCAAAAACCCGCAAGTACCTCAAACCTGCTTCCTGCCTGCAAAGAAAAGAACTTTCCAAGAACAATTGAGGAGGTCGCGTGCATAATCCATTCTAGTAAAATGTTTAGGAAAGCAAAAAAACGTTTCTCTTCTAGCTCAAAGGAATAATTAAACAGTTCAAACGTGGAGTTGTTGAGATTATGGCTGCGCATGGTATATCTAGAATAATTTTTATAAATTGTCCAAAGGTTTTCACCTAAAAGTAAAAAAACAAATAGATATAACCGGTTTTGCAATAAAAATTAATAAATTCTTTTAAAAAATAAATTTATTCTGCTTTTAAACACAAATTAGTTTAATAAAAGGCTTTACAAAGTACATAAAACAACAAGAACTTGAAAAATAAATTAATTTTTTTTATAAATTTAGGAAAAAAATTAGAAAAAAAAAAATTAAAAACAATCACAAATGGACTATCATCATCAGACTCAGCTTGTCTTTTTTCTATCCGTCTCATTATCTGTTCTTCATATTTATCAAATTTGAGATATAACCGATTTTGCCCTAAAACTCCAACTTCGATAGGCTTTTTAAACAAGATGTAATTGATTTTTTTCAAAAATAACTTCAGAATCGTGTATAGAGGGTACAAAGTTTATATAGAAAACATGTTTTACTCTATTTTGGTAAAATCTGACACGATCAAAACAAGCATGATAAAAAGTTACAATACCATGGTAAAGTCGCTCTTCAGTAAGCTTCAAAAAGTGAAATCTTCCAAGCGCCTAATATTTAGCATCTTGGACATCGCCTTAGTTCATAGCAAGTAACTTAAGGCTGTGTTCTCACTTAGAATGAAAATTCGATTTTAAATAGAAAATGGACTATTTGGTGTACAATAACAGTAGCTGATCAAAAACGTACAATAAAAAATAAAGTAATGTGTAAAAAAATCGCGAATGCAAGAGATACGCGCATTTTAGCGTTAATTTTATTTACAATTTTCTGACTTTATTTTTGAAAATAACGCGTTCAAATTTTTACAGTATGTCTATAACGTTATTTTTAATATTATGTCGGAACCAAAATTTTTTTAAAATTGCGTTAAGAAATTTTTTTTTCGCGATTTATTTATTCGCGATAAAAGCGCTCCGACATAATATTGTAAATAACATTTCAGACATACTGTAAAAATTTTAACTCGTTATTTTCAAAAATAAAGTCAGAAAATTGTAAATAAAAAAGTGGTTGCAAGAGAACAGCCTCGATGTCGAATCAAGAGGGTTCTTGGTTCGTTTAAGAGACGTTGTTAGTGGCGCAACGCAAAACTGGATTACCCAAATAATGCAAAACTCCCCAAAGTCATCTGTAGCCTCCAAGTACCAAATTTGAAGGTTTGTTGTTAATAACAACAATTCCAAAGACGCTGTCAACTGTATGAAATCGGAAATGGTCGTCAGACTTGCGCACCAAAACTGCATAGAGCTCGCGCACTTAAAACAAAATAAGCAATATTTGGATCACTTGTATTGTCGTAGTAAACGAACTTGGCACGAAAAATACGCAAAAATCATTCGACACTCAAAAAAATCTATGACCAAACAAAAATAAGTCTGTTGCTATCGGTAGACTAAATTCAAGGTCACGTTCCCAAAAAGATTATCAACATTTTGTACCACAAATTGCTCTTATTTGTGTCGCTTGCCCCGCTGATCTGCGATGGAATGGCAGACAGGCCAGCTAAGGGATTACACCCCCGTCCAGTACCAGAGCATGGGTCGCGCATGCGCAGTTCGTGGATTCTTTCACGTTGTGACTCAGACGATCTTCGGCAGCTAACTAAGGAAAAAATATATTCGGGCGCCAGTCTTCTAAATCAAACACGAAAGTAGAAGAAAGGGTGGTTTTATTTATAAAACAAAAGTCGAGATAAAAGATGGGGTTGACAATGCTTGATTCCAAAACTCCATATAGGAGACACACAAACACATAACAATTCAAGTTAAATCCAGGATATCCTGAAGGGATACCCTGGGACAATAAATCAAAATAAAAGAAATAAAAAATACAAATGAGTTGCCATCTGAAGACAACCCATCAAAAATAATATCGCGCATCTAGGAAACTGCCCAACGCATACATAGCACGTCGGTAACATTGACTACAAATACTCATTCGCAAGAGATATCATCAAGTAGAATTAAATACAGTAATTGCCTTTTCAACTTACCCTTCCACTACAATCATTCCGATTCAACATCGCTATTCTTTTGGAATCTCTGGAATATTAATGGTTAATCGTGCAAACTGAGTTTCAGATGTAAAGCTAAAAATAACAAAACTGCAATAATTAAACAAGAATCAATTCACCTGCGAACGGTAACATCTCAATGTCGATGTAAATTATTGAAGTAAGCTAATTTCCTAAAAGCGCTCTTAACAAAATAAAAATCCATGGTTTTCCGGTCATCCCGCACGTCGTCGAAATTAGTAAAATCAAAGCCGATAGGGCGGTGACGTCAAACGGACAAGGTCAGCTCAAGTGGACTGATAAGAATGAAAACCAGGTGCGAAAAACTCCATTAAAAACATCCATGGGAATAAAAAGTAAAACGCCCTCATGGAAATGGTCCATCACGCTGATCGAACAATAGTAATATATCAGCTTCACTTTAAGTTTGCTTCCAGAAAACCATAAACAAAAGTTGAAAACCAAAATGGACGAACACAGAAATGGACAGGTGGTAATAAAAAGCTAAAATTTATCAAAGTCAAACTTCGTTCAAAATGGAAAATATCAATGTAATGCTTACCCACAAACAGAAAACTGAAGGTTATTAAAAAGATCACTTCATTAAAATAAAGTTTGTGGCTTTTAAAACTCAAACATTACACAGAACAAAAAGAAACCTCCATTTTAGATGGTGATAAACGGAAGAATGCCAATTTGATAAATTTTCGAAATGTTAACGCTTGCGCGTGATGGATATGCACAAGATGATGCGTAGGTTTCAAACCAATTTAAATAATAGCATTTGGAATGCTACAATTTGCACGGAAAGATTAAAGGCAAATAAAAATTTAGAACCAAATCGAGGAATATTGTGAAACAACAATTTAAAGAGGAACTAAATAACAAATAGAAAAATTTGTTATATTAAGGTAGTTCCAGTGTGAAATCACGTGATAGAGACACACGAATACCCACACCTATACTATCAAATATTTTTGGTAATGGTGATCTAGCAACGTTGCACTGAAAAAATGTCAAAACAATTATGATTTATGGTTAGAGGATTGTATGTTTTGACAGTTCTTCTATATCAAACTGTCATTCATTGACACATACCTATGAGCAGCGTTGCCGGCTTACCATTGAATGTAAAAAGAACGTGTTGAAATTAAACAAAAATGATATTTTAAATTCTTATACCTTGAAGACAAAACGGTGAAGTGTTTTTTTCTTTTTTTAATTTGCTTATAAACCATTTTTCTTTACTCTCCTAAATTTTTTCAAAATTCTATCGTGCGGTTTTCTTTGTATAATAGAAAATATTTGGGCGGACAGAAAGTTTCACATGCTTTAAATGGGAGGTGAGCCTGAAAATTGCTAACTTTGTTATTAAATATCTTAGCTTCTAAAAGCTCAAAAATTCTAAAACTTGGGGATTTATTAGTAAACGTTATTCTTAGCCTATAAACAAAAATTTAAAAAAATCTATCGAAAAATGGTTTCACGCTGGAACTACTAAATAAAATAAAAATAAAATAATACTAATATTAATTACAAAAATCAGAATACGCTAATTTCACCTTTTGTTTTTTATTGCCTAGAGACAAAATAATTACTAACCTTGTTCTTATAAAAATTGTATCAATATTTTTTCTAGAAGTATAAACGCGTATTACTTAAAAAATGGCAGGAAAATTATTGCAATTAGCTTTAAAAAATCGTTCTGTTATTAATATTCCATTTGGAACTGCTGGACAACATTGCACTTCTAGATCAATTATCGGAAATCGTGATATTGTCGGATATGGTATAAATGGAACTGCTCATTATAGGGATTGTACAGATTATCCTATGCCGGCAATTAGATGGAAAGAGACAAATCCCGATATAGCTGTAAGTAGGTACATATAATAATACATTAATTGGGGAAACCTGAAGTGGGATTACTTTGAGCAGTACTAAATTATAGTTAGTAACATAGGAAGTACAGATCTGCCTGAATCTAGATTGTTTTTGTTTAACATTTACAATTATAAGAAGAATTGCTCATTTGACTAGTTATGCTAATTTATGTTTTAGTGTTTAAGAGACAAGGAAAAAGGAGATTGGAATAAACTGTCAATAAAAGATAAAAAATCTTTATATAGAGCTTCATTCTGTCAAACCTTTTCAGAATTTGAAGCTGCATCTGGTGAATGGAAAAGTATATTAGGCAGTGTTCTAAATATATGCGCGATTGGTTTATGGCTATTCTATGGATATAAAATACTTGGTAAGGAATATGTGTATAATTGTCTATTTAATTAATCGTTTCCCACAAGAGTTGATTTCATAATAATTTATACTTGTTTAACATTTAAAAACTTCGTTATGTGATGTCAAATTGACATTAGAAAAGTTGACAAACCATGGAAAAACATTTTTAATTAATTGGAGTGGCGGAACAGCATCAATTTAATAATTATTTAATCATCATCTGATTATCTAATAATCACCCTATAATTTTTGAAAATTACGTTGTTGCATTTCCAAAAATTACTCATTAGTAGTAATTTCCGGAAAGCACTGACATTTTGACAATGTAGCACTAAAATAAGAAAAATTGACATTCTACTACTAGCGGTGTGGTGTAAAGCATAAATCAAGGATTTAGTGATCCAGAAAACCCGATTTTAATTTTGGTTACGCTTGATACACTGTAGTCTAAAATCTAATCCTAATTTGTTGCTATGGGGAAGGCAACGAGAAACCCTCCCATTAACGTTTTCCTAGTAAGTCTCCACATACTGCATAGCATTTGCAAATGCCATTCCATGGAATGTAAAGAAAAACTTTTAAATAAAACTCCTAAAATATTATACTGTTAGTAATCTCAAAACAATGTACCTACTAACCTACTATAAAGAAAATTTGAAACTGTTATTGTAGTAATATAAAGCGTTACCACAAGACATTTATAACAATTTTATCGGCAAATAATGGATTTATTTTCGGTGTGGTCAGAATTACTTAATCAATGTCTGATTATTAATATTATATCATATTATATATTACCTATATACAGGGTGAATGAGACCACCCGTATCAGCAATTTTTTTCAAAAACGGTTAGTCGTAGAGAGTTGGGTCAAAAAATTTTATTATAAAAGCCGTAATAAAGAATCAAATGATGATAATATTATTTCCGGGAAAGATCGGCATCCCTAGTAGTTTGCTCCAGAATATCCAACACTTCAGAAATTTAAATAGCACCATAGGTCAAAAATAGTATTTTTGAAAAGATTGAAAAGATTGAAAAGAAAAGATTTATCAAAACCTTTTTTGTTTTTGCTGTAACTTGGTCAATTTTCAATATTTTAACTTGAAATTTGTTTCATATATTATTGAATATTATTACTTTGACAAAATGTGAAAAAATAAAAACTCGATTTCTTTTAAGTTTACAGTAGTGGGGTTTCCCCTGCTTCATTTCAATTGGATATTACTTAATAGGGGTGGCAATAATAAAAATAATTTCCTACAAAACTTGCTTATTTTTTTAAGATCTTTTCAAAAATACCATTTTTGACCTATGGTGCTATTTAAAATTCTGGAGTTCTGAATATTCAGAAGCAAATTACTAGGGATGCCGACCTTTCCCGGAAATAATAATATCATCATTTGATTCTTTATTACGGCTTTTATAATCAGTAGCGGATTTATCACTTGAGAGGCCCCAGGCGCAATTCAATTTTGAGAGGCCCCCTCTAAATTTTTTTAAAATCCTCTTATTAGTTATTTTGTTCTATATTGATTACCTTTTTTTAGGTAATGCGGCACGCGGCTTGTCTCTAATACTTGATGTGGCCCTGGTGGTAGGTAGAGGTACCTAATTTTATTGCAGGGATCCAAAAAAATTATTGAATAAAGTTATTTTATTTTGAGAGGTGAATTTTGAGGCCCCCTGGATTTTGGAGGCCCGAAGCGCGCGCTTCCTGCGCCTAATGGGAAATCCGCCACTGTTTATAATAAAATTTTTTGACCCAAAACTCTCTACGACTAACCGTTTTTGAAAAAAATTGCTGATACGGGTGGTCTCATTCACCCTGTATAATATTATTAAATTATTATAATTTTAATCATATCAACCTAATATTTTGTTTAGTTTACAGCTACATTCCATTTCCAGAATCCTTCTCAGATGAATCACAAAAAGCTCAATTAAGGCGTATGATTGATATTCAAGTTAATCCAATTACAGGTATAGCATCGGAATGGGATTATGATCGTTGTTGTTGGAAGTAGATATAAAATTTTTACTCCACATTTGCTTTTATATCCTTCAAACCAATTTGTGCTTAATACTTGAATGATTTAAACTAAAAATGTGGCACGATGTATATTTATGTATTTAGATAAATCTGCAAGTCCTATGGACTAGCAAATTTTTACAAATTTGTTGTAAGTTTGTGTAACCCTACATTTATGTATTATAATAATATATTGTAGTTTTGACAGTAATTTGACAGTGTTTTTTTGCGATATTAATTATTTTACTATTTTGTATGCAGAGGATTTCTAAAGTGCTTGCCTAATTTTTTCGCTGAGAGGCGGGGGTTCATCATAAAAGCATGACATTTATTTTCTTCCGTACCTACAATTTACAAATATCTGCAAGTAGAAAATAATTCTTCTACAAATCAGTATGACAAAAACAACAACAATTAGAACCGCCTTCAGTATTTTCGTTAGACATCAATCCTAAGCACATTCCTGATTATTGCAGTGTTTTTAAACCGACTTCAAAAAAAGGAGGAGTTTCTCAATTCGTCTGTATATATATATTTTTTTATGTATGTTTGGGCATAACTTTTTACAGAGTGGTCCAATTTTGATGAATCATTTTTTATTTGATAGAGTATATCTCCAAGGTGGTTCCATTTAAATTTGACAAACAAATTCCACCCATTTTCTACGTAAGGGTAACTTTAAACCGAGCAAATTAAGTAGGTAGTAATTAGTAGATTTTAGCCACTAAAAATTAAATAAAAAATAAAAACTTTTTAACAAAAAATTAAACCGACCAATAAAAGGAAACTAAACTAAGCAGTTTTGAAAAAAAAAGGATTTTTGAAAAGACATGGGAGATATTGAATTAAGCATTTTAATAATTTTAAGTTTGAATTTTAATTTGGTTTATTACAAAGCAATTAATTTAATATATTACAAAATAAAAACAATTCAGTTTAGTACCTACATAAATAAATAAAAATGAAAATGTACGTAAATTTAACTTTGGTATAATTTATTATTTACTTTTGTTAAAAGAAGAAGAAATGTTCAAATCAAAAAAAATACACATGGAAAAATACATATAAGTATTTACTTTATTTACTTACAAATAAGTTAATTTATTCACAACACAAAAAAAATGAAAAAGTAAACGAACATAGATTCGTTTGGCAAATGAAATTCACGAGGCACAACTTATTTATAAAACTGCTTTTAGATGCATTTACTATAACATTTTCTGTAATCTATTATTCATTTTTATTTATTTTGTCATTATCTGTGTTTCACAAATATTGTGATATTTATATCAAAATATTTCACACTTTTTTGCAACCGCCATAGATTTTCAGGCAGAATTTCTCAAAGGTTATACTTATATAAAAAATATTCACTTATTATTTAGTTTGTCATTTACTCTCTTAATTCATTCGCGAATTTCCGATGTTAAATAAAGTTAATGATCATTAATTTCCAGTGCGTCAAAGGTTAGTTTTTGAAGAATAATGACAACAAAACAGAATTTCAACAGTACATAATATTATCGTTGATTGAAAAATAAAAAGATACGCAGCCTTATGAACAAAAACGTGCTATAGAAATGTGTCGACATGTAGATGGCGTTAGTTTTGCTTCTTCTGAAATACCCTAGAGCGCCCACAAAACGGCTATATTTGACAAGTCGTTTGTAAATTCTAACCTATATTTATTTGACGTTTTAATCGCATTTTCAAACTTGGAAGAAAAGCAAAGTTTATTATTCATTATTTGAAATATTATTTAAACAACTTGTTAAATATAGCCGTTTTGTGGGCGTTCTGTAGGGTATTTTAGAAGAAGCAAAACTAACGCCATCTACATGTCGACACATTTCTATGGCACGTTTTTGTTCATAAGGCTGCGTATCTCGTTATTTTTCAATCAACGATATTATATGGAATGCACCCACTATTTTTTTTGAATGGAAAATATTTTAAAAGTTTTTCGGATAAATAACAACATTTTTTCAATTATTTAGTCAGTAATTTTTATTCTAAATCTAACGAAGTACATTCAAGCAGGTCTCTTTTCCTGTAAATTTTCTAAATTATACAATAGTAATAAAAAATAAAATTTTTTTATCAAAATATTAAAGTTTATTCAAAATTATGACAACAAACGATAACGACTAATACAAAAACGTCATATTTACCAATTTTGGAAATAATAATTCCGTGCAAGAGAGTTACACGTTAGGCAGGTTCCATCGGCATTTAAAGAATTTTTTTATCCCGCTTGCAAATTACAAATTATAAATTTTGTTATGTGCTATATTTTATTATAAAATAGATTACTGCTGTGTCATGTGATTAAATATTATAAAAAAATCAGACTTTTTAATTTACAATTCTGATTTGAGTAAAAATGGACAAACCTAAAGTAATATCAATTATTATACATATTAGTTGTAGTGTTTGAACTTTTAATTAAACCCTGCTTAATATACTCTGCTATCACAGTTTTTCATCAAGTCAACAAATTTAAAATTATTTCACAAATTATCACGTAGAAAATCAATTTTTAGCATTAGCAGGCCAAACAATGCTCTCAATCCATTGAATATAATTTGAAACTCGTGTATAAACTGCAGGTGTATTTTTGATTCCACATGCTTTCCCAAAAGATGTTATACCAACGATATGGTATTGCTGCGGATAATTAGATATCTTAATTTGTAAAGGTCCTCCAGAGTCACCCTAAAATAAGATATTTTTTGTCGTTAATTAAAATTTCTAAAACTTAAGTAACGAATGAATTCATATCAGTGAAAATATAGAAAAATGGCTTAAGCTAAAAATTTGAGATCTTGAGTTAATTACATAACATTGGAAATTTTTCTTTTTATCGGCAAACGGTAAAAGTAATATTTTCAAGGTTTAAGAGGTTCGAATTTAAAACTACTTTGAAATCTTTTTAGAAATATTTTAATTTGTTAAATACGTTTAAAGGTAAATTGTATGTTTATATGGTTTGTAAGTACTACCAACATTAGATTGCCACCTGGTAGTATTGGTAGAAATAACAGAAAATTTCAAGTGTACTGATAAGTTGACTTGAAATTACTTAAAACAATACAAACCGTTTTGTATCACATCACCATTTGCATAAAAAATTATGGTTTTCGACTTAGGTTGTTTTTCTGTACTGCTATGCATATAAAGTTTAAATAATTTACCTGACAAGTATCTTTACTTTCGTCTTTGCCTCCTCCGGCACATATTTGTGTATTTTCAGTAACACCATTAGGTAATCGCCGTTTATCTTGATATGTTTGCTTACATTGTTGATTATTGTAATAAACAAGAGTAACTTTCATCAACTGTTCGCTGGTTTCATCAAAATAACCTAATTTACCCCAACCAGTCGCAATCGGTGACGTATCTGACAGATCAAAATTTGTTTGTAAACAAGCAGGTCTAACATATGGATTAAAATTTGCAGGTCGATCTAAACGTACAAGTCCTATGTCGTTATATTGAACAGGTGGTTTATAATCTGGATGTCTGTGAATGCTAACTACATTAAAATCTTGAGGTCGTGCATCATCATTTTCACTTTTTAAGTTTAAGTCTCCTACACGTACGTATGCCACATCTCCACTAGAAAAATAATAATATTTAATGTTATTATTGTTTTATACAAACGGAAGCTATAATAAATTTAAAATTAAAAATGAGAAAAATTGCTTTTTTCTTCAAATTTGTAGATTCCTTCATTTTTATAATAAAATAAGCTAATCTACTCAGTGGTAGTTTGATGCACACTCTTGAATAAATTAATAAGGCGAATAAATAATAACTCTTTAGTATTGTTGTGAAAAGAACAATTTTTTTTTAATAATTTATAATAGTGTGGTCTAAGTAGTGCAACTTGATAAACATATCACAATTTTTTAGACAAACCAAAAGTCTAAAAAATTGTAATAAATTTTTTTTTAGATTCAGGTGATTTAAACAGATAATAATTAGATTTGTATACTGATAATAAATAAATTGCACATATCTGATACTTTTAAATATTACTATTGAACAAATGGATAACAGATCCAATTGAATAATTCCAGATAATCATAGCATATAAAAACATTTAATGCGGGATAAATACTTTTTTCTACATAATTAGCAAAATGTTAAAAATTGCATATGGCATAAATTTGAAATTTAAATTCTGAAATATTTGCGATCTAAGAAACAAGATGGATCAGATAATGTTTTCATTAATATCATTATGCAATATTTGTTGTATTTGATTCAACATTGGATTATGTCTAGTCTTGAAAATAAATTACTACAAGCTGGTGAACAAAATAATCCAACTTTGAAGTTACAATTATGATTACAATCTTTTTTGAAATTGTACAAAATGGTATTAATTAATTTTTTTTTCTAGAGCAGGGCGGAAGTAGAGTTTAAATAAACTCTAAAATGTTATTTTTTAATGTGCATCCTCAGCCGGCAAAGACTATTTTGTTGCCCACCCTTACTTGGACTTGACAATAAAGAAGATATAAATGTTCATATGCAGCACTAGTCATTGGACAAAGACATGACAACTGTACATTTTTACTGTTCTGTGTGCTTTTGACAAAACTTAAATAACGTGTTTATAAAATCAATTTTTTTTGGATTTGCAAGAAGAAACGAATTCCATTAGGGCGGATGATGTCTGGAAAATACTAAATCTTTGTAAATACTTTAGCGTGAAGTAAATACTTCATAAAAAGCATGCACACAGCACCCTACCTAAATCGTGGCGTGGTAATAAGTGCATTATTATGCAGAACATGACTTCTAATAAATTATAGAAATTGCGATATTTCATGAATGATATATAATGACTATTTTTGCTATTTAAGATCTGTACAAATTTTCACTTCTGTAGGACTTTTTCTGAATTTTGGACTTTTCTTGTTCATTTTGAATGAACCAATAGAAAATAATATAAACTTACTATTGTGCTGAAAATAAGCAATGTGCTGCTGTTAGTACAAAATTTTCACTAATCAATGTTCCCCCGCAAAGCCATTGTTTATCGTCTGCATCTCCAAAACCAAGTGCTGCCTGTAAATTAAAGACTGTAAATACCTATGTAATGCATTATGTTTATAGAAAAATATTATTTAAAATTGGAATTGTTTTTCAAACTGATTTTAATTCAGAAACTTAAATATGAATAGATTTTACCATGTGAGGAAATTCCGTAATACTGGCTTTAACTCCACCTACAACTGCTGGTATCAGGGTTATTTGGTCAGGTTTTTGGGCCTTCTGCTTTTGAAGTGTACAATCTGGAAATTAAATAAGATCTTACGTAATTTGATAAAGGAAAAGTTATTTAGTGGGTTGATCAAACCTTAAATGGTTTTTATTTGAATTTTTAATTTGTTTATTATTTAAATATGATTTATATTTTTATGTCATTGACCTAATGCTGACGTAAATGTTCAAGTTGAACTACAATGCAAATTTCGTGGTTTAATCAGTGGAAGTCAACGATGCTGACGTAGACGCTGACGCCTAGCTAAGCACCGTCTATAGACTGACCAAGTAATGGCATCATCAATGTGTATAATAAAACACTGGTGTGCACCCATTGATGATGTCGTCACTTGGCTAGTCTATTAATCCATATGGCTGATTCTGTAAGAAAAAAATTTCTCTCAGTGCACTCATTGAATCGCGTTTGGAAAGCTCTGCCCATATGTCCAATGTATTTTTAAAAATACTTTTCATTTGTACTCTTTAGAAAGAGTTTTTAAACCTGATTGAAAGAGTACACCAAGAGCAATCACTTTCTTACAAATCTTTAAAAAAAAATTGATTTATGATTTTGACTTTCCGGAAAATGGAAGCTCAAACACTATTTTAGAAACTGTAGCCAAAAATTAAACTTTATTAGTTTATATTAAAAATGCTATGCTTACATTCAATGCTTTTTCGTCCTGGTTGTTCTATAGGTTTAGGTTTACCACCTCCGTTTTGATTTCCTTTTGGACAACACACAATCGGATCATAGTTATCAAAACTACATAGTTGCGGACGAATCTGTTTTTGAATTTGTCCTTGAGCAAACGGACAGTTTTCGATATAAGAGCAAATTCCACGCATTCTTCTTATTCGACAAGGTTCATCTATAAAATAATAATTAATCAATACATTTTAGATTTTTATTTATGAAAGGTCGATGCAAATATTAATAATTGTTTAGTTATTATAAAATAAACTTGACCTACATACAAAATACTCTGTTGAAATATTTAGAAGCCTCTTATGACATTAAAATTTTATATTTGTTATTTATTAAAATTTACTTTTTCTTAAAGACGTATAAATTTAACGTGATATAATACAATAACTAGACGAATTTGTTAATTAAACTTTTAGGTACTATTATATTCTAGCATTTACTTAACCTTACCAATTTTTTTTTATTTATGAATTGTATTATATATTATTTTTATTTATTACCTTTTATATACATCTGTATCAAAAAAAATTTGTTTGTAATATTAATAAACAGTGATTTATTGGTCATTATTTCATTGTTACAATAATCAAATTTATTATTAACATTTAGTCTTAACAATAAATTTGATTATTAAATAATGGTCAACAATCACTGTTTATTAATATTAGGACCAAATTTTTTTCGGTGTAGGTACTAAAAATACATTGTAACATTTATCACTAGTAATTTATTAAAAAAAAAACAATAATAATAATAAAAGTATTACTATATAATTAAATAATTTACGGATAATATTAGTCTGTTTTATTCCTTTGTAAGAGCAAAAGTGTTATTTTTTGTGCAGACCTTGTAATTTGACTGACGATTGTCTATAAGACGATTGTCTATAAGTGCAGTAAAATATCACTAGCAGTAGCAGTAAAATGGAGCTGCAGTAAAGTTGACAAATGCACCTTAGGGGACTGCAAGTGCTTGGCCACACGAAGCTGCAAATGTCGCTTGAGAAACGCAAGAAGGCGCATTTTCAAGGTAATGTCCCAGCTTCAGCAATGCACTTGTATAAGTTTTTTTTTCAACCGCGATATCAGTACTATTTACCGTTTCAATTGCTGTCGTGGTGCACTATTCGTGTGGCCATGGTTTATACCATAGAATAATAGATATACTGTTTATACTGTATATCTTATACTGCCTTACTGCAGCTTCATTTTACCGCTGCTGCTAGCGACATTTTACTGCACGTGTGGCCTCTGACTAAGGAGTCTGGCAATTGTCAAGCGAGTCAAAAAAGGCAGTGTTTCACATTGATACATGTAAATAGTTTTTTCTTTTCTATTTTTATCTTTTTAAAGTTTCTCTTTGACATTTTCAGCTTCAGCAGTTGTTTTATACAACATATTTTTAAGCATTGTAAAATAGTCAAATTTAACAAAAATCAGGTGGTTTTTCATTTATGTAAGAATTGATTTGTTTCAATTTGAAATTGTTTATTTTTAATTTGAAATTTCTTAATTTGAAGTAACAGTTGAAAAGGTATGAAATACTACGAAAATTTAAATCATCATGGTATTTGGTAAACTGCAAACCAGGATTCGGGGATTATCAAAACTAAAATTTTAATTTACGCTATATATTTCAATTAGTAAAAGAATTTTTTAGAAATAGATGTTTTATGATTAGTGGAAATTATAAAATTTTGCACAACTCTGAAAGTAAATCATGAATAATAGTAAATAATCCATGAGTAACTCTGGATAGTATTTGAAGGCGTTCTTAATTTGGTACATTATCTCATCTTCATCATAATATTTATTAGAAAAGTTTTATAGACAATTTATGATTAGATGATTTACTTACTTTATTTATTATTTTTATTTAGTGTCTTTAAATGTAGTAAAAATTTGCTTCGCGTAATGCCGGGATTTTATATTTTAAGCGCACATTTACAAGGGTTTATTAACTGCGTTTTCATTAGCCCATTCATTCATTCATTGTCCCCATATTACATATTTCCAATAAATCAATATCGATTTCACAACAGCGTGTGGATGTCCACTAAAAGGCCGTGCTAAGAAATTCTGTATAGTTTGCGATTTGAACCCAGAATTTCTGCTCTGTACTCAACCAGCGGTCACATCACTCCATGGCTGTGGCTCATTGGTCCATTATTGTGGTAAAATCTGTGTAAGCTGGATACTGAATAAACATTTCACCACGGATATATTTTGGGTTTTTAAATTGATAAAAGTAACGTAAAGTATCTGTTTAAGCTGGGACCTGCTTAGATCGGATTATTTTTTCGGTTCGGTTAATGGAACACAGAATATTGAAAAAAAATTTCACAGATTTTAAATAGGAAGGTTGCAAGATTAATGCAAAAATTTTGTTGTTTTGCTGCTAATACAGAGTTATTTCAAATTTTGGATAAAAGTTAAATGTTTAAAAGAGGGGAGGAGAGGTCAAAAAATTTTTAAATATTTTTTACGTAAGATGGGTTCCAAATAATGTTATATCTACATTTGTAGTAGGGGAGAGGTTTGCAAGTTGCCAGTGCTTGCAGGTTGCCAGAGTCTCTGAATTTCGGCATCTAAGCGGGCCACACACAAAATTTCGACTGAAATCGTCAACAAAGGAGGTGTGGTCAATTTTAAACTACTTTTGGTCCAAAAATATCCAATATTACAGTGTCTACCGAAGAAAGTATGAAAAAGCGTAAATTTAAAAGTGAATAATTAAAATTGTGTTTTTGTTTTGTGATTATAAATTGAACATTTTTATATAAAATTCAAAATAAAATTTTTTACTGTGTTGTATTATATTCAATTTAATTCATTCTAAAAGAATTTCAAAAATAAAACAAATTGACAATTTTTTGTACGAATTATTGTAAAATAGCTTCAGAATGCAGGTTGCCATGCTTTAAGACTTGTAAGTTGCCACCCCTTTCTGTTTCGCTTATTTCAACTTGTATGCCAGCCTTCATGATTTTTTTATGATTACAATTGTTATTATAAGGCAAAAGTAAACTGTATTTTTTACAATTTTGAAATATTTGTAGAATGGCAGCGCGTAGACTTAGAAAATGCGACCGCGGTATTAAGAATTGCGATGCATTGGTCGTCGGGCAATTTCATGCCAATTTACACAAATTTTTTTATAATTATATTTTTAAATATGACTAAGAACAAATAAAATGCAATATATTTTTACAATCAGATGTTTTTCTTTCCGTTTTTCTACATTTTCAGCAATTTTACAGGGGGTGGCAACCTGCAAACCTAAATTTCAAGGTGTCGATTTTAGGTACTTTAGAAAATTGCCTATATAACTTTTATTTTTTGAAATTTCAAATGATTTCTACTTCAGGATTGTAGCATTATAGTTCCTCTTTCTAAAGTATTTTTTAAATTTACAATATATTAATTTTAAGATGAGTTATGATAAAAAAAGCTAAGGGGTGGCAACCTGCAAGTCATTCACCTATGTATTATTCGGTTTATTAAAGCTCTACGACGTCTTCCGATTCCCAAACATCGCCAGGCGGCGTTTGGTTTTGTAAGCATTTTACATTTTTTACCTACGGCGAGGAGCCAGCCTGACGTAGAACCCCCAACCTGGAAGACTAGCGAGACGGCCAGAATAAAGTTGTATCTTCACCCGGATTTGAACCGGATATTGAGCGTTCGTAGTCTACTCGCTTGACTATTACTCTCCGACCCCCTTTATTATATTTACATTTACCTACTCTATTTAAATTTCTTTAGTTAAAAAGAAAAAAATTAAAAGAACATTAAATGTTAGGAGTTTAGTACTTTTTGATTTTTAGAAATTTGCTAATTTCGGAAAAATTTAGGAAATATTTCTTGTGGTTTTGCAAAAAAATCATCTTGCACCAAACTGACCTTACTTCGAATTGAGTTAGTTTCGAAAAAAAAATGCAATAAATTTCTCCAAATTTGCTGCTCCATTTTTAGATCTGATTATATAAGATAAATTGGAATGTTTTGTGATTTACCATTTGGAATGACCGTATTATAAAATTAAGATTTATTTTTTGCACAAATTTGCTTCTTGGAATTTGATGTAGTTTTTGTTGCAGTAGGTACATATTATACAAAGTATTATAAAATTTCACGGTTCGCCGATTGTTTTTAAATTACTAAATCTTACACATAAAAACGTGGAAATTCTGTTCAACAATAAAAATTATATATCCGGTTAATAAATTAAGTTTATTCAATTCAAACACTATTTTTTGAAATAGTACCTACATATTATATCATCTCATTTAAATAAATTTGGATATTTTGTATTTATCATTCTACTTAGAAAATATATGACTTTGTGGTTTCTCAAAAATACCTTAAGCCATAATTTTTGAATCATACCTCGTAAAGAAGCAATTAATTATTTTTATTTTTAATAAATTACACACATTTCGTAGGGTAGTATGCAAATCAGTCTAGAATAATAATTTATTATAAATTAATTTTGTTAATTTTAAAAATTCATAATGGAGTAGATAATAACCATTAATTTCTACAAATTGATGTTAATTATATAAGTATACCTATAATAAAAATAACATTAAAATTTTTGAAATTTATTGTTAATAGTTATTTATTAATTACCTATTATATTGTGAATAACATTAAGTAATTTTATTTAAAAGTTTTATTTAAAACTAAAATGTGTTTATCGATATAAATAAATTATAAATCAATATCATTTATTTACATATTTTTACAAAATTTGTCCTTGTGTAGTATAGGTATTTCATTACTATATACAAAAAAAATTGTTTTTTGGGAATATATTATAAAAGCTTTTTTTGGTCCACTGACCACAAGGATACCTTAACAATAAAATAGATGCTATAATTTTAATGCGTTAAACAAGAAATTAAATCAATTTATATAATTTACCTATTTGTATACTTTTTATTATGTACTATATCACATACCTACGTATTGTCCATTTATAAAACTGAATAGTGCACTTAATATTATTAGATGTTTTGAACAAAAACCTATAAACTTTTGCATTTTCAAGAAAATTATATTCACTTTTAAAAGTTTCAATTTCACAGACACACTTAACTAAAACAGAAACTTTTACAAAACTGGCGATTCACCGCTGTGCAAACATTTATAAGTGCTTACTCCGCTACTGCACTAAAATGTTCTCCAGAGCTACTATTTGCTTTATGAACTCATGTTCGTCATTAGACATTAGAAGCTAGAGAAAAATAGGTGTTCCTTATATAACAACAAGGTTAATAAAATTACAAGTTATCAAGAAAATAAATAAATTGCCAATAATCTTTTTAATTAAGTTTTTATAATAATCTCTTAGTAAAATTAATTATTATAATTAACCGATGACTAGCACACATTCATAAAACAATAAATTTGTTCCTTCTGTTTTGGTAAACTGTTATGAACTATCTTTTTTATCACATGTGTGATGTGATCACAAATCACCACTCAACAACCACCTTAAATCGCCAAATGATCAATCAAAGAGAACTTTTTAAATATTAAAATGTGGTAAGCACTTGCTATTTCTTCGTTTGTTAGCATGACCGGACTAAATATAGAGAGCTACATTTCAAACAACGTAGCGTAGTTCACCACTAAGAAGAAAAAATAAAAGTGGCTAAATCTATTAGTGTCTATTCTGCCTGTTCGTGCAATCAGGTTGTGATCAAAACAAGTACACATCATTAGTGGTGGTTAGATCAACCTAACCTATTATTCCTATGTACGTTTTTTATACGTGTAGAGTAAGTATTTTATCACCAGCTGATTGCAAGCTGGCTGCAGGAATTTAAGCTATATTTAATCACCGATTAGTTAATCCAAATCCACTGTAAATCAATGAAAAGTGACTAGTAACGCTAAAAAGTGTTTTATATTGGTTCGTAGTTGATCTAGATTAACTAATCAGTGCTTAACTATAATCATAATGTTTATGAAACCGGCTATTAACGTATAATATTTTTGATATATATATTGTATCTACATTTGTCTGAGAATTTAAAGTTAAAATTACTTGATTTTTAAAAATACTTGAAATTATTTTAAAATTCTCTGTAAAATTTTAGCGCGGCAACGGAGTAAGCACTTAGAAATGTTTGCACAGTGGTGATTCATCTGTTTTGTAAAACATTCTGCTTTAATTTATTATATCAGCAAAGTCGAAAATTTTAAAAGTAAATACATTTTGCATTAGCAAATTAAACACTGTAAAACATTTTTCTGCAAAAAAAACATACGATCACGATTGCTCTGCTTTCTTGCAAAAGGTGATGTAATTTTTCATTGCATTAGTTTTTTCATAAGAATTGATTGTAAATGCTAATTTTTATAAAAAAATTTTATTAACATAAAAACTTTACCAAAAGTGTATTAGTAACTGCCTTGATTCTACTTGTCATAAGTAAATTATGAAGTAGCTACTTCAAAATATGAATACACTACTTTCTCTATTTCACTACTTATAAAGTAGAGTAAGTAGTACCTACTTTGCGATGTTATAGTAGGAGAGAGTTGATTAAAATCGGGTACTACTCGATTTAAATAGTGCAACAAAATTTATAAACAAAATTTTATATTTTTATTTATAAATTAGTAAAAACGATTACAAAAAAAGTGTCCCCCAATTAACTCGAAATTTAACATAACATTTTGCAGAAACCGTCTAAAGAACTGATTACATTTTGGTTAAAATTTCTCGGATATAATCTCTTTTATTTTTGTTTTATGGATTTCTAATGACGCACGTGAATGGATGAACAAGATACAATTCGTCTAAAAAAATTCCTCTATAAAATGATAGATTTTTATATTGTCATTCGAAATAGAAAAGGATAAAATGTCTCAACGCGATTGATTATCAGAAAGTTTTTGAAAATTTGAAAATAAATTATAATTTAAAAATTAACGTTAAAATTAACGTTATTAACTAAATTAACTTTAATAAGGGATAAGGTAATTATGTTTATATAATACTGTAAGGTTCTAATTATTCTTTAGATGAGTAAATATCGATAAAGATATGATTTTATTTAAAAGAGGAAAATTATTTGTTTCACTGTGGCCCATGTCTCACTGTGCCCCCCTCCCATATTTTTAAATTCATCATCATAAATTGACAATTTTTGAATTGACAAATGACAATTTGTCACCGGCAATACAATATTATTTACTGTCACGTCACATCATTTTTGCATTGGCACTGTACCTGAATATCACCAATGAAGGTGGCAGTAATCCATAAATTTTGTAATATTTATTTTTGTGTTTAAAATAATATTTGAAACTTAATTAAAAGTTAAACTGAAAAAAATTTGAAAGTTATTCATAACTTAGGAATACTAAAATACATAATTTACGTGCTTGGAAAATGGTAAGAAGTTATTGCTAATGTTTAGAAATTAAACACTAACAATATTTTAATTGAATTATAATTGCAAAAAAGTAGTACTTAGAGAAAAACATAATATGTTATTTTATTTTTCCTATAACAATATTAGACGTTCTATATTACTGTCATTACTTATCAGTTATCATTATTGAAAGTGTAAAGTTTTGTATACATCGGCGATCAGAATGGCAAACCGAATACTAAATCAAGCAAAGTAGTGTAACATTTTAGGAAACCTGCAAAGACAGCATGCAATTACTGTTTCGTAATTCATAGAACGTTAACGATTGATTGAAGAACTATGTACGCCTGTTGAATATGAGTAGGTACCTACCTATAGACGGGTTCAGAGAGCATGTAAACGTTTTTTTTTTTTGGTTTATTGTAAGATCTTACAATCGCACCGTGTATAAATGGAACACTTTGCAAATTGGGCACAAAGTCATCCTCACTGTCAGTGTTTGTTAAAAAAAATTATTGTTTAATTTAAGGTGTGATTCAGTGATCGATCGGTTTGTTATTTATTTCACCATTCCCCTTGCTGGTGTGTACGAGGCTTAAGATTCATAAATATGTATGTACCTACCTAATGATTGTAAGTAATAACGTGAATCTGGATTTTCTAATAAAAATGTACAACATAAGCAAAACTAATGTAGAGTATTAGAGGGAGGTAAGAGTCCGCACTTAGTACGCTGTATTTTTTTACGCTTATATGTTTTACTCAATCAGCTCAATATTTGGATGAGAAGTTTGTACAGTACTTAGGCTTTGTTATAAAAAACATTAATGCCATGATTTGAAAGCGGTGTGTATAAAAAAACCATAATACACAAGTTGCGGAAAATGGGACTTTTACCCCATAGGTGGGGCAAAAGTCCGCCATTGGACTCTGCGCTATTTTAAGTCAAATTAAAATCAACAATTTCTTCTAAATGAAAAGTAATAAGCAAAAACAACAAAAGTACAAGATATAAAAAAGATAAAATGTAGAAAAATTTCAACAATGGTCACAAATAAATTGGTCAATTTCGTGCACTCTTCATGACACCATTGTGTGCAGCTATCGCATTGAATCCACTCTCTCATTGATAAATTCTCATATTATTCTTTGCAGCCTAAACAAATCACTTCGCCATTGGTTAATTCTTGCCTTTTTTAATTCTTCAAACTTTTGCTTGACATGGGTTCAGCAAAATAGGACTCTTGCCCCAAGTAGCCAAAAACATTTCCGAGTCATGACCTTTCCAGACCATCAAACCTAACATCGATTATATCCTATAAGTTTATAGCAAGAAACATGTATTTTCAATAAAATACATACTAGTTATGGTTACTACTCATTTTCAACATTTCAACGCAATTTCTGCAAGAGCTAATGATACATCAGGCATACGCAAAATCGTAATTACCTCATGGTTCTCCAGTAATCCAACTTTGCGTGATAAAATTTGGTATAGACACTGTAATTGATGACTACTAACTGCACCTTGCGCACAATGATAAAAATTTTTGAAATATAGTGAGATATTTGAATTTGGGACTCTTGCCCCATCCGGACTCTTACCTCCCTTTACTCTACTGTACTACATTATAATTTTTAAAACTACAGTGGTAATTTTTTGCTGTCTTCTAATGAACGAATTTTTATAGAATATCTTTAGGGTAAAATTTTTTTTTTTAATTAATTTGTAAGAAAATTTTGCTTTATCAAAATAATTTGAAATTTTTGCACACTCAGATAAATTGGCAAATTTACGTGTACTGTCCTGATAGAAAAACTAAGCTTTTTTATATTTCAAAGGCTACGAGAATAATAGTACCTATAGGTAAAATAAAATTACGCAATTTCAAAAAAAGAGGGGCTGAAGTTAAGAAGTGTTTTTTAAAATACTAAAATTCTTCTAAGGACATTGAAAAGAAAGACAAAATTACAATTTTAAAAACGGGAGAAAAACTTCACACACGTACTTCCCAGCCAACTTTTAAATTTTGGTAGAATTTAACTGTCGATCTTGCCAGGAAGTGTGGGGTTTCACCCCCTAAACTCACTCCCTCTTCTCTTAGTTGGAACCCGGTATTCGCCTTTCGGCATTCCTTCAGGCTCCAAGCTAGAACTTAACTTAGAACTGAATTAGTGTACTACCAATGAGAGGTAATCTAAACTGCTTTGGTGTTGATAATAATAAAAGAACCACTTACAAATGTGTAAAATTAATAAAAGGTACCAATAAGAAGATCATCTGAAATACTTTTAGGTTATTCAAATGACTTTTGAAGTTAGTATAATCTACACTGAAAGAATCATACACTAAAAGAGAGTTTAGAGACTGGAATTGATTATGCCAAAATTTCTTCTTTGACAGCTGTTATTTGTTATGAAGTTTCCTGAAACTGTGCAATGACATGTTTTACTCCAGCATCACTTAAGAGTAATTTCTTGCAATTAAATTAATATCTCTTTCCTAATTTATGATCAACCTGCGACGCTAGTTGGTGGATTTTCTGATTTGCAAAATTTACCTTAGGTTTAACGCAGATCACGTTTTCCTTTTGGGGGAGATAAAGAATACGTTATAGTAGTGGATAATATTGACTAACATGCATTTCAATTAATTAAAATTTTGATTAAGAGTTTTTAAGTAGGGGAGACTGTTGTACTTTGGGACATTTTTCGGTTTTTAATTTTTTTTATCGACATTTTTTAAAATGGATCAATTTTACCTTGACCAGCATAATTAGTGTTATTTTGACTATTCGTAGCAAAATTTCCAAGAAAATAATGTAATATTATCATATTGATAATTGAAAGACAATGCTTCGTTGAGAATTATCCTAAAGTACAATCAGGGGCTTGTACTTTGGGACAATGTTAATTTGACGTCAGGACGACAATAAATAAGTAAAAAAAAACTTAAAATTTATAGAACATATTTATTAAGACATACTGTAGCAAGACAAGAAGTCATTGGAAAGGATACGGCGTTTTGTACCTCCAACTACTGTGAGTTTTGGTAATTTCTTCAAAACGTCCAAATCGCTGATCTCCTACAATTGATTCAATTCAATCACTTAAATGTGTGTGGCTTTATGAAATTCTCAACATATTTTATAAAAATTTCGGAATTTGACCATCCGCTAACTACAAGCACGAGAGTGTCCCAAAGTACAAGCACAGCACTACTTATTATTATTGACATATAACCGTCCAAACGTAAAAGTTAAAATTCAACACTATGAGAAAATAGTTAGCCTTATATGTTTATTAAGTAATACCGTATGCAACAAAACCATTGTATATAAAATTTACCGATTTGGTGACAGGTGGCCCTGAGCCACTTGGCCCTGCGACAACTCGCCCCGGACAACTGGCCTTGGCGAAAACTGGCCCTGGCGACAAGTGGCCCTGGTGACAAGTGGCCTTGGCGAAAACTGGCCCTGGCGACAATTGGCCCTGGTGACAAGTGGCCCTGATGACAACTGACCTTGGCCAGCAGTATACTGTTTTACCAGCGGAGAAATATTTTGTCAAATATTGACCAGCGGAGAAATATTTTGTCAAGTATTGGTTTTGTCTAAGTATAGTTTGACAAAAATAGTATACATATCGGTGCCAATAACAATATATAAAATTATTTATTAAGAATACGAATTGTACCAATACAATAATAATAAAATGTAATTAAAAACTTACAAAGTAAAATTCATATTCTTCATAATAAAATTCATAATAATAATAAAATGGAATTAAAAACTTACAAAGTAAGATTCATATTCTTCAGTTAATGAGCAACTGTGATGCAAACATTACAAGTGAGCTTTAATCGTCGCGTCATCTGTAGATTACCTATCTGTCGATATCAGGGACGTGCTCATTGGGGGAATGGGGAGAGCTCCCCCCCCAATGTTTCAGAAAGTTGGCAAAGAGTTGACAAAAACCCTCAAAAGTTGGTCAATTTGGCATTTTTTACATTTAAATTTACTAAAACCTGCAAAACTTACAAAAAGTTGGCAATTTTGAATTAATTCAGTTGGCAAATTTAAAATTTCTCCCCCCCCCCCAAAAAGTTGGTTGGGCACGTTCCTGGTCGATATACTAACAGAAACAAAGATACATCTTCTTAGGTGATGTAAACTGCCCTAATCCATAGATCAGGTAAAAATTGAAAGTTGTAAACTGCCCTCCGACCAAAAATAGCAACACTAATCCGGAATGTAAACTGCCCTAATATAGGTACGGTTTAGTAATTAATTTAGTGGGGATTTATTACCGGACCGGACTTGACCGGTGGATCTTTTTTTTAAAGATTTACTAATAAAAAATAAATTTTTTCCTAACACTAACCTAAACCCGTGGATATTTCTTTAATGATTAGTTCTAAAAAAATCGTTTTGTAACCTAAGCTGACCTTGCCCGGTAGATCTCTCTCTTAAAGATTCACTTATAAAAAATAAATTTTTATCACCGTGACATTGAAATTATTAATTTTTTAGTCATATTCTATCAGAATTCTCTAATTATGTGTTTTAGATGTTTGATTCTTTACCCTGTATAAATTATTACAATGACAAAATTCACCCTGAATGCGGTCCTCAAAAATATGATTTGGAAACCTATGTTACTTTCCACCCTGTATGATAAAATTGTTAGTACTTAAGGAATTAACAAATTAAGCCGAATAACAAAAGAGAATAGTTTAGAGGGCACTTTACATCCCAGATTAGTGGCAACCTTTTTGCTTGGAGAGCAGTTTACAGTTTATGGTCAAATATTTATGGTCAGTAGGTTTTCCTCGTTGTGTAGTTCCAAATCTTACAATAGTCTCCATGTTATTGCTTGAAGAATTCTTTTACTGAAAAACTTACTATAGCGGTAACCGTGTGTTATGTTTTAGTTTATTGTTAATTTATTTATGAATATAGATATTCTTATATAGTGATTATATGATTATATAATAGGTACCAACCTATAAGGGCGGATTTCATAATAAAAGCGTTAATGCCGACTTAACTAAAAGGTTGTAGTTAACCAATAGAAAACGTCCGTTAACTCTAACAAGCCAATAGAAATCCTCTTTTATAATTAATGGCTTGTTAAAAATTTTATGAAATCCACCCTAAGATAATCATAACATCTTCCTTTTTTCACAATAAATAATAATAATCAAAAATAAATTAGTTTGAAAACGTAAACCTTCGTGGTGGATATATCTGTCTTCCATATCTTGTTCTCGTTATTGTTTGAACATTCTCATCACCGTGGATAATCTATTAATTAAATTAAACTGCCCATTTACATTTATATTTATTTAAAAAAAAATATCGGTTTTTAAGAGTAACCTACCAACGGATCTCTGTTTTTAATAAAATGTAACTTATTACTACGCAGATTTTAATTTTACAAAATAAATAAATGGGTAAAAATTGGTAAAAAAGCCAGTTGTCACTAGGGCCACTTGTCGCCAGGGCCAGTTTTCGCCAAGGCCAGTTTTCGCCAAGGCCAGTTGTCACCAGGGCCACTTGTCGCCAGGGCCAGTTTTCGCCAAGGCCAGTTGTCCGGGGCGAGTTGTCGCAGGGCCAAGTGGCTCAGGGCCACCTGTCGGAACACCAATTTACCTGGTAAAGATGTGGAAGTTAAGCGATTAAATAATACATCATCTACCTTAAAACTCAAAACGTTTAACAACAAACACATAATCGGGAATTTATAATTTATTTTATGGTGAAATGACCTCTATCCGTTAGCAGGATAACCTCTTAAAACGAAAAGCGATACATTTGAATATTAGTATTAAAAACTCAATGTCTCGAAGTACAAGCTGTCCCAAAGTACAAGGATCTCCCCTACTATACAAGTAGAAGAATAGATAATTAGTATTTGTTTGATAAATAAAATTAATAAACAACAAAGATAAAAAAGAGATATTTTGAAAACCAAAAATTTAAGGCACAGATTTCTTCAGAAAGTAGTAAGCCGGAATAAGTACAGATAATATTCGTCATTATGCAATGCAAAAAATAAAAATTTTAATAATAATTTTTTTCCCCTTATTCCTTACATATGCAATCCTCCTAGTGTTCACATGTATTCGACAGTGTAGGGCAGTGGTGAGTAAATAAAATGCAAAAAAGTAATAATTTTATTTTAAAGTTAATTAGCCACTGCTTGGAAGCTTCTAAAATTTGTGTTTCATGTACCCCGCTCGTCAAAATTATTTATACTTTTAATTATGATCACACATTTTATTATAATTTCTATTCAAAATTTAGGTCTTTGTCGTAAGGTTAACAAACTTCACAAGAAAGTTTTGCACAAGGTAAATATTTAAAAATTCTTAATATCTTTATTTTAAAGATGTGCAGGTAGATAATGTAAAACAAAATAATGTATTGTTATGAAGAAAACAAAGCAGTTAATGTAAAAAGTATTGTTATTATTGTACAAGGCTAATTTTGTAATTACTCTTAACTATTCATCGAATTGGTGTTTCCCAAACTTCTTTGTGCGTATTCAGTGTTTGCCATAAATTTCATCCACTTTTTAAATTAAAAAAAAACGAAAATTATTTAGAGAGAGGAGGGACATTAAACACGCATTCCCAATTTGTAAAATTCTACATGAAATAATCATAAAAGATATAATATACTACATAAATGAATGTCATCACTAGTTACGAAAGATGAATTGCCATCTGAAAAGTTACATTTGACATATCGGAATTAGCAAAAGAATTAAACAAATGTCGACTTTTTGAAACCTTTAGTATACCACACTTTCTTAATATCAGTATTTCAAATAATATAATGTACGTATGTTGTTGTGGTGCAAACTTTTGTCTTATTGCAATAATTTTTGAATTAAGATGATTTTACTTATTATTTTGAAAAAAAGGATATTTCAGTGCTCGATGATAACTTGTTTTCAATTATAACTTGTTGTTTTGATTATTGTGAAAAAGATAAAATGTTGCAAACGTCGATTTATGCAGACTTGCAATTGAATTTTTCTTTGGAATGTTGATTCAGAGAGGATGTTCCAGGTTTGTCAGTTAAACAGTTAAAGTTATTAACTTCTGTATAAGGAAAATGCTACTAAAAAATAAAATATTTTTAAAATATAGACTAATTTCTATAAAGAAAATACATACTTTGTTTGCCTGAGGACGGCAACGCAAAAAGCTACCGTTGAATCTGGATAAAGGTTTGTATTCTTGCGAAAAAAATTGCACTTCAAAGCGTTGCCTTTGTTTAAAAAAGGAAATTCTTTGGAATTTAAAATATCACAACAGCATGTCATGTGGCAATAAGTAGAATATAATAATAATGTATACAATAATTGCTTGATAAAACAATTTTTATCTAATTAAATAATATAAATTAAAAAATTTATTGAGCTTTCAAACGGTTATTTCGTTCGAAATAATCGTTTGAAAGCTCAATGAATTTTTTTTAATTAATTTTTAATTTATTAATAACTCGATATTTTGAAGTTTTAATATTATCTAATATCAACGAGTTAATAATTTATATATTTATCTAATTAAGGCTACTTTTACTTTAATTCTAGTTTTAACTAAACTTATACCAGTTAAAACATATAATTCAGTTAATTCTAGTTTTAACTGGTATAAGTTTAGTTAAAACTAGAATTTACTAGTTAGATCAGGTTTTAACTGATTTCGGGTTTTAACTGTAACATATATAATAACTACGCTAATTTTTGATTTACCTATTTATTTTAAAAATATTCAACAAATATATTATTATCACAAGAATTAAAATTATAAAGTGTGCACTAGAAAGAGGTTTCTATGGCCAAACAATATCTTCAATCCACTTTACGTAAGCAGACACCTTTGTGTAAACTCCAGGAAAACCTACATGTCCACAAGCTTTGCCAAACGATGTAATTCCTATAATCTTGTACGTACAATATACGTCCCTATTAATAATCTGAAGAGGACCTCCTGAGTCTCCCTAATTGAAAAAAAAATTATATTAATTAATCTTTACTATCAATCTAAATATTATTAAAAAAAAAATAAATAAGTGAAAGGTAGCTGTGCTTACACACACATTTGAATTAATCTTAACAACTGATCGATTTTGGTATTATTTCCTATATTATTGTAAAATTTATCTTAAAATTTGTAATATTTGTAAAATTCATAAAAAAAAAGTTGGCAATTTCGATTATTAGTAATGTATTCCTAAATGGACATTTATACATACAAATGTAGATACAATCTTCAACCCAACATTCATCAGAAAAACAGCACACTTTACAGAAGCACATAGCAGATGAAACTACTATATACTACAATGACTTGACAATCTATAATATGTTATAAGGTCTGTTTCTTCAAGCAGTTTGAAAAGTTTGAAACCGTCAAACACATGCGCAGATTAAAAATTATGACTTAAATTTGAAACTGCGCATGCATCTGACAGTTGCAAACGGTTTCAAACTGCTGAAAGAACAGAGCTATTTAAATAGATTATAATATACTATTACTATACTATATTGAAAAATTAATTACCAGACAAGTATCTTTGGAATCATTTCGAGATCCAGCGCATAATTGTGTGTCTTCAATAATTCCATGCTCTATATTCAAACCAATATTTCTTCTATAGGTATAATTGCATTCTGTGTTTGTAAACATATCTAATGTAACCTTTTGTAGTGCATTGCTCGCACTACCAGATGCCGAAGTTCTTCCCCATCCAGTTGCAATACTTAATCTACTCGCTAGATTTGAATTTGTATTCAAACATGCTGGCCTAACATTACTATTTAAAATGGCTGCATGTTCCAATTCCATTAAAGCTATATCATGATAATATGAAGGAGGTAAATATTCGGGGTGAGAAATGATTTTTTTAATTGCTATTTTTTGAGGGCTTTTATCGTATATGATTGAATCCAATACTAATACGCCTAGTAAAACATATTTTGCATCAGAGCTGAAATGAAAAGTATTACAATAAAAAATAATATTCTAGTAGTACTAATATCGTTAAAAATAATGTTATGTTGAAATCGAAATTAACTTAAGTATAATCGTAGCAAAATTTCAAAATATTATTTTTGGTACCGCTGCTTAAAAGAGTTTAATTCATTGATATCCATTTGAATTAGGTAGTACGTATTTTTCCGCACTTGGGTACAAGAAAATTATCTTTTCGTACTTGTGTACCTATATGATTTTCTGTACATGTGCTTATAAATTCTTGATTGTTATTGTATAATAGTTTAAATATTCTAATAATAAAACATTTACAAATTTTTTAATAGGTACTATAGTAAATAAATTCATTTGTAGTCTTTTATTTCAAAAAAATAATGAAAAAAATCTTGTCTGAAAATTGTTGGAAAAGTATTTTTATGAGTTTTGTATATTTTAGTAAGAAACATTTTTAACTAGTTGCACAAATAAATATTATTTTTCTGCCATTACATGTAAATTTGTAACAATATAGCAAGAAAAGATCTTATAAAAATAACCCTTCTATATCACAATTCTGAAGTATTAATATGAAATGTTATTTACATGTATTTTAGTTCTAATAAATTTAAACAAAAGTTTGTATTCCAAAGAGTTTTGAAGAGAATTTCGTTTATCTTAGGTTATAATAATACTTACTATTGTCCATGCAAAGTGCAATGCGCTGCAGTTAAAACAAATTTTTCACTGATTAATGAACCGCCACAATCCCAGTGTGTTACACTGTTTTTATCATCAAAGCCAATTAATGCCTAAACAAATTCTAAATTACAAATTATTTATACATCTAATTAGTTATATAAATAAATTACCATGTGAGGAAATTCTTTTAGTTTAGCAGGTGTTCCACCGACAATATTTTCTATTTCCACAACCTGACAGTCGTCTACTTTTGGGAGAGGTTCGTCGCCGATAGTAGGAACAATAGCTGCATCTTGGTAAACATACTCTCCATACTCTTTGCATTCTAGATTTAAAATATTATATAAATAAAAAGAAACGATTATAAAAATTTCGTTGTTAATAGTATTCATAACAAAATTGTTCCTTTGTGAAACAGGTCAATATCAGTAATACATACTTTGTTCACTTTTGGACTTCTTTAGTAAGATATCATTTTGTGTAGTTGTGGAGGGATTAGTTGGTAAATTTGTTGTTGTAGGGTTAGATGTAACTTCTGCAGGCGAAATAGTTGGAGTTCTTGCAGGGAGAGAATCAGGACTATATATGGATCCATCAGTACAACATACAATTGGTTCATTAACTTTAAATCCACAGTTTGTCGGAAAAATTCCTGCTCGGAGAGCTTTAAGTACTGATGGGCATAAACTAAATAATTTGCAAGTACCGCTGGCTCCAGTAGAAGAGACTGTGCAGAGTTTCCCTACAAACACAATTTATTATGAGACTCATACATTTTTCTGCAATATAAATAATGCTTGATTTTAATTAAATAATATTTCATATTCAAATATTCAAATATAATAATATATTCTGTTGGTACATAGACATTTGCCTAAGGCTTAAGAAGTGACGCATGATAAAAAAAATATTTAACTACTGCGTCAAACATATTAGCAAAATAATCATTCTGTAATTTGGACATAATATAAAGCATTGAATCTACAAACATAGAAATTAATTAAGCTAAATTTTCGGGATCCCGATATAATGAGGTTCTAGATAGGCCAAGTTCCATATAGAATAATAAATACTAAAGAAACATCATAACATATTTATTTAGCTTCCAGCTCTAAAGATGCTACTATCCACTACTACGATATTACAAACAAAATGTTTTGTTGTTATAAATAAAATAAAAATTCTTATGTTTAACAAAACTTTCTGGATGCAACGAAGTTTGAATTTTCATAGTTCATCTTTCACTGTCAATCGATATTATTATAAAATTTTTTTTACATGGGATCTCAAAATTTAAATTTGTCTAGTACCTGACCTTGACATATTAAGTAGGTAATATTTCATATTACTACTATAGTAATAAAATTGATAATATTTGTGTAACTATAAAATCACTTTACCTTCCAAACTTTGACCAATTGCACTACTACAAACGACACCAACGAACAGTGCAATAAAACTAAAACTTGTCATACTAACAGTTTCTTGTTTAAAATTCATTATGTAAATAAACAAGTAAGTAGTATTCGATTATATTCCATTCTTATTTATGTGCTGCATTGGTAGGAGAAACTGGAAAGTTAGAATACATCAAAAATTCTCTGCAAAATTTGATTATAGGGAATACTTATTTTAATTTATACTTAAATATACAAATTTCAACAATAATTTTATCTTGAGTTAATTTTGGGTTCTTCGATGACGTTATACGAACAGTTTCTTTCTATTTTAAGGCTACGCAATAAATAATTAACCCTGTACTTCATAAAAAAACCCAAATATATCATACAGATACATGGAAAATAAGATCTTAGAAATTAACCTTTTGGAAATTTCAATAACTGTGTATGACGTGCAACAAATGTGGGAAATATAATAGCTTAAACTTTTTTGTAAACAGTAGGTACATATAGCAATTTGTGAATTATTTTGAATAAAAAACCCACTTAAATTAAATAGGTAGATCATCAACACATAATAATATAGTATATTGTTATGTAAAAGAAATATTTCTCTCTTCAAATTGCAGTGAAACGTGTCATTTTTAAACCGACTTCAAAAAAAAGAAGTTTCTCAATTCGTCTGTATGTACTAAGTTTTTTTTTATATTATTATTATTACCTATTATTATTATGAATTAACGAGAGGCGGCTGAGCCGATTAACTCGCACATAACAACGCAATCAGTTTATTTCCCAGCAGTGTGTATGGCGCGACTAGGAATAGAACCGCAGAATTATGCTCTCTAGCCTGCCAGTATATGCCAGTATTAACACCACACTGCTGGTTATACATAATATGTTCTGGCATAATTTTTTACAGAGTGGTCCGATTTTGATAAATTTTTTTATTCGATAGAGTATACCTCCAAGGTGATCTCATTTATATTTTACAAAAAAATTCCATCCGTAAGGGTAGAAAATAGGGAAACATATCACCCGTAAGAGTAGAAAACAGGGGATGATTGATTTTTCATCTATTGATTTTTTACTTGTGAACCTATTCTGTTGAAACTTGGCATGGATGAGAACTTTAAACCGAGCAAATTAATTAATTAAGGTAGTAATTAATAAATTTTAACACTAAAAATTAAAAAATAAAAACTTTTTAGAAAAAATTAAACCGACCCCAAAAAGAAAACTAAAAAGCATAAAGAGGAAGTAATGTAAGTAGCTAATTTTTTCGCATACTAGACGGAAATGTAGTAAGTTACTACAAGCTAAATCATTCAGAAATGTGATAGATTCCTGCATAGCAACACATTACTGCATAGAAACACATTACTGCATAATATGTATTATGTTGCTATGGTTTTAAATTTTTTTTAAATAAAATAATTATATAGTTGTCATAGGAAATATATTTTTGACAGATACAGTTTTTAAATTTTTAATAGATATTTATAATTTTCTTCACATTTCTGTCTAGCATGCGAAAAAATAGTGTACGCAAACGTTTAGGAAAGTGATTTAACTGCACTCGTAGGCTTTCATCGCGAGCGTACTCATGCAGTAAAATGGCACTTTCCTAAACTAGATGCGTAATATACTATTGAGTCGGTGCAAAAACAAGAACTCAACGATAATTAAATTGCTTTAAAAAATTATCAAAACAAAAGTCATCCACGCTGCACCGACTCAAAATTAGTTACTTACATTACTTCTTAAGACTCAAAATGTAATATATTTATTTTATGCTTTTCAATTTCCTTTTTGGGGTCGGTTTAATTTTTTGTTAAAAAGTTTTTGTTACACGTATACAATAAGATTTAAGGGACATTTTAATGTAAAGATGAAATGTGGTGTGCTTTTTAAGCGGCAGACAAAGTAAAACAGTTTGGGATTTATCAACTTTTTTATGGAATTTGCTTAAGCCCAAAACTTCATATCATCTGTTTTCCTAAATTTTATACATCATCATCATAAAGTTGTACATTCGTTATGAATGTAGCTATCCTTGTTCCGGGATTTACAAATCCGTTTTATAAGGAGAGGATTAGACTCTATCTATATCTTGTTGTTTAATTCCTTGTTTTTGAAGTACTCAATTTGAACCTAGAATTTTCACTCTTTAACTCAACCAGCGGTCACATCACTCTACGGTTGTAACTATACAAACTATTTAGTTTCTGGGACTACCTGTGATTTTTCGAGACTTTCCGGAACTAACTCGGACACTTACCGGAACTAACCTGAGCTTCCCAGGACTATCTTGAACTTCCAGGGACTATTTCGATGCTGTATACCAGACTGTCTCGGTAATTGATCTCTAGATAATACTGTAACGGTCAAATTTTAGGACTAAAGTTGTTTCCCACATTGCTATGAAAACTGAAATTTCTGCTAAATTCAAGAGCCTAAATACGGCTCTGTACGCTGCATTTTGAAAATTGATTGCCTTTTACGTGTTTGGAGTGCACATTTGGGCGATAAGAGGATTGATTTTTATATAGCGCCATTATTATTTTTTCAAATTAAAAAATAGATATTTAAGTTACAAGGAGCGTAAGGATGTTATTATTCAAGAAAAGTGAATTTAAGGCGAAGTAGAGCCGAGATTTAAATTACCTTCCAAAAGTGATAGGCCTTACGTGCCGTGTTGCTTATTAAATTTTTCCTGCTTTCGCGGAGCACTGGACAATATTTTTCTATAATATTACAATTTGACATCGAACGTCAAATATTTAATTAAAATTTTAATTTCATTATTTTTAATGTATGAGTTTGCTTTGCCTGCCAGTTCCTTAGAAACAATAAACAAATATAAATTAAATCTGTATGATAAATCGTTTATTATTTTCCTAGAAAATAAATGACACTAATTAAGTTCCGTAGCCAACGGTAACTAATAAACAAAGGCAATGAACAACATACGATGGGTGTAGCCATGAACTAATGCATGTAAGACACTTACATGATCGGGAGCAGGAAAAAAAATATTAAAATATTGTTAAATTTTTATGAATTACGTTTATTTGTCATTTTTGATTAAATATTTTATTAAAATATAAAATTAAAATATGTAAAAATATTTTGGAGTTATTAACTTGTGAAAATTATGTAATGAATTATTAGTATTACTTTTATAATGTATAAAAAAATGTATATTTTTATAAATGTATGAAAGTTCTCGGTAATATAAACTTTGAAAACTGTTTTTTTTTTCATTTAATAACTATCTGAGAAAAAAAATGTAATAAAAAACTTTTTAACAAAAAATTAAACCGACCTCAAAAAGGAAACTAAAAAGCATAAAATAAATATATTACATTTTGAGTCTTAATAAGTAATGTAAGTAACTAAGTTTGAGTCGGTGCAGAGTGGGTGACTTTTGTTTTAATAATTTTTTTAAAGTAATTTAGTAATCGTTGATTTTTGCACCAACTCAAAATTAGTTACTTACATTACTTATTAAAACTCAAAATGTAATATATTTATTTTATGCTTTTTAGTTTCCTTTTTGAGGTCGGTTTAATTTTTTGTTAAAAAGTTTTTTATTTTTTAATTTTTAGTGATTAAAATCTACTAATTACTACCTTAATTAATTAATTTGCTCGATATAAAGTTTTTCTCCACGCCAAGGCCAAGTTTCAACAGAATAGGTTGACAAGTGAAAAATCAATAAATGAAAAACAATCATTCCCTATTTTCTACCCTTACGGGTGCAATTTTCCCTTATTTCTTACCCTTACAAATGGAATTTTTTTGTGAAATTTAAATGGGACCACCATGGAGGTATACTCTATCGAATAAAAAAAAATTCATTAAAATCGGATCACTCTGTAAAAAGTTATGCCTGAACATGCATAAAAAAAAAAAAAAAACATACAAACAGACGAATTGAGAAACTCCTCCTTTTTTTAAAGTCGGTTTAAAAACATAAATAAATGAATTCATAAAATATTAATCATAAAATTTTTTTTTCAAAATTTTATATTTTTTACATTTTCTAGTTTTTTTTTACATATTTTATTTTCTAATATTTATTGATAAATTTTTTAAATACCATTAAACTTTAATAAAAGAATATAATTTAAACCGCAAGGTTTTTAATTTTTATTAATTTAGTTTTTTTTTAGTTTAGATTCCAATTATTTTTATAGATTGATCTGTATGTTTTTATATTGTTACTATCTGAGGAGCTCATACAAGAGCAAAACAATTGTCATAGTTTATATACATTTATAATTTACATATACATATTTATATGATAACTACCGATTATTTTTTTGCAAACAAAGCGTAGAGAAGATCTAGTTAGAGATATCCCCACAATCGGACGGAGTCGACAAAAATTAGCCGCTCCGTACACAAGAATTATGCTAAGCTAAACTAAAATAAGCACTTCTTAGATCCAACAATCTTTTCAAAATCCGACATTTGGTGAATGGAAGATTTAACCCTAGAAGATTTAACACATTTAACCTTATTTTAATTTTAGTGGCAAACGGCAGTGATCAGTTTTGCTTTTTTTTTAATTCCGAAGCTGCCACCTGGGTTACTCTCCCTTTTCCCAAAATCTTTTATATTTCTATTTTCTACAATTTTCTCCTTGTTCAGCAGTAAATTAATATTTTTGATTTTCACCGTGGCCTTTGTTGGTCCAACCTTTGTTCTTTAGACCTAGGCTTTTCCACAGTTTATCTCGTAATATTTGGAAACCTTGGTCACCGTGCCTCATGTCAATGATAACTTGCATACATTTAAAGTAAATCTATATAAAAGAACCAGCACTCTGACATAATCATACATGGATAAAATAGAGCGGGAAATCGCTGTTCTAATCCTGATTACATCAAATATTTGCTGTGAACTAAAGAGTTCAAAACTGATCTGTGACAAAAATTATAGAAATGAAGTGGAGTATAGCAGATTAACATGGTAGTTATTTTAAAAATTCCTACTTTCACAGCAATAAAAAGAAATATTTTTTCGCATTTGAAGATATGAAAACTATGCGATAGAGTAGTATTTTGATTTAATTATTTATTTAAAAAATGTTATAAAAATATGTAGGTATTATATCACAAAATTATAAATTCAGGTTATAAGTATGTATTGACAGCAGTTTTTCTATGGCCAAACAGTATCTTCAATCCATTTTATGTAAGCAGATACCCTCGTATAAACTCCAGGAAAATTAACCTGCCCACAAGCTTTTCCAAACGAAGTAATTCCAATAATCTTGTATGTACAAACTACTTCTTTGCTGTTAATAATCTGAAGAGGGCCTCCAGAATCTCCCTAAATGAAAAAATTATATAAATTTTTGTAAATTATTGGGAACAGTTTACAAGTATATAAAGGGTTTATTTTAAACAAAAATAAAATTGTTTTTATATCAGAATATAAAGAGATTTGGTTAATTTCTGACTAATTATAAGCTTTGTTAGTTGTTCTTTGGATTTTTCATGGCAGAAATTATGAAGACTAAATAAGTCAAAACTAGTACGTTGACCAATAAATACATTTCTTGAGAAATGTGTCCTTGTTTTATTATTAAATCGTTATTCAAGGTTTTTTTTTTATTAATACCGCAGTTACTAAAGCCCATGGTGCTCTTAAACAGATTAAAAGGGTTCTAAGATTCTAAAGATAAATTACTTTAAATATAACGTTTTTCTTAAAGATCAAAATTTACAAAATAAAATTGTTTGTTTGTTGTGTTGTATTAATTCGAGGGGGGAGTCACTCTGGAATTTTGCAGTACACTTTGTAGAATTTTTATGCTATTTTGAGCTTCTCTATCGATTTTTTTTTTGGAATTTGTAAAATTTTAGTAATCAAAATTTTTCAGAGTGATTTACCCTTTGTATTAATTTAACTGTAAATTACTAAATAACAATTAGGGAAGATTTTAAAATTTGCATAAAATTACATACATACCTGGCAAGTATCTTTGGAATCATCTCGAGATCCAGCGCACAATTGCGTTTCATCAACGATTCCGTTAGCTAAAGTCAAACCGACATTTTTTCTATAGGTACGATTACATTCCATGTTTGAAAACATTTCTAAAGTAACTTTCTGCAGTGCCTTGCTGACATCACCAAATGTTGAAGTTCTTCCCCATCCAGATGCAACACCTTTCTGATTTGTTATACTTGGATTTGTGTTCAAACATGCTGGTCTAGTATAAGTATTTAGATTAGCATTATGCTCTAATTCAAATAAAGCTATGTCATTATAATTCGAAGGAGGCTTATAACTCGGGTGACGTATGGAATTTTTAATACGTATTCTTTGATGGTTTGCGGCGTCCACGGTTGAATCCAAATCTAATGCGCCAAGAAGAATATATTTTGCAGCTAAACTGATAATAGAAAGAATTTCAATTTACATACAAAATTAAAAAGTAAAATATAGTAAAAGTGATGGAAACCATCATACCAAAGATATTTCAACCACGAGATGTGTACATAATTTTTTGTAATATAACTGAAAACTTTTTAGGAAAAAATATAAAAAAGGAAGTAAAAAATTAATGCAAATAGGAATGACTAGTGTGAGTATAAAGTATAAAAGAGTGTGGCCAAAATGTAGTTTGCAGCCTTGTGTTTTTTTAGTTTCTACACAGAAAAAAAAGGTGTACTTAAAAGTAGAACAATTTGTGCCTAGATTGTCTACAAGTACAAATTGGGTGAAAATTAGGTTCAATTGTACTTAATTTTAGTCAAATTCAGTCATCTCTAGCGCAATTGTACTATTTTATAGCACAAATTGTGCTAAATTTTTACACAATTTGTACCTGTAGACAATCTAGGCACAAATTGTTCTACTTTTAAGTACACCTTTTTTTTCTGTGAAGGTTAACAGTATGCGCCATCTACCATAAAATAATAATTATTTATTATATTTATCAATTATTGATACTCACTTGATTTTCTTATACGAAAACGTTGAATTTCATAATATTGAATTAAAAATTTTCAGTAATTCCTCTTTCCACTTTAGCAGCCCAAAGAGCCTTATTCCGTTCTAGATTTATCAAAAAATTCGTTTCTGTCATTATTTGTACAGCTAATAACACAACTACTCATTTTATTAAAAAATGTATTCTACCTGTGTAACTTGTAACGCATAATTTTCATTTTAACGTTTTCATTTAACTCAGGAATTTCAATAAATATTTCAAAATTTGCGCGCTTAATGGGAAAACATGGAGCGACCAATTAGAAAGATGAGCCACCTTGTCCACGCTCGTTTATATATACCCCCTCTAGGCATGACCATGTTTCTCGTAAGAATAGAAAAATATCAAACTTTTAACACATACTGAGTGGCGTTTGAATCTGACGTATGTATTTAAAATGGATAGTAGTACATAAAAACATAAAAAGGAGAAAAGGTGGAAGATCCCTGACCTTCTCATTTTGCGGAAAATTTAGTAAACATATCCACCTGGCCTGTTGAGCATCGCGTATTCGTAGTAGAAATTTTTTTGCAAAAGAAAGAAGTTCTTAATTGCAGTGAAGCGTGCCTTTCGACGGTGCTTTAACATTCCAAGGCGCCGTTCCATTTCATAACTGAATATTGCAATGGGTAAATATGTTTTGAAAGACTGGGTTGTGTAAGCCATAATTGAAAAGTAAAGGAATTGCGGTTCGGACACCTGAGAATGTGAAGCATGTGAGACGAGATGTTATTGCAAGCTCAAAACGTTCAACCAGATGTTGTGCTTCAGCTCTTGGGATGCCACGTTGGAGTCTACAAAGAATTCTCAACAAAGACTTGAAATTCCACCCGTAGAAAATCATGGTTGCTCAGAAGCTATGTCGTTACATTTGATATAAATTATTTTTCATAAGTAATTTATACCACTTTTAAAAAATAAATTTTATCTGCAATATTGACAATTTGAGGGCTATTTGAAATACATATTATATCAGATCCAAACGCAACACCCCGTATAAAAAGTATTCTTGTTTTTCTGTAAATCACCTTTAAACTTTAATTTCTAGTTTTGCAAATAACAGAGATAGCTTAATGAATAATAAATATTATTGATATCAGGAATCATTCATCCAAGCATCAGATCAGAGACTATCATGAAAAACTAACTGTCTGTCGATAAAACTTTGGATTGGTCCAGATTTTTACCAATCAAAAAGAAATTCAAACTGTCATTATAAAATATGCAATCTTCTAGATTTTTAGGTTAAGTCGTCGTACAGGGTGAGGCATAAATGAAAAAAAAGCAAGCAACTAATCATAAAATCACCTCCCGTGAGATTGAGTTGCACACTAATCGAGTTTTGAAATACTCAGGATAACCCTTGATTATAGACGAACCTTTCGTTTAGTTATAACTAATATTAAATGATATAAAAGAAAATCAATTTCTCTTGTTTATTATTTATTAATCAATAATCTACCTGTTTTAATTACAAACAGGAAGACCAGAATCGCTTTATAAAAGTTGCAAATAACATGTTATAAGATATTAGGGGAGACCGAGAAGAGTTGCAACAGAAGAGAGTTGAAACATCGCTGATTTCGCAGAACTGTACTACACCATTTCAACCTTTAATTCAGAAAGCATCAATTGCATTTTAGATTAGTCAATATTTTCTACCTTACCACTGCCCATCTAGAGAGTTGTAGAAGGTCGAATACCGCGAGCATCATTGTATGGAGATAGCCAGAAGGCTTAAAGTTTAAACGATCTCTCAGAGTTAACCAGAAAGGTGGGCGAGAGGCCGAAAGTACTAGTTAATCTGTTTTATAATTGATGCTTTCCAAATTAAAGCTTAAATAGTGTAGTGAAAGAAAATTATTCAACTCATTTCATCACCTTAGATAATAACACAGAATAATAATACTTACTATTGCCTATGGTAGGTGCAATGTGCCGCCGACAAGACAAATTTTTCACTAATTAGTGAACCACCACAATCCCAGTGTATTTCATTAACGTCATCTTCAAAGCCAACTAATGCCTAAAAGTTTTTTAATAATTTATAATTAAAAATAATGTTTAATTTATCAACTGGATTACCATGTGAGGAAATTCTTTTGGTTTAGCAGGCGTTCCACCTACAATATTTTCTACTGCTTCAAATACGCAGTCCTCGATTTGTGGCAGAGGTGCGCTGCCAACAACACTAACAATCCCTGCATCTTCAAGTACGTACTTACCGTAGTCTCTGCATTCTAAAATCAAAATATATAAGGTAAGTAGAGTAAATAGATAACTGCAATTTTGTTGTTGATGATACTAATGTTTCTTTCTTCGTAACTAAATAGTAGGTACAAATGCATAATATCAAAAAATACATACTTTGTTTACTTTTGTCTCCCACTTGTAAGTATACTCTTTCAGTTGTAGTGCGAGTAGTTGCTATTGTTCTTGTTATAGGCCTAGATGTCGAAGTTGTAGTAATTACAGGTGGATTTCCAGTATTAGTACCACCAACACAACATACAATTGGTACATTATCTTTAAATCCGCAGTTTGTTGGAAAAATTCCTTGTGTTTGAAGAGCTTGTATTGCTGACGGGCATGAACTAATTAATTTGCAGGTACCACTAGTTCTCGAAGAAGGAATTGTACATGAGCTTCCTGTAAATATAATTTTTGATAAGAATAATTAATATGAATGCGTGATTTTATTTAAATATTTCGCAATCTTAAATATAGAGCCGATTAGCTTAATTTCGCAATAAATTTAAAAGCACCTTACAATTTAATGTTTGTGCAATGTTGGAACAATTTTTTGTTTGTGCACCTTAAGATATTGATTTTTTATTATAGATCTTTTTACTTCTTTTTCTCAGTCGTATGCTTCTTGACAGAAGCATCGCGACCTTTTTAACAAAGGCTTTTATAGCAAATTACGCCTCGGTGGTTTGCCATTTTCTTCCGAGAGCAGGGGTGCTATTCTCGAACTTATACGTTTGCTTTGCGTATACGCTATTTCTATATCACGTACGAGTTTTACTGGTTGGCATTCTTGAATCGAGGACCCGGAGGCGTATACGCAAAATTTCAGTCTACTAGTAACGAGTGGGTATGAATCGCACTCCACATTATAACGTATACGATATACGTCACTTCGTGTTTCGTCAATTCGTATACGCAAACTTAGCGTATAAGTTCGAGAATAGCACCCCAGAGAGGGTCATAATGAAGTCGGTTAAATTTTGTAGCCGGGTCGGGTATCAAAACTTACGGCCTCTGGTTTAGAGTCCGGTCTTTGGCCCGTTCCCCTAGCTCACCTCAATTTACTCGTATTATAGATTTTGGCACAATTTTTATAATATTGCCAAATTTGAAAAAGGTCAAAGCAGATGTTTTTTTACTTTCAATAATTCGTTCAGGTCGTAGTAAAATTTAGTATAAAAAATAGAAACTTTACAATCGATTTCTGCTTAAAGTAATCGATATTTTAATTTTAATAATAACAGTTTTAAGACCCGTTTTAACCAAAACTAAAAACAAACTAAGAAAAACTTTACAATAGCACAAATTCCCAAATTTAAAATTGCAAATATACCAACTTACGAAAGACATCAATATGGACAAAACTAAAAAAGAAAAACCCCTCAAATCTGTAAAATTACCTATGCGGTAGGATAGAACCCATCATTTTCAATGTCGAAAAAGCTACCGTAATCGCCCAAGTTGATTTAGATCACATTGACAACAATTTTAAACAATTCAATAATTGACGTCGACACCGCAGCCCAGAATTCAATTCATCAAATTGATTGAACTTTTTGTGCCACCCGGCGAAAACCTGACATCACCTGCTACAATACGAGCAATAATCAGAAAATTGGAAAACAAATCCCCAAGCCTCGACTCAATCTCCGCTTACTTAGGTGTATACTTAAAAAACTCCTAAAAATTAGGTAGTTCAAATTTTTTATATCTTTAATGCCTGTTTAAAAACTCCAAATTTCCTAAAAACCTGGAAAACGCCCTTAATGATTCTCATTCCAAAATCAGGCAAACCTAAAGACTTTATCTCCTCAAGTTACCGTCCCATTAGCTTACTTCTCTCTGTCTCTATTATTTTAATAGATTCAATTCTCGTCCGTATTTAAAAATTTGAAGCCACAAACCACATACTAATCTCCAAACAATTGGGTTTCCGTTTAAAACATTCGACAGCCCTTCAATTCACAATCCTCATTCACGAAACACCATAACTTTTAACAAAGACAAATCGACATCGACGACCACCCTGGTCACATTTGTTACGAGAAACATTGTAAATTTTACAATGTAATCAAAATTAACTGTGGATGGCCGGATACCGGGTGTGTTCAATGGTTCAAATTGTTTTCCTAATAAATGTAAAGCCGCTCTATTCATTACATGAAATCTGTGTATAATTTTTAAATTTTTTTAACCGACTTCAAAAAAAGGGAAGATGAGGTTATACAATTCAGTTGTATTTTTTTTAATGTTTGTTACCTCAGAACTTCGTTAAAATAAACCGATTTAAAAAAGTTTTTTTTATTTGATAGCATAATATTATATTTTCAGATTGGTCCCATAAAATTTTCATCAAAATCGGTTTAGCAGTGTGGTTTTTACATTAAAATAACTGCAATAAGTATGTCATCTAAGTAAACAAATTTGTGTATTTCTGCTTTCCTATGAGTGTTTTCATCGAGTGGTGTTTACGGTTACTGGAATAGTTCCAATTGCCTAGCTTCCGCATAAAACGGGAGGCAGGAGAGGAACTCTGCAGAAAGTATCGGCGGTGTTTATAACCTATAACACAACCGGTAAGGAATACCTAATATTTTAGGGACTACTTAAAGTTAGGGAATTGCTGGTGAAAACGGGCAGTAGTCCCTCAATATTATTAATAATAAAGTCGTATTTAAGCATTTCTCCCGTTCTTTGCTCGTTAAACAGCGCTCTCATATGGGCAGCGCGTGTTGTAGGTCTACCCATATTCGCTTTCGATAAATTATTATTATTTACATAACGCAAAATTCACTAAAAAGACTAAAATAAAAAACTTTTTTACAAAAAAATAAAACCGACTTCAAAAAAACTATTACGAAAAAATGCACTAAAAAGTAAAAAAATTATTTTTTTAATGTGTCTGCTACATTTTTGGAGTCGGTGCCAGCCAAGGTTAACAAGCGCGTATTAAGGGGCCCACATACGATCAACCTAGAGTTCAACTTAGTGTGCAACCACTTTGTAAAATTACATGCCGCCACGTGTGTGGTCATGTGGCGGCATTGATTTTACAAATAAGTGGTTCTACTCTAGGTTGACGACTAGGTTGCTCTGTTTGTGAGCCCCTTTAATTATTTATATTAACAATTAATGTATATTTTAGGAAACTTCCAAAAATGTCTTAAAAGCTTGGCTGGCACCGACTCCAAAAATGTGACACACATTAAAAATTTTTATTTTACTTTTTAGTGCATTTTTTCGTAGTAGTTTTTTTGAAGTCGGTTTTATTTTTTTTTTAAGTTTTTATCACAATCAGTTTTCCATTATTATTTTAATTACATATATTATGTTGTTTTTGTAATAGTTTTTAAATTAACTGTTTATTATTATTATTATTATTATTGATTACACACGGCCACTGCATTGTGGCCGTCGCAGGTCAATCATATTTTTAAGTTTAGGCGGCCGCAATATAGCGACCGTGTGTAAGTTGCACTTTGCGATTGGTTTTCCCCTCGTGAGTCACTTAACAATATACCTAATATTTTATATAATAAAAAAAGAAACATAAAATTTATTCTATTATGTGGCATATTCACAAAATTAAAATGTCTCTTAAATTATTATTATTATCTTAGTTATTAAAATAGTAATAAATTAAAATTTATTACTATTACTGTTATTAGGTACTGTTATTCTTACTCTTTCTACATAATTACTATTTTAGCTATATTAGCATGTTTTAGTTTTAATTGCCATTTTGAAAAGAAAATTAAAAAATATGAAGGTCTTTGATCTAAAACCGGTACGAGAATGTTTAAGAAAATTATTAGCATGAAGTTAATATTAGATTATAATGAACTTATTTAATAAAATTCATTATAACGAAAGAAAAATGACGTAATTCTAAATTTAAAGTAAAATCCAAAGAACGAGCAATGATAAAAAATTCAAATACTTTTAACTATTTTAAATTAGTTACTTGGTACTTATATTATACGCATTTTAAATATAATATTTAGATATTATATTCGAATCGTTGTAAAATTGCATGTATGGAAATGTACTACCTAATACTTCTATTTGAAAAAGTTTTCCTATAAGATTACACCTCGGGGTTTATGATTGTCCTCCAATAAAAAAAAAATATTAATTTTAACTAACAAAAAAAAAAGACCGTTAATTTTATTGGCTTGTGATGGGTTTTATTAAATCAAGGGAAATTCCATTTACATATTACATACTTGAATTTACTCTTTACGTATTCGAATTTCAAAGAACGAAAATGCAATAATTGTGTATGCATAATACTAGGTATATGCCATTTTCTTCCAAGTCCTTCCAAACAAGTTGAAAAACAATATAACATTCATATCTTCAAAAATGTTTTCTTTTATTATGAAAGCCTTGGCCCCAAGGCTATATTTAATGGACATTGTAATAAATAATTTAGTATAAATGAAAAATATGCAAAATTTTGTATTGCTTTGCTGCTAAAATTATAAATTGCAAGCGTTTGAAAATAATATTTATGTAGGGTAATGTAAAATTATAACTCACCTTCGTAAAGCTGACAAAGTCCATTTTCAAAAACAATACCGAGGAGCAGTATAAAAAATTTATAACTAAGGTGCATTCTGTTAGTCTCTTCTTACAAATTTTTATGTTCAATACACTCGTGGAACTCGACGAGTACTTCTGTTGTCTGCTGAATTGGAAGGAGAAACTCGATTGACGTTATTCTGTGATTCGGTTAAAAGTAAATTATTTTAAGTATGTATTTCGCATGTAGCTGCTATGTCGTATCTTTTTTTTATTAATAATTTTGTTATTAGCTACGCAGATAACACTGATATCATATTATGCTTCAAGGCATAAATGAATTTTGGGTTATCACTGAATGTATACCACGAACTGATTAATTATATTTCTTTTTAAATTCAGTTAATTTACCAATAAAATTTATGTATAGCAAAATAATTATAAATTAATAATAATAATAATGAATAAAATTAATCAGGTACGAGCAACGCACAGCTCGGTATAACCGGGAATATTGGCCCCCGTGAAATTTTACACCCCGGTAAATATTCACTATAAAAATTTTTTTTGATTTTATTTTTAATGAATTTGTTCCAAACTTTACAAGCTCGCTGTATTTTTCAAAATATTATACCTAGTTATTACAATAAAATTTAGTAAAGTAAATTTAAATTTAACTCTTAAATTTTTCCTCTTTGCATTTTTCGACGAAAGGGTCCTGAGGATATTAAGTAAAATAAAATTTTCAAATTGACGTTTGATACTTCAGTTTCAAGTGATAGTCGTAATTGCTAGTTGCAATATTATCAATTGCAACTTCGAACGAAATCACGGCCTAAAAGTGTTATGTCTTTAGATATCGACAAAGACAAATAATTTTACGAAAATGAATCTCATGAAAAGCCAAACGATATCTAACAATCTGACCAACAACGCAGGTCTTATTCTACCTATCCTGTCAACTTCATTACGCTAACCAACGTCGAAAAATTCAGAGCTTAGCGTATTTCAAAAATGGGCAATCAAAAACGCGAAGTCAGTTTAATTCAGGGTGAACAATAAGTGCCAATGGAAGCTAATTGAAACTAACTGCAAAACGCTGCAAAGTTAATCTATAAAAAATGGTAAAAATTCTCCTCCGAAAAAGAAGTTAACAAAGTAACAAAAATATCTAGTACGTGTTGATATCCAATTTTTAAAAACTCCACAACAATATTAGTGAGTCATTCCATGTGAAATCAACCACATTTCTTTAATGATCATCTCGAATTTTGTTAAAATTTAGTAAATATAAGTAGAATTTATGGAGACTAACAAAAATACAAATGTTTATTTAAATATCTCAAACGGTTTTCAAAATATTGCTATGTAAAATTTTCAAAAATTGGTTGCTGGTTTATTTTCAAATCACCATAGTATATATTACAGCTCTACAGGCCTAGAAGGCCCATGCTTTCATTCCCTGCCTACCTAACCTGTCTTGTAAACTCTCGTGTGTGACGCAGCCGTATCAACGGTAATGACGTCGACACAAATATCAGGGATCATCACAAGAGTGTGGATGCCCACCGGAAGACCGAGCTAAGAAATTCTGTGCAATCCGCGATTTGAATCAAGAATTTCCGCTCTATACTCAACCAGCGATCACATCACCTCACTGCTGTGGCTTAATCACCACAGTAGCTCTCCTAATTAAGATAGAAAGGCGGCAGTAGTATCATTTTACTCAGTTTTTTATGCCCTTTCCAACGATGTACAGCACAATATGTTTTGTTGTAAAAATACTTTCCAAAACTCAAAATTAAAATTTTGATTTGATTGAATAAATAAAATTTCTTGTGCAAACAAAAAAATGTCAATTAATCAATTATTAAACTGAGCAAACAGAAAAAATGCAAGTATATTAAAATTAAGTGTTAAAATGGATTAACTAGTAAATGTGTTTAAAAACCTTGTGCAAAATTGTAAAACATGCCAAGAGTTTTAATGTTGAATTATGGTTAATTTTAAACCAACAGGGCGAAAGAGTGGAAAAATGCCTTACACCATGTATGGAAATGGTAATAATCAAAGTTCTAATAATGTTATCATTCAAATAATTGAAGGTATTTTAATGTGGCAAAAAATATAATGTTCAAAGGTTATGATCATAATAATTTATAATGCGAATAATAAATTTTAACATCAAATAGTAAATCATCATTTTTGATATAAAGTCTTAGATTAGAAATTATTATAATATGTACAGTCACAGTCGTCGAATGAAATTGAAATAATCCATAAAATAATAAACTGAAAAGGGTAATAATTACGTAAGTATTAATGAGCACTGTTGTAAGCTCTATTTAAAAGGTAATTGATAAGATCTAGGAAAAAAAATAAAATAAATTATTGTAATAACGAAAAAATTTTGTTAAAATGAGGTGCTGTCCAAAAGCTGATTATTTTATTGTAGGTACCTACTACCAAATACTGTAAAATCTGTTTAAAATTAAAAATCAAATTTTGTTAACTTAGATAAATTAAGAATTTTTTTTAAATTGTTAATGTAAAAAATTTAATTGATTTCGTAAAATGGCTTATTCGCCCTTTATACAAAACAGCGACGATATGTATGTTGTCCGGATTTTTAATCCGTGGTATTTTAAAGAAATTTATTGTAAATTAATTTTATTGAAATATATTGAAAGCGGGATCCCGGGATAAAATAACTGGAGTTTGAATCAATATTACGATGTTAATCACACTTATTTAAAAGGTAGATGATGATTAACACCGTATACTTACCCTTCTAACAAGAATCCCTTTTGCTCGCTCAGCCGGTTTTCTTAAATTTTTAGATTGAATTTTTGCTTTAATAAAAAACAAATTATGTACATCAAAAATTTATCACTAACGATTCGCGTACTCAAAAATATTATCATCAAAATATTATCAAAATATATCATCAAAATATTATCAAATAATCAGAAAGCAAAACTAAACTAAATTGTTTTCTTTTTAATTTTGAATTTTTCAATTGTTCTAAATTTCTAAAAAAATTTAATTTTGCTTTCCTAAAAATTTTTATATAAACAAATGATGATAGTTTTACAAATTTAAATGTTGAAATCAATAAACAAAAATAAATGTTTCACTAAACCTTAATTCCTCTGGACTCGGGGTTAACCGTATCTTTCTTGGATGCTCCTGGACTTCCAAAGCTTCTCCCAATCAATTTTATGTTTCTCACTTCCAATTTTCCAAAATAAATTATTTTCCAGTTTTCTTTAAAACTTTTTTTTATTTACTTGCTTCAATTTATTCACTTAATTCTTTTTAATCTCAATCTCTTTAAGAGCCAATTTTAATTTTAATTTTGAAAATGTGTGTGATTTTATCACGACACTTTTTTTTCACGTCTTTACTCTTGCAAAGATCGGCAGTCAGTGATTTGTTTATTTTGGCATTTTACACCCATCTTCTCACTACGCCGTTTTTTACCTAACTAATTTTTTAAATTTTATTTTACACAGTGCTTTTGATTTTTTTAATTTGAAATTTGTTCTGTGTTAAGTTTTCGAAATTATAATTTGGAAAGTAAAAATTCAACCGTTTTTTAAAAATTATAATTTTAAATCCCTTTATACCCCCTTCCCTCAAGTTATCACCGCAATATATACCCTTAAAACGTAAAACAACCATCCCAATATTTGTACATTGTACGCCTTTTAGCGCAAAAACAATAGCTTTATTTTCATAAAAATGTCATAAAATCTTTTTTGTAGATAATTACTTCCTCTATAATTTTTGTTTGAAACTTTTTATTGTAAAATAAACAAAAAGCAAGCTATTTACAAAGAAATTGTTTTCGTGACTTTTGACCTCGAATAACTTTTGAAGCTCACATGATCTCGGTTTTGACTTTTCACACATTGTTTATAATGACCTAATAAAAGTGTATACCAAAATTCAGCTCTATGGTAATTTTTCCGAGCTGGAGCTTATTTTTTGTCTAATTTGACTGGGCTATTGCTTTTACAGTTCTATTTAGCCGTATAACACTTCTTTTTGCAGTTACAACTTGTATAACCTTGTCTTCCACTTTTTTAACTAGCAGAAGCTACTTCTATTAGCGACATTTCTTGAGTTGAATCCTCATCCATAGAAAGTAAATTTTCTTTACAAATTACGAACTGATTACGGGTGAAGAAATGCTTCAAAGTACCATTTTTGTTTGCTAATTTATAAAAGTTTCAAACCTCTATTTCAACAACAACCGCTAACACATTTCGGGGGACTGTACAACCACGGTCGACATCAGAAACTTGAATTCTTACGGTATCGCCAATTTGGGCCGTAGGTAATTTTTTTTTTGAGGTTTGCAACATTTTTGTTGTTTGAAGTAGAAGATTATATTTTGCGGCTACTCTTTTTGAAGAAATTAGCTCGTGTTGTTCAGTCAATGCTTGAGATGAAGACGTACTAGGTTGTGGATCAGATATTCACATAAGCTCAGTTGTGTTTGTCGACATATACCGGTGAAAGTACGAATGTATAATAAAATTAGCACATGTTATATATGTATAATAAAACTAGCACATGTAGCAAAGCTACACCTCCAATCTCGCAACAATAATTAAAGGTACCTAGCAAAGGTATTTTCCTTCATAAAAACCTTTTTGCGACATTATTACAATGACTTGGGTGGTGATTTTGACATCTAATATTATTAATAATAGAATAAAGTTCTTCATGTTATTGTTGTGTAGTCAGATAAAAAGCCTAATGCCTATAGGCAAATTGCTGTATTCTTGGAATTAATAAAAAAAAATTAATAATAAACATTCATGTTAATTAAAAAGTCTCATGCAAAAATATTCTACGAGTGAAGTTAACAAAAAATATTTAGCTATATTTGATCGAGTAAGCATTTAGTTATTTACATTATCAATTTATCTTTTCACACTTTTCACAATTCGAGAATTAATAGTACAATATACGAGTATATGAATAATATTATATACTGGAAACAATTTTCTATGGCCACACAATATCTTCAATCCATTTAATATAAGAAGACACCCTTGTATAGACTGCAGGAATTCCCTGCATACCACAAATCTTTCCAAATGAAGTAATTCCTATAATCTTGTACGTGCAAAGTACTTCTTTATTATTTATAATCTGAAGAGGACCTCCAGAGTCTCCCTAATAGATAAAATTATATTAACTAGTGATAATTTATTATTTAAATGTTATCGTGATGACGCAGTGAATACGAAATAATCAAATCCTGAGTTACATCCACAATACACAAAAAGCTATAAATTTTATTATAACGATTAATGTATACAATAAACATGGCAATTTTGATCTATCAAAGTATTTATTTTTTAAAAATCTGATCTTTTATTTCTTTTATTTTGACCGATCTAAATAACCAAATTTAATTTGTAATTTTCGACGTTTTATTTATTTATTTATGTTTAAATTGCTTATTTTACTTTTGTGTTTTTAACAATAATCAAAGAACAAACAATATCAAGTTTTGAATATCTGGCAAGGATTAAAAAAATTCTTTTACTTGATTTTTATAGACGATGCTCCTGATCGTTGCAATGTAAATAGAGAGTATTAGAAAAACTAATGGCCAATTTCAGCAACGTTATAATATAGTTGATCTGACATTAGTTAACCTAGATCAACTATGAACCAATAGAAAACGTTTGTCAGCGCTAATAGTCGTTTTCCATTGGTTCACAGTTGATCTGGATCAAATAATGTGTGATTAGCTATATTATAACGTTGCTGAAATCGCCCATTAGTTATTTGTTTTTCTCCTATTGTCAAGTTTAAAGTAAAATGTAGTTTATGAACTATTTTAATTTTAGCTTTTTGTTATACAAGTCTACAACTATATAAATAGGTACTAATAATAATTATTGCAAAATTAATACTTACATTACAAGTATCTCTGGATTCATTCCGAGATCCAGCGCATAATTGTGTCTCAATAATTCCATGAGCTAAAACCTTTTCAGGTTTTCTTCCATATGTACGATTGCAAATCGTATTTTCAAATATTTCCAAAGTAACTTTCTGCAGTGCCTTGGTGACATCACCATATGTTGCATTTTTTCCCCAACCAGATGCAACACCTAATTTATTTGTTAGATTTGGATTTGTGTTCAAACATGCTGGTCTAGTGTAAGTATTTAAACGAGCGCTATGTTCCAATTCAAATAAAGCTATATCATTATAATTTGAAGAAAATATATGTTCAGGATGTGGAATAATATTTTTAATTGGTATTTGTTGAGGATCTGCATTATCTTCATTTGAATCCAATACTAACTCTCCAAGTAGTATATATTTTGCCTCTTGACTAAAAATGAAAACTTACTTCAATTATAAATAACTTGAAAAGTTCTAATCTGATGAAAATCCGATTTTCTTACAGCTCCGTTATTTCTAAACAGATTATCGAGTGCGTATCGTTTTACTCTATTACTCGATAAAACAAACAAAAAAATTATTAAGCAATCAATTGAATTGTGGTTGATGTAGCGTAACATGGATGGTAAATATATTATCATAACCTTTTTGACTATGATATATCATAATGTAAGTTATACTGACTGTGTAATTTATCAGACGCTTTTGTTAAACAAAAACATTGTCAGTTTGCCTTAACAACATTGAAAAATCACTTTTTCTTTAAATTAAGATCATTAAAAGCCGCTACAAAGAAAATCCACCGGATAGCTTCTGTTCGCGAACGGAATTTCCAGCTGGTAGAATAATAATACTCACAATTGGGCATGGAAGATGCAATGTGCTGCCGATAATACAAATTTTTCACTAATTAGTGAACCGCCACAGAGCCATTGTATTACGTTAACGTCATCTTCAAAGCCTATTAATGCCTAATTGAAAATAAATAATTTATGATTAAGAGTAAAGATAATCTTATAAAATTAAATTACCATGTGAGGAAATTCTTTTGGTTTAGCAGGTGTTCCACCAACAATATTTTCCACTTCTAAAACTGCGCATTCGACTACTTTTGGAGGAGGCAGACGGCCAATTGAAGAAATTACCCCTGCGTCTACATATACATACTTTCCGTATTCTGAGCATTCTAAAATCACAATATATTAATATCTACAAATAATAAAATATATATTAATACTTATTATTATTCTTGTTTAATAATAAATAAACATCAAAACTACACTACATACTTTGTTTACTTTTTTCTCCTACTTTTTGCGTTGTTATTAAGGAGGTAGATTGTATTTTCTTTGCAGTAGTCATAGATTCCAAAGTTGTTTTTTTGTTATTTGTAGGGGCATTACCTACAGTAGTACCCGGCGTCGAACTAGCAGCACAACATACAATTGGTTGATTATTTTTAAATCCACAGTTTGTTGGATAAATTGCTTTAGTTTGAAGAGCTTGTAATGCTGATGGGCATGAACTAAGTAGTTTGCAAACACCATTAGTTCTGGGAAAAGGAATTGTACATAAGTCTCCTGCAAACAAATTTTTTATGACAAATACGTGTTTCGCCAATATAAATTTTTTATTAATCAGAATACTTCTTATTCCTAAAATTGTTCCTGACCACAGTCAAAACCGTTTCAATATTAAACGTTCAATTGAAAACAATGAAAAAAAAAAGAAAAGTTATTTGATTTATAATTTTTTGGTGATGGTTAGAAATGAATACTGGTATTTATTTAATTGATGCAATTAAAATTTTGTTAAACCGGATAAACAAAAAATGGAAATACCAATTTGCTATTACATTATTTTATTTTTAATAAACCAAAATCTACAAAAATATATTACGATATTTTATTAAAACAATAATTGCTATGAATTATGTTAAAAAAATCAATTAGCTGTTGAATTCCGATATTTTCGTAAGTTATAATTTTTTATGCAGTATAAGTATAATAATATAATATTCCGATTAACTATACCGATTAATTTAAATTTTATGATTTTCTTTTTTTTTTTTTTTGGTAACACTTGGAATTTTGCTACCTGTCTGTATACACCATTTACAATAACATAATCAGAGCCTTGTCAAGGAAATTCTTAATATCCGTTATAATAAATTATATTATTTAAATGAAAAATGTACAAATGTGTGAATGACGATAAAATAAAAAATGCATGTGCGTATCTCATTTTTTGTAACGGTTAATATAAAACTGACATACCTTCATAAAGTGCAGAAAGTCCATTTTCAAAAACTATATTAAAGAACAATATGATAGTGCTATAACGAAAGAACATAGTGATAGTTATAAAGATGTATTTTAAATAACTACATAGAACTCGAATGTACTTCCAATGTGTTTGGTTGGAAGGAGAAACTGGATTGATGTAGTATACCTGCTTCGATGTATCATTTTGCAAACTACTCTTTACTAATAATTAATGCAGGGAAAAACTATTTTCTAATTAAATATGAATGCTTTTATTTTTTCAAGATTAGAAGTAAATTTTGGTATATTATACGTATCTCCGAATATTCTACGAACTGATTAATTTTACTTCCATCGTTCCATCTATTATAAATTGAGTACCTACTACTATATTTAACAATGTAATAATTATGTGTAGATACCTCTACATATAATAATAATGATTATAATTAGTACAAGTATGCATTTGTCATAATTGAATAAGATACAAATCATCTTAAGAAAATGATTTTAAAAAAAGTTACATAATTCTTTAGGGATAATACTACTACAACTAAAGGTCATTTACACGGGTTAAGTTGATAAGTGATTAATTTTAAGTTAAAATTAAGTGTCTGTTCGTTTACACATATTTAAGTTGTTGAGTGGTAAGTAGCAGTAAGTAATTAAATAGTGTTCTTCAAATTTTACTGGAAGAAATTTTAGAAGAAATTAAAAGTAAAGTTAATTTAGATTAATAATCCAATAAAAAGCCACGAACTCAACATGAAAACCAGAGTCAGACTCCTCCGATGCTACGTGTTTCCGGTGCTTTTATACGGAGTAGAGACATGGACACTGACAGAAGCATCATGTAATAAGAAAATCGTGGCATTTGAGATGTGGCTGTATCGACGCGTGTTGAGAATATCATGGACAGCACACATCACGAACAAAGAGGTGCTAGAACGAATGGGGAAAAAAATGGAAATTATGAATCAAGTCAAGAAAAGAAAACTTGAATACTTAGGCCACATCATGAGAAACGGCCAACGGTATGGCTTGCTTCAGCTGATACTCCAGGGAAAGGTCTATGGAAAGAGAGGACCGGGAAGAAGACGAATTTCATGGCCGAAAAACCTAAGAACGTGGTTTGCAACAACAACAACATAACTTTTTAGAGCTGCAGTCAGCAAAGTCATGATAGCCAATATGATCGCCAACATCCGATAACGGATAGGCACGCGAAGAAGAAAAAGAAGCCAAAACGTCTTTGGGGAGTCTTATTTTTACAAGCCGAACTTTTGAAATTCCACAAACACTCGTGCAGTACCTACTGCTTTACAAATTTTATCGTTGAATCTTCTGTCCATTTTGACATTTTCAAATAAATAACTCAAATGCTATGATTTTGAGGTTATCGTATTTAGTTTTTAAAATAACCTACGTGTTCACACGCGATTAAGTGATATTATATTACACTAGATAGATAGCAGTGGAGTAATGTAATCGTTGGTTGAGTATAGAGTGGAAATTCTGGGATTGCACAGAATTTCTTGGCTTGGCCTTCCGGTGGACATCCACACTCTGTGGTAAACCTGATATTTGTGTCAACGTCATTACCGTATTTACGACTACGTCACACACAAAAGTTTACAAGGCAAATTAAGCAGAAAAAAAGGCGATTTATGGTCATAAAGTCAAGGGCCTTCTAGGCCTGTAAAGCTATCATATGCAAAACATTGGAATCAAAAAGCTTTAACGTGATAAATAAATTGTTAAAAACGATATACATCTTTCCCTTATCTATGACGATATAGTACCGTCAGTGCCACCTAAATATTTTTCTTTAACTAAGAAATGGCAATGATGAAAAAAGTTTTTCCTCTTATTTTTGCAGCGCGCTCTTAAAGACACACAATGCTGTGTACATCATAAACTAAACAACATATTAAGCAACTCAAAGATGAGATAGATTTATATGGATTGGAGTAAAGTGTGTCAGCTATCAAAAATATTTATTAGCATTATATTATATATGGGGCATTCCACATCAAATCGACCACTTTTAAACTCGACCCCTTTCGATTTGTCTGAAATTTTTATATATTATACTATCCCACCAAAAACAGTTCTGTAAATTTTTTCAAAATACGCGAGTTTAGCTCGTTGTCACCGATGAGGAGGGCAATAGTAAGTGAAATAGGCTTTAAGCTAGGTAAAACTAGCTCTTAGAATTGAGCTATAATTTTATTAAATTGTTTATTTTAAAAGTATTATAAAAATGTTTATGTGCAATCCTACTAAAATGTACACTTTGACAAATATTTTTGACGTATTTTGTGAATTTTAAATATTTCATTGCTTAGCAACTGGATCATTATACATACTACGTATTTCGTTAAATTATTCTGTATAACATAATTATTATCGTACATTTTTTACAGAAAGTGGGCATTTTATTCCAATTACACATAAAATAGTGTATGCACCTTATCCTTAAAGTGTCTTTTTGGCATTTGCGTGGTCATAGACTTCGGCTGCGCCTCAGTCTATAATTTTCCACGCTCATACCAAAAAGATGCACTTTCAGGACTTGGTACATAAATAACTATTAACAAACTAATTAAAATCATAAAGTATGTTCTGAAAACAGTTTCCTATGGCCAAATAGTATCTTCAATCCATTTTATGTAATCAGACACTCTTGTATATACTGCAGGAATCCCTTCTTCACCACAAATTTTTCCAAAAGATGTAACTCCTATAATCTGATACGTACAAAATACTTCTTTGCTAATAATCTGAAGAGGGCCTCCAGAGTCTCCCTAATTGATAAAATGATATTCATTAATACTTTTTTTAACATGTTATCATAATTTAACAAAATTTAATTTTTTTATCTACGTTTTGGGCCCTCTAGTTTTGGTTTATTGTCAAGGTTTTTTCTGGAGAAAACTTCAATTGTAACTCCCCTCTATTACCTTGATTAGGTTCTTAAAATTGAACTACATTTTTCTTCCACAAGACAATTTCGGTAAACCAACTATTGGCGTGTTTATAGAACCTAAATGTAACAATAGAAGGATCTCGTTTAAACTTTGTCACAATCGTCTTGTGTCTCGTTAAGGAAAGAAAAATTTAGTAGAATTTTAAAAACCTAATCGAAGTAATAAAAAAGTGTCACACTTGCAGTTATCTTAAAGAAAGCTATAAAAATAAGCCAGAAGTAAAAGACTTGAAACGTAAACAAAAAAATTTTAATTTTGTTTATTTTTATAGATCATGAATTTTGTTAAAATATTAATAATTAAAATATTAATAGATAATATTCTTACCTCCGTATTCATAAAAACGAAAAATACTTAAAAAAGGTTTGTAAACCCTTTGTAAGGGATATAAGGCATTTTAAGGGCATTTGTGAGGCTTTTAAAGCTTTAGTAAACCTGTTGTAAATATTGCGTTTTTATGAATACGGGGATTATAATATAATAAAATGCTTCAACATTTAACTATAAAACACACATTACAATCATTGAAATTATCTTCTGTAAAATTAAGATTTTATATTGGTGTATCTTAAATAATGAGAACTAAATCTTAAAAGTATAAAAAGGACAATTTAAATTGACTTACTGTAAATTATTTATTACATTTTATTAATTTAATGTTCAATGTTTCTTAATTTTTGCATTTTTCCCTTTGTAACTGGGGTTGAAATGAATATTTTATTACTAGTCACAAAACATTTTATATTTCGTAACTGAGTGATTATGAGAAGTAATATTTTTAATAAAATTTTTGTAGACTAATGAAAAGTGACATTTTACGTATCATAATTGGAGAAACGGGCATTGTTACATTATTATTATTAATATTAAAAATGTTATATTATTAACTCGTTGAAAATAAATAAATTATTATAATAAAAAATAAATACCACGCAAGTATCTTTGGAATCATTTCGAGATCCAGCACACAATTGTGTTTCTACAATTCCACGAGGTAAAGTTTCACCGATATTTCTTCTATATGTATAATTACATTCTGTATTTGTAAACATGTCCAAAGTAACCTTTTGCAGATGTTTGCTCAGAATACCACTATTTCGTGAAATTGCTCCCCATCCAGATGCAACAGCATATCTATTTGTTAGAATTTTATTTATGTTTAAACATCCTGGTCTAGTATAAGTATTTAAAATAGCATTACGTTCCATTTCAAATAAAGCTATATCATGATATTTTAAAGTAGAGTTATATTGGGGGTGAGTAAAAATGTTTTTAATAGATATCTGTTGAGGCTGTGCTTCATCGGTGGTTGAATCCAGTTCTAATTCGCCAAGTAGAATATACTTTGCGTCAAGACTGAAAATGAAAAAGAATTTTAATTAAAAATAATTTTACATAATAATGTTTAATCTAATCCGATTTTCTTATAGTAATTGCAACAATATCTAAAACAAGCAAAAAAGTTATTGTGATTGTGACTCTAGACATCATTATTCCTCACTCTAGGTTGTAATTTAAAAAACAAATTAAAAGAATTGGTGCATCGTTAAAATAATTTCTAGTGTAAAAATGTTAAAATATTTTGAATATTTAAATTTTAAGTTAAATTTTTTATTTTATCTACTTTGATTTTGTAATGTGCCATATTTCATAATATATTTTAATACCGTAATGATAATAGTGCGGTAATTTTTCATAAGAAAATGCGGATATATTTATAACTATTTATTAATATGAATTACATAGTTTGAAATATTTGTAAAATGAATCCTAGACGCTGTTCCCAAGTTGAAAATGGGTTGTTTCACCGTGATTTTACTTGATGAACCCACAGTAGCTTAAGATCCTATTATTTTCGTCGCAATTAATTTTTTATTTTCTATTGATGTTTCAACATATCTTTCTGCAACAATGTCAGACTCCCAACCTCCATGACGCTTGAGAGTATGCATATCTGCCCCTGCATCGATCAATAAAGATGCTGAAGATCTCCGAAAACAACGTCTTGTATAGTTATCCGATTCAGAGTAGTGATTTTCTTTGGAATTCCTCTGATTGCATTTACTCCAACAGGCTGCTGGGCACATTTGCTTTTTATGTAGGTAAGAAAAAAACGATCGTGCTTGGTATGGTTGGGACGTAAATTCGTAAATTTTTGAAATAAATCCAAACAGTTTAATCCCGGGATATTTCTTTCTGTTATTGCAAATTCCCGCATAATTTTAATTTTTGAATTAGGCAAAGTGATTTTTATATATTCTCCTCGTCTTGAACGTCTTGCGTGATCAATTTTGTGTCTTTTTGGGTCCGCAAACACCAAAAACTCCAATGATCAAAATGACCAGAAAGCATTATAAATTTAATATCGTTTTTATATTATTTAAGCTCTAATTTACCTTCGTAAATAAAAAATCTTTATCGTTCATTTCCTTAAGAAATTGATGAATTTCTTCTTTGCGAAAATAAACTATTTTTTAGGTCGGTATCCTTCTGATTTTCTCTTCAAAAAAGCCACAACCTGATGATATTGACTAATATGCCGGCACCATAACTAATATGGTTTTAGCTTTTCTACTTGTTCCGAAAAATAGGCAAAGACCACCTTTTCAGAGACCTCAGGAATTTTCTTTGCTTCCATCCATTTTTCAAAATATTTGTAAACTATTTCGTAGCGCTTTTTAGATTTGGCAGAAATTAATATATCTATAGCAGATTGAGCAGCCAATTCTACATCAGAAGGCAAACTTTCCTCTGAATTACTCATTTTTCACTTATGAGTACACTGCAACTTGCACACGTTTTATGAGAAGCATTATAAAATCAAAAATGATAACAAATTCGGCAAATAATTGCTTACTATAATTGTTTTTTGGTTAGTGATTTGTGTTTTTCAATGTAATTTTTTAGTTTATAGACACTTGATAAAGAAGCGGTTTATTTCTTCAAAACATTGTTGTGTAGATTAATAAATTATTTATAATTTATTTAATTTATTTATTAGTGTAAGCAATTTTATTTGCCGAATTTATTATCATTTTTGAGCTTGGAAAACAATTAAGCAATTTTGTAACTACGCAACTCTTTCTTCTTTATTAGCGTTTTTGTTTACATCCATTTTTGGATATACGCCTCTTCAAGTTTTTAACTTGAAGCTTTAGGCCATATCTTCCCACGCTAGCCTAGTTACGGGTTGGGAAGAGTTTTATAGTCCACAGATCGATTTTAGACTTTTTAGCTCACAGCACATATCTGGCGCAACCAGGATTAGAACCGCGGTTTACCGCTCTCCAGTCTATCCGTGCTTGATTTACGCCAGACTGCTGGTCACTACGCAACTAAGCCGTCCTATTATTTTTTTATAAACAAAATTTAAAAAATTTAACTGCAAACACTAAAATATATGTAAGTACTACTAATTAGAAACATGGCACTTACAAAATTAAAGTAGATAAAACATAAATACTTAGGTTGACTTGTATAGTCCAAGTTTAACCGGTAACTATGGTTTAAACTCGGATTTTGACTATTGTGATTGGTTAATCTACAGTTTAAAATTTTAAACTAGATCTATACAAGTCGCCCTTAGGGTACTTACTTTAGGCTATTACGTATAAAACTTTTATTTGAAAACATGCATCATAGATTTCAATTAATCAAACTCAATAGAACTCTGAGAAATGATCAAGTGGGTAAAGTTATGACATTAAATCAGACAGTGATGACGTAATGTGTAAAAACGAATATTTGTTGCTTCATTTACACGACAGCACTTGCATATTTTTCCACACAAGATGATTGTATTTCTGCCATGATTTAGTATCAGAACCCTATCTGATGTTGAAGTGGTAGCAGATCTCTCTCTTATCACCTACCTTAAAGTGCAATTAGACAGCGTGAGTATGCCTCGCGCATCAGATGCGCGAGGAAGATTCGCGCATCACTCCCGCGAGGCATCCCACGAATAGATGCATGGTGAGTCATGACGCAGGGCGAGCCGCCAGTATCTGAATAACATGGAAACGCCATCATGAAGTTTTCACCGCGTGAGTATAAAGGTGCGCGACACCTTTGAGGCGCGGTCGAGACCGACTCACCAACCGCTCGCAGAGCATATGCCTTGCGAGTCACGATTCGTGCTATAAAACAGTCTAGATTGAAGCGCAAATCACATTCGCGAAGCAAACTCGCGCCGTCTAAATGCAGCTTTACAATATCTTCTTTTTCTTCTTTAACTTTACTTTAGATCTGTTGATCTGTTTATTTCCAACATCTGCGTCGTTTCCTTCGCAGTGCTAGATCTGTAAGCATATAAATTGTTTAACGTCCGATAGGTAGCTTGCTAGACTTGCCTCTAGACGAGCCTGTAATCCTGGTTTTTATGTTAATGATGGCAATTCATTAACCCAGGAGGACCACCGGCTTAACGTGCCTTCCAAAGCACGGAGACGAGTCATAAGAAAGTTGCCCTTCTCCGGATTTGAACCCGGTACCTCGCAGTCGCAGTTGATCGCGTTACCTACAAGGCAAATGACCGTCTCTAGCCAAAAAAAAAAGCTTTACAATATAATAATACTTACTAGTCTTTATGAAAGATGCAATGTGCCGCCGATAAAACAAATTTTTCACTAATTAGTGAACCGCCACAAGCCCATTCTATGTTATTATTGTGACCATCAAAGCCAACTAATGCCTAGAGAAAGTGTAATATGTAAGTAATAATTTATAGTTTAACATTAAGATTAGTTCATCAAATTAAATTACCATGTGAGGAAATTCTTTAGATTTAGCAGGTGTTCCACCGACAATATTTTCTACTTCTACAACTGCACAGGCGGCTACTTTTGGCGGTGGAGGAGCGCCGATAGTAGAAACTATACCAGCTTCTTCATACACGTACTGCCCATATTCTTCGCATTCTAGAAGTAAAGCATGTGTTAAGGTAAATAAGAGAAATATTGTTATAATTTTGTTTTAGATAGTAAATAATAAAATTATTTTACTACTACATTATTATTACAATAATAAATTTATTTTTTATTTATAATAAATAAATATCAAATATACATACTTTTTTTACTTTTGTCGCCTACTTGCAAGATTACGTTTGGATCTATTGTAATGGAATTAATCGATACCATTTTTGTGGTAGGCTGAGAAAGCGGAGTAGTTACGATTTTTCTTATAGCGGGAGTACCAACTGTGGTACCTGGAGTTGAGCCCTCAGCACAACAAATAATTGGTTGATTATCTTTAAATCCACAGTTTGTTGGAAAAATTGATTTTGTTTTAAGAGCTTCTAGGGCCGATGGGCATAAACTAAGTAATTTGCAAACACCATTACTTCTGGTAGAAGGAATTGTGCAAAAGTCTCCTGCAAAACAAATTTTTTATGAAAAATATATGTTTAGCTAATATAGGTAATTGCTCTCTTTTAAAATGTTAACATTGAAACGAGGCTTAAAATGGTGTTCTGTATCATAAATATTATAGTAGGGTTTTGGATATTTTTATTCGGATATTCAATTTTAGTAGCATATCTTGATGGTATACAGAATATCTACTTAATTTATACTATATAATTTTTACATGTAAATATTAAAAATATTTTATTTTTTATTTATTTTTCATAAACTATGATTTTCTCTCTAAATAGGTCCAAAGGTTAAGTGGCACCTTCTTTAGTTGGCACCTCTGACGTTCTGTTACAGGTGGGTAAATGTTGCTTTGCGGGAAATTTTTGTTACACTTTTCTCAAAAAAAAGATAGAGGATGCGCCATCAACTTTTCCATATTTCCTATATGATTACAGAGATTCCCATAAGAAACATCAAAATTGAAGCAGCCTGTACAGTACCATAACACTAGAGTTATATGAAAAAAACTTTAAGCAACTTACGATGTAGTCAAATCAAAATTTGTTTTCTACAATCAAGTAAAATTTTTATTTTATATTAACCAGAACAGTGTTAATAATATTGTCTTCTAGCACCAGTACTATATTTTTATACGCGTAATATACCCGTAGTTTTAAGGGACGACTAACCTTTTTGTTGGTTTTACTAAGAAATATAAAAGAAACAAAAACAATAAATCAAGACATCGTGGCTTTACTCTGCAGCTGTTAAACTACCCCCTTATATTCTAAATAGCCATGAATTAACTGTATTATTCTTTTATTTAAATAATCTTTGCTACGGTATCCTTATATCTAACCCCTTTTAAGGGGTCTGGCTAGTTTATAGATTTTAAAAAATCGATTTTTTTATTACATTTTTTGAAAGTACAACATTTAAAAAAGAAAATGTTCCCTAAAATTTAAAGACAATACAAACAAAATTGACATAGCTATCACATTTCTAACTACGCACCGTGCAAACCAGGAAGCAACAAATTATCGACCATACATAACAATTTTAATGGGCTAGTTATTATAAAATTTTATTACTCTAATGGTTTATTTAAGATGGTTTTAACTTCGTTTTAGTATAGTTTCAGATGGTCAATAGTGATGTAATAAAGTGTTGCGACTTAATTCTTGGTTTTTGTTTTTTTAAAGTTTGGTGTGCGCTAAGACAATTACTTTTAATAAGGTGGTCTTGAAACTTCGAGAGCGTTTATCTCGAATTGACATTTTTAAATTGGTGACCACGATATATCGAAAACTACTGAATCAAATTATTTCAAATATTAAAGATTTATTTTAGATATAAAAAAACTAGTTCATGAATAAAGGAATTTTGTTTCACATGCATACTTTTGGTTTTATTGAAGAAAAAGAAGCAAAATATTCATCAAAAATGCAACATTCTACTTAACGGGTACCATTTTGTCTTAAATTGATATTTTGAAAAACTCTTTGTAAACTAAATAATTTAATATATTAAAGAAAAAATTTTTAAGAATTTTAATTTCCGATGATCCAGCTTTCAAATGTAAGAGGAGCTACAAGAATTATGTATTTCCGATAAACGTCATTATTCAAGTTTGGATTGAAAGCTGAAGTTACTGCTTTGTATTTTACTTTATAAAAAGAGTGCTGTAATATTTTTACGTAACTGGTTATGTAAAGTAAGGCATTGCACAACTCGACATATTCATAGTAAACTGATACTTTATACATATTATCGTAATTAGAAAAAAATATTAATTATATCTTTTGTTATTATAATTAAATTTATAATAAATTATATCCCAAATTAGGAAGTGTTTGATTTCATGTAAAATTTAAAATTAACCGGTCTATTATGTTACAGAATGTTTAAAAGCTGAATTTTTGTAATTTCCTTTGTCCAAAACCTTCAAAAATTAATTCATTATTCTAAGTAAATACCTACTACAGTATATACCTACAGTTTTATTGCACTCTAAATAAAAAGAAAAGAAAGATTTCATTAGTTATAAAAATATTTATTTTATCAAAACCTTGACATTTCAAAGATATGCAATAAATTGTTTAACGTAAATAATTATGGAAGTAGAGTTGAGCTACGTAACAGAAAAAGATAGAAAGTGTGTTCGGTAAGGAGCGAGTCATAGCAAAATTGTTGAAGATTTAACATTAAAATAAGAAATGCATGTGCTTAAGTTTTGATGTGTACATATAAAATTAACTTACCTTCGAAATGCTGGCAAAATCCATTTTCAAAAATTATAGTAAAGAACAGTATAATAGATTTATAACTATTAAAGTACATCCTGATTAAATTATTCACCCAGAACTCAATAACAACAAAATTTTTTTATAAGATCGTTAGATGGCTGAGTTGGAAGGAGAAGCCGGATTGATGTTATTTCAAGTAAATATTTTACGCTTGTTGTATTGTTTTGTTTCGTTACACTTTTTACTACTACTACATCTTTCGATATAACAAAAACCTAGGTAGTACTTAAATATGCAGATAACACTGATATTATTTATATTCAAGATTGAAACTGATTTTAGGTTATCGCTGGGTATTCCACGAACTGATAATTTTTTCTTTTAATTTCAACATACTTAATAACAAATTGTATGCATATAAAAGCATAAGAGCGATTTATACTGTTAAAATCACACTTACACGATTATAAATTTTTTCTCGCTTTAAATAACAATTTCTGTCTGACTAATTACAAAGAAAAAAACCCTTGGATTAACCTCAAACAATAACCTTTACTTTGTTATTGTTGTTGAAGTGATTTTCTTAACTTATGTATAATTATTGAAATATATTTTTCTATTTAAATTAAAGCGATTATTAATTTATTCGATACGATACTTTGACCAGATTATATCTGATTTATCATCAGACAATATAAAAAGATTAATAAAAAAAAGTGCATTTTATTTTATTTTTATTTTAATAATAATATTAGTAGTGTCCTTCATATCCGACATAATAATATTTAAATATTTAATGTCGGTTATAGAAGATTGTAGCATTAATCGCGAAGCTTCATATACCGGGTGCTGAATGAGTTAGGCGAACATAGGATATTAACATGTAAAAACTTAATTTTGCAAATTCCTGCTTCCCTAATTATTTTAGAGAAAAATTGAAAGATACAAATATAATGTAGAAATATAAACTACGAATGATAAGAGCATTAGATTTTATCTAGCTTTTACGTAAATAATCAAAAAATTCTTTTGAAATTGTTAAAATTTTTATTTATCAAACTGGCCATGTATAAGTTTCCAAGGTAATAATCCATTTTATGAAATTAAAATCTAATAAAGTGCAAAACTGTCAACAACGTGCAATTGTTTTTTTATTACTTATCAAAAATAATTACCTCGGAAACTTACATGGCAAGTGTGATAAATAAAAGTTTTAACAATTTCAAAAGAATTTTTTGACCATTTACGTAAAAGCTAGATAAAATCTAATGCTCTTATCATTCGTAGTTTATATTTCTACATTATATTTGTGTCTTTCAATTTTTCTCTAAAATAATTAGGAAAGCAAGAATTTGCAAAAATAAGTTTTTACACGTTAATATCCTATGTTCGCCTAACTCATTCAGCACCCGGTATTTTACATATATTTAATGATTAATAACATAATGGTAATAAAATACCATAATAATTATTTATAAATTAATAGTACCTACAACAATCTGTTATAAATACAATTGACATAAGTACGTCGAGTATTTCAGTATATACAGTGAGTTGCATAATAACCCGACACCAATAAAATTGCTATAATTTCTTTGCAATTTAGTTATTTAAAAATAAAGCAGTTGATTTAACTTAAAATTTTATGAAGCACTCCTAAGCTGATCAAAAACACCGAAAAAATGTTAACGCTTTAATAATTTGATACTGGAAATTATAGCCGCAAAATTACTCGGGCAATATACAATGTTGCTTCTTCAATAGAATCACGTTGATTAATAAAATTCATCTTCTGAGGAAGAAGAAAAATAATATACCTTGAAACGTACAGTTATATTAAAACCAGAGTATATGTTTTATTGTCCACCATACCACCAAAATAATATAGTTTTTGTCTTTCCGGGAGTAAAGCGGTCACTTTACTCCCACTTTTATGGGAGCAAAGTGCCACTTTTCTTAGTAGCGGGACGAAAAGTAAAGTTGCGGGACGAAAAGTAAAACAGAGGCACGAAAAGTAAATTTATTACTACGTCTAAGATTCCAAAAATGCATACGGTACTTTGGCAATGATATCATGTTACGCAAACTACCACATCTGGGGTAGGCAATAAAGATTTATGGTTATTTTCAAGGCATGTATTAGACCCTTTTTTGTAAACAGCTTTGCATTTTTAAAAACATAAATTTTATTTTAAATTGTTCTAGAAAGTTCAGGTTAGGAAAGTTTGATTGTACTTGCTTTTAATTTCGTAATTGACTTTTGGAAAGACAAAAAATAGTATATTTGCGATCGGAAGTAAAGTGACTTATCGTCCTTCCGGTAAATTTTTCTCTCGACTGTGTCTTGGGTAAAAACCTTTACCCTCATGACGAAAAGTGGCACTTTACTCCCTCGGTGTATAATATACTATTATTTACAATTCTTCTCTTCCTCGGTCCTTTTACCCTAATGAGGGTTCGGTGTTATTTCTCAATTTAGTTTTTACACTTTTTCAAACTGTCAGAAAAATTTAAAAAGGAAAGAAAGAGATCGCTAAATGATATGGATGATGATACGGAATCAAGTCTAGAGACAAGTAGTATACCCAATATAAAACCAAAAGTTAAAAAGATATCGAAGCTGAACCTCAAACAAAAGTTAAAACTGCCGAAACCTTTACCAAAAATAACAATTAGCAAAATGCAAGTAGACACTGACAGAACTATGGAAGATATCGCCACAAATGAAAAAGATTTTCGTTGTTTAAAACCACGGAAATATTCAAAACAACCATATGAAGTTCAAGTCCAGTCTGTAGTAATTAAGAACAAATATATAATACTCTTACAAAAGCTTTAGATACAATGGAAATACCACAACAACAAACCCCCGTCGATAAAACAGATACCGAAATTACTCAAGTCCCTAAAGCATTAACAAAAACTGTACCCAAACCACCATCAATTATAATTAGCAGCCATATAAATGATCATGCTAACCTTCTCAGTAGCATTAATAAATTTTGTATCAAAGGTTTCCACGTCCGCTACTTTAGGAATACTACTGGAGTATATGTATATGACAGAGATGAATGGGCAATGTTGCAAGCATAACTAGACGAAAAAAGTGCGAGTTTCATACATATACTCCTCGCGATGAGAAAACTCGCGCATTTGTCTTAAAAGGATTAGACTCTAACCCCAGCACCGAAGAATTAAAAACGGAACTTGAAAAGAAAAACCTTAAGATTAAGAAAATTTTCTTAATGTCAAAAACAATCCGACCTTTGTACATGACAGTAACAGATGATTTCATTACCAAAAAATGGTTAAATAATATGTTAAAATATATCTGCAACGTGCGAGTGTACTGGAAAAGACACTTAAATAACAAACAATTAACGCAATGTCATAGGTACCAACAATGGTGTCATGCAACTCAAAATTGTCGACATTCCCCAAAGTGTCTTAAATGTGGGTTAGGGCACTTAACCAAAGAATGTTTAGCTTCTCCTGAAATCCCAGCCAAATGCGCCAACTGCGGAAAAAGTCGCCCGGCAAATAAATAGTATCAACTGTTCAGTATACATAGCAAAATTAAAACAAATAAATGAAAGAAAGGGGCAGCGACTTGGGTGGGGTATGTCCATAATATAAACAGATTTCCGCTACTGAAGCAGAATACTTTTACTCCTGCACCATTACCAACTACGAATGCATGGACGACACGTTCAGAGACAAGAAGAACAATTCAAGCAAGCCAACAAAATTTAAGCCAGCAACAATCAATGCAAACCCCAGCAGGTAATTTTACCAACTTAATAGAAGTGACACAAGAACTGAATGCCAACATCAACATGAATGAGATGTTAAGAGTCCTTAGCGACTATAACAAACTATTAAACGGTTGCAAGACAAAACTGCAAAAATTTCAGGCAACACTTGATTTTTTTAATAATATTGATACTTATGACCTCTAAATTAAAAGTAAACTTGTGGAACGCAAATGGCATAATTAACAAACTTTCGGAAACTCAAAATTATATCGTGTCAAAAAAATTGCCATTTTTTTGGTATGCGAAACTAAATTAAACTCAAATAAAACTATTAAATTTCCAGGTTACTCCGTACTTTGCAGAGACCGCGATAACAACGTTTCTGCAGGTGGCGATGCAATAATAATAAAAACCAATATATCACATATCCGAATTGACATACCAAATTCTAGCATTGAAGACCACAAAATAATTTTAATGACAATGATCTAGACCAACTTTTTGGAGTTGGTAACAAAATTTTGGTAGCAGAAGATCTAAACTCAAAACATAACAACTGGAACTGTGATACATACAATACCAACGGAGTCTGTCTGCTACAATACTGCATCCATAACAACTTGGATATTCTTTACTATGACGAACATACTCACCACCCTATGAACAACATGACGCCCAGTACGATAGATATACTACTTAACAAAAACGTAAACAACGTGACAAAACCCCTTTCACTACCAAGACTAAGTTCCGACCATAACGTAATACAATTTTATTTTGGTAATTTCACGAACAATACAAACACAAAAACAATTACCAGTTATAAGAACACGAACTGGAAAAAATTTAGAACTGAGCTTGACCAAATCATCAAAATTAACCCTAGTATTAATTCAATAAAAACATTAAAAGAGGAAATTAAGAATTTGACACTAAACATTACAGACGCTAAAAATAGAAATTCAAAATTAATCTAAATTAATACAAACAAGGAAAACTTCCCAGACGAAATACTAAATTTAATTAAAGATCGAAACCATTATAGACGTCTTTGGCAGCGGACTGCTGATATTAACAATAAAATTATTATGACCCGAATGACAAAAAACATTCAGGACAAAATTCAAATATATTGTCGTATAACAAAACACTAAATGAAAAACAAGCGATATGAGTGATAATTTTATTTTGATTTATTTGTAAAATTTTGGGTTTAGAAAAAGGAAATTTTTTTATTTTTGTTATCGCAGTTTTTTTTTTAAGTTTTCATACTTCTGTTGTGAAGAAGTAAAAAGAAAATAATACTTCCATTTATTTTATAAGGCGCTTGTGCCTGTTTTTAAAATTTGAATAGCCAACATGTCCAATAAAAGGAAAATTTTAATTTAAACATTGTAAAAGTTAGGGATTTAAAAAGTGACGGTTGGCAACAGGAGTTGAAGAATAAAATGGAAAGTGGAAATTTTTAATTTTAAAAGTTGGAAAACCGGAAGGAGGATTTTGGATCTTTCTTGCGTAGGACGTCAAGTTAGACGGACGTCCATCTTGCGTTTTCTCGAGTGTTTTGAAAAGTGTCCAAATGGAGATTTTATTGAGGCAGTTAATTTGAATGATGTATTTTTGGAACGTGACATTTCAAGATTTGGATTTTTAATATCCTGAAAACGAGCGATTTTTGTTTATATTTTATGAAACGCAAAACGTGGATTAGTTTGGTATAACGGAGAAAGTAATTTGATTTTGGAGTCCCAGGTTGGAAATATTGGAGAGACCTGGATTGTTTGGACCAATTTATCAATAATTTCATTTTTGGTGAAGAATTTCGTTGCGTATATCCCGAGATTTAAGTGGATGAAATTAATTTTGGAAACACGTGTGATTAATAAATTTTGGACCATATTTGGATCTACATTTGGGGAAGATTAAAAAGGTACCCAACGTTGTTTTTTATTTATTTTGTAAAAATTATTTCCGTAGCGTGCTTCTAATCAGCAGGTTATTTTAAAAAGTTAATAGTATCTGGTTACAGGCACGTTAAATGGATCATTGGCTTTGAATTGCTATTCATTGGTTCAAACCTGATAATTGAAGTATTATAAGATTTTTTTTTCTTAAATTTATCTGCGAAAAATTTTTTCCTTTTGAATAAAATTAAAAAGGTGTTTTCCATTATCATAGTTTGTTTTTGATTTTTATGTTTCCTTTAACAGAAAGGCTGGCCGGAGCAGACAAATTTGTGCTTTTCTATTGCGGGTAAAGTTTTCCCCAATAATTTTTGAGATTTTTTTTATAATAGTTTTTGCAAAACAGCAGTAGGAGAGTACAATATAAAAATGAAAAATAGACTGAATTTCTTTCGACATTAAAGCCACAAGATAATTCCATTTGGAAATTGACTAAAAATCTTAAAACGTCTTTTAAACCCATTCCGGCTCTAAATTTAGAGAACAACGTCATCGCCATGACTGATAAAGAAAAATCAGAGGTCCTAGCTGAAACTTTCCAAAAAGTTCATAATACGGACACTACTGACACCAACGAACAAACAAAAATTAGAAAGGAAGTCAAAGACTTTTTAAGCAAAACATACACACTAACGACCGACCAATACACAAAACTATTAACTAACCCTAATGAAATTAAAACTCTTATAAAAAATCTACCAAATCGAAAAGCACCGGGACCGGATAAAATAGAAAACTTAATTTTAAAAAATTTTTCAAACAAAGCAATCGTGCAACTAAATTATATAATAAACGCTATTTTCTAACTAGAACATTTTCCTACAGACTGGAAACTTGGCCTTGTAATACCTATCCATAAACCCAACAAAGACGCAACCCAACCAACTAGTTACAGACCTATCAGTCTTCTCAACACTCTTTCGAAATTGACTGAAAAAATTATACTTGACCGACTGCAACAGGAAGAGGAAGACCTCAAAATTACCAATAAATGCTAGTTTGGATTCACGAAAGGACACAACACTACAAATAACAAGAATTGCCAACGACATATTAAGAAATTTTAACAAAGACAAAGTAACAGTTATGGCTTTATTTGACATAGAAAAGGCATTCGAAAAAGTATGGATAGATGGCCTGACTTACAAATTAATACATTACAAATTTTCGGCCCACTTAATAAAATTAATACACTCTTACCTTTCTTCACGAACCATGACTGTGAAACTTAACAACGCAACATCTACGACAAAGACAATTAATGCAGGCGTTCCCCAAGGCTCCGTGCTGGGATCGAAACAATTTAACCTATTTATTAACGATATGCCGACATTCCAAAAAACAAACATGGCACTGTATGCAGACGATACTGCAATTTATGCCCATTCATTTTACGCACAGGTAGCAAACAAACAATTACAGATACACGTTGACAAACTGAAACCATATTTTAAACATTGGAAAATCAAACTAAATTCACAAAAGACCGAAACAATCATTTTTACGAGAAAACGGACTAATCACAACATTTTTGAACTTCTTATGGTAGACGGACACAAAATTGAACCAAAAGCAAACGTAAAATATTTAGGAATGAAGATGGACACGAGACTTAATTTTCGAAATCACTTACAATACAGAAAACAAATTGTATACTGACAAATGCGAAAAATATACTCACTGATGAAAGGACAAACAATGACCGACAAGAACAAACTACTACGACCCATACTGACATATGCCTCGGAAACTTGGTGTAACGTTTCCAAAACGGCAATCAAACCGCTACAAGTGTTTCAAAACAAAACCTTAAGACTTATAACAGGATGCGACCGTTACACACGAATAACGAGACTACATGAACTGACCGACGTCGAATACTTTCAGGATCATGTTAACAGATTATCTACAAAACTTTACGATACCCAAATTTCAAAGAGTGAACTGACAAAAAACCTAACCGACATTCGACGAGACAACGCTCCTTTTAGAATTAAGCACAAACTGACATATCAAAATTTACCTATATTTCGACAAACACTGACGGCAGACAACGACGAAGATGACGACAATGATATTTAACAATGGCAACGTCACCGGTATGGAGTAACTGATGTATTTCAAAATTATTATGTACATATTTAACAGTTTTTTTACCATTTAGTTAATCATTCATTTCATTCTAAATTCTCAATTAAAAAACTAAAAATTTTGCACTCAAGCAGGTTTTATTTTTTTCCCTGCAACTACCAAATTAAAAGCCATAACAAAACTACCAATGCAATATATTACTAATAAATTATTTAACTATTAACTATTAATGATTTTTATTCAATTAACAACAGGCGAACCCAATTACAGTAATTGAAATGTTATACAATAAAAAAAAATGATATGTACAATATAATATACAATGTATCAAAAACAAATATACAATAATTTACAAAAATACGCATGCGGAATTAACGCAGGTATATCACTCTGAAGCATTAGTATGGGAGTGGAACTCGAAGAGAGCATTGTGTATACTCTTTAAACCATCTGCATGAATATCGCATAAATGTGACACTAAGTTAAAATTAGTGCACATTACGCTTATCGGACATCGAGCAGCTGCATTGGTGCGACGAGCATCTATGTAAAAGGTGGATCTGCTGCGGCTGGTGATACGAGGAACATGAAAGTTCAGTTTACCTAAAAGATCTCGACAATCAATGTTGCCATGTAGCAGACCAAAAAGAAATGTAACGGATGCTACAATTCTACGTATGTGCAGCGAACGAAAGTTAAACATCCTCAGTAGTGAATCATGATCAAAGCCTATCAAAGGATAAACCTTATGTATTCTAAAATACAAATATTTTAGGAAGCGTCTCTGAATAGTTTCCAAATTTTTTACATGACACTGGTAGATAGGATACCAAATAATCGATGCATACTCAAAAACGCTACAAACATACGCGTAGTACAAAATTTTAACTACCTCAATACCGGCGAAATCTCGACAACTGCGGATAATAAACCCCAAGGACCTGAGAGCCTTCGACTCCATCATCTCAATATGCCGAATAAAGTTTAACTTTGCGTCAAAGAAGACACCCAAATCCTTACAGCCATCACTGCGACCGATTACCCTGTTAACAATGTTATATTGATAAACAATAGGATATCTAGCCCTGGTATAAGTCATGACAAAACATTTGCCTATATTCAAGTCCAAATTATTATTTGAACACCAGAGCGCAACAGAGTCGATTGATTTCTGAAGACGCAAGCAATCACTAACATGCGCAACGGAAAGATAAAGCTTAACATCATCAGCGTACAGCAAGATAAGACATCCGATGACTAAAACTAGATCATTTATAAATACGATGAACAACAGAGTCGCCAGATTTGAACCCTGAGGCACTCCGGATGTGGGAACAAAAGAATTAGATATATAACCCATGTATTCAACAAAGTGCTCTCTATTAAATAAATAAGAGCGCATCAGTTTAAGTAGCGCATCAGAGAAACCGAATCTTTCCAGTTTAAACAGAAGAATGTCTAGGTCGATTTGATCAAAGGCTTTTTGGAAGTCCAAGTAGATGGCGTCAACCTGTCCGCCACCGTCGAGAATTCCAGAGACAAATTGCGTGAAACAAGCAAGATTGGTAATGGTTGACCTATGAGCCATGAACCCGTGTTGAGATGAGGATATGATATTCCCCACCGAGGCATAAATACGAGAGTACAAAATCAACTCTATCAACTTTGAAAAGTTACATAAAATTGATGTAGGACGATAGTTGGAAATGAGTGAAGGATCTCCCTTTTTTAAAACAGGGACAACGCGGGCACGTTTCCAGACGTTAGGATAAACAGAAGTATTCAGCATAAGATCAAAAATGTGTTTCAGTGGACGCACGAAAGAGGATACACAACCCTTAATTATGAACGCCGGTATCTGATCAACTCCCGCAGTTGGCTTCGCTTTAGAGCCAGTTAATGACTCAACTGCACGTTTAATTTCATCGATGTTTACTTCGGAGACAGAGATATTACTACCATCAATGTTCAGATTACTAGAGTCGAAATGGCGGGTGTCGGACGATGTATCATCGCGATAAACACTTTTAAAATATTGCGCAAATGCATCTACAATGCTCTTAGGATCGTTATAAACGGTATCATTTGCCGAGACACTGGCGGGAATTCTAGATGAGCCACGCTTACTCCTGACAAAAGACCAGAATTTTGTAGGGTCGGTACTAACGCTTTGCTCCATACGCTGCAAGTATTCCTTGTAACAAGTATCAGTAAGAATGCTGACTCGTCGTCTCAGGTCACTGAAGACACCATAAAGAGCGGGATCCCTACGCTTTTTAAAGCGCTTATGAGCCCTGCTTTTCTTGCAAATCAAAGAAATGACCTCGTTTGAAAACCATGGTGGATAACATCGATGAGCCGACCTATTTTTAAATACAGGGACAGCGGCATCAAAAAAGCCGTAGATAACTTTATATAAATTTTGGCAAGCCTGGTCAACATTGGAACAGAGAAGGACTGAAAACCAGTCCGCTTCGCTTAATAATGTGTACAGAAGCTCAAGATTAGCACCACCAAAATTATATTTGCGACAAGATGTGTCTGGTTTAAACGGTGCACTGACTCTGCAACCAGCATCGATATTGAAGGATAAGGGTGGATGATGTGTATCCTCCTCAATCCCCGTGCAAGCCCGTTCTACATTAAAACAATTCATATCGGAGATTAACAGATCCAGCATACGCTCATTAGCATTAAGAATTACATTAAACTGAGACATGGCAGTACTAAACTGAAAATTCTTTATCAGTATTGCTCCCCTATCACTACAGCAGGAATTATATTTAGGAATGTTAAAATCGCCCATCAGAACACAGGCGCATCCATTATTATTTAGGTAATTTCCCAATGTTTCCAGGAAAGATTCCAGTACAAAATATGATGTATCCGGTGGTATGTATACAACAAAGACAAAAAAAGATTTGGCTGGCAGAACAATTTTGCAACCCACAATATCTATAGAGATAAATACTGAGGTGACGAAGTCAACATCCACAACCGAAACATTTGAAAATTCTCGAAGCGCAAGAAGGACGCCTCCACCCCTAGAAAGTCCAGTGGCTGGAAGGTCTCTATCCCGTCTGTAAACACAGTATGAATCAGGAAAATTCATCATTCATCAATAAACATTTAAAAATGTTTCGGCACTAATTCTGTGTTGATTGCGAAAAAGTGCTTAAGTCAATATTTGTCAAACTGAGATAATGGCGAAAACAAAATTAGGTAAAATTGAACTTGTCGTACTGACCAACATTTTGAGAGTATATAATTTTCTTATAATTCTGAGTTTGAACTCAACAATGGCCAAAGTTTTGGTAGCAAGTAAAGATGATGTGGAAATGCACAATGGCAAACAAACGCGCATAGAAATTACGAAATTACTTAGATGAAGCATTTTATTAAATATCTCGCTTAATATGCTTATAACTTAGGCAGTTATATCAAAAGAAAGAGCAAGTTGTTTTCTATGGGAATATGTCAAAACCTCTATTTCGCAAAAACATGACTTAAGCACTTTTTCGCAATCAACACAGAATTATCATGGCAAAGAGAGTTACGCAATAGGCAGGGTCTCTCAATTTCTCACTCATCGTTAAATTTTAAATTTTATATTGTTAAAACTTTTAAAATAATAATATTGTAAGCCAATACCAAATAAATTTTGTTTTCTTTCTCTCTCTCATAATTAATAATCTATATTAATTAGATGCAAAATTAGTTAACAATAATGCAATTATTTTGCATATTTGCACCTAACGCGATCAACTCCTATAAGGCTATAATGCCGTCCTAAGGAAAAAAGCCTTAAGTACATAAACCATTCTTTTGAGCTAGGCAGCCATTCAGATTTTCATTGATGGCACCTAGTAGATTTAAAGTAAAACTAACGATTTATGGCACTGACGAATTTATTAGCTATTTCAAAAAATCAAAAAACCGCTTTCTTCCTAAAAAAATGGTGGTTAAGCTTTTTTAGCTTAGTATAGAAGCAAAAATATAAGACGTCATTGTAAAGAAAACTATATACAAAAAAAACTTTTATTCTAAAAAAACATTGTTTTGTTGCGCTTAACTTTAAGTTCCTTTAAGTTGCACTTAAATTTAAGTTGCGCTTAACTTTAAGTTGCACTTAACTTTAAGTTCCACTTAACTTTAAGTTGCACTTAACTTAAATTTAAGTTGCGTTTAACTTTAAGTTCCACTTAACTTTAAGTTCCACTTAACTTTAAGTTCCACTTAACTTTAAGTTCCACTTAACTTTAAGTTGCACTTAAATTTAAGTTGCGCTTAATTTAAGTTCCGCTTAACTTTAAGTTCCACTTAACTTTAAGTTGCACTTAACTTTAAGTTGCACTTAACTTTAAGTTGCACTTAACTTTAAGTTGCACTTAACTTTAAGTTAAGTTGCGCTTAACTTTAAGTTGCACTTAACTTTAAGTTGCACTTAACTTTAAGTTGCACTTAACTTTAAGTTGCACTTATCTTTAAGTTGCACTTAAATTTAAGTTGCGCTTAACTTTAAGTTCTACTTAAGTTCTACTTTAAGTTCCACTTAAATTTAAGTTGCACTTAACTTTAAGTTGCACTTAACTTTAAGTTGCACTTAACTTTAAGTTCCACTTAACTTTAAGTTGCACTTAAATTTAAGTTGCGCTTAACTTTAAGTTCCACTTAACTTTAAGTTCCACTTAACTTTAAGTTGCACTTAAATTTAAGTTGCGCTTAATTTAAGTTCCGCTTAACTTTAAGTTCCACTTAACTTTAAGTTGCCCTTAACTTTAAGTTGCACTTAACTTTAAGTTGCACTTAACTTTAAGTTCCACTTAACTTTAAGTTGCACTTAACTTTAAGTTGCGCTTAACTTTAAGTTGCACTTAACTTTAAGTTCCCTTAACTTTAAGTTGCACTTAAATTTAAGTTGCGCTTAACTTTAAGTTCCACTTAAATTTAAGTTGCGCTTAATTTAAGTTCCGCTTAACTTTAAAGTTCCACTTAACTTTAAGTTGCACTTAACTTTAAGTTCCACTTAACTTTAAGTTGCACTTAACTTTAAGTTGCGCTTAACTTTAAGTTCCACTTAACTTTAAGTTGCACTTAAATTTAAGTTGCACTTAACTTTAAGTTCCACTTAACTTTAAGTTAATTTTAATCCACTTATGCCCGTTTGCACGACCTCGGAGTAAATCTGATCCTTAGCTGAGCCGCCCTTATCATAAGGGGAACTTAAATTTAAATTACATTGCACCAACCAACACATTGATAGTCGACGCTTAACTAAGTTTAACATAAGTTTGGCAACAATGCTTTTATGTAGTACATTTAGTTATTTTTAAGAATTTTTAGACAAACTAAATGAAAACACAACCTCTCGTAAGTTTTTTGTTTACGGCTATTAATTATTTAGTACCTGGGCGACCGATCTCTGATCGTAACTATTTTTATTAACACGATGAAGATAGCGTAGGCTTTCTTATATTATCGATAACTAATAAGGAAGAATTATTATTATCGCCCAAGTATTGGTTCTGGATCTAGAAAGTACAGGTGGTCGTACTGTGGCCATTCGAATTCTCATTCAATATTCTTCGTCGGCTGAGCTATTATATTTATATTATGATAAATTTATCCCCAAGCAATAAAACTGTGCGATTAGGGACTGCTTCTCTGAAAATTGTACAGCCTCGCAATAGATACACAAAACTTTAAAGGGTGTCAAAGTTGGATATGGTCAACGTGACCATACGTCCCGTTCTAAACGGGACTATTTCTTTTTTTGGTATTCCATCTCGTTGTCTCTGAAGAAAGCTTCGGGATGCCGAAATGTGCCGTTTTCAGATTTAGACGTGAATGAAAGAGTGCAGTCTTAGTTCCTCCTCCAATCATTGTACTCTCCTTTTACTACTCTGATTTGCTTCTCACAATCGGTTATGCTCACGTAAATCATTCAAAAACTGAGATGTTAGTGGCTCTACAATTTCAAAGATTGAGCACCTCTTACTTTAGCAGTGCAAGTACGGCAAATCGATGATCCTAGTTTTTGATTTACCGAAACATGGCCAGGTCGAAAATATAATATAATTTCTTCACTATCAAAAAGATTCTCTCTTCCTCTAGGAATATTGACATTAACAATTTAAACCTCACTGAATTTTTTAATCTCAATTATATAACTGTCAAAACTTAAAAGTTCTTATAAAGTTTTTTTATAATGACAAGAGTTTTCAAACTAAAACAATTGCAGTGATTTAATTCATACATAAACTGTCAAAACTTGATTTAAGTTAATGCAGAACCATAATCAAGTAGTTTAAAAAAAACAATGGCAGTAAATTTCAAAAACAAGGCATCTAAATTAACATCTTTGAGGTCGTTTTTTTGCGTGAAAACGAATTTTCCCAAAGATGAGACCCGTCCAGATCGATTTGTAGACCCAAAATACCCCCAGTCCGTGATTTTCATCGAAATCGCTTAGGCCGTTTTCTAGAACGCAATTACATATATTTATACATACATATATACAAGAATTGCTCGTTTAATAGTATAGGATTATGCTTCGTATACCTGATTGAAGTTGTCAAATTTTGTTTTTTTTTATTTTATTTATAAAATTGTTACAAACATACATAATTACAAATTAATTTTACAAAGCCGCAAAATATTGATTTATAAAATTATTATTTTTATTAAAATAATTATTATAATAATTATTTTTCCACAATTCGGGAAGCAGTTGATACGTGAATCCCACTAAAGTCACCTATTGCCAACAAATGGGTTCCAGTTGCATAACACCTTAATGCAATTAAAAGTTGATTTATTGGTGATACAGAATTATTCCTGTCGTATGGATATTCTAATTGCGGCTCGATTTCTCTTAATACTTGAACAACTGTTTCTTTCCGAAGTCGAAATCTTTTAAAAAATGCTATATCATCCATACTAAGCATATAGTTTGCCCTTTCATAAATTTGCCTTGGAAAACCATGATTAATAATTTCAAAAATTTCTAAATCATCATCAACCAAGTCATTCTCCATAATATATTCCATTATTATAAACTTTAAAAAAAACACTACACTTTTACAAAAACTAACAACCAACTGACAATATTTTGGCCGGTTGTACCAAAAAAGTAAAATTCGAACTCTAATTAAACTTCAGACTTGACGTTTTAATTGGTTAATTGACAAATTTTAGACTAAGGGACAGTCTAAGCGGCCAATTTCTTACGCTTAAATTTAAGTGTTCCTTACGATGTTAAGTGACACTTAATTCAGTGGTGCAACGCAATAAGTGACACTTATTGATTTATGGGATGCTTAACACTTTAAGGACAGGTGGTGCAAACGGGCATTAAAAAATTACTTTAAGGTAAATTACTTTAAGGTAAGGTAAATTTAATATTGTGTACAAGTTGAGGCCACGCATTTACTTTTTAATTTTTAAATTTACTTTTTTAATTCTAAAGTATTATTTAAAATTTGATTCTAAACTTTCACGTTCAATTAAATGGCTTTCACTATTGTATCTGGACCGGAGATTTGGTACTCTAAATTATTGAATTCTATGAAATGCAAGATTTACGTTTATGAAAACTAAAGATTTAAAGTTTAGTCTACTTATGGTCCAGTATCTTTCATCTTGGTGGCTTTATCTAATCTAATTGTTTACTACAAGAATAATTACTCTATTTTTAATCTTTATTGATTTTTTTAACCACGCAATATCCATTGTTTATGAAACAATGTTCATGATTATGAAATCTAAATTGGTGGTCAAGTATTACTTTGCAATATTCCATAATATATAGGCTTGAATCGTTCAAGTAGCAGTTTTTCGTAGATATTAGATAGTATTAGAAGCAAACTAGTAGGCCTACATGACTTCATTTCCTCTAGTTTTTTCCCCGGTTTTGGTAACATTATTACTTGAGCAATTTTTCACTGGTTGGGATATATGATGTTTGTTTGAAGAATGGAATTATTTTCTGTATTAGCTCTTTGTAACACTTGTTTGTTGATTCTTGTAGAACTTTTCTGGTCATCAGGTTAAACCCTGGTGTTTTCTTTGGGTGGAGTTCTCTAATGGACTTGTTTGAAATTTTTTATTGGTGAAAGGTATCAGCCAAGTGTCCTGCAAACGCATTAGTAGTGGCGTAACTATCAATGTACAGGAAATGTAATGCATACCGGCGCAAAATTGTTCGGAACAAATGTAGACGAGAGATTCAATAAATTCAATTATGAAGTATGGTTTAAAAAATTCGTTCAAGAATTTTTTTACAAACTTTTTGACATGCAGCTTGGAGGGTGGAAAATAAAAACTTATTCCAAGTTTACAAGACTCTTAACCGTTGTTGCGCAAACACACTAAATCCTGCTTGTAGAGCTGTTGTTAGTGGCCCGAAGCAATACAAACACTGAACACCCAAATAATGGAAAGCTCCCCAAAGTGATTTGCAGTTTTCAAGAGAGAATAAAATTTGAAGAATAAGCTCTTCTGGTGTGTTAATAACAACACTAAAAACGCTGCCAACCGTATTAAATTAGAAATGGTCGTTAGACTGACACACTAAAATTGCGTAGAGCTTATTGGCACGTTTAAAAAAATCTTCCTTATCTTAATCACTAGATTTTTCGCAGGAGCCAAAAACACTAAACAGCTTGATTGTCTGTGATAAAAAAATCTAGTATAAAACAATTAATAATAATTTATATCTTCCTAAGTAATTAATTACTTCTAAAAATTAGATATTTTGAGTACAGCCTTGCTGTAGTGGCTGTACATAAATAGCCGCAACTGGAAATTTAATAAACCAAAGAACAATATTCAAATTAAGCATCAAAAACTTACACTCTGAAATTTGGTTGTCAACCAGCAAGCAGTAGCGTAAGTTAAAAAAATCCAAAATTGCAGAGCCAACATAAGTTAGAACATAAAAAGGTGGTAATGCAAAAATTAAGGACGTCGCAATTAATTATTTTTTTTCTTCAAAGACGTCACACATAGTAGAGAACAATAGCATCTACCTAACTTTATTCGTCTTGTATTAGGAAGAAGAAGACTCCAATCGGTCACTAATATGGTATAGGTAAGCTACCTCAGACTTACCATAAAAAAAATATATGTTATTATAAATCTTAATTGCGTACCTTATTATGGATTTCAATAACCTGTTAAACCACTCTTTCTTGCATTCTTTTTGGTAGTTCAATAGAGCAGCTCTTTTCATTCATTTGAGTTTTATTAAATTACCTGGCACCCGGTAGCATTTTAAATTTCTTACATTATCTTGCAACCGGGATCAAAATCATCATGTGATATTATGCAAGTCGGCACTTGGAATTTTTATTTGTAATTTTTGTTTGACAATTCATTTTGTAATTTTATTATCATTAAGCTTTTTTACATTCTAAGTAGAATATTGCTTTCTCTTTCTGGGAATTACAAATCCGATTGGCAAGGTGGATTATTTCATAGTTCAGATAAATCAATATCGATTTCACCATAGCGTGTGGATGCCCATTAGTAAGCTGTGTAAATAAATTCTGTATAGTCTGCGATTTGAACTCAGAATTCCGCTTTGTACTCAAACAGCGGTCACATCACGCTAGTAATTTTATTGCATTTTATTGTTAACTATGTTATTATTAATTAATTATAACGAGTTAAAAACTTAACAAGTTAAGTACTAAAGTTATATTTTTTACAATACATTATTTCTACCACGGTATTAAAATATTTTTGTAATACGTGTGTGATAATGTGAACCAATGGGTAGAAAACAATAGTATATTCATCATGGGACTAAAGTGCGATTTTTGCACTCGGCAAAAACCTTCACACGCGGGATCAAAAGTCACCTTAGTCCCAAGGTTATAGTATACGAGTACTATTTTTCACAATTTGTCTGCAAATGATAAATTACATCAGTCAATAACTAAATTTGAGATTTTGAATTTACAAAATTATTTAGTAAAATGTGAGGTTGCTTTTTTTAAATTTTTATTTTTACGGATATCGTTCGATTGCATGGTAGCGATTTCTTTATGTTTACTTTACTCCCGCCTTTCATTTGCAGGAAAAAAATTGGTACTTTACTCTTAAAATTGTCACAAAGCAAATACTATAGGTGTGTATATTATATTATATTGTCATATTCCATTCCATTTTTACAATTTTCAACCCCAATTTTTATATTTTGAGTTTAAAAATTTTAATTTTTCCTATAGTGGAACAGAGTGCATCTTTTCCAATTCTGAAGTGCTGATTGTTCACAAATAAGAGAAGAAGTCAAAATTTTGTTCTTGTTTGAATAATTTTGTACAGTTAGGTTATTGCGTCACTGCGTACTCTGAAAATAAGTGAAATTAAATTAAAGTGCGGTAAATGGAAACAAAACTACGTGCCAACAATTAAAAATGTAGTAATTTTTGAATTCCAAAGTTTTGGGAAATTTTAGATTACTTTGAGAAAAATTTTCAAACTGCTTTGACTAACAGCAAACCGTTTGAAAACGGTTTTGCTTACTGTAGAAACACAAAACTATTAGTGTTCATAGTTTGATCAAACTACTATAAAAACGCTTTTTTAATCTGCGCATTTTTAATCTGCCGGCGTGCTAACGGTTTCAAAATGCTGAAGAAACAAACCTAAAGCAACCATGTGACACTTGTACTAATTTGTTGGCAAATTTGGTATATATTTTACAATCAATTTTATTTGGCTGCAATTAGCAAACATTTTTAGATTCTACGAGTACGATTAATTAATTATTAATTATTTCAATTTTGTTAATTTAAAAGAATTTTAAGTAGCCCTTCTTGAAATTTTGGGTTAGTTAGTAAATGAAATGTCAAATGATACTAAGCAAAAATTCCAAATAAAAATTCTAAGTGTTGACAAGTTCCTACAGAGCGGTGCAGGGTTTTAGACAAACACATGATGCTTTTGACCCCAATTGCTAGAGAGTGTAAGGAATGTTCAAATAACACTCAGTATACCAACATTTGAGCTTGCGTACACAGTAAACTCTGGTTTCTGATTTTGGCTAACCCACTTTAATATTTGCATTGAAATATCCAACCTGTTACCAGCTTCGTATGTCTTCGGTCAATGTAAATATCGGAGCGGGTAAGCCGGTATCTGAAACCAGCGTTTACTCTGTGAATAGCCTAAAGTGAGGAAACCCATAATATCTCCGTTCTTGACGCTGAAAATAAAAGTTAGCTGTCAGCAGATCCATGGATATAGTTTTAAAACAAGTGTAGTTTTGAGCAAAGTTATATCTATATGTTATGTTGTTTGCATTACACTACAATTCATTTTTGACAGTTGTTATAAAATTCTAAAAGCTTTCACTTGAAACATTACAAAGACCAAAACAAAACGATGAAACTTTAAATAAAAACAATTTAGTTGATATTAATTAAACTTTCTGCAAGAAAATTTCTGACAGCGTATCTTAATCTTCAATAGTTAGGCGTAAAATATATTTAAAGTCGCGGTTAACAACTAAGAAGTCAAAATCTACAAATATCTAATGATATCAAAAGTTTCACGTAAAATTTCAATCATGTCACAAAGAATTCGGGAGAAGTTAACAGTTAAATTCATCACCACTAGATTTATAGTTTGACTCCCCAACTTATACCTACCAATTTACCTGTGTTTAAAGAAAAAACAAATTATATAATTTTAATATACTTACATTCATTTTTAAAGTTGATTTTTCCAAAAAAAAATTTATTATCGTAAAATTACAAAAATCTTAAAGCATTGGTTAATTTACAATATCATTGATAACATATTATTTCCATACTGTAGTTTCAATCCAATCCAAATAACTGGATACTCTTGAATAAAAAGCTGGAGAATTGGCAAAACCGCAAAATTTTCCAAAAGAAGTTATCCCAATTATGCTGTACATGCAATAAGGTTTTGATAAAACAATTTGTAAGGGGCCACCAGAATCACCTTGGCATGTGTCCTTTCCACCAGACATTTCTCCAGCACATATAATGGAAGGAGTGATACCTTTTGGTAATGAAAGCATGTTTTCTGAAGACGAAAAGGTTTCTTGGCAAGTAGGATTGGATATTAAACTTAGCTGTACTTTCATTAAACGGTTGCTAGTGTCTTGAGCAGCTGAATGTAAACAATTCATAATAATTAAAAGTCTTGAATTACTTATAAAATAGTACAATATTCAATAAATTATTTTAATATCTTTTATAAAAACAAAATATTAACAAACTATAACTTTTAAGTTATTATTATTTTTAATGTTAAATTAAAAAAGATTGTTTATACCATAAGCTGTTTTGCCAAATCCTATAGCAATAGCTTTAGTGTCTGAAATTGAAGATTCTCCATTTAGGCAGGCTGGACGAATTGCTGGAGTAAATTGAACTGCTTGAGCCAATTTTAACAATCCAATGTCATCATATTTTTTTGGCGGCTTGTAATCAGTATGTGGAATTTTTTGCGCGATAAGTAATTCTTGAACATTGTCCTGAGAATCATTTGTAAGTGCTCCTAATCTTACTTTTTGAGCAGGACCTCTAAAAATAATGTTACAGATAAAAAATTTGATAGCACATTGTTTTGTAACTGTTGTAAAGTAAAATTTTCGCAATCCAATAATTAATATATTTTTATTAAAAATTTTATAATAAACAATTAAAATTTTGTGTAAGTATTACACGTATATTTTATAAAATTTAATTATCAAGGGTTTTTCAATAAGAACGCCTCATTTTGTTTTGCAAATAAAACCCATTGAAAGATAATATTATAGTGCGAGACTTGAGCCAGATTGACAGTAGAGATAGCTGGGAAAAATTAGCGATGGATTGCAACAAATGGAAAGGCATTGTTAGGGAGGCTAAAGCTCTAAAAAAGCTATTTGGCCATCGAAAGTAAGTAAGTAAGTAAATAAAACCCATTATTTATATGGAAATCTTTATTTTATTATAAAGAACAATGAATACTATTAGTTATGAAACAACACATCATTCAAATGTCTTCTAGGAATCTACTTCAATTTGTTGTAGTCAATTCGTCACCTACGACAATTCATTGCCAGCAACAAATCATCGCGGGCAGCAATTCATTGCCTAAAATAATTCATTGCGCGAGACAATTGATGATTAAAATACAATAAAATTTATTTATTTATTTTCTGATAAATAAAAACAAAAACATCTCACAAAAACAACCTTTTAATTTAACACTTACATAAACAAATTGGTACATGGTTGCAGATATTGTAGATAATCTATCTCCCTCCTCTTTGTCTTATTGGGAAATAGAATACCAATGTATTAGAAATCATACCTCTTTTCATTTAAACGATGCGCTAAGTATGAGAATTTAGAATGCGATTTCCGCACCCTTCGTGCAACTTTGAATACATCTCTTTTCAAAGAATGGAAGACTCCCCCCTAAGGGAAGGGACCACTTTCTCTAGTGGGAAAATAACTTTACGCATCTCCACATAAAGAAGTCTAGTCGAATTATCTCATCGGCAAGAATGATTTTTTTTATAAAATTTAGGATCATTTTCAAGTTATTTTACGCACCAGTTGTACTGAATATATCGTCGCTGTTTTGTATTAAGGGCGAATAAGCCATTTTACAAAAATGCGAATTACATATTTCTTTCACTTCTTTCTCTTTGCACAAATAATTTCAAGCATTATTTTTTGTATTTTATAGTAAGTAATATCCTTAGAGTTTAATATAAACACTTAACAAATTTTAAATCATTAATAGATAACTCGCACAATAGTCATAAACGTTGCGCTTGTAAAGTTTTTCATTTGGTTTATTTGCCCTTAATACAAAACACCGACGATATAACATTTTAAATGATCTTGTTGTTTGAGTTGTTGTGTCAATCTTGTAAAGATGTATTCGACGTCTTTTCTTAAAGTTTGCCATACGGATTTCTGGAAGATGCCTAATTTCTGTGAACGACGAGAACTCGCTTTTTCTTGCACATCATTAATATTCTCTTCACTATTTGCATTTATTTGTGTCACTGGCACTAGCACATCAAAAGGACTAAAATATATTTCAAACTTTTTCACTAATCGTTCAATTGTTCTTTTATTTTTATATAGACTAAAACTTGATGTTAATGCACGTAAAGTTAAAACAACAGAAATTTTCCTCTCTGGTAAATTAAATAAGTGAGTAAAATATCCTCCTTAGGAGAGAAGAAGGTAATAATAGAATTTATGAAAACCAAAAATGAAGAAGTTGATTTCTTTAATTTCATTAAGCTTTTACATTCTAAATAGAATATTGCTTTCCCTTTCTGGGAATTACAAATCCGATTAGCGGGGTGGATTAGTCCCCATATTACATATTTCCGATAAATCAATATCGATTTCACCACAGCGTGTGGATGACCACTGAAAGGCCGAGCCAAGAAATTCTGAATAGTTCGCGATTTGAACCCAGAATTTCCGCGCTGTACTCAACCAGCGGTCACATCACTCCACAAATTATATGAAAAACACAAAGATGGACATAAATACAATTTGGACAAAAGATGTTAAGACATTTTTAATTGCAGAACTGCTAGGCGCCGATATAGCGTATATTTGTTCACTCAAATTTTGAGCAATCCTTCTTCATAGCTAAGGTTTCCAAATTTAATGCACCTTTCCGTGCAATCTCAACTCAAATTAAAGTCGTTAGTTTCAGTAAAAAAACGAAATAATTTAATTTTAAATGGTTACCTAACTCGTGAAATTAAATAGATATTTTTTAAATTGTATCGAGTTATAAGTAATAATTAAATTGATTTATATTTTTATTGTAATAAAAATAAAGTATAAAAATAAAAATTTTATTTTCATTACAATAAAAATGTAAATCAATTTGATTATTATTTATAACTCGTAACAATTTGATAAATTGTATTTAATTTTAAATTTTAATTTTCCTTTCTTTGAAAAGAAGAAGAAGAATTTTATAGTAATTATAAAAATTTTTAATAAATTTTTTATTAAACTTATTTTACTTAGCTATCAAATTTCTTTAAAACTCCAAGGAGGATATTTTAGTAAATCACAGTAGTATTGAAATAGTTAAGAATAACAGTTCTTAAAGGGGTTGTAACACAAAGTGCTCTTTGAAAACGAAAACCTGATTTAAAAAGGTGTTAACGAACAAATGCAAAAATTTCTTACAGGGTCAAAATTCACAAAAAAATGTTACCCTTTTATTTTTTTATCACTTAGGGTAAAATTCTTATAAGGAATTTTTACCAGGGTAAAATGTCTCTAAGGAAATTCTTTTTGGGTTCTTGAATTAAATATCATGAATTCATACTTCTCACGACTATCCATACAATGTGCTGCAGTAAGAACAAAAAGGTCACTGATTAATGATCCTCCACATTGCCAAGATAATTCAGAATCAGCTGAAAATCCAAATCCTATTAATGCCTAAAATTTAAATTGTTACTGCAAGAATTATAAAAGTTATTGAATTTAGGTACCATATGAGGAAACTCTTTCAATTGAGCTTGGGCACCTCCAACTATTAAAGGAACTTCAACAATACCGCATTCTGATACTGGATTACTTTGAGCATTAGGTAATAAAACTGGACTTACTTGTTTGGTATATACTGCTTTAGCATATTCTTCACATTCTAAATCATAATTTATTAAGATTAGTAGATATTATAAATTATTTATGTATACATATACCTACTTTGCTTGCTGATTTCACCCACTCCATTCAAACTTCTAATTTGATAAGAAAGCGTTAATAACAACAGCTTCCACATAATCTACAATTTAAAAAATTATTTGTTTTTAACTAAAAAAGTTTATTTAATTATTAGAATCCAAAAAGTTTCGAGTTCCGTAACACAGTAAAAATCAAATGTATCTACTTTATGAGCTTTTAACAGTGTCTAGCTCTCATCAAATGATTTAATTAAATATAATTAATTTATTCTTATTTTGGTAGCTACTAAGGTAACGTTGATTACTAAGAAATAATAAATATAAATTTAGTTATTAAATAAAACATTATCAAGAATTTGATTTAATGCTATTGAAATTAATTTTAAATTAAATAATTTCTTGTACTATGGTTTTTTGGTCGTTCAAGTCTTAGTTTTATTGCAATCATTTTAATATACGGAACTAATTAACCACGATCTCTGAAAAAACTCAAGTTATTAAAAAGATTCTCCCAGAGCCAGCAAAACATAAACCGGGAAATTCAAGACAATAGAATGCCTAAACCGTGTTATTTGCAGCATCCGCTTTATTTGCCACGCCCCGTAACAGAGAATAATCGAAAGAAAGTACATGCACCGTCATCAGAATGCTTTAATAAGGTTAAAATTTGCGTAAAAATGTAAACTTTAAAATTAATTTTTGCCTAAAGTAATCGATATTGGTGATTCATCTTCACTTTAAACGTTTCCTTTAAACGTTTTAGATTTAAAATATTAGTTTATTTTAAAACTGTGTCAAATTAGAATTTTTTAATATCAATCGAGATATCAACCATGGTTAAGTAAATCAAACCTATTATTTCAAATTGCACTAAATTTTAATTTTAAATATAATAGTAGGCGTAATATAGTAAATAGTTACTGGTTCCATAAACACCCAACTCTGTTATTCAACCATTGTAATTTATAAAGCTTAAGTAAAGTAATCGTCACGTAACTAGACTTAAAGTAAAATTAAGCAAAGAAAAATGGGCAAATCTAAATTTTTGCGCAGTAGAGGTAGAAGGAGAACGTGCCAGTGTCGTCGAATAAATGGACCGGACGGATTTGCGTCGTTTCTACTTCAAGTACCTCCGTTTGGTTACAAAAATATCAATAGTGCGATTTTAATTTCGATTTATTTAACCGTTAAATCTGTAATTTTACGAGTAATGTAACAGGTTACTTCTACGATACATTTTAATTAGGTAAACCATTTTCAATTTAAAATACCTACATAATTGCAAATTTAATGTTTTCTAATCAATTTTTGCAATAATTAACAAAATCTAAAGGTACTTTTGTAACTTTGCTTTTCCTTCAGGTATAGTAAATTGTTTGAATATTAAAGCATTAAATTTCGATACTTGCAATCAATGGCATAAATAGCAGGTCTGCAAGATCTCTTCGGCGCAAGAAAGACCTTTGAAAATTTCGTATCTCAAAAGCTGCCCGCACACTTAGGCGACGCGACACCAAACCACACTACACACAGAAGCACACAGCACACACAAAAATGTGCGGACCCTACCAAGCTGTCGCGTCACCTGGTGTGTGGTGTGTTATGGGCTTCTGTCTGCGGTGTGGTGTCTCGTCGCCTAAGTGTGCGGGCAGCTTTATGGTGTATATTGGTACTAAACAGGGACGTGGCCATGTGTTTTTAGAAAGTTGGAACAAAGTTAACAAAAACACCCAAAAATGGTCAATTTGGCATATTTTTATATTTAAATTTACCAAAAATTGCAAAACTTACAAAAAGTTGGCAAATTTGAATTAATTCAGTTGGCAAATTTGAAATTTCTCCCCCCCCCCCCCAAAAAAAGTTGGTTGGGATTGTCCCTGGTACTAAAGTTGTAGTAATAAGTAAAATTGACATTTGAATAGTAGCATAACCACATACTAAAGATAGACGCTTCATGTCTTCGGAAATTTTTTAACAAATTATGCCTAATATTAATTTTTTACATTATTAATAAAATATATTTTAAAATTTTTTTTAACGATTAAATAGAATAAATTCAGATAATAAATTACATAATTTTTATATAATATCTAAAAAATGGTTTGAAAAGAAATTGCCTGGTACAGGAAATGAATCATAATTTACGGTTTAGCAGTAAATTTTTTAAATTTTTTGGATATTTTTTAGTACAAAAAAATAAACAAATATGAAAAAGCTCGTTTTTCCCTCTAAAATCAACAAGAAATAAATTGAAACCTTAAACTTGATAAAATTATTGCCACCACAAATTTCCAAAAGGACACTTTTAACATACTTATCCGGGAAACTCTTTGATCCAATGCTATCACATTAAAATCATATTATCTTACCTTTAAAATAATAATTATAGGTTTGTTCAAACCATAAAAACAAATAATATTAACTTTCTAATTTATTATTGCCCACTCGATTATTATAATTTCAATTCATTATGCATTATTTCAATTCAATCAATTTTCTTCTTTATGTTTTCCTACGTCTAAACCAATTATTTTAAATTCACTAGACATTAACAAAGTATGACATCAAATTTTCTTTAAATTCCCAATTTGCACTCAAATTTTATCTATCTATCTTTTTCTTTCTATCTTTTTAAATCATCAACAGAGTCCTTCAGCAACATTACAATGAATACTTATAGCGAGTGCCATTAAAGATTTTGAGAATGTCCATTATCCATTTGTTTTTATATGTAAGTATTGCTCCCATTATGCTTCCATGTTATTCTCTTCCATATCAAAACTTCCTGAGTGTTCTTATTTCAGGAAATGAGTTGATAATTTTTCCAAATCTCTTCATCCATTTGGGTGGTGATTTGTCTATCCACGTAACTTTTTCAATCTCAAATGGAAGCAAACCAAAGTTAAAAATTGTTGCGAAACCATCAGTACTTTTTTATTTACACTATTTTCCTTTTAAATTTCATTTTGTTAAGGACGTTTGTAAGGTACAATTGGAGGTATGTCAAAATCGTACAAAACGAATTAAAAATTTAGTAGAACGTTTTTCATTCAATTCTAAAGCTTCTGTGAAAATTAAAAACCGATTCAATAAACCGTTAAAAAATTATTGCAATTTTAAAAAACTAATTTTACACGTAATCTTATGGAGATCAATAATTAACGAATTGTTATTATGAAGATTCGTTGACCGAACAGATTAAATTTATTTTTATTAACAGAAAAAAAGCTACTGGGCATTTTAAACTTTTATAATAAGTAACTTGAACTCTAAAGAACTAATTTTGCATTTTATTCAAATTCACTGAACGGTTTTTGAGAAAAAAATGAAAAATTGTCTGAAAATCTGCTTTTTACAACATGATAATTTAATTAGTGTATAAGAAGGTGCGGTAACACATCAGTAGTCAGCTGAGACTGCTTTTTAGTAAATTTTTACTGAAATTTCCAGTTTTCTCTCAAACTATATATATTTTTTTAGTATAGAAACCTACTATTTATTTACCTCATGGTATGCTGTAAAACCAAATTATTCACAAATTTCTAATTCTAAATACTTTTGTCTCCGATTATACCTCCCAAACATCCTTAAATTCTTAATTTCCTCTTCGCTAATTGTTTGTTATTATGATTTTCAACTCCCTCATATCTTTTATTGTTATTTTCATATTTTATTCTTTTTTTCCAACTTAATTTTATTTTTAATGTTTTACAATACCGGCAACTTAAATTTTAAGTTAGGTAGCTAATTATGTTATAAATTATTGAAAATACTTTCGTTTATTAAAAGTTAAATTTTATCAAAGCATTCTTGTTAGTGCACATTTCCTTGATAAATCTGCACCAGGTAGCCAAATTATGCCCTGATAAGCAAGTACGTTAAACTCCTTTTAAGCATATAAATAATAAGCCAGGAAGTTCCACGCGTCTTCTTTTTGAAAAGACCTGATTGATCCAATCTTTTACCAACGAAAAAAACACTCACTTGATTGGTTCAACTTTTTCCCAACCAAAAATCACCTTCTCTGAATTAATGAAATTTTTTCAATTACATTCAATTTGTTTACACTTTATTACAAAATAATTAATTTACAAATTTGGTTTTAATTAATTGAACTCGATAAAAATCAAATTTAGTTTTATGAGTTTTCACTGAACATTTTTGCAATTATCGTCAGAATTTTAATAATAATACTATGCATTTGCATGGAAACAGGTAAAACCCGATCAACGTAAACTTTCACAAAACGTAGGTGCGTAGTAGCAAAATCCCAGTATTAATAATAATTAGGAGAAGTAAGTATTAATAATGTAAGAGGTATTAATCAGTATTGTTCTTATGTTAACGTCGAAGTCAAAATGTCGAAAAAAGCGAGAAAAGTCAATTAATTAAGGACGATCCTCAGCTATTTTATTTTTTTTTTAATAAATTGTTTTTCAATTAATTTTTTTAAAATAACCCGTTTGTAAATTTTTTAGCAAAAATTAAGTTGGTGAAATTAATTACTTATAAACAATTAAAAATAAAAATTAAATTAAAAATAGGGGGGGTATAACTCAATTTGGTTTTACATGACTAACTCGAAAGCAAATGATTTGATAATTTTGAAATTTTGGGATAATATTTATGGTACCAATGCGTAGGGAAACAGCTATTTTTAAACATAACAATTTTATTTACAACAATAATAATAATTTTAAAATGTTATATTATTTATCAATTAATTAAATTTTACTAATTGAAATACTATATAAACAAAAATGAATACATATGTAAATTTTCAAAAGTTTATTTTACCTATAACATACTAAAAATGTAATTATAACAATAAGGCAATTTAAACACCCGGGTAGCAACAATTAAATAATATAGTTCAACTATTATTACGCAGATGGTTCTCCAATCGCGCATTGTTAATCATATAGGCAGATATCTATTTTAGCTAAGCTTTCTACCTACACTTCTAGAAAAGTTATAAAGCTAAATTTTAATTCAAGTAACACTGCGCAAACGACCTTGGGTGCAAATTCCACTTGTTTTATCTTTAATTTTGTTGTTGTTACTTGATAGTAGGATTATGGCAAATCTTGTACCTTCTAAGCGTTTAAAATAACATTTTTGTAATAGGTAATTAAATTTAATTTTAAAAAGTGCAATTGTGAAATTTATTTATTAGTGTAAATTGCATATCGGAAATAAAGTAATTTATTGTTTTAGAAGTATAGTATGACTACGTAAAGTATTATTTTTAAAGAATGTTGAAAGTAAAGTTTTGCTTGTTAAACTTCAAATCATTGCACGCTTGTTATGATACTTTTTTGCTGCATTTTATTTTAGATAGCGTTAACATTTTTCAAATTTAAATACTAATAAATAAATAAAGGCTTCGAACAAACGCCAACATGAAAATACATAATTTAACACTAATGTTCCTTTTTTGTTTGAATTTTGCTATCGAATATCTCTGCTTGTATTTTTCACAGCGATCTGATGGGATTTTGTGATATCTTATAAGCAATAGTTCTTAACGTATTAAAGCCTATTACCCGAATAGTGTACCGGGTACCTTCACATAATTTTGAGCTAAAAGTGGATTAAAATTTCACCAAATCTCATTTAAAAGCAGGCAATAAAATTCTTACATCAACTTTTTAATTCAGAAAATATACATTATTTATAACAGATAACATTTTGTATTTCAAAATTTAAATTTAAAAATAAATTATATGGTAAATCTCACGTGAGGAGGGGGCACATCACATCTCATTAAAGGTAAGAGGAGAGAGTCCAATTTAGAAAAAACGCTTTACGTAATTAATGGACACCTTTTTTCATAAGACGTATATGTAGGTGACGTATATATATAGAGACGGTCGTTAGCATAGCGATTAAGCGCACAGATTGCTAATACAGAAAACCCGGATCGACTCCGGGTGAAGTAAGAATATTATTCTGACTGTCTTTACTCGAAAGGCAACAGCAAACCACCGAGGTGTAATTTGCCTAGAGAACATTTGAAAAAATGTCAATATGTCCTTTCGTAGGACGAAGGAATCTGAGAAGAAAGAATATGTAGGTACGCATCAGGATTAAAATACTAGTATTGTTCTTAAGAGCCGGTTTATTCGTCTAACCGTAAAGTGTCTAATAGCGTTACAGGTAAGATAATTGTTGATAAACGTTTATTCACATCCCAATAGCAACTTTTGTCTTGTAAATATCGGTTATTGTACCTACCTAAATGTAGGAGTCACTTGAAGCGGAAAATAAGTTTTACAAGTCAGATCTTAACTCAAAATTTCTAATATTGTCGGTGTCGTATTTATGAAACATTAAATTTTTTATAAATAATTTATCAAAATGAATCTTAAGGCGCGTTCTCACGTACCAAGTTTTGTTGAACAATTTTTGTTGATCAACAAAAGTTGAACACGACTTGAACAAGTTTTTGGTCACACGTTTCAATAAAAACTGATTCAATCACACATTTTCAATTTAATTCAGTTGTACATACATGGCGTCAAAAACAAAATACACATTGTTGAAATACACATACACAAAAGTTGAAAGCGAATCGAAATTGACGTTCAACTGACGTTTATACGTATCAAGTTTGCTTTCAACTTTAAACAACAACAAACACATGTTCTCCCGTATCAAGTTTTGTTGAACGATTTTAGTTGATCAACAAAACTTGAACGAAATCTACAGTGTTTCAACAAAATTGAACAACTTTTTAGTTGATCAACAAAAGATTGATCCAGTCAATCATTATCGTTCAAGTTTCGAATAGTCTGTCATTTGTTTTCAAGTAAAAAGTAAACTTGATACGTGTGAACGTCAAGTTGAACGTCAATTTCGATTCGCTTTCAACTCTCGTGCATGTGTATTTTATTTTTGACGTCATTTACTACCAATTAAATTGAAAATGTGTTATGAATTGAATCAATTTTTATGATTGATTTGTGTGATCAAGAAAAGTGAAAAGTGTGAACAAGAACACGTTCAAGACGTATTCAACTTTTGTTCATCAACTAAAATCGTTCAACAAAACTTGAACGCGGCTGTTCTCACGTATCAAGTTTTGTTAAACGATTTTAGTTTATCAACAAAACTTGAACGAAATCAAACGATAAAAAAGATTGACTGGGCCAATCTTTTGTTGATCAGCTAAAAAGTTGTTCAACTTTGCTGAGACACATGTTCTCACTGTAGATTTCGTTCAAGTTTTGTTGATCAACTAAAATTGTTCAACAAAACTTATACGTGAGAACGCGCCTTTATAGATGACATTAATTTTATTCTAGACGAAAACAGAGTCCAGTAATGGGATAATTTCAAATTTCCGGACTTGTAAAAATGTACCTAATAAATCACTTTTAACAAAATGATTTGACAAAACAGTTTTGTTTATAAATTCATTAAGCTTTTTACATTCTAAGTAGAATATTGGTTTTTCCCTTTATTATTGGAATTACAAATCATCCCATTGGCAAGGTGGATTAGTCTCCATATTTCATAGTTCAGATAAATCAATATTGATTTCATCATAGCTTGTGGATGCCCACTAGAAGACCGAGCTAAGAAATTTTGTATAGTCTGCGATTTGAACACAGAATTTGTTCTCCGTACTCAACCATGAAAAAATTCAAGAGCTGCCACTACTTAGGTAACTTTGTTCGCCACTGGAATTACCTCTTCCTTTCTGATTTTTTTGCTAAAAATTGCTATAAAGTTTTTAATTCTTGAAAATTAAAATTTTGATAAAAAATACTCAAATAATGTATTTATTACCTATTATTTCAATTTATTTTTATTTATTTGTAAGTAGAGAATTTTAAAATATTAAAATTTACATTTATTAATTTTTACAAGTTAAAACTTTTGTAATGTAGATAAGGATAGTTATCTTTTAAGACATTCTTATTATATGGGTGTACATTTCATACGTTTTCTTATCGTCTTAAGAATTTTATTTCAAGGTGAAATATGTTGCAAAAAGAGAGGGAGGGACATTTTGTGAAATAGATACACTCGTAGAAAACAACATAAATTCTGTTTTAAAATAGATTTCTGTACTTCAAGGGCGACATATCAGAATCAAAAGTTGAATTAATTTTAGCTAAATGTGTTGCCTATGTATTTAATTATATTCATACCAATATTCGCGCGCCCCTACGCGAGCCTAAATGAACACCCGACTCACAGATCCCAGCCTTAACGTATATGATTGGCTAATGCTAATGTAGTATTTATGTAGTGCTATCTATTACGTAGCACTACATAAATACGATTATTAATAAAAAACGGGAAACCACCCTATTAATATTTCCCTAGTAAAGTCTTCTTGGCATAACCTGGAGAATAGCCAACATCCGGATTTGGATAGGCGCCTGAAGAAGAAGAATCTATTACGTAATTAGTTCAAAAAGTTTTATTACATTTTTTATTAAACTGTATCAAAAAAGAAGCTAAAAGATATTTATAAATTAAACACGATTTTCCAGATAGTCATCCAAGTTACGCTTATCATACGACTTTATCTATGGACATGATCTTAGACGCAAGATTGCGATATTATTTTTGTCCATCAGAGGTTGGTTGTTGACCGCCGATGTATTGTTGTATTTTAAACTTGTTTATACCTCGTTCTTTCTTCAAAACATAGATAAACTTCTAAATTGAAAGATGGTTGGAGCTCAAGAGAGAACGGAAAGCTCGGTGCCACCTTTCCACAGAATTATTTATTTTGGGAAGGTCGTTGAGGACCATTTCAATAGAATTCCAAAGCGTAATTAAAAATTTTAAAGGACCTCGGGTTGTCCTGCTCTGGCGGCCGATTCAAGTATCTTCTAAATAATTGAGGTTTGAGTATCTCAGGGTTAGTAATGAATAACTTGGTTTGAATCACTTCTTTAAAGAAGTGAACCACTTTGGCAACAGATAAAAAACTTAAATCCACTAACTTTCGAATATTAACTGATAACTTTATAGTCTGACAGTTCTTGCACTAGACTCAAATCATATTATGGTTTCTTTAAATATCCATCCATGCGCATTGACTGGAGTAGAAAAACAGCGTTTGTTATTAAAGCTTTCGAGTGCTTGTGTGAAAGCATTGATTTTGAGAAACTTCTTAATCTGTCTTAGACGCTCTCAGAAGTTAGCCCAGGTGCGAGGTTCTTGAGAAGATCATAGGACTCTACCATGTTTCCTGACGTTTATTTGACAAAAAAGCAAACACGGTCAAAATCACGCTATTATACCTAACAGTCTAAATGGAGAACAACTGTTCGAACAATGGGGAAACAAACTTGAATATTCTATCAGCGTATCATCAGGGTTTACAGTCTTTCATTAAATCTAAAAATTTTTGGGTACTAAAAAGAGGATGCAACAAGCTTATCTGAGCCGGAGTATAAATCACAGGTTTACCATTGTGCTTGATTTTTATTTATTTTTTTTTACCTTTTGATTTCGATGTTTTTGCTTTCGAGGTTTTGAATTGTTACTGCGTTCTTATGGTCAAGACTATAAATGATCAATAAAATTAGATATACCTATACATAATATATTGCAATGATAAAAAAGCTTTTGCGGGAAACCGAAGATTTCCCGCCAAGGTTTCTTTCATATCTCTGCAAAAAATGAAAATTTACCCGCTAGCTCAGTGATGGAGTCATACGTCCCAATGATGGACACTTATCATTTGGTGGAAAAATAAAATTCATAAAATAATAGCAAACAAAATGTAATTCGACGAATAAATCAGTCATCCCATAAACAATTAAACAAAAGATTAGACCTTCTCTGAAGCCTATTATAACTACAGTCAAATTCCTACAGGTCAAATAACCGTGAAAGTGACATTTAATTAAATCAAAACTGCCCTGCACTTTCACAGTTATCGGACGAAACATAAAATTATTTACAAAATCATATAAAATTCAATTCAAAATCAAACATAAAATAATCGCACATTTGTTGTTATAAAATGAGATTGTCCACTACGCAACAAATGTGTTCGTCGTATGGTCAACAAATTCAACCATGGGTAGATGCGCGCATAAATTCAAAGTTCTGTAATTCTTAAACCACAAATTACAAAAATGTAAATTGGGAATTCAAAAACGTAGGAAAATATTTCGATGCAATTCACGAAAAATAATTAAAAACAAAGTTTAAAAATTTTACCATCCATAGGAAAGCATCGTGGCGTTCCAACGTTGAACCGCTTCAAGACATGTACAAAATTTTCTAACAGCTTCGTTTAAAAAATACTGCTTGGCTTTTCTAAATTCCACATCCACAGTCTCAATTTTCATTCAGGTACAATAATCACAATTTCGAAACTTATCTTCAATCATTAAACACTTTGCTTCGCATTTATAGCTCACTCAAATCAGATACGTGTTACGCCTACGGGCGCTAACACTCAAAAGCCACTCTTGAGCCGTTTTGTGCTTGCTCGCCTACTTTTTCCAAAATTGCACTTCCCCCCTGACGTTGCAATTCTCTACAAATTTTCACTGTTGCGCGGTGCGCATGTCTCTCGTCCACTTCCAAAATTTTAACTATTTACAACTCAATTTACAAATAAAACAAATACGCTTCACATAAATAAAATTTTCAAAAATAAAACTGGACAAATTAACAACTAAAATCAACTAAAATCATTCCGCATGCCTATAGGAATTGCTTCCGTGAACCAAGCTGTTCAGCTGAGAAGATCTAATTCTCATCCCTTCAAATGATTTTTTACAAGGGAAAATAATGACAAACATTATGGAATTCCGATGACTGATTTATTGCATCTTTATCGTCCGGCAAACCAAAAGCAGAAATTAAAATTAAAAACAAATAACCAAGATCCATCTGTTGGGACATACTTCTCAGGGTAGAGTTAGATTTTAAAAAAATTCATACATCCTTGTCGTAATCTCATACGAGGAGGTTCAAAACATGACATCATATATATGTCAAATTTTGTTAGGTAAACAAATTTAATTTCTATCAAATTGTATAATTTCTAACAAATTTAATCTTGAACAAAATACATTTGCTCAGTGATAAATTCATATATCTCTAATAATTTTTAACATATAAAATGATATGTTTTTTTATAAGTTATCATGAATTTAGCGGCAAAATAAACTATTTTATTGTTATAATTTTTGTTCGAAGTTTGAATCTTGACATGGTTTTTTAAATTGTTGTTCATAATTTTCATAAGTTAACCAAAAATGTATTTTAATTTTATAAAATAAGCATTATTAAGGTACAAACATAGCAAATAACGCAATCGACATCAAAATCCACATCTTTGCTAAGTTTGTACCTTAATTTGATTTTTTTTTTTATTAAATTACTCTGACACCTTATTTCTCAATAAGTAGTTGCCAAGCAAATACCTGAATAAAAGATATTAGATATTATTATAATATTAGATATAAAGACTGAACGCGTTGAACATAATATGAGAAAAGTGTAGATTTGATCGATGTCAAAACAAGGTATGTTTTCTTCATGATTTTAAATCGCACTGAGAATTTTCAAGTGGGATAAAATTATCAGCATTAGGAGCATGCCATAGGCAATTTTTTTATCAGCGCATCCATTTACTATCTAGAAAGTAATAAAAAAATTTTCAATATCCGGGAGACCGAAAAAGATACATAAAAAAGAAAAACTTTCTATTACAATTTTAGTTACCTTTAGCCACTAAATCTTGTAGTTATATCGCCCTAATATAATTTATGATTCAACATAAAAATATTGTGCTTTTCTTATATTTAAAATAATAAAACTGTAGGTATAGACAATATAAACAACATTGAAATTTTGATTTAAAAAAAAATACGAGATTACATGGTACTCACACGGTTTAGTTACAATTATTTTTCACCAATTTCATAATATTGAAACGCTCACTAATACTTTACATCTGCGCTTATTGCATTAGTTTTTACCATAGAAACATTAATTTCGTGGGTAGACAAATAATAGATTGTATTGTGGGAGACCATAAAAATTAAGATATTACCTTAATTACAAGTGGAGATCGGATTTATAGGCATTTATACATATTTTGTTGTCGGTAATTTCGCACTTTCTTGGCTTCTAGGTTTTTACATACCTACCTAATTTTGCATAAAACTGCATTCTTTATAATCCCAAATTAAAAAAGTAATTATGTACCTAAAAATATAAAGCATGCTCGTCAAACTTTTGCGGTCCGCTGTCGATTTATTATAATATTTTATATAATTAAAATTAAGAGTAGCACTGTATGATTTAAGAATAAGAGGTTAAAAAATAAACAGTAATCCTTATGGATTTACAATAGAGGATTAAAAATAAAATGGTAATTTTTAAGCCCCGCGTTCGGTTTGGAGTTACTTTCGCTTCGAAGCGCCACCAAACACTTTTCTTGCGTTCGGGATGGCGTTTCCACTCGCTTCCAAACGCTTTGGCTCCGCCCCTTTCAGACTCTACAAACGCTACTAAAATTTAGGTAGGTTGACGGGAGCGTGGCGCATGGTGGCAAAATTGCAAAAAAATTTGAATTTAAATTTGAATTTACATTTGGTTCGCTTTAGTTTTATTACAAATTTAACCACGTGATGACACAAATAATGAAAATCAGTTTATTTTATCATAGAGGATCGGTATTTCAGTGTCGTAAAGTGAAATAAAGCAGTTTAATTTTAAAATTGATAATTTTTTTCATAATCGCCTAAAATGAATGTTGAAACAGATTCTCGTCATAAATTCATAGCTGTCGCTCACTTTTTCTGGTTAAAATATAATATAATTCTAAAATTTCTTTCATCGACATCAAACGCGCTAATTACTAAACTTAAAATAAAACAAGTATAGCAACAAGATAACTCCTAAAGTAAAATAATAAATTTATTATTTATATTTTTAAAATATAAAATATTTTGGTTTCAGTTTAAACGTAAAGCTTTTTAATAATTTTAATATACAAAAAAAATAAGTTAGGTTAGGTAACCCACGCAAATTTAAATTTTAAACACTGTAGCGCTGAAGCACCGTTCGGGTTGGGAAGCATGGAAGCGAGCATTTTTCCAACCCGAACGCAAATTTTTCACGCTCCTAACTTGAAGCGTCGGTAGCGAAAGTAGCTCCAAACCGAACACGGGGAAGGTAACATTGTAGTGGAAAAATATATTTAGCGGTCCACAAATAAACCTTGCTTATTTAAAAAGCATGAAATAAATATCTGTAAATTCGACTTATAATATTAAAAACTTGCAATAAGCAATATTGTTGTTTACTATTGCAAACTGAAATACTTTTTGTTATTTTTGCATTAGTAGTAATGAGATGTGGGTTACAACTTTAACTTCTTTGTTTTACCAAATTATAAATAAAAATAAAATAAAAATTTAGAATTGCGAATATTTAATAATTATAATAACAACTAACAAGATTAAGAATAACTTGAAATAAAAATATTTTTACGTCTGGAATTTTGAACTGAGACAATGGAATCACATTCTCATGCACCCACGGGCGGTAGATTAAATATATTATAAAAACAAAAAGTTAATTTATTTGACATTATAGTGAGCGATTCGCTAGAACTATATTAGTGTGCTATCAATCAAAAGTGGGTAAACTTTTATTTTGGGTGGGTAATAAAAGAACAATCAATCAAAAGTGCTGTACGGACATAAAAAAAGACATATAGAGTTTTCTACAACATCTTTATTTTAGAATAGTTTACCAATCTTGATTAAAGTGAGGAATAAATTGTATATCCATTTAAATTTGTATTATAAAATTTAGTTCTGCACATAAAATTCACAATTAAACACTGTTGACACTAACTATACTAATGAAGCTACAATCATAAATAGATAACGCTTCACATAATGTGCCTACTTTAGTGGTATAGTATTGTATTGTACTAACGGGTCGATAGGCTACGTAAGCCCCACAGAACTGCGACCAGGATTGATCTTTTGTTCACCCTATTTATTTTAGCCAAACCAACCTTTGGCTAAGCAGATTCTCTGTTTAGGCGGATGCCAGCCGCGCTTTTTCCAGAGTCCCGCAATGTGCTCTTTTAGCTGCAATCTCGAGCTAAATGCGTCGCATTTGCAGGGAATGTTCGGCGAATTTAACGTTCCGATCCATAGAACCTGCATTTGTCACTATAACTAAGTATAGTAGGACAGATAAATTTTTTGGTCTCGGGTGGGATTCGATCGCCTGAATTTTTCGTTCAAAGCAACCGCGCCACTACCGCGCCCAATTACCTGCCCTAGTGGTATAGTAAAGAGTAAGGTAAATTTAAAAATTCTAGTTTCAGCTTGCCCCGGTATCCCCTACTATTGATAATTATAAGCTTAGCGCATATTAGAAACCTAATTTATTGACAAGTTTTATGGAAAGATATTAAAGTAGATTATTAGATGAAAACATTTTTGGATTTTATGGATGTAGAGTTTGGTGGTAAGTCTAACCCATACCATATATGCTACCTATATGACCTAAAGACATTATTTGATTTTTACTATTTTCTAATTTGTTAATACTCTTTACCACAATCTTTTACTTATCGGAATCATTTACCATAATAGTGCCAAGTACATCTTGGCAATCTGACTGATCTCCTAAGCCCGCTCAACAAAAATAAGTTCTGCAAGTTTTTTAAGATTTAAAATTATTACTAGATTTTAATAATCTATGGATGTTAATAAAATGGAGTACTTTATTTGAGAAATTGTGTGTATACAAATAAATAAAATTAAAGAAAAGTAAAAACTATACGCACATATTCTCTCTAGTAAGATGAGAAGATGACACACATTATTTTTCGTGATTTTGGGTGTAAAGTGACTACTTTACACCAGGTTTTTCGGGAGTAAAGAAACTCTTTTCGTCACACTTTATTTTTCTCCCGGGAGTAAAAAAATACCGGGAGTAAAAAAATTTCAAACAAATAAAAATTGTCAAAAATCATTTATTGACATATTTAATCTTAACCACACAATTGTGAAAAACTTGCCTGTCCTGCGTATCTACAACGTTTTGCGGTTGTCTTCGGCGAACGTGCTTTTTGTAGTTTTCATTTTTGATCTTCAAAATATGCGCCTGTCGGCGCATAAAAAATCCTGTAGGGGAGACTAGAACACGTAGATCGACTATCGTGGCTTTGTAGCTCCATAAATACCGCTTTTTGCTGAGTTCAATAGTACCTACCACGTGATCCATCGATATCGAATTTGCGATTTTTTTGCAACGTGTCCATGAACATCGATAGATGCGACCACGATGTCGTATTTATTGATTATTTAACGATTATTTCTTGGTTTTTAGGCATTTTTAATTGAAAACACACGGCACAATACACAAACGTTCAAACATCACAAGAGCAGAAATTAAAATGAACATGGCGCCCCAACATGGCCGCCCTCCAGAGTACCAACTGGTGCCAAGAAAAACACCATGGCTACAAGTAGAAGTTGGTTTTACACTACCACGATGTCAATTAAAACGTGTTATAAATTTATGAAATTTCTGCAATTATTGCATAAAAATCGTGAATTTTGTCGGATATTATTCCCAAATTCACGAAAAGCTGTTCATAATACTCGGGCTCCAGGGTTTTTCCATCTCTCGACTATTACTCCCCTCGCCGCCTTGCGGCTCGTGTCATAAACTACGTCTCGTGACGAAAACAACCCCTTACGCCCTCGTGATATAAACCACTATTATACACAGACACGAATAAAAAAAATTTATTGAATAAAAAATGTAATATAAAACTAGAAACAGATTTGCTTCATAAAGAATTTTATTTTAATAACAGTTCTTGAAGATCTAGGATGTCGGGTTGGGTAAAAGGGATTTCCAATAAACGGTTTTCAGTAGTAATAATGAAAAAAAACTTGGAAAGTACTGCTTCAACCGTTCGCTCACAAGGTAAAACTTGGTTGCAAAGTTTAGCTTGAAAAATGTTAAATGAAATTCATATCATAATATGTATAAATTATTTTTATGTATGTAGTAAGTGTACTAATATGTATCTAGGGTATAATTATATTACTTTAATTTATATAGTTGAAATTCAGTAGTTACTAAAAAATTAATATAATAATGTTATACCTATAAGTATATATAACATATAGTGTAAAAAAAAATTTATTTATTGGAAGTTGATATTATGTTTAATATTACTCAATAATAATTTTAGCTTCCATGAATTATATTTTGCTCAGCACATGAGGGTAATTTTAGTAGTTAGTGGAAAACAATAAAATTGCTGCAGTCTTTATCTGGAGCAGTGGCGTAGCTAGAATTTTTGGGAGCCGTCGTATAATATTAAATTTTTCTTACTCTATGATTAATTATTAAGAAATTTTTCTAAAACAGTTTGTTTTATTGAATTGGTTGTAGATTCAAGTTGACTATCGATGTCTGCCCAATTGGTATGATATTTTGGTTATCGTATAAAGATAATATAATACCTACCATTACAACAACAAAAATTATTTCATTATCGAACTGCCAAATAAACTATAAAAAGGAGAATTATCGATGCTTGCTTTTATTTATTTTTTACCGTAGGAAGGCTTTAGGATCTCATCACATTACGACCATTGTCTCTGTAATAGCTACGCCACTGATCCGAAGGCTAACAAGACACGCTAATATGCAACTATGGTGGAAATCTATTATTATTTAAAGAGTAGTACAGGTTTTGCAATAATCATTTAGTCTCTTTTAACAATTTAGTCTAAAAATGCATCAATAGAGTCGCTCTTACTAAATAGATAAAAGAAGAATATATGAAATTTTACATGTTTATTTACCTTAAAAATGTGTTAAAGAAAACTGCAATCATGAACTGTAGTTTTAAATTTATTATATTATTACTTTGTGGTATTTCTTTTGAAAAAGTGCAGTGTCGATATGTTTACCGAGAGGGTAAGTTATTACTATCGTATATAAGATATTGGTTGTATACATTTTGAATTGTTGTAACTATTTTTTTCCTAAGTATTTCAAAAATTTTCTATTTCTATGTTTATTTAATGTTTAATAGTTTTGGTACCCGACTTTGTTCGGTTCAAATTTGTCCCACTCGTAATATAGGCCAGTCGAAAAGCATCAAAACAGGGGTGTACCTTGCAAACGGTGGTGTACAAGATTTTATTTTTTTAACTTGTATATATGGATGCTAATATGTAAAAAAACAAAAATGCTAACACGGAAGACTTCGGGAGAACTTTTGGTCTCCAAAAAACCTCCAAATTTTATAACTTGTTTAGCTTGTTTGCTTATAACTCTTAAACAGTAAATCCTAATAGTAAAAAAGTTAAGGTATAACAAATTAAAGAAAATTAAATTCTGCGTCGAATGAGTATTGCCACTTAATAATTTGGTCAAGTAATATGGTCAAAAATTACGGTCAAAGAACGACAATTTTTTCCAACTTTGTCAAAAACTAAGATGTAGTTTTATATATGACTCTGCAGCTTTGTAATAAGTACTCCAAGAAAAAAATTTATAAAATAAAAGTTGTAGTGCGTGAAATTTTACATCTAATGAATACTAACGTTTTTAAATTTGGTAAACTACACCTTTACAAATTGGCAATCTCCCGATGTCCGGCAATTGGCATATGAAGGTAACTATTCAACTGTATGGGTGTATTGTATATCCTACAGAGTTATTCTTGCTTTACTATCATCAAATTTGTTTAAAAATGTAAATCAGTTATGAAAAATCAAATACAAAAACTTTAATGTAATTAAAAAAAAATACATACAGACGAACATAGAGCCTTTTCTTTTTTTGAAGTCGGTTAAAAAACAAAAATTACATACCATATTATATTAATTTACATTTAGTTAACAAATATATTACCTATTCAACTTAAAATAGTTTATCTCATCTGTTTCTGAGCCGTTTGAAAGGCATTGCCTTTTCTACTACAAGCTGTGGAGGTAGTAAAAAGCTTTTATCATCCTGCTCTGGTTTTTTTTTCGTGCTCCAATGGTTGGTTGAAGTGATCTTCGTCGTCATCATTACTTAACAAAAACTTCATCTTTTCTTTTCAATAGCAGAAGTCGTATCACATCCACTAAACGCATAGATAAAAAAGATGTGGTTGGATATGAATTGATCAAATTTAAAAGATGTTGTTGAATATTGCACATTAGCAGTACCATCTCTTCCAGGCTTCACAAAGACCAAACTGGTGCATGACTGGCCAAGCCCTATCACAAGTAAATGTAGGTTTATGTCCTTTCCAATTATTGTGACATTTTCGTGCTCTTTAGTCTTAGAAATGGCGGCCTTAACAATGAGCAAGTCACCATCTTCCAGAACCTGATCGACTTCAATGTTACCATTCTTGAAGTGACTTTTGAGGACTTCAATGCAGCGACTTTTATTTTGCTCATTGGCCAAAAACTTTTCCTGGGCGACTTGGTTAATTGTATTTATGTCACAAATTATTTTGGAGGATTGGTGAATCTTTATCCGACGTAATCACTCGGATTTTTTGGTGCCACTATGAGCGGGGACAACATATAAAGAACGGCAACATTCGTGGACCCATGGTGTTTCTTTAAAAAAAAGTAGTAGCTTTTTGCAATTGTTGCAAAGGAGGAATTGCGAAACCAAACGACTTTATGAAGCAGATAGCCACTATCCACTACTGCTAAATACTGTCGCCCTTCTGAAGCATTAGAGGGAAGTGAGGTAAATGCCACGTACATTGTCGACTTGGTTTCTTTCCGCATGGCTCCTGCAAAGAGTGACATTGGGTAATGCGCAAGTTTGTAAGTGAACAAGTTTTTTAAGTCTTCCTCTGATTGTTTTATAAGGCACAATTTTTGAAATAGTGTCAGAGGATCAGTAGAAGATATTTTGAGGTTTCACATCGTAATACATCAGCTTACAGCAGATGCCAAGGTTTTTACTTTGTCTCTCCTTTTGAGGGTGATTTAAAAATCATACATCCTGGATTTATATAATGTATTAAATCTAATATGCCAATTGCCGGACATCGGAAGATTGCTAATTTGGAAAAGTATAGTTGATCAAATTTTAAAAAATTAGTACTTATTGGATGAAGAATTTTACGCTCTACAACTTTTATTTTATAAGTTTTTTTCTTAGAGTACTCAAAGCTGAAGACTCATATATCTTAATCAACATCTTAATATTTGACAAAGTTGGAAAAAATGGTCGTTCTTTGACCATGATTTTTGACCATATTACTTGACCAAATTATTAAGTAGTGCTACTTATTCGACGCAGAATTTAATTTTCTTTAATTAGTTCTTAACTTTTTTACTAGGATGCACTGTTTAGGAGTTATAAGCAAAAAAGCTAAAAAAGTTATAAAATTTAGAGGTTTTTTGGAGGCCAAAAGTTCTCCCGAGGTCTCCCGTATTAGCATTTTTGCTTTTTACATGTTAGCACCCATATATAAAAGTTAAAAAAATAAAATCTTGTACACCACCGTTTGCAAGGTACAATGTATATTTCGACTGGCCTAATATGTCCTTACATCCCAAATTATAATCATTTGATTGTAAAATAAATATTCTGTTTTTATTCATTAATATTATTCCCTTTGAAGCAATAGAAATTCTAAGCTCTAAATAATATTATTATTTTCCTGTTACTATTACTCTGCAAAAGATAAAACAAAACATAGGAAGACAAAATTAGAATTGGTAAAGGGTTTGCCAATATTTTATATTTTATTTTAAAGCTTATTCAATGACACTAATAAAGAAATACCTATTATATTTCTATGATTGAAAGTTTTATAATTTTAATTTAATTGTATTTTGCGAGTTTTAGTTTATATCGTGGGTATTCTGCGAAAAAGCACTAAGTTCATAATCATAGTTTTGAGATAATTGTATTTGAAAGTTTGTATTGAGATAAGAATTATATTTATTATGATGTCAGAAAATTAATGGTTGCGAATGATACAATGCTTTATCAACTTCAATATTCCCTCAATTGTTATATAAAAATATTTGCCTATTGGTCAATTAAAAAAAAAAGTGATAAAAAGTGTATGACTTGGTGCATTTTTCTTAAATAATAAAGGTAAAATTAAGATTCAGCAGCAGTTTTTTCCCATTTATCACATTTATTTCTTAAATATTTTGTCCAGAAATGGTACATAAGGTAAAAAATAACAATAAAATAAAAAAAAATTAAATATTTTTTAATTTTCCCTGAACAAATTTAAGTGATTTTGACTTAAAGCAGAAATTATCTTTGTTATTTTTGGAAATATGACTTACCCCTCTATTCTGTAACTTTTCGTTATCGTTCGTTATCGTTATGAAATCGTTAAGAGCCGTAAAGTTTGGTTTACACTCAGAACTGCATTAAACAAAAATGTAATAATATGTGGAAACCAAACATTACGGTTCTTAACGATTTCATAACGATAACGAACGATAACGAAAAGTTACAGAATAGGGGTGTTAGTCGTTTTCGCAGTTGGTTTAGCGTTCAATACAATAGCGTTCATTAAATCAATACAACCTCATGATTAAGTCAAAACAGCAAAATATTGACTTAGTGCTTTTTCGCAGAATACCCACGATATGTAAATTACATAAAGAATTTTTTTATCGTTATAAAGTAGGTAAATCTTGTGGAGATGGCAACGTACGAATTGTTACAATTTTTAGTAAAAATTAAATTTGGAATTTTTACTTTATAAAAGGAAACTTGGATCAAGTTGTGGGATTTGTTTTTTCTCATCAGTTTTCAATTTAGATTGTGCAAAAACATAAAAAAATAGATTTTGATCAAGCATCAATATAGGTCTTGCCAAACCTTAAGCTCCGTTAAGCTAACGTTTTGTCCTACGTTTTAGCTGATAGTTCAGGGAAGAAGACACCAACGTCTTACCAAAACTGACGAGTAGAATATACGACAAAACATTAGGTCTGAAACACGCTTATGCTCAGAAAACTAATATGCCTACATAATATGTTACACCAACCTACACTACCTGCACTTTTTACACCGAAGTTTTGTACACTAGTCTACTTGGACTGGTTCAGACAGAGTAGTAAAACAGACGAACAAAACTTATAATAGAATACTTTTTTTCATAAAAAAATGAATTATTTTAATTATAATAAATTATGTTTACAGGTGACCTTTGCACAATTAAATCTTCGGGAGTCGATGGAACATGTAAATTATCTAGTTTGTGTTCATCAGCGTTAGAAGCTCTTCAAACACAAGGCATTTATCCACAGATCTGTAGCTTCTTAGGATCCGAACCATTTGTATGTTGTGCTATAAATAATTCAAGCGAAATACTCAAAATTTAACAATAAATGGTACAAGCTGTTCCATTTATCTGTGTCAACAACAGTGGTCGGAGACAAGATCAGAAAAAAATAATTATATTAATGGCTGCTTTCAAAAACGCTAATTGAAATTAATTTAATCACTGATTTGCGATATTGAACCAATATAAAACATTATTAGCGCTTAAAAACATTTTTTATTAATTTATTATTAGTGATTTTACATGTTGGATTACTGGAGACCGTTTTGCTTTGGGCGTAGTTTACAATCTTCTTTTTGTTCTACTTGCGGTGTAGGCGGAGTTTACATCAACCCTTTTTAATATTCCGATTGGGGTGGTTATTGGGATTCAGGGATGTTTCTAATAAGTGGACTGTAAACAGAGTTTCTAGTTGTTCTAACATCCACATTTAAGTTATCCCTATTTATGGGGTATATTTTTAATCATATTCTAATATCACGGTTGGGGTGGTTGTTGGGCTTCAGGTATGATTTGAATGAGTGAGAGCAGGGTTTACGCCAAATTGTACTTGCGCCGAACTGTACTCGCTCCAACCGAATTTGTGTCTAAACGGTCGCGCCAAACTATATACTAGACCATTCCCATAGCTTGGTGTAGAGCTTATGGAATGGACTTACAAACCTTAGGGTTAATTATCTTCAAATTGTTTAATTAATTAATCTTCAAATTTAACCTTAACCACACAATGAAATGATAGTACCGTAAGATGGGGTATCATTGGCCCTTTAAAGGCAACATTGATCCACCTGACAAAAAATGTTTGTTGGTGGTATAGAAATCGTAAATGCGACAATAATTTTTTAATTCTGGTACCAGCTGACAGGAGACAAACGTAAAAATGCAGGGAAGCACAGGTAAGATCATTACTTGCTGTCTACTATCACGTGGAGGTCCTGAAATTTTCAATCGAATTATTAAACGGTAATCAACACGTGGCGACTTCTTCCTGAAACACAGTTTTTAAAATTAATAACAACACGGTAAATGTTAATCTCTTCTTCTTTTGCACTTTCCGTATTAGGCATTTAAATTCCTGTTACGGTTCCCATCTCTTTCTCGGTCTACCTAGGCTTCTCTTTCCTCCCGGTTTCTACTTGTAAATCTTTAAGGGAAGCCTATCTTCAGTCATTCTTTCCAAATGTTCCTTCCATCTTGTTTTATTTTTTTTTATTTTGTCGTTTATGCTGAAGATGTTTAGTTCATCTCTAATGTCGGTATTTCTAATACGATCCATCCTGCTGCAACCTTTTACTGTTCTTAAAAATCTCATTTTCGTCGTCTGAATAGAAGTTTCTTGCTTTTTTGTTAGTGCCCACGACTCGCTCCCGTATATCATATTTTGTGTTTTAGGAATCTTCCTATCGTGCCGCATATATATCCAAATTTGTTCATCTTCTGTTCGGCATCCTTATCACGCTCGTATGAAAGATCGCATCCTAAGTAGCAGTAGTGGCTTACTTGTTCAATTGTGTTGTTCTTTACTACTATTTTTGCTCGTATTGGTTCTTTACCCTTGAAAGTCATGACTTTAGTTTTTTTTATGGATATTTTTAAGTCGTATTCCTGACATATGCAGCTCAGGTTATAGATTCCTCTTTGTAACTCATTTTCAGTTTCAAATATGATGGCGACGTCATCTGCATATAGAATTGCGTTTAGCTTTGTTTATATGTCTAGTAGTATCCCCCCGTCTATTGTAAGTTTCCACCGGCGTATGGCATCGTCCAAATAAATATTAAATAATGTAGGGGATAAACTGCATCCTTGCTTTACTCCTTTATTAGTTATTATGCTGTCCGTAATTGTGCCATTTATATCTAGGACTATCGAAGTGTTTCTATATATGCCTTTCAGTACTGCAATCAAGTGTTTTGGGTATCCTCTCTTTTCCATTATGGATCATAATTTTTCTCTATTCTAACTATCGAAAGCTTTTTCAAAATCTACAAAGGCTATAAAAGTTGCTCGATTAAATTCTCTGTTTTTCTATAAGTTGGCGTAAAGTGAAAACGGCATCCGTTGTTGACCGTCCTTTTCTAAAACCCATGTGATCTTCCATGAGGAAATGTTCTGTAATTGTTTTTACTCGTGTATTTATAATTCGGGCATATATTTTATATACTGCGTTCAAAAGGCTGATTCCTCGGTAGTTGTCGCACTTAGTTTTGTCGCCCTTTTTAAAAATAGAAATCACTTTTGTTTCCTGCCAGCTCTGTGGTATTTTTCGTTTCTTCCAGCACATATTGTAGAGGTGTAGCAATCTAAGGTTTAGCATTGTCCCTCCGTATTTTAGGAGCTCAGTGTTTATATTATCCGTGCCTGTTGCTTTCCTGTTTTTGGAATCTTTTAAAGCTTCTTGCAATTCCTCCATACTAATATCATCTAATCTTTTGGGATCATCAATATATAATTCTTCATCTGCTTGGACATTTTTATAATACCATAACTTTTTGTAGTGGTATATCCATTTCTGTTCTTCGATGTTATTGATTTGGACCTTTTCTTTCTCGGATTTATTTAAAAGTTTTAACTTCTTAATCTCTTCTTTTAAGTTATTAATTAGATGATTTATCAAGATTTGTGACAAATGAATAAGCAAAATAAAGCAACTTTGGTCCAGATGTTGAGGCAACATTGTCCCGAGCTAAAATTACTCTTACAATTTTGAAAACAAAATCTAATATAAATTTTTGTTATTACAGAAAATTTACGATTGTAACGAATTTTTGTAAAATTCATTACTAACTTTACAAAATTTGTGCATGCACCTCGTATTTTCTTGCAACTGCGTATTAATTTATTTTCGATACGAGCGGATTGCTTGCAGAACACGTAAATGTTATTGGAATTTATTTCTGATTTTAATTTATATCTTGAACGTTCTATTGTGGGTCAAAGTTTCTAATTTTTGATAATTTCCCGTACATCAGGTTTATCAGGTAATTAGTCTTGAATTTCCAATGACATTTTACTGTGATGTAATTCGTTTTGTAGAGGCAAATTCTCTTGGAGGCAAAAATCTCCTGATGACAAATTCTCACAGAGAGAAATGTTCTCAGATATAATTCGGAATACTTTTCGGAAGCAAAAATCTTTTGATGACAAAATTTCCAAGTTGGTTAACTTATAACATTAAACATCTGAATTATTTGCAAAATGGTTTTGGAGGTGCTGAACCATAAATTGTTCCTATTTGTGTAGCTTGCCCCGCTGATCTGCGATGGAATGGCAGACAGGCCAGCTAAGGGATTACAAAGTTGGTTCTTTAACGTTGTGACTCAGACGATCTGTGGCAACTAACTAAGGAAAAAATAATAATAGGTTTTCTAAATAAAACGCGAAAGTAGAAGAAGAGATGGTTTTATTTATAAAACAAAAGTCGAATAAAAGGTGGAGTTGACAATGCTTGATTCCAAAACTCTATATTAGGAGACACACAAACACATAACAATGCAAGTTAAATCCAGGATACCCGAAGGGATACCCTGGGATAATAAATCAAAATAAAAAATATTAAAAAATACAAATGAGTTACCATCTGAAGACAACTCACAAAAAATATTAATCGCGCATTTAGGAAACTGCCCCAACGCAGACAATACACGTCACCCGTAAGGGTAGAAAATAGGGGATAATTGATTTTTCATCTATTGATTTTTCACTTCTGAACCTATTTTGTTGAAACTTGGCATAGATGAGAACTTTAAACCGAGCAAATTAAGTAGGTAGTAATTGAGGAACAGACATTCTATATGCAGTTTGTCCAATGTAGAAAATACAAAGTGCAGTTTGTTCAATACATTTTTTAGCTGTTTTGCAAAACCGCCAATCAAATATTTGCTTCATTTATGGATACTTCATAGTGTAATTTACACTGTATTATTGCAAAAATTACTTTTTTAATAACTTATCATTTAAACCTGTGGTAGTTTTACTGCTCTCGTGAAAATTTCAGAAAATGGACATACTGCATACAGAATGTCCCTCAATTATTATAGTAGCTTTTAACCACTAAAAATTAAAAAATAAAAACTTTTTAACAAAAAATGAAACCGACCTCAAAAAGGAAACTAAAAAGCATAAAATAAATATTATATTACATTTTGAGTCTTAATAAGTAATGTAAGTAACTAATTTTGAGTCGGTGCAAAAACAAAAAATCAACGATCATTAAATTACTTTAAAAAATTTATCAAAACAAAAGTTACTCACGCTGCATGTAATGTGATATTACATGTGTGACGGTGACAGAAACTAGAGTCACACGGTAGGTTTATTTACATCCATTCCGTCTTTGAAATAAATGGACTGTAGACAGATTTTCTTGCTAACACCTGACTATTATATTATATGAAAGGTTTATGCACATTATAAAAAAATGCTTGTAACTGAAAATCAACTCCTTTGCTCGTGGGAGAAAATAATCTTAAGAATAATATGATAACATAAACCGAATTTGTTTTTTGTGTGTACTTAATAATATATGTCCGTTCCGTTCCTCGAAAAAGTGATAACAATACCCGAATGATAACATTAACCGCAATTCTAATAAGCGGGCTCTACTGTATTTCAAATAAGTTGTTTAAAAATGGGTCAATGTTACCCCATCCTACGGTACTGTTGTTAAAAACCAATCATTTTATTCTATAATATTAATTAATTTATGTATTTATTCAGAGACATGCCCATGGGGGTGCTCATGGGGGAGCTCCCCCCCCCCAATGTTTTAGAAAGTTGGCAAAAAGTTGACAAAAACACCAAAAAGTTGGTCAATTTGGCATTTTGTATGTCTAAATTTACAAAAAATTGCAAAACTTACAAAAAGTTGACAATTTTTAATTAATTCAGTTGGCAAATTTGCAAATTTGAAATGTTTTTCCCCCGAAAAAAGTTGGTTGGGCACGTCCCTGTATTTATTTTACATTTATTTACTGATAAAACTTTTTTACAATATATAATAATATAATACATTATATTACATTTTACAACAGAACAACTTCAAATTCCTGATTATTTTACTGGCAAAAACACGAACTTTAATGACGGCTGTTCTAATGCTGCAACCTGCAGTGATATTTTTTTTTGTGACATCAACTGTTGTTGTTTTAGCTTTACTTGCATTAACTTCAATTTTTGGTCGTTATAATAATTGACAAGATAAATGAACAATTGAACGTTTAGTAAAACAATTTGAAAAAAATATTAGTCTTCTTGATGTGCCAGTGAGACAAAGCAATGCAAATAGTGAAGAGAATATTGATGCTGTACGAGAAAAAGCGATTTCTCTTTGTTTTTTTTTTGACTTTGGATGAAAAAGATTACAAGATTGTTTAAAACGCCATACGTTTAATAATTGGTGCTTAGAATAACTTGAAAATGATCCAAAATTTCATAAGAAAATCATTTTCAGCAATGACTTAACTCCACTGGACTTTCTTCTGTGGAGATGCGTAAGATCATTGGTTTAAAGCAATCGTCCAACAAATTTACACTATTTATAATCAATATTGAAAGAATAATTGCTGACATATGGCCTGAGTTGTGTGAGAGACTCATGAAAAATCGGGTTCAACGAAGTAATTCTTACAAGCGATTCCGTGGAGGACATTTGAATGATGTGTTGTTCATAAGTCATAACGAATGGTATCCATTGTTCTTTATAATAAAGTAAAGATTTTCATAATTTTCAAATAAATAATGGGTTTTATGTGCAAAACAAAATGGGACGTTATTATTAAATGACTCTTTATATGAAAATTTGGAAATTGAACTTGAACTTATAATTTTGTTATAATTTATTAGTTTGTAATGAAATAACAAAATCAAAATTCTTTTTTTTAATCTGTTATCTTTAATGTGATTTTAATGATAAGGGTACCTGGTAAGACATTTAAGTGGAAAAATGGTTTACTTAGTCCCTTAATTAACCAACTACAATTTCGGTTGAAAAAAATCAAAAATGGATTCAAAGTTTAAAATAGTTAATTGGGTTGCATACCCGAATCAATTTTGTTTATTTCTAATAAAAATTGCACATGTAATGTATTATAGTATTATAATAATATAATATACTAGAATACAATAATATAAATCAGCAAATAAAAACGATGTGCTAAATTAGGCCAGGAAGAGGTTTTTCTCAGTCAACTCCATTTGATTATGCTTCCATCACAGCTACTAGCAAGGGCTTAAAAGAAATCTATTTTATACTACACCTTTACAACCTCAAATTGTGTTTACTTAATTTAAAATTGTATCGAAGCAATTTAAAAATAGAGAAAATTAGGAAAATTGCGGTATCAGTTTTACTTTACAATGCTGGTAAGTCGACGGCACCCACATGACGCTGACGGTGGGAGTCCGCACAGAACCGGAAAAGACGGAAACCAATTTTAGAACAAGCAAGACCCACCCTAGGTTATTAACTATAAAGTTACTTAATTAATTTATTGAAAACTGCAATGGTCACAAAATTCAGGAAAGCTTAAAGAATAAAAGGCACAAAAAGAGGAAGAAAATGAATAAACATAAGGTATAGATAAAAATCAATTTCAAATTATAATAAAAAAATTTAAAAATTTGCAGTTTGAAAAATAGTAAACAAAGAAATGGCAAAATAATGGAAGAAAAAAGAGAAAAACCAGGCTACGAAGCAGAAAATTTTAAATAATGGATTTTTCCAACCAGTAAATTTTACAAGCAGACATTTTACTCCAAATCAAATATGTTAAGTTTAGAATCGAACGCATCTATGGGATTGTTCAAAAAAAAAGGAGATCACCACGAATAATTCAAAATAATCATAGGTGTAATTGGTTATTTATATTGATGAATAATGCCAATAATCAATATAAGATCATTCTAAAAGAAAGATTTAAAAAGTAGCAACAAAAAGAATAGTATATTACACAGGTCAACAAAAAAAAAGATTTTTTTTGGGTTTCTGTTCTAATGCTTAAATTCTAATTCTAGACATCGAAATATACTTACATTTTCATTTTTAGCTTTTAAAGTTTGCTTTTGTCTGATTAACGCCGGTAAGTAAGTTTTAAAGATTTTAATTGATTTTATGAGCAACTGATGGTACCACTTTGATTAACCCTATCGCAAATTGCATATTATTTGTAAAGGGCAGAGTAGTGAGTATTTACTTGTCTATCACAATGTAAAAGTGTGAAAATTATACTTAAAAAGTTAAAATATGCAGAATACCATTGGCCAGTGATAGGTGATTTTAAGATGGTTGCTTTGCTGATGAGAATGCAAGGCGGATATACTAAATACCCTTGTCACCTTTGCTTATAGGATAGCAGAGCAGATGCAGTACATTACCAACGGCGTATATGCCCCGATTGAGTCGAATTTAAGATAGGAAAACATAATCTAAAGTCGGAACCAATTGGAGAGCGTTACACATAAAATTAGCATAGATAATATGGATGCCTACAATGAGAACGTTTTCACCAAGATGTGATGGACCTTGAACGACGTTACCAAAGGCAGTACAATGAGAATATGATGAGAGATTACATTTGGGGTTGAATACGAGACAGCCCATATAAACATAAGAAAAACACTAAAAATATTCATTTTTGAAATTGAATTTTTGTTTTTTTACATTTATTTGCTGTTGTTTATCACAACTCTTGCATAAAAAAGACTCTAGTGTTCAGCGAAAACGTTTCTAATCGTAATTTAAAAGAAAATTACGGAAAAAATATATAAATCTGCCATTTTTCTTAAAAATTTAAAGAATTGCTCTAGTTTCTACAAAAGCAAACTTTGATCAAAAAAATTATTTTTTCCCTTATTTTTAACGTAGGAGAAACTAAAATTTCATATGCAGAAGCCAGACCCAAAAATCGTGTTGACCTGTGTTATACATCATGGGACTAAGGTGCCACTTTTCATCCCGCGTGTGAAGGTTTTTGCACGTGGCTTGCCGAGTGCAAAAGTTGCACACGGGATGAAAAGTCACCTTAGTCCCAAGATATATATACTATTTTTCACAATTTTTCAATTACATCGGTCAATAACTAAATTTGAGATTTTGAATTTGCAAAAATTATTAATTTAGTAAAATATGACGTTTCTTTTATTTGAAGTTTTGTTTCTATGGATATCGTTCCTTTATTCCTTTATGTTTACTTTACTCCCGCTTTGAAAAAAATTGGTACTTTACTCCCGCAAAAGTGGGAGTAAAGTGACCACTTTACTCTTGAAATTGTGAAAACGCTTTAAATAAATTGAAAAATAGAAAAGGTAACGACTATACATATTAGATTTTAAATAAAAGGATGTGTAAAGATGGTTTGGATCATGGACATCCTCAGTATTGTAAAGTGAAATGTATGTATTTATTGAAAAAGTAAAGAGGACTTAGTTTGAACTGAAATAAAATAAATGTAAAATGCAAAATTGAACTAGTAATATTGAAAAAAAATGATGGGTTGAAAAAACCAATGGTCCAAAAATGTCAGTAATATTAGGTGAAGACCTCGCAGATATTAATATTAATAAAATTGATTGTACTTTCAAAAAAATTTTTACTCAAAGTGCTGACTTTTTTTCTAAATTATCATCTTTCTATTTGAAGCAGTATAAATAAACAGCCAGTAAAAGTAAAAAATAATAAGTATTTTGTTACGCAAAAATATTTTGCAACCCTACATTTTCTGATTTGTTAAAAAGCTGGTTCACACTACATGATTTCTCATGACTTACTTAGTCATAAGAAAAGTCATGGCTAAAATCATAGCATCATAACAGCCAATCATAAATGCCATAACTTCTATAATATCAAAAATCAAGAAATGTTATTTCTTCATATTATCATCATAAATTCTAGCTGGAAAAGCCTCAAAATTCACCATTGAAAACGAAATTTTCAAAAACATCCCAGATTTCTCAGATATTGGATGGTTTCCCCCTATCTATCTATAGATAATAAGTTTTTAATAAGTAACTTATTAGCCTTTGGCCAAACACTCACTACTCACCCCCTAATATTTTTGTGTAAAATAGAGGCCGCAAATATTATTGAGTCTGCAGGGGGCAAATTGGTAAATTCGACTCTCACCATTGAGTTATCCTGAGATAAGTTCTAAGGTCTATAACCTTTCTAGTATTTTTTTTTACCTATCATTTAGATTTTTATTTGAAAATGCAAACTTGATGTTCCTCACTGTGAAAATGGGTCATAGCTCAAGAACAGAGTGTGCAGATATGCACATTTATAGTAAACTTAATGAATAATTGAATTGTAATTAGAAAACATCCTGTAAATAATTCAATTATTTACTGGTGCATCATTACATTAAATTACATTATCGAAACATTAAAATTTAATATCGTTTTATTGTAGGTACATACATAATATACTCAAAGCTACAAAAGAAAATACATAAAATTTGAGTTTGTATAATAAAATCGTTCATATAAATTACGAAATTTTACTGGATTTGTACATTTATCTGTAATATGTATGGGTATAAATTTTTTAATTTTGCACATACACTTTTTTTACATAGTAATTATTCACAAGGCACACTTTAGATACACATAAATATATTTAAAATTAAACGTTGATTAAAATGAAATGAATATATACAAGAATTTAAAACGACAACCACTAATACTTACATATATTTAAATAAAATAACAAATAAAAGTGTTGTAATGATACACTTACAATAATATAATAACGAGGAACTCCTTTTGACTCGCAAGCTCTTATTAGTATTTTTTCTATTTATATATTTAACAACTTATATAAAAATAGTCTTAAAATATCGTGTATTATTATTGCAATATCAACACAAAACATGTAAATTAAATCAGACTTCTCTCATAAGGTAAATTAAACGCATTTTGTAGTCAATTATGCGTTTTACATTTTGGCACCCCAAAATTACAATTTTTCAGACATAAATAATATCACAGATTTTGTTACACACTACTTTTTTTTATAAAAAAAATGATTAGGTACATTAATAATCAAAAGATAAAATTTTATGTGTAAAGCGCTTCACGCTAATAGGTATCATAAAAACATCCCGTCATCTATATCGATCTGTGTTCCTGGTTCCATCATATAGTAGGTACTTGCAAGTGTATTCAATAATTAGTTCAATAATATTGAAATCACAAATAAGCATTTTAAAACTTGACATCACATCAGGTATGTTATTCCTTACCAATATGGATTGGAATTTTCCAAATGATTCCAACTAGCAAATTCTGACCACGCATCTATCTTAGCCCGTGTTGCATCAGAATATCTAATAACTGTTTTAGAACTATCAATGTTTGTATTAGAATTTTTTAAGTTCATATCATAAGCTAAAAAAGCCTTATCGACACTATCTTGATCCGACTTTTTTGTTAAAATAAAGTTTTGATTATTATTGTTGTCCCAATATTCGTCACCTCCACACTTGTAGCAAATGCAAAACTCGAGTTTTCTTGCTTTGGGAGGCAAGGTAAGTTTAAATGAAAATGTATCAAATAAAGTATAGGCCACTGTAATGTTGTTTGAACTTCCATTACTCACAAAAGTACAAAAATTATCCTGATGAGTTTTCCAGTTATCCGAAGAAGATCTCACAATCACTTCCTTTTCAAACGAAATGTTACTAACCTTAACGGTACCACTAGCACAGTTTTCAGAATCCTTCACAATTACGTTTTCTAATGAAACTTTATCCAATTCTAACTTTCGACGAAATTCTAAATAATTTGATGCTGGCTGAGCAAAAGTTATTTCCCATGGATCAACTTTTTCTAAGGGTTCTGCGGTAAGACCTCGTGTAACTTCTGACAAGAATCTCGAATTCAGCAAAGGAGGAACATTGGACGGTTCCGTCATAATACGGACGTGCGTTAAAGACATTCCACGATCATCGGCAAAAACTACTTTCTTTTTTAATCTTGTTGGACTTGTGCATTCTTCATCGTTTGTATAATTTTCTTCCGATCGAATTACTAAGCAAGGACGGGGAGGTGTTTTTACGGCGTTTAATTGTGGTTTTTGACTAAACAGAAAAGAATTGCTGCTTACAGATCTACACATTCCAGTTGAAAACTTATTTAAGTGGTCCCGATTATATCGAGAAGGCACGTAGTCAGTTAAATAACTATTATATACAGGAGGACTATGTGACACTAACATTTCGAAGTCTGCTGGCATACTTGGAAAAATAGAACTATGGTGTTAAAATCTGAAACAAAAAAAAACTTTATTAGATATTTTAATTTTACAAAATAAATTTTGTTACAAATAAAAAAATCAAAAACACGATATTGTAAGGGTTGAAGATTTAACATACATTAAACACAATTTCTTATCTCTGTTTGAAATTTAAAATAAGAAATAATTTTTAATTTTGTTTCTTAAAGTTTATATTAAAAAACGGTAATATGGGTGTACTGCATACATTTTATAAATTTAAAATGTAAATGATTAAAAGCAAGTCTAACCACCTCGTATTAATAAATAATCTTGTATTGATATTTAAAAATATGCCACTAAATATAGCTCTCACGAAAGAAATGTTAACTAGTTGGTGATATTTCACTTAATACATTTACTAAACGTATTGTGAGTTAAAATATTTACAAAATATTTTTATTTTCTTTAATGTTTGATAACAAATTTTATGTATATTTATTAAAAATAATTAGCAAACAGATTACCTTTTTATAAAGAGGTAATAACCTCAATTAATTATTATCAAATAAATACTAATAAAAAATAATTAAACAAAGAAAAAAAAACGAATTATTTCGTTATATGAAATTTCATATTTTTAACTATTTTTATTTATCTTCTATTTCAACACAAATGTTATTATCATCAAGTTCTATTTTGTAAATTTTGCTAACTAAAGCCAAAGGTCTGAATGGTAGTTCAATCATTTAAAATGTCACTTTTATAACATATCTGATGTTTTTTGACGAAAGACTAAAGTTTTACTTTTCCTGCCGCTTGCTAACAAAACACTACATGACATCGTAACAACATTGAAATGGAACTTTAACCATGTGTTAAAGTACAAGTAAAGTACTGAGTACAGTGGTGGATTAATCCAGCAAGAGGCCTGAGGAAAGTTGTCATGGGGTGCTGTTTTTTAAAATTATCGTCTTTACCTTTTGCCCAAAAATTTTTACTGAAATCAAGTTACTTACAAATTTAAAACAATTTAGAGTAGGTATTGATTTTTTAGTTACTTAACCCGTCTTTCCGATACTACTACTATTAGTATTTTCAAAAAGTTTTATAGTGTTTAAAAAAATATTAATTTTTATTCAAAATTAAATTTAAAAAGGCACTGAAATCAAGTTACTTAAATATTTTAGCAATTTAAGGCTTATTATTAAAGTATCAATTTTATAAGTCGCTAAGTACACTCCTATTTTATGAACCAATTAGCAGAATATCATTAACGCCCAAAAGATATGTAGACAAGGCCGTAGCTAGAAATAAGTCATTGGAGGGGTTTTACCGAAAGAAAAAGTTTTTAGACCCTTTTTTTACTCCTTTGCTATGCCATGGGGGAGGGGGTTGAACCCCAAAACCACTCCCTTATATACTTCTCTGAATGTAGAAGGTGTTCAAATAAGTGGTAAAAAGATAAGTAAATTTCCTTTAAGTAAATTTCAGTAATAAAAGTAGAACTTCTCAATTTTAAAGATTGGCTATGCATCAAATTTTGAAAATTTGATATTGAAAATTAATTATTATGTAATATAAATATCTTTTTTGGCATGCACCTTTTAGTGGAGTATTTATTTTCCTAAAATATAACGTACTTGAGGTCGAATTTCTATTCAGATCACCTTGCTTATAATTAAAGCTCTTGCAAAATTTCCCTGTCCTCGCATCTTAAATATTCGTTTAAAATATCTAGTTACAAAAAAGGCAAAAACTTTGCTTATTAATTTAAAATTTTATGTACGATTTAAAATTATTTGCTTAATTTTTGCATATATTTTTTCTATAGTATATAAAATTATTTTCTTTATCTTAATTTCCTCGAATTCTTGCCACTAATAAAAGAAATATATTAATCCTGACTTAAGAAAACCATCGTGGACATGGAACAAAAATCGATTAACTGTACAACTGAACAACATAACTTATGACATTAAAATATGAAAAGGTTAGGAATGAAATGCCAAAATTCATCACCGTAAAAAATTCAGAATCATGGTAGCTTGAGTATGTATTGTATAGATCACACATAACACTGCAAGCCACCAAGCTCACATAATTGGATATTGCATTACTGGAAGGCAACCATGACATCGCACCATTATCACGTATGATGAGTAATATCCAATTATTATTATCTGAGCTTGGTGGATTTTAAGGGTCTTGTGTTAGATTCTTGCCCTAGCTCAAATTTATTTGTGCTGTAGAACTGTATAAAATATCAACAAAGATTTAAATTCTGAATGAAACCTATTTTTCCTCAGGAACTAAACTAAAAAGTTTCGAATTCGATTTTGACTTTTTACATAATGATATTGTAACTTTAGGCTCATTGTAAAAGTAATTAGATGGGCAATACAAAATATGTAGCTCTTCCTTCTTATCTTTGTCTTTTTATATTAATTTTCACTAAGCATTTTTTATATCTAAAAAGTGTACATTATTTTGAAGCACAGTAATAATAATATTATACTAATATTTATAATTTTTTAGAGTAAATTTTCCACTTTTCCAATCAGACCCTACAAAAGGTTATGGTTTGAATAGTGATATGTGTGTGTTACCATATTATAAACCCTGAATTATTTTTTTTAATTCACAATTTTGATTTGTTACTACCAGCAATTCCAACTTCAACATTATGTGATTTTATCAGTGACATCCTTGAGAGTGACTAAATTTGTTTTTGCTTATACAGCTTTATTTCTTTGATAATTTAATAAGATCTAGTTTTGACTTTTCAAATTATAAAGGACTACATAATTTTTTTTATTTGCAGTATCACTTTATTCGTCATCAATCAATACTAATCAGTAATCAAATTTACTTCTTAACTAAGAGTGATTGTGCTCCATTAAATCACATAACACACCTTTAGACAATGTCAAAATTATAAAAATTTAATTCAAAAAATCTGAATACTAACACAAAATAGTTATTACATTCTACTGATAATTGAACCAATTGTCCTAAAAAGGAACTTGAAAATTAGGATACTATAGATAATATATTTAATTGGTTCATAATTTGCAATTGAAAGAAAGCGTAATCATAAAATTTTGAAGTGAATTAAGAAATTAATCCAGTAAAAAATCTGACTTCTTTACCCGAAAGGTTACAGTAATTGGTATTATGCGGTATATGGACATATATGTACATAATGATATCAATAAATGGAGGACATTGAAACATGCGTTTGTTTAATGATCAGGACATGATAATATATAGACAGGCTAATAATAATTTAATAAATACAATTTTGGGTTATTCGTGATACTGGTTTTTTGAAAGCCATTTTGATAAGATTTATTCGAAACTAGCCTAAACGTGTTGTAAATTAAGAATACCCAGATAATGGGCATCAGTCAGACAGAACGTGAACAGTTTAATATAAACTTGATTGCTGTTCTACTGGTTGTTCTACTTTGAATACAACTTTATAACTTATATATAAACCAGAGGTCAGCAACGCGATCCTTGTGAGCTTTAATGCCTCAAAGATACTGCACTGCTTACTAACAGATTCATTAATCAAAAAAAATATTTTGTGTAATCACTGATTATCTACTATAGTTTTGCCTTAATATTTTTCCTTATACATGATTTCAGAATAAAAAAATAAACTGAAAGGTACCTGATAGATATCTCCATCCATTGATTTCCTACCTTTAGTCACATTGCGACTATAATTTATTAATAAGTAATAAACTGCGAGATAAAATATTATATCGAATAAATTCCTGACATACTACACCTTTCGAAATTTAAAAAAAAATACAGTAATAGATAAACTTGTCACAATTAATAATTTTAATTAATATTAAACAGTTCAATATTATCGTTCGCTTAAAATAGCAACACTGCAAAATCTCAACAGTATAAATACTTTTGACTTGGCTGCAAGTCAAGTCTAAAAGCTCGTGTTTTCAATTACAATTTTTATTCTGTAACTTTCTAAAGCAACGTAAAACAAAAAAATACCTTATAATATAAATTACATTATTTGTTGCTAAAATGAATATTTGTTTAGATTCTATTAATAATCCAGTTCCAGTGGCGTTACTTTATCCAAATATTATAACTCAATATTTGTTAATAAAATATCATCTTGATAACCCCTATTGCATAAATGGAATGACAAGTTTTCACATGCACCGAAATTAATATTTCTTTAATAGCAGACGTACGCACCCAGCCCTGAATTTTAAATATCACTTGGTAAGTACATGACTCAAGCGTGCAGTCTAAAAAAACTGAAATACCTATTGATAACAATATCGAGCATTTCAATACCAAAGGTTATCATATTAATGCTAATGTATTGCCTTAAACACAATTAATAATTTAAATAACTTAATTTTAAATTATTAATCTATTTTAATAAAAATTATTGTTACTATCGTAATTGTTCAATTAATCACAATTTTTAAATGTTTAAAATTGAAACATGTTTAGAAGATTAAAAATAAATAAACAAGATTTAGTCAGTTTTTGGCACAGAAAAATATGACATCCAAATTGCTATAGTTAATTAATTATAAACTTATTACTTTAGATAACATGTCAATAATCAATTATTATAATAATTAAGATATTCAAAAGCAGGTCAATTGTCAGTTTTGACAAAGTAAGGGTAAACTATTTTGTAGTATATCATAATACCAAAAACATAATAATAATTTTCATTTTAAGGTACGTTATCACTTATCACGTTTACGAGTATTATGGTAACTACCATTATTATTTCTAACATTAAAATTTTTTTATTAATTTAAGAGCATAGGTCGTTTTTGCAATATTAATCTGGAATGCATTTGCAATCAATATAAACTGCACGCGTATCCTGATTGAATAATCGTATGCCAGTATTTTTTACGAAGTTTTAGATTTATGTATTTTATAACGATTTTGAGTATAAATAGATAATAATTGAATAAATAATTATTATTTACATACTAGGTACTATAAAAAAAATTTTAAGAAATGCAAAAATTAAACTAAACAATTAACGCGGCTTTCGTGAAACATTGTTTGCTAAAAATGTAGTATGGTTTTGTTAATTCAAATATTTAGAAGTCGTACGATAAAATTTAAATTTACATGTGTGACGATTATATTTAAACTTAAATTAACTTTGTAATTTTCCATTGTATATAATTTATATTCTGTATATTATCACAAATTTTTTAATTTCTGATATTTCATTTATAATATCAGTGAATTAATTGATAAATGCGAGAGCAGCAAAAAAATTTCTGGAACTTATTATAAATTAATATATCTCAAAGTAAATAAATAATGTTATTTATGCTGATTTATAAATTAAAAAAAATTTATTTGAAAAAAATATAATTAGTAATAAGATATTTTAATCTATCTGTAATAAATTAATTTTTTGTTAACTTAAAATAAAGTGGGCTAATTTAATTCACTTTAAAGATAAATCATTTTAAAATTACCTAAATAAGATTAAGGTGGAATCCGATTAATTAATTTTGTAACCACTGGGAATCGAACCTATGTCTGAAACTCAAATCCAAAACCATATACACACGTAAAAAAATGAAACTTTTAAAAATGCAAAGGAATTTTAACTCCGAGTTAATCCCAATGATTTATTACACTACTTTTGAATTGAATTCCTGTGCAGGTTTCAGGTAAGCCACTTAGGACGATAACTTTTAATCAGATACAAACAAATTTGTAGGAAGCAACTATAAATAGAACTTAAAGATCACAATAATATTGTAATCTACTTAAATTCTAGAAGTATATGAATGAATACCGATTCTATTAAAGAAATTATACAGAGTGTTCTCGCAATTAATTTTTTAAAATCAATGATTTTCAAGTTATGCATTAAAATAAGCAAATAAAAAATGTTAAAAAATCGAGATTTTGGTACTATTTCTGAGTTTTTTTGAAAACCCAAATAATAAATTTAAAACGTTATAACTTTAGTTTAGTAAACTTTTTTGAAAAACCTATTGATTTCACAGAAAACTGCAATTAGATGAAATTAAAATGTAATTTTTAAAGAAAAAATTCTTAAGTAAATACACTAAAAATTTATTAATTAACTATTTTTGTTAAATACACATTTTTTCGTCAACCAATTTCAGTTTTTTTATGAAATGGATTGATTTATCAAAAAAGTTTTGTAAATTAAAGTCTGTTAGATTTGCTAACTGGAAAGTGGCGTCAAGTCAAGATAGAAATTGAAAAAACATTGTTAAAAGATTTTACTATAAAAGGGTCTTCTATCACCACCGGTGTATTTCAGACGCGAAGGAATACAATGTACATAAAACAATTTTTGCGAATGAAAAAGATTTTTATCGTTAAAGTCATATCTATTTCTATAAACACCAAATTTAATCATTTCCTATATTGGATACGTTAGATAAAACTTTACATTTTGCCATATAATATAACCTAAAATTTGGTTACATGTGAGTTCACTTTGAAAAACATTTCAAAAAATTTTGAATTATTAAAAACAGGTACATACCTAATTTTAGACATAAAATAATATTTATGTATAGTACACATTGTATACGGCTATATTTTTAAAATTCGACAAATTTTTAATAAACTGTGAAAAAATTAAGTATTGTAAAATTGAGCGTAAAACTTGAACTGTGACTGATATTTAAATCATTACATATCAGTATGAATACTACCGTATATTTAACATTTTCTTAAATTATGGTATTGTACTATCTAATCTGCATTTTTTTAACTTATATGCCTTTATCTATTTTTTTGCATTAACTTGTACTAAATTGTTGTATAATAAAGGTTAATAACTTTTTCAAAGTAATTAAATATTTCAAGGATTTTATAAAAATATTTCCAAATATTTGGCAACAATAAGTGGAACTACGCAAAATAGTGTTTACATGATAATATATTATTAAGAACGTAAAAAATTACTTTTCACGTAGAACTTATTTTTGTAAATTGTGGTGTTAATTTAACAGCATTCTTATTTTATTAACTGGTAAATAACTCTTTAACTATTATCAAAAATGTAGAAAGAAAACAAGCGCATTTTAGAAGATATCACTTGACTTGGAAAGCAAGCAAATTAAATAATAAATTAAATTTGGTTATTTTGATATGCCAAGTTAAAAAAAGCTCTTTTAAAATATTACTTATTTTGGAAATATAATCGCCTACAAACTACTCGAAAGATCAAAATAACCAAATTAAACTTGTAGGCGGTTGTTTTTCATCAGTCATGTTTTCCGTTTTTAATAAGGGCCTATTTCAGTTTTTTAAACCGACTTCATTTATTTTTAATACTAATGAAAAAGCAATATCAACTTTGAATTTTGTTTTTACAATTTCCATTTTCATATATTTTAGGCGGTTTAATATAGTAGTTATCAATCAATATTGATTACATAAACATGTGAAATAAAATTTAAAATATTTTAAATTGATAATCATCGGGGGTGATACATAATTTTTATATATTAGGCTTAAAAAAAATGGTTAAATATCTGATGATGAACTGATTTAACATATTTCAAATAAGAATTAAATACAAATTATATTATTTATTCTAAAATAATTATTATGTACCTAAGTATTACGTTAACTTGAACAAATTGCTTATGTATTTGGTCAATACATTATCAATCACGTGAAAGGTTACTGACCATCAGATTTACATTGTTAATATAACAATATCTATTTAATCACGGTTTTAAACACAAAACTTATGTAAATATTTACTTTAAGTAAGGTTAACTATTACAAAAAATGAACATTAATGGCAATTTTTATCAACATAAAAAGATGGTAACGAAATTAACTTATCAAAGTGGTAATATTTTCTTCGAACTTTATTCAAAAATACCAGCCCACTTTATTTAAAACATTTACAAACAAATAAAACGTAATTGTATTATAGTTGGTAATACCCCCTATTATCAACTACAGATGAAAAATTTTATTTTTACTGTTAATAAAACGGCTACAGATAAAGATGATAAATTACTTAATAAAGTATCCAATTAAATTTTTAAAAACATTATCACAAAAGAGTTGAAAGATTTTTCCGAAAATATTCTACTTTGGTACAATAATTAATTGTGATATGGTCTTTGTAATGCAACGTACGCGTTACGTTACAGCACACCTGATCATGTATAAGCATTGCTATTCCCTGATTGGTTGGGTTAAGATGAAGTAACACTAAAGTTCCATAACAATGTCTATAGAGTACATTACGTATAATTTTTTGTATAGTGCAATCAGAAAAATTATTGTGATAAAACCAGCATCGTTTTCATAAAAAGCGATATCCTATCTACCATAAATTTATAATCTTAAATGGCACCCACTTATTGTAACAGATTAAAATAAACTCTTTCTTTGAGAAAAGAGAAAATAAAAAAGAGGTTATGGGTTATTTAGATATAGAGTATTTGTTTTCAAAATTTGTGTCATCACTTTTGATATGACTGTGCGTTTCCCAAGCACTGGAAGATATACTATAAGATCCGGTTTACAGTAATGGGGTACCTTAAGAAAAATAAGGGAATAAATTTTAATAATTATTAAATTTTTTTTTTATTAAACACTACTGATACTTCGAAATTAAGTTAAAAGGTAATGTTAACAATTTGAGATATTATAAAGAGGAGCGTCCACCGTGCCCTTTAAAATGATAAAGTTGAGGTGGCTGATGATAAAGAAAAATAAAAAAATTTGTTAATTAGATAATTTTATCGTGACACACCCCTAAACCAATTAACGTGTTTTTTTCTGATACTGATATCTCTAAATTCGGAAAATATTTATGGCCAATTATTTTTAAATCTTTTAGTTTTTTTTTTATTTTTAAAATTAATTTCAATTAATATTTCTTATCAGTTTGTTATGTTTGTATATTGGTCTGTCCCGAAATATAAAAAAATAATGAATTTTTACTAAAACGTAATTCAGCTTTGAATTTACAGCTTGCAGTGTGTGATTATGCACATGTGAATTGCATAAATAGGTATAAAAAAATTTGAGCAGAAAAACCGAGATAAGAACATTTAAACCGGGAGAAACAAAATGTGAAAGCTACTATCTAATAATATAATGTCAAAATTATTATAATTACTTAACATAGCACTTAACAATTTTTTAATAACTTTGTTTTTGTAAAAACTATTTAATATGTAATAAATACATTACTTATGATTATAATAACCGGAACCTAACTAGTACTTTATAAAGGGCCGTTACAATCTATTTTGCACAGTGTGCAAAACACATCGATAGCCATAATTAAAGGCGGCCAAAATCGGTTTAATGGGTAGCGGTAAGTGATGGAAGAGATTCATGGGGAAGCAAAATATTGATGAGGTAAAAAAGTAAGAGTATATCTGTAAAACTATAGGATAAAGGGAAAAAATAATAAAAATTCTATTAAAAAAATTGAAAAAAGTACAGGGACAATCAAATTAAAAGCAACATTTTAGGGGGTTAAAAAATAGTTATTCGCGTTACGGTAAAGAAAAAGTAATTGGAAATTTATGAAATTGTATTTAAAAAATTTAAATAGTGGACTAAAAAAGCGGCCAAATTAAACTTTTTGCACATGAGCAAAAGCACCCCTAAAAACTGAGTTTTATACAAAATAAATGTTTCCTTATTACAATACTGTCGAGAAACATCGTCTCTATTACTAATAGCAGCTTTAAAATAGATTTAGAATTTAGAAAACTAAGAATAAATTTAAGTCACGTTCAAGCTAATACGTAGGTATATATAGGTACATATACATCGCCCTTACGCTTGTAAAAATTGTATAATCAAAAGCATTTAAAGGTTATGCTCAGGACTGAGGTTATTCTTATAAGCGGCTTTCACTTTTACATTATCAAGGAACCTCACAAAATATGTTTATTTCTAGTTTTTGTAAGATATTATAATAAGGAAGTTCCTATATCATATACTAAATTATTGAATAACACTGAATGTGGATAACACGCGTTAAATATTTTATAAAATTAATCCATTTTTAGTGTCGATAAAACTGATTGTTTAAAAGCTCTGAATTTCATCACACTCAATTGATTATAATAGCCAACGCCTATAATAATTTTTATTATAGTTTTCCTTGAATGCATATGCTGTGCGGTACCCTTGTACCAAATTTCAAGTCAATAAGTTAATCAATTAAACATGTAAACTTCTGACACTAAATCATGACAGATATATGGCCATCTTCTGTGCTGTGGGTAGTAGAGAAAGAAAGTGTGAGTGCTGGTGTAAACGGAGCCAACGAATTTTCGTTTTTGTACATTAGCGACATCACTGTCATCATTTTTAGTGTCGGAACTTTCTTTACCTACTAAAATTTGGATCAACATAAAGGCAGACATAAATTTGTTAGCAAATTTGGTAACCAGCCATTGATTGGTTGAACCAACCAGCTTTAGTACCAACATTGATTTGTTTAACCAATCAATGGGTTGTTACCAAATTTACACACGTGTCACACGGCCTTTATATAAAAGAAAATTAAGCAATTTTTTTTTTATTTTATAAATTTTTTTTTATTATATATCTACATACGCGTAATGTATAAGGTAAAAAATGTCTAGTTCTGATATTTTATACGTAAATTCCTAAATTACCTGCCTAAACTCAATTTCATAAAAAAATGTTATCAAGAGGTTTATCACTATCAATTTATTATTATGTCTATAAAAAAAGTGTGATAAGAAAAGGAAACGCAAATTTAAATTATTTGATAATGGTCTTGATTACAACACTGCTAAATGTATACTTTAAAATTAATTTTAAAAAACCTACTATTAAATCTGAATTTCTTTTTTTTTTTTCTATAAAAATTAATCATTGAATTGCAAAAAAATCTAATTGAATTTCGAAAATATAAAATCGTTTTATTTAAAAGAAATTACGTTTTCATAGTGTTTGTTAACGCACTCTAATTGAAAGTTAGAGCACACCAGCACTGGCACGTTCTCCTTCAGATCTACTGCGCATAAATTCGTCCACAAGTATCCAAATTAGAATGCGTTAACTCTACATACTTAATTTCTGCATAAAGCACTAGTACTACTTAAATTAATGAGATAAATACGTAAATCAAAGCCGGTAGAAAATGGACATATGCACTTTCATCTATTAACCGATTCATAGTATACTACATATTATAATAGTGGTTCCAAAAATTTAAAGCAGTATGTCTAATAATTTCCGCGATATGATCGAAATGTTTATTGAAATTTTATTTGCAAAAATACATCTAATCCTGAAATCCTTGCATACCAATATTTACGAGAACGCCCACTACAACACTTCAGGGACAGTGGTACGAGCTCCAGTCAAAGAACAGAAGTTCATTTAACTTGCAAGAAAGAGTAAATAGATTTACAAGTGTTATTGGAAAGTAGGAAATGTTAAGAGCTGAACATATAAGAAGCCATGAATAACAATTTGCTTAACCTTTTCAATGAACCTTTTGCGATGCATTTTCCTTAAAGAGTGTAGTAAGTGGCCCAAGTAATATTGATATTATACTAAGGCAAACTAATTATCAATATAATGAGCTACCTACTGAAGCAAAGTCAAGTTTTTAAATTGTATAATGAAGTAACTGTAGAACAGATGATTTTTGGAACATTTAGAAAAAACAAATATTTCGTTATTCCTCAACAGAAGTTTAATTATATGTAAATAAAGCTCTCTATTATACAAACCATAACCTCGATTAAGCTTCAAGATCCTTCAATCTAAAAATTGAGGTAGGTCAAATAATTTTAAACGCCTACAAGGACATCGTTCAAAATCAACATTTTATAGTACAAAATTTATTTTATTCCTTATTACATTATATAATACCATGAAAGAGACGACATAACATTTAAAATCGAATGTTCTTTGAGATAATAAAAAAATTATCAAAGCTAACGTGACCGGCATGTTATTGATAACGCAATATACCTTTAAGTTGATACTAAAAATCGATGAAAATGCTACATACTAATATGATGCAAAAAAATACTCAAATATGAATTAAGTAAGTACTTACGTTATAATTAAATCCTGCAAAAGCAAGACAATATTCAAAATTTGATCACCAAAACTTGCCAATATTGAAAACATTATTTTAGTATATGTTACGTCGATAATTTTAATTTAATAAGTTTTTGTAAAGTGTAGTTATAATTTATATAATTTTAAACTTGTTTTCGTCGATTCAAGTGCATAGTAATTGTATCGCACGAACGCCTGTTACTACTCGATTCGAATATTCTACTAAATACCGACCATGTCAGTTTTCTCTGGCACGCAGTCGGACACAAAAATGTCTCCCACCAAAGCTATAAGATAGAAATTGAACTGCGACCTTAAGGCATCGAGGTGGCAAAATCCTGTGACATGAATATTGATGTAGATATCAGCACCAATCTTAAGGATAACACATGATTAATTAGTGATAATTAACGTGATCCATATACTTTTCGATACGTTAACATGAATTAGTTTGAATGTCTATCTTCTTAATTTTCTTCAGAATATTTGAAATTACATCAGCCAAAGTTAAAATTTTGATTTCTAGAACTTGATCAAAATATTTTCGTATTCATAATCAATCAGACTGATTAAATTAGCATAATTTCTTTTACTTACAGAAAGTTTAAAAATCTTCAAAGATAATCTTAAATTAAACCAGACTTTTCTGAGGGTTTCAGATAAGAAATATTTTGATAAATTTGCATGCAATTGAACTCAACACTAATAGCTATACCAGCTTGTATTTTTCTAATTTATATTTATTATTTGACTTTGAGTCAAACTTTGACTTTAAATAATCGATATCCATCAAGCTATCACGTTCACTAAATGGGCATGCACCCAATTATTTTGCAGAAAATTGTATTGTTTTACAATCATTCAATTTTTTATTTATGGTCATCATAGACAATAATTCACTGTCAGCCTGTCAGTTAGTCCTATGTTATTCAAGAAACTAGTGATATTTGTGCATTTCAAAAATATTAACCAATAAACAACATATTTCTTGATAATGAAGGTATCATTACGCACAGATGATCTATAAACTATAAATAATATAATTTGGACATTGATGACAAGATATTCTAATGAATATCCCATACCATTGTATTGCAGATAACACATTTAAATCAATTTAGCTTCGTAATATTTTTTCGGAAGAAGATATTGCAGATATTTTAACAAAATTATTGACATCATTGAAATCCTACAGCATAGTAACAAGGGCACGGCAAGGCAGGAACTCGCCTCAGGTTTAAGGAAGACAAGAACGCAAAATATAGCTATAGATTTACTGAAAACTATTGTTTCATTGTTTACCGTAAAAACTATTGCTTTTAGGGGGAGTATAAGATGTATTTGCCACGAGCACAGAACACCCAGTGAAGGTGCTGATAGTTTTTGAAACTTTCTAATATGTCTCATATTTTTATTTAACTTCTGCTAATATCAATAACCATTGCTGAAAGTTCTTGGAGATAAATTTGATTTTTCTTATTTAATTACTAAGAAGCAGATCTTCTTCTTATGAAAGATATTTTTGACCTCTCTAAGAATCAAGATTCTAACTTTCCCCTACTTACATAGTATTATTTAAAAATAAAAATTAAAAAAAAATTTTGTGCTTATGAGTAATAAAGTCTCGTACACTTTACAGTAAAGATAAATTATTGTTCTAAATAACCGAACAAATGAATGTGAATGATGTGAAATTTCATGAGTTCGATACTTCAAAGAATATTTTCTAGGAAGTAATAAAAAAACTTTCAAGAGATGCATAAAATAATATAATAGGTACATTTCAGTTGTTGTAATATTTAGTTCCTAAATAACTAACTATTGGCTGTAATTAGATAACAAAAATTAAATTTTTTACCGAAACTTTCAATAATAACTATTCTGCCGTGTTAATTCTAAAGGGCGTATCTGCAAAAAGCTAATTGTTGGGAAATCGTGTTTTTATAAATTTCCGTGTGCCATCACATGGTTTGAATTAAACAGAAAACTAATGTTTTAGATTCATATTATATCTGTGGCAGAATCTAATGAAATAAACAGTTTTCTTAAATATTTGTTATAAATAGGGCTTTTGATACATACACCCTTTCTGACTAACACATAATAATAAAACTCATAAGAAAAAAAGGCGTATCTGCAAAATGAGACACTGTGTGAACTTTTTCCTAAATAACTGATAACCAAAAAACTTAAAACACGTAACAATATTTAAATTATAAAAAACAAACAGAACTTCACAAGTGTAACAATCAAAATTTGAATTGTATCTGCCACTCACAGAATAAATAATTTTTGCCAGTCAAATAATGGAGTGTTACAAAGAAAGGGCGTATCTACACAAAATAGTAGTTGTAGATACGTCTTTTAAATCTAACATTGTTGGTTACGTCTCTTTTATCTAAAATTACACATTAAACTGCAGATACGCCTTTTCTTTAAAGATGTATTCTAGCATATCTATACATAGTTTAGCCTTCTGAACTTATCGAAATGATAGATTTACATGCAGGGAAGCGTTTGCTAGCAATAACTCAAAAAGCCAAAAATTGCAGATACGCCCTTTAGAATTAACACGGCAGTATTATAGAATTCATAAGGATTACATGTTCGGTCATAGTACTAGAAAAAAATAGCCCATTTTGTCACAGCAGCAGAACTATACTTATACATTATTAAACTTTTTGAAACTCAAATAAGTTAATCTGGCAAGAATGCCTCTATATCAAGTACCTACAAGACCAGAAATTTCTTCTTCTGGTGCTGTATTGATGGAAATCTCTGTTTAAGTTATTTATGTACAAATTTTAAAATACAAAAAATAAATGGGTTATACATGGTAAGTATTCCAAAATTTTTAAAGCACTCTTGCAGTTTAATCTGTTTCTCATTTCAACAAGAGCTTTAAATTGCTCTTTTTTGTAAAACAAAGAAAATCATTTTTACAGATACTATAGTAGTTGTCCTCAAAGGAAAAATTAAATTCTTAAAATGTAGCAGGTTTCTGCCACTTTGGCAATTAGAATGAAAAGCAGTAACTTAGGTTTTTAACACATCGTCGGCTGAGTATTGGTTTGTTCCATGTCCATTTCGTAAAAATGAAAAGTTTTTATGCTAAAAAAGTTCCTGAGTAACTAATTGGACTATATCCGTTTATATGAAAATATAAAATTCAAGTATGATGTTCATATTTTCATTTTATATAATTATATAAAAGGATATGGTACAATTAACTACACAGGAACCTTGGTAAAATAAAAATTTTTTAATTTTACGAAATGGACATGGAACAAACCAATACTCAGCCGACGACATGTGTACTAATAGTTATAATATAAAGATGAGCGTTAAACCAGCTGCGCCACAGAGAACTTTTATCTGAAATTTTCATATTTTTTTGTACTTCTAGGATTCTCGTATCATCATCCCCTCCTCGATGACGGAAACTAAAGTAAATTATTTCATGGCTTCAAATTTTTAAAAATCTTAAAATATAACATTGGTTTTGAATGGGAAAATTGTTAATCATGTACATAATTTTCCTTAATCGAATCCACCAATTATCTAGTAGACCAAAAACTCAGAATATTATGGCAGTGATAACAAACAACAATTGCGTAGTTGGTGTGGAGGGGAATGTGCGAAACAGTACAAATTTCGTTTCTGCACACCACGTCATCACTGCCATAATATTTTGAGTTACATATGAATTTCTCGTGCATTATCAAAATTTTTTGAATTGATAGATTTACAAAGATTGTGAAAAATTCATATTTGAATTTCAAAATTCAGCTTAAAACTTTTTGATTATAGGTACTACTTACAAAATTATTTTACTTAGAGGAAGATAACGAAAAACAAATTTGACATCATAAGGCACTTGGCACAGTTTGAGTGAATTCGCTTAGCAATAACCAATGTTAAGTTCAAGTTAAAATTATCGAGTCAAGTCTGGACTTTTGCAGAGGTCATTTTTTTAACCGAAATAATTGAGAAATAATTCGAGACTTCATACGTCGATACAAATATCAGGGATCACCACAGGAGTGTGGATGCCCACCGGAAGGCCAAGCCAAGAAATTCTGTGCAATCCGCGATTTTAACCCAAAATTTCCGCTCTATACTCAACCAGCGATCACATCACTCCACTGCTGTGGCTAATAGTAAAACTACTAATGCTAATTATAATCAAAATTAGATTAGAAATTATCTTTGTGTCATATTCTTTATTTAGTTTTTTGTTATTTTATCTTTTCAATCAATTTGGGTAGTACTTTTAAAAATTTTCTTTGTACATTTACTATTTTGAAGTTTGTTTTTATAATTTGATATTTATTAGGTACTACATATTTATAGTAAGTAAAGTTATAGTAAGAAGCAAAGACGTACAAAAAAATCATTAAAAAAAATTTTGTTGCAAATAATTCTCGTTTATATCGAAAATAGTAGGTATGTTTATAAAAATTCAAACATGTATTTCAAATTTAATTTTCCATGAAATATTTATTTTCAATAAGTATCGATGTCATCAACTTTCTTTTCAAGTAAAAACAACTATTTCTTAATTTTGATAGCTCGTTTAATTGTCTAACAAGGGAAAGTCATCGGATGTACTCAACAGATTTGGTCTATTTTTACTGCACACGGAGACCCTAATTAGGACTTTAATCGCTGCTTCTTCTTCTTAAGGTGCCGTCTCCTATCGGAGGTTGGTGAGCATTTGAAATGCTACATCTTGGCAGATTACTCTCGGTGGTTTGCCATTGCCTTCCGAGATCGCTGTAAAAAATCGAAAAAACCTATTTTAAAAATTTTTATTGTATGATGGATAGATAATACTTAATATGGACAAGGATTTCACGATTACTACTGATTGCTCCACAAGTGGCTATATTATGTACTACATAATATCAGACCTATAAAATATATTGATTCAACTATTGAAAACCAAATTATGTCCATCACATATTATGAAGATTGTTAACCAGATTAGTGAAAAGCACCTTATAGTCTTCTAATGACAGCATAAAAAATTGATACAGATGTTAAAAAAATCTAATTAGTGAAAAAATGCGCGGAATTAACTAAACTACATTGAAGAATATGGTGAATGGCAGTTGTAACATTCAATTTATTATAATTTTATCTGCAACAGCTTGACATTTTTCTGGTTGTTTTCTGGGTGTTTTCTAGTTTTTAATTATTTTTTGCCCGAAGATATTCCTGTATATACAGTGTCAAAACTTTTATGGAAACATTTAAACAATTATGGGATTCCAAATGAAAAAAAAATAGGGTTTTATCATTGAAAAAAATAGTAGAAGATGTCAGTGCTCCAAAACAAAGTATATTTTTTTATGAACTGAAATCGACCTCGCAAGGAATTTCTAAAGAAAAACATTTGTTTTCAATTTTAAGAAATTGTTCTATACTTTAGTAAGTGATACCGCAAACCACACCTAAAATGATGTTGCATTTTTGTGAAAACGTTAAGTTGTTATTGATTTAAGTTTTTCGACTTATGATTTATAAATGAGGTCAGAAATGAACAAACAAAAAGTCGATAAAACCCTAAGAATTTACCAGGTTATTGAAAAAGTGGTAGGTATAATATTTTAGAACTATGCGGAATTTATTATGGTAGAAACTGAGATTATAATAGTCAAAACCATTTTAAGTCACATGTTACACATCTTTGGATGCAGTAAGATCTAACGCATTAAATTTGGTTATCTTTATCACACTACAAATAATAAATATTTATATTTGAGAATAGATTTTAAATAATAATAATCTACAGGTAGATATTAATTTTTATTTCTTACAACAAAAACAACTACAATCAGGACCGTCCTCAAGATTCGGCGTTCATTGCAACAATTAGCAAAAAAAATTATAAGATCCAAAAACATCTTACCTGATTAGTGATTACATGTTTTAATCTCATTCACAATTCTACTCGTGAAACTGATATCTTAAAACCCGTACTGGTTTTATAAAGATACAACAACTATACTTTACTCCCCAATTTTTCAAAACAAAAAAAAACTTCGATGTTTTTTGATCTTGATTGATACAACTATCTTTGTGATAATAAAATTGTAAGAAGTTTGCAATGCCTTTTTAGTTTAGAGTGTTAGACTTGTGGTTTTGCCAACCTCGTAATATGTTTTGTTTTTAATCCCCGACCCAAATTTGAAACATACTATAATTGGAACATATTTTTATACTTACCTACAAATAATAATAACTATTTGAAAAGAAACAGAAAATAAAAATTACTTTGGGGCAACTTTGCAATGTAAATTAAACTAATAAGTATGTAAATAATACACAAATGGAAAAAGAAATATGTCGAAGAAATTGCTCTGGATAAGAATGCAATCTTTAATTGTATTTTACATGCTGACGATGCAGCAATAATTGCCGAAACAGAAAACAATTTGCAATGAGGTGTACATAATATACTTTCAAGAATCTGTCAAAAATTTGAAATGAAGATATTAGCCGAAAAAACAATATTAATAAAAAAACAATTGTATTGTTTGACTTCTCACCATTTTGCGGTGACACCTCGACACCTCAAATGGTGTCTCAAAGTTAAAAGTTCTTAGAATGATGTCCAAAAGTTTTACAAACAGATCTGGCTGTAAGAAGTCTAGTATTTTTAAGCGACTTGGTTTTTCTCCTGATTTGAATTTCTTTGTTTGGGTAATTTTTATTGTGGCCTGTAGGGCCTCTCTTTTCAATAAACAATTATTGTTAAATATTCAAAATTAAAATAAACAATTTTTGAAAAATCAGACCTGCTAAGTGGATTAGCCTATATATAGAAATTAGAAAATCAAACGAATAAATTTATATAAAAATTATAACATAAAATTAAAATATATTTTAAGGTTTTTAATTTGTGAAATTGCATAATGTCATTGAATTACATTTTTGTAAGACTTTTTAACAAGTTATTAAAAACTAAATGAATATATTATAAACTATTTGAGTAGTTTTAATGGCAGCGAATCAACGTTGTCATAGTTTATGTAATCAATAAAGTCTTACAAAAATTTAATTCAATGAAATTATTGAAATTGTAATATTTCACGATTTTAACTTGTGAAATTAATAACTATTAAAATATCTAGTAAATTCAGCGTAATGAAATATCTATAAAGATGGCGGTTATACATAACCAGTAGCTCATATTATGTATATTGATTAATGCATATAATGCGTTCAATTGACGCAAAAATTCAAAATTTTTAATTATTGTTTTGTTTAACTAGACGAGAATAGTTTTATAATTCCGATAAAAGTAGTTTTTGAACATGTTACTCTTATCAAAATATTTTTGTTAGTATTGATAAGTTCTCTGTACGATACAATACCTACGTCCTGCTACAATTTAGTATTTTCTTTATCAACATTTTGTGTACATCTTTTTCTAATTTCATCAGAGTATAAAAATAGGACGCCATCCAATATATGTAGTATATCGACACTTGAGAGGCCAAATGGCGTAACCTTTATTTTACATATTTTTTAATATTATTGGTAAACATCTATGAAACCAAGGGTAGTTCCTACATATTATTTTAGAATATTTAATTTGCAATTGATAAAACTTGAATAATGTGATATTTGAATAATAAATTTAGTTTTACTTGACCAAAACAAATTTTTTAATGAGGTTTTTGGCCTTTCTGTGGCCAAACTGATATACTTCAAACAAACTGATATACTTACTTGATCAATACTTTATAGCTGAAAATACTTTTAACTCAACTGCTAACAATTTTGACCACTATTTAGTACCACATAATCCTAATTATATATTAAATATGAAACCTAATATGAAAAATAAATATGTAGTATTAAAAATTATGTCAAATTAATCTTACACAAAAAATTAAAATTTGTATTTTAGTATAAAAAAAGAGTAGTTTAACACTTATAACCGAGATTTTAACTTACTAATATTATTTTCTTGTAACATTTTTAGTTGTTAGAAATACCTTTCCATTTAAAACTCACTAGACTAGTTTTCTTAAGATGCACACACCTCCTGTAGTTAAGATATGTTAACGAAAGATAAAATCTATTTAACCACGTGAACTCGTAAATAGCTATTATATTTTGAAAAAAATGCTTTTCTATTTTTAACTTCAGCAGTCAGCATAAGGGAAAAAAAAGTGTGATGCTAACCGTTACTTCACCTTGTGCACAAGGTACAACTTCTTTACCCACCGTAAGTCTATGGATTATAAATATGCATTTTAAATACTATATTTATGTAGGTACACACCACACCTTAGAAGAAATTTAGGGTGGTGATAAATAATGATAAATGTCATGTTTTAGATTTGAATGGTATAGTATCATAAGAATTTAAAAACTTTATAAGAATTTTATTCTTATTCTAGTGGTACTTGGTCTAAGCATATTGATATTTTATAAGACTTGTAAGATAAAAATTATAAAACAATAAGAGCAAAAGTAAGTACAGGAATGGAAATCTGAGCCCAAAGATGTAGGTTGTAGGTATGTAATTCAGAAACAATAGTTTTGTGGTTACATCCTTATGATAGAAACTATACCATCGACTTGGTGCCCTCCAACAAAAAATTCTATTTACCAAAAATATTAATTTTTATTTACCAAGCAAAGTTAATGATAAATTCCAATAGGTAAAGGTAGTAAGACTAGAAAAACTTGTTGCTACGAGTAAGTTCATCATTGAAGAAATTGTTTTATAAAATTTCTATCGTCTTTCTCCGACTGTTTAGGTCAAAACTCACAAACCTTGCCATTTCTTTTAAATTTTTTCTATTTCTACAAAAATTTAATTTAATTTGAAAAATGAATATTTTGTTTATGGAAATGATTCTACTTTAACGTGGATTGGCGAATGAGTAGTACTAAATTAATTAATAATAATTGTTCAAAGAGCGTTCCTTTTCTTTACGCTCTTTGCAATTTTGCAAATTAATTAAATTATTTTAAAATGTATCGAGTTCACAATAAAAAAATATTAAAATTATTTTTATTTGAGCTTTCAATTGTTATTATACTTTAAATAATAAGCAAATAACAATTTAAATAAATAATATTATTTAAACGTAAGATTTACTGAAAGCTTTTATTAAAACGACACGACACTTCTGAATGAATGCTGTTATTACAATAATCATAAACCAACAATAATGGCATTATTGTATCAATATTTTTTTAGTTTTAAAACTCTAATGTGTTTGCATGCCCAGTGGTTATTTTAAATTGCACCACTCGTGCAAAGTATCTAGTACCTACTAAGTTGCATTAAAAAAAATTATTCAATGAAGGTTAACGAACTTTAATGTACGCAATTATTCATATTACAAAGTAACACAACTGCATCATTAAATGTTCATTTTTCACACCGTTTATTAACATTTTGCACAAACCATTACAATAATTTACGCTCATGCACTGAAATTTACTAAATCCATAAGTAGAAACTTTTATTAACTATTTTAAATAGCGTCTAGTCTCAGAGAGCATGTGTTCATTAATGGAAACAGAAGATATAAACGATCAGAATGCAAAAGAAAGCAATTGAGTGGGCAAATGAATAATGTTTGAAAAAGAAACAAGTAGGTAGATAGCATAAAATACAACTTGAATCTGAAGCGATTATTTATTATTAAATATGATTGCATGTCAAGTTTTTCAGAAAAACTGCATCATAATAATAGCAAAACTACATTCAATCTTTCACCATTAAATTGAAAATCACGGAATGCCTGTTTAATTGAATAATAAATTATAATTTTTTGACAGATAACAATCAGCGAAAGACAACAAAACTTGGAGGAAGTCTATGTTCAACATAAAAAAACGGCTAATATCCAGTTGTTCATTACAGGTTAAACTTCGGTTAATATAATAAGTTTATTACTACATTATAAACAATATAATCTGTAACTAAACGACTAGGGTAATAAGAATAAGAACATTTACTATTTAAAGATAAAATAGTTTCTATAATTTATTGTAAGGAATCATCACAGCAATTCTGACTTTATTTTCAACAATTAATTAATATGGTCTCTAAAATCCAACTTCCAATACACGTCATAGGCATTGATGACGTCAGATTCGAACATTGTTGTCACAATTTTCATGGAAATTTGAGGTTATAGGACAGAAATAAAACACCTATAATGTCGCTATAAGTTGATATTTTCATAAATATTTAATATTAACAATATTTATATTGTTGATGTAACATTTTGCTATAGGTTTCATTCTATTCAATATTCTTAAAATAGTCACTTCGGCAGAAATATCACACTTCGATGATAGTGTAAAATGGAGTAAAATTAATGAATTTTAGAGAACATCACATTTAAATTGTAGCTTTTTACAAAATAAAACAAAGTAAAATTAAATCTGATTAAAGAAATTTAGTAATGTAAAAAATTATTAATATGTAATGCATTTAATTGCCGTAAACTGTGGCCACTCAACTTTAGAAGAAAACTTAATCAGTATTTTTAAAGAAATATTTCACAAAAGAACGTGAAATTGGTTCAAAAAATCGTACTCTCTTTAAAACCACACTTGGCGTTTCCATTAAACCTCTTCTAGGATCGCCTTTTTTTAATCGAAAACCTATGTTTTTCAAAACAGTGTAAAGCGATTGACAACATCCTGAAAAAATTCCATCTTGCAACAATCTTTTTCCGGGGAAAGGTAGCTCCAGGAGACTCGAAAATACAAATTTTACGATTGAAACCTCGATGTTTTCTGAAAGAGTATATTTTAAATAAGAGAATTAGCTAAGACGCAATGCCTTAAATGCACCTGTTTTTTCAAAAATTGAATTTAAAAAAGCTTGATTTTTGAAGGTAAATCGTTCGTGATTGGTTAATCAAGGCATTGTGTTGACGGTACGTGCGTTCCTATACATAAGAGTGTAGCTTTTGACAAATTTGTCAGTAACTCTTACGCTATGGTAGGAATGCGTTCTCATTTTTTAAGACAAAAATTACTTCAGAAAAGGGTTACTTAAATTTAACGAACGGTAGTTACTTTTTCGCTTGGATCCTACTCTTGCGAGAGTGGTTTTCATCAAAATTGACTCTCAGCACCCTTCGGACGCTTCGAGCCATTTTGATGAAAACGACAACTAATTTAAAAATATCCCTAGGCCCATGGATTAAGGAAATGGTGGATCTTTGAAGGGTGAAACTCGTGAGAGTGGATTTTTAACGCAGGGTAGTTGTGCAAAGAAAAATCGACTTAAAGCACCCCTCGCTGCGCTCGGGCGCTTTAAGCCATTTTTCCTGCACATGTACTATTCAGAAAGGTGGTTGTGCACATTTAGAGTTGAAAACCATGATTTTCGTTCGGAGTGCACTGTTGCTGCATTCCAATGCAAGTGACGCTCCGGTTATCCCCGCTCTGCGCAAAGCTAAGACCAGTTGAAAGTGCACGTACTGTCAATAGAATAAATTGATTCACCAATCCCGAGAGATTTAACTTCAATTTTGTAGTGAAAATCGAGCTTTTTTAAATTCGATTTTCGAAAAAACAGGTGCATTTAAGGTATTGCGTCTTAGCTAATTCTCTTATTTAAAATATACTCTTTCTGAAAACATCGAGGTATCAATATTAAAATTTGTATTTTCGAGTCCCCTGGAGCTACCTGCCACCCTTTTTCCTAAAGATTTTAAAGTTATTTGTTCATCTGTAAAAATAACATTAGGTAGTATAGAAAATATTTGAATTTTATCGATCAATTACTTACGGTTTTCGTCCATTCTGTAGATAATATTTTGAGTCATTTTTACAACAATAATTAATATTTATAACAGCAGTGTAACTGGTATAAATGGTTTTTCGAGTACCAAAACTTACAGGTTAACTTTTAACTTCGTAAACAACTCGATTACTGACAACAGTGTATATAACATTTCATCAAAACAAACTTCTAGACACAAAAATAACTAAACTATCAAATTTTGTATTATGAGATAAATTGGAATTAAATTTTTATGTGGTGTTTATGATCGACGTCATCAAATTTGAATCTGTGACGTGTATTGGAACAACTGTTGTAAATACCATACCTATCATTTGTAAAACAAAAACTATTTATAAGGTAGAAACAGAGACAACTTTTAAAAATATTAAAAAATAAATAATTTTCTGATGTACGTTGCACCGCTAATGATGTTTTTTAATATCAGCCATATAAAATTTGTATTTTAATTATTATTAACCGGTCCAACCTGATCGTTGCAACTCTAATAGTTAACCCATGACCAAAACACAAAATTCGAAGTAGCTTTCTCAATTTGAAAAGTTTTATCTATTATCTAGTTTTATCTGAGTAAAAATAGCAAATTTTCATAGAAAATCCAAAAAGCCCGACAATTTTCTAATATATTATATTTTATCAAAAAATCAATCAGTTTTATGCATTTCAGCAAATATCATTAATTAAAAATTCTCTCAATCGAGAAAACTTTTCATCACAATGATATATTTGACAATTTTTATTTCTTTTTTATTCATTTCTTAGAGCCATGTTGCAACTATAGGTAGGAAACCATACCTCTACTTTTTATTTAATTAATAAATAATAAATTAAACGTCCGAATAAATTATATAATAACAAAGGTTTTACACAAACCCTGGCTATAAAGTTTGCATATGTTACGGTCAATGATGACAATTCGGCCATTAACGTTAATGCCCGGTCAACAACGTCATTTACCATGCATTTTGGGCAATGTTAATATTTAAAATTTCATATGTGGTTTTTACATCATTATCCGGATAATGACGTCATTGCCTAAAACAAAGTGAACAATTGAGGCGTTCAGATCTAAAGTGGATCAAGTCACAAAATAAAAAAATATGAGCCAAGTCCATTTTTAGGATTACATACACACATGTGATTAGCTCACTTAGCTCTTAGCTCAATTTTTTTTTATTTTGTGACTTGATTCACTTTAGATCTGCACGCCTCAATTATGAAACTTCCCAGTATAGTTACACATCGTAACAAAGCGGATCGCTGCATTCTGAATTTTTTGAAGCTTGTATTTATTTTTCTGAGTAATATATGGTCCATAAATACAATCTGCATAATTCAGGTGACTCAATACCAGAGATTCTGTGACAGTCAGTTTCACGTCCCAAGGAAGTAGTTCTTTAAAACAATTTATTTGCTTTAGTGAACTGAAAGCCTTTCTGGTGATAAGTGAAACATGCTAGTCAAATTTCAATACTTTGTCCTGTATCTTCCTGTGAAATTCTATATTTGTAAGTTTAGATTGGCTTCTGTCTTTGAACATCCAAATTCAATTATTTGGGTTTTGAGTGCATTGATTATTATTATTAAAGAGTTTTTTTTTGCACCAGTTTTTAATTCTAGTATATTGAACTATACAATCTAATATATAGACTGTATATTGTATGATGTATTTAAATTAATCAATTCTTCAACTGGAATTGGTAGATAATTGGCACTAAAGGCACTTGCTACCGAATAAAACTACTAGGTTTGATATATCAGACTTGGACTGCTTTCAATAATATCTCACTTCTGTCCACTAGAAATTTGTAATCAAAACGGCGTAAACAAAATGATAAAAATGTTCAAGTTACAAAGCAATTGTTTTCTGATACTATATATTGCTGTATTACGATTATTAACTTCCTTCGATTCCAAATTGAACCATATAGGTCACATGGCATCCGTAGTATGCCATCTACGATAAACGTAAATAACAGATTACGTAACATTATCCAAATACTGTAACACAAACTAAGATCTTCTGCGACTCAAATTCAAATCTGTGATCAATTTGTGTGTCCGCTAACAAAGAGGATAAATAGAATCTATTTTAGGTACACCTCTCTAAACGTAGTTGAAATGGTTTGTGGTGTACCTCACCGAATACCACCCATGATATTACATTATGTATTAATTTTAAAAAAATTTGTGATCTTTATTTTAATAGATATTTTACGAAGAAACTATTTTATAACTGAAATAAATTTGTAGAAATTACAAGTTATCAGTTGCAGTGGCGGCTCGTGGCAAATATTTTTGGGTGTTCTGCATTATAAAATTTTTAGTAAAATTCTAATCTGAGAAAAGATATTTTACTACCAAAATTTGTTAAACATTAATTAATTTTTTACTTGAATATAATTTATAATTTTTGATAAAACATATCTGTTTTTCATTACTTCGTCAGTATGTTTTTTATATTTATCCAATATGCGGAATATTTGTCTAAATTTACAAAAAGTTGGAAATTTTGAATTTTCAGTTGGAAAATTTAGGATTGCTCCCTCCTGAAAAAAGTTGGTTGGGCACGTCCCTGCCTTAAATAAATATTCTTATTGAATTGTCTCTTATATCGTTATACCGTGACTTTTGCCTTCCACTTCAATAATTAATTCAGGTTTAGGATGCTCCTGTTCTTTTATAGCTAATTTTTCTTGATAATTAAGTTTAGAAAACTTATTTTCGCATAATTTAAATATAACATTCATTTTTGAAAAAAAAAACACAAAATTGCAACTTTTGATTGCTTTTAAATTAAATTAACACTAAGTAAGTACTAGATAATTCACCAACTGCAGCTTTAAAGCACTAAAACTAGTGAAAGCAATCGTTGCATTGATAAAAACAGAATAAAATGTTGTCCTTATCTTTGAAGAGCTGCAAGAAGTGCAGCACAATTTGTCATAATTTTAACGTAGTAAATTATATGATATTATATCCGATATTATACGAAGCGTAAAGTTTTAACGTTACGAAGTGTGATTTTCGATCACAGATCTGCGTAGTCCGCCAACGATTTTATAAGCATACCTTGTCTTGCATTTATTCTTTCATATTTATTTGGCCGACTGACTAACTCAAAAGCTCTGTTCGTTTGTATAAACTAACCTGAACCGAGCAAGTTAGTGCAAAATAATACTGCACAAACTTGGATAGTGACGTCATAGAAACGTGTTCAGTTCAAGTTAGTGCAAGACAAACGAACAGATCTAAACACTCTCAGCAGATTTATTTTTTACGATAATATTTATTATTTGCCGATTTCTTTTGGTTGTTCTGCAGCTCTGCAGCACTTACAGAGCAGCCGCCACTGATCAGTTGATAATTACCAAAGCAATGATTAATGTATAGACCTACAGCCTAACGTAGAATCCAAGCCACGGCACAAAGATAAAGCTTTATTTAACATCTTAATTTATTTTTAATTTCAAAACTACATAATATATTATATATTACGTATTAGCATGACAATGAAGGTGGCAATTGATCTTTCTGACCTTTCAGCTTTAAATGGTTGTTCAAATTTAAAAGATTGGATATCTAAAAATTAAAATTGATAAAAATTGATAAAATCTCTACCTAGGTCATTCATCCTTTTGATTTAATACGTAATTGTCTACACTTCACTTCATTAAAAAGTTATATTTTGATCTTTAAATTTTAAGAAAGCATTTTCAATTATCTGAAAATTTATGAAGCATTGGAGATTTCAATATATAAACCAAATCAACAGAATACACCAGCAGGTCAGGAATCAGAAACGTGCGGTTCTATTCTAGTCCCACCGGATACATTGCTGTGATCTAAAGGGGTTCACAGACCAGCAGCTTGATTTCCAACCTAGTTGCTAATCTGTGGGCTCCTTAAAGTTTTAACGTCATCATTACATTTTCCTATAGTACTTTCAACCACTTATACTTATCTATAGGTTATTAAATATCTTTTGGGACATATTGCATTAACGTCATTTAAGAATTTATAGTTAGAAGCCATTCATAAATTACGTCAAGCAAGATTTCAGCATTTTTGACCTCTCTCTCTCTTTTCGTCACACTACCTCACATTTCTATCAACCCTCTATTTCAAAGATGCTCAAACTCATGTAAATGACAATCTACTATAAAATGACAGAATAAGGCGATCGACGGTCGGCAGTAGGTCAACGGTGGTTACGTTCATGTATATTTTTTTATTAGGTGAATAATGGTGATTTCTGGAGCTACTTTTAGCTAAAATGTGCCAAGTTAAAAAGTTGCGATCGACCTTTTAAGCACCCCTGCTACTTAACGTTACGTTACAAATCTTGACCCCCCCCCCCCCCCAATAAATGATTATTTTTATGATTTTCAGTCAAACATATAAAATGCCCTCAGGGCCAGTTGTATAAAGGAGGGTTAACTCGGGGATCAGCTGATCTTGGATCAAGAGTTAACCCAGGATCAACGTCTATTCCTTTTATTTTGTTATTCTTACTTTAATACACAAAAAAACAATGTTACCAGGGGTTATTTTAATAAATGACAAATGGATTGAGACAAACAGTATAAATCACAATAAATTTAAAAGTAAATAAAGTTGATCCTGGGTTAATCCACCGATTTCTCGGATCAGGAAATCGGTGAGTTAACCCAGGATCAACGCTTGACTCTCGCTTATACAACAGACATTTGTTTTGATCCTGGTTTAACTCTGATCCGAGGATGATCCTCTTTTATACAACTGGCCCTGAGTTTTGTCACGTTTGTTTGAACTCCCTCCCCCGTCCTGGTCACATTTCATTACGTTAGACGTTAGATAATTTCCCTACTCATTTTTTCTGTGTACTTAAATTATGAACAACCTCTTACAGAATTTAATTGAAATAGTGAACTACAATATTATTATCATTAAAACCGTTGAATTAACAGATAATTAATTAATAATAAGATGCAACTAACAGTACACAATAACCTACATAATTCACTCTGAAACTCACATTAGGTCCTTTCATAATGTACTCAATCTTAGCACTGAAAAGTGAATATAAGTAGTAGAGAAAGAAATGCTTATTTCCAAAAAATGGAGAAATATACTCAGATTCTTATTTTGACAACAATAAGCATTTAATTAAAAATTATTTTTCAATTTTGATTTTTTCCTCATTCTGGAAAAAATCTTATGGACGCCCATGCATTGTACTATATAGCTTCTATAAAATAATATGAAAATTACATTTTTCCCAATATTTTACATATAGTGCATCCTATTTATATATTTTTATTTAAATCCGCAATCTTATACTCGTGATTATCACGTGTTAAATGTGGCAGTTGTGAAATGCACAGTCGTGGTATGCATGGTCTTAACCAATTACAAACGGCGCCATATACAAAATGTTATACTTTTAACTCGAAAATTTAAATTTATATTTTCAAATTCACTTGATAAAAAGTTTATGAACTGATTTGTTTAAGTAATCAATATAAATTATATTAAAATAGTTTTCGGATGTATTGCTACTCGTTGTCTTAAATTTTCAAAAAAAAAACTAACTTGAATTTCAAAATCATTTAAAGTTTGCATTACATATAAATGGTAAAAATAAATAGTTTAATTCTGTCTACTAAAAACCAAGATCTTTTACTTTGGATTACATTATTAATAAAATATTTGCAAATTTCGCATGGTATTTAATTATTATTTTAAATAAAAAATTTGAGAAATCAAAATATAACACCTTTGATTAACTTCAGATTTTATAAATTATAACAATTTAAATCAATTATTATTTGTAATTTATAATGAAATTAAAATTATCATATGCAATATCCCGAGTGCATTTCAAATTGTCGACAATTTTTTTGAGCTCACGAATGCGTTTGTTGCTTTTGCAATTTTCCCGACTCGAAGAGGAGGGAAAATTGCCGCAAAGCAACAAACGCATAAGTAAAAAGCAAAAAAAAATTGTATACTAATTTGAAATGCACGAGAGGATATTTATTTAGACTATTTCACGAACAAAATAGGAGGTTAATATAAATAATTAATTACATTATAATTTGAGTCACTGCTAAAAACACAATTTTCTTCAAGTTTATTAAGTAGATAATACGTATTATTTAAATATTGAAGTTAATAAAAAAAATTGTCACTTATATTTGCTTTCAAATAAACTTGACAAAATAGTCGCTGTAATTCGATTGCTATTGGTTGAATGTTTCGTTGTTTTTTCATTTCATTGGTCTAATGACAGCTGAGTGAAATAGTCAACCTAATAAACATACAATTAAATTTAAATTATTTCTTAAGCTCTCTATAATTATTAATAATTAATACGGAAAGACGTAATTTTCACCAATATGCAATAAGTCAAGATTCGTACAATTCATTACTAAAGTTTATTATAAGTAGTAGTTAAGTAGATAATAGTCCGCCTAGATTATTTCACCCCCAATAAAATTTTATCCGTGCGACCTAAGCTCTCGTGACTGAGCTCATGAAGCCTGGGGGCTGTTTATGAAAACTTTAAATTTGAAACTCTAAAATTTGCTAATTTTATTTGCCAATCAACAAAACAATTAACAAGCAATTATTGCAAGTAGATTAACAAAAGTAGCTGAATCCATTATTGGTATTTTCAAATTACCAAACAATGCACTGATCGCTCTCTATAGATCTAAAATTTATAAAATTTTTACATACATTTTTAGTGATTCTAAACTACTGATGTGAATACTTATATTATTTGCAGTACTAGGAGGTCTAGCGGCTTTTGGCCGCATTGATCTCCTAATAAGTGAATGATGGTTACACTGATGACCCAATAAGCCAAGAGAACATCACAAAACTACGCAAAACGATTAAAAACTGATTATTATCAATATAGTTACAATCTAAAAGTAAATTTATTACTTACTTTACAAAATTTGTGCACGCACCTCGTATTTCTTTGCAACTACGTATCAGTTTATTTTTGATACGAACTGATTGCTTTGTACGTGATGAGTGTTATTAGAATTCATTTCTGATTTTGAACGTTCTAGAGTGGGTCAAAGTTTCTAATTTTTGATACTTTCCCGTTAACATCAGTTTTATCAGAGGCAAATTCTCTTGGTTGAAAATTCTATCAGAGGCAAATTCATTGATGCGATAGTTGAATTTTACATCTAAAATTTACCAAGTTGGTTAGCTTAAAACATGAACAATCGGTAAATTTGCCAAATGTCTTTGAAGGTGCTAGTATGATGTTACAAACAGATGATGCCTTATGGTCATACATTTTTTGATGAGTCGAGCATCAGATGCTGATTGGTTCTCATATAGATGAATTTTTTAACTATCATGCTTATTTTGAAAAATCAGAAGAAGGTTCTTATTTTGTCACATCTCGAAGAGTTTTATAATACGTTATATTTTTTTCATCATAATTTTTTGTAAACGTCATAGCAATGAAAGCTTTCCAAAACTGTAATTGAACGGTAATGGTTTAGTCACCTGACGATGCTTATGGTATAGCGAAAACTTTTGTGAATAAAATTATACATTTAGTATAATTTACATTGTGTCAACTTTTAATATTTATAGTTCCAAAAGTGTCGATACATTTTTGGTTTGTCTAAAAAATTGTGGTATGTAATATTATTGTGACATGTAGTCTAGAGTGCAATTGATTACTCTACAGATTGCTCTTTGACTGTCGTTAATTGAAAAGCTATTTGAAACTGTATGTATTAAAATACTCTTATTTTAATATCATACTTAAATTTCCATTTTAAGAACTATTCCGATCGACACTAATTAATTAGCTGTCGTCACTTTAGTTCTATATATTTTTTACTTCAAACACTTTTCATTCCATTACGATAACGTTTTCTGTTATAGACTCAGCTCCTAAATTTTACCGTGTAAATTTACCCTTACACCTGATCACTATGTCATTTGCAAAAGTTTTTAGATATGATATTAACTGATGGAGAAAAATTATCAAAGATGGGATCAAAGCCTGCAAGGTAAAAGTGGATATTATAAAACAAACGAAATTATATTTACATTTACAAAATATTGTATTAAGACGTCGGTAAATGTCGAAGCACCGCATCAGAAGACCAGGATAAGCCAATGCTACCGATGTCAATCTTTCAGTCACACTGCTCCCAGATGTCTCATGTACCCAGAGGATCCTATCTAACACCAGGTTGTTCAAAACCCAATAATGTCGATCCGGAATGCACGAATTGTGTTGGCAAGCATCCCAACAACTTTATTGGATTTAGAAAAAGCCCAAATAAAAATTTGCAAAAACATACCAATGCGAGCAATAAAACCTTGTTTCCTGTTTAAAGTCACAACCCAACAAAGATAAGCCAAAAAAGCTAAAAAAATAAGGCAAGCAAAGAAGACAAATAAACCGATCAATGCGAGAAGCAAGAAAAGTGAAGCAGGCACTGGCCAAAATTTTTCCTCCTAAGAAGGCGTTGCTAAAGTTACGAACTGATTGACTAAGTGATCAGCAACTTCAAGATTTTGAACGATAAATAAACGATAGGGTAAACACCTCGAATAAGATGACCGTGAAAAACAATATGTAAAGTCACACTTCATGATAGTTTTTAATATCTGTTCATTTCAGTGAGAGAGAGAAAGAGAGGTGAGCTAAAGTAAACGGGCTAAGGACCGGACTCTAAGCTAAAAGCCCTAAGTTCGATCCCCAACCTGGCTACAAAATTTATCTGAATTTATTATGACACTCTCCTCTCGAAAGGCAATGGCAAACGTAATCTGCCAAAATGTAGCATTTCAAATGCTTGCCAACCTCCGATAGGAGACGGCATCGGCACCCTAAGAAGAAGAAGAAGTTTATTTCAGACTTCAACCGTCCTTTTTACACCGTCGCTCTCATATTCTCGAGAAAGCACTTCCTACTAGCTGACACAAATCGAACCAGAATCGGGAATGGAACGCCAACAAGATACGCCCTTCAGGCACTTCCAAATTGTCACTCTCCGACTAAGTCTACCAAACAAAATTTTGTTTTGTATTTTATAGTGTTTTTGTATTATTTTAGAGAATCCTTCTTTGGAAAGAAATTGCTCTCCTTTTTTTTATATTTTGATTTTTACGACATTAAAAACTGCAGAATTTTCACAGATTGAAACACCTGTGGTGCATTGCTCTATTGAACTAAAAATCAAAGCACATACGGTACTTCATTTTGTTAACTAAAACATCTAGATGCTTTATTTAAAAAAAAAGAATTTGCTTTTGCATTCATTAAGAACATTTGATTAATTTGCATTCTTCTAAAATGATTACTAAGATAGATTGTTGAAAGCTATCGCCAAAATTTTTTGTCACATTAGTGAAGTGTACATTAAGGCTTCTAGTTCACTAAAAAATTTTTGATCGGCTAACGGCTATTGCTATTTAAGAATGTTACTACTACATAGAATACATAATATATATAATACATGTTATACAAAATGTTATAAAGGAAAGTAATACGCACTAACTTTGAGAAATTTTCTTTGATACGTCAAGTCGTTTTTAAATCTTAATTTTTTAATTTTATTATTTAATTAATTTTATTATTATTATTTAACTTATTAATCTTAATGTCATTTGGGTGGTTGTGCTAAAGAGTTTAGAAAAAATTTATATTACTTTCATGAGAGATCTGCAGATGACATCCCAGCTATATTGTCTGTGAACATGGCTGATACAACATTTAATTCAGTAAGTCTACTGTAAATACACATTATAAAATAGATTCAAGGACGCTACCTTGAAACACTTCAGATAAGCCAAGTTCTAAGGTTCATGAATTTTTTCATATTTGACCAAAAATACTTGTTTGTTAATAGATAATATTCTAGTTAGTAAACAGTATGGATGAGGTAAATTTTTCTTAATTTTATTTATCTAACATGCAACACTATGAAATTCTAATAAAATGTCGAAGAAAGCCTGCAACCGATCAGTATTTTTCTTTTTTTTATAGAAATAATTTGTTGTGGATAGGGTTATATTTTTACAAGATATACAGTAAAAGTCTTGATTTTTTAATAAAATGTTTTAAAAGTTTTAATTTGATATTGTAATTGATTGATATTTAATCAACCAAACGGTTTATCCAAATTAAAAGGTTTAAGTATTAGGCAATAGATATGCAATAAAATATTATTATCTCTCATCCATAATTAATTGACAGTTGGAATTCTACATATTATTGTCTTGAATTACTACGACTTCGGTTAAAAGATTTTTCTGGAAAAGAAAAACAAATTCCAAAAGTTTATTTTGCATTTAAAAACACCAAATAAAACGACATAGTAATCCAAAGCCAATATAAGTATTTTAGCAAGAAATTTTCATAATCTAAAACGGTATAATGCAAGTGGCACATGGCGATCACAAAATTGCCCGTTCGGTAACTGTCTAGCATTTACTAGTACAATTTTTCCACTTTATTTCTGTAATTATTCTGTCAAGATGATTACAAAGTTAGAAAAACGTGATATGAATATTGAATTTTGATGAGTTGATGGTTATTTCAACATTTTTGGTTATGTTTATAATAATAGGCCGTATTATGCACACGACTTAGAATTTTATAAACGTCAGTTGTTTCAACAATTTTCTCTTTAATTATAATATTAATAATTAGGAAAATTATTTATTGAAATATTAAAATAAAAACAAAGTAATTCACTTTGGCATAAATGTTGCAAAATTTAGAAAATCTAACCGTAGTTATAAAGGACAGAAAATGTATGAGTGAATTGATAAAATACCGTGTTATTATGGTCAACCAATAAACTGACATGTGGTAAGTGATAAACAAATTAAAACATTCAGAAAAACGATTCGTTAAAGTAGTTATTTAAAATTGAATAAACTATTAAATTGAAACTTGTGCCGGGGAAAATTTGGTTTAACGGTTAAGATCAGAAGATCAAAACCGAAGCATTGCAAATATCCAGTCGCATTAATGAGATATCTAGGTAACGATATTATTGTTTGTTCATTATTTTTCCTCTTTTATGAGCATAAGTCTAAAGGAAAAGTTGATTTGTAAATGTCAATTAACGCTCGTAAAAAGCACATTGCCAATTCTAGATTTGTAATCTCTTATTTCCAAAATTTTACAGTAGATGTGTTGATTTGGTCATTAACTTTATACACAAAACTGTGTTTGACATTATATGAGGTATTATAACATTATTTCGTTTTATTTTTGTATTAAAGTAGAACCCATTGTTTAATAATTAACCAGGTAAGATTTCAATAGTAATTTTTTTGTAAAAATCAACTGAGAAGACCGAGGCGAAAGAGTGGATTCTGCAATTGGAAGAACAGAAATTTCTCTCCAAAAGTTTAGTTTCGTTTAATCCCAATTGTAGAAGACAATATGTGCATTTTCATTATTATTTGTTATTAGGAGATAGGTTGGGGAGCATTAGATGAATTGGTTCCCGATAATTTCATGCCAGGTAATTTCACCTCCGGGTAATTGGATCCCCTGGTAAATTGGTCCCTGGCATTTAACGCACGGTAATTATGTACGCCCCCGGTAATTTCACCCCTGGTGGATCTCTTTTTTAATGGTCCCCTTATTAAAAAAAAAATTGTTTTCTAGCACTGACTTAAGCTCCACCGGTAGATTTCTCTTGCAACGGTCCTCTCATTAAAGAAAAATCGTTTCCTAATGCCCGCTGTACACTCTCGCCGAGTGCTCTCGGGCGAATGTTTCTCCGAGAGGTCACGTGATCGTGCGACCATCTAAATTACACACTACCAGGCACACCGAGACATGGCGAATGCACCCATCTACACTCTCGTTCTCGCCATGTCTCGCCCTGCCTCGCCGAGAGTGTACAGCGGGCGTAACAGTAATCTAATGTAAGCTTGACCTGAAAATTTCTCTTTTAACGGTTACCTCATTAAAAAGTCGTTTTTTGAAGCTAATTTAAGCTCGACCGGTGGATCTCTCTTTTAACGGTCCCCTTATTTAAAAAAAATGTTTTCTAACACTAACTTAAATTTAATACAAATTGTAATCGGGGAAATTACCGGAGACAAAATCAGTCGGAACCAAATTACCTGGAGATTAAATCATCTGCTGACCAAATTATTGGGGTTTAAATTACCAGGGGATCAAATTATTGATGGTAAAATTAACGGAGGTGAAATTACCAAGGGATCCAATTACCGGGGAGTAAAATCACATGGGGTCAAATTACCGGCTACAAAGTTGGGATTTGAAAGTAAGAAAAAAAAGTCTTTTCATATTATGATTATTAGAATTAAGACTTACAGCTTTATATAAAATCCGAACTTCGACACAGATAAAATTTTGACGCTAGTTGGATTCTCCAAGATCTTAAAAGACGCGCCCGATACACGCAATTACGTAAAAGTTTAAGGTGCGGGTGGAAACTTTGGTAGTCTGAGTTTTGAAAAAGTTTGTGTACAACTTCAGCCACGTATAAAATTGACTTATAAAATTTTTCCCAATTTGAAAACATTTTCCTTTGAAGATAGGACTGTTTTGGAAAAAGAGTTAAAAGTAAAAATTTAAATTTCATCTGTTAAAATTGCATTTATCGTTCTTTTGTTGACAAATTACAAAAGGTAATACAAATTGGTGGGTCGCTAAAATGGCTTTGTGCGGTTTCAATTTGTAAGAATACAAACAAAACTTTTTAGTAAAATATTGAAACGTAATAAAGATAAAACAACAATTAGGGTAATTGCATAAAAAAATTATTTTTTGAAATGGTCAAGTGACCAAATTGGAACACTTTGCTTGAATTTACCGTATATTAAAATAACAAACTGCAAAATTTTGAATCTTAAGAATTAATAGTAATTTGCAGGTACCCGACTGGCAGGCACTATTTTAATCATGGTGTGTTTGTTTAAATGCTTGGGAAAATGTTAAAACTTAATATCTCAAAAAGAATATATATGCCGGGTATATATTGAAGTGATCTCAGCGAGATACCTCTCAAAAGTGCGCCGGCAGCTCGCAAAATGGGAACACTCAAAAAAAATATTTCCCAGCATATGTGGTTTCAAGATGAAAATGAAATTATCGAGTCGAAATCAATAAAAATTTAAGAAAATTTAATTTATTCAAAATTAACAATAAAATTTCTATCAAAAAGACTCCTTTGAACTCACAATTTTGAGCTTTTGAAAGTATAGTGTATTTGGTGTTAGCAAATACGAATGCGCTACTACAATTATTGAAAATTAAACAATCGAGAATAGCAAAATAACGCATTCGTGCCCACTACGGTGTATTCATGTAACACAAAAAGTTTATAATATAACAAATTTATTGTAAATCAAAATCAAATAAACTTTACCAGAAGATTAGTCCAAAAAAAATTGTTTATCAAATATGTGAACTTTAAAGAAATTGTTATTCGGCGCCACGAAACTTTAAAATACACTTAACGCGAAAAATTTATCAAATGTTAAATAATTTTACTTGAGCTTAAATACCTTGTAAAATCCATACAAGTGGAACTCCTCGTTCGATATGCAGGAATGTCGAACCATTGACCAAAAATGCACAATCAATTCTTCCTCCAATGTACTCTTGGAACCAGAATCACTCATAATCCAAAAATTACAAATCAAAAAAAAAATCGCCGCTCAAACTCGGGACAAACTTTTCAAAATTCCAAATTGTTGACCAAAGAACTCTTGACCAAAAAAAAACGCCAATCCAAACTTCATAAAATTCTGGTCTTCATAAGACCAAGGCGATCTCACTGATCAAAACACTCAAAAACAACGCCTTTTTCGGCGGCCAAAACTAACTCAAAAAATACGACCAAATCTCAACTCTCTCTCTCACGACCGTTGGTCGATTGCCTCCCCGTAAATTCTCTCCTCCTATCGTAAATTTTTGACAACCTTTTTGAACCTGCGTTGCACGAACAATTTTATCATTTGCTCACTTTTAAACTTTTAATAGTTCACAATCCAAAAACAATTCAAATTTCAAAATTTTTAAATAAAAATAAAGTTTTCTTTGTTTGTGTTAAAAGTTACAAATCTTTCCTTTTTAGGTGTCTCTTTGATAAATCGTAAAATAACATAAAAATGAAGGAAAAACAAAGTTATCAATTTCGACTTAACTCTGCTAAAAACAATGACTTTTTTAAAGTCGTTTCACGACAATATGCAATCGTTAGGTCTATCTAACTCGGCTCGAGCTAGTTAGTCGTTTCATCATAAAATTGAATGTTAGCTTACCTTACCTTAGCTCGAACTGAGCGCAGTTCGACCTTGATTCAACTAATCAGGTTAACTGATTGATTTGGAACACCGTTTTCAGTTTGAACTAACTAAATGCGTGTATACGCAGATAAGGTAAACTAATCCGACTTATCTCAGATCGATCTAACCATTAGCATAAAAGGGGTAATGTAAACTGGGTCAAAAAACTACCTGAAAGTGGTAAACTGGGCCAAAAGCAAATTTTACTAAAATTTGAAAATGGTAAACTGGGCCAAAAGCAGAATTTTTTAGGTAACCGCGGAATTGAAATTAAAAATCAATTTTTTTTAATTTTTATAAAAACCACCATGGTACGAGGAGGATCCATGCGAAAAAGTATTAACCATACGTTAACATTGTGAACGATGAGTCCTCCGTACGACTAAGTGAGAAAATTGTTATCAGCCGGACTCTTTTGTCTGACCGCACACGTACCGACCATACAATGCACCTTTGGCCCAGTTTACTATTTTCAAAATTTCAGTAAAATTTGCTTTTGGCCCAGTTTGCAATTTTCAAAATTTTAGTAAAAATTGCTTTTGGCCCACTTTACCATTGGCCCAGTGTACATTCACCCTCATAAAGGCAAGTAATTAGATGCGGCAGTGAAACACTTGCTTTGAAAGAAAATTCAGACGATCGAATCCCACCCGAGACCAAAAAATTTATCTGTCCTACTATACATAGTTATAGTGACAAATGCAGGTTGTATGGATCGGAAGGTTAAGTTTGCGGAACATTTCCTACAGCTAAAGGAACATATTGCACGACTCTGGAAAAAGCGCGGCTGGCATCCGCCTAAATAGTCTCTGCTTAGCCAAAAGGTTGGTTTAGCTAAAATAAACAGTGTTTGAACAAAAGATCGATACTGATAGTAGCAGTTCTGTGGGGCTTACGTAGCCTATCGACCCGTTAGTACAAATACAAATCATTAGTTCGACCTAGCGACTTCATGTACTCGTATATCGGTAATTCATAAGTTTTTCTGTGCCAATTTTTTTTTTATTTTAATGATATTAAAAATTATATATCTATTGGAGTGTATTAATTTTAATGAAAATTTTTCTAGTATTCTAGAATTTATTGATTACCATACAGAATTGGTTGATTTAATCGTATCCTTTTAATTCATGATCTGTTTTATGTACGATTATTTTTTTTAAATATCATTTATTGTCTGAGTGATTGTGTAAGTATTTCAGATAATTCTTATCCAAGTATTAAGTTCTTATTCTTTTTAAACTAATTTGTGGAATGACTTGTTTACATTTTTAAATAGATATATCTATTATTATAAAATTGCAAATAAAAATTGGCGATTATATTCTATTTAAAATACATTATTACCTCTTTGGTTTATCTGTTCAAAATTTTCTAAAATCAAAGAATAAATTTTTCTTTGGAAAATATCTTTATTATTATGACCAGAAAATTATTATCTTCATAATTTAAAACAAAATGCAACTTGAACTTTTTAACAATTAACTTTTCTTAATTATTAATGATTAAGTCAAAATAATTAAGAAGATAATCTCAATTCTTTAAATAATTAATTGACTTAAATACATTATTAATTACTTAAATAATTAATGCAAGGATATTACTTTAACCTAAATGATAACTTTATTGCAACTTTTTTCGGCATTCTCTAGTCTACAGTTTTATCGTTGATTTAAGAAAGAAGAATCAACGGTTTTATACAGTGAGTTCGTCACTTCAAGTATAAAACAAAATACAGAAAACTCTAGAACATTTTGTCTCGATTTTATTGAATAAAACCATACTAATTTATATCAAATTCAATTTTCCAGCATCATTTGTTTTCAAGTAATGAAGTCATCAAGTCATACTTTTCTTCGCAAAGGCACATTTTTTCAAGTACAAAAACATCAAAGTTTGACATGTCCGAAGATTTTCTATAAAAGCTCTTTTAAAAAATTTTTATATTATCAATTTAAGAGCTCCCTATTTAATTATTATTGTAATAAAATGTCAATTGTTACCAAACGACCATTTGATAATTAAATAATTAAAAGCATAATAATAAGTTTATCAATATAATATTGAATGGGATAAGAAATAATAACATCTAATTATTAATTTTTACGTTTATTTAAAATCAATTAATCGTCAACTTTTTATTAATTATTTATTTTCATAAATAATGTAATTAATTTATTTACATTTATCTTATTATTACACTATCCGTTTTGTATTTTAATAATATTTATGTGATTTCGTAGGTACTATTTACATGCGCGGATTACGAAAATTGATAGCTCAGTTGTTTGCATGCAGGTTTTTCACAAAATGCAGATAAGTGAAAGTATAACATTTATTTATAACATGGAGTGGTTTAACTTGAATTTAACATAGTTGACCGAATGTTAATCAAAATATTTAAAATGCCGTAGAGAATGCAATCAGTAATTGAACAGTGGCGTGACAATATAATATTTAGTGGTGTGATAAATATTGGACTCCTCTCCTGCACCTCAATAATAATATTAAAAATAATATATATGCGAACTGCTACATGAACCTTTATTTCATATTATTTATTATTCAAAGCTATTTATTTGTGATCGTAATTTTGAATTAGGAATTTTTAATTAATTTTATCCAATACCTGCAAGTAAAATAAGTTTTACATTGCTATTTCCAAGCAACCAAAGTGGGTTTTTATTCACTAGTGAGCGAAAATTTACTTTCGCTAACTAAAAATTTAAGTTTATGGAATTTATTTAAAGAGATTGAACATCTAAATTATTAACACCAACATTTCCATGAAAATTAATGGCACCTGATGATAATTTTGATGTAAAATCACAGAATTTTATTAAAACTCAACAAAAAGTTTAGTGTGTCAAATTGATTACTGTCACAAAATTATATTCATTAGTCATTTCAAATTTTTGATTTAGAAATTTTCATTTTACTTGCAGGTTTTAGATAAAATGTTGTATGCCACTCTTGAGTAAAGATATTTTTATCCACTTACGGAAGATAGCATACTCGGCGTTGCCTCGTATGCTAAACTAAGTAAACTATCCGTTTGTGGATAAAATGTATCTTTACTCACTCGTCCCATAAATTACTATTTATGTATTAGAGATATTTAAGTAAAGGCCGGTATTTCCATCTCTGAATAAAGTACCTATAATAACTATTTGGCAAATAACTTTATTGGAAGGTTTTATTTGTCGAATAGCACATGGTCGTCTTTCGTTCACTTTTTATTTTCTGAATTCATACTTGACGAATAACTAGTTTTCTTTGTGAACAAACCACTAACTTACGATTATGACATAAAGGCACATAATTATTATGATTTTAAGATGGCTACAGTACAGAAACGAAATGGCGGTAAAAAACTTTTTGTATGTTTTGTGTGAGTATTTTTGTGTGATACTTTTGTGATTTACAATGTCGAATAATAAAGACAAACGTGTAAGAGCATCTAATTTTTCTGTTCGTGAAACAGATTTGTTAATTGATGAAGTTTTCAAACACAATCATATTATTGAAAATAAAAAGACAGATGCGGTTTCTTGGAAATTAAAAGATGATAAATGGAATAAAATTAGGGACGAGTTCAATTCGCACGACATTGCAAAAAAAAAACCTCAAAAAAAAGGAAATAAACAACAAATTAGAAATTTTTAAAACTGGCGGTGGGGTGGCTAATATTATTGCATTAACCTCTTATGAAGAAAATTTGGCACAAGTTTTAAAGTTGCCAATCGATGGTCTACCTCGACGAAATGACTATGATTTCAATGTGCCTGGTTCATCTCAAAATTTTCCGATTGTTGAAAATCTACTAGAGCAGGCACTAAAGAAAGATTATGTTACTTGTAAGTAATCATAACAGAAGTTTAAAACTACGTGATTTTTAACATTTTTGTAGCAGTGCATGACACCATTAGTATGAAGATTGATTCTAATATTCCAATTATTATTGAAGGTGAACTACAAGGGGAGGCACCAAATGGCATCAACGATGATGTAACGGAGAACCCCATAATTGTAAAGGTGAGCATTGAACATAATAAATGATTACTATTTTTTTATTTACTTAAAACCTAATATTGATCAATTGCACTATCAGTGATTTTACTACTTGTATGGTTTATTTATAATTTTTTTAGAATAAAACGTGGTCACAGTGGACTCCTCAACAATTAAGGCAAAGAAAAAGCACTGTTACTACAAAAAAAAATAAACAATCTAATAAAGAAGTGCTTTAACAAAAATTACGAAGCAATTGCGGAAAGCAGAGAAGAGTTGGTGGGAGCTTCTATTAAAAGTTTCCAGGTAGGAGAGTGAAAGATTGGAGATAAAGAATTTAAAGAAGGAAGATGAGAGAAGACAGGAATAACATGCAGCAGTAATGAAAAACGTACTGTTGCAAAACAAAAATCTACAAAAGGAGAGAGGAGAAACATCGAAGAAGAATGGAAAACTTTATTTAATTTACAATTATTATTTTTTCGCTTTAATTATTAAAATAAATATTAAAAGTAATCACAACAAACTTTTAAAATATTTAATAATCTCCCTGCGTATCATATCATTATGCATTCTGTTGTCAGTAGTGATATCTGCATTATCTTCTTCTTCATCTACAACGTTATGATTCAGTTCATTGGTATTTTAGACCTAATTCCAAGTGACAATGAGTAGTGGTTGCAATACCAGACCAAAATTTAAATACCGGTATTCGGTATTTATTTACATGTAATACCGGTATTAGAACAAAAAAATTGTTTTTTGAGAAAACTAGAAACAAAATAAATTGCAGTACAAAATTAACACTTTATTATTTTAAATTTTTAAAATACGATCGCAAAAAACACAAAGCATCAATTGTTTCGTTATTTAGTCGCGATCGCACTTTAGTACAAAAATTTCCTGCTCTTGCAGAAAATGCTTTTTCCGATTCTACACTGGTGGGTGGAATTGTTGGAAAGTAACCATACACTATTTCCAAGTACTTCCCTCTAAGTCCTTTGTTCCTTTTCATATAATCTCATCTCTCTTTTAAATGAGCATTTTTATATCTCTTTGTGTCACAATTTCTTTGTGAACTGCCGTTTTTTTGTTTATTGCAGACTGCAATTTTTCTTCCATTGATTGTTCATCATTAACATCTTCTTTTTCACTTTTTTATTATTAAAAGCTTTTATTTAACTTGGGAAGACCGTTGTCCGTCGTCCGTCGTTCGTGTATGGGTGGATCACTTTGAGGCCATTTTTAAGCAACTTCCCGACATCCTAGAGATCTGAAATTTGGTACACAGCTTTCACTTGCCGAACATTTTCATCTTTTAATTTTGTTTTTTTGAAAATCTAAAAAATAAGCAAAAAATCGAGAAAAACTGAAAACCATTAAGCGCATGCGTCGATGCGCATTGGACAATTTTATCATACAGAGTGGAAAGTAACATAGAATTCCAAATCTCATTTTTAAGGACAGCATTCAGGGTAAAGTTTTTCGTCACAAGAATTTATATAGGGTGAAGTATCAAACATCTAAAACACATAAATAGAGAATTCTGATAATATGAACCTACATTAGTTTAAATACAGATGCTGTATTTGAAAATATATGACTAAAACATTAGAAAATAAAAAAATTAAATAAAAAATTAAAAATTTTTAAAAAAAACCTTTTATTTAAAATTACAAAAGTGCACTAAAAAGTAGAAAATAATTTTAATAGAAGCAAACAAAGCTTCGTGAAAACATCAATATAAAAGCGTGGGGCTGTTTATAGGTGGATAAGCAGGCTAACTATTGGTGTACAAAATTCATAACTCCACGCTTTTATATTGATGTTTTCACGAAGCTTTGTTTGCTTTTATTAAAATTATTTTCTACTTTTTAGTGTACTTTTGTAATTTTAAATAAAAGATTTTTTTTAAATTTTTTTCAATTTCGTTTACGTTACCACTTGCAACATCTAGGTCCTCAGATTCAAGCAATTCAATCTCACCATCAAGTCTCTCGACCATGGAGAAAATTAATTTTGCCATATAAGCTTTGGTTAGTCGTGAATTCTCTCTTATAATTTTCTCACTGTACTCTTTTGGTATGCAGGTATCTTAAAATTAATTCTAAATCTATTTCCCTTTCCTAGAACTAGAATAGAATTTCCTAAAACTAGAATTGGTGGGGGGGGGAAGAATTCCACATTCTAGTTTTCAAATAACGTGGTATTTCAATAAATAAATCAATTGCCTTTAGCGCCTTTACATGAAGAAGTGTTAAAAGATTTCGGCATGTTAGCAATTATTTAAATTTTTGTAACGTCCTGGAAATAAATAGCATAAAACACAAAAATTGTACTTAAGTACTGGATATTGCTCTTAAAGTAACTAGTAACTACTACTTATTTAATATTAATCAATCACCAACATCAAAATTATTTTAAATTAAAAAAAATTTTTAAATATTTAAAATTTTGAAATACCGGTATTTTTGAATACGTAATACCGGTATTTCGGTATCGCAAAATAGCCCAAAAATACCGGTTTTTGGTATACCGGTATTGCAATCACTAGTTGTGAGGTTATTTAATGGAGGTAAAATATATTGACGTACAGGATATCCACTATCGCCTAATAACTGCTTTGGAAATCATCAGATATCGTTCATTCTCATCAAGTGCTTTCTCCATGTATCGCGGTAGTTTTTTATTTTATAGTTTAAATTGAAGATGCTAAAGCGTTTCAAATATCCGTGTTTCTCACCGTGTTTCTCCTCGAGTGCAGCCCATGAAAGATCTTATAAACCTCATCTCCGCGTGTTGAAATCTAAAACCTTTTTTTTCAAAATTAAATTCAATAGGAGGATTATAAACTGCTATGTGTTCGCCCATCCAATTCAAACGACCTTATCTCGGGACCTTCTGTTTTTCAAAAATTATGTCGCAACTTAATAAATTCCTTTGTGAAAAAATCTTTTTTTTCCAATTAATCAAAACGCTAAAAGAAATATAATACACTTTCTCGTACTAATTTTTCGTACTAATTATATAAATTTCGGACTTAGCCATAAGTAGCCATTATCTCTATGTGCTAGCTAGCTTATTAATAAATGGGGGAGGCAAGTTTCCATGCAATAAATACGCCACTGACTGAAAGAATTTACCTTCTACTTTTCCATTTATGTAGTAAAGGAAAGTATTGTAATCGAATCAAAAACCAACTTCCAAAAAACAAGATTTCCTTCATCTCAAAATATTCATTTATAAAAAATGACAATTATTGTATAGCATTCTAAATGGGTTGGTGTAAACCCCACAAATTCGGCAAGTACCGAAAAAAACTCCACTCCAAGCAAAAAGGTCGACGGTAATCTTAGATGAAAACTCCGCAAATGTATTAGTGGAGTCTACATACTAAAGATTAGAGGATTTTTATATGGGGTGCAGCATAAATTATTTTTAATGTAAAGAATTTTTATTAGTATCCTATGGGGTGCAATAGTCTTAGTAATAAGCTCAACCCGTGGATATTTCTTCAATGATTTACTAATAAAAAATAAATTGTTTCCCAACATTAACCTAAGCTTGACCGGCGAATTTCTTTTTTAATGGTCCCCCCTCATTAAAAAAAATGTTTCCTTAACACTAACCTAAGCTCAACCCGTGGATATTTCTTCAATGATTTTTATTCTTAAATAGTAGGTATATTAAAATTAAAAATTTTATTTAATTTAAAAAATATTAATAATTAACAAAACACGCCATAAGCGTCCACAGGACTTATTTCGATGGGGGTGAGGATCAATTTCATATTGAAATTATTAATTTTTTAGTCATATCTTTTCAAATACAGTTTCTCTAATTATGTGTGTTAGATGTTTGATTCTTCACCCTGTATAAATCATTACAACGAAAAACTTCACCCTGAATGCGGTCCTTAAAAATATGATTTAGAAATTTGTTACTTTCCACCCTGTATGGTAAAATTGTTACTACTTAGTACTTAAGGAATTACCATACCATAATCTCCTGCTTACAACGTAAGTAGGTGACCTATTGTTAAATAATGGTTGCGAGTGGAGTTTTCAAGTTGGATTAAAAAATAAAATAGCAAAAAACAAACTGCAGGTAGTTTGGAGTGGAGCTTACATTACCCCAATATATTGTTGCTATTTACCTTTAGTTTTTCAGATGAAAAAGTCATGTGATGTGTTACAGCAGATTTTTAATTAAAAAAAATTGTGTTTATCTAAAAAATTTGTTGTGCTAGGTCCTTCAAATTCATGATGCAGATAGCTGGTGATTACAATCATCTAGTAATTGTAAAATTTTGTTATCGCCACAAAAACATTGATGTTGTTAAGCCGTCGATTTTTATAAGCAGTTTTTGTTTACTCTCTAAATACCTACTTACCCACTACCTACTTGTCAACATTTAAAAAGAAATCACATGATTTAACTCAATTAACGTAATTCAACGTTGTTTATTTTTATTTATAGCGAATATATGATAGGCTGTACACTTTTATCTATAACAATATATATTATTATTATATATTTATTATTTATTTATTATATATATTATATATATGTATTCCGTAATTTAAGTAATATCCTATTATATTATGTTTGTATATTTTTGATACACTATTAACACAAATAATAAGATTATGAAATTAAAAAACAAATAGTTAAAAGAATAATGATACTATTTGATAAGGTAATACTAATATAAATTCATTAAAAAATATTCCTAAATCAAATGTATTTTAATATAATTTTTGCAACTTAATTTTTTATCAAAATGAATGAATTCAATTATAAGTTAAGGCCCGGTATTTCAGTGGGCAGTTAAGCTTTCGCTTAAGCTAATCTCAAGTTTAACTCAGTTCAACCAATCAACATGGTTAAATGCGGGATGTTGATTGGCTGAACTGAGTTAAACTTGAGATTAGCTTAAGCGAAAGCTTAAAGGGTGGTTCACACTACATGATTTATCATATGACTTAGTCATAAGAAAAGTCGTGGCTAAAATCATACCATCACAACAGCCAATCATAAATGCCATAACTTCTATAATATCAAAAATCATATAGTGTGAACGTAAAAAAATCCCTCATATGAGAAGTCATGTGACAAGTCATATGATAAATCATGTAGTGTGAACTACCCTTTACTGTCTACTGAAATACCGGGCCTAAGAGGGGCACTTTTTTCAGGGCGCTTTTAATTTAATCAACAGATAGCGTCTACTTAAATATTTTTATAAAATAAGAGGAGGCTTTTGTATTTAAAATATAGCAAATTCGTTGAGATAATACTATTCTATAAACAATATTCTTGATCTTAAGCTATTTTAAGTTCGTATTGAGTATGTCAGAACACACTCACTTAAAAAAGAAGATAATTAAACTTTAATTGTGAATTGTGTTTTTATAAATAAATATTACGAACTCAAAATAGCTTAAGAGGGGCATTTTTTTCAGGGCCCTTTTAATTTAGTCAACAGATGGCGCCTACTTAAATATTTTTATAAAATAAGAGGAATTTGCTATATTTAAAATATAGCAAATTCGTTGAGATAATACTATTCTATAAACAATATTTTTGATCTTAAGCTATTTTGAGTTCATATTGAGTATGTCAAAACACACTCACTTACAAAAAAAGATAATTAAACTTTAATTATGAATTGTGTTTTTATAAATAAATATTACGAACTCAAAATAGCTTAAGATCAAAAATATTGTTTATAGAATAGTATTATCTCAACGAATTTGCTATATTTTAAATATAGCAAATTCCTCTTATTTTATAAAAATATTTAAGTAGGCGCCATCTGTTGATTAAATTAAAAGATCCCTGAAAAAAATGCCCCTCTTAATAAATTACTTTAATTTTGTCTTGGACCACTTGAGGCTAATTTTTCTGTTTTTATTTTCGCAAGTCTTTCGCCAGAGTCAGCTGTGATCTAGGGCCGGATTTACCAGTAGCCACAACAGGCGCTAGCCTGCGGCGTCAAGATATAAAAGGCGCAAGCCGCCAGGCATTTCCGCGTTTATGTTCAACAATCATAAAATATATCATTAAGAGCAATATCCAGTGCTCAAGTACAATTTTTGTTTTTTATTAGAAAAGAAAGAAAAAATTGCAAATTGCGAATATGGTTGAAAAAAAAATTTAATGTTCACTTCCGGTTGAGTTTGAAGTTTAAAAAATAAAACTCGGCAGTTTTCGATAGTAAATTTCGAGTTGAATAAAAAACTATATAAACTCCTATTTTGTATCTAGTAAGATATAAAAATTATTTACTGTTACTACTATTGGTGAACACACTGTATACCCACAAACTTAAATCTAAAGGTGAATTTAAAAAAATCACTTCATAAAATATACAGTTTGTGACTTTTAAAACTTAACATTTCACAGAACAAAATAAAACCTCAATTTTTCGTGAGATTAAGACGGAAGAATGGCATTTTGATAAATTTCCAAAATAATGCTTGTGGTTGATAAATATGCACATCATGATGGTGCATAGATTTCAGACTAATTATTCTTCACTTAGCTTAGGATGGAAAAAATGAAAACACAATTTCCAAAAGTTGTTAATAAGTGTGAAAATATCGGATGTGGTTGTTCGGCCTCACTAGGTGAGAGATGTGGCAATCACATGACTTTACCATATATTAATTTTATGGTATCATAACATCACATAATATTATGTCTTTCATACTAATTCTATACAGTTTACAAAAAAGTAGGTAATGTTTTTAGACTTATGGTTGCCCCTATGAATCGCCGCCCACGTGCAATATGCAGTGTATCCAAAACTCCTGCTTTTGGCCACGCCTATGATTTGGCGCCCATGTGAGGCTTTCACAGTGTACCCATGATGATAAAAAATAAAACAATTTTTCAAGAAGCCAGTAACATCTCGTTAATCATGCTCTTCACCCCTTTACTCCCACTCTCAAGTTTCGGTGGATCAACTTCAACCAAAATCTAATCACCTCAAGTAAGTCTCAATATGAAAATTGGTTGAGAAATTCTATAAAACTTTAGATAATATGAGTTAGTAATATTTTATTTTATATTTTTATATGTATTTCAATACAAAATACTTGATACAATTAAAAAAATTAAAATTATTAAAGTACATTAATTTTTTATTGAATAAAATATTATATACATTTTATACTATGAAAAATACAAAATGAAATTAAGCACTATAACTTAAAAAATTACCAAAAACTTAATCTGATTCACTGCCGCTAGACTCAAAATCGCCAACATTAATCGAGAATTTATATTCCTGATCACAACCCAAATATGCATCACTCATAAAATATAAAGTATAATTATGAACTCCAGGACTAGGAGCAACAAAATCTAATTTGATACGAGCTTTTTGTTGAAGTGTAAGTCTCTTGATAGATAATAAAGAATTACTCTTTGGATCACCAATTACTACCCACCAACCTTCTTCACGTTTCTAAAAATTAAAAATTATTATTAATAATACAAGAAAACACAGCACACAAATAAATTTACCTGTGGGAAGAAGGGTGAAATAACAGGTCCATTGACTTCATCCTCACGTTCCAGTTGAACAGCAACATTAACAGAAGAGCCTGAATGAATAGTATCTTCATCCAACACTTCATAATTTAATTCTATATTAGGATAGCGATTACAAAAACGTGCTACATCTGCCATTTGAATATCAGTAAGTTGTAACAATTTGGAACGATCTTCATCTTCTAACTCCATTATATCAAAAACTGTTTCAACGCCCTATAAAACAAAGCGAACAATTCGAATAATAACATTAAAAAATAATTTATTTACACTTATTGTTACCTTATCTGTGCATCTTTTAATAATTTCGTTATTAAAATGAGGCAATTGTTTCAAATAACAATCTTTACCCCACATAGCTTGAGTAACCATTTGTGCCAACTCCATAGCAGCCACAGCAGGCGATAACCATCCATTGGAACTTAACACATCAACGCATGCTTGAATTAATCGAATGGCTTTACTCAACACAACTTCCGTATCTCCTTGAAGTTCTGCACCTAACTGGATACGACATAAATGTGCTTGTAACAAAAGATTAGTTTTAACATGAGGATCATTAAATTTGGGTTGGCCTCCATTCGCCCCAGTTAATTTATTTGGTAAACGTTGTGCAAGACTTCTTAACAAATTATCTTCGTGATGTCTAACTGGAATATCTTCATACTCGGCCGCAGAAGAAATAATTTCAAGCAATCCACGTATTTTAGTTTTACTATTTAGAGATAAACTAAATAATTCTAAAAAGAAAAACAATCATTAAAATCAGAATCAGGCTTAAATAATTTAGGAGCAACTGGAATTCTAAGTAATGCCTTTATGGCACTCAGAATACTTCAAACATGTAGATGTAAAACCTAGTAAATGGAGTTGAAAATTAGATACAATTTGGATTATATAAAAAGTAAAAATATCTAAAACCTGCCCATATATTAGTGATATTAACCCGACTTACTAGGTTTTACAATTGTACATTGTTGCAGTTAAAATTACTACCTATTATAAAATAAGTTATAACTTACCGATAGTTGCATAATTAATGTAATAATATGCAGCAATCATGCCCAAATTTAACGGTAAACAATCCATTTCTTCTTCTACACTAATACATTTAGACTGTTCTAAATCGGATAACGTGTTTTCTACAAGTTCAGATAAATGATCTGACAAGTGCCTATGAGTTACACCTTGTAAATTGTAGTAATTTGGATTTTGTGTCAATCTTCTATATAAAAATGTCCATGTTAAATAATCAACTGCTTCTTGTTTATTTTCGATTGTTTTGGTAACAATTTCTGCATTGAAGTGATCATGAAGTCTGTGATCTAAATGGCTCTGTAATAGTAAAAAAAAAAGGTTATTAACAATTTTTTCATCATATTTCAAAGAAATTTTTATTTCCAGAATTCGACTTGTCATAATAAAATTGCCAAGTGATCATCCAAACTGTTTTTTTCTGATATTCAGAAATATAAGTAGAGTAAAATTAGATAGAGAAAAGTGGGTGTAGCCAAATTTATGCACAGTGACGTGACGAGAGAACGTGCCAGTGCCGTCGTATAAACAGACCAGACAAATTTTCGTAACTTCACATTAGTTCCGCCCACTTTCTTCTATTTAACTTTACTTTAAGGTATCTTTTAGTAAAAAAATGTTGAGAAGTTTTATAAGAATTTAAAAATTTAATACATACCTCAACAGGAAGTGAATCATTTAAAAACTTCTTGAAAAAGTCTTTTTTTGAACTCTGACACATGAGCACACATTTTGAATCTGAATCTTCTGATTCTGGTCTGTTTGCCCTTCCTACCATTTGTAAAACATCGGTTATTGGATAATCTTCATATGCATGAACTTTTCCATTATAGAACTGAGTATCCATAATAACAACAAGATGTGCAGATATGTTGACAGCCCAACAAAGGTCTCTGGTTACGACAGCAATTTGAACTGCACCTGAATCAAATAACTGTTCCACCAATCTATGATCACTTGCAGTTAAACCTTCGTGCATATAAGCCACACCTTGAGACAATGTCTCTTTTAATGTTTTATCTGACATACGATCCAAAAATGGCTTAATATCCTCCTCTTCGGCATGGAAAAATCTTTGTGGTTGTTTATCACCTGAGGTATAAGTAAGTATATCGATGGCGGTGATTCTTGCTTGTTTCCTTGTTGGAACAAAAATAATAACCGGCTTATGTGCACTATGCCTAATTATAGCATTGTAAACTGGCTTCGACATAGCTATTAAACGTGAAGCATTGTGACTAATATTGAAGCCTTGAACATGTAATTCCAACGGTATGGGACGCACACTGGGATGAAAATTAAAGGTTGCATTTGTATTACAGCCCAGCCATTGTGCCACATCTTTGTAATCTGCTAAAGAAGCAGATAACACGACAATACGAATTGGTCTTTCAATTTGTGAAGAGATGTAACGCATCCGAGAACAAACAACTTCAATAACCGGCCCATCTTCGCCTCCAATGAGATGAAGTTCATCAATTATAAACAAGTGAACGTTTTGAACATTCTTCCTCTGTTTCCATCTTCTAGATAATATGTCCCACTTTTCAGCTGTAGATATTACAACTTGCCCTTTGGCCAACAATTTTAAGTCGGTTCCCGTCTCTCCAGTTAAAAGAACAACCTTCTTCCCGAGCAATTGACCAAATTTATTGTGCCAATCTGCAAATACCAGTTCAGCCAGGGCATCTCTAGGCACCAAGTAAATACAACGTCCTTCTGGATTTTGTTGGAATAAACGTAACACAGCAAACTCGGCTATAGTGGTCTTTCCAGATCCAGTAGGAGCTCCAATAAAAACGTTTTCGTCACTGTTGTAAACAGCATTAAATACCTGAGTTTGAATTGGATTAAATTGTGGAAACTTATATAGAGACTCGAATTTGGAATTTCTTAAAGCCGTTACAGGCAAAGGTTGCAAATCAAGCAATTCTGTGGGTGGAAAGTTTTTCTCAGGTAAAATTAAATGCCTAAAAGAAACTGGCAACTGTGTTTCAGAGCCAATCCAGCGATCGGAAACAATACGAAGAAAGTAATGGGGAGGTAAAGGTTCAAAAACAGGAACAAAGAATTTGATGAGATGATCATCTTGAGCAAATTTTGACTTCAGCAAAAAGTACTCGTGGTGTAGTATCGTTTCTGAATCAACATCTTCAACTAAAATCCAAAACGCTTCCGAAGATCCGTGCAGTTTCTCGTCCCATTGAAAATCTGGAGTTATAGTTAACTCAACTCTAAGGGTGGACCTGGTAATCGGTTGTATATGAGTTGACAAATCTAATTTGGGAAACTGGTGTACGTATTTATGTATAGTTTTACCCAATCTGGGCACACGAATTAATTCACCAATTTCATTAGGTTTGAGATCATATAAACGTTCCCAAGGAAAATTCTTTTTCTCAATCTTCTTCACAATTTCTTCTGGCATTTTTCTAAACTGTCTTAAAGGAGACATGGATTGCCACATACGTCTGTCTATCATTTTGCACAGAGATAAAGTTTTATCGGCCAATTGAGCCCAACCACGGTACAAAACAATCTCAAAGATAGCTCTCATTAATCGTGACGCCGATTGTTGAATAAAAATCATATCAGACATCAATGCAAAGCCTTCTAATTTTAATTGCGAAATGTAGGCTTGTAAAAGAACGTTCACTTTTGCACTTGGCTCTTCTATGCTCTCCTTAATAGGAATGGGTACACGTTCCATTAACTTTTGTAGTTCCATTTTTTCTTCAGCACGAACAGCGATATGTCTAAATTCACCAGATAACGAAAATACTCTGAAGAGTTCGATTTCACTCAAAGTATATTTAAGAAGTTGATTATATGTCGACATAGTTTCATGGGTACAATAATAATGCGAGGCAATCCGGCCCAATTCGATGACTTGAAAGTTCCCACTCTTCCTATCGTATTTAATTAAACCACTTCTATCCAATAACGAAGCTGCAGTGTGAATCAAATCAGCAAGGTGTTGCTCAAACACGTCATTTTGTTCCGTTTTTTCATAAGATAATGCATACAATGACGGTTGCTTTTTCATTCGAATACATAAATATGTATATTGTAACCACGCAACAGCATCCTTTAAATTTTGTATTGTACCCAAAACAATTTCGGCATTTAACATATCGGGTAATTTAGCAACCATCTGAGACTCGATTGGTAATTGATGATTTAATAATGAAAGGTAGTATTGTAATTCACTGTGATTTGTGATTAAAATACCTTCACCTTTAGTATCATATTGAGGTCTACCGGCACGACCCAGCATTTGCAAAACATCCAATGCACTCAATTCCACCCAACGACCTTTTTCTGGATTGTATATTTGTGTGCCTTTAATAATTACAGTATGTGCAGGTAAATTTACACCCCAAGCCAGAGTAGCAGTTGAAACTAAAACTTGGATGTGGCGATCGGCAAATAAATCTTCCACCAGTGTCCTGTCAAGACGAGTCATTCCTGCGTGATGTATTGCAAAACCATAAGGTAACAATTCTTTTAATTCTTGATTTTTAACCTGATTTGATTCCGTCCGTAAAACTTCCATCGAAGCTGAACCTTCTCTTAAAAATTGACCCAGTGTGTCCTTTTCCAAACACATGTCTCGTATTGCTCTAGCAGTTTTTCCAGTTTCTTTTCTGGAATGGACAAAAATGAGTACAGGATTTCGTCCTGCATGTTCCATGGTCTTTTCATAAACAATTTCATTCATAACTTGGTATCGTTTCGTAGCCTTCTTTTCTGTAATTCCAATATATTGTTGTTCCAACGCAACAGGTCGGAAGCTGTTATCGAAATAGTACATGCCCGTACTTTGAACTTTCAAAAACTTGGCAACATCTTCATAATTAGGTAATGTAGCAGACAAACCAACTAATCGAACATCTTCCCTAGTCGACTCGATAGTTCGAAACGTTCTTGCAACCAAAGCTTCTAATACAGGTCCTCTTTCGTCATGTAATAAGTGAATTTCATCAATAATAATCAAACGCACTAACGATGTAAAAGTTTTTTCGCCTCCTTTTCTAGTAATAATATCCCATTTTTCAGGAGTACAAACAATAACTTGGGATGCTGCAATTTGATCTCTGGTCAATTGATGATCTCCTGTCAATTCTGAAACTGTTATATTGTAACTGGACAAGCGCTTTCCAAAATTTCCTACCATTTCTTGTACCAAAGATCTCATTGGTGCAACGTATATTATTTTGAAACTGTCCGCATTAATTGTTCCATCGGCATTAATGTGCTTTCCAATTTCTCTCATCATACATAAAAGTGCAACATTTGTTTTACCTGCACCAGTTGGAGCACATAACAAAAGATTCTCATCAGATTCGAGAGCAGTTTTGTATAGTCTACTTTGTATACGATTTAAACTTTTAAACCCATCAAATACAGGTTGAACATAAGTCGGTAATTGTTCGATCTGGATTAGTTTTTCTAAATCTGCAAAAGGTTTAGGTTTTAAAGCAGGAACATGTACTTCTTCATAACCTTTTTTCTGCTGTCTGAAAGAACCAGATGGCAAATTACAACATTTGTTAGGCATAAAATGCGATCCTTGTGCAAACACCAGGTCTTCCAAATTAACAAGTTTTCTTGCACCAGCCACTTGAGAACCAACAGGAGCGTCAGGATCATCGTTCATATCCTTCCTACGAGAGGATCGCAACTTGGAATTGTTTTCGTCATCTTCATTTTTGCCAGTATCAAGATGACGTAAAATTCTAGATAAAGAAACATCTTCAGCCATACGATCTCGAATTGCTTGACGTTCCGACTCACTTTGAGATTTTGCCAACAATGTGCAATATAAAACTAAACAAAAAAAACATTTATTAAAGAAACGCTTAGAAATACATAAATTACAACTACTTACTCATCTCTCGATACTTTTTCAATAATTTGATAAAATCAAATCCATTATAACCCAACAGAAGAACTAATTGAGTTTCCAAATCTCTGTCATCGCTAGCATCTTTAAGAACATTAAGCACTTCGCCCGCTTTTGCTTGTGATACCATTGCGTCGTCATAAAATTTAGAAAGCTGTCGTTGAAGCCAATATGCATCAATATCCAAAGGATGTAAAGATTTTTCCTTTTTCATTTCATCTACACCCCCTAAATTTTCAGCATGAATTGCTACATCTTCACGTGCTTCTTCCCCTTCATCTTCATCATCTCCTTCATCACGTACTTCACCATACACATCTTCATCATCCTCTTCTTCTGATTCTCCAAACTGAACTCCAATTCCATCTTCTATATTTTCTTCACCCATCAAATTTGCTTTTGTATCGTTATATTCGTAATCGGTAATTTTTTTACACAAATTAACCAACAAAGCAAATCGTTCTTCGGCAATGGTGCCTAGAAAGAATTAAACTTCATTATAAAACAAGTATGAGCCAAAATCTTCTCCCCCCTTGCCAAACCGTTAAATACATATTACCCATCCCTCGATTTACATGGTATTAAATTGAATGTTAAAAACACTTAAATGCAGTATGTCAAGGTGCAGGTCAATGTGATTTCACCTGCAAGTCAAAACAGTTTCATTGGTTTTAACAACAATCATCATCATCAGCTATAACATCCATCGTCGGACGCAAAGCCTCCCCTTTTAAACTCCCCCCCAAGTGGGGGGAGAGGGGGTGGTGCCCTTAACTCGCCACGCTGGGCAGGCGGGTTGGCGAGTAGTCCGCAGATCAAGTTTAGACTTTTTAGATCACAGCACAAATCTGACGCAACCAGGATTAGAACCGCGGTTTCCCGCTCTCTAGTCTATCCGTGTTTGATTTACGCCAGACTGCTGGTCATTAAATTAACAACAATAATAATACATATAGGCATTTACGAAAATTATACCGGTAAATACCGTTCCATAGATAGCGTTAAAAAATTTAATCATATCTTCGTCCTACGTTCGAATATTAAAGCAAATTTACCTCAGGTACATGTAACTGGTTGATAATAATTCATGAACATATTAGGCATTTAATTTTCGAACATGTAGATTCAAACTGGTCGATGATATATACCGATACAATTTTCGTGAATGACTGTTGAATGATTATTGCGTATTGTTGGCACAATGTGCAAAGCAAACCAGTTTTGGTCAGACTGACATACCGTGTCTAAATGTATCATAGTTAAAATGCTAAATTTTACAGACTTAATTAGGTTTCTGTAGACTTTAATTATTAAGATTAAAATAAGCACATTATTTTTTACTAATTATATTTAAAATGTTAAATTATTAACTCGTTGATATTAAATAATATTTAAACTTTATAATATCGAGTTAGTAATCAATTAAATTGATTTTTAATTTTTAAATAACTCGATATTATAAAGTTTAAATATTATTTACTAATTATATTATTAAGTACATAAATACATACCAATCAACTGCTCCGTCTCCTTTTTCTTTTCCCTGTCCTTTAATCTATCATTTTTTAATACAACTAATACTTCATCAGCCGTTCCACACAGAATGTCTCTTGGTTCATCCCCAAGAGCTTCCTGTAAAAAGCTCAAAAGTACTTCATATGTCTGTCTGGTTTCTTGAGTTTTGGGTTTGTAATAATTGACAAAAACCAAATCGTCTGTTCCTTCAGAGAGTATATTAGCTCCTGCTGAGTGTAACTGTGTCTCTGCGCGTCTTTTGCGACTATAAGAAAAATAAACATTATAATCTTTCAAATGTTATTAGTGTATTTAAATTGTTAAATAATTAACTCGTGATAATAAATAATAACTATGATTTTTTAAAATGTATCAAGTGCATTTGCGATAGAAAGTTTAATAAAAAATATAAATTAATTTGGTTATTTATTATAACTCAATACAATTAAAAAATCATATTTATTTGTTATTATTTATTACTGTAAGGGTGACTTGTATAGTCCAAGTTTAACCGGTAACTATGGTTTAAACTCGGATTTTGACTATTGTGATTGGTTAATCTACAGTTTAAAATTTTAAACTAGATCTATACAAGTCACCCTTACTGTGATTAGAAATATAATCTTCACTTAAAAGTTTACTTTCTTAAACCTATAATAAAGATGTATAACTCTATACAAATTTATATGTAGGTTTCTTTAACAAAAGAAAAATAGAGCAGAATTTCTTCAATATAAGTATAAGGACGAACTTATGTTAGTCACGATAAGAAGTATGTACCTACAATGGTAAATTCGACAATACAGCAAAAATTTTAGAATATATTTACAAGCAAATCCCAAAGATGTTAAAAAAATAAGAAAAATTTGTAAAAATAGACACAAACCTACTCTTGATGTGTACTCGGAAGAAGAGGCTTTGTCTATTTATACTTTTATGAATCTTTCAAAATCGCAATATAAAATACTTCAATTATATAAATTATTAACTCGTTGATATTAGATAATATAAAACTTCAAAATATCGAGTTATTATTAAATTAAAAATTGTTAAAAGATTTATTTAGCTTTCAAACGTTATATCGTTCGTCATCAGAATAATATACAAATGTAATGTTATTAATTTAAGACCTTAATTTATTTTCATCATATTATATAGTTCAATAAGCAAAGGAGGAATGTTATTTTCCAAAAGACTAAATAACTGTGACCAAAACCGTTGGAAAAATGAATTGACAGTGTCTTTTAGATCATACAGTGAGCAGAATATTATAATTTGCAAAAAAAAATTTTAAATAACAGCTTAAGAGGGTTGTGCAATTGAAAACTTTCAAATTTTGTTTGTCCATTCAAGTAATCATCATGTCGAATTGTTTGCAGTATTTCAATAGGTGTTTGAAGGTAAAGTTTTACCGGACCGTTGTATTAATTATGATGAAATTAATTATCAAAATTAATATATCAATTATTACATTTGAAAAGAAATAATTCTTGATTAAATTAATTTGAGGGAGATTGAAAAACACCAGTGAATGTAAAATACCTTTTTCCAGGGGTGTAAATGGCCAAATTTTAATAAACTACCCTAATAAAATAACAATTCTACAAAATGTGATAAATTCAAAACATGGGGTCAATTAATCGCAAATACGCAAAAAATTATAAATTTTTAAAAGAATGTGACGATTTACTCCCATGCGAAAAGAATGTAGCTTTCCAATGCTGTAATTAAAAATTTTCCAAGTTATTTAATAAGAGATGTGGTTACCTTCAAATATGTTAAGAAATCCCTGTTAAAACCTTCTGCACAACCCTCTTAATAAAATAATATAAATCAATTTGATTATTAATTATTTATAACTCAATAAATTTTAAAAATATCATCATTACTTAAAGTATGTACAGAAAAATAAAAGTGACCAATTCACTTTAATGAGCAAATGCGGTTTTGATGGAGCATCACGGCAAAGTATGTACCAGCTAAGATATACAGATGAACATACAGTCGAGTCGCGAAATAGTGAATTAAATATGGCAAAGACCTTTCACTTTTACGGGGTTGTTCACTATTTCGGTACTTACAAAATTTACAATAAAGCCACGTTTTGAAAATTAAAGCTTTATTTTAAGAGGGGCATTTTTTTCAGGGCTCTTTTAATTTAATCAACAGATGGCGCCTACTTAAATATTTTTATAAAATAAGAGAAATTTGCTATATTTAAAATATAGCAAATTTGTTGAGATAATACTGTTCTATAAACAATATTCTTGATCTTAAGCTATTTTGAGTTCGTAATATTTATTTATAAAAGCACAATTCATAATTAAAGTTTAATTATCTTTTTTTGTAAGTGAGTGTGTTTTGACATACTCAATACGAACTCAAAATAGCTTAAGATCAAGAATATTGTTTATAGAATAGTATTATCTCAACGAATTTGCTATATTTTAAATATAGCAAATTCCTCTTATTTTATAAAAATATTTAAGTAGGCGCCATCTGTTGATTAAATTAAAAGGGCCCTGAAAAAAATGCCCCTCTTAAAGAAAATTAATACAAATATAATTATTAATTAGGAAAAATGATGTTATTTTTGATTGTATTTGCTTTTTATTTAATTTAATAGTTAATACTTTTTCCCTTAAATTGATACACCAACATATAAAAATTCCATTCTATGCTAACGTTAAGCTGTGATTAAACGGCGCGAGTATGCCTCGCGCGTCAGATTCGCGCATCACTTCCGCGAGGCATCCCACGAATAGATGCATGGTGAGTCATAATGCAGGGCGAGCCGCTAGTATCTGAATAACATGGAAAAACCAACACGAAGTTTACACCGTGCGAGTATAAAAATGCGAGGCACATTTGACGCGCGGTCGAAACCGATCTACCAACCACTCGCAGTGCATATGCCTCGCGAGTCGTGATTCGCGCCATAAAACAGTCTACATGACCGACGCGAGGATTGATGCGCGAATCAGATTCGCGAGGCAAACTCGCGCTATCTAAACGCAGTTTTACGCGTGAAATGAAGTGTAAATATAATAACGTAATGTAAATTCTCAATGTTGGGGGAAATCCCCATAAATGATGTCATTCAAACTGCACGATTTATAGTACGCAGTTCGCTGTATCGGGGTTACCGCTGTTCGTTATATAGGAGTCCCATATACATTCAATGTTAAAATTTTTGAGGTTCACTATTTCCGGTAGTTCACTATATACGGTATTCACTATTTCGAGACTCCACTGTATTGACGATTCAAATATTTTTATATCAGCTTTAGTTCCCCTAAAACATGGGTTCCCAACCGGTGGTACGCGTACCACTGGTGGTACGTGGGAACGTTTCAGGTGGTACGCGTAAGTGATGTGTGCAAGAGTGAAGATAAGTTCCATTACTCCTAATGTTGATATTTTAAATTTTAATCTTTAAAAAATCGTTAAAAACTCGCTATTTTAGCTCCAGTTTTTAAAAATTTTCCCCAGGTGGTACGCAGGTGCAAAAAGGTTGGGAGCCCCTGCCCTAAAACTTTATTATGAAAATAAATCTTATCTAATTTGAATACTACACCATCTTCAACATATTTTTGTAGCCCAATAAAATCTAAATTCATCAAACACAATAAAGAAGTTAATAATAATGAAATGCAATTGTTACAAAGAGAAATTGATTCTTTTATATTGACAACGTAAAAAGATATTTACAGGAACCTGGTTCCAGTTACATAAACTACTTCCTCTATGGTGTGCTAATTTGCCAAGCAAAGCCAAGTGAAATAGATAATTTTGAAGAATTAAATGAAAAAATTCATAATCAAGACAATTATAGATTTCGAATTTCTCCAGTACATGCTTGGATACGAAATTTTGAGTTTATTTTACATATTTCACATACCTTGAATTTAAGAAATGGTCTTTAAAATACTAAAGAGCAGTTCTAAAGTACTAAACTAAAGAAGAAAAGAAAATGAAAAAAGTTCAAAATAAAGAGGTTCAAAATCTTTTCAAAACAAGACTTGGTTTACTAGTTGATATAATAGTAAAACTCCCTAAAAGTAGGGAAACTCTATCACAAAAATGTTCCAAAATAGCAACCACTTTACACAATTTGTTAATTTCTTCAGATCTCTTTATTTCGTGTATTCGACCATACAAAAGCAGAAAAAAAACAATATATTGTTTGAAACTTTAGAATTATTAGACCTACCTCTAGATAATGAGTTAACAGATCCAAATGAAAACAATATAAATAAAGAAAAATAATATAATTTCTGATTTTTTAAGGTAGTTGGGTCGCGTAAGGAGTATTACCATTCTGACAAAAAACTAGTAGTATATTGAAAAAAAATATATTTTGAACAATTAAAAAAATAAATGAAAATTATTTACCACTTACAAGGGGACATAACAGTGAGTATGTTTCCAATCAAGATCCCAATTTTTTTGGTGATTCTAGAAGCTAAAAAAATTATCACTTCTTCAGATTTTACTCCAATGGCTTTTAGTTTTTGAGTTATGAATTTTTGAAAATTGAGATCGTTCTGTAATAATTGTAAACACCGACATGAATTACTTTTCCAAAAACTTCAAAACTAAAATATCGTTATTTAATTCGTTTTTTATATTTTTGTTTTTGATAAATATCTAAAATAAAAAGTGCCGTTCATTATAATTTTCGAAAAAAAATTGCCCCGAATGAGCATCGAACTCGGTACCTACACTTTAACAATCCAAACTATGTAAACTTATGATAAAACCAAAGATAAAACGTAGATTTTCAAAAATTCAAAACTCAGTAACTAAAGCCCATTGGACTAAAAATAGAAAAAGTGATAATTAGCTCCTAGAAAAAAATTGGGATTTTGATTGGCGACATACTCACTGTTATGTCCCCTTGTTAGTTTTAATAAAATATTAAAAGTAATTCCATATTTAGAGAATTATTTTTAGTGGAAGGGGTATGAAATAGAGCCATAAGTAGATGAAGCGGTGTGAGTACAATACAGCAGTACAGTACAGCAAGGGGTAAACTACCGTTAAAAAAACTTTGTTTACTATCTTTGCTCCGCAGGTACGTATAATATGGGTAGTAAGCCATAACTTTTTGACTGGACTGTAGGGAAAGAACTACCTTAATTATTTATTTTATAAAATTACTATCTGAAAAGCCCGTCTACGGAAGGGTACCCAGCCAGTGGATTTTATTGGCTTTTAAAGATCTTAATTTAAAAAAGTCTCTATGTCTCTACCCCAAACATTTACTATGTGTCTCTTTTGGTTTCCTTCATCCTACAAAACAACATAGTGGTATTTTTTAAATGCTTTCTAGATAGATTACACCTAGATGATTTGTCGTTGCCTTTCCAGTAGACACTGTTAAAAAATAGTTCTTACTACTAGCGAAGTCAAAACAAACACACCTCCTACGATATTATACCACTTCTCACAAATAATAATAATATTTCTATAAGCCACAAATTTTGTCATAAGTAAGAATCATAAATTTGCATCCTTTGAATACTGCTAAATATCGATTTAAATGTATGTATTTACATAAAAAAAAACTACACAACTTACTTCTCTTTTTTTTCTTCTGTGTTCCCTGGTTTAGTTTTTTGAGCTCGATCTCCCATTTTAGTTCCACCAAGTTTGCCGACAAGAGAAACAACTTCTCCTGTTGCTTCATCACGTCCTCGACGTTCAATAAGTCGAACATCGGCTTGCAAAACAAGATTTGAATTCTAAAATTACAATTATATATTATTAAATGTTTGTTTACGAAAACGAAATAAATTATAGGTTAAACTGAAAATTCAACTATTTTGATGTACTCGATATAAAACTAGATACTTACTGCTTTGTATTCGTACTGCTGCTGCCTGGCAGCTGCATCTGCCATGGTTAAATACGATTTTAGACTTCAATTCAAAATTTCCGAAGAAAACTTCAATAAATTAACCAACTTTTCACTTTACGTTTACAAACGTCTTATATAAGTTTACAAGCCGCATAATTTTTAGGCTAGAATCTGTGGTTACAATAATAAGAATTACCAACTTAACATAAATTCACAAAATTTCTCGACACCCGCAAATCATAGTTTTTCAAAATGTTTTTCATATTCGGGACAACTCCTTTATTCAAAAAATAGTAAATTTCATGTGAGAAAAAAAAAATTAGAATATGTTTTGTGTCGGATTTACATTTTAAAATAAAATAAACTGTTAAGGTTCATTCATACGAACTACTATATCTGTTACCTGTGGTGGCAAGACAGAAGCTGATGAGTAGGTATTTAAAACTGCATTGCAAATTTTTATCTTAATATGTAACTTATCAATATACGTTTACGTACATTTAGGGTGTTCAAACTCGCTTGTGTATTGGTGTTGTATTTCTACACCGTTGGATTTATCCTAGCAACGTCTTGTAATACACAACTTTATTTGGCGTTAAAGTTATCTTGCTTTATCTATCTTCAACCTAAAATACAAAATGTATTTGTATGTTGTATTTTGCCCATCCTTGAATACAACAGTGCTTAAATTGAACAACATGTAATATAAATGTAACATATACAATGACATATACACAACAGTGTTGTGAATACCATTTATGTGTAACGTATTAACCCTTTCAACGCATAAATCGATTAAAGTCGCTCGGATGTTTTTTACCTCTCGACACAAAATCGACTTTTGATCATGGCTTATAAAACCGTTAAGTTTGCACTTAGAAATAAAACTTTTTGACGCCTCATCTTTTAGGGTTAAGATATCTACTTTGATTGCTCTTAATATCTTTTGGATGAATATCGCACATTCATCCCAAACCAACAGCTTATACATTGTTGTAACATTCATCCAGGCTTGTTGTTTTTACTAATATTACAAAGTGGCATTTCCTCATAAAGCTAAGTCATAGCAATTTAAGTATTGAATGTGCAATTCGGCAACCATTGAGTAGCGTGGCGGCTATTCCAGAGGAGGCTACTACAACAACAACTCCATATCTTTCCGGATAGCAGATTTAAAACTTTTACCAGTGCCTTATCCCAAAGCATCCAAAAATAAAAAACCACCTTTACCGGCGCTCTCGATTTTTTGCACAACATTTGCACACAAATCATCCCATATTTTACCCCCCCCCCAAAGAATGATTTTGCAAAAACGCCAAAACACGTGATTCTTTATTTCTTACAAAAAGCCTAAATATGAATTGTTATATCCCTAATTTGAAAAGTCATAGGTTTCCCATAGAAACTTTCATCTTCTATTTCGCCCCTTTAGTTTTTTTTTGATACAAAAGGTAAGGTAATTTTGTGTATGGTCGTAGAGTTTTTGCAATTTAAGTTGTGATAAGCAAGTGATAATGCGCAGATACGAAAATTCGTCCGGTTGAGTCCAAATTTTTATTTGAGAGATGTCAAAATTTGAAGCGTTCTTAACTTTAGAAGCAAATTAAATCACGACGGTAATGGCACGTTCGCCATCTACATTTAATGCGTAGATATTTGTCCTTAAAGATCCAACTAGCTTTGCGGTTACTCTAACTCACCGAGTGAGGCAGACAGTCAAACAACTATCACCGGCACGAACTAGATGGCTAAAGATGCAAAGGTTGGCTTAAAGCTACCTGGCCCAGCTATACACTGTTTATTCAATAAATGCAGCTAGTAAGTACCCCCCTCCTCCTCCACAAATTAATGCTTGCGCAAAACAATTAGCTTTCCTGTGTTAGTGTTGTGAACCGGATTTTCAAAATTCAAGTAATAGGCGTTTCAATTTACGATTGTAGAGTCGCTAGCGGCCATGTTGGTACTAGGGGTGAAGAGGCAACTACTACTAAATAAATGAATGAATTGACCATGATATTACAAACAAACGAAGAGCAAATAAGATATATTTCTTATTAAAAACATAATCAGTACACAACTGCACACTTATGTTGAATAAAATTGATGGTAAACAATCATTACCTCTAGTACAAAACTTGCCACCTTCTTTTGAAACGCCTATAGAAAGATTCTTTTTGAATATTGAGCGCGTTTTGTTCAAAATACTGTGTACGACCCTGTATACTGTTATTTAAAAAAACTTGAGTACCACTTCTTGAAAGAAAAACCTGATTACTGGCCTGGTTCAGCCTGTATACAGGAGGTAAATGGGTATAAAAAAGTTTGAATTATCCATTACTAAAGTAGCAAAATTTGAGACTGCTGATTATTATTATTTGTATATTATGCAACAAATTACACGATCTTGATAACGAATCACTCTGCTCTTCTCATTATTGTAATTGCCTACCTAGGTCGTGTTTACCGTGTCGTGTATATTTCTCTAATATTTTTTTAATTGCTACAAATTTAGGTGAGTTATAACAAAGTATAATATTTATAAAAGTAGTAATTGAATACTGATATTAATGAATAGAAATATTATGCAAAAAGTAATGCAAAATAACCTCAATTTACCGGCAACTATACTTACTTACCGCCTACCACTATGCGCAGTACATGAGTCACCAAGATGATTACATTTATTTTTTATTATCTGCATTGCCGAATGCTGATTGATCAATAAGAAATTGTAACAAAAAACTAAATAGCAAATTGTAGTTAAAATTTTGATTCGAAGTATTACATCTTATCTATATCTACGACTATTTCAGCATTATCCCAACTGATTCATTTTACTTCTTTAATTACTTTCAAAGCACAGTGGCACCCAAGGTATATAGATTACATCTACCTTGAGTGGCACCCATAGAAAGTGGCACATTATGTAGTGGAACCTTGAAGTTTCCCTAAAAGCGATTCGTATACGTAAACAAGCTGTGACGTCGTGATAGTATGTGTATGTTCCTATTTTTTTAAAATAATAAACTCAAAAGGGATAAAATTACGGAATAATTATATTTTCACAAGTTAAAAAACCTAACATTGGTTTTTTCATAGTAAAAAAAAATATAAAGGCGCTTCTATACTATATTATACTCTGGTTACATGCAGTATCGGCAGGGACGTGCCTAACCAACTTTTTTGAGGGGGGAACAATTCCAAATTTGCCAACTGAATTAATTAAAAATTTCCAACTTTGTGTAGGTTTGTAGTGTAGTTGTATAGGTAAGACATAAAAAATGCCAACTTGAGCAACTAAGTGTTTTTGCCAAATTTCTAAAATATTGAGGGGGAAGCTCCCCCCACCCTCCTTTCTTGGGCACGTTTCTAAGTACCGGATCAAGCCAATTTCCGATGTACCTGTACCCTGCTATTTTATGGCAATTGACTAACCCAGGAGGACCACCAGCTTAACGTGCTTTCCGAAGCACGGAGACTAATCATAAGAAAGTTTCCTTTTCCGGATTTGAACTCGGTACTTTGAGTTTGCAATCGATAGCGTTAGATGCAAGACCGTGACCGTCCCATAGTAATATCTAACACATTTAAATCCCCGAAATCCATCTATATAATAGGCATATATTTCACTCCCTCCGTCAATATCGACATCCTTTTATTTGAACTCACCCGCACCTTGACAAGATTTGCAATGACAAAAATTATCTTTGTGGGGACTTCATTTGCAGGTCCAAACTCTCGTTTGATCTTAAAAAAGCGGATGAGCGTGCTTTAAAGATGGAGGTATCTATTTCGTAGTTCAATCTGCACGTATTCAATAGAGTCCGTAGGAATAAGTTTTTATTTATTTATTTTTTTTCTGAAAAGAGGAGTCACAGTTTTTCTTTCAAATTGTTATGGTGAAGAGAAAAATTTATATGAAAATAAAATTAAAAGATGCATTTTTTGTATGAAAAAATTCATACTTTAAGCAAATTGTTACACCTGTGAAGGATTTGGATTTGTTCAAAATCGTGGCTTGTGGTTTCCTAGTGGAAAAGCACTGCCACAAGTAAAGTCGGAGTTAGTGCTTGGCCACACGAAGCTGTAAATGTCGCTTGAGAAATGCAAGAAGGCGCATTTTCAAGATAATGTCGCAGCTTCAGCAATGCACTTGTATTAGCATTACCTTGAAAATGCGCCTTCTTGCGTTTCTCAAGCGATATTTACAGCTCCGTGTGGCCACTGGCTTATACGTATAATTAAAGTGAAGGCCGTCTATAACATTATATAGGTCTGTTCGTTTGTATCAGTTTGTATGAACTAACCTGAACCGAGCAAGTTAGTGCAAAATAATCCTGCACAAAGTTGTATAATGACGTCATAGAAACGTGTTCAGTTCAAGTTAGTGCTTGACAAACGAACAGAGCTTATGTTTCTCAGATGGTAGAAACCATAAGAATAATAGATAAAATGGTAGAAACGTGTCTTACGTTTTATAGATTGAACTAGTTTTTGGGAAAAGTTTAATTTGATAAGTGGTGCTCCTTACTAATATCTTCGGCTTAGAGGCAGGGCCGGATGGGCCCACCGGGCTACCAGGAAATTTCCCGGTGGGCCGTCGGTCAGTGGGACCGTGGGCCGTCAGTCTGTGGACCGTCTTACAAATTTTTGTTAACAGTATTATCTTTAATGCCAATATATCAAAAAGTCACGGCCCATTTCTAACTAAATAATAATATTTATTGAGGTAGAGGCAACTGGTACCTAAATTAACCACTCAAGCAACATTGACGTGTTAATTACGTTTACGACTACTACCACTTACAACGCGGGATGGGACGTTTCGGCGCGAGACCGTTTCGGCGCGAAACCGTTTTGGCGCAATCCCATTTCGGCGCAAGCCAGTTCGGCGCGAAGACTTTTCGGCGCGAAGACTTTTCGGCGCGAGCCGGTTGGGCGCAAAGGTTTTTCGGCGCAAGCCCATTTTAGCGCAAACCAATTTGGAGCGAAGACTTTTTGTCGCAAATAATTACAAACATTTAATTTTCCTTGAATTTTAGTCTTTGAATTTTTTTCTTTGAATTTTAGTCAGGCAGACATTAGATACAAAAAGATACAACTATTCATCTAATAGTTACAAAATAATCATTTGAGTTTGACTTTAATCGCACTTGGTTAAGTTTTTTTCTGATAAAGACTAGAAGTTCTATGAGCGTGGAATCGTTACCAGAAAGATGGCAAAAGGTCATCAGACAAAATGGAAAATATATGATAAATTGATTGAAGTTTATTTTTAGTACAAAAACAAATTGCAACAGAGACGTGCTCAAGGGGGGGGGTTGAGGAAATACTAGAAAGCCGGCAGTTTTTAATCTAGAATTGGGGTTTTTCAATGTCAATACAGAGCATTATATAAGGGGGGGGAGTTTGGGGGTTTAAACCCCTTGTATGACATAGCTATGAAATAAAAAAAGTTTTAAAAGCTTTTTTTTGGTAAAACCCTTCACGTAGCATAAAAAAAAATTTGTTTTAGGTAACCCCCCCACATGACTTATGTCTAGCTACGGTCCTGTGTCAATATGATATCCATAGTTTTCTGTAAGTTAAAATGCATATATGATTAATTGAATAAACCATTAATCAAACCGACCGATCAGATAAAAGTCAAATAATAAATAATTTTCTACATCCGCATAAATAATGATTTATGTTTATAAAAAGTATTTTATGCTTATGATATTAAATTCTCGCGCCGAATCTGTTTGCGCCGAATTGGCTCGCGCCGAATCGGTCTCGCGCCGAACCGCCTTGCGCCGAACCGTTCTCGCGCCGAACCGGCTCGCGCCAAACCGTCTTTGCGCCGAACCGTTCTCGCGCCGAACCGTCTTCGCGCCGAACCGCCTCGCGCCCAACCGTCCTCGCGCCGAACCGGCCGAACGCTGAGTTACTAGAATACGAAAAGGTTTTGATTGCACAAATATTTCTCAAACTATTCTCTATAACTGGCCCTCTATCAATGTACTTGCAAAATAAAGGGCTAGATTTATTGAAATGCAACTCCATGGTTGACGAATCCACGGTGAATTTAAATATAATCCAAAGAGATATACCTAAGTGACGCTGAAGCCTTTTTTCTCGCCCTTTGTTGATAAATTTGTAGAGTGTAAATTTTGTAGTTTTGAGCAAAAAACATTCGATTTTTTCATTAAAGAGCAACTTCGCGAAACTCGGTCTCGGAAGAAAAAGAAGTTTTTTGATGAGCAAACGTCTGAGGAAGTTTCGGAATGTGGAAATGAGAAATTTAAGATCAGCCTTTATAACGTCATCATTGATCAACACAGATCAATTATTATTATCAGACAATTTGCGAAAAATACCGAGCTGTGTAGAGGTTTGAACATTCTCAATTCAAACAATTTTCGAAATTGATAAAAGTTGACTCTACTGTAAATTAAAAGAAAAGATAACAAGTTCTGCAAAGAATTGAAAGGAAATAAAATTTTTATTTATAATATTACATTTTTAGTTTTTGCAGAGGGGGTGCTCCAAGTTAAGGTATTATTCCCCCCCCCCCTATAAAATTTTTGTCTGCGGTGTTGTTTTGAGCCGTGATAACTACAGTTTTGGGCCGTCGGCCGCCAATTTCCCGGTAGATTTTTGATAGCCCATCTACCCCTGTTTTTAGAGGTAAAGAAAATAAATGGAATTTCGCCAATTTTCGAATTAGTCAATTTGACCTGAAAACCTACGATATAATAGAATATAATAAATAATATGCACACATACATATCGTCCTATTAGAGGTAAAAGTCACTAAGTATACTTTTGTTGAAAAATGAGATAAGTATAGGTACCTAAGCGAATATTTTTTGACGTTCTATCTTATGAAAAATTGATCACTTTATAGCATTTTAGGCAGAGGTAAAATTCATTAAGTGCAATTATAAACTTTCCTGTCAGAGGTAAAACTCACTAATAAGTACAAGTTTTTCACATCTTGCACAGTTTATCAGTATCATTTACTAAATGAATATTTTACACAACAATGCATGTTATCAAGTGACCTGTGATAAGCAAATTCCTGGAGGCAACGACACAATTTATAAATAAAAAATTTAAAATAAAGTTTTAGTTATTTAATTGATAAGTATGTGTTGAAACTCCTTAATAGCTGTAGAAGTACAATTCATTAAGTACAAAAAAGCTTTTTTTAATGCCATATTAATATTTTTCTATTATTTCTGAGCAAAAATTATTGATAAAGAGCATTACTTCTACTTACAGTAAAATTCAAACCAAATACAACCATTTTCTATTTTTCAGAGATAATTTTAAGTAAATCGCTATTTTCTCTTAAACAGAAATATGTTACTTACATTAGTTAGTGAGTTTTACCTCTAAGCAGACGATATAATGTATAGAATAACGAAATTAGTAATATTAATTTAGTAGGTACATACTTTGTACCTAAATACGCTGCTTATCCACCTTATTTCCATGAATTTGTAATACCATGTAGTTTAATCAGGTATTATCTATTTGTGATATCAGTATATTAAATAGTGCAATTATTTCGTGTTAGCATCAGTTTAAATGAATCACCAATGTATGTACATAGTACATCAAAATAATTATAACGTATTGTATAGCACTTAATAAATTATATTTTTTTAATAACTTGGTTCTAATTACATTAGATTAAAAAATATATACAGTAGAAACTCGATAGTGTGAATACAGAAATTCAAAGGCATGTTCAAATTAACTCAATAGGGTGTATTCACTAAAATCCCGTTCACACTACACGATTTCTCACGTGACTTGTCACATCACTTCTCACATGAGAAATTTTTTTACGTTTAGACTATATATATGATTTTTGATATTATAGAAGTTATGGCTTTTATTATTGGCTGTTATGATGGTATAATTTATGACTAAAGTAAGTCATATGAGAAATCATGTAGTGTGAACCAGTTCATATTTAATTAAATATCTGCGTTATATTTGTCTATTTATAACGTAATACGACTTTTAAAGATGTATTAAAACTACCCTATTTTAAACGAGAATCGAAAGTCATTGACGTCACCTTCGATCATAAACGGTGAATGAGACCACCCGTATCAGTAATTTTTTTCAAAAACGGTTAGTCATAGAGAGTTGGGTCAAAAAATTATATTAAAAAAGCCGTAATAAAGAATCAAATGGTGATATTATTATTTCCGGGAAAAGTCGGCATTCCGGGTAGTTTGCTCCAGAATATCCAGAACTCCAGAATTTTAAATAGCACCATAAGTCGAAAATGGTATTTTTGAAAAGATCTTTTAAAAATAAGCAAGTTTTGTAGGAAAAATTATTTTATTACTGCTACCCCTATTAAGTAATATCCAATTGAAATTAATCAGGGGAAACATCACTACTGTAAACTTAAAAGAAATCGAGTTTTTATTTTTTTACATTTTGTCAAAGTAATAATATTCAATAATATGTGAAACAAATTTCAAGTTAAAATATTCAAAATTGACCAAGTTACAGCGTATTTAGTGAGAGCGGACTAACTACGATATGCGTATTCTAAAACTTTAAATCCCATTTTTCTCGAAACCTTTTTTGTTTTTTCTGTAACATTTATTAAGGAAATTATTAGCAAAATTATTAACGGTGCTATTCATAAAAATTTTAGACATTTTAACCCTAATGGGTCCATACCTAGTACCCGGGTACTATTTTGACTTTAAAACGTCATATCTTTTTTTCTATCCGGCCGATTTCTTTGAGCTTTGGTGACATCTCTAAAAAAATGGTTGTCTGCACAAAAAAAATTAAAATAGTCATATGAAGTAAAAAATTTTTGAGATTCTTTAAAGCTATACTTAATCCAGCCATACGTAGTACCTGGGTACTACATTACTTTCTATGGGATATAAATGGTACAGAATAGCTCAATTCATTCAAAATTGTTCTAATATTTATTAATAACAATTTATCATAGTATAAAGTGTTAAAATATAATTTGTTTTACATTTTACTTGAAATTAACTTTAGAATAGAGGTAATTTGAAATAAAAAATAAAACAAGTTAAATTTCAATGTATTATGCTCTACAAATTGTTTTAGGGACATTGATATGAGGTCACACAAGTTTTTGGTATTTCTAGAAGCTTTTCGGGGCCTTACTTTGCCTTTTTGTAACATTAAATAACCATAAAAATCAGTATCATGTTACTTTCATGCGTCCAGTAACGTCTAATTTGTGCGTTGATGTTGATTGTGCAAGTAGAATTACCGATTGTTTTATCTTAAGTCCTAGAGTATTTTCTATACTATATTTTAAGAAATTGAAGCATATTACTAAAAAATCTTCACTTTTTTTTGTGATGCAAGATAAAAAAAATTTTTTGCTTGATGAAAAAACTCCCGCTGTAGTTAATATTACAAAATAAGCTTTAAATTCGTCAATTGTTAGTTTTTTTTATCAACATATCAAAAAAATCTTTTCTTTTAGATTGACTTGGTGGAAATGTATTCCAAATTGTAAATTCACAAAACTTCATTTCACTTGACTCGTTTTGTTTTTCGTAACACCGATGTTCGTCTTCAGTATCGCTATCGTTACTTGGTTTAATTTCAACTACATTTCTCAATTGATCCAATATCCTCAAATATTAAAAGTTCTAATTTTTGATTAATTAAACTATAATTAATACGAATATATTAGATGTATCATGGTGAATAATATTAGGAATACAGAGATACAAAAAATAGCTGTCACCGATTAATGAAATTTACCCAATTATTTCCTTTGAGTACACAGTTTACGCAATTATACGTCTCTATCACATTACATCAATTGATAGATTTATTGAAAAAACCACAAAAATTCACGAGTTGCACCAGGTAACAAATAATTATTAAAATTTATTTCTATTTTAAATTAATTGGCATTCATTACGTTACTGAAAAATGAACTATTGCAATCGAGAACGTAATTTGCTCTCGCCTAATCAGCTTTACTTCAGAATATTGTTTACAGTTTAATAAAATTTTGACACAAACCGTGAATCACCATAACATTATGTATAAATGTAACTCGATATAAACATAATTGTAACTAAAAACGCTTATATGAATATTAAAAATCCGCTAAAAGATTGAGCACAAAAGGAGTTACATATAATTATATGGTAGTACCCGGGTACTACGTATGGCAGATATAATGTGTAAATTTGTATGGACCCATAAGGGTTAAAACAGTCTTATAAAGCCTTAATAAGGGATTTGTCAAAAAACACTATTCATAAACGTTCATTATCCTTAAAAGTCTATTGTAAACCATTGGTAACTTAGCAATATTTATAGTGGGTGCCTACCTACTATAGCAGTATTTTTACACGCCCGGGAGTAGAAGTCGGTTTCTAGGCGATGTAAATTGTGACAGAAGTTGCTCATTTTACTCTAGGGAGTATAATATGAACAAAACTCCCCTAGGGAGTTTTCATTATACACATATTAAGAAAGCCAATAACGATGGAAAATTTAAGAACTTATTTATTAATATTAATAGAAAATGATATGTTATTACAATTTTCAAATTTAATATTTGAAGGTATATCAATATCGGCATTATTTACAGTTCTGATCGTACTGGCAGGTTCTAGTATTAGATTTGTCACATCTTTCCTATTTTCGTGAGAAGTTCCTGCAGGTTGTAATAATTAGTAGGCAATATTTAAAGACTCGAGATATTTTAGTCTTTGTTTTCGGCACGGTTATTATTAATGATGTACCAACATCTTCAATGTCATCAACTGTTATGTTGATCAATTCTTCTGAGCGACATGCGCCTGCAATACCCAGAATCAATGCTACCTACAAAGTATATAAATTGTTAATACTAGATAATATCTACATAAATAATGCAATATAATACCTTAATCATTAAATATTCGTTATCGTTTGCTTTTGATAAAAAATTATCAATTTGTTCTCGTGACAAAACTTTTGATTTCTTTCCATGATACCCATCAGATTTTCGGATTATATGCAATTTCGTATAATTTTTTCGATTTCACTGGTAATAACTCGGAGACTGCAATATTAGCAGCATCAATAATTTCTTGTGGTTCTTCCATTTTGAAACTAAACTTGTTTACACAATTTTGTTTGTTGTCATAGTATTCGTTATATTGTAATTCAAAGGCTACTAAATAAAATAATTGCAATTTTCTGTCATGATATAAATTAGAATTTTATTTATTTTTTGGTTTCGGACGTGTAAAAAATAGTATATACACCACTGGAGAGAACGCCATTATTCCCTCAGTGCATTGTAGCCCTCGGGCTTCGCCCTCTGGCTACAAACTTGCACCTCGTGAATAATATTGCTTTTCTCTCTCTTAATGTATAATGTACTATTTTAATCCGATTCTATGTAAACCTAACCTCTTTTTTATAAATATTGATATTACAAATTTAATTAATTTGTTGATTGTAAAAAAAAGTGTTTATAAATTTATGAAATGGATGCAATATACCGGGTGCTGAATGAGTTAGGCGAACATAGGATATTAACGTGTAAAAACTTATTTTTGCAAATTCCTGCTTCCCTAATTATTTTAGAGAAAAATTGAAAGATACAAATATTATGTAGAAATATAAACTACGAATGATAAGAGCATTAGATTTTATCTAGCTTTTACGTAAATGATCAAAAAATTCTTTTGAAATTGTTAAAATTTTTATTTATCAAACTGGCCATGTATAAGTTTCCAAGGTAATATTCCATTTTATGAAATTAAAATTTAATAAAGTGCAAAACTGTCAACAACGTGCAATTGTTTTTTATTACTTATCAAAAATAATTACCTCGGAAACTTGCATGGCAAGTCTGATAAATAAAAGGTTTAACAATTTCAAAAGAATTTTTTGACCATTTGCGTAAAAGCTAGATAAAATCTAATGCTCTTATCATTCGTAGTTTATATTTCTACATTATATTTGTGTCTTTCAATTTTTCTCTAAAATAATTAGGGAAGCAGGAATTTGCAAAAATAAGTTTTTACATGTTAATATCCTATGTTCGCCTAACTCATTCAGCACCCGGTATACTTACATGAACCGTGGTAATTACCAATTTTTAAAGTTTCCACAATTTGAGATTGATTTGATATTTATTTGAATTTTGAATGATTTTGAATTTTACTCGGACGAGTGGAATGGTTTTGCTTTCATTCGTTATACTTTTTGTTTGGTATCAAGAAAACAGGATTTTAAAGGTGGATTTTTTGTTCCAGAAACCTAAAATAAGTTAAATTAATCAGATATGACTGCGTTTTGTTTAATTAATATTTTTTATATTGTTAATTTGTTTACCTTTTTAATAAATAAGTGAATGCGTACGTAGAAACCTGTAACGTCGTGTTAAGTGTAAATAAATCTAGATGGTGTGAGAAGTGATGAAAATTCAATTTAAAAATTGGTGATATGGTTTTTTTTGGAAGATTTTCAAATTTGGCTGGAAAAGTTGACGAATCAGCGTGGGCCACGATTTCCAAAAGCCTAGAACAGGAAGGAAATGAAAATTTTGTAAAATGATAAGGATGACTGACTTAGATGCGAACGTGTTAAGTTGTGTTTTCGAGAGAACGAAAATTTCTCGATAAGTTGTGAAATGTTGCAATTTGAGAATGAATTGTAAATTACAGTTGCAATTATGATGAGTGAAGTGTCAGTATAATGAGTATGGTGATTTCTAGAAGATTGAGTTCTGGAATTGGAAATTAAGGATATTTTTCTACCTGATGAGCTGGGAAGATGGCCTCCATTTTGTCGTTTTTCTTCGCATTTTATTTTCACGCAACAGCATTTTTATAAGACATCGAATGGTAATTAGAATTAGAATTCTTTTATTTTACGCTATTTCGACATTATTTTATCTGGAAAATGAAATTTATTAATTTTAAAGTTCGAGGTTATACAATACACGTTTTTATTTCAAACCTGGAAACTTTGCTAATAACAGGTTGATTGCACTATTACACCAACTTTAAATACACCGATGCAACAATTTCAATAATTGGATTAATTAGTTTACTATCGAAATTAACTTTTTTTTATGATGATTTGGATCAGCATGTGCGTTGCGCGTTACGACGAACTTTATTTGCGTCTAGCGGTAGAATTTAACAGTTTTTCATGCGTTTGGTTACATGTCGGCGCGAAATTTTAAATAAGACAATTAATTTATGCGAATTATTATTTTATTTCAGTTTGTACAATATTTACAACGCTTGATTTGTTTACAAGTTAGAGTAATAATTTTTGACATAGTAAATGTGGGAACTTGTAGATAAATCACGTCAATATCTGATTTATTCATTTGTTGAATTTGATTTAACAACAAAATTCTGTTTTCTGTTTGTAATCAAGATTCTAACAATTTCCAACTTTCGTCTAAGTAAATTTTAATTGATGCCCGGTATAATTTTGTTTCATTTCAAATTGTGGTTAATTTAAGAATATTCTAGAACTCACTACCTTGGAGAGTCTTTTATTGCAAATTCCGACCAAGACAGCTAGGGACTTAAAGAGTTGTTCGTCAGAACACGACAATACATTAGCATTAGAGGCCTTGGAGACCCATAACTTCGTTTACTATCTTCTTCCACTCCTTCCTGTTTCTTGCTTTATCTTTCTAATTTGTCACTTTAAGTCGTTGTATGTCCTCAATCACATCGTCTTTCCATTCAAGTGTTGGTCATCTTCTCCGTCTTCTACCATCTATATGATTCTTCCACACTTTGAATGTTACTCTATTCTTTCCCATTCTCGTCACGTGTCCAAGCCATCTCAATCTCTGCGCTCTTATTATCACATCCACTATTTCCAGTTCACCGTATAGTTCTCGTAACTTTTTGTTTGTTCGTCTCCTCCACGTTTCTCCTATCTTTACACCGCCAAAAATCTTTCTTAGCATCTTCCTTTGCCATACTCCCAACATCGTCTGGTCTTGCTTTTTTAGCGTCCATATCTCACATGCGTAGGTCACCACCGGTCTTACTATTGTTTGGTAGATTCTGGTTTTCACCGTTCTAGACATCATCTTCTTCGACAAAATTTCATGTAGTGCCGCTATGCTTTTATTTCCTGAATTATCCTAGCTCTGATTTCTTTGCTACTACCTGGCTTTCTTGTTAATAGATGCAATAGCAGCTATTAATAATATTAACGCAATAAGTGGTGTTCATCTGCGCAGGCAAAAAATTTACAATTTGAAAAATTACAAAAATAAATACAGATTAAGAAACCATGCAATACATAGTAAGGCTAGTTAACGAAGACCAGAAGACCTGACTCTTAATAACCGAGGTTGTGGAGCACCACCACAACTTATGATATCGAGTTCAGAAGTCATATTACGCCGATGTATAATGATGTGGGTTTACTTAAAATTAAATTACGCTTCAAACTATTACTCACTGTTCTTATATTTAACATATAATGTGAGCGGCCGTCCTGGTTATCTGCGGAGGTTAATGGTAAAAGTTATGTTTTTCATTCCATAAAACTTCAAAATTCAAGGGTTCATTTGAATATAGAGCAGCTGATGTTTTCAACAATAATTATATGGAGACGTTCTTGAAATACATCGGGATCAAAATTCGTTTTTAAGAAAATAATGCAAGAGTTACTGATAGCGTCACAAGAAAGAAGTTGATTTGTTATTATGGGGAACCTATAGTTGAACAACAGCTTTGATGAATTTATATCCTTTAATCAACCATGTTGGTAAATATTGTTGTATTATAAGTAAATAAATAAATAAGTGCTAATTGCCATTCGATGTTGGGGTCGAAGAGAAATAAGTAATATCAACACCCATTTAATTTTTTTATAATAAAGAGATGTATACGTATGTTAGTACATAATAATTTTTATGCCCGACTGTATTATAATAGCATGATTACAATATCATTTAGTGGCCATAAGATACCTTTTTATGGGACTAGTCCCTTTCACTTTATTGATAAAATAAAACGACCGCCTGTCAATGTCATTGAAATAAACCATAACAGTGATCCGCATTAAAATATAATTATGACAGAATATAACCTATTAAAATTATATTTGTAATCATAATTACTAAATTCCCTAGAAATAGTTCAAAAATATGGTTTCAATAAACTATAACCGCATTTTAGTTACAAGAGGCTTACAATGCGTTTATGAATCAAACATATTTAAAACGTTGTTTAACTTTAGTGAGCGTTGTAGCTAAAATACGTTTACAACACTCTTTTAAATATTTTTATGAATAGTACCGTTAATATTTAATAAAAATTCCTTAGTTACCAAAAAAATGCGTTGCATCATCGCGACTTAGTTTAACAGGGTAATAAATTTAATAATAAGCAAATTGGGCAATTAAAATTTTAAGTCGAAATTTTATTAGAAAAAATTTGATGAAAAAAAAAAGATTTTTAAGTTATGAACTACATAGAACTTGAAAAATTAATCGCCGAATTCAAAATTATATTATTATGAGTAAAAAATGTCAGCTACAACTTCTTTTTCGAGTACAGATGAAGACATAAGTTTGTTAATTTGTTACTAAAGCCTCACATTTTGAGTAGTTAATATTCCTCTATGTATTTACTCACAATATGTGGATATTATCACAAAAGAAAACAGGAAAAGAAAAAGTTATTTATTACCACTGAAAAGAATTCGTATTTAATAATATTTCCCACATATTAAAGCCTTCAAATCATTGCAGTTGAGAACTGTTTTATGATTGAGTGCTAAAGCAAACGAAGAGTTTCTTCACTTTTTGCCACTGGATATTGAAAACTACTATTGGGCCAAGAAAATCAAAGCGTGATGCAAAAATTGTAGGAGATTGTCTCTTTTATAAAAATGATGACTTGGATTGTTGCAATTTCTGCTTATATATTTTGCTCAAGAATTTTCCTTTACATTTTTTTCGTTAATTTCCATGATATATTTTTAATAATCACGTACAAATTTACCTAGTGGCGGATCTAGGAATAGTTCAGGAGTTTAGGATTGAGAGTTAAGTTAATATTTAAATTTTTTTTTGCTAATTTTTCAACATTTGCATCTTCTTGGATAGTACTTGATTTTCCCTTTTATAGATATCATATAGATACGCTACTGTATTAACCTAAAATTAATATTTAAACAAACGAGAAATGTCAAATTAGTATGGCAACCATTGTTGAATTTCATAATAACTAATATGAGATTTTTAATTGAGAAAAATGTTGGTGCAACGCAAAAAAATTTAACAGGGTAATAACTTTGACATATATTTTGACATAAATAATAGATTTTTAGGTTATGAACTACATCAAAGTGCAAGCGAAAGATAGAAATATTAATATTTTGGACAAGCCTTATCAAAAACGAAGTAATTTTCTCAAGCTTCACAATTTTGTGGGCATAAATTTTAAACTTTGTCGCTTATGAAAATGTTTTTATATGACCGGGCGCTGTGAAAATTTTCTATTCTTTTACATCTTCTGTTGCCGTTATACAATCATTCCAATATGCAATGATTTCAGCAAGGAACTCACGTCGTGAGATGTTCAAAAATCTAACAAATTGCTGCGGTATATTGAAAATTATAAATTTACTCCCTGTGTATATAAAATGTGATTGAAAAAAGACAACATAGGATGCATTTTTTATTAGATATTAATTTTATTAGAAAATTAACGTGAAAATACACCATTATAAGAGCAGTTCTAACTGCAAAGTTTTGACTATGACAATGGCGTTGCCTTAGCAATTATTAAAAATATTAAACTAATAACCTAATAACGTTATTAAAATAATTTTAACAGAGTAATAGCTATTATGATAATAGCGCCTAATATGCCAATTTTAATAGACGTTGGTGAAACCCGACCTTAATTAGATAAAAATTAAAAGTTGACACAATGTAAATTACACTAAATGTATAATTTACATTGTGTCAACTTTTAATATTTTAGTTCCAAAAGTGTCGATACACTTTTGGTTTGTCTAAAAAATTGTGATATGTTTATCAAGTTGCACTACTTAGACCACACTGTTATCAATTAGATAAAAATTGTTTTATTAAGCAATTATTTTATACATTATTATTATATTCTATTTATTGCCACATGGCATGCTGTTGTGACATTTTGAATTGCAAAGAATTTCTCTTTTTAAACAAAGGCAACACTTTGAAGTGCAATTTTTTTGCAAGAACAGCGGACAAACCCTTGTGCAGATCCAACGGCAGTTTTTTGCGCTGCGGTTCTCAGGCAAATTTCCTCATCTGGCCCTTGTTCTTGAGAAACTTTAAAATTTTCTTTAATTTTTTTTTTAATTGTCACTTCAAATAGGTAAATTTAACTTTTGTTCAGAATTGCATTAGATAGTAATAAAAACCAAACTTTACCGTTTTTAACAATTCGATAACGAACAATAACGGAAAGTTACCGAATGGGCTCATTGGTCCAGTTACTTTGAAAGTGACAATGACAAAAAAAATAAAGAAAATACTGTTGTTTTTTTGACTCAAGAAGAAGTGCAAGGTGAGGAAATTTGCCTGAAGACTGCAGCGCAAAAAGCTGCTGTTGGATCTGGACAAGGGTTTGTCCGCTGTTCTTACAAAAAAAAATTGCACTTCAAAACGTTGCCATTGTTTAAAAAGAAAAATTCTTTGCAGTTCAAAATATCACAACAGCATATGCCATGTGGCAATAAGTAGAATATAATAATAATTTATAAAATTAATTGCTTGCCATGGAAATTGAGCTTAACCCTCCCTCTCCCCCATTTGGTAACTTTTCGAAATTGTTCGTTATCGTTATCGAATCGTTATAAGAACCGTAAAGTTTGGTTTCCATTACTATCTAATGCAATTCTGATGTTAAATTTACCTATTTGAAAGTGACGATAACAAAAAAAAATTAAAGAAAATTCTGAAGTTTTTTTGACTCAAGAATGTCATTCAAAGATATTATGAAACACTTATGAAAGAAAGACCAATGTCAACTTTATTTTCCAAAATATTAATTTTTTTGATACACAAATTATACAATAAATATGTGTACAGACAGTCTAACCAGGGCCAAAAATTTGATAAACATACCTGTTATTTTGAAGAAGTTATAAATAATAGAATTTTTAGTAAAAACTTTAGTCATTTATCTCGAAAGTGCAATATTTGATATTGGTCCTTTTAGTTCTAGGCCACATAAGTATACTTGCTTGAAGTTTAAGCTTGACTTACCTTTGCCGCATAAGCGATTGCAACATGCTAGAATTTCAAGCTTAGAATAAGCTTGGTTTGAACTAGCCACGTTAAGCTAGTTAAACAAGCGAAAATCGAATCAAAATCCAGCTAGACGTAAGCTTACGTGCTATCTGGGTTGTGATCTAAGTGTCTGGCCACACGTGCAGTAAAATCCTGCTGGTAAAAGCAGTAAAAGCCAAGTAGGTGCATTTTCAAGGTAATGCTGATACAAGTGCATTGCTAAAGCTGCGACATTACCTTTCATTTACCTTGACGATGGGCGTTTGAGGATGCAGGAACGCCCATCCTCAATGCGCAATGCGCCTACTTGGCTTTTACCAGCAGGATTTTACTGCACGTGTGGCCAGACACTAAGAGTCCAAATAGATGTGTGGACTATGGGCAAGGCTGGAAAACTGCCTACGTATTGATAGTATTTGGTAGTCAAAGAAAATAACTTTCATAAAATATGACTCATGTTATTTACATTTTTAAATTAAAATTTTTTTTTTTAATTTTTAAATTTAAAGTATCATCATCATCAGCACGTCATAGACTTGCAGTCCGTTACGCCACTCTACTATTTTGGTCTGCCCATCTCTTCTTTGGTCGTCCAACGTTTTTTTTTTCCTTTTGGCTTATATTTAAAAATTTGTTTTGGTATACGGGTGTCGTCCAATTTTTCTATGTGTTGTAGCCAAAAACTTCTATATTCTTTAACGCGTTAAAGTTAAAGTATTATTATTATTATTAAAGTATTATTTATTTAATAATAAATCAGTTCTGCTATCATTAAAAATTAAATCTGTTTTATTAAGACGAATAAGAAGGAAAAAAATGCGATATGGTGAATTTATAACAATATTCTTATAGAATTACATTTTCCCCATATAAATAAAAAGCTAAGAAACTTCACGTGTTCTTTTCAAATAGAAAACCTTAACAACTGAAAAATAGGTCTGGTGACCTATTTATATAAAAATAGGTGACTAACCGTCACTTCACTGTTATCAATAACAACTTTTCTTAGAAAATTGCACCGATTATCTGTGTTGTTCTTTATTATTGAATTTTAAATTAATTAATTTTTGAGAATTGGATAAGATTCAATAATTATATTATTACTTTTAAAGTCGACGACGTTTCGCACAGCTTTATTGTGTACTTTTTCAATACAAAAAGCTAGAATATAAACTAATTACATTAAAAAAGTGATATGAGCATTATGATAAAATATAACACTTTGCAGTGTAGGTTTCATTTTTTTTCATTTCATTTTTCATTTTTTTTTTTCTTTTTTTCTTTTTCTTTTTTTTTTTTCATTTGCTAGTCTACTTTTAAAACTGGGTTCTGTAGCAGAACGTTTGTATTATTGATAGGATCCCTTGGGCTTTATATGAGTCGTCTAGATGCAAAACTCATTGTTTGCAATTTTGGGTAATTTGAGTTAAACGCAGTATCCGACGCAGAATCATAAGAAGAATCATTTTCTAATATAAGTATGTAGCAAAAGGCATTATTTATTATCTTAAAACTCAAATGAAATTTGCTGTTGGGTGCAAAACTTTTTTTTTGCTAATTACATTTAGTTGCAAAATGCACTATTACTTTCCAACCAATCCTAATCAGTTTCAAGTGTCTGGTGATAATAATATAATCGACAATGCACACAATTTATTATTTATTTGTCGTGATTGTAACCTGAAAGTAATTAATAGTATTTTGTGGTTGTGTTTTGTGTTAAATAATAATTATTAATAATTAATTTTTTTAAATTATTTTTTAAAATATTTTAATATTTTAAATAATTATTTTTTTAATTATTTTTATTAATTATTTAATTATTAATAATTATATTATTAGTTATAATTATTATTTCCATAATTATGGAATCAAATACGTCTATTGTGTCTTGTTCATCGGGAAAGGGGAGGAAGAGGGTGCGTCAAACTTCTAAACGGGAAAAATTAAAAGTGTCCCGGTAAGTTAATAAGTTTCAAAAAATGATAAATATCTTATTCAGCCTTATCCTTATTAGGCATCTCCCAAAAGAACTACCTACATTTCCTTCTTGTGGCCACAAGGGCCAACCAGGTTTTCCTTATTTATGTACAAGGCTAACAATGAAAGAACTAAAAACTTTCCAAGAACGGCTGTACTCTACTACTGATAAGGTGAAACAAGATACTTTTATTTTAAAATGCTACACCGCTGGAAAGCCAAAAATGACTATTAGGAGTAGGAAAAGAAATGATAGCATTTTCATTAAATATTGGATCCCTGATGGACAAGGTAATTTGGTGCGAGTTTGTAAAAAAGCATTTTGTGAAGTTAGTGGTTTGAGTAGATTTAGAATTGAGAGAATAATGAAAGCATTTGTAAGCAAGGGCGAAATGCCAAGAGAAAGAAGAGGCGGCGATAGAGTGGGCGATTAAAATAATGAAAAAAAGAAATTGATGAAAGCTTTTATTGAATCACTGTCGTGTGTAGAATCGCACTATTGCAGAAGTAAAACTTCTGAGCGTATGTACTTGCCGTGCGAACTTAATATCAAGAAGCTGTACTTAATGTATTGCTCAACAATTGAAAAAAGAGAGGTAGTAAAATTGAGCTACTTTCGCGAATACATCAATGTTAATTCGCTGCAGCGGGTGAAAAAGGGGTTAAGTCATAAAAGTCGATTTTGAGTAAACGCTTGTTAAAGAAATTGGCAAAATTTCATGTTTGATTTTAACATATTTTTACGTAATTTATCGCGGAAGTTTTTTTGTATATTAATGTGATGACATTAAAGATAAAAAAAAATATTTTTTTTAATTAATTTATTGTGCGAAAGTGACTTTTGATTGACTTATCCCCCTTTACGCGAAACAGTTTTTTGACTTAACTCCTTTTTCACTATCGAGATTGTAGAAAAATATATATTTTTAATACCGTTTTATTCAAAATAAATTAAATACAAAGAATAAAAAAATGAAAAAATGTCACTCAAATTCTTCTTCATCAGAAGAAGCATCCGGAAACACATTAATTTCATCAATTGAGGTTATTAGGTTCTTATAACAGTTCCAATTTCCTTCTGAAATATACGGAAGAAGTTCCAGTAGTTGTTTCTTCTTTTCTACTGTTATTGGGAGTGGATTCCGATACGCCTGTTTCTCTATATCCTCAAATTGTTTCTCTATATCCGAAGCTATCGATAGGGCATCACTTGAGTCATCCGAATCTATCCATACAGCATCACTTGAGTCTTCTAAATCTGATTCCATTACCGTGTTCGTTTTTTACCATTTTTAACATTTTTTGCCTCTTGAACACATTGTAGCCTGGATTATTTTAAAACACTATAACTTAATTAATTTTTTTTAAATTTTATAAAGTATTAAATACTTACCTATCTACTGTTTGAAATTTATTATACCAACCAAATTTATTACAATTTTATAAAGTATATCAATATAAATTTTAATATTAATCAAAGATTATTTTCACTTAACTCTTTTTGCACATTAAATTGTTATTTTGTAACTATAATAATTTTGCGCAAAAGGAGTTAAGTCGACTTATCTCCGTTTACGCAAAGGCATTTCACCACTCCAATGACTTAACTCCTTAGTGAATGTGTAATATCTCCGTTAATTGAATTAATTGGACTGAAATTGTTATACCAATGCAAAGATAAACGCTTATAGGTTCAAAAAATGACAAAAACCCATTTTCGAAAAAAATGACTTAACCCTTTTTTCACCCGCTGCAGCGAATTATAACATAGGTTTTGGTACTCCTCAAACAGACGTGTGTTCAACATGTTTGCGGATAGATGAAAAACTAAAGAGCACGTTAACAGTAAAAGAAAAAAAAGACTTCGTTACTGAGAAACGATTACATCAACCAAAAGCCAAAGCTTTTTTCAATCTATTAAAAACCAAATATCAAAATGTAGAGAACTTTTCATTTGACTGTCAAAAAAACCTAGCGTTACCAAAGTTGCCCGACCAAGCATGTTATTTCAGTCAACAGCTAAATTATTATAATTTTACAATTGTGAGTGGCACTTCCATGGGAAAGTTAGACCCTTCACATGTTTTTTCATACCTTTGGTTAGAAACTGATGCTCCCAAAGACTCGAATTTTTTAAAAAATTCCCAATCAAAGAAACTGCAGAAATTATCCGGTTATTTTCATATGGCTGCGGGGGCCAAAATAAAAACGTGACAATGATGGCAATGCTTTCCTCATGGTTGCTAAGAGATGCACCAAAAGCGGTAAAATCTGTAGAAATTGTTTTTCCAATAGTGGGACATTCCTACATGCCGCCAGACCGTGTATTCGGCTTAATCGAAAGACAGCTAAAGAAAAAAACTGTATAATTAATCCTAAAGAGTACGACGACATAATCGAAAGTAATGCCACAGTTCGAAACATCGATCAGTGGAATATTTTTGATTGGCGTCAAGAAGCAAAGCAGTACACAAAATTGCCAGGAACATGGCATTTTCAATTTAACAAGACGAAAAGATTCATTATCACTAGAAGTGGAAAAGAAAATACTTATATGCGCGGTGAACCCAACTATTGTGTTGATATTGGAGTATCCAAAGGAATATGCAAACGGGGCAAAAGGATTTCTTTATTATTTCCTACGCTTATTTCTTTTGGCAGGAAACTTAAAGGGGACAAAAGCATTATTGGCAACTTATTAAAATCACACTTTGGTAATGATTGGAAACTCAATCCAGAGCTTTCACTCTACAATAATTTTTTACATGTACCAGTAGTATCAGACGTTATAAATGAGACAATTGACAATAGTGACTATCATGTGGATGAGCCATGAAGAAAAATGTATGAACCAGGAATATGTAGACCTGGAAGTTTAATTTTATTATTTTCATAGATTTTTTGCACCTTGAGGCTCTGGCCACACGTGCAGTAAAATGCTGCTGGCAGCAGCAGTAAAAGCCAAGTAGGCGCATTTTCAAGGTAATGCTGATACAAGTGCATTGCTAAAGCTGCGACATTACCTTTCATTTACCTTGAGAATGGGCGTTCCTGCAGTGTTACTGCTGCTGCCAGCGTCATTCTACTGCACGTGTGGCCAGAGCCTTACTATTTTTGTTAATATTCCATACTTTTTTAGAATATTTCTTTTTTTCCCTGACTACAATAAATAATATTTTTTATCTTGTAAAATGAATTTTATTTTGATATAAATGGGTGCAAAACTCGCCATTTATAAGAACTGGATGCAAAACTCACTATTTAACATTTAAAAAATGAATTTTTGGGTATTTCTGGACATTTGTGAAGCTATGCTATTATCACTGTTATTCTATACACGTTTTTTCACGTAAGTATACCAAAGTTCAAAATAATATGACATACCAGTATACTGCCGTCCTAAGAAAAAAGACCTTACCCCAACTATTTGCTAAAATGAGTTAGATGATCTAAACGCACAAGAATCTATTAAAGTTTCATATTACTAGGCTAAAATATTTTAAAAACTATTAAAAACATACAATAATGAAAGAACAAAATAATTGTATTGTAAATAATTGTATTTGCGTCATGATTCTCAAGAGCTAGAATACCTTAATTACTAATAATAAGCTAAAATGCCTTATGTACTACAAAATGAAATGGATATAAAGCTCTGATTAGACAGCGCGAGTATGCCTCGCGCGTCAGATTCGCGAGGAAGATTCGCGCATCACTCCCGCGAGGCATCCCACAAATAGATGCATGGTGAGTCATGATGCAGGGCGAGCCGCCAGTATCTGAATAACGTGGAAACACCAACACGAAGTTTACACCGCGCGAGTATCAAAGTGCGAGGCACCTTTGACGCGCGGTCGAGACCGACCTACCAACCGCTCGCAGTGCATATGCCTCGCGAGTCGTGATTCGCGCCATAAAACCGTCTACACGACGCGAGGATTGATGCGCGAATCAGATTCGCGAGGCAAACTCGCGCTATCTAAACGCAGCTTAAGGTATTTTAGCTTATTATTCACTGACGTTTTTATTATTAAATCTCTTATCTGTGATTGCGTTTTACCTAGTAAGTGGTGTATATTATTTATAATAATTATGCATTCGTGCTGTATGTGTCAATGGTAGAATATTTATACATAAGTTAGATTTATTAACAGTAATTTTGTTTTATTTTGCTTGAAAGTAATGTCCAAAAATTACCGAAAATTGCAATTCGAATTAATAATTATACATAGTAAGTATTAAATGACTAATTCCAAGTCCAGCTTGTAGGTTTATAATTTGATGGTGATTTTAGGCTCACAATGAACAGAACACAAAGAATTTTACACCTAGCAAATGTTATTCATGTTAATCAAATTAATAAGGATAAATTTGAAAAAAAATCGGCGTGCTTTTTTGAATTCATTACCTATAAGTACGGAAGCTACAGATTTAATTACAATAAGTGTTGAATAAGTGCCAATATCATGTTTATTATTTTAGTTTGTCTTTAAAGTATTAATCTACTTTTGTTTTAATGTTTTTTTTAGAATAAAAGTTTTTTTATATATTATAGGGCAGTCTTCTTTACAATGACGTCTTATATTATTGCTTCTATACTAAGCTAAAAAACCTTAACCACCATTTTTTTAGGAAGAAAGCGGTTTTTTAATTTTTTGAAATAGCTAATAAATTCGTCAGTAATAATGTAAGTATATGTGCCATAAATCGTTAGTTTTACTTTAAATCTACTAGGTGCCATCAATGAAAATCTGAATGGCTGCCTAGCTCAAAAGAATGGTTTATGTACTTAAGGCTTTTTTCCTTAGGACGGCAGTATAGCTAAAATAGTTTTCTTTAATTTGCCAAAACTAGTAAATATGCAAACAGTGAGTTTTGCATCTAGACGACTCATATTACAAATACAATTACAGGAGGAAACTTGTACTTTTTACCCAAATTTTGAGCATTAAAACTCAAATAAAAACTTTATATTTTTCAATAAATAAATTTTGATGACCTAATGTTCTGCAATGTGACGTATGCAAAGATAAGAACGTTTAATGTAGCAGACTTACTATACAGTAGGTAGTGTTAAACGTACTGTGAGCATATAATTATTAACTATCTGCTATTCAAGTAGTGTCTAATTAATTTGTGATTTTGATTAATGTTAAGGTTTGTACATAGATTTATTCTAAGCTTATTTGAAATACTATTTAATTTGAAAATTTATTTTATATTAATAAATAAGGTAAATCCAGGTAAATCGGAAAAAATAATAGGTGCTTTATTTATTAAACATAATAATTGTTTTGCGGAAGTAACATCTGAAATCATCAAAAATATTATCAATTAACACAATACCATTTCGACGTTGTCGCGACAAAAAGGCGTAAGCGCCAAAATTTCCAAAAATCGTTTTCGATGTTAAAATAAAGACTATTTCAATTTACACTACTTATGTTTTTGTTGTATTCACCAAAAAATCCTAGAATGAATTATTTCAGTTTAAAGTAGTGTAAGCGACATTATGGAACCGAAAAAAGTAAACCCTAACGCTAGTAAGCATCAAGTGTCGCAAGTGAGTACATGCGTTACGCCCCGTTGCTATTACCAGATACATTATCATTTAAGGTATGTAGTTTATTATTTTTGTTATGTTATTTAGTAAATCATTGTGTTTTCAACTGTTAGTAAGATTAAATCAACCTTTGTTTATAAGAAATCGTTAAAAGTTTATCTTGTCGCTTACGCCTTTTTGTTATTAAAAATTTTAAGAGGCGTAAGTGGAGTGTATCCATGTTAATTCATACATATTTTAAATGCATTTTTCTTATTATTTGTACGTAGTCCTGTAATGTTGTAAGAATCACAAACAGTGTACAAAACGTTATTAATAAGAAAATATTCTTATATTTGACCTGAAGTAAACAGATTTCTCACAAACAGTGTTTAAAATCTGAGATGATAGAAATGTTACTTACGTCTTTTATTTTATTTTTATAGGATGCTGTCGCGTGCTCAAAAAATTATGAATCTACTCAATGAAAATAAAGAAAAGAATATTAATATTAATAATCAAGAAAACGCGTTAAATGAAGCTTTGTTGCACGACGTTATATTAGAAAACTGCAACTCAGAACCTGAGGTTGATTTATGTTTACCGAATTCAAAAATTTGTGATTTAGAACGCTGTGATTCTGAATTTGAGACTGAAACAAATAATATTAGTAGTTTTAAGAATGTCCTTTTGGTTCTAATTGACTTAGGACCTGATTATAATTTAGATGAACATTATTTAGAAAACTGTGATGCCGAATTTGAAACTGAAACTGACGTTAGTAAAAAGAGTAATAAAGAAGCACTCCTACTTAGACTTTACAGATGTAAAGTCTAGTTAATTTAGTTTATTTATTTAGTTAAGAGTTACTTTTTATTTCACAAGGCTGTTCTATTATGTTTGCATTATTTATTAAGAGTTTTATTTTATTTATTTAGTTAAGAGTTATTTTTTTATTTTATAATGCTGTGTTCTTTAAAGATGTAAAATTAATAAAATTATACTATTATTTATTTGTTTTTTTAAACTTTTTGTTTTATGCTTTTCCCATAATTATAATAAATTTTTTAATTTTATTAAGAAATTTTAAGCGCCATAATGAAATTATTTTGATGAAAAAAGAAGGCGTAAGGAAAGCGTAAACGACATTTAAAACAGTAATTGTTAAAATGAAAAAGGCTTATGTCTCAGAAAAATAGGCTTAACCACCAACTAACAAAAATAAATAGGCGTATACGACAAAAATGCAAATTAAAAGTAAGTTTCAGGACCTACTGTTTTTATAATAATTAAAAAAAATGTGTTTTAAATAATTTTTATACCTTAAAACAAAGTCCAATATTAACAAACACAAATAACGGATATAAAATGTTTTTTGTTTCTCCTGTAAAATATTACAAAAGCCGCTTACGCCTTTTTGTCATGACAACGTCGATTTATACCTAATATCTAACATTTGTAGGATTCAATGTTTAATTGTTATTATATTATGTCCTATATAATTAATTACCTTTAGAACAACTGTAAGTAATTTTTTGTATTGAAAAACATACGAAATTCGTACATGCTATTATTAATTTGTAGTAAATACTTTTTGTTTTTTACAAGAGGTAAAAAATCGGGGAAATCAAAACTGATATTTTAAGAAAATCTGAATAATAGACTATTACTTCAACGATGTTTTTACAATTAATTTACAGATCATCAGCTTTTTTTAATAATTAATTTTTCCACAATTGCAGTTTTCATTTTCGTGATATTTTACTTTCTGTAAGTATAAAGGAAATTATTACAAACAATGTTTTGAAATCATTGAAATTTTCTAGCTTACACTTCATGCTGAGAGATACATAATATACCTACGATTAACGCCGTAATACTTGAAAATAATATGTTTTAACCACTTGAGATACACCGTCATATCTATTCTAGAACATTCGCCGTGCTCTAATGTTAGGTCCACAATTAATGTGAGCGTGAAGTGGTTAATTTTTTTGCTACAATTTATTGAATTGTAGTGCGGAAATCTGAATAGTAGGTATTCATTTACATTGAAAATGAAAAAGTCCAGGAAGTTTAAGGGAAAACCAATTATTTTTATAACTCTTATCTCATCGAAAAATTACCGCTACAATTTTATAATCGAAATAAATTCTAATTTTTTAGTTAAACTGCTATAATTTTTAACGGTGCTTATTGTGTTATCCATCGACTTTTTATATCTTAAACAAATAAGAACTAGGGAGAAATTATCTAATCTTTTAGTATCAGTATTTAGTATAGGCTTTGATACCTACTTTCACGTAACTGTTGGCAGTTCACTATCAAATTTTTTTTTACAGATGCGGATCAAAAACATGCATTCGTGGGCAGCTTTTTGGTTCTGCGTTTTAACCATTTCGTTTGTTAATGGACAATCTAAATGTAAGTTACTTTTTTTGATTAAAATTTATATAATAATTAAATTTATATGAGCTTCTACAATAAATGGAATGTTTAAAAGTTAAGCCAAAATCCACTTAATGTTTTTAACATTAGTTATATATTTTATGCTTAAGTAGTAACTCTTTATTATAAATAACAATTGACTTAAAAATTATTAATTATCAATTGCTATTTATAAAGTTATTACCCTAAAGAGTCAAAATTGTTTGTAACTGTTTTTATCAACCGTTGGCTATAACTTACTATTATAATAATAAATCGGATTTCATCATTTTATTAGGATGTTTTTCTTAACTTTTAAACTTTTTATTTTTCTTATATACTACTCCACCGTACCAGTAAAAGAATTAATTTATAGGTAATATAAAATGGTTAATATTGAAATTAAGCTTTTAATGCTGTTGAAAATTAATTTAAGGACGTCGTCTAATAATTCAAGGTTCAATGCAATACATACTCTATTTGAGAATACTCCTTATCTTATCTCACGGTACAAATTTGTCATCGGGTTTGTAAAATAAGCCGTTTTGCATAATTATTTGTAAAAGTGTCGCAATAGTAAAAAATTTGATTCCGAGACCTTGAATTGTACTGTAATTTATTATGTTAAATACATAATAGGTTTAATATTGATATTACTTATTATAAAATGAATATTAACCGCTATATTGTATTGTATAAATTGTAATAATCTATGGCAAGATAACAAGAATATACGATGTTATGCAAACGTTTGCAGTTCACGCCTATTCTTAATTTTTAGAAAAAATAATGGAAATTATATTAGATAGTAGTACATAATTTGAATATAAAACAAGAATTTAATTTTACGTTCCTATGTAAACTTTTGGAAATGAAAAGATCAATCTTATTTTACAATTTTAGACTAGTCTTGGAATTTCTCTCTAATTTAATCAAATTCATGATGTGGGCATTTTTGTTTTATTTATTATTATTGCTGGCAAACGATAAGTTTTCAATTGTTTACTTTATAAAATTCCGAAAACGTACTAATGATGGTTACGATAAATTTAATTCACTTACATATTATTATAAATAATGTTATATTGTAAATGTGAGTCATACGAAAATCTTTACATTGAGTTATAATTATTAATATTGCTTCTTTGTCACTAAATTTTTGAGTGCCTATTAATAAATTATTAAGAGTTTTAGCCACAGCCGTGGAGTGATGTGACCGCTGGTTGAGTACAGAGCGGAAATTCTGGGTTCAAATCGTGGACTATACAGAATTTCTTTAGCTCGGCCTTTCAGTGGACATCCACACGGTGTGGTGAAATAGATATTGATTTATCGGAAATAGGTAATATGGGGACTAATCCACCCCGATAATCGGATTTGTAATTCCCAAAAAGGGAAAAGCAATGTTCTACTTAGAACGTAAAAAGCTTAATGAATGAATTAATAAATTATAGTGTAGAACTTCTTATTAGAACTTTCTATAGAAAGTTTTCGAATTATAAAAATTTATTTTTGTGGGTTAGGTACACTGAAAAATGATTGTGCTTTAAATTAGTACAATTTAGGTCTACGATTGTCAACAAATCCATATTGTTTTAAAATTAATTACAATTGAGTCAGAAAAGAGTACAATTATTGTGCTAGAAAAGAGTACAATAATTATTGTATTTAATGTTAACACAATTTATATTTGTAGGCAATCTAGTCTCAAATTTTAATTAAAAATTTTTTTAATTAAAAATTAAAATTTATCCAATCTTAATGTGATTACACAAAAAATCAAATTTTTAAATAAAAACTTATTACATACTTTTGATCATATTAATATTACATTAGACAGGCATAATCAGATTAAGGCTCTGGCCACACGTGCAGTAAAATTCTGCTGGAAGCAGCAGTAAAAGCCAAGTAGTCGCATTTTCAAGGTGCGACTTGGCTTTTACTGCTGCTTCCAGAACTATTTTACTGCACGTGTGGCCAGAGCCTAAAAGATGGAAAGCAACATATTAAAAAAAAAAGTTTCTGAAAGGAAAATAGCATAAAAATGAAATAAAAATACAGTGGAATCCGCTTATTATGACTCCGCCTATATTGACCAACCGCTTAATATGAAGTAATTGCAGTGCGAAGTTTGGTTTTCATATAAAATTCTATATAACAAAGTTCGGATATAATGACTTCGCCACTTCGCTTATAGTGACATGTCGCTTATTATGACCTATTTTTAAGAAATTATGTGACCAACATCCCTTTCCCTGCAACGATCTTTGGTGCTAGGCTCATTTTTGTTTTGATTCTCAGTGATTTTGTTTTTAAATGCTTGTTTTGTGTCAGTTCATGTTTCTTTTTTATTAATAGATACACACAATTTGTAGTTTTTTTCTCTATTTATCGAAATATCTAATAAAAATAGGAAGTTATTTATTTTCTAAGGCTATGCTTTGTATGACGTCCGCTTAGTATGACTTGTTTGTCACTTCCCTTCGATGTCATTATAAGCGGATTCTACTGTAATTTAAAGATAAAAAAATAATTAAAATACGATAATAAATTAAAAATAAATTTAGAGATTAAAATAGAATCAAAAAAAAAATAATTAAAATAACAGTTTTATTTTCATTTATATTTACAATCTATTTAATAACATAAACAATAAATAAATATTGTTATTAAAGTACTTTCCTAATTTAACATAAACCTCCAAGTACAAGCATTCATTAAACGCGAACAAATGACTAATTACAATTAACCCTGGTACCCAGAGAGAAATTTTTTCTTCATCGAATATTCCTTTATGCTTTATGGGAAGATTTTGATGTTAAAATTTAATATCATAATGGTCACCTAAGACCCATCAGAGTTGTAGCGCTACACATGATAGCGCAGAATTTTGTACTAAAAAATAATAATCCAAATCTGTTGGTGTAAAATCAATAACTTTTTTATCTCAAGTGTATTGACATCGAATGAATCCAACCCTTAAAAAAATAGAAAAAGGGTCTTCCGAAACTGAATTATTAAAATTCCCTGAATTTATCGATTCATGTTCGCACATTATCGCACGGCGCGGAAGATAGCAGTAATCGCGCGACTTTGTAAAAAATTTCCTTCAAATGTGCTTTGTCAATTTATTTATTAATTTTCGTTTTTTCCAATTCTCCCAAAAGAAAAACATCCACTTTTATGAAATTTTATTTTTCACACTTTTCAAAATATTAAATTACTACACAAAAATAATTTTCCCGTCGCTTAAACGTCCTCTCCGAAACAAAAATAACACTTCGGCTTTTGTAAAACCATGGCGTAGTAACATACAATTTCAAAATTTTCAAAAATTATTAAATTTATATAATTTGCAGTCAAGAAAAATGCCAATCAATTACACTAGTTTACAAAATCAAACTTTTTTTTTGTTGCCCAAAGTTTTTCAACTGTTTTTTACTAATTTGGGGTTGCTGATTTCAAACCTTTTTTCACATTTTATCTAACACCTCTAGTTTTTGAGATACAGCTACCCTCTAGAAATTCACTTCTTAGTCGACAAATTTTTATGAACGGTGTAGTAATTAATCAGAATCAACTAATCTTTCATGATACCGTCGTCAAGAAGAACTTGTGCAAACAAATCTAACTGTTTTTGTTTTTTTATGGTGAGTATATGTTTAAAGAATGTCACTCGAATGAGTCGGACTCAGTAAAACAAACCTACATGGACTATTTTAGAAAACCAATAGAATTATATATTAAGCTCTGGATTAAAAATTTAGTGTTTAGAGGCTGCGTAGAGTTTTTGCGTTTATGGACAAATAAGAAAAGACCTACTTCTAAGTATAAAACTCCCACGATTTGGTATAAACCGTTAAACCATCATGATACTTGATATTTTTGGGTTACAAATATTCCAGCAATAAATCGCAAAAATCGTTCCAACTGGATTTATCCAAACTTAAAATCTGCTATTAGACCTGATGAGGGTTCTAGCGATGAGTTGGTACCACAGTCACAACCCAATACCTCCGAGAAACATCCTCAAATAGGTATATTTCAAGAACTCTCAGAAGATAGTGATTTCTACTGCCCCGGAGGTCTTAGACCACTAAATCAAAATTTAGAATGTAACATGAGTATCAAACTTCATGTTCTACAAAGTCATCTCAATCAATTTCCTGAAAATCTAGAAGATTTAAGTGAAAAACAAGGAGAACGTATGCATCAAAAGTTGCTCGTCATGGAGAAAAGATATCAAAGTTTTTGGGATATGCATATAATTGTCTGACTATTGCTAGTCTCTGATGCAACAGTTTTCTCAGTCCACACACAAAAGAACATCTTTAAAGCAAAGTTTCTTGGGAGCCAATAACTCAGTAATAGATTTTAATTTTGTTCTCAATAAATGTCTTTTTCTTCAGTAAATATTGTTTCTTCTTGAGTAAATATTGGTTTTTCTTTTGAAACACGGTTTACCTGTATCTTGAGAACTAGAGCTGATATAAAAAAAATGTGTGTATAATTTCAGATTTATCGTAGTAGTCTTTGTCTTTTCCTTGAGTCTTGTTTTTTCTTTTGAAGCACGGCTTAGCTGTATCTCGAAAACTAGAGCTGATGGAAAATTTTTTTCAACAATTTTGGAATCAGCGTACTAAAATTAGTTGGCAACAGCAAAAAATTCTGAGGCAACCGATATAGATATAGAGCAGGCGGCTTCCTAGGGGGTTATTCTGAACTTCGCCCTTTTCTTATGGGGTTATCGTATTGGTATTGTGTAGTTTTTATTTAATTTTGTAATAAGTATTTTATGTATTGCATTTATGAATTTTGTTGAAATTGTATTGTGCTAGTGTGACTCCATAAGAAATAAAGACTATTATTATTATAGTGTAAACTAGTGTTATAGATACTTCTTTATCTCAAAATAATACGACATTATGTACAAGGACTACTAATATTTCAATATTATCATGGCAAATTGTTTAACATTATTACTTGATATATAAAATAGAAATTTACTGTAAATCTAATTCAAGTTTTTTCATTTAGACAAAGTTTGTTCACGAATTTCAAATCAACAAGATTGCGACCAATTAGTAAGACATGATACAGTACATTGCAACTCAAATGCTCACAGGTAATTCTTACAAGGTTAATTCGAAATGTAAACAATATATTATTGAATTGCAATTTACAGCGTCGATTGCCTAATAAATATTGACGAGGGAAGGACAGATTTTGGTCGAGTTACTGCAGAAGAAGCCCTTTTAGCTGCTCCCTTAACAAATAATGTAGTTGTTGTAGGTGAATTTCGTTCAGAGGCTATATTTGGTAAGTTATCATAAAAGCTTAACAATGTATTAAAAATAAATGTAATGCTGTATATATTTCTGTTGCACATGAAAAAAATCAGAACCACAGTCATAATTACAAAAACTCTAGTTTCAGTCAACAGTTTTTCTCTAATAATTTGAAAGATATCAAAATGTTAAAGAAGTCATTAGTATTCAGAATAAAAAGACGAATATTTTTTGTATCAAAGATTTTAATTATCTTTCACCGTTTAAAAAAAAGACTCGAGCTCTCGTGGTTTTGACTAGCATAATAGTATTTTCTACTAACAGTACTAAGTATGATTTTTATTAAACTTTATTTTAGACGATTCAAACTATGCTACCGTTGTTTTGGTACAAAGGAATTATTCAGGTGGATTTCAAAATTTTAAAGGAAAAAAATATTGTCACCCAGGGTTTAAATATGATCCCACCGTAACAGATTTCCTTTTAAAACAATTCGAAAACAAAGTATTAAAGGAAAACAACGCACAAGGATGTACAAATTCAGTCGAAACTGGTACTTTACTTGAAAAGGAACTAAAATCAGTAGCAGATTTTTTTGGCCCATCTTGTAGACCAGGACCATGGATTGATATGGAGGACATCAATTTAAAATATTGTAGGTTCTCATAAAACAAATTCTGAACTTTTATAATATACAGTTTGGTTTCTTTCTTTTCTTTCATGAATTTGCTTATAGATTCTAAATACTCGAAACTTTGTCAACTATGCTCAGGATCAAATAATCGTTGCGATAGTCCAGTCGGAGCAGCGCCTTTTATACAATCTCTTGATTGTTTAGTTCAACGTGGAGGTGATGTTTCCCTAAGTTCATTGAATTCAGTGTACGAATATTTTAATAGATCAGAAAATGTGCTCAAACAGGCCGAATATGGCTATTTATGTTTTGATGGAACTGTTCAGTCTTTAGATAATCCATGCGTTTGGTCGAAACAACCCTGGGATTTACTTGTTGCGCATAAGTAAGTTTTAACATTTTGTTGTAATTTTTTAAGTTTGTAAAACCGAAAATGTGAATGTGGCATAAACCATCTCTAGTCTAGCTGTCTTTCTACCAGTTAGTGGCAGCTACAGTCTTATTGGCTATTCACTAAAATGATTTACTCTTCTCTAACTTAGGGACTGAATATATAAAAATATTTAATTTTATAGAGACAGAGGGAGTGAATTAAAGAGCGATTTTGCAAATGAATGGTTTCCAAAAGATATAATTCAAAGTTTATCGATAAAAAACAATGATCAAATATTAAATGATTTCCTTAAGCCAATTATAAATCCTTTAGGAAATGGTGTGAAACTTCGAGATTATACAAAACCATTGAAAGACTATATTGAAGGTTTGTGCTTATAAAGTATAATATTAGTATTTAAAAATTTAACTATAATTTAGAATATCGAGTTATTCCAAGTGCAATTGATAGCGAAAAGTGTCGCCAAAATGTAAGGTGGTGTACAGCTTCAAAAGAAGAACAAAGTAAATGCCAATGGTTGGTACAAGCTAGTTTAAATCGTGCCATCCAACCCGTTATAAGTTGCGCTCAAACTCGGGACAACAAATTTTCATGTTTAGAAGATATTCAAAGGGGTTCTGCTGATGTAGTTACATCAGATGCTCATTATGGTTACATTGCCAGAAAGTAATTTATAGCAAGCACTTCATTGATTGTACATAATAATATATTTTTTTTTAGGAAGAAACTTGCTCCGATAGCTTATCCGGAAACCTTCGATAGTTATGATTTAATTAAAGCAATCGTCGTAATAAAGAATGGTGACTCAAATATACAGAGATTTGGAAACTTAAAAAATAAAAAGGCTTGCATTCCCGAGTATGGAGGAGTAGGTAAGAATTAAAACACTTTTTATCTACATATAAAACTTTTAACTATCAATATTAGTTTTATATTCCATTCAAATCAAAGATCTTGGAATAATTTTTTAATAATTTTAGAATGGTTATCCTTCATCAATACTGCACGACAACACGGAGTTATGTCCAAAAAAATTTGTGATTATGGCGAACTTATTAGCGACTTTGTTAGTGAAGCATGCGTACCTGGAGCATTGGATAATGAACATGAAAAATCAGCTACAACTGATCATGAAAAATTGTGTCTAATGTGTGTACCTTCAGAAAATTATACCTTGAGTAAGTATTACCAGCCATCTGATAAATTACATAATATAGTACATATTGAAAATAAATTTAAAAAAAAGCAAAAATTTTATTATTTTTAAATCTTAGCTCATACAATTTGCAACGCAAATCAGAACAATAAATATTATGGTAGCGAAGGTGCATTAAAATGTCTTGAAGGAGGTGGTGATTTTGCTGTTGTTACCAAAAAAGGTACCAAAGAAAGGTTTTAATTTGTTATAATACTTAATGCTAATTTTTTTTTTTTTAGAATATTTAAATTTCAAATCAGATAACTTTAGAGTGCTATGTAAAAACGGATCTTTGGCAGCACATACTGGTTTTAACGTAAATGACGATTGTACGCTTGCTACAATTGTAGATAGTGAAGTAGTAACTAAATCGAATAGTTCTAAGATTAACGATATTTCGGTTCTTCTATTAAACTTTGAAAAACGATTTGGAACAGATCGCACTAAAGCTTTTGAAATATTTAATACATTTAATGGTACTAAGGATTTGTTATTTAAGGATACTACCCGAGGCCTAGCTAAAGTGACTTCTACTAACCAATATATTTTAAAATATTTAAAATTATTTGAACATGTAGATGAGTGTGTTCGAACGGACGGAAAAGGTGGTTCAGTAATTGTTGAACCTACAATGTTTTGTATTATATTATCGTGTATTGTAATCTTTCTTCGACAGTGATCTTGCTTAAACATTGTTCTATAATGTCATCGTTTTTAGAAATTGTTATTCTACAAGTGCTTCTTTTTAAAAGTGATCATGTCTGAAAATCTATAAACTTTTCTTAGAAAGATAAATAATTTACAGATTATGTAATTAGATTATTGTATAACGAAACATATTTGTAAAACTTGACTATAATAAATTTAGATGCATTTTATATAATTATGTTGAAAACTGCAATAAAATTTTTATACATTTTGAAATTGACCATTAATAAATATAGTAAATATGCAAGTATATTAATTAGTTTTGTACTTTGTTATTCAAATATAAAATTTTCAATAAAGAATTATTTTTAAATAAAGAAGTTTTATTCTTTAAACTTAAAACATGTTTGTAAGGAGAAGTACGATCTAAACTTTGATTGACATCTTACACTAATATGATCTATGTAAGTCTCAACCGCCACAATTATTAAGGTCCAAACGTCCTTTCATCTGAAAGATGATGTTAAAAATCTAAAATAAGAACTGTTTGTAATAGACTTTTATTTGACTTAGAAATACAAAATTATTAAAATGAACTTGTCAACAAACTTCTAAACAGCACAAACGAAATAAGATTAAAATAATTCAAGACGACAGATATATCTATTTGTTTTGTCCAATGCTTGCTGTGAATGATAATTATTGTGTAAATTGAAAATCGTAAATATTCGATAGAATGTTTCAAGATATGGATGTGGACAACATATGGTTCCAACAAGGCGGTGCCACATACCATACAGCCCAAAAAAACAATTTAATTACTCCATGAGTAATTTTCTGGTCGTGTAATTTCTCGTTTTGGTGATCAGAATTAGCCGTCCAGATAATTTCTTTGGGGTTTTTTGAAATTTAAGGTTTATACCAATAAAAGTCCAACCACCCACGCTTTGAAGAACGAAAATTGAGCGCTGTATCAACGAAATTCAGCCACATTTACGCAAAACGGTTATGGAAAAGTTCAACAAAAAAGTGCATATGTGCCAGTAAAGCCGTGGAGGCCATTTACCTGATATGCTATTTCATTCACTATACTGCAAACTTTATGAATCAATAAAAAATTTACAATTTTTAATTATCAACCTGAGTTTTCTACCAAAATTACTTCTTGCTTGAATTTTGGGACATATTTCACTTATTGCCTATAATAGACAAATTATAAGTAGGTATTTATTGAAAAAAGAAAAATTTTTGAAGGGGGTACAGAGCTTCTAAAATATCCCAAGTCTTGTTTTTTTCTAGAATATGCTCTGTGCCTCAAAGTTAAGTAGCGACTACGAATCTGGGCGATATTAATGTAAATAAGTACAGAATCTATCACAAATTATACAACAATCTTTCAAAAAAGAAATTCAACGTTCATACATTGATTATTAAATTTATACGAGAGTATAAGGGAACGTACCCATACTACGTGACCCGTTTAGGGGGGGGAGGGGGTTCTTCAAAATACTACGCTTGGTCACCGGGGTGGGGGAGGGGGTTTAAGTTTTGGTCACGTAGTCTTTATCTTTTAGGAAAATCTTGCGCTTTTTTGAGCTATATTCAAAAATAAATGAAAAGAAGACTTTTGTTTTTAAATAAAGACAAATATGAGCCAATTTAATTTTTTTTTAACTTTGTGATTGCAAAAAATGGTTCAAAACCATATTTATGAACTACTACGTGACAAAATAGGGGGAGGGGGGGTCTTGGCATATACTACGGATGGTCACCAAGGGGGGGGAGGGGGTAAAAAATTGTAAAAAATAGGTCACGTAGTATGGGTACGTTCCCTAAGGGGAAAAGTTCTCAGCCTAGCACAGAGATACCATTGCTATCAATAATGAAATTTTATTTTGTAATGTTGGCTAACTTGTCACAATATCAAAATCAAAAGAGGGTAAACCAACGAAGAAAAAGGTGTTTCAAGGGGCAATAAAATATACAAAACGAACTACAAATTCTTTGCCTGGTAAACAAATAACTTTAGTAAGACATCATAAATTTTTAATATTTTCAGCATTTGCATATTTCAGCATATTTAATATATTTTTAATAAATTATATACCTACCCATCAATTTACATTTATATATTATTTTAATTAAAACAAAAACAGTTATAATACCAATGTAGCATTACAAGGAATAAGTTGAAAAACAAATTTATTGAAATTAACATTATATTTTAAAAAATATAATAAGCCGTTGATCGCCAAAAGCTCTGTACTTTTTAATGTTGAAAAATAGTAGCTATTTGTTTGCATGTAAAAATAATATCATCAGCTCTACAAGAAAATCTGCAATGGTCTGGTTCTCCTGTCCAAAATGGTACGCCGTGGCCTTGACAATCACATTCCGCCTGATGAGTATCGGCACATCCTGCGTTAACATAATATAATGTCATAAGGATGGTAAAGACAAAAAATAGCAACTTCATGATCTAAAACTGTAAAACTGTTGCCACTGAAAGTTTAATATTAATAACTTACAATAATTGTTGTTACTAGGTTGCTACTGAAAAATTAATAATCAACTGATATCCGATAATAATCTAAATTCTATTATCATTTCAAGATGGCCAGTCAGTTCAAGTATGGTTATGGGCACCTACTATAAATTATAGGTTTGTTCGTGCAGCCAGTTTGCAATCAGTTTATAATAAAATATGTATACGCGTATAAAAAAGCGTATGTATAATAATAGATACGTTTAAGTCGACCTAATGGGTTTGTCCAAACCAGCTCGTAACCAAACCACTCCACTGTTGATCGTCAAGTATTCTGTTGTATCTTCTTCGGTTCTAAAACATGCCTTGGTGTCATTTTTGTTATTTTTATTCTTACCTATAGTTTATCTGGGATTCACATTTTTTTCATCGCTTCATATACAGATTTTTTCTGTTGACCTTATCAAATACTTGCTGATTTTTTTCTTTTTAGTTAATTTTTATAAAAGCTTGTGTTTAAAAATTTATTTTTATTTATTAATTTATTCTCTTTGTAGTCCTAGCCTTAAATAATTCATATTGTCGTATTTATTTCCTTAACCCTGTTGGGGTAGAAGGAGACAAACACTTGGTACCGACTACTCTTGGAATTTGGGGATTATTTACTGAAAGACCTTGTATTTCATTTAACTAATTCTATTAAACAATAACAATTTACATACATTCAAATACAAAATTATAAATTTGTTAATCTTACTCTAAGAACATAATTACGACCAGCATCTTTGACATCTTGGGCACTTGTACCACAGCACCCCGACTAGCATGTACTATCAATGCTAACTCAAAGTGAGACTGCCTCCGATTTATTCGGAGCCCCTTTTTATGTAACTACAATTCTTTCTTAGTCGACCGCCTTCCTTGAGTCAGTTCCTTTGTCATGAGTTCAACCTAGTTCAATCTTTTGGTTTTCCGACGACTTCCGCTTGCACACGTAGAAGTCGTCGTATGCATTTTTGCATTTTTCTAGGCGACTGATGACTTCCTACTTGAGGGCATTTTCCTGTGCGGTTGTTCTACTTATTCTTTAATTATTTATTGTTAATTTAAATTCTGAATTATTTTTAAATAAATATTTTTTAACATATATTTGGTTGCGACAATATTATTTATTTAGAATATACTTTTTCATAACAAATTATAAATTATACAACAAAGTGAATCTCTCAATAACAAATTTAAAAATTGATTTGAAAAGTTTTTTTTTACATTTTTTAAAGATTAATTTTATTTTGTTTTGACAAAGCTTTGATCATCTGAATTTTGAAGACTTGAAGTGTTTATTTCTAAAATTAAAATTAAAAATATTTGTTCTCTATGCACTAACCCTTATTTGAATATATATATATGTATATATATATATGACAGCTCTGCAGGCCTAGAAGGCCCATGGCTTTTTCCCTGCTTACCTAACCAATCTTGTAAACTTTGCGTGTGTGACGCAGCTGTATTTACAATAATGACGTCGACACAAATATCAGGGATCACCACAGAGTGTGGATATCCACCGGAAGGCCGAGCCAAAAGAAATTTTGGACAATCCGCGATTTGAACCCAGAATTTCCGCTCTATACTCAACCAGCGATCACATCACTCCACTGCTGTGGCTGTTGAATATGTACTTAGGTACCTATAATATTTTTAATTATCTTCAAGTAAAGTATTAAGTACTTCATTACTCTATTAAAATATTAAACAAAAACAAGATAAAAAAATTACCTAACTTGTTTGTTGTGATGACATTTAGTTTGAATAAACATTAAATCATATTTTCTATAGGGTGCTTTTAATTATAATAAATTATTATTAGAATATAAGAGACAGAGAAAAATCGCTTTAAGTAGCGCTTTTTGGGGCTAAATAAGTTGGAAAAATTCGAAACAGAGTTCATTTTACAACTTTTAATTTTTAAGACTTTACACCCCCATAACTACTAATAATATCAGATTTATTTAATAATTTTTTTTCAAAATAAAGCTATGTTAATCTTGATATGTTAATAGTGATTTTATATTTAATATTTTAAATTTTTGAGAAAGAGAATTTGAGAGAAACGATATTATAACATGTAATGTATAATAGATTGCCCGTAGTCAGAAAGGGGAAACTGGGAATATGTGACAAGACAAGATAACATTACAATACTACATATACTCATACTATGATGTAGTAGGTACATTTTATTGATATCCTGCCCAGTATCAACTACCAAAATAATTATATGTACATAAATTTCAAGTCACACTTGGACGATTAGCCTCTTTTTCCTTTATTACAAAAAATTACAAAAGTTGTAATTTTTTTAAGTTGTACTGATTGGTAAATAATTAGCGTTAGTATTTACAGTATATTTATCTAGACTTTTACTAGAAGAGATTCAAATGGTCACTTCATACAAGTTATTACGATAGTTACTTCATACAAGATATTATGATGAAGTTATAATTACATTTAAGTTATTTACTTTTTTTTGTAATAACGTTTTGAAAATTATGCTAAATTAAGAAAAGTGCGAAATAAGGAGAGTTTACTCTATATATCGTACTGTTATAATTATAAAACGTAAAAAAGTGATAATTAAGAATATCATAAACTTTGCTAAGGTTAAAATTATACATTTGTAAAATTTGACTATTAAGTTGGATGCCATTTATGTACTATATTCAAAACTAACTATTAAAATAGACCATTAACTATCATTAATAAATAGCAAACATGCAAGTACTTACATTAATTTTGTACTTTGCAATTCAAATATGAAATTCTCAATAAAAGAATAATTTTTAAATGAAATTTATTACTGACAAAGTTTTCATTATTAAAATCTGAATACATGTTTTTGAATATATTACAGAACTGCTTGTATAAATTGATTTTGTAGCATTTAAATATTTTAAGTAAAATGAAGTTGTTTGCTTTATCAGTATTGTTGCTTATGATTAATGGTAAGTAATTTTACTTACAAGGAGAGTGCCAACACTTGCATTTACCGATTTGCATCATTTTTAATATACTTTTTGCTCATAATTAGTAATACATCAGGTGAAAATTTAAAATTCCATAATTCAGCCAATTTGGAGAAAATTGATTTTGAAGAACAAATTCGTATAAACTGTATTATAAATTGCATGTCTAAATTTCTTTTAAATTAAAAATGCTTTTACATAGTGTAATAATTTCTGGGTCATCTCCAACAGGCGTCAGAGCAGTCTTTCTTTTGTAAGGTATTTTTATTTGTCGTCTCCAAATACTTTTTTTTCTAGTCATTCACACTTCCGTTATATTGAATATAACCACTTAACTTTAACGTGTGACCAATATCACTCGCGATGTATACAATTGTCTAAATTTTGGAATTTTAAATTTTCACCAGATGTAAAACTAATTATGACCAAAGGGTATATTAAAAATTGTGCAAATTGGTTAGTGCAAATGTTGGCACTCCCCTAGTTAGCAAAAAACTAAACACTAACAAAGAACTGCAATATTTCTTAGGCATTAAATGCCAAGGAACCAAATATTTTATGTGTCAAAATGGCAGCATTAAAAATACTACTCAAGTGTGCGATGGAGTACGTGACTGTCCAGATGGTTTTGACGAACATAGAAAAATTTGTGCCCATACCAAGTAAAGTATTTTTTTTTAATTTATTCTTATTATGAAATGAAATAATCCATCAAATCAAAGCCATTAAAGGCTTTCATTGAGCTTTAAATATATAATAAAAGGGGATCCTTGAGTTATACCAAATATTGACGTAGAACGATATAAGTACCGTCATCCGGGTATATATCGGACCACTGGGGTTATATCGGATAAGGAAAGAAAAATTCATATTTGGCGCACTATAGCTGTTTTTAAAAATTTTAAATGATACAATGCTGTCTCACCAGGGATATTTTTGTTTCCAACCTAGAAATGCCACTCAACAGCTGTAAAGCGCCAAATTAAACTTCTGTTTCCTTATCCGATATAACCCCAATGGTCCGATATATACCCGGATGACGGTAGTGAATTTCTCATCGAAATTACTATAAAATCGGCCAAAACCGTTAAAATTGTCTCGGTAACACTTGTTACATCCAAAATGTATAAGCTGTAAATACTATGTAGGGTAGATCGAAGACAATTAAAACATTTTCGACAAAATCACTGCATATAATAACAATATTTGAACTGAGCGTATTTGAATATGCTTAAATTAAACCTTAGTTATCAGACTATTAATAACTAAGGTTATAGTGGCATTTTTTGCATTACAAGAAACATTACAAGAAAATTTAAAAAGTCAGAGAAAATGTTTCAAACTACCCCATAACTAGGGCGGATGTAACAGTGATTGAGGTCAGTTGTAACACTTGCAGAATTAAGAAAATAATGGTTGTTACATACTTATTTATTTAGACAATATTACATAATATGGTTATTTATCAATATTACTAAATTGAAAATTAAAAATTTTGTTTGAATAAAACAAATAATACCTAATGAAAAATATCAACACAACAAAAATATTAACAAATAAAACAAAATAAATATTAGCCACGGCAGTGGAGTGATGTGATCACTGGTTACGTTACGAAGCGGGAATTCTGAGTTCGAATCACGGATGCATCATAATTTCTTAGCTCGGCCTTCCAGTGGACATTCTCACTCCGTGGTGAACCAAAAAATCAACCAACCAAAATACCCAATCCAAAAAAAACATAAACAAACAAAAATACTGAACAAACTAAAAAAAATAAATATTGAAAATTAAACAAAATCAAAACTAATCAGATTCTTTCGAAAGCTTTTATAAAATCTATATAGGCGATATGAGTCTCGCGATTGAACTCCTGATGTTTTTCTATTATTTGTTTTAAGCAGAAAATGTTATCTGCTTATCTGTACACGATCGTCCTTCCTAAAGCCAGTCTGTTTTTCTAAAAATCATTCATTCGGTGATGGTTCTAAGTCTTTCATTTATGATTTTTAAGTATATCTGATATGATGTCTTAAGTAGGCTATAAGGTAATTCACCGATAGTTTTCGTATACTGTTCTATTTCATTTCTCGAAAATTGGTACAATTTTTGATATTTTTCACTTGTCAGGTGTCTTCGTTTGTTTCCAATTTAAATGTATAAATGTCAGGAACCTTGTCTGTCATAATTTTATCCGATTTACCATCCAAGGCATCAATTGAGTGAGTAAAAGTTAACTTTTTTCCCTGAACATGAGACTATCCTCTAGCAAGTAAGATCAGTAATTCGTTAAAAATCGACAAATTTAAACCAAAAGAACCCTTAAACCGTGATATAGCTAGATGTTAACTCTAAGACGCCGTAGGTAAGACTAGTACACGGACTACTGTCAGATTGCTTCAATAAGGTCAAAATTTGCTCAAAAAATCGATTACTTTAAAATCGACTTTTGGTTAAACTAATCGATATACAACATTCCTCCATATGTAAAACGCTTCATCTTAATGTTATCTATCAAATTCCGTTAAGTTTTCATTAATAAATATAATATCTTCTGGGCCCAGTTATCGTGCTACTATCTTCGACCCTAGATAAGAGTCAACATACTTTAAAGTACATCCTGTTTTAAAAATTCTAAAAGGTTACGTTTTTGATAACACAAGATAAATTTGTTGCTGACATACAGTGGTGCGCTCTTGGAAACAAGTTTTCGATTTATTATTTATTATATTTTAACTTTTATCAGGCATAAATTTTATTATTATAAATTAGTATAACTTTGGTTTATTTTTCATTTTCTAATTGTTATCCAAGAGAGGGAAAGGAAACTACATTATTAGGGTGTTCAAAAAACACGCTTTGATGTAAAAAATAAACAAATGTGCTGGAGTTAAAAATCTTAGATTTTCAAAATTCAAACATATTATTTTTGAAAAATAGGTTTTTTTAGACACAAATATTTTGCCTTTTTGATTCTTAATTTGTTAAAAAAATATGAAATATTTAATAAGCAGTGTAAAACAATATCGTACAAAGAGTCAGGATGCAACTCAAAGCTACTATGTTCAATTTAAATGTAATTATGTAGATACAAATATTCCAAGGTAATAAATAAGGCTAGTACTCAACGGATCGCTTTATTTTTTAACTGGAAGTCCATGGTCTAAATCTTGCAGAAATCTCGTCGGATGTTGAGTTAGGTCACTTCAAGATGACGGTTTTAAAATTATTTACATAGCCGTGACATAAATAAACGTACATAATATATTTGAAAATGAATAGTTGGAAAATGGTCCTCCTGATCAACTATTGTCACTTTTTATCAATTTTAGCAACTTAATTACTATAACAAAGCCTAAATATTTGACCTAATTCTATAGTATGCAGAATTCAGCCATATCATAAGTTTGAATTGTTTCATCATTCAACCATATTTTATAACTTTTTTGTATTAATTTACTTAGCCAATTTATGAACATTATAATTTTATTTTTAATCAAAAAAGAGAATTACAATTAGTTACAATTATAGTATACATATCATATCATAAACAAGAATCGGTAAAAAAGTATTTTTATTCAAGTGGACAGTTAGAAACTTTGAATTTACTTCTTTTGATAATTACTTGCTACTTGTCCACATGTCAAAAGTATATCACCCTGTCTACAAGCAAATCTACAATGGTCTGGTTCTCCTGTCCAAAATGGTATACCATGGCCTTGACAATCACATTCCGCTTGATGAGTATCAGCACATCCTGCATCAACGTAATATAAAGCCATAAGCATGGCAGCGACAAAGAGTAACAATTTCATATTCTAAAAATGTAATTTTATCACTAAAAATCAATATAGTTTAAAAACTTACGTTAATAATTATTATTAATCAATTGTTAACTGTCGAAAAATTAATAATCAACTAACATCTGATTATCAGAACCCTATGTATTTATAGTATGTACCTAGCCTTGAACGGTTCCCATTGTTTATATTATGACCAATAACAAATTATGTAAAAAAAGATGATCTCCCATTATCAAGCTAGAAAATTATTTAAAAAAGTTAATTAGAATAAGTAATTATTTGTTAATGTATTTTTCTAATAATAACCAATAGTATACAAAAAGTTAAGTATTAGTACATAATATTTGATTTATTTACTTACTTTTTTTGTTTATTTGCATGTTCTTTGATATATTTTTTAAACACTTTTATATTAGCTAGGTAGGCTTCAAAATACGTCTACTACACAACAATAACAAATCTTGACTTTCACAATTTCACAATTATGAGTGTAATAATATTTACGTTTCCGAAAATCTACAGAAAAAATTGGTTGTTCACAGCACCGAGATGTTCATAAATTCGAATCTTTATGTTATCGAGTTTCTACTGTAGCTGAACGCACCTTTGTATGGTGTTTATTTTTACAATCTTTTCTCCATAATTGAGGAGCAGACATTCTATATGCTGTTTGTCCAATGTAGAAAATACAAAGTGCAGTTTGTTCAATACATTTTTTAGCTGTTTTGCAAAACCGCCAATCAAATATTTGCTTCATTTATGGATACTTCATAGTGCAATTTACACTGTGTTATTGCAAAAATTACTTTTTTAATAACTTATCATTTAAACCTGTGGTAGTTTTACTGCTCTCGTGAAAATTTCAGAAAATGGACATACTGCATATAGAATGTCTGCTCCTCAATTGTTCTTGTTGCAATGATTTCGTAATCGTTTTTCTTCCTGGTATTCCATGAATTTCGTTTCGCTTTTTCAAATTTTCAGTGTTTCAATAAATTATTTTCTTTAAAATATATCCCAAAAAAAATCACATCCTAAATTTTTGCCCATATTTAAAAAATACCTTGTATGAATGTAATGTAATCAAAGTAGGTAGGGGAAAGCATATAGTTATTGGATAGTTAAGCAAACTTTGTTTTATAAAATTTATATGTCTCTAATTTCTTGTTATTTTTTCACCAAAATTTTTATGCAAGTTAGACAGTGCCTTTTAATGTTGCATATTAAAATTTTTTATTCTGACAACCCGATTTAAAAAAAAATAAACAATAGTAAAAATGTGCAAATATGTACAGGGTGGCTCAATTTCGATCCTTCTTATGGGGAAATCGGTAACTATGGGAGATATCAAAAAATGGATGGCGCATCCTCGATCTCTTTTTTTGAGAAAGTTTCAATGGCGAAAACCAGAATTTGCTATCTTTTTTTGTTTTCGAGTTATAGCCAAAAGTTCGATAATTGGACTTTTCTATAAATGTCGATATCTTGGTTGTTTTTGAAGTTACCAAAAAAGTGTTAACACTTTCTTCAGACACTTTTTTAAGGGCAACAAAATGGGATAAAGAGATTTTAAATATTTAGATTAGTTTCCGAGTTATAACATAAAGTTGTGTTTTTTTAAATAGAAACCATAGTTGGCTATGACATTTTTAAAAGGCGTTTTTTATCCTCTTTTCAATGATGTGTAACATGTGGGGTCTAATATTTTAGTTTCATCCCATTTTATTAAAAAATTTAATAAAAATAAAGAAGAATGAAAAATTTAATATAATAGTAAATGTTTTTAGTAGATAACAATAAAAAATATTCAATACTTAACAAAAATTACAGTAAGTATTCAAACTGAACTCAGTTGTTTACAATAAATATAACTTTGTCAAAACAAACACTACGAAATTGGCATCTAAAAAATTCTTTTGCCCATTAGTTTTTAGTAGGAAAATATTTGTTTAGTTAGATAATAATTACTAAAATATTATGTTGCACATGCAAGAACAGCATTATAACTGGCTTGAATAAAGAACTCCAGCATATCGTATTTTTCATAGTGTTCATAAGCCATTTAATATTTACGTGAAATAACAGGTAAATATAATAACATATTATTAGAATTGCTAATAAATATTTAATATTTTAATTACAGTAACTAAACCAATATTTTCCTACTAAAAACTAATTGATAAAGGAATTTTTTAGATGCCAATTTAGTAGTGTTTGTTTTGACAAAATTATATCTATTGAAAATAATAGACTTCAGTTTGAATACAATTACTTTAATTTTTGTTAAGTATTGAATATTTTTTATTGTTATCCACTAAAAACAGTTACTATTATATTAAATTTTTCATTCTTCTTTATTTTTATTACAATTTTTAATAAAATGGGATAAAACTAAAATATTAGACCCCACATGTTATACATCATTAAAAAGAGGATAAAAAACGCCATTTAAAAATGTCATAGCCAACTATGGTTTCTATTTAAAAAAACACAACTTTATGTTATAACTCGGAAACTAATCTAGATATTTAAAATCCCTTTATTCCATTTTGTTGCCCTTGAAAAAGTGTCTGAAGAAAGTGTTAACACTTTTTTAGTAACTTCAAAAACAACCAAAATATCGACATTTATAGAAAAGTCTAATTATCGAACTTTTGGCTATAACTCGAAAACAAAAAAAGATAGCAAATTCTGGTTTGCGCCATTCAAATTTTCTCAAAAAAAGAGATCGAGGATGCGCCATCCATTTTTTGATATCTCCCATAGTTACCGATTTCCCCATAAGAAGGATCGAAATTGAGCCACCCTGTACAGTTACCGGACAGTTTTTATAGTTATCGGACAGTGTATGGTTCAGTTATTGGACAGGGATTAAAAATAACCAGAAACATTTCCTTTCAATGAAAATATTTAAAACACAATCTTGGATTATAAATATAGTGGATATAGTTTAAAACAAGTAGATATTTTAATAAAGATCTAAGTAGCATTGGGATATAGAGAGCAAGTCTTCTATTGGTAACTCGTTGAGCAAGTGGTATCTTATTTCACTAAAAACGTTATAAAATCAGAAAAATATGAACCTAATAGACGCTTTGCCAAACATTTTTAGATGTGGATAACGTATGTTATCTAGGAAAAAATGTAGGCGAAAGATTCAACAAGTTAAATTATGAAATAGAGTTTAAAAAAATAGTATTTTTCAATGGGTTTTATTTTACTTCTTGAGTTTGAGTACGAAAAAGGGACACAGTAGTTAAAGTAGTTATTAAAAAATTTTAACGAGATTTAATAGATAACATTAAAATAAAGCGTTTAAGGTGAGGTATAGTCCCAAATATCGATTAGGTTGCTTTTTGGGCAACCTAATTCGATTTTTGATCGATTTTAAAGTTTCCCAGGAAAATATTTACAATTGGCCCAATATTAACCCAGCATTGTCCCAACGGTGGTCACCACTAGAAGATCGTTGGTCCAATGCTGGAATGATAACTTGGGTCCAACGATTGGCGACCAGCGTTGGTGTAACGTTAGCTTTCAGTTTTGGTCCAGTGCTGATTATAGGCAAAGTAATAGTAAACGATACTGGCCCAGCATTGGCTATTCATTTTATTCCGATACTTAGGATGAGCACCGGCAAATCAAAGGTAAATTGCCTTGGCCTAACGTCGGTTTGAACATCGGCCGCCAACGACTGGTTGCCGGTAATAAGACAATACTGGCTCAGCATTGGCGATCCACTGAACGCCGATCCTTAAGCTGAGCACCGGCAAAGCAACGGTAAACAGCTTTGGCTTAAGCTTAGCCCCAGCGTTGGGTGCCAACAGTCGGTTTACCAGTGCTAAGCCAAGCATTGGCCGTATTGTAAACGTCGGCAAAATTTTCCTGAGTTACTTTTTTTTACATAATAACACAGGTCAACAAAATCAAAAAAAAAATTTTAGTGCCGAAATATTGTTAGTTGTTTTGTGCTAGGGGTGCATTGGCAACACTAAAAATATTTTTTATTTTTTTTTCCTACGTGTCATTTTGGATCTACCCTCAGTTTTAAATATTGGCTGTAATCAGTACTTGCGTTTGCACAATTTGCTTTCTTATCGATACATTTCTAAAAATAAATTGATTTTTATATCATGTCTTCATCGCGAAGAAGTTGTCTCAATGATCCAAATGTGTTTTGTTACATTTGTGGTGAATACACAGTTAAAAAGTTCAGAACACCTATAACAGATTTTATAAAAAGTACTTATTTTTCTTACTTTAAGTCGGAAATTGTGGATGAATACAAGCCGTGGACACCCCAAATTGTTTGTAAAATGTGCTGTGAACACTTGAGACAGTGAATCAATGGTTAAAGAAGTCTTATGATGTTTGGAGTGCCCATGCAATGGAAAGAATAAAAAATCACTTCGATAACTGTTGCTTCTGCTATGTTAATTTACGTGATGCTAACGTTAAAAAAATGATTTATTCAGACTTAGATTTGGCTAGAAGACTCTTACCACATTCAGAGGAAGTATTTGTTTCAACAGTTTCTTCTATTCGTGAACCATCATTTAAAGAAAGTGAGTAGCGCCAGTGATTTCAAAGGAATACCGTCTACAGATCCCCCCCTCACCCCCACTTATGGACACGTTCTTGTAAACACCAATGGAGTATTTGTGTTGATCTAAATCAAAACTTGACCAATTCCCAGACAATCTTGGATCCTACAGCAAAGAACAAGAGAAGCGGTTTCACCAGGACTTAAAAATTATGAAAGAAAGGTACCAAGGCCGATAGGATCAACATTATGATGGCTGATTATTGTTGGGGAATTCAACGTGATAGTCCCACTACACCTCATTCACGAAAGTCAAGAAAAAGAAAGATTTTATATACATAATAATGTAATAAATGTTGTTTTTGATGTAAATTTATGTTTTTCTGTACAAGACAAAATCTAGAAAACTACACGTAGGATCTTAAAATTTTTGCTATTAATGTAATCAGTATAAGGTCCTAACTTAAAAAAAAAATACAACATCTCGGCACCAAAACTAGTGTTGATCAGTGTAATCATTACATCAAAAAACAATTCATAATAATCGACCTTATTGTTGCATTCTTCCTTAGCAACGCTCCGCGGAGACAAGTTAGTTCCACCAAGGTGTTAATTCACATTTTCAAAGATTTTGATGTAAGAGTTCTATGGACTTACCCCCCTATTCTGTAACTTTTCGTTACCGTTCGTTATCGTTACAAAATCGTTAAGAACTGTAAAGTTTAGTTTCCACATACCGTTTTATTAATATTTAACGCAATTCTGAGTGTAAACCAAACTTTACGGTTATTAACGATTTCATAACGATAACGAACCATAACGAAAAGTTACAGAATAGGGGGGTTAGAAGGATTTTTTTTAATGAGTGGACTGTTTCACAGTTTCACATTTTCAAAAATTCCGGTTAAGGAGTTGCGTGGCCGTAAATTCAAGTTATGTATTTTTTACTTTTTTGGAAATTGTAGTCCCAATTTTCAAGAATCTGAAAATTTTTTTATAGGTACTTTAAATATACCCTATTATATGCCATATTTACGAGAAGAAATTTTTTAAATCTGGTCTCTTTTTTTACTCAACTCCACCTCTTGTATTACAACGGTGCGGGATCCGTAGGACGTGCGGGACCTACGAGACGGGTCGACACCGCGGGACGGGACGGGACAAGAAAAAGTAATTCCGCATCCTTCTCTAATTGGAATACCTGGCTAAAGAAAGCGTTGTCAATTATTTAGGTATGTAGCATTACGCTACTGTGACGCGCATGAATGAATAGCGATATAATTACTGATAATCTATTTTTTTACTAAGTATATTAATCCTATTATAATATATTATTAATATGTAAATTTTAATTTCAGGTGCTCCTCGAACATGTTCCGTTGTTTCTATGGAGCCTGCATTAGTAAAACTGCTCGTTGTGACGGAAAATTTCAGTGCTTTGACAAATCAGATGAGTATTTTTGTAAAAAGCATATCAAATCGTGCGCGTTAGTATTTCATTCTTTATTATTTATAAATAGGAATATCTGGCTAACTAGATCTAGCTTTCTTTTAAATAAATATGATGTACTATTATAATACACAAGTCATTAAAGGGCCTACAGACGATCAACTTGATTTTCAATCTTGTTGTCACAGACAAAAAGAAATAGTATTAGTAACCAAGTTATAAACATCACTTCTGAGGATTGTATCATTGACTTTATATCGGAGAATTTCAAATTCAGGGGTGGTGGGTTTTAAATTTTCCATGTGTTGCAGCATAGGGATTTTAATAATAATTGAAAAACTATTGGATTTCAATTGAGTCGTCCAGATGCAAGCCCAGACATAAATAAAAAAAATTTTTTTTGTTAATAATAAAACTATCAGATTAGAAAAATAGTCATTTTAGTTAAAGTTAGTATTTATAACCTTAGGGTTGTCCATAGAGTGGTTTATACATCTTTTGAAACCTCTTAGCGACATATTGAAAACTCAGTAACATTAAGACATATTGACAAGTTGACAAGAAGGTTGACAACAAAGTTAATCGTTTGCAGACCCCTTTAACGAATCAAGTTCTAAACAGAGTTACAGACAGAAAGAGAGAGAGAGAGAAAAACGGAATTTTTTAGGACTTTCTTATGTTTATTATTATCAGCCCTGGATCTAGGGGAAGCTAGCTAGGGTGTCTGCCCCGGGCGGCAGCTCAAAGAGAGCCAAATTAATATATTTGAACTTGATCTTTAAACTCAAATGCTGTAGAAAAGGGGCGGCAGTGTTAAGTTATTACTCCGGTTTGGAAAAATTGTAGATCCGGGACTGCTTATTATACAATATGTAGCAAAATAAACGAAAAAACTCTTGATGGCATATTAAGTTAGGTCCAAACTAATATGGACAATGTTTCCAAACAATATCATTTGAAAAATGTAAAAATTTTACATAAAGTTCGTTATTCAACAAATAAAAGTAGACTGTTTTCGAAAACATGTTACTTATTATTTTTTTCAAATAAACTTGTTTGTGGTAATTGTTTTTCATCTGCATTGATTTAGACAATGAACCTATGACCTAATGATAATAAGTTTATAATCAGCTATAATGTACCAAGTAATAATAATCACGCCATAACTTTGGATAATATTTACTAAAGTGTGTAAGGCGGAGCACAGTTAGTACTTAAAGCAACACATTTGAGAGAATTATTAGCCAGCATTATAAAGATTTATCATTGACCGAGGTACATTCGGTGAGATAACTTCTTAAATAAATAATCTAATGTAGGTACTATAATTAAAAAAATAATAGTAAACAAATTATATTTTTACATCACAAGCATTTACTGTCAAATATATTTTAATAGTTACATTATATTATAGGGAATAAAATTTTAAATTTTATTTCATGGGTAACTATTAAATTTTAATTGTTAGGGTAATTATCGTCTTAATATTAAAAAATTTATCGGTTTAAATGACATTGACAGTTAAAGTTTGTACGGATTAAACAATGTAAAATGTAACCCACGTGATTAAAAATGAAATTTTCTGATTGATATAATTATATTAATATATAGGAAGTAATCGCAGTAATATTATAATACAAATAAGTAAATTAACCAGATTAGTTGTTTTTTACTTGCATAACTTTTGATAATGATTTTTACCAATTTAAAACTTTAGAACCAACGAATTTCAATGCTTGACAGAAGAATGTATTCCAAAAAATAAAACATGCGACGGAATTTACGATTGTTTAGATCAATCTGATGAAAATATAGATTACTGTAATGGAATTTTATGTCCAAAAAACACTTATCGTTGTAAATATGGAGGATGTATAGATTTAGACGCTCGCTGTAACGGATTTAAGGATTGTGTAGATGGTTCTGACGAATCGGAACTATTGTGTAAAAGTTTAAAATGTTCGAAAAAGAAATGTAATAAAGGTATATTGTTCTTATACATTGAATAATTGTTTAATAAAAAATGAAATATTTGTTATGGAATAGAATGACATAATATCAATTAGAGTAAAGGGAGGTAAAAGTCCGCATGGGGCAAAAGTCCCAAATTCAAATATCTCACTATATTTCAAAAATTTTTATCATTGTGCGCAAGGTGCAGTTAGTAGTCATCAATTACAGTGTCTATACCAAATTTTATCACGCAAAGTTGGATTACTGGAGAACCATGAGGTAATTACGATTTTGCGTATGCCTGATGTATCATTAGCTCTTGCAGAAATTGCGTTGAAATGTTGAAAATGAGTAGTAACCATAACTAGTATGTATTTTATTGAAAATACATGTTTCTTGCTATAAACTTATAGGATATAATCGATGTTAGGTTTGATGGTCTGGAAAGGTCATGACTCGGAAATGTTTTTGGCTACTTGGGGCAAGAGTCCTATGTTGCTGAACCCATGTCAAGCAAAAGTTTGAAGAATTAAAAAAAGCAAGAATTAACCGATGGCAAAGTGCTTTGTTTAGGCTGCAAAGAATAATATGAGAATTTATCAATGAGAGAGTGGATTCAATGCGATAGCTGCAAACAATGGTGTCATGAAGAGTGCACGAAATTGGCCAATTTATTTGTGACCATTGTTGAAATTTTTCTACATTTTATCTTTTTTATATCTTATACTTTTGTTGTTTTTGCTTATTACTTTTCATTTGGAAGAAATTGTTGATTTTAATTTGACTTAAAATAGCGCAGAGTCCAATGGCGGACTTTTGCCCCACCTATGGGGTAAAAGTCCCATTTTCCGCAACTTGTGTATTATGGTTTTTTTATACACACCGTTTTCAAATCATGGCATTAATGTTATTTATAACAAAGCCTAAGTACTGTACAAACTTCTCATCCAAATATTGAGCTGATTGAGTAAAACATAAAAGCGTAAAAAAATACAACGTACTAAGTGCGGACTTTTACCTCCCTCTACTCTACATGTCTGATCCCATTTACTACAAAATGAATTTTTATGTTTAGTTATTAATAAAATTACGTGTCCACCAATAACATCTTCAAGAATAATAATAAAATGTAAATCGGATAATAAAATACGTAAGGGATGGCTATCGTGCAATAAAAGTGTACCTATAGGAACAGTTGCTGATTACAAATGTAAACCATACTATCGTCCAATCAATTATTATCATGCAAACAATACTTTTTCCGTATGTCAATCTGATGGTACCTGGAGTAGAAAAATTTTAAAATGTGAACCAGGTATTAAATAACTTACATAAAATTTTGATTTTTTGGGAAAAAACAGTAGGTATTTTTAGAGTGTGGAAAAGCAGATCCAGTTGTTGCTCCATTAGTTGTTTATGGATGGAATATAGAAAAAGGAAAATGGCCTTGGCATGCTACGATATATACTCTGCAAGACGGAAGTTGGAAATTTTGGTGTGGTGGTAGCCTTATTTCAGAAAAAGTTATAATAACAGGTAAAGTATGATGATCTTCTCATTAATAATATGGTGATATATTTTGATAGTTAAAGAAGCAAATGATTTTGGACTTATATCTATAAACGTACTAAGAGCCTGCTGTTATTATTTTGTAATACGTTGTATTATAAGGTAGATACCACATCTGAGAACTTCTATACTGAATCAGTAGATTCCTATTTTTGATATCATGATTTGGGATTCTAGTTGACAATAAATTCTCTTTGTTTACTTACCTCCCCTTATAAGTCTAAATATCTTAATTTGAAGAAAAAAAGCGGTTATTTCGAATAATTGTTGTGTTCTCTAGAAAAAATTATCAATTTTTAAATGTATTAATTTATGTTTGATATGGAGATTAGATCAAATAAAATAATTTGAAAATTATTAGTTATGTACGGTCAATTTTCAATTAAAACTAGATCTGTAAACGATTTTGAATAAATTTATTCAAAAACTAATTATTACTTGCAAATATTTGTCCAATAGAAACAAGAAATAATATTATAATGATATTGAATTAATTTTACAAGTAAAAAACACAATAATCACAAAATTCGTGGTAACTGACAACTTTAATTTACAATGAAACTAAATAGGTAATCCGACCTTGAAAGTAATAAAATAATAATTATGTAAGTAAATAGTATACTATATAAATATTTTGTGTAATATTATTATTGTTTTTATTAGTCCAGCCTATCGAGACTTTATAGTTTCATTTATATAATGATTTACTTTTTATTAAGGGGTTATGCCATTGTAAAACCCTGAAAATGTATCAACTTTTGGACAATTTTTTAGATTGGAAAAAAAATTTTATTAACAAAGCAAAATACATCACATCTTTCTATGCATTAAGGTACAAATAAATATTTTTTAACAAAAAAAAATCAATAGTTGAAACTTTGTTGATAGTTGAAAGTTATGCTGGGAGCCCCGAATAAACTTTTTTGAAAAGATATTTAAATAGATAAATTATTAACTCGTTGATATTAAATTATATTTAAACTTCAAAATATCAAGTTATTATAAAATTAAAAATTAATTAAAAGATTTATTGAGCTTTCAAACGATTATATCGTCCGTCATCAGAATAATATACAGATATTAATTAATTAATAATTTAATTAATTTTTAATTTTATAATAACTCGATATTTTTTTGAAAAGATGTTATTTTTAAAAACATTTTTTCCAATCCAAAAAAACTGTCCAAAGGTTGGTCTATTTGCAGACTTATACAGTGGCAAAATCTCTTAATATCAATAAAACGCTTTTTAATAAGAACTATTTTTTTTGTTCTCATATTTTTTCTCATATTGTTTATGTTTATTGAAAATGGTTCCTTTCTAATTCTATATAACAATGGCAGCTACTTAAATTCTAAACGAGACGGGCATTTGCCTTGCAGGTAATGCGATCAACTGCAACTGCGCATGCGAAGTACCGGGTTCAAATCTGGAGAAGAGCAACTTTCTTATGACTAAGTCTCCGTGCTTTGGAAGGCACGTTAAGCCGATGGTCCTCCTGGCTTAATGAATTGCCATCATTAACATAAAAACCAGGGTTACAGGCTCGTCTGGAGGCAAGTCTAGCAAACTACCTATCGGACGTTAAACAATTTATATGCTCACAGATCTAGCACTGCCAAAGAAACGACGCAGTAGCTGGAAATAACAAACCCTAGGCTTAAGCCGAATTTATTCAGTTGAAGAAGACGAAGCTTCTTAAATGTAATAGAAACTGAAGGAGTTTTTCTAATGATAATAACTTCTGAGTACGCATCACGGTATTTGCACGGTATCAACATAATCAAAATAGTAACTTTTAGATGGTATTTTAATCTTCAAGAACAGAAATAGTCACAAAGAGTTAAATATAACAATAAGGAGGATAACCACAATGCACAATAACTCGTGCACAATAATATCACTGTGACAGGATGCGTTGTGGTGCGTCCTCTGTGAAAATTTCCTGAATAGTTTTCTTGGCGGTATTTCCTTCATCAGTACGATCTTATACTGGTTTGAATATCGATTCCCCTTCCTCAAGGTTAGTTTTTACTTGTAGTTTGATGTTTGTTGTGAAGCGCAATCTCATAATTTTTTTTTTATTTTTAATTATTTACTGAATATTTCTCTAATTTTGGTGACTGTACGAACCTCAAGCTGGAAAGTGGAAATTTTCTTATTGTTTATTTGGATAGAAATTAACTATAATAACAATTATTATTCATATTTTTTTATTTTTATTCACAATTATTTGTGTTTCTTCTTTTGTTTGTTCGTTTGCAGTAATTTTTAATAAACTCAATTATTTATAAAAAATAAATATTATTTATAATAAATTATTCCCACACCTCTGTATTTTATTTACTCCGCGGGATTAGCTCGTCCACGATTAGAATTCTAATCAAAATAACATTTAATTAAGCTTGGTGGTAGCAAGATAATTGCTAATTACTTTGTCATAAAAAGGCAAATAAATTAAATAATTACCAAATATTTAAAAACAACAGGTACGAAAGTTACGGTCAAAGGGGTTACAAATATTAGTATCGATCTGAATGTTACATTATCCCCCCTATTCTGTAACTTCTCGTTATCGTTATGAAATCGTTAAGAAGCGTAAAGTTTGGTTTACACTCAGAATTGCGTTAAATATTATTGAAATGGTATGTGGAAACCGAACTTTACGGTTCTTAACGATTTTGTAACGATAACTAACGGTAACGAAAAGTTACAGAATAGGGGGGTTAGTCTGTTAATTTTTGATTGTAATATTTACCAAGATTGCTTATTTTATTTCTATTATTATGATTCTTTTTCCTCGGTTTGCTTCTTGACAGAAGCATCGTGACCATTAATTGTTATAATATCAAATTATTAATATTAAATTATTAAATGGTTTTCTTGGCAGATTACTCTTATTATATTATTGTGATAAAAAATATTAAATGTATTCCTAAAACACAAAATAAAATCAGAATCTAAAATTGTAACAAGTAGCTCGGGGTCTCCTCATTATGCAATTTTTCAAGGCGATATTCAATAATAATTACTACTTTTAATGATTAATTTATTGGTTTAATAACTTTTGATAGCTTGATTTGTGATTGCATTGCACACAAAAACGTGATCGATTATTTCAATTATATTGCAGTATACCGTGTGTTTTATATGATTATGGGCGCAAAAAACAGCGGAACTATAAGTGAGAGAGGACTTACGGTTAAAGTAGGAATGAAGGAGTATAACTTTCAGAATGTGGAAAACTTCACCTATTTGGGAACTTTAATAACAAGTAACCTCAACAACAGCGAAGAAATTGACGCAAGAAGAGGAAAGAAAAGTGCTGCAAGCTTAGGAGAAATACTACGTAACAAACAAATATCGTGAAGAACAAAGATGCGAATCTACAAGACAGGGATAAGACCGGCGGTACTGTATGGTAGTGAAACGTGGACATTAAATAAAAATGACAGCAAAAAGGTAGCACGATGAGAAAGAAAGATTCTTAGAAGAATTTATGGTGAACGACAGATGAATGCGGAGTATGGCGCAGGCTGAAGAAAGAAAAACTTATGGGTCTTTACGGAAAACCGAGTATAATTGAAGTAAGGCCCAAAGAATTAGGTGGTTGGGAGATGTGGAAAAACTGCCAAAAGAGAGAACGACTCGAAAAGTTCTACGACAGGGTACGATAGGTACCAAAAGAAGAAGAAGACCCAGAAAAAGATGGCTGGATGCAGTGGAGGAAGACCTGAGGGCAATGGGAGTCAAAGACTGAATAACTATAGCAAAAGACCAAAGGAGATGAAAACAGATTGTTCAAGCCATGGGTTTACTAGGCCCGTAGAGCTCTATTTTATTTTTATACCGTGTGTTTATTGAAAAGCTATCCAGCTTAGAGATTTTCCGAATCAAAAATATATTAATATCGAAAAGAAAAACAACAAGCTGACCAATTTATTTAAGGAAGGATAAATAAGATTACAAATAATTATAAAAAATACTTTACTTTTTCATCTCCAACTCTATTATCATCTTAACGATACATAATTACCATACTCTCCAAGATATCAATTGCTGATAAAATGGTCATTAACATTTTTGACTTTTTAAATAAAATTTGCTGATTATGAGACTCAGTAAAATTTTGCTATCAAATTCCAACTTAAACTTTTTCTCTAAAGTATTAGTTAGGGTTGGAATTGCTAATCGATAAAACCGTGCAAAGTGACTTTCCACTCGAGTAACTTACTCAACTTTTCGTCTAATTATGTCTTTCAATGATTTCTCAATATAAAAAAAACAATTATGAAAATGGCATTACTTACTTTAGTAGCAGTTGCTAAGGATAATTTTACTTTACTGCCCATGAGCGTAAAAGTAATGTTTTTAACGACATATAGAACTACATAAACTTATATACCTTTCTCTGTATTACTTGATTGCTTTTTATGATATTGACATATTTTTTTCTTTCGAAAATATTTAAAGAAAGTTTTAAAAAACGATCACACGGTATGGTTGGAATTTTACTGATTATAAAATTAGAAACATGATGTAACTATATAAATAGGTGTAAGTACATAAACCAGTATCCACATGTTATTGAAATATTTTTGCATTAATGTTTTATGAAAACACAATACTTAACAAATAAAAATTATCAATATTTATTTTAAATTAAAACTATCAATGTGTATTTTACTAATAAACACTAAATTATGTAACACTACGAATTAACATATATGAAAATTATATTGTATATTATTAAAAAAAAATTAAAATATTATATCGAGTTAACAACAATAAAATTGAAATAATAATATTTACTTTTTATTTAAATTAAACTTTCAAGTGTGGTTACACTAGCTTTTATCGTCAGAAATTTATTTTTGAACAAATATTTGTATGCTATGTGAAATCTCGGTTTTTCCTTTGACTCGATCAGCTAGTGCAATTATCGGTGATAAAATTACATAAAAATAAATCAGTTCCTTTAACAAATTTTAGAGTTAAAAACGTTTTAGAAAAAATTTTAAGCTTTGTCGGGGACATGGCAGTTAGATTTTACTCAAATACTACGTCGTCGCAGGAAACTCTTGAATTCGTCGATTGTATAAAAATTCCTAGTGACTATTGAAAAACCTTTTTGAATTTTTAATTTAGCAAAATGTTTGTCTAGATTGGGCATTTCTTAATGGATTTTTGCCAAGTCGGATTTTGCGATACTAAATTATTTCTATAGCCCTGTATGAGGCATTCTTTATTCTAAGGCTTTGTGGTTGAACTTCAACAATCATCATCATTAACAGCCATTACATCCATCGTCGAACGTTTACTCTTCCACATAAGGAGGGATATGTTAACCATAACTTTACCACGCTGTACAAGTGGATTGGCGAGTGTAGTACATAGGTCGACTTTTGGACTTTTTGGATCACACAACGTATTCAGCGCAATTAGGATTTGAACTGCAGTTTCCTGCTTGTTAGTTCATCCGTATTTGATTTACGCCAAACTGCTGGTCTTCTTATAGTAACTACCAATTTGATTCATAAAAAGCATGTTTGAGAAATCTGGTTCAACCTGACGTATTACAGTGTTGCCGCAAAACTTTTGTGCTCTGGCATCTTTTATAAACACTCCTCATTGGTTAACCAACCAAAACAATCTTTATAATTAATTTATTACATTTAGATGACGCAACACCAAAGTTTTGTGGCAAGGACTGCAATCAATAATTTATTATTTCCATATTATTGTTTTTACAAAAATTGTAATTATTTTAGCTGCACATTGCACATGGACAATAACATCCGATACAATGAAAGTTGCATTAGGAAAATATTCCATTAATTTTAATACCACTCAAGAGTTCACTCAAATTATAGACGTCAAAAACATAATTAAGCAACCATTGTATCAAGATGTGCTGGGCAATTATGGTTCCGATATCGCCATTATAATTTTAAGTAAAATGGTAAATTTTTCTCCGTATGTTTCTCCAGTCTGTGTTGATTGGGAACTACAAGACATAAACGTACATCTTTCAAATAATTCAATTGGAATGGTTAAAAATACATAATTTAAAAATTTCTTTTTGTAACTAATATTTTTTAAAGATCGTAGGAATGGGCGTTACTGAAAACGATACTTTTAGTGATAAGCTTAGAGCTACCAGTTTGCCTGTAGTATCAGATGAAAAATGTATTAAATCGCAAATCGATGATTTTAAGAAATATGTTACTTACACAGCGTTTTGCGCAGGATGGGCTAATGGTAATTGAGCTATCTACATACATATATAGTAAATACTTTTTGATATAAATAAGTAATTAATTTTTTTAATCAATTTACAGGCACAGGAGTTTGCAATGGTGACAGTGGAGGTGGTTTAGTATTTCGCAAGACTACCGATGTCAGTGTATGGATTCTTCAAGGAATTGTAAGCGTTAGTCCAAGACGCTTGGGTACCTCATTTTGTGATCCATCACATTATACTATTTTTACCAAAGTAGCCATGTACGTAGAATGGATTAAAAGCGAATTAAATAAAGTACACTTTGACGACATCATAGATAGCTCTACAGTAAAAAATGTAGCTTTATAATTAAAAATTAGCATTTAAAGAAGATTTATTAAATAAAGTAGCTGTTCCAACATTATTTTTTATAGCAATATTGAAATTTTAATAGTTTCGTCCTTCTATGTCATATCCCGACTAGAAATTTCTTAAGGCAAACTTTAACACACTTTGGACGGAATTGTATTGTTTTGTGGTAGTCAGATTTATGAGATTTTTGTCATACATTTCAAAAAAATGTGAAGGGTAAGCGAAAACAAAAATCAATGTCCAAGGTTTAGATCTTAAGAGGGGCACTTTTTTCAGGGCCTTTTTAATTTAATCAACAGATGGCGCCTACTTAAATATTTTTATAAAATAAGAGGAATTTGCTATATTTAAAATACTTATTTAAAATGCTATATTTAAAATACTATTCTATAAACAATATTCTTGATCTTAAGCTATTTTGAGTTTGTAATATTTATTTATAAAAACACAATTCATAATTAGAGTTTAATTATCTTTTTTTGTAAGTGAGTGTGTTTTGACATACTCAATACGAACTCAAAACAGCTTAAGATCAAGAATATTGTTTATAGAATAGTATTATCTCAACGAATTTGCTATATTTTAAATATAGCAAATTCCTCTTATTTTATAAAAATATTTAAGTAGGCGCCATCTGTTGATTAAATTAAAAGGGCCCTGAAAAAAATGCCCCTCTTAAGATAATTTAAAATCAAGACTTAATTTTTGCGCTATTATAATGTTTAGTGAATTGAAACTTAAACATACACATTTCGTCTTATTTTAACAAAACTATTTTTTGTTTACATAATATAAACACAATTCTATCCGATAGAACCATTAATTAATTTTTTTATTTTGCCACTTTGATCTCTTTTGCCGCTTACCCTTCATTATATTAATAATAACTTATTCGTGTTCAGTCATTTTTCGTATTATTCCATGTCTGGTGTTTGGAATTGCAGTCTCCTGCAATTAGGACTTTGCTTGAATTTTGGATTATTTTGTCGATGTCGTTGAAGTCGTGTTGTTTAGTTAGAGAAATGTAATAATCGGTAATAGTATAATGTCTGAAATTTGGAACATTTGTGTTTTAACTTGGTCGGTGGCAGAGCTGAAAGTATTTCAAGTAAAAGACTTGCAAAAGGTAATTCAAGCACTTAAGAGGGGCACTTTTTTCAGGGCCCTTTTAATTTAATCAACAGATGGCGCCTACTTAAATATTTTTATAAAATACTAGGAGGCTTTTGTATTTAAAATATAGCAAATTCGTTGAGATAATACTATTCCATAAACAATATTCTTGGTCTTAAGCTATTTTTTATCTACAAAAGTCGCCCAATCTGACAACCCTGGCTACAATCGCCCTTTGGTACAACTCAGCCGAGAATTCGTAGCCCAGCACACTAGCGCCAACTATCTGTAGGAGTTTCAACCAAATCATTTTGACAGTAGATTTCGTGTTTGTCGTACCTCGTACAAAGTGTAATATAAATGTTTTTGTTGAAATAAATTAATATTTGATAGAAAAACAGTGCTTATCGCATATATCCTGAATTAAATGTTTAAGTGAATTTTTATCAATATGTCCGGAACTACCTTTAGCGGAGAAAAATTCCGAAATGTATGTATTGGGTTGGGTCTGCAGCAGACTGCCGCATGAAGATTGCAGAAATGCAATCGAACAATAATGCGACTTGAACAATAATTTCGGTATTTTAATAGTTATTTATGTACCAAGTCCTGAAAGTGCATCTTTTTGGTATGAGCGTGGAAAATTATAGCATATGAGCATATATATAGCAATATACTGAGCATATTTTAGATATCATAGCAGTAAATTTTATAAAATTTGGTTGGTACTTAAACAGAATTTTTAAACTTAATATTAACTGAGATACAGCCAATCAAAGTTTTTCAAAATGTAAAAAAAAAGACAAAACACGAAGGATTTGCCTCTGTAGCTATTTATTACCATCATTTTCATGTTATTTACGAATTACGTTAATCAAACATCAATATGAACATCTTGAAAAGTTTATGATCACTCTCCTCCCACCCCTCCCCCAAATATGAAGATGTCTCATATTAAGAGGGGCACTTTTTTAGGGCTCTTTTAATTTAATCAACAGATGGCGCCTACTTAAATATTTTTATAAAATACTAGGAGGCTTTTGTATTTAAAATATAGCAAATTCGTTGAGATAATACAATTTTATAAACAATATTCTTGGTCTTAAGCTATTTTGAGTTCGTATTGAGTATGTCAAAACACACTCACTTATAAAAAGAGATAATTAAACTTTAATTATGAATTGTGTTCTTATAAATAAATATTACGAACCCAAAATATCCTAAGACCAAGAATATTGTTTATAGAATAGTATTATCTCAACGAATTTGCTATATTTTAAATACAAAAGCCTCCTAGTATTTTATAAAAATATTTAAGTAGGCGCCATCTGTTGATTAAATTAAAAGGGCCCTGAAAAAAGTGCCTCTCTTAATTAGCATTTCTTACATTAAAATAAAACATCTTTACGTTTCGAGGAATGAGAGGGAGAGGGTAGTCATATATGTTTCAAGATGTTGATATTAATGAGCGATTAACATAATTAACATGAAGATGGTAGTAATAAATAGTTATAGGGGAAAAACTTTCGTTTTTTGGCCATATTTTTACATTTTGAGAAACTTTTTTTACCTTTGATCGGTTATATTTCGGTTAGTATTGGATTTAAAAATTTGTTTTACCAACTAAATTTTAACAAATTTAGTGCTCTACAACTTTCTAATTAACTATGGTACCTAAAATATGCTTAGTTTATGAGGGATAAACGAAAAACTGAAAAAAGTCTATAATTTTTTAGGTTTATGTCCCCCCCCCCAATTTAGCACAGGGTTGTCAAGATCAAAAACTTAAGATAGACATTCTAGAGTACCCCCAAAATCCTTAGAGTACTCCTTATCATCAGAATCTTTGTCGGAAAATAAAAATATTCCAACTATCTCCTGGCGCGGGTAAATTAAAATTTTTACAGCGTAGCACTTTCACTAATTTATTATACCTTATCTCGCAAACAAACATAACAATTTTAAGCAATCTCAATTAATTTGACACTCCCGGAAGTGTCAATAATTATTACTTTTTATCTATCAATACTGTTCTGTTATTTAGCTTACAGCTATATTTTATCTCGTATATTTTATTAATAAAACAGAATAAAAAACAAAATATTTTATGGAAGTTCCATATAATAAGCATAGAAAAATATAATATCAAAATTTACAAAAAGAACTTAAATCCATGCCTCCCAACCAGCATACATTCTGCCCAAAAGACTGCAATCAGTTGCATGATCTAATAAACATTTTACTTGATCTTCAACTGACAAATTATCGGCCTTGCCGGAACGGAAATTATATTGTGGAACACCTTCCAATAACTCAATATACTTGTTCAGCAATGGAATATTGTTACTATGTCCAGCTTTGAGCTCATCAATTGTAATATTAATAGAATTTGCTCCTTCAAGTTTAAGCTTGGCATGTTCTAATTTTTTTAACGGATACCATTCATCACTTTTATTACTATCACGTTGTTGATTTTCAGTAGTCGACGAAAGTCGAGCATATTCCAACCAATCTAATGATGGTTCCTGTATAAAAACGTCCATTGTTGCCAATAATAAGTTGGAATGTTTTCTAAATGCATTTAAGCTATGGATCATAGATTTTTGCATCAAACCTTTTTCATCTAAAGGTTTGAGTACGTGTAATATCTGTGGTGTCAAACGAAAAGGCACTAATTCTGGAATAGGTAATATTTGTGTGGCACTACCAAATGCATGCCCAAAATCTATTCCAATTGCTTGTCCATTTCGAGTGCCTATTAAAATATTTGATAAGTGTCTGTCTCCTATACCAAGTAACCAATTCGATACACACATGACTGAATAACTGACAATAAATTTATGTCTAATTGTAAAGAAATGTTCTGAGTTAATACTAACATTCCAAATCGCTCCTCTGTAAATATTAAAATTAATAATTAAGCTAGATTACAGTTATTTAAAAATTCATTAACCTTAAAATGTCTACAGGTAAAGTATTCACCAATGCTTTGTAATTTAAAATAGTATCCTCTCGACTGAATTTTAGATAAGCATTATCATATATTATTTTCACTATCTCACTGTTTTTACCAGTAGCTCTATTCAACCACGCTGTATACTTTTGAAAACCTTTGTTTTCAACTGCTTCGGTGAGACCAATAAATTTTTTTAATTCCATTGTATTAGCAACCCATGCAATTATACCCAAGCGACTAGTAAGGGGAACCACCTTAAAGTGCGAAAGATCTTTTATACAATTATTTTGTTGTATATTTGTACACAAACCTGGTAAGTATCAATATACAATTGTCTCTTATAGCATTGTTGATCTTGTGATAAAATGTTATTCATTAAATTAAATATTTGTTCAATTCTCTGATCTTGCCGTAAATCTTCACCAAATTTTACCAAAAAGGGATATTCCTTAGCATCATTGCCAAGAATGGTTAATTTAATAGGTCGCTTGGCAGAATTTTGTGGTTTTACCTAATAGCAATAATAACAATAAATATTGTAAAATAATTTAATTTTACGCTTACCGTAGATAAAAATCCCATGATTTTTATATGATAGTTTACCACAGGACGTTTTTCACCTGTATACTGTCCTGGAATTTCCAAATCATACAATATGTTTGAAGCTTGAAAATTGGTTAACCATGGACTATATTCCACTAATTTGTATGAAGGATTAAGTTTTAATTTTTGGATATTATTTTTAATTTTTGTTAATTCTGTTATAAAAGAATTGTCTCGAAAAGGTTCTAAAATTATTGAAAATGAAATTTATTGGTACATAATAAGATTAATTATACTTCGTGATAGATCTCTTATTTGTTTCTCATAATTTTCTAGCCGCTTAAACATAACACCTCGAAAACTGGTCACAATTTCGTAGTTTGGGTTTTCACAATAAACTTCATTTAAAAACTGTTGCATTACCACATTAAATTGCTCTTGAGAAGCATAACACGCTCTTATTAGCTTGTCAATGTAATATTTTAAAATATTTGCTGGATTTGCTACACAAGCCAAAGCTTTCAAAAATTCATCAATTATATTGTCAGAACATAACTTGTTTAATCTAAAGAATAGATAACATATTAGTGTAAAATTTTGATCAAGTGTAATAAATTGTACTCCTACCTTTCAACTAATTCTTGTCCAAAATTTCCTACTATGTCATTGTTAAATTTATATTTCTCTTTACTTAAACGATATGCATACGTTATAGCTTGGGGATAGGTAGTTGCAATTTTTGTGATTATATCAGAAAGAGAAAAGATTTTTGGAGTATCAACATTCGCTAACAACTGAGGAATCCATCCCAAAAACATCCAAATTGGAATATCCTTTACCTAGATATAAAAACAAAAATTCATGCAAAAACTGAAAAAATAAAAGAAATATTTTATATACCTCAGTATCAAAAGTTTCCCTATAACATCCACCTATATCCCTATTTAATACGCAGGGAAATAATAGTCTTCCTTCATTTGAACCTAATTTCATTGCTCTCAGGACACTTACAATAAACATGCCAATAAAGTCTTCACTATCTTGAACGCTGTAAGATAATTTGATGTATGCATTTGCCATGCAATTATACACTTTCAGATTCTCGCAATCCATCATATTTTCAATTTGGGTTTCACATGAATGCAAAGATTTTTTCAAATTTGTAATACCAAACTGCGACAAAGTTTGTGAACTGGTTAGTGAAATTCCTTTGAAATATTTTTGAAGATCTTCCTTATGTTTAATAAACAATCCATTATTAGCATCCAAAATTTTATGCATTTCTCGTGTAATACTGCAAAAGTGCTCACTGCATTTAACCAAATAACACAATGTGTTATCGTCACCGAGGAAAATATTTTCTTGATTTATGATATCTGTAAACATAAATCAAATTATAAAATAAGTTTTCAAACTATTCATAATACAGAATTTCTGCTTAATTGGAGACACATTGAAACTAGACATTTTGGCTCAATTAAAATATATGAAGTACCGCTTAAGTGGATTTGATTTCTGTTTTTAAATATTTGGTAGTTACAAATAAGACCCCTCCCGGACTAACTGATGCCCCAATTAACCAGAATCAAAATAAAACTTACCCAGTTGTTCGGCAGATGCCAGAAGTTGCTTCAAATTGTATTCGTTATCTGCAGAACATTGGGCTTTTAGAAAATATATTTTGCTGCGGTAAAGTTGCCTTTTAATTTTTTCTAAAATATTACTATTTTTAGAACTTGAGCAAAACCCAATGTATCTTCTAGCAACATGGTAATTTTCTTGTTCAATAGCTTTTTCAACCAAATTGAAATACAAGTTGAATTTAGCGGTTTTTAAATTCTGAATATCATTTTGATCTAAAAATGATTCACACTTAGATTTTAGTGTAGATAGAAATTGGTTTCGGTAAACAGTTTTAGTTTCATTTTGAAACAAAGATTCAACACCAGTAGAATAAGTTTGGCCCCAACATTTTAGCATTATATCTAAAGAAGATTTGTAGTTTTTTCCGTTGATTTTGTTTGCATCATTTATAAATGAATAAATATCCACCATACTTTGCACATTTAGAAGTTTGTCAGCTCTAAGTTGAAAGAATTGTGGATTCAAATGTAACCAATTTTCTAAAAAGTGCGTGATACCCAAATTTAAGTAAAAGTTTGCTGTGCTAAAATCATTTTGGAGAAGCCATAACATTGCTATTTCTTCACCAAAGTTATATTTTAAATACTCCAACTTGTTTGAGTCTTGAAGTGATTCATTAATTAAGTTGAATAATGTATTATCGTATTTTGTAAGAGTACTTCTCAAGTTGGACTTGATATACCAAGGTAATAACTTTCGTTGATTCCAGTCGTTATCCCACAATGCCGACCAGACTCCTTCTTGACTATTAGAACCGACTACTTGCTCTATATAATGAGGTAATTCATTCCACTCGGCCAAAGATGCATAACACTTGAAAAACGATTCATAATAAAAATCGTTTTGTTCCTGAGAGCTTACGCTCGTTCCTAAAACTTTTTCGTAGTATGTCTGCGCCAAACGCCAATCACTTTTGGATTCAGAATTAATTGCTTCTAATGCATTAGGATGACAGTCAATTTTTTCTACAAAAACGCTGTTAACCACATCCCATTCTTCCATGTCCTTATGCAATCTTAAAAGTAATACTTTATAATTTAGCTTACAAAAACTTACTAGGTACTTACTCAGCAAATTTGATCCAAAGAAGATTCTTTCCATTTTCTACGCCTTTTATTCTTTTGGCGGGAGTTTCTTTTTTATTTTCTAAAATTATATACTCCTCCAATATTAAACTTCCAATGGCAAATAAACCACTCGACTGACAGACACTAACTATGGTGTTAGGATCAAATCGCATATTGTTTGTATGCTTTAGAATTATTTCTAGGAATGCAGCCATTGTATTGGAGGAAAATTGAGTAGAATTATTAAATATATTGTTAATGCCTATAGTAGTTCCGTTTATGAAAGTATCAGTTTCGATTTTATCTGTATGATATATTTTATCCACTATAGATGCAAAAATTGATGTATAAAGACTTCTCGCTAAATTGGCGTCGTGCTAAAAGATAAACAAATAAAAATTCTAAAAATTATTAAATCCATTTTCTAAAAACAAATTAGAAAATAAAAATAGTTTATCAAATTAATACAGTATTAAGTTCCAAAGATGGATCAAGTTTCTCAAAAAAGTAACTTATGTATTTTGGTTATTTTTTTTTATATATAGTACATAGTATTGCTGCAATATTGGCTAAATAAATTTCAAATATTATTAAAATATTGATATCCAATATCAGCCAATATAGTTTTAGGGGTCTAAGACAACTCGCCGCGGCTAACTTGCCGCGAGCCAACTTGCCGCCAGCCCAACTCGCCGCTGACCAACTGCAAAAGTGTTTGAATATTATGATGAACTTATTGAACGCTTAAATTTGGTGAAGTCCTCCGGATATTTTCTACTTTTTGATGATTAAATCGATTTAGTCCATGGCTTATAAAAACCGTGGATGCAAAAATTTTGCATGTTTCAGATCCGAATTTGTTTACATCGAGAGTTCAAAAAATTAATAATTGAGTAGCTGGTCGAAAAATCACTTATAAACAAAGGCATTTTATAAATAAATACATTTTAAGGCTGCATGAGCAACAATGAGTTGTTACCAAATTTGTTAACAAATCATTACAAGTGTTATGCAGCCTTAAAATGTAATTTATTTATAAAATGTCTTTGTTTATAAGTGATTTTCCGACCAGCTACTCAATTACTAATTCTTTGAACGCTCGATACAAAACATAAAATCGGATCTGAAACATGCAAATTTTTGCATCCACGGTTTTTATAAGCCATGGACTAAATCGATTTAGTCTGAGACCACACGTGCAGTAAAATGTCGAAAATAAAGCTGCAGTAAAGTTGACAAATGCACCTTATGGGGACTGCAGTGCTTGGCTACACGGAGATGCAAATGTCGCTTGAAAAACGCAAGAAAGCGCATTTTCAAATGTCGCAGCTTCAGCAATGCACTTGTATCAGCTTTTTATCAACCGCAATATCAGTACTATTCACCGCTTCAATTACTGTCGTGGTGCACTACTCGTGTGGCCATGGTTTCTACTGCCTTACTCCAGCTTCATTTCACCGCTGCTGCTAGCGACATTTTACTGCACGTGTGGCCTCAGACTTAGGCTCTGGCCACACGTGCAGTAAAATGCTGCTGGCAGCAGCAGTAAAAGCCAAGTAGGCGGATTTTCAAGGTAATGCTGATACAAGTGGATTGCTAAAGCTGCGACATTACCTTTCATTTACCTTGAGAATGGGCGTTCCTGCAGTGTTACTGCTGCTGACAGCGTCATTCTACTGCACGTGTGGCCAGAGCCTTAATCGTTAAAAAATAGAAAATATCCGGAGGACTTCACCAAATTTAAACATTCAAAAAGTTAATTATAAAATTCAAACTCTTTTCAGTTGACGGCGCGGCAACGAGTTGGGCCGGCGGCGAGTTGGTCAGCGGCGAGTTAGTCCGCGGCGAGTTGTCCCAGCCCCATATTCCGCCCTTATTACTGAACCAATATTAGAAACTATGTATATAATCTATAGTGCAGATAATCATATTATTTGACAAGTTTCAGCCAATATTTGGTAATCAATATAGTAGCTAATATTGCACCAAAATTGCTGCACAATATTTTCCTAATAGATAATATAAAACTTCAAAATATCGAGTTATTATTAAATTAAAAATTGTTAAAAGATTTATAATAGATTTATAATTTTATTTAATAATAACTCGATATTTTGAAGTTTTATATTATCTAATATCAACGAGTTAATAATTTATATATTTAAATATTTTCCTAATATTGGTTTTTCACTTTTGAACCATTATTATGTGCTACTCGGAAGTTAAATAAAATAATTCAAAGTCAATTTTCTCGTAAGTGACTGAATAGTCAGTTTTAAATTTTGAACTTGATGAAGTCCAAATTATTATGATTTACATCGATAATGGATCAAATCCGTGATTCTAATGCGGGACCATCTCCGGGTAAGTTAAAACCCAAAAAATCTCAAATGGGGAAAAAACAGTTTACTCAAAAAAAAATCTGTAATTCAAATTGGAGTTTCTATATACGGTAAAATTACTTTAAATTAAACATGGTACTTACCCTAGCTAACATTTGCAGAGGCAGTAAGACTGATGATAAATTTATTTCTATATCTGGATAATCTCCTCTTCTATATTTTCTGCATATGGTTACGTTTTGCTCCTGTTGCTTAATTTTTTCTTTTCTCTGCTCTTCCGCCTTAATCGATTTTTTTACTTCCAAGTTCGCAAAGTGCCTTCCAGCGTTTACTGTATTCTTAAATTTTCTACCTAGCATATGCCGCGTTTTGGAAGCCCTTTGAAGAGGTCGTTTAAAAACGCCGTCGTCACTATTTGAATATGATGCCTTTCTTGAATTCACATTAAACATTAAACTACTAGAATAATACGAAAATTGAGTAGGTTTTGGTTTAAAATCGTTGTTATCAAACTGAGTAGGCTCAAACTCTAAATTGTCCTGTGAGGCACGTAGTACATTATAATCCATTGAACCTACATCACCTTGCTGTGATCTTAATGAATCTACAAATAATGGAGCCGTGGATAGGTGCTGCATTCTCCAATTAGTATTGAGATTGTATTCTTCAAATGTACAATCATACAATGTATACTGAAATAATTTTTCAGAATATTCTTCCACACACTTGAGTAAATTTATTATCAAATATGTGCTGTAACCAATAAAATGTTCTTCGATGTTAGGATTATACAAGTTATTTAAGAGATACAAAACTCTATTAGAAACATCCGTAGGAATGCCTCCTACACTCGACCAAAATTCAAATATCTTCTCTTGTAGAGTTAGATCTGTATCGATTAATCCTTGCAATAGTGCATCTTTGCAAATTTTAATTATTTTTACAAACGTTTCATCTTTTCTATTATAATAAACAGAATATACGGCGATGAAAATATTATACACTGCATTTCTGCAACTTGTATTGAAACTTTTTATAAATTTCAAAACTTCTTCAAGTATGGATAATAAGTACACATCCTTCAAATATGGTATAGAGTTTTGAATAAATTCAAGAGTAACCAATTGAATGTTAATGTTTTCTTCAGAGAGCAATTTTTTAAAATCGATTGATGACAATTCGTTAATAGAATTTAAAACTTCAATTCGTGCCATAAATATATTTAAGTAGATGCTCTTGAAGTCTCCAAAAATGTGATCTAATTTAGCTACCATTGGGCATAAGTATTTATCCGCCACTTCAGGATAGTATAAACAAATTCCTTGTAAACAATATGCAAATTTATTCTCTGTTAATTTAGATAATTTTTTGTTTAAAAACTCGGAGAAGTTACTTATGATACGAACTTTCTGTTCTTCATCTTGACTAATAAATTTTAAAGCCAATCCTATTGTTTCAGCACATGGCTTATAAACGTGTCGGTGGTCATTTTCCAACAATTTAACTAAAGACTTTAAGAAAGGAATTATATTATCGGAATGCCATGGTGCAATATTATTAGCCAATACGACACCTATTAACTGAATTCCAGCGCCTCTTTGAAGTGATGCAGGTTCTATTTGAAGTTGATGAAATAGAAAATCGTATGGTATGGTCAAATAATTGCTCCAATTTTCTATTATTACCTTAATTAATTCTAGATTACATTTAAAAACATCTTTTAAACTATAGTCGCTGGTCATCATTGAAAACTTTAATAATTCAGATGCAAGTTCTACTTCATCTGCAGGAGTGACCACTTTTGACCACGAAACTAGCATTTCCAACTAAAATAATAAAAACAAATCAGTGTTTTCTAGTAAAAAATATTATAATATTAAATATTTTAATTAAAAAGTACATCGAACATATTTCAAAAATTTTAGATAAAATGAAGTCGTAGATGATTATAAAAACAGCCCTCACCATTAATAGTTTAAAGTTGTATCATGCGACTGTTTCCTCAAATGTAATAATTATAATATAGTACAAATTCAAATACGCTTAGGTACGCCTTTTTACTCTAGTTTTGATTCAATTTTATTCAATTTCTAAATAAACAACCTTAATCATGAAAACTTGTATTTTTTCAAAATGCAACTCAAACTTTCAAAATAAACGTCAGCAATGATTCTAAATGATTTAAAATTTTTGGAATCAACTAAATTAAAAAATAAGAAAGATACTTACAAGATCTATAATAAAAAAGTTGATTTTAGTTCCGGCACAACCATCCACAACAAACTTAAGAATAGGTTTCAAAAACCATTTAGCATAATCTTTAAATTTATCGTGGGTATTTTTTATAACAGTTATTAAAAATATTTTTACGTTAACGTGAGTAGTTTCTGCCAATAGAACGCTTCTTATATCTGCCATCCATAGTGGTAAAATTGCATCATTGGGTAAAGAATTAATTTTATTATCAACAATATGGTTAATCAGCCCACAAATGGTAGGCATACATTCGTGTTCGTTAATGCTTGTAGCTTCTAATTCAATCACAAAATGTCGATTTTCTTCAACGTCTCTATTGAAACCCGTGTTATGACCAGTTTGACTTCTTAAAAGAACATTGCTAAAGTCAAACTTAGTCACGTCTTCACTTAAGGTACTGTTAAACAAATGTTGGGATTTCATGTATTTCACTGTTTCGGCATTTGTATCATTTTGAATATTACTCCGAATGTTAACCAATCGTTTCGTCATTAAAGGTATCTTATTGATATCAATGTCAAATTTATATCTTTTATTGAAATCTATCAAGTTGCTCCATAATATATCCTTCTTATTTTCTTCACGCTTAAATAACCATTTGTAAAATTTTATATCAGTTTTTGTACTAGTGATGATTGCTGCTAAAGCTTTATAACCGTGGCATTGGTACACACGGACAATTTCCCTTTCTTCTGGTACAGAAGTAACGTGATGCTCTTTGCACACATTAGTACTAAATTCGGTAAATAATTTGGCCAGCCTCTTTTCAAATGGAAGGTCCGACAAAACTACTTTAGATATGGGGCACATGTTAGTTTCAAAATTTTCAGTTTTGATTCTTGGAAATAAATTTTCAATTAAAATAAATGCAATTGTTTTATTAACAATATGGCGCCCAACAGAAGTTTCTAAAGGACGTTCATTATTTAAAACTGATTTGATTGGATTGATGAACATAACGTAAAATTCTTCAAATACACCATAACAGCAATAATGTAATAATGAGGGAAATACGTCTTTTGCTATTATGTATCTTTGATGATCAGTGTAAGCATTATAATTGAAGGAAGACTCATAAATTAAACTTAAAAGAAGTTTTTGTTGGTTTTCAGTTATGCCCATAATAAAATCTTTTAATATCAGTTGGAAGTCGATATTTTTGGAAATATTTTCTTCGCCGACGTAATAATTAATAGCGCATAGCAACAAGCAAACCGATTTCGACATTTTAATAGCATTAAAAAATTTCTTAAATGTTGCCAAAATGTCGAGACTACTGCTATTGTCGTTCTTAAAATATTTTTGATTTACTGATTCCAACGCAGTTCTAAAAAAATACAGAACAAATAATTAGAAGAAAATTTATACTTTTAACAATATTCTATATAGAGCCCCATTTAAGTTTTTATTCGTAAATAGCAATACATCACATCATTTGGTAAATTATAAGAACTCCCCTTCGGCTCTTTCCGTAAACTATCTACCTTACCTAGTAAAATGTCCTTTTTCATTTAGTACACAGTATGCTATTAATTGCCTGCTAATTACACGTTCGGTTTTGTTTAGCCATTTTTACGATTCCGTTGGTACTATCTTTCATCATTCTGTTTATAATCTTTTTTCCATTGAAAAATCTACTATAAATTGCAATTTACAAGTTAACTGATCCTTTGAAACGTATTGCAGATTTTCGGTTAGATTATCATAGATACCCTAACTTCTAAGTTAAGGTATGATGATCTATGGCCCGTACCATAACATAACAAAATTCTTAATTGGTACAGGCCCCGCTTCCATGAGGAAAGTGCTGTGTATCTAACGATTGTAACACTTAAAATTAAATCATATCGACTTATGGGGGAAGTCTACTGTGACAAAGGAAAAAACAGGCCAATTTTCCGGATTTTTTTTCTAACAAAATTATGACTCGTACATTAAATTAAATTAAACCGTCATCTTTATTATATATTCAAGTATTTGTAAAAAAAATTTCAAGTCGAAATATTCAAAATTGCTGTCGTGGCACTCTTTCAACGCAGGTCAGTATTTTTTTAACGGTGTACATGAAATCTCACGTCTGGGTGATCTAAAACAAAAAAAAAATGGTTATCATCTACATAGTATTGACTCTCGTTTGACGTAGGATTATTTTGATATCGTTTTTTATTTAATTGTTATAAACAATAATAACATAAAATTTTTATATAACATAACTAACATAAACATAACTAACATAAATAACATAAAATTTGAACAAAAAAATAGAAAAAAATTTCAAGAATTTTTTTTTCGACGCCAAAATTTTTTATCGATAAAATCCTTCGTCACACAAGAGTCAATACTATGTAGATGATAACCATTTTTTTTTTTATGAATAGCAGTAAAAGTAGCCTCCTTGAAATTAAAATCTTACCTGTTTAAGCGTTTTTTACTTTTTTGTTTTTAAAAGTCTTGAAATATCGGATTTATTTCGTATTTTTGCAACTTCAATTTTTTATTGAATAATTGATAAAACTTTAAAAAAATTATAGCATTGAATTCAAGAAAACAAGACCTTTTAAATGAGGTGTCACTTGCTATATAACCCCTATTAACATTTTAGGGGTTGTCATGACAGCGCGAAGGGATGAAACAATACGGGAGTGACATTGGTCGCAAAATTTGTCCCCCTTGATGATAAAATTGACGTGTTTTTGCATTTCTTAAAAAAAAAATTCTGCTGGCCACAATCCCGTCTGTTTCTCATATGCATATTCTCATATGAATGCGTAAGTTTCTTCGTAATTTAAAGTATATTATCATTATCACTAACGAGGGGACAGCCAACATTGGCTCTCACCAATTTGCACCATTTTTAATATATCGTTTGGTCATAATTAGTTATAAATCAGGTAAAAATTAAAAATCCCTTAACTCAGCCAATTTGAAGAAAATCGATTTTGAAGAACGAAAATTCCCATTAATTTTACATTGCATACATCGCGAGTAATATTTAAAACGGAACATAATGCATTACGGTTATGCAACTAATGGTATTCTCATAAGAATTACATTGACAACCTTGACATGCAATTTATACAGCTACCATACGAATTTTTTCTTAAAATCGATTTTCTCCAAATTGGCTGAGTTAAGGGATTTTTTATTTTTACATGATGTATAACTAATTATGATCAAACGATATATTAAAAATGGTGCAAATTGGTGAGAGCCAATGTTGGCTGGCCCCTTGTAAGATGAAAATTGTGATGCATTGCGAATAAAAACAAAAACAAAGCTTCCTAGTGTTCCTACCTGATTTCTTCATCGTATGCAGTAAATGGACCAATAACCATTGGAAGAACACATAAAACTTGCGTTTTAAAATTTAATCCAATTTCTAAAGTCCATTCCTGATCTTCATAATTTAACAAGTCAATTATCCAACGAATTACGAAAGGTTTGTCCTGAACCAAATCATAAAGGTATCCTGTGGTTAACCGTAACAAAGTATTTAGTAAATCAAGTCCTTGCATTTTCTCCGCCTCACTTAAGTTAAAATAAGGAATAGATTTATCCATGTTAGTTAAGCATAAATTAACAAAACTTTGCGAAAGTGATGGATCTTGTTGTTTCCTAAGGTATCCTTCTATATCTTTAATATATTTAAATAAATACTTAATGTTTTCTAAATTAAATATTTTGTTAATAAAAACGACGTGGTTCTTCAAAATGCTTTTCAACAAGGTTTCCTTAAAGGTTTGAAAAAAATAAAATCCGTATTCTACTTCACAATTTTGTTCTAGATCTGTCAACATTCTGGAATCGCACATAAAGTTCAGGGCTAGTAAAAACTCGGCTTCATTTTCCAGGGCCATTTCTAATTTTAGCATGTAAAATTCGATGACAGTTTTATGTAATCTAACAGATACCGTAATATTGCCATTAACTTGAATTAAATTGTTGTTTAAGTGAGTAATTGTGTTGATCATATATCGCGATATATTTAAACTTTCAGCCATGCTACATTTCTGTAAAATCGATTGACCTCTCAAAAACTGACGCTGTTGGAATGAAACTATACTTAAATTTAAATCCGGAAACATCACAAGTTGATTAGCCATATAAGATGATAAAGTATTCCTTAATTCGTTCAGAAAATCTGTCGGCAATAGATTATGTATTGCATTTAACAAACTTAAAACAGAATTGTACTCATTACAGTCTTCTAAATCAAACCCTAAAGAAGTTGGATCAAAAACTCTGTTACAAATTAAATTCCACAAGTTCTGATTCCAAAAGTGTTGCGATGTAATGTATCTAATATTGCATTTATTCTCAAAAATTGTAGTCAAGAAATTAATTACTCCTTTAATAATTGCTGATTTGATAAAATTAAATGTTTCCGTTTCGACTGAAGAGTAGAAAACATTTTCGTTACTAATAAAGTTTAAAGCATTGGAAATATCGCTCGTTTGTAAATTTTCCAAGAAATACTGCATAGACACAAAAAATTTACTGCTGTTGGATCGAAACTCTGAAGAAATTAATTTATTGGAAAAAACAAACATGTAGCCATCTAAAGCACATAACAATCCATGCATCCACTTAAACAAGCTTCGAACTTTTTTGTTCCCGGACACACTGCTCAGAGTAGTGTGTCTGGCAAGTTCACTTTCGTAAGTGACAGAAGCCCATTCAATGTCCTTTGATAAATAAATTTCAATAAACTTCTCCATTTTATTATTGCAACCCGTTACCAAAGGTGCAATTTTACAAAACATACTCATGCACTTTTCTCGGCAAGAAGGGTTTATAGATCCGGTCTTTTTTAATAACCAAACTGCTACGTCTTTTAACAAATTACCTCCAAATTCATAAGGGACCCTTCTTGAATCGTTAGGAGTATTAAAATGAACGCTTTTTTCAACGAGACCTCGCATTACGTTATTTAAAGACGACAAAACTTGATTTTTACAAATATTTTCTTCCTCGCAGCTCTCTGCAAGTGATAAATTGATAACAAATGAGTATAATAACTCAAGCCAAAACATGTTGAACATGTGACTTTCTTCTCTTAATATTGTGTACGTATTGTTAAATATTATTGCAGCTCCAAGCCTTTTAAAAGGATCTGGATGTAAACTAAAAGAATGAATTAATCTGATCCACACTTTTATATTTTTTGGATATTTTAATAAATCTTCTTTGTTGCTTTGTTTGATTGTCCATGCAACGAACTCCTTAATACATTTACCAGAAAAATCTCTTAGAGATGAATCAGTCGAATTTGATACACTCTCCTATATTAAAAATAATTTAAATTAAATGTTATTTTTTATTTTCAAGTAATAACTCACGGTTAGTGCTTCTATTACAATTTGTACATGCGAATTGCTCATCTGATAAGGATGAGAATAATAATGCATTAGTTGTATTGATAAAAGGGAAAATAACTGTTGGATTACTTGATCCAAATCGCATCCTAATTTTAAAGTTGGTTTTATTGCGAGTTTTAATAAACCTTCCAAGTCTTCTAGTTCCTTTTTGCTTTTAGGATGAACTACAAAGTTTACAATTAATTGTCATGTGTTAGGAACCCTTATTAATGATAAAATAATTATATTACAACATTAAAACAAGATGAATAAGTACTTGAATGAGATTCAGCAGCTAATATAAACGAAGCGCCTTTACTAGATTACTAAAACTCAAAAATGGTATTAAATAAAGTCATCTTGAACATGTCCAAACTTATATGATTTTTACCTTTTTTTTTTTTTTTTTATAACTAATAACATCTGAGGAGCATTCGTGAAAAGCCGATAAATCCATTTTTAACTGAAAATGAGTTATTTACCGGGTGCTGAATGAATTAGGCGAACATAGGATATTAACATGCAAAAACTTATTTTTGCAAATTCCTGCTTCCCTAATTATTTTAGAGAAAAATTGAAAGACACAAATATAATGTAGAAATATAAACTACGAATGATAAGAGCATTAGATTTTATCTAGCTTTTACGTAAATGATCAAAAAATTCTTTTGAAATTGTTAAAACTTTTATTTATCAAACTTGCCATGTAAGTTTCCGAGGTAATTATTTTTGATAAGTAATAAAAAACATTTGCACGTTGTTGACAGTTTTGCACTTTATTAAATTTCAATTTCTAAAAATGGAATATTACCTTGGAAACTTATACATGGCTAGTTTGATAAATAAAAATTTTAACAATTTCAAAAGATTTTTTGATCATTTACGTAAAAGCTAGATGAAATCTAATGCTCTTATCATTCGTAGTTTATATTTCTACATTATATTTGTATCTTTTAATTTTTCTCTAAAATAATTAGAGAAGCAGGAATTTGCAAAAATAAGTTTTTACACGTTAATATCCTATGTTCGCCTGACTCATTCAGCACCCGGTATATCATTTTATACTAATTCAATGCTCCTCTATCTATTTCTAAAGTCAGATTTGAGCAAAAACCGATATTTACCATGTAAAATTCCATGCAAACTTAAGAATTTGCGCAAAGCCCGATAAATCCTTTGCAATTTTTTTGCCATCCCATTAATCTTTAATGTTTATATTATTTTATTAACTACAAGGATTATAAGAACTTATTAAGCGGAGTAAATAATGAAGATGAAATGACAAACAACGGTTCAAGGTAGCTCCAGGGGACTCGAAAATACAAATTTTACGATTGAAATCTCGATGAATTCTGAAAGAGTATATTTTAAATAAGAGAATAAGCGGAGACGCAATGCCCTAAGTGCACCTGTTTTTTCAAAAATCGAATTTAAAAAAGCTCGATTTTCACTGCAAAATTGAAGGTAAATCGCTCGGGATTGGTGAATCAATTTATTCAATTCATTCTATTGACAGTACGTGCACTTCCAACTCGTCTTAGCTTAGCTTTCGCATAAGCGACACTTGCATTGGGGTGCAGCAACAGTGCACCCCGAACGAAAATCATGGTTTTCAACCCTAAATGTGCGGGAAAAATGGCTTAAAGCGCCCGAGCGCAGCGATGGGCGCTTTAAGTCGATTTTTCCTTGCACAACCACCATTCCGAATAGTACATGTGCTGGAAAAATGGCTTAAAGCGCCCGAGCGCAGCAAGGGGTGCTTTAAGTCGATTTTTCTTTGCACAACAACCCTGCGTTAAAAATCCACTCTCACGAGTTTCACCCCTCAAAGATCCACCTTTTCCTTAATCCACGGGCCTAGGGATATTTTTAAATTAGTTGTCGTTTTCATCAAAATTTTGATGAAAACCACCCTCGCAAGAGTAAGATCCACGCGAAAAAGTAACTACCGTTCGTTAAATTTAAGTAACCCTTTCCTGAAGTAATTTTTAAATAATTTAAAATTTTTTATTAAAATTTTTAATTAATACAAAAGGAGAACGCATTCCTACCATAGCGTAAGAGTTACTGACAAATTTGTCAAGTGCAACACTATTATGCATTACTCCACGCGTACCGACAACAGAATGAATTGAGAATGATGAATTGACCAATCGCGAGCGATTTACCTTCAATTTTGCAGTGAAAATCGAGCTTTTTTAAATTCGATTTTTGAAAAAACAGGTGCGTTTAAGGCATTGCGTCTTAGCTAATTCTCTTATTTAAAATATACTCTTTCAGAAAACATCGAGGTTTCAATCGTAAAATTTGTATTTTCGAGTCCCCTGGAGCTACCTTTCCCCCAAACAACATCTATATTGTGTTTTTCTTGAAGAGGAAACTGCCATTCAAATTTGGTTTTCTTTAATTTTAAAATTAAATATTTTTTTTTAATTAAGGTTTATTTTACTTGCTATAGATATTTTTATAATAATATAATACTATATACTTAATAAAAATACTTTATGGTACTTATTTTATTTGCCAAATTAATTAATTAAACACACATTTAAATTTTAAACAAAAACGGCTAAAATCCAAACTCTTTCTTTCCTTTTCTATTGTTTTACAGTTTATATTTTATCAAAATTTTAGAATTAGATAGTGTGATCCCTAAGACATTATTTGCAAAACACCCCATTCCAAAATATTGAGGCGATCGCATGCCATACGTTTTTGTCAATTTGCCACATAATTTAAAAAGTGGATTTATCGGCTTTTGCACGAATGCTCTTCAACTGATATTGCAAGTGTTACAGTGTACCAACACTTCCGAAAAAATGGATGTAATTCAACAAATTTTTTTCACAAGCAAGATGAAATAATTGTGCCGAATGAGATCTACTTCAAGTATTTCTATTAAGGGGGAAAGCCACTGTGACGGTTGAAAAAGTAACATAGTTTTTAAGATTTATTTTTACAGAGGTAACTGTAACTGAACTAAGGTAATTAAACTTGTTTTATATAAATTTATATTTAATTATATTAAATAGTAACAAAAATATAAGCCGTTACGCAAAGACTGATAAACAAATTCTCTCTCCATGGTGGCATCGATATCTCGGTGAAGAGTTATCCGAAATTAAAACTGAAAAAATCATCAAAATTTAAATGAATCTAGCTATCGCTGTACGTAGCGGTTTTTTATTTTTTTAATTATTTATAAAATGGCAACAGATTGAAATGTATTTTAATTTTAAAACTCTTTTTTTTCATTCAATCAGATTATTAAAATACATAGTAATTATTAAAATTTTTGAAATCGGCTATGTACAACGATAGCTACATTCATTTGAATTCTGATAATTTTTTCATTTTTATTTTTGGATAACTTTTCACCGAGGTATCGATGCCACAACGAAGAGAGAATTTATTTATCAGTCTTTACATAACGGCTCATATTTTTGTTAATATTTAAAATAATCAGATAAAAATTTATATAAAATAAGTTTAATGTACACTTAATAAAATAACAATAATCCGATTCCTTAATTAATTAGTTATCTTTGTGAAAATAATTCTTAAAAACTAGGTTACTTTTTCGACCGTCACAGTGGCTTTCCCCCTTAATCACAGTAACGATTATAAAAATTATTTTATAATATGGCTATTATTTTATCTGAAAAATTGAGTAACTTTACAGCAAAATTTTCAATAAGTATTTCAAATCATCCGATTGTAACAAAAATTAGATCACGTCCAAAAGCCAAGTTTTATCTTTAAAATGATTACAAAATAATTCCCAAAAATTTCAAATTTTTTCACTTCTAATAGATACAAATGAGCGATCTGTCTAATATAATTAACATAGGTAGGACGGCAGTCTTAACTAAAATAATTATTAGAAAATAAAGTAACAAAATCTTCACCAACGGAAAGATCTGCAAAAAATCGAGAATAACATTCCCCGGAATTCCTACTTGCCCCCATCTCACTTTTCGATAGCTTTATGTCTTTCGCCATTGATTAAAGTGAAAAAATTTCATCTTGATTATGGAAATGTTTCATTCATGAAAGGTAACCTTTTTGTTTCACTTGTTGTATTACTATAGTATAAACTTATAGGAAGAGACGGTCGAAGCATGAAGAGAACAAAAATGGCTATTTTTTTTATTTGATAGCTATGACATATCTATAAAAATAAGTTGACAGAACGCGCCTCAAACAACAACATATTTTTTATCACATTAAAAATATTGAATTTCGTGCCAAATAAGGAGCATTTGCGGACATCATTACATTTTTGTTTTCATTTGAAGAAAACTGGTCCTGAACCACGTCGATTGCTTGAAGAAGCTTATCTTGAATATGCTCCATTGAAAACAACTTGTGAAGACTGGTTTAAATGCTTTAAAATTAGTGATTTTAATGTAAAGGACAAGAACCGAAAAACTTTGAAAACATCAAATTGCAAAGGTTATTTGATAAAGATGATACTTTGAGTAAAAGACAAATGGCAGAAGCATTAAATGCTGATCAAACAACAATTTTTAGATACAGTGGGGCCCACTTAATGTGATCGCGGTTAATGTTATCATTCGGATATTGTTATCACTTTTGCCAGAATCGCTTATAGTTATCATAATTCGGTTAATGTTATTATATTATTCTTAAGATTATTTTCTCCTACGAGCAAAGGAGTTGATTTTCAGTTACAAGCATTTTTTTATATTGTGCATACTACTCACATAATATAAAGTCAGGTGTTAGCAAGAAAATCAACGTCACACATGTGATATCACATTACATATTTATGTTTATTATCAATTCCGTCGTTTAAATACATAAATGGACGATAGTTTGCTGTTGTGTGTGTTGTAAGATTCAGTCCTACTTGAAAACTTCACAATGAGTGACTATTATTAATTTTTGTAGATGTACTACATACTAATAAATAAAGTAGGTGCCAAATAAATTTGCCGCTGCGTCATAGTTTAAAATGGTATGAATCAAGCTGGAAAAAACTAGTCAAACGAGTGCTTTTTAAAATGCATTGTTTCTTTTTATTTTGATATAACTTTCTCTCTTCACCACAACTTGTCATAATGTAAATGTCACTGTCAAAATGATGCAGGTTATAAATAAAAATTAAATATTTTTCATTAATTTGCAAATAATTTTTTATTAAAGGAAAGTTTAGTAAGAAATTTAAGTATAATAAATGCCTAACTCATAAATGCCTAACTCCCGATGCCGAATAGTTTTAGTGCTTAAAATTGGTTTAGATAATTATTGGAAATGACGTTATCCATCACTATCACCATCAGAATCTGAATCATTTGACACTGATGTAATGAGTTCTTTTACGGTGACATCTAACAGTTTTTCCCGTTTATACCAATCAGCTATGACCTTATCAGTGTGCCGAATGCAGTTTTGCTAAATTTAGATGTACAATTTTGCAATGCTTCATTCCACATAAAATTACTTTATCATCCCCATAACCATCTCTTCCAATATACTTATTATAATAAGTTTTACAATGTGCCAATACAAGTTCAATCGCATTAAACCGCAGTGGTAAGAGGGTAATCGCATTAAACCGCAGTGGTAAGAGGGTAATCGTAAGACCTAGCGTTCATGATTTTGCAACAGTTCATCTACTTCATAACTGTTTTTCCTCCTTGTTCAATTTAGTTCAATTTCAATTGATTAGATGATGCATTGTTCATTATTATTAAACTTGGTTCTTCTAAATTGCATATTAGTTTTTCAGTAACCCATTTCATAAGCTCAAAATCAACTGTTGCCATTGAGATTTTATAGTGCGACCACTTATGTATAAACATTTTAAACGTAACCAAAAGTTGAATATTTAATATAAAATTAAAAATTTGTCGTTTTAAATTTGAATACGTTTTACGTTTTGACGTTTTAAGTTTGTTATTTAAAGTTTGAATTTATCCGCACTTGGCGCTGGGATCATTAGATACCAAAAGCACTACGTGACTCAAAATTTTTAGTGCATTACAATGCAGTAAAAGTTCAGACATACTAATTTTGTTTTTTGTTTGTTTTTATAATGTCCAATATTGGTAACGTACGACTTTTATTAGTTTCGATCAGCATGACATACAAATGTTTTCGTACTCTTTTAAATAAAGCTGAACGACGTCCTAAATTATATTCAGTAAGTCATTTCTTAATCAGAAATTAGTGACGTAGAGGCACAGATATTTGGCACCGAGTATAACCAATAAAAATGTTTTCCTTTTATTGTTATCAATCGGTTATTGTTATCAAAAACCTCAAGTCCCAAAGTGATCACATTAAGCGGGCCCCACTGTATTTACATGCTATGCAAAAGATTCAAAAGTCAGGAAAATAAGTGCCATATGAATTAACTGAAAGACAAATGGAAAATCAAAAAATAACCAATAAAATGTTGCATCAACCACACAAAAGGAAGTCGCCTCTTAAGTTTCACATATTAAAAATAAAAATATTCCGTTTTAAACTGTTTTGTGTAAAAGTGAGATAATGGCAAATAGGAGTTTTAAAAATCTCTATTCTCGGTAGATCTAGCCATCGGTGAAAATTTTGTTACTTTAAATTTTATTACAGTGAAATCTGTCAAGTTCGACACATACAAGGCCCATTTTCTATCAGACTATCACTATACAAAGTGTCGGTATTGACATGAAAACCGAGATTGTAATAAATATCAAAACATGTAATTTATTCGTAGTCTGCAAGTCTCATGTTATTCTCTATTATAATAACAACGTAGTACATTATTGTCTTTTTTAATCACAAATACTTCCTCCGTTCGTGTTGTTTAACAATGTAATAAAATATTTTTGGATTGTTACACACTAAAGTCCAAAAATTATTTGCAGAAATAAAATTTGAAACAAAACATATTCGCATATTGATGAGTACGTTATTCAAAATTTGAAGTTGCATACATAAAACTTTTAAACATTACCTACATACACAATTTTAAAATTATAAAAAAATAAAATTTTTCAAATTAAACTTTTGTTAAAAAGCAAGGTACGTATAGTGTAATTTTTTTTTCAAAAGCAGAGGTGCGGCTATTTATGAGCAGTACTTAAACATCGCGTCAGCACTGTCTTTGAAGAAAAATTACACTATAACTTGATCGTTATTATTATAACGTGATCGTTATTATTATAACGTGATGATAAGAAATCATATCAGTAAAACAGCAGATGCACCTGCTCATGAGATGAGGTAATAAGCTTCCGCCCACTTCTGTCAGTATTCACAGTGAAATTCTGAAAAGTGTCAAACTAGGCAGTGTTGAACTCGACAGGTTCTACTGTAATTATTTTCAACATAAAGTAACAACATATCGTTGGTCCCACGCCAAAAGCACGAATCTGCAATTTTCCCCTGCCCATTCTGTTAAAAACAATGTCGATTATCCGCGTAAAATCTTTTTTTTTTACCATTAGGGTTCCTTGTACCTCTTAGGAAACTCGTTATGTATCATGTTTAAGCGTTATTTTAATTTCAGTGATTTTAATCAATATTTTATAATGAAATAAATAACTAATAGTAAAACTTATTATATCTAATAAAGATATAATAAAGTTATATAAAAGTTTTAATATTATTTAATATCAACGAGTTAATAATTTAACATTTTGAAATAAATAACCTAAATGCAGAGCCGGCTTTATTTCAGATTGTAGCCTTTGGCATGGGACCGACGATATCAATATTAAGGTAAGTACAAATAAAACAAGTTACATAGACAATTTTCTTCTAATGTCCATTTAAAAAAAAGGTGAAATAATAAAGGTCGCATTACAGTACGGACATTCTTTAAAATACCAATAATTTTTCTTTAAGGAAAATGACAAATTATGCTAAGATTATTTTTCAACGAGTGTTTAAATTAATGCAAAAGATTTATTTAATTAATATTTACAGTTGAAAGTCAGCCAAGAATTTCACACTATTGTTTCACCATGTATAAGATTTTGTGAGGTGCAGAATCAAAAATAACGGCGCTATTATAAGGCTATGACCTTTCTTTAAACAGTTTCTAAAAATTAATTGTTTTATGTGTTGTATTTTTAAAATATTACAAAATCTAAAATAATCGCTTTTTGGGGGATTCCCAAAACCTTAAATTTATTTTTTTATTTATAAGTAAATCAGAATCTTTTCTCACAGTTAGATAAAGAAAAGGTCATTTTCATTTTAAACAACTCTATTAAAAACTTTAGGTAAACAAGGATGAAGGAATGCCTCAAAAAAGAGTTTATTTAAATATTTGTAATATTCCGAAAATTGTTAACTTACATGAAAAACATAGATAACTTGATATTAATCCTAAACATGAACCTACAGCTTAACGTGGAATCCTAATCACGGTAAAAATAATTCAGGAGCAACTGGGAATTGAATCTATGAATGACTCTAGTGCCTGCAGTCCGACTCCCTATGTATTACCCTAAGCTACCTATAACTACTAAGCACAAAATTAATAAAAGAAATTTAAAGCCAAGTTGTAATTATTTTACTAGTAGTAAAAGTTTGATCACTCACCTGTTCCCAAAATCACAATAACGACAGAATGCAGAAGTTCGCATGCAAAAACTCTGATTTTTCGGTTACTCGAATACAATGCCAATTCAACAATCCTCGGTACAAACTGATCCAAATATATATTCACACGAAGATCCTTGAAAGGTAGTTGAATTTTTAAATAAGAAGTTTGATTTAACCTTGTAGTATCATTATTATCTTCCCACTTCAGTAACGACAAAGTCAAATTACTGTTAAGTTGTCCTAAAAATGTTAGAATCTTAACTTGTAGTTGAAAAAGTTCAGGTTCAGCTTGAACTAAGATTTTTCTCTTTGCAATTGCTTTTGGGGTTTTTCTATTTTTCGTCGTAGCAAAAGAAGACGTGCTGGTTCCTATCGATTTACTTCTTAAATACGTATCAAGTGATGGTAATACTTGTTTTAACAGTGGTTCGACGTCATCTTGTGGTAAACTTTTAAACCACTTCTCCAACGTATCGATTCCCAAATTGGCAAGTTGCAAGTAACTTTGGCCAATATCGAATAAAATTGTAAACACTGACGCACAAGAAGGCAAAACCTCTTTAACAAGAGGTAGTGGTGTAGCCAAAATGACATAAATACATGCCAGTTGTAAATCGCCCTTAAATTCTTTAATTTTCCATACAATATGTTGTAGAAATTTGCATAAACTGTAGGAACAAATTTTGAATTCTTCTCTTAGAAAAGTTTCTGTTTTGAAACAATTTAAAAGATCACAGATTTTTAAGCCAGACACCAATAATTTATAAAAACCACTAATCAACGGATATTTTATAGATTTTGATAAAATTTGGTTGATATATGTGATTATAAATGGTTTAAACAATTTACAATCAACTTCTTGCAAAATATCCTGATAAAAATCAACTGCATTGATAAAAATAACAAGATCATTTACTTGTACAGCTTCATAGGATACTTCTATAGAGGTAAGTGTTGCATGTTCTTCTTTAAGTTTTATATTTAAATTCAACTTGTTTATAAGCAGAAATAGAGTTTTAATAAGTTCATTAAAAATATTTTTAACGACATTTTTTAAAATATCTTCCTCTATGTTGTACATTTCGTATTTACAAAAGTCCTTCATATTTAAAATTCCACTCCAAAAATTCATGTAGGCTTTGTAAGTAATAATTTCCACGTCCTTATATATCTCTGCTTCCAATGCAATTTCATGTGAACAAGTCCATAGCACTCCTTGGTAAATTACCCCATTGAGAAAAATTTCAAAATTACTTAAACATTTCTTCATTTGACACATTGCCAATACAAAAGCATCGACTACCAAATAATGCTGGGTGGGCGATAAATTTGGAAGTACTTTAATTAATACTATGCACACGTGTTCCAAAGATAAAATATTACTACTATTCAAGTTTGGCTGATTACAAATAATAAACGACAACGTTTGAACAAAATGTGGTAGTAAATATATGTGATCGTCTGTTGATTCCTTATTTAAAATGTAGAAATTTTCAATTATTTGAGAAACCCTTATAAAAATTTTATCGATTTGATATGTTGGCGCGTGTAATTTGAAACTCTGAGCAAATATTCCTAAGCCAGATATTTCAATTTCCATTTTATATGAATCCATAGATTTCTCAGACTTCCAGCCAAATAAAACCGTTTCAAAATAATTTAAAAAGTACTGAAATAAAAAGTATAATATTAAAATTGTTAGTTTTACTTGGGTCCAGGTACCACAGATACCAGCCCCTAGCATTAGTTTATACCAAACAATAAATTGTCAGGAGCGTACAAACATTTAAATTAGGTAAAAATGTTTAATTAGGTACACTAATTTTTTACCATAAAAATGTAAATATAAATGTAGAATTTAGTAAAAAATTGATTAAATTTAATAAAAAATATTGGATGTGGAAGTTCAGACTCACTGGGTTACCGATATGGCCATCACATGACTTTAACATGATATATTAATCTTATCATCACATACTAATTTAATCCAGATTACAAAAAAATATTTTGTTTTTCGCCGCTCCTATAATTCGGCGCCCAGGTGCGGCGTCCATAGTGTACCCATGACTCCTAAATTACAAGAAATCATGGACTTCTAGTTTCAAAATAATTCTTTGGACTTCTAGTCCATGATTATTATGAGAATAAGACTCGTATCCATTTACGCCCTCACTCCCACTCTCAAGTTTTCGTGGACCAATTTCAACCAAAATCTAATCAGCTCTAACAAAGGGAACGCCAACTTTGGCCATCACCAATTTGCACCATTATTATTATACGTGTGAATCATAATTAAGTCTTCATTAGGTGAAAATTTTAAATACCGCAATTTGGCTAATTTGAAGAAAATCGATTTTGAAAAACGAACTCGTATCTACCTACTTATAATATACGGTACAGGTAGGCAAACTATTTTACCAATGCACTAATGACATTTTTGGTTTTTCAAGATCGATTTTCTCAGGCACATCTGAAGGCCAGTCCAGCAAGCTACCTAACAAATGTAAAATATTTATATGCTCATTTTTGATCTACAATAAAGAAACGACGCAGATGCTGGAAATAATGGTTTAAAACTTAAACAAAATTGAAGAAAAAGATTTTATCCAAATTGGCTGAATTGCAACCCATGTGAAAACAGTAACTACTCTGAGTGCATGCCAAATACCTAAATATATTCGCTCATGTGCATAGGAACCAGTGATTGATGGTATCGTAATGAGTATACATACCTAATATGTGCAGAAAAAGAAGACATGTAAGTTTTTAAAAAAAGTAAAATAATTATTTCTTCAAAACGGCACATGGTGTAAATAGGTGATGGTCAAAGTTAGCGTTCCCCTTGTAAGTTTCAATTTAAAAGTACTAATATGAAATTTGGTTGTGAAATTCTTATTGGTTTGAGAGCTAGAGTGCACACAAAATTCAGTGACATAGAGACATACACAGACATTTCTTGATGTTTGGTCTCTTTCAACTTGTTGCACCTTAAAGACTGTAAATCCGTCAAAAAAAAATTATTTTTTTTTCGATTACAATACTTTTCCATACTATGCATGGTAAATTTGAAATATCTTCATTAAATAAATAAAAATGGGGCCAGTATGTGTAAAAGTGCTCCCCAACTGCTCTACTTTGTGACGAATTTTAGTTACCTGAAATATATCTCGATCAAATTCCTCGTTGCGAATACGCAAAATATTTACTATTTCTGTATAAAAATTTGTTAAACATTTCTTTGCCACTTTTTTGTCGTCTACCCCTAATGTGAACCACTTCATTAGAACTTCATGCCACCATTTTGCTTCAGAATATAGTTTGTTTGAAAATAGCGGCGAATGTTTTGTAAGAAATTGCAAAGATTCTACAAAAACATGCTTTATAATTTTACGTATTAGAAAAACTATTATTAGTACCTCTAAATGCTACTCTTCGTGTTGCTAATTCAGGATCGGCTAAAGCTTTAATGCTGTTATACACAGTGATTTTACTACCTATTTGATTATCAGAACTAAATTCAAAATTTTCCAAACAGTTTGAAAGTGCAGACACACAGCCGGTTATAATTAGATACTTTCGGTTTTTTGGTAACGCTTGCAGTTGCTTATTCAATTCATACACTAATACATCGAGTAATTCTGGAGAATTGTTAATAACCGAAGGATATTTTTTTGCTACTCCACCAATAGCTTTAAGCAATTGTTCTTGTACTAAAAGATGACTTCTATTTTATGCTTAAACAATAATTTTATTAATCTTACCCATATCACTTTTATCAAATCTTAAATGAAGCAATTGAAATAGAGTCCCATACAAGACGGTTACAAGTTGCATATCATCACCATCAAAGTTTCCCTTAGAAATAATCAAAGCGATTAATTTAAAAGAATGTTGCTTTTCGTCGGCACTGACTGATGATCTACCGACAGGTAAAACTGCTTCTAGTATACTCGGCAAATATGTTTGTACTTTATTTAAACAATTATTTGTTAAGGTGTACAAAAGGTTAAAACATGTTACTTTAGCTTTTTTATAATTTCCATCGTGTAGCACTTTAGTGAGAAATGAAATAATTCCATTTGATTTGTTGAAAATGTTGAGCAAATAAGCATCTAAAATTATTACAATTTGGTGTTTTAGTTCCAAAGTCACTAACCAACTTTAACGTTTTTAATGATAGAACATTCAAGAGTCTATCCCGCTTAAATGTTAATTTAACACGACAGGTCCAAGATAAAAAGAGACCCATCCAGATACACATTTTCTGAAAAGATGTACTACAAATAGGATTTTTTGTGCTGAGGATACATTCCTGAGATATTCTATTATTAAAAGATAGCTTCGAGTATCTACTGAGGAAGTAAACTAAATACAATGAAATTTTCGTTAAGACAAACTTAATTTTTTATTCACGTATTCAAAAATTTACAAACCTATAGTAAATGAAGACAAATCCGTATCCTCAAATTCCTTCAAAACCTGAGTAAGAAAATTATTGGCTTCGTTTGGTTGATTCTTATTTATAAAATTGTGTAAGCTGTTACCAAAACTATTTAAGTTAGTATCCATTATTACAATCCTATTTCTTCAAAAACTTTATGGACAAATATTCTTCGTAATATTAGAAAATCAAGTTACTAAATTCCGCCAAAATCACAGCTGTAGAAATGTCAAACATGACGAGATTTTCCAGTGGCGTATAAATATGTTTTATCATCAAACACTAAGGAAGGTGCGTTCCACTTAAACGCTTAAACCCACGAAAACCACGGTCGTTTGTCAGTCCAACCAAATAAGCGCGCTCGATCTTTAGTCCAATCAAAAAACAACGAAACCACGTCGCGGTCGCCCATGGACTTAAGTGGAACGTACTGTAAAGGTACGCGTTCATCTGTCGTCATCGTTCGCAACGTACGCAACGAGGTATTCGTATTTTTTTGTTCGACTGCGTTCACTTCTTCGGATCGCATCTTACAAAAATATAATGTCGGCCCTTCTAAGCACCACCTAACATGAATGTACCCTCGCTGTAAGGGTAGTTAACAGTTACATTGACTGGCACTTCAATAGTTTAAAGGAACAATACTGTACATGTTAAAGGTTTAATTGTTTTATAACTTGCTAAAAATAAGGATGACAGTTTGTAAAATATTAACACTTTATTATACAATATATAGAAATAATGTGGGACTTTCGGGAGGTAAAGCAAATGTTCCCGTTAGCTTCCGAGTTACCCAAAGACCTACAAAGGATTACTTTATTAGTTTCTTTTCAAATGAATTTTCAAATGATAAAAAAACTTTTACAACCTAAACATGAATTTGAGTGCCTCATAAATCGTTGGTGACTTATTTGGTCTATAGTAATCATTTAATTGCTTTTTCAAATGTTATATTATTAACCCCTTGATGTTAAATAATCTTAAAACTTGAATTATTTCGAGTTATACTATAAATTAAATTAAAAAATTCAATTAAATTATTTAATTTATAGTAATTCGGAATAATTAAAGTTTTAAGATTATTTAATAGCTTTTTATACTAAACTAAGCATAATAAATATTCAATTCTATAATAATTGTCCAAATGCAATAAATACTATATGAAAAATACAAAAACTGCAATCAAGCCGTTGCGATTGCTATAGTTCATTACTCGGATTAGTCCATCGCATCAGCTGCACGCATCGCAGTCATCGGAAAAGTTGCCTACTCGAGCAAATCCATCGGATTTGCCGAGACCCGACGCGTGCGATACGACATAGTGAACGATGGTTCATTAGAAACACTGTAAAGAATACTTTTTTTCGATCCGAGAGACCGATACGATCCGTACGATGACGATAGATGAACGCGTACCTTAAGTCGGCGACCTTCAGCAATTTGTCGTAAGCAATTTCGTTTCATTTTATTCGTTTCGATAGCAGTTAAATGTCATCAATAACTATATGGCTCCTATAAGCAAAAACCTTTAAACGGAACAAATAACCGTGCAATTACGTTGCGGTCGTTGTAGGCTTTACGTGGAACGCATTCTCGTAAGTTAACCCTGACCCGAAAATACTATTAAAAGAAAACTCAATTAAATTTAATAGTTAACATTAAAATAAAGTCATTAAGTAGCGGATTAATCACCAATATCGATTATTTTACTCAAAAATCAATTTTCAACTTTTAATTTTCTATGTAAATTTCGACCGTATTAACCTTAGATCATCTATACATGATCGAAGGTATTAACGCATTCTATAAGCGGAAGGGCGTGACTAAAGAAAGACTGTTGGTAAAAGTTAGTTTCACCATGGTGCTAATTAACATTTTCAAAAATTCCGGTTGAAGATTTGCGTATAATGCTAGTTTACGTATTTTTACTTGTTGGTAAATTTTAGGGTCAATTTGCAATACTAATCCAAAATGTTTTTTTTAAATTTATTTGTGAACCGTTTATCATCTCTGACTTTGAAAAATTTTAAGTTTGCGGTCAAGGTTCTTCCCCCCCTCCCCCAATGCTGTAAAAAGTTGACAAAAGCACTTAAAAGTTGATCAATTTGGCATTTTTTTATGTCCAAATACAAAAAGTTGGCAATTTTGAATTAATTAGTTGGCAAATTTGAAATTTCTTTCCTTCGAAAAAAGTTGGTTGGGTACGTCTTTAGATTCGGTGAGAACTGATATTAGGTAAATTGAGGAATAAAGCAAGTGCTATCGCGCATATATAATATATTTGTATACCTTTGTTCTTTTGATACGCCACTGTTATTTGTTGACAAATTTTATTTGACAGTTATAAATATTTTGAAAAATAATAATTTTTAACCTAAAACCACCTAAAACTACCCAAACGTTAATTTTAAAGTAGGTGATTCTAAATAACAATGTTTTCACAAAAAATTTACATTTTGTCGAAGATTTTACCTAAAGTTACAAACAGATATTTGCATCGTTCAGCAACTGAGCTGTGGAAATTAAATTCAGCACCGGAACTGGATTTTGACTATTTATGTAACAATGCTAATATTCAAGAAATTTCCGAAAATATAAATGTAAGAAAAGGGGTTGGAAATATACTACTTGTCAATAAATTGAAAAGTGAATTAGATTCTACTTATTGGCTACATCAAAGTTACGATGAACTTCAAACTGAATTTTATAATGAGGCCCTTAAGATACCTAACAAAACGCACCCTACGGTTGCTAGCTTGAAAGATGATCCGCGGGTGATCACGAATATAGGATTAAAAAAATCATTTGATGTTGAACCTAAAGATTTTCACACTATTGCAAAGCGGCTTAACTTAGTGCGAACAGATCAATTGGGAAATTTTGTGGGTAATCGTGGTTATTACTTAGTAGGTGAAATGGCCGAACTTGAACAAGCTCTTATTAAATACACCATAAACACTTTACTTAAAAATAAATTTGAAATTATATCTGTACCTGACATTTTTCACCGAAGCATGGTTGAAGCATGTGGATTCAATACTAAAGGAATAAGGACACAAGTAAGTGATTTGAAGTTAATTAACGAATAAAAATGATTCATTGTTAATTTTGAAGGTCTACACTTTGGACCCTTTAACGCATGGATTAGATTTATGCTTATCTGGGACTGCTGAAATTGCTTTAGCAGCATATTTCAAAAACAAATTAATTATGGAAGAGGAACTTCCCCTTAAAGTGGCAGCAGTTAGTCGATGTTACCGAGCTGAAGTATCAAATACCACAGAAGAAAAAGGAATTTTCAGGTATATACAATTACTAAAATTGTTTACTGTAGATTAGTTATGCCCGTTTGCACGACCTCATAAGGGGAACTTAAATTCCCCAATAATAAACATCCTTACGATGTTAAGTGACACTTAATTCAGTGGTGCAACGCAATAAGTGACACTTATTGATTTATGGGACGCTTAACACTTTAAGGATAGGTGGTGCAAACGGGCATTAGGCTCTTAGATTATTAGTACACTTAGGGCCACTTCTACAAAGCAAGTATTAATTAAGAATAAGCTTTACTGAGAATTACTTCTCGTTGTCCAACGTTATTTTTTGTATAAATTGTGGGATAACTGATTGTTCTGATCTTGGATAGATCATTATCTCACAATTTATACAAATATAATATAACGTTATATGAATATTGTGAACGAAATCTGTGTGAGATATTCTCAGTATAGCTTATTCTTAATTTATACTTGCTTTGTAGAACTGGGTGTTACACATGATAATGCCCAATATCAAATTCTTGAAATATTGCTAGTGCGCTAACCAACATTTGCGTCAGCTAACATGGGTCTCTTATGTGTGTTATACTTATAGTAGTTATCTGTAAGTAGTATTACCATTATATTATGCCTTTCAAACCTTTTATTTGGTACCAAATTGTGCACAGGATCCCAGTTTAAATGCGGCTTTCTAGCTTATAGAGACTTTTATGAGTTCCCAAAACTTTGTATTATTAAATATTTTATTTTGTTTTCCACCGCAAAAATGTATATTTCAAGATTATTGTGAAAAGTAATGCTTTTTAGGGTTCATCAATTCACAAAAGTAGAAATGTTTGGTTTAACTACTCCTGAAAATTCTGATCAAGCTTTGGATGAATTTATAAGTATTCAAGAACATCTTTTTGAACCTTTAGGTCTCCATTTGCAAATATTAGATATGCCTCCTCACGAATTAGGCCCTGCAGCATATAGGAAATATGACATAGAAGCGTGGATGCCTGGAAGAAATATGTTTGGAGAAATATCTAGTTGCAGTAATTGTACCGATTACCAGTCTCGACGTTTGGGTATAAAATATAGAACGAAAAATATTGACACAAAATTTGTTCATACTATTAACGGAACTGCATGTTCTATACCAAGAATGCTGATTGCATTAACCGAAACCTATCAAACTGATAAAGTGATTGAAATACCAAAAGTTTTACAAAAATATATGAGGAATAAGACCTTTATAGGCAGACAGAAGAAGGTACCTGACTTGAAAATGATTAAAAATAAAATTAAAAGTTAATATAAATAGAGAACTTGTAAAAATAATATAATACCTTATTTTGTAAATTTTGTAATGCATAATTATACGAAATTGTTGTAATAAGTTTTTAACGTTACCAGGGTTGCCATAGATACACTTTTTTCAGTTTTATTCTTGCTTATAACTTGTTGTGAGCGTTCTTCATTGTCTGTGTGATTGGACTAATTTTTTGGAGGTAATTTTTAATGAACTTCTCGACATCCTAGAGATATATAATTTGGTACACAGCTTTCACTTGCGACGAATTTTCATATTTTTATTTTGTTTTTCTAAAATTCTGAAAAATAAGCAAAACATCGGGAAAAAATTGAAAATAATAAAGCGCAACATTTGGAAATCCATCGAAATGGACATTCAGAGTGAAGCTTTTTGTTTTAATTGATGTAAACAAGGTGAAGCATCGGAGATCTAAAAGACATATCTGGAAATTTTTGATAGGATGAAGCTGTATTAGTTTAAATAAAGAAGTTATATCTGAAAACATGACTAAACAATTAAAAATTTTTGAAAAGACCTTTTATTTAAAATTAAAAATGTGCACTAAAAAGCACAAATAATTTTAATAAAAACAAAGAAAGCTTTTTGAAAACATCAATATAAAAGCGTGGGGCTTTACGATTTAAGTATTAAGTAATTGAAATTGATTTGGTTTCTTGTATAATTTGGGATTATGGAATTAAGTTCAAAAATACATAGGAAGTTGTAAGTAATTTTTAAAAAGTATCATCGATTTTTATTAATATTTAATGAACAATTTCTTTGCTTACAGAGTTTACATGAACAGTGTTCAAGGGGTACACTTGTATGCCATTTAATAATTTAAAATACAAACATCTTAATATTAAAACTTATATACTTATGGGAAAATAGTTATTATTTTTGACGTATTTACAATTATGTACAAATTTAACTTTAAGGAGCATCTCAAATGCAATTTTGATATTAATAAGTTAATCACAATTTACAAATTTTATAAAAAATGCAATTTTTCGGAAAATTTTTAAATTTAAATATTTTACAACCTAATTTTAATTAATTGAATTTACTAATCTTGCCAAATTTTAAAGCGCCGCTTATTATCATCACCTTTTTTTATTATTTAGTGTTATGTCCGACGACATAACAAATTTTTGTGTTAAATATTATTCAGTTTGAATTTACTATTGTAATATTCATCTATAATGAATTATTTCATTTAACGTAGTATTTTTTCTATCTAAAATTTTCCATTTTTCAAGAAAGGGAAAACTTAGTTTGGATACAATTTTTTTCCTTATTATAATTTCGTAAATTATGTGAATTGTGTAATTATAGGAACCGTAACGAAAATAAAGAAGCCAATGGAAGTTACCAATCCACTCAATAATTTTTTATTAAATTTGAAACTAATTAGTGAATTGGATAAAAATAATGTTTCACTTGAGCACTTGTGACGATACATTTAATAATTGCATTAATAAATAAGTTATAATAATTGACAATTTACTAATTGCAATTTTTTTATTAATTTATTTATTGTTACGTATATTATTTTAAGTAAATTCGATAATTTTAAAATTTCAGTATGATGACACGCGTTGAAAAGTTTATAGTATACTAATAAACGTAAATTAATTTTCACCTACATAAAAATTATTAAAATATATTCTATCTAATTATTTAATGTAATAATCGCAAAGTCTTATTAAACACAATACATTTTTCGTAGATGATACTTAATAATGATATTTTATCATCTACTTGACTAGATCAACCTGATTTTCACATCACACACACGTGAATACAGCCACTTTTACTTAAAGGGTTACATGTATTATTTAATTGAGTAATATCAGTTGGACGGAAGTAAAATTATGGAAATATTGTTCAAGTTCTGAGGAAAATTAAATAATTACTCAAAAGTGAATTTTAAGAATTTGTACGTGATGTACGGGTGCGGCGAAACGTTTTTTTTTATATTACACATAATTTCTTAACATTAATTTGGCATTTAAAAATTGGTGTCATAATCAGATCTTCGACGTCCATATCCAGCATGACTACTGCCTGGATGGTTTCCATAATAAGTGTTATAGTAATATCCATTCCATTCTGACTTCCAGCTGTCGTAAATGTTTGGCATACTATTTTCATGTAAAGAACCCATTGATCTCTAAATAAATCAGTTCACTTTAGTGTAAGTAAATGTACGAATTATAAATTGAATTGATACCTTTTTCGTGGGTTTAACGTCATATGGCTTATCATTCCATACGTCTTCCATATTGTACAAATCATCAGCACCGTAATTATCAAGACCGCCCATGTGATTTTTATCTAATTCGTTTAACATATCTTCTGTTAATGCAGATGGCTGCTTCTTCTTAGCATTCTTTTGTTTATTTACCAACTAAAAATGGACAATAAATAATTTTTTTTTTTGAAATGTGGTTCGTATTATATTCATAGCATTGAATAATTTAAATAATTATTTTAAATTACATCCAATCGTCTTCAGTAAGATAGAGTATATTGTATTGTAAACTAATTAAATTACTTTAATCTGCCTATTCTATTAGAATTAGATCGTAATATTCGTGAAATATATACAAAATATAAAAATAAATAATTACCACTGTTACGCCAAATATAATGACAAATAGAAGGGAAGCCAATCCTATTACGATAATGGCTATGGCCCATTGAGGAAGTAAAACATTTTCTTCAGCATATCCTACTGTTGGTGATAACCCTTTTGGTAGCACTAAAAAGTTAAGTAATGTTATTATGGCCTTTTAAAGGATAAAATAAAGATATCATTACAGTAATACAACATAATATCACCTACATTATTCTTTATTGTAGGTCATATTATAAAATTATAGTATTATGTTATGAAAAATATACTATTGACATATAGAATTTTGATATACGTATATTATATTATGTAAATATATAGGATATTAATTTACATTGTAATAAGTGATTAAAAGAGACAATAAAAATTAATTTTTTCGACGTTTTCTAAGTTTTTTTTATTCCATTAGCTAGAAGTAGACATCTTTTGATGGCATATTGACCATATTACTAAGGGCCGATCTTTTAATGTTTTTTAAGATTTCTTTACTTTAGCTTTTTAGCCTTCTAGAGCAGCTTACTGGTTAGTAAAGTTATTAGCATGATAAAGTTGGCATACTAGTAGTATAAAATGCAACCAAAAGACCCAACTATTTTACTCAACCATAAAAAATCTCAAGTAAAATAATCGTTAAGTAACTACTTGACGTTTAAAAAACATGAAAAGATCGGCCCTAAATATATTATTATATTAATTAGCGCCCAAGTATATCGATGTATTTGCTTATACATTAATTTTGTTAAATTATTTAAGATATTAAGATTTTAACTGGTGAAATTCAATAAATAAAATTATATCGAATTAAAATTAAATTAAATCAATTAAAAAATATATATTTGAGCAATTGTGACGAAGAGCGTAATCACATCCGAAAGCTCAAATATATTTTCTAATTAATTTATTTATTTGCTCACTTGGTATTCGCGTTTTACATTAACAAAACGCCACCACGCGGAATAATTTCAAACTCGTTTGTAACGTATAGTAAGTACCAACATAAACACTATAACAAACATTTTCTTTTGTTTACATTAACAAAACGCCACCACACGGAATAATTGGAACTGCTGAAAGACGTAATGTTGTTGTTGACGGTGGCGCCACCAACGGTAATGTAAAACGCGAATAGGTACAGTAGAAACTCGATAACGCGAACATAAAAATCCAAAGGCATATTTAAATTAACGCTGTTGTTCACACTAAAGGGGATGCAGAAGAATTAGTATTATAGTTCCAATAAAAACTGAACTATTGCGTTTATTTGAACATGTTTTTGGATTTGAGTTGCTTACGTTATCGAGTGAGTCGAATTTAGTGTTTTTCATTTGTATAACAACTTTGTACTAATATGAGAACCTATCTTAGAGTACTAAAAAGTTTTTCTTTGTGCAGTGACGTCATTTGTAAGTTTTAACATGCGTAAAGCATGAAGCATAATATCCAATCTTAAAAAGTTATTTATGATTGTTTATTTTCTTAGTTCTGACAAACTTTGATACTGATAGGACCGATTTTGCCTTTTTAACGAACGAAAGCAAATTTAGGTCGGTATTGAAGTATTTAAAGGGTTATGCTAATGGGAACGTCGACAAACTAAAGTATTGTGGAGATTTTTTTAAAGCGTGTATGTTTTTGTACTGTACACCCTGTATGCTTTCGGGTGCTATTATTTATTAAATTGAATTGTTAATAATATTTTGCGCCTGAAAGTATACAACCAGAAATCTTCTAAGGATTTTGGAAAAGAGAGGTTGGCAGAAGGAGATCGAGATCGAACAAATGGAAGTGTGGTGACTGATCGGATTTTTTATGGTAGTTTGGTTTGAAAGTCTTCTCGAGTTCACGTAAGTGATTTTACACATTTGTATTTAACATCCTTTGGCTCCAAACTAAAAATCTTTTTTTTATTGGTGATAAGTTCTTTATTATCAACTGGCGCCCAAATTTCCATCTTTCGCAGATAGTGTCACTGAAGATACTAAGAGCTTCTCATGGTAAATACAATATATACTTTCTTCTAGAACCCACAAAACGCGCACTGCGCGTTCCATTGCTTTCTGACTGTGGGTTAAATACCCGAAGTTAGCTACCTTTTTTTATTTTTTTAAAGGATCAAGTGGCGTTGTGACCAACTTCACTACCGAAGTTTGCTGCAGTACAACATTTTCTTTTTATTCAAAAGACCTTTAGACAAAAGACATTTTGTAATTTTTTCATTAAAAAATATTAAGAAATAAAATAGATATAGCGGATTTTTGGCAAACTTGAATGTAGGTATATAATTACTTCAAGAAAATGTAGATTTTGAAAAATCGATTTTTTTTAATATTTCCATTAGCATAGCCCCTTAATATATTGAAGATTAGAACATAATAGTATAAAATGTCATCACGCAATTATAACACAAAATAATTATTATCAAACTTAAGTATAATATTTTGGTTAGGGTTATAAATTTTTAATTGGAAAAAAATGCTGTTAATATCTACTCATCGAATTTTGCCGCCAATTTATTATGTATAAGCGTACCTACTAATATAAAAATTTGCTTATTTTGTAGCAAACACTTTTTTGTTATTTTACGCGCTTCCTTTCTAATTCAAAATTTTAAATTTATCCAAACATAGGGTGACTTGTATAGATCTAGTTTAAAATTTTAAACTGTAGATTAACCAATCACAATAGTCAAAATCCGAGTTTAAACCATAGTTACCGGTTAAACTTGGACTATACAAGTCAACCATAGTGTTATAAGTTATTAATTGGGGTTATGAAGGTGGTACCTACTGTATTTGTTATGACTTATGAGAATTTCTTACAACTTGTATTTTATAAATATTTAGTCCATTTTAGTAAATTGTAATGTATAACATTTAAATACTATGAGATGTATAGAATTTTTAAGAAATGGCAACATCCCTTTCTTCTTCTAGATGTTAAGAGGCAAATGTATTTTTGATTACAACTAATTAGTTATTCCGTACACTGAGAAAAAATTATCGTTAATGAAACTCGAAAAAAGTTATAAGTTACTGGTTGTAGCAGTAAAATAGGCGCCAATCAATACATTGTGTTAAAATTACCACTACAAAAATGGTACTACTTTAGTAATAGTTAGTAGCGTTACCAGAAGTGTCTACTACTATACGTGTAGTGGTAAAATTCAGCGATACTGGTGGTTGCTGAATACTTCTACCGAAAGGTTTTTCTAACCACTACAAGATTTTTAAAATTACTTTAGTGAAACGTACAATTCAGCGATACTGATAATTGTTTATACAATGGTAAGCGTGTGTAAAATTTATACACCTGCGTAATGGAAGGTGTCGAGAAGGGTATGAATTATTTTCTAAAATATTGAAGTTAGAGAAGTAAATCACCAGCACCTCTTGCTTTATTATTAATTATTAACTAAGCATGAAACTAAAATAATGTATAATTATTAAGAAATTCAGTAGCTACTAATTAAAGGTTCGTTTCTTAAACTGCTTAACGTATAAGGGTTGCGTAGGTAGAATTTCTGAAATAATGAAACGTTTTCGGTTACCTTTCATTTAAAGTAATTACTATCGAAGCTTTTTAATTCTACAATTAATTTTTAAAATACCTACGCATTTTTAGAACTAAATTATTTTATAAAAATGGTCAAAGCAAAAACATCAATATTCGCAAGTAGGTATAAAGCTGCGTTTAGATAGCGCGAGTTTGCCTCGCGAATCTGATTCGCGCATCAATCCTCCCGTCGTGTAGACGGTTTTATGGCGCGAATCACGACTCGCGAGGCATATGCACTGCGAGCGGTCGGTAGGTCGGTCTCGACCGCGCGTCAAAGGTGCCTCGCACTTTTATACTCGCGCGGTGTAAACTTCGTGTTGGTGTTTCCATGTTATTCAGATACTGGCTGCTCGCCCTGCATTATGACTCACCATTCATCTATTCGTAGGATGCCTCGCGGGAGTGATGGCCGAATCTGACGCGCGAGGCATACTCGCGCCGTCTAATCACAGCTTAACGTTCGCATAGAATTGAATTTTTATATGTTGGTGTATCAATTTAAGGGAAAAAGTAACCAGCAGTGTGGTGTTAAGCATATACTGGCCGGCTAGGAAACGGAAAACCGCAGTTCTATTCCTAGTCGCGCCACATACACTGCTGGGAAATCGGAAGTAGTACAATGGGCCCAATTTAGAGGCCTAAGTGCGTGCGAGCTTGTCTTGCCTTCCACAATAAGATCCAGATCCAGATAAGGGAAAAAGTATTAACTATTAAATTAAATAAAAAGCAAATACAATCAAAAATAACATCACTTTTCCTAATTAATAATTATATTTGTATCAATTTTCTTTAAAATAAAGCTTTAATTTTCAAAACGTGGCTTTATTGTAAATTTTGTAAGTACCGAAATAGTGAACTACCTCGTAAAAGTGAAAGGTCTTTGCCATATTTAATTCACTATTTCGCGACTCGACTGTATTTCGAAAAAGAAAAAAAAATTTTTCTGGAAAATATGTGTGTAAAAGTAATTTTTTAAAAATCACCTAGCGCAAATCTTTGTGCCTTCTTGTAAGACAGAATAATTTATTATTGATAGTCAAGCGTAAGTTTTTATAAATCTTTTTTTTTTTTTATAAATTTTAGTTCAACAATTTCCTTGAAGATATTGGTAACTAAATAGTACTACCTATAAAAAATATTTATAATTAAAATTATTTTATATTAGATTTATATTTTAATTATAAGAACTTTCATATTAACTAAAAGTTTTATAAAATATGCAACTTAAAAAATTTGAACTTGCTTGGGCATTCACTAATACTAGAGTAAAATAAAATATTCAAACCTTGCTTTACGTGAGACACGATGCTGCTGTTGTCGCTACAGCAAAATAGTTTTAATCAAATGGAGTTATCTTAAGAATTAGTAGAATATTCATTAATTTCAAGCGAGTGAAATGTAACTAAATTTGTATTAATTTTGCAAAAATATTTGATGTTCGGTATTAGTTCAAATGACGAACCTTGCTACTAAGCAAAAAGGAAAACCAGCTTCGCATTGGGGTGCTGTTCCAAAGGTTCCGAGATATAGTAGATTTAATGTTATCGTAACTCTAAAGATCAAGAGTGATATAAATTTCATGTGCTGGGTCAGATCAGTTAAATATATAGCAAAAAGGTGTGTTCCACTGTATACTTAACTAATTTTTAGAATATGTTTCAAATTAAATGTAAGATTTATTGAAGTTTATATTATTTTAAACCTTTAAAGTAACAATTTAATTGTTTCTTTGTGTAAATTGAAATTGTAACCATTTCATTGATACGAATATAAATTAAGTAACGAATCTGATACAATTTAATGTATATTAGAGGGTCCAATTTTGACGGCTTTATGCGGAAAAATGTCTTCTCCTAGGGATTAGAAAGAACCGATTTACTTACACAATGTTTTCTTCAAAAGAGGTATTAATGCCGCAGGCCCAGTAAGAGTTGAAGACGGATTCTCTATTTCGAGTGAAAATCAAGCATTTTGAAGGGTGACATACCTACTAACGGTTAAATTAAAAAATGTATGTGTTAACATGTAAGTTCTTTTCTGTTAAAGAAAATTTTCATTCAACACAAAAAAAAATAATTTTTTTCTGCTTTAAAGTACGCCCAGCCCCGAGTCTGAATTTAAATATATGTCCGATTGTTTACTTTGTTTCTGTTTGGTTACATTTATTAAAATTGTAGATTCAGCGCTTGCAACCAGAAATCAGCAACCTGCTTTCTTTGTATTTGCAACTGTAGACAGTAGAAATGGTAAAATTGGAACCTATTTAAAACGAAATATTTTTTCGGTTCCAAGCGATTCAGACTTACATAGGTTTTAGTTTATATGTTATTTTACACAACTTTAACAATAAATAATATCTACTATAAGAACAGAAATTTTGATACTAGTATTAAATAAAGCTTAATTTTGTTGACTAGAATCAACAAACTGAGCTACATAATTTGCATGTGCTATATAAAAATAATAAATTAATAAACCAAAATATTGCTGCCCTGTAAAATTCATAATTTGACATGTTTCCCTTTTTCACGAACACAAATATTTTAAGGTTATCTGACCTCGGTAAAGTATTTAAAAATATTTTAGGAAACTTTTAGATAATATTTATGATTTATACATTTAAATAATCATCTAATTTGCAATATAAATTATATTTTACAAATATATGAGATTATTTTCTCTGCCGATATTTTGAATTACGAAAAAGTAATGCACTACTGAAGAATTGAGAACTATTACAAAGTCTACTTTTATGTACCTACCCTAATGAAGTCATTTAATAAACAAGAAATAAATTAAATCAATTAGTAGGTATATTACGTGATTGCCGATTGATATCATTATTCTTCTTTATTCGGGGGGGATTGTAACAAATCAGATGCAACTTTCTTTGATTAGTAATAAATGAACAAACCAATCAAAGGTGCTCCTAAAAGTGACATGGAAGAGTAGGAGGAGCTTTCTTATAAATTATTATATTTGAATTTAAAATCTATATTTTCGTCATCGCGAGTAGAGGTGTTATTGCAGATTTTAGGAGTGCTCAGCAAGCCCAAATTCCGCAACTTTGTCCATGCTTGGAAGATATTCCAAGTAATCGTTCCAAATAGATATTGTCGTATTATTTTTGGTTGATGGATAGGTGTGCAAAAATGTGTAGGAAAAATTTGTTTTTGTGAAACTGTAGGATACGCCTCTGCTTGAAAGGCAAGTGGAAGGGAAGAAAGATTTTGGATAAGGGGGACTCGCGAGCGACCCACGGAACGGCGAGGTCGAATTTTTGATATGTTATAAAATTTATAAAAGCTTTTGAAAGAAGTTTGTAAATAAAATTAGTATAGATGAAAATATTTTTATCAGTTTTCTTTTGAGTTGACGAAAAAAAGCACATTTCGGATAATTAAATATTGCAAAGATTTTATAAAGTTTAGTTTGCGAGTTAAATTGTAATTGAAAGCGCAAGGTTACGGAATAACGGCCGTTTGGATGATAAAAATTGGAGCCACGTATTTTAATTAAAAAATTTTAGGATGTTAAAATTTATATAATTTTTAAATATACTACACAGTAAATTGTGTCACTTAAATTTTAATAAAAATTATTTAAATAGAATGGATCTGACAGATATTATCATCAATGCAGTTGTTTGCAGAAGTTCGTAGTTATTTGACTTGCAGCCTCACTTACGAGAATTGTGACGAATCATAATGCTTGTGTCTGTTTCGTAAACTCTCATAATATAAAGCTTTCATTTATGGATTAGACTGCATTTTAATGAAGAGATAACAAAAGCAGTAACAAGAGAGGTGTTTAAGAATTGCGTAATAACTCAACTAAAAATCTGTATAATAGATGACGATATAGAGAATTTAATTTAAAAAAAAAGCGGTTACAGCTTAGCGACCAAATTCGTTGACTGTTAATGACGAGATATCTAGTTCCAGCTTGAAGAAAGTAAGAAAATTATTATGGCCGTCTCTTCTCACCAGGCAATGATAAACTAACAAGGTAGTCTACCAAAAGAATCCTTCTAAATTAAGTGGTATCCAAACCTTCCTTATAGAAACAGGATCGAGAATGAAGATAAGTTACATCCCAACCAAACGTAAAAACGGATATACAGTTTAACATATAGATTCTACACTACGGCACAACGATACAAATAATTTGGTTGCAATTGTAAATCGGAACTATGCACCAAACTTTGGCAGTAAAGTTGGTCACAATAACGCCACTTGACCCTTTTCAAATAAAAAAGGTAGCTAAACTCAGGTATTTAACCCACAGTCAGAGAACAATGGGTCGCGCGTACGCGGTTTGTAGGTCTTTAGAAAGTATCTAGTATACAGTGTGTTCACGAAAAGTGGTAACAGTGAATAATTCTTAAATATTACTAGATACAAAAAAAAGTTTAAATCGTTTTTTATTCAACTCCAAATTTTCTATTGGAAACTGCCAAAGTATATTTTTTTATACTTCAAATTCAACCGGAAGTAAACATAAAATTTTGTTTTTAAATGGCAACATGTCTTTTTTTAACATTTTTGTAATCTGCAATTTTTTCTCTATAAATACATATAAAATTTTCATAAGGTTACATAAGAAAAAATTCGAGAAAACACAAGATTTAAACAAACAATAATAATTTATTGATTATTTACACATAGGTATGTAGAGTGCCATGAAAAACAAAATATCACAACACCAAAAACACAACATTTCATTTATCTGATAAATTTTTCAAAATTGCTACCGTTTTGTTCAAGATATGATTCTAATTTTTGCAAAAGTTCTGGCGATTTGGTGATAATCGATAGATGCTAAATTAATTTTGGTTTTTAAATTTTTTAAATTTAAAGATGGATTTGCCTAAACTACCATTTTTAAATGACTCCATAGAAAGAGTCTAATGGTGTCATATCATAATAATGGTGTTTTGTTTTTCATAGCACTCTACATACGTAATTAATAAATTATTATTGTTATTTCTCGAATTTTTTCTTATATAATCTTATGAAAATTTTATATGTATTTATAGAGAAAAAATTGCAGATTACAAAAATGTTAAAAAAAGACATGCTGCCATTTGAAAAAAAAATTTTATGTTTACTTCCGGTTGAATTTTAAGTATAAAAAAATATACTTTGACAGTTTCCAATAGAAAATTTGGAGTTGAATAAAAAACTATTTAAACTTTTTTTTTGTATCTAGTAATATTTAAGAATTATTCACTGTTACCACTTTTCGTGAACACACTGTATTTACCACGATAAGCTCTTAGTGTCTTCGTGACATTATCTGAAAAAGATGGAAATTTGGGCGCCAGTTAACCCGCCAGAACTTATCACCAACAAAATAGATTTTTAATTTAAAGCCAAATGTTGTTAAGTAGAAATGTGGAAAATCACTTACGCGTATTCGAGAAGACTTTCACACTAAGCTACCATCTAAAATCGATCTACCATCGATTAATAATTGATCCAGAAAAATCTCAAAAAAAGAATTCATCTCCAAAACTTTACGACCACCACTTCCACTTGTTTGATCTCTATTCCCTTTCTCATCCTTGACAACCTCTCTTTTCAAGAATTCCCAAAAAGTCACCTAAAGTAACTATGGCTGCATACTTTCAGGGGCAAAATATTATTAAAAATTTAATTTAATAAATAATAGCACCCGAAAGCATACAAGGTGTTACAACTATGAGCATACAGTATCAATCTCAACTTCATGTGCACTATACTAACAACAATGAAGATCTAGTATCCTGCCTACTTAAAAATTTTTTGTAATTTAAAAAAAAACCAAATATTACTTCTACTGCTTCTAACTATCTTTTGAAGCGTAATATTTGGATATTTGGAAATGATTGAAAGTGTTACAACAAAACTTTCGCTTGGAAGAGCAAACCGCAGTGGTAAAACTGCGGTATAATTTTTTCCGAAATCTTTTGGCTGACTTTTTGGATACTCATATAAAAAATTGTTTGCAACTATTTAAAAATAAAATATCTAAAAACTTTATTTTAAATGGACCAATAAAAAGTAAAGTAATGTAAAAGTAAAGGAATTGTTATTTCCTAATAAAAACTTCATATTATTTAAAAAAAATTTTGCTTAAACTACGAGTATAATCGAAAGTTGAATGTTTATAATAATTAATAATTATATAGCAGGTACCTACGTTTTAAAAAGGAGGCCTACAGTAATATAATTTTAAATGGTTTTAATTTAACTATTCAATTTTATTTATAGGCAGTATTTAATAAACCATGAATAGCTACCTCTTAAAAAACCAAACAGGATAAAATTGTAATAAATTAATCATGCGTTGAAATAGTAGTACTATAAAGCTTTCACCCATTTAATCGTTTTTTCCGTTCAGTTTTTAAGATTTAAAAAGTTTAGAATTTATTGGATAGGCATATCACCATAATTGCTGCTCTAGAATATGATTTAGTACTAACAATGAAAGTTTCTTGAAGTATGAGTTTTTTGAAAACAAAAATAGATTTTAAAATTAAATTTTTAATTTTAATTTAAAAATGAGAAATAAATTTTGTTAATTTTAATTAAAAATGTGCACTTACCGACAAAATCTGTATACATGGGATCAACCACAAAATTTCCTAGTATTAATTTATTTTCAATATTTTGCTCTTGGTTTAAATCGCTAGCCTTAGCTTCCCTATTCGAAGAACTTTTCAAAGCGCTTTCAAGTGCTTGGTGGAACAACGATTTTAATTCTCTAGTGTTTACCTCTCTCGTTACATTATTTAATTCTACCCAGTAATCGACGAGCACACTTCCTTCACTGAAAATTTATATAATATTAAAAAGTTACAATTTTTATTAAAAAAAGTTTGTTTACCTAAAGCCGTCGATTCGAATTTTTTTATACCATCTTTTGAGTTCATCAGAATTACTGTAAACATCCTCGAGCTACAAAATATAAAACATCATTTAATTATATAAAACATAAAAGTTACACTAACCAAATATTGAACTTCGTTAGCTAAAATTTGATATTCTTTCGTATTTCTATCTAACAGTTCCGGCACCCACTTAGCTCCCTTAGTTAATTTAATGGTTCCTGCTAAGTCGCAATCTGATTTACACATTCCAGGAGTAGTTGGTTTAACTGTTGTCGTGGTAGTTGTCGTAGTACTTATTGTTGTTTGCGTTGTTGTTGAAGTAGTGGTACTAGAAGATGAAGCAGCAGCTCGAGCTGCTTCCAATAGTTTTTCGATTGATATTGGTGTAGTAGATGGAGTTGGCCATCCCGTAAATTCCGTCGTGGCTCTGATGTTAATAACAAAATTATACAAAACTTAAAAAATAATAATATTATATAGCTAACCTTGATGGCCATCCTTTGAGTATTGATGGTCCAGTGTTGACGTTCATTTTTTCATTTGAAGGTTTAGAGGTGGTTGTAGTTGTTCTGGTAATTTTCTTAAAACCTCCTGGTCTACTTGGAAATACAACTTTAAAGTTTGAACTGGTAGTACTGCTCACTGGATTTTCAGATGATGCTGATGTTTGTATTTTTTCAGTAGTTGTAGGAGCCTCAGTTGTAGAGGTGGTGGTGGTGTGTTTGGGTTTCTTGTGTAATCTGTAACCCGGAGGTAAGAAAGCTGAAACATCATCTTCTTCTTCCGATGTTACTATTCCACTGATTTTATTTTTAGGCTTAACAGAAGTGTTTTTGTTTTCCTTATACCCTGGAGGCAACAAAGAACTGACGATATCTTTTGGTTTTGCTTTTTCATTCACTGTAGTCGGAGTATTCTGTTTTTGAGAGTTGGGTAGTTTATATCCTGGTGGTAATAACGCACTTATATCTACTGGCTCAGCATTTTCAAATAAACTTTCTATAATTTTTGGTTTTGGTATCGATTTGGGAGTAGTAGCATCCGATTTAACTTTATGTTTAATGGTATCAGTTTTTGTTTTGTTTGAATTATTTTCATCTTCTTCGTTATTTAAAGGAATTTTATAGCCTGGAGGAAGAAATGCTGAAATATCATCTGGTTTAAACTTTTTAGTTAGTTTAGAAGTATCAAATTTTTCCTTATCGCTTGATATAGATTTTACACTGATATTTTCTGGCAGGTCTAAATTATCTATAGATAATTGTTTACTGGTACTACTAATAGGTTTTAGTGTGGTGGTGGTGGTAGTAGTAGTATAGTCAGGAGGTACAAATTCATTGGTTTCTTGAAATTTAATTTTTTTTAACAACTTTTCTATATCCGATTGCGCGAGTTCTGTTTGTTTACTTGGATTAACATCTTGAACAATTACTTGATTTTTATTTGATATTCCTGAAGATCTACCTGTAGTGCCGTTTCTGGGTTTTATATTTGGAACCAATAACTTTACCGGCTGATCACTTTGAGGTAATTCACCACTAACTGGTACATTCATTTTTCGCGTTTGATATCTCGATTTGGAAACGGGTTTTGATCTTCCAGTTGTTGATGGCCTAAGATGCGGTGAAAATTTACGTATAACTACAGGAGGAGGCGTTGGTGAAGATGGTTTTGGAGGAGTGTATATCGTTGTTTCATCTATTCTATCAATAAGTCCTTCTGTAATCAGTGCAATATTATTAGTGCCACTGTTAAAGCCACCTGTAAGCAATCCACTCGATAAATCAGATTGAACTCGATCTAGTTTGTCTATTAAACTCTCGGTAGAAGAATTTTGTTTATCTGTCGATGTCAAAGTAGTATCGTCCTCATATACCATTGTTGTTGTTGGTGGTGGTAATGTGTCAGTGACATTATTAACAGCACCTAATTCTTCTAATGATTCCTGAACCGGTCGTAAAGGTTCATTTAGAGATTTAGTTTCTTCATGCTGTTCTACTATTGGTAATGGCAAGTATCTAGCTCCAGAAACGCTTCTACTTGTTTGTACGGAAGCTACCACCACCCAACCATCAGTTGAATTGCCGTCATCATCAGATTTAATTGGCGATAAAACTTGATCTTTTAGATACACATCCTTAGTTGTGGGATTATTACTTTCAGTTGGAGATAACGCTTCGGAGGCAATATCGAATGTAACAGTTGGACTCGGAGTAACTGTTCCAATGATTGTATTATTTATAAAACTTCTAGTAGTAACAACTGAAGTTACTGAGTCTTGATTTAAAACTGAATTTTCGTCATTATGATCGAATGTTTCACTTTCGGAATCGCTTGTTACATAATCATCATCTTCATATTCTTCTTCTTCTCCTTCATTGGCCGGAAATGTAGTAAAATCGTTTATTTCACTATCTGATAAAGTTGTCGCTTCTTCAGTAGTAGTTGCAATACTTCGTTCTGCATACGATTTTATATGTTGGTTTTGTTGAAGCAGATCATTATTTTCTAATCCTGCCGTTTTATTTAGAATATCATCTTGCGTCTCTGACATACTTTGTGTTTGATGTTCTACTTCATCACTTTCGATTTCATCTTCTGTCTCGGCAGGGAAATTATCTTCAATATTTGATTCAAGTTGTTTATCATTTCGTTTTTTAGAGTTAACTTTATTTTTAGACGGTTCTTCTAAAATTGATTCTAAACTTAAAGAATTTTCTATATTATTTGTTCCAAACCCGGAGTTTGTTTTGTCGGTTAGTTGAGAAAATAAAGATGTATCATTACTACTTTTGTTTGAAATTAATGTGGCATTCGTTGCAATATTAGCACTATCCGTATTTTCGGTTGACGAAACATACACTTCACCACTGTTGTTAATAAAGTAATCGTTTACTTCCGTTTTTTCATCTTTGTCTGTTTCAGGTGCAAAAATCCGTGTGCGATGATTTAGAAAACTGTTTCTGGATGCGCTTCCTAATACAACGGAATTTGAAAATGTTTGAGGTTTTGTCGAAAGTGCACCATTTATAGGTTCAGATTTCGATTTACTATTTGTTCCGACTTGATTACCTTGGATATTATTTTTACTTTGAAGAGAATTATTTTCATTGCTGGGTCGCTGAATTGGAAAATTTAGTGACGGTTGAAAATTAGTAATATCTCTATTTTGAAATTCAATTGGCAATTCCGCTGGACTTTGAATTGTTATTTGGCCTAAAAATGTTTCTGTTTGCGACGGATCGTGATTGTGAGAGTTTTTTTGAAATAAATGCGAGTAACTTGGCCTATGAGTAGAAGGTACAATTTGCGTTGTATATCGAAGAAAATTTCTATTAAGCGAAGGGTTAATCGAAGTGAAAGATAATGGCGTATTTTGATATTTGTATGAATCAGTTGGATTTTCGAGTAAACCAGCATGATATTGCGGCAATGTTCTTTGCAAATGAGAAGGAATATCCGACGTGTCTAAATCAGGATGTTGCAAATACGTCCTCAGGTGCTGATCAAAATCCGCTGACGATTTTCTAAATTGTTTTTCGGGTTGCGTGTATCCATTTTCGGTTTGATGAAAATTTTGAGAAATTGGACGTCGTGGTTCAACAAAGAAGTAATTTTCAGCTGAAATAAAAAAAATATATAAATAATTTGTTCAATTACTCAACTTATGTTAATTACATTAAAATATTACAATTTAAGTGACAATTTTATTTTGTCAAAGTTTTGCTATCTGCATATACATAACAAATCTACTTAATTTTGATTTCACTAACAAACAGACATTAATGAGTTGTTCAAAATTAATATTTGTTTTCCTGAATTTGAGGAACAACATTATTGATCTGGAAACCTACAGGATTATGTTTTATCATTAAAAAATATAAAAAGTGCTTTTCTTTATTTTTTCATATTTTTAGAATTTAATCATTTATATTAAGGTACCTACGTGATGTGATGCAATTAATATGAAGGACCACGATTTAGTAAAATAAGTACCTGTATTTTTGAATCTTGTTGTTTTTAAAAAGGTTTCATAACCTGACACGTAGTTGAAGCAAATTTTTAGAAAAATTTCATGTTGCCACTGAATAGCGTAATCATCCTGCTTACGTGGTTACGGTTACAATGTTAACATGTGCAGAATATAAATTTATAGATTTAAATGTTTGCTGTTGTATGGAATAACTATTTATGAAATTAAAAACAAATTCAAAATTTGATAAGTGCCAAAGATACTATTCAAAGGTGCCTTGAAATTTACAACATTTCCTGTACTTTTATTTAGTAATGAATACATTGAGTTGTAGGAAATTGCACATCTTAATTACGTTGGTATATCTAACATAAGAGTACCTACAATTTATGAGCACGGTCTTTGTTCAATTTTTCTTGTTCAATAAAAATTATTGCAACCACTATAGAAAAATCCATTTCTCGTTAAGTATAAAGTGACAGAGAGATATATCTTCACATAAGCAGTCTTTATTAAAAACAATTTTTGAACAATTTATAGTACCATTACAATAAATTTGACAAATTTTGTATTTGACCCGAAAGATGAATTGTAAATTAGCAGTACAAATTTAGAGAGATAGTTTAACGTGTGATTCTAACCACGGAACAAATAATTTAAAACCGACTGAGAATCAAACTCGTGATTGTAGAGATGGAGAGCCCTTTATCCAACTCCTTATGCACAACACCGAACTCCCTGTACTTCCACTTCAGAAAGTTGTTGAAACCTTTTTAAGACACCCTGTATATAAAATTTGTTAACTTAAATTATAAACTTACGTTTTCGGCAAATTTTTTAAGCTAACCATGTTTAATCTAAGCAAGATTTTCTATTAGTTAATGCAGTTTTAGTTTAATGTGGTTTAGCTAGTTTAATCCTGCTTTAACTTTAATAATTAAAGTGCTTTTCCACTATATAATGTAGTAGTTATACTATTTTACATTGTACGAAAAAAGTTGTAAACTGGAAAAAAATGAATGTTAAACGCTTTCAAATGTATAAAATAATCAAACTCGATTAGAAACATTTACTAAAACTTGAATAAAATGTATTTCTTTTTACAAGAGATAAAATTATTTGGTTACCCTTTTATGCGATAAATTTATAAAATTTTATCTTGGGTGTGGTCAACTCAACCGTAATGAGTTTTTTCTTAAAAAATTTAAATGTTATCAACGTTCTTACACCTAGGAGAAAACTCATTAATGTAGATAAGATATTTCAAGTTTAGCTAAGTATAGCTACTTTTAATTGTCAATTTATTAGCATACGATATATACGTTACATCTACTGCACTACTAATGAAGGGCAAAATAAAAAACGAAACTGTTTTGTATACTTATTACCTACCCATAGGATTACAAAACATAATTATTTAAAATAGAGCAAATTTTTAGGAATCGATATGAAGGGAAATATTGATACTATTTTTATTTGAAATAATCTCTGCACTTCTACGCACTTGCGCCAGCAGATTGAAAGGCTATTCATACTTTCTCAAAAAAGCTTTTTTGATTACACATTGATCTACTTTTACTCACCACAAGCTGGCACCCTAATTTAGAGTAAATCTAATAAATCAGAACAAATAAAATTATCTCCTTTTCAGAATCTTGCGGATACTTTACTACAATCAATCTCTACGTCATTATTTAAAATGAACAAACTTAGTGCATGTTATAAATTTTGCAAATTATTTCATCCATAACTACATAAATATAGGACATGTTTTATAATTTTGATCAATTCCATAAGTAAATCTTTATAAACATATTTACTCTCATTTGCATACTAACTTCCATAATTACTATTATTTTTTTTTGCTTACAAAATACAATTTTGTTTTTTTATGACAATTTGTAAAATAAATATTAGGTGTGCAACTTAATCCTCAATATGTATAGGTAAAAAAAATTATATTAGTTATCGCCAAAGAGTTATCGTGCATTTAAATTAATGAATATTAATCAATTTAAATTGATTATTTAACAATATCCAGAATCGTAGGTGATTGACACTTCGATAATAAGTAATCAATTTTGTACTGAGTAACTATGCTTTCCGAAATGTTCCCGTAAAACAAGCAAATTTGCTTGTTTTGTTCCTGAGATGAGTTGTATTATGTTAGTGGCATAATTCGTTTTTGAATGTTGTTTAATCTTTGAAATAATGATTTAAGTGTTCAACAAAATTATTACTTTATTATGAGCCGTTCTTTCGAAGCAGCCTCAACTTTAATTTGTTTTTGGGGTGATGTACGCATCATCTCTTATAATAATATATAATCATAATACTGGAAGAATAGAACTCAAAATATCCTGGATCTCGACGTTGGAAATAACAGCTAGCTGCCCTTTCATAAAGAGTCTAGATGTATAGTGTAGGGTCGACCTATCAATTTGTCATTATAATAGCCACTCGTGTTTACCCTTTTGAAAGGTGGTTTTTGAATTTTAAGGATAAAGCTTCTACTGGGAGAATGAAAAACTTGACGAATAATCGATTCCACAAAAATCAAAAGTCTGTGTACTAATTTTTAAAATTTTCGAGACTAATACGAGCGCATTAAATAAGTACGCAATACAAAGTAGCCAAGTACCTACTACTAATATAATAAACAAAATGATATTTTTAAACTCTAAAGTTTTATTTGGTGCAAATATTGTAGTACACTTATTCCCGAGGAAATAAGAAAAAGTTTTTTAATATGCTTTTTCATTTTGAGTTCTAAATTGCTAATGCGCTAGACTACTTCTCTAACGTAAGAGAGTTTAACTATAAACTACTTGCTTTATATAATTAACATTGCTTCAAGTTGTTTGTGCATTCGTACATTGTGAGTATTTTATACACAAAGCTACAATAATTAACTTTCTGGAGAATATTCATCATTAATAATTTAAACTAATCGTAATTCAAGATTAAAAATGGCTCACTGCGAACGTTTCCAATTAAATTGGTTTTATTATTTCTAAAGTGAAAAAGCATTAATTGAATTTAGATGAAGTTAAAAAAATTTTGAATTTAATTCGCATTTTTATTTGTAAAGCATCCACAGTGTCAGGCGAGAATTAACCGACTCAAAGCACCAAATTTATAAAATGCTAGGCTTACATTTTTACAGCTAACCTGGAAGTTCACAATGAGCCAACAATTTATTTTTAATTACTCAAGATTTTTATTTGCCATCAAAATTGTTTAAAACTCCAAATGCAAAATTTTCTTAAGCTTTCAATAAGTTTCTAATTGTTTAATTAACTCTAACCATCTGTTGGCAAGTGATTAAAATACCTAAATTAGTTTTGATTACCAAATTAAATTTTTATTCAATTCGGGAAATTCAACACAGTCTGTAATTGAAAATACAGGTTCTGTCAATGAGTAGTAGGTAGGTATTCTATACAGTTGAATTTTAGGGTTATAAATTCTATAATATTAATTAGTGAAATAATTATATTGTATCAATTTTAGTTATTGTTTATTTTAATCAAGCTATATTTGTTTAAAAATATTAAAATTATTTTGATTAACCTTTTTTGGTACTTTGATAAATGTGCTGGATTACATGCATAATTAAACTTCTCCGTTGTTATGTAATATTTTTATTAGTTAACTTTTTTAAAGATACTAATATCGAGTTGTATAGTAGGCATTATTTCCCTCGTCCTTTAGCGGCAGGCTATGTTCTTTCTCCTCCTTTTCAATTATATATTCCCTTTGATTGCTTTTCTCATTCACTTATTTCATTTGAAATCTTTTTAAAATATCCGATTAATTTTCACCACACAATGCACTACAGATTTATTTTCAATTTATTGATAACCTTTCTGTACAAATCAAATAATTTTTTCAGAGATGATAATAATAAATTCAGAGATAATAAAATTGGTTTTCTATGGCGTCACTTTTTCACCTATTACCCTACATCTTAAATAATTCTTCAGCGACGGAAGTAAATTTTATCTTTTCGTCCACTTCCATACCTACTCAATATATGTTCAATATTACAAGTTTCTACCCTTTTTATCTTGGTGCCTTTTGCTGGAAAATGAGACGTACTTCTCCTCCTTTCGTCATAAATTTTGCTTTGCCATAGCAGTTTCATTTTTTTAGAAATAAGATGCTTTCATTTTTTCCTAACGAGAATGAAGTATCAAATAGATGTGCATGTTATTATACACATGCACCAAAAATTCCAGTTGTTTTTAAAAATTGGAATAAATAAATCCATAAATTTTAACAACTTAAAAAAATTTTAAATTATTTTTTTTAAATTTTAATTTGAGCAGGAATATAATAATAATAAAAATATCTGACGATAACTATAATAGAGATAATTATTGTCCAAAGTTCTAAATGTTAGTTTAGCTACTTTTTTAATTTTGAACATCTTTTCTATACTTTAAAACACCAAGTTAAATAAAAGCTTTTAAAAAATGCTATATTTATTTAAAGTTGTACTTTTATTTTGCACCAATTTGTGTGTACTAGTTTATAACCAAAAGTTGATACGCTTGATGAGTCAGTTTTGATGTACCATTTAACATGAGATATCTCCGAAGAAAATCAAGTTTTATTAAATTTTTATGATTATATCTTTGAAAAGTTACATGTTTATATTTGATGTATTAATTCAGGTTTATTTACTTCTTTAAGAGGGGCATTTTTTTCAAGGCCCTTTTAAGTTAATCAACAGATGGCGCCTACTTAAATATTTTTATAAAATAAGAGAAATTTGCTATATTTAAAGTATAGCACATTCGTTGAGATAATACTATTCTATAAACAATATTCTTGATCTTAAGCTATTTTGAGTTCGTATTGAGTATGTCAAAACACACTCATTTACAAAAAAAGATAATTAAACTTTAATTATGAATTGTGTTTTTATAAATAAATATTACGAACTCAAAATAGCTTAAGATCAAGAATATTGTTTATATAATAGTATTATCTCAACGAATTTGTTATATTTTAAATATAACAAATTCTTCTTATTTTATAAAAATATTTAAGTAGACGCCATCTGTTGATTAAATTAAAAGGGCCCTGAAAAAAATGCCCCTCTTAATAATTAGCGAGTAAATAACTTATACTCCTTTATGGTATTAATTTAACAATAATCTTTTAGCTGTTTATAATAATTGATTATTATCTTACAATAAAATTTGGTTTAGTTTTGTTAAATAAATAAAAATTAGTAAGTACATTCTAGCATAAAGCGTCGTACCCTGTTTTGATAGCATCGGAGCGTGGCAATTTCATTATGTCGACCTAGTTTGGATGATTTTAATTCAAGTGGGTTTTTTTATTTCTCAAATTATCCACATTTGCTATTCGATGTTGACTTTGACATCAAATGTCATATTTTCAATCTTTGCACGCATTTCAATGTAAACGTCCATCGGAGACGTAATAAATTTTGTATTTTGTTGCTATATTTTTTTTATGATATTTCGGAGAAGGAAAGGAATTTGTTTGTGTACTGTAATCCTTAAAGTACTAAACTGCATTTATCACTTTTGTAGCATAATTGATTTTTGAGATGTTGTTTGTGACTGCTTGATGTTTGAACATGATGTTTGTCGAGTCATTTGAGTGTGCATAAGATGCCGATTTTCATTCTGAAGGGTCTTAACTGATTTTTAAGTTTGCTATCAGCTTCTCCGTCGCAATTGTCTCATCTATAATTTGTTATTTTTCTGTAAGATTAACGTTTCACTTTATTCTCGATTTCACTCGATGTATGTTTTGCGTTTGTTTGTGGCCTAGACTGGAATTTAAAAATACTTTTCTTCATCTTTTTACTATTAGTTTATAATTAAATTTTATCTAGCATTCGGCAATTACCTATTTTGTTTTTTCATATTTGCACGATACACCTGAGTTAAAAAGCTTGAAAGATCCCGGCTTTCAATGGTGGATATAAATGCTTACTTAGCGTCTCACTTAGGGCCAATGGAGCATAGGATAAAATAAAGACCGCCTTAGTTACAATTATTGAAATTATACTATATGAATATTTCGTTATATTTAAACTACATGTTTTGAACTATATATGTTATTAAAAATTAAAAAAATATCTTAATTTACTGTTTGCAAACCTTGCACAATCCTCTTTACGTTACGACTCTGTTTACTTTTAAATTGTACCTATTCATTAAATTAAAAATCTTAATTATGATGCTTCCTCTTGTTCTGGTGTAGTACGTGAAGTATCACCTGAGCTCCGTTATAAATTTTTACCATCTTTATCACCTTTGAAATATTTATTTGAGTTTTATTATACTACCTAACGCCTGATAATTTTTTACAGTTAATTGCCAGGCAATAACCTGAACAACAAAACTCACAGGATCCCCGCTGTCAACACTGGGTATAAATGTTAGCTGTTCTAAAATCTACAGGATTAAGAGACAAGTGTAGTTTTAAGCAAATATGTCGTTGCTCTAAATAATTATGTTTTCAGTTATGTGGTAAAAAATTAGAATGGAAGGGAAATTTATCTACAAGCTATTCAGCAGATTCTTCCCTTTTTCATGCTTTAATGAGCAAAAAGCGTGTCATATTTATTTAAAAGTATGTTCAATTTAAAAATAAAATGGTGACAAAGAAATACAAAAAATTCGTAACAAACGGCTGTTTTCTATTATAGAACTGACAAATTTTGATCAAAGACGTGGTCAGATATGGTGATTAAATAATCTCAGAAAAAGAAAATTTCAAAACAACTGGCAACTTAACACACGGTAGAGCTCTTGTTAAAATTATCTTAATCAAATAGTATTACAGTACTTTTTTGTGCTTCCCGGTTAATTCAAAATGACTTAAAAATAATTATAAAAAAAGTAGATAAGTGGAAAAATGGAAATCTCGGTTTGGTTCCGACATTATTCTGATCATTTGTTTTCGTCTAATTATAAAAAGAGATTAAAAATAGCGTGTGCTTCAGTTGTTGTGGATATTGATCAAGATTAAGAAACGCAAGAAATTCATACTAGAAAAACTGCTTGGGGGCATCCTCTAACCTTTCTTTCTGCTACCTCAGCTTCAACAGACTGAAAAACTTAATATGTTTTTCATGAACAACACCAATATTAAAAACTTTTCTAGCGATTTCTTCTTATTTGACTTAACTATGGTATAATAAAATATGTTATTTATAAAAGCAATTTAAAATGTGGCGCATGAATGGATAAACGAGATTTTACGGTTCCATTTATCCAGGTCATCTCATCCTCTTTTGGATCACAAAATATTAGGACTATGTGTTCCTATTTAAAATAAATTATATTTATTTGTTTTTGTATTAGATGTTCACCACGGCACAAGTAATTTTAGAATATGTGGAGTTTGAAAGCATAATTTTTAGAAAAGCACATGTATAATAGCTTTTGTTTTTAATTTAAATCAAATTCATGTTATAATTTAATAGTGACATGTTTGTAAGTTATTAATAGAAAATGAAAATTGTATGCTATGCTGCAATTTGTAATTTATCAACATTCTTATTAATATAATATCTATTTAAGGGTTAAATTTATAATTAAATGCCAACAACGAATTAATTAATAATTACTCTACTCCACAGCAAGAAATTAATTGAAAACAAAATAACATTAATCACACAGAGAGTAAGATTTTATATTAAACAAATTGAAACTGTTAATTTAATTGAAATGCCCTTATGTAACCACTGTACAATATCAGCTAAAATCTCTATCCATCTCTACAACAATTATGCAGATGCACTTGAGGTTCAATAATCAAACATTGTACCTAGCAAGTATTATGTAAATTCAATCTGATATGAGGGATGTTTTGGATAAGTGTGATTTATACTACTGTAGGTTACATCTGGCAAACTGACAAAGATTAACTATTACGACAACCCTGTCAAAGTAAAAACTAGTATAGTATGTACATAAGTGATATAAACATTTGCATCTTGTTAACATTTAAATAATGCAACTTTATTTTGTTCCTGCATAAGTATACATGGTAGGTACATGTACATACTAACAAGACAATATATTATGTTAAAATATATTATTATTTAATTGAATGTTGTTGGTTTACAATCCTTGTAAAACATTTTTCACCAATAAAATACTGCTAAGTACCACTGTATGTGGTTACGATAATTTATTGTTACTTACACAAATTGTTTTAGTCCATTGCACAGTAACGCTGATATAATTGCAGAAAGGAAGACAAATTTGTGAGATTAAATTTTTATTTGAAGGGGGTCCTTATAAATAATTAAAAATAAAAATAAAACTACAACTAAATAATTGATGACACCAATACATTACACGATTCTAAACTTTACCCATTTTATTTGTTCTGTATTCCTACAGGACATTCCCGTATAAACTTTCATGTCAATTTATTGAATTATAAAAATGGTGCCAAAGTTTCCAGAGATCAATATATAAATAAAAGTTATATATTACAAAGCTAAACATATTTTTTAACTAAGCTTTATTAATTGAACCCAATGCAACAGTTGTACTTATGCATATATAATAAGAATTTAAAAATTTAATATTCCAGTTTACCCAAGCGACTATCTCTGCATTACCTCACCCGACAAAATTTACATCACTCATTTTATGAAAAACTCACTTTTACGTACAATAATAGATTAGTAATAAGAATGGTAATTAAAAAAGTTCTCATGATTACTTATAATAATAGTGTAACTAACGCAAGTCCTTAATTGTCTTGTACTTATTACTTGAAATATTGTTAAACAAAAAGAAAAGAATTTATTGATCTTCTGTTTTAATTAAATAATGGAAGAAGAAATCGCAAAAGAAACTATTCTGAAGTGATTAATTTATTATGTTATCGACCATTATAAACAGTAGAAATAATATTTTCCCGACTTACTATATAAAAATTAAATTTAATAATAAGTAATTAAATTATAATAAAGACTCCAGAAAAAATATTTTGGATTTCAAATTTTAATTATAAATTTTTAAAAGTTTTTTTTTGTCGAAGTTGTTCAGGAACAAATTGAAAGCAACTTGAATTGTATAATATTTTGTTGTATAAAGCAAATAGGAACCCACGAACATCGTTCAAGCTACCGAAATATGTTCTAAAGTAATTTAAAGTTATATTATAAGTAAATAAATAACCAATTTTACACTCAGTGAATAAATTTTTTGATTTTATAATAAACTTTAACTACATTTTAGAACTCAAATTTTTAAATTGAAAATTCTATACAATTTAAAAACATTCTTTTTAATAATACTAAGCATTTAATATTATAAAATACTGGACTAAATTTTTTTGCCTACGAACTTGTATAGTAATATTTTTTTTTAAAGAAAAAATATTCGGTGCTAACAGGAAGCATATCTAGTATTATATTAAATCAAAAATTGCATTGAAAACTCTGCTAGGAATTCAAGTGGAAATGTTATTCCACAAAAATTAAGTACATGGCACTTAAATGGAGCGACTTCTCTATAATTTATTAATTAATCTGAGCAAAATTTGGTGTATAATTACCGCCTCATTTTGCACACTTAGTGAAAAATGCTGAATTTTCTCAGATTATCAACGTGATTTTCATAATTTGAAATATACACGTGTAGAAATTTGTTATTTATATTATGTAATTAAACATACGTCTGTTTAACGTTGTTATAACGTAACACGTTGAAAACTTGTTAATTCGAGCGACATTGCGACGTTGATTCAACATTTGTTTTTGATAAATTGTCACATGTTTTCAACGTGTAGATGCTTATTGGGATTCCATTGTTAATTTTTTAGACGGCTGTAACACAAATCAAATTTATTGATGGAATGATTTTGTAGAATCCAAATATTGGTCAACCAGAAAAAATCATTTTCCGATTCGGATCTTCTGTCAACCACAAAGAAGGTGTATGATTTTAGAGTTCAATTAAAAATTTCCTTTGAATAAATTTATATAAATCGCTATTTTACCAGTTGATGAATAAATTCCAATTAACACAAAGGTTCTTTATATTCGGAAGGGCAGTGAAAGTCATATTGAATGAAACTTCGTAGCTTCCTGATAACTTAGTAAGATACTGCTATTTTGTATTATAATGTAACAATGTTTCGTTTAAAAATGTATTGATTACTCTCATTCTTGGTAACGCTAAAAGGGGCGAATAGGGGCAAAATAAAAAGGTTTATAGAAAATACTGAAATTTCTAGAATCTACTTAGATTCAATTTCAATTTGAGTGAATTTTGTCTAATTTATTTCTATTGTAAAAATGTTAGACCTTTTTTTTGTATTTTTTACGTCTCTATTACCTGAAAATTCTCTCTCTTGTAGTATTTTTCCAAACTATTTCTAGTTGTTAAAAAACGCATTCATAACTGACCTAATTAAAGTACAAATAAGGAAAATCACAGTTTTTTTTTTAATTAAACTTGTGCAATTTAACGCATAATTTAATCAACATGTTAGATACAAGAATTTGTATTGGTTATAAGAAAATTCTTGTTACTTACTACTATTTTCTACATTTAAAAAACTGACACACCTTAGTTTACCAATAAAGTTGTTGAGTACAACAATAAAGCATTACAGCATCAGCAGTGAAATAAAAACACGCCTGGGTGGATTTCTTTCCTGCTGAAAAATTAATCGATAGTAAGCTAATGCAAAAATAATGTACGTACGGTGATATTACTGAACGCCTGAATTAAAACCAATCGTTCAATTATTATTTCTGCTAGATATAATAATTATATTATTGTTACATTCTTATTGATTCAGCTCGATTTCGACGTTATGAACTTGATTATTTATTATTGAGTACTAATAATTTTAAACCGGCAAAATTTTTTAATAAGCGAGTGCATGAGGGATGTCGAGTGAGATACAATGTTCACCAGTTGATTAATGACGCACTATAACCCCCAAGTTAATCAATTTAGAAAGCGTTTCATCATACAGAAATTTTCAACTCCCGTAGATTATAATCGACTTATAGTATAGGTATAAAAGTTAAACATTTTATCCTTTTGGGGTTTTAAGAACATAAAAAATACTTTAATAAGGTTGCTTTATTTGATGGTTCAGGGCAAAATATTATCCGTTCGTTGTTCTACTTTATTGTTAAGGTTCAAATAAGATATTAATGTACATTTTAAAGATTGGCTACGGCATTTTTGAAAACGTTTATTTTCATAAAATTTTATATTTTACAAAAAATATCAAGTCGCAATAAGAATCCATATTGTATCAATAAACACAAAAATATTTATATTAAATATTTTGCTTCAGTCAATTTCAATATTATAAAAGTTGTTTCTGTGTAGATTCTACGAACGATTTTTCTTTTATTGTAGGATAAACAACATCTGGCAAATAATAATTTAGATGTAAGAATATGGCTGATAGCAGGTTAGTAGCACATCTTTTGATTTACATTAACATTTTTAAACTTCATATTTCGTATCAAATAATTGATAAACAACAATAAATAAAAAAGTGGGAAGTTAAAATTTGAATTTTTGAAAACAAGATAAAATTTAATTATTCATTATGTAAATTATTAACATTATTTATTAGTGGTCGAGTGGTTGTTTGTTGAAATATCTACCCAAGAAATGCTTACCTGCTGGGAACATTTTAAATAGTTAAAATGTTTTTCTAGTCTGGAATTGATGGCTTATAAATTAATAGTCTATTGGTGTACCGAGATTCATGTTAAACTGTAGGTTCCCTCCTGTGTCCGTCACATATCTTCAACACGCTACAAATAGAGGTAGGGAAAACCAAAAACTGTATAAACAGTTAATATGTAGCTAGAAATTTATACTAAACAAATCCCAGCTCTGGTCTGTTACTAACGTACATTTACTTGGTTAATTTTTGCAAACCTTAAAAATAGATTACGGTCGATTATAATATTACCAATTATTGACGTTCCATAGAAAAAATTTGTTTCTAATTATGATGTGTTTTAGATGTTTGATTCTTCACCCTGTATAAATCATTTCAGCGAAAAACTTCACCCTGAATGCGGTCCTTAAAAATATGGTTTGGAAATCTATGTTACTTTTCACCCTGTATGGTAAAATTTTTACTACTTGAGGAATTAATAAATTAATTATTATATTGCCTGTTGCAAATTATAGTGGCGTAAGCACGAAATTCATCATCTGGAGAAATTGGCTTTTCAAAGCTATACGAAACTATAAATTTGAAGATCTCTGATGAATACTGACCCCTGATTTTTTCTATGAGCACTTAATAACTCTAAAATATTGCCAGGGAAATACCGCCATAATGCTTTTTATGTGCCCGATCAGGGCTGTATTTCGTGACTGTGGCATAGCATTTCCACTCTCAAATCATCAGCCTACGACCCAGCTCTAATTATTGTTGTTAGGCACTAATTAAAATATACCACATTTCTGAAAGTATGTCCTTCTATATATTGTATAATATACATAATAATAATTATTTTAATATCTTTATTATAATTACAATATTTTGAATAATTAACTTTCCACATTCTAACATAATTTCCAATCACGTCTTTGTAATTACTAAAACATGATTCAATTCTTTAATCCTAAAAAGCTCATGAGATACGTAGAAAATAATATTTTAACATATTTATACCATGGAAACCAATTAAACCTTATGTTTTCCCATCAAGAATGAAAATAAAAGCAACTTTTATATAAAATTATCTACTGTAAACTAAAATCTGTAATCTTAGTAGCAAAAGCAATGAAAACTGTTCTTTTTTTTAATGATTTAGGGCCAGTTCTACAAAGCAAGTATAAATTAAGAATAAGCTATACTGAGAATATGTCTCATCGTATAACGTAATTTTTGTATAAATTGTGGGATAACTTAAGGCTCTGATTTTGGGTAGATCATTATTCTACAATTTATACAAATATATAACGTTATACGACGATTTTTTCGTTAAAAATTTATACTTGCATTGTATAACTGGCCCTTAGAAACGCTACTTTTAGATTCTAGGGTAGAAAAGTAAATGGATTTATTACTAAATAATCTAAGTTATAAAATATTAATTTATAACTTTTTAAGTTAAATTTGATTTGACGAAAAATAGAGTACTTTCCATGGGTAAATGTCACTTTTCATCTCCCTCGAAGTCTACCCTAAATTTACAAAAAAAATTATATTGATTTAGTTAAATTAATTTTTGATATAATGTGGAAAAACGTGTTATTGATAGCTGTTCAATAGAGCCTATGTGTTTGTATGTGGTAATCAGATAAACTGCCAAATGTAAAATGCCAACCGAGATTCCAACTTAAGTTTTATTGGAGACAGTGTTTTAGGGATTAGGTTTATAGATGTGTACATATACATACTTTAATTATAAATACATGATATATTGTAGTTAATAGTGATTGATTACGAGACCTAATTATCATAATTATCAATTAAATTTTGTCTTCAGTCTACCAAAAAAATTGTAAAATATTTTTAGATACCTATAGAAGATTGCATTACACTTATAAGGTGAATATATCACTGTGGGTAGGTACGGTAATTTTTGACGGAAAAACCTTTTAAGGTTTAATTGGTTTGGATGGTATAAATATGTTAAAATATGATTCTCCACTTATCTTATAAGCTTTTGAAGATTGAAGAATTGAATCATGTTTTTAGCAATTACAAAGACGCGATTGGAAATGATGTTAGAATTTACAAATATAAATACATTTTTTAAACATGCTTTTGACCTTATGAGTAATTCTATAGTGGTAAAACTGAATTAAACTTGTTCAAATTTTAATTTTCGTATCGGTATGAAAAAGATAACAGTTAATATAAATTATACAATATGTAGCTTAAATTGCAATTTAAATTGTAACAATTTTAACCAATATTATCTGTAGTATATCCATACCGAAATGTATGTAGTATGTACCAGAATATTCCTGTAAACGTTGACAACAAAAATATAATTTCAAATCCATTTTACGTAAAATGTTTCAAAAACATTTAGGAAATAATAAAATTTTACTTTAAGAGATTACTTTACTGTGTCAAAACCATTTTGTTTTACCACATGGAATAGGATTTATTTGTAAAACACTTTGTTGTTTTGCGAATCTCAGCTTTTACTGGATATATAATAATAATATCGAAATTGAAAATTTTGGCAGTCACATAATTTATTTAATTTTTAAATCTATGTAGCTATACCATCGAATAATGTGCTCGATTTCTCTTGCGGAGGATTATAAGGTATAAAGCAATTGTAAGCAGTTTTGCAAGAAAATGTTTCATTGAAACTAATAAACAGAAAGCTAATTAAAATACTTATCCCACTATTAAACATTATATTTTATATCTCTGCTATAAGTCGTTTAATATATAATTGCTTTTTAAGTAATTCTCAATTTTATTAATAGCAATTTGTACGAATCAATTACTTTTTCTCTTCCTGTTGTAAAATGTACAATTAAACATGGAAAACTCTAAAAAGAACATTTAATTAATTCAAAAATTTTAAATTTAATTAATTGTGATTACAACAAATACATAGGTACAACAACTGAACCTAGTGTTCAGTACTTAGCATGAGCATTTGTCTTTTATTTGATTTGTTGATTAAAAATCTCACAAAATTCCGACTCTCAGCACTAGATATAAAAGCTAGCTACCCTATCATAATAGTGCTTGGGAGGGATGTCTGAGTTATCCTGCTGTAGCTTCAACACTAAAAATATAAAAAAAAACTACACAAAATTTAAAATTAATGTTGCTGAATATTAATTTCAAAATGATGATATAATTTGCATCTTGAAGCTATACAAAAGGGGTAGATGTAAAACAAAAGTTTATTTAACCGTTCTAAAACTATGTGGATGTACTAGATTAACGGTGTTACAATATCTTCGTTAGTGATTATTCACAATTAATTTGGTTATAATATGATTTCTGAAACAATAGTTTTCCTTTAATATTCAGCAGAAATTTCTAGGCCCTTTTCGATTATAATTAATTTAAGATGCAAAAAAGTAGTTCAGATCAAAAAATTTGATAACTTATATCCACTACAATATGATAAGTAAATATACTATAATATACCCTCCATAAACACTTGCAAAATGAAATATTGCATGCTCCTTCTTATACGAATTTCGGCGGACGCCTATGGTATTCTCATGCAATTTACATTTTGTCTTCTTTCATAGTTTATTTAATTTAAAACTTTTTAAAACTCCTTTTTTTAATACCTGAAATTTTTACCATCAAATCAATCACCTGCATGTAGAAAGTCAATATTAAATGAATCGCTTCTGTATAGCTCGTGCTTTATATGAATTACTACTACCCACGTCTTCTAAACAAAAACAATTTTTTTCCATTTCAATCACATATTTTTTGATTCAAATTATTGTTTAAATAATATTTAGTAGGTATCCCCTGAGGGTTCTATTTTATTTCACGATGTTCGATGAACTTTTCCTTTTTAGTTTACTATTGATATGGTATATTATTATGTAAGTAGATTAACAGCCTGCGTGATTTGAGTGGAAACAGGTGTAAAGTTCAGTAATCTCGCAAGATAATGCATTGAATCCTTTAGCTTATCAGCTGTCGATTAGGGAAACCAAACAATGGAAATGAATTAGAGTCATAGTGTAAGTTCACATTTACTAGATAATGTAGCATCCGACTGTAGCTTAGAACTGGAAATCTTTGATTTAAATGGGTACCTACATAGTATCTGCATTGACAAATTTGTTAGTATTTCATTTTGATAAATATCTTAAAAACTTGATTTGGTTATTTTTAAAGAAAAATAAAGAGCGTTTTTAATATTTTTTTTCCATTTCGGGCGTAGATTTATAAACAAAATATTCAAAATTATTCATATTATATTTTTTATAACTTGAAATGCGAAGAGGTTTTAAATTAATTTTGATTTACTTTTTTAAGTATCGAGATTTATTGAATCGTTCATAATGAGTTTCAGCTAAACCATTAAATTTATGGCACGTCATACTTATAAATCCTGATTATTCCTCGAATTTAATTGGTGCATATAGGTTGATATGCGCGATATGTAAATTTGGCTTACCAATAATTTACGCACATCTTATAAAATATTTTTTTTTATATTTTACGAGCAAAACTGTAATAATTTATCATAGGCATTCTAACATACGAAGATTCGTTTGGTACTTAAGATTTCAGTTTTGTTTGTTATATTTGCACAAGTTACCATATAAAGAAATGGTTAGGTATATATCGAGATTCTCGGTAGATTAATCGCAGTGTAGGTGTTAACTACCACGTCTATAATAGGCTTTGTAATTAAATAAGAATGCTTATTTTTGTCCTTTAGAAGAATACATCTACATTAAATAAATTACTTTGGTAGATTGGGAAGGCAAGTTCTTTGTTATCGACTAAGGAATTGTATTTTCTGAAAACCTTGGAAATCGAATGGTAAAGAATTTACTAACAACGACTTGTGCTATATTTGTAATTCAAAATTGTTCCACCATATCACTCAACTCGATTCAGTTTTCGTATGAAATGTTTACGCTTACATTAGCATATTTGATTGAAAATTATACACTGTCGGTGTCAATTCTGTTTTAAATAAAGCAGAAATTTTGATTTTATTACATAGTTCCTAATTTTACCTTTATCTGGATATTTAACAACAGTTTTATAACATGTTATAATATAAGTTAGTACCTATAAAAAATCCTAATAAGGATTAAGGTCAGCAAGCCAACGAAATAAAATAGCTAAAACAATCTAAATCTTAAACCGGAAGGATAATAGATACCCATATGAAAAAGGAAGTTTACTACTGTCACTATACATTATATTGCATGACCTGATGTTTATGTGCAAACATTTTTTTAAGTATATTTACAAAGGTGTTGCTTATTTTTTATAAAATTTGGTTTCAAATAATTCAAAAATTATTTACTTCGCTTCAAGAAATTTAATTCTTGAAAATTGAAATATTCTGATGCTGCTATAGAAAGCATTCTACTAGGGTGGAGTTGACATTTTGCACTGTACGGAGTATAAAATTGAACATCACGTCGCTATTGTGTGTATAACTCATTACAGATTCAAAAAATTACAATTTTTTAGTTAAAAAAATATTAACACAATTCATTACCAAATTTAAAATAAATTCTACTTTACAAATTTTATTTGTCTTTTAAATTATATTCAAGATTAAGACATAAAATTGTTAATTTATATCTATGTATACCTAAACCTCTATTTTATTTTAATTTAAATATAGAATTAATTAATTTCAAGATTGAAATTTACGAAATAATCCAATTAAAAATTAATCCACTACATTTTACTTGGTAAATTTTACACCAAAATTAAGTTTTGTATTTGATTTTCGTGTAAAAGAGGTAATTTTGTTCAAGCTTTATAAAAATTCATTTATATTTTATTTAGGTATAAATTTTTTTATATATTTTTGGACGGGTATATTATTTACTTTAAGCTGGCCCGATTACACTAAATGATATCAAAACTCCGTTTCATTCATTACAAATATTGGTATGTCAAGTATAAAATACGAGCATAATATAGTACATACATAGTAGATATACCTACTATTAATTTAATTTTATTTATTTGAAATAAATAAATTAAATTTTTAATAACAAAATCGTGTGATTAGCACACATATTAAACTAATACATTATAAAGTTTCATTGTTTATACAATAATATATACCAATTATATTTTAATATGTATAAAAAAATCTTCTTTCATATAAATCTACATAAAAAACAAAGCTCAATTTAATGCTTTTATTAAAATTAACGAGAAAGCTATTATTATTAACAATAGTAATTTAAAAATAAAATAAAACTATTTAAAAGTTTTTAAATTTTCTTAACAACTTACTTAGTTAGTTCATTATTAGTATTGTTAACATTGACCTACAAATTAGACTAATTTAAAATATCAGTGTTAGAAAACTAATTTCACTTTGATGATTAAATCTGTATTAATTACCTAAACTGCGCCAAATTTTTTAGAATAAATTACATAAATATCATAAGAGAAATTATAAATTAGGGAAGTGGTACAAATGACATTTAAAAAATGTTTACCTACTTTTACAATAACATATAAGATAAGGGTGTAAACTTAAATTGAAAAATAAATGTTTAATATGCAAAATATTATTAAAATTAATTTATAGTTTCAAATTATTTTACCTTGACTTTTCGTCAACTCAATAGCAGTTTAGTCAATGAGTCAACACAGAAGAAATTCCATCAAGTTTGTGAATAAGGACTCGGACTTTCCGCTGTATAACTTAAACAACACCAACGATCACATAAAACCATCGGTTCTATTGGATACAATAAATTTAAATCGAAATTTTCTGTGATGTTCAAAGATTTAAGAAGACTGGTCAGTCGGTGTTTTAAATTGATCTAAAAAATTTTAAATAGAATTTACAGTTTAAGAATACAATGAAAAGAAAGACAAAGTAAGCAATATAATTTATTGTTAAAAATTTTATAAATTTAATATAGCTGCATTTTTGTTTTTCAGTATTTTAGCACAGTCAAGTACTGCTTTGGATATTATCAACAACTTTTCCAACTTTTACTTCAAAACCTAGTGTCTTGATCCAATAGTCAAATATTTATATTGAAAAAATATATTTGTTGAAAACTTGGAATACTACCCTGTATTTGAAGTAACCTTTAAATTTTAAAGTTTTATGAAAGTTTTAGGTATTTTTCCCATTAAGTTAAGTAAATGACTAACTAAGGCAGAAATACGTTCATATTGTGGTTAGGTATTCATAGTGTCAAGTACTGTATTAAATTAATCGAGATGACATAGTATCACACCTTGAACTTACTCTTACAGGACGAATTGGAAAATTTGAAGATTTGAAAAAAACAAACTCCAAGGTTATATGATATCGATTTAGTTTAAAGTTTCTCCAATCAATAGCTTAGAAATGATTATTTCGTGATTAATTACATCAAATATACTAGATGGCAATAATTGAGAAATGAAATTATTGTTACCTTAGTTGATATTCCCAGTAACATTGTTAGTTATCTTGAGCAAAAATTCATAGAATGCCAGGATAAAGTTAGTATAAAACAACCACTTGGATTTTAAGATTTTTATAGATAAAATCAAAATTGTCCTTTAGTCATATCCGGATTTTTACGCATTTTTACCAGCTGTAGCAGAGTATTTAAAAATAATTAATTTTAAAAGATCATAGAATGCACGGAATAACATCTAAGAGTCGCAAATATGGTATAACCAGATGTTAAATAAAAGCAAAAGTGACAATCTAAATAGCCTTCTCGTGAAAATGAAAGTAGATTATAGCGGAATAAAGCTGCCTTGACTTGAACTATTCCGATTGTATAACAGTACCTACATATCTAAACGATTTACCTACTATGAACTGGATTCTGATATATGTTTACTTTTATATTAAAGACACTGTTATTTATTACACTTTAATTAAAACTACTGTTAGTTCTATATACTAAAAGTCGTGTCTAGCTTGAAAAAATATAGTGATCTAATTGAATTCAAAATTTTATTTATTAGCAATACTTCTAAAACTTTTTATTAATTATAGTAATTTATTTAATTTTGCTTTTATTGTGAAGATAATGTTCATTTAATTAAAAAGAAATGAAAACAATTTAATTTGGTAAATAAATCAGGACCGGTCCCTAAAGATTTTAAAAGACTTGTAGTATCACTGCAGTGCCATGGCCTAATTATTTTTCAAAACCTCGTAGGAATTCAGTTTAAGGAAAAATGTGAATAAAAGAATAAAATTTCTACATAACATCAAAGATAAAAATATGTTTATACATAGAAAATTGCATCAATTTCTGATTTACCACACCTCAGTAATTTAAATATAAATTGCTTTTTGCAGTATATTCTTTTGCACACAGTATTAAAAAAATTATTGTATTCTCTCTTAATTATTGCTTAATACTCATTACGTTCTTTTATTTGAATTAATAGTATTAGTAATAAATTTAATTACAGTAATAATCATAATTTTTCTGATTTTAAGCGCAAAACCATTTAACTGTTTCCAAATTTCATTTAGAGGTTTTTCAAATTACCTTAAATGCTTCAAATTTAATACCGATGTATATCATAATAGTATATCCCCTTAGGGAAAAATTTAAATAAACATTTCAGTGAAATGAACGTTGGCGATTTGGGTAACCATAATAATTTATTTATTTAATTATAAATACGGGAAGTCTAATTAAAACAATATGTACAGCAATTTGTAAACAATATAATAACAATAATAAAAAAATTGAAATATTAGTTCGATATATTGGCGATATCATAAAAATAAAATGACAGTAATTTATCAGGCACTAAATGTAGTATAGGTACATACCAAGAACTTGTAAAATTGTTATAGCTAAATCTATTTACTATATTGCATTGAGTAATGCTACCTATGTAGTATGTGAGAATTTGGTAAATATAATTGAATTATGGTTGACATTATGCTTAAATTTATGTATTAATCAGTTTATTATTATACAATTTTGTGGGTATTGTAATATTATGTAGCTGGCATGACACAATAGCTTCTACTCCAAACACCAAATTAGTAGGTAACGTACTATTTTAGCAATAATCAATAATTGATTAATGCAAATTATTATTACTTTAATGTAAAACAATACATGTGTACATGAAATACAATTTATAACTTTTAATTGGATACTGCATCAGCACGCTATATATTCAAACTTTATATAAATAATAAATTAATGCACTAATACAACAAAAAACTAAAAGTTTAAATTAATGTGTGATAGCGAAATATCGGGAAAACAATAAAAAAATAATAATCACTAAATACAAAACTATAATCCGAATTTAAACTTTTTAAATTTACGTAGGTACCTACCTATAATATATTATTTTTTATTGAATATGAGTTAATAATAATTTAATAATAAGCACCACTTGCGAGTCGCTTCTTGTATATAAATCGGATAATATTCCTATCGTGAAACCACACCGTAAGAATGAAGTTTAAGGAATTTTTATTGGTGAAATAAAATACATCCAAATGTAAAATACTGGCTAGTTCGAAAAACTCTGCTTATCCACCACGTACTCGACGATTATCTTTCCCGTAAGTATCTTTCATATTGGATTTTTTATTAAAACTATTTTTTTGTTACGAAAACCATTTTTATTTTATTTTCCCAATATTTTTTCTAAGTTTAATAACTTTTTTAATTTCATAAGAAATTTAGTCAGGTAGGTACAATCTAAAACTTCTTATTACCGTTTATAAAGTTTGGTATTTACATAAATATTAGCTAGGCTCTTTTAGGTTTCTACTTATAATGAAAATTGGTTTTGAAAATACAGTTTTCTTAATGTAATTAATGAATAAAGCCTGCCAATTTGCTTTACCGAAAGGTTGTCCGAAAATAATTGTTTAAATATCATTTTCCAATAAAATAAATCTAAGCTTACTGACGTTTAGCTTTTTATTTTTGTGAGGTCGCTAAATGTTTGTATTCTGCTTTATGAAATTTACATTTACTATTATGTTTTATTGTTATAAAGCGAACTACAATAAATTCTGAGTTCAATAACTGAAAGTGATTCTGCAGTTATTTGTAATATGCCCAACTCTCAGCCCATATATTGATGGTCATTCATATTTGAATACATTATTGCTTCGAAATAAAGTTTAATTTCAAAATTTTATGCCTTTACCAAAATTGTTAAAAGTTTTGTCTAATTTACTCTTTTTGAACCATTTAAAATGCTTATTATTATTATTAAAAGCACAGTCTTGACTTGTTCAGACGCTGCATTTTCTAATTTTTCATTTTATGTCTCCGATTTTATAAGTTATTTCGAAGACGATCCTGATTGTTGTTGGTCCATATTGATTTTTAGAAATATATCTACTTGTGGATTATTTACGACGTATTCCTCGACTAAATAGACAGATAGATCGATATTCGGTCAGTTATTTAGAGCAATTCTTCCATTTACTTAAACTCCCATTTAATCCAATTCACTTTAACGCATTGATATTAACCGGATGTATAATAATGATAATATGTATTTATGTATGTGCTAAGTGATTCAAGATAATTAACAATTTCATTTGAAATCAAACGTTCTGTCTTTTTAAAGAGCGGATATACCTCAATCTCGTCTTTTGCACTGTATACAATCATGTTCAACAGTTCATAAATATGTATTGATAAATACAATAATCGGAACAATAATTTTCTTCGTACAAATTGAAAGTGTTTCCGTTAAAACTTGCAGTATTTTATTTATAATTAGGGTTTCAAACGCTGCTTATCCACGTAACTTGTGTATGCAAATTTGAATTGTTTGACTTGGATGTGTAATGGATTAATTTTTCCATTTGGCTTAAATTAGATTAGCGATTCCACGTTGTTAGTGTTTCGATTGGTGTTGATTAGTCTTTGTTGATTTTAAACGGTTGATCTATCCTTAAATTAAATTCTAAACTTTGTTTCGCTTATTCGCACGGTGACTTTTTATTTTTTGTACTGGTATTTGGGGTAGTAAATATGTATAGTATAGTATACATATGTATAGTAGGTAATATGAAGTTGATTCGGACCAGATTTAGTTACGAAGTAACAGCCATTGAATCTATCAAAAAATAGATAACAACATAAAGTTCTTCAGTTAACTCACAAAATTATATACACTTCTTTGTCATCCAAACGAAATGTAGACAGTCATCAAACATAAATTCAATTTCCTCTTAAAGGATGATCCTGGTTTTGACCTTATCTATGTGCGTTATAAAAGAAAGTACATTTTTCTTCTGTATTTTGTATCTCGATGCGTACTTGAGATTTATTTTTTCTACATTTTTTTCAGGCATTTCTTCTACAGTGACTGACATACCTACGTCTTTGCTATGTCTATGGGTGTGGAGGTTGAAGAAACTGTTTTATATTTATGTTTTTGTAAAGTCAACATTGAAACTATATGTCAGATAACCAGTGCACCATGAAAATGATAAAATGCACTAAATGATGTGGTTTTAAACGGTTGTCGTGTCATTATTCAACTACAACGATATTTCAAGTTGCAATTTTCATTGCTTGCCAAATTTATTAACATATACGCGATATTTAAATAAATTTCAAAATTATTTCTAAATAATGTAGGTTGTCATAAAATCCTAGACTGAGTAAAGGGTATACAACCGAAAATATAATAAAGGGTATTCAAAAATAGGTGTCTTGCTGAAGTCCATCTTTCTGTGGAAAACAATTAAATTTTAAAACTGCCAAGGGTCAGTTATAAAGACCGAACATAATGTCAAAAGCTCCATAACAATTATTTTGAAAACAACCTTCGCAAACAAGTTTTATAAAATGTTGCAAGGTCGTTTTGCAAAATATAAAAAATAAGCGAATAATTAAAGTTAAATAACTTTCTATTGGAATATTTTGAATTAGTAAAACGTGAGTTATAAAAAAAGAAATTGTTGATGATAACTTCTGATCATTATTACCTACTGTTATTATATTAATTTTGTAAATGTTAACTACGTTGATGTTATATTTGGTTACTTACTACTAAAAAATGAAATGTCATTGTGAACAAGTATATCTAATTTTTTTAAATTCTGATGTAAAGAATCTAAATTAGTTACACAACAATTAATTGAAAATGTTAATTTTTAATTAAAAAGATTTTTTTGTTAAATATTTTACGAATTGTGTTTTGAATTTATTGGTAAACGGTTCAATTAAATAATTTATATTTTCAAAGCTGTGCGCGTAGACTAAAAAACGAATCGTTTTGACTTGTTGGAAATTTAAACTAAAAATAACTCTTTATGGCATAATTGTTTACCTGTGACAAATACAGTAGGTATAAATTTTATTTGAAATATTGGATGTTGTCTTGCACAAGTCAACACTTAAACAATTTTAAATTTTGTATTAAACGAGCAGAAAATAGCAATTTTTTGTTATAAAACCGAATTTGAAATGATAAAGCACTTTTCTGCATTCTAAGCAACATAATAATACTTAATATTTAATTAGTTTACCTCAAGCTTATAAAGCTTAGCTTATAAAGCTTTAACGTATTGGAACATCAGTTGTACTAATTATTTAAAATACATATTCATAAACCTTCAAATCCTACTTTCTTAAATTAAAATTATTATTTAGTACATACCTATGTACATTTTTGTAATAAATGCATTCTAATTTTATTTTATATAAATCCGCAGCTTTTACTTACAACCTGTACATAATAAAACGTGGAAACCGCACCACGGCACAAATAATTTCCGCAAATCAACTCCGGCACGATTACGTAAAGAAATAATTTTTTTATACATATCCATATCTTTCAAACCGTCATTAATAATTTATTATTTAACAAATTAGAATACAATTCATAAATTGAAATATATTAGTTTATTTAACATGAAATTGACTTCCGAAATACCTGACTTGCATACACGGTCAGAAGAAACCCACATGCAACCTTTACAAATTGTTAATCTATCTCTTAATCTTCATTAATTGTTTGTGCGATATTTTTACGATAATGTAGTAATTTTAAAATTTAACACGTTGATGGCAGCGGAAAACGTATTGCCACCAACGAAATTGTCAAAAATAAGTCCGAGAAATTTCATTTTTGTATTATAAAATTCTCAAATGAGATTATTCATTATTTTTAATTTTCCCACCAAACGGATTAAAACAAAATCTCAATTCAACATTATACAAGTTATAGTTTTTGAGTAAAAATTTGCTTTTTTAAATCTACTACCTTTCTGTTGTGCGGGCGCATTCGAAATTGCAAAAATATACTACCTTAAGGTGGTGACATTGAACTTACAAAGGTCATTTTAAATAATTGAAATAACCTTTATTTCATACTGAACATTTTTGAACTTCCCCATATTTACTTAATATTCATACAAACGAAAGAATTACGGATAAGTGTAACTTAATATTACATTCGTATATACCTAATATTAATTTGCAACATATATTGGTATGTATTAGCTACATTTAATATTTATATAATTCTGGCTAATTAATACAAATACTTTTTCTGCTTGTAAGTTCAACCATATTTGTTGTTTGAAGTACCTACACATTCTACTATTTCCTGGTTTATTTGTTAGCATTGCTAACACAGACGACAGTATACAGGCGTGGTCCAGTAAATAAATAGTAACTCCAAGGTTCGGTGCATAATGTAGATTTTAACGCCGATAAGTGATAACGGTAGTGTACGTTGCCTATAGCAAACCAGCGATCGGTAATTTTGAGATTGTCACACAACTAAACCACCTTGAATTTTTATTAATAAATTTTTATTATAAAATTTGTAATTTTAATAAATATTTTGATTACTTTTATATCCTTGAACAAAATTGTCTATTAATATTAAATTATATAATTTAAGAATCTTATTTTTTTACAATTCAAGACATTTCCTAATGAATGCGTCATTTCAGAATTCCTTAAATATAAAACTATAAATTTTGTCAATCTTTTAACTTACGATTTCATAATAGGAATACTCGTCAATTTAAAAATGCTTGGTCATTTCGTTATTGTACTATACAATATTGATCTCTCAGAGATATCAAACTTCTTTTTAGATAGCTTTCTAGGTATAGGGTGTGCAAGCACTATTTCGGCGATAAGTTAAAGTTTATTAAATTACATACTACGTCAAGTTTGAATACCGAAAGAAAAACTTGTCTGTTGTTTAAGTTACGCTTGGTGTTAATCTGATGCTGTCACCACCTGTCACAAATCTGTAGGATATTCGATGAACGTTACGTAAATTAACATCAACAGATCATAGAAGCATTGTCAAATCTTTTGTTTGGGATATTTGTTTCGTGTAAGCAATTTTACAAAGATCTCTGATATAATACCCATCCTCGTTCATATTAGACTTATAAAAAACTTCCACATCTGATATAAAAGATTTGAAGAATGGCACAATTGTTCCTTTATTGCCAAAGCTGACATCTAAATTTTTCAGGGTATACTTACGATTGAATATTACCTGCGTCGATATTATTGTTATTAAAATAATAATAGTACCTAATTTATTTTTAAGTCCGATTTTTTTTCATGCGCGCAAAATAACATTTATGCGGTGGAGAAAAATAATTCAAATATACGCATCTACCTTATTTTTGAATAAATAAAAATTGATTTACGTTCGGTATTTTAACCTATTTAACACAAAAGGTCGTAATTCACCAAAAATGTTGTTTGCTTTTTCGTTCAATTCACCGATTTCTATTTTAACAGCAACACTAAATTAGTTAGCTATTTATTAAGCATCCTCCAGTACTAAGAGTAACTTAATTTTCTAGAATTTGACGTAACGTTTAAATTTTGTATATGCAGAGGAAGGAAAATAGAAATGCCATTATTTAAAAATTGTAATTAAAGTTTGCACCTACTTTTTCAAATTATCTTATGTTTTAAACATAATATATTGCCGGTGTGAACTATCGGCCAGTGATTTAGGTACTTATAAATAAATCAAAGAAACTGAATTTAGTTTGTAATACAAAATTAAACTGAAGGTTTTAACTTTTACACGATCCAAAGTTATGTCGTAGGAAGTCCTTAATATTTTATTAAAATTTTAATACTTTAGTTTCATCGTACCGCATCTTTCCGTATAAATTTCAATTTTAAAAATTAAATTAAAATTGCTCACTATTTAAGCTTTAATAATTTATTATAACTTTTAATTGTAATAACAATAACCTTATAAAGATTTAGTAGATTTTGGTGCAAAGAAATCTCCTTTTGTAAATATTAATTAAAAAAATTAATTTGTTGTAATAAACTTATAGAAAATACAGAAAGTAAATATTAAATTTGTACCAAATTTAAAAAAATTTTCTTAGCTGACATAATATTATACTGTTGCTATTACAAGCAATTAACATTTAGATTTGTTTTTATATTTGAACTTTTCCTTCCTTTGAGGTAAGTTAAAATTACATGGTCGACAAACAAAATGTTCACTTTTATGAGATGGATTATAATTATCTATAGACCTCTGAGCAGCACGGCATCGTAAGTACCTCTTCCAACTTGAAGTTGCAAATTTGCGAACTCTAATCTAAATTACAAAGACATTAAACATAAGCTGCATTTAATTAAAACAAACCTCTTTCAACGTGCTTACCTACCATAATTTTCATTCCATAAAAGCGTTAGAAATTGAGAATCTAAATATAATTTTAATTTGTAATTGTTGACTTCTTGTAAAGCAATAAAATTTAAATTAATTTTAATTAAAAGAAAATTTTTAACCTAATTTAAATGTAAAACACAATTTGTATTTTTAAACCCTTTAAAGTTGTGCGTAATGATAAACAAACAATTGCTAAATTCGAGTTTTTGAAATGATGTTGTTTTATTTAAAAGAAAGACCACTGTTAGTACATTTTTGTGTCGTTTTGCACATAAACTTATTGTTTGAATGAACTTCGATAATAATCCATAACATATTCTCAAAGATATATTGTACGTTTATTGCAATATTTAAGAATAAAAACGTTTTTATAATATCAATTCTAGGCACGCTACATTTTATTTTTTAAAATGAAATTTTTGGTAGAATGTTAAAAACACTGACTTGGATAATATCCACATCACAGCGCAGCATAACACTAAAATAGAGTCTTCGTTATGATATGTCAAAATATGACAAAATAGCCTCGTCAACGATAATGTTTTACGGTCACTGCTTCAGTTGGTGAGTTTTATTTGTGCGCTCGAGATATCAACATTTAAGCACAATTAATCAGTAAACTTTATTTAAGTTCACTAATTTAACAAGCTGCTTTTAACAACTTTATGTTGCTTTCTTTTCAGTTAGTCAACGTTAAAATAAACGCGTTTGTGCGTATTTTACTACTTAAACGTTTGTACAGAAAGTAGTTTAAGCGCCATCGCAGCTGAAACGTCACGGATGTTGAAAAAATTCGAATGCATCTGAAAGGTATCTTAAAGATTGCATAAATAATACGACTAAAACGACAGAAAATTTGGATCAACAACAATAATAATTCAAGTTGTTTAATCCCAAAAAACCGCAAAAGTCTAAAATTTTAAATTATTTGGAAGTTTCACCAGCATTAGTATCATAAAATAAACTTTTACATTGATCTTCAATAACTGTTTAGAATTGTTGCGATTATAGAAAAACTTTTATGTGTAAATTCGTAAACTTTTCCCGACAAGCAACAATGTAGGTACATATTGGTTTGTGCTATTAACACTTAAACGACCAGCATTATAAATATTTTCGTAACGATCCCGGAGCCTCAATTTGAATCTTATCGATTTGAGTTGTTTTGATTTTAACTTACGGCAGAATTTTTCAATTTAAACCTTTTTTCGTGGAATACATCGAATAGTTTTACATCGTATAAAATTTTATGAAAAATTATGATTAAATGTGCTGTGCTTCATGAGCCGAAACGTAACCCCGACTCAAATCGAGACCCCAGTGTATTATGTAAAAATGAAATGTCGGTCTTTTAAGAGTTAATACACAAATAGCTATTAAATACAATATTCACTTTACAGCTTTATTTTGGTTAAAGCAATTTAAAATTTGAATTCTGGAAAACCCGGATTTTTTTTTTCATTTAGTACTTGATGAATACTCGAACAAAAACTTATAGATTTTGTATAATTTCAAAAATTGATGTTAAATTTTGAATAATGGAAAAATGAATTTAAAATAACTTGATTTCATATGAATATTTTTTTGTTTTACGTATAAATAGCTTAATATTTTGAATGATTGAGTTTTTGAAATGAAAAAACTTTGAAATATAAAACACAAACATAATCAATTGTGACAGGTTATTTTTATTATTATATTATTATGACACATTTTTATTTTAATAAAGGTAAATTAAAGCTAATAATAATTGGCAATATTGAAACTAGTTATTAAAATTGTATTGAGTTAACAATAAAGATTGGAAATAGAATTTTTAGCAAAAAAATTAAATAAATTCAATAGTTACATAAATGTAAATTACGAAACAGAATACAAATACAAGAATCATGTAGTATCTGCGTTTTCTCTTAGCATTTTTTATTGTAATAACTCAAATGGAAAAGAAGAAGAATAAAGACAAAATTGAAATGTAAAATGCAAATGGCATAGGTGGCTACCGTTACAATAACATTTCTATTCTTTAGTCAGAAGACCATTTTATAACTTGAAGTGCAATAGGTACTGTGTACATAACCCACGTGAAATGAATATATAAATTACAATTTTCCATTTATGATTCAATTTACAGTTATGACTAAGTTTTCGCATTTGCAAATTTGATTATGGTTGTGTAAGATAATCTATAAAATTGAATAAATGTGCGTTATTATTTCTAAATCTGTTATTTTAGCATTCAACGATTTTCCCAAGTAAACACTAAGGTTGAAAGAATGTACGATTACTTTCTTGGTTATTGTTGTAATAAATTCTTTCTCAACTGAATAAAAAATTTAACAACCTTGGACGCTTTAAAAGTGAATGTGGATTAAAATTTAAAGGTTGAATGATTTCTTCTACGGTGTTTGGGAGTCATTACGCCTTATAAAACGAGCAATAAACATTAGCGGTACACAGCAGCTTCAACTCGTAGTGCATCTTTACCGTGTCATTCAATATCAATAAAATTATTTAGAAGTTTACTGCATACATAGTTTAACTGTGTAAACGTGATGTATCTATTTAGCAATACCGAAAGCTGGTATTGCATCTTGTAGGGAAAGCGGAGGTCATGAATATGGAAGCAAAACATTGTTCCACTGTTGATTAATAAAGGTCTCGCCGGTTTCATAATCAAGTACCAATTCATATGTTAGGAATTTTAAACTTCTATAAACTCTACCAAGATTAACATAATAATAATTGTTCATACGACACGCATGATTCCATCATTATTTTCACAATATCGTAGACTAGCTTTGTCTTAACAATGAGTAACTAATACTAAACTCCTAAAGTGATTCGATGCCAAATCGAATTTATAATATTATTAGTAAAACCATGATATTAAAAAAACATATTGAAAGCAGCCGATCGATTTAATTTTAATGGTAACCTTAAACTTTGTTTCGAATAAAATTTTGTGGCCTACACTTGAATATTCCCTATTGCATAATATATTATAGCGCTCAACTTTCTAAACTAATTAAGACTCACATAGCATCCACAAATATTTTAAGTCTTTTAAAACTTGACCCATCAAAGGAAAGAGATTAACAACTGAGCTACAAAGACTTTGTAGGTTTCATGTAATTAGTGGTGGTCATATGTTTGTTGCAAACTCTCAAATCCTTCAACACATTTTCATTAAAAGGAAGCGTTATATTTTTTATACTGTAAAGAAAGATGAAATCGTTAAATGTAATAATTACCCAATATTTTGTAACTGAGTAATGAATATTATGTATAAACGCTTAACTAAATATTGTGCTAATTTATAGCATAAGTTAACAATTTGCAAAATTGTTTTGTTAAGTCACCGTTCAATGTTGCTCCTAAATATACGTATTTTGTATATACCGGCAGATCAACTCATAAAGTCGTAACGACAGATAATAATTAATAATAGTATTTGCAATTTTTTAAGCTCGACGGGCACCAAATCTCAAATATCTGAACGATAAAACTCCTTACCCGGAAAGATGAACATTGCGTTGCAACAAAATAAAGTTAGCACCAAAAACCGGTCATTTAAATTAATAAATAGTAGTAGTAAATATAATAAGGTTACGCGTATTTTAGTGTCTACTGTATACCGACGTGGAAATGATTGTATACCAGAAAAATAAAATCTGATTATAAAATGATGAAAAATAAAAAAGTTCAATAAATCATTGGGTGATCTGCAAAAATAATTGCCAATGCAATTAAACACAAGGAAAATGTAGAAACACCAAGTCGAAAACTAATAATTTCTCCTTTACTAGTAAAAGGTGTGATAAGGTATTTCAAAAGCAATCTATTAAGATTGGCTACAGAAATAAAATATACATTGAAATTGTCAAACAAAACGTAAAAAAATGTAAAACATATGGGTGCATTTAAAATTATGATCTGGAGATGTATCTCCTATTATGGTGTACGTTTAGAACATTTATTTAATTGGAAATATTAAGGATCAATATTTATACGTTGTTAGATTGAAAACCACCGTACTGCTTTATGCCGAATTTTAAATGCCACTCGCATGAGTCTTTCAACAGGACAACGACACAAAACACACACCGAATAGGTATAATAGCAAAGCAAGGGTTTCGAGATAATAATATTGAGGTAATGAAGTGGCCTGCTTAATCTCCTGATCTCAATGTAATCAAATCTCAATCAAATTTCAACTTTTAAACAAATGTCAAAAAAACAGTTTTAGAATGCAAAACCAATAATAACAGAGAACTTTAGACAGCAGTCTAATATTCATGAAAATCTATATGTACCTATAAAATATTACCAACATCTTGTTGTTAAACGGATCGGTGCAAATATTGTTTCTGTACATTACGTTATCATTGCCAGGATTTATTGTGTAAACTATACATGTGGTTATTAACGTTAGAGGTAACAAATGTTAAAACATTGTTCTGATTACATGTAAAAGATTAAAAATGTAAGTAGTAGATAACTAAATTCGTTTTTCAAAATTAATATTCTACAAATTGACTGAATTTTGCTACTTTAAATTTTCACATGATATTCAACTAATTATGATCAAAACGTATAATAATAACGCCGCAAGCCGGTGATAGCCAATGTTTGCATCCCCTTTATAAAATTTTGTTAGTTCCAATATATTATCTTATATTGTATTCAGTACATTCAGCTAACGGAACAGCTGCGATAGTTGCAACCAGCGGTTAGCTGATCGTTCCGCTTAGTCTCGCTGACTAATAAGTAATAACAGTTACACTAGCTCCTAAGCGATAATTTGCTTCCACTTTATATGGTCAGCGAATGATGTTAACTTAAAAAAATGGTACTTGTATAACATTTATCCACATTTCAAATTATAGTTAATTATGTGTCAGAAATTATTTGTTAAATTAAATTATATATTTAAATAACATAATATTAGTAGTAGGTATATAAATTATCATCATTAAATAACCTAAAATTTTTAGTGTAGCACATTTAGGATACATTGTTCGGTAAATTTGCAACCACTAATCTAATCAGACCTAAATACGCTTTGTGCTAGCTTGCAACTGTAGGGTTTCTTAAAAAGTGCCCATTGTTTCGGTCAGGGGTGTGCTAAAGGACTAAATATTAAAGACCGCGTTGGGCCTACTAGCCGCGGGTTGTAAGTGGCTAATTTGGGTAATGATTAAGTTGGATATATTACACTATCTAACTAAATTAACAATATTACTATACAATAACAAAGTAAAAAAAAGGAATGTTTTTTATCTTTACAGAAGATTTACCCTCCAGCGTAGACGAAAAGAACTGGCAAGGCAAACATTATTTTCTAATCATTGTTTTGTGTTTAATGAAACAACATATAATTTTGTACTTTAACTTTCTTTACAATAGTTAAACATTTCGATCACATTAATTTGGTGAATGGAAGACGTTAACTTTTAAATTGTTTTAGAAATTACGAGTCATATTTGTTATGGCTGATGGTAATTTCTATTCTTAAATTATTGACAACTATGGATCAGATATTTATGATGGAATATAGAAATCTTATTATGTACATAGAAAGTAAGTACCTCCATAATTTAATTTCAAATAGTAAAATAAAGGTTATAATTTAATGACACGAATATAACAACTTACAAAGAAATTTTTTTATTCATCTTAAACCTGAACATTACATAGGTGAATAACATGAGTAAATTGTTTTTTTAAGATTCGTGCTTTCCATTGAGACGAATAATAAAAATAGTAGGTATAATCTATATTTGCTCTTTAGTAATTATTGTTAAAAAAGTGGAAAAATTATATCAACAACAGATCAAATGTTGCTTTTCAAAACAGGTTTAACTTTAAAATTGCATTATTAACGTCAATTAAAAGGGCAAATATCAAATTTTGATTATTTTCAAACACAAAAAATAATCTTTTTCGATTAATACAATTTTTGTTCTTATCGGTTACAATGTAATGGAAGCAGAAATCTTAGAATAACAAACTAATTTCCCATTTTAATTCCCATACTGTTCGTGTTTTTGAAGCGGTTCATCCGATAAATCAATGATACCTTTGATCAAGTTACGCTTTTAATCACAAAATATGAAACTAGTAATTGCAATGATTACTTAAAAGACAATAAAGAAGTCGTTAAAAAACTTGCAAAATTAAAGTTATCGACATCCTTTGCTGAAGGCACTTCCTCATTGTATCTCTTACTTAATATACTCTGACATCGCCTCTTTCTTTTAGGAACAAGTAAATTAAATTTTTTAAATTTAATAAGGAAGATATTATATATTTTCTAGTGTCGCAATTAATTATTTTTTGTTCGAATAATTTTTGAAAAGAAATTTTATATAAATATTTTGTACGGGTCCATTTTATACATTTTAAAATAATTGTAATAAACTTTTTTAAATGTGAAAAATTACGTAAGATTTAAAAATTAATTAAAATTATTGCAACATTCTAAGCGTTAAAAATGATTTGACATTTGGCATTTTATGTTTGATAATTTGCTGTGAACTGATTGGTTGCATAAGTTTTAATTATATAATGCAAACTTTGCAAAAAATTAATTTTCTGCTACTTTTTGGTAAAGAATAAGTAGCCTTTAACCAAACTCATTTCATTTAAGCATTATCGCAAATGTTTAGGTTATGAATTAATTACAGTACTTTATTAGTAAAAATATATAAAATTAAATACATGAATTTATTAAGATACGAGTATAATAAATATAATTTTTTTTTATTATGAATTTCGCCTTTACCTTAAAGGAAAACGAACAATTGAGAATATAATTTTAACGTTTCTAAATTATATTTTAGAAATGTGAGATATTGCCAAAAAATCATTCTACTTATATATATTTTTGAAATATAGTAAAAAAAATTCATCATGTAACACTGTCGGAAAATAAGTTATTAAACAACCTTCATTTTCCTACTTGTTACATGAACACTACTTTAACTGAAAAGATAAATTTAAATCTTTTCTAAAATTTTAAATTGATTTATTATTCACTTTTATCAATATCATAGATTTAATTATTAAAATTGAAACTAATTAAAATATTTTATATTATATTATAATTTTCATAATACAATAATAACGTCAATAAAAAATTTACTAATCAAAAAAGGCAGAAAAACTTTTTTTTAATTAATTTAGAGCTGAAAGTTACCATGGTCATTAGTCATTAGGCGTAATGATTTGTTACTTCAGTTAGTTTTTATAATTAGTAAGGGTTTCTATTCAGAATTCACCCAACAGGTTGATGCAAGATTCAAATGCACGACTGCTTGGTTAACCAAGTTGGTTTACAATCACTTACACTAAGCACTACACCACCCTGCTGAGCTGAATATTTGTTTAAATGTTTCTATACCGACCATACTTTAAATTAATCTAGATAGGTGTGGTTAATAAAATTTGTTTAAAAAATAATAGAAACTATAGAATTTTTTTTATAAGAAAAATTTAGGCTGGTCAGTCGGGGTTCAAAATTAGAAAACACAAAATGCGGTGTAGTGAATTTATAACAATAAATCTTTGACAATAAAATAAAATTTATTGTGAAAGAAATTATAATTAGAATAAAAAGAATTAATTAAAGTGTGCCAAAAATATTAGTGTTTTCTCTTACAATTAAATTCATTTTTTTGCATTGAAATTATAATTTTTTTTATAATAAATTTCATGTTATAATCAAATAAAATAACAATTTCTTTTTAGATTAAGATTATCGTACATTGGGCGTGTAGGTAAATACGTTTAATTTAATTTTGAAATATAATATTTGCGAAACTCAGTTCACTTCTAAATTAATTTCAATTTATCGATATCATATTTTTAACGTTATCAGAAAATCGTCTACGTTTGGTATGAGCGACAGTTTTTCGATAATTTAATTAAAATATTAGTAAGATGGTATCAACTTTTCAAAATTGACAAGTTAAATTTTAAAATTTTAACATAATTATAATTCAGTAATACGTATCGCACACACCTCAGACAGATAAATATAAAAATGATGTCAAGAAAGTTTCATTTTACATGGATTATCTAATACTAACCTTTTAACCTTTTTAATTATTGAACATCTTTAAAGTTTACCTAACACCCATCAAAAAATTCGTATGAGTGGGATACATAGTAATTGTTAAATATCCCATTGTGTTAAAAAAACTTACATTTTAACTTAAGGAAGTTCAGACTCAATTAAGTTGTAATGGTAAACAAATTAAAAACTACGAGATACTAAACCATTATTAATTATTATTACTTTTTAATTATTTGTTCTTCCATTAGATTCTTTTAAATCGAACTGACCTTAAAATGATTTATACCCGCATCATTCAACCACGAAAAACTTTTTATTTATTTAGCAGATCTAATTTTTATTTTGTTTGTTATTTAAATTACTATTTAATTATAAATGGAATAAAATAAATACAAAAATTAGCCAACAAAGAAATTTAATTATAATAAATTAAATAACTTTTAAACAAACCAAAAACTTGACAAAGCTAATAAAACATGCTATGTCCTTTTACAACTGTCGAAAGATACCCTCTGTTCGCTGCAAGTGACGTTTTTTAATAAAAATTCTTATTCCGTCTTGCTGGGATTTAGTTTAATAAAACTGCAAAAATATTACTTCCCGGAGTTCATGGTTTGTATTTTTATGACTTTTATTTTATACAAGCAAAAGTGAATCACAATTATTAATGTTCAAATATTGGTTTATGTCAATATTTTCTTATTTCCGGTTTCTCTTGCCTTAGAGCTTAGAGGCTCCTCATTTTTATTAAAATATAAACGCTTGTTTGTAAAATAATTTGTAACTCTTACTTAGAGAGTACAGTATAATTTTGGTTTCATTTGCCTGTGTTTAAATTCCGGACGCGAAAATCACTTACCTCTAACGCTATCAGGTAGACATTTGGTAAGTAAAGAATCTTACGTATGCCATGATTATGCTCTATTCAAATCTTCCTATCTCGGAATAAAAATGACTTTTAAACTAAAAATAATACTATTGATTTATCGAATTTCATATCGATAGTGTGCTATTCTCCAGTTTTTAGTAGAAAAACAAACTTTTAAAAATATTATATTAACAAAAGAGCGCGTTACTTACAAATGTATTCCTAATAGGTTTCATTATAAATAAGAAACATCTTATGTACTATGTATATATTATAAAAATGTTCCATTGGGAATAAACATTTCCTACTCTAGGAAATTACCAGAAAAGCTAATAATTTTAATTTACTTCTGAATAATTATACATTCCTTTTATTTATTTAATGTAAAATTTTGTTTGCTGAAATATACTATAATTTGAATAAAAATGTAGCAGGAAAATGTCAACATTTTACTTATTTATAAATATTTCTTTGTCGAAGCTTATAGCATTGTACATAATAAATAATAATTTTCCACTGAGAATATTGTATTATGAACAATACGGAATATATTTATACAAAATATACATATCATTTTATTACTGACCAAATTAATGATAGCAGTAATAGAAAATCAACAAATCTGCATGTAAATAAATATATTCCAAGTTTCCATTCATGCAATACAATAGAAAAATTCAATTTCCCCTAGGTATAGAAATTTCCATTTCGTAGTTAAATGTTTATAATAGGGTAGTATCTAGCAATTTATAACATCGAAATTAATTCCAAATTTAGCTTGGTTTAGGATTCATTAAAAAAAAACTGAATTTTTTGAAGAAATCCTGTTTCTTTTCTTAACATATGTCGTCAAGGCCAACCTACGTGTTTCGTAGGTTTTCTTACTTAACAAGTTAAAAAAGCAAGAGTATAAAATAATAATAATAATTCAAAAAGGACCAGTTAATAAAAACTACAAGACCACATGGAGTTTGTCGATCAAAACACTTCGCCATGTAACGTGTCATATTTGTAATTTTACTTTTATATGCAAATCACTGATGCTCTATTTCTAAAACCAACTTTTATTATCAAATTATTTTCGTATAACTTCGCACAAACTATGAAAAATGTATGAATACGTTTGTAAAAGGATAATTGGCATATCCATAGTTTTCGCGTCGCATTGTTCAAAGTTTGTGATAAAATTTTTATTATGTATTCTGAAAAATATGGAAAAATATACTGTTTAGTTTTAATTAGGATTAAATCGCAACCATCCGATTTCAAACACTGACGCATTTAAGAAATTGTGAAAGATTTTCCTGTGATGTTTCTGTCGATTAAGCTTGTATTGAATTATTAAAGTTGTAAAATGGCAAAATACTCTTTTAAAATAAAGTTAACGTGGAATACGAACCACGGCAAACAAACTAGTAATAGAAGACGTGATACTACGCTCCAAAAACTGACTCCCTGTACTCACTACAATAATAAATTAGCGTTTTCTACTCTGAATTTTAAATAATATTGTAAATAAATGTAAAATATATTACGTTTTATAATGATAATTTAAACTTATTTAACACATTTCTTCAATTCTTGAGCGTGACATACTCGTAATTAAATTTAAATTTCAACTTTGCATTATATAATCTTTTTACAGCAATTTTAAAAATTAAAATACTGACATTTAGACGGATAAGTTTGTTCTATACTATTAAATTAATTTATAGCAAACATTTAGAATTTAACTTTTACAGTATCTCATATTTATTTCAAACATTAAATGTTTCTGAAATTTTCAGAAAACTTACTGAACGATTCAAAATTACAAATATTTATAAAAGTAATTTTAAAATTATTTACTTTAATTAAAGAATTAAAATGTAAATTTTGAACTTTCAAACAAAAGAGGTAAAAAGAAACTCATATCTTAAATTTTCTGGAATAAGATTATGACTGGTTCTCTTGATTGGTTAGATCAACGAGAGTTTATATTATAAGTTACCTGCTTAATCTTAAATGATTAAAACGGCGATCGTTTATAAGCATTAAGAGCTAACGAAAATCAATCCAAATATTGCGTTTCTCGCAGCCGTTGAGGAAAAGCAAATTATAACAATAACAACTTTTCATTTTAGTTTATTGTTCGCTACTCAAATATTGACATTTGAATTTTTTACACTTTTAATCACCTGTGTTAATTAAATAACAATATTTGTTCAGCAATACCTTTTATATTTACTTTTAATTTATCTCTTTTCTCTTTGTCTAATTAATTTGCTTTAATGAGTGATAAAAAATAAATAAGTAATTTAACCCTAAATAGAGCGCGTTACTGTCAGTTTCAAAATATACAATTTCACTCTATATGTAACGATAACGATCTGGTTTAGAACAAGTTTAGGAAGTAAATTATGTAAAATAATTGCAGACAGTTACCTGCTCTATTTTTCATTTGTTTTCACTCATGCAGTTTTGTTTTCCTATGCAAATAGCCAAAAACTTTTGTAGTTCTCAAGATTATTAAAATGATATTAGAAGGTATAATTAAGATTATTAAATAAGAACCACACCTATTAAAAGGAAACTAAGAGTAAAACATTTTATTGTTTACCTTTTGTGAAATAAAAAGTTAAAAAGAGAGTGATATTGCGCTGTAAGAATTTCTTTGGCAACGGATTTTGTTAAGCATTACAAAAAAGATAATCAATTGTAGATTATTAGTTTCCAAATCGGTCCTAACTGTTCAATTCAAATTTCATTAAATAATCCTTGACAATAATTTCTATCGCTTTTTCCCGACGAATGCTTTCTGAAAAATTGACTTTGAGAAAAAAGAAGATATTACTGTCAGCAAAACTTAACACACTCCAATAATTTTGCTATGCTGTTTACACAATTATTACACTTTTTGAGTTATATCGTATAAGAAAAAATAAGGTGGAGAAAATTGTCTAATTCGAGTGACGTAAAAACCATAACATTGATTTATTATAAACTTTTAATATGGTCGAGTTATTACTAGGTATACAATAAATTTTAATTAAATTCGCCCATAGTACTAAAACAAGAAATTAAAAGCGGTAATAACTTTCTACCATAGTAACCTAATAGTGTTTCTAACATACTTAACGCTTCACAGGTGGTCACTTCTTATAGACATTCCAAAACTAAACCAATTTGCTAATTGCGAAGATATATCTCTTTAAGTAAATTTACTTTTAATTTCTGTAGGTGCAAAAGTAATTATATTGCTGTAATTTATTTTGTTAAAAAAACACAAAGAAAATTAAAGCGAACTGTCTTATTTCGGTATCATCTGCAGCATATCTGATCTGTGCGAATTCAATGGACGAAAACTCAATCATCATTTTATTGAAATTGAAAGTAATCATATTTTAAAGAATACGCTGTATAATAATTTATTTAGCCAAAGTCTTCAATAAATTCTGTTCTCTTTTCCAAACTCTGCTTATTAGCACTAATTAATTTATTGACTCTTCGAAATAGTAATTATTTTACAATAATTTCCAATTGTGGGTTATTACTAACAATATTAAATTGCCGTAGAAGATATTGAAATATTGTTACAAATAAATATCTAAGATACACTTTCTGCTTAATTACAGAATTTCACTGGTAAATTATTTAGTATTTAGTAATAACAAATTTTTCAACCGGATCGCATTGTCAAAAGTTTACTGTATATATTACGCATGTTACGTTTAAGCATTGTACGTTAAATTCAGGAACCCAACAAAAATAAAACCTAATATAAAATTATTCGACGTTCATTAAAAGTTCTTAGTATCATGACTATTCATAAAATTGTACACAAAGATGACAAAAGTTTTTCAGTCATTTATGTGGCATTATCTTGCTTTCAGACATAAAAGCAGCATGATCTTGCAAGATTTTAAAATAATATTTCAAGGGTCTTTTAATTTTTTTAATTATGCTTGTCGATCTTACAATACTTTCTGTCCAGCAATGCTCTTTTTTTTATTTCAAAAATATACAATACAATATCAATGTACATTTTGTTTTTTGCTCTATTTGTTGTACTACATGTAATCACGAATAACTTTTTTTGTAAAGCTGTTGAAAACTTTATGAAACTCAAAAATAAAATAATTAATAAAGTACATTACGACGTAACTTTATAATTAATTTGAAATATAATACAACAAACAAAAAGTTTTATATGTCAAGATACAGTATAATAGATTCACGTCAACGCATGCATTAAAAGTTATTTGGTAGAAGTAATTCACATAAAAACTGGAAATGAAAAAAGGTACAATACGAGAAATCTGCTTGTTTCTAAGATTATCCTACGTACATATTATATTCAATGTGTGAATAAAACATGGAAGAAATTCAATATCTCCAAAAATATTATTTTTTTGTAAAATTTGAATCTTAGGATGTCATTTGCAAAGTCAGATCTTTTCATATTTAAAATTATTTTTTTATTAGATTATCAAATACGTAGAAATATAAAAAAAAATATAAAGCGGCTGCTTTTGTTTGAGATAAATTGCAATAATTTTAAACTGTGCAATTTTGGTAATAATTTCAAAATTGTGTTTAAAAATATCGAATGTTTGTCAACATTGCTGACCAAAAATTTGTGACGCCACAGATCACATATTAACAATAGTCGTGTTTAAAGCCACGTGACCGAAAATCTCAAATGAAATTATAATAAAATACCTTTCATTAAGGATAAAAGAGTGCAAATTTTGTTATATAGAGTAAAATGTGTTTAATTTACTGTAGGTATAAAATTTCTATGGCTCGGAATCTCATTTTTTAACTATATTTTTATCAATTTGAAATCAAATCGATTACTTTTTAAGTAACGAAATATGTCGAGTGACGGTTTACTTGAAAGTTATGTTCAAAAGGAATTTAGTCGAGTGCTTATATTTTACTTTGATAAAAATGTCCTGATAATAGAGTGACCTGTGAGTTCTTCAGATCTGACCCCACTTGATTACGTTGTACGAAGTGACACAGTAAGTAAGGTATATCAGAACAAAGAAAATAATTTGAAAGATTCGGCACGAAATGAGGTAAATCACACTTAATGTTATTAGTTCGGTACAAAAAAATTTATTTTTAAGTCGTTAACTGTTATATTTTACTATAGGTAGTACTAATTTAGTGTTGTCGATTATTACAAAACTTATTAATTAAACTATGTCTTCATTATAATTAAATGTTAACATTATATAAGTATTATGGCTATCAATTTCAACATTGAACATTTTTACAAAAAGCTTATGAAAGTGATAAAATACAGAGTTCTTATTTTAATAATTTTTATCCAAAATTTTTCCATGCAAAACAAATATCAATACTTTAGTGAAAGAGAGAAAACACATAATTTTTAAATCTGATCTCTTAAGTTTAAAATTTTAGACAGCAAATTATAAAAATTCGTTTTATAGTCCATTAATATTTATTTTATGGTTCAGGAATTATTTTTAGTGAAAACTTTTGAATTACATATTTCTTAATGTAATATGTAAAATACCTACTCAAAATTTGTAATTAAAAAGTTTGCCAATTAAAAATCAAAAGACTTTTAGTTCTTTGAACCATTATTGTTGATTTTTAGTAAAATTAAAAATAAACACTGCTCTGTATTCTTCTTGAAGAGCAATTTCAAATGAACCGTCACTCGACAAATTATGCCATTTAAAAAATATTTTTCGATGACTGCACAATTCTGGATGACTGATTTCAGGTTGATCAAAATTATCTAAAAAAAATGTTCAAATATAAAAATAGACAATTCCGGGCAATTTTACATCAGAAACATAATATTTTCTGATATACCTATTGAACTGTTTACAATAAATTGTTGTAAATGTTTGTAAAATATAAAATCAATGCATTTGAGATACTAATGATATTTAACTTAAATATTTGAACTTTTAATGAACGGTTGACTCGTTCATGTAGTGAAAGTTAGTAAAATTCGTATCATAATTGAATATAAAAATACGGATATAATAATTTGAACATTTTCTAATCAAGGGCAGACAATACAAGGAGTAGTATGCCTCTAAGGCTGACTTAATACAATTATACCTAGTAAAATTTGTTTTCATTGAACTTCGAAACCAAATAAAAATATTAAAACGTAAGAATGAAAAAAATTTGTTAAGATTTTTTCAAAATTTTATTAAAGCACCCCCCTTATTTTAAAATCATTTTTAAATTCCATTAATACTAATGAATTTTTAATGTCTTATTTAAAAATTTAATAAATATCAAAATAAAATACATTTTGTTAAGTTTAAATTACCTAGCAGCGAGTTTCAAATTTACTTCAAAATAAATATAATAGACAATACAACGTTTCAAAATAACAACAACAAAATTATTAATATCAAGTTTAATTAAGGTAATTATCTATAGAGTAAGTTTCTCGACACGAACTTTAATAATAATATATAAACTACAACCATGTTATAGACTATATTAAGTAAAAACTTTTTAAACCATTATACTTCTAAATTAAAAAAAAACTATTTTGTGCTATAAGAAAATTTAATAATAATAAATAAACAATAAGCACATCTCGTATAAATATGGATACATTTTACTTTCAAGTTTAATTGTATTCAAAAAATCTTTATTGTAACATTCACAATATTTCACATAACTTTTTACAAATTTAATAGCAACTGCTAGTTGAATCGAATCAAATCTTGTAGGTACTTCAACAAGTCTCTTAACTCAGGTCTCTGGTAGATAGAGACACTTTGAGATTTCAATAAATCCAATAAAAATGTTTGAAAATGACGAGATCTATGATCCAAATTTTGTTAAATAAAATGTAGCTTCTGATTTGCAGTTATTCTTCTGAGGTACTCATTAAATATAGTCTCTTTTTTTAATAAAAACACAATACAAATATTTTGATACCATTGCTTCTGATTTGAGTCGTTTTTAGTTTAAAATAACAGCTAAAAATGTAATTTTATATAGCTCGTAAAATTTTTCAAACATTTAAAATATAAGAACGAACAATATAAATTTCAGTTTTTGAATTGTGTGGAAAGTTGTAACACCGGAAATCTGATTCCACGTATTTTTTTTAAATATTTAAGTAAATCACCTTCTTTATAGTTTTAAATTTTAAAGTAAAAATAAACATCAAGCAAATATGCATACCATCAGATTTACATTTTATTATGATTTACACAAGTTTTTGGTTTTTACAGCAATTCTTTTTTAAATGGAAAATCTCTAATGTTCGCTAATTATTGGGTGAATCATTCACGGAGAACGGTCCTATCAACACATTACGATTGACCGCTTGTGTGTTCGTTATAATAATACTAATGATAGGTTAATATTTTCCCAAACGTTCACCACAAGAGACAATCGCAGACATGCAATTTGTTTTACATCTTTCGTGGAGAATTTTAACAAATTGCACGATGTCTACCATCCTCACACAATCGCCCCAAAGTAGTGCGGCAAATATTCAAAAAAGGATGCAATTGTCTAATTAGGTAGATAGGTATTGCAGTATAAAAGTGGCACTGCGGTGACAAATTGCAAATTGGTTTTAATTTAAGGAGGTGTCGTGAATTAGAACGTTCTAAAACAGCGTTTTTTTTGAATATTTTTAGAAGGGAAAGAAAGACATGAAGTTATTGAATTTTGAGGTATCGTTTTATGTGGGTATATTTAACGAATACAAAACAATTTTTTTTAAGTAAAAGAAAAAATTATAACAGATTTATAAGCCTATTTCATGGGCATCTTATCGCTACAAGTCTTCAATCGGTGAGCAAGATCCATCTCGTAATTTTTGAGTGAAACAAAAAACCAAAAAAGGATTAATTTAATATAATATATTTTTCTTCTGGGTAAACTAAAAACAGGCAGAAAAAAATGTGATATTAAAAGTTTAAGCGGGTTTCAACAAAAAATGTGTTTAAAAAAAACTTCAAGGTGCTATAACAATTATTTAAATAAACTTTTTGACGAATTTTATTAGTTCACTTAGAAGAAAAATATATAATAATTTTTATATTTAAAAAAATAATTTTTGTTTCACTCAAAAATTAGGAGGTGGATCTTGCCCACCGATTAAAGACTTGCAGCAACAAGACGCCCATGAAATGGGCTTATAAATCTGTTGTAATTTTTTCTATATAGTAGATAAAACAATACCTCAAAATTCAATAACTTCATTTCTTTCTTTCCCTTCTAAAAAAATTCATAAAAAAGACGCTGTTTTAGAACGTTCTAATTCTGGAACCCCCTTAAATAAAATGTTATGTTTATGTAATTTTTTTATTAATGTTTATGTTTTGCAATACTACCGTGTATTTTGAACCACATTTGTTGAATAGTTACAATATTAAAAGAAAAAATGAATAATATGATCGTTACTACAATTTTACGAATCCGGTAGCAAAATAGCGATAGCAATGTAAAGAAAAGTTTAGAATGCACAATGGTAAATTTTTTTACTGTTCATTTTTCAGAAAGTTGCGTCTTTTGGATTAAAATAAAATTTTTTTCTATGTTTCCATATTTAAATTTTATAGCCTAAATTTAAAAAAAACCTTGCAGATAATGCAATTTGTGTGTATTTTTTTTACTTTGCTTATTCTGCAAATCGTCATCATCACTTCACTTTTCCCGTCATTGGAAAAAATTAAATTTGTGATTTATTGTTGATTTAACATAGATAAAATATTTCTATAAAAATTTAGTTCACAATAAATTTACAAAATCATTTGTTACTGTTGACGCGTTGATATAATATACATGGTGTAACCGAATCACTTGGCGAAATTTTAAGCCCGATTTTTACTCGTCAAAATAATTACAAAAATTCTTATAAATTACTATTTTCCGGAAATGGCTCTAGAAAAATTTGAGGTCACTTGAAATTTAAAAAATAGTATAGTCTCTGTATTATTAATACACTTTTTGATAAAATTGTAACAGCAACTAAAAACTCAAAAGTATTTATTACGTACAAGTTAATTCTACAATTTTTTTAAATTAAGAATAAAGACAATTAAAAACTAATAAATTTTAAATTAATTATGTGCAGCAAATATACCTAAATATTTTTTTATTGGTGGTAGATAGAATAATTTACTGATATTAATTAAATAATATTTGCAAAAGTAAATTTTTTATTATGTGGGACAAGTAACACTTGGAGCACTTGTTATAAAATAATACTTTCCAATTTAAATAAATACATTAAATTTTGAATTTATAATTTAAATTACAAGTGATTAAGGTATCATTTCCGGACAATTTTTATAAGAATTTTCATCATTAATTTGATCAGTAGAATATACGCCCTGTTAAATTTGGCTAAACATCTACTTATGATGTTTGTATCCCTGTATACATATTATACGTACTATAAGTGTATATCAGAATATTACAAATTACTTAGATTATGTTTCTAGTTCAATTGTTAATTTAAATTTTTTACCTCACAATTATTATTACTGAAATGTAATATCCGTAAATGTATGTTGTATGTACCGTATATATTTGGTATTATTGCTGGAAGTTAAATCGTAATTTTCTTTTCCAAATTTGTACCTAGGAAAGTAATTTTACTATTAGAACAAACTCGAAAAATATCAGGAATCAAATTCTAACATTAAAAATACAAATTCACCCTTCGAAATACTGAAATTTTTATGATATTCTTAAATATCATATTTAAAACTAAGTTTTTAAAACTATTCATTAAAAAATACTAATGTTTTTTGAAAAAAAAAAAAATTTGATAAATTTTTTCTGATGGGTAAAATGACGAAAAGAAAAAAATTAAAATTACGATTAGATTACAATTATACCCAAAATTTAGTAAAACGTATCAAGATCCAAACGTATCCAAACCTAATTTTAAATAAAATTTATGTTAGCTAACCTAATTTTTTACCACTGGGTGGATATAATTTAAATTCCAGCCAAACGTACAATTTTAAGCACATTTATTATTACATTTAAAATGTAATATGTTCCAAAAACGTATAATTTGGGATAGTGTTCAGAAACAAAACAGAAAAATGTTTAAGGTACAGTAGACGTAAACGCGAAATTCCGTGATAAATGTAGTAGGGTGTTAACCTAATTTAATGTCACGTTCTATTATCCTGTGTAGATTTATACCGGCGTAAGTTGCTTGTGTTGGCTACTAATTTTTAAATTGTACATTTTTTGTGGAATTTAATTAAGCGTGTTTTGAATTTTAATGAGTTCAATTGTGTACCTTCAAAGAGATATTGTATTCTCAATTGATAAAAATTTCAAAAAAAATTTAATGTTATACATCAATTTTTTGCGCATTTTTAAAAAAGAAATTTGTTTTGCACGCGTTTCTTGGAAGTAACCAATACTACCACTTCAACAGATGAATTGGGCAATGAATTATTGATACATTAATTTCAAAAATTTAAAAAGGACACAACTTTTTTACCTTTTCAAACTTTGTTCATGTTTTATGCAGATTTCAATTTTTTAAATTTTGAACACATTTCATTGAGTATTAATAATTTCAATTTCTGAAAATTAATGAAGTTTAATATAACACAAAAGCTTGATATATGAAACATAAATATGTTCTTTCTAATTATTGTTAAATTAGCTTAAAAAATTAATTAAGATAATTTTGAAAGTGAATGCATTTACGGAAGCTTAAATCACGAAATTGTACACTTGATGTAATAAAAATTGCAAAAAAATATGAAGATTTTTACTATAAGCATCCTAACGTTCTATAGTAATTAGTGTATTGCCTGGAGCATTAAAATTGAAAATAATGTTGAGGTAGGATAAAAATATTTTATAGCATATATTATAATATGATGCTGTAACAGTAAAACGTACACCGTTAGTGGTACACATACTATACTAAATGGGTATAATAATAATGAAAGAATACTAATTTAGATCAAGCATTAAATAATAAATATATCTATAAAAATGTATAAATTAAATTATAATTTAAAAAAATTTCTAATATTTGCATTAAAATGAAAATGAAATAAAACTTGTTAATATTCATAATGCAAAAAAATTAACAATAAAATATTATGGTAAAACTTTGTGTCCCACTTAACCGTTTAATTATACACTAAATTGTAAATTGTATGTAAAATGTATAAAATTATGTTCATTTTAATACAAAAACCCGCAACCGTAGCCTTATGCAATATAATAAGTAAAATGTGAAATGTATAAACAAAGTAGAACAATAACAAACCCAATTTCCCTTTCACGTAATAGAAAAAGATCTAGAAATTATAATCGTCTACAAATACACTCGTTTTCGATAATTAATTGAGCTATTATAGAAATGATTATTCACTAATTAATAATTAAGAACGTATTAAATCTTAATCTCACCTTGTGCAGAAGTCACTAACACTTGAGCAATAATTAGTAATAAAACGACAAAAAATTGTTCCATAAACATTTTCATGACACTCCACAAAATATTTGTCATTAAAACACTAAGAAAAACGACTAAATCATTATCTGTCAATACTAACACATTTTTGGATTGAACATTGTATCGTTATTGAGCACGCTTCTCGTATCGAAAGAAAAACTGTTATACCAACCAACTTTCACTATTGCTGCTACTATCGGACTGGAACCGGAGTTTAACTGTCGACCCTGCTCCGGGAGAATGTAATGTAAATGAGAAACGAAGAGGGAGGTTGCGCGATCTGCACTTGCTCAATCCTGCCAAAATCCTGTAACCGTTGTTAAATTAAGGTAAGTAGCTACAAATTGTACCAAAAATAATTGGTATAATTTATTGACCTTTAAGTATAAACGTGATTTTCTTTGAATCACATTTTTGCAAAATCGATCACGCAAGATTGGCAAAATTTGAAATTGGTCAATTTACAAAACTTGAATTTAATAATTCAACCTTTTTATCAATTTATTTTTCTTTCTGTTTTGAAAAAAATGATGGTAAAATAGATACAACAATAAAAATAAATTAAATGTGTACCTACTTCATTAACATCAGAGATTATTGATTATTTAAAGTGTGAATATTTGCGTTGGAGGGTCAAAGCATTCTAAAATTTTACTAACTCTCAGTTTACTAATTTGTAATGGTTAATAAAACATTAATATTATGTATACGTTCATTTTCCATTTCACCGACATTCTAACAATGGTTTTTGGGCACCCAATGAATAGCATTCTATTATAGCGTAATTTTCTCGTATTGTTTATTTAAACTTTTGGATGATTATTATCAACTCATCAACCAAATTTACAGGTTTGCAAATGATTAGGTAAACTCTTTTAGACATTCAAAGAGATTAACTACCTATTTTATTGTTGCTTCTGTTTAAATATTCCACTTTGAAATACATCAAGCAGAATGTATATGAATTGCCGAAATAATAAATTGTGCTCGAATTTTTTCTAGATGCCTCGGGTAAGATAAACTTGCATATGAATTTCGAACACGATCACCTGGTTAAAATACACATTCTGAGGACCCTTTCCTTTTAGGTGTTTTAAGGAATTTCTCAACGCTGCGGAATTTTTAAGCCAATTTTACAGTTCTCGAGCATAAAACACCCTTTTGATCTAAGTTTGATAAAAAATGTTAATCTTAAAAGAACTTTGATTTACAAAAATTTTAGTTAAAAAATTACAGTTAGGGTGGTTTTCAGATTATTTACTTTAAATTGGAAATATTTCTACTCAAGACTATTTTATTATTAACGCATCGGAATGCGTTGTAGAAAACTTATTTAGACCGTAACAATAAATTTTTCTTTGAAATATTTAACAACTTAAATTTAAATACACATTTAAATACAAAATATTTTAGACATTTTTTAGAGTTTTGTCTGCAGGAAAGTATTTTTCGTATTGTTCTTCTTTCGTTACTTCGTATCAAAAGTTTTCTGTAAACATTTTTATTTTATAAAGTAAAACACGGTAAACATACATCACTTGGGTTATTTAATTAGGCCCTTTGTACTACCTCCGATTTCACCACAGAGTGTAGATGCTCACTGGAAGACCAAGCTAAGAAATTCTGTGAAAGTCCGTGATTTAAACCCAGAATGCCCGTTCTGTGACTCAACCAGCGATCGCATCACTCCACTCCTGTGGCTTCATATCACGTGTATGCTCGCATATGAAAACTTTCCTTAGCTTTGAACATTTTGCTACTTACACGAAATCTCTTGCATAACTTATACATAATTACAGTGCTTTTAATATAATTCTTTGATAGTCTTCGTAGGCAATCAAGTAAGCTACCTTAGCTGGATTTATTTAGATTCTAATTAAAATTTGAAAGCACTCTCGTAGTAAACTGCATTGCACTACAACAAAATGTTTACATTATTTTATAATATATTAAACATGTTGTCAATTAGAGTACTTTTTTAGTTTAAGAAATTTCAGTAAGAATTATTTAAATTGTTTCTTAATTAAATCGAATGTTCTGCTTACGTTTCACGAGTAGGTAATATGCTCGATTGACACTTGTTATATTTAACGAGATAATAATAATGAATTGTAACACTCAAGAAACGATACTTATTATTTTATTTCATTATATTTAAACTTTTAAATATCAAGTTATTATAAAAATTAAAACTTTTAATTATTTTTAATAAAAAAGATAATGTCATTATTCTGATGACGGATGATATAATCATCTGAAAGCTTAGTAAATCATTTAATTAACTTTTAATTTTTATAATAACTCGATATTTTAAAGTTTAAATATAATTTAATATCAACGAGTTAATAATTTATCATTTTAAATTATTATATTTCTTATAATATTTAGATTGCTGCTTCCAACTATGTTTTAGTTTGGTAATAGTAGTACTTCATTCATTTTACCGTCATCCACATATTCTCACCGATTAGTCTCATGAGTACGGACTTTTAAACTTAAAAAATCGTGAAAATAGCGCTTAAAATAGCACAAACAATTGGCATTATATGCATAAAAATATACATTAAACTTTAACATAACAATTAATAAGCATTAAAGAAACCTTTTTATGAAATAAAATTTATTTGAAAAGTAACACAATAATAAAGAAACAAAAAGTAAAAAAGTAGTAATATAAAAATGTAACACAATAAAATAATTAAAACACTTCTTTTCGCTGTTTATCTATATTAACCGGTATTAGCATTATCTATTAAATATAAATAAAACTTACCATCTTTAAACATGCTTTGCAAATCAATCGATTGTTTTCATATTTTAATTCTGGATTACTTTTATCCACTCATTAACGGTGGGCTTAACTTTTGGCATTATGAATTAATTATTATAGATAATCGAACTTTTTACTTATTATTAACCTTTGCATGGTATACTGGGGTCCCTGGGACCCCACGACATCTTAAAAACCCTGTAAAATGTTTAAAAAAATTTGCAAATACACTTTTGTAATTTAGCTTCATAACCCTCTTGATATGTTATACAATATGGTACTGTTAGTTGTAGCATGCCCTTCAAGTTTTATACGATTTAAGCGAGTGTGAGGTCTGTGGGACCCCAGTATACCATTTATGTAATTATTTTGTCAAAGCAGAATTTTTCTTTTTAGTAATCTTGGCCTGTGATAACTATAATTTAGTGAAGAAATATTATCTAAATTGATAAGTTTTTAACTCGTGGTAATTAATTAATAAGTTATTTTAAAATATATCGAGTTTACATTTCATGTTCATACGAGAATACGTATGCATATCTTCTCTCTCTTTCGTAGTACAATGAATAAATCGCTATTTTAAAAAGGTTATGTAGGGCTTATGTAATTAAATATAATCAATTTTTTTTAATTTATATTGTAGAACCATATGTTTAGTTTATATTATTAATTAAATTTTAGTCAAATTTGTTTTTCTTTTTGTACAAATAAATTATTTACTAAAAGCCTAATTTTGACTGATTTAATTTACAATATTTTACTAAATGTCGAATATAACTGAAAGTTGTTCTTTTTTAAGTGTATTATCTATACTTTTCAGTGACAAATACATTAGTTTAGTGTTCCCTATAAAAATCAGTCTTAAAATTTTATTTTGTCTATTGATTTACTCTCTTTTATTGCTGGGGTCCAGAAGACTCAGTATACCATCTAAGTAACTAAAATATAAGTATACCATGCGAAGGTTAAACGTCGAAATACTCGGGATTAACCAACTAACAAACTATAAATGTGTTAAAATTTTTAGAATTTCTTTTACATAAACGAGAAAGCATTAGGTCTGTTCCAACCAGTCGAGAAACCGTACAATGTACGGTCATCCTCATGGGCAATAAGTAAAAATCATGCGCAATAGATAAAATTGATTTTGTTTTATCTATTGCGCAGAAACATAACCGTTCATTGTACGGTTTCTTGGCAAGTTAGAACAAACCTATTGATAAGCATTTTTAGGAACAGCAATTTTTCCATTATACTTCTTATTATAATATCGTACATCATCAAGTTTTGAAGCTAAGTTGCCGTCTATCACTTGTTAAATATAAACAAAACATGTCTACTAAACATTAAATTCAAAGTAAGCAAAATAAATATAGGTATTGTCATGTTTTGAACCTTCTCGTATGAGATTGCGACAAGGATGTATGAATTTTTTTAAAAATCTAGCTATACCCTGAGAAGTATGTCCCAACAGATGGATCTTGGTTATTTGTTTTTAATTTTAATTTCTGCTTTTGGTTTGCCGGACGATAAAGATGCAATAAATCAGTCATCGGAATTCCATAATGTTTGTCATTATTTTCCCTTGTGAAAATCATTTGAAGGGATGAGAATTAGATCTTCTCAGCTGAACAGCTTGGTTCACGGAAGCAATTCCTATAGGCATGGTGAATGATTTTAGTTGATTTTAGTTGTTAATTTGTACAGTTTTATTTTTGAAAATTTTATTTATGTGAAGCGTATTTGTTTTTTTTGTAAATTGAGTTGTAAATAGTTAAAATTTTGGAAGTGGACGAGAGACATGCGCACCGCGCAAGAGTGAAAATTTGTAGAGAATTGCAACGTCAGGGGGGAAGTGCAATTTTGGAAAAAGTAGGCGAGCAAGCACAAAACGGCTCAAGAGTGGCTTTTGAGTATTCGCGCCTGTAGGTGTAACACGTATCCTATGTGGGCGATATAAATGCGAAGCAAAGTGTTTAATGATTGAAGATAAGTTTCGTAATTGTGATTATTGTACCTGAATGAAAATTGAGACTGTGGATGTGGAATTTAGAAAAGCCAAGCAGTATTTTTTTTTAAACGAAGCTGTTAGAAAATTTTGTACATGTCTTGAAGCGGTTCAACGTTGGAACGCCACGATGCTTTCCTATGGATGGTAAAATTTTTAAACTTTGTTTTCAATTATTTTTCGTGAATTGCATCGGAATATTTTCCTACGTTTTTGAATTCCCAATTTACATTTTTGTAATTCGTGATTTATGAGAATTACAGAACTTTTACTTTATGCGCGCATCTGTCTGAGGTTGAATTCGTTGACCACACGACGAACACATTTGATGCATAGTGGACAATCTCATTTTATAACAATAAATGTGCGATTATTTTATGTTTGATTTTGAATTGAATTTTGTATGATTTTGTAAATAATTTTATGTCTCGTCCGATAACTGTGAAAGTGCAGGGCAGTTTTGATTTAATTAAATGTCACTTTCACGGTTATTTGACCTGTAGGAATTTGACTGTAGTCATAATAGGCTTCAGAGAAGGTCTAATCTTTTGTTTAATTGTTTATGGGATGACTGATTTATTCGTCGAATTACATTTTGTTTGCTATTATTTTATGAATTTTATTTTTCCACCAAATGATGAGTGTCCATCATTGGGACATATGACTCCATCACTGAGCTAGCGGGTAAATTTTCATTTTTTGCAGAGATATGAAAGAAACCTTGGCGGAAAATCTTCGGTTTCCCGCAAAAGCTTTTTTATCATTGCAGTATATATGGGGCATTCCACACCAAATCGACCACTTTTGAACCCGACCCCTTTTGATTTTCCTGAAATTTTTACATATTATACTATCTCATCAACAACAGTTCTGTGAATTTTTTCAAAATTTTTTACTCAACCCAAAAAAAGTTACGAATTTTTAGAAAAACTGCTGTTTTTTTTTCAAACGATCGTAACTATTTCAAAAATTGACTAATCGGAACGGTTTTTTTTGGTTTTGTTTGTCTTTAAACGTACTTTTCAGGAAAAAATACAAAAAAAATATTCAAACTTAGATTCTACAAACTTTTTCATTTTTTCGGAGAAAATCATTGAATTTTCAAATTTCGACACTTTTGATTTTTTTATTTCAAAAAAAACTCTGATTTATTTCGCGTATTATTTGCGTAAAAATAAAACAAAATATTTTTTAATTAAACAAAAAAAAATAGAAAAAAATTTTGGCCCATTATGGGGTTTGCGTTGTTATACGCAAAATAAATCAGAGTTGTTTTTGAAATAAAAAAAATCAAAAATCAAAAGTGAAAATATTTGAAAAATTAATGATTTTCTCCGAAAAAATAAAAAATTTTGTAGAATCCAAGTTTGAATATTTTTTTTGTATTTTTTCCTGAAAAGTACGTTTAAAGACAAATAAAAACAAATAAGAGAACGTTTTGATTAGTCAATTTTTGAAAAAGTTACGGTCGTTTGAAGAAAAAAAACATCAGTTTTTCTAAAAATTCTTAACTTTGTAAACAATTTTGAAAAAATTTACAGAACTGTTTTTGATGGGATAGCATAATACGTAAAATCAGTTGTGTAATTTTTTTCAAATTTTTTTACAAAGTTAAAATTTTTCAGAAAAACTAATGTTTTTTTTCTTCAAACAATCGTAACTATTTCAAAAATTGACTAATCAAAACGTTTTTTTTTTGTTTTTGTTCGTCTTTAAACGTACTTTTCAGGAAAAAATACAAAAAAAATATTCAAACTTGGATTCTACAAAATTTTTTATTTACTGCAATCTTTTTTTTAATTTATTCACAATGTGCTAAAATAAGAACTAAAAAAAAAGCTTAAAACTAAATCTAAGCATAAAAGTATTAAAATAAGCAAATAACAAAAAAAAAATTGCGTCAAGTGACTAATTTTTATCAGATTTATTGACATTTAAATCAATTACACTTCTGCTATCATTATTTCTGTATAGCAAATTTTCTATAAATCCCTACTCTACGTCATATTTATTTGGATTTCAAAAATTTTAATGGAAAATGAAAAATCATGTGATATTTGATCATAAAAAATTTTTCAAGCTGTTAATTTTTTTAATAGTAATTGATTTTTATTACACTTATTACTAGAAACCAGATAAATAAGCACGGTTTTTAAAAAAATAAGATTACGTCAAAAAAAGTTATGAAAAAGTTAATAATTAAAACAAAAAAAGGACAAAATTGTCGCTTAGACAATATTATTGGAAAAAAATAAACAAAGCACTTTTGCACGTATTTATTTAATAATATAATTAATAAAAAATAATTAATAATACACGTAAAAATTAATATTATATGTAGAATTATGTTTGAAAGTTAAAATATATGTATAGGTAATTTAAAAGGTAAATTAATACAATAAAATAAAAGAATTCATGTTTAAAATAAATGAGAATTAAATATTGTTTCAAATGTTGAATTGTTAAATTGTGTCTCCTATCGTCTAAAATATGTTTATAGGGTCAAAAAAAAAATAAACTTTTAAAAATAAAAAAAAAAATCAGAAATAAGCACAAAAGTAGAAAATAAGTTCAAGTATAAGCAAATAAGCAAAAAAAAGCATGAAAACTATACGTTAAAATACATCTTTTTATGTAAGTAATTCGTCCACATCTCAAATTTCAATAGAGCTGCTTTTAAAATTGAGAATAAGCAAAAATGCTTAAAATCCGGTCTCTACTTATTAGTCTTCTTCTGATTTTTCTCTTTTTATGGGTGGGAATATTCTTGTTTGCTTTTGTCTCCTTCCTTGAAAGACAAACATATAAAAATTATATGATTGAAATTATCTTATTTATCTGAAATATCTTGCTATGCTTATGTCATCAGATGTATTCATGATACAGTTTTAAATTGTTAATATTGACAATTGTTTTATTGTTGACAGGGATCACCACAGGAGTGTGGATGCCCACCGGAAGGCCGAATCGAGAAATTCTGTGCAATCCGCGATTTAAACCCAGAATTTCCGCTCTATACTCAACCAGCGATCAAATCACCTCACTGTTGTGTGCTTGACAGCAAAATAAACAAACTAAAAACAATGTGTTTTCAATTTTATTCAAAAAACGAGGCGTCGCATCACGTCGCTTGAAAAGCTGTAATTGTCGAAAATTCAGTCATCTTGTAAATTCGAGACCATCCTACCGTGGTTAATTTTGAATGTTTACAAATTCACTACAATTAATTTGGCCTGAAAATTATAAAGTAAATGCAATAATTTAAAATTTTATTACAAATACTTACCCAGTTTGATGCTACGTACCTACTCATTTTAAAGAGTAGCATTTTTGTTTGTTGAAAACCACCATTCTGCTTAATTAAAAATTATATTTAAAAATTTAATAAAATTTGTAGAATAATTAATTTTAATAATTTATTTTCTTGTCTTGAGTTTGTCAGCGATAGAAAAAATTTTTTTGAGTAAATTTTTTTTTACCATATTAAGGGTGACTTGTATAGTCCAAGTTTAACCGGTAACTGTGGTTTAAATTCGTATTTTGACTATTGTGATTGGTTAATCTACAGTTTAAAATTTTAAACTAGATCTATACAAGTCACCCTAAACAAAATGAATATTAGTTAATTGAGAACTGTAATTTAAATCCAAAATATTATAATCAAGGTATTTGTTTACATCAAATTGTACTTACAAAATACAATGAGGGATAAATCCTTTAAAAAAGTTAAAAATTATACTTACTTTTTATATTAAAAGAGTTTATCATAATATTTTTATGAGAATATACATCACTGACGCTATAATTAAAACAAAATTATTTCATTCATAAAAAAGTAAATTTCATCCTGAGCTAGTCCGAGGTAAAGAGTTTTCTTCAATTGAAAAAAATTATTATTTAACTCCAAATATAGGTTCATTTTTAATAAGTACCAATTGTAGACTACAATATTCGCAGGTTAATGTACTTATCTAAAACTTACATAATAAATGGATGTAATCAGCGGTTTATCAAAATGTAAAGAAATCAGGCATTAGAAGTTATGTTATATTTATTTTCAGGATCAAAGGATCAGCTATAGTAACTGAGGTTTGAATTCGTTTCATCATAAGATCCTTAGTAGATGAGACAGCCGACGACGTGATAAAGACCAGACGACTTAATTTTTGTAATTGGGTCTTTAGAAGATTTGTTTACTTTGATACAATTTCATCGAAGTTAATTATACTTCTGTTTTTAGGTAATTTGAATTTTGTTGTCTTAATGTGTGCTTATTGCATTTTTAATTAAATCAGTCACTTATGTACTTATAAACAGATTGTTCGAATTGAATCTTTTTAACGTGGGTAAATAGAAAATTTTATATATTTTTAATTACATTATGTCTCTCAACACAAGGACAGCTAATTTAAATTTGAAAGTAGAGGCACCTGGTCGGGAAAGGATGAAACCTAAATGCACCCAATATTGATTTTAAACTACACCTTTGATAACTCGATATTTTTTTAATTAAATAAAATTTACTTGAAATTTATAGTTACTGAGACTGGCTAGTTTTTAAAGTAATAAGTACAGTAGTTGATACTGAGGCAGTTTTTTTATATCTATATCACATAAAAATAAATCAAACTTTCCATTTTATAGACAAAATCGGACTAAATATATCATTATCAAGTAAATATCTCCGCTTAAAATTCTGCAGCCACAGTGATGTAAATTAAAATCAAGCTGGCTAATTTATTGATTATTTTATTCAAAACTTCTTACATCCGATAAGAACTATTAAGATTTTTTAATTTTATAAGAAAAATTGGACAGCAGCAAAATTTTTGAATAAAATGTTAAAGAAACTTAACAAAGCGCTATAAATAAAATGAATGAACCATTTCGTGGAAAATTGTTTGGGAATATCTTTTAACAATTTATGCCCACCTACAAATGAGAATTAGTATGTCGAAGAAGAAGCCTAACTGATTATCCCAAAATTCTCTTTTATCTTATTTTTCGTTAAGAAAAGTAATATTATGAACCCAATAGACAGACAAAAAATTAGTGCGTTAAAAAAAAGAAAACAACGTTTTAAAGACTAGAGACCATCAAGTAAAAAAGTATAATAAAATGGTGAAGTGATTTTCCAAAACTTGAACATATTAAATAAAACATTTACGCTTCGTTACATGGCGTGATGGTCAATAGCACTATAAAATTTCTAAATACAGCAAAAACCTAACGAAATAATAATGTGGTTATCGATACTTAACGATAAAAACTGACTTACTTAAATCTTATGGTATGAAAAAAATTTAATCGATTTTGTATAAGTTTACCAGTCACAGAGCTTTTTCTTTTAGTTAAAAGAGAACTCGTTTCAACAGCCCCACATCAGTCGATTCTTTTAAGTAGACTTATCACATAATAAAATTTTGGTTTTTATGTGCGAAGTGAGCATTAATTTATGTTACTCTTGATTAATATTTCTTTCTTAAAATGGCAACATTTCATTACATTAATATTAATATACACAAGATTATAGTTTCATTTCCTTGCCATGTGGCAAGGATGCATGTGGCAGGTGATGCCATGTGTTACGGTATTAGCGGGATACATACAAAGGAAAACTACATGATTATTTTGTCATAAATACCAAATACTTTATAATGACAATAATGGAAATTTATGCAAAAACCGTTCTTATTTTTGGCGACACTTTTAAGAGTGCCACCTACTGGCTTAAAATGTATACTAACAAACATATCGTGATTTGGCGAGTGAAAATTAACGAATTTAAGTTAAGGACATTGCAGCAAAAAGAAGGCAGGTCAATTTTTAATTATTGTTGGAAAACAAGAACAATAAATTTTTAAAAATCTCCTTTTTGCGGACGAAAAAAAAAGACTCCAACCAATAGAAGACATGTGCATATGTTACCGGCAATCTGCAAAATCGGTCAATTTGCACAATGCCTAGATAATGTGCAAACCGACTAAGTCGTAAGGTATTGTGCAAATTCACTAGTACTTTAGGCAATCTGCAAAATAGCTACAGTGTTTCAGGCAATGTGTACATTGTCTATGTTGTTAGTTAATGTAAGTTTTGAATATGCGCGTACTTCACATAGCCTAGACATTGTGAGAGATGGCGATCGTCAAAGTTGAGATATTTCTTGAAAATGTGAATAAATTATGAATAAATTGAAAATTGTAAATCTTTTTACAGAATTTCCAAGCATTTTATTTGCTTGAAAGTCTTGACAAATTTTTGTCTTATTCTTCTCAAGATTTATACATACCGCTTTTTTAACCTATAGTAGGTATTTGTGCTTGTCATCAGGGTGACATCAGCGGTGGAGTGATGTGACCGCTGGTTGAGTACAGAGCGGAAATTCTGGGTTCAAATCGCGGACTAGACAAAATTTCTTAGCTTGGTCTTCTAGTGGGCATCCACACGCTATGGTGAAATCGATCTAGAGTATCGAAAAAGAGAAAACGAGGAGTGATTCACGTCGGTAAATGAATCGTCAAGACTTCCAAGAAAGTTGGCATATTCTAAATAGAATGGATACCTGATATATTATTAAGTATTTGTGCTTGTCATCAGGAATATCTACACTCTTATCTTCATGTGCAGGAGATGGCGGTTAGGGAGGCGCTTAGGCTACGTAGTTGGAAGATATGGGACAATAGGCATGGAACTACGGCACATATGCGGATTTTGGAGGAATATTCCAAAGGAAAAGCTCTACTGCACTTGGAGCCAGATAGAAACCAACCTAAATACATATTTGACAGGAAGTATAACGTTCTGTTAAATACTGACAGAACACCTGACTATAATATACGTCTATACTCGGATGGCTTCAAAAGTAATGCTGGATCAGGTGCAGAATATATATATTTTACAGATTAAACAAACATCTTCACATGATGGGATATGCAGAAAACCCAATATGTCGTGGATGCAATAAAGAAGAAGAAACACCCGAACATGTACTTTGTTACTGTCCGGCGTTAACTTCAATAAGAGGATCTGTGCTGAGGGACTTCTGGCCCGACATGGCCAGAATCAGAGACACTCCGCCTGTCAGGATCCTAAAGATTTTCCTACAGCTGGATTGGCTTATTGCAGAATGACAGGATCGGGGTGTAACTGAAACCGGAGGTAGTACAATGGGCCCGATTTGGTGGCCTAAGTGCGAGTGAGCTTGTCTTACCCTCCAGAATGAATCCATAATTCTATCTACACTCTTTAAGACATTAATTATATTTTCTCTTTCTTCAAAAGACAAAAATACATTATTATAATTCTTTTCACTGCATAATTTATTCACATTTTCAATAAATAATATCTCGTCTTTGACGATCGCCATCTTGCACAATGTCTAGGCTATGTGAAGTACGCGCATATTCAAAACTCACATTAACTAACAACATAGACAATGTGCACATTGCCTGAAACACCGTAGCCATTTTGCAGATTGCCTAAAGTACTAGTGAATTTGCACAATACCTTACGACATGGTCGGTTTGCACATTATCTAGGCATTGTGCACATTGACAGATTTTGCGGATTGCCGGTAACACATACACAAAAACTAATTAATAAAAACTAATAATTTTTGAATTGATAACTTTTTAAATAAAAATATTACGGGGCATTAGAAAATTGGATATGTTTAATCGTGTTGGTTAAATTTAGAGGTTTCATTTAAATTATTATTTAAACAAATACCTACCGGTAGTGGCGCTGTGATCACATGTCGCCACAAATTTGCATGAATTTCTCGTATTGTCATTATAACATATTTGTAATAATCAAACTTTTGTTTTTCTAAAATTTAATTAATTTTCGCCATTTGAAAAAAAACTAACATAGTTTATCCGAAAAAAAAGTTACTTTTGGCCCCTTATAAAACAATAATATGTTATTATTTAAAAATATAAAATGACTTTATTTTGAATTAACCACATAATTACTAAGCGGAAATTCCGAGTTCGATCTCCGGACTTCACCCGATTTCCAAAGGACATCTACATTTATTTATAAATAGACAAAATTGGTTCTTATTTACATAAGTCTGGTTCATTGACAACAATTGAAGGACAAAAAATAAAAAATTGGTGATGATGATGACAAAAATAGGCATTTTCGTTTGTTGCTGTTAATGTAGTATTATAACTGTAATATTGACAGCAACTAATGTAATTTTAATCAAAATGCAAAAACATTAAAACGTTTTTTTACGGTTTAACTTAAAAATAAGATAACTTCCCACCAGAATTAAAACTTCTAGATAATGTAAACTACCAATTTGGTAACAGGATTTACTTGAAAAAAATCAATATTTTTACTATAGATGTTTATCCACTTTATTAACTTTATGTACCCAATTAACGTTGAACTACGATCGTTATCATTCAAAGGCATTAGCAGGAATCATGGGTTAATAGCATAATACGAATTTTAGAATACAATTCTTTTTAGTTCGTTTAATTATTTATTGAACATTATTTGCAGAAGGAAATCAAGCGAATCATACTATAAACTAAAACCTCCAGAGAAAATACTTTTGCTTCTAAGAGTTTTGGCATTGTGCATTTATAAATTAAGTGAGCCTATTGTTCCTATTAAGCAAAATAATGACTTTTGCTCATAAATATCAGTGCAATAAAATGCATTTACATACAATATTACTTCACGACGATTGCAATTTGTCTTGATTAGCCATATTACATATTTTAATTCATATTATGGTCTTGCGTAGGTGTATACCTACTCATTCCTGGTAACTCGAAAATGTTATTACCTTTACATTATGATCATATGAATTATAATTCTGTCAATGAAAAATCAAACCACATCAATCGCTATACGAAGTACCCATCCACTATTAATTGTAGATTATGTTGCAATTTTAAATTTAAATAACTAATCGTACATACGATTTTACATTTCGGATAAAAACTAAAATTTATAATTTAATAATAAACTTATAATATCAAATATTTATGTAAATTTTTAGATATTAATTTAAAAATTTTTAATTAAAAAAAAAAGAAAAGTATATTTCGATTACGAATCATTTATAACCGGTTGTATTACATTATTAAGTTCAATTAAAGGAAACCTAATCAATTTGATACTTAATATTAGTAACAATTAATTATTACTAGTATAACAGGTTAATTCAAACGATTGGACAAATAATGTAAGCCACTTAAAATTTCGTTGTTTTCCGTAAATAACCTAGAGTTAAGTTTGATAATGGGTGTTAAAAACATAATATTTTAATATACGTAATGGTGCAATAACAACTATATATTAATTGTTGTACTCATATTAATTAAAATTATGTTAATGTTCATTTATCAAAATTAAAACTAAGTAAACAATAAAAATAAAACTTTTTTATTACATTTAATTTTACAATAAATTACTATAAAATGTAAAACTTAGTTTGTAACAAGTTATAAGGAAACTAAATCCATTTATGAGAATATAATATAAACTATATAACAATATTTCTTCGCTTTACATTAATCCATTGTGTAATTTCAGAAGTTACTAACTCAAAATATTTTAATTTTACATTTAACTTTAACTTACAAAAATTTCACAAGATAAATTTATATAAATTAGTACTTAAGTGTTTATATACATAGGTGACTTATTTAATAATAAATTAAATTTATTAGTTAGGTTTCAGGTTTAATAACTAACAACGTTTTAATTATTTTCCAACATTTTAGGTCCTTTATTGTTGGCTGATTTTCAAGGCTATAAATACAATACAAATTTAATACATACATTGATGAAGGTGTTATGTCACAAAAAGTAAATGTACAAAATTGAAAGTAAAACTAAAGTTTATTGATATGAAAATTTCTTTTAGGGCTTCGACATGTTATTAATACCAGATTACTTTTAAAAGTTATTAATCGTATTGCTTCGTTTATTAATGCTTTTTATTAAAACTTTGTATTAATGCTTCGTATTGCTTCTTCACAGAAGCGTCGTGATCAATTTAATATGTTATTATTAAATGGTTTTCTTGGCAGATTACTCTCGGTGGTTTGCCATTGCCTTCCAACAAGAAAGGGTCATAATGAAGTCGGATAAATTTTTAGCCCGGTTGGCGATCGAGTCCGGTCCTTAGCCCGTTGATGTCCATTTGCTTGTTTGTCATAGGTACCTACCTACTTATAGAAAAAAAATTGCAAATTTCGAAAATGTTAAAAAAAGACATAATATGTTGCCATTTAAAAAACAAATTTAATGTTAACTTCCGGTTAAATTTTAAGTATAAAAAAATATACCTTGGCAGTTTCCAATAGAAAATTTGGAGTTGATTAAAAAAAATATTTAAACTTTTTTTGTATCTAGTAAGATTTAAGAATTATTCACTGTTACCACTATCGGTATAGTACTTGCAAGTGCAAAACAGAATATCAAAATTTTAAATTATTTATGATTCAATTTAATAAAAGTAAGTTAAAAATAAGTTGATATAATACTTAATAATACTAAAAGTTTGATATATTTACAATCTATCTACCTTGGGTAATACCTCTTGCAGTGACAGAATCCATACACGTTTGTAAATGTCTACAGGTGCAACGAGAGATGAGTAGAATATGAGTGGATGTTAGATGAAGTATAAGATAAATCAAAGATTAACTAATAGTAAAATTTAATGCAAAAGAGAACCTATTCAATGTTGCTTTCTTATGCATTCTAGCACGATTCAATACTGATTTCCTATCAGTCAAAAAGTTACAAAAACTGCATTTTGTCTCACCAATAATCTGTGAAATTTACAAAACGAAAATTTTAATTTTATGTAAAATTATTTGAAAGCCTCATTCCTGTAAACCTTTTGAATGGCAAATCAACTTAAATTAAAGTCAAAAAAATTAATCAATTTAATGTTTTGTTAATTTATCGTCAGAAAGTACAAAATTAAGTTTTAAAAAAATTACAAGTTTTACAGATTGGTTCTTAGGGCCAGTTAGACAAAATATAGGTGTTTCAATTTTTTGTTTGATAGGAAATAATTATTGAATCGTCCAATTCATGATGGATAAATTTTCCGGTGATGTATAGTTTGAGAAGAATTGTCCGGATACAATTAAACGGTAATAACATCACAAAGTATAGTAGTATCCTTTAAAGAACAACATAGTTTTATTTTTAAGAGAAACTATTTGAGAACTTTAATTTTTAATTCTTGAATTTCTATACTCAAACAATGTCATGTGACAGAACTTAAATATTGAGGTGGCCAGTTGATAGGATTTTAACAAATATTAAGCATATAAATAATTATGTAACAACTAGCTGACCCAGCAAACGTTGTTTTGTCATATAAATTATTTCTAAGGATTATTTTGGTAGAAAAAAATAACTAACTTATTATAAGTGTGTGAGGATGTGGTATACGAGTGGAAGAGGCATGGAGCGCTATGAACAATGACGGATTATAAAATAACAACACATCAAAAATTCATATTTTTAATTTATTGTGTAACGAAAAGTTACAACATTTTCGTTTGCGATTCCGTACGCCGATGGGCAGTTTTTTTTAGTCTCATGCGCAACGCTAATGTGAGATTTTGACAGACATGATTTGATTTCAGCTGTTAATGGAAATTGAGATTAATAACATGAGATTTTACTCTGCGCCATTTCGCCAATTTTGGGTTGCATTTTTGGATGCAGCGATATTTTCTTAAGACGATATTTTGTTTTTATGAGTGCTCATTTTATTGAATCGCACTGCGGATTGTTATTTCAATGTAAGTTACTCACCTGTTTGAGTTTTTTTTTTTTTTCTAATTACCATTTCAATATTGTAGATTCGAGCTGCCTTGTTTCTAATTGTACAGCGGCTTTTTCTTTTATCCTACCTTCTGCTGTCTTGCAAGGATTAGTATTTTTGAGTTCTTCTTTGAAGGAAGAAATTATTTAACTGCAACCTTGAGTTGGTTTTTTTGAGAATATTATCAGGACGGCCATTTTATGCCTATCTGCGGTTTCTTTATCGGCCAACTGTATCACATCTGCCCCCATTTTAACCACAACTATACCAGGAGACGAGATTTTGCGGAAGTCTTGTTTTGCCGTCTGGGTTTCAACACCTTTGTCTGTAGCGATTGTGTTCCATTACTTCAACAAAGAAGAAATTGCAGCTATAATAAGTATTTTTTAAGAACACTTTAAGATCTTTAGGTGAGTTACATATATTTAACTTGTTGTAGTTGTTTTGATTTCAATTATTACACTACAGAATTTGGTGTTAAGTGCTATAGACACGGTGGTGTATTCAACCAGAAATTTTAGTTTACTCATTAATATTATCACCAGTGATTTTTTGTAGCTATTGTGTTAATTTATTAAAGCTATTTAATATTTATTGTATTTTGATACTTTGAGAAGCAAAAGATCAAACCCACAAACTCATCACCTTGCCTCCGAATTAATCGTTGAGCTAGTTATTTTACTAGCAGGGTCTCTGTACGTAAAATTTTATCAGTTTACTGGGTGTGCGGAGATTTCTTTCCCAAAGAAAAATTTTCTAATAATTGTTCAAATCTCGGTCGATAACTGATCAATTATCACTTGATCAGTGCCAGGCATCTACCAGTGTCGAAAATTATTAAATTACAAATATCGCTATTAAAAAATAGAGGTTGATGGTAGAAGAGTGAAAATTTAGGTTTGTATGTATTTTTTAATGCTACACCATAAAAAAATAAAAATAAAAAATGTTGTTCAAAAAATAAAAAAAAAAATTTAGTGGACCACCCTTATTACTTAGGGGTATAAAAAATTGATAACGACCTATTCTCAGACCTATCGAATATACATATAAAATTTCATCAAAATCGGTCAAGCCGTTTCGGAGGAGTATGGCAACTAACACTGTGACACAAGAATTTTATATATTTGATATCTCAGAAAAGATAAGAAATTTTCTTGCAAGGAAAACTTTTCGTTCAAAATTCTAAGAAGACATGTTTTTACACAACAAACTGAGTTTCTCATAAATTTTTCAAAATAAAGGAGTGGTAAAATACTTCTGTCTTTGTGCAGCAATAGAGATTAACTTTATATTCGAATTATATTCATATATATAGCTACAAATTGTTATCAAAACCACGAAATTATTTGGAACATTGTTGAAATTTCTCTTAATTTTGTGAGATATAGATTATAGAAACTTATAGATTATTAGTAATCGCCTTTAAAAGTTTAGGAGATGGCTTAATTTAAAAGATGGTTATTATAATCGACCATCTTTTAGAATCACTTTAAGTAATCACCAAAATACGGACATAAGTTCGTAAGTACTTCTTTAATGGAAACTACAATCAAAACAAACGCAATTATATTTTATAGTAACTACAGAATGCATCAACAATACTGGCTGTCTGCATAATTACGTTTAATTTTTACTTTCTTTTTTATTATAACATTACTATAACTTGGAAAGGACCTTCAGGCTAAACTAAGTCTAATATAAAATATAATTTTTTAAAGTTATCAAACAAATCAAAATTTGAATATCAAGTTATGGTTGAAGTAATCAACATTTAATAAATATGTAAATTAATAAAACCCAAACTTAATGTATCTCAAAGATTAAGCTTGGCTATACAAAGTATTTTCTTAAGAAAATTTTGTGACAAAAGAAATGAAGTGATGAAATTGAGTTTTAATTAAATCGCCGTTGTAGGCGTAATAGAACAAATAGCTTTAACTGAAACTTAGAAGTTGATAATAAGTCTTACACAACCCAGTTAATTTACAACACTGTCTGTTTATATTTCAAGCCCTGTGGCAAAGCTACATTGTAATGTCAACAGTTCAAAAGTATCATATTTCCTTCAAGTTTGGAAAACAGCTAAGTGGGAAAATTTAATATTGTTCCGGCCACGAAATATTAATAGCTTTTTAAGTAACACAAAATGGAAGAAACTGCAAAATTTACACATTCACGTACCGCTTTGATCGAATGATATAAGAAATATTTTAATTTTAGTTTCGAATGCAGCATTTCCAATTCATGTTTTATGAAAAAGGTTCGTAGCTGCCGGTTTTGAGAAAATGTAATTATGTCAAATAATAAAAGCATCAAATATTAAACCAGTCGAAAAAAGCGAATAATATTTAAAAGGTACTGGGAACTTACGTAATCTTTGCAAGTTCAAGTGCTCCGCCTTTTTTATTAATACGAAGTAATATTTCTTCGAGTTATTCTGTTGAGCATTAACACAAATCACTGCGTCTGTAATACAATTTTTCACTCTTGAGAAGGAAAGAATTTTGGAAGATAAGTTACTTGCACAGCACTTTTCTTTCCTTCTGCCATGTTGGGACAAATTTTCAGCTCTGGATATTATGTCTTTAGTTTATTGCGTAAAATCGTGTTCTAACAAAAAAATGTCAAGCTTCCCAATTTTACAAAATTAGTAAAGTTTAAAATTGATTTAAACTTTATTTTAATTGACTATTTCAACTTTATTGTTGGAAGCAATTAAAACTAAAAAGTTTTATGTATTTTGATACCTACCTAAGTTAAGTAATTTTAAATTTTAGGTGAGAAAATTAATTTATAAGGCTTTTCAATTTAACGGAGAATTAATCAAAATTGTATATAATTTTTTATTAAATTTGTCAGCCATAAAATGTTTTATGAGTTTTCTGAAAAGTTTATTTATCTTTTTTGTAACGGTGTTTTCCGTTGACGTTATTTTTTACTTTATATGTTAGATTTTAGTAAAACTGATAAGAATATATGGTCAGACGTCTATGTATTTGACAGCTACATGGAACATCTAATATAATGCTGATCCTACATTACCGTGCCTACCTCGGCATCAGTCAAAATGTCGCTTAGTTGTTTTAAACAATACTGCCAATAATATGTCGTAATCCTTTTTTAGTTTACATCTTCAATCATTTTGTCAAAAAATATCTTAAACCGACTTATTTCTTTTCATACAAAAAATGTTAAATTTTCCAACATTTTTTTGTTCGAAATAAAATAATAAATAATTTATTTTATATTATAGTAGTTACCTACTTATAATAGCAGACATCACATTATTTACATTTAAATGTGGAATATACTTATTGCTAAACAATTTTTTTCAAGTTTCTCAAAAATTTTACTTTGCTTAATTTTTCTTCTTCATTTTTGTACTTTAAAAACCTTTATTTTATAATCCAATAATTAAAACGCATGTTTTATATAAGTAGATTTCTGGAATAGTACTCGTATAAGAAAAGTAAGTATGTCTGAAATGTAAATCAATTTTCTGGAAACCGGTGCGTGACTTACAATAAGGCACGAAATGGGAATTTAATGTAAATAAATGCATCTCATCTCCAAATAAAATTACACTTAACTACATTTTCCCAGGCGTGAGGGGTTTGAATTCGGAAATAATTTGCGGAAATCAGCAAAGTGTTTTAATCGCCTTATTTTATTAGGCATGTAATGAACACTAAGTTTTCCTTCTCCAACGAGGCTTGCTTTCGGTGCCACTTGGGGAAGGAGACGCTAAAGTGATCATTTTCGCGAATATCTCGTTAAACGTTAATTTTACGTTAAAAATTTTATTTGATAATATCAAGAGGTCCCTAAAAACCTCTATTTCAATTTTTATATCAAATACTCTGAAATTTTAACAACAAAGATAATAATAATAATCAGTGCATTTGTTATTAAAAATTAATAATTTAAACGTAGTACATTTAGTCTGTATTGTCATGTAACATAGCTCAAACAGGGGTGAGTGGTTTGCTTGAAAAAAGAAAGAGTTGATCGGAACCGGGATAAATAAAAAAGAAACTAATAAAGAATTTGCTGCTTGCTTTCAAAAACAAAAAAGAAGTTAATCAAAGTTAAAAAGGAAAGTGAAAATGTTACTCGACACAAAAATTACATCTTATTGTTAAAAAAAATTGGAGATGTGGCCATCACATGACTTTACCATACATTAATCTTATGGTACGATATTATGTTTTGCACACTACTTTAATACAGTTTACAAAAAAGTACGATTTACGATTTTGGCCGCTCTCTATGATTCGGCACCCATGTGCAGTTTGCACAGTATACCCATGGTCATTACATTACAAAAAATAAAAATTAAAAAAAAAATTACATCTCGTTAATGCGCGTCACTAATTTACTCCCAATCTCACGTTTCCATGAACCGATTTTAACCAAAATCTAATCAAATCTAAGTTTCAATATAAAAGTACTAAATATAAAATTTGATGCGAGCTGGTTGGGCAAAACAAGATTTTGCCCAGTAATAAAGTAATTGATTCATAGAGTGTGTTCAAATTTGAGTTTAATTTTTAGTACTAAATTTTTTTGTTTTACACTTGTAAGTATCGTTGCATGACATGTTATTTGATTTCCGTCACATTTTTTGATTGCGAATTCCACGCGGAAGTTTTGGATAGTTTTATGAGTTATAAGTAGGGATCAATGGGAATTAATTTCGAATGATTAATATTTTTGAAATAATCGATCAATAGAAAAATCGATTGTTTTTGATTAATCGATTGTTCGACATTTCGATTGTTTTTCATTAAATAATTCATCGATTATGTACACGGAACGTAAATGGCAGGGGCCCAAATACGCATGTTGCTTGGAGCAAATATAAGTAAGATGGTGGGTGAGTAATAACGCATGTTATTTGTTTTCCGTTCAAGCATTCTTACTGGAATAGTGGGTTTTAATAAGGTTGGAATTTAATTTCGATTAATAGATTATTTAATCGGTGATCGATTAATATTTTTGAAATAGTTGAGTAATTGATTGTTTTTGATTTTTTATTATCTTGCCATTCGCCCAGCCAGTCCTAGAAGCACATTGGCTTATCTTTCTAAGTATTGCACCATTTAACAAAATTATATGAAGTTTGAATCTTGTTATATTTTAAGTTATACAATGCAGTTCATATAAATTTGGATGAGGCTAAAACACACAATTAATCAAATTATTACTATGATTCTTGGAGGTTATATCAACTGTTACGTAACTGTCTACTGTCCAATTTTTCTAAAATTAATTTGAATTCACCACGGTTGTGAAGATTCGGTTTATTATTGCAAACTTTGATAAAATCGGTGAATTAAGAATTTTACGATTAGTTTTTGTCTCGATGCGATTAACATTTTAGAGTGATTATTAAGTACAATGCAACTGAATAGTGGCTTTTCTGATATTTTTTGTAAATTTTGATTTTTGTGCTAGACAATTATGCAAGGTTAGAAATAAATTTTTAGAACTTTAAATATGCTTTGCAATTTTAGTTCACCTACATTTTGTTAGTTTGCGTACCAAATTGATTAAGAAGAATATTCTCCATCGAGAAGAATATTTTTCCTCTTTTATTTGTTAAATTTTTCATACCATGTGGTGGAGGATAATGTCATCAATAATCTTCAATAGTATGTTGATTTAAATTTTAGAAGTTTATAATATCGTTGACCTTTAAGATTTTCTCCATACATGTAACTAAAATGCCATTATCAATTAGAGCACACCACAAGCTAAAACTGAAACATTATAGTTTCAATATAGGGCCAATAGTATTTGTTGTGTTTGTTAACAATAGCATAGCTAATGTAGGTTATTCGCTGTGTGCATTCCTTCTGCTGCCCTCTGGTGGCTTAAATAGACGAAAATAATTGGGACTCTTGACATATAAAAAGCTGGCAAATTTTAAGCTTTCAGGTAGGAAGTTGCGGGTCATAATCCTTCTAAGTCCATGGTAATCACATAAAGCAAGTCCCAATTCAGTTCTATTACCGGCTACTCCAAACGCTTTGATCGATTTTCGTATCCCCTCTACACCTACGCACACAGCGAATATCTATCAAAATCACACGCTTAGAGAAATTTTGATTTTCTTCAAGTTTTATACAATATAAAGTACAAAATTCCAACCGTATCAGTATTTCTCTGGTCGTATATAATGTTTTTCTGGTATTACAAAAGACCTGAATTTTTGCTTTTTAATATACTACATAATGCTTTACATCTTAAACTTACAGATTCAGCTTCAATTTAACGGCTTAAAATGGAAAAATTTGCAATGATCTTAAAAGTTCCATGATTAAAAGATTTTCTTTCAATTTATTTATAATACTGTTCTCTGGTTGCCTTCTTTGGGAATAACTATTGAAATATGTTGCACCTGCAAAAATAACTTTATTATAACTTTGAATGAAGCGCTTCAACATTTCATATTTTTTGCATAAGCCATTTTACACTTACGTGAAATAACATGTAACTAAAATATTATTATAATTATCTGAATTTTTTCATCTATTATATAAATTAATTATAAATTACAGCAACCAAATAAACATTTTCTTGCTGAAAAATAATTAATAAAAATGTTTTAGGTGTCAATATTGATTTGGCAGTGTTTTGTCTCGACTAAGTTATGTATTAAAAACAATGGGCTTCAGTTGGAATACTTACATAATTTTTGTTAATGTTTAAAATTGTTATTTAGTAAAAATTTTATAATAAATTATATTTAATTTTTTTGTTTTCTTTACTTTTGTTACATTATGTAATAAAATAGGATGAAACTGAAATGATGGACCCCACATATTATATCTTGAAAAGAGGATAAAAAATATTATTTACAAATGTTCTATTCAACTATGGTTTCTATTTAAAAAAAAAGACAACTTTACATTTTACCCCATTTTATTTCCAGTAAAAAAGTGTCTGAAGAAAGTGTTGACACTTTTTCGGTAACTTCAAAAACAACCGAGATATCAACATTTATCGAGAAGCTCAATAATCAAACTTTTGGCTATAAATCGTAAACAAAAGAAGAAACGCCACGTAGTGTCCTTAATAGTAACTAAATAAACTAGTATTCGGCGGGTACTTATCGTTAAATATAAAAAATTAGAGGTTATATAATTAACGAATAAGAATCAAATTGATTTAAAAACACGATTTTCAATGTAAATAACGTAAAATGCAATGTAACAACTTATCAGATGTACTACCTATGTCGTCCATGTTGTTGAATTACAGCGCCATCTGTAAGTAATGTAAAACGCCAATAGGCGTGATACGAGGAAGACAAAAAGAACTCTCTGAACAACATATGGGTCATTCCACCAAATAAAATTTTTTTTGAAGTGTGACCCCCGCGGATTTTTTTCAAATTTTGTGGAGTTATTCTCTATAAAAATAATGACTCAATGAAAAATTTAGCTTTTAATATTAAGTACTTTTGTAGTAATGATTTTTTGAATTTTGACAATTTTCAAATTATTAACTTCTTCGTTAATTTTTTTGAAGTAGAAAGATTATTTATAAAAATACGAGAAGTACAGTTTCTTTTGTAAAAAATCCTCAGCTTTTCAATAAAGATATTAATTTTTTATTATAAGTAGCAAAAGACCTCCAAAATTTTAATTAAAGTAAAAAAATTAATTTTTTTGACAGTGCGGCAAGTTTTTTTTCAAATTTGATATTTTTTTATGAAAGCTGAGATTTGTTTACACAAAATATCTAATTTTCACGATGTGCATATTTTTTGTTTAAATACAAATAAATAAAACGTACGATTTTTACGAATAAAAAACTTTTATTTTTGAATATTACTCATATTGTTTAAGATTTATTATGCTATTTACTTTTTGTTCATAAAAAATTGTTTAATCATACTTTTTCGTATTTAATTTCAGATAAAATTTTGAAAAAAATTATGCAGTAAATAAAACTTAACGAAATTTATGGCGTTCTTAACAATAAACTATCACAATTTGGAATATTACTTGAATATATTTAAGGTGGATTGTATGATCTTGAGTGATTTTCCAGTAAGTAGATTTAAGTAATATTCCAAATCGCGATAGAAATTTATCGTTATTTGGTGGAATGACCCATATATAAAAATATTAAGAACAATCACAGTCAAAATTTGTAACGTTACTTTTGTTAGATACGAGTGGCCTATCATGTTATGATCATAAATTACACTACCCTTACTATTTCTAATTCCTTTTTTTTTTCGAGAATAATGAAACATTTTTTATATTTTTAGTTCATTTGAATCATTCGTATTCATTGCCAGTACTGAATACTAACCATAGAGTCTGCGACTAACCTACATTGTATTCTAAATGTAGTAGTAGCGAAAAAACAATTGCCTATATAAGACTGTAGCAATCACAACTGTTTTTCTCCCTTAAATTTAAACGCAACCAAGTAAGAATTTTTACAAAAATATGCTTAAAACATTTTTTAAAGTAATTTTATTCTGAATAATGTAAGATAACAGAAAAAAGGCAGTATCATCGGCCACGTTCAGTAGCTCTGTTTTGTGATTGACGTGTTGTTCGGCCTTTGGCCTCACTTATACAGGAAGATTGTGACCAAACGTAACTTTTTATATTGCCAATGCCTTAAATAATATACTAACCAAAGAAGCCTTTTAATTTATCCATGATAAACCAATTCCAATTTTTTGAAAAGTGAATTGATAAATCACTGAAAACTTTATTTAACAAAATAAGGAGCTATTCAATTAAAGGTTCAAAGAAATACGATTGTTACCAATTTGATATACAGTCGAGTCGCAAAATAGTGAATTAAATATGGCAAAAACCTTTCACTTTTTCGGGGTTGTTCACTATTTCGGTACTTACAAAATTTACAATAAAGCCACGTTTTGAAAATTAAAGCTTTATTTTAAAGAAAAAATGATACAAAATATAATTATTAATTAGGACAAATGATGCTATTTTTGATTGTATTTGTTTTTTATTTAATTTAATAGTTAATACTTTTTCCCTTAAATTGATACACCAACATAATATAAAAATTCCATTCTATGCTAACGTTACGTGTGAAATGAAGTGTAAATATAATACGTAATGTAAATTTTCCCCCAATGTTGGGGGAAGTCCCTATAAATGAAGTCATTCAAACTGCACAATTTATAGTACGCAGTTCGCTGTATCGAGGTTACCGCTGTTCGTTACATAGGAGTCCCATATACACTCAATGTTAAAATTTTTGTGTTTACTATTTCCGGTAGTTCACTAGATACGGTATTCACTATTTCGCGACTCGACTGTATTATGTGATCAAATTATTATATATGTTATTATGATATTAGGTATTATTATGCATTGACATTTATAATAATGCAGAGGTATACGGCAGACCAACCCATTTTAATTGTCAAAACGCAATTTTCGCAATGCGAAATAATTTCGGAAGGTATATTGTAACGAATAAAATATAAATGTTATGTTTAAATTAGAGGTACCTTCACCATGTCGTATTTATTTAATTTAATTTACCTTTATTGGTATTTGGGGGTTATATTATATTATGCGAGAGGTACCTTAATTATTTGTTAATATTTGGGGGTTTGGTTTCGACTCAATTATAGACCTGTACTTCTTTATAAAAATATAATAACGAACTATTTACATAAGTAGATATTTCTTAATATTAAACACTCTTAAATTATAACATTTGATCTAAAATAATTTGGGAATAAATCTCACCCTGAAAATAGCAGGACAACACCTAATTTCTTCATTTTGGTTGATCACCGAGGCACCGCCAGAATGGAACTACTTCTTCATGTTGAGGTCGGTTCTTGGTTGGAGAGATCACTGATGCACATTCAATACCGAACTGATTCTGCTAGTTTCAGAGGGTTTTTTATATTGTTTTTTCCCTTAGTTAGCTTATTATTTATTATTTTTTAATGGTTATTACTTCCCTTTAATATTTACTCTGCAACATTGTATGCTTTTATTACTTTGAGTCAGTATTCTTATGAGTCATATTGTTACATATTTTTATTATGAATCCTATTTGAATATATTTAATTTTATAAATTTTCTAATTGTGACAATATACATAACCGAAATTGTCTCTCGGTCAAGAAATTAATCGAAAAATTCGATCGAACCGGGTCAGTGTCAACCGGGGGATGTGCAAAGAACAGCGCGTCCGTCTTTTTACCGTATAATGTAATTAATTTAAAACTTTGTAGATTTCAATAAATTATTTCCGCATAGGGACTTTTTTGCGCTTTGACGCCCGGCTTATAATATATTATTTAAATAAATGTGTTTTAAAATAAAGAATTAAATTTTTGTACACAGTGGAATTAAAAGTTCAAGAATAAAGAACAATAAATTTTTAAAAATGCAAATTATAAATTATTCATTACTTTCATACAAATTTTGTAAACAAAATGTTAAGATTCACAAGAACATAAGTAGATTATAATATTTAATTATTTAGGATAAGAAGGTATGCTATAAGGTATAAGTATTATGTATTTACTATAATTTGAAGGTGTATCGTAGGTTTATATTATAGTTTTTACTTGCTGAAGCTGAACTTTAATAAGGTCACTTGTAACGAAATAAAAATAATATTTTAGTTGAAACAAATTATTTGTAAATTTTGTATTTATCTTGATCTCGTAGATGCCATTTACAATACCGACACGTACTTTTGGCTAAAAACTGAAAACTGGTCGTTGATAAACGGATTTGTCACTTGGGGATTATTTTTTTTTCTAAAAAAAGTTGAAATTGAAGGGACACTGATTTAATATAGAAAAAAGTTGAACGAAACTGTAGACAATATTGATATACGTAAAGTTTACGATTCAATTCATAACACGAAATGGTTGTTTCAAGTTTGAAAATAGTTTAAAAAGCATTTTTTTAACTACGGAATAAACAAATCTTTTTGTATTTTACAAAATATACAACATATTTTATAAGCTCAAAGCTTAGCATATGCTTTGTAGTACATTTTTTCTACTGTTTGAATTTTAATTTCCACCATACAAATTAGCATTTTTGTTGTAAAAATACATTTTCGTGATCCTCGTCTTCTAAAAAATGTAAAGCTTTATTGCGACAAAAATATAAATACAGAATTCGGTAAGTATACGTGAAAATGTTTTTCTTCAGTTGAAAAACTCCAATGTATTTGTTTACCTTTTCAATTTTTTATAAATTGAATACTAGCAAGACATTTTACATAAACTGAAAACGTGTTGGCTGCGTTAATGGAAAATTTATAAAATATTGAATGTGTACATATAAAGTTAACGGAAAACGATAATAAATATTTTGATGGCTGACTTTCCATATAATATCTTCCAAAAAGAAAATTAAGTATAATTTTAAAATGCGCTGCTTCAACATGGTTGCTGGGTAAAAAGAAAAACAATTACAAAAACTTTTAATTAAAGAAATTAATTTTATTTTCATCCTCCGTCAGTGATAGCGTATTTTTGGTTTGCAAATAAATACCTCAGAAAAAAGATCATTCATTTGCACTGATTTACTGTACCTACGTAATTTAAATTATACGGCGGATAACAACACAGCAAACTGGGATACACAATAACTGTCAAATGCAAGTAAATTTTTAGAGCATTTGATTTGCATTCCCTAACAAAAGAAAACGATTGAAAGGGTTTTTTCTTTGTTTGCTAAAAATAATCGCCACAAACAGGTATTATATTTTGATCTCATCGTCGAATATATGGCTACAATCAGTGGGATTTATTGTGCGAAGACGCTATTGGTGAGAAACCAATCTTCCTTTTCAAAGAGTCGTTATTTATATCTTTTGAATTAAAGAATGCAGAGTCTTTCAGAGATATTTCAATTTTGAGAAGTTTTATAAAGATGCAACCCTTACCTAAAATTTTATTTTATTTTTAAACGTGTTTTTAATAGATGTAAGAAGTGGGAACTGCTGTAAGATTTATTTATGTTTCAGTTATGTACATACACACTTCCTTCATCATTGCAGCATTAAAAGATGTCAAGCAAAATTAAATAAAACGCTATTGAATAATTTTTGCTACTTACAACCAGGGTTATTTCAAATTTATTTCAAAATGTAAAAAATTTAAAAACATGCGTTTGTGATAAATTGATTTTCTATAAAAATATAATTATATACAACAAAACCATCACGCCCTTTTTGTGTATTTTCTTTTTACTTTAAAAGTGAAAGTGTAGAAAAGAAACTACAAAATATCGCTTTCGTTGTAAAAAAAAGTACTTTGTATTTTCTTAAATCTGATAATTTTATAAAATTATGTTTCAATAAATATATTTCATTTGTAAGTATAGTATAAAGTTTCGATAATCCGGATTAATTAAAACCAAGGTGATCCAAAACATTCGAGTTGTTAAACCGTTTTTTTTTTCTTGATATTTTATTAATAGCCCAGTCAAAATAGACATAAAAGTAGGGGTACCCTTGCATAAATTCCCAAGAAGCTGAAAATTTACATGAACGTTAGGGATATTATTATAATGAAAGTGTGAAAAGTCCCCATCGATCCCATGTGTGCAAAAAATTTTAGGCAAGTTCAAACTTTGCAAAAATAGGTTTTTTTTGAATTTTTTAGGAAAACGGTTAGTTTTATGAAAAAAATGGTTTAGAAAAATATTATAAAACATTTAATCATCTACAAAAATTGTCCTTACATTTTTCTTTCTAAAACACACCATTTCTGAGAAAAAGCAATTCTAAAATTTGAAAAAAAGCTGAATAAGAACATCTGACATATTATTAAACTTTAGTAAAATAGACTATGGAGTAGACCTACCAAAAAAAAAAAACATTAAAAAAAGCACTAAGTACACTACCATGAGGTAGTGGCGTGGAAACGTGTGCATATTAAGGAGAATACAACTTCAGTAAATTTTAGAATTGGTTTTTCTCAGAAATGGTTTATTTTAGAAAAAAAATGTCAAGACAATTTTTGTAGATAATTAAATGATCTATAATTTTTGTCTAAACCATTTTTTTCATAAAACTAACCGTTTTGTTAAAAAATTCAAAAAACCCATATTTGCGAACTTTGACCTCGCATAAAATTTTTTGCACACGTGGGATCGATGGGGACTTTTTACAATTTCATTATAATGGTATTCCTAACGTTCATGCAAATTTTCAGTTTCTTGGGAATTTATACAAGGGTCTATATCTATTTTGACTGGGCTATAAGTATTTAAATCGAGTGATAAAGGTAAAGTTGAGGCTTTTGTTTTTCATTGTAATCGTTGAAGATTACATTTTGATAGTTGCTTGCCTCACCTCTATAGGCCACGTTTTAACTATAATTTAACGTCATTTTTTGTGATTATTATTTTGCACAGATTATTATAATTATTGTACCTACTCATTTGAATTGTTGCACGACTCACTCTAACTATCACACGCTATTTATTTCAGTACATTTTATTGTTTATTTAATCAGTATTTTATTGAAAAACGGCCCTCCACAATTTCCTTTCACAACTCACCACCCAGCTTCTTCGATATATCATCAGTTTATATGAACATCGTGGCAAAACATACTAGAATTTTAACCACTCCAGATTGTGATGTTCAATTAATATTTTTTTGAATAACCTTTTCATTAGGAGTTGTAAAACTTTTTTTGACTAGTCTTCGTACTTTTGAAGGCACGTTAAACCGGTCGGTGGTTCTGAGTTAGTGAATTGACATGATTGATCAACATAAAAACCTGGATACAGACGCACGGGAAAAGCAAGCCTAGCAAGCTACCCGTTAGATGTAAAAACGCTATTATGCTCAAAGAATTAACAGTTCCAAGAAAACAAACAAGAGAAATGCTCGGAGTAATTCTAGTCAAAAAGTAGAAGAAGAAAGAAGAAGACTCTCTAATTGTTGTAATTCCAATTATTTGTTGTTGCAATTCCAATTCTTAGTTGTTGTAATTTTTAATTTCAACGTTGGCAGGATTTTGATTATTTTATGAAAAACGTTACTGTCATCTCTGCCGTAACCACACAGCTATATCAACTATACCAATTCAATACTTTCGCACAAGTAAATGCGCGAGTTCAACTCGTGCTTACCGACAACAATGGTAAAGATAACAAGTGAAACTACTTATTTTTTTAGTATTATAGCAATGGTTTTACTAGAGACTGTTAAAAAACTACGCAAACATCTTGAATACTGGGAGGGCCTTCATCAGGAACTGAGTCAATCGCGGATGTTCATAAAAGGCTTTTCCAGTAAACAAAAAAAAAACGGTAATTTTTCAGCTGAACAGAGCACAGATAAAAATGTTAGTAAGACTGTTTACCGGACACTGCTGTCTTAACATGCACTTCAATTTAATGAGGTTCGAAGAAGATTCTGCATGTGGGATATGTGGGGAGGAAGATGAAACTCCTTACCATATACTACGTGCGGTAACCGCACAGAACAGAACATGAAAAAACAGAACATGAAAGAACACAACACGAAAAAACAGAACATGAAAAAACAGAACAACCAAAAACAGAACGGTGAAAAATCAGAACTTTGAAAAAACAGAACAATGAAATAAAAGAACATTGACAATTAAAAAAATTGACAAAAGAGAACTCTGAAGAAACAGAACACTGAAATAAAAAAACGTTGACAAAAGAGAACATTGACAAAAGAGAATTCTGAAAAATAAGAACATAAATTTTTTTATTATATTATTATTATTTATTTATTATGTATTATTTATTATTTTCAATATATCAAAAGTAAGAAATAAGGCGCTTGCGCCACAATTCAGCCATTTACCGCCAAAGCTCGGGTAGGTCGCAGTTGCCCCCTCCCCCCGCCCGGTAAGAACTAATCGGGACGTGCGGCTCCTAGTACCCCTTAAGTCCACCGTAGTGGCTGAAGAGAGAACGGTGAGCACTTCTCTACGATTGTTGGGAATAGGCAGGCAACCATACCCAACGAACCCACGACAGCGATTGGCACGAAAGGAGAGAGTGACACGAAAAGGAGCAACTTTTGCTACCCTCGAATTTCAAAATTAACGCTACCAATTTAAGAAAGGTGGTATTGGTATTCCATTAAAGCCAGTAAGATTGGATTAGATTAGACGAATTATGAAAATTTAATTAAATTAAATTAAAAAAGTAATCTGCCAAGCCAATTGGAAGGAGACCCCCTGGTAGACCACGACAGAGATTGAAAGACAATATAGAGCGAGACTTGACCCAGATTGACAAAAGAGATAACTGGGAAGAATCAGCGTTGAACCGCAGCAATTAGAAAGGTATTATTGAGGAGGCTAAAGCTCTAAAAGAGCTATTCGGCCATCGGAAGTAAGTAAGTAGTAGTAATCTGCCAAAATGTAGCATTTCAAATGCTCGCCAATCTCCGATAGGAGACGGCACCTTAAGAAGAAGAATGAAAATTTAATAAATAGAAAACTATCAAAATAAAAAAAATTTCTTTGAACGAGCCTAATTTGACAATGGAATATTCACTCACGCAGAAAGGAAATAGAGTTCTTTTGCATCGAGTATGAATATACCTACCAAGTACAGAGAGAACGAAAGTTGAGTAATCACGTGGAGATACAGAGTTTACTTTTCAACTAAATGTAAGGCTTTCTTAAGGTCTTATAGTGCTTTTTTTTTATTAATAAATTTTTTATAAATTTTTGTTCTCATTTTTCAGAGTTCTCTTCTGTCAATGTTCTCTTTTGTCAACGTTCTTTTATTTCAGTGTTCTGTTTTTTCAGAGTTCTCTTTTGTCAATTTTCTTATTTGTCAATGTTCTTTTATTTCATTGTTCTGTTTTTTCAAAGTTCTGATTTTTCACCGTTCTGTTTTTGGTTGTTCTGTTTTTTCATATTCTGTTATTTCATGGAACCACTACGTGCATGTACTGTACATGTACATGTAGCCTCAAGGAGGTTTAAACAACTTGGTTTTTTCTATCCGACTGTCGGAGAGATAAATCAAGTTCTCATCAGACACGTCCTCAACTTTATAGAGGATACAAGACTCTTGGAGTAAAACTTAGAATGCGGGGTAAAATAAACCAAGAGCTTCAGTTCAAGTGGATCGTAAGAATCACAACCCGTTCAGCAATAATAATAATAATAATGGTTTTACTATATTATATTATTTTTCATTATTATGATTATTTCGAATTTCTTAATTGCTAAATTGCTATACACAACATTATTTAGGACTTGATCGGATAATAATAATACAAAATGTCGAATTATAGTAGATAGGATAACAGGGACTCGACGGTATAACGATTATTAGAAACATAATGTTAAAAAATATTTTTTCAAGTATTACTTCTCAACGGTAATTGCATTCGATAAATTGATAGCATTATAGTGGATTTAGTGTTCTCTAATATTTCTTTTTATTTTGCTTTTTTAATATTTGAACTAAAAGCATCTTTCTCGAATGAGAGAACCTGCTTATAATTATTTTTTAAATTACGTTGTTGGTTTGTCAACCAATCTAATATTAATTCACTATTATAGTATGTATTATGTAGTTTTGACTTATATATAACTGGCTTGATACTCGGTCTCACCCGGGGCAGTTTTGTTGTAAACGTTTAATTAAGAAACAAAAGCGGATGAAAAATTGGGTACGGAATATATAAAAAGAAATGAAACAGAATTGACTTGACAGAATCGCTGGATGCACTCAGAAAAACAAGGAAATACTATTTATAAACTGATAGCTGTTATCCGCGATTTCATCCGTTTGAGTTTACTCTAAGGTTTCGAAAGCCCTAACAGATGCTTGACACTTAGCAGCTAAAATCTGCCGGGATTGAGTTTGATCTAAAGTTTTGGCAGTCCTAAGAGACGCTTACGCTTAGCAGCTAAAGCCAAACAGACTTGTGTCTGTTCTATGGTTTCAGCAGCCCTAAAAGATGCATGACGATAAGCATCTAAAATCTGCCGCGGGCTTGAGTTTGCTCTAAAGTCTCGACAGCATTAATAGACGCTTGACGCTCAGCAGCTAAAATCTACCGGGCTAAGCAGATAGGCTTAAGCTGAGCTCTAAATCTCAGCCCTAAGAGAAGCTTGATGGTCAGCAGTTAAAGTCAAACAAAAATGTATCTGTTCTATGGTCAGTTAAAATCTGCCAAGCTTGAGTTTGCTCTGAGATCTCGGCAGAGTCTTTACAGACGCTCAGCAGCTAAAACCAAACGGGCCTGAGATTGCTCTTCAGATTCTTGGGTTCTAGCAACTTTTGCGGCTCGAGCTCTGCTAGAAAAAATCTATATCAGATTTACGCTTGCAGAGACATGTCAAAAACCCATAAACATCAAAATTTAGTTTTTCTATATCGGCTAATATTTGTTCACGATTCACGCTTATGTATTTGTTGAAATACGGCAATATTGTTTTAAAGAGATAAACCGCTTCATTTTTAGTGTTATACTTAAATAAACAAATTTTATCGTAATCTGTTCAGCGTTTAGACCTAAAAAGGTAACAAATAGACAGACAAACAAACAAACAAATAAATAGACAGAGTTACTTCCGCGTTTATAATATTAGTCAGGATTCAGTCCACTTTCGGATAAAATGTACATAAGCGCTCCATCTGAAAAGATACATTTGATACAATGGTTTTCTCTACGTTAAGAATAGCGCGTATGTACGCTCTATTCTGAAAGAAGACTCAAACTAATGAGAAAAGAATAAATGTAGAGTACTCGCACTTAAAATTAACAGGTTTTAGCTAATGTGCAGAAACAAAAATTGCTTTGGTCCGTTTACACGACAGCAATGACACATTCTTTCTCCACTTGTACTGCACAAGAAGAGTCCAAGCTCTGTCAACCTAGAGTGCTAGAGCTCTACAAGGCCATAGGAAAGCTTCCGGAGCTTTTAGCAACTACAATTCACTCTGATTAGTCGAAAAAGAGAAAGAGAATTTTAATTTTGTGGTGTCCTTTTTTAGATCGGGGTAATTAAGTTTTTCAATTTTCTCTTTCAAATTTTTGTTGCAAAATATATCCGAAGCACAAAAGCTATATTCGTCTAGGGCGACGGCAGAAACGGGCTACCCGAAATGGTTAACTACGGTTCTGTAAATGAAACTGAAATGTGACATATCTAATTAGTACGTATATGTCGTTATGATACTAGATAATTAAACTGGAGTGTAGATTTTATGATAATAGTTCGTTACAAACCTACATGAAGATATAATATAATTAAAGAAAAAGGTTATTTCAACTTAAATGAACCTTATGAACATTTATGGAATAACGAAAAAGCAGTCGATTAAATGAATTGGAAGTATTAAATTGGAGTTCAACATTAACCAGGATCGTTTATACGTTAGATACGAATAATAGATTGCGGCAGAAACAGAGGGTGTCCTATTACGGATTTATCTAAACGTTGAGATCTAAGAACTAGAAATACATGTAATTAAAATTATTAGTTAATATAGGGACCCACCTATCATTACTTATACATTAATTATTTATGAGAGCTTGAAAATTATTAGTTGGTTTATAAAATTACTTAATGAGTCACTACAATTTTTGAGTTTGTTGAGTTTTAAGTCAAAAAATGTTGCCATATTTTTAAATAAAAACCTACACAAACAAACAAGAAATTGTAACAACCTCTTTCAAGGACTTCTACCAAGAAAATGTGTAATATATTTTTCAAATTAATTAAAATGTGGTATACCTGCTTGTTTAGGTACTATTTTTCACGTAAATAAATCAAAAGGAGTAAATTCGTTTAATTAATGCTGTTCTCAATTTTTTCGAGTGTAAAATTCCTATCAATAAATTCTACGTCACTTGAAAACAAAATAATGGTTGGTTACTTGCCAAACCATTTACTTGTTAATGGATATTTTTAATCATTTTATAAATTTAATTTACTGCATGGGCAGATAACAAGAGTGGGTGCTTTTTCAAAAATTAGAAAAACATGAACACGTTAATATTTAATAATAATAAATATATAAGACACTAACTTTACAGGAGTAACACGAGTAAACTCATCGCGTGTAAAGATCCAATTCCAATTTTTTGTATTATCTCTATTATTTATTTAATGCAATAACAACAAGTACAACAGACACTAAGCCCACTTGCACTATTATTTTAGAAAAACACGTAATTGCAATTACACACGACGTAAATCAAACCCGTAGTCCGCCCAGGCTCCCATCGGCTATCGGCCTCATAGACAAAAACTAAATGATTGTTAAAATGACATGACCACAAAACTAAACAAAATCCAAGTAGTATTTATAAGTTGAGATGCGAAACAAAACCTCAACTGACAACCATAAGATAAACCAAGTCGTGAAAATTTTAAATAAACCCAATGTAAAAAATATATAATTTTATATCATATCATTTATCATAATATGCACACGCCGCAGGCGTTGGCGCATCATACGGAATGAAAACATAATATTTTATAACAGTACGAAATAAAATAAAAAAAAACTGAGAAAACAACAAAAATTTATTAAAATTATTTCACAAAAATACTCAAACAAGCAACACTAGCTTTACTCAAGAAGCTCATTTAAGTGCACTCGGTTGTTTTTGCGACATTTTTTTTAGAAGTTATGATATCATTGATATTTTGGCCACTAACTTTTTTCTGCTATTTGGTGATCAAGAACTAAATTTATTAACATAAAATAAAATTAAGTTTTGAGTTTTGTAAATTTTGTACCATACTTTATATTTTGTAATGAGCATGAGCAGCTCAAAAGATTTTTGGACTAATGTATGATAAGAAATTTATTTACTGACTATCCCTTTTCTAAAAATTTTACTTTATGTTTTAAGAGCAATTTATTTATATTATGTAGTATAATTTTAAACTGGAATATTTATTGATTGCTGATACGTATTTCCTATTTTTAATAATTTGTATAAAATACTGTTAGTTATTCCTGTTGAAAATCCGGCGCCGGCGCCTCTTAAAAAAACACTCTTTAAAAACGTGGCAGAAGATAATAATTGTCAAATGTTTTGTATTAGTAATAATCTAATAACAATCAACTACCGACTTATAACTTGTAGATGTAATTTTATTGTGCTCTATTAAATCTGTTGTGACCTAATGCAGATTAAAGACCGCCGAGATGCTAATATTGCATAATAAGTTAATCAAATTACATAAATATTATTTCAACTTTTATAATAAATTGAATAATTTATATGTAAGTCAATATTTAAATTCTACATTTTACCGTGATATAATTTATAATTTGTAAATCAATGTATTTTAGTGATGTTTTAATAACAAGTTTTTAAAAATGTAGAAATTAATAAATTTTAAAAATAATTTAATTTGAAATAAATAGGACGGAAATTGAGTTTTCTCATAAAATTGTTAGTGTTATTAACTATTATGCCAATGACTTACGTATAAATTTTTTTATAATTTATTAATATTATATTTATTATGGTGGTTTACCAATGAAATTGTATGATTTATTGTACTCAATGGAAATGAGATTAGGTATATCATTTTGGAATCTTTTAACGTTACATTATTTACAAGTTATAATCGGTGACAAAATTAAGTACACAATCAATATTTAAAAAAAGATATTCATAAAAAAAAGTACGTTTTTGAAGTTTTAACAGATTGAATTTGTAGATATTTTTTAAGAAATTTGTGTTTCAATGTTTTTGAAAATTGTTTATAGGAATTTATCTGTAGACTGTAACTTTTTGTGGAAAGCAGTGCTGATTCGATGTTTACATATGCCTACTGCACATAATGACAATTGAATGGGGGAGGGGAGTATTAAAAGATTGAAAAACTGAATAGATTTTGGATAAAATCTTTTTACTGAAACCTTTTTTATTTTAGTTTCTTTAATTTCTAATGACGCGCATGAATAGAATAACAATTCCCTTCGCCTCAAAAATATTATTTAATAAAAATTTACAAATTATTGTATTCGAAATACAAATGGATATAATGTCTCAACCCAATTTCTCATCCAAAAGTGCGACGACTGACAACTTGTTAAAGAGGAACGAATAGAAGGAATTCATACAAACACAAATTGTCAGAGAAACAGGGGAAAGAACATGTAGTTTTAATAAACCTGTTTAAAGTTAGATATTGTACTAAAGAGGATGATTTAATTACAAAAGCAGAAGTTACAGTGACATACCACATCATTAGACACCGCCACAGCTACAACATCATACAATACATTTTGCAGCAATAAATTATTTGCATAAACCTTAAAACTTAAAAAATCCTAAATCAGCACTAGTTTATTTACATTATTTTTTTAATTGATTACCGCCTAGAAACACTTATGGTAAGGCTCGTTCTATAAAAATCCTTGTGACGTTACCTATAATCTTTGAGCAACCAAATTTATGACATAGAGGTCTTGATATTTATTATATTATTATAATTACTGCCAATTATGACCTTTTAGAAATTAACGTTATTATCCGTCTATTGGTGTCAAAGCCCTGCTAAACTAGTCATTGAAAAGAATGTCCGGCCAATAACGTCAATGCATTTTGGACCAAATTGGCATTTAAAATTATATAATATGTGGTTTTTGCTTCATTGCCCGGTCAATGTCGTTATTGGTCAAAAGTGAATAGACTATGGTGATTCATAATTTAGTGGATAAGAAGCAAAACTAGATATGTCAAATTTTGCTTATTTTGCGATATTAATATTTATAACTCGACCATCAGAGTATTATAATGTTTAATAATTAATTATTACTACCTACAAATTTTTAAAAATAAAGTTCTATTTACATCTCTCACCGTAACATATCGTGATCTTCTGAATTTGACTTAAAAGAAATAATTAATGAGTTATCGCCTTTCTGAAATGAAATAGTTTTAACTAAAATTTATTTCGTAAAATTAGGCAACTTTAGCTAAATTGGTATTTTTGCATTCCTAAAAGCTGAGCTTTTTTGACAAGTCTGTGGACAGAAAAAGATATATCATGATCATTTTGAAATAAATTGAGACTTCCGTTGGGAGATAAAAGTTTTTGTGGATGTTTGGTTGCTTTGGAAATGCATTTAAAAAAATTTCAGTAATTGGAAAAAGATTTCTACATCGTTCATCAATAAATCAATAACTATATAAGATTCTGCATCACAACTGAATAAATAGAGGTGGTGATTCTTCTACATTTGTAATGTATTAAAAATATTTTTTTACTAAAAAAGTTTTCTACGAATGACCTTTTTTTAACTCTTATTCTAAAGTCCCACCAGGTTACTTCTACATTTTTCAAAAACTCACTATATGACGTAAGGAGTGACGTAACAAAATGGGTTTGCATGCGCAATGTCATATCTTGGATTTTTGGTATGTTTTAGATGTATACTCAATTTTGAAAAACTCACTTCAGAGACGTGCGGTTTCGGTCCAGGTACCTACAATTGCAAATCTGGAGCAGTCTGGTCTAGTCGCCGTGGAAGGACACGTAGAGAGTCCATTGCCCAAACCACGAGAAATTTTGTGTTAGATGTTTTAATATTCGTACATGATGATCTATCTAATAATAAAAAGTGGTCCATATCTTTATAAGAAAGTTGTGAGTCGTGAGTCAGTTTCCTGCAGTTTAAGTAAGTTTTGGAAAATTTAAAACATGATTGAGTTTTATAAAATATCACCAGCTATGTAAAGTCATAACTGAAATGTAATCTTTAAATACTATTAATTGTCCCTTCTCTAGTTCACTACATTTAATATATCAAGGAATAGTAAATTAATCGTTCAATCAATAACATTTAGTTTTATCAAAAGATTATAGAAATCAATTTAAAAATTTGGAGACGGTCATTTGCCTTGTAGGTAACACGATCAGCTGCAAATGCGTGGTACCGGGTTTAAATCCGGAGAAGAGTAAAACTTTCTAATGACTAGTCTCCGTGCTTCAGAAGGCACGTTAAGCCTGTGGTCCTCCTGGATTACTGAATTGCCATCATTAACATAAAAACTAGGATACAGGCACATCTGGAGGCGAGTCCAGCAAACTACCTTAAAGATGTAAAAATATTTATATTTAATAGAACCAACACTGCCAAAGAAATGACGCAAATGTTAGAAATAACAAGCCTTAAAGGCTTAAACTATAAGTTGAAAAAGAAAAAGAATTTAAAAATTAAACCAAAAATAAAAATTTAAAAAAATCCGTGTAAACTTTATTATGCAGATTAATATTTAAAAATCAAATCAAATCAAAAATATGTATCTATATTAAGTTGAAAATTGTATGTGGGGCATTCCACACCAAATCGACCACTTTTGAACCCGACCCCTTTTGATTTTCCTGAAATTTTTACATATTATACTATCTCACCAAAAACAGTTCTGTGAATTTTTTCAAAATTTTTTATTCAACCCAAAAATAGTTACGAATTTTTATTTATTAAAAATATTATAATTTTTATATAATTTTTAGAAAATCTGATATTGTTTTTCTTCAAACGATCGTAACTATGTCAAAAATTAACTAATCGGAAATTTTTTTTTTGTTTTTGTTTATCTTTAAACGTACTTTTCAGGAATAAATACAAAAAAATATTCAAACTTGGATTCTACAAAATTTTTCATTTTTTCGGAGAAAATCATTGATTTTTCAAATTTCGACACTTTTGATTTTTGATTTTTTTATTTAAAAAGAAAATCTGATTTATTCAGCGTATAACAACGCAAACTCCATAATGGGCCGACATTTCTTTCTATTACTTTTGTTTAATTAAAAAATATCATCATCATCATCATCCGCACGTTCAAGACCAGCGGTCCGTTACGTCACTCAAATTGATCCCGCCATAATAAAAAATATTATTTGCGTAAAAATAAAACAAAATATTTTTTAATTAAACAAAAAAAATAGAAAGAAATGTGGGCCCATTATGGGGTTTGCGTTGTTATACGAGAAATAAATAAGAGTTTTTTTTTGAAATAAAAAAATCAAAAATCAAAAGTGGACAAATTTGAAAAATCAATGATTTTCTCCGAAAAAATAAAAAATTTTGGAGAATCCATGTTTGAATATTATTTTTGTATTTTTTCCTGAAAAGTACGTTTAAATACGAACAAAAACAAAAAAAAGAACGTTTTGATTAGTCAATTTTTGAAATAGTTACGATTGTTTGAAGAAAAAAACATCGCAGTTCTTCTGAAATTTTAACTTTGTAAAAAATTTTGAAAAAAATTACACAACTGATTTTACGTATTATACTATCCCATCAAAAACAGTTTTGTAAATTTTTTCAAAATTGTTTACAAAGTTAAGAATTTTTAGAAAAACTGATTTTTTTTTTCTTCAAACGAACGTAACTTTTTCAAAAATTGACTAATCAAAACGTTCTTTTTTTTGTTTTTATTTGTCTTTAAACGTACTTTTCAGTTAAAAATACAAAAAAAATATTCAAATTTGGATTCTACAAAAATTTTTATTTTTTCGGAGAAAATCATTAATTTTTCAAATTTTTCCACTTTTAATTTTTGATTTTTTTATTTTAAAAGCAACTCTGATTTATTCCGCGTATAACAACGCAAACCCCATAATGGGCCAAAATTTTTTTCTATTTTTTTTGTTTAATTAAAAAATATTTTGTTTTATTTTTACGCAAATAATATTTTTCAATTAAACAAAAGAAATAGAAAGAAATGTCGGCCCATTATGGGGTTTGCGTTGTTATACGCGGAATAAATCAGAGTTTTTTTTTAAATAAAAAAATCAAAAATCAAAAGTGTCAAAATTTGAAAAATCAATGATTTTTTCCGAAAAAATGAAAAATTTTGTAGAATCTAAGTTTGAATATTTTTTTTGTATTTTTTCCTGAAAAGTACGTTTAAAGACAAACAAAACAAAAAAAAAGTTCCGATTAGTCAATTTTTGAAATAGTTACGATCGTTTGAAAAAAAACAGCAGTTTTTCTAAAAATTCGTAACTTTTTTTGAGTTGAGTAAAAAATTTTGAAAAAATTCACAGAACTGTTGTTGATGAGATAGTATAATATGTATTGTAGTGCAATTAATTTACAATATAGTATTTATTTGGTTTGGTTTGTTCTGGGAAAAATGAGTATAAAAACCCAGAACCCAGCGTTCTGATAAAAAAAATATAATATTTGATTGATTTTTATTGCTTATTGCAGTAGTGAATGATATGGTTTGTTGTTACTTTTTAGTGCATTAATATAGTGACGTGAATTGTATTAATTACAAATTCTAAAATTATCCACAATTAAATTTTCATTTGTTAAAGTTGTCATTTTATGAAGTTGTCCTTTAATTTTATCACACGAATGAGTATTAACCTGTTGTTTTCAATTTTGTACAAATGGGTACAAGCAGAGACGAGATTTTTAGGGTTGGAAAATTGTCCAGATACCTGCAAGTTAAACATTTCAAAAATGGAAAAACGTTAGAATTTAGTTAATTGAATTTTTTTTTGTTCATAAATTGTTTACTTACTTTTAAAATAAATTGGTGCAAAGGTAGCCTATTATCGTTGGTGCATTTTTAAACTAAAAGTGTTGTTCGCAATAAATTAAAACTTAGTGACTTCGAAATGTTGAATTTGGCATAAGAAAATTCAAATTTCGCTGGAAAATCAACCAACCAGAGTGCGACACGATTTTTCCAAAGAAAAGTTTTACAGGAAACAAGATAAAGGGTCAGTTGCTCGAGAGAGGTGTAAGCTGGAAGTCTGGAACTCAACGGCTTGAAAGTGTAATCTTCGAATGTCTAAAAATTACAAGTTGGTAATTAATTTAGCGATGATTATGAGCAACTGGAGATTTATTTGATTGTGAGTGCCATGAAAGAAGAATATTATGGAATTCATTATGAAATTTTGAAGATTTGGAAAATTTTACTTACTGATAACATGAAGCCTTCCATTTTGTTAAGTCATAGATGCAAGAAAATTGAAAGTCAATCATCAATTATTCAAGCCATCGTCTTGGTAAATAACTTTTAAATTGTTTATTCACGCTATTTCAACGATGATCTTCGATATTTGTCACTATGCTACGGAATTTTTTGAGGTTAACTACACTGGACGTTGTTAAATTTGCATTTCCAGTCACAATTATGAACGGATTTTTTACATTTAATTGATTAGACACACGAGTGGAACAATTATAATAATTAATTTGTGTTAATTAATTGCGAAATTTTAAATTAATGTGTTTAACTTTACCGTGTAGTTTTTGCGAATTCAGTGGTAACTACCATATCAACACCGGTTATTTTTATGCAACCAACCATTTGAACAGTAAAACGCATCGCCAATATTAGAAATTTAAACAATTTTTTTCATTTTTGTACATTATTTTATTACAGATGTTTTATTTAGATTACATTAAAACGTTAATTATTTTACAAATTAGAGATAATGTTTTTGCAATTTAAATGTGTGAATTTGTAAAATAATTTTCCATAAATTTTTGAAAGATTTTGAATGTCAAAAAGTTTAACAACAAAGATTTCGTCTCATTTGAGTTATTACATTAATCATGAATACTATTTTCGTCAAATTAAATTATAATTTTATCCCTGAGAATGTTGTTTTATTGATTGTGGATAGTTTGGGAATAATTTTTGGAACCTACTACTGAGGGAGAGTCTCGTTAATGTAAAACTCCGACTTCAACAGCTACGGACTTCTTTAGCGCTTGTTCTTTAGAACACGACAATAGTGATGTTGGTCTGTTGCGGAACCCATGAAGTTCCAGGTAAGGTTTGAATTTTGCTTTTTAATGCTTGCTGAGTTTCAAAACTAGTAAAGTTAGGTAGGTACCAACAGCGAGTACCTAATTAAATTTACAAGAACTTCTCTATGCTAAAATTAGCGTATTAAATACATAAAAACAATTTAAGCAAAGCAAATAAGAACAGTTTTTCTTGGGGGGGGGGGGGTGTCACCCGTTTTGTTTTAAAATTAGTAATGGATGTGTCAGAGGTGTATTATAAAATGTTACCAGTAAAATTATTAAAAAATAAGTTTTTCTTACAGTAAAATTAACCCACTAGTTATTCTAATTAAAATTTATTTATAATCCTTGTTGTATTCTCCACTGAGCAAATCCCAATAACTATATAATAGTTCGATTCTACAATCGAGTAGAAAATATATCTCAAACTTTTCATGAACTTTATTATTCATCCCTTTGTAGAACACAATATTATATAAAGAAAATAAAACAGAACGGTTTTCCAGATTACATGGATTTGTTTTCGTATTACGGCTATTTAAATTTAAATATTTCCATCATGGAATTTCATGTAATATTCACGCTTTTGTGTCATGATAATTACACAAGTACCATAATGACAAGAATTTCGGTTCACAAATATTATTAAGAACCATTTATTTAATTATGCATTAATTTTCAACAAATACTCTGACCTTTTCTAACAGTTTTAAAAAAGTAATGACCAAACCGGAGTTTATCACTAATCCATGCGGCATTCTCTTGGTCATTCGTTAACTGATTTCCAAGTCCCTTTTTCTCTTCTTTGTGATCAATGTTCATAATAAAATAATAAAATGTAATGAAATTTTTGTCGCCAATTTTTAAATATTCATGTAAATTAATCAATTGGAAAACCTAAAAAATCCCGAGAAAACCCTCTCGTTTAGGCAGTTACCTTTGTCAATTTAATCCAAAAACTCGCTCAATTTTAATCTGAGCAGTTTATTGCTACTTCGAAGGATCCCAATAATAAATGCTGTTGGTTATTTATATTTGGTTTTAAGTTTTTTCAAAAGCTTCAGTTTATTTTCAAATCATGTTTCCAAATAACAAAAATTATATCCATCATCAGTAAAACACAAAAAGTTACATAGGTATTGTGAGTTTTCAGGAATATGCCTAAGGGCAAACCTAATTTAATGTTTTACAACATAATGTAATGTAATAAAAACAAAAATTAATGTTGTATGTTGATGTTTAAATAATTAAATTTTTGAACAAAGTTCTACATGGCATCACGACGCTACGGTGAGGAAATAAAACTTTAAGCTTGTGTGCAATAACGAAATGACATGTTTTATCGCCGGCCGTTTGATGAAATGTCTTTTTAAGTAGAATCCTTACTCGAAGAACAATGTATTTTGCATAACTAAAGTTTAATTCTGTTCCAGCTTTTGTCATGGATTTGAACTACCGACTGTTAAATATAAGTAATTTAATAAAAAATTAGGTTAAATATTCATCAAAATATTTTTAGTTCCAGCTAAATAGTACATCACACAATATTCATTGTGATTTTAGTATTTTAAATGAATCGAGACCATAAATAATTTTGTAATAATTACGTCGTTTTTATTGTGCTTAAGTATTAATAAATTTTAAACAATTCTAATTTCCATTTAGATAACCTTCTGCTAAGCTTCATTATCTGATTTTACACAGGAAAAGAAAACGATCGATAAGAATTCCATTCAATCAAGAATGTAAAAGGAATTTATTCAAATGTACTTATACCAACAATAGGTAAGTATTGTTTATTGCGATTATAAAATCTTAATTGACCTTCACGCCTATTTCCACAGGGAAAGGCAAAAAATCAACACTTATCAAACAATTGAACGTAAATTGAAAAGTTTCACAAAACATACAATTTTTGTTTTTCTTTAAAGCACGCACCAAATTATTGGTATATTAAATTTGAATTAAGAAACAATGTAATTGTTACAAATATTATTTTTATTTTGTATACTTGTAAAAGTGTGTAAAATATTAACTTTTTTTACGGGTAAGTAACAATTTTATTAAACGTAACCGTAATTATAATCTAATTATAATTAGGGACTTATTATAACATTTTTAATGTTACCGTTTCTTGTTAACCAAGCAATAATACTCAAATAATAGTTTCAAAGTTAATTATTTTGATTTCGAACTTGACTACGAGAAATCATCAATGTTGGTACATAATTTTTTCCATAACTTTGGCCCAGCTTGTTTGTATTCTAATAAGATAAATTAAATTACTTGATTTAAATTATTAAGATATTTCGAATACCAATATTAAAAGTACATAGATATTCCGTTATTTAACTTAAGAGTAATTAAAAACCTAGATAAACATTGTTAAATCAAACATTCAACTTTAAACTCAAAAGGCTTAAAGTTTTAAAATTTCTTTCTTTGATTTTGACAATTTGTGCTAATTCCAAAGTAACAATATTTCATTAGTATCGACTAAGCACTTCCTAATATGGAATTGCCGTCAGTGGTGGTATAGTCGAGTGGGTAGTATTTATAACTTCATAATTAATTTAATTAGGAAATTCTACTGAATACTGAACTCTTTTAATACTACATGTTTTACTTTTTTTTTCTATGGATTTACTTTTTCCATAGGAAGTAGTAATCATCATTATTAAAATAATAATTTCTAGAAAATAAACTTCTAGACGGAAGAAGGTAGTATGCGTTTTTAGCATCCCGTAAAATAACTATATTTTTCTGAATTTCCATACTAGAAACTTTTAATTTAAGATTGGAACCGGGAATTTCCTCTACGTAACTTAATCGGCGATCAATTTAAGACCGTTCGAATCAAAATTTTTTTAATCGTTTACTACATTTATCTTCCATAAATTTTCTTCTTCTGTCTGAGTATCATGAGTTCAAGCTGCGTTTAGTGGTTTTAAAAATTGAAATTATATTCACTTTTAGTTTTAATATTATTAATGATTGATCTTCTTTTCTTCATAATAGTATGCTTCTTGATAATTTTTAAGGACTTTCTTGACAGATTTACTATACTAACTTAGTCGCTATTATTTAGTGTTTTATAATTATTTAAAATACTACTTTTACTACTAGTTGATTTAAGATACTATATTTATTTAATAGTAGTATATTTATCAAACTCTTCTAAATAAACATGTTTAATACTACTTACATTGCTTGATTCGTAAGTCTAAAAATAAACATTAAATCATTTTGGAGAGCTTATCCAACTTAAATGGTTATTGTATATTTATAATTTATTATCAAATTGAATTTTACCCAGCAAGCAATGTTACATCAATAGTTTATTTGCAATAAAAATAATCGAAGATATTGTGGTAGTATAATATAGGTACTATACTATAGGTGTAGGTGTTAGTTGTTGACCTAGGTAGCACTCAAATGATTACTGAAAGTTCGATCAACCTGAAGCATTCAACTATTTTTTAGTAGTACCTACCTATAGTATAGGTTTTGAAATAATTTGCCTGCCATTAGTATTTTATTATAGCTTTCAAATTAAATAAAATTGTAAATGTGTGTAATTTGAATTTAATTACACTTATGTACATCAAATAATATTGCTAATTTAATTAAGTTAAAGGTATGGTTATAAATAATGTAGTATTTTGTTCTAATATAAAATTAAATGCCGACTAGGTGGGTTAACTTTTATTATATTTATTATACCGCTTGGGAGGTATTGCTTAACATAAAACTAAATTAAACGTAATAAAAAATGTATTACAAATAAAAATAATTTAAACAAAAACGTAGATGCCGCTTTTATGTAATGTTTATTAAATTTTTATAAAATAATTAGCTTTTAAAAAAAACTTGCCGTTGAAACTTAAATGCGGTATCGACACATAAATATTAAAGTGGCATCTACGTGTGTATAGAGGATACCGTATTTTATTCTTAATGTAAAATTTTTTTGTTAGAGTATTTGATATATTAACTGATGATATTGATGACTATAGATACTGATGATATTAATGAAACTGAAAAAACACTGGCCAAATATTATGCTACAGAAAACGCAAATGTATTAAAGCTTTGTAGATACCACACTTTTGCTTAAGAGTACAACCAATATCAGCATAATATTATAGCTTACGTATACTATCGTCTTATTTTCGTTATGTATGGTGCGCTGGCAAATGCATTAAATAATAGGGCTATAAAAAATGTAATGTAAGGAAAAGACAATTTTACATTTTGTATGCTGAAATTATTTAAGTTGAGTTTACAATGTGAAGAAACTACTGGAAACGCAAAGAACTCTCCGTGAGTATTGAATTAATTGGGTTTTTGTTAAAATTGTTATGTTTTTTTTCTAGATCAGGTACCTGTAATAAATAAATTGGTAAAAGTGCTACGCTGTAAAATTTTGAATTTATCCGCGAGAGACGATAGTGGAACGTTCTTCGTTTTTTGACAAAGGTGACGTAGATAAGAGACTTGGTCCTGGCATCCATATTGGAAAGACGGAGTTTATCCTTCCTAGAGCATTATTATGCGAATTTTTAAGTTTTTATAGGGTCAAAGTTGGATTCTAGATAAGAATTGTTGAGTTTTTGTGCTGGAATAGTAAGTAGTACGTCGATAAGACAGGGTATTGTTTTTCCTGTAGGCGAGAAGGGGGCAGGTCCGGACACCTATTTTTAAACTGCTCTATATTCATTCATTTTTGACATACAGATTTGCAAAAATTATAGTAGGTATAGCAATGTTTACTTAATATTTTCCTGTTAAATCTAGATAAAAATAGTAAATCATTTTTTAGAAAAATTTTATTTAGACAAATTTTAAAATTGTCCGGAACTGCCCCATGATGGGGACAAGTTTAATTTTGTCGTCACCGTTTAATTGCATCATCACCCCCATTTCCTGAATCACTGGCATTGTCGTTCAGACTCTTTCTAGCTTTGACGACACTATCGAACAGAGTAGATTTCGGTATATTAAATTTAATAGCAGCAGCTCTCAGAAACATACTCCTGCTGATAACATTTCGTACTGCATTTTTCAAGACGTTACTCGGAATTTCTGGTCAGATATAGGACGGTTTTTTTGTACTTTCACACCATCATTCAAACAGAAGTATTTAAAAAAAGCATTTTTTCTTTTTTAAAGAAGTATTTGGACAGTCCAAACCTGCCCCACATCCATTGTCCGGACCTGCCCCAGTTGCACATAGTTGCATTTTATTGCTATAACATCTACAAACCCGTTGAGCCGTTATAGTTTTGTGAGATTAAGTACATAAAAATCAGCCCTCTTTCTAGTGAAACTATTAATTCTTACCTTAGCTTCAAAACTTGAAGTGTAAGCCCTTACTAATACACACGTCAACCTTATATCACAAGTCAGTTTTGAATACTTTGGCATATGGATGATTCTTAGATAATTGTGATTTTTTGTGTCTAGTACTTTATTTATTATTCAACATGATTTTTTTCGATCAAAAAACCATAAATATAATAAATTTAATAGTATTTTACCTTCGACATTGTATATTAAAGCACAAGTATTCATGGACGATGAATAACTTACAAAAATATGCCCAAAATGTCAGCACCGTGGCATGTCTGATTTTTGTTTTTCAAACTAAATGTATAAATTTCTATAAAGACTGATCTTATAATCTAAAGTTGAGATTTTATAACTAAAATCTATTGTATATTTCATCAAATTATGCTGTAATTATACCCCAATATGAATTGGTAGAAAGGAATAATAGTTATTGATTTATGTCCTGGAATTTTATTCAATTTTTAAATTCAAAATATTTGCCGCCTAAGCGCCATCTTTTATTCAGTTTCCTTCGCTCACTCTAGTGGCATTTTAAAGAAGGATTATTTGTGTACTATTCACAGCTGTGAGTTTATTTTTAGTCTCTATGTTATGACAGAAATAAATTGTTTTGTTTTTGAAAAGGTAAGTCATAAAATTACATGTCAGTACCATGGTATTAAAGTTTAAGCGTGTTAGTACAATATTTAGGTTAATTATGCTGAATATTTATTTAATTTTACGTGTAAAATCGAAATTATTTGGAAAATTATTTTAATCATTTGCAAAAAAATTAGATTAGGTTAATTATACATTCAAATGTCAGTACCGTGGATGTCAGTACCATGGTAAAAATAATTAATAATATTTGAATTCATATTTTTTTAATGTTTTAACTTTTTATCATTTTCAATTGTTTTAGTATTATGAAAAATGGCTCCAGTACTTCGGACAAGATTGAAAAACATACCTGGGCTCCAAAATTTGTATCAAAATAAGCTGACTATAAATAAGAAAGGAAAAATTTTTAATGTTTGTTCTAGTTTCTTGTCTGTTCAAGTTGTAGTAGAACTACGTTACAGGCTTCATTCTGAGCATAATAAAAGACCAATAGTACCCAAAACACAAGTTTTGGAGCATTTTTAATTTTATAAAATTTTGAGTTGTAAAAATCACAGTTATGTGAGAATCACCCATATAACTTTTTTAATTTTTACTTTTACGGTACATAATCTATTGTCCACTATTCTAAACGGTGCTCGAATGTGATTACCACCGATTTTTTATTCTAGTATAGTTTCATGGCGGTAAATTTGAAGTGTCCGAAGGTGCCCCATGTCCGGACCTGTCCTCTTCTCCCCTAAGTACATGAGACATACACGTAACATTTAGAGATTGTCATCAAGGAGTAAAAACATTTTATTTTTATCCGTGGAGTGATGTGACTGCTGGTTGAGTACAGAGCGGAAATTCTGAGTTCAAATCGCGGACTACACAGAATTTCTTAGCTTGGCCTTTCAGTGGACATCCACACGGTGTGGTGAAATAGATATTGATTTATCGGAAATAGGTAATATGGGGACTAATCCACCCCGCTAATCGGATTTGTAATTCCAAAAAAGGGAAAAGCAGTGTTCTACTTAGAACGTAAAAAGCTTAATGAATGAATAAATTATAAAGTTTTTTTCTTGATTGTATAAAATTTAATTTTATATAATTCCATCATGCATTCAAACTGTACTAGGGTGATTTAAATTAGTAAATGTCACTTGCACTTATGATAGAAGTAGTGAGTCGGAGCATGTAAAAGGTTTTATGTTGCAGTTTAAAACAACTAATTTGTTGGAATATTATAAAAAAAAGCAACAGCATAAAATTGTTTTTTTGTTTAAAATTATAATTCATTTCTTTCATCACAAGATTTATTATATTACTTTATCGTTATTTTGGTGTTTTTGTTACAGCGTTCAAAATAAAAACAAAAGTCATTGCTAGCCGGTGCATTCAAAGATTGTATTTCCCATTCGTACTTCAAAAAAATTTTCAATTTTATTATATTTATATGCAGACCAGCAGTCTGGCGTAAATCAAACACGGATAGACTAGAAAGTGGGAAACCGCGGTTCTAATCCTGGTTGCGTCAGATTTGTATTATGATCTAAAGAGTTCAAACTTTATCTGCAGACTACTCTCCAACCCGTTTGCCCAGCGTGGTGAGTTATGGGCAAACCAAACTCTTCCCCCACTTGGGGAGAGTCTAAAATGGGAGGCCTAACGTTCAGGAGTGGACGTATAGCGGCTGATAAAGAAAAAAAATACATCCATAAAAAAAACGATTGGAAGAGTACAATACATTTAAAGCGAAAATAACTCACTCACTCGCTCGCTCATTGCAAAATCGAGATTGGTTTAATTAAAGCAAAATAGGGTATATCAGCGTAAAAATTTGTGTATTGTCGTTACTTCTAAAGTGAGGTCGCTATAGTTTACACGCACTAAATATGTTATTTAGTCATAAATATATAAATATATATTGTCGTGTTCTTACGAACAACTCTTTAAAAGCCGTAGCGGTTATAGTCGGTAGTTTGCATTAATGAGCTCTCTCAGTAGTAGGTTCCAGGGTATGCTTAAATTATCCACAACAAATGAAACAAAACCTTTACCGGGCATCAATAAAATTTTACTCAGATAAATTTGGTTATCAATAATATTTTATCAAAAACAGAAAACAGAATTTTTGTTAAATCAAAATTCCACAATGAATAAATCAGATATAGACGAAATTTATCTACAAGTTCCCACATTTACTATTTCAAACTTATTACTGTAACTTGTAAACAAATCAGGCATTATAAATTGTACAAAATGAAATAAAAATAATAGCACAAAATTATTGTCTTATTTAAAATCTCGCGCCGACCTGTTATAAACCACATAAAACCAAACTGTTACTTTTTATGCCTATTCGCAACTGAAGTTCGATGTAACGCGTATCACAACAGTAGATCGTAATCGTCGTATTAAAAAAAATTAAAGTTAATCTCGATGGTAATCTAATTGTATCAAATTACGAATTTGGTGCATCGAAGTGATTAAAGTTGATGTAATACTCTAATCAATCTGTTGTCCACTAAATTTCCAGGTTCGTATAAAATGTGACTAACATAACCTCTCATTGTAATTTTTATAAATTCCGTTTTCAGAAAAATAATATCGAAATAGCGCGAAATAAAAGAATTTAAATTCTAATTACCATTCGATGGCTTCATTACTTGTTGTTAGATGTGAATAAAACTCGATGGAAAACATCACAAATGCGGCCATTTCACAACTCCAGGTAGAAATTTTAATATCCAATTCCGGAAATCAATCTTGCAGAAAAACCATCATATTCATCATACTGACACTGTACTCCTCATAATTATAATTATAATTTACAATTCAGGCCGAAATTCCAACACTTCACAACTTATCGAGAAAATTTGTCTTCCTCGAAAACACAACTTAACACTCCGGCCTCTCAGTCAGTAATCCTTATCTTCCTACCAAATTTTCCTTTCCTTTCCGTTCCAGGTTTTTGGAAATCGTGGCCCATGCTGATTCGTCGATTTTTCCAGCGTAATTTGAAATTTTTCAAAAAAAATTGATATCACAAAATTTTAAAATTACTTTTCAACAATTACCGCACCATCTAGAGTTATTTACGAATAACACGACGTTATAGTTTTCTATGCACGCATTCACTTATTTATTAAAAAGAAGGTAAACAAATTAACAATGCAAAAATTCAATTAAAACAAAATGCAGTCATATGTGATTAATTTAACTTTTTAGATTTCTGGAACAAAATATCCATCTATGAAATCCTGTTTTCTTAGCAACAAGCAAAATTATGGCCATTAAGAGAAAAACCATTCAACTTGTCCGAGTAAAATTTAAAAACATACAAAATTCAATGAAATGACAAATCAACATCAATTGTGGATATTTTAAACTTTTGGTAATTAGTTCGTCCCACGTCATCATATAGTCGGTTTTAAATGTCTTGCGACGTTGTCCGATACCAAACTACCAACCTTGCGAATTAGCGCTTGGTTTTTTTTTAGCATTTTACATTTTTTTACCTACGACGAGGAGCCAGCCCGTCGGTAGAACCCCCAACCTGGAGGACCAAACGATTATTTAGTCATAAATTTGTATTAAAATTTACATTAAAAAAAAAAAAATCACTAATATATTGACATAAAATAATCCAGCCCTCAATTTTTGTAAAATTATTAAAAATTCAAAACTGGCCAGATTATTTACTATCATACCCCAGCTTAGATCAATTGGAAAAAAAACTTATCACTCCTCTCATGTGCAACCTTGTAATATAAACCAAAAATTTTCCTTGAAATTCCAATTTAATTAATTTTGAGAATCTTTAATTCTCTTCTTTTCAAAATTATACTGAAATAAATAGAACACTCGATTTCACTAATACGCCTTTATTATCAAAAAATTAAATCAATTTTTCTCACAGTTTCCAAAGACTGCCAAATAACACATCCATGCGACTTGACGAGCCGAACGCCATCAAAATTTCCCCTCTTGGTTCTTACACCAGAGGCGCCAAAATTCAAATTTACAAAATAAAATAAAAATATAAAAATTATAATTATAAAATTACACAAAAAAATATGACAATATTTTTACCCACACAGGTACACCAAGGACCAAAAACTGCTTGCCATTTTTGTTCTTTAACCCGTCAAGCGATGCAGCAAACTATGCTTAACATGCTTTGCTAACAATTTGGTAGTAAGTGAATTCACGAAATCCACTTATTCACACATTTTTTGCCTTAAAGAGACCATGTTTTTCTTTAAAATTCACGGAACCATCCCGCCTCACGAAATGGGCCCAAAAAAATTAAAAGGATGAAGCGTCACTTTTTACCGTTAAATTGTTTATTAAACGGACTTTATTGGCCTAAGAAGTGCCTCACTTCAGGGTGTTTACTCAATATCCTAGTTTAGACCAAATCAATGCTCCTTAGCAGATCGCTTACAACGAGGTGATGTAGAAGTACTGTTTCCGCATTGCTTTTGTTTTCGTGGATGCGATTACCATTTTTGGAACGTTTTTGACGCCTTTGCCTTTCTTCGACGTGCGTTCTCTGGGGCTACCTCATTTGCCTCTTTAACTACTTATGATCGCTATTAAATTAATTCATTGGAAGCAACTTTAACATTGTGTGCAAGACGATAGCTGCTGGGTTAACTAACTGACTGTCTAAAATCTATTATTCTTTACTCGATGGCGAGTCTTTTATGTCTTTTTATGCAAGCTTGCTTTCAATAACAATGCCCTGTAATACGAATGACGTTATGTTATGTTAAAAAAATATGAGTAAAATCTAAATTTCGCTTTTGGAACTAAAGCAAAAAGTTTATTTCCAATGTAAAGTCTTCATTCGTGCTTCGGAAAAAACATTAATTCCTTAGATCTCTAGCGAAAAAATATTTTAACGTTGCTATAAAAAGTGGCTTTTTACTCTTATATTGCATACCAACACATAACTTTACAAAATATTTTTTATTTTTGTTTTTTTTGATATACGATGACAGAAGTTTATTTTGTATCGTACTTAAGACTACAAAATTCGCCTTCAACTTCCGAGCCGCTACTTGGACTTCAACAACCTGGAAGTGGAATATACTTTGTTTTGAAAGAGGATTATTATTATTTATGCAAAGTTCGAAATGTTTGAAAAATGGTTTGCTATTGCCTACCGAATGGAGACGATCAGAATAAAGTTCTCACTTCCCCGAAAATGAAACTGTATAGTTAACAAATCGCCATATAAAAACACATTTCATATTATTATAGTAACAATATCTTTCATTTCATTGGCTTTATTAAACGTTAAATCAAGCTAGTATTCTCCGTTAGGATTATAAAATTGTTATATTTCTGCTTTGATGAAAACTTGAATACATATGCTTTGATTGTCTGATTTTCCTACAACCGATCATATCAAACTAAATAAGATATAGCACAATTTGTTTTCACTTCATCTAGAATGATCCATTTCGTGAATGCGTTAGATGAATGTGGTAACGCTAATCTGTTTCGGTTGTAGTTAAAGCATTTCAATAATACCATTATGTGGCGATGTGAATTGATTGTTGCCGCTTGTTTCTATATACAAGTATTTGTAATTTATTGTTAAACGCTGAATTTGTATAAATTGCATTACCTATATACTACTTACGTTTATACTGAATAAATAAATAAAAAATATTATTTAACATTTCATTACAAATATTACCTCTTCGAATTTTAAATGTTTGATAAATTTTTTACTGGCATCTGTACAGACAGAATAAAATACAGACAGTAAAATATAAAATAAAAGTAATATTTTCTTTGAAGTTTAATTGAGTTTAAAGAAAATGCTCCAACTAAATACAGTTAGTGAGAAGTTCCACCAGCTCTCATTGAAATTGACAAAAAATTGACATTAAAACGACATTTTCCAAAATCAATAAGGTTACATTTTAAGGTAGAATGCTTTCAGTTTTTAACAAATTTGCAAAGTTCAAACTTATGTAAAGTATGAAGACTTATTGAACAAGAAGCTTTTTTAAAATATTTAAAGCTATGATTATTTGCAAAGATGAAGATATTTAAGTTTGGTGCATGCAATTATTCAATCATTATACCTGTACAAGAAAATAATACACAGCATGTTTAACTTGTTTGCAGGCATCCTACTGTCATTAGTAACCTGAGAAGGCAATACTTTATAATATCTTGTCATGTAAAAATGACTACCCTTCCATTATATTGCACCAGCGATAAATGATTTATAATAACTTTGCACACTACTTAAGTAGAATGTAAGAATTTGATAATAAGTGGTGACCTGCAATAAGGGAAGTGTGCTTAGATATCCATAAAATCAAAGAAAATTGATACTTACATTAACGTAGTATCTTGCACACTTTAGAATTTACAGCGACGATATAAATTAGGCCTCTAAAGAGACAACATTTTTTAATTATGTTCGCTGTTATTATAATATAAAGACTCAGTATATTTTTCTTGTCTCCGAAGAGAAAGTTCAGAAGCTTATCTCCTCTCCCAGGGGTTCAAATCACATTGCTTCCAAATTCTGCCAGTATGAACTGGTTCTTCATCCTGCTGAAACTATTATTAAATCATTTAGTTTCTTTGGTGTTGGCTTTTTTATTATAGGTCAAGAAATGCTTTAAACATGTAAAGTAAAAATAGATGTTGAAGAGATATTGTAAATAGTAATAATATTTAATTTAAGTAGATTTTAATTGATGATTGATTTCGACAGTGCGCAGTGGGTATTAAATAAAATATTGAATAGCAGGTACCTATATAAAGAAATTACAAATTTTAGTTTTTTGAAGGTAAGGTTTATTATAATAGTAGAATGAGACGAGTGTCGGAAAATCCCCGATCAAAGTTTTCTGCATTACTTAAAAGAAGTCAAATTAAGGTAATTAAAGAACGAAAGTGACTTTTAAATTAAAATTTACAAAGTTGATACAGTGTTTCTAAAAAAATAAATTAAGTGCAAAACATTGTTTCGGGTAGGTATAAAAATCAAGTCCACTTAGCATAATGATAACCGATACATTAATGCAGTTAGTAGATTTTATTTAAATATCATGCAAATTAAATCTTTTACAAGTTTTTGCTATTTAACACTAAATAGCGTAAAACAATTCTAATAAAGTATAAAAAAAAACAGATTGTGAAAAGGGTGTCTCATGTTTGTTTGTAACGGACAGAATCCTCTCCTGCATTATAAATTTTCTGCTTTATTTGGCTCTCGACACACAAATATAAAGTGCGGAAGTGTCAAATAATGTGCGTTTTTGTCCAGTTATAGAAGTAATTTACGAATGCACTTATCATATTATAAGTTAATAAACCATACGAAATGATGACCCCACGCATTTCTACATCAGGATATTAAGCAGGCTTTCGAGCTACTCAAATTTTAAAATCTCCATCATTAATTTAGAATATAAAACGGTTTTATTATTTCACGTTAGTGTAAACAACAAAATTAATGTAAAGTATGTAAATTACTATAGTCTGTATTTTAATTTATATTTTTAATAGGTGCAAAAGCGACTAGAATACCTATAAAATAATTTTGTGTGACTGCGGCTATAAGAATTTTGCTTAAATAAATTGAAATTCTTGTGGCAAAGTGGACAAAAAACCGGTTACTAAATGGAATATTTATAAAAAATCAAATTTAATTTAAAAACAAAATATACATATAAAATACTTCTTGTTGTTATTGGTCAAGTAGATAAACGACATTAGCACAAAAAATAAATAGTTTATTAAGGATTTAATCGTCCGATATTGTTTCCATAACGAATGGATGCGATTAAAATCTATAAATTCAAATTAAAGTTGAAAGAAAACTCTAACCGAAGATGACGGTGATGTTTGATACAATTAGAAATCTACAATAAAAAATTTATAATACGATAATACTATTTATTTTCTTGTGTTGAACTTTTTTTAGCTGATCTATAAAGAGATTTAAAAAAAAGTTGTGCATAAAGCAAATTTAATTGGCATGGAATATATTAAAGTTTACACTAAATAATGGTTGTGAGCAGCATGCGATATTTACTCGCAAACAATAAGATAGGTACGTATACGCATTTTTAGTAAGTAACTACTGAAGTTTTTCAGTTGCTACTGTAACTGCAAATATACTTTTGTATGTGTATGTATGTATATAGCGGATTATATCAATATAAATTCAATTGTGTGGTCAGTCCCAAGGCCAGTAGTCTGCCTTTATATTTTTAAGGTAATCGACGTACTCGCTAACATTACACCACACCCTATTACTTGTTAATGTAAATTCATTTGAAAACCAGTTGCATTTTAATCTAAATCGTAGAAAATGTTTTCATGCAGCGTTATTAATATACAGTAACAAAACGATAACAAAGAATTTCTATTTCGTGATGGCAATTTTCGATCAAAGTCGAGCACAAAACTTTTAAATTTATATAGTATACCGATCGTCCCTTCGATCTATTTACTTTTTCTATTTTGTCCGATCGTTCGTCAATTTTAAGAGAATCAAACTTTACATAAGCAAAATTGAAATACTTGTCATAAAAGCTTATCACACAATCACAGTTATAAATTAGTTTTTTTACATATTTTTTAAATAAGAAAATGGACTTTCAAGTTATAGTAGGTACACATCATCATTTCTCCAAATTTTTCTATTTTAACCTCTTGGATTTTAGGGTGCAAGAGTTCAACTAATTTTAATTTCGTTTTGTTTACTTTAGCACACACCTTTTTATGGATTAGTCGCAGATCTATTTTTCAATAAAAATCAATAATCAAATACAATAAAAATTCTTTCGTTATATAAGCCATTTACAGCTACTGTTCATTTAAGAGTACAGTGCCATTTAATTCACAATGTTTACAGTTAAATTTTAGTTATTATTATCATTATTTAATTCCTTTGTATCTATAAAATACCTTTCAGGAGTATCTGGGTTAATGATTTCTGTTATAGCCCATTTTAAATTTAAGAAATAAAATTCATATTTCAGTGGGTATAATTTGCAGATTAAGCAATTTTTAACAGTTTTTTCTTTATTATCCAACAAATATTACCTAAAATATGTAATTCTAAAAAGAATATTATTATAAATTCACCAAATTCCATTTTTTCTTCCTAATTCTGAATCCTGACTGAACGAACAGCCTTAAACGGTGTTTCTCATCGAGTTTCAGCAAGCGAACAATTGGTAATGCTTTTAATCCCAACCAATCAGATTTTCGTCACGAATGGATACACAGATAACACAGATATGCTACCGTTCTAAAGTTTTAACGCAATAAGGAAATTTAAAAGAAAGTGTTTAACTTCTTGTTTATTAGGTAAAATCAAAAGATAAAAAAGTAACGAGAAAAAATTAAAAAGAAAACAAAATTAACTTATTAATTATTCAAGTATACAAATTAAATTATTGGTTCATGAATATAACCACCTTGATTTTTAATCACTGTGAGTAAATTTCAGGCATTCTGGAATGCTCAAACTTTTTCACTCTGCTCATAAATATATTCTAACAATCGTGTAGTCTGAGAACGATTTTTCACTTTTATGTCCAGTTAATCCCATACTGATTCAATCGAAGACATATCATATAAAACATTGTTTTAAAAACCTTTGTCACAATTTCAAAGAATGTTTCGGGGCGTTGTGCTTTTAAAAAATAGAGTTTGGACCGATTATGCATAATGGTAAAGCATGTTCTTCAAAAGTCTTTAAATTACCTTCTTTATTTAGATTTTTGTACTAAATACTTTATTTATATATTTAGAAAAAATAGAAACTGCTGACTGTTAATTTGATCTTGGCCCTCATGGTTTTAGCAAGTTTATTCCGAATTATAGTACTCAAAGAGCCGTCATTTGATGTCAGAAAATGATCAAGGAGAAGAGCAAGACGAGATTCGGATTTACGAATTAAAGGCAGCGTAATGGCCTTTGATCATTTTGGATAGTTGTGAAAGTTAAAATTAAAATAGCTCAGTAGATGTTAGAAAAAACAAATACAATCATAATAATGGAAAATAATTCAGTTGAAAGTAAAAATTAATTAGTCGGAAAATTTCAAGTGAAAAATATTATTAATAAATTGTAAAATTAAATTAATAATAAATTTTTAACGGTTATACAAAAAATTTGGCAATGAAGTAAATAAAAGGATTGTTTGAAGCCGCTCGTTATACAAATTCAAAAAAAGAAAGTAAAAGAGTATTCGGTATCGCAAAAAAATAGAGAAATTACAAATTGCATCACAAGGAAATACTGAAGGTAGTTCAAGGAAATTGGAAAGGTAAAAATATATTAAAATATCAAATACAAGAACAGCATATGGAAACAAATACATACGTGCAAATATATATTGTCATATTTTAAATTCCACCCTCAAAGATATAGAAAAAAGAAAAATAATAATAAATGAGACTTTATTTTTCAAAAAATCAATAATAAAACAATAAATGTGTTAAACTTGTGTACATATAATTATAATAATACAAGTATGATTGCCTGACCAAATAATAATAAAAGTAAAAAATAAAAAAAAAAATTTTATAACAATAATAAACTCCAACTCATTATTTATTCTTGTCATTGACTGACTTATACCAATGTAAAATAGTTAGATTCCATGACATGATGGCTAGTAGAAAAATAAATTTTTATTCCTTCCTTGCCCGAAGTAGCTATAAATAAGTTATATTTTGAATTTCTGCAGAAATTTAAAAAAGTTTAAGCGATGGTAAAAAATATAATAGCAAAATTTTTAAATAATTATTTATTAAGGTTCATGTTATCGATAGATGATTTTTCTGAACTTTTTATTGGGGAGGACAAGATAAACTCGCACGCCCTTGAGCCACTAAATCAGGCCCATTTGTACTACCTCCGATTTTACCACAACGTGTGGATGTTTACCGGAGGGTTGAACTAAGAAAGTCTGTAAGTTTGTGATTTGAATCCAGAATTTCCGCTCTGCAACTCAACCAGCAGTTACATCACTCCAAAACTGTCGCTAATATTTGATATTGATACAGTGTTGGATATTGCTATCCACAAAAGAAGAGTAGTACACAATAGTGACAAGAACAACAAAAGTAAAATATATTAACTAAAATTTGAGATTAATTAGTAAATGAATCAAACAAAAAAAAATCATAATGAAAAAAATAGAGCGCAATTTTGATTTACAATATAAAATTTAATATTTGCAATAAAATAAAAAAACATTAATTAAATTTAAAAGTAAATAATTAGAAATTTTAGAAATAAACTTTTAAAATTCATCAACCCTAAATATGTGTAGTATAGGTACTATATTCAATAATAATAATAATAAATAAACAAATTTAGTATTTGGTCACGGTAGGTCATGATAAATTCTAAGTATAAAAGCAAGAGATTACTATCAATAAATTTATTCTGTCAAGTAGTTTTGTATTCAAACTTGATGATCGCGTAGGTTAGATCGCGAATTGCAGTTTGTGACATTAAATTTAATTTTTTTTTTAGAAGTGATCAAATATGGAGTAATCATTTTTTTTTCTAACTCCTAAGGGGTTTTCCCACATAAACTATCAAGCGTGGACCACCCATATTGTCCATATTATATAATTTATAACTCCAATAGTCCTAAATCTATATTCTATAAATTAAACAACTCAGCTGCGACGAAATTGCAAATAATTTTGTGTCAGCATGAACATTCATTAGGAATGAGAATCTGATTAAATTTTGACTTGCTGCATCTTTACTTTTTGGTAGTATCTACAGTGTAAATAAATTGAAAGAGAAATTGCTAGCAAAGACTATTTAATTCTCTAAATTCTCTTTAATCTTCTAACTTTTTTTTTTAAATACTCTTAGATTTTATTCATCTGACCTCTGCATAATAGACCACTTCGTATGTTTTCACCTGAAAATTAGGATAATAAGCAGAGCCGGCGTGATATAAAATTATATTACAAGCAGAAGTGAAGAGTGATGATAATTATTGTTAGTGCAAAATTTGGTACTGCACATTAAGGACAATAACTTAGCGGGAATCTTATGCTATAGGTCTAAGATGTGAAAAAATTAAAGTAAGGTAAGGCAAGGCCATAGGCCCAAAAATTTTTAAGGAATTTTATCTGTTTGAAAAAATTTTCCTTTTTATTTTTTTATAAGCTTAAATGGCGTAAAATATCTTAAGAATTATATCCATTAACATATTTTTATAAAAATATTTTTTAAGCACTTGTAAAAACTGATTTCTTGAAACATCTTCGATTTAACATTTTTTAGTCGATACAGAACTAAAATTTTTTTTCTTGCTCTCATGTAATCCATTACTGCAACAGCATCCTCCTTACACCAAATACAGAGAATAGTCTGTCTGGCTGTAACTGGGGCAATGCCAACAACACCGACTGCGGCTCTTGAGACTCTCCTCTGCCTCCCACCACTTGATCTTCATGTGCAGGAGATGGCGGTTAGGGGGGCGCTTAGGCTACGTAGTTGGAAAATATGGGACAATAGACATGGAACTACGGTACATATGCGGATTTTGGAGGAATATTCCAAGGGAATACCTCTACTGCACTTGGAGCCAGATAGAATCCAACCTAAATATAATGTCGTGTTCTGATGAACAACGACTCCTTAAGGTCCAGCTAATCAGATAACTTGGAAGCACAAGACTCTCTCAGTTTGCGAATTTAAGGGTATTTTTAAATTATCCACAATTAAAAATGAAACAAAAATGCAGGGAATAAACAATAATTTAATTTGACGAATGCTGTAATCAAATTTAAATTGAGACTCCAAACAAAACGAAATCTTTGTGTTAAAATTCATCAACACAGTTGAAAATCAAAAATCATGAATAATTACCCTACAAATTTACACATTTAAATTGTAAAATAATATCTACAATTTGTAAGATAATTAAACGTTTCAATAAATTTTATACAAATATCTGAAATAAATTGTACACAAAAATAAAAAAATTGTTTTAATTTTCAAATCTGGCGCCACATATGGTAGTTCTAATAGTTGGTAGCTTTAAGAACCCGGTTATCAAACAGTTGTAAGTGCATCACGCACTCAACACATAGCGATTTTAAACACGTGAAAAAGTTTTAATCTTCTCAAACAATTAAGCCGAATTAGTGATTAGAATAGTTCCACAAGTGAATTTAATTAATTAAGTGCGACAATCTGTTCATTACACATATGCTGAATTTCAACTTTTATAAATTGAACGTAATTAACCTCAAATATGGTTGCTCGCATTTTGTCGAAATATTAATTGCAATCGTTGAAATAGTGTGAATAAATAATTCAAATGGTAATTACCAAAACGATGGCTTCAAAAATAGAGGATTGACTTTCGAACATCCTGCATCCACGAATTAACAAAATGGACGACCTCATGTTACAACCAATAGGTAAATGCTTCTTAAAATCTTCATAATTTACGATATATTCCATAACACAAATATTTCATGGCACTCAAAATAACCAATTTTCCAGTTGCATAAAATTACTACGAACTAATTGTAAAATTCATAAATTTTCCAGACATTAGAAAATTTCAATGCGAGGTCGTTGAGTTGACGACTCCCTGCTCGCTCATCGATCCAGCAACTCACTTCTCTACCAATCTCACTTCCTGTCAATCTTTTTGGAAAATCGTGTCTTTCGCCGATTGGTTCAATTTGCTAGCCAGATTTGAATTTCTTCATACCAAAATTAACATTTCGAAATCACCAAGTTTTAAATTACTACGAACAGCACTTTATTTAAAAACGTATCAACGATTGTATGCTACCTTTGCACCACTTTATTTTAAAGGTAAGTTAACAAACAATTTTTAAGAAAAATAAATTAAACTAAATTGTAACGTTTTTCTATTTTTGATTTATTTAACTTTCAGGTTTCAGGACAATTTCCCAACCATAAAGATTTCGTCTCTGCATGTACCCACATCTGTACAAAATTGAAAAACAAACAGGTTACAATTCATTCGTCCAATTAAACTCAAAAAAAATTAAAAAACGAAATTTATTACTAAATGAAATTTTAATTGTGGAAACTTAATTTTTTTTAAATATGGCATTCCATTACAATATATTTGACAGGAAGTACAACGTTCTGTTAAATACTGATAGAGCACCTAACTATGACATACGTCTATATTCGGATGGCTCCAAAAATGATGCTAGATCAGGTGCAGGAATATATTCCGCAGAACTCGACCTAAGCATAAGCATAGCGCTGGGCACATATGCATCCGTATTTCAAACGGAACTTATGGGCATACTACGATGCGCAAAAATAGTTCAGGATAGATATATCCAGAACCAACATATTCTAATATTTCAGACAGTAGGGCGGCACTCGTGGCATTTCGGAAGCACAAGGTCACATCTGGTCTGGTGCTTGACTGCATTCAGACACTGAATAATATATCTAGCAAAAATGTTCTTTCGCTTTGCTGGGTTAAGGGACATCAAGGTGATGAGGGCAACACAAGAGCTGATGAACTTGCAAGACGCGGTTCCAATAGTCTTCCCTGCGGCCCGGAGCCGATGATCACGCTTTCAGTTAAAGCTCTAGATGCACTCTTAAAACAACATACCCTACAACTGCACACCCGCAGATGGGTACAAAAAACAACATGTCGTCAAGCAAGGGCTGCAATAAGTGCACCCTCTTGGAAACATGCTAGATATTATCTGAAACTGTCCAGAGTCAATCTGCAGATAATTGCAGGGATTCTAACTGGACACTACAGACTAAACACACATCTTCACATGATGGAATATGCAGAAGACCCAATATGTCGTGGATGCAATGAAGAGGAGGAAACAGCCGAAAATGTACTCTGTTACTGTCCGGCGTTAATTTCAACAAGAGGATCTGTGTTGGGGGACTTCTGGCCCGACATGGCCAGAATCAGGAACACTTCACCTGCCAGGATCCTAGAGTTCATCCTAAAGCTAGATTGGTTCATTGGGGAATGACAGGAGTGGAGTGTAACTAAAACCGGAGGTAGTACAATGGGCCCGATTGGTGGCCTAAGTGCATGTGAGCTTGTCTTGCCCTCCAGAACAAATCCAGAATCCATTATCGATGGTGAATATATTTGAGTTGTAGAAGTCGTTAGTGGGTTTCAAAAAGCAATTTTGAACCGTTAAATGCCGCTAAAACAAAAGGTCTTGGCGGCAGAGGCAAATATTGACATGCATGCTCAACTGATATCGTTGTTATCATCTTCAATCATAGCTTATAAAGTTTTTTTTTGTGTTCTGAAAACACTCGGATTACCTGTAGGTTGGAATATTTGTGATTTTGTATGGAAGCCAATGCACTGCGTATCAAACTGGCCGAGCGTTCAATCTCGGATGAAGCAAAAACCGCTAAAAGCAGCACTAAATCGTCCAGAAAAAACCTAGATAAAAATAATCTTAACTTGGAAAGGCACTTATATGGTGTTGGTATAGCCGACTAAAAGTAAAAAAATTAACTAGGCAATATTTTTAAAATTTTATATAAACAAATGGTTTTCAATTTTCAAACGTGTTTTTCTCAAAATCACGTTTTTATAATTAGCAGGCAATAGAATAAAACAAAAACTTCCCCCTGAGTCTCAACCCCTAATAAGAGGGTTGACCAAAAAAAGACCGGAGTCTGTCGCAATCCGGAGAGAACCTCTCCAGTTTGTTTAGCCACGATGTTAAAGACCAGCTTACAATAATTGCGTAGGTAAGACTGTGGATTCTGAAAAATAAAGGTAGTTTGGGGGAAACTCCAATAAAACACAGAAATAATAAAATGCTTTTAATGACAAAAAGTTTGAGGGTGTATTCACTATTCCAGCAATTACAAAGTATGATTGTGCAAAACAATACAGACACAGCATAAAAAATAATTAACATATGATGTCAAAAGGTGTCAAAAGGTGTTCCTAAATTACCGTGATCAAGTTCTACATTCTAACCTCTAATGGTTAATGGTAACCTCTAATGGTTACATCACAATGAAAAATAAGCCAACAATATTCACGTCAGTAAATACGAATAGAAAAGATAAAAAAGTACTTACTCAATATCTTGTAAGTTTACAAACTGTGAAAAGTGACAGTAGCTTCTTTCGAATCGTTTGCCAAAAGGATGTTCACACTACATGATTTCTCATATGACTTAGTCATAAGAAAAGTCATGGCTAAAATCATACCATCATAACAGCCAATCATAAAAGCCATAACTTCTATATTATCAAAAATCATAATATCCAAACAACTATGAAATCACCGCTAAATTACATGAATTTATTGTATGGATTCAGTCTACATTACACCAATATTGCGCATTCTGATGTATAGCCTAAACGAGAAAAAATTTCTCATTTAGAAGTCATGTGACTTGTCACATGAGAAACCATGTAGTGTGAACGGGGTTTAATGTGTGGCTCTAAAAGATGACAGTTGGAGATCTTGTTTCCAATAAACAGCTTGCACCTGACGCCAGTATGTTAAACACAAAGAACACTGCTTATAGATGATGATGTAAGACGCTGCTGGACCAGTGAGAGACGTAGATATTGGTTGATCGACTAAACCATCCAAAAGATAAAAAAAAAGGATTTCCTAAGAGATCTATATTCCAACGAAGCTTGTGATGCTTGTTTTAGTTGTAAAACAAAACACAACATCAAAACGCAGCTACTCGTGGGAGATCGGAAATAATCGTCAGAATGCGCCTTGAATCAAGAAACTGTGTGGAAATTTGCGCAGCATAAAGTTCCCCAGATGTTTTGAACATAATGTCGTCAAAAACGAACGGAAGCCGAGCGGCAGATGGATAACTGGTCACACACGAACTTGGCACGATAACTATGATTTCAGAAAAATTAATATTAATAGAGTTGCACTTGATTACATCCTCTTGCTTCTAAGAAAACCAAATAAAATGTAGATATTATTTTGTAGTTACTCTTGAAGTTTTTTAAATTAGGCACATTCCGGCAAAAATTTTATGTTTGGTTTTTCTAATCACTTATATTCAAGAACAAGTTCATTCTTTGTATAAATTTCATAAATTTTAGCTATAAAAGCCTCAAAATACACCATTGTAAACCAAAGTTTCAAAAAAATCTCTGGGGGAGTCCCCGAACCCCCCACATATTAGGGAAAACCCCTAGTCGGCCGACTACTTATTAAATTTCGACCAACCACTACTCGTTCCTTAATATTTTTGTGCGATAAAGAAGCTGCAAATATTATAGAGCCTACAGGCGGCAAATTGGTAAATCCGGCCCAGCTCTTAAATTAGTTAATTTAAGTACATATTATGAAGGAGACTAATCCACTCCAAAAAACGGATTTGTAAAATCTCATGTAGAGACAACAAAATTCCGCCTAGGAATGTAAAAGCTGATAATAATAATACCAATAAGTAGGTATATTATTATTAGAGATGAGATTTTTAGGTTTTTACCTTTTTTTTATTTTAAGGAGGTATAGGAGTTAAGTCAAAATAATGAGATCAATTAGAAATTTTTAGAATAGACAAAAATATAATTAATACGTGTTCTGTGAAAATTTCAGAGACCTAGGGTTCACGGTTTTTTTTAAGACTAGATTAAAAATCGTTCATTTAACATTGTAATGGCATACTAGGTCTCACATCTACTCACGTTTTGATCAATTTCATAATGAAAAAATAATGAGAAATGTTTGAAAAACTCACGGTGCATAGAAAAAACATTGCTAAAACTTTTGAAAACATAAAATCACGTTGAGGATACCTAGTTATAAATATAATTAAGTTTTAAAAATGTAAATTTTAAAATAAATATCAGCCATGGCTAATGTGGGTTATGTTGACAGCAACGTCGCAAATGGTGGATAGCGCGAGAAATTTAAAGTTTCAATGAAATAGCTTAAGACGGGTGTATATGTACAATTCTTTTTAGACTTTTTTATTATTTGTTACAAAACATAACAATATTAATTAATAAATAATATATTGCTATAGTCAAATTCACTTAAAGTCGAATATGACTCATCGAAAAAATTATATGCATCAAAATGTACAAAACGTACGTCTTAGAGTTCAATAAATTAAGAGATATAACCTCACAAATGTGTGCTTATAAAATGTAACTGTCAAGTTTTTTTGCTCATTTGCTGTCAAGTTCAATAGATTGAAGATTAGGAATGGTTAAAGGTTTCAAGTTAATTTAAAAGAAATAAATGTAAATAAAAATTAAGCAGTTTAACGAAGTGACAGATGTAATATTATAATGCAACGTACGTTTATTTCATTTACATAACAAAGTTACTCCGCGCAAACGATGCTGGATCTGCGACGTTGTCGAAATTCTTATTAATTTCAAAAGGATATTTAATTATTTTATTTTCTTATTTTACTTAAATTTCCTGTTAACTAACGAAATTTTATGTTCTAATTTAATCTTAAGATTCATAAAATATCGACTTTAACATGCTAAAAGGCTGTTATTGCCAGCTGAAATTTTTAATTTTTTGAAGTACACTCTTGAGAAAAGTTTATTCTCTAGGGGTACGCTCATACTTCTGTCATGTACAATTTGACAGAACTTTCTGACTGGACTGTACGTCCTATACCTCCTTAAGTCCTATTTTTATTTTATTGGTACTAAAATTTGTTTCATGAAAAACTGCGTTATTTAAGCCCTATTTATTTTTACCTTTTTTGCCTTTTTTTACTTTTTTTAATTTTTACGACTTATTTTAGCATTTTGGACACTTTTTCTTAATTTTCAGTTTTAATAGAACAAAAATCTCACCCTTACGACGCCCCTTACCTAAATTAAAATTTTTTTATTGTTTTTTTAAATTTGAATTTCTAGCTCGGTGGTGGCAGCTTACCATATGTGCCAACCTAAGAAAGTTACAAAGTTTCAGTGGGTATCTAAGAATGCTTAGGTATAAAATCTTTTTTTAGTACATTTATAGGACCTTTTTTTGTGTTTATAGGACCTAAAATCGCTTTTTTAGAACCTTTTTAGGTGCCTTTTTTTATTTTATACGACCTTAAAATCTCACCTCTAATTGTTATAAACTCTAAACAAAAAATACTAAACACTAAATACAAAAAATACAGTAGAATTTTTTGTGCTCCGGCTCAAAACTTTGCTTCAAAACTCCGAATTTTATGTTATTAAATCTATATCTACAAGGATAAAATATAATTTTAAGATGGCACCTGTTTGGCGCTCTTATTATTATTTGTTAAACATTATGTAATGGCGTAGGCAGTGAATTTCAAAATTAATTATACTGTGATAGTACCTACTTTTAATTTAAAATGTGGTTTTGTGAATGAAAGCAGAAAGTAACTTTCTGATGAAGATGCCTTCTTTAATATTCCTGCTTATTTTATGCACGATTTAACTGTGCTTTATGTTTAACTTTTAATAAGTACGTAATGCAAATGTTGAAAATTGTATTCCAAAGTTAATATTAGTTTGAAAACTATTCTACGTATCATTCATTACGGTTTAATATTATAGTTTACTCTGGAATATTACTGTTGCTTACTGAAAGTATACAATGGCATTATTAAAATTCTATAATAATTGGAAAATAGAAGTATATTACATAATAATGATATACATACGTAGCTTTTTACTCTTTGTTTCTAACTGTGTAAATTAATTATTTTTTAAAATATTAAAAGAATTAAAAAACAAAATTTTAGTTAATCAATAATTACAAATAATAGGTATAACTACAAGAACTGTTTGCGATCTCCCAATGTTTAAAACATTCATTGAACAATACCTTTTTTTAACATTTGTTAATACTGCTTCAACTAAAAAATAAAAACGATGGTGCCTTTTTTTATATTAATGATTCTAGATTGATGTAAAAAATAAAAACACATAAATGTAACATACACAATATTTCTCTTTCACTAAAACTTGTACTGCAGATCAAACATTTTTAATAATTTTTTCTTTGAATTAAAAATAATTTATAATATAATTTTGATGTATTAAATACTCAAAATATTTAAGTTTTAATTCAATATTTAATTTATTATCGTTTTAGATAATGTTCAATAACAGTTATTTTTTGAATGATATTTATGTTTGTTTCACGCTAAAATTACTAAAATCCAATAAATCTGTTTAGACATTTCCACGAGTCGTAAAATATAATCTGTAGAAATATCTATCGAATCGAAATCGGCAGATTTTGAATAATCTAGCGTGAAATCTCAAACTCAAATCCCGTACTGCAATATATAATAGACTCTTATTGTGTTTAAAAGTTTTTTTTGTATTTCATTAATGGAATTCAAACATTCTAAGAGTTGAACGATTCAATTTCTAGTGCAATTATCATAAATCTATTGTTTAAATTAATTAATTATCTTCGCAGCTAGAAACTTTAAAAAAAATATTAATGCAAAATTGTCTAACATATTATTATATATATTACATAATGAAATATTAACTCGACGACAATTGAAGCGACAATGATAAATGAAGGTTTTGAATAAAATAAATTTGGAAGCAGTTAACGAACGAAGATGTTGCAGATGCTGACCAGTGATTTATATTAAATACAAGACAATCCCATCACGCGAAATCCACGAAGAAAATAGCAAACAATTTATTTTCAGAATATACCTACATTATACAGCCTTATTTATTAGGTTTGATTTTATAGTAAGTTTACAAGCAACTATATGGGCTTTGGAACACGAGTAATACAATATTCTTGTTAAGAGATAATCTAAACAGTTGCATATATTAATTAATATACTTCAGATTTATGTAAAAATTTAAATCATAATAATAATTTTTTTAAATAATGCAATGGAAATTAATGCACAGCAATTAATTTAGATTTGTTGTTCTAAGAGAATTGCCGTTTCCAGGAATTTACCATTCAATCTGAACCCTTAACGTTTCCGATTTTCCAGGACGACATTAATCACAGTAACTTCCTAAACAGTTCTGTCTATCTAATAACATAATGCTGTTGTGAACAATTTGCGTCCATCAATTTACAAATTGCGGTTTTAATAAATTACCTTTAATATACCTATTTGTAAAATACTAATTTTTCAATAAAGGATTTGTTTTTTAAATTTACAAATAATATTATGAGTTTTTATATTTCCTTTTACTGTTTAAACAAACAAAAAATCAATAATTTGTAACAACGGCAGCAGGTAAAAAAATTAATCAAGGATTGCTTTTTTTATTAATCCTATTTTAATCCGAGTTCAGGGATAGTAACTTAATCCGTATTATTATACCCAAAAGATTAATATCAAAATATATACAAGTAATTTATACAAATCGTTTCGCTTTTTAAAATACTTAAATCTTATATATTATAAAAATTTTTATCAATAGAATGTTGTCTAGATTCCGCTGGTGGTCATCAATTTCTTCTCTGAAAAAATTTAGATGGATGGTAAGTCCTGTAGGAATATAACATTTAAAATTGAAAAGTGTAATTATCATAAATTTCTCTTCTCCAAGAATGTTTGTATAATGAACCAAAACTATAAACTGCGGCTGGCCTATTATTATTTTACGTGTATGTTTTTGTTTTTCTTTAACATTTCTCCCATAATTTAAAGAGCAATTCCTTAGATGCGGCCGCTGCAATACGGTGGCAGCATGGCCAATTAAATTTCTAAGTTTACGATCACATGTGCAAAACTTTGGAACACAAACTTCGGCAAACTTTGGAATAGCATCTAAGGAATTGCACCTTTAGCCATAAAGTAGTAAATAGTATATCAAACAAATATAATACACCAATCAGCCAACCAAAAAATTAAAAAACTAATTACAAAAAAATAAAGGGTTTAAATTTTGTTAAAGTTTTATATCACTCTCAATATTTTCTTGTTCAATTTTAAATTTTCATCTTTTCTTTTTCTCAAATTAAAATATTACTTTAAATTACCAATTTTATGACAAATATGAATAATTCGATAATTTTAAAATATCATGTGGTTGGAGAATCCATGACGGCTTCCGAGCCATCCGAGCCCTCAAAGCTGGAAGTGAAAGTCAGTCGCTTTATTTCATCGAAGGGGCTACGCGTCACCTTCTCACCTTGCTCAAATTAGCTTAACAACTTTAACTTTTGTTAAATTATTTAGTAAGGTTTAATTTAGTTAATTATTATTTGTTATTAATTCTAGCATTGATCAAAGTGTAAAAATAATTAGTACTTATAAGTAGTTATTGTTAAATTGCACAAATTTTATGGCAACACAAATTTAACAGCAATTATTATTATTACTAAAACCGTATACCAGAAGTGTAAATTATAACATGCAGCAGTTAACGATTTCTATTATTTTTATTACCTAGTTATTTAGCAATTATTTAATGTTAAATTAATTTTTAATATAATAATTTTAGAATAGCTTGCACATCCTTTTTTTTTAATTAAAATAGATTAATTATAAAAATTTGTGAAAGTTATTAAAACTGTATCCTAAGCTGTTATCAACAACAATAAATTAATAATAAATTATTATTAATCAAACAAATTGTAGGTAAATGTAATGCATGTCTAAATATTGAAATAGGTACTTATTAAAAATAAATTTAAAAATGTTTAGTAATTATTTAAAAGTGATGGTTGGTTTAAAAAAAATTAATGTAAATAATGGAAAATGAGTACCTACCTACGTATGTACTGCTATATTATTTTTATTTATTATGGTTAAATGTTATGTTTCGGTTATGTTAAATATAATATTAAAATGTTTAAAAGTTGTGCCTATATTATATAAAGTTATTTGAAAAAAATGAAAAGGCGTGACAGCTCTCGCAAAACAATTTCATTTTTTTATTGACCTTCATGGGCGCCGAACATCTACAGCTCATAACTTTGAACTTTAAACAAAAAGTTTTCTGAAAATATAATATCTAGTAAACATAGTACAATTTTTTCGAACAATTGATTTTAAAAAAATGGTATTGATTTAAATTTTTTTATTCGTTTTTTCAAAAACAAATTAATTTTTCAAAAAAATTAATAGTAGTTTTCGTCACAAGGACGTAAAACGAGATTTTACACCCGAGGGGCGGGGTTTCGAAGGCGAGGCGTAGCGAAGCGAAGCCGAGACGCACGAACCGTTCCGAAGAGTGTAAAATCAGTTTACGTCCGAGTGGCATAAACTGCTTTTCGTTATAACGGGACTACCTCATTTTTATTCGCAACAACGTGGTGAGAGGCTGTGTATTGAAAATGGAAATATGGCTCTTCTGATTGGTTTGGTAATCATTCATTTTATTCGCGACCCTGACGTCAGAGTCATATTAACAACTTTTCGTTATTTTGGGGAAAATATCCTACAAAATTCGCGATTTTATATAATAGCTCTGAAATAACTATCGATAGATGGGGTGAAGGTTGCGATTCATTTGACAAGTTTGTCTATTTGGTGAGATAAGGATTCATATTCTCAATTTAAAAATTTCGGACGTGTGTGTTGTGAAGTGTTACAATGTCAAAATTAATCAAAGAACGGGCATCTTCAGGCGCATTCTTCAAACAACAGCGAGGAGAACAAAGAAGAATCAAGAGGTGCGTTATTTTCGAATTGCGTTATAAATATTAATTTTCGTTATTTTCGAATTGCGTTATAAATATTAAACATTTTCATTCGAATTAATGATGTTTTGCGTAAATATATCATGTTTTATTTTATAGCCCTCCCCCCTTTTTACGTCCTAAGACGTAAAAAATTATGACCCCCCTTTTTTAACGTCCTAGGACGTAAAAAGGCACTTTTAGTACCTCAAATCAAGACGTAAACACCTAATTTAACGGCCGGAATAACGAAAAAATTTTCTCTTTTGCAATCAACTTTTTATATCATTCTTGAATAGTTTAGAGAGTGCTTAAGCCAATAAAAAAGAGTTAAAAAAGAAAATCACTAGGTAATAAATATTACCCCTTAATGAGATTTACTTTCCGAAGTAATACCGGGGCATCCATAAGCAAAATTGACGGCAAGACAATTGAATTTGGTATTTTTTCCAAGTATTAGTTTATGATATTTTCAATAATACATCTGCATTTAGTTTATTCTTATCTGGTTACAGTGACCTTTTATTTTCAAATTTACAAAAAAACTATGTACAAAATTTTAAGCACACATTAATTACATCTACAGTATGTGTGTGTACATTATACAAGGATAAGAAGCACGTAGGAGTGGACGTTCAGGTACGACAATGAGCATTGCGATTAACGTTGTTTAAGAGTTTTTGAATTTTTAGTGTCAATATTAGGGCTTCTCAAACGGGATCCCGGCGGGTAAAAGTACTTCCCGTAATATCGAAATTTAAAAGCGGAATCTCGGGATACGTAGTAATTCTTTAATCCAGTTTTAACACATGTTGCTCGAAGCAATAAATTGTAGGCTAAAGGGTTAAAAAAAAAAGTTATTCAAAAAAAATTTTCCAAAAAAAATAAATTTATGATGCAAAAAAAATTTGAATTTTTTTAAAAAAATTTAACAAAACCAAATAAAAAATTTTAATATACTTCCTTTCTTGTTCTCTACCCGGAATCCCAAAATCCCGGAAAAGCATAACAATTTGCATCCCGGAATTTGAAATTTTGCTGGAAATTAAAAACTCTAGTCGATATGTTTGGGTAATCCTGGTCGTACATAAAAAAATTAATATTTGTACCGGAAAGCTTTTTATAATATGACTGTAGCATAAGTGTCATTGTGTATTTAACACAAATAAGTGTCAAAAATACCTAAAAAAAAATAATTAATTTATTGCAATCATGTTACTAATATCATATTTATTACCGACTGCTAAACTTGCAAGTTCTAATTACCAGAAACTTATACTTGTTATTTAATATGTTTAATCAGCCGTGGTCATTGTCCTATTTCTGTATTGGATGCTTATTAACTTATTAATGGTATTAGACCAAGTCCATCTTGCCGAGCATTTTTACTTCTACGAAAGGCTGTCTTCGTCTTGAAAACATGATCACAACGCTCTTGATCCAGTTGATGTCAATGTGCTAAGGTACTGTGCTACGGTTCCATAAGTTTGAGAGCCATCTGAATCAGTCCGATTGCTATTTTTCGATTCGCTAATCTTGCAAAGAAAGCCATATGGTCTGCGTATAGAGCTAGAATAGTCTTGACAAGTTTCGGGATGTCTAAAACAATGATGATGAAGAGGGTTTAAGCAAGTAGAGACCTTTGGGGTACCTCTGATTTAGTGGTCTTAATGGAAAATATATAAATACTAATATAGAATTAATAATAATCATTCAAAAATATTTTGGGAAAATTTTGGGGAAAGAGCGATAACTAGCACTCCGATTTTAAAAATTTTTGAAGCAAATTATGAAAAACAAATAGACTAACGAGCAATAATAAAGCATAAAATTTATGTACCGTTGCAAATAAATCTTATTATTCCAAATTTTAAAAAATTAGGTATAATCGAAGCAATTCTAGCGGTTTGAGCCTTTGATTAATTTTGGCCAAAAGTAAACCCCGCCCGCTTCCAGTTGTAGGAACAAGAGGAAGCTTTTCACATGCACATGCTACTGATTATAATGGGACACAGTAGGGTTGTAAAAATCAATTGTACGCCTTTTCCGCGTAAAATATTTAAAGTTTTTAAATTAATTTATTGATGATGGATCATTGTCGGATACACTTGCGTTGTCAAAATTGACTCGGTGCCGCCTCCGCTTTCCTCTGCTCTGCTCCAGCCTAGCTCCGAGCTATTTTGACTAACGCTAACTTGGTAACAGTATCCCTTAGGGCCTTCGAACTCGAAAAAGGTCCTACTATAAAAGGGCGGATATAACTTTTTTTTTGACACCCCTGGGGGCTTTTCAACCTTCTAAAAGGTGCCTTTAAAGAGAAGGCGGTTGTTACAGTTTTCACTATTTTTTTGTCAAATGTAAGTCAAAAGCACCGCAAAAGATTTAAATTTCTTCGATGTTAACTGTACGATGGTTTAATTACAAGTAATGGTGTTCCACGTATCCCCATAGCATAGCATCACTTCGTGAATAGAGTTTTGTGAAGGCGCAGCCTCCATCACCTCTTTCAACATCTAAGAACATCGCAGGGATGGTTGGGTGTGTATGTATAATACTAATAAGCTTAGAGCCTTGTAGCACTTCAAAGTAGAGTGTTGACCCGCGACGTATCCCCACTCTCCGACTGTTAATGTAGTTTGCTCTGCACGTACCGCCAACACAATGCGTCAATGGAAGTCAAAATTGAACAAAAATTCTAAACTTTAAAATAAAAAATTAGCTAAACTAATCGATATACAACATTCCTCCATATCTGAAACGCTTTATTTTAATGTTTTCTATCAGATTCCGTTGTGTTATCTTTTATAAATATTATACTTTCGAGTAATGGCTATCGCCTAGGACCATTATTTTTTACGTTTCTGAATTTTTGCGCCATTTATTAACAACACAATATCTAAATTTTTCTCTTAACTTGTGAAATAAATAATAGTAAAATTTTGAAACGTTTAAGAGTGCACGTACATTTTTAAGTTCCCATGTTATTTACATAGAAGAATATTGTTGGGCATAGGAACCATTATCTCAGAAATTATGGAGCTCACTAACTTTAATCTTAAAGTACTTATTCTGTATAAATAACACATTAAATTTATGCACTATCACTAACACTGCAACACTATAAGCGTTGACATAATTTAAAATACGCTTTACAATAAAAGAAATATTAAAATATAATGAAATATGGAATATTTTTGCACTGTTTTTGAAAAATCAATTATTTTACTGAAAAAGTACATGCTCCCCTTAAATTAATGTAACTGTTAATATATGGGCTTATCTGACGATAGGTATAAACATTGTAGTTAAAAGCTATTCAAATTAATTTTTAATGTGTTAAATTAACTTGAAATTTTTGAAATATTATCACATATTAGTTATCCAAATTGCATGAGCAAAATTTTTAATATCAAGTAAAAATTTAATTATAATTTCATAACCATGTCATGATAAGCAAATACAAAAAATGCAATCAAATTACAAAATACAATTAAACCTATCACTTGGCATTACAGATATTTAATTTAATAATTAAATTATTTATTGGGTAGGTATAGATACTTATAACGTTATAACGTCATCGTAAAACCAATATTATAAGGTTTACTAACAAAATTGCAGATATTACGTACTTCCTACCTGGAATAAACTTAAAAGTGAAAGTTGACGCTGAAAATGTCAGATTATAATGGTGGTAATATAAAATAATAAATTGAAACCTATTTATAAAGCAATTCCGGAAAATATGGAACGAAAATAATAATTAATCAATTAATAAACAAATTATTAGGCAGAACGCAGAACTAATATTTTATGATAATATAATTTACTGCAATAATTAATCGTCCTCGAGAAAATCTAGAGCATCAGGCAATTATCAAGATTTTTATTTAAACGTAGATACTAATCAAATTGCTGGAATTATCATAAATTGTAAATTCAAATTAAAATGTGATTTAGGGCTGGTTGTACAATGTTCAGATAATAATGTTCTCCAAACATAATATACGTATTATGCAATATGCATCCTACATATTTGTCACCATGGTAACTGCATTCTGCATTCTGAAATGGGTTATTATAGTAATTTTAACTAAAAATAAGTGCATAATGCTACTAAATCGCCAATAATAATTAACAAAAATTAAACGGTACCTATTATTTAATAATTTGTTTACATTTATTTTAAAACGTGAATAACTTCACAGTATTTAACAGAATTTAATTTAATGATGGAATGTTTGAAATCAATTTATAGGTACATAAAACTACTATTTCACCCCCTTTTGAACATTTTTTCATATTCTTATCCTTTCTACAATATATTTTTAATCCTGTTCTGTCACAAGCGATAAATTAATGTCTAGTGTAAATTAAATATTGAGTGTAGATTTTAATCTTTCTAAAAAGAAAATTAATTTGAACAAATCAACTTTATTATCAGAGCATTTACAATTTACATAAGAATGAATCTTAGAATTAAATTATAATAATAGTATAAAATAAAGCAATAAAGGGATATTCTAATTAAGACGTTTTTAGGAATCGATTTGTTTTGCATTTTCTTAATCGTTATATTTACTATTTGGGAATCGATCCTTTACGACCATGTGACACGTGTGTAAATTTGTTAACAAATATTTATTAGAAAATTCGGTATCAACCCATTGATTAGTTAAACAAACCAATGTTGGTACTGATGTTGGACGTTAATAAATTGGACTAGCGGTTAATATATTTTTGACCAACTTAGGTTGGTGTTATTTAATCAACGCTTTGTTTAAAATTATTAGTCAGGGCCCCGTATTTTATTAACGTTATACACAGGTCCGGATTCAGGTTGTATGGTTTAGTAATTCTCGCTTATTCTAACATGTATCTTCCATAAATATAATCGTAAGGGTACATAATATAAAGTACGGGGTTTCAATTTTGTGTAGTTCTTATGTCTTGCGTTTATGCTCATTATGAATATGCACTAATTATTTTGTAAATATTATATTACAAATTATTTTAATTAATGAATAATAAATATTATTTTTGGTATTTTTCATTCTGCAGTATCTCCTGATATCGATTATTAAACACGTAGAAACATAAACACAGCTGCTTTGTTTGAAATAAATCACGTTTGTCACCATGTAATTTTGGAAAAAATTTCTTTAAATTATTGATAGGTACCTACTTAAAAGGAGGTTTGGAAAGTAAATATAAGATCAAGTCATATAAACTTATTTCCAATAATTATTCTGTTTTAAAAGTAATGTCCACACTTTTAATACAGCAGAAAATTTATAAAGCTTTGTCTGATTACTGTACAACTAGAGTTAAAAATTTTAATTTCAAAGTAGAAAATCATATACGCGGCATAAATCTTCTTGAGTTTAAAGTTAAAGCAAAATTAAATCGCATTTAAATCTTTTTCTTCAATTCTGTTGGAATTACCGTAAATTATTAACAAAAAAATTTATTATTTAGGAATATCCTGGAAGTACAATCTCAAGCTGAATTGTAATAAATGTGTCCATTTAAATTAAATAAACGATAAAAAAAATTATTTTGTGGATATTCATGAATAGGCAGATATAAGTTTTATTTAAAAAAAAAACTTCAATATTATCATCATTACAAAAATTAATCATAACCAAATTGGTTAGGACCTATAAAGTGACCAGCACTTAAAAGTGGTGGGTTTGCATATTATGTTATGTAGATTAGGGGGTTGCTAGCACCCACATATGTTTTAAGAATAATTATATATATGGGTAAATTATTATTCGGTCAGCTTAAATTAAACGTAATAAGCCAGAAATTGGTATTTAAGTTTACCTCAACAAATAATTAAAATAAAGGATCTTTGAGAAATTAAACTTTACACAAACATAATTTATGCAAGTAGTGTTAAGTACAACAAATTAATACAAAGTGATTTATATTGAATGGACATATCAAAGACAGATAAATTAAAATTAGTCTTTGTTTAATGTTCAATAAATAACTGCTTTCTGCTTGATGTTGAAAAGTTTTATTGGTATTGTAACAAATTTACATGTTTATTAATAATAATCAATATTAATTCGCTGTTCATGTAATGAAACGTAATAGTAACCATAACCATAGCGGTAATTCATAATAATTGTGATTCACCAACCACAGAAATGTATTAAATAAGTAACCTACACTTTTTAGTATTTAGTGTTTAAATATTTCTTAAATGTTCAAACATTAAAAATTTTTAGATAAAACTAGAGGTTGTTTTTTTAGATTAATGTTGCTGCTCCCCCCCAATCGAATTTTTGCGTAAAATGTGCGTCAAACGTTTGAGAATCGTTTGAGCATCAATGAGCTTCCAATATTTTTGTTTGAGCCTCAACCGTCGCGGAGTTATTCGCAAAATTTGGGGGGACTGTAGACATATTTTTCTATTTTTGTTCTTATTTCGAATTTTTTTATGAAATTGATGTCTATCGATAAAGATTCGTTTGAGCTTGAATGAGCTTTCATTCCCATCATTTTAATTTCATTTTCTGCAAAGTTACGACCATTTCAAATTTAGAGTACTTCGGGCAAGTACCGCTCAAACATTTTATATTTTAATTCTATTTTATCGGATTAAAATTTTTGATCCGATTAAAAAAACTTAATCCTGCTTAATTACCATCATCATTTTGATGGAATAATACGGAAGGTGTAATTTTAGAAAAGAATATATTTAATAGAATATCGTGAACTAACAAAATCCAATAGGTACTGTTATAAGTAATGTCCACCAACTATACCAAGTTTCTCAATTTCAATTCAACAACATAATTGATACATTTTAATTTTATTGAAAATTTAGAAAAAAATTCAAATATGTAGGTTATAAACTAAAAATGTCAAAATGATATTTTACTCTAAAAAATTGGAGATGTGGCCATCACATGATTTTACCATACATTAATCTTATGGTAAATATTATGTTTTGCACACTACTTTAATACAGTTTACAAAAAATTGTGATTTACGATTTTGGCCATGACACATTACAAAAAAAATAAAAATTAAAAAAAAATGGCATTTCGTTAATGCGCGTCACTAATTTACTCCCAATCTCACGTTTCCGTAGACCGATTGTAACCAAAATCTAATCAAATCTAAGTTTCAGTATAAAAGTACTAAATATAAAATTTGGTTAAGAAATTTTTATTAGTTTGGGCGCTAGAGCGCACACAAAATTAAGTGACATACAGACACACAGACACATAGACACACAGACACACTGACACGCAGACACACGGACACACAGACACACGAACACACAGACACACAGACATTTTTTGATGTTGGGTCTCTTTCAACTCGTTTGACCTCAAGGACTGTAAATCCGTGAAAATCTGAAAAAAAAATTTTTTTGATTACATAACTTTCCCATTTGGTATGGTAAAGTAAAAAACTTTTAAGGCCCGAAATCAAGCGCAACTTTCAATATTCTAAAAGTTTATGAATGTACCTACTAGACCAGTAATTCCCAACGTGGGGCGTACGCCCCACCGGGGGGCAAATTGAATGTTGAGGGGGGCAACGGGAGCAATATGACAATTGACGTGTAAAATTTTCTAAGACAGTGATTCCCAACGTGGGGCGTACGCCCCACCGGGGGGCAAATTGAATGTTGAGGGGGGCAACGGGAGCAATATGACAATTGACGTGTAAAATTTTCTAAGATATTCGGTTTCATCACCTTTATTGAATTATGCCAAAAACATATTTGCAACAAAAATTTTGAGAGATTTTATTGGCTCCAAAAATGTAAAGTGTCTGATAACGCCATACTTGTAATTGTCGATCACCTGAAAGCTCTGCAAGTTGATATGAAGGAACGATTTTCTGACTTGGACCAAATTGATTTTCCAACTTGGATGATGCAGCCATTGTTAGTGGATTTGGCTGATGTTACAAATGTGCAGTATCAAGAAGAACTTGCAGAAATGCAAAATGATGAGTCTGTTAAAACTTTATTTAACATAAAAGGAGCGATGGCATGGCTATGTGAGGAAACAGAAACCAAATATCCAAGTTCAACTAAATTCGCAAGGAAACTATTACTTCCATTTCCATCTTCCTATTTAGTTGAATGTGGATTCAGTGCCATAGCTGATTTGCTGCTCAAGAAAAGAAATCGGCTGGATATTTCCCAAAGGGGAGACTTGAGACTGAAGCTGACGAAATTGGAACCCAATATTAAATCTCTTTGCAGCAGGCATCAAGCTCAAGGATCTCACTGAATCATAATAACTGATATTACTCATCACAAAATATTGTAAAAATATTATAAAAACATATTTGTTTTGAAATAAAATTATTTTGTATACGAGAACTGATACTTTATCTTATTTTAAATTTATTAAAGGTTATGAAAAGTTCATGGAGGAAGTAATAACTTTTGAAATTATGAAATTATTTCTTAAAGGTGACTCCTTAACATTCCCTGAGACTTTATCGTTAGCCTAAAAAACATGGGGGGGGGGCGTGGAAATATCCATCGACCTAGATGGGGGTCATGGCTCAAAAAGGTTGGGAAACACTGTACTAGACAAATCAAATTTTTTAGAAAAATTTTTGTTAAACGTTTGAACATCGATGAGTTTCCAATATTTTCGTTTGAGCCTCAACCTTCAGGGTGTAATTTGCAAAAACCTTAGAGCAGGGAGGGCGAGGTTGTTAACAAGTTATCTTTATCCCATCTTAAAGTAGAATTAATTTTGTGCAGCAGGGTGTATCGTGTAATCTTGCCTTTTGAAAGTAAATTTTGGGCAGAAACGTAATTTTAGGTTGAGTATTGTGAAATCCACAATCGATAGACGTCGGTGCAGGATCGTAAGTAAATATTCTATAGTTTAAGCTTTATTTATCTAAAAATTTTATAATAGAACATTTTGTACGTTTTTTCCACAAAAATATTGTTATTTTGGTTAATTTCTTATAAACAAGAAGAATCTTCATAGCATCAATTTAACAACAATGTCACATTTTAAAGAAAAGGATAACTTTTCAAAAATTTACTTAAGTGAAGAGATTATCACGATTTGTTCATCAGCTGATCATTTTCAGCGTATTCATCGCAAAAACTTATTTATTTATATATATATATAGTCGGTTTTAAACGTCTTGCGACGTTGTCCGATACCAAACTACCAACCTTGCGAATTGGCGCTTGGTTTTTTTAGCATTTTACATTTTTTACCTACGACGAGGAGCCAGCCCGTCGGTAGAACCCCCAACCTGGAGGACCAAACGAGACGGCCAGAAGTTGTTACTTACCCGGATTCGAACCGGGTATTGAGCGTTCGTAGTCAACTCGCTTGACCATTGCTCTTCGACCGTCTCTACTTATTTATTTAACAATATAATTTTATAAACTTGAAAAACAATTGTAATTTTTTGCTTGTGTTCCGGTTTGAACGTGATTGTAACTGGACAAACTACCCCGCATCATTCATTTAAATGCACGTAGAGGAAACAAGGAAATAAAACTAGTAAAGCACTTTTGATGAAATTTATTTGTACCGACGATAAAATTATCATTTAATATTTAAAAATTATCAATTTTTGGTTTTCAAAATCGATTTTCTACAGATTGGCTGAATTGGAAAATTTTTAATTTTCACCGGATGAAGTTATATTTATAAAGATCACGTATAATAATAATAGGGCAAATTGGTGATAAGCAATGTTGGCCTTCTTCTTATACGATTAAAATTAATTTTATGTATTTTTAACAGAGGCATTAATTTTACTGTCAAAAAAATTATATTAAAACGAATGACTTTTAAGACGCTTGTAGAAAATTTAAATTATTGTAAGGTATAAGGGGGCAATAAGGCCCACTGCAATATTTCTAACAAAAAATAAATTTTTAATGTATCTAAGGACATATATCGGATATACATTACACCAAGGTCTCGACCTGGTAAAATGAGTTTCTTCCGACCGGCGGGTGATTAGTTATTCTAACCTTAGTTTATACAAATGTCCCGCTCTAAGAAGAGCAATATTTTGGTAAGTTGTTAAACCCGTTTAATGTAAAAAATTTTTGTTTTGCGTATATGGGGATGATATATCGTCGGTGTTTTGTATTAAGGGCGAATAAACCAAATGAAAAACTTTACAAGCGCAACGTTTATGACTATTGTGCGAGTTATCTATTAATGATTTAAAATTTGTTAAGTGTTTATATTAAACTTTAAGGATATTACTTACTATAAAATACAAAAATAATGCTTGAAATTATTTGTGCAAAGAGAAAGAAGTGAAAAAAATATGTAATTCGCATTTTCGTAAAATGGCTTATTCGCCCTTAATACAAAACAGCGGCGATATATGGACCTTGTAAATAGTTTAACCATAAATTTTTTCATCAATTTCATATTGTTGCTTTTACAAGCTCAAAGTAAAAAAAATACATCATTGCAGGTAATAAAGCCCGGGCTTTATTATCTGTGAAGTGAAAAAAATAGTATAAACCCTATTTTCCACACATCACAAATACCACAATTGAGACTTTAATAAAGATGTTCTATCAATTCAGGCATTTTCTCCTAGTTTGCCAAGTGAAATACCGAAAGATACCGTAAGGAAGTTAGGAACAAGGGGGTTCACAACATATCTTCTGACAATGATTCTGATGACGATTTACCGTTATCTGTATTACGTAAAAAAGTAGTGAAAGCTGAAAATTCATTCTCAATAGTATTGCCGTCACCAGATCTGGTTAAGAAAAAAAATGCAACACTAAGACGTAAAGCAATAAATTATAAAGCTATAGAAGTAAAACAGGAAATCTTTTTAAACGATAATACCGAGTCTCCAATGTGTTCCCAGAAATTGTCCAAAAAGACTACAGCATCCCCAAAACCAAAACAGTCTTCTGCAGCCGGCAAAAAATGGGAATGTACAGTCTGTTATATAGACTTTGCGGCCGATATGAGAAGATGTGGTCATTGTGGATTCTGGGTCCATGAAGAATGTAGGATTAGTAGCTGATGATGACGATGACTTCTTATGTCCAGATTGTATGCCGTAAATAGTGTATTGTTTGAATTTTTTTATTATTGCAGTACTTTGCTCATAGTAAAAACATGGGCTTTATTTTCTGCAGTAGCAGATTTTAAGGCCCATTGTAGTACTTTTAACTTTCTTAATTTTATCCAAGTTACATTATTGTTTTTTTAATATTAATTTTTTTATAATAACCTTGTATGTTTATTATCATTTTAAAATAATAAAAGTTGAAAAAATAAGCATAGTTTTTTTGATAAAAATTAGTATTTTGTAAAACTAAATATTTACATTGATAAAAACTAGAAAAATCTTGTTTTTACACTATAGACATATTTTATTATACACGATTAGTTTGATGCTCCCTAAGATTCGCATTATAAAGATCTAGCGGCTATTGAATTTTATAAACAATAAGCTATAAAATAAAAGCGGTCAACCCATTTTTTTCAAGACAATTTTATCATGAGCAATGTAATTAATTTAAATATATAAGAAATACCATCTAACTTTAAACCAAAGTAAATTTTTTGTTTAGTTAGTAATTGTTTTAAAATGTTTTCTAAGGGTGTTAACCTTAAATATAAAAGTTGTTCACAGAAAATTACCCGTATTAGTGCAATAAATTAACAAAAAAAATTTATGGGACCGCCTTTTAAATTGCATATTGAAAAAATGTATAATAACATCGGCGCTATTTTATGAGAAGGGGCTGTCTAGAATGCTAATTTCCCAAACAAAACATATTTGATAAAAATACATTTGACATTGTAATTCTTTGCATTTACTTAAAAATCCATGACTAATTTTTATAAAAACCTGGTAAAATAAAAAGCTGCATTGCTTTTTTTTACTTTTAATCTGTTTTCTCTTTGTACTTGGATAAAGAGTAATTATTCAACGTAATAAAAAATTTAGCACCCTGAATTCTATTTTGCAGCTTTTGATAGAAATTCAAAAATTTATTAACATTTTAATTTTTTACAAATACTTACTCCATAATTATTGTTGTAAGTTGGTAAGGCATTTTAATTGAAAATTATTTTATAAAAATTTAATCGAACATCACTTCCTGCGTAATAATTAAAGTTTACTGGGTATTACATTTTTTGTATTAAATATTAATCAAAAAAATTTTATTTTTGTATTTATACAGAAGATACAACATAATATTGAGGAATTAATCCTGCAACCAATAAGATCAACTATACAAAGGTTTTTCAAAAAGAAAATTGATATTATGCAATTTGAGAAACCTTTGAGACTCTTAACGATTACAGTTTGTGTTAAAATTAGTTAAAGAATATTAAATTAATAAAGTTTTGATTCTAAACAGACTCTGAAATTTTTTTGCAGAGAAATGTATTTTACAGCTTGGCTAGATTATTTTAAACTAATTTGTGCCTTTTTTCGTCTAATGTGTCTTAATGGCTTTTTTCAATTGATTTTATCCTATAATTTGCTTAAATGAATAATTTTTCAGAACCTGTTTATGTAAAAAATACTTTTTTTACTTTTTAGTTAGTACTAAAAAAATTAAACATTTACCATAGATAACGGGAAAGCTAACGGTAACGCCTCCAGTGTTAAAAAAGTGAACTACCCACGCTAGAGTACATTTTTCTCGCTCCCTATATCCACTGCTTACTTGTTTCTGCACTATTAGATACCCTTTTGATAAAAATTATGAAATTAGCTAAGTATTAAATGGATATTCAAATACTATTGAAAAAATACTATTACAAATAAAATTGGAACCTCTCACGAACCCTTTGAGCAAACATAATTTTCAGACAAGTAGCTAAAAATGCCACGTTGCTAAAAAAACATAGAAATTTAAATTCTGGCATTTTTGGCTAGTGTATTGAGAATTGCGATCGCGCTTCCTTGGCACTCAAAGGGTTAAATATGCTCCTGCTGCTTCTTGTAACGTAGAGCGGTTATTCTTTGCGTACAAACAAATTTTAAAAAAGTTTCAATTTGATATATAAATGTTTAACCGTTGATTGAAAAACTTTATTTTTTGTACAAATTTAATAACAAAATAATAATTTAATATTGCCGTGGTTGTCTTTATTTTAATTTAATTATGCAATTTGGACTGCCTATTAGTGCCTATAGACGTTTCAATTTAAGATTGTAGCGCCGCCAACGGCCATGTTGGTACTAGAGGTGAAGAGGCAATTACTAAATAAATGAATGAATTGACCATGATATTACAAACAAACAAGCAGCAGATAAGATATCTATCATATTAAAAACATAATCGGTACACAACTGTGCATGCACTTATGCCGAATAAAACTGATGGTAAACAACCGTTCCAGCTCATTACCTCTAGTACAAAACTTGCCACCAGATAGCGTATCGCTTCTCTTAAAACGCCTATAATCTAATTTTTCAATGCCTAATTGCCTGCTTATTTTGGAAGCTTTTAATGCCTTAATCCGGGCCTTATTAATAAGTATTAATTAATTTTAATGTTATTTTATTTGTAACATATGATTGAGATGGGCGTTACTTTCCACTTCATCGGGAATCTAAAGTCTCTAAAGATACTTTAAGATATAGTTCTGTATGCGCAGTTGAGAAGTGTCACAACGATCAACTTCAGGCAGGCCCGTAGCTAGGATTTAATTTCGGAGGGGGGGCACTAGTAAAAAGTAAAATTTTTAATAGTTCTTCTTTCGAGAATTTTCATTTTTATAAACAAATTTTCCTTTACTTTAAAAAAAAATTTTTTGAACGGGGGGGAGGGGCACGTGCCCCCAGGTGCCTCCCTGGCTACGGGCCTGACTGCAGTAATAACAAATTAAATTTCCACGAATTTGTCACTTGATAAATATTAATAAATTTTGTTTATTCTTTACTGCAGTCACTTGTGGCTAGGAAACCGTACTTTATATATATTTTTTGCTTGATTTTATCATTTAGCGCTACTTATGCAAATTTATTAGAATCAATTTTTAAATCTTTATCATGTCTATGTCTACTGGAAGAAATTATGTAAAGTCTGTGATTCAAATTTAGAATTTCCGCTCAATAACTTTACCGGCGATCACATCAAGATGCTACCGATGTGTGAAGCAAAAATATTGAATTTTGAAATAAAGATTACTGTTTTTCATAAATATTTTTAAGAAACCTTGCTTTGATTAGATATTTTAAATACACATGGGGCTCTTCAGTCCTTTTACCCTATAAAATTCACCCTACAAATTCCGAGAGAAGAGGTTCATAATAAAGTTGGATAAATTTTTGTAGCCGGGTTGGGGATCGAACCTAGGGCTTCTAGCCTAGAGTTTGGTCCTTAGCCCGTTCGCTTAGTTTACCTCTCACACATGGGGCATTCCACACCAAATCGACCACTTTTGAACCCAACCCTTTTTGATTTGCTTGAAATTTTTACATATTATACTAACTCACTAAAAACAGTTCTGTGAATTTTTACAAAATTTTTTACTAGAACGAAAAAAAGTTATAAATTTTTAGATAAACTGGTGTTGTTTTCCTTTCAAACGGCCAACTATTTCAAAAATTAACTAATCGGGACGTTTTGTTTTTGTTTTTTTTTGTCTTTAAACATACTTTTTAGGAAAAAATATTAAAAAATAATTCAAACTTGTATTATACAAAATTTTTCATTTTTTTGGAAAAATCATTGATTTTTAAAATTTTGCCACTTTTAAAATTTGGTTTTTTTATTAAAAAAGAAAACTCTGATTATTCTGATTATAACACTGCAAACCCCATAATGGGCCGCCATTTCTTTCTTTTTGTTTGTTTAATTGAAAAATATTTTTTTATTTATTTGTAATAACATCATTTTATAATAAAATAAATTTAAATAAATACCTATATCTATAATATTTTACACTTTGTTTATAATTTTGATTAACAATTAGGATTATTGCAGGAATAAATTAGTAAACGATTAATAAAATTTTTCGTTATTTCAGGTTATAAATGACCCCTTTATGTATCTGTTTTGAGCCCTATAAAAGGGGTCTTTTCTCAAAAGGTCACCTCAAGGGGGACCAACCCGACCATAAAACTAAGTTTTATAAGGTCCTAGGACCTATAAAACTTAACTTTATAAGGTCCTAGGACTTATAAAAACAGTCCTTGTTGAGATACCTGCCCGAACGATTCATCCGTTCGGGTGAACTCCTGTTTTTCGCTTATGTTGTCAATAACTTGACTAACAACTTGCGATCTTCACGCCATCTATCGATAGTTATTTCAGAGCAAACAAATCGTGAATTTTGTGGGATATTATCCCCAAAATAACGAAATTAAGACACCTTTAGTTAAAAAATTGGCAATTAAATTAAGTGCTACTTTATATTTATTTACAAAATCATAGATTTAGATAAAATCCGACAAAATTCGAGATTTTATTGCAATAATTGCAAAAAAATTAAATTAAGTGTTACTTTATATTTATTTACAAAATCATAGATTTAGATAAAATCCGACAAAATTCGAGATTTTTTTGCAATAATTGCATAACGTGACCATCCGTCCGCAATACGACGGACCGTCCGTTATTTCAACATGCTGTCCGTCAGACCAAATTGTCCGTCGTTCGGAAATTTCAAAAGAAAATCAGCCTTTTTCGCTCCAAAGAGACAAACATTGATCAACGACTTGCAAGCTTCACGCCATCTATCGATTGTTATTTTAGAGCTATTATATAAAATCGCGAATTTTGTAGGATATTTTTCCTGAAATAACGAAAAATTGTTCATATCACTCGGGCGATAAGGGTTTTCATCCTTCGGTCGATTATTCACTCGCCGCTGCGCGGCTCGTTTCATAAACTTTCGCCCGGCGGATGAAAAGATCCCCTTTATCGCCCTTGTGATATAAACTACTATTAATATAAATAATAAATAAAACAATGATTTTCACTTCTGTTTGCGATTTAAATAATTTACAAACTCTATATTGTTTTGAATTCAAATAATTTCTCATAATACGACAACCATCTGCATTTGGTATCATACCACTCATACTATGCAGTAATTTGTTGATAAACTGGTAGTTGAACCACTGGAAAAACAGTAGTTGAATTATTATTCCAGTGTAAGCCAGGTGCTGCATTTTGCACTACGAAAGCATAATTTTCTGCAAAATTACAAATAATAAGAAATTCATCAGTTCTTAACGACTCTTTCAATGATTTCAAAAATTTTTTTGCTCTTTAGCGATGTACGAGTATAAAAAGTACAAAATATTGTAGATATATTTATTTAGATTTATTTTATAATAAAATAAATGAACAAAAACAATGTTAGATAGCAAAAAAATAAAAAAAATATTTTTCAATTAAACAAAAAAATAGAAAAAAATGTCGGCCCATTATGAGGTTTGCGGTGTTATACGCAAAATAAATCAGAGTTTTTTTGAAATAAAAAAATCAAATTTCAAAAGTGACGAAATTTGAAAAATCAATGCTTTTTTCCGAAAAAATGAAAATTTTTGTAGAATACGAGTTTGAATATTTTTTTTAATATTTTTTCCTGAAAAGTACGTTTATAGACAAATAGACACAAAAAAAAACGTTCCGATTAGTTAATTTTTGAATTACTTATGGTCGTTTTAAAAGAAAAAACACCAGTTTTTTTTAAATTCATAACTTTTATTCGGCCGACTAAAAAATTTTGAAAAAATTCACAGAACTGTTTTTGGTGGGTTAGTATAATAAGTAAAAATTTGAGGCAAATCAAAAGGAGTCGGGTTCAAATGTGGTCGATTTAGTGTGGAATGCCCCATATACGATTTTCCTTCTAACAACAATACAAAATTTAAAATAATCTTAAGAAAATATTTAAAAAAAATCATTTTCTTCTAAACTCGACAAATGACAGATGTGAATTTTTCCATTTTTAGCTTGCAGGATGATATATTAGCAAAATACATGCAAAATCTAACGCTGTCTATTCACTTCGCTTAAAATAGAAAAAATCAGAAATATACTGTCGTGTTTTATTCGAACAAGCGCTTAAAAGGTCCGGTAGCTCAAATAGTTTGGAAGCATAAGACTCGCCCAGATAGTAAGTTCAATGCGAGATTTCAAAAATTTTCCACAATTAAAAATAAAACCAAAATTACAGGGAATTAATAGTAATTTAATTAGACAAATGTTGTTATCAATAATTATCTGATTTATAAAATAAAACGAAATTTTTTTCATTAAACCTTTATCAACACAGTTGATTATCAAAAAAATTGGACGCAATTTATTTACAAGTTCACACATTTAATATATCAAATTTATTACTGTACCTTGTAAGTAAATTAAACGTATTACTAAAATTAATAATCTGAAATAAAATTTTACAAAAATCGAAATAAATTGTTTAATTTAAAACTTCGCGCCGAACAGGACCAGTTTCACTTACGTAGTAGTTTATCGTGATGAACGCGGTATTACGTGTTGAACACCTGCATCAAAACTTGCAGAAAAAAATTAAATTTTATACGAACAAATTGAACCAATAATTATAAATGTTCTATTAGTGATTTTTAACATTTGAGGTGTGTATTATGATGTTTAGTTAATAAGTTGCAATAAACAACGATTCCATAGTAAATGAAATAAGTTGCATGGTTCATCTTAACCTCAAATTTTTCCAACAAATCAAATTAAAATTGCAGACAATCAACGGCGAAGTCACGTAAAATAATAGAATTCAGATATAATTTACCATCATGATGTCTTCAAACGGCAATACTCCACGTGGAAAAATATTATTACCTTCAAAATGGCTGACCACCAAAATCAACAGGTAAAATCTTGCTTCCAAATTTTCCATTTTTGATTGATTTAATTTTTTTTTTATAGGATCTTGGACTATTTTCCTCCTATGAAAATTCCGTTTCTCATCATACCCACATCGGTACAATAATTGAATGCAAATAACTCATCATTCGTCTAATTAAAATCAGAAAAAACTCAAATTCTAGATAAAATCATTGTGAACCTTTAATTGTGGAAATTTAAAATTATCTAAAAATGGAATCTCACAACAATACTTATATAAAGTGGTCAATATGCAATCCGTACGGATAAGTTTGGTACATCAGAGCTTACATAAGTTATTTGTTGAACTTCGTTCTTTTTTTAGAATATTATGTTTGTCGTCAATTATGGCTTAGATTCAAAAATTTTAGAATTATAGAAAAAAAAGCTAAAATGTTGAACAAATAATTAGTGAATAAATAATCAGTTCGACAGTGAATTGTACCCATATCCACCCAACAGTAGAGTAGTAGTTGTTGGTAAATAAGTATTTTCACACAAAAATGTGTATATTCGAAATGCAAATAAAATCCTTATTATTTTGTTTTTTAAATCAATAAGAGATGTGATTTACGTACATACGTGCTGTTAGGTAGTAGAGGTTACATATTGTAATGTAATAAGACTTGACTGCAAAAAATAACAACAAAAATTCAGTTGATTCACCCCATAAGTTGTACACTGACCTCTGATTCTTAAAATCTGTCAGGAAATTCAAAAGAACGCATACATACATTACGATTGCGAAGCAAATACGTAGACTAAATACAAATATCTCTTGAAATATCTTACCGAAGTCAAGACCATTAACTTTTAAAATTTCCTACTTGAAAAAGTGATATATTTATCTTGTTCACTTCTTTTTATACACAAAAAAGTTTCAAAACTGAATTATAAAAAAAATGTAAGTAGTACCTATGAGTTATTATAAATACTTATCTGCTTCGAGATTTTCCTCGTTAAAAAAATTAAATTAAATACTTGAAAAACTACCGTCTCCTCAGTAAAGCTTTAATTAGATCTCTTTTCAAATCATTTGCAAGATATATTTACATACTCTTTTGTTTTTTAAGTATCTTTTAATTTAATACAAAAACTGTTATTTTCAATTTTTTCTTGAAATATTTTCAGATGATATATTTAAAACTAATTAACACTAATTAATAAACTAACTAATTTACAATTTCGTGAATTTCTTCGATTATTCTCTTGCCGTTCAAAAACACCTATACCCTTTATTATTTATTTTATATTACACTAACGCATCTTTAAATTCACTAGTGTTCCATTAAAATAGAAACCATCAATACTTAGCCACATAATTGGAGTAATAACCAAAACACAAAAAGAACAGACAGATGTATTGAAGAGAATAAATTAGGCGTTAGAAAATAGTTAATAAGAGAAAATAAACGAAACATAGAGTCAAAATATGTGCATGGAAATGTAACACTTCGGATTTTAGAATATAATGATAAACCAAACAAAAATTAAAATTTGAATTATATTTTTGAAATTTGATTTTAGTTTTGAAACAGTTAAGGCTTTTCGTTATTTAATGAGACCAAAAGGAGGCATACAACAGGAAGAAGTGCTATTATGATTGCTAAGTATAAAAGAAGTGTAAGAATTAGCTAAGAATTAATTGTATAACTAAATTATTCTGAGTATTTCGGAAGTTTTAAACATTGAATATTAAATTTCTTGATACTTCTGTTTCCATAAATAATATAATGAACATATAAATAATATTGACGTTATATAATCTTTAAAACTTTAATTATTACGAGTTACTACACGTATAAATTAATAAATTCAATTAAATTATTTATTAAACTTTTGAAAGATTATTTCATTCCTTTATCAGAATAATGTGATACAAGTCTCAAAATATGATAATACAAGTAAACAGAAACAATTATTATTATTTGAACAGTGACTGTGGCTAGATAAAAAATCTAGAACCGTGAGTTAGGGAAACCTAAATTGTGTTTCGGCAAAGAAAGAAATTTAATTCAAGTTTTAAAGATTATCAAATATCAACTTGTTAATAATATAACATTTTAAATATTGACGTTATATGTTAGAATAAATATTCTATTATTATTGCAATCTGATAATAATTTTAATCAATCAAGCCTTCTCGTATTGAAACAACGTCTCCTACAATATTGTTACTGCAGGTTTAGCAACCAACTTTGCAGAATATTTATTCGCCAGTGACCTACATAATGCAATCTATTCGCGAAATAATGAATACCGAATATAGTGAACTACCTGAAATAGTGAACCCAAATTATTTTACACGAAGGGTATATGGGACCCCTACATAACGAACAGGCGGATATGACCCGATACAACAAACTGTGTACTAAATCGTGCCGTTAGTAGCAGTTTAAATAACGTAATTTATATGAACTTCCTCCTATATTTAAAATTTACATTAAGTAGGGGAGTGTCGTATAGGTTGGGTCGCCGTAAAGGATGAGCCAGCAAAATATCTCAGATATCAGTACTGATGATAACACATATGTTATGATTGTCGACGTAAAGTTTACTTATAACCTAACGTTTCATAGACAAAGACAAAGACGTCGTGTTCATTATGTCCATGCCAGCAAGGTGTAAATTATAATTTAAAAAAGATCTTGAAGCTAATTTCTATGTGTTAATAATTTTCCAAATTTAAATTTACTATTTTAGGTAACTATGTTTAATATGTCTTATATTTAGTGTATTTTCATTGTGTGAAAGAGCAAATTAAATGAGATGTTGCGGAAAGTAATTTTTTGACTTTTTACAAAATAGCTATTTTGTAAAGGTTGGGCCACTCATGTCGTATAGGTTGGACCAGCACTTTTTTTTTTATTCCAAGACACTGCAATGACATTTAAATGATATTTTTATAATATTTGATTAATGCAATTGTAAATATAATAATTAAAAATCATTTATTTAAGATTGTGCAAACGTGTTATACATTTGAAGTGCGCTAATATGCGCTACAGTTTCTTCACTTGTGCAAATAACTGCGAATCAGATTAGGTGGAATGATATTTTTTTACTTAAATTGTTTTTTTGAAATATAAAGTTTCAATAAATATTCTAATCATAATAATACCATGCAGTTTTACTTCATTTTTTGCCTTATTTTTCAGATTTTTGATGGTGGCCCAACCTATACGGCCAATTTTTTTCGTTAAAAAAATTGCCTTTATTAAAATAGCTATAACTTTTGACTTCTTTACGATATCAAATAACTTTCTACAGCAAAGTTGTAGCCAAAGATCATATCTGTTTATTAGTTTATAGAAGTTAACATTATTCCCATTCGTTTCAAAATTACACACCAAAAATGAAACCCGGCCCAACCTACGACATTCCCCTATCATATTTACAACCGATTTTACTCACAATGTAAATGTAAGCATGAATAGCAATTTTTGTATGTTGGTGTATTAGTCTAAGAACTGGCGACGGATTTCGTCCCGCATTTCAGAAGTCTTTAATTTTTATGGCTTAAAAATGTATACCCCTAAATATATACAAAACCAACAAATGGCAGAAGTATTTCCGATCGGATAAGGGAGAGGGGGGAGCAAAGGGGTAAATTTTGAACATTAACATGTTAATTTCCTATTACATGAAAGTGTAATAAAAATCACACGAGACCGATCTTGATCAACATCAAGATCGCACTAACCAGCCTGTTAAAGATCAAGTGGAGTGCTTAACCGTTGTAACAGCTACTTACGTTAGTATTGCAAGTTGATGGTTAAGTAACGAATAAACAGGATTTTCTTAAGAGGAGTAAAATTACAGGACTTATTTAATGTTGATGAAATCTAGATATGATGAAATCGAGTGTAGTGCTAAATTTTAAATGTAAAGGTAGAATCGAAAGTGAAAATGAAATAAATTATTTTAGGTCATTTTGTGCAGTTTTGCAAAAAGTTTATAAGTTATTCTAACATAGGCATACTACATAATATATAAAACTCCTGATACTCGGATGTTTTTCTAATAATTTACTGTTTTTTGAACTCGTAATGTTCTATCCTACAAAGTATTACCTATAAAGTATTTTACTACAAGATTTACCACTCTAAACGTTTGTGATATTATTCATTAGCATATGATTATTTGGAAAGTATGTACGGAAGTAGCTCTCAAAGTCAAGTTGAACGAAAACTGTTTAATTATATGAAGTATGAAACTCCATTAGCTATAAATGCTTTTCCCAGCACGGTGTATGATCAAAAAGTTATACTTTCACGATAAACTTGCAAGAAAGTACCTAACTATATTTACCTCTTATATTATTAATTTAATATAAAAAATTAAAAAATTCTTTAGGTCATGCGTACCCGTACATTTATTTCCGTTCAGAGTTTATAGAAAAGTAATTTCTTGTTATCCAAAATTAGAACCAATTATTTTGACCACGAAGTAGGAATCGATCTCTACTGGCAAAGCCTTAGAAATTTTTTAAAGTTTGGATTCAAACCCGGAATAACTCAGCCATATACCAAGCTATTACTATACTTCACTATATTTACTTTAAAGTCAAGGTATTTCCAGACAAAGCTATTTTTGTTACAATTTTGCTGCAACTGCAAAATCTGCAACCCTAAAATTTACACGAGTAACACAATAAATAGCGTGTGACTTTCATTGGAAAAGTAGTAATGCCTGCATGACTACGTCGTATATAAACCAGAGACGTAGATAGCAATCACACGATCACTGGTTTACAATGCTTCGCCGCCGACCATGGTCAGTTCTCCTCGAGAAGTTGCACTGGGTATGTAATGTGGAAGTACATTTTCTGTAGTTCATGCCAGCTTTAGCACTTTAGCGCTTTCCAAAATCAAGACCAATTGTCCAACTCGCGGCTTTCTTCCTCTTGAGCCTCAAATTCTGTATAATTCTTGAATGCACCGATGAATAAAGCACCATCTTTGGAATCCCCTAAGGCTCTGTTCTTGCTGCCGACCTTTTTAATCTACATTATACGACATGCCCAAACGTGACGACTCACGCACCAACACCGTTTACGCGGACAACACAGGCATATTTCGGGATGGGACGTTTCGGCGCAGCCGGTTTGGCACGACCGTTTTGGCGCGGCCGGTTCGACGCGAGCCGGTTCGGCGCGAGCCGGTTCGGCGCAAGCCCATTTCGGCGCAATCCGGTTCGGCGCGAGACCGTTTCGGTGCGAAACCGTTTTGGCGCAAGCCCATTTCAGCGCGAGCCAGTTCGGCGCGAAGACTTTTCGGCGCGAAGACTTTTCGGGGCGAGCCGGTTGGGCGCAAGGGTTTTTCGGCGCAAGCCCATTTTGGCGCAAACCAGTTCGGCGCGAAGACTTTTTGGTGCAAATAATTACAAACATTTAATTTTTTTCTTTGAATTTTAGTCATTTTAGTCATAGACATTAGATACAAAAAGATACAACTATTCATCTAATAGTGGATTTTTGGATTTTTTTGTGGAGGGCAAGACAAGCTTGCACGCACTTAGGCCTCTAAACCGGGCCCATTGTACTACCTCCGATTTCCCAGCAGTGTATGTGGCGCGACTAGGAATAGAACTGCGGTTTTCCGCTTCCTAGCCTGCCAGTATATGCTTAACACCACACTGCTGGTTTCATCTAATAGTTACAAAATAATCATTTGAGTTTGACTTTAATCGCACTTGGTTAAGTTTTTTTCTGATAAAGACTAGAAGTTCTATGAGCGTGGAATCGTTACCAGAAAGATGGCAAAAGGTCATCAGACAAAATGGAAAATATATAATAAATTGATTGAAGTTTATTTTTAGTACAAAAACAAATTGCAACAGAGACGTGCTCAAGGGGGGGGGTGAGGAAATACTAGAAAGCCGACAGTTTTTAATCTAGAATTTGGGTTTTTGTATAATCGTAAACTTTTTTTTATTGTTATTTTTGTTTTTATCTAATAGAATGTTAATACAGAGCATTATATAAGGGGGGGGGGAAGTTTGGGGGTTCAACCCCTTGCATTTGGCTTGCGCCGAATCGGCCTCGCGCCAAACCGTCTTTGCGCCGAACCGTTCTCGCGCCGAACCGTCTTTGCGCCAAACCGCCTCGCGCCGAACCGGCTAGCGCCGAACCGGCTCGCGCCGAACCGTCTTGGCGCCGAACCGGCTGCGCCAAAACGGTCGCGCCGAAACGTCCTAGACCGGGCATATTTACCTCCTGAAAGAAACCACCAACCATTTGAACATGGTTCAGCACCTGGCGCATTACAATAAACTCCAATAAGAGCTCCACAATTATGTTCAAAAAGGGAATACCCTGGAAAAGTTCTACCAAGTACCTCCGTGTCATAGGTGAGCATAATCTAAAACTCACGTAAAGCCACCGCACTCATGTCTGTAAAAAGCATAGCCAACGGCATGATTAGTAAACTCTATACCCACTCATTGAACACAAAAGAAAAATGTCACCCATCAAGAAGCTGCAAATATATACAAAGCGATCATCCGTCTTACCAAGAAAAAACTTAAGGTTATTCAAAACAAAATTTTGCAAGCTGCCTGGAACATTTCAAATCCTTCGTCTTCACACGGACTCAGAAACAAACACTATCAAAAACCACGATAAAGCGCTACAACTACCCATCCAAGAATAAACCACGCCAACGACTCTAAAGTGGACATAAAATGGCTACCTCATTATCCAAGACACCCTCTAAAGTAGGTATACTTGTGGAGAGCGTTTTGATACGATCGAGGCAATAAAAGAGAATTCGCAGAAAGAGCTGAAGGCGATTCCAAAATCGGTTTATGAAAAGTGTTTTAAAAATTGGAAAAAGCGTTGGAGTGTGTGTATTGCATCCAATGGTGATCACTTTAAAGAACACAACATAAATATATATTACAGCTCTACAGGCCTAGAAGGTCCATGGCTTCATTCCCTGCCTACCTAACCTGTCTTGTAAACTCTCGTGTGTGATGCAGCCGTATCAACAATAATGACGTCGACACAAATATCAGAGATCACCACAAGAGTGTGGATGCCCACCGGAAGGTCAAGCCAAGAAATTCTGTGCAATCTGGATCATATTAACACCCCTATTCTGTAACATTTCGTTATCGTTCGTTATCGTTATGAAATCGTTAAGAGCCGTTAAGCTTGGTTTACACTCAGAATTGCATTTAGTAATGTAATGATAAGTAGAAACCAAACTTTACGGGTCTTAACGATTTCATAACGATAACGAAAATTTACAGAATAGGGGTGTACATGATCGGAGAAATGAGGTATTCAAACGCAGTCTTTGTGTTTAAAGTTATATAATGTGCTTGTTTCATTTCCTTCTCTTTCGAGTTCCAACCTAAGGAACTCAATTTGTTTACAAAATGCTGTTACTTTTGGAGTAAATTGTTAATCTAATAATGACGATAAATACTCCAATAATTTCTTTTTATATTCCTAAATTCGTCACATGATTCCTTTCGTAACGATGTCTCTTATACAAGATCCACATCTTTATTTCCAGGCATTAGTATGTTCTCTTGGGATTACTAAGTTTTTTTATTCTCGTCGCCAAATGTTAAATACAGTGGGGCCCGCTTAATGTGATCACATCGGGACTTGGGGTTTTTGATAACAATAACCGATTGATAACAATAAACAAAAAAACTTTTTATTGCTTATTTATTAGTATGTACTACATCTACAATAATTAATTAATAATACAGTCACTCATTGTGAAGTTTTTTATGTATTTAAACGACGGAATTCATAATAAACATAAAAATGTAATGTGATATCACATATTTTGTGACGGTTATAGAAAGAATCACACGGTGGGTTTATTTACATCCACTCCGTCTTTGAAAAAAATTAACCATAGGCAGATTTTCTTGCTAACACCTGACTTTAAATTATGTGGGTGACTTAATGCACAATATAAAAATGCTTGTAACTGAAAATCAATTGCTCGTGGGAGAAAATAATCTTAAGAATAATATGATAACATTAACCGAATTATGATAACTATAAGCGATGTTTTTTGTATGTAATAATATATGTCCGTTCCGTTCCTGGCAAAAGTAATAACAATATCCGAATGATAACATTAACCGCGATCACATTAAGCGGGCCCCACTGTATTAAAAAAAAAATTGTATCCTTTATTTTTTGTATCGTCAATTTTGTATTACCGTGTATATAAATTATAATGTTTTGAAAACATAACGCGAATATAACCTAAAATTATGTTAAGAAAACATTAGTTTATTTGAATCATCCAGTTAAATCATAATTGAGTTTCAATAATTATGATGAGCTTTAGTTCGGATTCAGATACTGATGATAGTGAACATGAACTAGGATATTACGTAAAAAATAAAGTAAAATTAATGAAAGAAGTTTTAAAATTAATTAAACCAAAGAAGATCAAGTCCATGGCACCCGATTGTATGAAGGTAAACCCAATAAATTATTACGTTTACAATGGATAATACAATGCATGAATTGATTTAGGATTCGAATATTGCGGAGATCAATTCAATGTTGCTAGAAGAACTTTTAGGTATTTCAAATAAACGACTAAACTACATCTTTAAAGGAGAAAATGTTGATCGAGAAAGCAGTTCATCGGATTCTGATGTAGAAAAAGATGTCATAGATGTTATATCTCTCGATGATATTTCCGATGACGATATTGCACTTTGCATACCTGCAAGCGAAATCAATTTATTATCAGGCAAGTTTTCTTTTCTGTACTTTGCAAATTGTAAACAACTAATTATTTTTTTGTATTTAGATAATTCTGAAAGGAGCAAAAAAAGACATCCTACCAAAATTAAAACCGAGAAACGTGATAAGTTAAGTAGTAAAGAGAAAAGTAAAAAAAATAAAAAGAATACTGTAAATAAGAAACCTGCAGAGCCAAAAAATGAGACCAACAAAGATCAACTGATGAGTGTCTTAGAATTGTTAGAATTGCAAGCTAGAGCTCGAGCTATTAGATCACAATTGGCTCTCGAACATGAAAACAAAACCGGAGAAAGCTCGACAAAGACAAAAGTTAAAGATGAGCTTAATTCAGATTCGGATGATGCAGTAATCATCGAAAGCCCTCAACATAAAGAAATTGTTATTACTTCTGATTCTGATGATTCCAGTCGACTCACAAAGAACAGCAGTCAAACAGATGGATTGTTAAATTTAAATATTAGTCCCAAGATAATAGGCTCACAACAGCAACAAAGTAACGAAGTATTAGTTAATGATGTGCAATCTTCCGTAAATGTGAATGACGAAAAAGACTTGGATGTAGTTGTAGTTGAAGATTCCAGTCAAACGGCAAGTAATAATCTGGAAAATGAAAATTCGAATAAAAAATCAGGTAATCCAAACCACACCGAGAGTGATGATAGTATAAGTGCTGCAAAAATAAGAAAACTTGAAAAAACTTCTTTGAAAAAACAAAAAATTAAACTGGTGAGAAGTAAAGTTTTGAAAGAAGACTTTAAAAGTATAGATAGTACTAATGTAGATACTATTGAATGTTCAGATAAAAATACAGAAAATGAAAACATAAGCAAAACATTAGGTGAAGTGGTAATAAAAGTTGAATCTAATACAACACAGAATGCAGAATCAAACAATGATGATGTTGATGAAATTGTTATCAATTTAGATGAAGATGAAATGGATGGAATAGAAAATGGTTAACCCATATTTTTTTATTTTGTTTCTTTAAAAAATGTAATTTAAAAAATTATTAAAACTTGGTAATAAGAATCTTTATGTATTGACAAAATCTTTTGAATATTTCAATTCAAAAATAATCCTAAACTGATTCTGGATTTAGTGTGGAGGGATAAGGAGATAAACTTACACGCACTTAGCGCTGTAAATTGGGTCCATTTTACTTCCAAATCTGAACAGAATCTGTTCAGAAGAGTCAATTAAATTTATATATTTTTTAAGCCTCCCAAAAATGGTTTAAAATTTAGCCCAGGATTAAAACTTATTATAACTATAGTTGCAATAATTAAAATGCTTTAAGGGGTTACATGCAGTCAGAGGCGTGAAAAAAATTAGACATTTATGCTCAATTTGGTAAGGTTTTCCAAGACTATCAATAAGGGTATTCATACTGTTGTGTATATGCCCTTGTATTTCTACATTCTTTTTAGTGCCATATCTTCTTTAGACGTTGGCTAACAATTTAATATTATTATTAATTTTAAATGGATCTCTTGGCAGATTACTCTCGGTGGTTTGCCATTGCCTTCCGAGAGGAGAGGGTCATAATGAAGTTGGATAAATTTTGCAGCCGGGTTGGGGATCGAACCTAGGGCTTCTAGCCTAGAGTTCAGTCCTTAGCCTGTTCACTTAGCTCACCTCTCTCTTTCTACATAGTTGTATTTATCCTAGTAACGCCAAGTAAAGTTGTGTATTACTAGACGTTGCTGTGATAAATACAACGGTGTAGAAATACAAGACTAATACACAAGCGAGTGTGAATACCCTTAGTATTTTTTTCATTGTATAGCTAATTTAATTTGGCTAGTCGTTCTTAATATGATAACATTTTAAAAATTTAAACATGCCCTTCACATATTACGATTATTTACTTAGAAATAATAAATTAATAAAGTGTAGTTCATTATCCCCAACGCCAAAATATAAAATTTACAAAAGAGAACTCGCTGTAATTTCATAGATAATATTAAAATGAAGCGTTTAAGGTGAGGATGAATCACCAATATCCATTAGTTTAGCTAATAATTAATTTTAAAGTTTGCTATTTTCATGCAATTTTGACTTCCATTCACGCATTGTGTTGGTGGTACGTGCAAATTTACCTACATTAACCCTTGGTGGGTGGAGTTTCACTCCTACGGACCCTTCTGGGCGTCCCGTCGCTACGTTGTTGGGGGCTACCGTTCCGTCGACCATCTCAAATTGCGGAAAACTTAAAATCTCAATTATTCATCAAAGGTTGATTATCGCCTTACGCGAATCAACATTCGACTTTGTTGACCTCTTAAAAATATTTTATTTTATATTATTTTAAGAGGTCCGTGGCGTAATAGCAATTACTTAAGTCTCTTTTCAAAAATTCATAACTCAAAAACTAAGGGGCATTAGACTAAACGCCGAGAAAGTGATAAATTTTTTGGTTCCTAAAATCACCAAAAAAATTGGGATCTTAATTGCCAATACACTGACTAAGATGTCCCCTTGTTAGTTAAATTTCAAAGCTATCAAATGTCTGGATCAAATTAGAAATAAACACAAATTCTATTTTTAAATTACAATACTGTATTTTTAGATATTCAACATCTTAAAATTACAACAAAAAATCTTTTACTAATTATTATTTAACAGTACATTACTCTAAAGCAGGGATGGGCAAAGCATGGCCCGAGAGAATTTTGAAATTCTGGCCCCCGTAAAAAATGTTTGGCCTCTAATGAAAAAAGTTTGCCGACCCCTGCTCTAAAGTCTATAACAAAATCTATATAAATTAATTTTTACAATTGATTAATAATTACAATCGTTTACAAGACCGTGTTGGTCTTGGCAATTTGGTTACTTGTTCCTTTGATTTTATTCTTGTACTTTTAGTTTTATTTTTAATATTATCTGCTTCGCTTAGTTCACCCATTAAGTTTTTACGCACTCCGGCATTAATATCCTGAGAATTCTGCTTGGATTTTGAATTCATATCTTCATTCGTAGCTGCAATTGTTTTTCCACCTTTACTAATTTTTGTCATTGCTGCTTGAACTTTTAAAACATTTGGTGTATAAGCATTTGGACTCATAGAAACTATATTAGTAATTTCCAAATTATTAAAAGTTTCACATTTACTACCATTAATTGGTAAAATTTTTTGAAGTGCTGGTCTTTTAATACTCGTGGCAACATAAGAATGATGAGTTGGGGCAGGCGTTTTACTAAATAACTCTGAGTTGATTTTACTTTCTTTTTTTGGAACTGTTTTTTTCTTGGACTTCTTAGGTGTAGCAAGCTTATCACCTCCATCCTCATTTGAAAGATCACATTTTATTTTTCTTAATCGGCGTTTTGGTGGTGAAATAATGGGAGTAGTAAGTATTTTGAATAAAACTTCAGTCTTTTTATTTTCAGGTGTTTTAACAATTTCTAAATTTTCGTTGCTCTCCACGATATTGCGTTCCAAATCAGATTTTTCTATCGGTTTTATTTCCATCATTATAAGTAGCATTTTTTGAAAACGTGCCTCATTGTATAGAAACAAGTTACTATATTTCTGCTTCGAAATTGAATTCATTAGACTTTTATTAATAAGATCAGCTTTTGTAAAATGATTTGATTCTAGTAAAAAGTTGCCATATTGAAGCAGCATAGTGCTATATGTTGAGCATAAAAGATCTTGTAAATTGTAAAAAGGATAAGAAGAAAGCTGTTTACTAATTTTGTCTTCAAAATAATTTTGTTGTTTCGAATTAACCATATGATTGTAAATTCTCAATCCATTTAGAAAGTAACTGTTGGCAACTTCTAAATTACCTTGACTTAAGTTTAATTGAGCAACCAATTTCATGTACATTAAAATTAGGCACTTGTATTCAACATTAATACAATAAAAACAGTCACAATTCTTTGAGTGTTTCATAAATGTAGGAAACTGAAAGTCCTTAATGGGCAACTCAGGCGATCCCATTAATTGTCTGTTGTTATAATGACTATTTAAATTTATATCTCTTAAGCCTTCTATTAAGTTGTCGACATTGTCGGTCTTTTTTACAGTCGACTGATGTTCTAAATCCATAGGTTTATCATTTCGTAAGCATAAAATGTTTGCCAATTCTTTTAATTTGTTTTGGCAATCACTCAAACGATTGCTTAACAAATCTGCCTCGGCAAGATATATTATAAAATATGCTGTTCTTATGGGAAACACTAGCGATTGAACTAACGTTACAATATCTCGACTATAACATCTGACTTCTCTAGGTAAATGCATCCATTTATAGAAGCTGGCTACAGACTGACTCACTTCCATAAACAGTAATGTTGTAAATAACGAATGAGAACCTAAAAATAAATATAAAATCATACATGCAAACATGTAAGCGTACGGCGTGATTAGGTAGAGTGTAATTACTGAGAGTTGCCAGGGCGGAGCTAATGTGCAGAAACCAAAATTAAATGCACGACGGCACTAAAAAGTTCTCCCTCCACATCTACTGTGCAAGAAATTAGGCTTCGCTCGGCCAATTCAAAGTAATTTCGCTCTACATAAAATTATTTCTGAATCTAAAGATTCCAAAATATGCAGTGCTATCCAACGTAACTCAATCTTAGCACTATATTGGGCCAATATTGCATCAATACAGCGCAAAGCTTGTTTGCTATATGGTATGTGCGGTCTTATATCTACCTAGTCGTCCTACACTGCCCTAAGGCAAACGTCAGTAAGTAACACCTTTTAAAAATTGTTACGTGTAACCGACTATAATGGGATGGCAAACAGCAGTAAGTGTAAATAAATAGAGAGACTTTTTATCTATTGCGCATGAGTGTGACCGTACCTTGTACGGTTTCTCGGCTGATTGGAACAAACCATCTAAAATCAATACTTTTAATTACATGTTAGAGGTGATGGAAATAATGCTGGATTCCACGACTTGTTTTACAGTGCCTCATTCAATCTACCCAATTTTTCAGTACATTTTCGATTGCTTGGGTCTCTATCCCGATTTCGTGTTTCAAGGCCTCAATGGACGACTTCCAAGTTTCGGCTGATTATGCAGTTTTCAAACACAGTGCGCAAGAGATCTGCGATTTGACTCCGTTAGACTATTATCTCTGGGGCTCCTCCGTAAAAGATAAGTGTTACGCAAACAATCTCGAGTCCATTGAGGCCTTAAAACACGAAATCGACGCTGTCGTTCACGAGATGGAGGCCCAAACAATCGAAAATGTACTGAAAAATTGAGTAGATCAAATGAGGCACTGTAAAGCAAGTCGTGGAAGCCATTTAAACGATGTTGTGTTTCATTCATAAATGTCAATGATGAGCCTTACCAATACCAAAATCATAATTTTGAAAAAATGTCTAATAATTTTTTTATCGGAAAACATTGAGAAAAAGTCACTTTCCGAGCGACCTATCAGGTGGAGAAAACACAACATTTTCTAGTCATTTGAAAGAGACGTGTAATGGTTTTCATTACTTGTTATTTTGTTAATATAGTAAAACAACATTTCGTCATTGTACCAACAGAAAATTGTACAAGGTTATATTATAATATTTAATTTTCTTGTAAATAATATTTTTTATTTTTTGAATTATAATTTAATTGTTGTTTTCCGATAAAATAGTATACTCACCTCGACTCGAAAATGATTTCTTACTGGGCTTACAGCTTTAAAAAGCTCGCTAAAGCTCCCTTTTCAATATAGCTGTGAGCCCAGTAACGGCTTATTTTCGAGGCTCGGCCAGTAATATACTATTTTTTAAGCGAAATTAAATTCCAAATTTTACATGGGCCACCCTATATAATATGGAAAATCTATTTGATTAATAATTTCATTAATTTTGTACAAAATTCCAATGAAAAATTATGAATGTTGTATACTTAGAAAATGAAGGTATTTTGGACTGAAAAATTAAAGAATTTTTTTTGTGTTGTTAAAAAAGGAATATTATCAAATGCCATTTTTTGGCAAAATGTAGAAAAAATTAATTACAAATGTATGCAATTTTTTAGTTAAATAAATGTTTTAAAAAGAAAATCTTACTTCACCTGCTCCTAATTTTCTATCAATCTATTACACAAAAACTGAAATAAAATGCAGTAGGTACCTATGTGATATTTTTTTGTTTAAATTAGAGACTGAAACGTTCCACGAATATTGACAAAAAACGAACCATTTCTTATTTATTTATAGTCTCAGTTTCATTTTATTGTGATAGAGCTAAAGTAAGGAAGGACCGTTCAATTTCATTAAAATTCAATTTATTCAGTCCATGTTTTGTCACTTACTGCCGTTTGCCTTTTTAAGGCAGTATAGGCACTATAAGTTAAGTTCTTGAACGCATGTCTTTTTATAAATATAAACAACGCAATCTATGGTCCAAAAGTAGAGAAAAAAATCAGTTTTATACATTTTAATATCCTAAATACAATTAAATTATGTAGTCTGTAAAAATATGGGTAAATGCAACTTAAAATCTTAGGATTACACTCAACTAGATTTACCTAATGGACATATTTACTACAAAAATAATTTGGAATATCTTGTGCTACCATTTGCTGAGGATAATATCATTAAATGAATTTTTAAACATGACAATAATCCTAAGTACAGACAAAACTCTCTAAATGGAATTCTCATAATGTATTAAAATTTGTTCGAATTAGAGGGAGTTCGAATTAGAGAGTAAACCCAGTATTCATAAAAATGAAAAATACTTTTGCAGAGGTTTGCAAACCCTTTGTAAGGGATATAAGGCATTTTAAGGGCATTTATGAGGCTTTTAAAGCTTTAGTAAACCTGTTGTAAATATTGCGTTTTTATGAATACCACTGTAAGAATAAAAACCCTATTTAGTTGGACGTGCCAAATAAATAATTCAATTTAGAGAATATTTCGAATTAAAGAGAGGTTGATTTAAAGAGTTTTAACTGTATTATGTATTTTTCAAATGTGCCAAAAAAATTTTAACAATCTAAATTGTTAGGGTTGTGCCCACCGTAACGAAAAAATCAAATTTTTTTTGAGCATAGGTACTACATTTAAAAAATAAATGAACAACTGAATTTTTGTTGTCTGGATATCAGTTTTAATAATAGGTAGCGTTGATATTTTTTGATCCCTACAAAAAATTGGTTATTGTGCTATTTTTAATAAATGGCATAATAACGAATGATTTGGGTGTGTTCGAAAAACAAAGGACACTTCACTTCTGGTTAGGGAGTCCATTAGGAAAGATCGAGTAAAAGTAATTTGGTTTAGAAAATAAGTTTGGGTTAGGTTTGATAAGGATATGGATAAGGATAATTTCTTAGTTGGGTTAAAAATAGTTAAAATTAAAAAAGGAACTGCCGTGTAAACTTTAAGGATTACAAATGTGTAAAAGTTAAGTGTATATAAATAAACAATAGGTAATATTAAAATAGTGATTTAGACTGTAAAACAGTAATATTTTAAAGTGAATCAGGAATAAACTATCTACCTGAAAAAGTAGTCTTTAGTGAAAAGAACTTTTTATAGGCTAAGCTTTAGAAATTATTGGTACCAATAAAAAACTAATAATCAATTTTTAGTATATTTTAAATAATCAATTTAACTTTTACAGCCTCTCAACTGAGCTTAAGGTAAGTTAGGTTTTCGATTTTTTGATTGGTTTTATGGCAACAAAATCCAATAAAAAAACCTTTGGGATGAAGTTATAAATAATTATAAAATATTCCGTATTAAATTTTGAAAGCCACATAATTTCTAAATGACTCAAGTGTTTGAAATTTTTACAGGGCCACACTGGTGCGAATTTCTAAAATCTAAATCAACGCATTTATTTTCATATTTACTTTCTCAAAATGAAAGAAGTTTTTAACGTTTTTCTTAATGGATTTTAAATATTAAAATAGATGCCATGAGTTGTACATTGTGAAATAGCAATAAAATTGAGAGAAAATGTTACTTTTTCAAATGTTTCTCTACTTTTGGACTATTATACAATACAGTATATGAAAAAAAACTTAAATAATTCTTACCTAACTCCTTATAATTGATTACAGTGTTGTTGTATACTTTGGAAAATTTTTCCAAGGAATGTAAGTCGTGCCCTTCAATTTTAAATTTACAAGGAAGCTGTAGGTACTTGACATGTAAAAACTCTACTTTTAATTTAATTGTTTCATATTTATTATCATCTGGCAATTTACTACAATATTTGCATGCTACTTGATATTCTTTATATCCTAATTCAACGTTTTCTTCTCTAAGATGCATTAAGCTTTTACTGGTACAATATTGGGTTATCATTGCAGTTGCTTCATCAGAATCGCATAATTCTTTTTCAATAGAATTACATTCAGCTAAAATATCCTTCAACATGATGGAACTAACTGTCTTCTCTTCTAACAACAACGATACTATTTCCAAAATAAAACCATCATTTTCTAGAAGTCTGCTAATTTGCAGACCCATAAAACATGCAGAAACAACTTTTAAAGAATTGCAATGTATTTTAAATTCATAAATTATGTTTAAAACAATTTTATAAACGTCATATTCTTTCAATATTTCTATAGTTGAAGGTAACGCAGTTTTAGAAAAGCATTTTTTAAATGCAGATAAAGATTTACTCAAAATATCCCATATTTTTCCGTGCACATCTATTTTCAAATTTACGTAAGAAGACACTAAATCAAACTCATCGTTGGGGTTTTTAGGTTCTTCGTGAGGCAATGGATCTGGTTCTTCAAAAATTACTGTGTTATTAATGGTATCAATCATTCTGCTTCTAGCTTTAGTAGTCTCACCATAATATTGAATTACATACAAAGATGCCAACAAAATCTGTTTTTCCATCTTTTCAAGATTACTTTCACGTTCTAACTTATCCAGCATTTCAGGTAACAGCTGAAAAATCTCTTCGCTTATCAAGAAAGCATTAAAACCCCAATATTTTATCAAAGCCTTTACCGAAGTCATCAAATCTGCAACTTGATGTAATTTCAAAAATGCGCATTTCATAGGAACTTTGCTTTGCCATAAACTTTTATAATTTTCCAATTCATCAGTCAACAATTTAATAATATCGGAATTTTCAAATTCACAACTAAAATCAGGATAAACAGTTCTAATTTTTTCTACATTTTGCTGCAAACAATCAACAACAGTTAATTCCGTATATCTTAAAATTTCCTCATCTGTACTCTCCCTAACTGCCGACTTACACCGTACCCACTGCCTATGCACATTTTCCGAATTATTTGTTGTAACTAATATTCTCAATGCAGCAAATGTTAGAGCTGAATTGTATTCTTTAAAATGAAGATAAATTTCCGTCAAACACATCAAACTTGAATTTACTATATTAAATTTAAAAATCGAATTTGTATTGATGCCTTCTAAGTAACTGTGAGTTTGAACAATCAAAAGAAAAAATTTGGAACATTCGCGATTTTTTCGCGAATACAGTTTTACACCAACATTGTAAATAATGGTTCCAACTTGACTCCATAAACTCTTCCAAGATTGGCAGTTGAAATTTTTCAGCGTTTTAATATTTGTACAACAATTTTCAAAGTAATGTAGAACAGCCAGACATAAAGTAATTGAAATGTCTTGAGTTTGAGCAACTGAGAGTTTCCACAAATCTCCTATTAAAGAGGTAATTGCTATACAAGTGTTAAGGTCAGTTTGTACTTCACAATTTGAACACGTGGAACACGTTATACGAACTTTAGAAGAAATTTTCCCGACACCACTCAGAAATTTAAACAACATTTTCTGAATTTGCTTTTGTTCTAAAAATGTCCAGCTTGGTTTAGATGTTAAAATATATTCCACCCAATTATACATTAGGACACTAATTGTTTTGCAAGTTTTTCGTAAGCTGTTCAGAAATCCAAATTTTTTACAAAAATCATTAAAGTCTTCGATACAACTTTCAATAATTTTTGTCACTGCGTCAGTGCAATCTTCAATCATCGTTAGTTTATTTATTAATTCAGTAACACACAAAATGAGCCCAAACAATTTCTGGTAGATGATGGTATGACAGGTTTTGGATGTCATCGAGTTAGCGACATCTATAATTTCTTGCACTTTATTTATTTTATGTTGCTTCAAATTAACTCCGATAAAAACTTCTAATAGTTTTAAAGTGGCACAATATACATCTTCCAAGTGATTCGTATCATCTTCATTCTTTTTATTCTTATTTATAAGCTCCAACATAAATATAAACAAATTGTGTTGTATGTGTTCATCACAATCAAAAAATCTTTTACTTCTTATAAAAATGTAAGTTGATTCTGCAAGCGCTACTTTCGTCTGATAGTGAATAAACCTCATTCCAAAAAGTATTGTAAAAAAGTTATGGTATAAAATATCACTTTTGTTTGAGTTGTTGAATTCACAAATAATATTATAAATCCGATTGCATATGGAATGATACACTTTCAACACCTTTTCATTTTTTGATCCATTCATAAAATTTGGCATAAGCAAACCATTTAGTTCTAACAGCTTTTCATATTTCTTCTAAAAAGTAAAAATAATGGGTAAGTATATTGAAAACGTAACATTTTTCATTTCAAATAAAACAAAGCATAATAATTTGTATGCAAGCATCTGTTCATGTACAGTAAATTATACACAACTTACTCTAATATTATACAACAAAATTTAAACCCTTTCAACATTTAATTGAAGATATTTCATGATATATTAAAATTAAGTACTTTAGACTTTCGCTAACATCATCGTTCCTCAACCTTTATTTTGTCGTGATTTCCTAAAAAGTAAAAAAAATCTTGCGACCCCCAGGAACAAGAATGGCCTTTTTTACCCCTTAATCCCTTTCCCAAGTTTGATGACCTCCTTATACCTGTTCACAACTACAGGTTGAGAAACGATGGCTATGATTTTACATGAAGTTGATTGTAAATTGTACAAATGTACTTGGTCCGCATTATACACTTGAATGCAAATAAATCGACCCACTTTGCACTTTTTGACTGTAAATGCATTGTTTTTTTCAAATCAGACATGAAAGTAAAAAGCCAAACATGTTATTTGATAGACTGTTTAAATCATATTTAAAATTCGATTCTTTTACCTTCCGAAGTAAAAAGTCTTAAGATAAAATGCCTTAAAAAAATTCCTCTATTTGGTAGAGAATTGCACCATCTATCAGATGTATGCATTAATTTACAGGTTTTTCTAATGAAAATAAAAACACTATATTTTAAGAGAAAAACTAAAAATGCTCTATTCACAGTATTTTCCATCGCTAGCTACACATTTTTCTCATCTATCTGGCAATTTGTGAATGCCACGCCAAAAACACCGTAAAAGGCAAAATAAACGCAAGATGGAGAAAAAATAAAATACCCCAAAAAGGTAAAATAAAATATACATTTTTGAAGATTACATGCTCTGAAACAGATTTAAAATCGGATCTGCCTGAAATATCTCAATTATAAAAAAGGCATTTTTTAGTTAGGCATTTTGCCAAACTATCTAATCTCTAGCTATTACTAACTTTATAACCGACTGTAATATAGTATTAGTAAGCAAACAATATATTACCTTTTCATGTAAATGTACTACTAAGAAATACATAGATTGAAAATAACCCAATAAGAGATCATCATTAATTTCATTTATGCGTCCATTACAAATAAATAAAATTTGAAACAAGCAGTTCATATTTTCCTTATTGCTTTCAATCCATAAATCCTTATCCTTTTCATAAAACACCCGACAGCATTCAATAAAAATTTTTGCAGCAAGCGACTCTTCCAATTCATCTAATTTTTTGATAATCACATCATATACAAAAATATAGTTCTGATTTATAGATTCTTTTAATACTTGACGTATAAGTTGGTTATTCATTTTTGTACTTCTAAAACAAAAGTAACATTTTATTAATAAAAATTCATTTAAGTGCAACTTCGATAACTCAAAGTGTAATGCCCTACAAAAATATTAAGAGTTATTTAAACTTTGAGTTACAGAATTAAAAAATAAATTATGGCCAACACATTTAGTTAGATTTATTGTAACTTCAGGTTATCCAAGTTTGAATTGGAATTAAAAATTCTAAAAAATTTAACAAAAAAAAAATAATTAAACCCTGTATAAAACTAATCAAATAATAACTTAGTAACCTAAGCTACTCAGGTGCAGATTAAGACCACGCCATAGAAATCAAACTCCTGACCTTCAAGGGTCAGATTATAAGAGATGATATTACCAAAGAGGAATTTACAAACAAAATTTACACTGTGCCCCCCCCCTCGGCTCTGACAATGCTTAGCGTATTTTTTATTATTGTCTAGATTGAAAACACATTTGCTGAAATTACTTTGAAAAGGATGCTCATAAAAATTATTAGTAACTAGCTGACCCGGCAAACTTCGTTTCGCCTGAGAATCGATAAATGTGTTAACTTTCTAGCCGAATGGAAAACACCCAAATTTAGATCAAAATTTTTAGTAACCAAGAAAGGAGCGTATTAGTAGCAATCAGACGTTTTTCATTGGTTAGTAGGATAGGATAGGTCAGCAAGAATGTGGCACTCCCCCCCCTCTTAGTGGGGGGCGCCTATGCAAGGTTTCCCCACTCAAACAAAAAAAAAAGTTGTCTACCCATTTGTAACGAAAGCTACGTATGTGTGCATATATATTATGAAGTATATATATTTTTGCGCACAGTACACATAAATTTGCTCCGAGCAACATGCGGGTCAGGTAGTACATGTATAAATGGTTTCAGTTTCATCAGCTCAGAGTCAATAAATATTGAGTTAACTTTTTAGGTGAATTCGAATTTCAATAAAGGTGCAAAAATCATAACGAAATGAATTTTAATAAAATTAATAATTATATCGAAGTAGTACTTCTATGTTATTTTATTTTAATGGTAAAATTTAGTATATCCTTCTTTTCCCTTCTGTCACACGGAATGCCGGGTTCGGCATATGCCTGTTTCACAGGCATATGCCGAACCGTACTCGCACCGAATTGGGTCTGCGTCAAACTGCATTTGCTCCAAAAAAAGTTTTGCCGAAGTATGCTCTCGCCAAAGCGACCCATGTGTTGGCCCTGCTTAACACACTCCGGGGACATATTCTCGATGCCAACAATTCAAAAAGGTGATCGAAGGTTTCATTCGATGATTTTTTGTTGTTGGTGAATGGATTTATGCAGGCAGTGGAACATAACAGAACTGACAACATATGTAGGTATCGCCCTCTACCGAACACAGTATGGAGGTATGCATGTCATATAGGATTTACGGTAGGTTGGTCGCGAACGCCATCTATGAAATTAGTAAAATTCATTGAATTGAGTTACAAAAATTGTGATAAATAACGAACCGCTTGACCGATTTTCAGCAGAATTTTAGAAAAACCAAAATATGAAAATGCGCTTTTTAATTATTATTACTTTTTTGATTTTTTTTTGGGGTGGGGGGGACTTTTATTGAACTGAGTTCCAAAGAGTACCATAGTAATATGTACGCTAAAGTTTTCTGCGCCGATTTACTATTGTACCGAAATGGGCATATGCCGAACCGTACTCGCACCGAATTGGGTCTGCGTCAAACTGCATTTGCACCAAAAAAAGTTTTGCCGAAGTATGCTCTCGCCAAAGCGACCCATGTGTTGGCCCTGCTTAACACACTCCGGGGACATATTCTCGATGCCAACAATTCAAAAAGTGATCAAAGGTTTCATTCGATGATTTTTTCTTGTTGGTGAGTGGATTTATGCAGGCAGTTGAACATAACATAACTGACAACATATGTAGGTATCGCCCTCTACCGAACAGAGTATGGAGGTATGCATGTCATATAGGATTTACGGTAGGTTGCTTGCGAACGCCATCTGTGAAATTAGTTAAATTCATTGAAATTCATCACAAAAAATGTGATAAATAAAGAACCGCTTGACCGATTTTGTGCAAACTTCACAGAAACCATCTACTAAATAGTCTGAACAAACACTAAAAATTTGGTTTGGATTAGTGAGCCCGTTCTTGAGTTATAAAATTACAAAGAAAAGTTGCATTGATTTTTATATATATAGAAGATAGATAGATCTGCAAAATTGACTAAAAGCGCTTTAGTTCGGCTTCAAATAAATAATATATTCTCAAAATAAAGTAATAATCGTAAAAACCTTTAACAACAAATGTTGCAAAAGCAAAAAACTTGCAATTTGCACATTTGGAGTTAGGTACAGTCAAAACTCTCTAAATCGAATTATTTATTTGGCACGTCCAACTAAATAAGGTTTTGTGTGTAAAAATTATTCTCTAATTCGAATTTTTCAATTCGAACTCTCTTTAAATCAAATCTAATGTTAAGCAATGTGACTCAGCATATGGATGTAGGTTGTCAGCTTTAGAAATATATGAAAACGTCCCAAAAGAAGAAGAATTTTTTATTTTTTTCCTATTTTGATTCTTACTCTTTAACTCGAACTCCCCCTAATTTGAACAAATTTTAATACATTATAAGAATTCAATTTAGAGAGTTTTGACTGTATTTTGAAAAAATTTCTTTCACATTTACAACATTTAAATTGCGACATATACTTACTTAAAAGCAATGCACTGTAATATATTTGATTCTACTTTAATACCAACAAATTAAAAGAAAAAATTAAAATGGTTAAAAACACATAATATGGAAACCTGGAAATCAGCAATAATCATATTTTCAATTTAATTAAAATTATTACTATACTTTTAATTATTGTAAAATTAGATTATATTATCAAGATGAAATTATGAACAAACATTCAAATAAATTGAGAAGTAAAAATCATGGTCGATAAAATTTGCAATAATAGTTTCTTTTATTTCATATCTACAATTTTTTTCAGCTATTTTTTAGGCTACATATTTCCTACACCACTTTACACTTTTCTACACTTGCCTATAAGCCGGTGTAAGTTAGTGTAGTTCTGAACAGTTCAGAGTAGTTCCGAGTAATTTACACTGGACAAACGAACATGTGTAGTTTTCTTGCACCGTGACAAACAAACGCGTTTTTCTACACTAACTTACCCAGTGTAGTTCAGTGTAGTTCGGTGTAAACAAACGAACAGACCTTATGAATACCACTGTTAGAATTTAAAGTAACTATTTAAATTCTAAAGTGTTTATAATCAACAGCTAAAGAATAACTATAGGTTATCTTCATAATTATTATGATTTTGTGATTATGCCGAAATTAAAACTTGCATTAAACAAAGTTTCTTTTGATTCCTTAACTATTATTATTTTATACGTGTCTGGTTATCCTTCTCGATTCTTAAATTGTCATGAAAGACTAATACTACAACGTGTTTAATTTAATTTATTAAATCATGATTTTAAAATATAGATATACTAGTTACATTCAAGTTTCATTTTGTGAACCTGATCTATAATGAATTTTGGCTATAATTTCAATATATTCAGTATTGAATAAATGAGTGTTTGCTTATATTTAATGAATAAATAAATAAAAATACTTACAAAATCAGTTAAATCAAATACTTTGAATTAATAATTAAATAACACTGAAATAAACCTTATTATTTACAAACTTCATATTTTTTTAACCGTCACAATCTCACAATATTTCGTGGTTAGGTTATAGGCAGTATATAAACATAAGCCGAAACGAAACTTATTTAAAAATTTCTCATTGGTTCCAATTTCATTTTAAACTTGCGCCCCCTACAGTTTAATATATTTACTAACTTTATTTACTTACAGTGTAACCTCGATAAACTGGATGTTCAATAAATCGAACTCGATTAAATTACAAAATTTTAACTGGCTTAGGTTAAAGCAGTAAAACATTAAAGCTTTAATCACACTTAGGCGACGCGACACCACACCACACCACACCACGTGACAATTTTTTGCCGCTTAGAGAAGTTTATATAGAATCAAATAGGAGCCCGTATGCGACACTACATCGCTCGAATCGTCTGAGAGGCATTCGAGCAACGTTTGTCGCGTGCTTTTATTTTGCAACAAATGTCCTAGTCTACCAAACTTTTCTCTCGCTGATCCTTCGCGGTAGGGTTGCCAACTATTTTTGAGGAAAATAAAGTAACTTGTCTTTGAAAAACGAAAAAAATAGCTATTTTCGATACTAGTTAGGAAAGACCAGCAGTCTGGCGTAAATCAAACACGGATAGACTAGAGAGCGGGGCACCGCGGTTCTAATCCTGGTTGCGTCAGATATGCTGTGATCTAAAAAGTCCAAAGTCGATCTGTGGACTATGGGGGAAGGCAACGGGAAACCACCCCATTAACATTTCCCTAGAACAGTCTTCTTGGCTTAGCCAGGAAGATCGCCAACATCCGGATTCGGATAGGCACTGGAAGAAGAAGAAGTTAGGAAAACTGAGATTTTCCCATTTGAGGCTGAGTTTTGCAATCGAGGCCAAAGGCCGAGTTCGTGAATTTAAAGTCGAGAATGGAGAAATAGTTTTCCGTTAGTATCGAACAATGGTTTGTCTAATGATGTTTCGAAAAGAACCAATTCCCGATTTTTCGCATATATAATGTAATAGCTCTGAAATAACCATTAAAAATAACCAAATAATCATTTTGGTGAGAAAAAAGCATGATATTCTTTTAAAAGTTCCGAACGACGGACAATTTGGTCTGACGGACAGCAAGTTGAAATGATGGACGGTCCGTCGTATCGACGGACGGATGGTCACGTTATGCAATTATTGCAAAAAAATATTATGTAGCACTTAATTTAATTACCAATATTTTAATTGAAGCTATCACATGACTTAAAACTCCAATTCCAACTTTCGGAAACTCTCTACTTCGTCCGAGTAATATCAACAACTTTTCGTAATTTTGAGGTTATCCGAAAAAATTCACGATCTCAGATAACTATCGATAGATGGCGTGAAGGTTGCAAGTCATTTGTCATGTTATTAATAACCTAAGCAATAAACATGTGTTCAACAAAATTAAGATTCCCTAGATTCCCTGCCAAGACTCAAACTGTCATCGAGAATATGTCAAGCTCCAAGAAGTTATCCGATTTAATCGAAGTGGAACTCCAGCGCATGCTAGCCAATTTAGAGGCTTCTCTATTCGCGTTTTACATTACCGTTGGTGGCGCCACCGTCAATAACAACATTACGTGTTTCAGCAGTTCCAATTACTTCGTGTGGTGGCGTTTTGTTAATGTAAACAAAAAAAATGTTTGTTTATAGTGTTTATGTTGGTACTTACTATACGTTACAAACGAGTTTGAAATTATTCCGCGTGGTGGCGTTTTGTTAATGTAAAACGCGAATTGGAGCAGGCCAATCTGGCAGCCAAGACAAAGAAGGAATTGGACGCGTATGGATCGAGCCCGACGAAGGCGTTTTATCAAAGTTTGGGAGAAAAACCGGATAGCCGCTCTTACCAAAGGGTAAAGGCGGTTTACGATGACGCCATCAGCATTCATAAGAAGCTGATGGGTTACAAGAACCTGATCACCTCCAGCCTGGAAAAGTTTGAGGCCAAAAGGCAGAGCGCGATTAAAGGAAGAACGGTTGTTTCGAGCAACCCTGTAACCGTGCAAAGTGAAGAAGCCACGATGTCCACCGAAGAGCCGGATAAGGAAGAGCCAATTATACCGGCCAACCAATGTGAAAAGACCAAATCCAGCCAACCAAAACTGCAGGATATGCCTAAGGAAGATGAAAGAAAACGCGATCGTGAGACCAGGCGTAAGCAGCGCAAAAAATCAAAATCAAGACCTGCCTCAAGTAGTGGGTCACGCAGCCGCGACAGATACTCCAAAAAGAAGAAGAAGCCGATTGGTGACGGACAGGTAAGTACCAATCTAACGGATAATTTTGTTAACCTCCCCCCACTAGAGGATTTAATTGGCTCCCAATTGGCGGGTGAGCTTGTCAACCTACCGATGGAGGTAGACGGGCAGATCATCCAATTGACAAACCATGAACTACCCGATCAAACACTCCCCTCTGCAAACACCGACAACCCCCGTAACACTCTCCCAGTCCATTCAGCCCCCAGTCAGACGCCCCGTCAAGAATCCCCTTTGGCCGTTCCACTCAAAACTAGAATCCCTCCGTTAGTGCTGAGGGATACTGCTAAGTGGAAAAGCATAAAAGCTGAATTCGCGAGGCGCGGGATTCACTTTACAAAAGCCAAATTACTCGCTGGCGGACTGAGCATCACTCCCGCCAGCGAAAACGACTATAGGGCGATTTACAAGTACTTCGAGGAAGTACTCACTCCCGAAGAAGGAGGATGGTATTTCCACCAGTTGAGAAAGGAAAAGCCCCTAAAAGCAGTCATTAGGGGCATCCCCATCAACATAGACGCTAAAGAGGTCCAAGAGGACCTTATTGCTAAAGGTTACGACTGCACGGTGGGCAGGATGAGGAGCAGTCGGGGTAGGAGACCCCTTCCCCTCATCATGGTCACCATGCCTAAAACAACGACCTCCGCAAAAATCTTCAACGAAGATGTCGTTCACGACATACGCGTTAAGATTGAGGTTCCCCACGCAAAAACCAAGATTGAGCAGTGTCATCGCTGCCAATCTTTTGGCCACGCCCAGAGCTGCTGTAAGGCTACCCCCAGGTGCGTCAAGTGCCCAGGCCTGCACTGGACGGCCGAGTGCAGCAGACCCAAAGGTACGGCAACCTGCACTAACTGTGGTGGCGACCACCCAGCTAGTTACCAGGACTGCAAATCGTACCCCAAAATGTGGAGAGTGCAAGCTCTCCCTCGACAAACTCCCTTCAACAGCCAACCGAGACACTCTTACAGGCCGGTCACCAATGAACGTTCCTACGTTCAGGTGGCCCGGTCAAACCTTACCCAACCAGCTCCCTCCCAAAACGCCCAGGAGGCCCGATCAAGGCCCACCCAATCAGTCCCCTCTCAGAAACTATCCAAGGCTCCCAAAAAAGACAAGCCTTCCAACATCCCTCCTACAGACGATAGCGGTAAATTCACCGCGTCCAAACGCGAAATAGTTAGGGTCACCCTAGAACTCATCAGGTTCGGAATGTCTTCCGAGGTGATCCAGGAAACCCTCGGACAGTTTGTCAGAGTCGTTTAACTTTTTTTCTTGTCTTTCAGCCCACGCCATCGCTCATAAGATTTCATGACGACTACAATTCCCGCAGCCCTAAAAACCGTTTATTGGAACGCCAATGGGCTGACCAATGAGAAACGTTCCCTTCTGCAGATTTTTGCTGCCGACCATGACTTCGATCGTATTCAGACTCTGACTCCGAGGACGGCGTGTTCAAGTGAGGAGTGTTCACGCTGCCCCGGGGAGGTTACACATATCCGTCATTGTCCTGTCCAATTAATCTTCTTCCTTTTCAGCTTGTGTTTTTAAATTTTATTTTTCAGCGCCTATTAGATTATTGTTGAGTTTGTAAATTGTAAAAATTTTTTTTTTATATTTTAATAAAAACGCTGTAGCAACGGCGCGTCTGAGGCTCTGTTATTGTAGAAGGGGCCCAAGATAAGCACATCGCGCCGCCGCGGCCGCGGGGATTATCTCACGCGTGCGTGCACGCGCGGACAATTCGACGTTAGCCTCCGGCCCCGCAGTGCTTACCTTATAGCGCAATAATAAACAAGACACCGGCTCGACGCCGCTCCTCGGGTTTGAAATCCCTGTATAAAATTCTCAACGTCAGGTCTCAAAACCAGATGAAGGAGATAAGCGGGCTATCGCCCGCATCTGCTCCGCAGATGCCAAGTGTCAGCTACAGCTACAAGAAAAATCATCGAATGAAACCTTCGATCACTTTTGAATTGTCGGCATCGATAATGTGTCCCCGGAATGTGTTTAGCAGGGGCAACACATACCTCGGTTCGGCGAGAGCACATTTCGGTAAAATTTTTTTGGCGCAAGTACTGTTTGACGCAGACCCAATTCGGAGCAAGTACAGTTCGGCATAGGCCCATTTCGGTGAAATAGTAAATCGGCGCAGAAAACTTTAGCCTACATATTACTATGGTACTCTTTGGAACTCGGTTCAATAAAAGTCTCCTCCCCCAAAAAAGTCTTAATAAAGTAATAATAATTAAAAAACTGACAATATATGTGCAGAGTGTTTTTATATACTTTTTATTTTATTCCTACAAATTTACAAAAAGGAGCGCAGAACACTTTAGCGTAGATATTATGGTAGTCTTTGGAACTCAGTTCAATAAAACTTTGCCCCCACCACCCGAAAAGTCTTAATAAAGTTATAAGTTATAATTATTATGAAAAGTTATGAAAAACCATTTATACATATTGTCATGTTTTGAACCTCCTCGTATGAGATTGCGACAGGGATGTATGAATTTTTTTAAAAATCTACCTCTACCCTGAGAAGTATGTCCCAACAGATGGATCTTGGTTATTTGTTTTTAATTTTAATTTCTGCTTTTGGTTTGCCGGACGATAAAGATGCAATAAATCAGTCATCGGAATTCCATAATGTTTGTCATTATTTTCCCTTGTGAAAATCATTTGAAGGGATGAGAATTGGATCTTCTCAGCTGAACAGCTTGGTTCACGGAAGCAATTCCTATAGGCATGCGGAATGATTTTAGTTGATTTTAGTTGTTAATTTGTACAGTTTTATTTTTGAAAATTTTATTTATGTGAAGCGTATTTGTTTTATTTGTAAATTGAGTTGTAAATAGTTAAAATTTTGGAAGTGGACGAGAGACATGCGCACCGCGCAACAGTGAAAATTTGTAGAGAATTGCAACGTCAGGGGGGAAGTGCAATTTTGGAAAAAGTAGGCGAGCAAGCACAAAACGGCTCAAGAGTGGCTTTTGAGTATTCGCGCCTGTAGGTGTAACACGTATCCTATGTGGGCGATATAAATGCGAAGCAAAGTGTTTAATGATTGAAGATAAGTTTCGTAATTGTGATTATTGTACCTGAATGAAAATTGAGACTGTGGATGTGGAATTTAGAAAAGCCAAGCAGTATTTTTTAAACGAAGCTGTTAGAAAATTTTGTACATGAAGCGGTTCAACGTTGGAACGCCACGATGCTTTCCTATGGATGGTAAACTTTTTAAACTTTGTTTTCAATTATTTTTCGTGAATTGCATCGGAATATTTTCCTACGTTTTTGAATTCCCAATTTACATTTTTGTAATTCGTGGTTTAAGAATTACAGAACTTTGAATTTATGCGCGCATCTACCCATGGTTGAATTTGTTGACCATACGACGAACACATTTGTTGCGTAGTGGACAATCTCATTTTATAACAACAAATGTGCGATTATTTTATGTTTGATTTTGAATTGAATTTTGTATGATTTTGTAAATAATTTTATGTCTCGTCCGATAACTGTGAAAGTGCAGGGCAGTTTTGATTTAATTAAATGTCACTTTCACGGTTATTTGACCTGTAGGAATTTGACTGTAGTCATAATAGGCTTCAGAGAAGGTCTAATCTTTTGTTTAATTGTTTATGGGATGACTGATTTATTCGTCGAATTACATTTTGTTTGCTATTATTTTATGAATTTTATTTTTCCACCAAATGATAAGTGTCCATCATTGGGACGTATGACTCCATCACTGAGGTAGCGGGTAAATTTTCATTTTTTGCAGAGATATGAAAGAAACCTTGGCGGGAAATCTTCGGTTTCCCGCAAAAGCTTTTTTATCATTGCATCTAAATTTGGCGCCCAACGTGGGGCTTCAGTTTAGCAATCCACACCACCCTGAGAGAGTCTAATTTTTGCAAATTTTATAAAATTAAATTTTACACACAAACTTAGCCCGTTTTTAGCAACTCACATTCACCCTGAGATAGACTTTAAAAATTTAAAATTAGTAATTTTAGAAATTGTTGTCACCCTGATTTTATTAAACTCATGAAAAAAATGAGTGACCAAGAGGGTGGAACTGTTGAGAATAGGGGGGAAGAACAAGGAGAGGTGTTACAGGCATTAAGGTTTGAAGACAGCCCGGTTTTCAATATACCCCAAGACAGAGAGAGTACGAGAAGGGGAACGGAACAAGTTGAAAAATTTGATAAATTTGGTATATCTCAACTTAGGGACATGTTTGAAGAATTTAAAAAGGATATAAAAAGAGATAGTGAACAGAATTTTGAGGGATTAAAAAGAGATAATAACCAAAATTTTAAGGGATTAGACGATAAATTTGAAACTTTGGATGATAGATTAATCATTGTTAACCAGAATTTTGAGGGATTAAATAAAAAAATTGAAGAAGGAAATAAAAACATTGAAAATAAAATAGAAGTCCTCAGTAACAATTTAAAAGGTTTCGATGAAAATGTGCGTGAAAAATTTGATGCTGTAAACAAAACAGTAGATGACAAACCAATAGAAGTTGTCGAAATTATTACAGAAGTAGCCTGCCAAAGCACTCAAATTAGGGAGGAAAAGTTGATTTCCTCAAGTTTTCCTGTTAAAGAGGAAATCTTGGAATCTGTTAATATTGCAAAGGTAGCAACTTTTGAGACTATCAACATTTTATTTAAAATAAAAATTTTCTCACGTAGGGAAATTAGGAGGATAAGATGGAGGAAGTTAAGATCCAAAAGGAAACTTAGATTTATAAAATTTTTTAGAATAAACAAAAATAAAAGAAGTAGGGATGAATTTAAAATTAAGGTGTTAAAAAATAATTCAGACAACGAAGCAATAGCCAAATTAGAATTTCATAAAGTAGACGATAGGGTGAGAATACCAAAAGAAAATTTTGATTATTTTATAAAATTAAATCTAGAAAATTTTAACGAAATTAAAAATAAAAAAGTTTTAAAATTAGGAAAAGTAAAATTTCTTTATAACTTAGGAAAATCTAGGAAAAATAAAAACAAAATTAGGAAGAGCTCGAAATTAAAGAAACTAAAAATTGTTTATAAATCAGATATTCCTCGGAGGAGGAAAATAGTAAGTAAGACATGGTTGACCGCCATGTTAAAATGGTCATATCGCCGAGCAAGGTGGAAAAAAGAGGGTTAATTGATAAACCCCCAATTTAATAAAGACCAGGGAAATTAAAGATTTAACTAAAGATAACCGCAATAATTTTGGAAATTGAGATAAAATTAAATTTTGTAAATATGACGATTTAATCAATTATAAGTAAAATTTCTAAATTTGATAATTAAACAGAAGCTACCAGAATTTAATAATAAATTTGTAAATTAGATAATGATTTTGGAAACGAATACAATGTTTTAGGTAATTTAAAATTTAATAATTTAAACAATTTAGTACACCATAGTAAATTTGAAATTCGGACATTAGACAGAATGAAGTTTTGGAATGGTATTAAGTAGTTTTAATGAATTGAGAGTTTTTCTGGAAAATTGATAAAGTTTAAGGTGGATAAATTACAACAAAATTTAATGATGAAATTGGATATCGTATTTAAGCAATGAAGTTGAATGATTTGATTGGAAAATTGATAATTATGGAAAGAATTTGTCACTATGAAATTTTGAGGTTTAAAAATTATGGAATTTTATTAAGAAAGAATTTTGAGGAAGTTGTAATGAGGTTTTAAAGATTAATTAATTGATTATAAGAAAGTTTAGTAGGGAGATTTTGTATTTAAAATTGAATATTATTGATGATAAGGGTGGTGAATTTAGAAGAATTAATTGATATTATGTAAGTAAGTTTTTAAAAATAAATTAAGTAATAGTGAAGGATTTAATTAAGTAAAAGTCAGTCAAAAGATTGGAAAAGTTAATGCCATTGCAAGGGTACGAGAAAGGATGGAATTGTTGAATATCCACAGGGAAAAGCTTAAGATTTTGAGAATTTGTGAAATAATTGTGATAAAATGAAGTCTGCCAAGTTTGAAAATTTTGAAGTCAATTATTAAATAAAATTTGAAATTGTATTCGTAAGAGAAAAATTTTGAAAATTGTAAATAAATTCTGTAGTTTAATTTAGGTTAGGTAGTAATTAATAGGAATTAAGAGAGACAAAATCATAAAATAAAAATAAAAAGTTTCAGAAAGTTTAATATTAATTTAGTTATTTTAATTTGAATTTATAAGAGGGATGTAAACAATTAGTTCATAAGTGAGGATTTACGCAAGTAGTTTTTGTTAACAAAACATGAGTTGGGGTGTTTTTCTCCAGTTCACTTTGGTGAACTGTCAAAAAACAAAGAGGGAGATGTCATGTTTTGAACCTCCTCGTATGAGATTGCGACAGGGATGTATGAATTTTTTTAAAAATCTAACTCTACCCTGAGAAGTATGTCCCAACAGATGGATCTTGGTTATTTGTTTTTAATTTTAATTTCTGCTTTTGGTTTGCCGGACGATAAAGATGCAATAAATCAGTCATCGGAATTCCATAATGTTTGTCATTATTTTCCCTTGTGAAAATCATTTGAAGGGATGAGAATTGGATCTTCTCAGCTGAACAGCTTGGTTCACGGAAGCAATTCCTATAGGCATGCGGAATGATTTTAGTTGATTTTAGTTGTTAATTTGTACAGTTTTATTTTTGAAAATTTTATTTATGTGAAGCGTATTTGTTTTATTTGTAAATTGAGTTGTAAATAGTTAAAATTTTGGAAGTGGACGAGAGACATGCGCACCGCGCAACAGTGAAAATTTGTAGAGAATTGCAACGTCAGGGGGGAAGTGCAATTTTGGAAAAAGTAGGCGAGCAAGCACAAAACGGCTCAAGAGTGGCTTTTGAGTATTCGCGCCTGTAGGTGTAACACGTATCCTATGTGGGCGATATAAATGCGAAGCAAAGTGTTTAATGATTGAAGATAAGTTTCGTAATTGTGATTATTGTACCTGAATGAAAATTGAGACTGTGGATGTGGAATTTAGAAAAGCCAAGCAGTATTTTTTAAACGAAGCTGTTAGAAAATTTTGTACATGAAGCGGTTCAACGTTGGAACGCCACGATGCTTTCCTATGGATGGTAAACTTTTTAAACTTTGTTTTCAATTATTTTTCGTGAATTGCATCGGAATATTTTCCTACGTTTTTGAATTCCCAATTTACATTTTTGTAATTCGTGGTTTAAGAATTACAGAACTTTGAATTTATGCGCGCATCTACCCATGGTTGAATTTGTTGACCATACGACGAACACATTTGTTGCGTAGTGGACAATCTCATTTTATAACAACAAATGTGCGATTATTTTATGTTTGATTTTGAATTGAATTTTGTATGATTTTGTAAATAATTTTATGTCTCGTCCGATAACTGTGAAAGTGCAGGGCAGTTTTGATTTAATTAAATGTCACTTTCACGGTTATTTGACCTGTAGGAATTTGACTGTAGTCATAATAGGCTTCAGAGAAGGTCTAATCTTTTGTTTAATTGTTTATGGGATGACTGATTTATTCGTCGAATTACATTTTGTTTGCTATTATTTTATGAATTTTATTTTTCCACCAAATGATAAGTGTCCATCATTGGGACGTATGACTCCATCACTGAGGTAGCGGGTAAATTTTCATTTTTTGCAGAGATATGAAAGAAACCTTGGCGGGAAATCTTCGGTTTCCCGCAAAAGCTTTTTTATCATTGCAATATACTACCTGACCCGCATGTTGCTCGGAGCAAATAACATTCGCGCATGTTGCTCGGAGCAAATTTATGTGTACTGTGCGCAAAAATATATATACTTAATAATATATATGCACACATACGTAGTTTTCGTCACAAATGGGTAGACAACTTTTTTTTTTGTTTGAGTGGGGAAACCTTGCATAGGCGCCCCCCACTAAGAGGGGGGGAGTGCCACATTCTTGCTGACCTATCCTATCCTACTAACCAATGAAAAACGTCGGATTGCTACTAATACGCTCCTTTTATTGGTTACTACAAATTTTGATCTAAATTTGGGTGTTTTTCATTCGGCTACAAAGTTAACACATTTATCGATTCTCAGGCGAAACGAAGTTTGCCGGGTCAGCTAGTATTTTAATAAAAACGCTGTAGCAACGGCGCGACTGAGGCTCTGTTATTGTAGAAGGGGGCCCAAGGTAAGCACATCGCGCCGCCGCGGGCGCGGGGATTGTCTCACGCGTGCGTGCACGCGCGGGCAATTCGACGTTAGCCTCCGGCCCCGCAGTGCTTACCTTATAGCGCAATAATAAACAAGACACCGGCTCGACGCCGCTCCTCGGGTTTGAAATCCCTGTAAAAAATTCTCAAAGTCAGGTTTCTAATCAGACGAAGGAGATAAGCGGGCTATCGTCCGCATCTGCTCCGCAGATGCCAAGTGTCAGCTACAGCTACAAAATCATACTCTCCCGCCTTCTTGACGAGGTGGAAAGGCTCGATATCTTTCCCAACGAACAGTTCGGCTTTCGCCAGGAGCATTCAACAACCCATCAGGTACTCAAGGTAACAGAAAAGATCACGGAGGGTTTCTCCAGAGGCCATAGAGCTTTGGCTGTCCTCCTGGACATAGCCAAAGCCTTCGACAAAGTTTGGCACATAGGATTGCTGTATAAGCTTTACATGGCTGGAGTTAATCCAAGCCTAGTAAGGCTTATCACATCCTATATATGTGCCAGAACCTTCCGTGTCAAGATCAACGATCAATACTCTTCAGTAAAGCCCATACACGCGGAGGTGCCCCAAGGTTCTATCTTATCCCCCGCACTTTTCAACATATACACCAACGACATTCCCATTCCTCAAAACGTAACGATGGGGATTTTCGCGGACGACACTGCGATCGTTACAACTCACCCGAGACGGAAGAGGAACGTTACTATCGTTCGTGATACGCTGAAGCTTCTTCAACCCTGGTTCTACAAGTGGAGACTTATAGTAAACCCGGGGAAGAGCAAAGCTGTCATGTTCGATAGGAAACGGCACCCTCCCGATAAAATCGAGATGTTTGGCGAAGAAATTCCGTGGAAGGACTCCGCCAAATATCTCGGGGTCACCCTCGACCCAAGACTCAGTTGGTCTAAGCACATCTCCAACTGCGTATCTCAAGCTAAAGCCCTTAAGGGCTTCCTCGCTCCACTGATCGGTAGAAATAGCCGCCTCCGCCGCAAAGATAAAATCAAGATCTACAAAGCGGTAATCCGCCCGGTCCTTACGTACGCGGTCCCGGCATGGGGGCTCGCATCTTCCAATTAAATGAAAAGATTGGAAACCATGCAAAACATCTGCATAAGGCAAGCCATGGATGCCCCATGGTTTGTCACAAATAGACAACTCCAGGCGGCTTCCGGAGTAAAGCCCCTGGACTCCTTCATTAAAGATTTAACATCCAAACTATACCTAAAAAGCCCCGACTGCCCCAATCCGCTCATTCAAGCCCTAGGTTGTTACGATACAAACGACTACCCAAAGGACATAATTGTCCTCAAATCAGTTATACTGCCTCCCCATCCCAAATCCCCGCAACAAAACAACCCGGCCCCGGACGCTGAGCATTCAGATTCCGACTCTGAAGATGGCGTGTTCCAATAAGAATATCACGCCATCCTGAGGGAGGTTACAATTTATCCGTCTCGACATGTCCAACTAACTCTCTTTTTTTTCAGCTTCTGCTTTCTCTCTCAGCACCCATTATTAGACCATTGTAAAATTTGTAAATTGTTGTATATATTTTCTTTTTTTTTTTTAAATAAAACGTGGAACGGCGCGATGATGCTTTAGCCTTGTAGAGGAGCCCAAGGTAAGCACTCGCGCCGCCGCGGGCGCAAGGATTGCCCCACGCGTGCGTGCACGTGCAGACAATTCGACGTTAGCCCCCGGCCCCGCAGTGCTTACCTTACAGCGCAATAATAATCATGACACCGGCTCAGCGCCGCTCCTTGGGTTTGAAATCCCTGTAAAAAAATTCTCTACGTCAGGTCTCAAAATCAGATGAAGGAGATAAGCGGGCTATCGCCCGCATCTGCTCTGCAGATGCCAAGTGTCAGCTACAGCTACCGAACGGATAAACCCGTTCACCCGTCGGCTGTAGCTGACACTTGGCATCTGCGGAGCAGATGCGGGCGACAGCCCGCTTATCTCCTTCGTCTGATTAGAAACCTGACTTTAAGATTTTTATTCAGGGATTTCAAACCCGAGGAGCGGCGTCGAGCCGGTGTCTTGTTTATTATTGCGCTATAAGGTAAGCACTGCGGGGCCGGAGGCTAACGTGGAATTGTCCGCGCGTGCACGCACGCGTGGGGCAATCCTTGCGCCCGCGGCGGCGCGAGTGCTTACCTTGGGCCCCTTCTACAATAACAGAGCCTCAGTCGCGCCGTTGCTACAGCGTTTTTATTAAAATATAAAAAAAAAATTTTACATTAGAAAACCCGCACTGGTTTTTTATGATATTATATTTTCATAAAAAACCAGTGCGGGTCTGATGATATCAGTTTCACGAGTAAAATCGTGGACGAGATTGAAACATGTAATCCGATAAGGTGTCTTTTGATTTTATAATTTGTTTGCTAATTATTTCAATGAACTTTGAATCCTGATGACGGTCCTGACTAATTTTATTACTGTTGTATTATAAATTCTGTAAAAGAAGTATAAATTTAATATCTACTTGTAGATTATTATTTAGACCTCTTCTCAACTATAAATTTCCGTTTATAATATATAAAAATATTTTGGTGTCAGTTGAAACGTAAGCATTTTAATAACCACTGATAACTTTAATATTCAAAAAAAAATAAGTTAGGGTAGGTAACCCACACAAATTTAAATTTTAAACACTGTAGCGTTGAAGCACCATTCAGGGCTTACACCATTTAAACTTATAGACACGTCGCTTACTATCCCTTCTTGAATAGAAACTGAAGCAAACATAACTTCGAGCAGGTGATGTCACGGGTTGGGTTAATGCAACTACAAGCATAGGCTTAAATGAAGAAAATGGTTCATTTTAATTCACAAAAAACTTAAATCTTGATATTTGAAGAATATTTGATTAAGAAAATCACAATTTTGATACTTCAAGAACGTTACATTAAGAGGGGCATTTTTTTCAGGGCCCTTTTAATTTAATCAACAGATGGCGCCTACTTAAATATTTTTATAAAATAAGAGGAATTTGCTATATTTAAAATATACTTTAATATTTATTATTATATAGTATTATTTAATATAATACTATATTTTAATACTTAAAAAATTATTTTTTGTCTTTCCGGGAGTAAAGCGGTCACTTTACTTAGGAGCGGGACGAAAAGTAAAGTTGCGGGACAAAAGGTAAAACAGATGGACAAAAAGTAAATTTATTACTACGTCGAAGATTCCAAAAATGCATACGGTACTTTGGCAATGATATCATGTTACGCAAACTACCACATCTGGGGTAGGCAATAAAGATTTATGGTTATTTTCAAGGCAGGTATTAGACCCTTTTTTGTAAACAGCTTTGTATTTTTAAAAACATAAATTTTATTTTAAATCGTTCTAGAAAGTTCAAGCTAGGAAAGTTTGATTGTACTTGCTTTTAATTTCGTAATTGGCTTTTGGAAAGACAAAAAATTGTATAAATTGTATTTGATCAAGAAATTGTATTTGATCAAGATATCCATGCGATGTAATTGCGCACGAAATTTTCGTATGCGACATTTCAAGAATACCAATACGTTCGCATGCGCATCTCTCTCATTTGCGTATACGAATAATTTCAAAAATTGGGCCCCAGCAGGGACGTGCCCAACCAAGGTAGATAGATTTATAATTGCTAAAGCATTTACCTTGAGGATGGGCGTTCCTGCATCCTCAAACGCCCATCCTCAAGGTAAATGAAAGGTAATGTCGCAGCTTTAGCAATGCACTTGTATCAGCATTACCTTGAAAATGCGCCTACTTGGCTTTTACTGCTTTTCCCAGCAGGATTTTACTGCACGTGTGGCCAGACACTAAGTCCATGATTACAACCAATGTAAAAATTGTGCATGTTAGTTCTTAAATTATTCGGCGCTGGTGTCACGCACCCAGCGAATATCCCGGTTGCAGTATTCAAAATATTCGTCCATAGATGTCGCGTCTTGCAGCATTTGACTACAGTCACTAGGGGTGCGTTCCACTTAAAGCCCACGACGACCATGGTCGTTCGTCAGTCCAATCAAATAACCGCTCTAGATCTTTAGTCCAATCAAAGAACCATGGGACCACGCTGCGATCGTCGTGGGCTTTAAGTGGAACGCACCCTAGATATCTATCTAGTGACTGTACATTTGACGATTGAGGAGTCATTATGATATCGTGTTTATTCCGGTAAAATGCTCACAGATTTAAAGTTGTTTCGTTGTATAATTTAATGTATGACAAGTTGTAAAATGGTTTATCCATAAATGTAAATATAATAAAAAAATAAATAAATTGTTTTATCTAAAGCGTGTCCAGACATAGCTCTAGACGCGAATAGAGCGTCCAGACTCCAGACCTAATATTTTGCCATCCGTATTACCTGACAGTTCTGTAAAACGTCCAGACACAACGTCTTGTCGTCCGTCTTGCTATCACAGCTTTAATCTTTACATATTTCAACACTTTTCATATTCATCATAATAGTAGTTTTCGTCACAAGGACGTAAAACGAGATTTTACACCCGAGGAGCGGGGTTTCGAAGGCGAGGCGAAGCGAAGCCGAGACGCACGAACCGTTCCGAGGAGTGCCTAGGACGAGTGCCTAGGACGTAAAAAGGCATTTTAAGTACCTCAAATCAGGACTTAAACACCTAATTTAACGGCCGGTATAACGAAAATTTATTTTATTGTACAAAACAGTTTAATGATCATAACAATTGTCTAATTATTATCAAAGTACCTATGTAAATTAATTTTTTAATTTATTTATTATAACTATAACTAATGTATAATTATCAATAAAAACAAATAAATCAAAAATTTTAATTCTATATGATTTGAAGGCTTTATCGATTTTATTAATTAAAAACAAAATAAAAGTCAACAAATTAGTAAATATTGCAAAATATTCGGATTTTACGTATGAAAATTTAAATTTTAGCGCTAGTTCTGTTCAGTTCGTGTGCTTAATCGGTTTGTAATTCGTGTATGTTCAAAATCATCAAATGTTTCCATCTACAAATTTTGTGAGATACAAAAGTCTAGAAAACCGATCCGACGATTTCGAGCATAGTTTTTTAGTTTATGATGCGTATTTTAACAAAGAATAATTATAAAAATACATTTTCGTTATTTCAGGTTATAAATGACCTCTTTATGTATCTGTTTTGAGACCTATTATAAAGACGTGGCTGAAGTTGTACACGAACTCAAACTCAAAACTAAGTGTCTGAAAAACCTACCCTTAGATAACAAAAGTAAAATTTATGTACCAGCCGCATCTTTTGAGATATCCTCATAAATTTTGGTACACATGTTTAAAATATCATTACCAATTACCATGTCAAATTTCATTAGCCGCATTAGAGGCTAAGGGTTTGAAAATCCTACATTTAGATAGAAATCGGAAGTAAATTTCGTGTACAAGCCGCATCTTTTAAGATCCCCTCATAAATTTTGGTACACATGTTTAAAATATCATTTCCAACAACCATGTCAAATTTCATTAGCCGCATTAGAGGCTAAGGCAGGCTAAGAGTTTGAAAATTGTACTTGTAACTGAAAATCGGAAGTAAATTTCGTGTACCAGCCGCATCTTTTAAGATCCCCTCATAAATTTTGGTACACATGTTTAAAATATCATTTCCAACAACCATGTCAAATTTCATTAGCCGCATTAGAGGCTAAGGCAGGCTAAGAGTTTGAAAATTGTACTTGTAACTGAAAATCGGAAGTAAATTTCGTGTACCAGCCGCATCTTTTAAGATCCCCTCATAAATTTTGGTACACATGTTTAAAATATCATTTCCAACAACCATGTCAAATTTCATTAGCCGCATTAGAGGCTAAGGCAGGCTAAGAGTTTGAAAATTGTACTTGTAACTGAAAATCGGAAGTAAATTTCGTGTACCAGCCGCATCTTTTAAGATCCCCTCATAAATTTTGGTACACATGTTTAAAATATCATTTCCAACAACCATGTCAAATTTCATTAGCCGCATTAGAGGCTAAGGCAGGCTAAGAGTTTGAAAATTGTACTTGTAACTGAAAATCGGAAGTAAATTTGTGTACCAGCCGCATCTTTTAAGATCCCCTCATAAATTTTGGTACACATGTTTAAAATATCATTTCCAACAACCATGTCAAATTTCATTAGCCGCATTAGAGGCTAAAGCAGGCTAAGAGTTTGAAAATTGTACTTGTAACTGAAAATCGGAAGTAAATTTTGTGTACAAGCCGCATCTTTTAAGATCCCCTCATAAATTTTGGTACACATGTTTAAAATATCATTACCAATTACCATGTCAAATTTCATTAGCCGCATTAGAGGCTAAGGGTTTGAAAATCCTACATTTAGATAGAAATCGGAAGTAAATTTAATGTACAAGCCGCATCTTTTAAGAGCCCCTCATAAATTTTGGTACACATGATTAAAATATCATTTCCAACAACCATGTCAAATTTCATTAGCCCCATTAGAGGCTAAGGGTATGAAAATCCTAGATTTTGACAGAAATCGGAAGTAAATTTCTTGTACCAGCCGCAGCTTTTAAGATCCCCTCATAAATTTTGGTACACTTGTTTGAAATATCATTACCAATAACCATGTCAAATTTCATTAGCCGCATTAGAGGCTAAGGGTATGAAAATCCTACATTTAGATAGAAATCGGAAGTAAATTTTGTGTACAAGCCGCATCTTTTAAGATCCCCTCATAAATTTTGGTACACATGTTTAAAATATCATTACCAATAACCATGTCAAATTTCATTAGCCGCATTAGAGGCTAAGGGTATAAAAATCCTACATTTAGATAGAAATCGGAAGTAAATTTCGTGTACAAGCCGCATCTTTTAAGATCCCCTTATAAATTTTGGTACACATGTTTAAAATATCATTACCAATTACCATGTCAAATTTCATTAGCCGCATTAGAGGCTAAGGGTATGAAAATCCTAGATTTTGATAGAAATCGGAAGTAAATTTCTTGTACCAGCCGCAGCTTTTAAGATCCCCTCATAAATTTTGGTACACATGTTTAAAATATCATTACCAACAACCATGTCAAATTTCATTAGCCGCATTAGAGGCTAAGGGTTTGAATATCCTAAATTTAGATAGAAATCGGAAGTAAATTTCGTGTACAAGCCGCATCTTTTAAGATCCCCTCATAAATTTTGGTACACATGTTTAAAATATCATTACCAACAACCATGTCAAATTTCATTAGCCGCATTAGAGGCTAAGGGTTTGAATATCCTAAATTTAGATAGAAATCGGAAGTAAATTTCGTGTACAAGCCGCATCTTTTAAGATCCCCTCATAAATTTTGGTACACATGTTTAAAATATCATTACCAATAACCATGTCAAATTTCATTAGCCGCATTAGAGGCTAAGGGTTTGAATATCTTACATTTAGATAGAAATCGGAAGTAAATTTCGTGTACAAGCCGCATCTTTTAAGATCCCCTCATAAATTTTGGTACACATGTTTATAATATCATTTCCAACAACCATGTCAAATTTCATTAGCCTGCATTAACTTGCAAAAAAATGCTGAAAGTGGGAGACACTCCAGCGCGCGAGACTTCCCGTCGGATCACTTATGCTCATGAGCCACTATAAATAATAATGATCGGGTATTACGGTAAACTTTGTACCTTAACAGATGGTCAAAGTTTCTCGAATTTTTAAACTTCGAATTTCGAAAAAAAATACTTTCGAGTTTTGAAAGAGGTTAATAACACAGCTTTATCAGAACAACATCACTAGTTGTTCACAAAAAATATTGTGTGTGATCTCAAAAAGTTATTTATTTATAATTTATTTAAAATTTAAACATAATATAACAAATTTAATTTGTATTTTAATGTAACGCTAAATATATTTCGTTGTAAATGTAGGTGGTAGGAAAATCATCATTAAATTCATTTATATGATTAAGTTTTTTAAATTTTTCCATAATGTTTGTAATAAGTTCTTCTAAGCCATTGAATTTAAAACACAATTTTTCTTGAATTTTTGGTAAAATAGTGTAGCATAATAATTTCAAACTTAACTCCGGCCACACTTTCAGAATTTTCTGTCCAATAGTTATACTGGTTTCCTTATCAATTAATTCAATTGAATAATCCCATTTTAAAAGGTTTTCTTCTTCTAATGCTTTATCAAGGATACAGTTTGCAATATCTTGAATATAATCATTGTAGTGCCATATAAATTTATGAGGGGATCTTAAAAGATGCGGCTTGTACACGAAATTTACTTCCGATTTCTAACTAAATGTAAGATATTCAAACCCTTAGCCTCTAATGCGACTAATGAAATTTGACATGGTTATTGGTAATGATATTTTAAACATGTGTACCAAAATTTATGAGGGGATCTTAAAAGATGCGGCTTGTACACGAAATTTACTTCCGATTTCTATCTAAATGTAGGATTTTCATACCCTTAGCCTCTAATGCGGCTAATGAAATTTGACATGGTAATTGGTAATGCTATTTTAAACATGTGTACCAAAATTTATGAGAGGATCTTAAAAGATGCGGCTGGTACACGAAATTTACTTCCGATTTTCAGTTAAAAGTACAATTTTCAAACTCTTAGCCTGCCTTAGCCTCTAATGCGGCTAATGAAATTTGACATGGTTGTTGGAAATGATATTTTAAACATGTGTACCAAAATTTATGAGGGGATCTTAAAAGATGCGGCTGGTACACGAAATTTACTTCCGATTTCTATCAAAATCTAGGATTTTCATACCCTTAGCCTCTAATGCGGCTAATGAAATTTGACATGGTTATTGGTAATGATATTTTAAACATGTGTACCAAAATTTATGAGGGGATCTTAAAAGATGCGGCTGATACATAAAATTTACTTTTGTTATCTAACTAGGTTTTTCTGACACTTAGTTTTGAGTTTGAGTTCGTGTACAACTTCAGCCACGTTTATAAAGGGGGTCTTTTCTCAAAAGGTCACCTCAAGGGGGACCAACCCGACCATAAAACTAACTTTTATAATGTCCTAGGACCTATAAAACTTAACTTTATAAGGTCCTAGGACTTATAAAAACAGTCCTTGTTGGGGTACCTGCCCGAACGGGTTCATCCGTTAATCATTTATTCTGGTCTGGTGCGAAGCACCAGGGCTGTTGCCCCATATCTTCGCAGACTTGAAGAGTAAGGTTGCGGGCTCATCCGATCCGTTATTCTGGTCTGGTGCGAGGTGCGAAGCACCAGGGCTGTTGCCCCATATCTTCGCAGACTTGAAGAGTAAGGTTGCGGGCTTGCCCGCAACGTTACGTCGGATGATTTTTATTGAGGCGTACCTCTGAAAATTAGCGCGAAGCTAAGTCCTGGCTGTGTTAACCTGTGGGACCTACAGCTTTACGTGGAATCCGAACCACGGAGTCGGATAAATTTTGTGGCCGGGTTGGGGATCGAACCTAGCCCCGCCAAACTAGAGTCCTCTCCTTAGCGATTTTTTTACGATTTACGATTTTTTTTACGATTTAAAGATTCTTTATTGATTTTCAATAAAACAGATTATTGGTCCATTCGACGCATAGCGCCGTTTGGACCAATATTACAAGTATATTTACAATAAGGGGCTCCTGTTGGCACGTATCCCCCAATTACTAAACGTGGAACCTACGCAGAGGTTTTTTGGAAATTCTTGTTTCATCGGTAATGTAAGTGCTCCAATTTTCGTTTGTCTTGTGGCGTCGTTTCGTGTTAAATGGTTGGAAAATTAAGAACAAAAAACCAACTTACAACAATTGGGAGACAAAACAGAATAAAATAACAATTAAAAGACTAAATAACAACCTCTCCTTAGCCCGTTCACCTAATTCACCTCCTCTCCGATCCGTTCGGGTGAACTCCTGTTTTTCGCTTATGTTGTTAATAACTTGACAAACAACTTGCGATCTTCACGCCATCTACCGATAGTTATATCAGAGCAAACAAATCGTGTATTTTGTGGGATATTATCCCCAAAATAACGAAATTACGACACCTTTAGTTAAAAAATTGGCAATTAAATTAAGTGTTACTTTATATTTATTTACAAAATCATAGATTTAGATAATATCCGACAAAATTCGAGATTTTTTTGCAATAATTGCAAAAAAATTAAATTAAGTGTTACTTTATATTTATTTACAAAATCATAGATTTAGATATAATCCGACAAAATTCGAGATTTTATTGCAATAATTGCATAACGTGACCCATCCGTCCGTCAATACGACGGACCGTCCGTTATTTCAACATGCTGTCCGTCAGACCAAATTGTCCGTCGTTCGGAAGTTTCAAAAGAAAATCATCCTTTTTCGCTCCAAAGAGACAAACATTGATAAATGACTTGTAAGCTTCACGCCATCTATCGATTGTTATTTTAGAGCTATTATATAAAATCGCGAATTTTGTAGGATATTTTTCCTGAAATAACGAAAAATTGTTCATATCACTCGGGCGATAAGGGTTTTCATCCTTCGGTCGATTATTCACTCACCGCTGCGCGGCTCGTCTCATAAACTTTCGCCCGGCGGATGAAAAGACCCCCTTTATCGCCCTTGTGATATAAACTACTATTATAGACACCTAACAACAACATTTATATTTTATATACATATCCCTGCTTTTTATTAAGATCATAATAAAAAATAAATTTTTCTTTTATAATTTTCCAATTTTAAAAATAAAGTAAAAGATTTGTAATCATCTAATGATTATCAAAGTATTTTCATTTCATATCAAAATTATTGACATACAAAGTTCTTTAAATTTCAATTTATAATAACTATGTACTCTTTTTAAGCCACAGCAGTGGAGTGATGTGATTGCTGGTTGAGTATAGAGCGGAAATTCTGGGTTCAAATCGCATATTGCACAGAATTTCTTGACTCGGCCTTCCGGTAGGCATCCACACTCCTGTGGTGATCCCTGATATTTGTGTCGACGTCATTACCGTTGATACGGCTGCGTCACACACGAGAGTTTACAAGATAGGTTGGGTAGGCAGGGAATGAAGCCATGGGCCTTCTAGGCCTGTAGAGCTGTAATAATACAATATGTACTCTTTTTGCCTGTATATTTGCGCAAAAAACTTCGAGAAATAAGAAGATGTCTTCATTTTTAAAATATCGAGATCTCAGATTGTTTGCCGTCCACACCTTACATCTTGACTGAAAATATTAGATTGTCAGGTAAGACGTTAGGTCTGGACCACGCTTAATTTTTGTGACTATTTGTACATAACTTCAACTTGATATAATCTAATTTTCCAATAATTAAAAGTAACAATTCAAATTAAATTTAAAATTGTTATTGACGATATTCTGGTCATATGTATGAACATGGTGTTCTTTGTAATCGTTGAAAATTGTACCGCAAACACGGTTCGGAACATTTATTTGTAATTAAACCATAAGATTTGTTGGCAGTATCCAAAATTCTAATTTCACTTTAGAAAATGTTATCAATGTAGATAACGTCTTTCGATAGTTGAATTAGGCACTGCTTCAAATTTTTATAATTTTTTTTATTAATTAATGTGGATTTAAATATGTTGTATTGCACTGCTGTGAAAATCTTGCAATATAAATGTTTTTTTACGCTTCTTACCACAAATCCAGCGTAATCCATCCTGTACGTATACTGATAAAAATTTTAGAAATTGTAATTAAATTCCTTTTTCAAAGGTTAAACTTCATTTCAACCATGACATTTACAAATTTTTTGCTTAAAGAAATAGCAACTTAAATTTCATTTTAACGCAATTCTTTAATTTCTTTAGAAAGTTGATAAAAATACAGTACAGCTTCATTATTCCAGACAGCATTTTGAACAGAGGCTTTTGAGTTTTTCTGACCAACAAAGTTTTTTATTTATTTTATTGAATAAAAAAAATTATTAAATTACTTAATTTTATAGTTTTTATTCATAAGAATAGTGTGTTAGGATAATTGAAGCTGTCCTGTAATTACCAAGTTATATCGGCCCAACCATGACACGTATTCCAGACTCATGCAAACAACTTTAGTTTTTCTCACTGCCGTCTTTATTTTAGTGCATTTGAAGAAATTAAAATTCAGTTTAAAAAATTAAAAAATAAAAAGGTTATCTTCAACTAAATAAATATGGTAAGTAAAAATGTTCTTCAACTGATTCCAGTTATAAACATCAACTTACTATAATACTTTTTAATTATCTCATTAAATACATGTTACATTCTACACTCTTATAAAGAGCACATTTACGTTTAGTCAAAATATCTGATAACAGCTTATAGAATTTATTTCACATGTGCATCAGAGAATAGTTTAAATTTCGCCTTATGCACATCATTTTACAAATACAAAATCAGCAGTATCTTACAATTTGGTTAAAATGACGTTTACTACTATACAACAAAGATTAAATACAAAAGTACTTTATTTAATTAAAATTAAACTAAATATTTACAACATAAATGAAATTAAATTTTTTTAACATATTTAACAATTTTTATTTTTATAATTTTTCAGTATTTATGACTTATTAAAAATCGATATAAATGCAACGTGAAACAAAATTAAACGACTATGAGTTCTTTCAAAGATTACACGAATGTGAAACAAACTTATGAATTAAAAATAAACATAAGACTATTACCTTGTAGTACATAAATAATAAATATTATATTTATTATGTCCATCAAGCTACGACGAGTGAATTTCATAAAATAATCCAAATTATAAAAACTTTTTTATTTTCATGAATTTTTCTTGATTTTAAAAAATCAGTAACAAAATAAAATAACAAATGATTTTAACAAATAAATTTTATATTTTAAAAATATTACGAATGACGGTTAAGTAAACCGATGATTCAAGTGTGTGTATGTATGTGTAACTCGACTTTCCATTTATTTAAACAAAAATTGAAAGAAACATTCTTAAATCACAACACATCAAATGTTGTGACATGTATTCAAACATCTCTTAATAACTTATTTCAAATGATGATAGAAACGAAATGATTTGATAATGACTAACAAACATTATTACATTATGTGAAGTAGTAATAAATGAGAGAGAAAACGAATTCGAGCATCGATAAATATGAAGCTTTGAATTCTGTATTTAGATGTGTTGATTTATACAATACTAGAAAGTAATGACGACAGCATTGAATTTATATTACACCTAAATGACATCACAGATTTGCAGTTCCAATACAAAATTCCAAGCTAACCTAAATTTGGTAATTCAAGTGGTTTAAGCTACATGAGTAACAACAGCTTAATCCAAATATGTTTACTGTGTCAGCTCAAGTCCTAAACTAATAGTAATTAACAAAAGCAATTACAATAAAAAAACTTATCTTCTATAACGATCCTTTATATTTTCCATATCGATCCATTCCGGATCGTTTGGGTCTTCGTCACCCACAGCTGATTCTGTCGATTCACTGTCTGGAGAATTTGCTCTGTCACCTAAACAACTACTAGGACTGGTGCAATCTTGTGCTCTATAATTAGTTTTAAACTGATGATTTTCTGGCATCAATTTTAACATATCATCGTAAGTGTCATCGTCGAGCGGGAATAATCTACTCTCGAACGGGAAAACATCATCACTTTCTGCTAAATTTGAAGAGACCTCTTCTCTAAGTGACTCCTTATCTTTTGCTTTTGATTGCGATATAGTACGTTTCCTTAAAACGTTAATCGAAGGTAAAGATCCACCACCGTCTTCCGTATTAATAGAAAGAGGAGTTGCAGGCGGCGAGGTCAATGGCGAAATAGTGTTTTCCAAATTTTCTCCTGTGTGTGGCGACATGGGATCGGGAGTATTACATCCACTAGATTCCGCCCTACTGTCTATTCTTTTGTGAGCACGAGAACGACTATAACCATAGGGAAATTTCAAATAACTCAAAAATTTTTTACGCTCTTCCATCTCGGATTTTTCATGGCGAAGTAATGCCGCTTCATCTAAAAGATCTTCAGTCTGAAATTTCAAGTATTAATTAAAACCAAAAATTCGTTTTTGACAAACAAATAACTTACATCACTTTCAGGTTCGGGATCGTTCGCAACCACACCATTACTCTTCACCTTACACCCAAAATCAGAATCTACGATCCTCCATCTAAAATTTACAAGTTAATTATTTGTATGATAAATCGTTACGACTTACTTAGGTGTCAAAATTTCTTTGTATTGTAATTTTTCAACTCTCGTTGATGCCGCTACACTATACGGTATAACAATATTATCAATATCATATGAACTAATACGACTATTTCTTTTATAACCAGGCGGTATTGGTTGCATGGACAAAAGCGGTGATGAACTACGCGATTTTATACTTCTTACATTGCCAATTTGGTCATGTTCTTCATTACCACTTTCTAAAGTTGAAGTTTGTAAATGTGACAAAGCTAACTTCTCTGAGTGTCGCTTTCGTCTCAGCCTTGATAAAGAGGAATGCACGCCTGGTTTTCGTCCACGAAACTTATTTTTAATTTCTACAAAAACAAAAAACAAAATTAGTAATGTTTACTAATATAATTAATTACATTTTTTTAAAGTAAAACCTCAATAAATTATTATTTTGACTTTTGTTGACAGATGCTACATCAGTGGTGACAAAACTATTACCCACGGGTCAAACCAATGAAAACTTTTTAAATGACCGACGCGTCGATTTTTATAAACTTATTTTTTATTTCATAAAAGAAAGAACATTAAAATTAATATAAGTATCAAAGTAAGAAGAAATAATTTTTTGGTTTATTGTGGTATTTGATTCCTTATACAGTGGGGCCCGCTTAATGTGATCGCGGTTAATGTTATCATTCGGATATTGTTATCACTTTTGCCAGGAACGGAACGGACATATATTATTACATACAAAAAACATCGCTTATAGTTATCATAATTCGGTTAATGTTATCATTTTATTCTTAAGATTATTTTCTCCCACGAGCAAAGGAGTTGAATTTCAGTTACAAGCATTTTTTTATATTGTGCATACCACTCACATAATATAAAGTCAGGTGTTAGCAAGAAAATCAACGTCACACATGTGATATCATATTACATATTTATGTTTATTATTAATTCCGTCGTTTAAATACATAAATGGACGATAGTTTGCTGTTAATGGGTATTGTAAGATTCAGTCTTACTTGAAAACTTCACAATGAGTGACTATTATTAATTAATTTTTGTAGATGTACTACATACTAATAAATAACCAATAAAAATTTTTTCCGTTTATTGTTATCAATCGGTTATTATTATCAAAAACCTCAAGTCCCAATGTGATCACATTAAGCGGGCCCCACTGTATAAACTTTTAGCAGTACAATTATGCACAAAATAAAACATATTTTTGTCAAATTTACTCGAAGTTTTTGTAATAAGATTGTCGCAATTTCTTAGAAGTATCAATCTAATATCATAATATCAAAATATTATAGTCAAAATTTTTAAATGTTATTGAATTGCTTTAAAAATAAAACATAATCTCTTAGAGGGAACTGCAACAAAATGCATCATCTGCACTAAATACAATAGCAAGTCAAACAGCAATACAAAAATTATGAATTTCCTAAGTTAATTAATTAATAATTATAACTGTATGTTAGAATCGCACAATGAGATATTTTTACACTTTAAACTGATCAAATTTTCTTTAAATAGTTTATATTGCTATTCTAAACTTAAAAAAAATAGAATAGCTCTACTTTTTTACTTGTTATTACTGTATTGAACTAGTGCGATATGTGCTTTTCTTTATTTCTTGTTCAAATACTCAGTGCACAGGAGCCACTGGGAATGGTGTTACATGGTGTAGTAATTCATGGTATCATTTTTATATCAATTTTTTGCTCTTTACTTGCAAAAGTAAAAGTTGTAAAACAAAAAAGAAATGTAATCTTTTTTTTATAATTATTAATAAAAAAAAATGTATATAATATTTTGAATAAAAAGAAATCGATTAAACAAGGACGTAACATTTTACCTAGAATATGAGAACCAACACCCATGTACGTTGGATAAAATGAATTTACAATAATTCAATGTAAATTTGCTTGATTGTGAACTAGAGTAAGGTAGAGTAAAGTTCTAATCATAGCTCTACAACAATAAAAAAAAATTCATATATAAAAGCAATACTCACTTGCTGTAAGAGCATTTATAGTGCTAGGTTTAATAAGTTTATTATATTTTCGTCGATGATCGGATAATTTCTTTGGTGGATGTTCTGCAGATGAACCAGATTTGTCGATTCCTTTCAGCATATATTTTGCAATTTTCATATTGGGCTTAGAACTCTTGTGTTGCCATTCTGAAGTTTTCATTATTGCATCAAAATGAGTACTTGCAGAAGCATCTGCAATATAAATTTATCATTAATAAATTTCTTTGGTGAACAGATACAAAAAATAAACATTAATATTTTTTTGTTAATTTGAAACATTATCGAATTTATTATTTGTTTAAAAACTAAAATTATTGAAATTCCTGTGCAATATTAAAATGGAACCTTTTTCCTACTTTCAAAGTAGGACCTTGAAAATATTTTACGAAGTGAGAAACAATAAATTATTACAAAAAATATAACTGCCAATATCATCTACAATTATTAGCCACATAGTTTGACTGTCCTGTATGGACTTATTCAGTAATATTTCACAATAATTATATTAATTACATATTTAATTATTGTTTTGATTTACTTGATTGAAATGCATTCATTAAAAATTAATTGCAATGCAATAACAATTTGAAGATTTGAATAAGTTTTAAAAAATTTTGAAAGTGTAATTATTTATAATTTATAACTATTAAATTTTGGTTTATTTGGCAAATTCAACTTGAAAATACAAAATTTATAACAGGTTTAGGACTGTTCAAGGCCTTTTATATATCCTCCTTTGTTATATTTATTCAAATTTATTTGGGTAACACCGTTAATTTTTATGGTTTTGAAAATAAAATAAAATAACAAAAGTTGAGAAATCGCATAAAAAAGAAATTTAAATTATTGATAAGTAAATTTTTTTACAACAAACACTTTGTGTTTATGGAATATTATGGAAAATGTTGTTTTCTTCATTTTCTAAATAGTAACAATTTTATTTAAATATTTTTTGTTAATTAAAATATCAAAAATATTATTAAGAAAGTATTCGTTGTTATCTAATAGTAGGTATGAATTTCTATAACACACCATCACAAAAAACGATAAATAAGCAGCACTATTATACAAAACTGACTATTTGCTTGATAAAAGTAATAATAGCTTCCCTTAAAAATATTTTTGATTACAATTGGGTCTGGATATAAGAAGAAAATGTTAAACACACAACCAAGTCTTTGTCAAACAAGAATTTTTTAAAATGAAAAGTGTACTAACCTTCCAATAATGAAAATACAGGATGAAAAGATGAATCCAAACGAGAGAGACATTCTGTAGTACTAAGGTAATCAGGTAGATCTCTTGGACGAGTTGGGTCCGTTCTACCCGTGCACAATGCACACTGTAGGCCAGGTGGAACACAACCACATCTCATGGTAGCAGGTCTTGCTGCCTTTTTTGATATAGCATGAAGGCCCCAGGTTTGCAAAAGCTTTCGTTTTCTAAAATTAACTAGCGGTCTTGTTCGAGTGCATTGAACATCTGGAATAGGTACAGTGCCATTGGCAATCGAATCAAGTGATTTCATTGGTGAAGCACCAGGAAGTTGCCCACGGTATCCATTTACCGTACTTGGAGAAGTTGGAATATTCCGAGGTGGACTTTCGCCACCCAATGTTATGCCCCCTTTGTTGGCACGAATTTGTTTGTATAAGTCGCTGTATTGACGAATTCGATATTCCAGATCCCCTATTTGAGCTTTCAACCAAGTCCATCGAGATGCAATTGCAGCACGTTCCACTGAATATCGCCATGCCGATCTTTTTTGACTAAAAGAAAAAGAGTTTATGTGAAAAAAATATTTATTTACTAACAATAACAGCAATTAAAAAATCAGTTTAGAAGAATTCTGTTTGAAAACAATTTATATACAGCAGTGTCTATTAACTGAGGATGCGCCAAGCAATTACAGTTGTATTCAAAAGAAAACATTTACGCCATAGTTTGTTCATTTTTAAAAACAACGTAGATACATATTATATTATTTTAATTTATTTCTAGAATTGTACAAAAATGGTGAAATATTTGTTTATGGCAAAACGAAATAAAAAGTTTTATTTACTCATAGAATATCGTGTAAAATGAAAAGTAGCATTTGAAAACTCCCAACATCTAAATTTAGATTGGCGAAAACTGTAGATTATTTTCAGTTAGGGTGACTTGTATAGTCCAAGTTTAACCGGTAACTATGGTTTAAACTCGGATTTTAACTATTGTGATTGGTTAATCTACAGTTTCCGAGTTTAAACCATAGTTACCGGTTAAACTTGGACTATACAAGTCAACCTAAGTATAATTCTGGAAGTAAATAATATAATAATTTTAAAACGTGAAATTATTTTTTATTATAACATTGAACAATGCGCTTAATTCAGATTTAATTAATATTTGAAAATATTAATATTAGTTTTTGCATGCGTGTATAGGAGCGATAATAGGTCTGTTCGTGCAGCAGTTTGCAATTAGTTTGTGATGCCATTATACATACTACGTTTTTTAAACGTGTATAATATGTGTTTTATCACAAATTGATTGGAAACTGGCTGCACAAACAAACCTATTGTCAATCTGAAAATATCACAAATTAATTGAATGTCTCCTTGGTTTGTTATGTGCAAAAAGAAATATAAAACTAATTCGTTAAATAGTTATTTAAGTAAATATTACACGTGTTTTAATCGATTCAATAAAGGTATTCACACTCTCTTGTATATTTGGTTGTATTTACCCTAGTCAAGTTGTGTATTACTAGACGTTGGAAAAGGGTTGCCTGTTAGCGGGAGTAAAGTAGAGGGGGGCCGTCTGTTAGACGGAGTAAAATAAATTAATTTTTTTTGCCGTTTAATTAAAAATTTCTTAACAGATTTTACAAGAAAAATTTTAAAAAATACTATATGAATTTTGGGAGCAGTTGGCTTTTCGATACTCGGAAATTTTTTTTTCGTATCCTTCCGCTTCGCATCAAGAAAAAACCGTTTTCCCATTATCTAAAAAATGCCCTTGTAACACAATCTACTATTACGCTTACAAGAAAATATATATCCTTGCACATTTTAATTCAAGTTTCATGCATAAAATCATTACCAATATGCAGACGTGACGTTACTTATCTTTAAATGCAGAACGTTTAGAAAGTTTCAAATTGCAAATAAATTTGATAACGTTATTATTTAAGATACTCGAGTTTCATTGTTGGATAAATTTACAATTCGCAGAGGAGAGGAAATCACTAACATAAAATACATAAACCTCGGTATGAAAATAAATTAAATATAATTTTTAATGTAACATTTAGAAGTTAAGATATTTAATAACAAAGTTAACAATTTTCAGGTTCACTTCCTATTTAAAACATGTGAAGCTTTCTGTCTACCCAACTATTTTCTATTATAAAAAGAAAACCGTTCAACTGAATTTTGAAAAAATTTAGGAGAGTAAAGAAAAATGGTTTTTAAGCAAATTAAAAAAAGAAAAATAACACTTCACCATCTTGTCTTCAAGGTATAAGAATTTAAAATATCATTTTTGTTTAATTTCAACACGGTTTTTTTACATTCAATGGTGATCCGGCAACGCTGCTCATAGGTATGTGTCAACGAATGACAGTTTGATATGGAAGAACTGTCAAAACATACAGTCCTGTAACCGTAAATCATAATTGTTTTGACATTTTTTCAGTGCAACGTTGCTAGATCACCATAATCAAAAATATTTGATAGTAGGTGTGGGTATTCGTGTGTTTCTATCACGTGATTTCACGCTGGAACTACCTTAAGAACACTTAAAAAACATTTTTATCCCTTAAGCCCGTATGACACGATAACGTCTGATGGCGACTAATACGCTTTTCTATTGGTTAGTTAGTATTTACATGTAAATTTTATGTCAAATTATGCATCGTGTCATACAAGCTTTAGTGACAAGGTAGAACCAGAAAATATGAAAAAAAGCAAATATGGGGAAGGGGGGTGCAAAAAAATCGATTGTTTTAGTAGCGATTACAATGTGATCGAAATTAAATTTGATAGCGACAAAAAATTTGATGGAGATCTAATTTTATTTGTCCTTTAGTCTCTGCCATGAGTGTGGTAAAAATATGAACAATTCAGTGATTAAAATAAAATTCCCCCTCGCCTTATATTGACGCTATATCTGGTGTTGGGGCTCTAATAAGAGCCTTCACTACCTTTGTCTATAATATACTATTTTGGGTTATTAATTTGTGTTATTAGTAATAATTCTAATGTGACCACGATGAGTCTCACTCTCATTAACCCTACAGTATCACTACAGTTATCATGCAAAATGAAGCTCACGTCACAAACGGATTTGTATGAAATAAGAAGAAAATTGTAAGTCAAATAAGTGTTTCATATAATAAATTTAAATCATAATAAAAATCATAAAATTGATTAAAAATCAAATAATTCAAATGAAAATACTTGAAGGGTACGTGGAAAGAAAGATCAATATCACAATAAATTTCAAAATGAGTTTTTGCTGTCATTTGATAGATTTTTATGTAAGCTACTTAAAGCCCTATTTACATAGGGTAGTGTATTGGTAAGGTAGTGTGTAGTGTAAAACTTACGGTAACGGTATTTAATGGTACCGTTCAAGCCACTGTGGACGTTGTAAGAAGCGTTGTAATGTAAACACAATAGTTTTTACCATGAACATAGAACTTCTATGTTCATGAACTTCTATGTTCATGGTTTTTACACACTACCTTACCAATGCACTACCCTATGTAAATGGACCTTAAGAGGGGCTTTTTTCAGGGCCCTTTTAATTTAATCAACAGATGGCGCCTACTTAAATATTTTTATAAAATAAGAGGAATTTGCTATATTTAAAATATAGCAAATTTGTTGAGATAATACTATTCTATAAACAATATTCTTGATCTTAAGTTATTTTGAGTTCGTAATATTTATTTATAAAAACACAATTTATAATTAAAGTTTAATTATCTTTTTTTGTAAATGAGTGTGTTTTGACATACTCAATACGAACTCCAAATAGCTTAAAATCAAGAATATTGTTTATAGAATAGTATCTCAACGAATTTGTTATATTTTTAAACCGACTTCAAAAAAAGGAGGAGTTTCTCAATTCGTCTGTTTGTATGTTTTTTTTTTTTTTTTTTTTTTCTTATGTATGTTCGGGCATAACTTTTTACAGAGTGATCCGATTTTGATGAATTTTTTTTTATTCGATAGAGTATACCTCCATGGTGGTCCCATTTAATTTTCACAAAAAAATTCTATTCGTAAGGATAAAAAATAAGGGAAAATTGCACCCGTAAGGGTAGAAAATAGGGAATGATTGTTTTTCATTTATTGATTTTGTACTTGTCAACCTATTCTGTTGAAAGTTGGGGTGGAGAAAAACTTTATATCGAGCAAATTAATTAATTAATTAATTAAGGTAGTAATTAGTAGATTTTAATCACTAAAAATTAAAAAATAAAAAACTTTTTAACAAAAAATTAAACCGACCTCAAAAAGGAAACTAAAAAGCATAAAATAAATATATTACATTTTGAGTCTTAATAAGTAATGTAAGTAACTAATTTTGAGTCGGTGCAAAAAATCAACGATTACTAAATTACTTTAAAAAAATTATTAAAACAAAAGTCACCCATTCTGCACCGACTCAAACTTAGTTACTTACATTACTTATTAAGACTCAAAATGTAATATATTTATTTTATGCTTTTTAGTTTCCTTTTTGAGGTCGGTTTAATTTTTTGTTAAAAAGTTTTAAATATAGCAAATTCCTTTTATTTTATAAAAATATTTAAGTAGGCGCCATCTGTTGATTAAATTAAAAGGGCCCTGAAAAAAGTGCCCCTCTTAAATAGGGTTTAACTGTATACTTTACAAAATTTTCTGACATTGATCTTTCTTTCCGCGTATCCTTCACTTTGTTCCTGTTTCCATGTTTTCCTGTACATGACGAAGAAACGTATTAGATCTGAAAGCTTAATAAATATAAATTATTAGATTTATAATAAATTTTTTAGTAACTCGTAGTTTAAGTAATACGGCAAGCCTCGTGCAAAAACTTTCACACGCGGGATGAAAAGTGGCACCATAGAATAATAGATCTACCATGGTTAGCACCTTAGTCCCGTGATGTATAATAATTTAATAATTATACTATTTTTAAATTCAAAGGATCTGGTCGGTTAATCTTCCTCTTTTGAATTTTATGATGGGAATTTTTCACGAAGTTTGTTATGTAAAAAACAGTCGTATGCAAAATTTCAGATTTTTCATATTATTCATTTTTTGTACTAAAAAATATCTGAAAAATCTCAAAAAATTCAGGAAAATCAAAAATATCCTAAGAAACATGAAAACAATGTTTTGGAATTCTTTCACAATTCATTTCACCGAAAAAAGAATTAATCAACTTTTAAAAATATGATTTAACCTTGTTAGAATTTTCGGACTATTCTAATAACATAATTCGGCTTTGGAATCCCTACAAATTAAAAAAAAATCCGTCAATATCTAAATTTTTTTTTCATTACAATACTTCCTCATACTATGTAGTATGGTCAAGTAAAAAATAATTATTTAAATTACAAAATTAATTTAAATAATAAATTAAATCATTGTTAAAACATTTTGTTTGAAAAAAAAAATAGACTGTTCCGAGTAGCGAACCTACAATCTACGGTTTTAGAATCACACCCATTAACCACAAGCCTATGAGCACTTATTACAAATTGCTGTTATCATAGTGCAATCACGTTTAAAATTCATTATTTTTGAAAAGTGTAACAGGCAGATTTTTGAGGTGTTTCATTTTATAATTTGTAGAGATTCCAAAGCAGAATTATGTCATATTTTCTTAAAATAGTCGAAAAATTCTAACAACATTGTTAAATCATTTTTTTTTAAGTTGATCCATTCTTTTTCGGTGAAATTAATTGTGAAAGAATTCCAAAACATTGTTTTCATGTTTCTTAGGATATTTTTGATTTTCCTGAATTTTTTGAGATTTCTCAGATATCTTTTAGTACAAATACAATACTTTCTCATACTACGAATACTCATACTATGTAGTGTAGTAAAGTAAAAATGAAGAAATGTGAAAAAGCACTTTTTTACTTCTAAAGTCAACAGGAATTAAATTAAAAAGCTGAAATTTTGCACACGACAGTCTTTTTACATGAACAAACTTTGTAAAAAATTCCTGCCACAAAATTCAAAAAGGGCACTTTTAACATACTTAACCGGTCAGACCCTTTTAAAACATAATTTTATCAATTTGCTTGAGATTGGCAATAGTTTTAAAATCAAAATAAAGTTTTACCTTCCGTCTTTTGAGACCATTTTTGAAAAACAATGAGATTTGATCTTAATTGTAATTTGAATTTAAAAAAAAATCAAGCGATTTAAATCTTAATTTAAATAATTTTGCATATCTTTAATTATCTTGTTATTACTCATTTATTGCTATTTAATTATAAATAAATTAGTTGATTTTAATTAATAATCGCTAATTATAAAAACATTATCAGAATTATGTCACCACGTATTAAGCATGGTCCAGACCCAATATTTTGTCGTACATTTTACTGTCAGTTCAGTCAAGAAAACACCTAGGGCCAGTTGTATAAAGGAGGGTTAACTCGGGGATCAGCTGATCCTGGATCAAGAGTTAACCCAGGATCAACGTCTATTCCTTTTATTTTGTTATTCTTACTTTAATACACAAAAAAACAATATCGCCAGGGGTTATTTTAATAAATGACAAATGGATTACAAAAACAAATGGAAACAGTATAAATCACAATAAATTTAAAAGTAAATAAAGTTGATCCTGGGTTAATCCACCGATTTCTCGGATCAGGAAATCGGTGAGTTAACCCAGGATCAACGCTTGACTCTCGCTTATACAACAGACATTTGCTTTGATCCTGGTTTAACTCTGATCCGAGGATGATCCTCTTTTATACAACTGGCCCCTAATGTCATACGTTTTACTCGTCAGTTCTGAATTCCCGCGAAGTAATTTCGTGAATCGATGCATGGCGAGTCATAATGCAGGGGGCGAGCCGCCGGTATCCGTGAAACAGTGAATATAACGGAAACATCAACATGACGTTTACACAGCGCAAAATAAAAGTGAGAGTTTTCTTTGATGCGCTGCTGGAGATAGACTGACGGCTCGCTGTGCATATACCTTGCAAGCCGTGTTTAACGTTTTAAAAGCTCGTTCACACTACATGATTTCTCATATTATGATTTAGTCATAAGAAAAGTCATGGCTAAAATCATCAAGGGTAGTTCACACTACATGATTTATCATATGACTTGTCATATGACTTCTCATATGAGAGATTTTTTTACGTTCACAGTACATGATTTTTGATATTATAGAGGTTATGGCTTTTATGATTGGCTGTTGTGATGGTATGATTTTAGCCATGACTTTTCTTATGACTAAGTCATATGAGAAATCATGTAGTGTGAACTACCCTTAACAGCGAATCATAAGGCTCTGGCCACACGTGCAGTAAAATGCTGCTGGCAGCAGCAGTAAAAGCCAAGTAGGCGGATTTTCAAGGTAATGCTGATACAAGTCCTCAAGGGCGTTCCTGCTGTTGCCAGTGTCATTCTACTGCACGTGTGGCCAGAGCCTAAAAGCCATAACTTCTATAATATCAAAAATATAGTCTGAACGTAAAAATATTTCTCATATGAGAAGTTATGTGACTTGTCATATGAGGAGAAATCATGTAGTGTGAACGGGGTTTAAAACCGTCTAGACAATGCGAGAATTGATGCTAGAATCGGGCTCGTGAGTCAAACTCGCTTTGTTTAAAGGCGCCTTTAGGTTTGGACAACTTCAAATTGTGTGAATAATTCTACAAACCGGACATTCGATTAATGGATTTTTTTTTTCATTTTCATAAATAGAATAGCATATTTTAATGCCTTATAGTAGAGTTGGCTCGAGCTAAGAAGAACCGGCAAGAAGAAATACCGACGCAGTACATACATGTGGAAGAAGAACCTGCCGGTGATCGACGGATAGATGAACTGAACGAATTCTCGTATCTGCGCATTATCATGTGCCCGAGTCAACTATATATATTCATTTTGTAAATATATGTATCTGTATATCAAGAAAAAAAATGTATTAAATAATAACAGACTACCAACCAATTTTTGTAAATTTTGTTTTCTAATGCGTTCGATTTTCGAAAAAAAAAATGCATTTGAAGTTTTAATTTAAATGAACAGTGAAAATTCCGTTAATACATTCATGTGCGTCACTCGCACTAAATATAAGTAACTTATGTAAATAATAACATTAAATAAAAGCTTTGCTACCTATATTAATTCGAACTCTCTTTAAATTGAATCCAATGTTGGGCTTTTGATGTTAATTTACTTATAATTCACCTCTCTATATATCTAATTTTAAATAATGAATGTGGTTGAGTGTAGTTGGAAGTGTCAAAATTTCATGGAGTATAAGGATTCGATTTAGAAAGTCGATTGTATTTAAATTTGGTTCAAAGTTTTAAATTTTAGATAACCAAATTTAGAGAAATCTCGACTAAAGCATTAGAACAGTTTTTAAAAACAATTTCCAGTGTCACATTGAATAATTTGTGTTTTATGCATTTATTTTCAGGACGTTAAAAATATTTAAATACAATGGGGCCCGCTTAAGGTGATCACATCGGGACTTGGGGTTTTTGATAACAATAACCGATTGATAACATTAAACAAAAAATTTTTTATTGCTTATTTATTAGTATGTATGTTACAGTTAAAACCCGAAATCAGTTAAAACCCGATCTAACTAGTAAATTCTAGTTTTAACTAACCGCCTTAGTAAATTCTAGTTTTAACTGAAATAAGTTTAGTTAAAACTAGAATTAACTGATTTCCAACAAATTTCTTTAGTAAATTCTAGTTTTAACTAAAATTATACCAGTTAAAACTAGAATTAACTGATTTCTAACAAACTTCTTTAGTAAATTCTAGTTTTAACTAAACTTATACCAGTTAAAACTAGAATTAAAGTAAAAATTGTCTTATTAAGCAATTATTTTACACATTATTATTATATTCTACTTATTGCCACATGGCATGCTGTTGTGACATTTTGAATTGCAAATAATTTCTCTTTTTAAACAAAGGCAACATTTTGAGGTGCAATTTGTTTTACAAGAACAGCGGACAAACCCTTGTCCAGATTCAACGGCAGCTTTTTACGCTGCAGTCTTTAGGAAAATTTCTTCATCTGGCACTTGTTTTTGAGTCAAAAAACTTTAGAATTTTTTTAAATTTTTTTGTCATTGTCACTTTTAAAGTAACTGGACCAATGAGAGCGCTCCTGTACGATCGGATAAACGTACAAACGGATACATGGAAACTGAGCTTAACCCTCCCCCCCCCCCCCTATTTGGTAACTTTTCGAGATTGTTCGTTATCGAATCGTTAAAAACCGTACAGTTTGGTTTCCATTACTATCTAATGCAATTCTGAACAAAAGTTAAATTTACCTATTCGAAAGTGACGATGACAAAAAAAAATTAAAGAAAATTCTAAAGTTTTTTTGACTCAAGAATAAGTGCCAGATGCACTTTACAATTCAAAATGTCACAACAGCATGCCATGTGGCAATAAGTAGAATATAATAAAAATAATGTATAAAATAATTGCTTAATAAAACAATTTTTTTCTAATATTAAGTCTACTTTTACTTAATTCTAGTTTTAACTGAACTTATACCAGTTAAAACTAGAATTTACTAAAGAAGTTTGTTAGTATTCAGTTAATTCTAGTTTTAACTGGTATAATTTTAGTTAAAACTAGAATTTACTGAAGAAATTTGTTAGAAATCAGTTAATTCTAGTTTTAACTAAACTTATTTCAGTTAAAACTAGAATTTACTAAGGCGGTTAGTTAAAACTAGAATTTACTAGTTAGATCGGGTTTTAACTGATTTCGGGTTTTAACTGTAACATGTATACTACATCTATAATAATTAATTAATAATAGTCACTCATTGTGAAGTTTTTTATGTATTTAAACGACGAAATGTAATCTGATATCACATATTATGTGACGGTGATAGAAAGAGTCACCACGGTGGGTTTATTTACATCCACTCCGTCTTTGAAAAAAATTAACCATAGGCAGATTTTCTTGCTAACACCTGACTTTAAATTATGTGGGTGACTTAATGCACAATATAAAAATGCTTGTAACTGAAATTCAACTCCTTTGCTCGTGGGAGAAAATAATCTTAAGAATAATATGATAACATTAACCGAATTATGATAACTATAAAGCGATGTTTTTTGTGTGTGTATCTAATATAATAGGTCTGTTTGGTACCACAGTCCTAGTGCTACACTAACTACACTACTACAAATTGATTGGTGGTACAATTACCAACCCACTTTTTACACCAATCAATTTGTAGTGGTGTAGTTAGTGTAGCACTAGGACTGTGGTACCAAACAGACCTAATATATGTCCGTTCCGTTCCTGGCAAAAGTGATAACAATATCCGAATGATAACATTAACCGCGATCACATTAAGCGGGCCCCACTGTAATAACTAGCATTACACAATCTTTCAACACTTTTTTATGTAAGCACGCTAAAGGAAATTGATTTACTTATTTGAAGATCACATATAATTCAAAAATTGAAATTGCGTGAAGGAGGGGGGAATATTCCCACATTCCAATTTTCGAATAACGTGGTATTCCAATAATTAAACTAATTTTCATTAATGTGTTTATATAAAAAGTGCTGAAATATTGTATAATGCTAGCAATTATTTAAATTTTTGTAACGTTTTCTCTTTCTCCTTTCGAATCCATAGTTCCAAGTTCGCGATTGGGACTGAATTCTACAATTCGGGTAGCGATCACATCTAACCAGTTTGTCTTGTAGTTCTTGAATAAGCGTGTATTCAAATACAGGGTTCTCACTGAATTTTCCGAAACATATTCCAAGACAAGAATTGAAAGCCAATCTCCGATATTTTAAAACTTTGTAAATTCAAAATACCAAATGAGTGTCAACTAAACTAAATAATATGGTCAAACCTGTCTTTGTAACTACCTAAAATTTGACAGAAATAGATATATTTAGAAAAGTTTAATAATTTTTGAAAAATTTATTATCTCTGTCCCTGATCAAAGTTTTGATTTCCCCGTAAAATAAAATATTTCCCGACTTTTTGGTAATTACCGAAATTGGTAATTTTTCAATCTCCCGAACTTGATCTGATATTCCAACTGACAAGTTTTCCAGGCGAGTGGGAATAAATAAAAAAAAAAACGAATAAAAAAACTGCGTTTTAAGAGTAAAAACTTTTATTTGTATTACTAAAGATATGGATGATTGTATGGAAATTTCATCTTTCCACGTCGTTTCATTTTAATAAAACGGTAAGTTACAAAATAATAAGACAATAAAGATAAATTTTGTATTCCATTATCTGTTGTCAGTATGTCCATTTTCTGAAATTTTCACGAGAACAGTAAAACTACCACAGGTTTAAATGATAAGTTATTAGAAAAGTAATTTTTGCAATAACACAGTGTAAATTACACTATGAAGTATCCATAAATGAAGCAAATATTCGATTGGCGGTTTTGTAAAACAGCTAAAAAATGTATTGAACAAACTGCATTTTGTATTTTCTACATTGGACAAACTGCATATAGAATGTCTGCTCCTCAAATAGATAATTATTATGTAATTCATGATTATTTCGAAAATTGTGAAAAAGTCGTTTTGGGTTTTTCCTTAAGGGGAACGGATCAGATTTTCTTACTAGTACATTTCAATTTTAAATATTATTTTTCTTAACGTTATTCGTACTCGGCAAAGTTGAAGATAAGAAAATCCTTTTCATATAGTTTTAACATAACGTCGTTATACCTATAAATACCTTATACGTACGGGAGTACACATAGCGCATTGTTCTTATAGTTATCACTCGTTTGATTGAAAGAATCGCTGATCCGCTATTATAAGAATTCGCTAATTTTATTATTATAAATAATTTTGGTATTGTGACATATTTAACTGTCAATAATTTGAAAATATTGGAGAGTGTATTAATAAAATATACTTATTAATTTATTAGTATAAATAATACTTCTAATTATTCATTGTTAGAAAAACTAAAAAACTTGACTATCATATTTTTAATCAGCATGATAACTGTGCTGAATATGTTTGCAATAAAGATACTGCAGATGATGGTGTTAAAGTTCTTGCAGAAATGAGAGAATGCGGCTTATTAGGATTAGGAGACATAGCGAGTTGCACAAATAGGTTAAAATTTCATGCCGGAAGTTTAATTCAAAATATGAATAACAATAAATTATGCCTAACAATATAATTCAATATTAGCAAAATTTATAGGAGGTAAAAGAAGAAATCTTTGCAACCGAAAAGGCTACAATATGAGAAGTAATGCGGCACTGCTATCTTACAACGTAAAAGGGAAATTATCATAGTGTCATCCACAATCAAATTATCGGACAAAATCCTGGCTGTAATACTCAAAAATACATAGAAAATCTAATGAAAAAAAAAACTAAAGAAGCAGTTGAAAGAAAACAAATATTTTTACAAAAAAATGCAGGTTTAAAAAAAGTTTTCCACGAGCCAGATCAAGACTACGGACCTACAGCAGACAAAATTTTAGAAATTGAAGACGATGAATATATACAATAATGAAAAACAAATTTTTAAAAAATCTAGATATAAGCCAAGAAGAAAAAATAACGATTTTTGATTTAACTTCAGAACAAAACAAATGTCAAAAATGGTACGTGGAAAGAAGGAAAAGACTTACAGCATCAAATTTTGGAAGCATTTGCAAGATGAAACTCATAACGAATAAAGATAAACGAGCAAAAAGCATAATAAATCCTTTCAAAGGCAATAAATATACGGAATATGGAATCGCTAATGAACCCAAGGCAATTGATGCTTTGAGCATAGAACTAAAGAAAAAAATGATACGACCAGGATTAGTTATATGCGAAAAATACCCTTTCTTAGTCGCGTCACCCGATGGTTTCATAGGCGACGATACCATAGTGGAAATAAAATGCCCCTATAAGGCGCAACATGTTTCACCACAAGAAGCAGTAACGTCAAAATTTATTCAATTTGCTAAAATAATTGATAATTCGTTAAGTTTGAAAACACGACACGATTACTATTACCAAATACAAGGACAATTATTGTTTATAACAAACCGAAAAGTCTGTTACTTTTGTGTTTGGACCCCTAAAGGCTGCATATATCAAAAAAAATTGTAAAAGATGAACATTTAAATGGTAGAACATATGGTAAAAGACCTGTAATTTTTTTACATGAATCATTATTTACCTTTACTAATAAATGAAGATTTGAAAGATATGGGTAAAATATAAAATAAGTGTTATTTATTATTTTAATATTTTATTATTTATCTCATTGTACGTAATAATTGTTTGTAAACGTATTTTACCTTCGAAAGGTACACTTATATTTTAGTTACGTAGATGGTACACTGGGGTCCCACAGACCCCAACAGTAACAGTGAGTAAATCAATAGATAAATTAAATTTTAAAACTGATTTTTGTAGGGAACACTAAACTTAGTATATTTGTCACTGCAAAGTATAAATAATATTACAATTAAAAAAGAAAAACTTTCAAGTACTTATATTCGACATTTTGTAAAATATGGGAAATTACATCAATTAAAATCAGGTTTTCAGTAATTAACTTATTTGTGCCAAAACTAAAAAAAATGTAACCAAAAATTAATTAATAATATAAAAATAATATGGTTCTTCAATATAAACAAAGAAAATCATAATTTTTTATTACATAAGTCTTATATAAAATTTTTAATTGTGATTTATTCCTTGTAATCACCGTACTCTGTACATATTACATACAATGTAAACTCGATATATTTTAAAATATCTTGTTAATTTCTTCTTCTTTCTTTTTCTTCTTTTCAACCTTTTTTCGCTATCCACTGTTGGATGTAAGCCTCTCTTTTAGGGCCAGTTGTATAAAGGAAGGTTAACTCGGAGATCAGCTGATCCTGGATCAAGAGTTAACCCAGGATCAACGTCTATTCCTTTTATTTTGTTATTCTTACTTTAATACACAAAAAAACAATGTTGCCAGGGGTTATTTTAATAAATGACAAATGGATTGAGACAAACAGTATAAATCATAATAAATTTAAAAGTAAATAAAGTTGATCCTGGGTTAATCCACCGATTTCTCGGATCAGGAAATCGGTGAGTTAACCCAGGATCAACACTTGACTCTCGCTTATACAACAGACATTGGCTTTGATCCTGGTTTAACTCTGATCCGAGGATGATCCTCTTTTATACAACTGGCCCTTAGACTCCCTTCAAGTGAGGGGAGAGAGGAAATTGCCCATAACTCACCACGCTGGGCAGACGGGTTGGCGAGTAGTCCACAGATCAATTTTTGACTTTTTAGTTCACAGCACATATCCGACGCAACCAGGATTAGAACCGCGGTTTCCCGCTCTTTAGTCTATCCGTGTTTGATTTACGCCAGACTGCTAGTCTTGTTAATTAATTATCACGATTTAAAAACTTAACAATTTAGAAAATATTAATTCAAGAAAATATCAAAGACTAAAACTTAAAAAAAAAATTTGTACTTTCACTAAATAGTTACGTAAATGGTACACTGGGGTCCCACAGACCCCAAGCTCTCTTAAATTGTATAAAACTTGGAAGGGCATACCACAACTAACAGTTTTCCATATTTCCATATTTTTTTTGCATTTTTTCGTCTAGTGAAGTCGCATTTAGTCATATCTTTCATTATAAAAGTAAAGTAACTTTCTAATTACTGCACTATAAGTTATGAAGCTAAATTACAAAGGTGTCTATTCGCAAAAAAATTTTTTAGAACATTTTACAGGCATTTTAAGATGTCGTGGGGTCATACAAACCCCAGTATACTTTCCGAAGCGAAGGTTAAATATGTAGAATCATCTTTGACGAGTTGTATTATTTTAGTGTTAGAAATTTTGGCACTTACTCGAAATTAAATATACATAATATACTTAAAAACGACACGTTTCGATTTATTTATATCATCTTCATGGATTTCGTGTTTAACATATAAAAAGCGAATCCACTAATAAAATTCAAGTTCTTGCTGGGACACCCTGTATACTAACATTGTTTTTGTAGCTATTATTTAATAAATTTATTATTACCAAGTTTCCTCTAAATTTACTTTTTAAATAAATAAAATAAAATATACCAAATTTTCACCAAATTTTACCAAATTTTCACCTTTCTAAATAAAATTAGATTTTATCCCGGATTTTATAGCTTGTCTGCAGATAAAATAATACATTTTCAAGCATTCAATAATAATAAGCAGAAATTGAAATCGTCGTTGTAAGACAAAGACATTAAGTTACCCGTTTTATCTCGCGACACTTGACGAACCACTACTCCGCTGAAGTCGTGTTAAGAAAGGATAGAATTTATAAGCACCATAAATTTTACAAAAATGTATGCTTACTTTGAACAATTTAAAAAATAAACGGTTACACTTTTTTGAAATTTTCTTTTTCAGTTTTATCATTAAAGCACGTAGGTATGCAGGTATTTGACTTAAATTTCTGTTAATGAGTATTTGGTACGCTTATTTGCTGATTGAAAACAGTTACAATTTACAACATTTTGACGTATGTTTTATAATATTAAAATTCATATTTTTTCAAAATTGACCAGATACCTGCAATCTCTATAGTTTTATGCTTTGATTCGTCAAAACTGCTTGCCAAAATATTGACTGGTTTTCTTGTAGTTTTGTTCAAAAAATGCCTCTAAAACTGCAGTTATTTACTGATGATCCGTTCCCCTTAATGTCATTTTTATTAAAAAAAAAAAATACTTTCAAAAAATTAAACCGACAAAAAAGGAAACTGAAAAGCGAAAAATAATTAAAATATACCTTTTGAGCAGGCATGTCAAACACGCGGCCCGCCTACAAGTTCTCTGCGGCCCACCAACTCAACAAATTCAACCAAATTTTGAAGATTTGGTTCATGATAAACTGATTTCATAATAAATTACCATGTTAATAAAATATCTGTTTGGTTTCAATTGTAGTTTTCTTGGTAATGCGGCCCGCGGCTTGTGTGTAATACTTGATGTGGCCCTTGGTGGTAAACGAGTTTGACATGCCTGCTTTTGAGTCTTAATAACTAACCTCCTAAACCAATGTAAATAACTAAATTTGAGTCGGCGTGAATGAGTGGAATGTTATGGTCTTATGGTTTATCCTTGGAAGATTTCGATACGGTCTTTTTAACAATTCAATCAGTTGGTATTAACGAAAAAATCAGATTACTAAAATAATTTTTAAAAGCGGTTTCATATTTCAATTTTTTCTACAGAAACAGATGAACAAAATGATAATTACCATGAACAGAAAAATATATTGGCGTTGTAAGTGGTTCAAAATATTAGAAAGTAACGAAAATTACATTTGGAGATCAAATTTTTAATAATTTTAAGTAATCTTATCTAAGGATAATCATGTCTCGCAAAACATCTAAATTTTGCCACAGCACCCCGGGATTTCGTGGATACTTTGGAAAAACTAAGCTGTAGATCAAGTCTTCTAAAATATTATTTTATAAAAGTTAAATAAATATGTACTTTTGAATTTGTAAAACAAAGTTTTTCTACTTACTGATTCTACATAATTTAATCAAAATTCGAAAAACATAGGAAGAATAACGCAATATTTATTGCGAATACTATCAAAGAAAACGGAGTCTCTATGAACAAGACGTGCTTATAGCAGCCGATTCACTAACTTAAATAAATATATTTTTTAACTGGATCAAAACAAAAAGAATACGTCTCAGCATGTTATCAAATTGCCTCTACTTTTGAAAAAAAAATTGAATTTCAACTTGATATTATTTATATGAGCAGTGATAAAATCCGTTAATTCCTCTAGGATGTATAGCTAAGTTTATTAAAAGACATACTTGAAGAAGTTACGGCGTACAAACAAACAGTTAATAATAAAAACTGCACTATAGAATAAAAATTATTTTAATAATAGCTTCAATCCTGAAAACATTAATATTATGTGGGCGTTGTTTGTATATGAAATGAATTATCTAAACTTTTATATTGATGTTTTCAAGAAGTTGTTATTAAAATTATTTTTTAGTGTTATTAATTTTAGATTATTTATAATAAAAAAATTTTGCGACTAAAATTTTTAAGATAAATAAATGTTGTTGAGGAATTGTTTATTCAAAATTTCGTTTTCTACCAAGTTGTTCATATTATGTAATTTTTTCATTTGGTTAACATATTGGTTAAGGTTTTTGCAGTGCTTCTAATGTAAGGTCGTGCAAGGTTATATTTAACGAATCCTTTTTCAATTTTCGTTATTTTCCATAATTATTAAAATTAAAATCAAAATTATCGAAAGTAAAATTAGCATACGAAAATATCTCAAAATTAGATGCTGAGAACTAAAATTTCAGCTTTCAGAACAGGGCTTCTTAAACTTTTTTCATTCACGACCCCATTTATGATTGCGAGTTTCCTGGCTACCCCATAAGATAAATAAATATTTTACATTTAAATATTTGACATTAAAATCTCTCGCGACCCCAGAATTTTGCTACGCGACCCATAGTTTAAGAAGGCCTGGTCTAGAACATAGGAAGGTTGGTTAAAATATGTCCCAACGAAGACAAAAACAGACGGACAGATACCGTTAATAAATAAATACCAAAGGCCTTTAAAAAAGAAATTAGAATAGATTCATTGGCAAGATTATTTTTTTATTTAAAATTCTGTTTATAAGTCTGTCAATAAAAAAAAAGTACGAATTAGGGTAGCCAAGGTTAAATGTATTGAGGGTGTGATTAAAGCTTTTGTGACGAACCACGGAATTATAAAATCTCAACAAAAACATAGTCCACTTGAAATTGTAATTTATTATAAACATGTCTCATCGCATGTTAGATGCGGACGTCAACTTTTAACTGCATTTAAAGATAATTTTCTTGCGTGTTTTTTTGTAATAGCTAGTAGAAAACTATCCTACTATTTCAATTTGGTGTTGAATTAAAAAGGAACATAAAATAAACCAACTAACCATCAAGCCAATTTAATAAACAAAAATAAGGTTTTGTTAGGATAATAATTTCACCTATTTCAGTAACAATTTTCTAAATTTAACAGAACAAGAATTTAGATAAGTAGTTTAGACCTAAGAAATTACATTCATCAGGTTCTCAAGTTGGCAAAAATAAACGATATTTATTTTATTATAAACTAACTATAAGGAGAATCGAAGAATATAATCACGAAATCATAAAAAATTCATATTTTATGCGATGAGGCGAACAAGTTGCCATTATCAATATAAAAACAAAAACGTTTACTATTAGTTAACATTACAGTAACCCCTGTACGAATCACATTATTTTATTATTCTGATTTGATAAATATATTAAATAAATTCTTTCAGGTAGTACTTGACGTTTCCATTATCGTTAATAAAAAATTCATATAAATAATATATTATACTACGTTCAAAGCGCAAGGGTCAACGCGCAGATAGTCAGTGCGTTTTTATCAGAAGTTCGAATCCCAAACAACAGCTTTTTGCAATGTTAAATTGCACATAAATTATTTAGCGAAATTCAACTAGTATAGTTGCCCTGAGTCAACAATGACCCCTGCATATCTATTGGTTCAGGGTTAATTTTGTTTTTAATAAGAATCAAAAAATCCGTAGATAAAAAGCATTTTCAGAGTTGTGCTTATGATCAGACAAGCAAACTGTGTTTATGATATAAAAAGAAAAATCCAATCCTGGACATATCGATAAGTAAATAAATAAAAACTTATTTATTTTATTAAAATTGGATACCAGTCAGTATTTCATAGAATTACATTTACAATGTTGTTTTTGCATTAAATATGAGGAGCAGACATTTCTATATGCAGTATGACCATTTTCTGAAATTTTCACGAGAGCAGTAAAACTACCACAGGTTTAAATGATAAGTTATTAAAAAAGTAATTTTTGCAATAACACAGTGTAAATTACACTATGAAGTATCCATAAATGAAGCAAATATTCGATTAGCGGTTTTGCAAAACAGCTAAAAAATGTATTGAACAAACTGCACTTTGTATTTTCTACATTGGACAAACTGCATATAGAATGTCTGCTCCTCATATGTAATCTCCTTTTTTAAAGTTGGTAAAACATAAACAAACTTATGTAAATGCTGTAAGTGAAGATGACGAGGTAAAAGAAACTGATGCATCTCAAAGAACAAAATAAAAAATACTTACATGGCAAGAAATTGTTGGTGAGAATTATTGTACGATTGCATCTCGTCACAACTTTCACCACCAGAACTACTAACAGTAGCTTCAGAATCCAGATCCTGTTGTACTAATCGCGTTTCAGTATGTAACAAACCCGACACTCTTTGTAAATCACGCACATTTTCGGTACTCCACTGAGGTATTATCGTCGCACCAATTATAGAACTACGTAATGAGTTTGTCTCCACAGACCCAGAACCAAAGTAGCGAGTCATATGCCTTTGCCTTCCCACTGCATTTGCTTGTAAATTCGTAGACAGTTCCAACTTTCTCACCAAATTTTTGGCGGAATTTTTTGAGATAGGTTTCAACTTTTCAACAATAACCGCAGGATTAGGAGGCACACTAACTATACCAAACTTGGTCGGATCCAGTAACTGATCTTGGAGTGGTAAGAGTGGAGGTTGAGAATTGCTATCTTTTGCACGTCGTAAAGATCGATGTACTTGTTCGTAGATTCCTGCAACTTCCTCACTAAAATGCTGACCCATATGTTTGGCCTGTACTTTACGTAGCCTCCTCATCATGAATTGTAATTTTCGTTCCAATTTCGTATGTTTCTTTTGTAAATTTGAGAGAATTTCGTTTGTGTGAGTTTCTTTCAAGGAATTAGCTCCATCCAACAATTGTTCTTCCATACTCATGCTCATTACGTCGACATCATTAAAAAGTTCCTTCTCCAATGAAGAGAAACTACCGGGTAAATCTGCACCAGACAAGGGAAACATAGAATCCGATTCACCTCCTTCCATTCGGTCAGATTCTGAATCGATAGATTTAAAGACTTGCATTAAATCGTCTACATTTTGTCCAATATCATTGCCTATATCAGTGTCGGGCAAACCGGCTTCAATATTATTAAATATTAATTGATCAACGTCACTTATAGACCTGTCTTTAAAACAATTCACATCCAATCCAGCAGTTTTTTGAAGACCCATTTTTTCTGTATCGTCGCCCATATGTAGTGGGTTACTATTCATCATACCACCGAGTTCTAAAATACTTGCACCACTATCGCCTCCTACACTTGAAAGATTACTGTTTTTCTTCAAAATTTCAGAAACCAGTGCGAGGGTGTTAAGATTATCTGCCGCATTTCCTAAGTCGATGTGATCTAATTCCACCAAGTTTTTGCAAGGTTCGCCTTCCAAAGAGTTGTACACATCATGATCATCATTGGTACGAGTGGTTAAGGATGTTGCAGGTAACTTTGTAGGACTACTGGAAGTCAACTTAAAACCATTGGATTGTGTGGATTTTGTTAACGCTGGGGCCATCACCATGACATGGGGACGCCTCGCCGAGGCTGTACGCAATCCCATTCATTCAGTGTTCAATCGAGTCTTTGCTGCCCTTTTTGCAATACTTCCAACTACACAAATAAATTACAAAATCAAAGGATCAAATTAACTTACGACAAATTGATTTAACTAATCGCCGGCTAATTCCATAGCGTCTAAACAAGCACAATAATTTTAAACAATCAAATAAAAGCGTAGTCGTTACGAAATGAAAACTGTCAACATACCAGCATTATTTTCATTGGTAACATACATAACCGTTACTAATTACAAATATTAACCAAAATTTATAATTCAAATTTGACTTTTGACGATTAATTATTTTTTTTGAAATATATTTTTATGCAAAATTTGAATCACTGTCCTCCCACGTGACAACTACAAGCTTATGAAACGAAATACTAGCTTAGATAAAGGCACGCACCTTAAAAACATTGCACCACTTTATACACTTATTACAAACAAATAGCACTTACGTATTATATGCCACTAATCGATAACATCGAAACTTCCTAACACAATCCGTTAACTTTTAATTTGACGAATGCTTTAGGTGATACATCAAGTTTTTTAATCAATTTCAAGGAACAACAATGGCGACTTCCACCTAAACAGTTGAACAACGCATACGTTCGTCCATTAGCATTTAGTATTACGATCGGCACGAACGACGGTGGCGCTGAGCAAACGCGTTAATAATAAAGGTTTTCTTACTACGCTATCCAATAACTAAATTGGATCAATTTATATTAATTTGATTATCCACTCGAAAATCTTTAATTCCCGTTTTAAAAATATAGACAAAAATAATTTAGGAGAAAATTTAGCTCATAAAAATTTTACTGTAAAAATGCGCATAAAAATATTGGCGGCTTCGTGACGTTGACGTAACTACGGACATCTATGTTAACGAAACAAAATTATACACAACTTGGCGCATCATTTAAAACACTTTAATATCTTGAAATTAGAATAAGTAGGTGATAAAATTATAATAGCAGAACACAAAGATATTACTAAAGTTGTTTAATGTGAAACCAACTAACGAGGCGTAATTTATAATTTCGAGTTTCTTTTAATAATTATTATTCAAGTAAAGAAGGTGGGAATGATGGCAACTTTTATAATGAGGTTCCCATTTGTATTCTTTAATTATTTATCAACAAAAACGTAACGTTTATTTTTGCCAAATAAATAAAAGATAATACTTTTTCCCAAGAACTGTCATCTACGTTTATAACAAAAAGAACAATCAAATGAAAAATGGTATTGAATAAATTTAAAGTAAAACCAAATTATACACTCACCTTGTGAAGAATTATTATTATTTTACAAAACACTCACTTATTTTTGTTTTACGTGTTCAACTTCGTATCTAAAAGTATTTCTCAATTCTTTTCGTCTATATCACCACGTTGCCAATACTTGTTTTATTGAAAATATTTACAGTTGCTATAATATTACAAATGTTATACACACGGTGATTCAAAAACCAGTAATGTTAGAGTGACATCTAAATAGTAGATTCAACTAAATTTACTTTAGTTTATTCATAGTATCCCACCTATTCTGTAACTTTTCGTTATCGTTATCGAATCGTTAAGAACCGTAAAGTTTGGTTTCCATGTACCATTACATTACTATTTAACGCAATTCTGAGTGTAAACTAAACTTTCCCGTTCTTAACGATTTGATGGAATAAATTTGGGAAGAAAGGAAGGGAAGGGGGGGGGGGTAGAAAAAGAAAGCACCATAAAACTTCTTGTTTTATTTTTAGTAAAAAAACATTACGGTAAGCCTCTCACTGATAAGTTGTTTACTTAAAGGGATTGATTATTTTTTTTATCGATGCAATCCACATGTGACCCTTAGTCGACACCCAAAAAAAGGATTAATTTCTGACCTTCGGTCTACATACGTCTTTTTTTTCGGCGTTTGTAAATTTCTCCGAGCAATCATAACCTTTTTTCCAACATTTTTTTAACCGACTTCAGGAAAGGAGGTTATCAATTTGACCCGTATATATGTAATATTGTCAGAATTACACAGTTTTTGTATAAAAAAAGCAAAAAAAGCGGAAGCCAGCTTCTAAACATATATACCAAATTTCATAAATGTATGTATGTATGTTTGTCCGCGCTTATCTCAAAAACTATAAGTTGGATTGCAAAACTTTTTTTCAGTTGGACTGGATATATTCCAACTAAGGGAACAGTGCAAGTTTCATCAAAATCGCTTCAGTAGTTTTTGAGATAGAGAATTAAGTGTGTATCAGTCACTAGGAAAACGTGTCGTTTGCAATATTATATTGCAAAAAAAATATTATATTACGCCATATTGCACAATATTATAGTGGATGTAGGGTGTCCTTAAACGTACAATAATATAGCGTTATATATTAGATATTGCGCTATGTTATTGTATGTCTGATGATGATGTGTATGCCAACTATTTTTTTGAGATTGGTGCCAGCCTTAGTTTAACAGAAATATTTACATGATTAACTACTGCATATTTACACAGTAGGTATGAAACTTCAAAAAAGTGAAAACGTTTATTCCAAATATTAAGGCTTTTTTGACATGGATCACTTACCCTCTTTGCAGTATATTGTCCGGCAAACCTTTTAATCAAAAAAGAACAATTTGAGGCATTCTTCAACTCGCTTGGGCATCGCTTTATTGTGGGAGGAGAATACAATTCAAAACACACCTATTAGGGTTCGAGACTCATAACACCTAGAGAAAGGCAATTACATCAGTCGTTATAGAGAGTTGTGGCCTACTGCAACTATCAACAGGTAAGCCTACATATTGGTCTACGGATCAAAACAAGGTCCTGGATGTGATCGACTTCTGTAAAACGAAAGGCATTTCTCACAATTACCTCAAAATTGAAATATGCCTAATACTTAGGTTTATCATCTGATCACAATCCTCTCACGTCAGTTACCCTTGATAGAATTATATCAAAAATTACTAAACCATCTACGCTGTTTAACAAATACACAAACTGGAAAACTTTTAAAACTAACCTCTCTGAGCAACTAAACCTTCATACATCTCTGAAAACAGAAATTAAAATAGACGAATCAGTAGAACACCTTGCAGTGGAAATTCAACATGCCGCGTGGAACGCCACTCCACAAGTGTCAAACATCGACAAACCTGGCTACTGCCCTGAACACATAAAAAAAGAAATTATAATAAAGCGAAAACTTTGGCAACGCTGGAAATTAACTCAAGCTCCAAGTGACAAAACAAATTTAAATAAGGCTACAAAAAAAAATCAAAAAATTGCTTGATGATCAAAAAAATTAAGGATTAAGAAACTTTTTGGAAAACTTATCAGCCAGTGAAGCAACCGACTACTCCCTGTTGTAGGTCGCTAAAAAGGTATAGGCACCACAAAAAGTAAACCAGCCGGTCAAAAAAAGCGATGGAACCTGGGCAAGGAATGATGAAGAGAAGGCCGAAGCGTTTATCGAACATCTCATCAAGGTGTTTCAACCTCCACTAATATTGCATAATTATTGAAATAATTGCAAGCAGATTTGGAAGAAACTCAAATCTGAATCTTTTTTTGTTTGTTGGAAATCTACCTTCGTTTTTTCCAGGTCTGTTTTTATTTGTTCCAAGTCTATTTTCGTTTGCTCTAAATCTGTTTGCAATTGTTCCAAATAATGCTGTAAAGTGGAAAAGGTAGTGTTTTCTCTCACGCTAGCTCATAGCTCATCCCCCATTTCGCCGCTTTCCATTTCGCCAACTTCAAAAAAAGAAGAGTTTCGCAATTAGTCTGTATATATTTTTTTTATATATTAGCTTTGTTTGGTACCACAGCCCCAGTGGCGGATTTCCCATTAGGCGCAGGAAGCGCGCGCTTCGGGCCTCCAAGATCCAGGGGGCTTCAAAATTCAGCTCCCAAAATAAATGTCAAACAACTCGTTTACCAGTAAGGGCCACATCAAGTTATTTTATTACACACGAGCCGCGGACCGCACTAGCTAAAAAAAAGGTCATTACATACAAAATTATTACATAGGGTCTCAAATTTTAATTGCGCCTGGGGCCCCTCAAGTGCTAAATCCGCCACTGCACAGCCCTAGTGGTAGGACTGTAGCATTAGGACTGTGGTACCAAACAAAGCTAATATGTTAGAATAAGCGAGAATTACTGAAACATACACCCTGAAGCCAGATCTGTATGTGACACTTACCCCCCTATTCTGTAACTTTTCGTTATCGTTCGTTATCGTTATGAACCGTAAAATTTGGTTTCCACATACCATTACATTACTATTTAAAGCAATTCTAAGTGTAAACTAAACTTTACGGATCTTAACAAATTCATAACGATAACGAACGATAACGAAAAGTTACAGAATAGGGGGGTTAATAAAGAGGCCAAAGAAAATATATAGAGGAAGAGGCCATCAATGCTATTTAAATTTAAACAAACTTAATACCAACTTAAGTTACTAACTTGAGTTGGTATTATAAGGTTGGATGGTAATCGACTGAACATTTCAACATGAAAAAAAAATTAAAAATTTTTAAAAAAAACTTTTATTTAAAATTACAAAAGTGCACTAAAAAGTAGAAAATAATTTTAATAAAAGCAAACAAAGCTTCGTGAAAACATCAATATAAAAGCGTGGGGCTGTTTATAGGTGGATAAGCAGGCTAACTATTGGTGTACAAAATTCATAACCCCACGCTTTTATATTGATGTTTTCACGAAGCTTTGTTTGCTTTTATTAAAATTATTTTCTACTTTTTAGTGCACTTTTGTAATTTTAAATAAAAGGTTTTTTTTAAAAATTTTTAATTTTTTATTTAATTTTTTATTTTCTAATTTTTTAGTCATATCTTTTCAAATACAGCTTATGTATTTTAACTAATATATATAGGTTCATCTTATCAGATTTTTTATTTATGTGTTTTAGATGTTTAATACTTCACCCTGTATAAATCATTACGACGAAAAACTTTACCCTGAATGCGGTCCTTAAAAATGAGATTTAGAATTCTAAGTTACTTTCCACCCTGTATGATAAAATTGTCCAATGCGCATCGACGCATGCGCTTAATGGTTTTCAGTTTTTTCCCGAGTTTTCGCTTATTTTTCAGAATTTTAAAAAAACAAAATTAAAATATGAAAATGCTCTGCAGGTGAAAGCTGTGTACCAAATTTCAGATCTCTAGGACGTCGGGAAGTTGCTTAAAAATGGCCTCAAAGCGGTCGACCCACACGGACGACGGACGATGGACGACGGACAACGGTCTTCCCAAGTTAAATAAAAGCTTTTAAAAAGAAGAACAAGAAGAAAGAAGAAGAAGCAGAGAACAAGTTAATAAATAGTAATAAAGAAAGTAATAAAGAATAATCATAGAATTCCCAGTTGTGTAATTGAAATATTAGAAAGACTTAGGTCATTTTTACATATACATATTATGTTCGGGCATAACTTTTTACAGAGTGATCCGATTTTGATGAATCTTTTTTTATTCGATAGAGTATACCTCCAAAGTGGTCCCATTTAAATTTTACAAAAAAATTCCACCCGCAAAGGTAGAAAATAGGGGAAAATTGCACCCGTAAGGGTAGAAAATAGGGGATGATTGATTTTTCATTTACTGATTTTTCACTTGTGAACATATTCTGTTAAAACTTGGCATGGATGAGAAAACTTTAAACCAAGCACATTAATTAATTAAGGTAGTAATTAGTAGATTTGAACCACTAAAAATTAAAAAATAAAAAACTTTCTAACAAAAAATTAAACCGACCTCAAAAAGGAAACTAAAAAGCATAAAATAAAATTTTAAATTTTAAATAAAATTTTGAGTCTTAATAAGTAATGTAAGTAACTAATTTTGAGTCGGTGTAAAAACCGAAAATCATCGATCATTAGTACTTTAAAAAAGTTATCAAAACAAAAGTCACCGACTCAAAATTAGTTACTTACATTACTTATTAAGACTCCAAATGTAATATATTTATTTTATTCGTTTTAGTTTCCTTTTTGAGGTCGGTTTAATTTTTTGTTAAAAAGTTTTTTATATTATAAATAAATCAAATCAAAATTAAATTATTAGAAAATGAAATATTATAGAAATAGCATAGAAATGGGAAATAAGTTGGCGGCGAAATGAAAAGCGGCGAAATGGGGTGATACCGTTGGGTCTACTATTCTATGGTTCCGACCGAAAGGTAACGACATTTTAAATAACTCTCACTGTGTATATCGACATTCTATTATATTTAACGAATTTTTGGAAGTTTGGCAATGTTGGTTTACAAATTTGATATTGTCATGACAGCATGAAAACTTTTAGGTTAGTTAATTTAAAAAAAGGGTGAAGTAATTACTCCACTTATTCCATCGAAATTGTATTATTTGGTTGATGTTGAAATTAATTCAACGAAAAAATGTGTGACGACTTCCTTTGTATTGAATTTGAAGGTTCTAGCGAGTGTGAGGTAAACTACGATTTCTAATTTAATTGATATTCTTACTTTACTAATTTGTTTTTGTAGGAGACCAAAGATAAACTACAACGAATTTATCCATTTGCCAATTCTCCAGTTTACAATACCACAATAAAGAGTTATAAACCTCTTTCACACGGTGACGATGTAAACACGATATACGATATGGTTCTCAATTTAGAAGTAAGTCTCGAACTTTTTTTTCAAGAAATTATATTAATAGTTACACTTTTTTAGGGAATTGAATATAAATTTGAACCTGGAGATACGATAGGAATTTTACCGTGTAACGATAAACAAGAAGTAGAACAGTTATTAGATAGATTAAATTTAATGTCTGTAGCTCGGGAAAAGTATCGATTAAGTATTTTAAAAGAAACTTCTAAAAAGAAACCAGTCGTTCCTGTTCATATCCCCAGAACTGGAACAATTCATGAATTATTTTTTAAACATTTAGATATTCATAGCATTCCCAAAAAGATGTTTCTCAAAGCTCTTGCAAGGTATACATCAAGTAACGAAGAAATTGAGAGATTGAAATTTTTGTGTTCTCTTGAAGGTTCCAAAGACTATATGCAATTTGTAACGGAAAATAGAACTCTTTTAGATGTATTGAAATCTTTTCCAACTTGTTTCCCTCCTATTGAAAGACTGTTAGAACATTTGCCTCCTCTGCAACCACGACCGTATTCGATTTCATCTTCGCCTTTAGTAAGTAAAACTGAGATTCATATAACGTTTTCTGTTGTTCAAAATGGAGACATCAAAGGAGTGTGTTCCAGTTGGTTGGAAAAAATGTTTCAGAATGTAGAATATTCTGAAGATATTCTGCTTGATTTAAAAAAATTGAATATTAATTCCGAATATCTACCATTATATTTTAGAAAATATAATGATTTTCGTTTACCAATTGACTCGTCGACTCCTATTATAATGGTAGGAGCTGGTACCGGTATTGCTCCCTTTATGGGATTTTTACAGCATCGAAGTTTGTTACTAAAAGAAAAAATAAATTTTGGTTCTTCTTGGTTGTTTTATGGATGTCGCTATTCTGACCGGGATTTTTTATATAAAACGGAAGTAGAAGAGTTCTTGGAAAGTGGTGTGTTGAGTAAGTTATTTACAGCTTTTTCAAGAGACAGTGGTGATAAAGTTTATGTTCAACATATTATGAAGGAACATGGTGAAAGTTTAGTTAATAAAATGGTGAAGGAGAGTGCAATTGTTTACATATGCGGTGATGTGGAAAACTTGGTACAAGAGGTAAAGAATACTTTAATTTTGTGCTTAACTGAGTTTAATGGAATGGTAGTAAATGATGCAACAGAATATGTAAAAAATTTAGTTCAAACAAAAAGGTTTATTCAAGATGTTTGGATATAATTTTAAAGAAATATTTATTTTATACATTACAGACAAAATTTGATAAATTAAACCAGATGCATTAGTAATAGCATATTTTTATTTACTGTAACTGGAACTTTTTTTACAGCACACTAAGCTTTGAATTATCAAAGTTCCACTGTACTTTGACTGTGTATACAAATTCTGGATCAATTATTATTACTATTTAAATGTGATCATTGTACTTTTTATCAATAAACTTTATCATAGCAACTCACAAAAATATTTTAATGTTTGTACATATATTGGCACAATAATTATTATTATTGTTTTACAAGAAATGTTGACAAAATTTCTATTTTTTTATCACCTCAGTTCAAAAGTCATGGTGGAGCAATCTTGATAAAATAGCACACTTGAGATACTTGCCATGGGAAGGCTTCATCGTTGTTCCATTCATGGAATGAAATAACTTGTCAAAGAACAATAAAAAATTCGCAGAGGCTGTTGCATTTGCCCATAATGTAGAGATATTTAATTTTACTATACCACCAATAGTTGCAGAATCATGCTGGAATAATACCCATGTTAATTGGAAAAATGGGCATTTGCTCAATTCCATTTGATATATTAAGACAAAACATTGATATATTACTAGCGGGATATCATTTTTTAAACATATTTATTAAAAATATATCGTTTTCTAACAATAACTTAAGCTCGACCGGTGAATCTCTTTTTACAAGCTTAATTAAAAAAAAATAGTTTCCTAATAATGAAAATTTTAATTGTTAGCGTTCAAAAGTAATGATGCTAATTAATTTAATATATTTATGAAAAAGTAAAAGTTGAATATTTTTGCTGGATAAGAAATAGCCCCAGCCGTGGAGTGAAGTGACTGCTGGTTGAGTTACAGAGCGAAAATTCTGAGTTCAAATCGCGACTTCACAAAATTTCTTAGTTCGGCCTTCTAGTGGGCAACTTCAACATGCTGTGGTGAAATCGAATATTTGTATTGACGTCATTACCGTAAATATGGCTGTGTCATACACGGAAGTTTCCTAGACAGATTACACATGATAAAGGCGATTTATCGTCTTGAGTCTGCAAGGCCCATAGCGATTGTTTATATATAAGAAATTGCCAACGGAAACCTGCTTTTTTTTCAATCGACAAATCAGTCTTCTTCAGGAGTATGGACGTCTCCATATTCTTCAGCTTCTAATTTTGTCTTCTTTTTATTTTAAGCAAAAAATTTCTCCTCAACTTTCCTTTTCTTTATCTGAATGTTTTAGCATACTTTGTAGTGATGTCCCATTCAATTTGATACTTTGGGTTTTCACAATATGTTTTTATTGCCTTTCAGAATACTGTTAACAGTGTTAAGTTCAACTGGCGTCAATAATTGTCATTCCTTGGATCTTTTGATATGTCGATCAACTTATTTAGTTCGTTTTCAAAAGTATTAACATATGCAGTTGGACAGAACCAGCACTGTTAAGGGACTTTTAAAAACCTTTTACGGTTACAATACCTGAGAGGAAATAGGTGGGCACCAAACAGGAGCTGGGGGCTCAATATAACACCGCCTGGTACACAGATGGATCCAAAACGGACGTATGTACTAGAACATAAATCTGGGCTGCCACGCTACTCTTCTGCAGGCAGAGATTATAGCTATAATGGTATGTGCAGAGATCAGGCGCGGATACAGAATTTCGTTTAGGGAGGGAGTTAATTTTACCTATCTTCTAGAAAATTCGTTCTAAACAAAAAATGTTATCAAAAATCATAATTTTATCAAAATAAAGTACTTCGGTCGTGAAAGGGGTTTGCACAGACCCCCCCTGTATCTGCGCCTGGTCGGCAAAGAGAGCCTATGTTAACAAGCGAATATATATCATGTCCGACAGCCAAGCAGCACTCAAGGCTTTAGAATAGAGATAAATACGGGACGGGATCCCGCATTTGATTTATTTTATACAATGCAGCCCAAATGAACTTTCCTGATTTTTTTGTTGACGCATATTGCTCAGAGTAAATGTAGGGAAGGGATTCAATAAGTTAAATTATGAAATAGAAAAAATTTCGTCCTGTGCGGGACTGAGTTGATAAGATGTCCCGCACGGGACTAAATATCCCGTCCCGTATTCATCTCTACTTTGGAAGGAGTAGAAATGCACTCCAAAGCTATGCCTTTGTGTAGTAGTGGCGTCGTCGGCGATTTCGTTTTGTATAGACATAAAAGAAAAAGCAGACTCCCTTGCGAGGAAAACTGTGGGCACACTTAGTATATCCAGAACCAACGCGCAGGATAGCTTACCTGACCGTAAAAGAGACTATTAAGGAACTACTAAAACATCTTGAATACTTGGAGGGTCTCCAGGGACTGAGACAATCTCGGATGTTCGTACGGGGTCCCTCCTGTGAACAAAGGAAATCCACCAGCTGAGAAAGATAGTAGGTCTGTTTACCGAACATTTCTGTCTCAACAGGCACCTCAACATAATGGGGGTCGTAGAAAATCCTACATGTAGGTTATGAGGAGAGAAAGATGAAACTGTACACCACATAGTAGGTCTCTTTGGTATGCTACACCGAACTACTCCGAGTAAGTTAGTATAAAAAATTGATTGGTGTAAAAAGTGGGTTGGTGATTTTACACCAATCAATTTGTAGTTAGTGTAGCACTAAGACTGTGATACCAAACAAAGCTAATATGTGTATGTACCACACTAGCCTCAAAAAAGCTAAAACATCTTTGTTTTCTTTGTCCTGCCTAACGCGGGGTAGGTACAATAAGTCTAGAGCTTAAGTGTAAGTGGGTCCAAAAACCACAATCCGTTCAATAATAATAGTTCGTTTTCCATCTGTTGTATAAATCCTTTTAGGTCCAGATTATAGACATCGTAGTGTGTACTAAAAAAAATGAGATGCTGGAGGAGCAGCAGGTGCTGGCTTTTTATTAATATGATGGAATGGGATTCGATCCAAATAACGCTGCTACATGCTGGAGCCCTTTTCATGAAAATGTAAGTTAATAATTTTAAATTTGCACTAGCACCTGTAAAAGCTTTTTTATTCTTAAGCAGAGGTGTACAAGAATTTTACAATTAAGTTACAGCCATAAGTTTATTTAAAAAAAATTAAAACTATGGTCAAGTCTTATAAACTAAGAAAAATAATAACGTGCAATAGATCAATAATTAAATTAATAATAAAAAAACCTATTATGTAAATATTTTATAAACTTTCATTTGACAATAATTTTGAGACCAATAAGTAAAATAATCTTTAGGAAGTAATTTTGTTAGGTGATGTAATTACTTAGTACTGAAATATTAAATTAAATTTATCGTACACCAAACACGAAAAGTTTCAGCAAATTCAATTACTTTAATTACATTTGCTAGATCAAAAATTTTGTATTACCTACAGAACTTAAAAAAAACTAAATCTTAAAATAAGAATTATCAGATAGTAAACTTGCACCTGGTTTTATGTTGCAAATTCGTTGTATGCATTTTTAAGAGCAAACTTCTTGTTTTCAGTCAATACAATTGCAATAATTCACTATAATTAATGGTAAAAAATACTTCATATACGTAATTGATTTCATTTCAATTTTTTGATTAAAAGTATCAAATTTTTTTATCAAATATCTGACTCATTAAAATTGTAATATTGCATCAAAAAGGCATTATAAAAATATTCAAATATTTCTAAGATTAAAAAATTAATATATAAACTTTTTATTTACATAAACACTTTATATCACATACAATAATTTGTAAAATTGACTTGTTCTTAGAGATAAATTTAAAATTAACAACTTGAACTAAAAATGGAATTTATACTAGTCAAGTTGGTCCCAAATGGTATTAGAAGAATGCGGATTTTTTTTACTGAAAAGGTATTATTTTTTGGTTCCTATTTGACCTTCAGTCTTATCAAATGGGTTTTACATGCAAAATATTACATGCATATAAAATTCAAGTTTTGTGCAAAATTTTCTTGGCAACTTTAATTAGAGGCGTTAAAGTTGATAGTTCCATGCGTTCTTGTAAAAATGGATGTTTCAATAATTTACTAGCAGATGATCGCTTATTAACATCTACTTGAAGGCAATCATCAATGAAATTTTGTAAATTTCTAGATAGCGAATTCCATTTCGGAATTTGTGGTCTACCATTTGCAGCAATGAGATACAAAGCCCTTAATGGAGGCTCTTTAAGATAGGGTGGCTCACCTTCGATCATTTCTATCGCCATAATACCCAAAGACCAAATATCAACTTTCTTGCCGTATTGTTTTCTAGTCACCACTTCAGGTGCCATCCAGTAGGGTGTACCAACCATAGTCTGTCGTTGTTCATCACCCACTATATTAGCACAAAATCCAAAATCTGTGACCTTGACGGTTCCATCCATACCTAAAAGTACATTATCGGATTTTATATCTCTGTGAATGGTGCCTCTGGAATGTAAATAGCAAATAGCTTGTAGTACTTCGTGACATAAAGCAGCAATTTGACCCTCTTTCATGACAGTTTCTGTAACTACGTCTGTTAATGGTCCACCATCTAAAAGTTCCATTACAACCCATAGATGATCATCATAAACCAAATATGCATCCAAAAAATTAACTAAATTTTTATGTTTAAATTCTTTTAAAATTTTAATTTCTCCCAACAACAATTCCTTTCTTTGTTGCTTACTCATATCAATAACTTTTATTGCAACTTGTTGTTGCGTGATTATATCTGTAGCAACATAAACTATTCCCGATGCTCCTGCACCTAAGTCTCTATTACTTCTCTGATATCGGTCACTGGCATTTCCCAAATTACAAATACTTTTCAATTCATTCATTATATCATCCTCGGTTTGATCATAATCTTCCGTTTTACGACGTAAAATAGGGCTTTCGCTATCTTCGATCGTTAAATCTTCCACACTTTTTGCTAGGTTAGTTAAGTTTGTCTTATTTAATTTTTTTGGTGGTAAAGCTGGAAGCGTTTCGGACCTATCACAAAAATTTTTGTTTTAATAAAAAACAAGAAAAGGTGTTCAAATAAATAATATAAATATTAATAAATTATGTTTTCAGTAGCATAACATACTAACAATAAGTCATGTCTGGAGTAGGTACCTACTATGATGATATTAATTAATAATTTTGCACGGAAATTTATAAACAAAAAATGTGACTTTTGAAATAAAGCTTAAGTCAAGCTAAATCGGGTAAACGACGGGAGTCGGACATTAAGTCTCGTTCGAATTATAAAAATTTTTGAAGCAAATTATGGAAGAAAATAGACCAAAGAGCAATTATAAAACATAAAAAATATGAACCGTTGCAAATCATTAGCGGTTTCAAGGGGGGGGATTTTGACAAAAATTCAAAATTGTCTTTTAATTTTCGAAAACTCTCAAATCGATTCTCAAACTTTTATATTACAATGTCTAATGTAAAATAAAATACATTAATTTTAAATGAATTATCTGGATTTTGAAAACGGCAATCTGAAGCTAATTCATCAAAATGTTTTTTAACTTTTGATTGCCGTTTTAAGGCTCTGGCCACACGTGCAGTAAAATCCTGCTGTCAGCAGCAGTAAAAGCCAAGTATAATCAGAAATTCAATTAAAAATATTTTATCTCTACATATAAATTGGAGTTCTCATTCATTCATCAAATTACAATACTTTAATAATATTTCAACTATATTTCCTTTAACTTACAATACTTTCTTTTTGGCTTTTACTGCTGCTGCCAGCAGCATTTCACTGCACGTGTGGCCAGAGCCTAAGGCTAAAATAGGTTCTACTCCCTATTTTCTTGCTAAATCTTTTCCTTCGCGAATAAAATTTTCGTACGACGATCTACCATTTTTTAAATTTATTTTAGTACGAGATAAGGAGTTTGCTGCTTCAGCAAGGTCTAAGTGCTTTTTTTCCAAAATTTTTGATGATAAATTCATTTCTGTTAATATTTTATACATCAGTAAACATTGTAATTAATACAAAAGGAAAAGTTTCCATGTTTTTTATCAAGTTTTTGGCTTCATCAATCTCATCTTTTTCGGTGCTTTTGAGAATGATTTCTGTGAGTGATTTGAGAATATCGATATAAAGCAAATTTTACAGCAGTAACAGATGTCAATCGCCCTGCCCAACGTGTTGAGTTCAATTTTTTCAATACTGTGTCTGATTCACTAGTAAAAGTCCCTAATACATCCCAACGATTAATACTATTGCCAAAGAAAGAATATAAATTTTGCAAAACAGTAAAATATGCTTCAATTGATTTGCAACCATTGACAGCATCAAGTACCACTAGATTAAGATTGTAAGCAGCACAATGAACGTACTCTGCATTTGGCTGAATATTTTTAATTTTTTGTTGTACACCGTTATATATCCCACTACACGGTACCTATCTATGGACAGTAGGACCTAGGGCCCCCCCCTTATGATCGCGGGCCCCTAAGCATTGCTTACAGTCGCTTACTGATATCACCGCCACTGCATTGAAGAATATAGAAGCTATTGGCTACAACACATAGAAAGAATGGACGACACCCGTATACCAAAACAAATTTTTCAATATAAGCCTAGATGAAAAAGAAACGTTGGACGACCAAAGAAGAGATGGGCAGACCAAAATAATAGAGTGGCGTAACGGACTACAAGTCAATGACGCCCAGGTAACACACAACATTGGGGCAATATTGTGTGTTACCTGGGCGTGCTGATGATGATGATGTAAAAAATTAAGCAGTAACCAACGTATTTTGTTCAACTTATCAAAAATTTGAGTTATTGATTTCCAATTTCGATATTTACTTTACCATACTACATAGTATGAGAAAGTATTGTAATTTGATGAATAAATGAGAACTCCAATTTATATGTAAAGATAAAATATTTTTAATTGAATTTCTGATTATACTTTTTCAACTCTGTTCTGTGCTTTTTTAAAATACCGCTATTAATACTGTAATTCTAATATCGATAAAATTAAATAACGCATTTAGATATTTGGTCTGGTATTTCAGACCCCCAATATAATTGAAATAATATTCTTTATAATTCAAGTTAAGCCACAGCCGTGGAGTGATGTGACCGCTAGTTGAGTACAGAGCGGAAGTTCTGGCTTCAAATCGCGGACTATACAGAATTTCTTAGCTCGGCCTTCCAATGGGCATCACACGCTATGGTGAAATCGATATTAATTTATCTGAACTACGAAATATGGGGACTAATCCACCACGCCAATCGGATTTGTAATTCCTAGAAAGGGAAAGCAATATTCTACTTATTAGAATGTAAAAAGCTTAATGATGATAATTCAAGTTATTCGAGAATAGTCAGGGCAATATGTTTGAAAAGATCTTAATTGAAAAGATACGTAAAAAAATTGCAGACAAAATTCAAGATGGTACAATGTGGTTTCAGGTTTTCCCAGGCAAAGAATGCACGGACCAGATATTTACGTCGCAACAAATAACTGAATGACTAATTGTAAAAGTTTAGATAATTTTATGCTCCTGCAAAAAGCTACGTGTAACTGGTTACTCTAACGGGTTCAGTTTTGGTAATATTTGAGAAAATTTATGTTTTTTGTTTATAATTTTCAATTTATGTTGAACTTTTTGGTATAAAATCAGTTTCAGTATAACTGGAAACTACTCCGAGACTTATTATTTAGACTTATTATGTTGATCATTCTTTATCTACATTTTAACATAATATTCTACAAAACATTATCACAAAAATCAAATAATTAGACGAATAAGAATCATGTTTATTATTACTTCATTGTTCTATTATGAATTCTGCTTAACATTGGATTATAATAATTTTGTAGCACATCTGAATGATAAATGCAAGTAAGAAAGATTATGTTATTAATTTATTATTTGAATATTAAATCCACTAGAGGAGTTTTACCAAAAGGGAAACATGTGTCATGGATTATACTAGGTGATCGACCTGTACCCGAACATAGGAAACTAACATGGGAAATTGACTTTTTTTTAAATTCTTGCTTCTCATCATAACAGATAAAGCTTAATTTTCATGTATCCGTTTTTCCTTTTGTCTATCATTCGGGAGCATTCTCATTGGTCCAATGACTTCGACAATGATAGTGACAAAGGACCTGGACCAATGAGAGCACTTTCGAATGATCGAACAAACGTACAAATGGATATATGAAAATTAAACTTAAGAATGAAACAGGTATCAATTTTTATTCCGCGTCTAAAAATACCCAGCCCTTGATATTTTGTTCTTTAATTACTGTTAAAAATTTAGTTGCCTTGTTTTTCATTTCATTGCTATTATTTTTGTTTGAAGAAAACCTATAACTGCCAGCAAGTTACTTTGACAAAATAAAATAAATTTGGTTAACAATTAACGCAAACACAACTTATTCTGTCAAAGAAAAAGTTTTCATTGTAAAATTGTATTAATGGTAACACAAGGTCAAGCCCGTGACTTATTTTCTGTTAAATTTAATAATAGCCATATTCCATCAATCACGACCATATAATTTAACTGTTAAATTAAAAAAAAAACTGGTAATACTTTTGACAAATTTAAATACAAGTATTAACTAAAATTATTAATTGAAGTTGTCTTATGGTTTTTTAAATAATATATCAAAGCATCATTAAATAAGGACAATGAATGAATGATATTTTTAAATACCACTACTACCAAGAAATATCTTTGTGTAACAAAGAATCCAGGCATGTATTTTGTGAAGAAATTCAAGAACGTGCAAAGAGAGACAGAAACTTCCCGAAACAAATAGGTTTTACAGACGAATGTACCTACAATGTATGTACATTAAACAATGAGCCAAATGTACAAAACCAGCGCTACTGGGCTTACTTATTTCTCTATGGATCTAATCATTTATTGGTTTTTGTGATCGAGCTTTGTAGAAAACCATGCCTATAATATAAATAAAAAATAATGCCATTCTCAACAATGTATTTTAAATGTTGTTTATAATGGCTGCAGCTTATAATGGCTAGCCCTTTAAATTGGTAGAGCATGACCGACATAAAAGAATATTAATTTATTAACATACACTCACCGATTTGATAGTTCAGGTAGATCTGTAAACAAATGCTTATCACTGTTAAGGCATTCCCTACTTTGATGAGCAGCATTGCTATTCATATATAATTCTATAGCTTCGGATTCTTCATGAATATCTTGCTCGGTAACAATATGTTTATATGGTTCAAACTCCTCTTTTTTCTTCATAGAATAATTGTAATACTTAACAGCATAAAGTAATGCACTAGGATTATTATTTTGTTCGGCTTCGGTGAAAAGATTTCCGATTTGGCGTTGCCATGCTAAAGGTAAGCCTTCAAGTTGTCCGGTCTCTTTATTTTTACTCACGTGAATATCATGAATTACATTTGTGGGATGTCCTATTACAGAGGGACCTGTATCATCCCTGTGGTTATTTCTTCGAAACATTTTTACTATATTCATTTTAGTAGATTTTATATTACACTTTAATTGAGTTTTATTGTTCTTATTTATGCTAAATATTTTCGGTATTAGGTGAACTTTAACAGAAACTATTGAAACACTACATTTGTATGGGAGTGGCAATTAATAGGTAAATTATAACCTAATCATCGCATCGCTATTCATCTTAACGTCAAATTTAAGTGATGACTCATAAACATTGGGGACCCCAACCCGCGAATGTGTCTAACATACCGTACAAGTATTTTCAAACTAAGGCCGGTTCCACACCTGCGATATCTCAATTTTTATTATTGGATTTTACCATTTTTTGTTTTGAAAAACCATCAAAAAATAGCAATGAGAAAATAGTAAATACAACTTTAATTATGACAGCATCGACGGGTTGAAAACAAACCGTAATTCAGTCAAAAACAAAACAGATAACAATGTGCAAAAATATACATTTATTTAGCCGAAAAGTTTCATACTTATTTGTGCCACATCTTCCGGGGTAGGCCTATCATCAAAAATCGAATATGAACACTTTTATGAGTAATTAAAAAAAAAATAAAATATGTAAAATTGTGTAGTATAAATTAAACAATTTAATTAATTATGCAGAAAAGTGTGTTTTTGGACTTTGCGGTGCTCTATTATTCTAATAATATCAATATCACTTGCAGTTGTAACCTAAGCAGAAATCATATATTATGTACATTTCTACTAAATATGTGGGTACCCGACCCACACAAACATAAAATTACTAAAGATATGTTGACAACAAATTTAAAGAGTATGAAAAATGCAAAATCAATAGGTTCTGGAGAACCTCCACATGAAATATTATGAAATATAAGGGCCCCTAAGGGCTAACCCAGGATCAACGTCTATTCCTTTTATTTTGTTATTCTTACTTTAATACACAAAAAAACAATGTTGCCAGGGGTTATTTTAATAAATGACAAATGGATTGAGACAAACAGTATAAATCACAATAAATTTTAAAGTAAATAAAGTTGATCCTGGGTTAATCTACCGATTTCTCGGATCAGGAAATCTGTGAGTTAACCCAGGATCAACGCTTGACTCTCGCTTATACAACAGACATTTGCTTTAATCCTGGTTTAACTCTGATCCGAGGATGATCCTCTTTTATACAATTGGCCCTAAGATGCCTCTCTAGACTTAAAACGCTAAAAAATTTAAATTAAAAAAATCTCCGACAGAAAAAATTTCTAAAAAGTAAAAAAAAAAGATCCAAGCGTCGTCGCGTCAGGAGACCTAGGTATAGGGTTGCCAACCATACATAGGGTCCGGATTTGTAGGCACTAAAAAACTTGAAAATATGCAGGCAAATATGCTCTAAAAACTTCAAAATAAGCACTCAAATATGCACTAAAAAATTTTATTGTGCTGCAAAACGCTGGATTGCAATTGGTCCAAATAATTAATGAACTACTTTTGTTAGATAAATTCAATTATTAATGAAATAATATATTGATAATAATAAAATTTTGCTTTATTTTTTATTCTTTACAATTCCCACCAATGTTACAAACAAGAATTTTTTGCCTGTATACTGAAAAAGAACGTTCAACATCACAAGATGTCATTGGAGCATATTTAAATATTGAAATATCAGCACCACATACTTCCAATGGAATGAAGGTGCTCGCACACTTAGGCGACGAGACACCACACCACAGACAGAAGCCCACAACACCCCACACACCAGGCGACGCGACAGTTTGGTAAGGTCCGCACATTTTTGTGTGTGCTGTGTGCTTCTGTGTGTAGTGTAGTGTAGTGTGGTGTCGCGTCGCCTAAGTGTTCGAGCACCTTAATGGTTGACTGACAAGACAACACTTTACTGATTCCATGCAATAAATCATATCCGGGATTTTTTGATAACTGTTATTGCAATAACACTTAAAAGGATTAAACCAAAGAATTCTAACAAAAGCAACGATTAACAAAACAATTTTTAAATCTTTTCCAACCGTTGCAAAAACAAAAAATTATACTATTTGATTTGCAAGATATGCAAAATATATGCTAACATTTAACATTTAATGTATTTATTGTAACATTTAATGTATTTATAGGCAACAAACCACCAAATATGCACTTAAACTCAAAATATGCATTTATAAGCAAAATAAAAACTACATAAAACGATTCAGAAAGGTGTAAAACATGCTCCCCTTTTAAAATTTTTCACAAGCCTGTACGCAAAAAAAACATGCAAATGCCTACAAATCCGGACCCTATATTATAATATAGTATCCTACTTTATTTTGGGCAGTTATACCTTATAATATACAATTAAAATAAAGTATGCTAAAATACTTTATTTTTACTCTTTTTATTCCAAAAATTTTTTTAACTTGGAAAAAAATTAAATTTATTTTTTGACGTTATGTTGGTAATGTGTAGTATGTACGTACAATGCACCAAAAGCAACCAATGAAAGACGGCTAATTACATCGATCTTTTATTAAACCTACAGTCACTAGATAGATACAGTACTGCAACGTCCGGCCATTTTGGGTCCAAAATAATAACGCTTTCCTCTCGCACTCATTGGCCCATAGGATTGCGCTACAATGAGTGCGAGATAGAAAGCGTTATTTTGGACCCAAAATGGCCGGACGTTGCGGTACTGCAAGGTATATAGATTAATCTATATAAGTAATCTATATACCTTGGCGGTACTGTATCTATCTAGTGACTGTAATTAAACCTTAGCAACTGCGCCACCTATTGAAAAAGTTAGCGTCCATTCAACTTTTACTTCAGCTTTTATGGAAAGAATTTTCTCAGTGATGAATGTAAAGTGGGCGAGACGAAAGAAAAGCTTCCACAGATTTAATAAAAAATAAATTATTTATTTTTTTAAATTTAGATTTAGACTGTAATAATAGTTATCAAACTTTCAAAGAAAACCAAAAATTGTTAGCTTGTGCTAAAACTACAAAAAGAAGGTTTTTAAGGCAATAAAAACTTAAATTTAATAACAGGGACGTGCCCAATCAACTTTTTTCAGGGGGGAGTAATCCCAAATTTGTCAACTGAATTAATTAAAAATTGTTAACTTTTTGTAGGTCTTGCAACTTTTTGTAAATTCAGACATAAAAAAGGCCAACTTGACCAGATTTTGAGTGTTTTTGTCAACTGTTTGCCAAATTTCTAAAATATGGGGGGGCGGAGTTGCCCCCCCCCGAGCACGTCCTTGTTTAAAAAAATACTTTATTTTTCTTACAAATACTGTTTTTTTCGTCTTTCAAAGACAAGTTACTTTATTTTTCTCAAAAATAGTTGGCAACCCTACCTAGGTAGCTTCCCAAGTAACATTTTTCCCTAGTGAAATTAAAATTTCTTTAAAGATGAATCAATTATAACCAAACTACAACAACGACAGACATGTTTCGATCTCATCAGTGACATATAGTTGTAATCTGGCTATAATTGATTGGATGTTTTACCTTATATAGGGTAATTATATCCACACCATAGCGTGTGGATGCCCACTGGAAGGCCGTGCTAAGAAATTCTGTATAGTCCGCGATTTGAACCCAGAATTTCCGCTCTGTACTCAAGCAGTGGTCACATCCGGCTGTGGCACCTTCTCCAATATTGTCTCAAAATTTTCGAAATCCTTAATACCTTTTTTGCGATAACCACTGGCTTAATAAGTACTATACTATGATCATATTATTACTTCAAATTTAATTGCAAAATTTTCTTTTAATCATTTAAAAATATTTATAGTATCAGCACAATCTTAACTTGTTCAAACCCTGCACATACGAGAAAAAATCCTTAAAATATTGGATGACCTCATCTGATGAGATTATTAACACACTTTAATAATTGTCTGCCTTGCATAAAATTAATTACTATCGCAATGAAAAAAAAATGAAAAATCAAGTACCTACCTACTAAAAATTTTACAAAAAAGCTCCTATTAAAAAAAATATTTTATGTGGTTGTTCGGCCTCATTGGGTGACAGATCCGGATATGACTTTACCATAATATACTACATTAATCTTATGGTATTATCTCATTCAATAAGGGGCGTATCTACCGTGGAGTAAACTGCTCCTGGGCGCTGAATATGTACGACACTGAATTTAGTACATGTAATTAAATAAAATCAGGGGCGGATGGGTTATCAAAAATCTACACAAAAATGTAATTTTTCAAGGGGACAAATGTCTTCACTTGCCCCTCCCCCACCACAAAAGCACTGCAAAACATTTGTTCATTTAGGGAGGGAATGGTGGGAAGTGACGCGCATGAATGGATTCGAAATCGCACTGTTTATGTGGAAATTGATTTATTTTATGTAATTCAGAGGCCATGCAAAGAATAAGTGATGTATTATCAAAAGATTTAACTTTTTAAATTTATAAAAGCATTATTTTTGGCATTAATAGAAAAATCACCTGGGTATTCTTAATATTTATTAACACTATCCAAGTTCTATCTTGGTGTTAGAACATTTTTTTTTTACAAAAACACATTTCTGGTCACTAGAATAGAACCAAGAAATGTGAAATTTGGTTGAAAAAAAAATAGAATTCGCCGCATATCAAACTCTGAAAGTATAATATATTTACAGAATCCATAAATTAGCTACGTTAAATTTTTAGATTAAAAATTCCAGTTGGGAAAATTCTTGTGATTCTCGGTTAACGCTCTGTTCAAATTAATTGCACACTCTGGATTAATACTGCACATTAGTCCCCAAAATAAAACATACTACTACAATGTTTCTTGAAAAATCTTCAAAGTTCATGGCCAACGAAAAATGGCAATTTGATTTTTTGTTGAAGTGCTAATTAATTTAGTAATTTCAAATTTTGTGTATTAAGGTGCTCGACCCTAAGTATCTTGATGACAAAAAGTAGTTGAATGTTTACAATCGATAACATTCAATTTCGGTTATGATTGGCCAAGTTTATATAATGGAAAATTACTGTAAATTCAAACATATTTTGGCAATTTCTTACATTTTATAAACCAAAAACTTTGCTTCCTATAACAGAATTGTAAAAAAAAATTTATTAGTGCTTTTTGGTATTTGAACCATTTCTGATTATGAATGAGAAAAAAAGCTTGGATGTAGTACCTGTTCCGCAAGGTGGTAACTTTTAGTTCTCCATGAATGACATAATTTATAAATATATTTACAAACAGGCAATGTACAAATTTCTTAATGTAATAAAATGTGGTAATTTACAATATACTTAAAATTGTGTCTAATAATGAATTTTCAAAATTCTCAAATCTAACAATAACAAATATTTACAAATATCTTCAATACAGAATACATTCTAAATGAATTTTTTTACATCAATAACTAATTTACAAATTAAATTAAAATTATATTATAAAGTAAATTAAATCAAAAAGGTCAATCAGGCAGTGTTCTATAATTAGGCTCCACTTCATAAATTCCCATCTTCACCAAACATCGACTATTGCATTGCATTATCACAAAGATTGTTATTTTATTCTCTTCATCATCATTTTGTTTACTGTTCTTTTGTCCAGGCAGTACAATACTGATAATAATTATCTTAAAACCTGCTTTCCAAATAGCTTCGTCAGGTAAGAATCGGGACTTGCAGCAGGAGAGTGTGTCGTACTACAAAATTTTTCGCAGCCATTTCATATTCATCACTAGCCACTTTGTTTGGGATTCGTCAGTAAATCCATATTCAACTGATACATGGAAGTTCTTCAAATGATAATTAATGAAAAATATCAAAAAATGTATTTTATTCACTTGCTTCCGTCAATCGCTATCTGACATGACCTTTTTTCTTTTTTTTGCTTGTTTTGGTTTTACTATTTCTTCTTCCTGAAATTAAAAAAAATTTATTTATGTTGATAGATATTAACACAAACAAGTTTAATCACAGTTTAAATATATTTAGAACAACAAAACAGCCATTAAATAAAATTTTATCAATTAAATAATGAACTAAAGAATATATTTTTTTAAATCATATTCGTATGCAAACAAATTCATAGGGGCCATAAATCTTTTTATATTGTTCTTGGCATCATACTTAGCCTTAAAAATTTACAAACCGTTTTGTTTTCAATATTGTAAATCTAATTAATAAGATCAACAAAAAACATGTTTTTAAATTTAATACCTCCTCCAAGTTCTATTTATGAATAGAATTACTAACTTGGCATTCAGAAAAAGTACAATAAACATAATATAAAAGCTGCTCTATTAGTGGATGATTATTTTCTTAATAAAAATATCAATAAATTTATAGTAGTTGAGGTAAAAATGAAACCACAAATTAATAATCAAAGATGCAATACTAAAAATAACAATTATTGTTAATCACATAAAGTTATTACCGAGTGTTAAGAATATAAGAAAATAGCAAAATGACTTTTCTTCGAGGCAATTTCTTCACATTCTGGAAATACCTTCAACATCAAAATTTATTATACAATTGATTTATTTTATCCTTTGCAGTCATTCATTTACTACATTAAATATTAAGTGCCTAATATGTCTGTTTTTAAAATGTAACCATCAAAAATATTTCCTCTTTCTTTCCAGGGTTTAGGCTTCATTGCCTGTTCCGACTTCATAAGTCTCGCCAACGTTTTCTCGGGCGGCCCACATCTCTTTTTCCTTTCGGATTGTAAAAGAGTCCTTTCTTTGGGATTCTGTTGTCTTCCATTCTATTTAGGTGTGCTTTCCAATTTGTTCTGTGTTCTAGAATCCTTTCATTGACCGAGAAGATTTGTAATTCTGCGCGAATGTCTTCGTTTCTTATTCGGTCTAGTCTTGTGCATCCCTTGGTTCTTCTCAGGAATTGCATCTCCGCCGCCTGTAATTTTGATTGGTCTTTCATTGATGGTACCCATGTTTCACAGCAGTATGTTAGGACAGGTATTGCCATTGTTTTATAAAATTTTATGCGGGTTTCTTTGCGAGTTAGATTTTTTATAAGTTTCTGTTTATTGTTCCGCATTTTTGTTGGAATTTGTTTATTTTGTTAGCTATGTCGTTGTCTCGGTCGAAGCTTATGTCGCACCCTAAGAAGTTAAAATGGGATACCTGTTCTACTGGTTGGTTTTCTATAAAGATTTTGCTTCTAATTATATCCTTTCCCCTAAATGCCATAACTTTCGTCTTTTCTTTTGATATTTTTTTATCATATTTGATACACAGTTCCTGCAGAGCAAAAATCGCTTTCTGGAGATCATCTTCGGTCTTTTGTATTATTACAAGGTCGTCAGCAAATAGTAGGCAATTTATGAGTGTATCTCGATTTATTTGTATTCCTAAGTTGGTTTGGTCTTTCCATTCTCTTATCATGTCGTCCAAATATATATATTAAACAAAGTAGGCGATAGACTGCACCCTTGTCTTAGACCTTTATTGGTTTTAATTTTTTTGCTTATCGAGATTCCTGTATTTATTTCGATGGTAGTGTTTTTGTATATACTTCTGATGACTGAGATTAGGTGTTCGGGATATCCTCTTTTTTTCAGTATTTTAAAGAGCTTTCGTCGGTTGATGTTATCAAAGGCTTTTATGAGGTCTACAAATGCAATGTGTGTTTCGAGATTAAACTCTCTTCGTATTTCTATTAGCTGTTTTATTGTAAAAACATTGTCACTGCATGATCGACCTTTTCTGAAACTGCTCTGTTCTTCAGATATAAGTACATCTGTTATATTCTGCATTTTCTTGTTTATTTATAATTTTGGTGAAAAAAATTTGGTAAAATAAATATCAAAAATATTTAAAAAGACAAATGTTTCTTGTTTTAATTTTTTTTTTGATACCATTCAGTTTTGAGTTTAGAGAAAAACTAGAGTAAGTAATATTCAAACTCCGGTGGCTATGCCTATAATTGATCAACTCAGAGGTAGACAAAAAACCTTTAAAATTCATGATAACAGGTATCTGTTTATAATTAATTAAAACATTTAATTACAAAGCAATAGCATCAATTCCTACTAATTAAAACTGGTTCAATAGTTTATCAAATATATTTTGCATACATCACAAACATAAATGTATGCTTCAGTTTGCTATTAAATTTGATATTGAAAAGCAAATTAATTTAAATGTGAATCTCATAAAATTATAAGTGCACTGGTAGGTGGTACTAGAGAAATTAATAAGTTTAATTGCAAAACATAAAAAGAGTAACAAGTTGTTTAATACTTTCTCAAAATTCTTACTAATTGTTTATTAAAACTATGTTACAAATTAAATTATTACAATTTAGTTCATTAACGTTAAAATTTGCACACATGTACCTTTCTTACCATGTAAAAAAATACAAGCATAATTTATTGTCAATTAACTTATTAATTTCAATCTCTTGCAGTTAAATAATTAATTAAAAAATAATAAAATGCTACCTACTAAATTTTAATAACCAACTGAGTGACAGGTAGCTGGTATTAAATAAGTGAGTAAAATAGAACATTTTATTGTAGGTAATTATTATCCACAGGGTGAGTTTTTAAAAAGAATTAAAATCTTAAAACCAGTAATGGAACGTCCATTAATTACGTAAAGACGATTTTTGTCATTTTTGATCCCCCAACGTAACGTAAGATTGTGGCATCCCTCACATCTTACGTAAGAATTATTTTATAAAGAAATTAATTTTGATCCCCCCTCTCCATCCCTTATATTTATAAAATATGAATAATAATATTGACAGTTTAGTGCACAAATGTGTTAAGGTAGTTCCAGAGGGCAGTTAGTTGTTCCATCTTGACATCAAACTTACAATTCTTTTTTAAATTAAAATAATGTTACATAAATTTTAACAGTGGTATTCATAAAAATGATTAATGATCATAAAAATATTTAAAACAGGTTTACAAACCCTTTTTAAGGCAAATAAGGCATTTTAAAGCTTTTTTAAGCATGTTGTAAATATTACGTTTTTACGAATACCATCACAACAGCCAATCATAAAAGCCATAACTTCCATAATATCAAAAATCATATAGTGTGAACGTAAAAAAATCTCTCATATGAGAAGTCATGTGACAAGTCATATGATAAATCATGTAGTGTGAACGGGGTTTTAAAATTTGAGTTATCTCCAATTTGAAAAAATCCTATAGATGCCCGTGTCTAATTATTACTTCTATAATATTGTCAAATTTTCTCTCGAATAGTGCTCTTTCTTCCAAAATAGTGTGCTTATTTTTTTGGTTTGTACTGATTATAATCCCCCACTCCATTTCCGACTTCAGTATTACATTTTTAAAAAAATATTTCTTCAGTTGTAATTGAGGGTTTAGCTGTATCTTCACTGCACTGTCAGTATATTTTTGATCACCCCATTTTTATTTATTACCCAGAAAGTAAGTCATTTTTAATTTCTTTTTTTCAGAATATGTAGCTAATAAGATGAAAACCGATGTCGGGTATTTTTTGAAATTGTACTGTTCAAATAAAGTTCTTCTTTTTTGCAGTTAAAAATTGCTTAAGGTATGTCCTGTGTTATTATTAAATTAAGGCGCCTCTCTTGACTTGAAATACTAAAAATGCAAGTTAAGACTGCTGTTTTGTGTGTGACAATCTTGATTTGTTCAAACTCTGCAATTTAAGCTACAAGAGAAGCACCTTAAGTAGAGGGGTAACTTGGTAGAGAAGATATAAATTAGACATTTTTCCGAGAATCGGTGCGGCTTACTTAGTTTTATTGGTTCAGTTGGATGTATGTATGAAAAAAGAAATTTATTTGGTTTTTTTAACATTTTGTAATTACAGTAAACTCTCCCTACTTCGAATTCTTCTCTAAATCAAATTATTTAATTCAAACTTTCCTTAATGTGAATCCAATTTTCGGCATTTGATGTCAATTTACATGTAATTCGCCTCTCTATAAATCAAATTTTAATTAAGGAATGTGGTTCAGTGTACCTTGGAGTGGAAACATTTCTCTGACAAACTCGTCGCTTCATGATACTGCCGTGTGATTTCCAACTATTTCTTCTAATTTTTTTTAACTCAAACTCTCCCTAATTCGAACACAGTTTATGGATTATGAGAATTAGATTTAGAAAGAGTTAACTGTATGTTGTATGTTCTCACAATGATGTTGTCAAAAAAATTAATAAATGAATAAAAAATAAATGGAGTGGGGTGTTAATTGAGTTTTATCTGAGTTCCTACATACATCATCTATTGGTTCGAATGATAAAATTAAAGAGCAAATTATAAATACAAATTTTTTAAAAAAGGAATGTAATTTATAAGATAAATTTAAATAAAATGTACTACGAGCGATTTTCTTGAAACATTTGCAAAGACCAATTTTTCTTGTTTAAATTGAAATATGGGTTTAGGTTTCCTTAAATTATGAGTTCGCAAAAGTTTGAAAATTACTTAATAAAGAAAATAAAGATATTTGAAACAGAAAGATGTGTAAACTGGTGTAAGAGGTTCATCTTAGGTTAGATATTAATCTGGTAGCTTAAAAAAAAGCTACTCGTAGCCAGTGGCGGTTTCTTCATTAGGTCAATGACCTTCAAATTCCTTCTAAATAATTTATATATGTAGAATCATCTTAATTTAAATAAAAAGCCAAGATTCTGCTTCATATCGGAAAAAATCCGACTGTTTTTTTTGAAAAATTTTTACCAAAAAAAATATTCAAAGTGTTAATAGGTCTGCTTCTTCAAGCAGTTTGAAGAGTTGGAAACCGTCAGACGCATGCGCAAATTACAAATTATAACTTAAAATTTAAACTGCGCATGCGTTTGACAGTTGTAAACGGTTTCAAACTGCTGAAAGAACAGTCATTTGTCATCATCAAAGGGCAGATTTATATGCACTAACAGATCCGTCTGAAGGTAACATTTCTTAAGCAATTGACCCACAAAACAGTCGGTATTTAGTATAAATAGAAGTTCATACTGAAGACAATTTACATTAACTAAACGCCACCACTCGTCACTAAGTTGAACTTCTGAAATGAACGAATATACTTTGGTTGTCAGTCCGTGTGTTTATATTAGCTTTGTTTGGTATCACAGTCCTAATGCTACACTAACTACAAATTGATTGGTGTAAAATCACCAACCCACTTTTTACACCAATTAACTTTTGCAATTTTTTACACTAACTTACTCGGAGTAGCATACCAAACATATCTATTATTTCTACGATTATTGCATTATTATTTTGCGGAAACCAATGTTAATATTAATATATGATCAATTTGCAAATCACAATAAACAATGTCAAACTATACTCATTAAAACGGCCATATTGGTAGTGACGGTGGCGCCACCATCGATAATGTAAATTGCCTACAGCAACATGACATTTTTGAAGTAATCCTGTTGTTCCATTCACTGATTCAATTAAAATTAATTGAATTGATTGGAATAGGTTATTTTTTTTTTATATTTCACACAGAAGATAAATGTTTAAATAATTACAGAAGTGTTCAAATAAATTGAAAGAAATATTACTTACTTCTGAACTCTCGCCAGATGACTCCACATCGTCTTTTGTCATACTTATTATACGCCGCGCTTTCCCTGATGCTTTTCTCCCTCGGCCTTGATTTCTACCTTTGTTACTGCTAGAATTATCGTCATCTGTTAATGCAAATAGTTGGCTAAATTGTCTTTTTAAACTGTCACCACCGTTGGTGTAAGCGATGGATAAACCACGTTGTAAATGATCGGAATTAAAAAAATTTACAATGTCCCCTGATCGAAATTGCAATCTTAGCTTATCCAAATGTCCAAGAATTTGGTCGGAACTAGGAACGCTCGCATTTAAACTTTTTGTGCCGCCACGTTTGCGTTTGTACGGGGAATTGGAATTGTACCTTGAATTGAGCAAATTATATAATAATTCACCTAATTTGTCCATGTAATCGTCGCACCAATGCTTTATTATGGTGAACACAAAAGTATCGTCGTCTCGCACGTCTCGTAAAAATAGATATCGGAGACAGTCGGCCGATGGTTGTTCTTGTTTTAGAATGAGCAAGACGGCTGTTAAAGCTTCTGCGTGTTTGTTGTAATCGAGAATAGGTATAAGAGGTGCAACGTTTTCTACCGAAACGTTGTGTACGTGTAGTAATTGCCACAAGAACAGTTGTTCAACCGTTTCCCATGACAAACTGGCTTTTAGTAAATTTTGTACGCTGTCCATTTTAAACATCGTAAGAGTACCCTGCATCACCAACACTAGCAAATGCTGCAATTGCTTCGCATCCATCACAGACAAAATTGTGTGCAAAATTTGGGAATTATTGGTAAGTTGTTGTTTAAAATCCTTGTACAAGTCTGGCACTAACCACAACATGAGTTCGCTGTTATCAGTATGACAAGAGTTTAGGTCGTCGTACAAACAAACGTCAATCTTTTTTTCCACAAAGTGACAAAATTCTTTATAAACACTAATTTTTAGAGAGTTTGATTTCGCGTTATCCTCTTTTATTTGGTCTGTCCTAATTTGTTCCACTTTTAAATAATATAATAAGTAGAATCCTAAACTTGATTGAAGGGTGTACATTTCCGATATGAGCTTTAAAATAAATTCCCTATCTCGATTGTCCTGTTTACACAAATCGTACAAAGTTCTGTACAAAACAAAAAATGGCGTTTTAACACTTTCTTTAAGCGTTTCATCGTCGAGCACTTTAGGAAATGAAACTTTGATATCGTCTTGCAAAACGTTACACAAACATTTCGCCAAACTTGCAGTAGCTTCGTCATCTAAATCTAAATTAATTGCCTCCGTTAATAAAGCGTCTAGCGCTTCGCATTTTTTTTCCTGAACTTTATCCGTTTGTAAACGCACGATGTAGTTCTTGAGGGGACCTTCCAATAACGATTCGTCACTTTTCTCCACAGTTTTCTCTTTAAGGCGAACTTTTGCAAGCGGTATGTCATCATCATCTGTGTCATCTTCCGGCGTGGTTATGGTGATGCCTAGATCTTCGTCTTCATCACTAAAGGCAGGTTCGTTGTCCAAGATGTGATTATTAACGATATTGTTGACACGATTTTTGACCACACTTTCTACATCTTCCATTTTAATATCATCAACTTTAGACGACGACTCCGAGACAGGACTACTACAAAATTCTTTGAAAGTGTCACGAACCATGACACGAAGTTCGCGGTCCAACTTGGAATTGTCGAACAATGGTAAAAGCGAAGGCAGAACCCTCTTGTCTAAAATTTGTCGTAACGAAGAGAATATACCTGAACGCACTTTATCCGTTAATGGCGGATAAAAGTTTGCTATTATTCTACATAAAAAGTCTAATAAAGTGGCCGACACTGCAGGATGAGATCTCATCGAATGGTGCATTACTAAAATCGCCGGTTCAATATTCATAATGTTATCTTTGTCACTTTCAAAAAAGAGCCAATCGTAGAAGAGGGCCAACTTGGCATTGGAAACTGCTACACTTGACGTACAGGTGGTTAACAACCATCCGATGACGGCCCAACGTGGAATGATATCAGAACATAACAACTCATTGGTCGGGTGGATCACACCAACAATGAATCGTATCATATCACATCTTAAACTTTGCGATTCGGGTGTGGATAAATACTGCCGTTGGAACCACTCTTGATACCTCTTATGATTTCCGAATCGCACCTGAGATGTTAAAAACACCAACTTTCGTTCCATTTCGGGGGTAAGACGCGATTGTAAGAACCGACGCGACGTCCGAGTTTGCAGGAGTTGCAATATTCCATTAAAATTGGAACACAAACTCTTCGGCGACAACAGCAAATCCTTCCATAATTGTTCAAACTCTGGAATCCTAGCAACATTTTGTAATAAACGTACTAAATCTCGACCGATTACCAAACAATCAATAAATTTCTCGCGTAAAATCGTCACCAGAAACGTAACTTCTTTCTGTCGCAATTTGGCTAAAATGGGCGCATTGTGATCCTCGATGAGTCGCAAATATGTGTAGACAACAGATGCAAGCAAGACAGGAAACTTTTCCAACCAACCTTTGTATTCGATGTATAAATCTAACAAAGACTCGATCAAGGATACGTTCCTGGGAGAGATATCGCCTCCGGCGGCGTGTCGCATCAAATTCCAACACAAATTATCCACATTACACACAGAATTCTTGATCATTTCCCGCACCAACCATATTAGTTGTAGTCGAGCAGTGTCATTAAAACGCAAATACCTTTCGAGCACTAACTGTGACAAATGCGATAAAACTGATCCTAAGCCGTCCCGGGTGATTAAAGTGAGATCCCTATAACACTTGGAAGCATTTGGAGGTTCAGTCAATATTGTCACTAATAATCCTAAAGAAACTTCGTCATGGCCCTTTTCTTTTAAAACTGCATTATTCAATGCATCGTGTGCTTCTTTATCGCTGAGGCCGGCAGTTAAGTTTTGCAAGATTTGATAACTTCTCTCGAACTTCTGAAAAATAAACAAATGGTTAAAATTCAAATTTGGCGCGTAAATGACACAGAGGCACACCAAAAATAAGAAGTAGGGGCGATTCACTATGGCCGCTCATCGCACCATAATTTATAAATAATACGTTTTAAGACTTTTACCTCCTCAAAATCGTCTTTATTTTCAACAGCCGATGTCACAAATAATCTCGATGACTGAATTTTCACCTGCTCCATACTCATTTAATAACAACACCGCTATAAATTACGTGCAAATTTCAAATACGGTAGGTCCTAACATTATTCCCTGCTCGAAGAAAGTGTTTAGTGTGAATCGTGTGAATGCATACGCGCGTGATATATACGGTATGGTTGTGTGCGGATAGTGCCGAACGAATGAGCGAGCGGTAACCCTAAAAAATTTTCAATTTGATTTCTAGAAGCACTATGTTTATTTTATTGCAGACCTTTATTATTATCTAGCCACGTCTACTTTTAAATTTATATAATCTTGGCATTATTACCAACCCCTAACCAAAGTAAATTCTTATGTCATGCAATTAATTATTTTAAACTACCTGTACAATCGAAAATAATATCTCAATTTTTTAAATTAGGTACCTACGATTTGTCTTTTTAAATTTTAATTACAGGTAATTATCATTAATTTTTGCAATAATTATTCTTTTCAATAAAAATTAAAGTAAATGAGCGAGTTACGCAGCCGTTACTCATTTCATTACATTACTACATTCAATCTGCAATCTACTATTATTCAAAGAAAATAATACAAATGTAGCTACTACTTCCGTCTACATATTACCATACGGTACAACCTCTACAATAAGAATCAATTAATGTGAACCGAGACCACGTGCAGGGCCGTATATAAGGAGGTAGCTTTGGGGGGTTACCCCCCCCCCATCATGGCATAGCGAAAGAGTAAAAAAAGGGTTTATTAACTTTTTTTTTCAGGTAAAACCACTCCTATGACTTATGTCTAGCCAATACCGTAGCTAGGATTTTATTTCGGGGGGGGGGGGACACTTGTAAAAAGTAATATTTTTGGTGGTTCCTCTTTCGAGAAATTTTATTATTATAAACAAATTTTCTTCTATTTTCAAAAAATATTTTTTTTAACATTTTGAGGGGGGAGGCACGTGCCCCCAGGTGCTCCCCCTTGGCTACGGGTCTGTGTCTAACTACGGCCCTGACCGCGTTCGAATTATGTAATTATAGTTTTCCGAATTACTAGAAGGATTTTTAACTTTTTGATACTAACAGGTAGCGTGACGAACTTTTATAGTGACTGATCCAACTTCAGCGTCGAATTGCAATCACATGCTTAAGTAATAATTAAAATTAAATAGTTTTTTAACTTAAATAAAACTATTGTACTTATTTAATGTTCTATTGATTAATTTAAATTATAAAACTTTTTCTATACGCAGTAGGTATAGCAATAAATCTTGTATGATTTGACTCCGTATCCGTATAATCAGTAGCGTAGCTAGGGGGACTCTAATATTATTATTATTATTGCTGAACGGGTGTGGTTTGTAATAATTACTCAAACTTGCACTTGGGGGAACCCTAGCCCATGATATAATAAATAAAGATATGCTATTGCGCCGATTATGTAGTTTCCACGTGACTTCGAGCAACGTTTGTTGCTCGGCTCAAATATAGCTAGTGATATTTCATCAAGAAATCTATTAAGAAATAGGGTACAAAAGGTCTTTCAAAAAAAAAAACAGAGGGGGGGGTTGTTCTATGTTCTAGTTACGCCACTGTATATAATTTTTTATGATGATTTTCATGTTTACCTTTTAGGACAATTATATATTACTAGATATCGGACCCCCTCACCCTGATTAGTCTACATATTGTAAACATCACGAATGACTTTGTTTAAAAAAGTTGACAAGAGTTAGAAAGTTATTAATTATGGTAAAATAATAGAAGATTCTACTTTTCTTGGTTTTTTCTCAAATATCTATCATCTAATGTCACCTAATATCAAACTTTGACCAAAGATGCTATGAGGTCATAGTATCTTTGCTTTGACTCTCGAGGTTCAAAAACCCAAATTTTTTTTGAAAAGAATTTTCTTGATATTCCGCTGGTGATTTTCGATCATTAAAAATGGAAACATATATCACAAATTTTAGACGAACTAAAACTGTATACAGAAAGTCTGTTTAGTCATCTGACGATGTTATTGTAAAACGAAAACGTTTGTGAATAAAATTATACTTTTATCAAATGGTCTAGGTAAAACCAAATGTCTTGGTGAAAGACCGAACATGTGTTAATTTTATTATACATTCGAACTTTCACCGGTATTTGTCGACAAACCCAACTGAGCTTCGGTGAATGTCGAAGTATTCGAAAAATCTCGTCGCAGTCAAACACAAGGCTCAGTCGAAAGAACCAATCAGGACATACAGAATATGTTAACTGCATGGATGCAAGATAATGATTCAAATAAATGGTCAGAAGGTTTGCCGTTTGTCCAATTCGCCAAAACACAACATATCACGAAGGAATACGCCAGAGTCCATATGAAGCTATGTTTGGACTTAAACCAAAAATGAAAACTAATCTTGCACTACAAATCGATGCATATTTAAATAGTAAAAATATTAGTTTGTGCAAAAATTATTTTAATTAAACCAAAAAGGGAGATAGACATCAAAGAACAGCTAGAACCCTATGTTAATACTTCTGAAGAAAATTTAAGTAGTGACCATATTAATGAACATGTGTCAGATGAAAGCGTCGCCGACGTGTATAACCAAAACACCATTGGAGCGATCCGCAACCTAGTAAGTCTTCTTCTCAACCGCAGACTGATCCACAACCTAGCACGTCTTCATCTCAAGCATTGACTGAACAACACGAGCTAATTTCTTCAAAAAGAGTAGCCGTAAAAGAGAATCTTTTACTTCAAGCAACAAAAATGTTGCGAACCTCAAAAAAGAAGATTCCTTCGGCCCAAACTGGCACTACCGTAAGAATTCAAATTCAAGTCCCTGAGGTTGACCGTGGTCGTACAGACCCCCGAAATGTGTTGGCGGTTGTTGCTAAAATAGAGAATTCAGACTTTTATAAATTATCAAACAAAAATGGTACCTTGAAGCATCTTTTCACCCGTAATCAGTTCGTAATTTGTAAAGAAAAGCTACTTTCCATGGATGAGGTTTCAACTCAAGAAATGTTGCTAAGAGAATCAGCTTCTGCTAATTCAAAAAGTGGAGAGCAAGGCTATACACGTTGTAACTGCAAAAGGAAGTGTTCCACGTCTAAATGCAGCTGTAAAAGTAAGGGCCTTTTGTGCAATTCGAAGTGCCATGGTAGTTTAAGTTGTTAACTTTTAATATGTATGTGTACGTTTTATTAATAGATATATAATCAATAGAGTTTTATTGTTGTTTTCATTTATAAAAAAATGTTTCTTTTTAACATACATATACCGCGAGTGCATGGTGAATGCCGACATTCGCCGGTGTAAGTTAGAAATAATGATATTCGACCGATATTTCCAACATACACTAAGCAACTTAGAGAATGTTGAGATTCACCGGATTTCGGTCTTTCACAGTAACATACATATGGGGATATGGGGCATTCCACACCAAATCGACCACTTTTGAACCCGACCCCTTTTGATTTTCCTGAAATTTTTACATATCCCACCAAAAACAGTTTTGTGAATTTTTTCAAAATTTGTTACTCAACCCAAAAAAAGTTACGAAGTTTTAGAAAAACTGATGTTTTTTTCTTCAAACGATCATAACTATTTCAAAAATTGACTAATCGCAACGTTTTTTTTTTGTCTTTAAACGTACTTTTCAGGAAAAAATATAAAAAAATATTCAAACTTGTATTCTACAAAATTTTTCATTTTTTTGGAAATAATCATTGATTTTTCAAATTTCGCCATTTTTGATTTTTGATTTTTTTATTTAAAAAAAAACTCTGATTTATTCCGCGTATAACAACGCAAACCCGACATTTCTTTCTATTTATTTTGTTTAATTTAAAAATATTTTTGCGTAAAAATAAAACAAAATATTTTTTAATTAAACAAAAAGAATAGAAAGAAATGTTGGCCCATTATAGGGTTGGCGTTGTTATACGCGGAATAAATCAGAGTTTTTTTTAAATAAAAAAATCAAAAATCAAAAGTGGCGAAATTTGAAAAATCAATGATTATTTCCAAAAAAATGAAAAATTTTGTACAATACAAGTTTGAATATTTTTTTTATATTTTTTGCTAAAAAGTACGTTTAAAGATAAAAAAAACGTTGCGATTAGTCAATTTTTGAAATAGTTATGATCGTTTGAAGAAAAAAACATCAGTTTTTCTAAAAATTCGTAACTTTTTTTGGGTTGAGTAAAAAATTTTGAAAAAATTCACAAAACTGTTTTTGGTGGGATATGTAAAAATTTCAGGAAAATCAAAAGGGGTCGGGTTCAAAAGTGGTCGATTTGGTGTGGAATATATATAATACATATATAATACACACCTAAAAAGTTATTTAATTTAAAAACCAAGGCATAGCTCTAGAATGTAGATCATTACATCCATGTTCCACATGATGTTATTCTTGAAACAAGCAAATGATTGTTGCTGCAGATTAAACCGTTCATGTCCGTTAAGTCCGTTGACTAAACGGATTATTCTAGGTATAGAACTACGAAGGGCCATAATTTGTTACATGCATACCTGTGGCAAAAGGGTTTTTGTGGCTAGTATCATGTGAAGATGCATATGGTACGAAATAATTCAGCAAGCGTTGGCAGTTTAATTTACCATTAATCCAGGCCGTTCGTGATGCTCAGCTACTTATGTGATCTTTACAGGCATAAACGAGTTTAGTTGCAAACAGTTTATCCAACAATTTTGGGATGGTCGATTGAATTGAAATATCTCTATAGCTTTTATTACAGCGATTACCTTTCTTGAAAATAAGAGGTATGAAGCTGCTTTTCCAAATATTAGGGCACCGGCAAGTCGATAACGATTGTAGAAATATTATTAAAAATTGGAGCTGAGAGAGAACACTGACACTTTTTAACAAAAAATGAAGCAAAAATGGAGGAAAAATCCCTTACTCATTTATGGTTATCAATATATCGCCAAAAGACTTGTGGATCAATTGCAGTAGCTTTTTCGGTTTTAGCAACATACTCTCCATGAAGTGCAGAAGTTAGAAGTTTAGCCTGGTCCCGTAGTACTCAAAACTTTTGATATTTTATTAAACATTTGGTTTCCTTAAACTTCTTATGAGTAACTTTCTTGTGAATAATCAACTGTATCAATTATCTGGAGAAGCAGATTGAATACTTGGATGCAATAATTTTCTTATAAGGCTAGAACGTTTTAAAATCACTGACCAATCAACTTCCTTCTTCTTCTTTGAGTACCGTATCAGATATCGGCCGTTGGTAAGATCCTACTGGCTAAAGCCAAGAGGTCTTTTACTAGGAAAATATTAATGGGGTGGTTTCCCGTTACCTTCCCCATAGTCCACAGATTGATATTGGACTCTTTAGATCATAGCAAATTTCAGATGCAATCAGGATTTGAATCGCGGTTTCCCGCGCTACAGTCATCCGTGTTTGATTTACGCCAGACTGCTGGTCTTCAATAAACTTCCAATAGATGAGAATTGATATTGCTTCAAAATTAGCAGATTTGTAATCGGGAATAATATTGTCAAAATGTAAGGTTGATTCTGAAACAGCAGTTGGAATATTAATGGTATATGCTATATCGTTGCTAGCAAAGCAACATCTCGTAACCCACAAAAATGGTAAAATTACATTTTTGGTTTTCCTGAATCTGTATGCTATTCTTGACCTTGTGTAAAAATATTGTATGCTACAATGCATTATATTTGAAGTTAATGACAGTATTACAATATCTTATATCAGAGATTCCCATTGAAAGTAAAAAGTGTTTTATTTTTCCTGAACAATTTGCATTCTGAGGTTACAAGTTGTTGCTTTACCAGCGACGATATGATGAATTGACAAATTAGAGAGTGGGTCATCTGAAGGACCGACCTAAGCATTTGCAATGTTAGTAAAAACTAAATCTAAAAGGGCCTACAGACGAGCACGTGTGTGGTCGTGTCGGCTTTTTCGATTTTACAAAGTGGTTGCATACTAAGTTGAACACCAAGTTGAGTGTCTGTGGGCCCTATAACAGAACGCCACGACGTTGGGTATCAGGTTACGTTGAACAAGATTAAGTATGCAGTGACATACCGACTAACTATTGACTATGTGTGTTGGGACATTTATCAGTTATTTTTACTTAATTTTAAAATTGCTCGACGAAAAATACGCATTTTGCATGCTTAAATTTTTCTAGACTTTTAGTATATCAGGAAAATACCAACAACGAACTAAAAAATTCAAATCCCGTCTTTGTGGGAATTAGTTGCACCTAACACCTATTTTGTGCGTATTTCTGAGGACGGTTGAAACAATTTTTAAAATACCCAGTATATTTCGGCCAAAAATGGCTCTACCTTAATTAACAAAAGAAGTTCATATAGCCAGTGCTATATACTACGTAAATCGAATATAAAAATAAGTAAAAATAATCAAGGTCTCTGAAAAAATCGACAAAAATTAACTCCTAATAGTGCTACAACTTTCCACGTGGTTGAAGTTGTACACGAAATCGAACTCATACTCACGCAAATTCCAGTTGTCCAGTTGACTAGTGGATAAAATATTAAAAAAATTTTTTTTTGCTTTTATACTTGAAATTAAACTAAAAACCTAGTAGAATTAATACTAATAAGCAAAAATTAAATATATTTATAGAAAAAATAATTATGCTATAGATTGAACAACGCAAATGTGTGTCACTAATTATGAAGTATCAAAGAAACAAATTTGCGTGTAAAGGGTCTACCTTTTGATATCCTCTGCTAAATTTTTGCATACTTGTTTAAAATAATGTTATCAACAATCGTGCCAAATTTCATATAATAATTCAGGGGATAAGGCCTTCAAACACCTACCCTTATACAAAAAAAGGTAAAAAACCGTAAAAAACTTGCGTGTACGAGGGGTTCCGTTCAAGATGCCCTCCTAAATTTTTGCATACTTGTTTAAAATAATGTTATCAACAATCGTGCCAATTTTCATATAATAATTCAGGGGATAAGGCCTTCAAACACCTACCCTTACACCTAAAAAGGTAAAAAACCGTGAAAAACTTGCGTGTACGAGGGGTTCCGTTCAAGATGCTCTCCTAAATTTTTGCATACTTGTTTAAAATAATGTTATCAACAATCGTGCCAATTTTCATATAATAATTCAGGGGATAAGGCCTTCAAACACCTACCCTTACACCTAAAAAGGTAAAAAACCGTGAAAAACTTGCGTGTACGAGGGGTTCCGTTCAAGATGCCCTCCTAAATTTTTGCATACTTGTTTAAAATAATGTTATCAACAATCGTGCCAAATTTCATATAATAATTCAGGGGATAAGGCCTTCAAACACCTACCCTTATACAAAAAAAAGGTAAAAAAACCGTAAAAAACTTGCGTGTACGAGGGGTTCCCTTCAAGATGCCCTCCTAAATTTGTGCATACTTGTTTAAAATAATCTTATCAACAATCGTGCCAATTTTCATATAATAATTCAGGGGATAAGGCCTTCAAACACCTACCCTTACACCTAAAAAGGTAAAAAACCGTAAAAAACTTGCGTGTACGAGGGGTTCCGTTCAAGATGCCCTCCTAAATTTTTGCATACTTGTTTAAAATAATGTTATCAACAATCGTGCCAAATTTCATATAATAATTCAGGGGATAAGGCCTTCAAACACCTACCCTTATACAAAAAAAGGTAAAAAAACCGTAAAAAACTTGCGTGTACGAGGGGTTCCCTTCAAGATGCCCTCCTAAATTTTTGCATACTTGTTTAAAATAATGTTATCAACAATCGTGCCAAATTTCATATAATAATTCAGGGGATAAGGCCTTCAAACACCTACCCTTATACAAAAAAAGGTAAAAAAACCGTAAAAAACTTGCGTGTACGAGGGGTTCCGTTCAAGATGCCCTCCTAAATTTTTGCATACTTGTTTAAAATAATGTTATCAACAATCGTGCCAAATTTCATATAATAATTCAGGGGATAAGGCCTTCAAACACCTACCCTTATACAAAAAAAGGTAAAAAACCGTAAAAAACTTGCGTGTACGAGGGGTTCCGTTCAAGATGCCCTCCTAAATTTTTGCATACTTGTTTAAAATAATGTTATCAACAATCGTACCAAATTTCATATAATAATTCAGGGGATAAGGCCTTCAAACACCTACCCTTATACAAAAAAAGGTAAAAAACCGTAAAAAACTTGCGTGTACGAGGGGTTCCGTTCAAGATGCCCTCCTAAATTTTTGCATACTTGTTTAAAATAATGGTATCAACAATCGTGCCAAATTTCATATAATAATTCAGGGGATAAGGCCTTCAAACACCTACCCTTATACAAAAAAAGGTAAAAAAATCGTAAAAAACTTGCGTGTACGAGGGGTTCCGTTCAAGATGCCCTCCTAAATTTTTGCATACTTGTTTAAAATAATGTTATCAACAATCGTGCCAAATTTCATATAATAATTCAGGGGATAAGGCCTTCAAACACCTACCCTTACACCTAAAAAGGTAAAAAACCGTGAAAAACTTGCGTGTACGAGGGGTTCCGTTCAAGATGCCCTCCTAAATTTTTGCATACTTGTTTAAAATAATGTTATCAACAATCGTGCCAATTTTCATATAATAATTCAGGGGATAAGGCCTTCAAACACCTACCCTTACACCTAAAAAGGTAAAAAACCGTGAAAAACTTGCGTGTACGAGGGGTTCCGTTCAAGATGCCCTCCTAAATTTTTGCATACTTGTTTAAAATAATGTTATCAACAATCGTGCCAATTTTCATATAATAATTCAGGGGATAAGGCCTTTAAACAAGTATTTTAAACAACTTTTAAACAAGTATGCAAAAATTTAGGAGGGCATCTTGAACGGAACCCCTCGTACACGCAAGTTTTTTACGGTTTTTTACCTTTTTAGGTGTAAGGGTAGGTGTTTGAAGGCCTTATCCCCTGAATTATTATATGAAAATTGGCACGATTGTTGATAACATTATTTTAAACAAGTATGCAAAAATTTAGGAGGGCATCTTGAACGGAACCCCTCGTACACGCAAGTTTTTTACGGTTTTTTTACCTTTTTTTGTATAAGGGTAGGTGTTTGAAGGCCTTATCCCCTGAATTATTATATGAAATTTGGCACGATTGTTGATAACATTATTTTAAACAAGTATGCAAAAATTTAGGAGGGCATCTTGAAGGGAACCCCTCGTACACGCAAGTTTTTTACTGTTTTTTACCTTTTTAGGTGTAAGGGTAGGTGTTTGAAGGCCTTATCCCCTGAATTATTATATGAAATTTGGCACGATTGTTGATAACATTATTTTAAACAAGTATGCAAAAATTTACCTTTTTTTGTATAAGGGTAGGTGTTTGAAGGCCGTATCCCTTGAATTGTTATATTGAATTTGGCACGATTATTGATAACATTATTTTAAACAGGTATGCAAAATTTTAGCAGAGGATCTTAAAAGGTAGACCCTTTACACGCAAATTTGTTTCTTTGATACTTTATAATTAGTGACCCACGTTTGCGTTGTTCGATCTATAGAATGTATATTTTTTCTATAAATATATTTAATTTTTGCTTATTAGTATTAATTCTACTAGTTTTTTAGTTTAATTTCAAGTATAAAAGCAAAAAAAAATCTTTTTAATTTTTTAACCACTAGTCAATTGGACAACTGGAATTTGCGTGAGTATGAGTTCGATTTCGTGTACAACTTCAACGACGTCAACTTTCCTAGTACCGAGATGAGTTGTAACAGAGGTCGATGTAAGTTGTAACAGGTGTGTATTTGTGTTTAAATTTAATTTAAACATTACTTTTTGTGAATAAAATAAAATTTAATAATAAAAGTGAATACAACAAATATTATACCGCCTTGTTTTTGTTTGAAATCTATAGTCAGTCCTAAAGGAAATTGTGACAAATATATTACTGCTCTTCTCCAGTGCAAGCTTTATATGACCATTTCTTGCATTCGATACACTGAATAACTCACTTGTTTTTCAATTTGCTGTTGAAATAGAGCTCGAGGCAACATAAGCAAAAATAATTATTGCCGGTTTTATTTTTTTTATTCATCGGTTAGCACAGACTGTATAAAGAAGGCATTTCAACTCTCCTATGTTCAAAAATCGTGCTTTATTTAGAAGAATAGCTGTTAACTCCAAAACACGTATCGAACCCAAAAAAACAATATTATGCTATCAAACTTAAATATTAATGTTTATTAAAAATTACAATAGGTACCTACTCTAGTGGGCCCCGCTTAATGTGATCGCGGTTAATGTTATCATTCGGATATTGTTATCACTTTTGCCAGGAACGGAACGGACATATTATGGTGGTTTGCGTGCAAAAATTTTGCTACCTACCTATCTTTTTAAATTGCCTCGACTACTCTTTCTACGGTGAGCTTGAGATGAATTTAATGCTCCACTCTTGGGGTGGTTCTGGCTTTTGAAAATTTTAAAGAAAAAGGAAAACGCTAAATTAAATATGCAAGACTTTATTTTAAAAATTAAAAAAATCGTGTATGAAAAACAAATAAAACGTAATTGAAATTTTCGGTTATTGCCACAAATTGGCCGAAGGTTGATGCGAAAAACAGGTGTGTTGAATTGATAACAAAAACACCCTGTCATTTACGATCTTCAAATTTCTACTACAGTTGTTTTTATTACCAATTCTCAGTGTCAAGTGTAAAATGAAAAAAATTAATAGTAATGCCTCTACGAATAAATTACAAAAAAAAATGAAATACAAAATTTCATTAAATTAAATCAAAAATTCTCGTTAAAACTGCCGTCGTGTTGGTTTTGTTGTGTGGAACGCTGATGTTGTATGGAAGTTGGAAGTAAAACGCTCACCCTTTTTGTTGAATTCTGGATTCTTATAATGAAACTTGTGGCTCCAGGAATCTCCTTCCCAGGTTTTTCTAGTTGGATTTTTCACGTTGGTTTTTCTTTCTTGTACGATCGCACTTTTTATTAAGAAAACTTTTACTTGGTTCGTGGTCGTTAGCCACTTCACAAACAAAGCTCAACTTGTTACCCAAAAGGTGAAAGGTAACTGACCAAAAGTCACTTCCTCTATAATTTTTGTTGTTCACATTATTGTTCCCTTCCCAACGGCACTTCAACCAATCACGTCTTCCAGAGTCCCACTCTATTTTTAACAATAATCCAGGAACAATCTTTTGCTCTCTTTCTAACACACACAGTAAATGGTCTTTAATAAAATGTGTGTAACAGTCGTGTTAAAAAGAACAAACCTTTCCCTTCCTCTTGTATAAATTTCAATTACGATTAAGATATTTAAAAAAAATTTCTTTAATGACGGCAAATAAAATTAAAATTGCTGCTTTCCTTCTTTTTTAAAATTATGAATAAATAATAAAATTTTAAATAAATAAAAATTATTGGGTTCGTTTCACCACAATATATTATAAGTTATTACTTATTACACACAAAAAACATCGCTTATAGTTATCATAATTCGGTTAATGTTATCATATTATTCTTAAGATTATTTTCTCCCACGAGCAAAAGAGTTGAATTTCAGTTACAAGCATTTTTTTATATTGTGCAAAGTCACCCACATAATTTAAAGTCAGGTGTTAGCAAGAAAATCTGCCTATGTTTCATTTTTTTCAAAGACGGAGTGGATGTAAATAAACCCACGGTGTGATTCTTTGTATTACCGTCACATAATTATGTGATATCACATTACATTTTTATATTTTTATGAATTCCGTCGTTTAAATGCATAAAAAACTTCACAATGAGTGACTATTATTAATTAATTATTGTAGATGTAGTACATACTAATAAATAAGCAATATAAATTTTTTTCCTTTATTGTTATCAATCGGTTATTGTTATCAAAAACCCCAAGTCCCGATGTGATCACATTAAGCGAGGCCCACTGTATTTACTTGATATTTATTGAAATATTGGTCAAAAATTTACTTTTGTCAATTTTTTTCACGTGCACGTCGTATTTACTAAACCATCATCCGCATTACAATTTCGGTGTAAACTGCATTAAATGACACGCCAAAAAAGCAATAAATGAGCGCGTTACCCAGTTCTCTAACGGTAATGGGTTCCAAAAAATCGACGTTGTTTTACTCTCTTCTGTTACATCCTTCCTCGGTCTCCCCTACTATTACTAGTAATAATTCATTAACTGCTCAAATTAACGGTTATTAAAGGTGTTATTTTTGAACGTATCAGTACAAAATCGAAAATTAATGTTTGTTACAATTTTTACAAACAAAGTAAAATTTGAAGAGTGAAAAGTTTGTGTTATTTTATAGAATGAACTCAATTGTGAAATTCTCAGAAATTCTTGTGATGTCGAAGAGATGAAAATCGTGTCGTATCTTGTGAAAGTACAAACCAAATTGACTTCAAAACAATTTTTGCTGATTTAAATGCAGAAAGTAATTCTGAATGTAACGAAATATTTAATTCAAACTTAAGATGAAAAAAGCTTTATTTATGTTTGTAGTTATTCGTTGAGTTGTAAAGCGGTTCGACTGTGAATTATAAGAAATGCAAAAGGTGAAAATATTAGAAATGTTTATTTTGATTATTTGCAAAGAGGGGGATTGTCGATACCTAAAAATGAAGTAATTTTCGCAATATGTAACTTTTATGCCATATTTGACTATATTATAAATAATTTCGAACAGGAAGCAACATTTTTCAAGTTTTTAAACCAAAAAGTTGTATTAGTAAAGTATTTATTGCAATGCTAAGTTTAAACGCTAACAGTTTCTCTGAGGACAGTTTTTTAAAATATTACAAGTCAATGTACAAGACATTTTGTAATATTCTGTTAAACAATTATACAAAACAAAAGAATGATCAATTACAAAGTATTGAAAATGTAACAAAAAAAAAACTACAAGCACTTTTTAAAATCTATAGGGGTATTCACACTGGGTCGTGTATCGGTGTTGTATTTATACACCATTGTAATATCCTAGCAACGTCTAGTAATACACAACTTTATTTGGCGTTACTAGGATAAATACAACGGTGTACATTTTAAGATAGGTATGTTTTGAAGCAATTAATTATTTCTTTCCATAATAACATTTTAAAACATAAAATTGCATCATTTTTTACCTATTTATTAACTTAACACGAACATTTTTTTTCTTTATAGGAGATATTTGAAAGTAGGATCACCAAGTGCTGTCAATCCGACGTAGCCAAATCTACCTTTATGACTTGTCTAGTAAAGGTGGCATTGGTACAGATCATTCGCTCATTACCATTTCTTAGTTACTTAGGTGGCGCTAGCGGTATATATCGTCAGAGAAAAGAGAAAGATGTATATCTTTCTGTAAATTTATTTATCACGTGAACACTTTTTGATTCCAATGTTTTGTATGTGTTTTTCCATAATTGATCATGAAATCGCTTCAAATTCAGGTTTTGTTTATTTATCTAGTTTATTTAAACTAGACCTATTAATTCTCGACAATAATTTCTGTTATTCAGGTTTTGTCTTTAAAATGACCTGCAGAAAGCAATAACAAAGTTCCATCAAGATTGATTGTCATAAAAATTTAAAGTTGTCCGGTTTCAAAAGATAAATTTATCTAATTACTCTTAATTGAAAGAGCTCAAAATTGGTTATTACCTTCGATAGTCTTTTCTTATTAAAAAAGAATTATACTGATACAACGTTTAGTCAAAGAATATTTATAATAAGAAGCGACACTCTACAACGATTTTCAGTGCGCATGTTTACCAACAATAGTAGTTTATATCATAAAGGACGTAAAAGGTCTTTTTTCATCACAAGGCGTGGTTTATGACCCGAGCCGAATGGCGAGGAGGATAACAATAGCCGAGTGATGATACGAACAAAATTTTCGGTTACGCCTCATGATACGAAAAAATCTCAAAACGTTCATGGGGCGTGGCCGAAAAAATAGTGACAAAAAGAGCTTCTTTACGTCATAAAAAGAGGTATAAAAAGTACCCCAAATACGACCAAATTATACAAAAAATAATTTTTTCGTTATTCCGGTCGTATTATATATCGTATGAGTGGTTTACGGCCTCATTTGAAGATGGAAAAGTGCCTTTTTACGTCCTAGGGAGTAAAAAAATTTTCAGGTCCTAGGGAGTAAAAAAAAATCAAACTAACCAAGCAACACCCCTAATATTCAAATGGACTATACTTGTGCAGGGACGGCTTCCATACACTACAGCCATTTGGAAATACAACCAATCACCACGACGTCACAAATAAAAATGAGGTAGTCCCGTCACAACGAAAAGCAGTTTTAGCCTAAGAGCCAGTGGCCGGCCGACTTACGGTATTTTAACAAAGCTGAAATTGGGTACATTTACTCTCTTATATATGCTGAACATGAAATGGAGACTCTTTAGTCCGGCCAGTGGTACCTACGGTCACTCTGGGTCGAAGAAGTAAAAATTTGACAGAATTCGGCGTCATAGTAACCAGGTTGCCGCTTGCTTATTTTAAAATATTTTTTTATTATTATTACTAAAAAATAACAGTGGCAGACAGCCACAATAGTTGTATAGCCATGGCAAACACTTTTGAAAGTCGCAAAAAAAACAAAAAATTTCCAATATTTCAACAAAACTGATGTCATTAAAAAAATTATTTGACATAACGTCAAATATTGGAAATTTTTTGTTTTTTTGCGACTTTCAAAAGTGTTTGCCATGGCTATACAACTATCGTGGCTATCTGCTATTGTTATTTATCAGTAATAATAATAAAAAATTACTTTAAAATAAGCAAGCGGCAACCTGGTTTCCAATGCTGGTTACTATGACGCCGAATTCTGTCAAATGTTTACTTCTTCGACCCAGAGTGACCGTAGGTACCACTAGTCGGACTAAAGAGTTCCCGTTACATGTTCAGCATATATAAGAGAGTAAATGTACCAAATTTCAGCTTTGTTAAAATACCGTAAGTCGGCCGGCCACTGGCTCTTAGACTATTTACGCCACTCGGACGTAAAGAGATTTTACACCACTCGGTGCGGTTCGTGCGCCTCGGCTTCCAAAACTTCGCCCTCAGGTGTAAAATCTCGTTTTACGTCCTTGTGACGAAAACTACTATTTGCCTATGTTATTGGAGGAGGGGGTCCGAAAAACAAAATTTAGATCCTTTTTTTTAATCCTTTGCTGTGCCAGGGGGGTAAACCCCCTTTAGCTATTACGGCTTTGGTTTACGCTACAACTAGAATCCAAATTTCAAAATTTTGAATGAAAAAAATATTGGCAAAAAATTTTTCGGGAAATTATTTTTTTAATACACCCACCTCATAATTTCCTTAAGATTTTTGATACTTTTTTAAAATTTATTTGTTTTTAAGATTTGCGTCGAACAAAAAAAAACAATTCCTGGCCACCTTAATGCCGGTGATACACATGCTACTGCGCATGCTCTTATGCAATTATTGGTAACTAGTCGCAAGAGAGCATGCGACCTAGTAGCATGTGTATCACTAGCTTAATAAAAAATACCAAGCTCTTTTTTGTTTGAGATTTCGTCCCCTACAAAAACGCACATAAAAATAATTATAAGATCTGAAAAATGAAGACTAGGGAAGGGTAGGCCAGTGAAAAAAAGAAATCGTTTACAGGTGTTTACTGATGGATGGATGAAAACTAACCAGACCCAAACTTACAGAATGACAATAAGAGCCGGAGGGAGATTTAAAAAATTTAATTTGTTACTATTTACTTTTTTAACTGAGAAAGTTATGTGTTGTGTCGCATCAGAATTTTTTACTTAAATTAACTAATTTTAAAACTTTTTTTCCAATTTTCACTTGCACTTTTTCCTTGTCCCTTGCATCGTCCTTCAAATTACAGATTTGCTACACCAAGTGAAACCTATTTGGAAAAGAGAAAAATAAGAAAAGATTTTGAAGTTATCGAAAATGAAACTTCATTATTCCTCAACTAAGTGTTGTGGCTATTTCGAGGAGCTATTTGCTTCTGATAATTTTCCATTACCAATAACAGGGGCGTTTCCAGCCAACTGGCTTAGAGGGGGTAATTATTTACCTATATCAATGTAAATTTTAACATAAATTGATCTTTATTTGTTGAAAATTGGAAAATAAAAGGTTAAATAAGAAATCTTAAGGGAGAAGGGGGTAATTACCTAATACTCCCCCCTGAAACCGCCAGTGAACAATAACCAATGTTTGTGCGTTTTCTCGTAACTGTTAAAAAAAATAAAAACTATAATTTGCTTTCATAATGCTTTAAATATATTGCATACTTCTTTTACAAATAAAACACAAGTATTTAATAAAACCATACAGCCACTTGGATATAAAGTAATGTTGGACATGAATCTTGTGCGAGTCACAACCAGTTAACATGAGACTTATGTACATTACTGCTATGCAGGCATCTCGCACAAGATTACTCATTGTACAAACGGTTGGCAAGCACATTTTATTGGCACAGTTCTAACCAACCCACATCTAAATGGACAACTTAAACGATTTGGTATTAGAGCAAATGCATTACCGTTGTCATTTAAATTGTTAAGTGTACGTACGGTCACTGGAATTACTTATGTATACCAATCAAACCAATTATTTTTTATCACATTAATCCATGTCATGTAAGTTAAAATTTGACAACCGCATCGGACAAGTAATTTAAGATTGACAGTACGTATAGAATTACACAACCCCAGACTAATGACATTTAATATTATATATTTTTTTTTCAAGATTTCTACTTCGTTTTCAAAAAAAATAAGCAAAAAAAAGACAGAAATGATTAAGCATAATTCTAACATATTAATATATAATATATGTACTTATATAGATAAGTGGTACTGTATAAACAATATGAATCAAGTTCAGGCCAAGTCGTCATCAAAAATCCTATATACAATCACAACCACATCGCCAAATCTGGCAACAGAGATGGAAAAGTTCGATTGGCAGGAAAAAACTGCTATTGAACAATATAACAACACTATACATTGGTGGAATGAGCTTGCCATCACAGTTTAATGTACATGCTATTATTATTACATAGCTACTTACAATACTACCCGCATCTGTGTAGTTGTTATTAATTATACGGCAGGTAGCATGCATTATCATCGTTTTTTTTTTACGTTTCAAATTTAATGGATTATAAAATTTCATAAAATTGTAAACTTAAAATGTAGTCATAATTGTAATATTTAAAATTAAACCAAAAATTATTACTATAACCAATTTGAGCAAAAATTACAGAAAATGTGCGACATTTTCAAAATAAATTACAAAACACAAAATAGCGTTTAAACAAATTTCAACATCGAAAACTATAATCAATTTGTTAACGTGTAGAAACAAAAATAAATATTAACTTATTAATAATATTTACAAACAACAGTTTACCTTCATCAATTTAATAAAACAAGTATGGCTACAATTAGTAACAAATGAGATTGCAATTATAATAAAACAACCAAAGAAGTAAAAATTACTTTTTAATTTAAATAAACAACATTAAAAAGTTTAAGTAATATGATCATCATTTACGAACAAATAAGAAAACTTGAGTAGTAGTATGATAACGAATAAATAATTATTATTTTTAAAAATAAATTACTCCCTTGGCGAATTAAAAACTTTATCGTAACACAAAAATTTGTAAAACAAAAAATTAATACCATGTTGAGTGCAATAACTTAGTTAATATGATATTTACTGAATATCTTAACGTTTGGCACAATTTTAAAAACCGTAAGTAAATTTTAAACGAGCGCCTATTTATACAAAAATAATTTTTATAATAATATAGTAGGTGTACACCAAAAACAAATTTTTTAAACATGATATTCCTTTTTCAATAATGTGAATTATAATAGGAGAAAAGTTTTGTATTGTAAATAATATCGATTTGATAATATTCTCATTTAGTAAAAATGTAATAATCAATGTCTCCAAACGTAAAAATAATACAAATATATTAAAACTTTATACTACAATGCGCTAAAAATGAAAAACATCTGTACAACTTCATTACAGGAACAATAAAATTTAATACAAATCAAACAGTAGCATGCTTTATAAACATAACAAATAATAAAATATATGCTATTGCAATATTAACAAGCAGTTTTCTCTTTAATCAATGTCATATGTGTGCTAAAATTCAATTTACAAAAGTTAGAAATGACTTGCTTAATAATTGTTACTTAATGCGTGCTATCGAATTAAAAATGCCAATTACTAATTACAAAAAATGGTAACACGAGTTAATAATATGTACAACAAAAATAATCACGCAGATTAAATAAAATACACTTCCATTCTTCAATAAATTATCAAATTGATATGATATTTATTAATTTATCTACAAATTCAGCTGCATATTAATCGTTTAACTTAGATGAAAAACTCAATATACTATCACATTTGATTGAGCAAGTTGACTTAGGTTTTCTAACTTGAAGTTGACCAGTTAAAATTGTTTGCTTGTACTAATGAAAATTATACATTACAAAGCAAGTAAATAATATAGGTTTTGCATCTCATTTAACTTTTGTAAAAATAATTAAGTTACTAATAACGGAAATTAACACTAAAATGTGTACGAAAATAATAATAGGTATTTAAAACTGCACTTACATGCGTCATAATTTTACCTCATTTATTATTTAATTAAATTTGGAGCAATCTTAAAAATTTGCTTTTAAATTTTGAAAAAGGATTCATTTGTAGTACAAATCGAATAATAAGAGAGGCGCCAAGTATAATGTGAGATGGTAAAGGGCAATAGCCCTCCGCCCAAGGTCAGTGTTCAATATCCTCGTTTTCGTCGTATTCCGATACAAGTCGCTTAATGTGAGAAAGTTTATCATGTAAATACTTAAATCTGTTATTTACTTCGATATGTTTAGGATTCCTCTTGCTGTCCTGATATGCATGTACTATCTGTTTTTGGATGTCCTGAAAATAAATCTATATTAAAATATAAACATATACAGTTAATACAACATTTTTTTGTTAGTTTTATTAAAAAACATTCGCTTAATATGGAAAGTGAATACTTTTTCTTCTAGTTCTAAAAATAAAATGAGTAAAAAATATTTGTTTGAAACAGAATATTGAAAATGTTTATTTTATATTAGAGGCTCGCTTAAGTTTATTTTGACTATTTAAACTAAATATATTTTGTGAAGGAAAACTAAAAACCTATATAAAATAATATTGTATTATTTCAGATGTTAACAGTTACAATGTGTAATCAATTTTTGATTTTAGTAAAGTAGTTAAAAGACTAGCTATAATTGCAATGTTACATAATGAGATCTCTAGTGAAATCCAGTAATAATTTTCGTCTGTTCATTTATCTGCAAAATAAATTGCAATTCCAATCTTGTTTGCACATTGGCTATTCTACTGTACTAAGGAAGAGGATCCAAAATATCGACTGTTTCCACTTTTATATACTCTTATGACAAATTATATAGCAAAATTGGTGTTTTCAAATCAGACTCTCTTCCTTAGCATGACAGTATTGAGATGATATCTGAAGCCTGTATTATTTATTATTTTAATCACATTTTTGGCAAACAATGATTTGACAATTGTTTAGTCATTTATATGCTGGTTTAGTTGGGTTTTGCATTACTATAAATTGATATTTAATTTTATTGTTGTTGATCGCCTGTAACATCAAGTCTTTGAGGTACAGTATAGAGTTGCTACTAATTGCCACATCTTTATTATTGTAATTCTATTTAAATTAACGTGGTTCGAGCGGTACTCGGCTAGTTTTTAAGTTCATAGTGACTGAAAAATATTAACACTACTTTAAAAATCATGAAAGAGGTATCAATACAAATATAATATTAAAAACAAACGAATGACAAAAGTATAAATAATTTGAAAGAAAGAATTTATTTATTAAAGTTTTCCGAGTACCTTATTTGATTCACAAAGAATTTGGTCTGGCAACAACAAAAATTTGGTCTGGCAACAACAAAAATTTGTTGTTTTTTTACGCAAATGCAATCCTTCCAATGTCCTTTTTCCATGAAACTTTGTTACATTTTGTAATTTTAGATGCAATTAAATAATAAAATTTACATAATTAATAATTTTCAAAGCGTAACGTCACTTAATTTGTGGTTATTGTTTTTTGTTGGTATCCCAACGTTGCCAAGCCGCTTGTAGTTTTAAAAAAAGTTAAATTTCGTTAAGTTCAATAATTATTTACACCCAAACTAGATGATGGTCAATATCTTTATTCAATCTATAGTCAAGTAACCGCGTTCACGCAATACGCCCCATGTTAAACTTGGAGCTTTTAAATTCGATTTTTTTGTAAACTAGTCTGTCAATCCGCTTAAAATTTTTTTTACGTACGTGGTAAATCATAAATTATATGCTCTGTAAATTTTATAATTTTTCCATGGACTTGGAGAAACGCTCCAACCACCTTAAATTGATGGTAACAGCTCATGTTTCAAGGTGGTCTTATTTCCACCATTTGTGTTTAATTTATTTATACAGAAACAACGTGTAATTCAAGCACAAACAAAGCGGAATAAATTGACATAATCTGTGAGAGGACAATTCCACACTAAACTTGAGTTTATTTGCACCTTTTTTTGAAACCTTGTATGAGTCAAAATTATGTAATAATAACCAATCAACTTGAACAATTGACAATTATTAAAATATATTATATTAACTGTGTGTTTTCATCCATGATCATTTAAATATTATACTAATTATTTGTTCAATTAAATTACTTTTAATGTGCATCATTTGCACAACTTCATTGTGTGCTTTTTCAAGATAAAAGTTATTAATTATGTTTTAAATATTATCAGAATAAATTAGACAAAAATAGAACCAGAATGCAGTAGAACATGAAAAGATCATTTTTTTTCAATTTTTTGATAAGAGTACATGCTCATGTACGCGACGTAGAAATCAATATAAATATAAATTATTGCTGCTACAGTATCCGTGCTCACTAATAAACTACATTCAAAATATCTATTCTATAACCAACCGCTGCAGGGGTTTAAAAGTCATTCTAAAACTACAAAAATTAACCACTAGTGGTGATACTTTCCAAATTGTAACATAATAAAATTAGATAAAAGATTATTAGCACTTACTAGGTAACCAGGACTTTCAGAATCTGCGTTCTTCAACTTCTGCTCCAACAAAACAAAGTATTTAGAAATTTTTTCAATTGCGGCAAACAACTGTTTATATTCTTGGAAGTATTTATTAAAACACTCCTTGTATCTTTTACGCTGATTAGAATCTTTTATGGTAGTGTATTCACTATAAAAAAAAAATCATAAAACATAAAGTTAAGAAAGTTATTACAACTTACGTTAAATAATCAGGATGATAACCCGATTCAGCAGAACCGTTAAGTAATGATCGATCATTTTCATTTTTAAATATTCTTCTAATATTTTCATTAGGATTACTTTCCAAAGGGTAAGATGAAGCATTACTCCAGCGAGTTTGTTCTCTAGTTTCTTGTTTTCTTTTATTAAATTCTTTATGTTGAGCCCTACTTATATTAGTTGGAACCTCATTCTGATTGCCTTTAGTTATGTCATTCTGCCGTATCTTTTCATTATCTAACATTTCATAATGTTCTTTTGGTTCTTCTTTTGGAAAGACCTCTTTACATGGTGACAAATAGTTACTTGTTTCGGTTAACGTTTTTTCTCGATTGACATTACTGCTTAAATTATGATTATCACTAGAACGCTTTTTTCCTGATACCATATTATCTTCGTCATCACTTAAATTGTGCTTATCATTAAAACCTCCGTTAACAAAATCGCTGGTAGTTAGCGAAGAATAATCCACTATCTCTCTTTCCCTGCTTCGAGGATTCATATTGCTAGCATCACGAGAATCTGTTATGGGCCGTCGTTGGCTTATATTTTCAGCTGGCGAACGATAAAGTGGTTCAGAGGGCTTACGATAATGAGAAATACGTGGACGTTTCGTAGGTAGACCATCAGCACCGTCAAAATATCCAGGGCGCTTGGAAGAAACGGGAGGAGGAGAACCAGGATGAGTACTATTTGGTGAGTGTCCACTTCCTGAGCTTCCACCATCACTTCCACCAGGTGGAGTAAGGTTTTGAGGTTTCCTCCTATAAAAAATTGTACAAATTTAAATTATATAATCATTGAGGTGAAATGTAAAAAATTGCCTTTTGAGAATCTGCTTTTCTGACTCTGTATAAAAAGGCCAATCTTCTCGTACATCATTCCATAAAACTCTATTCAAATGGTAAGCGTTATCTTTCAAACATGAAATTTGTTTCAATATGGATGCCAAACTCTTTTTCTCTCTGAGACCCTCTATAAATAAAATATATGTATAAACAAAGATAACACATGAAAATATTTAATTCAAACCTCTACTTAGCCTCTCGTATAACTCAGGTTTCTTAAATGGTCGTAGTGCAAGTAAGTGAATCAATCGTTCTCTGTAAGTAAAAAAATGGTATTTATTTACTCCTCATTAAATGTTGGAGAAGCAATTTACTACACAAATACAAATATTAGATAACTGTTTTGAACGAATATAACCATTTTCATAGAGATGTGACCTAAAAAATGTGCATTCTATTTTTAAGATTTTTCTACTGATATTTCAGTTAGGGTGTCCAGAATAGGAGTAAATCAAGTCCATAAATGATTTTTATAAGTTATCAAAGTTTTATTCAGTATAACACTGAAACATGTGATATTATTGGCAACAAGGATAAGCAAGTAAGCCAACATAATATATCAAAATGTAACTTGATCTACTTTTGCACTAAAGTAAGTAACGTACTAATAAGACGATTAGAAAGCACAACTCTAAAAATCTCAAAGTAGACTTGATTTACTTCTGTTCTAGCCACCCCATTATGTTAAGGCATGAATTCTTCTAATGTTTCCCAATTTCAAATTTAAATAGATCAAGTCGAATTCAAGTTTTAATAATACAAAAAAGAACACTTACTTAATAGGTCTTTTGGCAATATCAGGCATGGAGGGTTTATTTTGCACACGTGGATTGACCGCATGCTGATTTCCTAAACCAATTGTATTGTAGGTGTTACTAGGGGCAATTGAAGGTTTTGGAGGAATGGTGGGCTGATAAGATGGTTTTGCGGGTATATCACGAGGTAATGGCACTTCTCTACGAGATGGTGGAACTATTGCTGAACGATTAGAGCTTTGTTTAACTTTTACTTTACGTCCAATATCTGGTTGATTTGGCTTAATTTCTCTTGCACTAAGAAAACCAAATTACAAATAAGTAACACATTACAATTAAATTACAGTATCAATTTACCATTTATTTTTGTGAATTTCTTCCACTACAGTCATACGTTGTTTAGTGGCTGCATATACATCATCGTTGGCGTGAATGCGCATTTTGTGTGGTACAGCACCAATTGATTCTAAAGAGCCTCTTGCAGATAATTGCTGCATACATTCAAAACTGCCACCTGGTCCCTCCATATCAGAGGCGTTTGATAAGGAGAAATTAAATGATGCACAACCATTCTGAAGAGAAGGAAATGATAATTCCTAAAACAAAAATGTGTTCGAATTTTCTATATTTCTTTTCCTATTTATCATGTACTGTTTATTTTGTTGGATGGCTCAAGTTATAATATTTTAGTCTAATAGTTTTCTTTGACATTTTATCAGCGTTTTGTACAATAGGAAAAAATGAAAAACTTTTCAAGGTGCCTGTTACCTTAAAAAAATAAACATTGCATATTTGGATAACCATTCAATATTCATCAACTTTAAGGTAAGTTTCTGCATATCTACTTGAATGTATTCAAAAATATTCGCGTGTAAATAAGGGCGAGATTTAAAAAGATGTCTTTTAAATAATTGAATATTGCGAAAACTCTATAAAAATTAATATTTTATTATTATACCATCAATTTATTTCTACTAAGAATTTTTAAAATTTCAATTAGCCCCAAAGCAAAGTTTTCCAAACATTATCGTATTTATCGTGATATCTACCATTTCAGTCTCCTAGATGCAAAAAAAAAATCGTTACTTAATTCGCTCAAATCTAAGATAAGACAAGACTTTTCAGTTTTTGCATTTAAGGTGAGATGTGACTTGTCGAATCTTGCATCTAGGCAACTGATTTGTGTTATTTAAGTTTTTGCAGAAAACAGAATATAAATCAGTTATTTAGAAAGCATCTAATACCGACACTTCAATTTTCCATTGTTTTTAATCAAGAGGTTCACACTAAATTTTGCAAACTATATAAATATATATTGTTACATAAAATATATATTGTTTTTTTTTGGTGATTTAATTAGCGAAATTATTCTTTTTGCGAAGAATACTGAATTACCTTACCTCTGACAATAAGTAAGGAATCTAAAAGTTCCCGCGCTTCAAAGCTAAAAATAAAGGCTAGTCGCCTTGTTAGATCAAGAGCATTTGAGGCAAGTAAAGAATCAATTAATGATGTCGCTATAAGATGCTAACATTTTGATCAATATAACCATCGACACGTCGTTTGAGTACGATTCTGCTATCGTCGTAGATGAAGGCGCATTCTGGTTTTATTGACAAGATAAGGAAAATCGCCAAAAAAACTATACTATCCTTAAAATTTTCACTATGGAGAAGCACCAGAAAACGTTCCCCCATGCTTTTGGTGGTGATCACCAAACATCTATTATCTTCAAAATGCAAAAAAACAAAGTCTTTTTTAAAATACGCATTTAAAAAAAACTATGCGAATATTCAAGTAACATGACTTTATTTTGGATTTAACCTAAGCTTACTGCTAATCGAAAAAAGCTTTCAAGTAGTATTATAAATGAGGGTAATAAAGTAAACAAAATATTAAAAGCTACCAGTATTTTGCAAAATTCAATTACAAAAAGCAAATTCAATTTTGCTGCATTGCCTCCTACACGAGAAGTCCCATGAGGCACATCAGTTATTTTTTATTATTAGTCTAGTTTTAATAGATTTAAAAAATTCTATACAAGTGAAGATGACAAAGAAGCAAGAATGGACTTACTGCAAACAAAAACAACAAAAATTCTGTTCCCCCAACTTTGCTCCCATTTATATTGTATAATTGCAAGATAGCGGATCTAGAGAATTTTATTATCTGCGTTTAGCAAACATGTCATAAATTTTAAACGACTTCGAAAGAAAAAATTCTGACAATAATAGAAATGTATGCTGAGGGCATCTTAATGGCGGTGTTTTTTCTTTATTTCTTTTTGTTAGTTTCGCTAGAGAAATTTCTCTTGCAAAATGATGGGAGTAGTTGCTCTATTCTAATATATTTTCAATAACATCAATTGGATATTCATAAAAAGCAATTAAAGTATAATTATTATGTAGTCGGTTTTTAAACGTTTTGCGACGTTGTCCGAAACCTAACTATACCAACATTGCGAATTGGCAATTTAGTTTGGTGACATTTTACATTTTTTACCTACGACTAGGAGCCAGCCCGACGGTAACCCCCCCCCCAACCTGGAAAACCAGCGAGACGGCCAGAAGTTGTTACTTCACTCGGATTTGAACCGGGTATTAAGCGTTCGTAGTCAACTCGCTTGACCATTACTCTCTAACCGTCTGTAAATATAATAGTGGGTAAAAAGATCTGCAGATATTAATTCGTCGGTTTAGTACAGAACTATCCAAAGTTAAAATTATTAAACTTGCAGGAGAGCGATTTTAAGTTTTTCTTTAACTATATCATCAATGGTAACGTAATTTTTAAAGAATGGGGTTATTATAAAAAGGATTAAATTGGATTTGAGATACTTCTGCAAGAATCGATCAAGTTGCATAATTTACAAAATTTTCTCAAACACTTCAAAAATAGACTTGAGGTAGTTCTGTACCTAACTGACAATCAAATTTTAAATTTATCTACTGTAATAAAAATAACATTAAAAACTGTATTGATTGTAGAATTGAAGGTAAAGAAGATATTTAACACGCCAATGTCAAAAACACAGAAAGAAAAGAAACGACATGATAATAATTTCAAAAATCAAAACTTTTAGCAGTGAAATCATTTGCAAATTGTCAGACGCATGCGCAGTTTCGAATTCAATTTTCAAACTGGCTGAATAAATATAGCTAGATATTTTGTAAGCAAATAGCCCTTTTTCTGAAAAAATTTAAAGTTTCTATTATAACTGGTAAACATGAGAACTCACCCGATAAAAAAATAAGGTCACAAATTCTTTTATCTAATTGCGGACTGCTCCTTACCCTGATGTAAAAAAATAGTCACATAGGGAAGGAGTTGTGCAGCAGTAGCTAATTTTTTTTTAACCTTTAAACTTCACTGATAAAAGCTGAGAAACAACAAAATACGCTTATTATTACTATTTTACGGTATGTAAGCTGAAAAGTAAAATAATAATAATAAGTAAAAAAATAAAATAAGTAAAAATGTATATCTACTTAATCCAAGTTTATACATAACAATACGTATAATGATTCAAATTTGTATACGTCATAAAAAACAACAGACGCATTAGCGCTGATACCGAATTGATTGTATCAATAATATAAAATATGTATAACAATTTTTACGTCAAGTATGATTTTATTCATTATGAAATATTAATTAATTATAATTCAATTTTAGATTAAATGTATAAGTGACAACTTGTGCCAATTTACAATAAATAATAATTATTATTCCTGTACGTATTGATATTATTATTCTAATGCTATTATTAGATTTAAAAACTCGGCTATGAAGACAACACATAACATACCTATATAAATCCTATAATAATTTTGCCTATATACTCCATTTTAATGATTTTCGACTTTTATAATAAACTAAATTGGAAACCTTTTCAAACTACATCAAAAACTGCAAAAAGTTTTAAAAATATTTATAGTTTCTACTGCAGAACAATTTTGGACTGCAATAATGCCCTTATTTACCAAACGATTGTTAATTTTCATTCGCCGATACGTCCAGGGGAAAGTAAAAATATTTTTAATCTATAAAAATGTGATTCTTTTTACTTTCTTCCCAATAATTATGCAAGGTTTATGTTTCTAAGTGGAAATTTAAAAATATATTTTTGTAACTTAGGTAAAAAATCTAAAAATAGTTTTTTTCATTAATGATAATAAAAAATCGTTTACAAAAAATTATCGTCCAAAAATTACATAAATAAAAAGAAAACTAATTAATTAGTATAACGATTGGTATGTTACTACTGAAAATTTATAATGTACAGTAATTATTAGCATTGTTATGTAGGCTTTTAGAATGGACTAATGGAAACAAACCAGTTTAGTGAAATACTTTTAGTACATTCACGGATGCGTATTACCGTCTTATTGAAGCTGTGAAACACAACTTGCTCAATAAAATGTCAAGGATGTTCGTGTCCGTAGATATAACACGAAGGTAACATTTTAATTATAACAAGCAAAATAACATTATTTACCAATAATATCAAAATAAAATCTGATTTATTAGGTAAGTTTTACACTTACCCCTTCATTTCCTAGGAACTTGATAGTTGCGTTTTGATTTGAACTAAACTTATTCTGAAACAAAAAAAAATTATTGAAATTAGGCGAAGAAAGATTGTAATATAGATGGATTCTATTTAATTTAATGTAAAAATGGTAATTTAGCATTATCATAACAATACATCAATAATACTAATTTTCCAATTTTCAAGTGGCGATAAAGGCTTGACGAAATCGCTTAAGAAATTGAATTTTTTTAGTGTACTATTAATTTTTGAAGTAAAGTGAAAGTTGTAAAGCTGGAATTGCGTTACATTTAAGACTTGACACAAAAAGGGTTCAAATCTAGGATCATGCCAATTATTGACTGTATTGGCTATTCGCTTTTTGAATAATTATTATGCTTTCTCTTTTCGTTTAAATTTCCGTAAATGTATTGTAAAATGAGTAAAAGCAATATTAAACTTGTATTACGGTTTTTTATGGCTGGTATAATTGTGTGTATCAAGGCAGCATATTTTAAGGAAACGGTATAATAATAAAATCTCTGATGAACTTCAAATTATAGATTTGGATAATATAGTTCTGTTACATACATTCGTAGGTTTAACCTACTTTATTAAAACTGTTCTATGTCCCTTAATAGGCGAAGGTCATCCGTCATATCTTTTTGAACAATGATTTGCCGAAATATTTTAAGTAGTTAGTTCTATGTATTCATTGATCGTGACGAATTTGACTAGTTCGTATTAGAAAGTTCTAAAAGTTTGGGGACAAAAAAGAGAAAATTGTTAAATTACGAAGATTAACTATTATGACTAAAAAAAATGAACTGCATCCTTTACCTGAAAACCCCATTTTCAATTATCTATAAAGAAAAATTAATGATTTTCAATATCATAGATTCTCTAATTTAGTTAGTTAATGATTTTGGATTGGGTTTCCTATTTCGATGATTGCCAACTTTTTTGCATTGATCATACTACATTGTTATATATGGAAAGTATAACTTTTAATTTTTTTTCGAGTCTCATCTCCAGAGATCTAATGTAAGTGTGTTTATAAGTAGGTTAGATCAACTACAACATACATAATATGTACATAATAGCAAAATTAAACTTATTATCTGCAACCCAATACACGAGATTTAAGATATTAATCAAGACGGACGTAATGTTACAAATGCTGATTGGCTAAACAGAATCTGAGTTTCGCTTTAGGCCAAAATCGTAGAACTAGGCATTGTGTTAAGGGTAGTTCACACTACATGATTTATCATATGACTTAGTCATAAGAAAAGTCATGGATAAAATCATACCATCACAACAGCCAATCATAAAAGCCATAACTTCTATAATATCAAAAATCATATAGTGTGAACGTAAAAAAATCCCTCATATGAGAAGTCATGTGACAAGTCATATGATAAATCATGTAGTGTGAACTACCCTTTACGGAGTGTGCAAATTCAGCTTTGTCTTCTCCACACCACACAGAATACTGTAGGGGAGATCCTTGTACTTTGGGACAGCTTGTACTTCGAGACATTGAGTTTTTAATACTAATATTGAAATGTATCGCTTTTCGTTTTAAGAGGTTATCCTGCTAACGGATAGAGGTCATTTCACCATAAAATAAATTATAAATGCCCGATTATGTGTTTGTTGTTGAACGTTTTGCGTTTTAAGGCAGATGATGTATTATTTAATCGCTTGACTTCCACATCTTTACCAGGTAAATTTTATTTACAATGGTTTTGTTGCATACGGTATTACTTAATACACATATAAGGCTAACTATTTTCTAATAGTGTTGAATTTTAACTTTTACGTTTGGACGGTTATATGTCAATAATAATAAGTAGTGCTGTGCTTGTACTTTGGGACACTCTCGTGCTTGTAGTTAGCGGATGGTCAAATTCCGAAATTTTTATAAAATATCTTGAGAATTTCATAAAGCACACACATTTAAATGATTGAATTGAATCAATTGTAGGAGATCAGCGATTTGGACGTTTTGAAGAAATTACCAAAACTCACAGTAGTTGGAGGCACAAAACGCCGTATGGAGCAATTATCTTTTCCAATGACTTCTTGTCTTGCTACAGTATGTCTTAATAAATATGTTCTATAAATTTTAAGTTTTTTTTTTTACTTATTTATTGTCGTCCTGACGTCAAATTAACATTGTCCCAAAGTACAAGCCCTTGATTGTACTTTAGGACAATTTTCAACGAAGCATTGTCTTTCAATTATCAATATGATAATATTACATTATCTTCTTGGAAATTTTGCTACGAATAGTCAAAATAACACTAATTATGCTGGTCAAGGTAAAACTGATCCATTTTAAAAAATGTCGATAAAAAAAATTAAAAACCGAATAATGTCCCAAAGTACAACAGTCTCCCCTACTCAAGATTAATTTCGAAGGCCACATTTGAGGATGTTATCACCAGGGGCGGCTCTAGCAAGATTTTCAGGTAGTGCGAGATCTCATTTTGCCCCCCCCCCCAGTAAAGACTACACTGATAACATACAATTTTTATATTAATTACAACTCAAACCTTAGAAATATTAGTATAGTAGTAGTTTGGATGAGAAACAATAACATTAAAAAGAAAAACATTTTGTTTCCTTAATTGTGAGGATTTAGTACCCCTTTAGAACGCCACCCAGTGCGGTCGCATCACCCTAAGGCCGCCGCTGATTATCACTCATCAATAAAGTTAAAAAAAAACGGTATTACGCTTTGTAATAAGAAAAGGTGAAGTTTCAGGAACCCAGATTTTTCCATTTACGATTACATATGTTGCATTTGCTTGTATACAGAATTTGAACATGAAATTCCTATAAACATGTCCATATGGGAAAATTTTTACAAAAAGTTGGTGAAATTTTTGCACTAAGTATTTTGAAATATACTTTCTATCACGTTGTATGCATGCATTATTTTGCATACCCCCTTTGAATTTTATGTTTCTACGCCAATAGTTAAAAAACGCAGATTTCTTGTAAGCCTTATTTTAAGAATAAAAAACTTTTTGGGTAAGAAATGATAATAATGGTAAAAAACCCATTCTTATTTAACCTTCGCACGGGTTCCTGAGACCCCACGACATTTTGAAAAGCCTGTAAAATGTGCTATTTTTTTTTGACAAATAGACGCCATTGTAATTTACACAATATGGTACTATTAGTTGCGGTATGCCCTTTAAATTTTATACTCTTGGACCCTCCTGGGCGTCCCGACGCCAAAGTCTCTGGAGTTACCGTTGCGTCATCATCTCAAAACTTCTAAAACTACGCAAGTAATTTTCTACAAAGGTTGATTATCGTCTTTGAGCGAGTCAACACTAGACTTTGTTACGTGCTTAGGCTCTATGCTTGCTTTAGTATATTACATACCCATTAAACCATTCACGCAATGTTTTCAGACGTTGAAAGAGGTAATCCAAGTTGGTTTGGCCTGGGAGATATCTTTAATTAGTATAGCGTTAAGGGGTCCACAAACAGTGCAACCTAGAGTAGAACCACTTTGTAAAACCAATGCCGTCGTGTGTGGTCATGCGGCGCGGCATGTGATTTTACGAAGTGGTTGAATACTAAGTTGAACACTAGGTTAATCGTTTGTGGGCCCCTTTAGTCGAAACGGCCCAAAGCGTGCGGAGCGGAGGGTCGATCTTGACAACGTAACTACGTCCGATCTATCATCTGTTTTATTATTAGTTTTTGGACCTTTTTGTATCATCCCATCATCATTTCATTGAATGGTTTAAAAGTAAAATATTCAAAATTATTATGAACCACACTTCACCTCCCCGATTTCAATTATAAAAGTTCACCAAAGATCGATTCTTTAATAATATGATATACGTATAAAATAAACAATCCTAAACATTTTCAACGCAGAGCCGTAGCCAGAGGGTGGTCAGGGGAGACTTTACGAAAACCGTTCCTTCTCAAAGCGAAAAAAATGTTGTGAAAAATTATTGCTCAACAAGCGGTATATGGACTTCCATACACAAATTTAAGAGCAGCAGGCTGCTTTCGAAAATACATATAAAGCATTAGCGACTTGCAAATCGTTTGGCTGCAGTACCGCCATTTGTGAGTTGACATCGGCCTCAACGGATGTCAATGGTACACCAACAACAAGCTAATTTGCCATTTGAACATGGGTATATAGAGTGCATCAATATGGAAAAATTGATGAGAAAATTTAATAATAGATCTGTTTGGTATGTTACTCCAAACTACTCCGAGTAAGTTAGAGCCAATTGTATAAAGGAGGGTTAACTCGGGAATCAGCTGATTCTGGATCAAGAGTTGACCCAGGATCAACGTCTATTCCTTTTATTTTGTTATTCTTACTTTAATACACAAAAAAACAATGATACCAGGTGTTATTTTAATAAATGACAAATAGATCGAGACAAACAGTATAAATCACAATAAATTTAAAAGTAAATAAAGTTGATCCTAGGTTAATCCACCGATTTCTCGGATCAGGAAATCAGTGAGTTAACCCAGGATCAACGCTTGACTTTCGCTCATACAACAGACATTTGCTTTGATCCTTGGTTTAACTCTGATCCGAGGATGATCCTCTTTTATTGGCGTTTTACATTAGGTATAGATGGCGTTGTAATTCAACAACATGGACGACATAAGTAGTACATCTGCTAAATTAAACCTATGTTAAACATTGCATTTTACGTTGTTTACATTGGAAATCGTGTTTTTAAATCAATTTAGTTCGTATTAGTTAATTATATAACCTCCGATTTGTTTATATTTAACGATAAGTACACGCTAAATATTACTTAAGTTAGTTACCATTAAGGACACTACGTGGCGTTTGACTAATGTAAAACGCCAATACAACTGGCCCTTAGTGTAAAAAATTGCGAATTTTGTCGGATATTATCCCCAAAATAACGAAAATTTTTTCATATTACTCGGACTCCAGAGTTTTTTCACCCCTCGGCTATTGTTATTCCCCTCGCCTGGCGGCTCGGGTCATAAACCTCGCCTCGTGGTGAAAAACGACCCTTTATGTCCTTGTGATATAAACTACTATTTTATTTTGATTTTCGTCTTCCGAATTTTTTTATGTGCGAAGTAGCTTTCTTCCTTATGAAAATTTACTTGAATCCACGGCAAAAATTTCGCGAGCCTCTCCTAAAATCGTATCTTGGCTACGATCCTGTTTTAACGAGTGTAGCTCATTTAATCCATCTTGCAGTACAGGTCCTGCACTGAAGCTAAGCCTATTGTACCCCGACCATGCTGTGATGATAGATAGATTGTGTGGTGGAAACCTGTTCAAGCAGATCTCGAGCACTATCTCGGTCACCAACAGTATGGATGTCTTCTGGAAGACCGAGGTTTAAAAAATTCTTTTCAGAATTTTCGCTCTGTAACTCAACCAGTGATCACATCACACCACCACTGCGGTTGATAAATGTATATTTTTGCTGTCATATGATTCAAGAATCAACCCTTGGTCAAGATTTGTAAACATTAATTTTGTACCACAGTTTCCTAAATTTTGGTTAAACAGTGAAAAAGCGAAAGAGTTCTTTAATGTAGTCATATTATTTGCTCTCATGATTTGAAAAAATTCTTACAAACATTATTCCATAAATTCTCCAAATGTTGCATCATAATTTGAAATATCCGTATTAACAGAATTAATTACTAAATCATGTAAAAATGGAATAAATCTAACTCACCTCGAGAAAGAGGTTTGAAATCGAGGCATTTAAGTATCCCTTGCAAAAATAGATTGATATTGAATAAATAAACAAATATACTATTACAAGATATGCTAGTTTACATAGCCATTTTCAATCGTGATTTGTGAATTTGGTCCGAGATTAAAGGTTTCATCACGAAAAATTTTAATATCTCTTGCATCACTATTTTACTGAGTAACCCCTTTGACACGGTTTTGCATATCTACTTGAGATTACAATTGTAGGTCTAGGTAGCAGTCTAGTTAAACGTTGGAATCCTTAATTAAATATTTTTTCTGTTGCGAGAATATTACTATATTTCATTTTAAATTAGTGACGGAGGTTTTATGGGGGCTGAAATTCAAAGTAGAGTGTCGAGTTGTATTGACTGAGGTTAATACTAACAGCAGCTAATTTAAAATGGCTATTGGGTGACCACTAGAAATATAAGGCTATGCACATGACACTGCATATTTTAGAATATTAGATTCAGCACAATCCTACCTTCAGGATTTAGGTTATGTTTGTCTAATGTCAAAACATCTTTGTTGATTACATTTCACAGCTTCCATTTATAATATTCATTATTTGCAATTAACATTACCGTTGGGAGCGCCACCATAACTAACAAAATACATCCAATTTTTAGTTTGAAATTATTTCGTGCGGTGGCGTTTTCTTAATGTAAATCGCAAATAGGTTTCTTTAAATCATGGATTGGTATACATTATACATAAACAATATCTCTATTGTAATTTTTGTACAATAGTTCGAGGATGATAATAATTGGTCAATAAGATTTGACGTTGTTGATATGATTATTTTCTTTAGGGTATGTGAGAAGTAAGGTGTACCCTAATAATCCCTAAACTATCCACGACCAGTTATGCTTGATATGAATAAAAAATGAAATAAAAAGTGGTTTCTAGCAGAAAAAGTTGCAGCGGTCATTTGGCTGATATGTATATTTGAGAAAAGCTTAAAATGAAATTAATTAAAAAAATAAATCTTCTACAAGACAGTGGGTTTTATTAGAACAAAAAACATCATGAAGTTCTGATTAGATAATCCTATATAAGAATTTTTGATTTTTAGATGACTCCATTGCCTCTAAAAAAGTTTTTAAAATAAAAAAAGTTTTATAATTTGTTTTTTCTGAATCCGATTTTGGCCTTTCTAACAAAACATTACAGAAGTTAGTTAACAATAACTAAACTAAGGGTATAACTGGGGGTAACTTATACCGTGATCGATCCATAATATATAAATTTACCCCTAGGTTAACGTTAAACAACGATTGTAAAAGCGAGTCTTAGTTTGATTCTTGGAAATAATTGAATTTGTTCCAACTCCCCATAAAAAGTAAAAGTGGTTACAAACTCTGAATATAATTCTAAAGCTTAGATAATTAAGCCATGCAATGAATTAGAAAATGTGTTATTTAATAATAAGCTATTTATACTTTTAAATATAACAGTTGACGCATTCGGGCTAACCCTCAAAAATACACTCTGTGTCCCATCTTATTGATTAGAAACATTTTCAGAAAATGTTTCCTAATGTGGTTCTAATAGTCTTAGAACCACATCATACAATGAGCAAAAGAGAGTTTACCAGAAACTTTTATTATGTTAGGTGAACAAAAAGAAAATGTGTATCTATTATCGGAGGAATTAAAATTAAACTTCTTCGTAGAATTCAAAAAGTGAAGACCACAGAATTTGAATCAATATTCATTAAAAAGTTAACAAAACAAAGTTTCAACTGAACGGTTTTGGTAACCCAGCCTATGAAAGTAGTAAAACTGCTTGTGCTAATAAATTAATCACTAATAAAACAAAAAAAAAGTTAAGCTGATGAGGATTTCTTAGTCAATTATTTACGGATAAACCAATAAGCCCAAATTACAAGGCAGTAATTGTTTTTTTTTGCACTAACTATAAACAAGGAGCAACAAATTAATCTTAAATCCGAATTACGTTACTAATAATTTAGTAGCAATTGAGAAGAAAAACCCTATGATCCTGCGGTCCGAAGCTCAACTTTGTATGCACTACACCAACCACCCGTACTTATTGTAATGTAGATTTTAAATAAGCAATAAATGAATAAATGGTAATGAATGAAACAATGTTCAGTTAATGTACCTATGATTAATAACGAAGAATGGAATATTAATTTGAGTTAAAAAATCTGTCGAGGGTTAGTACGATACGGTGAGAAATATTTATCATCTGTGAATAATTTTGTGTTATAATTATGAAGAAATGTAAATCGTTCTCAACTAAAGACATCTAAAATTATAAATTTGTAGACATATTCAGGAATAGTTCAAAAAATTATCTACACGAAACCAAGTTTCTCGAAGATTTAGATCCAAGGATGTAATGGGAAAGGAATCCTTAGGTCCTATAAAATGATAATTATAGAAATATCAGTCAATAACGTAATGATTTTGAATAGTTATAAACATTTGTTAATAAGAATTAATATATATATTACATAAAAATGTTTTTAGTTAAAACTTTCTTTTTTCAAGTATATTCCATATTAATTAAAAATTATCTCGAAATTAATTTTGAGATTAGTTATAAATGTTTTTAACTTCCTAAAATGTATTTTATAAAATCAGTATGTATATTTTAAATATTCATTTGTCTATTAGGTAAATATTCCATAGAGAGAATCAATAAACAGAACACTTTGTAATTTTTACCTGTTGAAGTAACAATATTGAAAATATTAGGAAAAGGTCAAGTATCATGCATTACAAATTATCATTGTTAAAAGTACATTAAATTATTGGGAATTATTTCGAGTTTAATGATTGATAAACGAATTTCGTAGTAATAAAGTAACATGGAAATAATGAATTATCAGAAAAAACTGTTTTATTTGTTGTCTACAGTTTTTATGTCATTGGGTTATTCCCTAATAATGAGGATAGCCTAGCAGATATTACATGTTGCATATTCTATAGAAAATAAGTTCTATTTAAAGTAAAATTGTGGTAAAGTAATATTATATGAAAATAAAAAGTTATACGAATGTAAAACCATTACTTTCTCAACAAATTCAAGCAGTGTCAATCACAACCATGTAAGGCAACAACTTTGGATGAGTCAAATACGATCCAATACCGAAATAATAATTTCATAAAAAACAGGACTGAAACAGTTCAACGTTCCATTATCAAATATTAACAATTTATTACATAAATATACGAAATTTACCAATAAAATTGTTCAATATGTTGACGTGGCGAACATCTTGAAGGGCAGTTTTAACCACTTTTCGAGTTAATTTTTAAAATATAACGAACATGTACATGTAGGTAAAAGTTGTATTAATCATTTGAACGTTATGAAAATACAAGAAAATCAATTCTAATAGGTTAATAAGACATTAATAATATGGCGACTTCAATGGAAAGTTGTACACTGTCAAATTATGCCTTTTATAAATAATTACGTTCACTAATCAACAACTTACCTGGTTTTTTATATATTCCTCTATTGCACGTAAAGCCGAATCCGTTAATTTAACAAAAATTAAGTCTTTATTTCCACTAAAATTTTCTTTTGAAGACAATCCATACTGAACACCTGGACAGAGCGCCGCCATTTCTGTCGCCTCCAGTCGCCTCTGTCGAACTTTCCAACTAGTACCCAGCTGACGTTAATTAGTCAATTGGTAAACCACACTCATAAAACTGATTTTGAACGGGGGTATTTATTTTTTTCACTTATTTATATTTTTCATAAACGTAAACTCGTTTTAAATCACAATAATAATATCAAAATAATAATAATATGTATTATACGGTAATTTTTTTAAATTAAAGTACCAAGTTGGTTCACATTATTAAAAAATATACAGGGTGAATATAGTTCAATCCCAATAAACAGACACTCTTGAATGTTAAGCATCGCAATTGGTTATGCAACCAAATCACCTTTCATAATTGGTTTAAAGTGACAATTTATTTGGGTTGTCATAATTTAAATTGTATTGGGTTGATAATGTCCTGCCTGGGACCTTTAAGTTTCATTGACTTTTATTTCTAAGCCCCCCCTTCCCGAGTCATTGAACATGTTAATTTAATTTTAACATTTTAACAATACTAAATTGAACCTTTCTAACGTAAATTGCTGCAAAAAAAACGTAATAGCAAAGATGCTATGAGCTTTAAAGATGGATAAAGTTATACAAATTTATATGAATGCGTTTTCTATACTCATTTGCAGATGGCGCTACTGATTTGAGTTACTATTTTTTAAAACAATAATTTTTTAACAATAAGCTCACGATATTTAATTTTACTATTTTTTAAATATCGTAAGCTTATTTGTTAATTTTAAAATATAGTAATTCAAATCAGTAGCGCCATCTGCAAGTGAGTATAGAAAAAGCATACATATAAATTTGTATAGCTTTATCCATCATAGCATCTTTGGTTCGACTATGCGCTTGAACTTCTTTGTCGCAACAATGATGTAGCATTTAAAAAAAATACTTAAAAACTAGCTTTTTCAGACCAGTTCAGCACGCAAACGGGCCGAGCGTTGGAGTAAATGGTATACCACCGCACCGTTAAAAACCTTGAAGCAAGAAGACAGGAGCGAATGTCATCTTTTTGAAATTACCGAGTTGAAGCACATTAGTGCAGCAAAAAAGGCGAAGCACAACCACGGACCTCTTAAAATAAAATGGACTGATATTCAAGAAAAAAGAAGTGTGTCCACACCATGGACTTAGAAAGATCTTTCTAAGTCCATGGTCCACACTAAGCCGCCATTTGTGGTGCAACTGTATTATAGCAAAAATGCTATGAGCGTTAAAGATGGATAACTCATTTACAGATGGCGCTACTGATTTGAGTTACTATTTTTTAAAATATTATGAGTTCATTTGTTAATTTTAAAAAATAGTAACCCAAATCAGTAGCGCCATCTGAAAATGAGTATAGAAAAAGCATACATATTGTCGTATAACAAACCCATTAGGCGATATGAATGATAATTTTATTTTATTTTGTTTGAAGAATTTTGAAAGGGAAAATTTTTTTATTTTGTTGGCGCAGTTTTTTTTTTATTATTTTGACTTCTGTTGTTAAGAAGTCACCATAACACTTTTGTTTTTTTTATAAAGCGGTTGTGCTTTTTTGTATAGAGTTTGAATAGCTAACGTTTCCAATTAAAGGAAAACTTTGAATTTTAAAATTGTAAAAGTTAGGTATTTGAAAAGTGGCGGTTGGCAACAGGAGTTGCCGAATAAAGATCGTTCGGAAAAGTGAAATTTTAATTTTTGAAGTTTGGCAGAAAACCGGAAGTATTTTGGATCTTGATTGGTAGGACGTCAAGTGAGACGGACGTATTTCTTGCGCTTTCCAAGAATATTTTTACCCAATGTCGATTTTGGACCAGTGTGGTGATTGAGTTTGCATGGTGTTTTTTTTTCTCAATTATTATAAATGAGTGTGGAAATTGATTTTTGAGTATTTTTGAAAGATTGGAAAGTTGATTGTTACACCGTAGCGTGGTCAATAGTTGAAAGGAAGAAAACAGATGTGAAAATTTGAGAAACTGAAGATCAGAATTTTTGGATCATTTAGTTGTGTGAATATGGATGATTATGATTAATTTAGATTATTACATCTTGGTTGACTTTATAAATTTGTCAAAGGAGTACATTGGATTAATTATTTTAGAAGACACATGTGAGTTTGCTTGGACGGTAATTGGATTGGTTCATAGTTTAGATGATAATCAAGATTTCGGAAAAATAAGAAGACTAAAGGTACCCAACGTTATATTTCTTTGTTTTATAGTTTTCCAGAAGGTGTTTGTAACTAGCAGGTTTATTTTATTTAAAAGATTAATAGTATCTGGTTACAGACACGTTAAGTGAATCGTTTGCTTTGAATTGCATTTCTTTGGTTCAAACCAAATAACCAAAGTGTTATAGGATTTATTTTTTTATCTGCGAAAAATTTTTTTTCTTTCTATTATAAGATTAAAAATTTGTGTTATCAGAATATTCATATCGTTTTTTTTTACTTTATAAATTTTTTTTAACGAATAAAAGGCTGGCCGGAGCAACAAAGTTTGTGCTCTTCTATTTGCGTGTAGTTTTCCCCCATGATTTTTGAGTTTTTTTTTTCTAATAAATTTTAAAAACAGCAGTAGGAGAGTACAATATAAATTTGTATGGCGTTATCCGTCTTTAAAACTCATAGAATCTTTGATTTATAGCCAAATTTAGGATTTTGGAAGGTGATTTAAAATGAAACTGCCCATAACAAAGAATGAAGTTATTTTAAAAGCGGTAGCAAAAATAAAGACGAGAAACTTTTCTTATCATTACCATTTCTTAATTACAATAAAATACTTAGATGGTGCTGTGGTACTATATCGTCATGGATAAGAGAAAGATGTATATCGTTTCTAACAATTTTTTTATCACGTAAACACTTTTTGATTTCAATGTTTTGTATATATTTTTTATAATTGATCATGAAACTGCTTCAAATTCAGGTTTTGTTTTTATAATAACCTGAAGAAGGCAATAACGAATTTTCATCAAGATTGGTTATGTTATCATAAAAATTCAAAGTTATTCGTTTGCAAAATTATATTTACCTGTTTACTCTTAATTTAAGGCGTTTATGGTTTTTCTACAAATCGATATTGAATGATTATGGCTTTCCCGGGAAACCGGGAGAGGTTTGCCAAAAAGGATTTCTACACCTGTTTTAAATATTTTTCATTTCTATGAATACCACTGATGATAAAATATATAGTCTTAAACTAATTGTACTGTATGTTTCCTGGAAAGCGGTAATTACTAGAAAAGATTCCAGAAATTGCGCTCACAATAAGCTTAAATAGTAATGTTAATATAAATAATTATTTAAATCCCTGCCGCGGTATCTCTCCCTCACGGAAAACACATAGCCCTGATTTTAATGAGATTAACGGGGGGGGGGATGCCCAGAAAAAGGTTTTAGTTATTTTAGCCTTCTCCGTAAGTGCACAAATGCTTTAAAATTAATTGCTTATAATAGGTATGATTTTATATTTTTTTAAAAGCTTTTATTTAACTTGGTGTAACATTGTTCGTTGTCTGCGTGGTTAGACCTTTTTGAGGCAATTTTTAACCAACTTTTTAACGTCCCACAGTGGGGCAAGACAGCTTCAGAACTGAGGAAAAGAAAAAATTACATGTTATCTACACATTCCTCTCCATAGCATTTCAATACATCACTAATTCATGCACCCTACAACAGTATTTAATTTTTGTTTGGCCCTTCCCGAGACTGATCAGCGCAGTTTTTCTCCGTCAAAGCTTTTTTGAAAAATGGATTTATTTTGCTTAAAAACATTTAAGTTAAAGTGTATAAAGACATTTAGTGATTAATGATACACTTGCATTTAACCACATAATGTTTAGAAAAGCTATGTTACGGAAACCGGATAGTTCATATTTTAAGTTTAATATTTTTTGGATATTTTTGTTACGTTCCGAAGGCGTCCGAGTTTCGAATTTTATTTTGTTTGATTGGTGTTGGTTATGATATTATAACCCCGTTTGAATTTCTTCCTATATTATCCATCTTTTTTTGCTAGATCAAATTTTGTAAATTTTGGGCACCCAGATACGATTTAAAAAATTATTAATCGGATAATCTGTTAATCCAAAGCAAATATTGAGTTCTGATCCGAGATTCGGTAATCACTAGCAAGTGAAAACTTCCAAAGAAAGAAAAGAAATACCTTTCAAAAGAAGCATACGATTTATTGAAACTTCCAGAGCAGTCTAGTCATTACTAAGGCTGGGAATTTTTAACATTTTTGTATTCGAATATTCGTTCAATAAATTACTAGAATATTCAAATTATTCGAATATTTAGATTATTCGAATATTTAGATTATTCGAATACTCTGATTATTTGAATATTCAAATTATTCAAATATTCTGATTATTCGAATACTCAGATTATTCGAATACTTAGATTATTCGAATACTTAGATTATTCGAATACTCAGATTATTCGAATACTCAGATTATTCGAATATTTGATTATTCGAATATTCGATTATTCGAATATTCGATTATTTGAAGAAAATATTCGAATAATTAATTTAAATAGAATAAATTCGACTATTCATTTCACCTGTCATCTGTCAAATGAGGACCAATAAAAATGTTGGATGTCAGATTTTATGGCCAACGAAGATGAAAGTACAATGCTTATATAATAGTAAATATTTTGTAAATTGGTAATACTAGGGCAAGTTTTTGACACCAAATGCAACTTTTTTTACGAGTCGTAAACGGTCTGAAAACAACGAAAAATTGTATTTTAATTGCATATAGTGAATAATAAGGGAGTTTTAAGCGCAACTTTTCACGTTACCGCAACTTTTCACATATTTGCAGCTTTCCTGCAACTTTTACAAATTACAAGTTAAATAAATTTTTTTTTCAATTTTTTCCTGAATTTTTAATTTCCATAAATCTTAAGCCCGTTATGAGCAGCAAATGGTAACTAACCAATAGAAAGCACGTGTTAGTATCCATCGGACGCTAATAATAGAAAGCACGTGTTAGTATCCATCGGACGCTTTCTATTGGTTAGCTACCATTTACTAAGTACGACCCTGTAAGAGTTATTTTTGAATTTTGAGTTGTTTAGTTTTATTTTTGTAAGTTTTTATGATTTTTTTAAGATTAAAATGCAACTTTTTGTGTTTAAAATGCAACAAAACAATTGCCCTAATTATAATTATTCTATAACAAAATTAAATATGACAATGTATTTATTTATTTTATAAATTTCTATGTGTATATTCTTTATTGTTTTCAAGAAATAAAAAAAAATATAATAAATGCAACTGTTTTTGCTTTAATTGCTACTTTTATGATTAATAAATGCAACTTTTCGTGTTTTAGGTCCGTATGACACGATGCTAAATTTTACATAAAATTTACATGTAAATGGTAACTAACCAATGAAAAACGTCCGATGGGTGCCAATAGAAAAACTATTGGTTAGTTACCATTTACATTGTAAATTTTATGTAAAAGTTTTTACATAAAAATTGCCGTAGTAATAACTTTAATCAGGATTAATACTTAATCCGGCTAATACTTACTCCGGATCAAACATTATAATTTAGAGAAACCCACCAATTAGATTGATTAATTAAAGGTTAATTTGGATATTTGAATAAATATCTCTCTATATCAAATTACTCGAATACTTCAATTATTTGAATATTCAAATTAATCAAATATTCAGATTAATCGAATATTCAGATTAATCGAATATTCAAATTATTCGAATATTCAGATTAATCAAATATTCAAATTATTCGAATATTCAGATTAATCAAATATTCAAATTATTCGAATATTCAGATTAATCGAATATTCAAATTATTCGAATATTCAGATTAATCGAATATTCAAATTATTCGAATATTCAGATTAATCGAATATTCAAATTATTCGAATATTCAGATTAATCGAATATTCAAATTATTCGAATATTCAGATTAATCGAATATTCAAATTATTCGAATAATTTGAATAGTGCTGTTGAGAAAATATTCGTATTCGAATATTCGAATACTCGATTAGTTGATTATATTCGATTTTGATTCCCAGCCTTAGTCATTACTCATCATTATAGGCATGGCGATAATGATAAAACAGTGATAGTGACAATGATGATGACATATTCGGAAAATCTGAAAATGAATTTGATTTTTTTTAATAAAAAGTTCAAAAATTTATCTATAAATCTTTTCAATACTATTAACAGTTTTGAAAAGAAATATCCACTTTAAAAATCAATTAATTGTATTGGAATCTCGTTAGTCTGCATTGCAAAACTGCAATTCCCCCTCAAAGAGATAAACCTTCCAGGGAACGTTTGCCTCAAAAAATTCATTGCAACGCTTGCTGTGTGTGCAGTGGCTCTATCTTGTTGAAACCAGGTATCCTGTAATTGCATTGCCTCGAGAGCCGGCTGGAAAAGCTCTTGCAGCATAGTTAAGTAACGACCAGTATTCATAGTTACGGTACGATCATTTTCCTGGAAAAAGTAAGGGCCAATGATGCCTACTTGTGATATGGCGCATCACACTGTGACGCGGTCGGAGTGCAGGGGCCTCTACAATTGATTGCCGTTCAGGAATACGTCCGCGTGGGGGAACTGAGAATCGCAAACGAAAAGCACGCTGCACAGATATAATCGAGTGGGCATTCGAAAAATATACTTCGACACAAAATGATCGCTCCTCAGGTGTCCACTGCATTATGACAATTAAACAACAGATAAATAATAATTTCCGGTCGTTCGCTATAAACCACGTCCACTCTCTCTTTTCTTAAACCAACAGCGCCGCCTCATCGGGAATTCTAAATAAGTAAGTTACCGCGCTCCACCCTGTATTTGCTTTAAAATAAACTTGAAAAAATTGTTGCATGCAATTCAACATTTGCAATTCAACAATTGCATGCAATTCGATTGCTATTGGTTGAATGTTTCGTTGTTTTTAATTCCATTGGTCTAATGACAGCTGAGTGAAATAGTCATTAGTATTATGACTTATTTAAAGTTGTATAGCAAAATTTACTATTTCTCTTAGTTTTCTCTTGAAGCGCTATTACTTATTCTAGTAAAGTTGATTACTTGATTAATCCATTGTTAGAGTAATTGATTGTTCGATGATTTTCGATTGTTTTCTTGAACCGATTAATCGATATAATAGATAGTTAATTTTAACAATCGCTCAGCCTTAATTCAGGACATACAATCCGAAATTTATTGAACACGTCGTTTATACTGAGATTTTATTTATATAGAAAACCTAGCTGACCCGGCAAACTTCGTACCGCCTCACAATACATAATATAATATAACTCACCCAAAAAATTTCATCAAAATCGGTCAAGCCGTTTAGGAGGAGTTCAATAACATACAGACGTACAGAAGAATAATATAATATGCAAAGATGAGATTTGTCGGTTTTTATCTTTTTTTTTTTATTTTAGCTCCTATTTTTATTTTGGTAGTATCAAAATTTGTTTCATGAAAAACTACGTCATATAAGCCTTACTTATTTTTACCTTTTTTTCTTTTTTAAAATTTTACGACCTATTTTAGCTTTTTGGAATTTTTTTTTAGTTTTTAGTTTTAGACTTTTTTTGTATTTCTTCTTCTTCTTCACTATTTACATTAGGCTTTCGGCCTGTCACGGTGCCCATCTCTTCCTAGGTCGTCCGACATTAATTTCTTTTTCCTTGTGGTTTGTATCTTCTAACTTGTGCTGGTATTCTTTCTTGTCCCTTTCTGTCTAGATGTTGTGACCATTTGTTTTTGTTTTCTTTCAGTTTATCTTTTATACTGAAGATTCCCAATTTTTTTCTAATCTCAACGTTCTTTATTCTGTCTTCTTGCGTACACCCTTTTATCGCTCTCAAAAATCTCATTTCTGCCGCCTGGATCTGGCTTTCCTGTCTTGTGTTTGTTACCCAGCATTCACTTCCGCATACATCAGTACCGGCACCGCCATGGTCTTGTAGAATTTTAACCGAGTTTCTTTTCCTGTTTTGTTCTTGAGACACCTATTTATTGTTCCACAAATCCGTCCAAATTTTCCGATTTTGTTTTCGATATCTTTGTCATATCCGTAGGAAATGTCGCTGCCTAAGTAGTTGAAGTTATAGACTTGTTCAATTGTCTCATTATTGACCACGATTTTTGCTCTTGTTGGTTTGTTTCCCGTAAACGCCATGACTTTAGTTTTTTTGTGTGGATATTTTCATATTATATGATTATCAGATTTCGTTAAGCGTATAAATTGTGTTTTGTAAATCTCTTTCGGTTTCAAAAATAACTGTCATATCGTCTGCGTATAGAAGTGAATTGATTATCGTATTCTCACTGATCTGTATTCCAGCCAAAATTCCATGTTTCCACTCGTTGATGATGTCGTCAATGTAGATGTTAAAAAGTGTCGGCGATAAGCTACAGCCCTGTCTGAGCCCTTTATTTGTTGGAATTTCTTCTGTCATTTTACCGTTTATGTCTAAAGGGTAGTTCACACTACATGATTTATCATATGACTTAGTCATAAGAAAAGTCATGGCTAAAATCATACCATCACAACAGCCAATCATAAAAGCCATAACTTCTATAATATCAAAAATCATATAGTGTGAACGTAAAAAAATCCCTCATATGAGAAGTCATATGATAAATCATGTAGTGTGAACTACCCTTAAAACTATAGTCGTATCAGTGTATAGCGATTTGATATCTGTTATTAGAATATTGCTATTAAAAGATAAGGGTTGATGGTAAAAAATTAAAAAGTTAGGGTTGTATGTATTTTTTAATGCCACGTCATAAAAAAGTAAAAAAAATTTTTTGTCCAAAAAATAATAAAAAAAAATTTGGGGTGGACCACCCTTAACATTTAGGAGTATGAAAAATAAATGTTGGCCGATTTTCAGACCTACCCAATAAGCATACAAAATTTTATCAAAATCGGTTCAGCCGTTAAAAAAAAAATTTTGGGGTGGACCACCCTTAACATTTAGGGGTATAAAAAACAGATGTTAGCCGATTCTAAAACCCCGTTTACACTACATGATTTATTATGTGACTTGTCACATGACTTCTCATATGAGAGATTTTTTTACGTTCACACTATAATGGGTAGTTCACACTACATGATTTATCATATGACTTAGTCATAAGAAAAGTCATGGCTAAAATCATACCATCACAACAGCCAATCATAAAAGCCATAACTTCTATAATATCAAAAATCATATAGTGTGAACGTAAAAAAATCCCTCATATGAGAAGTCATGTGACAAGTCATATGATAAATCATGTAGTGTGAACTACTCTTAATATGATTTTTGATATTATAGAAGTTATGGCTTTTATGATTGGCTGTTGTGATGGTATGATTTTAGCCATGATTTTTCTTATAACTAAGTATATGAGAAATCATGTAGTGTGAACTAGCTTTAAGACCTACCCGATAAGCACACACAATTTTATTAAAATCGGTTCAGCCATTAAAAAAAAAATTGGGGTGGACCACCCTTAACATTTAGGGGTATGAAAAATAGATGTTGGCCGATTCTCAGACCTACACAGAGAAAAAATTTAAGTAATTTTTACTATAATTGAAGTGCAAATCAATCTCGCACCAATTTTGAAGTTTATTTTACTACAATTGAAGTAAATTTGACATCAATTGAAATAATATTTACTTCAAAATTAGTGCAAGATTGATTTGGAATTCAATTTTTTCTCTGTGTACCCAATAAGCACACAAAATTTTATCAAAATTGGTTTAGCCGTTAAAAAAAGTTTGGGGTGGACCACTCTTAACATTTAGGGGTATGAAAAATAGATGTTGGCCGACTCTCAGGCCTACCCGATAAGCACACAAAATTTTATCAAAATCGGTTCAGCCGTTTCGGAGAAGTTCGGGAACAAACACCGCGACGATAATTTTATATATTAGATTAATCATCCTGTATAATCCTTAAAAATTTTGCAAAAGCAAGAGTGCTTTTGCACTCTTTTATCAAGTATGATATCTGGTATCTGGTATCAAGTGCCATATCTTTAACAAAAATTTATGTTAAAATTTTAACCTTGTGTTAATTGTTGCTTATTGAATTGGAATTAAAATTAACATCACGTTCCTTACAGAATCACCACTATCGTATGTTATTATTAATTTGCAGTTAAAATTCTAATATTTTAGGGCTTAGTTTTTGTTAAATTTATATTTTACCATACATAAGTATACTATACTAATATCACACTTAGTACCAACTCTTAAAATTTATTTTTTAAACATACGATATAGTTCATTTAATTCCTATCAAAAGTTCAAATTAATTGGTATCTTTACGAAACACTCGAAAAATAGATTCTCTGATTTTAATATTTTGTAATTGCTATTGTGATTCGTTCGTTATCAAACTATATATAGAAAATATAAAAAAAATTATAGGGTTTGCAAAATTAGTGGCAAAAGTTGTGAATAAAAGTGTCAACACTCACACAGTAGCGTTTAGAAGTAATTTGGCAAACAGTTGTTTAACAAAAATTAATAAAAACAGAAATCTTTTAGTGGACTACTATATATTTTTTAAAAGTATATAGATTAACACAAATAGTAAAAGTATAAAACTTTTAGTTCGTATTAAGGGCTTACGTACAGTCATGAATTCTAAAAAACTCGTTTTTTTTTGTTTTTTATATGAAAGTACATCTCAGAAATATTATGTGAAAGTTTCAAGTCTATCGAAGTAAAACTCGCTAAGATATAAGCTAATAAGAGTAACAATTATTATGAAACTTACTATATCAAACGGAAAACTTCAGACGTGTTTAACTCAAATCTACATGTTAAAAAGTCCGTGCGTAAGATAACTCAAAAACTACTTCCGCAATCATGATGAAATTTCACACACATGTTAAATATAAATATTTCTCGAGACTGAACGATTAATAGTTTTTATTTTTCAATGTAATCTTTATTTACAAGCAATTATAGGCAAATTTTTTGGCTAAAAATCGTAAATTTTTTTTCAACACCTTCCCAAAAGTGGAAATTTTCATATTTTTCAAAATGAATTCGTTCAGTCTCGAGATTAACTAATATGTTAACCAAATCTTTTTACTTTTTTGATTTCGGATAATCCTGTGACCAGTTATCTTACGCACCGCAAATCATCTTTTTTTTAAAGCGTGTCTGAAAAACTGCTACCAGCTGATTAATTGTACACGTTTTTTTAAAACTAAAATTCTTAAATGTTGCTCTTTCGTGTAATAAAACTTTCAAATAAATACATCTATTCATAACTTAGAAAAAAATCGCAAAAAACTGCTATTTTTCGACCTCATAATTGTACGTAACCCCTTAACGCGAAAATTTTATAAGCAAATTACATTTATTCAGGAATTTAAAAGTAATTAGGCTTAAATCGTTTTATTAATTAAAATATTAATAAGCGTTGATACAAGGGTAACTGAAGTTAATTTGATTGAAATACAATTTTCTTGATAATAAATCGACATGCCCAGAAGTACAAAGTATTTCAAAGATGGTTTTAGAATAGTTAAAAGGTGGAAAATTATTGAGAGCAGCAGAACGCCAATTTAACATTCCAAATCAAACAATAAGTCTTTGGTGTCGTAAAAATAATAATTATAGATCAGCAGAGACACGACCAAGAACGGGACGACCACGGAAAACAAGCACAACTCATGATAAAATGATGTTTTGTGAAGCAGTAAAAAAAAACTCGTTTAACAGCTACACAAATTGTTAAAAATTTTAACAAAAATCGCGAAGATAAGATACATATTTCGACATTGAAACGTCGCCTATATTCAGCTGGACCATTTGCCAAACTTCCTTTTAAGAAGCCACTTATATCAAAGAAAAATCGGATAGCCCGTCTAAAATTTTCTAAAAGTCATTTAGACTAAGAAAAAAAAATTAATCTAAAATACTTTGGAGTGACACAAGTACATATAATTTGTTTTCCTGGGATGGTATTAAATGTATTTGACGTCTGAAAAATAAAAAAACATGATATTAAATATCAAGTTCTCACTATAAAACACGGTGGAAAAAAACATCATGATTTGGGGCTGTTTTTCCCGTAGTGGCATTGAACCCCTACACAGAATTGACGGTATTATGGATCGATTTATGTATGCCGACATATTAAGGAATCATATGAAGGAGAAAAATGCTACGCTGCTGGATATTTCAACCGGATAATGACCCTAAACATGCTGCAAAGCATGTTAAGGCCTACATGGACAAGACAAAAATCCGCCTTTTAGAGTGCTTTAGCCAGTCTACAGATTGGAATCCTATTGAGCATTTGTGGGAAGAGCTCAAACGACAAATTAGATGTGAAACTTATAACAATACCACCAAATTATGGGAAGTATTACAGGGAAAATGATTAAAATACTATTAAAACTTTTAGAGAAGTTGGTTGACTCTATGCAATCACCATGTAAAGCTGTTATCAAAGCAAAAGGGTTTGCAACGAAGTACTAAATGTTTACAATCTATAGTTTTTGTATGTATTTCTTTATTTTTTAGTTTTAAGAGCTTTTTGTTATTATTTGCAAAATGCAAATATTTCGTATTTACTTTGTTTTGAATTTTTATATATTAATACTATTATCTAAAATGTTATAGTAGTATTTTTTTATTTAAAAGCTTTTAAGGCGTAAATATTAAAAAAATCAAAGAAAAATATCAAAATTTGAAAAAGTTATTGCAGGAAAACTGTTTGCCAAATTACTTCTAATCGCTACTGTACCTACAAAACTCAAGCTGTACAATAATTAGACACACATTTTCCGAAATATTCATTGCCCGAAAATACAATACAAATTAGTTGTAAAGCTAGTTAGCACCAACATTGTTGACAAAGTTGTAGAAAATTTTAAATTAGGAATACAAAGAGGCGCATTTATAGAAAAGTCCAATTATCGAACTTTTGGCTATAACTCGAAAATAAAAAAACTATTTTACAAAAAAATAAAACTGACTTCAAAAAAACTACTACGAAAAAATGCACTAAAAAGTAAAAAAATAATTTTTTTAATGTGTCTGCCACATTTTTGGAGTCGGTGCCAGCCAAGCTTTTAAGACATTTTTAGAAGTTTCCTAAAATATACATTAATTATATGTTGTGGAGCCCACAAACAGAGCAACCTACCCCGCGTTCGGTTTGGAGCTACTTTCACTACCGACACTTCAGGTTAGGAGCGTGAAAAATTTGCGTTCGGGTTGGAAAAATGCTGGCTTTCATGCTTCCCAACCCGAACGGTGCTTCAGCGCTACAGTGTTTAAAATTTAAATTTGCGTGGGTTACCTAACCTAACTTATTTTTTTGTATATTAAAATTATTAAAAAGCTTTACGTTTTAACTGAAACCAAAATATTTTATATTTTAAAAATATAAATAATAAATTTATTATTTTACTTTAGGAGTTATCTTGTTGCTACACTTGTTTTATTTTAATTTTAGTAATTAGCGCGTTTGATGTTGATGAAAGAAATTTTAGAATTATATTATGTTTTAACCAGAAAAAGTGAGCGACAGCTATGAATTTATGACGAGAAATATCTGTTTCAATATCCATTTTAAGCGATTATGAAAAAAATTAGCAATTTTAAAATTAAACTTTGCTTTATTTCACTTTACGACACTAAAATACTGATCCTCTACGATAAAATAAACTGATTTTTATTATTTGTGTCATCACGTGGTTAAATTTGTAATAAAAATAAAGCGAACCAAATTTAAATTCAAATTTGAATTCAAATTTAAATTCAAATTTATTTGCAATTTTGCCACCATGCGCCACGCTTCCGTCAACCCACCTAAATTTTAGTAGCGTTTGTAGCGTCTGAAAGGGGCGGAGCCAAAGCGTTTGGAAGCGAGTAGAAGCGCCATCCCAAACGCAAGAAAAGTGTTTGGTGGCGCTTCGAAGCGAAAGTAGCTCCAAACCGAACGCGGGGCTAGTCGTCAACCTAGAGTAGAACTACTTTGTAAAAACAATGCCGCCACATGACCACACACGTGGCGGCATGTGATTTTACAAAGTGGTTGCACACTAAGTTGAACACTAGGTTGATCGTTTGTGGGCCTTTTAATACGCGCTTGTTGTTAACCTTGGCTAGCACCGACTCCAAAAATGTGGCAGACACATTAAAAAAATTATTTTTTTACTTTTTAGTGCATTTTTTCGTAAGGTCCCTGGGGGTATTAAGGCCCACCATAACTTTACTTCAGGAAATAAACATTAAATAGTTTTATTTTATAAAAAAAATGTATTTATTGTCTTCCTTGAACATCTTAGATTAATTTTATTAACAAAAACATCTACAAAAATAATTCAGTTTGCAAAAAATTAAACTTAAACGGAAATGCAGCTTTTTTTTTTTTCCACATAAAACATATGTTGGAAATCAGGACTGATTGCTCTAATCAATGCACTTTGTACGCCCTAAGCAGTCTCCGTGCATCCATACCTGACACAACTTGCATTGTCGCATATCTGCTAGTCTGTTTTCAGAACAAATAACGCAAAACCAACTTTTCTTACTAGAACTTGCAGATTTCCAAGAGCTACCTCCGGGCTTAGGCTCTGAAATATCCCTTGTGTTAGGCCTGGCAATACTAGTTGTAGATATGAACTTTTTTATAAATATAATATAATTTAATACAAAATATTTTGATGCGCTTTATTACCTTAACTATAGTAAATTAATTGTTAAGTTAGATTTTATTAGAAGAAAAAATTTGAAAATTTGAAATCTTGTGTTATTAGATGTAGGACTAATTGACCTACAACTTACCGTCATAAAACTGATGAAAAACGCACGTTTATGTAACAAGGGGACCCTTGAAATTTACTAAATTTTGTAATTTTGACGGTAAAGTAAGCTACGCATGAACAAAAACACTCTCAATGGAAAATTACACAAACTTCATCAACTTTACCGGCTTGTATTGCTAATATATTTGGGTGGCAATGTGTAGATAGTGCAATCATGATCATTGTGCTATGGATGTAAGGAAAAACAATAATGGGCCTTATTTCCAGCGTGGGCCTTATTACCCTAGGGGACCTTAGTAGTTTTTTTGAAGTCGGTTTTATTTTTTTGTAAAAAAGCTTTTTATTTTAGTCTTTTTAGTGAATTTTGCGTTATGTAAATAATAATTTATCGAAAGCGAATATGGGTAGACCTACAAAACGCGCTGCCCATATGAGAGCGCCGTTTAACTAGCGAAGAACGGGAGAAATGCCTAAATACAACTTTATAATTAATAATATTGAGACTAGTGCCCGTTTTCACCAAAAATTCCCTAACTTTAAGTAGTCCCTAAAGTATTAAGTATTCCTTACCGGTTGTCTTATAGGTTATAAACACCGTCGATACTTTCTGCAGAGTTCCTCTCCTACCTCCCGTTTTATGCGGAAGGTAGACAATTGGGACTATTTTAGTAACCGTAAACACCACTCGATGAAAAAACTCACAGGTAAGCAAAAATACGCAAATTTGTTTACTTGGATGACATACGTCAATTATATATTATATTATATGAAGGGTACACGGAAAGAACGATCATAGTCACTTATTAGTAAATAAGAGTAAACTTAATTTTAATGTTTAAAACGGTATAAATAAAAAACGTGATAATATAAAACAAAATTGTTTTATTAAATAATATTGTCAAATAATTGAGTAAGAATTATATTAAATAAAATCTTAAAATACTTAAAAAATCAACAGAGAAAAATTAAAAAATTTAATCAAACTTGTATTTTCCTTTGAAAGAACGATCATAGTCCAGAAAAATACTAAAATTCTCTAAAAAGTAAGCATTAATATTTCGTTTTTGGCAAGGAAAAGTGTATTTTTACCTTTTGAATATCATCATCTGTGTCCATTGTGGTACCTGCATGGGGTAAATTAGAAAAATACTCCTGGGCAGCTGAAATTCAAAAAAAAATTTTCCACAAAATTTTTTTAAACATATCAAGTTGTCGTATTTTTCTTTACTAATTGGAATTAGATTATTAATAGCAGAAAATATCCACACCTAATATAACAAAATTTCACAGAAAACTGCAAGTAAGTATAGTGCATAATAAGATAATATAATAAGTAAAGGAACCTTGAACGTTTTATCAAAGGATACCTTATTTGAATTGCTTATTTTCAATGATTGTAACCGAATTTTTGGAATTAATAAATTTTTTTCTAATAGTTCTCGCCATTAGCTATAAGATAGCGATGCTAACTCATTTTGACAAAAAAGTGACTATGATCGTTCTTTCCGTGTACCCTTCATATGTCAATGCACAAAATACTACCTCTCGATTCTCGCAAAACATTTCAACCCACGCTTAAATTTCATTGCAGTAATTTTAATGTAAAAACCAGACTGTGAACCGATTTTGATGAAAATTTTATGGGACCAATCTGAAAATATAAGCTTTCAAATAAAATTTTTTTTTTAATCGGTTTATAAATAACGAAGTTCTGAGGTAACAAACATTAAAAAAATTTATACAACCGAATTGTATAACCTCCTCCTTTTTTTTGAAGTCGGTTAAAAAGATAGCAAATTCTGGTATTCGCCATTGAGAAAAAAAAAAGAGATCGAGGATGCGCCATCCATTTTTTGATATCTCCCGTAGTTACCGATTTCCCCATAAGGTACATCGAAATTGAGCCACCCTGTACAGTAATATCTTGACTTACGCTACCCCTACTTGATTCTACATCAAAATTTTCGGTTTGCAAAGTTTTATCTAAGATTTTATTAAACTTTTTTTTTCTGAATTATTATTTTCTTTCGTCTCCGGTTTCCAACTAAAAATAATTTATATCTGCATATTAATATGTGAAATTATACCTCGACTTACTCACTTACTCAGTCTCACCTATTACGTAAGTACGGGTATTACTGTATTCAAATGGATGTACGGACCCCAATTTACGCGGCTGTATGATATTGGCAACATTCTTCTGCATGACCACCGAAAAAAATTTACGGCAATTTGAATTACAATAAATTGTAGCACAAAGTAGGTATTATAATTTGTAATTGGATAGTGATATCCACAAGTGTGTAGTTATCAGATATTCAATATTTTGAATGTTGAATTTGAAAGTTCAAGTGTTGTTCAAAAATCAACATCTGCATCAAGCAAAATTATATTAATCAGACCGGCTTCGAATTACGTAATTTTCAATAAACCAGGCATCAAACAAATCATAACGGAAGTCAATCTTCAAAAAAATAAATATCAAGAGGAGTAACTCGTAAATTATAAAAACGAATTGATAACATTCGATTATAATCATTAAAAACCAATTGAAAATTTCCAGTTAAATATGGTAAAAATAAGAACTTATAAAAGTATCATGTTTGAAGTTTACTTATTTATCTGATAACGTAATTGGTTTTTAACAATGAGATAATATGTAGATAAAACGGAAATGGTTAAAAACGTTTATAAATAGTATTTTTTGTTGATAAAATTATTGCGTCAAAGTATAAAATTACTTACAAAATTACCACCTTAAGTGCGAACATAAGAGGTTAACATTTTTTCCTTGCATCCCCTATTGGGACTGATACTCAGAATGAAAATGATATCAATAGAAAGAGATTATTTCCGCGTTTGAAGATACTCAACCTTCGATACTTTTATAATATCGTGGGTATTCTGCGAGAAAGCACTAAGTCAATAATCATAGTTTTGAGATAATTGCAGTTGAAAGTTTGTATTGAAATAAGAATTATATTTATTAAGATGTCAGAAAATTAATGGATGCGAACAATACATTGCTTTATCAACTTCAATATTCTCTCATTTGTTATTTAAAAATATTTGCCTATTGGTCAATTTAAAAAAAAAGTGAGAGAAAGTGTATGACTTGATGCATTTTTCTTAAATAATAAAGGTAAAATTAAGATTCAGCAGCAGTTTTTTCCCATTTATCACATTTATTTCTTAAATATTTTGTCCAGAAATGGTACATAAGGTCAAAAATAACAATAAAATAAAAAAAAATTAAATATTTTTTAATTTTCTCTGAACAAATTTAAGTGATTTTGACTTAAAACAGAAATTATCTTTGTTATTTTTGGAAATATGACTTAGTCGTTTTCGCAGTTTGTTTAGCGTTCACCAATCAATACAACCTCATGATTAAGTCAAAACAGCAAAATATTAACTTGGTGCTTTTTCGCAGAATACCCACGATATACGCTTTGCTCTTTAATTATTATTTATTTATTTACACATTTATACATTTGGTGCACCAACAGTCAACAGACCAATTAAAGGTGCACACGAAATAACAGCATAGTAACACAGAGAAAAAATTGAAGTAATTTTTACTATAATTGAAGTGCAAATCAATCTCGCACCAATTTTGAAGTTAATTTTACTACAATTGAAGTAAATTTGACATCAATTAAAATAATATTTACTTCAAAATTGGTACGAGATTGATTTGGAATTCAATTTTTTCTCTGTGAACAAACTAAAAATATCACAAAACATTACAATAAATAGCATTTCAAAAAAAAGATAATATTTCTGAAATAACAAACAACTAAAAGCACAAGTACAAGAATAACAAACTCAGATTAAAAATAATATAAACTAATAACGCAGTAAAGATAACACCTCACGTCTAAACTGCGGCAGGGTGAGCGCAAACAAATCAATATCAGTAAACTTAATATTATACGTATCCATTAGTCTGTTAATAACGGAAGATCTATAATTATTTATATTAGCAGCATGTAAATAGAACAGCTCATCAGATCTAGTGCTTCGGGAAGAAGCCCTAAGAGCAAAGAGGTGGAGGAACAAAACAGTACCACCAACACCGTTCTAACATTTGTAAAGCAATACCATATCTTTAAATATTCTTCTTGTTTTCAAGGGACAAAAAACCAAAATAAACAAGAGCATCCAAATAACCAAGACGGGGAGAATTAGTGCGGTAACACAGCAGAGAAATAAATTTTCTTTGAACAGACTTAATCAATAAGATATTTTTATGGTATCTGGGATTCCACACACTAGTGCAAAACTCCAATTGGCTTCGAACTAGCGAATTATATAAAGTGATCAGTGATTTATGACTAGTGAACAAGCGAGTAGTCCTGAACAAAAAACCGAACATCCTGAGCGACTTCCTAACAATCGCATCAATGTGCTCATTAAATGACAACTTTCTATCAAACAATATACTCAAGTCTCTGACAGAAGGCAAGTTAGAAATCACTGTTCCACTAATAACATACTCAAACAAGATAATATTCTTATTTCTGGCGAAATTGATTACACCGCATTTTCTAACATTTATGGACAAAAAAATTAAACTGCAGTACTCACATAGACTTTCTAAATCTTGCTGTAAAAGTAAGCAATCATTCAAAGATTAGATAGGTCTAAACATTTTTAAATCGTCCGCAAACAGCCTGAATGATGAATTTCTAAAACAATTAGAAATATCGTTGATATAAAGATTTAAGAGCCAAGGACCCAAATGAGAACCCTGGGGAACACTTGAAGGAACATAAATAATACGAAAGGTAAAACCCCTACATACTACAATTTGAGATATATTTCTAATATAAGAGTCAATCCACCTCAAGAGGCTACCGTGAATCCCCATCTCCTGCAACTTACGAACCAATAAATTAAGTATCACACGATCAAAGGCCTTGCTAAAATCAGTATAAACAACATCCACCTGAACACGCCTGTCCATATTAGAGCTCAGGAACTCAACTATCGGAATAAAGTTAGTCTCAACCGACCTTCCAGGACAAAAACCACACTGCTCAGGGATAAACTCCACTCAAGAAAAATTTCAACTTATTAACAATGATGATTTCAAAGACCTTAGAAAATGTATTTAAAATATAAATAGGTCTATAGTTAGTTACCTCATCCCTCGCACCTGACTTGCAGATAGGTTTCACATAAGATTTCTTTCAGATATCCGGAAATATCTCCAAACGAAGAGACTGATTAAACAAAATACACAAAGGTTTCGCTAAGTAAGTACAGGCCACAATAAATCTTGGAGGAAATCTGTGTGGTCCACAACTACCAGATAACTTCAATCCAATTAAATGCTTAAAAATATCATCAGTAGTAACAACAACACAGTGCAAATCAAGAGCACCACCAAATAGTGAACAGCTCGGTGTAGAGAAAGCACTGTCATCAGAACGGTCCATTACATAAACAAACTCAAAAAATTTAGCAAACATATTACAGATATCCGTACCATTAGAAGCCAAAATAAGCAATGTTTGAAAAATCAGAACTGCTTTAGCTATTTGAACTGTCAAAAGTTTTTCAAAATAAATTTCACTCTACTTTCTTAAAAACGAATTAAAAACCAACTTTGCGTAGAAAAATTTCGATTCAAAAAATAATAAAATAATAAAAATAAATTAAAAAAAAAATATTAAGAGGGGCATTTTTTTCAGGGCCCTTTTAATTTAATCAACAGATGGCGCCTACTTAAATATTTTTATAAAATAAGAGGAATTTGCTATATTTAAAATATAGCAAATTCGTTGAGATAATACTGTTCTATAAACAATATTCTTGATCTTAAGCTATTTTGGGTTCGTAATATTTATTTATAAAAACACAATTCATAATTAAAGTTTAATTATCATTTTTTGTAAGTGAGTGTGTTTTGACATACTCAATACGAACTCCAAATAGCTTAAGATCAAGAATATTGTTTATAGAATAGTATTATCTCAACGAATTTGCTATATTTTAAATACAAAAGAATCCTCTTATTTTATAAAAATATTTAAGTAGGCGCCATCTGTTGATTAAATTAAAAGGGCCCTGAAAAAAATGCCCCTCTTAAATAATTAATTAAATCATTAAATGACTTTATTTTAATTATGTATTTTTAATAATAACTTAAGAGCAAATAATATAAAAGGTTGAAAATCTTTAGACGCAGAAAATCTTTTGCACAATTCCACCCGAATAGGCGCAATTATAGGAGAGTGAGAGCTATGCCCCCCAAAATCAAAGCTTTTCCTAAAAATTTAAAAAAATTATTAGTTTTTAATGGTAACATTAGGTCTTATGTTACTCCAAACTACTCCGAGTAACATAACAAACAACTTATTATGATAAATGGATTAATTGAATTAATATTCGCAATCCTTAGTAAACACTGTATTTCTCTTAGCAGCTAACTTTAGGGTGTCGTTCAGATCAGTGCAGAGAATTATACACGATATTTTGGGCATGAGACGAGTTGAAGTGCAACTTGTCCCAAGCTTTGAGCACACATCTCATCTTGTACGCAACTATTTGACCAAAAACAACGTTATAATGTAGTTCCGCAAGTTCTGTATTCACCTGAGTTGTGGAAACATAAATTTTCGAGGTTTAGAAAAATGATAGTTGTTTCAAATAATGATATTGATTATTGCTTTTCATTATGCAGGAATTATATTCACAACTTAGTAAACTTACTAATAGGTCTGCTGGATTTTGGAACAACAACTTTAATTTATATGTTTATGAGGTAGAAGTTTGAAACTTGACTCGATTCTAAAGTGACATGTTTTTACTGTGAGCATAGACCAAGCTGTATCTTATTTGATGATTATTTGAAGTTTATTATATTATGTATCAGCAAATTTAATCGTTTAAAGTGAAAATTTTTGGTTCAATATTAGTTTATTATTTTCATTTTAGGTAATTGAGTAGCTACAGCTAATCTATAGATTAGTGATGACTGATGACGTATAAAGTACGGTAAATCTAATGATCGGTTGCTTACTATTTTTGAAAGTCTTTCTAGCTACAATTTTAACTTTTACGAATTTGATCATAACATAACGGCACACACATTATTTTGGAATACTATATACGAGTATCTCGTAGATACTCAAAGATAATATTAAATTGTTAAATGAAATAATGTGATGATGCAATATTTTATAATGCATATATTTCCGACAAATAATAAAAAGAGCACACGCTTGGTAACAAAGGGACACTTATTACCTATAAATAAATGTAAATATTAAATTTTTTTTTTATATCAATACATTATATAATTTTTATTATAATCATAACTATGGTCCATTTGAATAATTTAATATTAGTGGATTTATTTAAACGATGTAATAGAAGTTTTTGTAACATGTATTTACATCAGAGCAATCAATCAACCAATGCAATTTATTGATCGATTAATTAGTAAGAATACAATGCATATAAAGAACTAAATCGACAGATTTATGTTCCTATTTTTACAATTTTAACATTATAAATTTACATAAAATGTTTTTCTTACATTCACACCAGAAATTTTTAAACACTTTGGTCATTCTTTGATTAGATATTTAAAATTAGATAGGTAAATTTATTCCAACGTACCTACTTAGGTATAAGAAAAATATATTAAATTTCTTGCTAAGCAGTAAAACTATTTGAACAATTTTAAAGTAATATACAGTTTTGTAGTTGAATAAACGGTACACAAAATTATAATATGATACAAGCACCAAAATGGATATGATTTATTGATAAAAACACATGAATTGATTACACCACCATTTAGAATTTCGTAGCAAAATTTTTTAATAATATTATTGAAAAATTTACTTTTTAACAATATGGTAATCAACTTACAATAATTATAATTAGGTATTTATAAAAGTGAAGTCTATAACGTTCCACATACTAACGAAAATATACAGTATGATGTCAGAACATGATAGACGGTCATCATACCACAATGGAAGATCGTGATTGATACAAATTTATCGATAGTGAGATGTAAGGAAAGTCTAAACTACAAGAAATGCATTAAAAGGTTTCGATATTCTACTAACAAAACATAAATTCATATTATTTACAAAGTACAAAAATGTCTGCATTTTTCATGTCTAACGTAACATAATTAATAGAAATTACATAGACTTACATATTGTCAACTTGTAATCTGTGGTCATTATATTTTTTGTTATCATCATCAGTGTGCTATAAAACAATGAATATGTAATGGTTGTTGGTAGGTACACACATTCTTCAATTCGGCACATATAGCACAACACAGATACACATATACATACCTACTATATTTGAATATCACAGTAAAGAAAGTATGTATTATGTATGTAACGAAGATTCGTAAGTTAAATTTACAATGTTCATAAGCAACACATTTTGAGATAAAGGAATCAAAAGTAGATATAAGGCGTAACTCTTACATTACAGTCGAGTGTATTAGCACGATTTGCACAAAATTAAAATTTTAGAATGATACAACGCTAAAGTTTATACTTTAATAAACTTATTTCTTATAGATAATTACAGCAAAATTACTAAGTATCGAATTAGAAATGGAACTTTGAAAAATTCTCTCATGCATATAAAAATATCTATGATATTTATTACTCAATTTTCTTACGCTAGTTGAATCACATTTTCAAGTACAAATACATGAGAGAAATTCCTAACATTTGAGAATAAATTTATTGTTACAGTTAAATTAAATGAATTATTTTCATTTGTAGATTTTAATGGGATGCCTTATGATTTTTTTATTTACACTAACATTTATTGTTTTTGAAGAATGGTTGAGGAGGCACAATAAATATTACATACTGCTGATGTCAGCTTAAACTGTCTCATCATCAGTTAGTATCGGACGGTTCATTACTTTATTTGTTTATACACTGCTGGTGACGAGTAATGAACACAGCTCTGTATATTTTTCTTTGTACGTGATAAAAGACTTGCCAATTATCTGACGTATTTAACTTCACTAATTAGTGCCGACTGCATTTTCTTGACGAATGTCGGATTTCAATTTTACAAATTCCTTGGCTACTTCGTCGTTAGTGCGTTGCGATAATATTCTTAAAATTGTCCATCCCGTTTCGTCCATTTCAATACGTTTTCCCAGTGATAGCCAACATGCACACGACCCCTATTGAAATAGAAAAATACATTAAACTTTAATAAGTTAATATCGGCAGTACATTTACCCTTTCGACAATATTTTTAAGTTGCATAACAGCTACACCAACAAGTCGATCTTCTCTAGCAAAACAATAATCCTTTATACAAATGTGTAATTCAAAATAATCTAATTGTTCTTCGTTTCCAATCATACTGTAAAAAGTAATAAAAATATGTATTTCAAACATCTTTATAATAAATTAGAAACTTACAATTGAAACGTTTCATTGAATTTAGGAGACCAGTTATTTGATTTTGATTTAGTTGCTTGTTTTCTCTTTTTGTCCGATAGATGTGGACCTATTAAGTTAAGTTCAACAAATGGTCTAAACATTCCAGATACTAATGTCCATTTTAGATCATTTGCAGCAACAACTGAAAATTAAATAAGGTATTAATACATATCCTAAAAAAACAATAGAATATTTTAAATTTTGAACCGATCGAGTTGGTCTCAGATCAATACTACAAATAACGATTAATTCTTTCGAAAAAACCGTTTTTGCATTTTCGCTAAGTGGCTACTTTATTCATGATTCAAAGGTAGTTAAGTGTCACTTTTTCTTCCGTAACATAAAACCGGGAAGAAAAGAGTCAGCAATAACAGCAGGAATAAAGTATTTAAAAAATCTATAAAAGTTCCCTTTCTATTGAAAATTGTGAAAAATAATATCTATGTATAACATGGAAGTGAAGTGTCACTTTTCTTCTTTGTTTAATGCATTATTTTTTACTACTAAATAATTATACTGAAGTGCTTTTAATTTGTGTTTTAACTGCTGACTATAATGACTAGGTATAACAAATAATTTATTATATTACAATTCCGCTTTTTTCTCATACTATTTATGATATTATTATTAAACAATAACTACATTTTTTAATACAGTCATAAATAATCCAGTTTTACCTTTAATCGTAATTTTATGTTCTCCAGTACCAGGATGTGTAAATAGATCTACTTGAATAGAAACTTCACCAACACTGCCTTCTTGAGATTCTATTGTATCTATAAAATAATTAATTTACATATTATTAATTACTTTTAAATTATGCAATTCTTAAACAAACCGTGTAACGCATTTCATGTAAATTTTTTTGCAATTACCTAATTAACTAAGTAATAAATAACTATCAATATGAAAACAAAAGCTTGTATTTACTACGATAAATCTAAATCTACCATGCTCTTTGTTCAATTGCAAAAATTGAATAAATATTAAAAACTCTTAGATTATTATACCTGCATTTCAAAAAAAATATGCATGAAGCTAAATTCGTATAATAAGACGCTTGTAAATCTGTATACGAGTATTTTATGGTGAAAAAATAAGTATAAGGTATTAATAATTATGGAGGTAGACCACTTTTTGTGAAATAAAAATGATATACGATGTACACTTGAATCCTTTACGATAATATTGTTCGGTTTTTGAATTGCTGGTAAACTATTAATTTGCAATTAAATCTTAGTTATGTGAAATATTATGTTCCTTTTAATATTTTTCTATCTTTTTTTTTTAAATAAAATTTTTTTCATTTGGTTAACTAACCAAAGATTGAAAAACCGCACATATTATGTGAAGCATTTAATATAAACAAATTGCCAACAATGATAACTTACTATCATAAAAATAACAACTGCATAGTGCTATTTTGTAACGTTTCTAGTTCCTAGTGCTACCACCACACATCGCCGAATGCATTCGCCCAAACAAAACATTCATTGAAAAGTGTACATATCCACATTATCTCGATTGACGTTCTTTATAATATTTTCTTTATAATATTAGACAAGAATATATAGAATATTTGTCAAGCAAAACGAACAAACTACTCACATGTAACCGCTTGAGGTTGTACAGCGAAACTTTGGCAATGTGTGAACGCAGCATAGGATATAATATTATAATTTGATAAACTGATAAACTTCTCCCATTACAAATATCAAAAAACTGTTTTTTATCAGTATTGCATTAGTTAAAAGTACTAATATTTTACTTGTTTTTATTTTATTTTATAAAAAAAAGTAATAAATAAAGGGTCACCGAATATTTCGATAGAGTAGAAATAAATAGAATATGTTTTTAAACCAGAAAAACTTGTTAGGCAGTATCACATTATTATAATAAATTAAAAAGAATAATTAAGAATTTCCAACTTAACTACGAGTTAAATTTATATTTTGCACTTATCTCACGTTTTTGTTATAAAATATGCACAAAAACTAAAATGTACGACACAAAATATAAAAGATGTTTGCGTAAAAATGATAAACAACGCTTTAAAGTAAATTCGTGTGAACAATTTTACATATTATGTAAGTCGATTGAACCTAATTTATCTATATTGTCGTGATATTTATTGTGATGTAAAAAAATTAAAGGGGGTTAAGTAACATTTGTACTTGTAAAAAAAGTTTAAGGAAATAGTTAAAAATAGTTTGGAACTGCGGAATATTTTTAAAACATTTTAATTAATTTGAAAGTGCAGCGAAGCAATGCAAAAGCTAATTTCATCCTTGAATAGGAAAAGATCTTTTAAAATTGTGTTAAAAATGTAAATTCGCAAAAAGTAAAGATTAAGTGGTAAAAAAATTATAAAAAGAAAATTATAAACTCATAAATATAAAATCACCAAAACCAGATGACTTCACAGCGGAAATAATAAAAGCAATAGGGAAAATGAAAATTAATGAAATGCATGATATTATGTTACTGTAGCTGTATGAAAGTTTGGAAAATAGCCGGAAAAACAGGCTGTTGTCACACATAAAGAAAGTCTTGTCGCTATATAACACTTGTAAAATCACAGTGTTAGGGTCTCAAATCAGTAAGGTTTTGCTTCACATACTGGAAGGCAAACTCAGATCCTTCCTCTTTCTACAAAAGATAATAAAGGAAAAATCATTTCTTGTGCCCTGAAGGGATATGCGAGAACAAATATTACATGTTATGTAGATAAATAATATAGAATAAGCTAGATAACTCCTAGCAAAGATCAATTTCTTTTTAGACATTCAAATTATAACAAACTAAATGAAAATGGTAAAAATAAGAATGTCGTCAGGAGCGCTGATGGTTGTATGAGGCTCTTATTCATTTAAACTTCTAAGATGATCCAGCGCCTACGTAGGTAATCACTTGTTCACATTTCACTTTCAAAATTCCTTTCTTAGTTTACAAATATTAAAGGTGCGAGTGTTTTGATTTGGTCTAATTCTGCACCTTCTGATTGATTTTCTTTCTATTTATTTGCATTTTTGATATAAATACAAGTATATTTAAATATTGCTACACTCTTTTTGATTCCAGCAATAAATGGAAAAAATATACTTTCATCTCTCCATAGATTTTCTCTTTCATGTGATTTTATTGTATAATATAAACTTGTATAATTGCATCTCAAATACATTGTATTTACTTTGTATTATGTTCATTTTAAATATTCTTACAGTTAATATTATTATTTAGTGATATCCAAATTTCTTCACTTTTAATGATTCTTACACTCTTCGTGCTTCACTGTACTCATTTGACATCCCATAACAAAAATAATTTTTATGTAATGAACTCAAACCAAATTATAAATCCATTTTATATTAATTTGGGTTTTTGCGTATATAAAACCATGCAAAAATGCAAACATTTTTTCTGCAAAAATAATTTAACTAATGCAAAAATACTAAAATATTATGTTACTTCATTATGAAATATAGATTTACGCTGCGTGTAATGCACATGCTTTTTTTTATCAGCCTGTTTGAAAAAGTAACGCATTTATTAAATTCAAAATAATGAATTTTGTCTTTCCTACTTATTTACAAATACATTAAAATAATTAGCATGCTAAAACGCACCAAACTGCAGCAAATTTCAAATTGGTTTTCCAAAAATAATATTAAAACACAGCATTGAATAAAAATTTTAAACTTGAATTTTTGGTATTTTGGCAGTTTTCTTACTGACAATGAGTAAATAGTAATAATAACAAATTTACTTGCAAAACTAATGTCTGTGTTTTAATATTATAAAGACAATTATTTTGAAAGCATGTATTTTGTTTATTTAAAAAATTTAAAAAAAAGTTACTATCTAAATTTTAATTTAATCTTTAATTTTTTAGATATGTTTCATATATAATTATTACTATATGTCGCTAATTAAGCAGCAGCGTTTTACAAGGACACCAATTTTAAAGAAGAAACGATGAGAAAAATCAGTCGATTGTTTTCAGTTTCCTACTGTTAAAGTTTTTCCAATTAAAATTTAGAAAAACATTGAAAAATTAACTTTTTTTATATAGGATAAGCTATGGAAGAAGTCGATAAAGATTTTCCTGTTTAAGACGTCTCGTCAAATTCTTGGTCAGATTAAAAAAAACATTGCATTCTATTTATTTATATTGTGAAATTAGGTTATTCGATATTATGCATGTCGTTTCCCTCGAAGTAGAAAAATTCACTCTCGGTTGCGAAAAACTTGGTATTTTATAACTGGTTACATAAACAGATATTACGTTATTGGTTTTTCTCTTATACCACATATTTTCAATATCTTACATCCTGTGGTTTCTATAACATAATGTATTATTAATATATTCTTATTTTTTTCAGTAACATAGGAAAAATTGGATGTGATTTGGTCATTAAAATTTATTTGTAGAAGATCCAAAACTAAACTAGTCTGTTTTTGTTACAATATTATAGTGACATTTTTTATAGCAAAATTGTAAAAATCTTAAAAGTAGATTAGAATGTGCTTCTAAAATTGGGAAATTATATGTAGTTTGTAGTATATATTGAAAACATGTAATGTATGAGAGATAAAAACCCCTTTCTTGTAACGTTATATGAATATCGGAAAGCCAGTTCAGGAAAAGGTAATTTATATGGATGATGATTACCAAATTTACCTTCTTCTGCTTGTTAATTTAGAGTAAATAAATAGTTTAGAATTGTCGAGTTTTAAATGTAGGTATACAAAAGCTACATTATCTTCAAAAAATCGGCGTCCTTGTTTACTAAACTAAGCATACTAACTGCTTGCAGATTATAATAAACTTCCTAATAAAATGTGCTAGAACGCATTGATCTAAGAAATATCAGCTCTGAAATTGTGAGTGTAATTAATACCTTGACGACTTTCTCGTCGTTTCTTAGGTTTGAGAGGTTCTTCTAGTGCTTCTAAATCTGACTCAGCATCTTCACGATCAAACGAGATTTGACGTTGTAGCATTGTTTCTTTATTGTTTAGAGGCACTTTGTAAAGTGAATTTGAGTTAAATTAAGTGTATATTGTATGTAGTGTAATTATTTAATATAAATTTAAGATTCATAAAAAAATAATATTATCATAATTATTATTCAAACCATTAAAAATTAGTATACGTAAGATATCTTGAATATAAGTAAATTTATAATACTCTTACCTTCATTAACTTGGGAGGTCACGAAAGTTTTAATTAACGTGTCTGTCGTTTGTGTATACAAAGATAAGGCATATCGTAAGCTTTGAAGTTCGGGACTTTTATCGATAAAAGCTTTCTTTACACCACTTCCCCCAGCGTAGAAATATGTCTTAATAGTGTCTAAAGCAAGATCTAATACGGCGCATTGTTTTGGCGATAAATTTTTCTCCACCTCTTTAGAGATATCCATCACACCGCTCAAGGCATTCTTCATGTCTTGTTTACCCGTCATGTGATTTTTAAATAATCTTGACATATCTTCTATTTTTTTGGTATTGGCGGCTAAATTCTTTGCGTTATCGGTTAAACTCTTAAACACCATCTTAAACGAAAACAGTTGAAAGTGATTCAAACACACAAAAGAGAACTTACCGTTTTGTCAGTCATTGGTGGTAATACTACAGTTTTTTCTAATATTCTCATAGTAACTTTCCAAAGTTCTTTTAAAAGTCTTTTCAAAACAGTCTTTTCACAAGTTTGTGCGTAAAGTGATAACGAGCCATCTAAAAAGTCCATTAACGGTCTCAAAACTTCATCTGCTTCTACCGCTACGGCATTTCTTTGAACAGGTTGATTTAGCGTTCCTGGCTGACCCCCTCCTTTGATCGATAGTAATAAATCGCCTAATTCTTTTACACTTTGAGTAATTCCTGGCTCCAAACTAAAAATCAAAAACGTAAGCAAATTGAAAGTTTGCGAAAACAGTACAGGTACCTCAAAGCAAATTGTGTAGCTAATTCGTCTAAAGCTGAATTTAAATTTTGCTGTAATTCGTTTAAAATATTAGCAGCATCTTCCTCTAATTTTTCTCCTCCCATCGATTCAAACATTTTTTCTAGTTGAACTCTTAATTGTTGTATGTTATTCATCAATATTACCGCCTATAAAAAAATTATATAATTTTTTTTTCTGTTTTGTCAATTTTAACTACTACTTACTTTTTCATCCTTAATATGTTCTGGAAATTCTTTTTTAACAATATCGGCATACGCTATTAAAACTTTAACAATGGTTTTAGCAAATCGCTTCATATAACGTTTCCATATTTCAGGATCAGGACATTCTAACTTAGATACAACATCAAAACATTGAGTTAATTGTGTAAATACATCAACTACCGAATTAGAAAATAAAGCATGCTCACTACTTCTTTGGAACTAAAATTAAATTAATCAATAGTTAATCATTAAAATCCTTGCAGCAAACAATAATACCCCATCTTTTTTATCTCTATTAAAGGCACCGTGTAGATATTCTAATGACACATCATCATTTTCATTAAGCCACTGCATTACAAAAGGTTCAAACCACGCAGGATATTCAGGCACTGCACCTTTGTAAGGAGGCACATCTCGTACGTAATTTGTATGAAGCCACTTTACTTTAAAATGCAAATTCATGTACGCTGAAGATTTACACAAACGATGTTGTTCGTGTTCTTCTAAGGCATATTTTGTATCCACAGCAAAAAGGCTCCACATGGTAGCCGCAGATAACTAAAATATAACATTACAACTTGCTAATTTATTCAATTAAATTATCTTACTTGTCCTATGTTGAGTTCTTGTGGAAATTGATTAAGTACTGGCCCGTAACTGTTTTTGTCTTCTTCAATAACGGAAACAATAAGTGCAATAAGTTTGTGCCAAAAGTCGACGCTATCTAATCTAGGACCATGATCTTCCGGATCTCTTCTGGCATCATTCGGATCACTTTGAAATTCTCTATTGTACAGCTCATAAGTATTTTCAAAAAGAAATTGATACGTGGATCGCAGGCATGCTTTAACACAGTCTTTAACAACGGTACTTGCACGTGGAGGACTAGATAATTCTTGAACTTTCATTCGGAAAAAAGTTATACTAGTTAATAAATCAACGGTCGATTTGAGATCCATTAACTTTTCGTGACTAGACGCGGGGAAATTATTTCTGTACATTGATAAGTCTATCCTCAACGAATTGTGCAATTGATCCAGTAATTTAACAAACTTTTCTTTCTGAAATAGTAAGTTCATTTTAAGATTTGGAAAATTTTATTAAGTACAAGTTTAGTCTTACTCCAAAATTAGATGCGGCAAATCTATCACTAGCCGATACTGCTGAAGATGCAGTTGTGTGTGCGTAGTAAGCGTTGATATTGGCTAGCAGCATACTCATTACTGCTGGTACACCCGGACAAAGGTACTTTGTGGAAAGGCAATGAAAGTGTCTGAAAGGTTAAGTATGTTATAAATTAATAAACTCATTAGGTACTTTATTTCGTAATATTAAATTGTAACGTTCAAATTCTAAAAATAAAGGGGAAAGGTAAGTCTGCGGGACGCGTAAATACAAAATTTACGATTGAAACCTCGATGTTTTCTGAGAGAGTATATTTTAAATAAGAGAATTAGCTAAGACGCAATGCCCTAAATGCACCTGTTTTTTCAAAAATCGAATTTAAAAAAGCTTGATTTTCGACGAATAAATCGCTTGTGATTGGTTAATCACGGTGGCATTTTGCGAGCGAGGCATTCTGTTGTCGGTACGCGTGGTGTAATGCATAGTAGTGTTGCACTTGACAAATTACTCAGTAGTCGACGCAATGGCAGCGAATCCGTTCCCGATTCCTGATGTAAATGTAAATTCTATTTACGACGTTTCTGCATTGTTCAGTGGGAGCGATGCAGAGGTGGTGGAGTTCCTGCAGGGTCTTCGGTTGTTGCCAACCAATAAGCGCTGTACGAAACCTTCGTGCAGACGCTATTGCACATTGGTGAGAAACCATGCGTAAATCATGAAATACTGCTTCCGGTGTCCGAAGTGCAAGAAGAAGTATTCCCTCAGCGACAAGACCTTTTTTGCGGGCCTTAGACTTCCACCTGTGCTGGTGTTCAGCGTTTTATGGTTTTGGGCGCACAACTCTCGAGCCGGTGTAACTGCTGGCGTTCTCGGGATGGAACGTCACGCCGTATATAGGTTACACCAGAAATTTCGACGTATCTGCACCTGGAAACTCCGCAGCAACCTTGCACTCGTCCAACTCGGCGGCCCGGGTGAGGTGGTACAGATTGACGAGAGTGTAGTCGCGAAGCGTAAGCATAACGTTGGCAGAATCGTTCCTCAGCAGTGGATTGTAGGTATCTACAGTCTCACTGCTAAGCGAGGGGTTGTTGCCTTCGTTCCGGATCGCAAGCAGAAAACGCTGCACAAACTCATCGTCGGTTTGGTACGACCCGGGACCGAAATTTGGACGGATGGTTGGCGGGGTTACTGGGATTTGGATAAGATACCGGGAGTTGCTCCAGCCTACAAGCATAGATGGGTGAACCACAGCCGCAATTTTGTAGACCCCGCTACAGGGGTTTGCACAAATGCAGTGGAGGGCTATTGGTCTCAGCTAAAGGGGTTCTGCCGTCGCTTGGGTGTGATGCATTCCTCTTTACTTGCGAGTCACCTGGACCAGTTTTTGTGGAATGGCGTATTTGGGCGCACACCTGGAGCCGTGTTTAATGGACTCCTCCATCAAATCGCGGAACGGTATCCTGTGTAACGTCACGACAAAAAGGTCCTTTTCAGGACCAAAATTACTTCAGAAAAGGGTTACTTAAATTTAACGAACGGTAGTTACTTTTGCCGGTAGGTCCGGCTCTTGCCATGGTGATTTTGATGAAAATTGACTCTCAGCACCTTTCGGGCGCTTCGAGCCATTTTCATCAAAATGACAACTAATTTAGAAATATCCCTAGGCCGACAGATCAATGAAAAGGTGGATCTTTGAGAGGTGAAACTCGTGAGAGTGGATTTGTAACGCACGGTACTTGTGCGAAGAAAAATCGACTTAAAGCACCTCTCGCTACGCTCGGGCGCTTTAAGCCATTTTTCTAGCACATGTACTATTCGGAAAGGTGGTTGTGCAAGGAAAAATCGACTTAAAGCACCTCTCGCTACGCTCGGGCGCTTTAAGCCATTTTACCAGCACATTGAGGGTTGAAAACCATGATTTTCGTTCGAAGTGCTCTGTTACTGCATCGCAATGCAAGTGTCGCTCCCACTCCGCGCAAAGCTAAGACTATATCTGGGTGCACGTACCGACAGAATTAACCAATCCCGAGCGACTTTGCTTTAAAATTTACTGCAAAAATCGAAGTTTTTAAATTCGATTTTTGAAAAAACAGGTGCACTTAGGGAATTGCGTCTTAGCTAATTCTCTTATTTAAAATATACTCTTTCAGAATTCATCGAGATTTCAATCATAAAATTTGCATTTACGCGTCCCACGGAGCTACCTGCCACCAAAATAAATTTTAAACTTTTCTATACATAAGACTTGTTAGGAAGAAAGATTACGATTATATTTTTTGGTGACAAAAATCAACTGAGGATAGTTATATATCCTTTGTATCGTTCGGTGCAGATGGTACCTGATCAAATATTTAGCTATGAATGTTAATGTCTGACATGTTGAAGCGACCGGCCGATAAAATACATCTCGACTACTTTGCATTCAGGAATTGTGCTTTTCTTTTATATAATTCCTTTATAATTTAATTTATTTTATAATTTTTTATTATTAATGAATTGCATAAAATTAATAAATCAATAAATAGTAAATTAGTGTTTACATTGTCGATCTGTTTAGCATCTACTAATGTTTTTGGACTCTTTTAACCATTTAGAAGCATCTCGATGCAAATGGAATTTTGTACAGATTAACGAATAATTTTACCACATTGCGGGAGGACCCACATCCGTACCGGATAATGTGAGTTGGTCTGGAATGCAATGCGTAAAGCAATAATACATCTTCTCCCTGTGAAAAGGATTGGCAATGGAGGTTATCGAACTCTGAGCATGATGAGGAAAACGCAAAAATGAGAAAGTAAAACAAACTTTCATATCATAGGGGCCACAATTAAACAATTTGTTTAATTCGATCAAGGCTAAAAGGAATACTATGCTAGTCTGTCGCAACCCTTAAAGGAAGTAAACAATAAAAAGTCACGTACCTGATCTAACTACCCAAAGCAACGATAACAATAAAAATAAGGAAAAGAAAACTATAGATTTCTATACTACGCGGGAAACTTGGTGGAGCAACATTTATTTACCTAATCATTTAATTATTAAATGTAGTGTATATTTTTTGTTGTGATAGATAGTCATCATCAATAATTTATTTAACATGGTAATTATCTGGAGCCATTTTCAAAGATAAACTTTTGCCTTCATTAGAGATCATAGCAATGTTGCCGTTGTAACTGTAAAAGATTGAACCACAGCTTTCGACTCGGTAGTATGTTCATATGGTAGATTATTATTATTACTAATATCTTTAATGGCTTACTAAAATCTTATTGAAAAATTGAATAGAAGAATCTGCTTTGATACTATAACCTTAAAACCCAAGGTTTGTCGTGGTTTTGTGAAGATTTCTTTCATTGCATTGCGATACATTTTTTGTTGAAAAGTGGGGCCTGGTGTTTTGCTTTGAATTGTCTTTATGCAATCTCTTTAAATCTCTTTTTGGTTTAGTAAGTTATTGTATTAGGTAGGCAAATATTATATTATATACTAACTTCATAGTAGTTACATTTATCCGGTTGTATGGATGAGTAGAAGTTGTACATTTAATAAAAGAATTCCATTCTTGACATATTTATTGCACGGACATAAGATTGATCTTTTTCGATTTAAAGAAGACTAATTTTAACAACTTATTAAGTAAGATAAATTTTATTTAAAGGACATTATTAACTTGTGAAAGTAAACGATTACAGCTTAGCGCTTAGTGTGTTCACTGGAAATTTTCGGTTATAATCCAGGCGATATCAGAACTTTATTGTGGCTTGGCCACCTTTCTTCGGAAGGGAATAGCAAATCATCGAAGTGTTATATCTAAAAATTTCTTTTTAATATAGAAGTAAATCAACTTTATCAATACTTTTTGTAATACCTAAACCACTAAAGCTTTCGGCTACTTCAATAAAATTTTCTTTAAATATTTTGAATTTTTGAATTGTATAAAAACAAACAATAGCCCTACTAATAGTAATATTATTGAAATTTTTCTAAACGCTGGTTATCAAATCTGTAAGTCTTAAAATATCCATTGCGATTAACATAAAAATAAGTTACACATTTTTATTTTAGCTATACTAGGTACTTTTATCAGTGTAGTTATTTTCTATCTATGTAATTTTAACTTTGTTTGAATTTATAACTTAGAACTAATATACTAAATAATTGTTAAAAATTCAAATGCAAAAGGGCATGAGTAGACTGTAATCACGAAATCGAATAGATAAGGAAATAGACGATAGCAAATTTACTATAAATATAGCCAGCTACCTATAGCGACTAGCGTAATTCAAGATAGTCGTCAGTAAGAGGATAATATATAAAAATAATATTTGATATGCAGATTTTTGTTACTTACTGAAAAACAATCTCATGTAAAAAAAATCAAATTAACTTACCATAGCTGCCGAAAGCTTTCTTAGTTAGGTATTATTAAAAGTTATAAATAACATACAAAAAAATCTCTAAGTAAAAATTATGTTGTTATTGGTGTCAAATAAAATTATTTGCTTGTAATAGAAACTTGTTTGCTATGCACACTATTCTCAATATAATCAAGCAATGATATTCGTCATCCAACGTCATCCAGCAATATAAACAAAAATATCAAGAACAGCAAAAATTGCAATATCATCAACGGAATCTTTAAGTACAATTAAGTTCATGAGTTCACTAAGAGGTTCAAGTATATCGTTTCTGATTTCTTTGATGATGTACTATTATCCAAAAAGTAACAAATCAAAATAATTATAGGTTTTTGCAAACCAACAGAATTTGTTAATAGAATTTCAAACTAGGTTAAACATGAAATATGCGTTGCAACTCCAACGAATAAATAAAATTCCCAATGAATAAAAAATTTGTAACAAGCTTCCAGTAGAACCGGCGTTGGACATTTTATCATTAAATAAATAAAAAAAAATGACATAATCAGGTCAGTGTTAATGAAATACTCCAGGGACAAAATTAGTCCAAATTGATATATTTTTAAATTCAGATGACCGTGGAAAAGATGAGTGATGGTAGAGAGACGATTGAACGAAGAAAGAATAGAATTCACGATAAGTCTCACGAATTTAAAGGAAGAAAAACTTTGTCTAAAACTTCCCATAGAACATACATCATGTTGTGTAACATCAAAAATATTTCCAAACAAGTAAAAATTACTGGATGATATATTAACTCATTGTTGTAGCCATGACGGCTTTCAATTTCAATTGTGATGGTTTGAAATACATTTTGTAGTATTAGCTTATATTTATGTATTTTGTGACATTCAACCTTTACTTTTATGTCATATTTTGTAGTTTTAAAGATGAACTAAAATAGTGGTAAAAAATAAACTAAGTTTATTTGTTTGTCTTTGTACTTTTATAGATGTTCCTTGGCTGTAGGTATATTTTGTATGTGTTTTTGTTTTTTCCAGAACAGAAGCGAATCTGGCTCAACATTTTTCTAGAAACTTGTTTTCAATAACTTATTTTTAATTTTCTAATTTGGAATTAGTAGGTAATTCATTGGTTCGTGGTTAGAGAAGTGTAACTTGATAGTAAACTATATAGTTTACGATATAGTAGACGATAACTATAATACCTATATTTTAGTTCTGAGACTACTTTAGTGCATTTTCAGTTAGTTTAAAATAATGATATGTTTTGGATTTAAGATCCTAAAAGAAGTATAGAGTATTTAGTTCTTACTTTCATTCCATTCAATTAATTGGAATTAACATACACATCGTTCCTAGTTTTTATTAAAAATGACGGGATTACATAGGTATGTATGTATGTACATATGTATAATGCATACATCTTCAGTAGTTGGCAGTTCAAAATATATCATGATGTGGCTCGACTTGCGTGTATTTACTTATACATATTTATTTATAATATTTTATTATATAAATAATTGTCAACTGGTCCAATATAAATTGAAGATTTCATGAAGCCTACAATACGACTAATTGTCACATTGTCTTGTGCTAACAATAGATAAATCATACCTATTATCCTCAAGATGCAGCTAAAGCTATAATTTCGCTACATTTTCAACTATTTTTAGAAACCATGATTTACTTCCCACAGACCGAAATTTCGACGTCGGAGATTATTTTAAACTTTTAAGTGACATCCTAGGCAATATTGTAGTATAAACGAATTTAATAGTTAATCTACCAAGCAGATCAATACAAACTCACAAAAAAATGTCGCGAGGACACTCATATAATATTCTTTCCACATTATCGAAACAACATTACAACAACCTGAGAGATTAACCAAAGTGAGTTAAAAATGCAAATTTGTTTTATTAACCTTCCAGAATATCAATATTTTAGGTAACCAAAAAGTTACAAACTCATTTCACAACTAAAAGGCATAAAATTTTAGAACTCTTGCGGGTACTTTCTCTATTATATTATTAAAATGAATGAGATTTTATGCATTCATATTTGAAAAGTTTGAGAATCCCTCCAAAATATTGGTATTTTCAATTGTAAATTATATTATCCAAATTACAAATTATCCAGTTGATTTATTTATCAAACAAAAATAACTATTCTAATAGTGATAAACCTACAAAAAACTTGAAATGATATACAGGCAAAAACTTAAATTCCGAGTAGAATTTTGACAGGAACTAACATGAGTCGAGCAGAACCCTGAGAGGATTGGTGTATCGAGATGTACTAGTTTTATTCCTATGAGTCCTATCATGCAGAATCAATTGAAAGTTCGATATTTTAATTAATAAAATTCTGAACCAGCACAAATACGCTCAAATAGAAGATAACTTTAAACTTCCATATTAAACTAAATTACGGGTTTGCTATTATTGACCTTCTACCTTGGGAATGCATTTCAGAGAAAATTATAAAAACGAATAATTTGCATTATTGCTGGTCGCTTACCCTGCTTATGAATTTATTATTATTGCTAATAGAATACTCACGTCATCGCTTGATAAATGGATTCGATTCCGTATCTCATAGCAAATTCATCAACAACTTCCTGTGGTGCTTCATCAAAATAAATTTTCCACGCATCATCGCCTTTTGCTTGCGGTAAACTAACAATTCCACTGTTTTGCTCACAAAGCGAGTGAAACAAATTTTCATGAAGGCATGTGTATTGTACGTGGTAAGGCGCTACTTTTTCTTCACCTTTTATTTCTACCGATATATGTAGACGAATAGCTCCCGATACAGCCGATTTATCGGTTCTTTTTTCTAAGTTGTACCAAACATCCATTTCTCCCGAAAGTGTGCGTACCTGTAACATAGCGATAACTTAATAAAAAATATGCAATACTAAGTGTACTCCAAAACGCACCTCAATAATAGTTTGACCTAAAAAGTCATCAGATTCTCTGGTTAGTTTTTGACGTAATTTGCTTTTCAAATCGTTGTCTTCGTCCCAGACTCTTACTTTTATTCGATCTGATGAATTGTGACATTCGCTAATATATTTATAAAATGTGATATTATTGTATGTGATAATTTATTATTAAAACTTACAAATAGAATTTTTCGTCCCAAACAGGATTCAATTCTTGCGGCATTGTTCTTGTGCGTTTTTTAACCTTACCGACTTGTACTGTAACGTAAGGATCCGAAGTTCCACTTTTGTCTTTGGCAATTAACCCTTGTGCACATTTAACTAAAATATTGAAATTAAATGAATAAAATGTGATAAAGAGAAAATTAAATAAGCTTGTACAACAATTTTGATGATTACACAGTGGTTAATTTTGAATTTTTTTTTACAAGACAATTATATTACATACCTGAAACTGTCACACCAAATAACATAGAATGCTTAAATCTTATACATGCAAAACATTTAGTTAGAAGCATGCGTAAGATTTGTAGATTTACCATTGTAAAGATTCACACCCCTACAAGAAGTTTGAAGCATAAAAGCAAGAAGCAAATGCTGTAAGAAATGCTGAAAAATGGAGCTCGAGCAGATGCGTTACACGACTCACTTTAAAAATTCGGTTAAGAGGCAATTAAGTGGCTACGATGCATAGAGCGTAAGTTACGTGTACGTGAACGGATGTGAACGGAAACAACAATACTTGGGATGCACGCTATGAAAGTGTTAAGAGTGTATCTAGAAATGTTCTAATTTGATCACGTAATGTCAAGTTTATATTTTGAAAACTAATGTTAAGTAGGTACCTACGGAAAACGACAACATGACGTCACATGACCAAATTACATCTTTTCTACGGAAGATGTAAAAAATATTGACGTTGGTATATACGATGATACTGATTAGATAAACTTGAGATATAAACGCAACACGAATACCCAAGTGAAAATACCATCTTTTGGTGTAAGTTTTTAGGGATTCTTTTTTACCACAAAAATCTGAATAATAATTTAAAATACTTTTATTGGCGTCAAAAAATGCGTATGCGTTTATTTTTGGATGAGTGTAAGTTAAATTAATTGATGTATTGCAGTAAAATTGAAATTGCTTGTTTAGTTTGTGAGTTTAACTTTCACATGTAGTGTATTTTAGTGCAAAATTGCCAACTTTTAAATATTTGTAAAGATTGTGTAAATGTGAGAAATATAAACTTGTAAAGCAGTGTAATAATATTGTAGCTTTTGGTAATGGTGAGTGGTGCATTGATGTTGAAACATATATACGACAGTAAAAATAATCTTAATTGCCTCTATGTCGTTGTAACGCATCAAAGTTCTATTGAAGAGAAATGAAGACTTAAAACTGGTTTAATATAATAATTTTAATTTTATGTTTATTTTGAAATTCATGTTGTATAATAATAAAGATTTTACAGATTACTAAAATAAGCAGCTTTTATTTTATTTTTGGGTATGTATATTCCATAGATATTGTATTGTTCCATAAGTCTGCTACATAGCAAAGATGAATTTTAAACAAAATGTAACTTACTTATTTTAATAAAATGTAGTGTTATATTTATTATTATATTAAAATACGGCAGGATTAAATTGCTCCATAGCATGATTATAAAATTTAATTAATATGAGTGGTAATTTGGTTATTAATTCATTAACATTAATTTCAGAAACAAAAACATAACATAAATTACAACGTTTAGGTTTATATTTCCTAAGACATCCGGTTGAATTTTTGCAGACCAATTAGCTTGCTGATGTTTTTGATTTTGATGTAGAAGCTCTCGAGGTATAATTTGAATATTAATTAAATTTTATAAGTAATGTAAAGCAGCAATGAAATGCACATAAACGTGTAAAAAGTGTGTGAACAATTCAGTAACAATAAATTGTTTGTATTTCGATGTGTAGGGGTGTATATGGTATTATGCAAAATTGTGCTATTTTGTGTAAGTACGGTTTAAAAATGCAAGTAAGTAAATTTGATAAGAATTGAGCACATGTTCGGATGTTATTATATTATAAAGGTATATGGTGTAATATGGTATTGTGTACAAGTTTTTAATCATCAACAAAGTAAGCGGGTTATTTTTATTGTGCGAATTTAATATTCGACGTTAGACTACCTATAGAAGTAATCTGAGGCAGGTCTGTAGCTACATTCTATGGGCGAGCTAATAGAAAAACACAATGTCATACAAGCTAAGTACACAAGCCTTACAAAAATACATTTTATTTTTATATTTGTATTTAAAATACTTTATTAATATAATTTTTACAATGTGCATTTGTAGTATTAAATACTTGTTTAGTATAAAAACATTTAATTCTAAAGAAATAATTGCTCGCATAGAGATGAACATGCGTTTAAGAGTTGCAGTTGAAAAGTAGTAACTCAAAAAATTTTGAGTATTAAGAAGTTTTAGGGGTGCTAGCATAAAAGTACTTTTAATTTTAATCAGTGGCGCCATTTCAGGTTTAACCATGGGGGATGGGACAAGCTTGCCCTGGGGAACTCTAATATTGCCTTAGCTCTATTTCTGCAAAATAGTAGACTCTATAATGTCTTAAGTTAGTATATCTTGCAGACAAGGGGGGCAATTTACCTACCCTGCACCCTCCAAATGACGCCGCTGATTTTAATTCAAATAACTAAATCTTGACCAGTTTTTATTTACCTACTATTGCAATTTGATTTCAGCAAATATTTAAAATTCAAATAATTTTATTAGGAAGATCCTTTAAAATTAATGTAGTACAATTTTACATATTTTAACTCCAATATTTACCCAATAGTCAAATTCTGAACAATCACCTGAAATTCAGTAAATTTATTCGTAAAATTCCGTAATGCATTAAAAGTTAAAAAATTGTACGTTCTCTCTTTTGTTGCTATAATGAAAATAAATGTCACAACAAGTTATTTCAAATTTTCTTTACCAAGTAAAAACTCAACGGTCTGTGTCATTATTACAAAAAGTACTACAGTTATTATAAAACATTACATCTCCCATTTAAAATCGCACAAAAAACTTTATATTGTGTCAGTCTTTTGTTTCTTCTACTTAATTACTCTTACTGTCGGATATTAATATAATAGTTGGTTCATATCTTGAAATTTAGTGTACCAGCTACTATAAGATCTTTTAAGTAAATTTTGTATTATATGTACTACATGTCTAATAGTAATTTTCTAACCTTGAACTTGTATCTTGCTCATCTTTGCTTACTGCAAGTCAATAATTTTTTATACTTATTAGCAAGTTAGAAGGAACAAGTATGATATATATACTTATTTGTTATCCCTTTGAAAAACTGAAAATTAATGATCATTAACTCTTTTTAAATCATTATGATTGTTAATTTGAACATTTTTTATATGATGTGTGTCTGACTCGAGAAATTCCATCTGTAAGAAACTTTGTATTAATTCTTACAGTATTACAATGGCTATTTCTCTTTGCAATTAGTTGTCTACGGTATGTGAAGATGTTTATGACGCAAGCCTTAGGTTAGAAGATTACAACTATATCTAAATTAGCTTTCACAACTTTGTTTTACCTTTGCACTTTTATAATAATTATTAAAATTAATTAAACTTCTTAATAAGAAATGTTTTTCTTTTGAAAATCTAATAAAATTTTGCAGGCAATATTAAATAAAAAATATAATATAATATATGAATATTCACTATGAATATCTCATAAGCTGAAATTTCAAGTCATCTCGAGCGTTAAAATATTAAATAGGTAATAATATTAACTTTTAAATTTTGTTGCTTTTAAAAATCTTATTAGGTAGATAAATCTTGACAAAAAAGCTCGTACACACGACAATTTGAAGATTTTCTGATTGCAATTTATGGTAATTAGACAAAAAAACAGCGTGGAGACGAAATTCAAAAAATATATTTAAAAGCTTAATGAAAAATGTTTAATAAATAGTAAAATAATTTGAACAAACAGAAATATTAATGAAAAGATTAAGAGTTGTGTAAAAGTGCGATATTTCAACAAGACAGTATGAATAATGAAGCTGATATTACTCGAATGTTTTCATGCTAGAAATTTTTGAATAACGAAGGGACGTTATGTAAAAAAGTTTTTAATTTAAACTTTGAATTCAATAAGCAGTTCCATAACTTTCTTAAGAAGTGCTCTCAAAATACACCATAAAAAATATGAAACGTAAGAAATTTATTTATGAATAGGGAATAGTGGTAGTGCGATGTGCTACGGTATAAGAGAGAAAAAGTTACAAACTATTAGATTTTACCTATATGTATATAGAAATTTCATATTTCCTAGTTTTAGAAACGGTAAAATATTGTATTATTAGGTTTACATATTTTATCAAAATCCGCGATGTCGTTTTCAATATTTTTATATAAATCTTTTTAACAATTTTCGAAAAGTAAACAGAATAAATTGTATATTTATTGCAAGAAGTTGCTTCTTGAAATATAGATAATTTTCTTCATTACAAATTGAGAAAATTAAAAATGCAATAATTATGCAAAAGTAACGAAAGGTAATCTAATTTATATTTTAAACAATAGTTGCACTTTAACAGAGAGTTGATAGTATACCTATATATAAATTAGAAAAACCAGAGACAAAGAGAACTTCTACTATACCCACGAGTATTTTAATTTTAAGACAAAAAAAGAACTAGTAAAACCTTGAAAAAGTTTCATTTACGTTTACATTTATTAAATAAAAAAATAATAAGATTCTTCGTGAACAACTAAATGCGAACGAGTATAATGAAATTTTCAAACAGAATTTTTTGTATAGTAGCTAGAATAAGTCAATAGATTTTAATGGGTTTCAGATTGATGAATATTTAACAGACCGCGATTACAAAAAAATTTTTTAATCGAAATCTTTTTCTTTAGTTTTGCGTTTGTGAATATATTATGTGAAAATATTCAACTTGATGAGCAAACGACCAATAGATTTAACACCAATTGCCATGTGATATGGTCAGATTTTTTTGACGCAACTCATCAACAAGTAATTAAATAATTACATTTCAATTAATCATTTCATGCCCACATTAATTTTGAATTTTATGTGATAATTAATAAAATATTCTATTCTTTTCTTTCATAAATCTGGAATACATACATGTTTTTTATTTTGATAATACTGATATTATCAGTATCAGTATATTATTAGTAGAGAAACTAATCGTGCAAACGTATTCTTAGTTGCTCGGGAATTGGTAAATAGAATTTGTGTAACAAAGAAGTGAACGTCTCAGACGTGTCTATATACAAAATTGCTATTAAGGAGCCAATGCGTGTCAGATGCGACAATGTTTCTTAAGTGGTTAAAAAGTTATACAAAAGTAGTATTTTCCGATATCAAGGATTGCTAAATACGTAGAACCACAAACACAGCTGCTTTGTTTGTGATTCAAAAACTATTTAATTTCATCATTTAAAATGGCCGACCGTAAATCTGTGACATCAAAAATTGAATATTATTTTTGATATAGGTACCTAGAATTAAAGGGTGTAAATTAGTATTGAATATTTGGCTATATATAAAATAAAAAGTTTAAATAAAAACTATTATAAGTATTTTGCCATTCAGAACATAGGCAGAAGATAATAGAATATAATCTAATATAACTTTTTATTATATTTAAAAAAAAACTTAAATGATGTGCGACATGCAAAATAAGTATAAATTAAGAAATTAATTATCCAAATCACTATATCAAGAGAACTCACAAATTATAATGATGATGAGTATAAGCGTTGAAATAATTCAATCCAAATTATTTACATTAAACTGACACAAATTTATAAAGACAATCAGTTAAATTTTTATGAATTCAAATAGAATTTCTCATTACGGAGGATAAAATCTCATTATGTCATGAAATACTATAAGTTTGTTTGATTTTAATTATAAACTTAAAATAATTAAAATTTTGTTCTAATTTACTGCAGTTTTTAGGCTTTCTTGAATTTTAACTGATTATAATTGACTATATTACAATATTACTTTAGGCACACCAGATTTTTATGATTAATTAAATGCATTAAATGATATAATGCAATTAAAAAAAAATTATATTTAATTTTAATCATATTTAAAAGTTAGAAATAAAACTTTTGTGACATGAGGAATCACACAAAACAGAAAGTTGATTAAAATTCATTGTAAAAACTTTGCTGTAATAATTGAATAAAAATACTACTTATACAGTTCTTACTAGAAGAAATGAATATTACGTCATAAAGATTTCCATGTAAAGTAAGATTATAGTGTCTGGTATTAAACGACGGAGAATAATATTGAGGTTATGTAATTAGATTAAATTTTGTATAATTATTGCTAATTATACAAATTCACTCAACTCCACTCAAATTAAATGATAAAAGTCAAATGAGTTCCTACTTTAGTAATATTTAATGCCGTCTTCTTCTGTTTTATGTATTGCTAACCTTCGACATATTAAATTATCAACAGCTTTGTCACACAAACTTTATGCCCCTAAATTTTCGTGGAAAATTGCAAGTTCCTTTAATGTGCCAAACTACAAGTAAAATTTATTTAAACAGATCTAACACAGTAAGACGTCATTGAATGATGATAACCAAATTGGGAGAGGAGTAAATAAAGTTATTCCTGTAATATACAATAAAATTAATTCGGACAAAAAGTGTAAAAATTTTCTCTTGCAAAGTTACACGTATTGGACTGTAGCATGAAAAAAAATTGGTTTCTATGTCGAAAGAAAATTAAATTTAGATGATTCTCATGACTTCTGCAAAAAAGAACTGATTTTTTCTAAACATCAAATGGGTAACCGAGTTGTCAAGATTTTAAGGTAAATTTTGATAGAGATAGATGGTCTTTCAAAACAATTTACACCTATATTATTATACCATTGATAGATTGGTCATCTCATTGTTTTACCGGATACAAATCTTATAGAAGACTGGAAAGCTTTCGCAATTTGTTTATTGTAATTTGATAACAAAAATGAGCTTTAGGGAGGTGTAATTTAATATTGGGTACAAATCACAACAGAAAAATGTCACGCATTAATTGAATCGATGCCCAGAAAGAAATTGGATGTTATTGCAAACATATGACGCCAGTGTTTGGCTAATATTCGGCTTTACAAATTTCCACATGTTATTATAAAAGAATATTTTATTTATGCTTGATCACTTTAACGACAGTAAGCTTAAATAAAAAAGTTTGCAAATTAAGTTAAATAATTATGGAGTAATTGTCAAAAAAATGCATCTCTGAAGTTTTGTCGTTGAGAATTTAGAAAGCTTTAAGTAAGTAGTATTTACATCATCAAAATAGTTTTCTGAAGTAAATAAATTGTCAGATTAGACTACGAGTTAGATTTTTTTCGGAATATTTGGTAGATAGTACGTATAAAACAATTTTTACTTCAACAAGATGCTTTAATGCAATGGGCAAAAGTCGAGCTTATAAAATAATGCTTAGGAGTAACAGCATAAAAAACATTCAAATGAAAAATATATACATTTTGGAAAATTTAGTTTATTTTGAGTAGAGAATAACTAATATCAAACTAAAGAATATTATATTTAAAATTTTAAAATGTTGTTCTACTTTGTAAAATGTGATAAAAATGTCAATAATATTAAATAAATTAACATTTTTACTAATACAATCTAATTTTAGAATGCCATGGAGTATTTTAAATTGGGCACATATTGTAGGTTATATTGCTATAAAATGGAAATGGTAATGCATTAAATTTAAAATTTAAATTACATTTATATTCGCAAGAGTGTCAATATAAACTTCCAAATTATACGCATTGTGTTTATGAAGACTTGAAACAATTTAGGGGGAATAAATATTTCTAGAGAATTACATAAGTCAATTTTGAAGGAAGGTATTTACTTCAGCGATATGGTACCAAGTTATATGTATAAATTAGTGAAAACTATAATTAGCGAATTAATTAAGCATTGAAAAGTACTACAAGTAAATAAAAAGTCAAGTTTTAGTTATTATTAGTTAATAAAAGTGCAGTATTAATAGAAACTGCCAATACGTAAGGTAGGATAGATATTATCAACTATCTGCTGAAAGAAGTAGGTAGTTTGTTAAGAAAATAGTAATCAAGAAATGCATTCCATCAGTGAGTGCATAAAAATGTGAAATTATAACAGTATAGGCAATCGGTACTTTAGCGTGTATGATTGGCCGAATCCCAATAGAATGCAGCTGGCAATACCTGTAATGGCAATCTTGCATGACCACTTGGAAGTGCCTTCAATAGTCATTTCTTCCGCTTGCTCGATTGAATCTATGTGTGTGTCTGGGTCCACTGAAAATGTTGTTCTGAGCAGCAGCACCGGAAACAAGAACACCGATACAACAAAACATACACACAACAGGCACGAACATTTCTTTGATAATAAATCTAACAGATTGGTTTTCTCACACAACAAAATAAACAATTTTATATTAAGTCAACCTTAAACTAAGAACTCTACCGAATTCTGTTTTATATTTCCACTGTCATAAGTAATATGTTTATTTACCCAATGCAAATTAAAAAAAAATTGAACCCAGCTAATAAAACATTGATAAAAATTTCATACCCTCTACTAGTATATTATTTATTTTGTTTCCATTGTAATTTCCAATTACATTAACATTGATCACGGTTACATGTTTTTCATTATGTTACGAATACCTTGAAATTTTAAAATATTTGCAAAATGTCATTTAAGAGTGACGGAATTAGCTGTTAAATTTATTTTATGAAATTATAATGTGAAATTCTTAAATCTACAGCATTAATTACATAAATAAATAACTGAAAATATGTCGGTCGAAGATAACAGTATGCGTGGATTACTATTCACAATATTTCTGACAACAGTTGCTTTAATAATAATAATTTATTGAATATAATTATAATATAATGTATAAATAATTAGAAATGTTGTGTGAGATATTTCCAATTAGTTTAAAAGGCGAAGCCAAGTAAAGTGATGGGTTGAAATATAAGGAACAGCGTCACATACAGCATTCTTATGAGGAACAATTAAGTAATTATAGCAATCTGAATTGCCACAATTAATTTTATTGTTCGCGAACTAATATTTACAATACATTTAGTAGAATGTATACGAAGACATCAATCGTAGTCCCGACAAACCTGTAATGGCAATTTTTGCTGACCACTTGGATGTACCATCGAGTACGGATTGTTTCACAGCTTTCATGTGACCTGCATGGCTTTTATCTTCCACTCCAAATACGTCCCTGTGTAGTCCAACAACATATTTCTCAAATTATAAAATATAGTATCGATTGAGGTATAACAAAATCAAAATTGGCATGTAATTTATTAGTATTTTGGGTTAAAGTAAAACCTTTTAATCAACTTGTGTATACAAGTTTTTACACTCTGCCAACTGTAATTAGTGTTATTATTCTATTAAGCAGCTACTAAATTCATTAAATTACGGTTTTAAGTGAACTGTAAATAAGTTAAACAAGAAAAATATTTTTCTACTGTATAAAATTGTAAGAATAACAACATGAAAATATCTTACGATGCGACATTGGTAGCCACAGCAAAAACAGTTACAACTTTTAAATTGACTGTGTAACATGGTCAATCAATATTGTCGAAACTCATTAGTGAGTTGTAATGGAAAAAAAAGAAGTGAATATTTTAAACGACGAAGTATTTATATTTAAAAAATCGTCATCCGAATTATTATTCGTAAGATGCATTTAGTAGAAAGAAACTTATAGACCATTTCTTGACTTTGTGAAATCGTAGCTTCTTTTGAAATAATGCACCCTTTCGATGCCAGATATCAAAGCATTAATTTAACTTTAAAAGGGTTATTAAAAATGATTTTACTGAAAAGTATTCCCTTTTTATTTTTCGATTAAGTTTCAACTAAAAGGTAGATTAATTTTTACACTTTCAAGAATTTTATGTAGTTATGCAAAAACTTCAACATTTACGCATAGGTTGGTTACTTATTACTTAACTACGTCTAATTTTGTTTAAATTTTCATTAAAAAATCATCAGTATTATTCAGTGCTTTGTAATTTACTAAAAAAAACTTCACTATATTATAGAGAAGCTGTTTTTTAAATATTCGTCTGCGATCTGCTTCTCAGATACAGTTTTTATTGTGGCTAACATAAAATCAATAATATCTCTTAATTACAGTAACGCAGGCAGATTTTCCAATAATTATAAAATACTTTTACAAAAATAAAGTAGACGTATGTAAGTTACTAAAAGTGATGTTGGATAAACTTATTTACCAATTAATTAATGCGTAGAAATGATTAAAAATAAAAAATAAAATTACAATAATTAATAACATAAAGATTTGCGATTCCTTAAGAGGTTACACCACTTCAGAGATTTAAATAACTTTTTTCCTGCAAGTATTTTTCATCCTTTATACTTTCAAAATTAATATCCAATTAGTTACAAGGTCAAATTTTTTTTTTAAATTCAATATTAAATTTTCTTTTAAAATGAGGTTTTTCCGAAACCACATTTTCAAATCGGTAAGCAGTAGAACTCAAGCAATTTTTTAGCGATTCACTTGAAATTTCAACAGAATCTGTACAACTACTTTCTCTAGAATAGGGATTTCACGTTTGATTAAAAATTGTTTACTTGACAGGCATCCGATGCGTTTTTTTTTAACAAAAATGTAGAAATGTTTGTCAAACTGTTGCCATTTGTAAAAAATTCAATATTTTTTAATATCCCTCTGTACTTCACCAGATAATAATCATCCTTATTTTAAGAAAAAACTTTGATATGTGTCTTAAGATCAACTGGAGATCACTTCTACTGCTTGCCGCGGAGCAAGCCAAGCCGGAAGTCTCTTGTGAATTTCAATCTAGCACCGCCATTTTGACGTAAAAGTTAACAATAAAAAATATTTTGATACTTTTAAAAACAGGTATAGGTAATAAAGTCCATAAGTTCAATTTTCTATATATCTCATCATTTTGATAAAAAAAATTTCCAAATATTATGCATTTCTACGGGTTTTGGAGTGGTATACCTAATCCCTTAAGTCCACGCATCATTATTGCTATAAAAGAATTAATATATTATGTTTTAAGTTTTAACTGATAATAAGTTTTCCAATAATACCTTTAAGATGCTCTTAGGTAATGTATAACAAAATAACATTTATTAAGGTTACATTTCACAGCTATTATCTAATACTCCATTCCAATTTTAGTCATACAAAAAATAAATGAATTGAAGCCACCAGACCAATTTCTACTTTAACGGATTTGTAACAAATAAAATTATCGTATCTAAAGTACTGAAAGTCTTTGGTAAACGCAAGAAAAGCAAATGGGGTAATGGTAATTGGCCCGCCGCTAAGATTGTGCGATTATTTTCTCTAGGACTACGTGAAAAGTAAGGTGTACCTACATTAATGATTCGCAAATCACTCATGAATTCTGAGATTTGGTATGTTATTTGTGAAAATGGGTAGATATAATCAAAAATGTAGACAAAAAAGTATTAGATTTTTTTTTTGGCAGGAAGCAGCTGTTGGGGTTATTTGGTCGATATTGTTTTTTTCTTTGTAGTATCTATAGTAAGTAGTGTAGTTAATTGATCAAAGTTTATGTTGACATTATAAAGAAGAGATATTCTAAATTAAATAGGATTTTAGTATAGAAAGCTTCCTAACGCCTTATTTCCAATAAGAAAGCATCTCTTATTAGGAATCTCTAAATAATATTATATAAATTGGCTTTCAACGGGAGAATCCTATTTATATCTGGAAATCTTATTATAAATAAAGATAAGAATCAAATGTTATTTTTATTAAATTGTTGTCAGTTTTTTTTTGTTACAATGTAACACTGATCAGGCGAACATAGCACATTTACCGTGACAACGTTTTGCAAAAATATTAATAGTTTTGTAGAAAATCTTCCGCAATTATTTCAATATTAATCGCAATAATGTGGTCCCGTCAGCTCCTGCTATTAAAACATGGCCAAAAAACTTTGTTAAAATGAGCTGAGAGCTTAAAAATAAACCTGCTAGAAGAGAGAACTCTTAAAACATCCAGGCCTCAGGAATGCTATGGTGAGAAATTCACAAAGTTTTGCACGCTGACATGCAGTTTCATTAGGGATTTTAAACACAAGCTTGCCAGGAATTGAATATAAGTATAATATACAAAATTTAAATTGAACAAGAGATAAAAAAGGGTAATTTAAAAAAAGATTAAAATTTGAATACTTTTACGGCAAATGCACGACGTGCATTGTGACGAAATGTAAAACTGACAGCAACTAAAAAAGAGCAGCTTCATAATTATTCGTTAAAAAATAAAATAACATTCAAAATCGCCATTTTATTCCAGTTTAGGAGCTTTCCTAATTAAACGTAATGAAATTAATTGTAGTTTTAATGTCAACTAAAGCATTTTGACACAACAATAAATAAAGAAGTAGAATGCAATAAGCAATTCAGCTCGGATTTCTTTAAAGTTAATGTAGTGAAAAAGTTTTGAGAACAAAATAAAGTACCATTTTTAAAGCTTCCAGAGTTTTGTTAGATTTAGATCAAAAGTAAATTCAAGAGCTTAAATATAGTTTAAAGCGAGTGCCAATCGTAGTGGTTGTAATTGCTCTTCTACCATACTAATAATTCCTTAAACTTTATTAGAGCCTTAGCTTATGTGGTTAGTATTTTTATAACAAAATTTGTTTTATTCCAAATGTACAGAGTGCGCCTCAGGAAAATTTAAAGCTGCTTCCTAATAATTTTTTAAAAATATGAAGAATAAATTAAAAAAAAATTTATTTAGTCCTAGATATTACATAATCTAAAAAATACCTTTAAAAAATAAGACTATTTTCATGGCATTTTTCACTTGGTACTACGTTTTCAAAAATTTTTTAATTTTCTTTGACTTTCTTCATTAGAGATATACTATACTAAATATAACTGAAAATAATATCCATGAGTTCTGTAGGTTTTTGTGACGTACATATATGCAATAACGTCGCGTCGTCTTGTTGAAACCAAATGTTTTAGACACTATGTGTAGTACGAAAATATCACATTTTCAGAGACTTTTTTATTATAACATTTTAATTTATGCTATTATTATGAATATTCTGAAATTAAAACAAAAATATGGCATCCATTTAAAGTTGTAAACTTTCTTTTAACTCACCCTGTACTTTATTGGTATTTAAACAATAAAATGATGATTGTTTTTACATGTTTTGAATTGAAAGACAAAAAATACGTGTAATAATAAGATACGCTTATTTTTATATGTTGCACCATTACAGTCCACTTAAAGTATCAATAAAATGAAATTTTGTAAGAGATAGGATATACTCGTAAATTGTAATTATCCACTGAATAACATGATGAAATTACCATAATGAAATTTGTAAAATAATTTAATTATAGGGCAATCTATATAATAACGTGTTTTGTTTTTATTCACGTTAATTATTTTAATTAAGATAAAAAATGTACTCGATTATTTAGTTAATATTTAAAACGAAAAGGAGTTTACGAGTAAATGTTTCTAAAAATGTAAAATTACAACTAGAAGTTAATCAATTCAGGAGTAATTCCCCTAAAGCTAAAATAAGCACATGAAACATTGTTTACAAATACGAATTGATATATTTCTACATCATGTTTTTATGGATGTTTTTCACTGTTGATCGGAACTTAATGTGTAACCATCATGTACAGATAATGTTAACGGTTTTTGCGAAAAACTGCAAACAAGAAAATAGACAAAAGGTAGCTTATCAATCACGAAAAACATGATAGGCGCTTAAAAATTTTATAGGTTACTTTACGATTGCAAAGAAAATTTAATGGCTTTGTTATCGATATTATAATAACTTTGAAAAATACAGAGCTATACAATTTTCTTTTGCATAAACGTTCAGCAGATTTTATTTAAAATTTTCTTTTTGAACATCAGCTATTAAGCTTTGCTCTTTTTTTAAATCTTTGAAAACGAATCAATATGCCATCATAATACGCACATTTAAAGCAAATAATAAATTGACAAATTATTCTATTTATAAATAAATTTAATATGATAAATAAATTTATAAATGATAAATAATTATTTCTGTAAACAACGAAAAAGTAATATTTTGATATTCCTTTCTTAAATATAACGTAATTAATTTGTGTTATAGGTATATGAATTACCTAATACTTCTAATTTATTTGTAGTAACCTATAATATATCGCCGTATCTAGTACAAATAAATAGAAAATAAGATGAAGCGAATAGAAAAGACACAAAAAGTATGAAATATAGAGTTTGTACCCAGTTGTTGGTGCTCAACTTATTACAGTTATTTCTTAAAGAAACGCTATTTTTAATGCCCTACTGTATCATATTTATTTGTTTTTGCGCAAAAACGTTTTTACCATCTCATTTTTGCAAGATAAAAGATACATAACTTTAACCATTTGTAATGCTTAATTAAAGAACATCTTAAAATTTATTATATTATTAAGATATTATGTCGTTTATTATAAAGTTCTTAATTTAATTAATTTAGTTGTTTACCTGAAAATCTTAAATGCATTAAGTTATACCAAGTAGTTTAAATTATGAAAGAAAGCAATCTAATAAGAAAAATACAAAATAAATAAATAATATCAACACTACGATACCTGATTAACTCAAATATTTCTGGTTTTTCACGCTCACGCTGCTTCATGCGTTCTTTCATGGCCGTTATAATACTATTAGCTTTATCTTCAGCCCCATGCTTGGAACTCTTTTCAGCGGCCCCTGAAATAAACAATACAATACTAAATTACGCGCTTGTGTGAATATATGAAAAAAATAAATATTTACATATTTTGTTTACCACCTAAATATTTTTTGTTTAAAATAAAATGCATCAGTGTCTAACGTATTTGCTTTTCACAAAATCTTTTATGCTTCTTATATAGGTAGATTAAATATATACCCAAGTTGTGGATTTTCTTATTTACGGTTTCTATTTTCATAGAATACGATTTTTTAAATATAGAAGAAACGTGAGCTAAAATTACGAAAAGAATATTTGCAGTAACTTTACAAATAAATGGATCTACTCTCCGACTGTAATCTTACACGTAAAATGAATATAGAGAGTGTTCCTAAATATATTATATTAAAATTTTTGAAGAGTAGTTAATTCCTTGGGTAATTTCGTACATACAACTACATAATGTTATACCTGGTCTAATTATTAAATAATTTCAATTTAATTCCTAACTGACCTAACTCATTCCACATACACTTCACATATAAATCTTTCAAATTTTTAAAGGGTTACATTTTCTTTTTTGAAGTTCAAATACCAAAACATAAAGCTTATGTTTTCATTATTTTTTGATTATTTATTTTTATAAATAATAAACATAGGAACTAGATTAATTATTATAATGGACTCTGGTTTTAATTCAAATTCATCTAATTATTAAGTTAGCACTGTAAATATTCTGATCAAAATACGTACAACTGCTCCAAATTTGAGGAATATTGCATAAGTGCGCCTCTCTTGGCATGCGGTTGAAGTTAAGTCTGTTAAGTTGACGATTACACGCATTGTGTCAATAAAGAATGTCAAAACAAATAACCTCAAAGTGTTTATTTGAGTCGTGTGCGCTTTTTCACTTTATCTCATGCTGCGACGTTGCTAAGCATAATGATGATATATTAAATTTGTTTCATTTTTTCAACCGCCATTCACTAGATGGCGCGAGAGAGCCGTATTCCACAAAATCTATTGTTAAACTGTAAAGTTGCACGTATTATTAGTCTATTGTATTTGTTTTGATAGAGATCTTTACTTAGTACTTACCGGATGATACTTTTTAAAGCCGAAAAAAATAAACAAATAACACGGTAAATTAGTTTCTTTTTGCCACTTGTACTGGGAAGCCCTTATGTAGGTGTTTTCCAGAAGTGAAAAAATTTCTTTTTATTGATACATTTTCATTCTTAAATAAATGAAACGAGAGAAAAGAGAGCAAGAAAAAGAAAGAGATTTTTCTCCACGTATCAAGATACCCAACATAAGCAGTTTTTAGAAAACCTTCTGCTAAAACTAATCATGTGTAATATATTTTTAACAGTTGCTATTCAGAGCAAGCCTTCTTTTTAAAAAATAATTTATTTTATCATTCCATTGTTAACAAAAACTAAATAGTTATGTTATCATAATGGTTTACAATGAATCAATAGGAATCAAGAATTTTAAGAAAACTAATTTATCATGTCAATCTTATATGGTTGGATCTACGCCAACGCCATAGTTTTTGAGTTACAGAAAGTGCTAAAATGATTATATTTTTATAAATAATTTTAAACCCTATTTTGTTACTAGTTTTTGTGTTGTCTTATTTTAAACTGTAAGTGTACATTAAATATGACCGTAATCATACGTAGTACATAATATACATAGGTATAAGTGAAAAATATCATAACGTTATGTCATTTCTATAGATACTAAATTCTTAGTAATCTATAATAGTATGGTCGATGAAGTAGAACTTAATAGTAAACATATCATAATTTTTATACTTACTAAAAATGTACCAAACACTTTTAGAACTAAAATATAAAGTTATCTGTAATGTTTATACTGAAAGTATATGTTAGTCGCCTGACGATATTATTCTGTAATGAAAATGTTTCTGAATAAATTATACTTTCAGTATAATATTGTGATAACTTTACATTTACGTGTTAAAAGTGTTTAGTACATTCTCAGTTAGTCAAAAATTATGATAATGATTAAATGTTTACTACCTACCTAAAACCATAACAAACTCATCCATAGAAATGACATAACGTTGAGATAAATGCATATTTATAACATATTTATACACAATTCGACTGATTGACAATATGAAATTTAGCATATTTGAAAGCACACAGTAACTTAAACAGAATTCTTTATGGTACCTAATTTTAATATTATGTATTGCCAATGTCAAAATAAATGTAAGTATTTGATTTATATACGTATCTTGTGAATGAAGATTTAAAGAATTCGTCGGCTGAGTATTGGAGTGTTCCAAGTCCTAAAAAGGTAATTACGAGAAAACTGCAATTAAAGTTTCAAACGCATTTTTTTTTAAATATGTAGTAGATTATAATAGTATATACATAATTATTATTTGGGGTATTATCACATAAATTAAATAGTGCTAGCTATTTTTTTTTAAATTCTAGTATTTTGAAAATAATTAATTATTCGAAATGGACATGGAACAATTGACATAAACTTTTTTATAAATTAATATATTAAGTTGTTCCATGTCCAAAATAATAATTATAAAGTAACTTAAAAATTAATTTTAAATAAGCATACTAATAATAAAATGACTATTTTAGAATAGATTTTTCATAAAAATTACGATATCGTAATATAATAGCGTATAAAGCTAATTATGCATAATAATATTAAAACGTTATTTGCCTATAAATTAGTATTGGAATGTGCCAAGTCCTTGCTCACGTGATTACTCCTAGTAATGCAATAGGTTGGCTGTGGACTTGGAACAAAACAATACTCATTTAAAGAAAATTTTTAAGAGTTAGTAAAAAACTAAAACTCTATATCTCACAAACGTTTTCGAATTTTTGGACACGTTTAATGGAGATGGTACAATTCAATATTAACAACAAGTAGATGCATTAATCTAAAAAAAAATTAAAATGGACATGGAACACTCCAATACTCAGCCGACGAATTGCCTAAGTTGCATTATACCATGCAATCCAGAATACACTTTGAATTATTAAAGTATTCATCAATCAATTGAAAGGAAAAAATGTAAATATACCTACATATATCGTGGTTATTTCTAATATTACTATAATTTTATTTCATTATACAAAATACATTTTGTATTTTGGATTAAAAGTAGAAAAAGCAGGATAACTTTAAATTTTTTATTTGAAATTCAAAATATTGTATACATCCTCATACGTTGTATCTCGTATGTTGAATTTAAAATAAAAATTCCAAGATACATAGCATTTTGTGCTTCAAATACCTAAAATTTTGAATGTATTTTGTTTTGAAATGTATTTTAAAAATTGTATTTAAACTCAAAAACTGTAGAGGAAAGTAGCCTAATATGAGATAGTTCTTATTATGAGACCTGTTAATATTTTTTAACTGTAGGGGTATTCACACTGACGTGTATATACTCTTGTATTTTTACACCGTTGTATTTATCCTAGTAACGCCAAATAAAGTTGTGTATTACTAGACGTTGCTAAGATATTACAACGGTGTCTAAATACAACATCAATACACGAGCCAGTGTAAATACCCATTATGAAACTTTATCTAGCGGTAGGGAGCAAAAGCAATCCTTAATGAAGTATATTGTCTCATATCATACAGTTTTTTACTTAATTTGCATCTAAACGATCTATTGTTTGTTTACTTCTGCCGCTTGCATGTAAACTTTTTAAGAGTACCTACCTATCGCTTTCTTTTTGATTTCTCAATCTCAATTTTTGATCATAGCAATTATTGTGCAAACTGTTTTATAAAATTTTAATAATAATGTATTGTACCCTAGGCTTTATCAAATATTCTCTAAAAAAATTGTTCTACACTCTTGGGAGTATTTCATTTAGTTCACGCCCGAGTTAGTTCTATTAAGCAGGATTGAAAGAAGAATCGTTACAGGTGAAGCGGAGCAAGTGGACTTACAAATTTATTGTTTTTTAGAATCTCAAACTCTGGAACCGATAGTACAAGCGCCTAGTTAGCCTATTCGCCATTTCATTTGTAAATCATCGGGGCAGTGACGTGAGCTTATCACAGTTTACTCTAAATTGAAACAAAGAGAAACTTGAAAATTTTAAATTCCGTATAACGAAAAACCTATAGAAAAATAATTTATATTGTTGACCTAGTGTTAATTCACTTCTTTGGTTCATAATAATATAAATGAACAGTGGCGAAACAGTATAGTTCGTATTGTATGAAGTCATGGTTGGTTGCAGAACCTGTAATATTGCTCTATGTGGTGTCTGAATTCTTTTGAGGTTGTTTAAATGACATGACATGCCAAAAAATTTGACAAAACAGCAAATAATGATTTTAGTTAAAAATTAATAAAACTTAAAAATGTTATTGAATTATAGAAAAGAAAATGAAAGGACATTTTGCTTTATTCACTTCTCGCATAAATAATTAAATAATAATTTTCCAAATTTTCTTATAAAAGACATGTATCAATATTGTATCAAATAAGAAAGGTAATTTCAGTAAACCTATTATGTGTATAAAAACAGTGCACGGAATCCGTTAAATAGAAATTCCAGGAACAATTTCTGCAAACAACACAACCACTTCGTGACATTGGGTGAGATTTAATTACAAAATTCTTCAAAATTGGTTCCGTTTAGGGTGCTTACTGAGCGTGAAAGATTGTTCGTTATAACAAGGAACGTAAAGGCTATTTACTATGAAGAAATTCTATGAATACTTTCACCGGTACTTATAAGTTGTTGGTGGTTTGGTTAATACACGGTATAAAATAAAAGCCGAATTTAACAAACTACAGCTTTCATCAAATGATGTAGGTACTACATCAGATTAGCGTAGTAAAGATTAGGCAGACGAACCCAATGGCAGAATTCAAACAAATCGGACCTTAATTTGCAATTAACTGTATCAAATCCGGCTGAAGCCGATGAGCAAAATACTTTGCATAGACTAAATTAACAATAATATTTCAAAAGTACCCTTGCTGATAGATAATACCTTAATCACGTTTGGTGAAGAGCTTGTGAGAATGTCTCATTCATATTCAATAGTAAAATGAAATAACGTTGCCTGTGGTAAATTTAAACTTAAAAACAAATAAAATAAAAATGTAAATAACTGTGAAAGCAAGATTATCCATATCGTTGCGTTGTCTGGATGGGGAAGTATGCAGCAAGCGAGAATGAGAAATTAAAATGGGTAAAATTGCTGTCATAGTTCATTAATACTCTTATTATCCACACCGGTGAAGTTTATTTGCCACTTTTTAAACTATGCGAATCAATTCCGAAAATTATCAAAAAGTTCACAAATCACCCTTATCTAGTGTTGGAAACTTTGTGACGTAGTGTATAAAACTTTTCCTTTATTTGAAAATTTGGTGCTTTATTTTTAAACTTTGATGTTACGGCTATTGTTTGCTATCCGAAATTAATAGTAAAACTCAAGAGTATTAAATTAAGTATTATTTGTTTTAATAAAAAAGAAATTAAAATTTTGCAGGTTAAAAGTTTTGTTGTGCAAATTTTATCATGAAGGGTAAATATTTTGTTCAAGATGGGCAATTAATTTTCTAAGAGGGTAAAATTGTTGAGCACGTTAATTAGTATATTAAAAAAGAATGGAATTATAATTGGATGACACCAATGCGAATTGATCACAGTGCTAACTTTAGTAATAAATAACAAGTAAAATAATATTCCATTTATTTGCTTTCTGTATTATTGTACTGCTTTTGTTAGCTATTGAGCTTAGATATTTAACCATGACTTACTTATTAGTTAATGGATAATCTTAAAGCTTATCGAGAGTTTAATGAAAAGTCTCTAAAAATCAATCCCAACAGAAAAGATATTGACAATAGATATTCATTTTTATGGTGATTTTTTATTACATTATATAGTAGGTACTTAATTCTTATAGTTTTTAGTCATATTTATAAAAGGATAAAATTTGGTTATGTTATTTGAGTTAATATTTACAATATTGACTTTATATTGGCTAATATACATAAAAAATTTCTGCAAATATCTTTGAAAATGAGTAATTAACATCCCGAAACGTCAGACAAATTCAATATTTAATTCATTAACCATCTCCTCAATTAACATAATAACCAATTATATTAATTATTTTAAATCCACTGTTTAGCTTGATTTAAATATGGAATCAATTCTTAAATTCACAGCGAGTCGATATTTACTGAAGAGCCGTGAAAAGAAATTCTGCCTTGTAATTCAACTAACAATCATACCATGCTGTGAATTATTTTTTAAATATTGGCACCTTTTTTTAATTTTTCGCAACTTATTTTAACATATTTTTAACTTTAGGAAATATTGTATAAATTTTAGGTAATAAACTAATAAAGTATCTCATGGTAACACGTACATACAAGTGACGGAATAGCTTAATCATAGTTTAATATGTAATTAAAAATTGAATTAATTAATTTTGTTATAAATTATATCTGTTAATTAGTAACAAACGTTTAATTAAGAAATTGAATTAATTTATTGTACTTACTTTGCAGACAGTCGGCGTTTAATAAATCTTTACATTTCTCGTGGCATTTTACTCCACATTCAGTACATCTGACACCCTGACGAGCAATACCCCACAGTAACCCTTCGCATTCGTAGCAGTAAGTAGGAGATGTAGCAGTCCACAGTACAAAATTATGTGGCGTCGTACTGCTGATTGGGTAAATTAAAGCTTGAAGTGTCTTTTTGTATACGTGCATTTTCTGTTAAAAATTCGTGTTATAATTAATTATTAAGTAAATTATTCAAAAGCTTTACTGTTAAACCTTACATATTATCCAAAATATTTAATCGTCTATTTAATTTATTGGGTGCCCCAATGATATTAATACGTTAAGGTTGGTTTCTGTTTTAAAAAGAGAGATTTACGGAAGTACTAGGATCTTGAACACTAAAACCCTACTCTAGAAAGAGTTAATGTTATCGACAGGGTTTTTACGGCTAGAAACAACAATAGTGTCTGAAAAATGTTACAATTAACCTTCTACAAATACGACACTTAACAGAAATAGCAATTTAAAGAAAGAATATTGTTAATTAAATGTGATTACATTACTTTAGCAAGCTTTTTATTCAATCCATAAGAAAAACTTAATATTATTTTAGTAACCCCGATAACAATTTTGGCAAATAAAATTTTTACGTATCCAAATATAACTGGAATAAATGAACAATACCTCAGCAGGTTGGTACACAGATAAAAGCGCAACATTGCGGTAAACTAAATTTTCCTCTTGTTGTTGTAATATACATCGAGTACTGCTGTAACAATAAAGCTTAGAAAGATAGTGAGGGGTAACCTTCTAAACAACCACAAAGAAAGTACAAATGTATGTTACTTTAAAGTTTTGGTACGGCTATAATATACTCTCGGCTTGCATTTTAAAACTTTACGATTAGCAGCCAAGTTGAAATGTGTCTTTTTTTATCTTACTAAACCACACTACTTAAACGTAAAGAGAAATGAAGAAATGTAGGGTGGCGTATTTAAACTTGCCACGTATACGTATTTGGAAAAACATAAAATTTAGATGAAAAATCAGATTAAAGATTAAAAGAATAAAATGCTGAAATGCTTAAATTTGATGTCAGAGTAACTACGAAGTTATGCCCTAGTGCCTACTTTGGATTTAACACAATATTTCTATCATAGAGAAAAGTAAACTGAATTCGCGTTCAATAAAATACATAATTAGTATAAGAGCCTACAATAATTTATATTGAACTGTCATTAATTTATCACAGAATAAAAGTTTAACAATAAAGCTTTCAATGTTTAACATTAAGTCTTATTCAATAATTTTAATTTATTGTTATAGTAGAATCTAGTACAAAATAAATTAATTTCAACATGAAAAACTCAAAATTTTACATACCAATTCTTCATCATTAAGAGTTGCCCTCGGAACTGCTGATGTTAAACCTGCATTTCTTTTGGTAGCAGCCATGGTCTATATTTAAAAAAAGAGTATTAATTTTATCTATTGTTTAACAACTGGAAAAGAATATAAATATGTTGTAGCTTGAAGCAATAAATTGAGAAAAAGCAGCATCTACTCGATCTGTAAAAGTCGTCACACTATCAAGTCGATAAATCTACAGCAGACATTCCGACTATTACTATTCTTACGAAATCCAAACCTATCAACTTTTAGTTGGTAAAAGCTAACAATTCTACATTAATATTTAAATAAAATATATTTGGATTATTGAGGTTAAAAATATAAATTCATATTTGGTACTTTTAACAAAAAAGACAAGGAAATTAATTTAGAGAAAATCGGCTTACAAAGAAAACTTTGTTCCGGTCTTTTCTTTATTTAAAATTACAGTATTATATATTGTCAAACCCACACATTTTCATTTCAGTAAGCACAAAATTACAGCACAAGAGTATTTCTTAAGATAAAACAAAAATTAATATGCTAATAGTGACATCTAAAAGTAGTAACCTTAATTAAATTTGCAAAGTAATTTACAATATTATTTGCTTAAAAAATATTGAACGATAAAAATTAAAATTATGCAATCAATACGAGTTAACTTGAAAGTTCTGAAATATGATACAACAAATAATTGATAATAATAGGAAATACATTGGACTGCAAGGAGCAAAGTAATATTTTTCAGAGAAGGGAGAAAAGTTTATTCCCGACTCAAAGCGAGAAATGTTGATATTAGTGAATACAATGTTTTCCGCCAATTCCATCACAGATTTTGAAATAAAAAGCAAATCATACAATTTAATTTTTTTTTATTTTTCTCCTGTTTTTATGTTGCGGTGTTGCTCGGACCACACCTGTCCTGAAAAGTGGTACTTTGCTTCCTAAAAAGTAGAAGCAAAGTACCCATTATTTCTAAGAAATGGGAAAAATGTTTTTGATTACTTTTACAATTTTTTATTGTTTAATTAGGTAATCAATTTTAAGGCCTTCAATAAACCTAGTCAAAATTTTTATATTAAAATAATTTATAGTTATTAGTAATATTCTAACTGATAGCTTTTGAATTAAGCAAGGTCTGCTTCAAAGTTGGAAAACACTTTGAGTATGTTTAAAATGTAATGATTGCGGCTGCGAATTAAACAAGAATCTGCATTACAGCCCACTTGAGTTTGTCGGAAAATATTTACTGTATGTACAGATAGTTGTAAGATAACATATAGTTACTTTACAAGTCTATCAAACATATTTTTGCTAAGGGCATTTTAATGTTTTGTCTTGTTTTAGTGAGTGAAAATTTCCTTTTAACATTTTCATGGTTATGTATAATATTATAAACTTTCATGTTATCCAACATAAAATTTTTAATAAATAAGAACATCGTGATTTAATTAATTTTCATTGTGTTTTAATTTATAATTCAAGAGTTCTTTGAATTCATAATAAAAAGCAGAAACCCCTTCTGAGCCGTTTCAATTTTCTTGTGATTGAAAGGTTACTTACTCTAATTAGATGTTACCATTTAAATACACATTAATTAATGAAAATTTATTTCTAAATTCTATTGTACATGCGAACTAAAATTTTCATGCCTTAAACAGATTTAAAAATTCAATATAGCCGCATGCTAATTTATTTTATTAATGAAAGCCAGCAGAAGTCCAACACATCAAAATCAATTTTACCTAATTAATTTTCGGTGGTATTTGTTCATAATTCAAAATTAATAAAATAAAATAGATTATTAATAACGTAAATAATAAATTATTTTTACAATAAAAATAATAAGTGTTTGTTTATAATGACTACACACGAAAAAGTACATATAACACAACATACAATATTCAATGAACTATTAGTTTCACTGTATCGACAAAATTTTTATATTTATGTACCGTTACGTACGGAGCTTTTATGTTAAGATTACGGTCGCACATAAATATGCATAAAATATCAAGTTGGAAAACTTTCAACTTTATATATTAACTTGACAAGTTACGTATTTCTTATGCTGGCGTCCATTATAGATAAACACTAAGCATAACCAGAATAACCAAGTACGGATCCAAAATATCAAGAAATGTAAAAGCTTAAGAAATGGAACAAATATTATTGAAGAAATTATTTACCAATATACAAGTTAATAATTACAAGTTACAAGTAGTTGATTATTAGGATACTAATCAATCATAACATTGGAAAATTATCTTTCACTGCGTTTGTAAAATAAGATGTTTTATTAACAATATTAGCACGAACAAATGATGGACTATGATCACACTAATAATTTTGAGATTATTTTAAATTATATTTCATAATGCAGAATTAAATTGTTATGTTATGTGTATATTGCTAGATCATGTTCAATACTATCAGTTCCATTTCATATGCTTACGGTCTTATGCTTTAGATATTTGTAACTGTTGGGTAGGTGCGTATTTTTGTTAAATAGACAGTAATAACAATAAAAAACGGACGCATGTAATTTCTACAGATGATCCATAATTAATACTTTTTGGAGGAGCAATCGTGGATCCGGCTTAATTTTTGCCGATTTTGGCAAGTAAAACATCTTGTAAATTACAGTCAATTGGTTGATTAATATTATCAACATTAATTAATAAAATTATAACACAAAATATATTATTTGACATCAATATGACAAAAATTGTTGTAAATGTTTTTAACAGTATAACGTACCTAATAATGCACTTTTTGTATCAATACTGTTAATATTAATAATACGATAAACTTTACATCTCATTCAATTCATATTTAAACAGTCTACGTGAAGAATGCGGGCTATAAAATTTCGAATTAAATAATATATTACGAAAAGACTTGGTTATCCCTTCACATACTACTAGCCGTTTGTGCTCCCCAAAACTTATAGTGTACCTATAATATAACTAATTGGTGTGGATATGCGTTCGAAATAAATAATCGGAATATTTGTCCAGCCGTGTGATGTTTGGTATTTATTGATTTTAATTTTCCACTTTATACGGCAACAACTTTAGTTGAATTTAAAAATCAAATTTCTGAATCTTTCCATACCACGCCTAACTTAAATGAATTTGACAACCAATTAGTTCCACATCTTCTCAAACATGTGTTATGTTTACATGAAAGTTCAAAATCAACAGTTGCTGTTTTTGATTGAAAAACTAATTGATTTGGACAACAAATGTTTACTATCGATTGTACATAAATAGCGTTGGTAAGTTTACTGTGCCGATGGAAGTAAGTACTACTCATTAACATTATATGGAGCATTTCACACAAAATGTTTACACCACTTCACACTACTTTTCGATTTTAAAGACTTTTTTAATGCAAAAATATCCATCGTGATGGACTTCCATGCCGTTTAGTAAACGTTTTTCTCTATCCATTTCAGAGTATATTTTTAAAAAATTCACCTTTTTAATTTTCAAATACTCATAACTCGGCGTAATATAAAGTTATTGATACAAAAATCCACATTTTTTTGTAAAAGATTCTTTTCAAACCTAGTTACAAAGTTGTTTTATATTATTTGATTATATCAGTTGAACTCGGGTTGATTGCTTGGAAACTTTCGAATTACTATTTGATTGTAAATTACGTTGTAATAATACATTTTCAAAGATGTCAAATACTTCCAGGTAATTAATTTTTAAGTTTAATTAATTTTTTTCTGATCAGGTATTTTTGATATTTTTAAATCAGAAAAATTAATGGTTTATCCATTATAATGGTAAATCGAGTCCGATATAGAGTTAAATACTTATTATAAGAAAAATATGAATCAATAAAATAAATAAAAAATGCGAATGTGAAAATATAAATAAATAAAAATGCTAACACTAACATTGTAAATGTCATAGTCGGGCTATTTGTTTATTTTTTCATAGTCAGGGTTTTTATTCATAAAATTATATTTTTTATTATAATTATTTTTATCTGCAATAATTACTTGTTTTAATTTAATTTTTAAAGTTTTGTGAACATTTTGTTCAGTATTTCTGTAGTAATTTTACTAATCCATTCATGCACGTCACAGTAGCGTAATCTTATTTCAACGGTTTATAGCCTATGCTGTTTGTGGACAAAAGAAATGCGTGAAACTTTATACTCTGCGACGCGACGTTTGGACAAGATACCCTTTTATTTTACTTTTTATTGTATTTATGTAAAGATCGTTGAGTAATGTTTCATTTTTAACGTAGCATTATAAAATTAAGAGTGAGTTGTTGATGACATTAATACTTTAAAATAATAATTATAATTATAATATTAATACTTGAATCATCTTGATACGCGTCACTACTTAGATTACTTTAAATTTATGTTTTATTTGATAGTATCCTCTATTTAATTTTTGATTTAAGGGTGGTATTTATTATGGTAGAGACGGTCGGAGAGCAATGGTCAAGCGAGTTGACTACGAACGCTCAATACCCGGTTCGAATCCGGGTAAGTAACAACTTATTCTGGCCGTCTCGTTTGGTCCTCCAGGTTGGGGGTTCTACCGACGGGCTGGCTCCTCGTCGTAGGTAAAAAATGTAAAATGCTAAAAAACCAAGCGCCAATTCGCAAGGTTGGTAGTTTGGTATCGGACAATGTCGCAAGACGTTTAAAACCGACTATACATACATACATTTATTATGGTCAGTGTTATGATTTAACATTAATATAGTAAATTTTTATTGAAACGTGAAAAATTGTAAAAAATAAAACCTTTTTTTGAAATTAAAAACAAATATTTGATATTTAAATAAAAAGGATTGTAGCGAACGTGATAAGTTTAACGTTATTTTTTTTTATTTTTTGTTAACAACTTTTCTCGTTGCATTGGCACGGTTTGAAGAATCTTCCAAAGATTGTCCGAAGTATTTTCAACTGATTTTCGTTTTACAATACTACCGACAGTACCACTACATTTTTTGTTTATCTAGGTATATTGTGATAATCTGATAATGCTACAAATTTTTGTTAGTAATTTTTCTATGCTTTCGTGCTCTCATGATGGTGTACATGTTTGAAGAGTACTTAACTTGCACCATCATCCCACTTAAACTTTATTTTGTAATTTATCTTTATAACATTTTATTTCACAATCTCAAAGGTATATTTTTTAATGTGTAGTCAACAAAAAAACTTGAGATATATAACCACCTAATTAAATTAAAAACTTGTAGATACTTTGCATACACCAAGTAGATACTACAGTAATGGAAATTAAAAGAGCCTCACTCAATAAATTGTACCCTGCTTTGTAAGCACAAACGGCAGTAGGTTTGTTTCAGAATAATAATTTTACATGTTCTTCTTTACTTTTCTTAGTACCAAATAGGTAGTTGTCACAGAAAGTGTGGTTTTAGTTTTTTGTTACCGTAATAGTAAAATTTAAACAATTTTTAAGTGGAAATAAAAATAGCCTCACTTCTAAATAATTAAAAATAATCTAATTTTTATCCAGTTTTACCCACTAAACTTTAAAGGTATGTAAGTCAACATGAGACGAGGTAAACAGCGAAATGGTAAAAAAATAGTTTCAATTGACGCTTTTAGAAGTGCCGATTTGCTAAATCGCTGAATGGCAAAGAATTGCACCAAAGGTAATAAATATTTTTCTAAAAATTAAGGAAATTATGCAAGATGTGCCAAAACTGAGACAAAATCAAAGCTCAACTAGCGTCAAAAACGAGCCATTTTTAATCAAGCTATGAATAAACATATGACGTCATCACAAATATGTACTATTTACGGTTAGCAGCCGACGTGTTCGACAAATTTTACAAGGCCATCCTCTTGCCGATTACCGGAAGAGGGTTGGTAAACGGTTTAGGAATATAAAGTAGGCAAATTAGAATTTGTCAGAAAGTACATGTTATGGAGTAAAATAGAAGAAAGTACTGTTTAGCAAAGTAATAAAGTTTAATTTAGATGATCCATATTATAGATGATAGTACCATTAGCAAGATCTGTGTAAAGGAACAAAGATAGAGCATAATTTTTTGTAGAAAGCAGATGTGTAGCCAGTTATGTGCAGTGAACACATGTGCACATCGCGTCATCACTGCCTTCCACGAAAAATTACACTATATAATTCTTCTAAAACGTTTCTAAAGCGTAACTTTTTGTGGAAGGCAGTGACGTCACAATGCGATCAAACGAAAATTTTTGCGGTCCATTCAAAGTACGTTCTCCCACCAATTTCTACTATACATTTATGATCACATCTCTGCGTTCAACAAAAAATTACGCTCTACGTCTTAGTCGTAATTTTGCAAGAGGAACATTGAGGTATGGAGAGACTTTCTCTTCCACGGCACTATCACGTTGGCTTTGATTTCTACTAAAACAAGATGAACTCAAAAAAATATATAGAAATGTTACAAGTTAGTCTTTTGGAAATGCAGATGCTGTTCTTGGAGAAAAAAGAATTTTAGCATGATTTATTAAAAAAAAATATTGAAGTAACCAGCGTACAGTCCCGATCTAAACCCCATAGAAAACTTATAAAGTATTATTTCCAGGCAGGTTTACCAAAATGGAAAACAATTTCAGTCATCTAAAGAGTTAAAAATAGAGTCCGGAAATATGGCAAAATTTATCAAAAGAAACTTTAGAAAATTTAGTATTATCGATGCCGATTATTAAATTATATAAAATTTTGCATTTTATACCAAAATACTGAGGGGTACTAATGTTATTTTCACATAATTTACTTAAATAATATAGTTTTTAATAAAATAAATAAATGAAAATAAACATCTATAAATTAATTTGATTTTAATTAATTGTAACTCAAAAAACTTAAAAATTTACATTACCTATTGTTAATCAAAATTGTCTATTATTTAAAAAAATAAATTAGGTGTTATTTGTATATGTATTTTATTAATAAAAAGTTTAGTTTTATAAAAATCTTAAAGTGAAGCTATTTTTATTTTCTCCACTCTATATAGAAAAAAATAAAGTAATAATCTACACGGGTTCTTGCCTATTTAACTACTACCTACAGTTAGCAATATTATAAGTTGCTTGACCCACCGATACATCAATGGAATTTACAAACTGAATTATTGCCACCCTTAAAAATTGCAGTCGTCGAAAAATGCAGATTTTAATTTAGCAATTTAAGCATCTATGGCATCGTTATAAATTTAAATTGCATTTTGTAAGAGGTGATTAATTCCAATATGTGTGAAAAAATTTGAATTAAATTTAGTTCTTGCATGGCGTGAAGACTTATCTTAAATCAATTCCTTGCACATATACCTACTATATTGCAGTAAGTTACTCCCATCTACTACTATTATTATTACTAACAATTTCGAAACCAAGTTTAATCTTTAATAGCTTCAAGATTTATTGCAGCTTTAATTTTGAATTATAAATTGAATAATGGTTCGCTATCCAGTATTGATACTTTAACTGAAATTTATTAATGTCAATGTTTTAAACTTCTGGTGAAGTTGTGCGATTGTGTTATCAACTTTTTGGTAGATTGTTCAAGTTTATAATTGTACCTAATTTATATTATAAAAAAAATGTACACGTCACAAATAACCTTGAATTTAAAATAAAAGCTTTGAAACTTTAGAAAAAATAAGTAAAACCAGGATAACAAGTAGGTACAGTTTTTGAATACCAAACTTTATAGAATTGCAAAACACTGTTTTTAAATAAAGGAATTGCAAATCTCGATTTGACAAGATTATTAATTTATAAATTATACAAATCGGTTAACCATAGAAAAGGATAATAAGATACGAATATTTTATATGTAAGAAAAAGTTTGAAAATCTCAAAATTTACTTTTATAAAGCTGCTACCACTAACTCATACTTGGAAATTCTATCCGTTAACTATAAATAATTTATTCAAAGGTGCAATATCATATAATTTTCTAAGATTATTAAATATGAATATGACGTTAAATGCCAAATTACGGAGATATTTATCTCGGGATAGCAAACAAAATTTTCCTGAAAACTTATTAAAGCATTTTGAAGTTACTGCTACACACAATCAGAAAAACCGACAAGCCTGTTTTTGTGCTCAGTCAAGTGTAAAATTTATCTATCAACGGAAATTTGAATATATCGATTCATTATTTATTACACGATTTTCCCGAAGGATACATGAGTAAGTTATTCAATCGGTAATAATAGTTAATAACTTTTCCAGAAATTCGGTGTTTGTTTGCACCAAAAAATTAGCTTTCGCCATAAATTTTACAACCTGATGAAAACTAAATTAATCTCGGGAGTAAATTGAGAGATAATTTCAAACTTTTTAAACGTTCAACACCCAACAAATTACACCGAACAATAGCAGCGTTCAAGACAACTTCAAATAACAATAAACAACTTGTGGCTTTGTGAAAAACGTTGATTCAACGGCAATAAGAAAAACATTAAATAAATATATAAGAAAATTACATTTAAGAAAAAAAAATTCTAAAAACAGAATGAATTATATTGCACTACTTGAAGTAGAAGTAATTGCCAACTTTTGGTGAAATTTTAATTAAATGAACAGTGCCAGCACAACAAATTATTACAAATGTGAGTCCATTAGTGGAAGTTGAACAATGCAATGAATTTGCAATTCTTGTTAAAAAATAAAAAGACTAAATTTAATTCAATTTTTGACAAACCTTCCATACAACTCAGCATTATTAGATTGAAAAATCTATTGGTTAACTTAACATTTTATTTCTAATGGATAGTATTTATTTTCAATGATAGAAACATAAAATTTGATAATATTTTTATATTCTAAATTACATTTTAATATTATTGAAAACTACAATTTTTGTTATTAAATTTCCGTTAGCGTTAGTTTCGGATATATTTTTAATAAATAATCTAAAAATTATATTAATGTTTTTGTAGGAAATGGAACCAAATTATTTTAACCTGATAGGTTATAGTTAAAGTAACAAATTGGTTGCATGTCGCGTGCGCATATTAAAAATAAAACATAAAATCCTTCATTATTATAATTTATTTTAAACATAGTTATTTTGAAATTTAAGAGATTACAAAAAAGTTAAGCAATTTGGACTATTTATCTAATTAAAAATTTGTAGGTATTAATAAAAGTTGAGAATTTTAAAATTAAATGCTTGAATTGAAATTGAATGAATATGTATAAATTTCTTATGCCTATTCAAATATTTACTTTTATTTAAATATTTAATTCCGGAATTTTAAAGGACATTTAGCAGGCGGTCAACATTTTTACGCCACATGGGAGTCATTTGAAAAAAATTCAATCGAAATTTCAGCTTTCTGTTTTTAAATTAAAATAAAATAAAAAACATGGCAAAATAAGCTATTAAAATTTTATCCAAATACTTTTTTTATATTCCTATAACGTTAACTCAACTTTTACTTCTGAGAGTAAACTTTACGTGTAAGTATAAATATTACAGAATTTTTATTATAGCAACAAATCGTAGAGTATTTGGAGAAAAAATAAAAGTCCATCTAACCTTGGAAAAATTTTGACACATTTTGAGTGATTACAAAAATATTGTAAGAGATTACGTGAGATTGCGTGGCGTAAAATAAATGTGGCGAACTAGTCAGAGTTGACACTTATAAAAATTTAGCAATTAATAATTCACGCAATACAATATAAATACAAAAAAAATGCTTATATCTTTTATGGTTTTGGGTATAACACCAAAATTAAATACTACGTTGCAATATTATTATAATTATTGTACGAAGAAGCATCACGGATCACCGTAAATTTATAAACCAGAAAAAAAGCAGAAAAAATTAAAGTAAACATAATATAGAACAGAACTAAAAATGTTAATTATTCATTTATATTGTCTGTTATGAGTATTTATTGAATATGAAAAGTTGCAAATGGATAAAAGTACTTACGTTTTAATTCTAGTACATGCAATATGAAAGTTTAAAAAGATTAAGCAGTATGCAATAAGCGAATTAGCATAATATAAAAATACTTAATGGATCTAAACAAATTATCCGTAATAATTAATAATATAATAATCAAGGTGCAGCAATTAACAGCAGAGCAGTGGTTAAAAATGAACTATGGTAGGAAGTAGTCAATACCTTGAGCACCTGAAGAGTGAGCCGACGTAGGGCAAACCAACAACAGAGAACAAGTAACACAAGCACATTAGTATTTTTTCAGTCTACAATTACACTTAAAAATGTAAATAAACGTTAAAAACAACAACAATAAGGTTACATCAAGTTAAGGGTTATGTACATATCTAATCACATACTACAATAGTTGGCTGAGATAAAGTTGGATTGAGGTGAAGAATGGAATGGTCAATCAAATTGTAATTTTTTACACGAATTGCTAGTAGCGTAGTACTATAATTCGATTTTGTTTGTACTATTGTTGAAAAATATGCATGTGCAGAGTACAAACATATTTATTGTACGCTTATCAATTAATAGAGATTGACACACTGAGAAAAAAGATTTGTAGCTGTAAATAAATTTTAGTAACGATAACTAACTATTTGATTGAAAATGGCACCAGCACATACGACAATAGTCGTTGACACTAAAATATTTTAGTTAGTTATTTATCAATAGTAACACATTTTATTAGTTAATTTGACAAATAAAATTAGTAGAGAGAAATAAACTTGGATTTTTATAGTAACTAGAATGCTCATTAAGAAGAAATAATATTTATTAGTTAATTGCCATAATACCTTTTTGTGAAATTAACTAAACTTTACTTATTACATTTACTAAAATAATTTGTAAGAAGTGATATTATTTGTTAGTAAATTTTGTACTTTTTAATAACCTACCTTTGTTATTATTCTTTACCATCACTGTTACTTAAACAAAAACATTTATATTACATTGAAAAATTTTATTATTATCAAAATTTATAATTAAATTTATTAAAATTAAAATATTACAAATAAGTATAGAAAAAATAAATAACTCAGTTTACTCAGTTACAATATATAGGTACGTTTGTCCATATCCGTTTATGGCGGATTTCGCATAGCAACAAATAATTTTCCACTCGCCATCACACATAACATTGCAAATGGAAATTCACATAAGTCACAAAAATTTAATAACACAGAGACACAACACTTGTAACACTTTTAAAACTTTCTTATAAAATTATAATAGGTAGGTACATCTAAATCCAACGACTTCTATTTTATTATGGCGCAATTGTATGCTGAAAATGCAACTTTGCAGATTTTTTATCTCGCAACGGAATTGTAGGTGCATTGATAAACCTCGTCATCACACATCTAGTGGGTACTTGCAAAAAATTTGTTTTTTAAAATGAATAATTTTTTACTACTGTTGACTAAATGTAATAAAATTAACTAAATTTTTAGTACATTTTTTTACTTGGACTAGCAAATTATTTAGTATCGCAAGGTAAAATCTTAGTAACACTTACCAAAAGTGTTGCATGTAAATACAAAATATTTTAGTATTGTTGACAACTTTTGTGTACAATAAATGTTTTTTTAAAATGAATAATTTTTTACTACTGTTGACTAAATTTTTTAATAAAATGAACTAAATTTTTAGTACATTGTTTTACTTAGACTAGCAAATTAATTATGTCGCAAGGTGCAATCTTATAACATTTACCAAAAATTTTACATGTAATTACAAAATATTTTAGTATTGATAACAACTTTTGTTATTTCATAATCATTACAAATTTATTTTTCTCAGTGCAGCAATGATCAATAAGAAGAGGTGTTCAAAGCCAATTATGTGTATAATTTGTTTAAATTGAATGACTATTTATATCAGCTTTATTAGCACAATAGGATATTAGATACAAAGGAAATTTAATATTGTCATGAATTTATGTATTACAGACTTTAGATGTTTCCATAATATACTGCTTGTAGAAATAAGCAATCTACAAGAACGTCAAGAAAGTTTAAAAAACTAGTGTGACCTAATAAGGTGGACATTTTTATTTTCTTGAACAACAAAACAATGTTAATCATACAAATTCTATTAATTTGGTGATACAATTTTAACCTTGTTTGGAAACAAAAAAGAAAAAATTGTAGTAAATCACATTTTTCAAATAACTTACCAAATCAGAAACGAGAGGAATTGATTTTCTTCTCCTTTCAATATCAGGCATGCTGTCAATATTACTGTAGAATGGATTATCTCCAGGATGCCTGTAAATAAATAATGAAATTAATTAAGTTCAAAAAATATATAGAACACTGTTTTACGAGTAGTAAAATAATTTTCAGAATTCAATTCGAAATACTAATATAATATCTTAAAAGTATTGACATTTTATATTTTATCATCAGTTCGAATTGGGACAAAACTCGAATTCAACACGTGACATTAGACATAATTCTAAAAATAGGGTTATCGAATTAAAATTGAAGCCGAAAAGGTGAAATAATAAAACTGAAAACAGTTCAACAGGTTTGAACTTTATCCACATAGACTAAAATAAAATCGAGAAAATATTTACATAATTTGATAGGGTACAAAAACATTTAATACTTTCTATAACCAGTAAAAATATGTTAAGATGAGTAACGAATTTGGCTAATACATGTTCAAAATCTGAAGTTTATACATTTTGTTATCAGTTAAGTGTAACAAATCATGAGTTATTTTCTTTTATGAAAAAGTAGAGTAGTAAAGGGATATCTTGTTTGATTGATTGATAAAAGTATCAAGAGCCAAAACGCGGCTCTTCCTCATACGCGACAGGACGATTTAAACCATTAGATGAAAAACTGTATGTAAAGCAAAAACTCGATAGGATAAAAATACTATTTCGTTTAAAAATATGATACTACACTATTGATTTACCCAAGTAACGTTAAATAAAATTCTTTATAGTTAAATATAATTTAAAAGTCTCTCATTTGGAACATTCTGTTTAACTACAGATTTTTTTGCTATTATACTATAACATAAATATAATTTTTTTACATTGTAGTCAATCTAAGTATTCTGTAATTTATAGTTAAAATAAAGTGATTATTCGGACAATGGGACTGCAGAAAAGTAAAATTTGAATACTTCATGAGGATTTGATTTTATTTTACATCGTGGCATTTGGGAATACCTCGTTCTCAAAGTGATCGACATTTTAGATGTTGAATGTATGGTAACTAAATCTTATAAATTGTCTTGTACAAGTTTCCACTTTACATTATTTCATTAAAAGCTACGAATCTAAATATTTAGAAATCGATTTATAAATTTGACATAAACCCTAACTTATTCCGACTAGTTTTATAATCATTATCATGACGATAATGAAATTTGCATCATCCAACATTTCATACTACAAAATAATATTCGATATTTATCAAATAATATTTAGCCATTTTATATTATTTTTTGTACTTAAATGATGAAGATACCATAAAACATTAATTTAAAAAGCAACAGTTTTTGGTTAACTTTGGTTACTTAGTTCTGAGTGGTAATATTATTTATTAATAGTTTATCATTTTATGAACAATTATTAGAGTAAACTAAAAGGTTTAGATTTTGAGAGCAAAATGTTTTTATTGCTTCTTATTATATAATATTGCAGTACGTAACTTAAGCCTCATTCACAACCTCAAAATTATGTAAAGTCGAATTTTATGTTCTATTAACATGAGATGGTTTCTGGCTATTTGGTATTGCCAAATTATTCATAACTTCGTAACTCGTACTTAGTGCTTTACAGTTACCACTAAAATTTGAAAACTGTAAACTGTAAGTAGGTACTAATTGAAGTTAAGACATCATAGCGTTTTACAGTGTATACCATATTTGTTTTTATAAAATATTGTTCTTTATAATTGTTTTGGTGCTTTTGATATTTTAACAATTTTAACACCAAAATCTCTTTATACAAACCTGCAGATGCAGATAAGATGACCATGTTGAAAGTTAAAATTATACACAAACTCATAACGGGTACTTGGTACTTTAAAATTAATGCAAGAGTTTAGAACCTCTAAACTTCTAGGTATATACTACTAATTTGCAGTAGGTACACAAATTTTGTAATAAATGTCCAATTTATTACAATTAAAATAATTTGATTGATGATTTATGATTTTACAATGTGTACAATTCTTATCAACCAAATTTTGATTATTAAATTTGTATTTTAAACACCGTATTATGGATATGTTTTTGGCTACCTTTAAGAAACCTGGTACTTTCATCGTCATATACGAGTATATGAATAAATTTGTTAGAGAAGATCGATAAAATACAACATAAATTTCTTGTTCTATTAAGTATTTTGCATTTTGCTTATGAACGACAGCTATATTATTATAGCTTTTTACACATATCTAGTCATAAGGTATTATACACATAATACATACAGATGCAAATTAGCATCTGGTCTGCTGAGAAGCCTAGATAGTGCCCTAACAGAAAATTGAAAGTTTAATAGAAAGGTATGAAATTCTTTCAAAAAACTAGAAAGAAACATCTATAGCCACAATGAGAAACTTCCAGTTGATCCAATAAAGTTGCAAGGCAAATGGACCTTCACAAGTAATTGTGTTATACCACTAGACTAGAAACTACACTAGTTGCTATGAGTTACTGGCTTTAACAATAAATTATTATTGAACATGGATTCCGAAACAAGCTTAATTTTTGGCTGTAAATTTTGACATCTCAGCTAGCTTATGATATTATGTAGAGAAATTAGTTATTACAATCTAATTAATGTGAAGCTCTAGAAGAGGTTTACAACTCAGTAGGTACTAATCATGCAAAATCGATTATTCAGTGCTTATTTAAATAAACGTGTTACCAAAATTTACTATCTGAATATCTGCAATCTTTGTTTCAATCAGTGTTGTAGGAAAATAGCTTTTACGTCGATAAAATACTATCTCAGACATAGGAGGACATCTCAGACAGCTGCATAGCATTTGCTTTTATTTAAACGATATTTTCTTGGGGATAAATTATTATACGACGTAATAATTTATTGTTGAGTAAACAGCATTCAGTTTTTGAAGATGTGCGTAATTAATATTTTATGGTTTTACAGGAGACGGTCATTTGCCTTGTAGGTAACGCGATCAACTGCGCATGCGAGGTACCGGGTTCAAATCTGGAGAATGGCAACTTTTTTATGACTAAGTCTCCGTGTTTCGGAAGGCACGTTAAGCCGGTGGTCTTTCTGGGTTAATGAATTGCTATCATTAACATAAAAACCAGGGTTACAGGCTAGTCTAGAGACAAGTCTAGCAAACTACCTATCGGACGTTAAACAATGTATATGCTCAAGGATCTAGCACTGTCAAGGAAACGACGCAGCGGCTGTTAAAGGCAAATAAGGTTTACCCTAGCCAAAAGTAGAAGAAAAAGAACAAAAGTTGAAAAGTTGAGTGAAAAAAAAGCTTGTGGTTGGTTGGTTGTAAATTGAGAGTTTTTTGTACAGTAGCAAAAATATATACTAATATACCAAAGATCATAATCATTTTTGACGCTCAACTTTAAAACCATATTGACTTTCATGATTTTATGGTTGCGCCATACCACTAAATTGTACTAATAACTAAAGGATATAATACTCCTTAGTTTATCGCATTGAATATCAAAATTTTGATTGCTTTGCATAAAAAATTTTAACTAAAAGTTTGTTCTATGTCGATATAATTTAATTTGCGTTTTTCTAAATAAAATAAATATAGAATATTGCAATTCAAGACACTTCTTTACCAAAATAATATTATTACCAGGAACTGACAATGAAGCATATAATTTTTATTTAGCATTGATTTCAGTTTTTTTTTTTAAATTTTTTATATAAGAGATTTTAAGTCTGTACTATTTCGTTACCAGATTTTGCGATTTACCCATTTAATTAAAATTATAAATGCTTGTAAATTTTGAAGCTTCCTGTACATTTAATTTAGATTTTTTTGTTTAAATATTTTTCGATACTACCTCACATAATAAATTTCTAGTTGAGTTAAAATTATGTCACTACATATAAACTAAAGTTATTCTGTTGATACAAAGTTATTTAAGATTTTTATTTGACGTTATTTTGAAAGGAATTTCAAACAGTGCAGTTCTCACAACATTGAGACCTTGGTACTTGTACGTTTCTGACAATTAGGCGCTAAAAACATCTACATATTATGTGATGCTCAAGAATTAAAAACACCCATGTTTGAGACTGTAGGTGTCGGTGTCGCAATGTCTTCATATGAATAACATATTCCTTTCGTTGTCCGTTGCGAAAATAAGAAATTAAGTAAAAAGAAAAATTAAGTTAGATTGAGTTGGAGTAAAGTAAAGTAAAATTAGTAAAGAATTTCAAACACGCACATGTTCATTTTAGAGTCAAAAGCAGTTCGTAGCATCTGGAGTCAATTTGAAGTCTTTTATGTAAGTGGCATTATATTTTTGTGTTCTTCGTACGCTATTATGTACTGAGTGCGTCAAATTTTATTTAATTTGTGTGGTAGTTAGTGCGATAACCATTTAGTAAAATTATCGTCATTTGTATTAAGTTATTTGGTAGTCAATTTTGCAGTCCACTAAAAGAATTCAATCTATAGTTAAGTTTTGGAATCAAGTAATAGCATATTTTGTAGTGAACATTTACGTTCAGGAATTATAAATTAATTTGTTAGCATTATAATTAATTTTAAGAGGCCATGAGCCGCATTCATTTTACGTTTGGTTCAAGTTTTGATATTTTGTGTCTTAAATTGAGTTATTTTCGTTAATGCGACCTTCAGCAACATACTTTTATGTTTTGTTTCAGAAATTACTTTTTCGGTTAAGAGCATCAAACTGTAACATCTAAAATGACGTATTAAACTGAGTTTTAACGTGTGAGGTAAGCTTACATAATTATCTCTGGTGTGCTACGTTAGTCTCTCCTCCATTTTTAACATCTCACGTAAAGTACTATAGCAGAATGGCATCTTCTTTGGTCTTGTTAGTGGGTTATATACAGACCCATGCAACATCTACGTTCCTTTGTATGATTGAAGCATATCCACAAACCGTGTTCCGGCAGGAGTTAACTACCAAATTTTTATTGATGGTCAAGAGAACGATCGGTGTAAACTGCACTGCACAATAATTAGGCTTCGACCAAAAAAAAAATTTTAGTCTAGGTTTATTTAATTTATATAAGCCACATCAGTGGAGTGATGTGATCACTGGTTGAGTATAAAGCGAGAAATTCTGGGTTCAAATCGCGGATTGCACAGAATTTCTTAGCTTGGCCTTCCGGTGGACATCCACACTCCCCTGGGTGGTGATCCCTGATATGTGTTGACGTGGATTGTGATAGGTTCAAAATTCCGAAATTATCCACAATTTAAAATTTTAATTTGGTCAAAGTTTTGTTTAGAAGTTTTCTAGAATTTAATTGGACGAATAGTAGTCACTTGTTATTTTTCAATTACGTGTCAAAGAGATACGTGCAGAGACGAGATTTTAGGTTTGGAGATTAGTCCATATAGCCTGAAAATTAAATATTTCAAACATGAAAACGTTAAAATAATTGACTAATTTATTTTTTATTTGTTTTGAAATTGTTAACTTACGTTTAAAAATTGAGTTGGTACAATGGTAGCTACGAGCATCGAGGCAGTGTTTTAAACAAAAAGTGTAGTTCGCAATTAAAATTTAGTGACATCAAAATGTTGAATTTGGCATCTAAAAATTTGAATTTCGCTGGAAAACCAACCAACCAGAGTGCGACACGATTTTCCTGAGAAAACTTTGTACAGAAAACGAGATTAAAATAGTGAGTTGCTCTAGAGTAGTGAAGTCTAGAACTTAACGGCTTCATTGTGTTATCTTGGAATGTTTGAAAATTACCCATTGGTAATTAATTTAATGAGGATGATGAGCAACTAGAGTTTTGTTTGATTGTGTGTGCTACAAAAGAAGAGTATTATGAAACTTATTGTGATTTCTGAAGACTTGGAAAATTCACTTACTAGCACGAGGTCGCCATTTTGTCAATCGTAGATGCAAGGAATTCGAAGGGCAATCTTCTATTATACAAGCCATCGTCATGGTAATTAACTTTTAAATTGTTTATTTGCGCTATTTCCACGATGATCTTCGATATTTGTTACGATGCTTAGTAAAATTTTGAGGTTATCTACACCTGAAGTTAAAACTTTGTATTTCGAGTCGCATTTATCATCGGATTTTCACATTTAATTAATTAAACACATCAGTGGAACAATTTTAATAATTAAGTCGTGTTATTTGACTGCGAAATTTAAATTTATGTGATAAACTTTTTCATACGGTTTTTTTGCGTATTTGGTAGTGGCTACCATATCAACAACGGTACCAACTTTCGAACAGTTACAAAGGCGCTAATATTTAAAAATTAAACAATTTTTCTTATTTTGTATAAATTTTATTGCAGATGTTTTATTTAAATTATAATATGACGTTGATTATCTTACAAATTGGAGATACTGTTATTGAAGTTTAAATGTGTAAATTTGTAAGATAATTCTTCATGATTTTGGAATTATCGATTGAGTCGATAAAGTTTAATTATAAGGTTTCGTCTCAATTTTTTTTTATTAATTTGATTATGACTACTACTTTCATCGAATTAAATTATAATTTCATCCCAGAGTTTTTTGTTTCATTTATTGTGGATAGTTTAAGAGCAAAATTTTTGGAACCCACTCCTGAGATCGTCTCAAAAGTGTAAACTCCGAACAACGAGCTACGGACCTCTTTAGTGCTTGTTCTTCAGAACACGACAGTATATCTGTGGTGTTTGGGAGAAAACTGATAAGTGCAAAAAATGGAAATTTTCTGATAAGTTCAATTTCGTGGATAATTTGTGCTATATTTTCATTTGAAATGATAACTCTAGCACTGATAAACTCTTTGATAACTGTAGCACTAATAAATTGGTTTTTTATTGATATAATTACTATTTATTAAACGATGTTAAACTTTAAAACAGCTATACTTGTAAAAGTTACTTTTGCACTTATCAGTTTTCCCTCCAACACCACGGAATATTATTTAATTTATATTTAAAGATTACCTCAACGTAATTTTTATTTTTTGTTTCTTTTTTAATAGCTACTTTTTGTAAGTTTGATAAAGATAATATAATCAATTTTTATGAGTGCGATGCATTTTTATGAAAAGGTTCATTCTACCCGTGCAATTGGTAACATATAAAAGTCATTTTGATGTCTATCTCAAAGAATTCCGTATATTTTTAAAAATTCGCGCACTTAATGCGAAAAACATGGCACGACCAATCAAAAAGATGATCAACGTTGATCCATTACCTACAACTATAAACGCGAAGTATAAGCTACTTGTTGGTTGGTAAAAAACCATCGTTGTGTTTAATAAGGTTTATTGCAGGTTTATTTCAGTGATTTATTTTTAATTTCTTGGTAATTATAACCACATAATTCGTTTTTATAATAGCAAACAGCATAGGTAATATAATGCGAATTATATCATCATTAGCAATTCTATATTTTAGCCAAACGTGTAAAGATATTGATATCATGGTTGTTTTACATCAAAATGAGTAAATAAGTGAAAAATATTTCACAAGAATAGTCGTATAGTCAAAACTAATTTCTGGATGTAGACAAATTCCAAAAAAACCGCATCAACAAGTAGGTATATAAATTTTTAAATTACGAATTAATTTGACTTGTTTTTCTCAAAAACGAATAATTTTAGAGAATTATTTATGTAAAGGACTTGAACGAATGCAAATATTGCATTAACGAAATAAATAATTCACGCCAAAAAAAGTTTCACAACAAATTTGCAACTTTTATCTTAAATGAAGGACATAGTTGAGCTGTGGGAATAAAAGTTTAATGAATTATTCCTAGCAATTAAAAAACTAATCTATAAAATTTTCATGTAAATCGGTCAAACAGTTTTTATATTATAAAAATAAAAGTGCTTTTTAATTCAGCCCTTGAAAGGGCAACAGTTCCCGTAGGAAGCATTTTCGGACATTACAAAATATCTTCATTAAATAAGCCCGGGGAATTATCTCCTAAAATTTTTTTACTTACTTAGAAAAAATCATGAATATTTATGTATTTTATAATCATAATAAATTACTTAGTAATTTAATTAAACAAAATATTTTGTACTTCTTCGTAGTTTACAAAATTATGTTAAATTGAATAATAATAAAAATTTTGTTAATAATAATAAGTTTTATTAGAATTAAAAACTTTTTCTGTTTCTCTCATAACATTTTCGTAAAAATAAATTATATTATCGGTTTTTATTCGTGAATGGTTTTTGGCAATGATGGTATAATAAAATTAAACCGTCAATCACAATTTGTAAAAAAAAATAATTGGATTGCAATGAACACAAATGATCAGGTCAAATGAAAATATAAAAGGAGGTTAGAAAAAAGTGAAAAGGAGACAAATTCGAATGTAAGCATTTACATGCATCTTAATGGCTACACGATTGAATATGAGAAAAAAAAGCTTCAGCATCACTGCAAAAACTGAGTAAGTTTGACTTTATCTAAAGCAATAGAAATAGAAAAGATATGATATGAATCTAATGGATTAGAGTTATTATGCAGTAAACGTGACTATATTTTATAAAATGTTCAAAAAATAAGGAACAATTTGATTTGGATATAGAAATTTTGTACACGGAGGAAAACACTTTTGAATCAAAGCTATTCACGAAATGTTTGTTGTTGACAGCACATGGTAGTTAAAAATATAATAAACATGAGTTTCATATCTACTAGAAATGTGGATGTGATTTTATGAATAATATGATCTATAAAATTGAATCTAAGATGATTTTACGGATGTTCAGCAGGAAGCGCTTTTATTTCCATACTTTACTTTATTTGAAATCCTAGAATTTTGAATTAGTAACGGCTACTAGTACACGTGGAAAACGTGCACATACTAGACAAATTTTATGGTAAGACATTTTGATTAATCAGAGACGGTCGGAGAGCAATGGTCAAGCGAGTTGACTTCGAACGCTCAATACCCGGTTCGAATCCGGGTAAGTAACAACTTATTCTGTCCGCCTCGTTTGGTCTTCCAGGTTGGGGGTTCTACCGACGGGCTGGCTCCTCGTCGTAGGTAAAAAATGTAAAATGCTAAAAAACCAAGCGCCAATTCGCAAGGTTGGTAGTTTGGTATCGGACAACGTCGCAAGACGTTTAAAACCGACTATACACACATTTTGATTAATCATGTGGAACCTGAAACTTGAATATGAGGTTTTTAACCCTAAGCTGTGCGGTATACTACGTAGGATAAAAGGTTTGCTAAAACCAGGTACCAATGGTTGTGTTCCAGGAGGTACTGTTATTCACAATCTATTACTACCTTCATTTCAATATATATTATTATTGGTGGCAATAGCAATTTTATTAATAATGTATTTTTCAAATTAGTTTTGCAATATTTTCCATTTAGCGCAGCTTGAGAAGCAAGGCTATCACTTACTATAATAATTGCAGATGAAGTTGGGGGAAAGATAAGAAACGTAGACCATACAATAAAAATTTTACGATTGAAACTTCGATTTATTCTGAAAGATCACATTTTAAATAAGAGAATTAGGTGAGGAAGAATGCCTTAAAACCACTAGTTCTTTCAAAAATTGATTTTGAAAAAGCTTGATTTTCATAGCAATTTCCAAGTTACGTCGCTCGTAATTGGTGAATCAATGCATTTTGTGCTCCGTCCGTGCACTGTTATGCATAAAGCCCCGCTGATGATTACTTTTTCGCGTGGATCCTACTCGTGCCATGGTGGTTTTCATTATAAAAATACCACTAGGCCCGCGGATTAAGGAAAAAGGTGGATCTTTGAGGGGTGAAACTCGTTTGCATGGATTCTAAAAGCAGGGTTTTTGTGTAAGGAAAAATTGATATAAGCACTCCTCGCTGCGCTGGGACGCTTTAAGCCATTTTTCCTGCACATTTACTATTGAAAACCATGATTTTCGCTCGAAGTGCACTGTTGCAGCATCCCAATGCAAGTGTCGCTTCGGTTATCGCCACTCTGCGCAAAGCTAAGACCAGTTCAAACTACACGGACTGTCAATAGAATGCATTGATTCACCAATCCCGAGCGCTGAACTTGAAAATTGCTATAAAAATCGTGCATTTTTAAATTCGATTTTTGAAAAAACTGTTGGTTTTAAGGCCATTTTCCTTACCTAATTCTCTTATTTAAAATATATTCTTTCAGAATTCATCGAGGTTTCAATCGTAAAATTTGCATTTAAGGGTCTACGTTTCTTACCTTTCACCATAATATTATATAATATCACCTTAGGTTTACCGTAATAATTAATTTTGCATATCGTGTAAATCTTTTTTTTTTTATTTAACTCCCATGTACAAATTTGAAATTTGCTCGTGAGCAATAATCGATTGGTTTATAATACAAAATTAACAATTCAAGTATTATTAATTAGTATCTTACATTAAAGACCTAATAATATTACATTGCCTATCACTGCAATCAATATTGAAACACAACACAGTTATCTACGACTTATATTGAGTGGATTTATTCGTTTCAAACGCTTCACTATGTCTTTGTTGGTTAATAGGTCTACTGCAAGAGAGTTAGGATGTAGTTCAAGCCGCGATAGATACCTCTCACTCGCGCACTTAGCCTCTTTTAAAACGAAAGGAACACCCAAGTCCTGATGTAGAGATTTATTGGTGACGAACCATGGGGCATTCGTGATTGTACGTAGCGCTTTGGATTGAAATCGCTGAAGGATTTCTATGTTTGAAGTACTCGCAGTACCCCACAGTTGCATTCCATAGGTCCACACCGGTTTAATAATCACTTTATACACCGCTAGTTTACTTTCCAGTGACAGCTTTGACTTTTTACCAATTAACCAATGAAGTTTAGATAGTTTTAATCCCAGTTGTTTTCTTTTTGTGAAAATATGGTGTTTCCAATTTAACCTGCGATCTAAATGTATGCCAAGATATTTAGCTTTGTCTACTTGTGGAAGCTGTTGCCCGTTGAGAGTAACAGTAGGGCATGTCTCTCTACGCAGTGTAAAGGTGATATGTTGGGACTTGGTCTGATTTGCTTTTATCCGCCATTTTTTAAACCATGCTTGGATTTGGTGAAGTGCCTCTTGTAGATTCTCCGAAGCACAGGCAGGTATTTCACTTGTTGTAACGATAACAATATCGTCCGCGAACGTAGCCATTGTTGTGTATAGGGTAGTAGGCATATTTGCAGTGTATAATATATACAGGACAGGCCCCAGTACGCTGCCTTGGGGAACACCTGATTCTATTTTGTATAGGTCGGTTATTTCTTCTTGGTATTTAACCATGTAGTATCTGTCGGTCAGATAAGACTGCAGTATCTGGCAATAAGGTGCGGAGAGGTTTAATTTAATTTTATATTGTAGCCCTGGGTGCCACACTTTATCAAACGCATGGGTAACATCCAAAAAGGCAGCTGCGCAATACTGCTTGTTCTCAAAAGAAGTGTTTATGATTTCTACTATTCTATGTACCTGCTCAATAGTTGCGTGTTTCTCTCGAAAACCAAATTGGTGTTTTGGTATAATATTGAGTTTTTCAAGTTCTGGTTTTAGCCTCTTCAGGAATAATTTTTCAAAAAGCTATGATAGAATAGGTAGCAGACTTATTGGTCTGTATGATGTTACCTCTTCGGTAGATTTTCCTGGCTTTGGAATTAATATTATTTGAGCAACCTTCTATTGTGATGGAAAGTGGCCAGTTCTTAGAATTGAATTATAAATCTGAATAAGTGTAATTAACGATTTATCAGGCAGTTGTTTGATGACTGTGCCAGTTATAAGATCATACCCAGGAGCTTTTTTTGGTTTTATTCTTCCAATTTCAGTTTTAACTTCACGGAGTTTTATGGCTTTTATGGGAGGTGCCATTTGATATGGTGCTTGTAAAAACTCAGTTATAACGTTCTCCTCCTCCTGAGGAATCATAGATGGGAAGGGCCTAAATACTTTTTCCAGGTTTTCGGCAAACGTCGTGGCCTTTTCTTTGTAGGTTCTTGCCCACGACCTATCGGGTTTTCTTATAGGAGGAATGTTTTCTTTCGCCCTTTTTAATTTCGCCGTTGCCTTCCACAATGAATACTCAGTGGCTTCAGTTGGTGTTAAACCTTCAAGATATTCTTGAAAAATTCTATTTCTTCATTGTTCAGCAGTACTTTGAGATTTCTTTCCGCTTTGTTAAGTTTTGCTTTATCTGAAGGGGCTCTTGTCGTCATCCATGTCTTCCTTAACTTTAATTTTAATGGCTTTTTTGGCTATGTTGGATTGATTTTGTTTCTTTATGTTAGCATTTGGTACAGGAGTTGCGTTCCAGGCTGCTTGTTGTATTGTTTTTATAAAGCCTTCTACTGCTGAGTCAATCTCTTCTGGAGTTTTAAGCCTAAGGTTTGAATTAGTTTGTTCTTCAATTATTGATCGAAAAGTCTTCCACCTTGTCCACTTGTTTGTGAAAAACGCTGATTTTTGCTTATTTATTACCGTGGAGCTCAGCGACACCAGAATAGGCGAGTGATCTGATGAAAGGTCAAAACTCTGTTCAGCCCAGAGGTGTTGTGGCGAGATACCCTTTGTTACGCAAAAATCGATGACATCAGGGATCTTATTTGTGTCTGTAGGCCAGTATGTTGGTTTTCCAGTAGAAAGAACTCCCAGGTTCTGCTCGTCCATACATTTCACCAATTCTCGTCTTTTTGTTGTTGCTAGACGAGAGCCCCATCTTGAGTGTTTGGCATTGTAGTCTCCACCGGCAAGGAATCTTCTACCCAGTGTTGCGAAGTAATCTTTATATTGTTCTTTTTTGATGGCGTGTCTAGGAGGACTATATATAGCTGATATGGCTATTGATCCTTTCATATCCTCAATCAAAATCGTTGTTGCTTGTATATGTTCAGTTTGATAATTATAGGTAGTTCGTGGTGCTTCAAATTGTTTTTAACTATGATGGCGCTTCCTCCCCAACCCACATTGTTTGGGTGCTTGGTATCGTAAATGGTGTAGTTTTGGATCCTTAGATAGCTGCGGTTTGTGAAGTGGGTCTCCGAAATTAACATTAGATCAATATCGTGTTCTTTCAAAAACGATTTTACTTCCGGTACATGCTTTGCAAGACCGTCTATTTTTATATGTGGATCCATTAATTTAATTTATCAAGCAATTTGGACACGATATTCATTATCGCATCCATACGTTGGGCCATTGCGTCTACCAATTTTTCCAATCGAGAAATTCTATCATCTGATTTGATAATTGATGATTCTATGATGTTAGTTTTAGGATTATTTGTATTGGCTTCTTTCATTGCTGTTTTTGAGGAGTATGACGCATTTTCAATAACATTTCTCGCAAAGGTTGAAGTGTTTGTAACATTCCTTGGAGTGGCTGGGGTATTTGAATTTTGTTTCTGTTGGGTTTTAATTCGAAGTGTTGGGTATTGCTTTTGCTGAAGTGCTTTGTAGACTGTGCAACCTTTGTAGTTGGCAGGGTGATTTTCGCTACAGAGTGCACATTTCAAGTCTTTACGTTCAAAAACTTTGCATATTTTGTTATCGTGAAGACCACCACACTTGACACATATTATTTGGCGTGCACAGTAATTTTTTGTGTGCCCAAGTCGCTGGCATCTGGCACATTGTGGAATTTGTCTGGTTGGACGCACTGATTCAATATTTACATTACTGCGCTACAGTCTTTGTATTAAGTATACTTCTTTGATGTTTTCATTAGATTCTAATTCAACAAAAAACATTGGTAAGGGTTGCTGATCTTTTCTTCTCTTAGCATTATGAATACTTTTTACTTTATGACCATGAGTCAACAATTCAGCTTTTAGCTTTTCGATATTTGTAGAGTAGTGTTGTCCTTAATAACGACTTGAAAATTTCTTTTGTTTTTGATTTGGTAGGAATGATATGTAACATCTTTTCTCGCAAGTATCGTTATTGCAGCTTTGTATGAGATTTCATCCGTAGTCAATAGCTTGACTTCATTTTGTGTTAGTATTTTAAACGCATATTTATCTTTTATGTCGCTCACTGATTGCAGTAGTTCAATTAATCCATTTACATCCTTGATTTCCGCTAAAAATATAGGAGGTGGTTTTATTACTTTATTAGGTTTGTCTGTTTCTTGTACACCTGTATTAATATCTTGTGTTTCACCTATGGTTTCCAATATTTGGAATTTATTAATTGGATTTATCGTCTTTGTGTATTCGGTCATCGACCTTTGCCTAACATTTCTGGGTGGATCTGGCGAATTCCGCTTCTTTTTTCTTGGGTTTGAAATTGTTGTCGACGGGTATTGAGAACCATTTTCGTTCCCATTTCCAATCTCCTCCAGTAAATCAGATATCTCCTCCGACCAATCTCCTGTAGTTATCGATGCATCATTAGATTGATTGTCTTTAGTATCATCATCGATCTCAATGTTTGAGGTTATGTTTTCTGTGTTGCATTTGTTACATGTCCACTGATCGATTTTTTCGCTTCTTTTCAATTCGCTCCAGGTATCGAGGCTCATTCCAATACAATCTATGTGATAATTCGTTTTTCATTTCATCTTGCATTGTATGCAATCTTCATATTTTGTTACCGGTTTCCTACACTCGCCACACGTCAACATCGTAGCGATACCCGATACTTTAAAAATGATGTGTGTAAATCTTGAGCGTTGTTGATAAAACCGGATAACACGTGGTTTTCTAAAACCGAGTACATCTTTATCTTTAGTATAAGTTGACTTTTGATGTTTTTCGTTTCATTTTATATATAATTTACTGTTATTGAAAATTTTTTGATTTTTATGATTTCTATATTTCATAGATTTTTATGGTTTTTAAATAACACTTGTAAACAAAATTCAGACATTATTCTAAAAAATGTTCAATTTTAAAATAGTACCCTTAAATCAAAATTCTAATGCGCTTACGCAAAGTTGGTTTAAAATAATATTTCATTTATAAATTGTTTTCTGCCATATAAAGTAAGTACTCGGTTTTATCCAATAGGTTAATAGTTAAGGTTAAACAGTTTTTAAAAAAATTATCATGAGCAATGAAAACTAAATATAATACTCTCCCCACTACTTGCCAATTAATCATTAGCTTTTCACCAATTACCAAAACCAATTATTTGTAACTCATTAATTGCTAAGTGCCCCGTTTGGTTTACCCAATTCTTCCATTTATATTATAATTCAATATCTTCCTTTTTATTCCTTTAAGACCACGACCGCTGCGCATTTAATCGCTACGAACGCCACATGTACATAATAAGACAAATTTTTGCGAAAGCACAAATGTTCAACACTTTAAAATTTTTTGCTTTTGATTGAAAATATATAAAAACAACAGATCTATTTAGGTCATGAAGAAATTTCATTACAAAATTCGATCGCGGTGTATTGTTTATTGTCAATTGAGATTTGAAAATTTAGAAATTTTTTTGTTAATAAAGTAACTTTTTTTTATTTCGTACCCAAGCTACCATTATAAATGTGCTAATTTAAAAATATAAACGTTAAAAGTTCAGTAATAAAGTTTTTCTGCATGTTTTTGCGAAAATTAAAATATTTCAAATTTAGATTTTAACCTTGAGTAGCACATCTAATTTTTCTAGTTCGTCTATTACTTCATAGGGTAATAATACAGAAATCTGTACTTCGTAAGAAAAGAAATGGGACACTAACTTTGTGGTAATTCGAACACCTTTCTTTTTCTAAATTTTACTTACTTTTGCATTGGAAACTCGAACAATTTTTACTTATGTTAGTTAAATTAATATGTAAGATTTCGGTAATTTTACATCAATATAAAAGATAGGTAGGTATTTTTTTACAATATTGAATATAAAGAAAAACAAAGGGCCACTTTTTCAAAATATAAAATAAATAAACACAATTTAAAACGTAAATTCTTTATTAATAATCGTATGTTTGCGGATGAGAAGCAGTGTCCAAGTCAACCCTTCGGAGGTCACAGTCCTCATTTATCAAATAATCTGTGAGTCAGATTAAGAAACTATCAGCAATTTTCAAAACAATAACAACCTTTGTGTACGAAATAAAACAAGGCGATTTTTAATTATTTACCTCCCGCACGTACCTATAAATGTAATCGAGTGGTGAGTTTTTGATGAATAAACACGAATTAGGGTCATTTTACAAGTTACAACTCATTTTTCATATTTTTACGATGATGTAGTATATAGTATTTAGCATTGTATGTACATACTACATAGGTATGTAATGAAACGCCGTAGGTTGCCGGTCGCCGCTAAATACTTGGTATTTACAAATACTATAGATTATAATAGATAATCTATAGTATTTGGTATTTAGCATCTGTACCCATTTTGTAAGACCTCATTAAATTTTGGTATAAATTCACAAACCGGAAGTTGTAGTTTACTTGTAGAGTGAAATGGTTTTTCCGACAAAATTTTTGTGAATTATCTAATTCTAATATATAAAATTTTCGTGTCACTGTGCTAGTTAAAATACTCCTCCGAAACGGCTTGACCGATTTTGATGAAATTTTATTTGGTAGGTCTGAGAATAGGTCGTTATCCATTTTTCATACCTTTAAATGATAAGGGTGGTTTACCCCAAAAAATTTTTTTATTTTTATATGATATGGCATTACAAAATAGATATAACCCTAAATGTTTACCTTTCTACCATCAACCCCTATTTTTTAATAGCGATATTAGTAATTTAATAATTTTTGACACCGGTAGATGGGGGATAACTGATAATTGATCAGTTATTGACCGGGATTTAACGAGGGGGGCAAAACAACGTTTGCCGGGTCAGCTAGTTTTATAATATAATATTCGATTTCTAAAACATTTTTTAGGCGGGAGATTATGTGCTGGCCACATCAGATTTTTTACAGTAGTTGTATTACTTTGCATTATTTTCTGTACTTGTTTTAACACTTTTTAGTAATTTCGTTTTATTATTTTCAGCAATAGCATCTTGAATGTATGGTAGATCTACATACGTTTTGTTCTTTTTTAAATTATTGCGAATTAATTCAGGAGCTATACATTCAGTGTAAAATTGTTGTAATTTGGGCAATTCATCTCTGTAAATTTCTTCTATGAAAATTGGTATTTTGTCGTTGACATAAACGACAAAATAACATTTTTCTTTTTTAGTGATAGTATTTAGTTGCCCTTGATATTGTTCTTAACATTTTAAATAATCAAATTATATTTTCTTTATCAAAAAACTATAGTATCTTATAGAAAATTTATTATATTTCGTACCTACTGCAAATAACTAAAATATCGCCAGAGAAAATATGCAAATACAATAGTCTATTGTATTGTAAGAGAGAAAGATAATGCTTGCACATAACTGTGCACTTATGCCGATTAAAATTGATGGTAAACAACATTCCAGCGTATTATCTCTAGTACAAAATTTGCCACCAGATTGCGTATCGCTTCTCTTGGAACGCCTATAATTAATAGCTCAAATATATTCGAGTTTTAAATTGTATATAGTCGCCCCCTTGTGATAAATAGTGAAAGATAAATAGTGACTGGTGGTGATCCTAGCTAACCTCATTAAAAACTTGGCTAAAGTCGTCGTCTTTTAATATGACTTTGTTTAAGTTCATGATACGTTAGTCAGTTCCTGTTATTATACATAATGTACATTAAACAGTGTGCATCCCACCTGAAATCGAATTGTTTGTTCAAGCGTTATTATACTGGTTCTAATCTAGAAATTCACATAACCAACATTGAAAATGTCGTAGCTGGGCACCTTATATAGTACTATACTATAATAGTATGTCATTAATGTAAAATTAATATTATAGTTACACTTATTTTTGTAAGCAATTATTTATTTGTTTGTACTCAAATACTTTTAGTTTTTAAATTTTATTTGGTATTTAAAATTCTCATAGTACCTATATAATGAGCATATATGATTTGGCGTAGTTAAAGAAAAGTAAGTATGAAAAGCCGGAAAGTGTGGAGAAGAACCAGCGATGATGGATTAGTTGAAGAGTTTTTGATCTAAAGACACAGTCTCTTGCCAAACCCTGTTGAGGGTTTCATTGGTGTGATTATACGAGTATCAGTATACAAAAAAATCCCAATTAACCGGACCTTGATTATATGGATATTTGATTATCCGGATTCCACAAACAAATAAATATGCAGTATAAGTATAATATTTATAATTATTTGGTGTTTAACCCTTGAAATTCAATAAATAAAAATATTTAATCACAATTGAAAGCTAAAGTATAATTTCAATTGATTTTTATGTCAACTTTATATATTATATATTTTTCTATACTAATATTTTTAATTTTATTACAAGTATTATTAATATGTGAGATGTAAACTAATATTAGGTCAAAAAATATAGAGCAAAAAACATGGAAGGGATGAGTTGTTGGGCTTTCACATTCAGAAGCTTTTCAGTGCTTAGAAGTTGCTATGAAGTGATTTGAGAGACAGAAAAAATATGAGTCGAGACAACTTATATAATATTTTGAAAATATACGTGATTCATCGGTTACGAAAAGAAGAAATATATTTAAATAAAATTCTATTTAAAAACAATAATTTTTGGTTATTGAAACAATGTTATGAATTTTCAGAAAAAAAAACAAGATCGCACATCATAATAAATAAATCTCTATAAAATTATAAGAATTTTTAACTTTTCCGGTAATGCTTCGATAATCGGGATTCTACTGTAAATATTATTGAGAATATTAAATGACATAATGCTTTTTCTGTACATCTATTGCATGAACAGGTCGTCTAAAAAACATGATATCATGTGAAAAAAAATTATAATATGGAAAAGGAATAAATTTATTAGCTACTTAAATAATGTGCAGTATACATTTTTAAATTGTAAATTGTAGTTAATTTACTTAAATAAGTCTTAAATTGCTATCGGAAACCTTTAAAACTAATATTTACATCGTACCTTTAACTTTTAAAGTAGATCGACCTGAATTGCATCAACAATAGATATATCTATTTATCAATACGACTACATGCAGGAATTCGAAAATCTTTAATTTTAAATGTAATTGCAGAGTAATTTAATAGTATAGTATGACAGTTGTAATTTTAACAAAAATGAAGTAATTAAAATAGTCAAAAAAATGAAAATCAGTTTCACAAAGTAAGAACATTTAACATTAAAACGTTGAAAGTGCATAATATGAATATCTCAATTTTTAATTGAGATTTTTATTTGATATTTCTATTTGATATTTTCTTTGAAAGTTATGAAGTTGAGTTATAATTATTATCAACATAATGATTTTATATTGGTTTAAACATTACTGTATCATGTTGTTTTATTTAAATGTAATAATTCAATGCAATACACTAATAAAACAAAACTTAATAGGTATTTAATAATATATAGTGCGAATGACCGAGTAGTGTGTAAAAGGACATCATACACCTACAGATAATTTTTTTTAAATTATTTAAAAATATTTGTTATTATTAACAGTACAATCTCAACTTCTTCAACACTTTCAGTTTAAGCCAGAAGAGAGACTCCCTAATTGTAGTTAAGTATAATTATTATTCAAATATTATCGATCAGTTTCAGAATTTTTTCACTGGCTATTTGTAATAAATTTGAATTATGAATTGAACAAACAACAATGATGTTAAATTTTAATTAATAACGCTGTCAACTTTTTTATTTTATAATTTTTAGCAATTTGATCCGAAATGATTATTGTTTAATTTGTTGATTCTAATAATGGTAAATAAATAATTTTCCATTTCTGCAAATAAACACCATTGTTATGATTGATGAGTGAGTTATCCGGCAATAATTTCTGTAATTTGTAATTAATTAGAAAAAAACCTTAAAAAGAAGTTAGTATAGCGTATCTAAGCTATTTTTTTTAACGTTCATATCCGCTTTTTTAAATATTTTAAGATTTATTAAAGTATATATAAAATATTACTTGTTTCTTTAGAATTCACTAGATAATGAAAAAGGTAAATCTGTCGCTTAAGGATTAATCGCTTGGAATTAAATTTTCAGTCATTTCTGACCTCTGATTTATGTAATGTCACATCCTCACATCCGTTAAGGGTGGCCTCACGGGCGTGGGTAGTGAAGATTCACTTGTAAAGTAGCGATACGTAGTGAGGAGAGGTAAAACTATTAATCCTCAATTATCATGCTATTTTATAGGGTTTGACAAGAGATGCAACTCGACTTTGATACTGTATAAATATTTAGCCGACCCGCCTACACAAAAGATAATTATTTTTTATGCACATGGTGCATGATGGTGCATAGTAACGTATTTATGAACAAGTTGCTTGTAGAGTGGAAAAACAAGCAATAAGTTTATTTTACAAGAAATTTTTTAGAATTAAATCTCTAAAAATTAATTTTTAGAAAATTGATCACATTATTAAGTTAATTAATATATGACAACCACATATTTTTAAACATTTTTAAACAAATATACTAACTATGCTTCAAAATTAATTTTAATTGCAAAATTGTAAGCTTCTGCCAAAATAGTTTTGTTTTATCTATTTAATTATTTTTAAAATCATTTAAAAACTTTTATTATTAGCAGTGCAGTTCTTATTTGTTCAAGACATCACTGTATTATCCGATTACAATTAAAATTTGAATTTTATGCATAGGTGTACTACTTTTGCGTAATTTATCCCTTGTGTAGCTGCTGATATAGTACATTGCTGATAGACCAACGAGGGTATGAATCATAGGCGTCCAATAAGGGAGGCAAAGGGGGCAGCTGCCCCCATGGGTCTTGGCTGCTTAAATTTTTTTTAGACATTTAATATTTCACCAGCGTAAGTTTTTAAAATTTTCTAAAAATTTCGATTTTGCACTAACTTCCTTGGTTCAGGTTAGTTCATACAAACGAACAGAGCTAAAGAGGTGAGCCAAGAGGATGTGCTAAGAACCGGACTTTAGGCCAGATGCGATAGGTTTGACCCCCAACCCGGCCACAAAATTTGAACGACTTCATTTTGATTATCTCTCTACTAGGAAGGCCATGGCAAATCACCAGGGTGTAATTTGCCATGAAAACCTTTGTTTTAGATCCGCCAAGCTGCATCCCCGTACTTTGGAATTTATATAATTTTTACGTCATTAAGAAGGGTTCGCGAGTACTGGGGAGTACTGTAAATTATTTTAAAAGCGCCGAGTCCGTTAAATTTTTATTAAAAATTGAAATCTTAATAATTTTTTTTTTTTTTTATTTACATTTTAACGTGCATCAACTACTGGGTTATTAGCACTTCTAAATGTTAATTTTAATTTGTTCAGTATTTTTTTGTTTGTTTATGTTTTTTTTTGGATTGGTTATTTTGGTTGGTTGGTTTTTTGGTTCACCACGGAGTGAGAATGTCCACTGGAAAGCCGAGCTAAGAAATTCTGATGCGTCCGAGATTTGAACTCAGAATTTCAGCTTGTAACGCAACCAGCGATCACATCACTCCACTGCCGTGGCTAATAACATTTTATTGGTGTATTTTATTGGTATTAATTGATCCTTTTTTTTTGCTTGGTTAAAATTTACAAAATATTAGAAAAGCTCCGAGCAATATACAATACTTTGAATTCTCAAATTCAAGATTAGCCAATTAATTAAAAATTTAATGTTGTTATTACTACATGACCATTGTATCGTTTAATTTAAATATTGACAACTCTTTATGAATAAGAAAAGTTAACAGGTAATTCGATTCTCGAAGAAAATAACAATCTTTATCAAATAATTATGAAACTATCCAGTGAAAACGAATACTATATAATGTAACAATTTCTTCTGTGTGCAGAATTCGAGAATTGATCACTAATGTAAGTTAATGAATAATCAATATTTATTCTAGTCAAAAACAGAAAAATCTGTGTGCTTTTCCCGTATACATTTCATGTCAATCCAAAAATTGATTTAAGTGCGTTTGACGGGTATACTCGTTACTGTTTGATTTTAACCTTTGCATGGTTTACATAAATTTTAGTTACTTAGATGGTACACACTGGGGTCCTACAGACCCCAAACTTACTTAAATTATATACAACTTGAAGGGCATACCACAATTAACAGTACTATATTGTGTAAAATATTGAGAGGGTTATGCAGCTAAATTACAAAGGTGTCTATTTATAAAAAGAAAAATTAGAACATTTTACAGGTTTTTTAAAATGTCGTGGGGTCTCACGGACCCCAGTGTACCATACGAAGGTTAATTACGCACTTCATTAGAGATTTTGAAAACTAAATTCGGCAGTTGATTAGATAATTTATGTAGAAATAAAAAAAAATTAGCAAAGAAAATTTTTAGACAAAACTAGAAATGCGAAATTATTATATTGAATATAACATTGAAAATCTTACATTTGCACTGTATAAAAATGCATTTGCATTTGTCAAGAAAGTATATAATATTATTTATAACTTCTTGTCTCAACATACCTTTCGATGAATCACGTAATGTGTTATCAAATACAACAGACGGTATCAAGCCACGTACCGAACCACTTGCCGAACCACCACAAAATTTGCAAATTAGCGCCGTAGTGTATAATAGTCAAACCATTTTATACGGAAATAGCAATAAAATCATAAAAAAGTGATAGAACTCTACTTACCATTGCAATTATTTTAGTCAAAATAAGAAAAATTGTACCATCACTTTGTATTTACTAGAACTTTTCTAAAAATTGATGTAATTCAACCAATTTTTTTTACAAGCAAGATGGAATAATTGTCCTGGATGTGATCTATTTTAAGGACCTTTATTAATAACGGTAACAATTATAAAAATTATAACATGGCTACTTTTGCTATCTGAAAAATTAAGTAACTTTGCAGCAAAATTTTCAATATTTCTAATCATCTGATTGTAATAAAAAATAGATCACGTCCAAGAGCCAACTTTTATCTTTAAAGTGATTACAAAAAAATTCCTTAAAAGTTAGAATTTTTTCACTTCTAGTAAATACAAATGAGCGATCTGTCCCATATAATTAACATAGGTAGGACGGCAGCCTTAAGCATAAATTCTTACGTACAACTACTATAAAATAATAATAATCAGGGATTTCAACTTTTAGTGATGAAAATAAAGTAACTGCTAAGTTGTGATGTTATTGTACAATTGCCAAAATCCACTAAAACTTTTGTAATATTTCAAACAGACAGTGTCTTTTACATACGAGTATTTTTATAGAAATATTTGTTATAAAATTTTGCGTTCAATAATTTTTACACATAACAACTATGCTTACGAAGACAAAATTTTACAAATTTAGCAAAAATCTTACATTAATTGTAATAAAATCAGGCAATACATGTTAAATTTCTAAAACAAATTTGGATATAACTTAAGAATAATTTGTGCTGCATTAGATGAAGCAAATAAAAATATGTAAATATTGATAGCATTTCAAACTACCATTGCAAATAATATTAAACTGAAACATCTCTTACTATTCCCTACTAGACCAGCAGTCTGCCGTAAATCAAACACGGATAGACTATAAAGAGAGAAACTACAGAAAAGGCAAAGATAAACCACCTCATTAACATTTCTCTAGTAAAGTCTTTTTAGCTTAGCCAGGAGGATTGCCAACAATCGGAATCGAATAGGCACATGTAAGATCTCTTACTAATTATTAATAGTTAAGGTACCAAAAATCTAATCAAAAAAAATATCAAAGCAATGACTGACATAGATAAAGCTAAACTTTTGGCAGATATGTACTAAAGATTTATTAGAAAAGCTTACAAAAACGCTACTGACCCTGCAAGATATAAAGCCATAACTTTCATAAGTTGTCAGAACGAATAATACTAAGCAGATTTACTATAAAACTACGTAAACTCAAAATTACAAATCTGTGCAAATTCAGGTTCACTCAGTGTTGCAACACTGACCATGCAGGTGGTTCGTATTGTAAACAACTTTATAAACAATTTTAATAAGAAGAACTTAAAGTCAATGACTAATAGATATAGCAAAGGCATTTTAATTTGTACAGAACTTAGATAGACGGATTGATATTATAACACGATTAAGTAGAACTTCCCAAAACATTAACAAAACTAATTCAAAACTAAGTTTTTCAAATCGATGTCTAAGTTTCTTTACAAGAACGGGATTAAGGTCCTTCAACTCTTCAACTGTTTTTTATAAAGATCTAAACATGGTGGAGATATGGAGTGGAAAAATCAGAGGAAAAAGAAGACATAATATTATATTATCAGTAATTTGGTCTGGTTGAAGTATTAAAATCTAAGAGGCTTTGATCTTATTATATCTAAAGGTCTTGCTCTAAAGTTTATATGTGCCGTGGTTTGGATTCCACCTAAAACTATTGGTCTACTTATTATATTGACTTTTTTTTTGCACATGCCGTACATAATTCAAAATGGCATATTATGGAATATTCCCAATAATGATTCTTATAATTAGACCCGCCTGTTGTTAATCAGAAATAATGATTAATATAGGCTATGTTAGGTAAGTCAATAGTTGAACTCACCTCCAGTTGAATTTGATACCAAATTTTTTGAACACTCCGTGTAACAGAGATCTGGGTATAGTATGTAGTAAAAAAATGGTGCTAGATAAGTTAACAACTAGATTCAACTTCTGTTAAAACTTTGTAACCTTGGCACAAAGAGTATCAAATGTTATCAAAAACTAATACAGAACTAATAATATCATAAATAGATTGTCAAATTATAAGAGTAATCTTGTGATTCTTCAAATGTGCAATTTGCGCGTGCTTTCAAATTCTACCGGTAGAGTTTTAGGCTGGGGCTAAAAAAACCGGAACGTGATAATGCGCAGATACAAAAATTTGTTCAGTTCATTTACCCGTCGGCACCGGCACGTTTTTCCACTGTTCTTTGCTGGTTCTTCGTAGCCCGAACTAACTCTTTTTCTAAATTTAGGTACTTACAGTTACACTTCAATATCATTACAAGATGGATTCACTCCGTGGGGTACCTCTTTTCCAATCTGGAATCTTAATATTTTAATACGGCAAACTTTACGTGACCATGCGCACTATAAAACGAGTTTTCGTTTACATATAGATCATATGTAATCTATACTTTGGCTTCAGCACTGACATAGATCAGTTCTCTTAAAGAAGTTGCCATGTTGGGAGTAATTTTTCCTTCATATATGCTTGCCTAGTCGGATCGTTGTAGGCGTCCCGACGTCATATTATCAGAGAGTTACCGTAGCGTTGGCCATTTCGTAAACTTTGGAAACGTTCTCGGTTAAACCCATTCAAAGGTTGATTATCACCTTTTGCGGCGATATCGCCTTTCACGGTGAGCCTCGTATGCGGAGAGTCTATGCTCGCTAAAAAGTATATTATACTCTCAACCATCAACGATGTTCTAAGATGTTGAAGGAGGTGATGTAGGCTACGCCTTCTCAATACTCTGTAAACATAGAGAAGCTATTCTATGGGGATCGTCGGAGCACTTTTAGTTGTACCTACACCATCGTACAGATAACGCCAAGAAAATTTGTTTTTTGTCATTTGTCGAGCAAAAATCCACCCCTTTCTTAGTAGCACCTTTGCCGAGTTGGAAGGCCTCCAGGGATATTATTAGTTAGTATAGCGTTAGTAAAAAAAGTTACTCTGAGCAGTTTGACCGAGTAGAAACTAATGATACCATGCAAAGTTCCTGCAGTAGTACTTCATAGTGCTACTCATTCCGGCTCTTACTCTTTGAGGTGGGCAAAGCTTACTTACTAGCAGAGGCCAATGAAAGGCTCATGTAGTTTACAAACCGCTGAAAACCGCCAGATCATGTAGAATTTTTTATTTTATTATTGATATTTGGTTTATTTTCTATCATTATTTGCTTCAGAAATTTTTAAAATTGGAGTGCGGGTTTTTCCACCTATGTACTTTCAAAAGTTTTTATCAAAGTACTACTAGTATGTAGTTAACAATATAAAACCACCCCAAAGGCAATATTTGTAGCAATTAGTGGTAATTTTTTTACTTACGTTTGCAAAATTAGAAATTTTAAGAAAACACTCAATTGAAAACTGATGAATGAAATTTTAACTGTAATAACGTTGATATAACTACATATTATTTAGTGCGTAAAAATTTTATTCATAAAAAGTTTATTCAGACCTTTCAAGATACGATCCAATCAAAAATAGTGAAAAATTGAACAAAATGAGAAAATCAAGAAGTTTTGTAACTATATAATTAAATAAATATAAAAGCATATTGGTAATGTAATATTTAGTCACATATTATTATGTAATCGTATATTTAACAATAATGGAAAAATTGAATTTAAAAAATTTGTTTACCCATGGTGAGTTATAAATGTTATATTGATTTTAAATAAAAATTAAATTTTAAGCAACACAAGTTACATATTGATTAAAAATCTAAATAATTTGTATTTTTTTACAAGCTTTCGGGACTAATACGTCTCTACATCAGAATAAAAATAAGAAGACAGTATTCATGGAAACAGTTATTTAATAAAAAAATATAAATTCTTTTATCATACAATCTTATTGAAAGCGTTAGTGTTCACTTAACTAAAAGTTGTTTTATTGTAGCGAGAGACTTAAGTGCTATGTTAACATATTGCATTTCATAAAGATTTTAAAACTATTGTTTCAGTAATGGAGCATTTAGAACTACAAATGGTAAATTTGAACTAAAAACTGAGAAGTATAACCTCAAAATCGATGCACTAATGCCGTAATTGGTTTTCGGAGAGAGTTTTCACATTTAACAGCTTCGTCATTAAGTAAGGTTTTATAAATGATACCCACTATCACCTATTAATAAATATTTTTTATAATAATTTTCTAGGTTATGTTCAATAGAACCTAAGTTTTAATCCAAAAAAATTAACGACTTGATGAAGTCTGTTAAAAATTCTTCTTTTTCTCCTTAGTTTAAGCCTTAAGAGGCTTGTTATTTCCAACATCTGCGTCGTTTTCTTCGCTGTGCTAAATCTGGTAGCATATAAATTGTCCGATAGGTCGTTTTCTAGACTGGCCTCCAGACGCGCCTGTAATCCCGGTTTTTATGTTAATGATGGCAATTCATTATCTCAGGAGGACCACCGGCTTAACGTGCCTTCCAAAGTACCGAAGCTAGTCATAAGAGAAAGTTTACCGTTCTCCGGATTTGAACCTGGTACCTCGCATTTGCAGTTGATTGCGTTACCTACAAGGCAAATGACCGTCTCTAATTACCGTTAAAAATTAATAGGTTGATAAAATGCTAAAATTGTTTGCAAAATTCATTTTCGCCTTAATTCGCACCTTCAAATTTTAATGCCATGTTAGCTTTTATTATGAAATCTGATCCTAGTTTGGATCCACTGAGTTTAAAAATTGTGTTATAACTAGGGCAAGTTTTTGACACTAAATGCAACTTTTTTTCACGAGTTGCAAACTGTACAAAAAACAACAAAAAACTGTATTTTAATCGCATCTGCTAAAAATAATAAAGGAGTTTTAGCGCAACTAAAATGCAACTTTTCACGTTATTGCAACTTTTCACATATTTGCAACTTTCTTGCAACTTTTAGCAAAATTACAAGTTAAATAAATTTTTTTTTGCAATTTTTACTTGAATTTTTAATTTTCATGAATCTTAAGCTCATTATGACCAGCAAATGGTAACTAACCAACGGAAAGCACGTGTTAGTATCCATCAGACGTTTTCTATTGGTTAGCTACCATTTACTAAGTACAACCCTGTCTGAGTTAGTACGTGTTATTTTTGAATTGTTTAGTACTACTTTAGTTTTGTGTTGCCTAATTTTCACAAAAACTTTCAAAAATTGTTTTTTATAATTTATTTATTTTATACCTATCAGAATATTCGGTGGTAGTACTAGTCTATTACTCTAATGCCCGTACTAATAGTCGAGGATCAATCCGAGATCACGGATTAATTCTCGGATCGTTCAAAAATGCTACCAATAGTCGTAATAATCCTGGATTGAACACGATCCGGGATCAATATTGAACCTCGAAAAACGATCTTGCTTTGACCAAGATTAATCCTCGGATCATTGTGGCGCATGCGCGTTTGCTATGTTGTCATAGTGCATTAACCCTCGTAATAATTAAATAATTTTTCTAATACTTTTATTATAGGAACTGAACAGGGACGAAGATATAATATTAAAAATTAAAATTTTTTTAAAAATTAATAATAAAATAAAAAATTATGGTTATAAAATAGATACCAATAATGGTTATAAATAGGTACTAACTAAATATTACTAGAAATATTACCAAATCTCGGATCAAATCTAGAATTCACCGATCTTAGCCGAAGCCGGGACTATTTGTTACGCCAAGATCGTTGTTACGATCTAGGATCGATGGATCTAGGATTGATCCTGGATTGATCCGAGGATTGATCCTTGACTATTAGTACAGGCATAAGTAGTCCTTCACAGTTGTGATTGTGTTGTGATTCAGTTTCAAATATGCCTAAGCAAACCACCACGTTGATTGGAAAAGTGCGTCAATATGTTACAGAGTTTCTAAAAGAATTCAAGTCGACACCAAGAAATACATTGTACTGCATCTTGTGCGAAACCTGTGTAACTTGCGATCGACGATCTTCAGTGACGAACACCGCGAGTCCGCTAAACGCCAGAAAGCCATCCCGACAAAAACTCAGCCTACGCTTATTCAAACTTTTCTGAGTAAAGAACAGATGACATCTCAAATGGAATTTTCCAATCAGATAGTTACAGCCTTCTTTCCGCCGATATACCGCTCTACAAGGTAAATAACAAAGTACTCCAGTCTCTTTTTGACTACATGGGTCAGGCCAGGCTACATCGGTCTCCGTGGAGAGAAGCTTTTCAATGCTTAACAAGTTACTTGCTAAGGATCGTCAATTTAAGAATGAAAATGTCACAAAATATTTAACGTTACATTATAATTCTACAAAAAAATAAAATATGGCAATATATTTATTTATTTTATAAATTTCTATGTGTATATTCTTTATTATTTTCAAAAAAATTAAAAAAAATAATAAATGCAACTTTTTTTTTGTTTTTATTGCAACTTTTATGATTTATAAATGCAACTTTTCGTGTTTTAAATGCAACAAAAAAATTGCCCTAGTTATAACACAATATTTTTTTTCATTAAGCTTTTTACGTTCCCTTTTTGGGAATTACAAATCCGATTAGCGGGGTGGATTATTCCCCATATTACCTATTTCCGATAAATCAGTATCTATTTCACCACACCGTGTGGATGTCCACTGAAAGGCCGAGCTAAGAAATTCTGTATAGTCCGCGATTTGAACCCAGAATTTCCGCCCTGTACTCAACCAGCGGTCACATCATTCCACGGCTGTGGCTTATAACACAATATAATTTTATAAAATTATAAAATAATACTGAAAAAATTTTAATTATGCATAATGTCAACAAAATTTGGATTTGTAGACAATCTAAATCCTAATTGCGCTACTTTTAAGCACTGCAATTCTTCAGTGTACGAGAAAACGGTTGTTATTAAACTTATTCCATGAAAATAACATGAAACATAATAACATGAAATAATAACTTACATTACTATACTCTAAAATCTAAATTATTACTCCCAATTTAAAACTTAAATATTTATTTTTGTTTGTAAAAAATGTATTGGAATACAAAAGAATTGTAGCTGGAATTTGATTGAGATTGGCCGAACATTACATAAATTTTTAATTTCATTGTTCGATTGACAGTTAAATGAAATAACCAATAAATACAATAACGATGGTCTATGTGTTAAGTACGTAATTAGACATTAGTGCTAATTGAAAATGAAACTTACTGAAAACTTACTTACTTTAAGAAAATTACTTAGTCCAATTGTTAGATGGTGTTACTATAGTATAATATTCAAATATTACTTATCACAATTGCTTGCATTGAAAGTGTGTAGAAATGCTAGACTCCGCTAATGTACTTAACTCATTTAATCCATATTTGGTACTTAACACATTTGCACGCTAGACCGTCGATAAGTACTATGCAGTTCTATCGAAAATTTTAACTACGTTCAACTTGAACATTGTCATAGAAACTGACTACTCGCACGACTGCTTACATAAGAGCCGAATGTTGTCAAAATCATAGATAAATGCAGGAGCTTATATTTTTCAGACTATTGCAACAAACAGAATTTTAAATGACAGCGAAGTTTAAGTTTATTGACGTTTAGTTTCTTAGAATTGATACATCTGGTTTTAGAAGATATTATGCTATAGTCAAGAACGTACAATTTTATTGGTTATATTTGAAAAGGTCCGTAAATAATATCATTGGTACAATTTTGACAAGTGACGGATTGTGAGTTACCCTAGATAAGTCAATAATATACTAGTACACAACTAGATGAAATAAAACCGCTCCTGAATTTTTTTACAGTACTACTTAAGCTTCTCATAATAATTAACAAACTATTCTTTTTTTTTGTGAAAAGAAAAACTTAATTTACAGATTTGGCTTTGTTATATTATTACCATTTCTTGAAAATTAGTTGTTGCCTAAGCTACAAGACTTGTGTTAACAATTTTTTACAAGTAGTAAATTTGCTATATTAAATAATGTCTTGCCTGCAAATATCACGATCAGGAACCACGCTGAAATAGCCATGATTGGCGATTTTAGAATGCTGCGCCGGTTGTAGTAAAGAAAATACATAAAGCATAATTTTTTGTGAAAAGCAGAGGTGTATAAATGTGCAATAGAAATTGGTGAGGAAACGAATCTGGACTGAAGCTAACAAATTTTCGTTTCTGCACATCGTGACATCACTGCCTTACATAAAAAATTACGCTCAACTATGTTGAACTAACAACGAGTGGAAGTAAAATTGTTTGAAATAAAAGCCATAATAAAAATATCCATGTACTACATACATTTAAAATTATATGCTATTTCATTTACCATTATACAGATTCATATTAAAGTTTTTTACTCTCAAACTCATTTGGTAACATTTAAAAAGTGGAGCTTGAATTTGTAAATGTAATATAGCAGAACAGCAGATTGCTTACTAGATACATTTGAAATGGATATTTAAATGTCGTTAAAGAAAATAAGATTTGAATATAAACTATGTAACACACAGAGTCCATCGAGCATACCAAATCACGAAAAGTATTACAGAAACAACAAAAGTTTTAATATTGATTTTGAATAATATGTAAACTGAACGATTTATTAACTCTAGAGTAAGCTGGCGTATTCTAGAAAATAATTTGCAACGATTTAGTATATACCGACTATATTAGACTTTGTTAAAAACTAAAATAACAAAAGAAAAACGTGATGCTTTTTGGTGCCGATCTGCAAAATATAATATAATATTGTGTTTATCGAAGTTATGTATTAAAATTTAAATTTCCAAAACATGGATAGCAACGTGTACAATCATACATTTCACTATTCGTATTGCTTTCACCAAAGCTGCCGGTGGGGATAGCTCAGCACAAGTTTCGATTTTTTCCAATCGGCACAGCGCACAGAATCTTTTTGTGTCTTTAGTGTTGCCGTTCTTTTTATTGCAAGACATTTTTAACGAAATTGCTGTAATTCTTGCTTAAAAAATGTATAAGTTAATTTTGTAAAGTACCTAATGTTAAAATTCAATTTTGACGCTTAACTTCAAGGAATATAAAATATCAATTTTAAGTTTACCAATTTTGTGTTGAGTGGACTTTGCTAACTTCAATAATTATTGTAGCAAATATTAAATTTATTACACCATAATTTTATAAGTTGGATGTTAAAAATTCATATGAACAAATTGAAGATGTTATCTAAACCGTAAAACTTAATTATATTATTCCTAACTTTAAAAGGATAACGTAGTTAATCTTCTTGCTTATTTAGATGGGTGGGCTCTGAACTGCAGTACTCTGATAAGCTATAATTTCAGCACCAAAATTGTGACTATAATCTTACTTTATAAAATCATAATTATTACGTTTATTTATTATTATTAACGGATGAAATCTTTTTACAACTAAATATTTTGCAACATTTTTATCCATTATTATTTATTACAATCAAATTGTACTTCATAAGGAATAATCCGGCCTCACAAATACATAATCTCTTTCAAATCATAATTGTGACCTCTAACGTACGTGTACATAATGGGCAATCTGGCGGGTAATAGGATATAAAGGTGCTTCCAGAGAAAAGGTAGGTTTACCGGCACTGGCTTACCAGCTCATCTCCCTCTAATGATAATTAAGGTAACCGAGGGAATAAACAAAGCTGGCAACCGCAAAGGTATTTCAATGTAAAAATCGAAGAGGGTAAACCGGATCGGAAACCAACGTTTACTATGTCAACTGAAGTCCGAAAAGCAAGTTTCGAGATAGTTGCAGTTTAATTTTAAATTGAAACAATTTCTTGTACAACTTTTTTCAACGAAAGATGATTATTTATTCTTATTTTAAAACTATATACTTAAATCATTTCACCCAATTTGTAACTTTTATACCCTTTTACCCGCTAGTCCCCCACTTAAATAAGGATCCCAGTATATTGTCCTTTTCAACTTTGTGAGTTAATAATATAATAATAATAACATTGATTTCCAAAAAAATATTGTCGAAATAAATATTTCAAAATATGATCCATTTCTGAATAGAATGCATTACTTTTTGAATGGTCATAAAGTTTGAACTCATAAAATATGTAGTACTACTACCTACCACTAGACTAAACTATAAGTACGGATAAAAGAGATGGTATGTGGACACACAATCCAAATATACACGGTTATGATCATGTGTGAAAAATTTTTAAAATTTCCGAAATAGCACTAGTGATCTGAATTGACATATTAAAAAATGAAATTTGTACTCACTTATGGAATTTAATAATTGGTCTCGATTTGAGACGGGAATTAAGTTTAGAGTTACATATATCGAAACAACGTAAATTTAACAACAATTTTTATTAAAAGCTCATAATAGTTTCACATGCGATGCAAAATGCTGAATTTTATATGAAACTACCGAAATTGAATCATCCAGAAGAAATCAAGATACTGAATATCCAAAATTATCACGTGTATATACCTCACACTTGCTGTACCTATGTAAATTTAAACGAAAACTTGGCAACTACCTGCAAGCTTGAGTGAAGGTTACTCATAAAATATTAATTTATTATTCAAATTTAAAGATATGTAAATTGATACATTTTCAATAATATTAATTAAAAATTAAAACTAAAATAAAGTAAATGATTTTTTTGTAAAACCAGAGTTTCTCACATGTTCAAAATGTTCTTGATATTAATATAATTTAAATAGATCGCAAATAGAGTAAGGTTATCGATAGCGTACAGCCTCGATAACGCGCTGTACCGCGTAAATCGAATTGCAAGTATTTTACTAAAAACTAAAACTAACAGAGAATGCCATCTTTGCTTATCACCGATTTGCCTCTCATTTTGTGTTGTTCAAAATTACGATATCAGTAGGTGAAAATTTGAAATTCAACAATTGAGCCAATTTGAAGAAAATCGATTTTAAAAAACAAAATATTTACATTCTATGACATAGACCGTAATATACTCGTAGCACATACGTAATATTTTTTGTGATACAAATGTTAAAAAGTTTACGTTAAAAATTAGGTTTGTAACATCGTTTGAAATGTTATGTGTTCTATGTTATAGAATGTACATTTTTTTTCAAAATCGATTTTCTCCAAATTAGCTGATTTGTTGAATTTTGAAATTTTACCTAATGATTTCGTAATTATGAACACACGTATAAGGCGGAAAATTAATGTAATGTAATGTAGTTACTAGGAACAGTTGATGCAATTTTGGTTTAAAAACGATCGAATGATATTACACAAGAACATGGACTGTACAATGTATGCTTGTTTCCGATTGCATTCTGAAGATTTGTTATAAAGACAGAAGTACTGGGTGTGATGATGTCAATATCACATAAATATTAATTAACTATTTCAAAAGATTCCCAACTTTGTGGCACTGATTAAATCCAATAAGATCAAATTTCAATGTGAAATTTGACAAACAAAAGTAAATTGGGTAACTAATTTATAAAAATGATAAAATATTCAAAAGCTATATTTATTTATAAAATTCATTAAACAATTCCATTAATTAATAATTATTGTTTAAATATTTTCTGATTGTTTTTGACCATTATATAAATAAATAATTTTTTTTGTTATTTTGGTTGTTAGACAATTCAATTAAATCCTCTTATTATTTTTGTCCAAGGTTCAAGGTAAGTAGTTCTGACGCTAAAATGCAAATTTTACTATTGAAACCTCGATGAACTCTGAATAAGCATATTTGAAATAAGAGAATTAAATAAAGAAGATGGCCTAAAGTCACTAGTTTTTTCAAAAATCGAATTTAAAAAAGCTTGATTTTTATAGCAAATATCAAGCAAAGTCGCTCGTGATTCGTGAATTCCGGCATTCTGTTGTCAGTTCGTGTAGATTTTATTACTCTTAAGATATATGCAAAGAGGGGATAAAGGGTCACAGCCGAGGCGTTTACTCAATGTCTCGGCACCGACCTAGATCAGTTCTTAAGTGAAACTGCTGAGGGCATATGTATTGTAGAAAACTTTTTTCAACCGTACAATCCCACTTCCTTTTTGCGACTACGTCGCCTTTTTTCCTTTCAACGGACCCTTTTGGGCTCCACGACATCACGTTTTTGGGAGGTTACTGTTGCTTCGGCCATTCGAACTCGGAAATCACTCAAATTATTCATCAAAGGTTGATTATCGCCTTACGCGAATCAACACTCTACTTTGAAACGATACAAGGCTCTATGCTCGCTAAAGTATTTCATACTCCTAACCATCCCTGCGATGTTCTTAGACGTTGAAAGAGGTAATGGAATGGAGGCTTCGCCTCCAAACAAACTCTGTTCATAAAGTGATGCTATGCTATGAGAGGGGATAACCGGTGCGACATTAGCATTCGTATGCTTCAACAGTGCACTTCGAACGAAAATCATGGTTGGGTAAAACCGTATACTTGATTTAATTGATAGAAAACAATTTAAAAATAAAATTCTACTTTCCCATTTTAGATAGCATTGGAGAGTGTAAAAGCCAGCTTCGTGTAAGCGCATTAGAATTTCGATTTCAACGGAGATCAAAAGTATTATTTTGATCGTGAATGATATTTGAATGTGCAGAAGTTCTTTGGGCTACGATTACAAACACGTGCACCAAAATGGCTTTAAATTTTGGACATTATTTTGCAAAATCCGTCTAAAGAATAGATTACATTTTGTTTGAAATTTCTGTACTAAAATCTTTGTTATTTTTCTTTCCTTAACTTCAAAATTTAAACAATATTCAAAATTAATGAAATTATTGAATTAAACTTTTTATACTATTGATTTTTTACATGTTTTTAATGCTATCTACCCCTTAAATAAAGTTTTAAAGTAGGTGATAACCTTGCTTGTTAAACTGCACTAAATAGTAATTAAATACTTTCATTAAATTGTATTCACAAAATTTCTTTTGGCAACAGTTTCCCAAATATTGAAGTGAGACTAGTCATATTGTGGTACCCTAAGCAGCAGTGCCTCCTGGGGAATAATTACTGGTATACGGTTTTACCCGACTCTGACCCACAGACAAATATATAAAGAATGTAAAGATCGGAAATGTTGCGTAAATGCATAATATATACTATTTCTTCCTGAAGAACTTAAGGTACGTTTAGATCTGGAATTTATCGCACGAATATTATCAAGAACAGTAAAAAACAGCAAGAGTATGACTCGGAGAGTAAGTTACATTAAGAGAGACAGAATTTCTGTCCTTCATAATATTAGTGGATAAATCCCAGATCTAAACTTACCTTTACGGCCAGAACAAACATATCACAACTAATTTGGAGATAAATGTTTTGAATACCTATAATATTTGTACGAGCTTATGCAAAAATTAATTTCGTTCTATTGAAAAGAAAAAAGAAAGACATCAACGAAATACATACACTTATAAAAATATTAAAGTTGCCAATATTTGAAGCACTTCCGGCTCGGAGAAAAATAACGGTTGCAATAAAAAGCTCAATGGAGCTTAATGCGGGATCTGATGAATATAACAATCATAGAAATTTCTAATATTTATTATATCCACAAAAGTTCTTATTTGTTTTTTAATGTTACACGAAATTTTTAAAGATTATAAGTTATTTTTGAAAAATTGGATTTATTAGATTTTTCATAATTTTTTGTTATGAAATAATATCTAAAATAATATTTGACAGATTTTTCATTACGCCTAATTACTGTCTACTGCGTTTCGAGAGGGTGGGTTAAATTACAAATTAATGAAAATAAACTATTTTGAAAATTACAATGAAATGTCAAAACGTCGACATTCAACATTCAAAGAAAATGCAACTAAACAATTAATAATGTCTGATAATCTCTGTGTCCCAAACAGGCCAATGAGAGATTCGAATTCAATAAATACACGAATCGGACCGAATTGAGTCAGTTTTTAATGAACTCTAAAAACGATAAATCGTGATAATGGTCAATCGAACCTGGGAAATGTTGTTTGCTACCTATCTACCCATTACTTAATATTATAATATTATTGTAGATATTAAAATATGTATCAATGCGAAGAGTTACAAATTAACGATTACGATCATCTTCAACTTCAAACTAATTTTTTCATAAGACACAAATGTCGATGGAATCTTTTAAGTAAATCACTTTAATTAATTTAGAACTTAAAGAAAAAACCCAGGCAGAATTAGAATGTAAAATTTTGAGCAAATTTTAGACAATAAATATAATCTAGTTGTCAAAATTATCTTAATTGGTTTATCTTTTATTAAATAAAAAACCAAAGCTTCCTTTTGATTATTTAAAAAAGTTTGCACACCAACTTTTCGATTAAATTTCAAGTTGAATTCATGAAAACATGAACAGTTTCTGTGTGAATGCTGAATAGTAATAATTAGTATTGATTATGTAATTGGTGTGCAATTTCCTGAACAACAAAGAAGTGGTTTTCCATCTCATCAAATTGATTGATTATGATCCTATCATAAAAATTAAATTTATTTAGTTGAAAACATTGTAAAACACATATTTACATTATTAATAGTAAGTACTAATGACAAATTATTGTTTTATTCATAATTTTATTTTATTACCCGGAGGCTATAAATAATTCTCCGAATTACATCTTTAAGAATCCAAGCTTCGATTGTTTTATAGTAACAATAAAAAAAGAGTTTAAAAGCAATTTACCTTTAATTACTTACAAACTAAACTTACTTCTTTGCGAAAAGTGATTTTATTTTACACGGCATTACATACGCTTGTTGCAGAGTGGTAAGTAGTGGTAACGCACCAAATATTATTATTATTATCATTATTCCTTGCTGGTGAGGTACAAAGACAGCAAAACGGGTATTCAATAACATTGGATTGAAAAATGCATATATACATATACTTTTTTAATAAATTTATGCATATGTGCAAATTAATTACTTCATCAGTTATTGGCAATTTTTTAGAATCAAAATTAAATGAAAGATAGCAAGTAATACATATACTTATTCAAATCAACCTTAACGAGTGACTGGTTACTATCTCTTTACAATATCTTGCCAACAAGGTTGAAGTTGACTTCTTCGCAAGCTCCCCGACGGGATTTAAGTCTTCATTAAGGCTTGCATTGAACATGTAACCCTGTTTTCTTTTCTTTCTTTTAATTTGTTTGTTACTTTTATTATTATTTTATTTATTGTTATTTGTTTTGTTGTTATTGTATTTGAAAAGGAGGTACTCCGTTAATAAAGATTATTATTATTATAAATATTATTTACAGATTATTAGAAAATTTACCTCTTTACGCTTATTATATTGATGTAAAAAATATATAGCAAGCTACCATTTAAAATAATTCGAACAACCTTTGGAACATAACCTTGTCTACGTATAATGGTTTTTAAAACCGTGGTTTATATACGATTTTCTCCACTACTAGATTTATTATAATAATTCTTCTAGTTTTTGTTGAGAAACAATAGGTATTTGAATTTAAATTATTTATTTTAAATAAATTATAAAACAAATGACAGTCTTTTGTTTTGTAGATGTGACAGTTGTTGAATCTTATTGGCAAATAAATTAAATCGTGGTTCGTCAAATTAACAAAAGATGGCCATGTCACTTGATGTCACAATTAATTTGAATTTGATGTTTTTAAAATTAAATTAATTTATTAAAAACGCGTTTTAAATGGTTTAAATGCAATTAAATAGCATGTTTCTTAGTTATTTTAAATCATTTAATAACAATATTTTTGGTTAAAATAGTCACCAAATTATCATAAAAAGTTATTTTGTCAAAAAATTGTTGACCACTAGTCTAAAAGGTATCACATCTTAATCTACTAACAAAATGATAGTCCATTTGGCAAATGATAGTCAGAGGCGTCCAAACTTTTTGCTATGAGGGCCAGTTTGGTATTTAAATTCATTAGCGGGGGCCAAGCATTGTAAACATGTGAATTAAAAAACCTTGTTACAAGTAAAGCAGCATTGAATTTTATTTTTTATAGTAAATTTATACGCTACATTTATATTTTACGAAATTTTTCAAAATCCTTGGCGGGCCGGATAAAATCGCCTGCCGGGCCGGGTTTGGCCCGCGGGCCGTAGTTTGGACACCTCTGATCTATACGACTAGTAGTGGAAAAATAATTTAATCTAGCAAGAAATTAAATAATATGGTTAATTATTTATAACTTAATTAGTTATTTTTTTTAATAAATTTATCTTTGTAAAATAATTTAACTTATTTTCATTGATATTCACATACATTAGGGTTTGTTTCAAATAGTATAATTAAAAACCTAAAACTTTGAAAATGTAAATCTTCTCAAAAAGTTTGCCTACATTTTGTAATCTCCCGTTTTCACTGCAGAAAGGTAAATGTTCGTTTAAATACAATATAAAATTTAGATTGTGACTTCAGCAAATGTCACGAACAAATTTCAGCCAATTAAAAATATAAGGGATACAAAATACTCTAACAGTTTCGAATTGAAACACTTCTTTCGAAATTTTTTGGACAAATTAACGGTAAATAAAAGCAGACTAGAATATGTATTATTTCGTGAACTATTTCGTAACATTTAGTCAAGAATTATTCATGAAAATAGCATCAAGTTGTTTGCGATAAATAAATTTGAGATAAATCTTAAGTTAAGATACTGATGTATTTTGTGCATTGCCTAATTTATATACATTTTCTTTTAACGTAGTACCTACTACTTACTTTTAAATTAAATTTATTGATTCTAACTTTGCAATTTAATTGAAAATAAATTAAAAATAATTTGAATTTGAAATCATCATCTGATAAAAGCCTATTCCATTTCCTATTCCTATCTTTAAGTAGAATACATAGCCGATGGTCTGAATTAACAATTTTTGGTTTTTCGAAACAGTCGCTTTTGAAGAGTTCGGTTTTTGAATTTATTGTAAAATTAAATATTTAAAAGTTTCTTTCATTTTCTGGCTTTTGCTTCGTGTGAGTACTATAGAGTTCATTTGTTATACATTGGAGCAACAAATATTTCTCATAAACGGTGCTCACAATACCTCCAACGCATTATCACGGATGTACATTGTACATGCGTCTTATATACAGTGTGTTCACGAAAAGTGGTAACAGCGAATAATTCTTAAATATTACTAGATACAAAAAAAAGTTTAAATAGTTTTTTATTCAACTCCAAATTATATTTCAAATTCAACCGGAAGTAAACATAAAATTTTTTTTTCAAATGGCAACATGTCTTTTTTTAAACATTTTTGTAATCTGCAATTTTTTCTCTATAAATACATATAAAATTTTCATAAGGTTACATAAGAAAAAATCGAGAAAACACAAGATTTAAACAAACAATAATAATTTATTAATTACGTATGTAGAGTGCTATGAAAAACAAAACACCATTACTATGATATGACACCATTAGACTCTTTCTATGGAGTTATTTAAAAATGATAGTTTAGGCAAATCTATCTTTTTTAAAAAATTTAAAAACCAAAATTAATTTAGCATCTATCAATTATCACCAAATCGCCAGAACTTTTACGAAAATTAGAATCATATCTTGAACAAAACGGTGACAATTTTGAAAAATTTATCAGATAAATGAAATGTTGTGTTTTCGGTGTCGTGATGTTTTGTTTTTCATGGCACTCTACATACCTATGTGTAAATAATCAGTAAATTATTATTGTTTGTTTAAATCTTGTGTTTTTTTGAATTTTTTCTTATGTAACCTTATGAAAATTTTATATTTATTTATAGAGAAAAAATTGTAGATTACGAAAATGTTAAAAAAAGACATGTTGCCAATTGAAAAAAAAATTTTGTTTACTTCCGGTTGAATTTGAAGTATAAAAAATATACTTTAACAGTTTGCAATAGAAAATTTGGAGTTGAATAAAAAACTATTTAAACTTTTTTTGTAGCTAGTAATATTTAAGAATTATTCACTGTTAACACTTTTCGTGAACACACTGTACCTATATTTAATAAATGTAATATTGTCATATATATAATCAAGCGCTAGGGCTATATACATAATAAGAGTCTTCACAACCTTGGACTATAATAATAGGTATATTTTAATTTTTGAAAAAATATTTCAAGTTTAACGATAACGTTAAATATTATGTACGAATACAATACGCAACATGTATAATACAGTTTTGAATTTTAAATTATATTACATTAAAAAAAATTCATCATACATTTTCAATTCTGCTATTTACTTATAAGTGTCGAACATACATATTAACATGATTAGGGGAACTAAGATTTGGGTAAAACAATTAATGGAGTATTTTTGTATGCATTCTAATTTATTAAATATAGAGTTAATCCTGAATCATACCGGATTTTGAGTAAGACTAATGAGAAGGAAACTATTGATCTCCTCCGTCGGTGGTAACGGAGAAGTTTTCATTTGTCGATTTCTAGAGCCCAGATTATTTTAAGTTTTAATATAAGACGTACCCACTTTATCACTTCGTACAAGTCGATACGGTTAAGAAAGTGTGTCTTAATTTTTGCTTCTTTGCAAAATATAATTATTAGTCAGCAAAGTTATTTAAGATTATAACTTTCTAACATAAAAAATTTAAAGATTCGAAATATATCAAAATTGTGTTTGGAAGTACTACTTACATACAGAATAAGTTTAATTTAAATAAAAAATAAAGATTTGCCCCATTTAATAAATATATCGGTTTGATATTAAATTACTTATTGTAATTAATGATTTTGGTCAAATTGTTTGTTCAGGAATGCGTGATTAAATGAACGGCATTTTGGCGTCTTACTTACTGAATTTTAGGGTTTTACTATCATCTGTAGGTAATGTCACAAATGGTATGATTTTTATAAATGATGAATTTAACACGTACTATATTTGACGAAAAATCTAATGAATAAAAAACATTGATGAAAAATAAATCAGGATTGTTAAATTTACACAAATTACCGATGAAGCACTTTGAAATAGGAATAAGCCTCTGTCATTGAATTATAATTCAGTAGTTCTTATTTACTCATTAACCATAAACAGTAATGTAATGGTAAAAAACCATATCGTCGGCTTAATCCGTAAACTACGTAACTCCATTCTATCATAACCAAAAAAATTTCATGCAGATAATTTAATTAAGAACTCACCTTAATACCTTTTACACAGAATGAAATTCTTTATAACCAAATCAAATCAATAAACAGTTTATAATCACAACTTTTCACAGAACACGTGTTTACTTGTACACAATTTCAGCGCTAGTGATGGAGTTAGGATGTTTTCGTATACATATTATCACGGTTCGGAGTTACACACTTTTCTTATACTACAATATAAAAGCGGTAAAATTTTTTCCGGAGATACGGTTTTTACTACAGATGTGTTCAATAATTATACACAAGATGGTATCAAAATGTCAAATTCGACTCAATACGGAGTTACATAGTTTACGGATTAAGCCGACGATATATATGTTACTGTGAAGAACCGAAATTAGTGAATGTCAACATTCGCCGGTGAATGTCGACAAATACCAAATGTCTTTGTAAAACACTGAACATGTGTCAATTTTATTATACTTTCGAATTTTCACCGGTATATGTCGACAAACACAACTGAGCTTCGGTGAATGTCTGATCCACAACCTAGCACGTTTTAATCTCAAGCATCGACTGAACACGAGCTAATTTTTTTAAAAAGAGTAGCCGCAAAAAAAATCTTCTAGTTCAATCAGCAACAAAAATGTTGCAAACTTTAATAAAAAAGTTTCCTCTTTCCCAAATTGGTGTAACCATAAGAATTCAGTCAGTATAAACTAAAGTAACTATAATATATTCAAGTATGTATTGAATTATGATTGAAAACTTAATGTTGTTGATAAAAAAGTTTGTTTTATCAATTGCAAATTATTCTGAAATAATACTACTACTACTCTTGGTTTCATAGATATTATTCATTCACTCATAAAATTTTTACAATCTAAGTAGAATATTGCTTTTCTTTTCTGGGAAGTACAAATCCGATTGGCGGAGTGGATTAGTCCCCATATTTCATAGTTTAGATAAATCAATATCGATTTCACTATAACGCGTGATGCCTACTGGAAGGCCGATTTAAGAAATTCTGTATAGTTAGCGATTTGAACCCAGAATTTCCGCACTGTACTCAACAAGCGCCAGCGGTCACATCACTCTACGGCTATGGCTCTCATAGATATTAACCAATATTTAAAAAATATGAAAAATCAGGGTTATGCCACTTGTCCTTTTAAGTGTAGATATAATTTGGTAGCAAGTGGGAAGCGAACCTATGACTATGCGATCCAAAAATCCTAATTTTAATGAACTACAATAAGTACCTGCAGTTATGAAGTAGAGTAGGCCAAAACTGGAATTAAAAAAACACAAATCGAATCTTTATAATAGTTGACCTAATTATAATAATTAATTTTGAACTTGTAGCACTTTTAATCGGCTAATGCCAAATTTATAGATTATATTTATAATTTATAGATTATATTTATAAATTTATAGATTATATTTATAAATTATTCTTTTATTGAAATTTATCAATTATTATTTTTATTTCCAGTAGCAGGCAGGGGGAGGGTAGTAGCCGTTCCAAATAATTAATATAAGAGTAAAGAGGTAAAAAAATATTAGATTAATATAACCTATGATATGTTATGCTATGATAAAACCTAGTTGGATAAATTAATGGGTTGCCAAGAGAGTAAAGTAGTAATTGATTAATAAATATAAAACAATAATAAAAAGCATAAAAATATCTTAATTTTGTACTATGCAAAGAAGGTCAGAAGAAGAAGGTGAAAAGCAATATCGAAATGGTGTACTTGAGGAAAATAAAGTTTGAGTTTTCGTTAGCTACATAAAAGTGTTTAATTTGTTAAACATTTTAGAAAACAAGTTTAATATTGTTTGTATTAGAAACTATTTGAAAATTACCACAAATGAAAAGTGGAAGTACTGTGGAAGACCAAATACAACAAAAATTATATTGTCATCACATGCAGAATAAAGAGCAGCGAAAGAAGAATTGGAAGCAGATGCAAAATTGATGAACAATTGCACATAACTAATGTGAAGTAAAAATACATAGAGAATTGCTTTTCATATATTGCTCAAGTGAATAAATACACTAGGAAAATCAGGTTTTATCAATTAATATTTTAAGAATCATGAATAATAAAATTTTTTTTTTCAACTAAAATTGCTTTGTATTATTTTTGGCGTTTCGTAGTGTTACCATTGGATACTTGTGAGAAGTAAGATTTTTTTCTCTAAATGTATAAAACGTAACCATTTTATGTCCTATATTTACAAAACAAGAAATGTTTTATAGCACTAGTAAGGAAAATAACATTCTACTTTAACTACTAACCACTCTAACTACAAAATAAAATAAAAGAGATACCCTCAACCATAACCATGTGTTTTGTTCAAAGTCACTTGACAATTTTGACACAGATGATATTATTATTAGTGAACAATATTAAATTCAAATTGCTTCAGATTATTATTAACATCAGCATAGGGAGAAGATAGATTCGAACTTTGTAAATAAAGTTTTATTGTAAAAACTTAAGAACGATATTAAATTTAATAAAATATCACCATAAATCTAAAACTAATTCCATATGCAGTTGAATATTTTAATAACATTTTTAATGTTAGGGTCTGAGTCCACTCCAAGATATCATTCATATGGTATTATAGAATACGAAGCATTAGTTTGTTGAATGCTTGGGTAAACTTCACTATTTAATTGACTATTATACGAGTAATAAAAATATAATATCCTTTTATTACCTGCCTTATTTTGATTAAAATAAGGATTATAAAATAAGGGTTGATTTTAAATCTTGGAAAGTAAATATTCGTAATTATATAATAGAAAAAGTTATATAGTGACTGTTTCGTAACTGTAAAGATTTAAAGGGTTTGTTTCTGTGCAGATGTGACATCTCAGAACTTGAACTCCCACTTAATCAAAATACAAAATTTCCGCTGTTTATTCAATCAATGATTATGTAAATAACTAATGTGGTGAAAATGTATAAACATTGTGCTTCAATTTAATAGATCCAGTTTACTTTATTAAAAAAAATTGTTGGTTAACTTAGATTGCCTTTGGGAATTAGTGTTTATAGTAAAATATTTCATTTGCTAATATAAACTATTCCTAATGCGTTTTCTTCAAATTTATAACTTTTATTACTACCTATAATATATTTCGCATTATTTTTATTCTGCTTTTAATTTTAATTTAAAATAATTAATTTAAGGTAAGACTTGTGAAATTGTGATAATATACAAAGTAGCACTTTTGCGTTGTAACGTGGATTCAAAATCGCGGCATAAAATTTCAGCTTCAGTAAGATTCAAACTAAAAAAACTAAAAGAATAACTATAATGATTTATCACCCACTACCATAGACAATAGTGGCGTGGTAACTCGATTATTGTTTATCTATCATATATCTTTGATATATGAGAGGAATATTGATTTTGAACTTCATACCGAAAACTAACAAGTTTTGTTTACGAGTCACGAACGTAACGCTATTCGGTGTGTTATGAAGATAATAATCATTAAATTAATAAAATTTGTAAATACAACTTACCCATTAATTCTTCTAGCAGCTTCTCCAATACCACTGCCATTCTAAAAAAAACAAAAAAAAGTAACATAAATAGATAATCAATAAAATCAATATAAATATAAATTTTTTTTTGTATATTTATGTAAAAAAAAATATTTGTGTATAAAAAACATCATAGTACAAAATTATTTTTTAACAACAATTTATAGTAAATAAGTTTTTATAAACATATCTACACTAGTTTTATAATAAACATTAACAGTTTCATAATAAATTAAAATTAATAAGCATACAAAATTGCATACAATAGCTACAAGTGCTAACAATTATCTAAAAAATAGATTACTTTAATGCGTGATTTTTCTACACATTTTCTAATTAATTTTACGATTATATTCGTGTACAAAATTTTATCAATTTTTGCAAGCTTTTCTTCAGTATTTTATGAAATTCTTGTGAAATAGCGAATAGCAATTTCTTGAAAGTTATTAAACGTATTTTTCGAATTACGTTTTAAGTCACAACGGATGGATGGAACAGCAACTGACATCTGGATAAGCTTAGAATTTGTGTAAAAGAATCGGATAGGGAAAGGTAAAGTGAAAATATTTTATTTGTTTAATTAAAATTTTCATAACAGGTGAACAAGTTAAAAATAGATTTTGGAGTTAGAATGTAACGAAGTTTTATTAGTTTCTAAAAGGGAACGCTATACCTATTTGTTTTTTTAATGTATTTTATGGTTTCCCTTAGAGTGAAGACTGTAATTTTCAAACCAAGGATGCGCCATTTCATTTAATGACCTTCTTTGCATAGTACAAAATTAAGATATTTTTATGCTCATATTTATTAATATTTCTAGTTAGTAAGTTTTTTTTGCCTGTTTTAGTGTTATGAATTTAACTAGTAAAAATAGAAGCCGCACAATGTAAATGTTGGCTCTACGTATCCCACCTGTGGATAATAAATCTTATTATCTTATTCATGTAAGGTTGTGAAGTTATTAATTAATATGTAACTATCATTCATGACGCTCTTGCTTTTATTAAATGTGCAGTTACCTTAAATTTTGTATAACATTTTATCAAATCGCCTGCCACACACGTTGCATTCGCATTTAATATTTCACTTCATCAATTTTTTACGTACGAGTAACTTCGGATTTGAAAAATAAACTAAGTAAAATATTGAAGCAGTAAAATAATCTTTAATATTTTACATTGGGCAAGGAAAATTAAATCAGCCAGATATTATCACGTATTTAAAACTCTGCCACTCTGTGTTTTAAAATTATTTAACTTTTTCAATTTTTATAATATTATGAGAATTATGAGAATTTATTTCATTACTACCCCAGCAGACAGACACATGGAATGCTCTAAAGTTATTATTACATTGTTTATAGTAATATTTTTAAAATTCGATATTCATGTGAGGAATGTTTTGATATATTTCCTTGAAGTGCTGTAACTGAAATAAAATTTTCAAGTTATAATCTTTCCCATCATTAAATAATAATATTGCATTTTTGGCGTTCACTTGGTGTGAAAATTATAGTTAGTAGATTCAAATCAGAAATCAAAATAAAAAATTTTATAAATTATTTTTATTATTGAAGTAAGAAAGTAAACATAAAAATTACTTATTCCAGCATATTATATTATAATATAATAATAGTAATACCTCATTACGTCTCATTGCTATACCATAATCGATATGTACAAGAATTGGCTGAAGAAAATTTAATGTTTAATGCACACTTAGGCGACGCGACACCACACCACAGACAGAAGCCCACAACACACACAAAAATGTGCGGACCCTACCAAGCTGTGGCGTCGCCTGGTGTGTGGTGTGTTGTGGGCTTCTGTCTGTGGTGTGGTGTGGTGTCGCGTCGCCTAAGTGTGCTTCAAGCTTAAATCGATGTGGAGGTATCATCAGTTCAAGTATTAAGAATAAAAATTTAATCTGATTTTATCACAAAATGATCAAATTTTAAGTGAAGCTGCGCAGATAAAGGAAACATTATAAAATGCTTCTATTACAGTGTAGTAGATATTGCAAAGCAAAGATCTCGAGTGTTAATTAATTTTTATAAAAAAAAAAATAATAAAATAAAAACATTAATTTATTCTTTTCGGGGGAGTGAAATTTGTTTCAATTGCATCTTTCAGTTAAGAAATTGTGCATGTTTTATTCTTTTCATACCCTAACCCTACATTTCACGTGTTATTTTTACATACGTTAAAATACGATAAATCAAAGAATATTTACTACTTATAAAAATAAAAAGCTACACTAAAAAGCAATTTTCACTTGCTCTGGCCGTTTGGCCGTTTTGTTGGTGGATATCTACCCAAACCAAAAAACACCGAAAAGTTTTTGTTCCTATAGCAAATATTCTGTGGTTAAATGAGGTATTACTGTATATTACAGTATATTAGTTGCAGCGCGGTTAATACTAACTTGAATTCAAAAACTTGTGTAAATATCTCAAATGTTCCTAATTTGCGTTATCAAAACAGATATAAAATATGTATGTAATGTACAATAGGTATTATGAGATGATATTATAATATAAAAATTTTTGTCGTTACAAAATATGTACATTACTATAGTATGGGTACGTTAACTTGACATTGACAATATGTTTGCAGTAAATGCCGAAGACTCAAAAGGAAGCACTTTTTTATTTAGGAAATTTTTATAAAACTAACTTACAAAACACCGTTTTTAACAGTATTTGGTAAACTGACTGTAATTATTGTTTTTCTTGTTCGAAGATTCAAATGACTATGTTAGGTATCCTTTCTTTCATTATCGTTAAAGCAGGTATTACGAATATAATACACTATCTAAGTTCATTTGCATGTTTATGGTAAACATAAAATATTCATTTTGTAAATTAATTACTTATTGAAATTCATTTGCTACATGCATTACTGTAATATAGTCATACTTTTTTTATATGTTCCGAACTACCCTATTATGGTTAGATAAGCACTGTATTAACCGGCAGTATTAACTTACGCGGTTATAAATTATAGTAGTCTGTTAAAAAATTAAGTTAAAAGTTCTATAATTACGCCCTGTTTTAAGAACATTTTTAGAAGTTAGAATTAAAATTTATAAACTTCTGAACCAAAAATCGTTAAATTAAATAAATAACTAAAAATGTCATTAATATTCATGTGAAGTATTTGGCGCGCTTGCTCGTTTAACAATTCGCTTGTTGTTTCATTGAATATTTCTAAAGTATATGACCACGCAACTTTTATAAAGAAAAATATAAACGTCAAAAAATGTGAAATTTATTATTTCACGTGAAGTTTGACGCTTTAACAGGAGGTAATATTTTACATCTCGCAAAATTGGAGCTTTTAAATAATGGTAATATATTTTATTTCATACACAAATTCAATTATACTTTTTGTTAAATCTTATAAAAATAAACTGTTTAACATTTTGGAATTTAGTCATTTCATAAACAGGGCAAAATTTGTTATGTGTACAAATAACGAAAAATTTTGACTGTAAAATCGTAGTAGTCGTATATGCATGTAACTTCTTTGAAATCAAAATTAAATTCATGAATTTTGTTAAATTAAATTAATTGTTTGACAAAAGTTCAAATAATGTCAATAGCGACAAAGTTCTGTGTTCATATAATTGGTTTTTCAACCACCAATATAAACGTTACCGGTTGATGATAGTGTTGCCGTGATGCTATTGCTATTTCATTATTAATCGTAATTCTATTTAATTATCATTGTTTAAATCATTATTTGCATACGTAATGTAGTTGGGAAAATGACATTAATATTTCTTCATCATATCGATTTTAGCTGCCAGTTTTAGAATGATAATAATCGCTGAGTTAATATTAACACATTATTTTGAAGTTGCTTTTCACTTTATTAGTTTTAGACAATAAATGAAGCAAAGTAATTATTTCAGTATTAGATGATTTATAAATAATAACATAAATGTAGCGAACGAATGCTGATAAACGGAAAGCATCTCCAAATACTCTTATTATTAAGTCAAAAATACTAATACTTTGCTTCCATATAAATGATAAAAAGGAAAAAAATATAAACGTTAAATTGTTAGTGGAAAGGGTAAGGGTTGCATTAGCATTAATTTTATTCAATTCCTCAAGGATTTTTAAATATTATGTTAAATTACGGTTATCAGAAATGATTACTTGAGTTCGTTACCAGGTAATGGTTAAGATTGGACATGAAGTAAATTAAAATTTTTATATGAACAGTAATCACCCTTTACATATGAAACTATGTATATCTTTTATATCACCTTGTAAATGTAAAGTAAAGTCTCCTTTTGATGAAACTCTTATTAAAATGATAACGAAACTTTACATGGAAGGTTTTCGATCTTTTGTATTTTTCAATACAGCTAAAGACAAACCAAGCGGTTTGCTATGCGAATCAACCTGCTGTAGAAAATTAATAACTTTTGAAGCGAACACTTATTCTGTTCGGAAAGATTTATGGATATTAGGAAACAAAACTATAGCTATTAATTAAAACAGGAATATTTCAAGTTGATAAAGGTTTTGATATGTATAGAGTGCGTACAGGAAAAGTGAGTTATAATATTTGTTTTTTAATAAAAAATTTAAAGAAAGCAAGCAAAAATTGAGCAATATGTTAAATTGCACCAAGTGTGATATTACATTACAATTTTCTAATATTTCTAATTATAATTCTATTATTGCCATCCTAAGGATTCTTTTTAATTTTTATTTTAAGTTATTTTTATACACAAAACATAATCAAGAATAAATTGTAAATTCACTTTAATGCGATCATGATCGGGTTAAAATAGTTCCGTTAATACTTTTCAATAAAACACAATAGATATTGTACAATAGCATAATATTTACATTAAATTTTAATGTAAATTTAAATGTTATATTTTATTTTTAGTAATTTTTAAAAAACTAAAAGGAAATTATGTGATATAGTTTGGTAAAAATATTAATTGTAATTTACTAGTGCAATTATTACTTTTTTAAATATTTTATATGCGATAAAATCACAGTTTGTATCATTATGAAGCATAAGCGAATGTTATCTGTGTACTCTTCAGTATTAAAAATAACAAAACATAATTCTATAGTGCTATCCAAATAATGTATTATTGGCAATTGCGAAATCAAAAGTTTTCATGCTATATAGTCTAGAATTTATATAAAATATTAAAACCTAGCAAAATGAAAACAAGGTCACGTTACATTAAATGTTATTCAAGTCAATTCATGCTAAAAACCCCATTTTCCTGTATACTAAAGTCCCCGATAAAAATCCTAATAATTAATTACATTTTATTAAAATAAAGCTTATTCAAGCTACGAATAACATAGAAGAAAAAATAAAATCTTATAATATAATAGCAATATACAAATTAAAATAAATAATAAATAAAATAAACTATCCTGCGTGTTCATGGTTGCGCTTTTGTCTTTCATTTACTTAATTTATTATTTAGTAATGTAGTAAATGCAGCGAGCGATGTGCTTTTAAAGTAAAACGAAAGTATTTTGTTTTATTAGGAGAAAAAGTGTCATTTCTTTCGACAGTTTATTTTGGAGTTTGACGAACGACATGAGGGAATACGACAATTAGCAGACGACGCTAGGTGCGTCTCGCGACAATAACAATCATGCCAGTGGTGCATGCGCATTTGTTTATATTTATATTAAATAGAATTTAATTATAAATAAAAATGATAAGATGATGAAGATATCGCATATAAATTATGAGATAATTGATAAATTAAAAAATCATAAAAATTTATTCTTTGTTAATTACAAACTAATTGAACTTTATTAACCAAGAGTGTATTAATTACAGGTTTACAACTGCAATTCGTAGATGTATTACTTTTTTTAACAGATTTCTGTTGCAAATTAACGGTTTACAGCAGATAGGCATGGGAGATTCTTCATGGAATGTTTGCACTTGTACAACCTGACTTAATAGTGAAACTATATCGCTCGTTTAGTAAAATACTGTCGTAAGTCATGAATTTCTACGTACAAAATACCTAATATCTACCTACCTAATATTTAATAAAATAGTGATTTAGGTCGATTTTACCTTCAACTATTTTAAATTGACCTAAAACAATATTTTATTAGATGCAGTATAGTATTATAAGATTTTTGGTTTGTATAACGCCAAAGTAACAGTTACCGACTTACGAAAGTATTTCACTAGGTTTGCGATATGTCCGTATTTCTTTGTACATGACATAACCATAACGACTGAAGCTCTATCGTGAGATACTGCAGAACTTCTTGATCGGTAAAATTTATGAATAGCTTCAAGAAGATGGCGCAACATCGTACACAGCCCGACCTACAACCAAATCTGCCAAACTGACGGTGTCTCCAGATTGTTTTCTGTGTGGATTTTTTTGAAGAGAATGATTAGACTGTCCTTGCTTTATTGTCAAAGGCGATTTGGTGGACATCATAATTATTTGAACAATTGGTGTTTTATTTATACATTTTGTAGATATTCCAACAGAAAGTTGTAAACCTATAATTAATGTCACACAAACTAATAATTCCAGAAAATGTTTTTAGTAGTAAAATATACCTTTTAGATTCTAGAAATTCTTCCCTTATAATGCAATAATAACTATAGTTTCTAATGCTAATTAAAAGAACATTAGGTTAATTATTGAAAATAACGGATCAATAACATTACAGCTCAATATATATTTGGATGAGTGCTAATAAGTTTTTTTAGTATTTTATTTATTTATTTTTTTTATGTTCTTTGGTAAAATTTATTCAGACTTGGATCTCTTTCAAATTACATTAAAGTTAATCAATTTCCCATGCGCCAATTCATATACTATTTCAACATAGAACAGTCAATAATTATTCCATGAACATGTGCAATGTTAGTGGTGCGAAACTTGACGCTTATTTTTACTATTTCACTAATCATGAGTGTGCGAGAGTGAACTATCCGTATAGGTTGAATGAGAATTGAAGAATAGAGAAAAAGTTAATTTTTAACTTCATTTGGAATCGATCTGACTTATACAGTCTACAGAGTTATTTCAGTTCGATTGTTGGCGGTTTAAGCATTTCAATAAATGATTATGTAGTTACTAAATATTTATTAGTGCAGTTCCTTTTATTTTTTCGTTATAATAAAAAACAGTAAAAGTGAAAAACATATTAAGAAAAACTAAAATTTTTTATAATACGAATTGATTTTGCTTTACATAATAATTATTTTATTTTAAGTACATATTAATTATGTAACATTTTATGTAAACGTAATGATTTATTCATCGTTTTTATAGTTTATTTTCTAATATGCATTAATCATCAAAGCAGTTAGGTTTGTGTAAATAATGATAACTAAAACGTGTCATGCCCTTTCTGTAATATTTAAAATTCATTTTGTGGTTGGTGGCAAACTAAACCGTACGTAGGTAACTCCATCACTTGTAACAATGCTTTAATTAATGCAAGAACTTAAATTAGCTTTACACTATAGGTACTTTAGTAGAATTTCCTGGCCTATGCGTAACTGTAACAATACATAATTAAGAAAAGTTTAAATTCGTGAATATTGAGCATGTAGCAACACCAAGTGTGACTTTTTAAAAAGCTACTTATAATTGCAATTTATTTTTATTTCAAAATGAGCTTAGAGTATTTTATGTTCTACGTAATTTTTATTGTAATTTTTAAAAAATTAATCACTATATCGTCGATAGTTAACAAGTTGATAACAATAGAATTTATTGAATCTCAAATTCTTTCAAACTTAATATCCATTAGTTCCAATGTTTTCCGTCGGACTATATATAACTTGATGACATTGCCAAAAAATTTCTACAAAGTGCCTAAGCTAAAAACTTTTAATAAATTTGTCTGAAAAAGGTGTTCAATCATATCGATTTAATTTTGGAGTATTTGCGGACAGAAAAAGATTAATTTTACGTCTTAATGTAAAAATAACAGCAAGTATCTTTAAGCACGCAAAGAAAATTACATCGGGAAATTAATTACTAGGGTATTAGTAAATGACACTCGCATTGACGTTTTCAATTTTTGTATATTAATTTCTTCATGAATATTTTGCATTTTTTAGTTGTATGCGTTGATCAAAATAAAAATTTTATATTTCTAAAATCTGCTTTAAAAGGCATTAATTTATTGTAAAATTTTCTTTTACTACGCTGTAACTTTATTATACGCCTATCAGTGTTATGTTTATCATAAAAGCGGTAAACACCTTCATTATTAAGTTAGCAATAACATTTATAATACATAAATTAGTAGATAGTACGTCTCAGGTACGTAGTAATATAATTTGGTGCATATAATATTATAGGTATCTATTGCAAATTGTAATAATAAAATTAATAGTTACTTGTCTGCTTTAGAACTTAATTAAGTACATAATTGAATATAAAATTTTAGTTGGTTGATGATAAATCTCAGTCAGTGATAAATATATTTCAGTATAATCCAAGTTAGTAGGTATCATAATATAATACAAAAGACCATAAAAAATTCTAAATTTAAACGGCTCGAGTAAATTGCTTTTTCCATTTATATTACAATAAATATAACAGTTTATTCTTGATATGTTTTGTGATGGCATATAAAAATCATTTTAAAATGATATATGAAATATTTTAGAGCTAAATGTTAAACTACCTAATGCTGTTCTAATATACATATGTTAGAGGTAGTTAAAAAGCTTGATTTGACAGACTTAGCAATGTTAATTTATAAAATTATACTTCACTTTAGCTTCAAAGATGTATGGTACATTATGTATAATATGTAATAATAACAATATTCGAAAAGTTAAGATATAACGTAAACACTTATTTCAGCAATATTCCACAGTAACATTCAAAGCAAAAGTTTAATAATGTACAAATTAAATTATAAATGTCAAAACCAGTTATTAAACTTCTTCAGAAATCAAAAACAGATGCTCCACTTGTGGAAATTTACAAGTCTTATTTGTGGTAAATATGATAATATCAAAAACGTAAACACATTTAGTTAATTATACTAAAAAAGCAACTGTGGGTTATCAAGAAAATTTATAAAGGGTAAATTAAATTTGAGATAATCATGAGGTGTTTTTAGTACGCTTTGATTGGCTACACAGTCTAGCATAAATAAGTTTTTGGCAAATATTTGCTATATACTAACATATTTTTTGTTAAGTATAGAAATAACATTTATGTTGGTTGGCACGGTAAATTTAAACTGTTGCGTGTAATAAAATAGCGTTGCTCTCACAAAATTCTTTCCGAAACCATATTTATTAATAATGGTACTCTGATTACGAAAATGTTGTCTTGATTAATACAGACAGCCAAGCGTTAGGATTTTTACAAAATTACAAAGAATTATTTTTGAAGAAGCTGTAACCACCCTAGCGCAGCGTTGTGTGATCGGATAAACAAGATTATGTAATTATATGGGTGCTGAATTGGCCAGTAGTACACAAGGATTTAATACGACGTAAAATCAGATATACAATTTCATGCTCCTCTGATTATTTCAGAGGGAAAAATCTATTTAACAAGCTATTTACATTTTACAAAGTAGAAGTAAATTTTAAATTTTAAATGATAATAAAATTCTTTTACGTGAACAGTATGTATTAATTGTTTCAAATACATCTATACTCTGTTTACTTAACAGATGCAGCTAAACCACTCCCCAAAATGTATTTAAGCCGGTGGTAAACGGGACTTTCAAAATTTGAGCAATAGAAATATTCTCTTTTATTTTTTGGGAGGAGCTTAGCTGCATATGTTAAATGAACATAGTATAGTTTGAGTCTTGCTTAGTGAAAACTATTATCAATTATAAATGCATCTAACAGAGTGAATGTCAAACTTAATAATAATGATAAAAGGAAATCCATATAGCATTCATCGCAAGCTATAAAATTTCTTTCTACTTATTATGAAGACTTCTTATGTTTGATCATATTTGTCGATATTATATTTGAGAAAGCATGAAAGCATAATATGTGAGTGGACAACCGCACAATTTATCTATAGTACTTACCACTTTCAGTCAATAATGCTTAAAGTAGCTAAACTAATCTAACAAAACACCTTATATTGTACAAATTTTAAGCCGACTTTTATTATTATGGCAAAGAAAAGTATATTAAAAACGGCGACAAGTTATAGGTATCCTTACACGAAAAGTCGATAAGAAAAACAATAAAAGAAACATCTTTTGCGATGAACATATAAAACAGTATATGAAATAGAAAACCATAAAAGTAACGGCAATTATTTGAATTATGGTTTTCAAAACATAACAACGTCCGCAAAACTTACTATTATAAAAAAAAATCATTCTATGAAGTTAATTAAAAAAATATTAGAAAATCTGAATTAATTAAAAATTTAAATCCCGTTTGTTAATCTAGTGTGGGTCACTTTGTGTTCTGAATTGAAATGAAAAGAACCTTAATGGGAAAGTATTTCTAGCAGTGAATCTAACGAAGTATACTTTGCTTTTCTAATTTACTGTATAAACAATTGCTTTGATCTCTAATTAAAAATAATAAAATTTCCTTTAGAACAACTGTTTTAATTTGAAATAAAATAAAACGATTGTTAGTTGTAATTACATACTCTCGAGTAAGTATGTAAATGTTCTCTGCCCTTTTAGTTTTGCTTTCCGCTATTCTAAATATTTAAAAATTTAATATTCAAGATTTCCTCTGGAATGACGGTTTTATAATGGAATTTAAAAATTTTCAAGATATTCAAAAGTCTAAAATCCTTTGAAGTTCGTGATTAGAAAAAAAGCTACGTTATATCTTATCGTTTCATTAATATATAGATACATACAAAGCTATGTATGTAAATGATTTCATATTTTTACCTAATAGAGGTAACTATCCTAATAAACATAGCTAAATTATGTATAACTGATATTTTTTACCAACATGAACATGATATGCAACGTATGGATTTGCTAAGTTAGTGTAATAAGGTACATTAGATAAGGACATGTTTGCGAAATGCATTTTCGGTAATACTACATACATGCAGCAATGTACAACGTAATTAATTACCTACCAAACATGGCCAGCATTAAATTTCGCTGCTCGTATGACGCTAAAGCTAAACCAGCTAAATTTGTTGTATACACAGTTAATTAACCATATAATGAAGTAACACCATTTGGCAATAAATAATTAAATTAAATAATTATACTTATTATAAATAAGCATTTCTATGCGATTACATCGGCATTAATATCTTTGCGGTAAACAAACAAAATACTTACAGGATAGTTTGCCTGTTTGGTAATACTTAACTTACAATTAGTGTACTAATAGGTTATTTTAGTTGCTAAGGACTTACATATTATATAATTTAACAGTATTTGTTTAATATTGACTTGTTATTGTTATGCAATAGGCAGTACTTTTTACTACATAATTTACGTTTTAACGTGAACTTCATAAAACTTCTGCATCATACCAATCATACTCACTTTTTCTTTTTCTCCTGGAGTTTCGGGCGACTTTCCTTGAATGCTTTTTTCTTCTGCTTTTCTTTCCTTTAGGGCTTTTAACAGCTTCCATTTACTACTAAGAGCCCCGGAATCCTTATTAGCTTCATCTTTGGAACAAGTAGTGTCTATTTTTATTTCGGGAAGTTCGGGCACCATTGAAACACTTTCATTATTTACCGTTTCTTCAACTGGGACAACTTCGTTACTCACTTCTGCTTCGTCAGGAAAAAATTCATCTTTCATAGGATATTTAATGTTACACATTGCAAAGGAAGGTAACAATTCCTCTATCTCATTTGGACTCATTTGTGGGCTGTCGGGCCCGGATGTATCACCCGAAGATTGATCTTCGTCCGATCTTTGATCATATTTGTAATCATCAGAAACTAGATCAGGCTCACTCTTTTCAGAATATTCAGAATCTAAAGTGTCAGAATAGTCTAAGAATGGTTGCTGATGTGTTCTGTTTTTTGCCGAATGCAGCACGTGTTTGTTATTATCTTGCTCGTCTAAGACGCCTTCTATAACTTTTGCTTTAATACGTAATTCTCTTAATACAAATGACATTTTCTCTTTCACATTTTCATCTGGTTCATTAGGATCTTCTACTTCGGGAACTTCCTGAAGTGCTTCGCTGATTTCCGTATCATGCTGGGATTGCTTTTCCATTTCTTCTAATTTCCGCAACTCGTAACAATACCATTCGTCTTCGCTGTCGATACTATCTTCTGTACTTTGACGTCTAGACGAAACTCTCGAACCACTTCTCCATGAATGTGTGCTTCTATTATCGTCATCTTCTCTATATCCAGGAATTTCTAAACTTTGTTGATGTCTTGGAAAACCTCTATTTATATGCCCTCTAAAGCTTAATGCTGATGGACTATTTTCTGCAGTGATTGTTTCTCCATTAATAGAAATTTGTTTATTACTGTGATCAGTCAAATTATCCATTGGTTTTTGATTTTCAACAAAATTTGTTTCTTGAATTTCTACTTGATCGTTATTATCTTTTTGATCTTCAACAGAATTTTGCTTTTCGGGCTGCTCATCCGAAATACTACTATTTTCATCGCACGTTGTAGACGACTGACGTTGTCTATATTTTCCTAATGCTCTCGAAACAGCAAATTCCATCGAAGCTCCTCCACAATGTGCAATTTGGGGTAACGATTTATTTTCGCTAGTCGTTGAATCGTCACTTTTATCAGATAATACAGGTACACGTTTAGCATCACCAACGGTCGCAAACAGATTCAAAGAATTATCTGTACTTTTACTAGACTCGTCATTTTCTGTTAAATTATCTAAAACGTTTTCAGTAGACGAATTGTCGATGTTATTAGCGGACTCAATTATCGATGGTTGATTTACATATTCAAAATTCATTTTATTTTCATCGGGGAGACTTTCATCATAAACTGGTTGAACTTTCTCGATAAAATTTTGCTTCAAGTTTTTAGATTTGGTAGGATAAATTTTAGGAAATAAATCTCGTTCGGATTGGCACTCTGAAGCTAAACTACAGCTATCCTCATCTTCGGATATCATTGAACTAGTTCGACCTGGACCCCATTCATTTTCCGATTGCTCTGGATCTGATAACGAATGTCTTTGATGATTATAATTGTGTCGTTTTGCTTTTTGCAAAATACCAGAAACTGTCGACATAATAACATTCTGCTTTTTTTTCTTCGTTTCCGGTTTTGAATTTTTAGTACTTTTTGGTAGTTCATCTCGATCACTAGAGGGTAAAGAGTAAGATCGATGCCGTTTCTTTAAGTGCAAATCAGGTAACCAATGACTTACTGAACTCATAGCAGATTTTAAAGTGTTACCTCGCTTTAACTTTTTATTTGGCTTTTTATTTTCTTTACTATGCACGTCAGTAGATATTGTTATATATCCAGATCGGGTCATTATTACATTAGAAGGATCATAATATTGATTTGTATGTTGTTGAATAACATACTCAGGTACATTTTTGTTTTTTAAATCCAATTCTAAGTAAGGTATTTCTTGTCTTTGATTATTAGACATTAAATGATCATTTGCTTGAACTGAAGAGGCGATTTGTTGATATAACCGTTGCTGATTATGTCTTTGACTTCCTCTACGTTCCGAAAACGTATTAGGTTCAAACTCGCTTTCGTAAGATTCAATTCCAGCAGTGCTAGTTCCATCTAAGGATTTGGATCCGTTTGTAGAATTCAACCATGGCGAGTGCTCTCTGTAATCATAAGAATTTCCAACACTACTATCGTATCTTGAAGATGTTGGATAATAACACATAGTATCCGTTATATTTCCAGTGGGTAAAGTCGTACGTTGCAGATTATTTTTAGAATCGTGCGATGATACATACTCAGACGATGGACCACTTCCTGTTGAATATGTTCGAGTAAGACTATGCCTTTTTCTATACTGCGGATGGGGTATTGCGTACTTCGTTGTTTCGTGTTGATGATGGAAAGATGTAGGCTGTTGAAAACCAGTCATTTCGTTGCTCTCATAAGGCTCAATAAGATCTGGATAATTTAAATTATGAATTATATAATCAGAAGTGTTATTTCCAGTATACACGGTGGTGTAGGTATCTTGATTGTTTCCTCCAGCTGTCGTATATATAACTGCTTGATTAGTTTTAGAAGAAAAGTCATCATAAGAGGCCGCCTCGTTGTATGGTTGTTTTGATTTTGATCTTGGACTAACATTTATATCAGAAGCTGGAGCCGGAGCAGGAACAAAATTTCCAGAAGATTCTAACGTACAAGGTGATTTTACTGTCGTAAAAGCAGACATATGATGGCCTCCGGGTAAAATTGTATTATTGTGGTGTAAGGTAGAAGAGATATTTGATATTATTGAATCTGCAGTCGACTCACTGTAAGGTTTAAACTTTTGTTTATCTGTATCTAGCGACGTATGAAGTGTATTATCTTGAGGTAATGGAGATCCGGAAATATTAAAGTTATGTTTTCCTACGTTTATATCCGTAAAGTAATTTAACGTTGACGATTTGTAGTTCGCTCCATTTTTTGGTGAACTGGGAGATTTTTCTAGACTTGACCAGCCGCTCATTGATGATAAGCCAGAATCAGATTTAGCAGCAACGATATTAGATTTACTTCGTTTTGGTGATGTTTTTGGTGATTTTGGAGAACGCGGAGTTAATCTGGAATGATCTTGATTTGCCATTAAAGATGCTTCAGATGAAGCACCTATGAATATTGCGTTGGGTGCAGGTTGAGATTCGGGCAACATTGTCGTTTGAGATGCAAGAAACGTTTCACAAATATCCCAAGGAGCTGGAGGTGGAGGACTTGAAGATGGCTTTATAGCAGCATGTTCTGGAGTCGCTTTTTTACTTGGCGATCCAACGTAACCGTCTTGTCTTGTGCGAACGCTACAAATAGATATTGTTGGAGAAGATGTCCGTTCAGACTTTATACTAAATACAACTGGAGAATTACAAGTAACAGTCTCATATGAAGCAGGTATCATAGACTCTAAGTCTGTCCCTGAATTATAGAACGGATTTCTAGAGTTACTTGCTGCCGCAGCAGCTTCGGCATTTTGAACTGCCGTACTATAGGCCAATCTACCGGTAACGGTTGTATAAGGAGCATTGCAGGAAGTGACGTCTATATGTCTTCGACGAGGCGAGGAAGGAGATCGGATGTCTGCTGCGAGTGTTTCCGCGACTTCATTATCGGTACCAATTACACTTTCAGAAAGCGATAACCTAGAATTTGGTCGATTTGTTGATATTTGATTTGAAAAATTCCACATGTCGGAATTGCTAAAAATTTTTTGAATTTGATTATCTAACGATCCGTTTTCTGTCGTTTCATTGTCATCTTCGTACAACTTACTTTGCAAATTTTTTATGTTAATAGAATCCTGCTGAATTTTGTTACTTAACCTATCTAATTCATCCAGTTTTTCCATGGCAATTTGATCGATAATACTTATGCGAGATAATTGAGCTAAATCTTGTTCGCTAACACAAGGAGAATTTCCTCTATAATCTTTGTAATCTAACGCACTAAAAACGTTTTGGCTGTCCATTAATCTAACCGAACTATCTAACGGATTATGATCATTCTGTTTCATATTATTATCTTCTCCATCTTCAACTTCTTCCCAAATCATTCCTAACTGAGAAGGTGATGTAGAGGCATCACATCCAACTAAATCATCTCGATAAGCTTGATTTAAACTTCTATAAAATGCTTCGTCTGGAGCTTGAACTTCATCCATTTCTAAACTCATATCTAGTTCTTCGATCATAGATACAGAACGATGAGAGGACGCTCTGGTGACATCAACACCTTCTTCTAAGCCATCTTCAACTGTTCCGTTTCCTAAAATTTCCCGGATAACTTCCAATTGGCCTAAATTACCATCAAGAACGGCATTTTTTTCACTTAATTCATATCCATCGTTAGGACACGTGGTGTAGAAATCCAAAAGCTGGGCTATAACACTTTGTTGTTCGTATAACAACCCTTCAAGCTTTTCCAAACGTTCCCACATTTTTATATATTCTTGGGATAACAAATCGAGAGCTCGCCACGCATATTTTAATTCAGCTTCAAGAATATTCAGTCTTGTAGTCAATCGTTCCATATAATCAGTAATAATGTAATCCATATTGTTATCATATTGCTGTTCTAAGATTGCTGGAGCCATTATATTTGAAACACCTTCCATCATATATTGCGTGGTGTTGCTCATTCTTTTAAAATTGTGATAGTATAAAAGTCACTCTATAAGTTGATAGATTTGAAATATACCGTTGAAACCCTGCACATTTGTAAGACACTAACGGATATAAGCGTGTTTAAAAGCGATATGTTCAAATTAATCTGTTATAAGTATTCGTTGCTCGAAACCATTGCTCTTCACTAAATTACTGGAAAGTACTTTGCAGGTAAAAAACATGTAAACTATATAAACTCTGTTTAAAGCATAAATTATCTTTTTTAATTGAAACCAAACAGTTTATTATAACTTGATTGTATAACCATGGCGAGTTAACCCGTTTGTCAAATAATTCGACTTTTGAACACATTGTCACATTCTAACATTTAAAAAACACCGATGTATATTTTTTATTCCACTTTATTTTAAACCAATTCTTCAGTATAATCTGAAAAGAAAATATTATCTGATTTTTTCAAAATAAATTTACAACATTAAAAACACTCAAACGTGAAATATAAAAGTACGACATTATTTTTTTTTTTTTTACGATGTGGAAAATTATATTAGAACAATTAAGTGATTTGTGGTTCAGTAGCGAAAGTTAGCATTTCAGGTGCCTACTATCATTTTTTTAAAATGATTTTAGAAAAAGTTTTGAAGTACTAAATTAAAATTATTTAGGTTGACTTGTATAGTCCAAGTTTAACCGGTAACTATGGTTTAAACTCGGATTTTGACTATTGTGATTGGTTAATCTACAGTTTAAAATTTTAAACTAGATCTATACAAGTCACCCTTATTGTTATTTTTAAACACTTGCAACAATGTTATTTATAAAATAAATTATATGAGTATTATTTTTATCGAAGTATAGTAAAGTTTAATTAAAAAAAAACAAAAATTTATTTTTAATTCTTAGTAGGTACATTTTAATCCGTAATTATTAGCAAATGTGAAAAATTAGGTACCTAAATAATTTGCATAACAATGCATAAAAATGTAAATATTTTGATAAAAATTTAAGAATGGACTGATTTAAATTTTATGTTTATATTCTCATTAAACTTTTCAAATTAAATATTCTGAAAATTGAACAAAGTTTCTATTTACACACCCCAATTTGAGGACCAACCATGAAAAACTTGAAGTTTTTGCATACAAATTTTAATTACGGGTACATAAACGCAATTCGAATTTAAATTTAGAAATTACAAACTTATTTTTAAAATAGAAATTATATAAAATCAATATTGATTGTAAAATTGCAGTTTGTATTTCTTGGCATGTATAATTTTTAAAAGTTGATCAAGTTTACGATTTGTCATTATGTGTAATTTTATATAATTTTGGTATTATTTTGCATTTAGAAAAGAAAATAGGAATCTTATTAGTTATCTTTCAGATTATGTTTGATTCAGTTTTGCTTATTAAAAATATATTTACATTAACTCGACTGCATACAATTTAATTGTATCGATTGAATCTTATATAACCTTTAAATGTATTTGCATTTGATTAAGTAGCGTATAAGAACCTTTATACGTATGTGCTTTTAGATGTCATTGAAATTGGGTATTCCATTGATCGTAATGAATATCAGAGCGCGACAGATAGTCTTTTCGTTTTTGCCAAAGATATCGGAGATGTTACTTCGGATTCCAGCCTTTCCACAACTAATCTTAAAGAATCTGACAGCCTGTAGTGGAATGTCACAGCTTTTAAGAAACAGTCGACGTTTTTCATTCTTATATCGAGGGGATGGTTTCCTTTTATTAGGTAGGTGCAATTGATTAGTGAAAGAAAGACCAGTTTTAAAGTGTGATAAGTCTAATTTTTAGGGTTTGATGTCTACATTTCCGATGATCAATAAGATAAAATTGTTCTCTAATGGATACCCAATTTTAACCTTATGAATGAAATACTGTTGTATTTTATAGCATGTTGCTATTATTTGTTTAATGTATTGATCTATCAATGTTTTTATGAATTTTGCGGAGACTATTTGTTTTTATAAAACGATAATGCATGTTGATATTGTAATTGATTATTTTATAATGTATGTGAAATTAATGATATTTTTCACGTTATGGTTCTGTTTGGTTGAACTACCTAATAACCTAGAGGACACTCTAAATAAGTAGTAAAAGAAAACAACATATAAAATTTAGCTCTTCCATCCTCATCTAACTTATTTAACAAACTTATAATGTTTCTTAACCTTATAATTTTGCTATTATTAATATTCTTTGTTATTATTTTTCCATTAATGTTATTGTACATAATTACATTTTGATTGTTAATTCTCTAATTTTAAAATTGATATTGCACATAATATTATATGTATTTTACAATAAATTGAAAAAATTCTAAAAATACTTTTGACTTCACAAAAAATTTAAATCGCCTACATTACATAATACCTATTTACAAACTAATCTTTAGCGGGAATTAAAAAAATTCATAAATTCCAAAAATGGCAATGCAAAAGCTTTCCACATATTAGACCGGATCCGATCAGAACGGACCAATCGGAAGAAATAAATATGTATGGTAACAGATTTATTTCTTCCGTTCCGTTTCAATTCGACTTTAAAGTACAAAAAAGTAGGTTGCCAGAGTTGAAAATCTCCATATGTTAATAAGTGTAATAAAGAAAGTAGTAGTCGAAAATATATTTAGGTACACTAATCGACGCCGGTAGTCAAAAGCAGCCAACCTGCTTTCTTTCTATTTGTTCTTTTGGAGTTTTCATTTGTACAAAAATGTTAAAATTTTATTGGACAATGTTTTTCCAAAGTTTACAAATAATTTAAAAGTTCCTTGTTCAATCATGAAAGTATTTTCATACAGTAGGTGTGTTATATTTCAAATTACATATTATTAGATTGCCTATTTTCGATCTGTTTCGTCCAAATTCAGTTTGATTTTCTGTTTGTTGAAAGTGGGTTAAATTTAGTAATCCATACAATTCAACAAAGCACCAATTTTCTATTTTCTTTGCTATTAGTCAGATATTACGAAGGGCAACTCTAGGTCGGTCGTAACTTATTTTCGTACATTACAGATTTTACGTTTTCAAATTATAATGGAAAATTTCATGCTGGTAAAGTTTTAGTAAAATGTAAACATAAAGTATTGCGTGTTTTAGAAATCATATAAGACAAAACTTGATCACATTTTTCTACACGACTCAACACTTCATTCTCGATGAATTTAATAATTAAAAATCTTCGGTTAGAAGATAAATACGAAAACATACAAATCATGTATTTTATCCTTTCCATCTTATTTTAAAACGATTTTAACAAAATCAATATTTACCAAGCTATAGGTACCTACTTGTATTGCAAAATATGATCAACTCGAAGGCTAAGCTTTGAAGTAGCATAAAGAAGGATTTATTACATGCATTAAGTAGAATAAGTTGTTTTGAAACGTTGTGAATATTTTTTAGGCTAAACATAAAAAAAGTAATATGAATATTAACTTGTTAAATTATATAATATGAGTTACTAAATAGTAACATTTCTTTTATATATCAAGTTATTTATAATGAAATAACTATAACATGTTATTTATAATAACATTATAAATAACTTGATATATAAAAGAAATGTTACTATTTAGTAACTCATATTATATAAACATAAAAAAAACTTTTTTATTATAAAGCTAAATTAATTTTATTTTTACAGTTTTAGAAACATTGGAATGCTTTTTAGGATTACTATACTTAAACTATTTATTAGTTTTAATTTCTTGGAGAAGAATCTAACTACAATAAATTAGGTTGAGAGTTCCCTTCTAATCCTATTACAGTCTAAATTCAAATTTCAAAGTATTGATTTCTTTAATTACATACAATGTTGTATTTGTGAATGTACCATTAAATGATAAAGCCCTGATTGCTGTTTTCTAGGTTTATATTATTTTAGGACTAATGCAGATATCTATACTTTGTCTTCTCCAGCCTGCAAACTTCGAAGTAAACTTTTCGAAGTCTCCTGTTCAAGCTGGCATAACGCACGAGAAATATTGATTTTATGCGCTTGGCTTTTTATTTCAAAGATTAGGTTATGTTAATCTTTATAGGACAAATTCACATGAAGCACGGTTTCAAATTTCATCAAATCTGATTTTTGTCATTATCAAATATTATGCAATTTATCTTATTAGTGACATTTGTTTTCTATATCGTCGGGTATTATACAAACGATTCCTAGAAATTTTTGACATTATCAATTCAACAAAATATATTAAAATTAAAAAATCTTTTTTATTTTACTTATAATATAAAGTTTAGTTTATGTAGAAAATTTGTTTTAGTGTCACTCTTATAATTTTAACTTGGTTTCCTTTAAATATAAAAGTATTCTTTTATTTGTTCAATTTTGAAGAGTTCGTTAGCTGGAAAATTGAATACAAAACTTGTCAGCACATTTGAATAACTTCAGAAGTAGATTTTTGAACTTAACATTATCATGGAAACTGTGTTATAAAAAGGAAGACTTTATTAAACTTTTGGTGAGATTCCGAGGATGATGCCAAATAGAGAAGGTTTAAGAGAATGTGGTATTTTATTACTAAGCTGAGTTAATTTTCATAACGGCAATTTTAATCAAATATTCATTGATAAAACAAATTATTTAAGTATAGGTTTTCGACGATTTTATAAAACGAACAATTAAACTGTAATTTGAGTCTGACGAGTACTGACCCAAGATCGTATCAGTTTAAAGGCGACGTTTCAACTGTCGAAATGTGAAAGGTTCGTTTCTTTATAATAAAAAATAGTCTGGCCTAATGGGAATCAGAATCAATCCAATTTTTTTTATCAGCACAACTTTCTTAAAATTTGAAAGACTAAATTGAACTACAAGAATTTGAACGTTTCTTAAATAAATACGTCGTAAAACTCATAAATACTTTTATTTCTTTTTTGATCATAATAAATCGCTGAAGCGATAAGCAGGTCTTTATAATCTATTAATATTATCTAATAATATTATATAGCAGTAATTTTATTTTTGTACGACCAATAAATCTATAAAATAGTAAGTAGTCCACTTATTAGTAATAATGTACCAAAAAGTTTCTAATGAGGTATTTTGGTACGAAGTATCATAATCTGCTAAAAATTAAACATAAATAGTTGATAACTTCTTCATTGCTATTACTATATACTTTGAATATATATTTTGAATTACTATAATGATTATTAGAATCAGTACAAATTTTAATTACAAATCTGTCACTTCAAGAAGCGGATATTTGGTGCCTCTATCATTGTCGCTATTGATGAAGCAAAAATATAAAGAAGTGAAATAAGCACTGCCGGGTCTTCCGTCCCAGATAATTTCCGCTTTTTATTATATCTTCTAATATCGCTAATATTTAATTTATTTATTAATGTCGACAATATATGATTTTGGAAATATAAATTCAACACCACTCTCCTTTTATGAAAATCTTGGTTATAATATAGAGTACCCTTATTTTCTAATTATTAATGAGCTTTCAGTAACTTGATATTGTACTTAGTGTGTACTTGAAAACTAAATTTTAAATTAAAACTAAAAGTTTCAAGGCCACTGTTGTTTTAGAAACATCAGTGACCAAGCCAGCTTCACGGTTCTTAGGATCTCACATAGAAGTTCCTGCAAGCCCAAAGGCTATACAAGACTAGAGGTGAGAGGTGAAAGCCACCACCGTTTCGCTGAATATGTGACGGAAAATGGTTGCGTGCAATGTGGTCTACTTCTTGTTTGTCTTGCGATTAATTTTGGCTCAAGTTCTCTCTTGCACTTAGTTTTCATAATTTTCTTAGCTTCTGTATTTTAAGCGAATTTTACTACTCCTTACCACATTTTATAATATTTTTTATTGTTTATTATTCTGTGAATTACAACATTTTTTCTTTAGACTTTTATGTGTATAATATATTATACGAGTAGATACAATTCTTGATTTATAATTTGTAAATTATATTAAATAATTTGTTCATCACAACAAAATCTTTTAATTATTAAAATTTATTAAGCCAAATTAAGTATTTTCTGTAATGTGCGAGTATAATTTAAAGTTTAAATTAAAAAAATTTATTAACTTAAAATACTGCTTTAGGTATTTGGTCGAATTAAACCGAAGTTTTTTTAAATGTTCATAAATATTATTTTAAATTCAAAACATGGTGCCTTAAAGAAATTCAATTGGTCAACATTTTTAATATCGACCCATTAAATTGCTGGGCAATAAAGTAAAAGAGCATGAAAGAATAGATGGTGATTACACAGAAAGATTCACTGGTTGCTTAGATAGAATCAGTTCCTAATAGTAATTCTAAAATAGAAAATAGTTCAGAAAAGTAAGAAGTCTCCATTGGATAGATAGTTTCCGTTGATATGTTTTTTTTCTTTTTAGTAGTTACTCGGAACACGGAGTTCACTACTTGCTACAGCAATTTCAGTAGTAAGTGCTTTGATACGAAACAACAAGTAAATAAATATTTAAATGTAGTATAGTTCGTTTAGTACGTAGGTATTTTTAATAAATGTGAAAATATGTAAAAATAATATTTGCATAAATTTTTCATTTTCAATATAATAAATAACATAGTTATGTATCTAATGATAAAGAATAGAGAATAAGATAAAAACTATAATATATGACTTCCAATTACAATAAATAATTTTCAACCAAAATCTAAATAATCTATGAGGTTCATCCAAAGTTAAATGTAAAATGTAAATGTAAAAAAAAATTTCCAATCCCGGTTGCTCCAAAATTTAGTTGTGCCATGTTTGGGATTACATGTAAAACTATCATCTAATTTGTTGTTTAGTTAGCAAAGTGAAAAGAGTTTATTCCATGCTGCATTTGAAGAATCGTGGGTAGATGTCGCGTTTATTCAAAGAGTTGTCGTTAGATGTCTCATTTATGTACGTTAGAAAATGTTCAAAACTATGAATTTGTATTACAATATTATATAATATTGTAATGTATGATTAGTTACTACGTAACGTAATAATACGTAAAACGTAAAAAATTAATCAGATATTTACTTAAATAAATAAATAAAAAGCTGTCTCAACTGTTGTGTGAAATTTCAAAATCACTAATAATCAGTGTGCACATTATAAATCGTAAAAATACCGTACATCCAGACATCATCATTCTAAAAATGATCTAACGTAATTCGCATGAGTTTATAGAACAATAATAAAATACTAGCACAAATTTTTCTTTTACGACACTATTACCAGCTTCCATCCAGAAAGCGTTAATTAGATTAGCCAATACTTTTGGCCTCATAGCTCCCTATTTGGATAACTGTGCAAGGCCAAAGTTTAAGCAGCGTCACAGAGCTAGTCAGAAGGGTTAAAGTTGAACTTCAAAAAGATTTTTAGAGTTAATCAGAAGGATAGGTGTGAGGCAGGAAGTACTGGTTAATCAAATTTACAATTGGTTCTTTCTGAATTAAAGCTAGATATGGTATTGGTCACATTGTTTTTAAATAGCAAAAACAAGTTGAGAGTAATAATAACATTGAAATATTTCATAAGCTTTCAGCAAATATTTTAAAATTGTTTCCTTCTTCTTATAATGAACTTTTGACAGCGGAAGTTTATTTTAACACATAGGAGTGTAGATTAAGAATTTCAGAAATTTAGTTTTAGAAAAATAACTTATCAGAAAATTTAAGTGAAATAATTTCAACTGTTCAATAATTTCAAAAATTTCAAAGCTAAAATAATATATTACCTATGTATAATATAATTAAAAATAGTACCCCAATAAATGGCCAAGTTTGTATCCAGAAGTAATATAATTTTAAAAATTACCAAGAAAAAATAAATAAAATTCAAAATTCTTATTCACGATCAGGAAAGAAAGGAAACAAAAACTCACCCATTTTTACCTATTCCTAAAGCTTTCATCGATTCTCAACCATAAACTGATCCTGCAACCGCGTTTGCAGAAAATGGAATGACCGCTAAATTGCATGAAGCTCAACTTTTTATAAAACTAGAAAACCAGGTAAACTCGAGAATATGCAATAAGTTTATTTATAAAATACCACTACATATCAACTAACAGGATTCTTCAGACATACGTATATAACCAAATTAATCTATTCCCGAAAGCTTATGAAATAATTGAATCTTTCTTACCTTTATTACTTTTTCATTCAATGCAAATCTTCAAATGTTAATTTAGATATGAATTTATAAATAAGAAAGATAATAAGTAAAGTGATACAATCATTTTAAAAGATAAATATTTATACAAACTTGATTCAAAAATTCGTAAAAATCATTTGCTAAAAAATATCGGGTTGATAATACTAAATAAACAATATTTTATTTCCACATTTTAAAATTTGTTTTTTTTTCATTAGCCAAACACTTATTTCTAAATGGCATGAACACCAAGCTACAAAAGAATATCTGGTTTCAACAGGATGAAAGAAAATTCTGCTCTGGAGAAATGCCCCTTGGTATCTTGTAAGTTAAACATTTTCAGGCAACCGAATTGAACAAAAAGGTTACGTCAAATTGCTTCTCTAAATTTAAGTTAATTTTTTTTACTTTGTAAATATCTAAAAAGCAGAACTCTGTCGTTAGCAACGTTACCTTGTTAACCCCTGCTACTTTATAATAATCTGATTTAACTTTATATAAATAAAAGGTACGATATTAAATTTGCATTATTAATAAACAGGAAAGCTTAAAGTTGTTCTATACGAATAACGCAAGTGTGTCTGAAGTACGTACATCGGTTTTTCGTGCGGTTATTCGATTAATATTTCACGAAGTTAATCAAGCATCTCGGCTACTCAGAAGCTCAAGTATTTAATGAACATTCTAAACATTCAATCGATTACTTTATTTGCTTTCATTGCTGTAAAAGTTAGTTAATAGTTTTGTGGCTTCATAATTTTTTCTTAACTTAAACAAGTATACGGCCTGGTAGCTATTAATTTAGACATAAGAGGATTTTTGTGTTTACATATTATGTTATATCTAATACATCACAGAGCTTTTTCTAGGCTCTTTGAACTTTGTAAGCGCAATAATAATTCTATTATTTACCTTGACGTGGTTGAATGAGTAGAAATTCCTACCACTTGATTAAAAAGCGTTTGCTGTAACTTAAATTTTTCTTTTATCTCGTTTGGAAAAGATTTTCAAGTTTACATTTGAGGTACGCACAATAATGCAAGGGGTAGAATTTTGGAGTTGTGTAATAAACGTATTGTATAAAATATACGTTCTGGAACAAACTATATATCGTGCAGGTTGAACCACTTATGATCTAATTAATATACACTATAAGCACGACACTAACTCATTAAAATCATTTCAAAAACGCAATTCGTCTACAATATTAATTTTTTTTATGTATACTTGACCAAAATCTATTGCGATAAATATATCATACAATGCTAATTAAAAAAGCAATTCATTAAATTTCAAATTTTCAATGTGTAAATTTATGTATGGGCGTAAACTTTAAACATTCATACCTAAATTATGTAAATCAGATTTTCGTGTAAAATATATATTTAGAAAACTCTGTCATAAACTAATGCTCTATATGAATTTGCTTTTATTAGTTATCCTGACAGAAATTATTTACTTTCAGTTGATCATTAGATAGAATTAACAGAAGCTTTGTAATGTTTATCATGAGCTAGCTTCATATGAAAATACGACATGGTCAAAACCATTTGTCAATATTATTTACATAAGCTTATATATTTTGAATTATTGTTACGAATTAGAATTTTGAACAATCTATATAATAAATTGGTTTAATTTATATTTTTCCGTCTAGTATGAAGGACTTCCTGCAGTGCGATTCAAGTGGCAAATTTACAGTTTATTACTTAATATCTATTTTGCGTCAAATTCCTTTTTTAGAGCATGTTAGATTTTGTTCGCTGTAACTTTATGTTTATGTTTGTACTTGATTTTAAAATTTAATTATATTTTTATTAAAGTTTTATTAAATTACCTAGCGCCCGGTACTTTCTAAATAGAAAAATCTATGATATACCTAATCTTGACGATAGATATAAAGGCTAATCACTCTTAAAAGAGTTATTGGGCAAGTATAGTTTAGAGCTTAGTTGCCGTTTGTGTTTGTTTTCTGCAAATTGTAATTTTTAAATTACATGTTTTAAAATTGGGGATTTCTAAAGCAATTCATGAAAATTAGAAAATATAAAAAAGTTGAACTGTTCGGGTTGAATGTGGGCCGCCAAAATTCATTAGTGGAAGAATCGCCTACATTAGTTAGAAAAAGCCGGAGTAAATTAAGACAATATTAAATTTCAAACAATTAATTATTTAGGTAATATTTACTATTTTAATTATTTTTTGCAATATAATTTAATATACAATTTAATACAATAGGTATGTTGCGATAAATATTTTCATCAATGATTTCCTGCTTTAGATTTATTTTAAAAACTTGGGAAATCTAGTACGTGCATTAAATTAAAAATAAAATTAAACTGATAATCACAAAGTAACAAACAATACAACAAAAGCCTCAAACGCACTCGTAAAATTGTCAATTTTTAAAAATGTCCCAACAGTCGCTCTTAGAAGTTATAGTTTAAAAAGAACACAAAGAAGTGCACGCAAAAGGACCTTTCATACAAAATTAAATAAAAGTGTTCAAAAAAGTTGCATTTTACGAGAACGTGTTCTGAAATTTGTTGTGAGTGTTACAATTTGCGAGAAGTTGCATTTTGTAAAGTTGCAATTTGCGAGAATTTACTGCATAACATAACTTTACATTTTTCATTTGATTTATTAGATAAATTTAGTTATTCATGAAATAGTGAATATTATATATGACAGCTCCACAGGCCTAAAAAGCCTTCGGCTTTTCCCTGCTTACCTAACTTATCTTGTAAACTTTGCGTGTGTGACGCAGCTGTATTTAGGATGATGACGTCGACACAAATATCAGGGATCACCACAGAGTGTGGATGCCCACCGGAATTCTGTGCAATCTGCGATTTGAACCCAGAATTTCCGCTCTATACTCAACCAGCGATCACATCACTCCACTGCTGTGGCTTTGCCAATATTTAAAAAAATATATTGAACGCACAGACAGAAGTTATTACATCATAAACATTGTATATTGACATAATTATTTAAATAGTTAAAATTAGAATTTTATGGCAATGGATACCTGCAGATTAAAATATTTATCGACATTCTTGAATAGCTAATTCAATCTAAATATTCACCCTCCACTTGAATAAATATATTATATAATACCCCCTAACCTAATCTAGCCTAAATAGTTCTCTTATACGACCTTATCACACTGAATCATAAAACTGTGATAACAACGAAAATATTTATTGAATCAATGAATTTCAACCTATTTATAGAAATTTATCGTAAGTAATTATCACAATTAAGAACTACTATTAAAAAAAATTTAGTAGATTTACAATTTGTTCATTGCATTTATGAATTTATGTTGTTACATAAAAATTGTATAAAATCAGACAATTTCAACCAATGAACTGGGTTATCAATTTTTATGAACATTATATTTTTCGGTTAAATTCCTTCCTGGTAAGTCAATAGAAGCCAATCATCCTTGTTTTAAAAAAAAAATCTTAAGAAACTAAATTTAAAAACTAAAAATTTCAAAATTTCTCTCCCACCATTTTATACCTAATTAATATTTAAACAAGTTCTCTTAACATTTTTTGGTCTGTTTGTCGCCATATGAAAAAGTTTTCAAATATTATCTTTTGGGTATATTTTGAATGTGTAAACCACGGTGCAGAAACTCAGATAGGAAAGTTCGGACAGTGTACTTTTAGTTCATTACCTTTCTAAAGGTGGCGCTATTGTGAGGTTTACACATATATATTCTTTGATTTACAACATGGACTTAGAAAGATAGGACTAGCAACTAAGATTAAAATGGCGAGCTCTTAACCGTATGGGTTCATCACTTCTACCGCTAGGATCGCTGAATTCCTGTTCCAAAATATTCATTTGAATATTTTATTTTCAAATTATTTTCATTACAAAACTTACTTTTTCATACATATTGTCATGTTTTGAACCTCCTCGTATGAGATTGCGACAGGGATGTATAATTTTTTTTTAAAATCTAACTCTACCCTGAGAGGTATGTCCCAACAGATGGATCTTTGTTATTTGTTTTAATTTTAATTTCTGCTTTTGGTTTGCCGGATGATGGAGATGCAATAAATCAGTCATCGGAATTCCATAATATTTGTCATGATTTTCCCTTATAAAAATCATTTGAAGGGATGAGAATTAGATCTTCTCAGCTGAACAGCTTGGTTCACGGAGGCAATTCCTATAGGCATGCGGAATGATTTTATTTGATTTTAGTTGTTAATTTGTACAGTTTTATTTTGGAAAGTTTTATTTATGTGAAGCGTATTTGTGTTATTTGTAAATTGAGTGTAAATAGTTGAAATTTTGGAAGTGGACAAGAGACATGCGCACCGCGCAACAGTGAAAATTTGTAGAGCATTGCAACGTCAGGGGGGAGTGCAATTTTGGAAAAGGAGGCGAGCAAGCACAAAACGGCTCAAGAGTGGCTTTTGAGTGTTAGCGCCCGTAGGCGTAACACGTATCTGATTTGAAGGCGCTATAAATGCGAAGCAAAGTGTTTAATGATTGAAGATAAGTTTCGTAATTGTGATTATTGTACCTGAATGAAAATTGAGACTGTGGATGTGGAATTTAGAAAAGCCAAGCAGTATTTTTTTAAAACGAAGCGGTTAAAAAATTTTGTGCGTGCCTTGAAGCGGTTCAACGTTGGAACGCCACGATGCCTTCCTATGGATGGTAAAAAATTTAAACTTTGTTTTCAAATATTATTTTTTATATTGCATCGAGTATTTCTCTACATTATGAATTATCAATTTGCATTTTTGTAATTCGTGGTTTAAGAATTACAGAACTTTGAATTTATGCGCGCATCTGCATGTGGTTGAATTCGTTGACCACACGACGAACACATTTGATGCATAGTGGACAATTTCAATAAACAACAGCAAATGTGCGATTATTTTATGTTTGATTTTGAATTGAATTTTGTATGAGTTTGTAAGTATTTTATGTCTCGTCCGATAACTGTGAAAGTGCAGGACAGTTTTGATTTGATTAAATGTCACTTTCACGGTTATTTGATCTGTAGGAATTTGACTATAGTCACAATAGGCTTCAGAGAAGGTCTAATCTTTTGTTTAATTGTTTATGGGATGACTGATTTATTCATCGAATTACATTTTGTTTGCTATTATTTTATGAATTTTATTTTTCACCAAATGATAAGTGTCCATCATTGGGACGTATGACTCCATCACTGAGCTAGCGGGTGAATTTTTCATTTTTTTGCAGAGGTATAAAAGAAACCTTGGCGGGAAATCTTCGGTTTCCCGCAAAAGCTTTTTTATCATTGCATCTAAATTTGGCACACGAACGTGGGGCTTCAGTTTAGCAATCCACACCACCCTGAAAGAGTCTAATTTTTGCAAATTTGATAAAACTAAATTTTACACACAAACTTATCCCGTTTTTAGTAACTCACATTCACCCTGAGATAGACTTTAAAATTTTAAAATTAGTAACTTTAGAAATTGTTGCCACCCTGATTTCATTAAACTCATGCAAAACATGAGTGACCATGAGGGAGAAACTGTTGAGAATAGGGGGGAGGAACCAGAAGGTTTGCAACAGGCGTTAGGATTTGAAGATAGTCCGATTTTCAATATACCCCAAGACAGAGAGAGTACGAGAAGGGGAACGGAACAAGTTGAAAAATTTGATAAATTTGGGATATCTCAACTTAGGGACATGTTTGAAGAACTTAAAAAGGATATAAAAAGAGATAGTGAACAGAACTTTGAGGGTATAAATAAAAAATTTGAGGGATTAAAAAAAGATAGTGACGATAAATTTATGAAAAATAACCAAAATTTTGAGGGAGTAAAAAAAGATATTGACGATAAATTTATGCAAAATAACCAAAATTTTAAGGGATTAGACGATAAATTTGAAACTTTGGATGATAGATTAATCATTGTTAACCAAAATTTTGAAGGATTAAATAAAAGAATTGAAGAAGGAAATAAAAACATTGAAAATAAAATAGAAGTCCTCAGTAACAATTTAAAAGGTTTCGATGAAAATGTGCGTGCAAAGTTTGATGCTGTAAACAAAACAGTAGATGACAAACCAATAGAAGTTGTCGAAATTATTACAGAAGTAACCTGCCAAAGCACTCAAATTAGGGAGGAAAAGTTGATTTCCTCAAGTTTTCCTACCAAAGAGGAAATCGTGGAATCTGTTAATATTGCAAAGATAGCACCTTTTGAGACTATCAACATTTTATTTAAAATAAAAATTTTCTCACGTAGGGAAATTAGGAGGATAAGATGGAGGAAGTTAAGAACCAAAAGGAAACTTAGATTTATAAAATTTTTTAGAATAAACAAAAATAAAAGAAGTAGGGATGAATTTAAAATTAAGGTGTTTAAAAATAATTCATACAACGAAGCAATAGCCAAATTAGAATTTCATAAAGTAGACGATAGGGTGAGAATACAAAAAGAAAATTTTGAATATTTTATAAAATTAAATCTAGAAAATTTTAACGAAATTAAAAATAAAAAAGTTTCAAAATTAGGAAAAGTAAAATTTCTTTATAACTTAAGAAAATCTAGGAAAAATAAAAACAAAATTAGGAAGGGCTCGAAATTAAAGAAACTAAAAATTGTTTATAAATCAGATATTCCTCGGAGGAGGAAAATAGTAAGTAAGACATGGTTGACCGCCATGTTAAAATGGTCATATCGCCGAGCAAGGTGGAAAAAAGAGGGTTAATTGATAAACCCCCAATTTAATAAAGACCAGGAAAATTAAAGATTTAACTAAAGATAACCGCAATAATTTTGGAAATTGAGATAAAATTAAAATTTGTAAATATGACGATTTAATCAATTATAATTAAAATTTGTAAATTTGATAATTAAACAGAAGCCACCAGAATTTAATAATAAATTTGTAAATTAGATAATGATTTTGGAAACGAATACAATGTTTTAGGTAATTTAAAATTTAATAATTTAAACAATTTAGTACAACATAGTAAATTTGAAATTCAGACATTAGGCAGAATGAAGTTTTGGAATGGTATTAAGTAGTTTTAATGAATTGAGAGTTGTTCTGGAAAATTGATAAAATTTAAGGTGGATAAATTACAACAAAATTTAATGATGAAATTTGATATCGTATTTAAGCAATGAAGTTGAATGATTTGATTGTAAAATTGATGATTATGGAAAGAATTTGTCACTATGAAATTTTGAGGTTTAAAAATTATGGAATTTTATTAAGAAAGAATTTTGAGGAAGTTGTAATGAGGTTTTAAAGATTAATTAATTGATTATAAGAAAGTTTAGTAGGGAAATTTTGTATTTAAAATTGAATATTATTGATGATAAGGGTGGTGAATTTAGAAGAATTAATTGATATTATGTAAGTAAGTTTTTAAAAATAAATTAAGTAATAGTGAAGGATTTAATTAAATAAGGGTCAATCAAAAGATTAGAAAAATTAATGCCGTTGCATGGGTACGAGAAAGGATGGAATTTTTGAATATCCCCAGGGAGAAGCTTAAGATTTTGAGAATTTGTGAAATATTTGTGATAAAATGAAATCTGCCGAGTTTGAAAATTTTGAAGTCAATTATTAAATAAAATTTGAAATTGTATTCGTAAGACAAAAAAATTTGAAAATTGTAAATAAATTTTGTAATTTAGGTTAGGTAGTAATTAATAGGAATTAAGAGGGATAAAATCATAAAAATAAAAATAAAAAGTTTTAAAAAGTTTGATTTTAATTTAGTTATTTTAATTTGAATTTATAAGAGGGATGTAAATAATTAGTTCATAAGGGAAGATTTAAGAAGCAAATAGTTTTTATTAACAAAACATGAGTTGGGGTGTTTTTCTCCAGTTCACTTTGGTGAACTGTCAAAAATCAAAGAGGGAGATGTCATGTTTTGAACCTCCTCGTATGAGATTGCGACAGGGATGTATAATTTTTTTTTAAAATCTAACTCTACCCTGAGAGGTATGTCCCAACAGATGGATCTTTGTTATTTGTTTTAATTTTAATTTCTGCTTTTGGTTTGCCGGATGATGGAGATGCAATAAATCAGTCATCGGAATTCCATAATATTTGTCATGATTTTCCCTTATAAAAATCATTTGAAGGGATGAGAATTAGATCTTCTCAGCTGAACAGCTTGGTTCACGGAGGCAATTCCTATAGGCATGCGGAATGATTTTATTTGATTTTAGTTGTTAATTTGTACAGTTTTATTTTGGAAAGTTTTATTTATGTGAAGCGTATTTGTGTTATTTGTAAATTGAGTGTAAATAGTTGAAATTTTGGAAGTGGACAAGAGACATGCGCACCGCGCAACAGTGAAAATTTGTAGAGCATTGCAACGTCAGGGGGGAGTGCAATTTTGGAAAAGGAGGCGAGCAAGCACAAAACGGCTCAAGAGTGGCTTTTGAGTGTTAGCGCCCGTAGGCGTAACACGTATCTGATTTGAAGGCGCTATAAATGCGAAGCAAAGTGTTTAATGATTGAAGATAAGTTTCGTAATTGTGATTATTGTACCTGAATGAAAATTGAGACTGTGGATGTGGAATTTAGAAAAGCCAAGCAGTATTTTTTTAAAACGAAGCGGTTAAAAAATTTTGTGCGTGCCTTGAAGCGGTTCAACGTTGGAACGCCACGATGCCTTCCTATGGATGGTAAAAAATTTAAACTTTGTTTTCAAATATTATTTTTTATATTGCATCGAGTATTTCTCTACATTATGAATTATCAATTTGCATTTTTGTAATTCGTGGTTTAAGAATTACAGAGCTTTGAATTTATGCGCGCATCTGCATGTGGTTGAATTCGTTGACCACACGACGAACACATTTGATGCATAGTGGACAATTTCAATAAACAACAGCAAATGTGCGATTATTTTATGTTTGATTTTGAATTGAATTTTGTATGAGTTTGTAAATAATTTTATGTCTCGTCCGATAACTGTGAAAGTGCAGGACAGTTTTGATTTGATTAAATGTCACTTTCACGGTTATTTGATCTGTAGGAATTTGACTATAGTCACAATAGGCTTCAGAGAAGGTCTAATCTTTTGTTTAATTGTTTATGGGATGACTGATTTATTCATCGAATTACATTTTGTTTGCTATTATTTTATGAATTTTATTTTTCACCAAATGATAAGTGTCCATCATTGGGACGTATGACTCCATCACTGAGCTAGCGGGTGAATTTTTCATTTTTTTGCAGAGGTATAAAAGAAACCTTGGCGGGAAATCTTCGGTTTCCCGCAAAAGCTTTTTTATCATTGCAATATAAAGTTTTTTTAAATAATAAAATACGTTATTTAATAAGTAATTATATAATTTCGATTATTTAAAAAACAATTTCTTTTAATTTTTATCACTATTCCAAGCATGCGCGTTGTTGACAGCTGTCCAATTTTTTTACCGAACTTAATCCTTTGTAGTTTGAATAAAAGTGCACGTACATGTATGAAAAATGCATTACTGTTTTCAATATATAATATATTTTCAATCTTTTATGTTTTATTTTCATATATTGGTTAAATTAATAATTTTCAATTTGAATTTAAATCGTATTTTTGGAACAGGAATTCAGCGATCCTAGCGGTAGAAGTGATGAACCCATACGGTTAAAAGCTCGCAAATTTTAAGCTTTCAGGTAGGGAGTTGCGGGTCCTATCTTTCTAAGTCCATGATTTACAATATAAAAATTCAAAAGTAAACAATAACATAACCTATATTTAACAATAACATAACCTAGCAAGTTTGTTGCTTATGTTGGTGTTTTTTTATATTTTAAACAATTAATATTATATGATTTGTGGGTATCATTATGTTAATATGCAAAATTTAATCTTACTTTTCTTAAATAAATATAAATTTCTATTAAATTTATCTCTTTTGTTATTTATGGTACATATTTCCTACTTTATAGTAATAGTATGAGTTATTTAATTTATTTTTATAGTTAAAAAATGTAATATTAAGATATTAAATTAAAAATTATGCAAGGCAACATATCAAACAGATTTCTTGTTTCCTTGCTAGGTATGCAACCAAGCAAGCACATGAATTTATTTGTCAAATTTAGTTTACTACCTTTCTGAAGGTGGCGCAATTTCAAGACTGTCTGAACTTTTAACATGGGTGTTTCTATTCTATTTATATCTATTATTCTATGGTGTAAACTTTGTGTGTTTTAGTTATATGCATAGTTTCAACAAAAAACTATGTATAATTATTTAAAACAAGAGCACAATTAAATCCTATTACGTTTCCAGACAATAGTCCAATTTTGCTGACAAACTTAAATTATTGCCAATTTAAATCCAATTTTTTTAGTGCTATAGACAATATTTCCACAGTATGCAATGATAAAATAATTTTCAAATTCGTTACATTTTAAAATAAATTATTATAGTAATCCACAGCCACGACAGTAGAGTGATGTGATCGCTGGTTGGTTACAGAACGGAAATACTGTGTTCAAATCGCAGATTGCACAAAATTTCTTAGCCCAGTCTTCCAGTGGACAACTACAATCTGTTATGAAATCTTATATTTCTGTCAATCACAGTACTTTTCTTTTTCTCATTGGAAAATTTCTAAGACAAATTAAAAACAGAAAAAAGGTGATTTATCGTCCATTCAGCCTTTAGCTCTTGATTGTAATATATAATAATTTAATAAATATCAATAATGCTATACAAAATAAAATTATATTCCTTTATAATTAATACAATATTAATAATTTTCTGTATAATACATTGACATATTGAATTTTCCTGATTTAAAAAGCACAATGAGTTTTTCTCCAATAAAATGTTATAGTCCAATATTATTTTGAATTTAAGAGAAAAAAAGGATGAATTTTACTTATGTAATTTTGTTTTTCACATCTAGTTCTTGTTAGTAAAGGAACTGTTTCAACACCACAGTTAAAAATTGAGACGATTGTGTTCATTAATTAAATTTGGATAACCAATACATCGCCGGTGGAAAAGGAAAATTTCCATTTACTTATTTTGTAACATGAGATTAATTTTCAATTATATACGATGGTACCTAAAAGTGAAAAGTGTTAATTTTTGGAAAAGTTTTGTAAATTGCATATTTTTATCCGGAAATGACAAAATTTTTTAGAAAAGCTTGGTTTTTTTGAATAAATAAGAAGACCGGCGTAGTGTCCAGTGGAACAAAATTTAATTAAGTTTTAGAATGAGTCATATTTATCGGGAGTATTTTCGAAGGTGAAAATAGTTTCATTATTCATGTAAAACTAGAAAATTTATTTACGTTTTTGGTAAAGATGATTTTTTGTTTAATTCAAACAGGTGTAAAAATTTTCCGATATCATAGAAAATTGGTTACGGAGTAAATCGTATCTATTTGTATTATAACACTTTGGAAATTGTAAAACAACATCTTTTTCAAGTTTAGAGGTTATAATTTTCGAGGAATAGTTAAAACGATCAAAATTGGAAATATTCAAACTTACAGCCGTTATTCACCGGAGACAACTTAAAAATTATAAAAGCTTCTGTGCGCGTGACCTGCTTATTTGTACGGAATCAGCATTTGACAGTGGCAGTTTTATGTACTTCTATTAGAGAGTTATTTAGTAGCGTTTATCAGCGGAGTTTAAAAACGTTATCTTATTATTTTGTAAAAGTTTGATTTTTCTATTTTTTGATTGTAAGTGGCACAAAAAATGGATTATTAAAGATCTGCTTACAGTTATAATAAGAGCCTTTGCTGGTTATAAACTGTGTTCAATTTATTCAAAAATTCACTTTAACAGAGATGTTGATTTGTGTGTCAAATTTATAACACGGAAATTCACTCTTTCACTCAATTCAATGAGTGAATCATATTCATTGTGTTTATTCTTTGAAAATAAATTTAATAACTCGTAGTTTGAGCTAACTGAGGTAAAAAAAAGTGTGTTTACAAATTGGGATAAAACATTTTGTTTTTTATAAAATCACAGTGCAGAGTTTACATTAGTTCCATATAGTGCAATATTCATTTTAATCTAAACTATACAATTCATCTTTCATTTGATGCAACCCACCTACATCTAATTACACGTCAGCAGCTTCGTACTTAGAGACACTAAACCCAGTATAAGCAATTTTTTGCATCTTATCGTGGAATCTGAACCACAGCACAAATAATTTGACAACTAACAGAAATAAAACTCATGATTCTAGGGTGAACTAGACAACAAACAAATACATAATAATATTATATCAAACTATATCTGTACTGTGCTGTTATACATGATATAATAGATACGAATATTTAGTAAGTATTACAAAATTTTGTATCGTAGTGAGAAGTATAATAAAACATAAAATAAAACATAAAATAATTTATCATTTATTTATTAGATGTCCCATCTAACTCAATTTCAACCTACGTAATTTTGAAAGCTTGAAATACTACAAGATGTCGTTCTTTTCTTCTACACCTAAACTCTTGCATTTCCATTCTTCGCCCTTCAACACATATTTATCAAATAAAATAAGTAGAATATTTCTCTGTGAGTGATTAGTACCTACTTTCCCATTTTAATTATAGTGATTGCGTTCGAATACCTAACCAGGTAGATCCAGCTTTGACAGTTCGTGGTACCCCCTTAACGAAATTTTGTTAAAACCAAGCTAAAACCAAAATTTATAATATTTATAAATAAATATTAACTATTATAAAAATTGTAAAATATAAGGTTATGATTATCTTCGTTCGGTTTTAATAAAAATCAGTTCGAGGGCGTCAGGAGCTCTAATAACTAGATGAACCTGGTTATGTAAGTATTCTAACTGAATTCTTATTTTTTTTTCTTATCTGATAAGTTTAATTTTCTGCATTAAGAAAGAGAGAGTCAATATCACATATGATTGGAGAGAACAGTTGATTGTATAAGTTATTTAGCAGCATGTGGAGTGTTGCTTGTTACTAATATTATCACAGAAACAGCACAATAGTTATAGTAAGTATAATAAAATCTGATTTAGAATTCAGGTGTACAATTATAAACAGCAGGAGAAGGATATATTGTCCACAACGAAGAGTAGACTTGATATTTAAAAGAATATTTTCTGACGAGGATTCCTTTGTGTTGAACCGAATTCCTGAGAGCGTTGAGCATTGTTCTTATTTTATATTTAAATTAAAATAAAAGTCCCCGTTTGAGGGTGGTGAGTGAGTTTTTAAGATACCTCCATACGTACTTAATTCTAATTATGATTTTATAAACTTACTCGATTATAATCGTTAAGTAACTGGTAATATATGTGCGGTATTGTATGATAATGTTTAGGGATATTGTGTGGCTGAACAGATAGGAGAACTCTTCTTAGGTAATTTATTTAACCTTATTTGACCTAGTACATAATTGTTTATTCTCCACTGCTGGGAAATTTAGACGTACTTGGAATATTATTATTATTACTTCTAATAATAAACAAAAATAAGAGTCACTCCAAAATTGGCATGAAATATTGTATAATATACACATTATAATTTGAAAATATCAGCGCATCAACCTAGTACTTAAAAAGAAATTGAATTATCTACAAATACTTATATTAAAAATTTGATTAAAATAATAACATAGATAAAAGTAATAAATATTCGTATAGTATAACCCAAAATTGAAAGTTTAATAAGATAACAAAAATGTTAAATAACTCCGAACAAAAAATTTAAATTTTTTTAAATTTATTGTATAACTTCAGATATTATGCAAAGAAAATAACGGCAGTAATGATAAAAAAGCGAATACAAAATGAAGAATGCAGCGATGTGGTTTTCGATAAACTCAAAATTTTTTTTTTAGTGCTTAATAATAATAAAAATTTCCAATCATATTCTTGAATATATTAAAAAGCCTCGGTGTATATGGACAATATAAATGGTAATTATAAAACTACAGTTATTGTAGTCAATTTAATTTACTTCATGAACTCTGGTTTACAAATTTTAAAGTGGTTAGAAGTTTTGTAATTTAATTTTCAAGAATAATATTCACTGAACACAAAAATCTATAGTTAAGCTCTATGTGCATTTGAGCCATTAATTAAATGAAGATAATAATCTAACTTGGTTTACATAAACGTTGAAAAACAAAATTTACGAGTAATTTAAACCTTGGCATCATTTTTCCCATTTTCTAAATCCCCAAAATAACACTTTTAATTTATAGGAATTTCATTAAATCAGAAGACAATAAAAAGTTATTTACTCTTTCAAGTCTACAAATCAGTTGGTTATTGATTTATAATAGAAGTATGTTAGTGGTGCCAAAAATCTAACAAAGCAGTAGGTATCTTCTTTCTACAAGTGGTTTTCTGACATCTGCTTAAGAACCGTGACGTAACATTTTGGCATAAACTCCTATTACAAGCTCTAAACATGAATTTAGTCACTTGTTGGCATACTTGTAGCTTGAGGTTCTATTAAGAAAAAACATTTGTTAACTTATGCACTTGTTGATAATAGAAGATTAATTTTCTACCGAATAGCTACCATGTCGTTTTATCATTTGTATTCCGGTAGTCGCAACTAAAGACGAATTAAAATTTATCGACATGCAAACAACTAATTTGTTACTTCATACCACAAACTAATGATTTTTTGCTCGAGTTACTTGGTACATTAGGTAAATTTTTATGTTTTAAATATTTTAATATGTAGGTACTTGTATAATAATGCTATTTTTAGAATAACATGTTTTTAAGGTGTAGACAGGTTACGATAAAACCCTAAAGTTTTAATTTATTTTTTAGTTATTTTAATTTTTTTAAACTAGCTGACAAACGGTTATTTTAGAACTGTAATTTTTTTAGTGCAAAATGCGCTTTGTTATATTGCTATGGAAGGAGATAGAGAGTGAGGATCAAAACTTAAGAGAATAATTATTTTAACTCGTCAGAAACTAAAGTTATCTCCAGACAAATAAATTAGTCACGTTATGGATGAGTAGCCATCTTGTAGATGTGATGCAATGTACCAGAGAGTGCGATAAATAATATTACAATTATTTGACTACAAACAATTTCATATAAGTTAGAACTTAATAAACTTTCTACATAAAGTAACTTCGTTTGTTAACTTTGTAGGTAGGTAGTACTATATTAATTATATTATTATATTAAAGGAGGACTATACATCCCTGTAAATACCAGTGCCGTTCTATTTATTTCAATAAATAATACGCATAACAAAATAATCATTTTAATATTATTTAATATTGAAAGTCCTGATCGTAGTCCGTAAATGTCCATAGAACTTCTTTTATGGCCACTCCTAGGATTCGACATTTCATATTGCCCAAATAACGAAATTAACATCTTCTTTGGACTTTCGCCACGTAAAATCGACTAACCTTAAGATGGTGTAAAAACACTGGTTGTTTTATACGTATTTTACCATAAATCAACGTAAGATAAAAAAAGCAAGTTCGAATGCAATCCGTCTTCAAGTTGCAGGGACGAAAAGTATTGAAATAAATTTTCTTAAATATTACCACTAAATGATTTCTTTACTTTCTAATTTTATTAAAGAATTTTTTATTTTACAAGCTTTTATTAAGCTTGCAATGTTTGTTAGTTAAGATCAAATCTTGCAACTAAATTTTAAAGCAGTTCTCCTCTACCGATTAAGCTGAAATGTTGCATACACGTTTAGTTTGGATGACAATGCATGGTAAGCTGAGTGACGTCTTTTTAAATCCAATAAAGCGCCCCCCCCCCCAAAATGGTAAACTAGTTATTTTTTATGCACTTCTATGATATGGGTATCAAATGAAAGGGCTCACCAAAAAAAATACGAAAAATAAAATTTAGTCACTCTAAATTTAATATGGCGGACCGCTGAAGGTGGCGGACTAGTTATTTTTTATGCACTTTCATGATATGGGTATCAAATGAAAGGGTTTGCTGAGAAAAATACAATAAATAAATTGACACCACTCTCAATTCAATATGGCGGACCGCCCAAGATAACGGACTGTTTTTTTTATGCATCCTCGTGATACGGATATGAAATGAAATACACAGACTTATAAACATGTCTAGCGATAACTAAAAAATAAAACATAAATTAATAGTAAAAAAATACTTTTAAAAACAAACTTTTATTTTTTAAATGCTCTAAAAAAAGAAAGTAAACTTTAAATTAAAACAAACTCGCCAATTTATTACAGTGCACAATTTATATGATATAAAAGCTTGTCGCAAGATTTACTTATAAACAAGAATACAATAAGTAACTTGATCTTGACGTAAGTAATTCTAAAAAAAAACTAATGTTTTTTAAAAAATAGGTAAATCTCGCGACAAGCTTTTATATCATATAAATTGTGCAATGCAATAAATTGGCGAGTTTGTTTTAATTTAAAGTTTATTTTCTGTTTTTAGAGCATTTAAAAAATAAAAGTTTGTTTTTAAAAATATTTTTTTACTATTAATTTATTTAGATATTAGTTATTTTTATTTCATTTTTACTTATTGTATTTTGTAAGATTTTAATATTTCAAAATGATTAAAAATTAATCGGCTATAATAGCCGTGTTTTCTTTATCGTAAATTAGTTTTTTATAGTTGACACATACAAACAACGTACTTTAAATTAAACTTTTCTCATTTGCACGATTCTAGGTTTGGTCGTTTGTATGCGGACCAAGTATATAAATGATGTATATTTTAGGCTTTGATCGAAATGAAACGTTCAGATGGAATTTAGAACTAAATTGTTTATACTAGAAATAAAGCGAGTTGACTACAAACGCTCAATAACCGATTCGAATCCGAGTGAAGTGATAACTTTACTCTGGTCGTCTCGCTGGTTCTCCAGGTTGGAAATATAGTGTAATTTTTCTTCAAAAACAGTGCTAACGCGATGTTTATATTATGTTCACTGCACATAAATAGCCACACCCGTGCCTTCGAAGAAAAATTGCACGGAGTGGCTCCTGGTCGTAGATAAAAAATATAAAATGCTAACAAACAGATAATTGTTGGAAATAGTTGAATGCCAAACTTGATGATAACTTATGCAGCTTCAACACAGCACGCTAAATGTACGGGAATAATTAACTTATGAAACTACAATAGAAAAGTTAGGTTGAAAGTTCAAAGTGATGCATTAAGTAAGATTGCAATTTGAAAATGAATTTATAGGCCAATGTGAAAGAAGTGCATTAATTGGTTTGGCCGAACATTTATAGTATGATTTACTAACAATTCTAATACTTCGAAAGATACGTAACTGTTGCAATTCATTTTTTTGTTCTTCCATTTGGGACTTACTATAGACAGCATGCACTTTTAGGAAAAGTACTCTGCTATTAGAAATACGCTGTCTATAATTGTGTGGTATTGTACAGAATTCTCTAATTTTAATATTAAGTACGGAAGATTAAAGTTACCAAGTAATCTTTATAAATAAAACTTTTAGTCAATTTTTTAAAACAATATACAGGCGTAAGCAATAAATTAGAAGAAATAAAAAAATTTAGTTAAAGACATTTTATTGCTATACTTTAAATAAGTTTTTAAGAACTTAATAAAGTTGCGTGTTCTTCACACCTGAACCTATATTGCTACCTGTATTTTTAAACGTTGATTAATCAAAACTGAAATGTAAGTAAATTAAAGAATTTTGTACTTTATTCCGGTATTCTTACGGATTAAAATCGAAAGAAAATAAATTTTTCATTTCATACATTACTTGTAAGTGAAGTTGAATACCTAATCAAACAAAGCCATTAACAAGAAATCAATAAATATAATAAATTTGTAATCACTGCTTTTAATATTTCTATAGAGGAAATGGAGGTAATGAGACCCCATGCCAGCAAATAAATCCCCCCATAATTTTCATATTTCCAATAACTTTACTTACGTATATAGAAGCAAGTAGACAAATATGTTTCTTATATTATATACAAACAGGGAATTCTAAAAATTTTGAAACATTGTGTTTTTGGCTTTTTATCTATGATGGAACGTCATTTTATGGATTGAATTAGTAAAATTGGAATAAAATATTTTTTCTCATATATTTTAGTGGGAACCGTCAAGTCGTAAAACAGATTACTATCTCCACTTTAAACATTCATTTAGTGGAGATCGAACAAGAAATTAGATTTTATGAAAAAAAAAACAAATTATATTGCCACCCCTTCTTCTAATAATTTAAATTGTCGGGTTTATTTTAATTTTGAGAGAAGTATAGAACCCTCCCAATGGATGTAGTAAAAACATAATTTAGTTAGGGAGACAAGTTTTGCAAATCAGCATAAACTCAACATGAATTTTCGCTGCAACCATTTTGCATTTTGTTGTAAATTAATAATATTTCACTTTTTATTCCGGATTCTCATTTGTATAAATAATTGTGGAATTTAAATTTGCATATAAAAATGTATTATTAAAAGCAGTGCCTGGGATATATAGTAAAATTGGGAACAGTAAATCTTAAGTTTAATAAAGCAAACCTAAATTTAATTAACGAAATCATTTCTTAAACCTTTGCGATTACTACAAGTTTCATATTTAATAAAAAAAAGTTTTTCATAAATTGATATAGCCGTCAAAATTAATTCATTTTTACGTGAAATTTATTACGAGTGTTTTTGTTAATACGATTATTGTTAAAACTTTACGAGAATAATTTTACAAGTTTCAGGCGTTCCAGTTCGTTAAATTTATTGCTAATTTAAATATACATACTTTTAATTAAATATCAATAACTTTGCACAAAAAATGTAGTACCTACTAATAAATTTTGGACAACTTTGATATGTTCTTGAAAGTTGTGGTTTAATATGTTTAATTAAATTTTATACTGACCTCATACTCATTTTATTACACAATGCGGTTACTTATAATAAGCTTCAGCTTATATCAGTAATCATCAAGTAAATTATAATTAAGATACACTACCAAACAATCAATTAGGCTTCAATAACTTAAGCCCAGCTTAAGTCAATTCTCGCGTAATTACCTATCACTAGCTTGATGTATGGTTTGAAGTTTGAACTTATTGAATTTATCTGGAGACAATTTTTCACGACATTTATTAGTAATAAGAAATTACCACATTCCAATCCTTCTTGTTGCCCTGTTTTTAGTATCGACCTTTCCTAAATTTTGAATAAAACCATTAATTTTTTAGACCATAAGAGATTGGTGACACATGAAAACAAGCTTTTGTGGAAGACAATAATAATGATTAGTTAAGTGGGATTAATTTGGACGTATGTATAGTAACATTAATCATAATCTTCTATTTGAGTTAAATTTAGAGCAGCAATTTACCTGTTTATAATAGTTAATTGTTGACTTAGAGTAGATGGAGTTTCACAAAAAGTATAATTGTGCTAATATTAGCCAAGCTTGATGTTCTTATGGTAATTTCTTACCGCTGAAAACTATGATCATTATCTTGCAAATACGCACCCTTGTAAGATTTTATTAATAATTTAAATTCATGTTACAATCGAGAACTTACACAAAACCATTTAATCGTAATGAAAGACATAAAACCATAATAATAATTAAATTGGTGACTTGCAAAAAGGATTTTTGAATCGCTATTTCATTATTCGGGGATATTATATAAGGGCATTTCACCTCAAGTGCAAAATAAATTTATATCTTCTGAAATTAAATCGTAAATTAATTTAATTAACTTGAGCGTAATGTAATCTAAAGCTTAATAACAAACAAATTAATTCTGATAATAGTAAAAAGATCGGCTATTAAGTATTATTTATAATTTTATTACTATTACCTATATGAAAATTAATTTTATAACGTTTGATGTTCTTACACCATAAAATTAATTTTAAACTGAACCAATTTCACCTAATATTTTTTTGAAGGAAAATGAAGACGATTATAAATCAATATGTCGATGTTCTTGACGTGTAACGTGTGTGATGGAAACCTCTATATAAATTGATTTGAAAGACCAATTTACTTATTTTGCTGTGACAAATTAACCATAGATAAATTGTCGTGTGTAGTACACTAAAAAAATTTCTAGCAGAAAAATGAAGAAAGATCGATACTTAATATAGAATTGTGTGTGACGGTATATTATTCAACAGGCAAACCATCTGATGTGCTATTATGATAATAACAAATGATATTTTAATGTGGCGGAGGAGCGGACTTTTAAAAATATAATTTTATAGAAAAATGTCGTACTTTTATAAAGTTTACATAACAGAAATATACAAACACACAAACATCGAACTGACCTGAATTACTTCCTATTATATAACAAAACAACACAAACCAACACTGTATTATTAATCAATTCACTTGACTTATGTATATAGTTTCACTTAACACTTCAAATCAATATCCATTTGTTGAATTAAGAATTGGTCAAAAATTTGAACAACACTAAAATAACCAAAAAAAAATTTTGTTAAAGCAAAAGAGGGTTAGTTAAAAGGGTGTTGTAATAGTTAAAACAAAAATCTCTTGTTAGTGATTATTTGGTGGTGGTTATTTTGTCTCTTTGATTTGCATCTCAGGAATTTGTATATTAAATTGTCTAATGTGATCTTAGGATTAATAGAAGCATTGTAATTGTTTAAGGCTTACAAAATCGATAGGCATGTAACTTGAAATTTACGCATAATGCGTGGAAATAATATAAAATAGTTGGAAAAATTTAACTAAGGGATGAATTATTATCAAAAATGTTATTAATGGTTTATCGATGTTTCGTGTTGAAAAGAATGGCAATAGCAACGGATTATTGCCGGTGTTTTAGTATTCAGTGAAAGCAATTTGTAACATACATATTTTTATTGTATAGGTAGTGTTAATATGAGTTACTATATACATAAAATCAAAAATTATGTGTGTTATATCGAATGTAAGTTAAATTTGATATAGTTTCGTGGTCGTATTTTACGTTCAAGAGGTGATTGAGAAGTATGTATTTAATGATGTGAATAATAAAGAAAAGAGTAAGTGAAGAAATATTTTAATACATTTTAAGACATAGATAACAATATTTGAAAAGTACTTTACGAATAGATGCTTCGTTGAAATTTATACTAATTTACATGTGCCTTAAGCATTGTTCAACACCTCTGTCATAGTAAAATTAGCCTTTTTGTTATATTAAACGGTAGAAGCACAAAAGCTCACACTGAAAACTTCACATGCAATGATTGGTTCTAGTGATATCGTTCTATAGCTGGTGCCAATGCGGATGTAATAACCGAATGGGGCGAAGGCAGACTGGCACTTGCTGGGTTCACGAGGGCTCAAGCCTGCGCCCCTACAACCACCCCTTATATTGATTTCGCCTGACCCCGTGCGCGTTTTCTCAACAGATAGGTTGCGTTTGTTGCTTACACACACTACAAAGTATTGTTTTAATTTTCCTCTCATTTACTTTTCATAATTGTTAATGCAACTATTAATTTGTTTTATTTTCAAAATTGTATAAGTATGTTATGCTCAATAATACTTCAACCATAAACTAAAATTTAAACCGCCATGGAGAAGCGCTTTATTAAAAACATAAAAATATAAATACAATCATTGTAAATCGATTTGATAGTTATTAGCTTTAAGTGTTGTTTTGTTCAACAAATCTACAACATAAAATTATCCTACACGTAATGGTATAATAGTTACAATATACTGAAAAGCCGGAGTTTCTAAATACCTCACTTTGATAACAATCGTGGCATTTTTGTACAGTTTTCGTGCAATAATAATAATCCTGTAAATACCTGAATAGGTAATATTTAATTGAGTATTGATGTTAAAAAAATCATTTCATATTTGCTTAGTTTTATTTTTATATAAAGAATTAATAACGAAACACGAGTGTTATATAAATTCCTATCGCTATTTTTCATTCTACTCCAACTACAGTGAAACACGTTTTATTTAAAAAGAATAAATAAAATAAACACTAACATTTGAAAAATTGAGCTATAGTGATTCATTTTCATTCTTCTCACGATTGTCGTTTAGGTGGTAATGTTAATATTTAAGAAATTTTTTTTGCTATATAAAACAGAATTTTTGTTTTGATTCGAAAGTTTTAACGTTCAATTTCTGTTATACTAGAAACAGAAAACAGTGACAGGTTGATGCCAGACGCACACTAACTTCTTGCCAAATAACTGACCCGTGAAAAGCTCTCTTTAAGTTATATTTCAGCCAACATATTTTTGATAAAAAATTAAATACGTGCTTTTCTAAACGACTTCAAGTTCATAAATATTTTCAACCATTGAAAAGAAGCTGCATCATTTTATTTTAATTTTTAAAATAAAATTATCGATTATTTGATAACTTCTTTAAAACATCGTGCAACATGCACTGTAACAATAGAATATTACATCAGATAGTTGATACAGGGAATAGGTAACGTGAAAAATTAGCTACTTCGTGGAAATAGAATAAATTAATTTACACATATAATTGTGTTCCATTTTGTAAAAAAAGTGTACAATCTTCAACACTCCGATTTAAAACGACTACGTTATCGTACGTAGTTATCCTTCTAAAACGAAGCGTTTAATCTTTCTTGACATATCTCTGTCGAGTTAGGCATCTGGCACAGTTATTTATCTGTGGTTTGAGTAGCAATTTTTATTACGTTATTTTTACTTTCTAGTGCAATTGACTGATCGATTTGATTTCGTACATTTCATTTGTATACAAACATTTGATTTGTAGTATATGTATTGTTGTTTTTATAGATATAATTATAGATATTATCAATCCCACAATACAATTTTTTAAATAAAAAAATAGTCGTAATTGTCAATAAATAACGAATTAAATTGGTTGGAAAAATTCATTTAAGTATCTCATCTTTCAAAATTCAACAAATATATTAAAAATTATCGACTATATTTGACACAAATTCAATAAATCAAAAAAGCATATTTATAAACAAATCAACAATTCTAATGAATATCTGATGGCAAATTAATTAATTTTGTTTTGATACGAAATCAATTTTTACATCCTTCTAATATAATAACATCCGTTTCAAAATTATTGAAGATAATTTGATAATGATAAGAATTTTTAGATATACATAAAACTTATTGTAATTTGTATGCAACCATTTTTATAAATTATTATACGGGGTTGCCCATTAAAAACGTACCTAACAGAAAGAGTTTAAAGGGAATTCTACTTTGAAATTTCTAAAATAAAAATTATTTTTGCTTTAGTAGATATTTTAAACTCTTAAAATTAATATCCAAAAGGTCCCAAATATTAAAAATTCTTTTTGGAATTACCTACTTATAGCATGTAAAGTGGACGAAATGGACTATTTCCAAATTTTAAATAGCCAAAAATATTAAAAAAAAACATTTAAACTGGCTGCAAATAGAGGTAGTGGTTTTTCCGGTACTAAAAACACCGAAAAAGTAGTGAATAAATTCTAATCGCTATGGGTGTGGTTTTTAAAGAAAGCGATAAGTAACAATTTTGTTTAGAAGTTATAAAAATTTGTAAGTATAAATGCAAAATTAATTCATTAAGGGACTCGTTTTAAAAGGACATATATGTAAAAATAAAAAATAAATTAAAAATTTAAAGGAAATAAATAAATTATTTTAAAAAAATATTTAGAAATTATCTCATTCCATACGTCTGTATTGGCAAAAAAATACAAGTAACGTTCTAATACTTAGCCTCAAAAAGTCCACTCACACGGACGACGGGCAAAGCTCATACCAAGTTAAATAAAAGCTTATAAAAAAAAACGAATCAGAACGTCTTGTGTTACGTTACGTTACTATTCTTGAATAAAACCATTGTAAGGCAGAAAGTTTAGATATTCGTATTATGGACATAGGTACATATTTTATAATATCCAACTTTATAGAATATTATTTATAGTTTATGAAAAGCATCTTATTAATTTTTAAAATTAATATTAGGTTTTCTTTATCTAAGAAGACCAAAACTATATAGATCTTTTATATTATACATATTACGTGCATAAATAGTAAAGGTCGAACACGTGATTATGTAATAATAGCTTTAATTATTTGTGTTTTTTCCTGCAACTGCAGTTTGTGCCCTATGATTTTTTGATTGAAACCTTAATTAGAATTTTAAAATTTAACAGTATTTTTAAATAAGCACTTTTTAAATAATCAAGTTAAATTTGGAAAAATAAATACATACAAAGATTTTTTAGTTTGCATTGATACAATTTTCATTCTTTAATGGGAAGCAGGAATCTTAAATATACCATATTCCGCTTTCAAATGGGCCAACTGGTATTATTCTCAAGAAATTTAATCTTTAAATAATGGTAACGATATAATAAATTATCAATAACCAATTTTTGACCAATAAAAATAATACTTATACAAATACAATACAAGACAAATACCAAGGATTATTTAAAATTTGGGATTGCATTTTGGTTCTTTTCGTTTACACGGTTTCATTAAAAATAATATGAATTGAAATTGTTCAAAGTTAACATTGATTCAATTTTAAGTGATGTTATTGAACATAGCAGAGATATATGAGCAGAACCACAAAAATAATTTTATATTTCATCAAGATAGAGTTCCTCTGCATTATGAACTGTGCCTTCTACAGTATTTGAATCAAAGATTTTCATGTTAATGGATCGGAATAAAAAGCATAAATGCTACGAAATTACTCCAGAAATCTGCAACTGTATCAAAGATAATGATGATCTTTTAAAACATTTACTAATTCTATGACTAGAAATGGTTAGTTTTAATAAGTAGTTAGAAAACGACTGTTTTCTCTAAGCGCATTTACTCCTAAAACAACAATTAAGTTGTTATTACCTAAGTATCCTTGTGATTTCAAATCTTTAACCCTTTCAACGCGCAGATCCGTTTTGATATTTCGTATAGCACGTTCAAAGGGTTGATAGAATTCACTCCCCATTTTAACTTAGCCTACCGTTTGTTCAAGTAATGAGTTTAAATATAAAAAATTATTTGTCTTACTTTCGGCGATCCACCCTGTACATATGTATTTTAGTAACTGGTTAAACTTATAAATTCATTAATTTTAGAATTTCCTTGTACTCCTTTAACTAAGTTTTAATACGACTAGTAATTATCTTTTTAAAGCATCGTTTGTTGATATATCAAAATTACTAATGTTACCGAACAAGGCTTTAAAATTCAGAATAATAGTAATTTTACGTTTATGGCCTACATTAAGTTATTACGATGCTATTCGAAACTAACAAATTATATGGTAATCAAAATTTACGTGTCTCCACTTTTAGCATAATCAAATTTATAATTATTGACCTTGCTTTATATTATCGACAATGAACTACTTATTAATACAAAATTGATTGGTTGTATTATAAATAAAATTGGTTCCAGTAATAATAATTAAAGTATACATAGTTACTTTTACAGTCAATAAAGCACAAAACAAGAATTTTATTAAATGAAAATAAAAGAATATCTTGTATTTTTTTCGACTTTTTGAATTTATAAGAAAAATTTTAAACATTCAGTAGGTACTTAAATATTTTTGTTGTATACATTTGAATCTAATAAATTTTCAATAAATATCTATAATTTTTACAAATCTAGTATTTTATTTCACTATAAATTTTTATAAATAAAATATTTTGTTGAACTTTAGTCAAAAAGAATTTTTTAGCATAGTTGGAATTTGTTACTGGGTATTAATTTTCAATTAATATAAATTTGAAACAAATATTTAATTAATTTGTTAAAATAACTTAACTTTCATACTTTTTGTTTTTAAAATTTCATTTTAACAAAATTATAAATCATAATTTTAATTAACACTATCTTTATGTTTGTCGCTTATATTTTTTAATCAGTTTTCAGTAAAATTGTTTAAGTGTGATCGTTTTTGCCTTTAATGTTTTGCCTTTAAGATGAAAATGTTGCTAATTTTCATCCCGCGTGCAAAGGTTTTTGCACGAGGCTTGCTGAGTCGGTCAATAACAAAATTTGAGATTTTAAATTTGCAAAATTATTTAGTAAAATGTGAGTTTGCTTTTTTAAAAGCTTTTATTTAACTTGAGGAGAGCGTTGTCCGTCGTCCATTGTCCGTCGTTCGTGTGGGTGGACCACTTTGAGGCCATTTTTAAGCAACTTTCTGACGTCCTAGAGATCTGAAATTTGGTACACAGCTTTCACTTGCCGAACATTTTCATATTTTAATTTTGTTTTTTTGAAAATCTAAAAAATAAGCAAAAAATCGGGAAAAAACTGAAAACCATTAAGCGCACGCGTCGATGCGCATTGGACAATTTTATCATACAGGGTGGAAAGTAACTTAAAATTCTAAATCTCATTTTTAAGAACCGCATTCAAGGTAAAGTTTTTCGTCGTAATGATTTATACAGGGTGATGTATCAAACATCTAAAACACATAAATAAAGAAATCTGATGGGATGAACCTATATTAGTTAAAATACATAAGCTGTATTTGAAAAGATATGACTCAAAAATTAGAAAATAAAAAATTAAGAATTTTTAAAAAAAACCTTTTATTTAAAATTACAAAAGTGCACTAAAAAGTAGAAAATAATTTTAATAAAAGCAAACAAAGCTTCGTGAAAACATCAATATAAAAGCGTGGGGTTATGAATTTTGTACACCAATAGTTAGCCTGCTTATCCACCTATAAACAGCCCCACGCTTTTATATTGATGTTTTCACGAAGCTTTGTTTGATTTTATTAAAATTATTTTCTACTTTCTAGTGCACTTTTGTAATTTTAAATAAAAGGTTTTTTTTAAAAATTTTTAATTTTTTATTTAATTTTTTTTGAAGTTTTGTTTCTATGGATATCGTTAGATTTCATGGTAACGATTTTTTTATGTTTACTTTACTCCTATTTTTTATTTTTGGGAAAAAAATTTGAACTTTACTCTCGCAAAAGTGGAAGTAAGGTGATCACTTTACTCTTAAAATTGTGAAAAATTATATTTAAGTTTGAAGAAAACAAAAAGCATATGAAAAATTGTAATGTTTTCTTTGAATTGCTACAATTGAACACTCGTATAGCTACACTGATATGGACGAATAGCGATAATTCAGTTAATATATTCATCATGGTAGGTAATGAAAAAGTTATTAAATAACATTTTATTCATTAGGTACATTTAGGTACATAAATAGGTACCTGTTTATTATATTAATAATTAATTTTTGCATTATTATGAAGAATTTGTTTATCATAAATGAGGATTTTATCATTATATCCACCTTTATCTACCTTTTCTTTTATAACAATATACTTTTTTTACGCGTGTAAATTTGTTAGCAAATTGGGTAACAACCAAATTGGTTAAACAAACCAATGTTGGTATCAATGTTGGTTAATTGAACTAATCAATGGGTTGTTACCAAATTTGTTAACAAATTTATCCGAGTATCTAGCCAAAAATCGGTCTAACGAAGTTTTCCACTAAATATTTCAAAATCGCTGTTTAGAGAAACACAAAAGTGGTTGTAAATCGAAATATCTTATACAAGATCCATGTATTGTAGTTCCTCTATAAATGATTGTCATTGAGTTTTGGCATTTTTTGTAATGTAATTATAATTCAATAAGTATTAATTAAAGTAAATGCGATATTATAAAATAAAGAAGATTAGTATTAATTGATAAGGTTGTAAATGGTTTTGTATGGTTTTATCTCATTTTATCGTAAGTCTAAAGCTTTTCAAATCTAATACAGTGCAATCTTACACTAAAAAAAGCTGTCAGTAAAAGTTCTTCAATTTGGGTTTAAATTGTCGGCAATCCGAAATTGAAATTATTCGCAATTTTGTTTCTTTTTAATCTAACAACTGTTAGAAATAAGCATAAAAATTGAGCAAAACTTGAATCAAACTTAAATTTGTTTATAATCTAGACCCAAATTACTGTGCAACCTACGAAAACAACTTTTTTTAGTATAATAATCTGAACGAACTCACAGTAATTAAAACTTTGAGAAATTGAAACTCAATTAAATATATTTCATGCCAATAGAAAATGTATTAGTTACAAATGTTCTGATATGAAACTGCTCATTTTTTTAATAAGTAAAAATTTTGGCTTCTTATTTTAAGAATATTCAGTATACTTGCATTATTTTTAGTATTAACGCAAGTGGTTTTATTTCTTTGTTTGGTATCACAGTCCTAATGCAACCCGAACTATGGTTTATTTAATTGATTGGTAGATACCAACCCACTTTTTACACCAATCAATTTTCACAATTTTTTACACTAACTGTCTCGGAATAGTCCGGAGTAACATAAAAAACAAAAGTTCGGTAAAACTTCAAGCATAGGCACCTCCAAATTTTAGCTCCAAATTATAGCCTCTAAAAAATTAGCTGTCTACAAGATAGCAGATCACATCATCTGTAACTTGCGAGATAGCGAACAATAGCTGGTTGTACATTATGTATGTACATATGTATTACCATGAGCTGTTGCTATTACAATGCATTTTATTCAAATACATATGAACAGTACACGGGAATAACGATCATAGTCACAAATGTCAAGTTTTGAGTAAATTGAAATTTAAGTTTTATAGACTCACAACTCATCACTAAATTACTTAAAAAATATGATTTTAATTTTAATGGGTAAGGTAGTGTACTATAATACTGCAAAAATAATTTGAGTCGAAATGCTTGCATAGTTATTCTTAAATTTAAGGCTAGGATATTGAAGAGTGCACGAGGTTATACATGAGTAATTCAAAAACGGATGAATGGATTGTCATAAATTTTTTAAATTATATATATGATATCTTAAGGACGATCCTCAGCTATTTTATTTTTTTTAATAAATTGTTTTTCAATTAATTTTTTTAAAATAACCCGTTAGTAAATTTTTTAGCAAAAATTAAGTTGGTGAAATTAATTACTTATAAACAATTAAAAATAAAATTAAAAATAGGGGGGGTTTAAATCAATTTGGTTTTACATAACTAACTCGAAAGCGAATGATTTGATAATTTTGAAATTTTGGGATAATATTTATGGTACCAATGCGCAGGGAAACAGCTATTTTTAAACATAACAATTTTGTTTACAACAATAATAATAATTTTAAAATGTTATATTATTTATCAATTAATCAAATTTTCCTAATTGAAATACTATATAAACAAAAATGAATACATATGTAAATTTCCAAAAGCTTATTTTACCTAGAACATACTAAAAATGTAATTATAACAATAAGGCAATTTAAACACCCGGGTAGCAACAATTAAATAATATAGTTCAACTATTATTACGCAGATGGTTCTCCAATCGCGCATTGTTAATCATATAGGCAGATATCTATTTTAGCTAAGCTTTCTACCTACACTTCTAGAAAAGTTATAAAGCTAAATTTTAATTCAAGTAACACTGCGCAAACGACCTTGGGTGCAAATTCCACTTGTTTTATCTCTAATTTTGTTATTGTTACTTGATAGTAGGATTATGACAAATCTTGTACCTTCTAAGCGTTTAAAATAACATTTTTGTAATAGGTAATCAAATTAAATTTTAAAAAGTGCAATTATGAAATTTATTTGTTAGTGTAAATTGCATATCGGAAATAAAGTAATTTATTGTTTTAGAAGTATAGTATGACTACGTAAAGTATTATTTTTAAAGAATGTTGAAAGTAAATTTTTGCTTGTTAAACTTCAAATCATTGCACGCGTGTTATTATACTTTTTTGCTGCATTTTATTTTAGATAGCGTTAACATTTTTCAAATTTAAATACTAATAAATAAATAAGGGCTTCGAACAAACGCCAACAATAAATTACATAATTTAACACTAATGTTCCCGGATCGGGGTACTGGGTACTTTTTTGAATTTTGTTATCGAATATCTCTGCTTGTATTTTTCACAGCGATCTGATGGGATTTTGTGACATCTTATAAGCAATAGTTCTTAACGTATTAAAGCCATTTTGAAAGCTACTACATTTTAGTAAATGCACTTTTTTGCAAAAATAAACATGTACCTATTACTCGAATAGTGTACCGGGTACCTTCACATAATTTTGAGCTAAAAGTGGATTAAAATTTCACCAAATCTCATTTAAAAGAAGGCAATAAAATTCTCACATCAACTTTTAAATTCAGAAAATATACATTATTTATAACAGATAACATTTTGTATTACAAAATTTAAATTTAAAAATAAATTATATGGTAAATCTCACGTGAGGAGGGGGCACATCACATCTCATTAAAGGTAAGAGGAGAGATTTAGAAAATTTAGAAAAAACGCTTTACGTAATTAATAGACACCTCTTTTCATAAGACGCATATGTAGGTGACGTATATGTATAGAGACGGTCGTTAGCATAGCGATTAAGCGCACAGACTGCTAATACAGAAAACCCGGTTGGATTCCGGGTGAAGTAAGAATATTATTCTGACCGTCTCTACTCGGAAGGCAACGGCAAACCACCGAGGTGTAATTTGCCTAGAAAACATTTGAAAAAATGTCACTAGGTCCTTTCGTAGGACAAAGGAATCTGAGAAGAAGAAATATGTAGGTACGCAATACCAGTATCAGTAAGTGAGGGCATATTGTTCTTAAGAGCCGGTTTATTCGTCTAACCGTAAAGTGTCTAATAGCGTTACAGGTAAGATAATTGTTGATAAACGTTTATTCACATCCCAATAGCAACTTTTGTCTTGTAAATATGGGTTATTGTTCCTACCTAAATGTAGGAGTCACTTGAAGCGAAAAATAAGTTTTACAAGTCAGATCTTAACTTAAAATTTCTAAAATTGTCGGTGTCGTATTTATGAAACATTAAATTTTTTATAAATAATTTATCAAAATGAATGTTAAGGCGCGTTCTCACGTATCAAGTTTTGTTGAACAATTTTTGTTGATCAACAAAAGTTGAACACGACTTGAACGAGTTTTTGTTCACGCGTTTCAATAAAAACTGATTCAATCACACATTTTCAATTTAATTCAGTTGTACATACATGGCGTCAAAAACAAAATACACATTGTTGAAATACACATACACATACACGAAAGTTGAAAGCGAATCGAAATTGACGTTCAACTGACGTTTATACGTATCAAGTTTGCTTTCAACTTTAAACAACAACAAACACATGTTCTCACGTATCAAGTTTTGTTGAACGATTTTAGTTGATCAGCAAAACTTGAACAAAATCTACAGTGTTTCAACAAAATTGAACAACTGAAGATTGATCCAGTCAATCTTTATCGTTCAAGTTTCGAATCGTCTGTCATTTGTTTTCAAGTAAAAAGTAAACTTGATACGTATGAACGTCAAGTTGAACGTCAATTTCGATTCGCTTTCAACTCTCGTGCATGTGTATTTTATTTTTGACGTCATTTACAACCAATTAAATTGAAAATGTGTTATGAATTGAATCAATTTTTATGATTGATTTGTGTGATCAAGAAAAGTAAAAAGTGTGAACAAGAACTCGTTCAAGTCGTATTCAACTTTTGTTCATCAACTAAAATCGTTCAAAACGATAAAAAGGATTGACTGGGCCAATCTTTTGTTGATCAACTAAAAAGTTGTTCAACTTTGCTGAAACACATGTTCTCACTGTAGATTTCGTTCAAGTTTTGTTGATCAACTAAAATTGTTCAACAAAACTTATACGTGAGAACGCGCCTTTATAGATGACATTAATTTTATTCTAGACGAAAACAGAGTCAAGTAATGGGATAATTTCAAATTTCCGGACCTGTAAAAATGTACCTAATAAATCACTTTTAACAAAATGATTTGACAAAACAGTTTTTGTTTATAAATTCATTAAGCTTTTTACATTCTAAGTAGAATATTTTCCCTTTATTATTGGAATTACAAATCATCCGATTGGCAAGGTGGATTAGTCTTCATATTTCATAGTTCAGATAAATCAATATTGATTTCATCATAGCTTGTGGATGCCCACTGGAAGACCGAGCTAAGAAATTTTGTATAGTCCGCTATTTGAACACAGAATTTGTTCTCTGTACTCAACCATGAAAAATTTCAAGAGCTGCCACTACTTAGGTAACTTTGCTCGCCACTGGAAATAATTTTTAAATTTTATGTTATCTATAAACAATATCTTTTCTAAACAATTGTGTTATTAATAGCAAACATTTTTCCATTTCTTCGTAAAGAGCATTTACGCATGTTACTTCCTAGTTTATACATCGTTATCTCGTAAACGAATTAATTATTACCTCTTCCTTTCTGATTTTTTTGCTAAAAATTGCTAAAGTTTTTAATTCTTGAAAATAAAAATTTTTGATAAAAAATACTCAAATAATGTATTTATTACATATTATTTCAATTTATTTTTATTTATTTGTAAGTAGAGAATTTTAAAATATTAAAATTTACATTTATTAATTTTTACAAGTTAAAACTTTTGTAATGTAGATAAGGATAGTTATCTTTTAAGACATTCTTATTATATGGGTGTACATTTCATACGTTTTCTTATCGTCTTAAGAATTTTATTTCAAGGTGAAATATGTTGAAAAAAGAGAGGGAGGGACATTTTGTGAAATAGATACACTCGTAGAAAACAACATAAATTCTGTTTTAAAATAGATTTCTGTACTTCAAGGGCGACATATCTGAATTAAAAGTTGAACTAATTTTAGCTAAATGTGTTGCCTATGTATTTAATTATATTCATACCAATATTCGCGCGCCCCCACGCGAGCCTAAATGAACACCCGACTCACAGATCCCAGCCTTAAGAATAATGCAAACTTCATCGAAACGTTGCATATAAAAGTGATCAGGGTCCGCGGGACTCGGATCATTTTTACACTCAATATTACTGGTAACGCTTAAATAACAAAAAAATGATATATTTTGTTAATACAGTAACACAAAATTAATTTAATGATACCTCTGCACTTATTAATTACAAAATTTGCACTGAAAAAATGCATTAAATCAATGAAGGTCATGCAATGCTATAAATAGATCACACCACAAACTGGACTCTGATCATTCTTGTATAGTTCCGCATGGACTATGATCGTTTTTCTGTAAACCTAAGGATTTTGAAAACGCGTTTACGTTGGACCCAAATAACTTTTCTCAATTTTTTTTTACCAAAAGATAGCTTTAGTTTTAAGCTAACAGATGGCTATAACAGAATATTTTCGAGAAAAATGGACCCTGATCGTTATTCCCGTGTGATCTTCATATAGTGTATGGAAAATTGATAATTTAGAATGCGTGAAAGCTACGAAGCCAAAGTTTCATTCTACAGACACTTTTCGTACAATACAAAGAAATAATCTTTGTATAAAGTATTTAATTCAATCCCAGAACGACGTGTTGATTTTAGTGATTGCTAATTCATTGTTGACGGAGGAAACCTAATTCATCATGTGCTATGTCCGATGCAGGGTACAACTACATCTGTGCACTACCTATGCTGATTTCATACGTAAACATTACGGGCACAGAGTACCGAGGTACGTAATAACGTAATAACATATATTAAAAAAGCATCGAACGACAATCACGACTTTTAAACATATTATTATGAAATTTTTTTCGACAATAAGAATTCACTGATTTATTTGTAAACGAAAAAAGTTAAACAATATTGTTAATAAGGATCTCTTAAATTTTACAACTAGTAGAAAGATTGAAATAAGAGAGAATTACATAAAACAATTACTTCTTTAGATGATATTAAAACAACATTCTGTCCAAACTGTGATCAATGATGAGTTTCATCAAATGAGAAAGTGGTAATAAAGGCAAGACGTAGATCTTCTTAAGCTCATTATTGCCCTTATTTCTGAAGATTATGACATCCAATTTTAAAAAAGCTCAAGAAATCACAAATGTAAGGTTATTGAGTTTTCACAATCTAAGGTCTTGTAATTAAACAAACAAAAATTTTTATGAATATATTCATTTTATTTAAAAGAGTTGGTCGAAACTTTTGAACTACATTGGTGGAACTGTTTTAAAACATAGAGAGAAAATAGGAGTCACAGGATATTGTAAGGCTAAATAAAACAACTGGATTGTCGGTCCATGTTTTGGTTTTTTTACTAAATGCTATTCTCAGGATTAACAATTTGTGATTAAATATGTTTAAGCAAAAATTCATTTTTATACATACACACACATATATATACAATGCAACGTTTAGGCACCAAATTCGTATTTATATGGACGAAGTGGCACCCATATTTACGTTGTGGCACCAAATCAAGGTGTCAGAACGTTTTACTTCATATTTAGGTGCTAGAGCGTTGGAACATCATAACTACCAAGTATTACGAAGGTGCCATTTGGACGATATTTGCATAGAAAAGGAGTTTTAATTGAACCATATAATGGTTAGGGGGCGCTCCGAGCAAAAATCTTTAAGGCGACCAAGAGACACCACGAGATTTTACGCTTAACGAACTAGCACCTTTTTAAACATGAAACTATAACAACGAATTGGCACCTCAAATATTAAAGAATAATCTGCTGATATCATTCAAGGACAACACTTGCAGTTGACAATTATTTCTGTCTTATAAATAACTCTTTGAACGTATTTTACCCATCGATCTTTTATTTAACTGTAATAAAATGTGTAATAAAAGATCGATGATTTTACCTGCAGCTTCGGATTACGAATTTTTATATTTTCCAAATATGAAAATTTTTAAATCAATTCGTACTTTTAGGCTTAGCTCGAGGTCATTGCATTTTATCAACTAAATAGAACAATGCAAATTGTAAAAAAGCACTTCAAGCTCCGAGTAAGTACCGATCATATAGGCAGTTATTAATCGATAATAATCAGGTTATTACTGACATTTCAAAATTTTTGAAATCTTTATTTTTTTTATGTTTACTTTTAGCGCAACCAGATTGGACTCAATATTTAAATTTTAATACGTCATACGAATCTAAAAACTGCTTTATTTAAGTAATTCATGTTTTCTGTCATTTTTTTTTAAATGTGATAATTTCGTAACTGTTTTTCTTGAAAATTGCAACACACTTTACGGCTTTCACGAGTTAGAATAAAATATGGGTAAACCATAATTTTAATAAAAATCGGTGACGAATAAGTTGTATTGTCTCCTTGTAAGTGACGTCATTGGATTTCATATTATAGCGAACTGGCACCTTCTGCGAGTAAATAATGAAATATTTTCTGTTAAGGTTTCAGTAATAATTGGTTTAGATTATTACGAATCTTTTTGTACTTTTAAATTTATTATAAGTATGACCATTTTTTACTGCAGCTCGCAAAAGTAGAGCGTAATTTTTTTGGGGAAGGCAAAGATGTGGCCATTTATGTGCAGTAGACATTTATGTGCATTATACAAGCTCATCTTATTGTTATGACTTATGAGTAAAGACTAAATGTCTAGCTCATCATTGTTATGACTACAGCATGGATTTAGGACGTAAAAAATGTTCAAAAACACAATTTTAGGATATAAAAATCTTTGAAATAGATAAAAAAAATTAAGAATTTAAACAATCCTCCAACTTCAAATTTGGAATTAGCCTAAACTTGACTAAATTTATTATACGCTATTTTCTATTTTTCATGGCGCTATCTGGGTAAGCTGTTTTCACATCAGCGATTAATTTTAATATTACTGATTAGAATCATGAGTTTTATGATTATACGATTTTAACTTTTAAATTTTAACTAACAAGGGGACACTACAGTAAGTATCTTCGGACCTACACATTGACATTCCAATGGCAGTTTAACTCATAATTAAACCTTTATGTATATTTTCAAAAATTAATAACTCAAAAACTAGGAAGCGAGTAACACTGAGAAAGTGATAATTTTTTTAGCTCCTAGAATCACCTAGAATCCTAGAATCTCCTTATCTGACAGGGAAATGTTCTGCCATTTACGGTTTTGTATTTAGGGGGTATCTACATTTAAGCCACTAATTTTTCAAAACTCCTGAAATCCAAAATTTTGATAGCACTTATTTTCACAAGGCAAAATTTTTAAGCATTAAAAATCTATTTTAGATCAGTAACATTAAAAATAGGCATTTAGGCAAATTAAACTATGCTTCAAATATTTTTTAAGCGGCATTTCTGTACACTTAATTTTGAATTTCTTCCGAGCTCTAGTTATGACTTCGATATAGACAAAATTAAAGAAATAAGCATGAAATTTACACAATTGCTTTATTTTTACATGCATTTTGTGACGTTTTTATTTTTAATTACAAATCAAACAATTTTGAATTTAGCAGATTCGTTTTCATTATAAAAAATATCTTATTTTTTACTTTATAAATCATCATCAAATGGGATGATCATTCTAATCCCATATTAATATAAACAAATAAGTACATTGAAAGAATATTTTTTATTGTGTAAAATTTTGTTTTTACTTCTAAAATAGATAAACTATTTCATTTAGCGGTTTTAGAAAAAATATTATTTGTACTTCAGGTAAGCAAAATTTGAATGACTTTTTGTAGCAGCCTTATGACCTTCTCTAAAAATATAAGCCTAATTACATATTAAGCGGGAAACCGCTAAACCGAAAATCGTTTTCCCGTCGACAACACGCGGCATAAATTTTGTTGTCGGTAAAATTTAAATTTTATCCCGCTGCGGTCGGCAGCAAAATTTATCCCGCGTGTTGTCGGCGGGAAAGTGATTTTCGATTTGCGGATTCCCGCTTAACATATCATATAAAAATTACTGATTTGGCACATACAAAGCACAAACATTAGAATTTATAAATTATAAGTAGTATAATCACTGCTAATCAGCATCTGTAAAATAACCCGACACCAAACTGATCGTGCAAATGTGTCCATCTTGCAACCGGTAAGAAGATAGGGTTCTCACGCACATTATTTAAAATAAATACATGTACAACCAAAAAGTTAATTGATTTACTCGTTCGATTTCGGGTAATGTAAAAACTAAGATTCGGGAAATCTTAATATCATAAAGTTTGACAGGCGATTGCGGTCTCTTTGTATTAATAAAAGCAGTAGCCGTATGTTTATTACCTACATGTTTGAATAAAAAAAATTTCACAATTGTAGGAAGACAGCGGTTATTTAAATTTTTGTTACATTATGGAAATAGCTTTATTGGTTTCTTCAGCTACTATAGCGGTTCGAAACGTTTTGATACTGTCAGCTATGCGGAGAAGTTAGTTTTAGCAATTTAATTACATTTCCTAGGTATTTTTAGCATTTCTGTTATTAAAATGACTTCTTGCTGGATCAATTTCTAAAACATGATATCCTCCGAACAATATACGAATCATACATGTAAAAGTAGAAAGTAATAAAAATATTAGTAACAGCAACACACTCGTACGGTTGTTGCTTGGAGTTTGAATTAATATCTATTGCCGGTATTTTACTATATTATTAGGATGAGCTGGGCTAGAATTATAAAATAATTTGATAAACGTGGGCATAATTTCAATACATCTTTGATTTTCAATTAATTCTGTATTAATCTAATTTTGTATTAATCTAATTTTGTATTAACTTAAATTCTGTGCTAAAGGGGAGAAAAACTGAAAATCACAAATTAGTAATCTTCAGACTCAAAACCGTACCTTTCGCAATTTCCAGATAATCTTCGGCGTCGCGCAGTCGTTGGTTTAAGTTACTTCTTAATAATGACTTGATGTTTTATTCTGTAAATGCTTTGATAAACCATTAGTCATATATACCTACAATATATAAGGCGCCCAAACGAATATACTAGTCGTGCCATATGTTCTGTGAAATGTTTGCGAATAAATTTAAACTATTTAAAAATAAAAATTCAATAATTTTTAAAAGCCATTTTATTAGGTACATTCCAAAGAACGTTTTACATTTGAATTTATTCGAAATGACCACCTTTTGCTTTCAGACAGGCCTTTAAACGCCGTGGCCAGTCATCTATTGCTGCACGAACCACTTTAATTGGTATCGATGCCGCTGCCTTGATCAAATCTCGCTTTAGAAGCTCGATATTTCTATGAGGTATCTTACAAGCTTCTTCCTCAAGAATCGTCCACAATTTGTAGTCCAATGGGTTCAGATCGGGACTTCCTGAGGGCCAATCTTCTGCAGCAATAAAATCGGGTAAATTTGTTTGAAGCCATCGTTGCGTAGTTTTTGCTTTATGAGCAGGTGCCGAGTCTTGCTGAAATATCCAACGCTTTCCATCGAATAGAGTAGTGTTTAGTGGCTTTACCACTTCCTCTAACATTTCTTGATAAACTGGAGCAGATGTTTTTACACCTTTTTCACAGAAATGAAGCTGTGTTACACCTTCGTATGATACACCCCACCAAACCATTACTGATGCTGGAAAATGACCTCTTTCTACCCTAGGAATTTTTTCAGATGCTTCCTTAGAGCTGTGGGCATACACGCGATCATTTTGCTTATTAAATTTTGCTTCTATCGTAAAAAATTTTTCATCGGTAAACAAGATGTTTCGATGATCGTCATTCGCGTGCCGTACTAAAAGACGTTTTGCTCGTTCGCATCTCATGCTTTTTAAAGCCACTGTAAGGCGCTGTCCCGTTATCCTGCGATAAGCCCCAAGTTTTAGATCACTTCTTAAAACACGTGACATACTTCTTTTGGAAATTTGAAGTTCCCTAGCCATAATTTTCTGCTTTCTTAATGGATTTCTTCGAATTCGTTCACTAACTGCTTTTATCACTTTAGGTGTCCTTACGCTTCGTGGGCGACCACTTTTTTTTCTATCAGTTACTTTAGACGTCTCATTGTAACGATTGATGGTGCGATAAATAAAGGTTTTATTAATTTTTAATTTTTTCAGTAAATTAAAAATCTCCGTCACACTTTTATCACACTTATGTAGTGCAATCACTGCAATACGATTTTCTTTAACACCCCAATTCATGTTCACTCTTTAAAATTTCAAACTAAACTGTTACTCATTTTTACCTACCCTAATTGACCTTTCTAAAAGTACTGTTAAAAGTCCTAATCCCTTAAGCCGTAATGGCAAAAATTAACGGTACTTTTTATTCACAGAACATATGGCACGACAGGTATATAGGCGAAACATATATGGGTGCCACTTGCTGATATTGCTTCTAAAAAGTTCCGGGTGCGTAAACGTCATTTTAGTTATTGGTGCCACATAGTGGTTATTCACGTATATATACATACACATAAATACATACACAGAAAGCTATGGACTGTCGGACAACACCTGTAACCACGTCAGGTATGAAATTGGAAAATTGGTAAATTTTGACATTTCAATTTTGAATCATTTATGAATGCACTCCACAATTCAAATTTTTTAAAATTTTTTTAAATTGTTTATACGTGAGAAGGCTGAAGGTGTTGTCCGACAGTCCATGATACCTCTCTCTCCTGAATATATTTTTGTCGAAGCAAATTTTATCACGAATTGTTAGTCCCGATGATGGCATGTAGTTAATAATCTAAAACGGTGACCGACTACAATTCAGTTGTTTTATTAGCGTTACAATATCCTGTAATTTCTGATCTCTATTACTATTGCGCCGGTCGTTAGCATAGCGATTAAGCGCACAGACTGCTAATACAGAATACCCGGTTCGACTCCGGGCAAAGTAAAAATATTATTCTGACCATCTCCACTCGGAAGGCAACGGCAAACCACCGAAGTGTAATTTGCCTAAAGAACATCTGAAAAATGTCACTATGTCCTTTCGTAGGACGAAGAAATCTGAGAGAGAGATTACTATTGCACTAGATGAAATTTTGATTGCAATATTAATATATAATATGAATTATCAATTTAATAATTTGGTGAATTCTAAAATTTCATGATTGTGTAAGGTGAGAGTAAATTTAAAGACCACTCATACATCTCAAATGATTTCCTGGTACTGTTATATATTTTACAGAAAGGCGGGAATACTGTTAATCGTTTATCATTGGACATTATTATAAAATTAATAGTTTTCTGCCAAGAATTGTTTGTTTTGTAAATTGGTTGAATACAAATAGAAACTTGATTTATTGTAATTACCATAACTATCAAATCTTGGCAAACTATATTATATGAAAAATCAATTGCTATCTGGAATCCGTATTGAAAATTACGAAGTTTTGTCGATATACATATATTAAATAATTGTCAATGAAATAATATGCTTATCTTTTAAAATTTATAATAAAATGTTAGATCCAGACTTATGTCGATAAGATGAAGAATCGTTATTTGAAAAGGTCATTTATGAAATATGTTAATAATACTAAATAAAAAAGTTAGTTGTAAAAAAAAGAATTAGTAAGAAAATACAAACAATTAAGTAAAAGTTTAGCAAAATTTGATATTGAAGGTTTTGCTGATTATTTTTGAAAACTTAAACTGTTTTCCTTATACATGTTAATTATAAAGTGCTTTGTAGAATAAAAAAAAAATAATTTTCTACTTATAGTAAAGAAGTTCGAAACTATTTTAATTATCAGCATTTTTGTAGGATAAAATTAATGAAATTATTCATGAGCAATATCTTACAAAAGTTTTCTGGGTAAGATTTCCTCTTTAACCTACATAATATAATTTATGGAAGTTGTCACGATAAAAATTAAGGTTTTTAATGATACAGAACCGCATCCATGTGTTCATTTAAAATGTTTTGACGATGCCCGTCCCCACCTCAAATACCGAAAGTGTAAAAGAAAATTATTATTGCATTTAAAATTCGTGTCTAAATTTTCTTTTTTGGTGTTGTTTGGTGTTCGAATCACGTTAAAACCCAAATTTATTTGTGCCGTGATTCTGATTCCACGTTAACTGTATTGCCATCTACAACATTTTTTATCAAATTTTAAAAATCAAAATAGGAATTTGCTACTCGATAATAAATAAAATACGAAATAAATTTTAATTGAGGAAATTCGTAAAGAAAAATATTAATAGAAGTGATGCAAGCGACATCTTTACATTCGGAGAGCGATTAAAATCTGATGCGTATCCTTTGGAATAAAAATATTCTAATGCAATACTTTGAAGTCATCTTGTGCCTTGTTATATTATACCATACTATAACTTTTTTATGCAAAATTTTACAGTAAACCACAATTTTTCAAGAAACTTGATGCATTTTAAGTATGTATAACATAATAGTCACAAATTTCCGTTCAATACAAAATAAATGATGGTTGGAAATGTTCTGATATTTACAGAATAGCATTAGATTGTTTTAAAGCTCATAATAGTCAATAAATTATTAAAAAAACTTGGCAAGATTACTGCTTCTGAAGTTAATAATAAATTTCATAAATATAGAACTGTGTATTGATTTATATTTGAATAAGTGATAAGGATAATATATAAAATTTTTATTTAATTGTAATATTTTATTAAAATATTTTTGAGAATAGCATACTAACAGGTTTTATTGTGCAATGCAACTTAAACCTACAAATTAAGGTTTAAGGTGTGACACGAGTAATTGAAAAAAAAAATTTATTAATTTTTTTAAAAGACGAAGCAATTTTACGATACTAATTTTTTAATGTATGAAAAAAGTGACCTTCTTGTTATATGGCCTTATGTCTGACAGAGTAGGGACTATTACCAATTTTACTTTTCACCCTGTATTGCAAAGCGAGTCAATCCGAACGTCACCGTTCTAGACGCTTATTATTATTGCCAATGTAAGAATGCAATACAAAAGTCCGTGTACCAGAAACCTAAGAAATTATGTATCTCTGATTGGTAGAACAACAATGGAATTCCAACTAATCATTCATCCACGTATAAGGTAATATTCACTAATTGACCGCTATAATATTCCAGTGATATAATAAAAATACTAAGTTGCTAATAAAGTATATGGCTGAATTATAAAATCAATATTGAAGAGTTAAAATATTGAGTATTTAGAAATGTATCGACTTAATGTAGGTAATTGTAAATTCTTACTGTGTACCGATTTTCCATCAATCCGTATAGTAGATGCATAACAGAATTATTATTAGAGAAACATCTCAAAATAGTTTCAAATAATGAAATAAATTAATATTTCAACAACACAAATATTCAAATAGAAATAAAAATATAAGTTTAATTAACTTGAAAAATTCTATCCACAGTCGTGGAGTGATGTGACCGCTGGTTGAGTTACGGAGCGGAAATTCAGTGGACATCTGCATCAAGGCTATGGTGAAGTGCTAATAACCTAGTAGTTGATGCACTTCGAGACCCCCAGCCACAGGGGTCTTAAAAATCAACCCCCAGCCACAGGGGTTAAATAAAAAAAAACTTGAAAAATTAGTATTACAATTTAAAAATTGTATATATAGTTTGTTGCTTTCTACGAATATTTTTATTTATAGGTTTTTACTTAAATAAAAAAATATAGGTTTAAAAAACAATATCACTATTTTTGGTTATAATAGATTATTTAATTGTGTTGAATTTAATTTGTTAAATTATTTAATAATTTATTCATTATTGTATAAATTTAATTATTATACAAGCATTTTTTCTTAATATTTCAGAATATTTTATAACAATTTATAAGTTTAAGAGCACATTATCTATAGTTATGTTATGTCTCTATGAAGGTTTCATAAAACCTTGAACAAAGCGGCAAATTTAATTAAATAATAGAAAATATCTGCTAGTATTACGATAGGTACCAATATAAATCTTTCCATAGTTTTATCGACTTGTTGAAAGTTTTGTGTTAAAATGATAAAATGTCAATGATTAAACGACATTAGAAATTTATTGTAAAAGTATCTTCAGTTTAATAGATTTTATCGACAATATAATTCAGTTAAATTTCAACAAATTTATGCTAGTAAATAAATAGCCAAGAACCAATGTCTATTTGCTGACACCAGTCAGTATTATAAATGGCCTTAATACTTTCCTGGTTTGAAATTAACGTTGTAAAAATAGTTTATTCTCGTGGTTCGGAATTCACGTTAAGATGTAGATTTTTTATGTTTTATTCATATTCCTACAAGTGGACATTTCACTGATACATAGATGTATTTTATATCCGTGGGTAACATAATAGACTACGCCAGTGATGCGCATGAATAGATTAGCAAGATTACTACTGAAATTCTTTTTTTTTTGTTTTTGAAACCGATTTACATTAAATTTTAAAATTAAATTACAATAAATTATTACCAAAAATTATAAAAAATGTTAAATTTTTCCACCGGATCGATTGTCTGTGGACTGAGATGGTTACCTCACAGTAAACCTAAACGTCCACACGATATACAGAAACGTCGGTCCGAAAATTTTGTAGTAAAGAAAAAGCTCAAAAGGTAAGTTGTATTTTTCCAAGCTTTTATTTTCAAAATTTGATTATATTGAAAAAGTAATTACTTTAATTTTGAGCTAATGAGATTACTATCTACTGTTATGAACAACAACCTTTATTTCTTATAAAGCGACTTTAGAAATTTATAATAAATTTTGCAATAGGAAGACATTTTATTATAATACAGACCACCCAATTGATTAAATTTTTTTTAATAACGTAACTTTTCATATTTTATTAATATTTTCATTCGTTTTATATTAAATCTCCAGTTAATGAGAATTTACGTTTGAAAAATATTTACAAAAAAATAAATAAATCTTATTGAAAATACCTGTTTGAATTTATCCAGTATTCCTTAAGTTAAAAAAATTTCAAATAGAATGAGTATTTATAGTTTAACGATTTTGAATTTATAATAAAAAGAGAAAGTCAATCTAAATTTAATTCGCTTATATTAAAGAATTAATGGACGTACATTTAATCTAGTCCCATTATATTATCTAAAAAATTATTAATATGAAATTTTTTGAATGCCTTTGTTATTACGGTTTCTAAGGAAATATGTTAATTTCCCGACAGTTTGCAAAATATCCTTTAGCTTTCGAGGATTCAGTGTGGCAGTAAGTTTAATTTTACATTCCAAATTGAACACTAAAGCATTTGGGTCTTGTGCTTAGACGCTAGAATATGCAAATGGTTATAAAAGAATATTATGCATGTTCTTCGAATAATTCTTTTTTTTTATTTATAAGAGCACTGAATTATCGCACGCTTGAAAGCGTTTCCTCGCGTTATTTTGTCAATGAGATTTATTTTATTCCAATTAATAATAACTTAATATTTTGATAGGTAAATAAAATAATTTATAGCAATAAATTAATTATTGACAGATAAAGAAGATCATAACTCAAATTTTAATTCAAATGATTGTATTTTTATAAAAAAAAAAGTAATGCGAAAATATTATGGTTGCTTTTTATATTTATTTAAATCTTCAAATAATTTCTTTTTAAATCAATGCTCTTGAAAGACTTCCAAGTTACAACTTGATAAAAAAAATTTAAATGCATTATTTACCGTTCTTAGACCTAATTTAAATAACATTAATAATTATGAGTTTTCGAGCCGGAAAATTAATATTTTTGTTCAAGATTAAAATTTTATGACTAATAATGTTTTATTTTAACTTTTATAATCATCTTATAATTTTTTATTCTAATTAAAAAATAATTTAATATTTTGATAAATAAAATAATCTATAAGTATAAATTAATTATTGATAATTAAAGATCACAAATCTTAAATTTTAAATGAAATGATTGCATTTTTATAAAAAAAGAAATGGGAAAATATTATAATAATTGTTCTTATACTTATTTAAATTTTAAAATAATTTCTATTTGAATCAAATGCTCTTGAAAGTGTCCAAGTTAAGACTTTACAAAATAATGTAAATGCGTTAGTTACCGTTCTTAGGCATAATTTAAATAATAGTAATAATTGTGAATTTTTGACCGGGAAAAGTGATATTTTTATTCAAGCTTAAAATCTTATAATTATTATTGCTTTTATTTAACTTCTAAATTATAATCATATCAATATACAATTTCGATAGTACTGCACCGATTAGTCTAAATACTAAATGTTAATTCTTCAGATGAAGAAGCTTTTAGATAAGTTTTCTAAATGTTGTTTTACAATTAAAAATTTTATGTGACTTTCCAGGTCGCGAAGTTGTGTTTAATTTTTGAAAAGTAACAAAGTTTTTGAAAAGTGTTAAATTTTTTAGTAAAAGTACCTATAATAAAAAAATTTGGTATAACAGTTGTTTGCCGTATTCCTTTTAGAGTTTTTTTTAAAGAAGAATTTTTGAAAAGTTATTTAAAATAATTTATAGATGCATTGCGAAATAATTTTAGTAACAATTTTTGCAAGGTCGCACGATATCGTACCGCGCGATAGATAAAATAAATGATTAAGCTAACTTGGTGCACCATGATTCGAGAAATTCAAAGATTTCACTTTAATTTTAAAAACGTTTTCTTTTGCAAAGTTAAACTGTTGGATTTCAATAATATAATATTTCTAGTGTATTCCAAGACTAAGAATTTGAATAAAAAACTGCATGTAACAATAAAAATCACGAGAGACTTTAAATTATACTAGTTACTATATAAGACAAACATATTGTATAATGCAACTTGCACAATAAATAATATAGGTTGCTTTAGAATTAAACTGGGTATTCAGAAAAATTTATTTTAATGCTAAACGTTTTACACAGAAAATATTTTTTAAATTTTAGAATAAATTAAATATTATAGTATTTCCGGTTTCTGTACCATTTGCACAGCTTCCGGTTTTTTCCTACATACGTATGTACATTACGTTATTGATATTGTTAGACAAATACTAGAAAATTCCAGCATAATGTAAATTTAAAGCCAATGGAATAGACGACTTTTATACTGTCAATTCCAACGAGGAAAGTATTTAGACTTTTTAGAATGTTACTGACGTAAATCGCAGCAGTAGTATAATTGTGATCTCTGGTTGAGTTATAGAGCGCAAATTCTGGGTTTAAAGCGTGGGTTTTACAAAATTTCTTAGCTTGGTTCTTCCGGTCCTACTTGTAACTTCATCTTGCTATCCACAATAAAGTCCAGAATCCAGATTGCTACTGACGTGAGTACAGTATGTACACATTTAGTTATCGTGAAAAATTTCATTATAGATTACATCAAAAATGATAATTTTGCCATGATAAGCTAAAACGCTAACTTCACCAAAATTATTGGATAAAAGTTTTACTTCCAGCTCTTCTTCCTACTCGTTTTACTTCTTGACAGTAGTAGTATCGCGACCATTAATTTTAATATTAAATGGTTCTCTTGGCAGATTACTCTCGGTGGTTTGCCATTGTAACGGTAATTATGTTCAACTTCACATCAGCAACATTTCTTTGTGGTTTCATTTAAATGATTTTCATATTAAGGTTGAACCAGAGGATGATCATTTAGGTGCATCCATGCCAGGGTCCCGTGATGAACTAAAAACCCATTGTTTGTGCTTTGATTCAACCTTTAAAGCTTAGTTTCTTTCTGTTTTGTTCATATAAGTTAGTCGTGAAAAATAAATAACTTTGCTTCCTCTGTAATAAAATCCGCAAATGAACGGTAACACAACTTGTCATCACTATTCCACATTTTGAACAGTGAAATGACGGTAGCACACTCATACAAACATTATTAATGACAGTATCCATTACTGATGCCAAAATTGATGCTCTGATATCGGAATGTCCGGATCGAGGTCATTATCGTACAATAATTGCCATCATTACATATTAATGGACCTTATAAGTTCAATAATACTGTCATTACTTGAAGTTAATAGGTACGTACCTATAAGTTTATTTTTATAAGTTGTATTTATCAGTTTGATAAAATTTCTAAAATTTTTCAGAAAAATCTACATAAAACTACAAAATTATTATTTTCAAAGGCTAAACTTACTTAAAGTCTAAAATATGCGGGAAACAATTTTTTTTTAATTCTTTATAATGAGATATTGCTTTATCCAAAATTGAGAGACGTCCGTGGGTTACAAATAACCTTTAAAAAGGGTTTGGTAACTTTGAAGTAGATAATTTGTCAAGGCTTTGAAATAACAAAAACTTGAAATAGATTAGAGTGCTTGGTAAATATAAGACAATAATCGTTTCGGTTTACGAAATAATTGCTTTTGTTATTATTATTGTAAAACTAATTCTCATTAATATAGACCATAATTTAAGATGCATTGCTGTTCTGACGAATCAAAAATTAATAAATGTATACCTACGCCACACAAGTGGAGTATAATTGATTAGTTGTGTAGTACTATATCTAATCGTACATAATTGCAATTTATTGATTATATTTAGTATTGATAATAGTGTAATTGGCAAAAATTTCTGTGATTCCAAGTATATTTCAAATATAAAACTAAATAATTAACATATTTTGTGTGCGCACAACAAAAGTTCACATTAATTTATATACTCGTACATTCGGTTGAGCTAAGCATGATGATTCATGATTAACATCAATATCTCTAAATATTAACTTTGTAGGCACATAATGAAAGCTTTAATTTTTAGACCAATAGAAGGCTGGTGATAAAACACACTTTTAAATTAAAAAATAAATACACTTATTTATTAATTTTTAGCACTACCCTGGTTCGACTCCTCTGTCAAACGCCGTGGTTCAGATTCCACGTTAAAATGTTGGTTCTTTGTTACATTTATTATAAGACTACTGATAATTTGGCTAAATTATTAAGGTTATAAAAAATGATTTATCCATAAATTAATTATTATCACCCATGAATTCTTTGCTAAGTAATTTTGTTGGGATGGCTATGTTGTATCGTTTAACTTAACTGCTGGTTTTGATATGAAAGGCATTCTGTTTCTGAACTACCTAAGCACTAAAAATTCATTACTTTGTCAAAGTAAGGTAACAACCGTTAAACTGCAGAATCATAAAATAAACGTTGGTACGTTGATGATAATATAAGTGCCAACTTAATTTAGTAGTGTTAGTTCACAATATAAATTAAAAAGAAATCCCGCAAAGTCTTATAACTTTTAATAAGTTGGTTATTTAATATTAAATACATAATAAATAAGTTATATTTATTATATCATAATGTAACATTAAATCGGTTTTCTATATTATAAGTTTTGTTATGCAAATTGAAGTGGATTCAAAAATTAATCAATAATTCACTTTTGAGTACATACTCATTATATTCCTATCTCTTAATGTGTATTGTACACAACATGAGCAAATAAATTTTCACGATTAGGTATGTATGATTTAATCTAAATCCAACCGAAAGGGTGAGCAGTTGGAAACTAGTCAAAGATTAATTGGTTATACATATTTAATTATTTTGAACCTACTTCTAGCCTATTTTAATATTAATGAAAAAACTTTTCCATTTTTTAATTCCATAATAATTTTGTGCCATTTACAAATTACAAATTATTTTTAATAAAATAAAACCAAAAAGTAAATAACATATAAATTTTGTCAAAAAATTAAAATCTCGACTGCGAGAAAATACACACAAAAAATCCAATTGCTTACAGTATTACACAATACTTACGTGAAAAATGTCGTAGTCAATTTAACTAAAGTTTTGTACTAGTAAAATACAATTAGGCGCCCTACTGCGACATTTTTAACGTTAGTGTTATTGGGTATTCCTGTCAAAAATTATAGAAATTATTTATGTATTTTTTGGTAATCCGCTTTTTATTTTTTAAATTATAAATTTAATTTTCATTATTTTTATTATAAGAGTTTATATAAAAATTAAAAATATAAGAATTAATAATTTTTTTTAATTACTAATTGATTTAAACTTGGAAAGTGACGTAATCAAAAATAATAAAATTTATGTTATAATCTCTCAAAAAAACTTGATTTAATATTTATTAATTTTATAAACATGTTCACGTTTTATATTAACGTAATATTAACGACCTTAATTCTAGTAATCATGTAAACAAAGCCACACAGCAGTGGCGTGATGTGATCACTGACCGAGTTACAGAGCAGAAACTCTGGTTTCAAATCGGGGACTTAATAGAATTGCTTTTCGACCTAGCTCATCCAAAATGGGAGGTAGCACAACGGGCTCGATTTAGAAGCCTAAGTACTTACGAGCTTATCTTGCCCTTTTCAATGAAATCTAGAATTCAGACATCAAACATGGTTTATCAATGCATTCTTCACGTTAACCTCTGAGAAGCACGTTAAAAAGGTTATACAGATTGACAGATGGGGTTTTTTAAGACCCCAGGAATTTTAAGGTTTAAACTACATTTTTTTTTAAATCTGTACTACTAATTTACTAAACGATTAATTCCTTTATGAAACAAAATTAACTAATTAGATCACAAATAATCAAATAAGCTAATAATAAAATTTTGCTGACCACTAAGAACAAATTATTCCTATGGCCTTAAAAGACCCCAAGTGGCTATCCAAAGTTGTTTGTTTCTTTGAAAATTTTTTTCCGCATCTATAATAATGTTAGCTCAACGTTATTACATTATTTACATTAGATAAACATTCAAAAAATATGTCTTAAAATTTCAACGTGAAATATCTTTAAATTTTAAAGTTATGTACAAAAATAACACCGGGAGTCCCAAAAGACCCCACGTGTCAACCCGAAGGTAATAAAGTGTATGTATATACCTATTCGTTGAAATATATGCACCTACATTTGGCACTTCCAATAGAAAAATGGCGAAAGTGCAAAATTATCTTATTTATAGGTATTTTTTGATATCAATTAATTAAGACCAGCAGTCTGGCGTAAATCAAACACGGATAGACTAGAGAGCGGGGCACCGCGGTTCTAATCCTGGTTGCGTCGGATATGCTGTGATCTAAATAGTCCAAAGTCGATCTGTGGACTATGCGGGAAGGCAACGGGAAACCACCCCATTAACATTTCCTTAGAACAGTCTTCTTGGCTTAGCCAGGAAGATCGCCAACATCCGGATTCGGATAGGCACTTGAAGAAGAATTAATTAAGGGATCTATGTGGCGCATTTTTATGTGCTTACTCGTATTTTACAAATTAAAATATTTGTTCTTAAATATAAGGTGTTCTTCATAATAGCTTCAATAATAACTCAGCATTTCAAATAGAAAAAATTGTAAAGATTTACAAAAATCAAGAAAAATATGACATTTTAATTTAAAAAAATATAATTAAAATAAATAAATTATAAAAAAATAAGAAATGATCTTACTTATTAAGTTAAGCGTAATATTATAATATTTGAAGTCAATACATTGAGAGTTGTTTTTGAAATTAGTATGAAAAACTGAAAATATATCGTATACCCAAGCCTTAAATATCACAAGTTAGTGTATTTTGACTTTTAAATTTGGATTATTAGTTTCAAATCACTAAACCGTTTCAATCCAGAAGGAAAAGAATGAAAAAAATACTAAGTAGCGTTTCCAGCACAATTTATTATTTTACACTTAGGTATGTCATTTTTTTTATTAAACGTGCGACTTGCATAACTTAAACTTTGTAAAACACGTTTATTTAACGTTTATATAACGTCACACTAAAAACTTGTTGATTTGATTAAAAATAATTTAAAATAACTTTATTCATTTCTTAATGTTAATTATTAAATTTTAATTTAATGTTATTAGAATAATTAAATACTGTTATTATTTTTATAGAATTGATAAATGAAGAACTGTAAGAGTCGCGAGCTAATTCAATGAATTGAAACTTTTGATTGCATGCAAATCTTGAAGATTTCGTTTAACTTGAAAGTAAATTAACATAACGTTATTAATCTTAATTTGCAGATCAGCTTTTAATTCTAAATTATAAACATTCTTTCTTAAGTAGAACTTTTTAGGCAAAATTTTACATTTTTTAAGTATGGAAATTAAAAATTCTTTTTATTAATCTTAAATCGTTAATAAAGTAAGTTTTCTTTATTTATTTTTTAACCTACGAATTACCGCATTCCAACGCTTTACCTCTAAACTCCACGGTTTCTAGTAATAACAGGTTTCAAGTAATAGCAGTTAGAATATTATGTTTATTTTCAAAAATTCAGAACTCAAAAACTAATTGGTAAGAAAGTGATAATTTTTTTGGCTTCTAGATGAACAAAAAAATGGGATCTTAACTGTCGATTCATTGACTTGTTAGTAGGTATAGTTTAAAAATACATTAAAATATTTATAATGAGAATCTGGAATTCCCACACATCGTCGGTATCAAAACGTAAAAGCATATCTCACTTTTGACTAACAGTTAGATATAGCTGCATATCGTCTCCCAAGTAACATTTTTACTTGAGAAATGCCTGTAAATTGATTAACAGTCACCGAAAGACAATTTACAACCATTTCCTAAGCAAAAGTTTTACTTAAAAAGACGATATACAGCTATATCGAACTGTGTTAGTCAAAAGTGAGATACGCCCTTTCGTTTTGATACCAACCACGGATGTATAATAAGAACAAACAATATGAATATAAATACTACTCTTTCTGTATCCCCTTTAATATAAACATTGCGTTAATTTGAACATGTCTTTAGATTTTCATGTTCACATTATCGAGTTTTTTGGGAGAGAGATTATTGGGACGAATATCTTGTAATTATTATACATTACATTTGTCAATGTGTAATTTATAGTCAATATTTCACTCATTGACGTTTTATGTGGTGCTTTATTTGTACCCAATAAAGGTACAATTCAAATCAAACAACATTTATTGATACATGGTTATTGATTATCTTACAAGAGTACAGATTAATTGAGTTATAGAATCAAATAAAAAAGTTAGTGTATAAAAATAATATCTCCTATTCGTACATAGTAAAATTCATATTATAATATTATGAAGCAACGGCGTCGCGTTCCTTTTTATGAAAAGTCGCTTAATATATGTAATAAAGAAAATCAATTATATAGGTTTTCATGACAAACAAATTTGTAGTTTGTGTAAAAAAAAGGTGTGGAGGATGCTATTGCCGTCACATAATATAATTTACTATTAAATGTAACATGCATTGCGTTATACAAAATTAATTATTGTATAACGTATTGTTTGTCGTAGTTACCTTCTACGGTATTATGATATCCTAACAATACAATTAAACATTTTCATTTACTTTGCAACGAATTAACGTTTCTGAAATGGTTAATTTCTATTTTTGGGGTGGGCTTTCCAATGTTCGGCTAAGTCACCTGTGAGCTTAACCAAGAGTTTCAATTCCAAAATAACGTCGATTAGCTTCATCCATCTTGATTAAAATACAGTAGTAAATAATGTAGTTATATATTTATGGTTTCAAATAAATTTTATTTCACTCTTGATATTATGTCACCTAAATAATTTATTATCAATATTTTTAATACTGATTAAATTTATTATTTCTAACGAAACTGTAGACATAGCAATTTTAATATTTTTGTATGATTAACGGCAACTCAATTTATTGTGGAATCAAACTTTTTAAATATTTCTTTATAAGTTTAGTGCGTGATATAACTGTGAAAGCTTTGGATTTAATAATCTCGCATTCGTTAACTTGTCGAAGACGTACGGGAAATAAATAATTTCTAGTAGTTTTTCACAACTTTTCTTGATACTGTTTATATTCCTATTTGATAAAATAATTTATAAAAACCTTGAAAAAAATTTAAGTACACATTAAGTTGATTAACTCGATAACTTCTAGTGTTTATGGAATAATTAAATTCTTTTTGAATTTATTAAAAATAAAAAAATTATGTTACTATACAACAAAGGTGAACACGAAATTTTGAAAATAACGTAAGGTTAAATAGAAATTCTGATTAGCTGAATATTGAACCTTTTAAATTGCACGCAACTAATATAAATTATAATAATTAGACTTATCACCAACCTTTAACTAGTTTTCAGTTTTGTTAAATGACTAACAGAATAATATTAATTAATGAAATTAGTTTATTTACGAATTGTAAATGTACGTAGTGTAAAATATCTTTTCATACCCAGTTATTCATTAATTTAATTATATTTTATACCTTGCATAAAATTTACTTCTTGATTTAGCTAAATATTTTAGAATCACTGGATTAAGATTTTAAAAATATATTACATTGTATTGAAAAAATATAATACTAAATATTAGGTGTGCAATAAAACTAAGCAAAACATAGAAATGTGTCTTTATTAAGAAATGAAAAACTATTTATTTATTTGTATCTGCCATTTCAGAATTTATATCAAAATTAGCAATTCATCAGGAAACGCAAAATAAAGCAATATTTACACTTATTGCACAGATTAATCTTCGCAAAATATGAAATACTCCGCATGTAATATTTGTTCAGTCCACTATTTAGGGGACATACGTAAAACACGATTTTGTATGTGTATGTACAGTATAATAAAAATAGGGATAAACTATTTTATTATGTAATAAACCCACACTAACAGACTATACGGGCATACAGATAATGTGACCTACAACTTAACGTGGAATCCAAACCACAATACAATTAATTTAGGAGTAACTAAGATTCTTTAGGGGCACCGTTTGACCTGGCTATACATCAAACTAGCTGTATAATTTTTCACTGAAAAGTTTGAAATGTAGAATTGAAAAAATGTAAAAGTTTGAAAGATATACTATTATACATCATGCAGAACCCAAAAATTGAAAAATTATTTGAGTTTCTTATAGATTAATGTAAATTTAATACATGGGTATAATATTTAGTTAACTACGATTCGTGTCAAAAGAACTATACCTGCATTAATATAATAGCTACTTTTTTAAAATTTTATATTAATGTCTGCCTAGTAAATATATAAAATAGACAGGCACATTAAAATACCTTCTATTAGTGTAGAACATTAAAATAAATTGCTTTTCCCCCTGAGAAGTAGCAAACAATATAGTAAATACAAACTTTCATCATTTAAATGTTTTGCCGTTTAGAACTATATAGCTGGTACTCTCTTTTATCATCGAATTTAAAGTTTCTACAGTTAAAATCAATTGTTAATTTAATTAATTAGTAGGTTGAGAAATTATAATAATTTTTATTGGAGGATAAATAATAATTAAATGTTATTGAGTTACAAGCTCTGTTACGCATCTCTGATTTGTTCATTCATTTATTACAAAGCTAAGAAAAGTTCAAGAACCAATCAGAGAACTGTGCGTCGGTCGCAAGGTTAAATTGTAACATAAGGTCTATCTATCGAATTTAAAAGTTTGCAGGATGTTTATTTAAATATTTAATACTATACCTAAGTATTAGTAGATACTTTTAAGTAGGTAGGTACTAAATACATAGGTACTAAAATATTAATACTTTGAGAATTAAAAACCCACATGACGTAGAGTTTATTTGAATCCTCCAAGTGTTATGATTTATGAATATAGAAGAATTTCATTTAATAAAATATATTTTATATTTATTTTTGCTTTTATTGTGCACCACTAGATATGCGCTGATTTGCAGTCGGCGATTGGTACTTCCAACATAAACAAAATTTGTGACAATTCTTCTTCTTGATATTTTATATATGAATGTGTTGCTTCCATTTTACTAAATATTATTATTAATTAAAAAGCATCATATCATAATTTGTAGATAGATAATGTTATTTCTAAGTCATTGTATTGTTTTAATAACAAACTCTTTAATTTTTTAGTCTCATTTTAATCTCATAGATTCGCCCAGTCATCACAAAGTGACGCTATTATATCTGCACTGAAAATTATAGAGAAAGAACTATGCAATGAAGAAATAAAATGCAAAGTTATTTTGGTTTATTTGCCATTTTTCTATAATTTTATTTTAACCTGCCATGTAATATTGTTAAATGTTTATAATTACGTATATCATATGCATAGAATTACTACCAATATCAAAAAATGTTTTTTAATAATGTAATTAATACATCCGTAATAAAACTTTTTTAAATATGAACTACCTATTTTGAAAATTGCAAATTTTATTACATAATGCTAATTAAATTAAGTACATGGGTTGTATTATTCTGTTTTGCTTTGTTATTTATGTAACCAAATTTTTACATTTTGCGGAAATATGTATTGTAAAATTAATCCATTTTATGTTTATTAATTAATTTAATAAACGAAGAATAGAAATTTTATATTATTATGTTGTTATTATATTCATTTAAAAATAAGTCCTTTTTGCTGGGCAGGTGTTTATATTTTCTATTCAAAAGTTGTTTAAGAAGATAGAGCAAACATAGCGAGTGATGGCAGAAGTATGTGAAGTGGAAAGTGGTGGAAGAGCATGGCACTACCGATGTGTAACTAGACCGTACCAATTTTCGTTCCTGCACATCGCGTCATCGTTGCCATCACTCGCCGGGTTTGCTATACTATTTTACAGGATATGACTTACGAAAAATCGTCCAGGACTACGAACAAGTTTGTTGAGAATTTGAATTTTACATCAGCTTGTAAAATAAACGTGGTTACCAAAATTTTTAAAAGCCCTAATTGGCTACCCAGAAACAGAAATAATCCAAGTGACATTTTTAGTAAATTTACTCATTTATGTTACTTGTGGGTCAATTATTAAATGTTAAAAAACGACAAACTACAAAAAATAGTTATATTACTTGTATTATACTAGCTTTAAAAACATTTCGATACTTCTTATTTCGAATAGAAATAATTTTTCTCAGTATTCCCAAATATGGGGCAACATAAAAGGTAATTTAAATTTTTGTAAATATCATTTTATAAAAAAAAACCACTCACCATTATTGGTATTGGTTTACTTATAGTCGATCTTTGCCGTTTAATTAAACGCGATAGTCGTTGAGCTCTTTGGGCTGTGGTAAGCGGCTCAGTACTACAAAACTCATTAGTCACACTACATTCATCTGGAGATTCTTCAGTTGGTGGTACATTTGGAGGTGATTGTCTTGGAGTTACAGTTGATAATGGAACTACACGCGCGATCAAAGTTTCACTACGTACACTCCACTGACTGCTACCATATTTCTTTTGATTCATTAAATCGCCTATACTATCGCGTGTACTTGCTACGTGGAGAACTGAACGGGAAAAATATGGACTATGAGGTAACGATGCAGGACTAGTGGTTAAGTAATGATTTGCGGTATTTGATCGAACTAGATCTGGCAACAGTTCTTCTGATAATTTGTCCAATTCTGACATGCTGGAACCTCTTCGAATACATAATCTGTTACTATCATCACTTATTTTAGTACTGCTTTTTTTCTTAAACCGATCTGTGGAACGAGTAACACTTGAATGTTTTGTGGCAAACAAACCGGCTTTTAGGGGATATAAGAGAGCCCACTCTGTAGTATGTTTTTCTTTAGGATCCATAATGATAATTTTTGTAAGTAGTTACAAAAATAACCTGGTTTTAACAATAATTTAAAATATTTTTGTTATTGTCACCACGAACTTATCACAGAAACTTTCTTAACTAAATGCAGGCGATAACTATGTATCAGTATTTCCTTCCGGAAACAAATTTTACTTTAAAATTTTTTATAGCAGCACTACGTTATCTAACTTAACGGTCGCCCGACATACATAAAAATGTGTTCAAGTTGATATTTCTAACAACCAAGTGAAAATTTAGTCATTTAGTGTAAATTATAATGTTTCAGTTATTTTAATAAATATGTGAACTTGAGGTTATTATAATTTTTAAACCCGTATCACAATTATATTCAATGACAAATGCCAAGGCTGACATTGGTACACTCGGTGCATGCTTGTCTTTATAATTGTTGACTATTTGGGCCAATATCACAATATCACCTGTCGATTTATTGTTTAAAAAAGATAAAACTAATTTAGAATAAGTGTATCAATTTACTCTCGCACATTTATCGGAAAATCTCACATCACAACTAATTACAACTCTGATGAGTATATCTTATCGCACAAATTGTATTAGTCGAGATATGTATGTATGTATGGAAATATGTTGTAAATTTAATGGTATAATAAATATCGATGTACTTTAATCTTAAGCATATATACAGATTTCGTTAATACAAGTTTTAATTGTATTCGGAGACGAGAAGTCCTAATGTAATTTCTAGATAATATCTTTCTTTGATGTATCAAAAAATTGTAAAAATTAACACGATGTCACAATCAGTTAACAAACACATCTCACATCATACTGTAAAACAGCTTTCAGAAATGGTGTTTCAGGATTATCGGAGAATAATCGAAAACCCCACTCTTTTATTGGTTACTCACTCATCTAGACACTAACGTTATTAGCATTGGTTTGGTCACAAGCGTGAAGGAGAAATTTCTAATAGAGTAGAAAGAATATATCTAAAGCACAACAGAATAACGAAATAGGTACAACCTTTATTGCGTACAAAAGCTAATGACAAAAAAATTTGTTTTAAAAATAGAAACTATGACATTCTCAAGATTTTCAAAAAAATTTTGGGGTCTATAATTTTTAAACGGTCCAAAAAATTACTATTATTTTTTTTATTTAGTTTTTACAAAAACTCTAAAGCAGATTTAAAAAATTTTGATACTTATAAGATTTTTATGGTTTCTATTAAATAAAAGTCTAGCAACCAATATCAATTATATGAATTTGATAGTTCACTCCCATTGACTAATTAAATGAAGAAAATAGCTATTTTCATTCAATATGTTACTGCGAGCTACTGCTAAATCAATTTGAATTAATTTTATTAGCATTAGAAACGATTATTTTTTGTCTACCATTTACTTACATTAGTTGTTGCTAAAAGAATGTATTTTTTATAACAAAAATAAATAAATAATATTTTTCTACAGTGCTAGGTGATATTATTGTAAGGGAAAATTTCTATAGCTCTTAACGCTCAGCTGGAATGGAATCACCCGCTGTTTTTATTTTTGCACAAGCGTTGAAAACTTCTTAAAAGGTATGTTAACAACAATAACTAATATTATGAAAAACTCGATCAATATATTAAATATAAAAAGTAATACTAGCATTAACATTATAAAAAATATTTACATATATTTCCTCCAAGAGCAATTTTTAAAATATAAACCTTTTACATTTTTAAACAAAATTACCGTTGGAAATTTATTTATTTATTCTTTTATTTTGTAAATAATATTCTACAAAAAAATTAAAAGATAATAATAATTTATAAATTGAAATAAAACTTAAAACGTTTCATGAACTATAATTTAGTTATTCCAAGTCAATATTTTCTCATGGCAAAATTTATTGCTTGAATGGAACAAATTGTATTATACCGGGTGCTGAATGAGTTAGGCGAACATAGGATATTAACGTGTAAAAAGTTATTTTTGCAAATTCCTGCTTCCCTAATTATTTTAGAGAAAAATTGAAAGATACAAATATGATGTAGTAATATAAACTACGAATGATAAGAGCATTAGATTTTATCTAGCTTTTACGTAAATGATCAAAAAATCTTTTAAAATTAATAAAATTTTTATTTATCAAACTGGCCATGTAGAAGTTTCCAAGGTAATATTCCATTTTATGAAATTGAAATTTAATAAAATGCAAAACTGTCAACAACGTGCAATTGTTTTTTATTACTTATCAAAAATAATTACCTCGGAAACTTCCATGGCAAGTCTGATAAATAAAAGTTTTAACAATTTCAAAAGAATTTTTTGACCATTTACGTAAAAGCTAGGTAAAATCTAATGCTCTTATCATTCGTAGTTTATATTTCTACATTATATTTGTGTCTTTCAATTTTTCTCTAAAATAATTAGGGAAGCAGGAATTTGCAAAAATAAGTTTTTACATGTTAATATCCTATGTTCGCCTAACTCATTCAGCACCCGGTATATTAATAAATTAAAATTTAAAGACTATTATTTAATTGATGAATTTTCTTAACCAATTGTCCATAATAATATACTACTTTATAAAATTACTATTCGATAATGTATAACTTTAAATAATATTTTAACAAAATATAAATAAGTGCATAATTTATAATAAAAAATTATAATAAAGATAAATGGAAAGTAATTCAAGAGCACTTACATTTAGCTGCATGATGATTTTATTATACGCCCAATGCCACCTTTGTTGAGCTGTTATTTGGGATCTCACAGGTTTTGTTTCGTCTTCTTGTTCCACATTTTCAAATTCTGCCGATGGTTCATCCAAAAGGTTATCCATTTTATCTTCTAAATACAGATCCCCTTCGTCATCTGGCAATATGGAACCACGGCGATCGAGTTCCTCCTGTAATATCCCAGAAAACTTATTATTACTTCTACATACTTAGGTTATGTGCGCAAATTAATGTATAATATTTTACTCTTAAAAAGTACTTACGTTCTGGTATATATCTCCCATTGAATCTCTCGTAGGTGTTGTTGGACGATAGGGATCTATAATAGATGCTCTTCTAGCTATAGGTGTGTAGGGTTCTAAGCTACGTTGTTGTAATGAAGGATGAAATGGATCTAATACGGCAGCTTGGTTGGAATCTCTGCGACTGTTATCTTTACATTCCGTTATATGTATCACAGATACGGGAGAGTCCCTGCTTATTGCTTTCGTGTAATCTGCGGAAATATCATTTGGATCATCTTCAATGTAGCTCTCTATGGAATCTTGCTTTTTCAAATAATGATCTTCAGTATTTTTATCGGAATAAGTATCGTCAGGAAGAATGATTTTATCGCCAATATCTTCATCAATGGTTTCTTGATGCGGCAAATATGCTGTTGTGTTTATTGTATCTTGTTGTACTAAAAATCCTCTCGAATTTGCGTGTTTAGAAATTGCTAAATTTGTTTGATTTGGTTCAGTTATTGTTACATTCGGTACCATCGAATTTGTACTATTAACTGTAACTATTGCTTTAACTGGTTCGGATTGGTCCCTACAGTATTGCCCATTAATAACACTCGTCATGTTTAAGGAACTATCTTGCGATACCCGTGACCCAAAGGAAATTATGTTAGTTTTTTCTGTTGGTTTTGTGTGCTCATTGTAAGAGGGAACGGAAGTTGTTTGTGGCAGGGAAATATTTACAGAAGACACAGCCGATTTAAATGAGTCTTTTAGTTTGTCGTAATAAGATTCTAATGTATTACTGCTTTGCGTAACTACCGTTTCAATTTTAGGACCGTGCAAATTTTCATTTTGCTGCGAAATTTTTGCGTTTGATTCGTAATAATCACCAATTTCATTATCACTAAAATATTCATCTGCCGATTGCTGATAATACGTAAGAGGCTCATTAACTGAAATTAACTTATTAATTTTAATATCGCTATTATCTACAGAATTTATAACAATTTCTTCCTGATCATTAGGAAGATTATCGGTACTTTGATATGCATAATTATAGTCTTCATTATATATTTCCCTAGCACTCATCGCGCCTGGTCTGATATAATCATTTTTGTAAATGTCGTCACTTTCTGCATATTCGGCAGAATTTGTTCTTTTAAATGTATTATTCTTTCTACTCTTGGCACTGCGGTGATTGAGGTTTACTTGCGGAAGTTTGCGACCAGGTGTTGGAGGCAAACTGTTAAACGGTTTTGTGCTAGATAAAATGCGAACTTGCACTTTCGGTGCTTTAGTAGGAGTTGGAGGTAAACTAGCTCCTCTGTGTGAAATATTTGTAATTGCATCATAAACACTATATTGTTCTTGATCATACAGTGGGCTCTGCCTACTACTACTACGATTAACTGGAATTTGTGGCATTTTTCGTCGAGTTTTGGTTACAGAAGAATTTAAATAATCATCATAACTACTATAATTTTCTTGAGCTGATACAGAAGTGCGCTTTTTGCTAAGATAATTTTGTACAACTGGCACAACAGGTAACTTTTTAACACCGATAGAAGATTTTTTATAAAATCCTCCTGAATCCCACTGACGATCTTCATCGTCCTCTCCATAACTATTATCTTGAAAAAAACGGGAAGATAAATTATATTTGTCATTTTCTTGAACAGTTGATTGGATACTGCAAATAAAATTAAGCTTAGAATTAAAATAATTTCACATTGTATAGATAATAATCATTAATAAATTTAATGTAGGTACCTAATTCAATACCCTTTTAAAAATTCAGTGGGTATTATGGATAGGGGTGATCGAGATTTGAGAAGTTGAAACGTTGGAAGTTAGAAAAAAAATGAGCTTTTTATAAAAAATGCTTTATGATTAGCTATTTAATTTATTTCTATTTGTTCTTTTTTTTCATTATTTATTGTTTTGCGATAGCGAGTGCAATTTTAAAAACAGTTTAAAAATTTTGATAACATTATAATAATCTTTTTTATATCAGAACTGAACAACTAGTAAAACTTACAACATTTGGCCAATATCTGATCTCATACACTATCTCGATTATATTATATTTAAACTTTAAAATATTGAGTTATTATAAAAATTAAAAGTTAATTAAATGATTAATTAATTAATATATGATCTAAACCAAAAGATAAAGAGCTACAGAGGAAGTTGGAAAGAACATGTCGACCGAATGAATAATGATAGATTACCAGTAAAAGCTATGAATTATAAATGCATAGGAAAAAGAAGTATAGGACGTCCGAGAAAACGTTGGGTTCCGTAACAGGCAAAGTTGCCTAAAACTTGAAGTGAAAGAAGAAGAAGAATTAAGCTTTCAGATGATTATATCATCCGTCATCAGAATAAGATATATAATATCTTATTGTATAGTACAAGATATTATAAGAATAAAGATATATAATATCTTGTATTAATATCTTGTATATCTTATTCTGATGACGGATGATATAATCATCTGAAAGCTTAATAAATCATTTAATTAACTTTTAATTTTTATAATAACTCGATATTTTAAAGTTCAAATATAATTTAATATCAACGAGTTAATAATTTATCATTTTAAATATCTCGATTATATAATTAATCTGTAAATTAAAAATGTAAGTAATATGGCCTAAATTAAGCGAAAGACTTAAAAAACTTTTAAAGAAGTTAAGAGTCTTGGCTTAAGATTAAACGGGATTTTGTATATTAATTATTAGGTATATTTTAATTTTAACTAATTGATTTTGTAGCATATCTGTGATTTACTTTAGGAGTCAAAATAACCAAAAGGGTTATTAAATGATGTTTTAAATCGGTAGATTACTAAAATCAGCCCATTATTCACGTTGTAATTATTAAAAAAAAGTTTAAAAGCATTTTTCTCAAAACTACATTTTTTAAATCGGGTGCACATTTTCCAAACAAATTACTCGGCGGATTGACTTGATTTGTTTTTGAAATTATCGTCGAAACCAATTAATATTTTCCGGGTGATAAAAGTTTATTATTTTGTAATATAAATCAAAATTTGTTTTCAATCAGCTTAATTTTATCAGTTTATTATTTAAATTATTAAATTTTTAAGATTCCGACGGTAATAAACATGTAGAAAACAAAATGGAAAAAGAAATTGTTTATTTGAGATTACTAGGATAGTCAGAAATATTGCACCCGATTGAACAATCATTTTGGAACATCCTTTCAAAAAACTAAATTAACTCTCCATTTCCAAATGATTCAAAAATATTGAGAGATATAGATTCTATACTGAAATAATAACATATGCATCTGAAGTACTACATTATAATAGGGGTTATATTCCTATATATGATACTTCTTTGGAATATTGTAAAAATGGTGAGTTAATTTATTTTTTATTGTACTACTATGGATAGTAGAGCAAAATCTATTTTGCAATCGTATGTGAATAACACCGAAACAAATAAATCATTAAGCTTTCACTTAATTTTGAATTTGAGAGAACTCCTGATTTTTGCGATTTTTGGTAATAGTGTTATGTTAAAGAGCAATCTATGTTTGAGATACGATAAATTATATGACCGAATTGAAATGAATTGTTATAAAAAGTCTTTCATTAACAGGGCATCTATTTTATATTTAAATAAAGTAAAAACTATTACAAAGTATCAATATAATTATATTTTATTTTAAAGCTTATGCGATAGCATTAATGGTTAAATATAATATCATTCAAATGCTCACTACGTGAGCGATTACTTGAATGAATTCATTGAACCCAAGTTTTCATGACTTTTGCATAAATAAGCCCGTATATCATTAATGCTATGAATTATGTTGTTCTTTAGGTCATTTAATATCTGTGATTTGATGGTATGTCCCAGAAGTTTTGCAAGTAGGCGTGGCAAAAAGTTCTGGGTAGGTGGTAGTAAGTCTGAAAGAATTTAGGGAACGGTGGATCTACAGAAAAAATTATTAATATTTATTGTTATTCAATTTCTTTCGACTGATCTAATTCTGTTTTTGTCTAATTTGTTCTAATTTTTTTATGGAATCATTTTTATTTAAAAAAAAGTACGAACGATCTTTTTAGCTAACAAAAAAAATGTTCTGGTATTGGGAAGCGCTGTAAAAATTTATGTTCAAGAAAGTGAGTGGTTTATTAACTTGTGGTATAAAGTAACGATTTAGCATAGCCCCAAAGAAAAAAGTTTAAATATGTTAAATCGCAAGATCTTGGTGGCCAGTTTCCCGCACCATTTCTTGAGATAATTTGAGGAGCAGACATTCTATATGCAGTTTGTCCAATGTAGAAAATACAAAGTGCAGTTTGTTCAATACATTTTTTAGCTGTTTTGCAAAACCGCCAATCGAATATTTGCTTCATTTATGGATACTTCATAGTGTAATTTACACTGTGTTATTGCAAAAATTACTTTTTTAATAACTTATCATTTAAACCTGTGGTAGTTTTACTGCTCTCGTGAAAATTTCAGAAAATGGACATACTGCATATAGCATGTCTGCTCCTCATTTGTATACCAAACTTTTTCTTAAATAAGTCAACTGTTACATTAGCATCAGTGTCAGTGTGACATGCGGCACTATATCTTATTGAAATCATATCTCTACTCCAAGTTAATATCATCCAAATTAATCTTAAAAATTAAATTTCTTATTATTGAACGATAGCGTATTCCCATTGAATCTCCAACAGGAGATACACACCATATCGGCAGTTAATTTTGGAGGATGCATTGGTTTTTTACGAATCACTTGTGGATTTCCTGATGACTAAATATGGCATGTTTGCTTATTAATATAATATTATTTATGCAAAACAATAATGAAAAGTAGGTTCAATAAATTCTTTTATTCACACTTTTACGTGGTAGGCATATGAATGATGTTATATTCTATCATAAATGTCATTGAATAAGCTTTCAAAATTAAATAGTTACATTAATACCTCATATAGCTTGTATTTCATTTAAATTTAAAACAAGTGAAAATCCTTTTATTTTCTTGTAAATTGCAATGAATTGTAAAATTTAAAATGTAATATTTTTTAAACAAATTCATCGATTTGACTCGATTGAAGGAGGTCAGAGAGATAATTTGAAAGAACTTCCAATGCAATAATTTTTGTTTAAAAACTTATTGTTTGATATCCCTAAAATTACTGGCTTGAAAAAGATTGTTTTTGGTATTAGGTCAAATTGTGTATACGCTCGGCTACGCTACGCCTCGTAATTGAATTAAGTAGTTTGCCAAAAAAAGAACCTCTTTTAATACGAATAAGATTATATAGCATTTAAAGCAATAAATTTAAAACTTTTTTGAATGCAATTTTTTTTAACTTTTTACTATAATAATTTCATTAGTTTACATGCTTCTCTGATAGATATAAAGACGGGTGACTAAGGAATTAAGCAAATTGTTTTAAATTGTGACAATTAGTAAACTGGATCAAGTGACAGGGCAACATTTAAATCCGGGACTGTCTCGATTAATCCCCTTAGCTTATGGTCACCTTAGTTATTATCGATAAATACTAATTAATTTAATTCAACAAGTATTGAATTCTTACTTTGTTTCCGCATAAGATACAAAATTTTCCTGTTGATGATTAATGAAAGTATCACAATACATTGCTGATTCATCGTATAAAGTTGATTGGCGTTCCAAACTTCCTCTTCGTGCGGCTGTAAAATTTAAATTCAATATTGTAATAATCTACATAAATTACAACATTCAGTAATTCAAAACAAAGTAAAAATACATAGTAGAATATACAGTTCCGACAGCGAATAGTGACAGAAGTGTGGCCATTTATGTGTGATGGAATGCATGTGCATATTACGTCATCACTGTCAGCATTAGCTGTAAGAACCCTACCATATAAAACTTTAGGTATTTATTACAGTAAAAATTATAATTCAAAATTTTGAAAACAGTAATTTTGAAATCTGTAAACGCATTTTAAGTAAATGAAGTTATATTTTCAACGCACCTAAAAATTAATGATTATTATTATTAATTTGCTTAAATCAGAGATTTGCGAATAATTTAATTTATTAACAGCTTTAGCTAAGTAAATATTTAATAGATTGAACTGTAATTTGAGTATTTTACATAATATTATGCGCATCCAATTCGTGAAATTCCGTTTGAAAGGATCCTTATAAGGACCAGTAACTTTTGTATTATGTGTTCGATACACTGAAAATTTTATGTGATCATTAAGTATTTCTTTTCCAATAAATAAATTCAACAATTTGAATAATTCATTCTTGATCCATTAACAGTTTGGATTATAAAATCCGTGCCAATTTTTTATTTATCTGCACTAAAATTATATTATTTAATCTTCACATTTTCCTACAAAAAATTTTGTCATTCAATGCTGTACTATATTTAAAAATAATGAAACTACGATCCTATTTATTGATTCAAATCACGATCACATTGAAAAGATTATGTTGTAGAAGGCAAAAAGTGGGCACAGTAAATGGAATTAATACGTGACTTAATTTTTTACTTTTTAACTAGATTTACATTAAACTTCCAGTTAATAATATAGGGACTTCTTTATTTAATTTGAAATAAAATATTAGATGCTTATAGATTTTTAATTTTAAATTTCTGTAGAAAATTAATTATTATTATCATTTCAGAAATGAAAATTAATTAAGAAATGTAACTGTAGAAAATTATAAATTGTTAATTAATATAACTTCTTTGTGAAAAATTGCTCAGCAATTCTACAGTAATTTAATTTTACATTAAATTTTACGTTTACGTTTAGATTTTACGTAAAAACAAATCTCAAACAACTTAATTAAGACTTTAAAATAACTTTCTTATTTGTTTACCTGAATCGGTTGTTTGAAAACTGATTCTAAAAAACGAGGAATTTAATAATTGGAGAAGAAAATGTAGGTGGGTATTTTTGCCAATTTTGTTTAACTTTTATTTTGGCTTATTACAATAATTTATATTTCATTTCGGCATTTTAAAACAATTTTTTGATGAATTAATTAACAAGATAAATAATTAAACAGTGTGCTATACGGGGTGGTCCATCTTAAGCAGAACGTAAGAAAATAACTTTGTCGATTAATCTTATTAAGATTGCGACCTCCCACTGTAATGAAGAAGAATGAATAATATGGTATTGTTATCAAAAACAATATTAATATTTTTGGCATTTGAAGGTACCAAACACTTGATATTTTGCTTTTTACTTATTGCTAGAAAATGCAAAGCAAAATAAAGAATTTTCAAACAATGAAATTAGAGAGAAAAAAATCACTTTTTAGATAATTCAACTAACTTTTATTATTTTGCTGATCTAAAATTTTGACCATTACTTTACAATTATAGAAAGAAGGGTCCATAACAATATTAGTATTGTACTACATAGTAATATTACTATGTATGCGATTACAATAACACGCATGTTATATATGTAAGTTATAATTATCAAGTTTAAAATATAGCCACAGCTAGCGTGATAAACGTCAGGTTAACTCCAAAGCAGTTGGAATTTCCGACTGCGTGTTTTCGGTTATTATTTTTATTGTTTGATTTAAAGAACGGATATGTATTTTTGTGGTTGTTGACAAACGAAGGTGGCGACAAATAAAGAGTAAAGTGCAAAAAATTGACATAAATAGATCACCTCTAAGAAATTTAATTTGAAAAATGTTGCTAAAAACAAAAATTATTGAAATTTAATTATTAAATAATTGCTCATACTGCTACTGGTATAATATGAGTGGCCTGCCGATATAGGAGACCTAACTTTCGTTACCGTTAAAATAATAATTCTTTTTAGTCTCTGAGTTGGTTTTATACGAAATTGCAAAAGTTACGTTTAAAATATTTATTAAATTTGAAATACCTCACAAAATATGTGTTGAATAAATAATTATAATAAAAAAGTAAAATAATTCAAATATACAATTTTGTGTAAAGCGTATACATACGAGTACGTGTCATTTAAAACGTAGTCACATTCGCTATCATGTTTTACCTTCTCAGAATCTTTCATACTAGCATCAGTTGTTACCGGCCGTTTGTAGATTTTTCTTAGCCCAAGGTAACTCTGCAAATTTCCACTAGGATCATAGTGGACATAAATGTGGCAATTACAATCGTTTGTTTCAAATTCTAGGGTACCTGTTTATCCAAAATTTTCGTTTGATAAAGTTTTTTTTTTTAAAAACCACCACCACCACTTCTTAAAGTCTAAAATTTGACATGGATGTAAACATTTTCCAATATTGGTACAGTATTGATTTCCAATATAGGCAGAATATTGAATATTAAAAAATATTGAATATAGAATATTGGTTGAATCTTACAATAGTGCTCCAATATTGTGTGCTACATAGGTTGCTCGCTGCTTCGCAGCTTCTAAGGTTGAACAAATTTTTGTCGATGTCAAACCTTTTGAAAAGGGTATTCAAATAAATTATTTTGAAGTGTTATGGTGTTACTTCTTGTAGAAAGTGTAATACGAATAAACTTTTGGTATTCCAAAATAATTGTGGATATTTAGAAGTTACAAAAATTAAAATTTTTATAAGGTACAAGGTCCTACGATAACGTGGCGTGCCATGAAAAGTTTCCGATTAGTGACGTATGGATCGACAAGTCTAACTTTTGAATTTTTGAGGTAGGACTTATTAGATAGCAATATATGGGAGTTTCTGTGTAAACTGGGCAACTTGTTGTCTCAGGCCGATATTATATAAAAAAGTATAGATTATCAAGTATTTCGTAGTTAACTTTAAAAGACCTCATCTGTGTGTGCTCAGCGAACAAGATCCATTCAAATTAATTTTATTATATAAAATCATTTTTATAATGCTCAAAAAATAGTCTTCTGGCGTGTCACTAATGCAATATAGTTGGTTCATGATAAATTATTTAAAACAATAACGTAAGTTATATTTACCTTAATTAAATTTTGTGCTACCTTCTAATGAAATCAAATTAAACAGTCTCCTGCTCCATATGGGACAGCGGACTGTTTATGCATCCAGGGTACTGCTTTTATATTTGTTTATCGTTGTTTTAGATACACATATCCTTTGAGTATGGCGCGAAAAAAGAAAAATCTCTTTAAGAGCAAAAAAGAGAAAAACTTAGAAAGAAAAAACGTTTTAAATATCTTAAAGAAGAAAAAGGTACTAGGAAGCTTGTTAAAGATATGACTCCACAAAAACACCGATAAGCAAAAAAAGAAGTGAAGAAAGCATTGCAACAAGTGTCGCAATGAGAAAAATGTATTAAGAAATATAATGAACTTGCATGTGAGAGAAAAATACGGCAGATTTGGAAGTATCTAACCCATCTCAACTACCAATACTTAAAGTTGCTAAATTATTTAAAGACTTTTTTTTTTTTAAATTTAAAAAAAAATTATGAAAAAAGATGCTGAGATATAAAAAAAGATTAAAAAAGATGAAGAAATTAAAGTCTTGAAAAAAAAAACTTTTGAAGTATAAGATACAAAGTTACAGTAAATAGCAGATACTCCAGATTCTAGGAAAGATCTAATCAAAAAGGCACTATTTGGTGAGGTATTAAAGAGCAATTACAGGAGAATTTTTAAAGATGGAAATAATCAAAGAAAATTGACTTTTAATCCAAGTAATATCACGAAAGCACGCTGATAAATTAATATAAGTTATGGCAAAAGACACGACAGGGATGATAACCAGTAAAAGAGTAAAAAATGTAAAAATATTTCATGAACTGGTTAGAAAAAACAAAGTTTCAGATAAATGTAGTAGGGCTGTGGTCGATTTCTACAAGGATGATTTTGACAGTAGACTAGGAATGGGAAAGAAAAAATTTATAACTAGAAAAGTACGGAAACAAAAACGATACATGCTTGATTCATTACTCAGCTTATACAAAAAATTCTAACAGAACAACTTAGTTAGTTCTTACTCAGTTTTTGATTTCATTTTAAACCTGTCAGAATTGTATTTACTTATTTTAAACAATTAATTTAACAGCTGTTACATCAATAAAAATTATGATGAGTTGTAATGAAGAGTAAACACCACAACATCTTATCGATATAGCACATGTTGCTTTCCTTAATTTATTGTGAATTGTCGGTAGTAAGGCATTATAATGTAAAAATTCAGATTAATTGCGCTCAAAATTGAATACATTTGAAGTGGTGTGACAGTAACAGTTTTTATATTTTATGAAAACTCTCAGATTTATTACAAGTAATATAAAAATAGTGTGTATGGCACGGGGTGAAACACGATTTCAGACTTGGGGTGATGCCAGCCATTGCTTTTGATCGGGCTGGCAATCCTCACCTTGGTCTGAAATAGTTTTGTTTCATCCTTAGCCAAACAATATACTATTTGAAATTTGAGTATAAGTAGAATATTATAAAAAAACTGTTGATTTTTTTTTGTTACTGTATTGTTCAATTACATAATTGCTAAACTCCAAAGCTTGTGAAAATAAAAAGACTTAATGTTGCTACTAAAACGGTGTTTTTTAACCGACTTAGAAAAAGAGGAGGTTATCAATTCGGTTGTATTATCTTTTTTTTGTTCTTTTTCTTTGTAAAAATAATTTTTATTATTTAAATACACAGTCCTTTGCCATAGGTAACAGTTCCCTGTGTTGATGATTCAGAAAATACTCAATATTTTTTAAAGTAATGGAAGTATTTTTGTTTTATCTGCTGTTTATTAATAACAATGTACAGGGTGGCTCAATTTCGATGCTTCTTATGGCGCCTATGATGCTTTTGGTTTTCGCCTTTCAATGGCGAAAACCAGAATTTGCTATCTTTTTTTGTTTTCGAGTTATAGCCAAAAGTTCGATAATTAGACTTTTCTATAAATGTCGTTATCTTGGTTGTTTTTGAAGTTACCAAAAAAGTGTTAACACTTTTTTAAGGGCAACAAAATGGGATAAATAGATTTTAAATATCTAGGTTAATTTCCGAGTTATAACATAAAGTTGTGTTTTTCTAAATAAAAACCATAGTTGGCTATGACATTTTTAAATAGCGTTTTTTATCCTCTTTTCAATGATATATAACATGTAGAGTTTAGTATTTTAGTTTCATCCCATTTTATTAAAAAATGTAAAAAAAAAGAAGAATGAAAAATTTAATATAATAGTAACTGTTTTTAGTAGTTAAGTAACAATAAAAAATATTCAATACTTAACAAAAATTACAGTAAGTATTCAAACTGCTCTCAGTGGTTTACAATACATATAAGTTTGTCAAAACAAACACTACCAAATTGGCATATAAAAAATTCTTTTACACGTTAGTTTTTAGTAGAAAAATATTTGTTCGGAGTAGCCGGTAATAGAACTAAAGTGGGACTTGCTTTATCTGATTAGTGATTACTAATCACTGGATTAGTGATGTTTAAGTATAATTAAAATGAGTCACTCAGCTTACTGTGTTTTGAATTGACATAGTAATGGTAAAAATATAGTGATTGCAAGTTTCATGTGTGTGGAATGATATATCGTGATTAATTTTTTCAAACTCAGTTCTTAGTATATAATAGTCCATAATAGTAATCGACTTTTTTGCACTTTTCAATTTTTTTTTAAATGACTACTAGCCAGCTTTATAAGACTTTTAGTCAGCCGTTAGGTTGGTTGATCTTGTGATCAACAAGATATTCATTTTAACCTAAAATTTAAAGTATCGACAAAACTTGTTTAAATTGTTTTGAACAGTAAACAATGAGATATTTGGATTTACAGTAATTTCTTCTGTTATCAATAAGGGTTAAGTTACATAAAAACACATAATATAGGTACAAATATAGTTTAATGTTAACACGGTGGTAACCGTGAATTTTATATGTCAAGAGTCCCATTTATTTTCGTCTATCTGAGCCACCAGAGGGCAGGAGGAATGCATACAGCGACTATAGGTAAACTCCATCCGATCTTATGGTCAGTTTTTAACCTTTTTATTTCAAGTAGATCAAAAAAGTATATCCCTTATTTAGTAAGGGATTAATATAGAAAAAATTTTTTACATAAATTATTATTGTTACATTTTACATTTTCATTTCATTTATTATCATTTTTATTGAGGCCAGTCGGAATATATAGTACATTGAACGTTGCAAACGGTGGTGTAAAAAATTATATTTTTTTAACTTATATACACATATGGGTACTAACGTGCAAAAAAACAAAAATTTTAACACGGGAGACCTCTGGAAAACTTTTGGCCTCTAAAACATCTCAAAATTTTATGACTTTTCTTACTTTTTTCCTATAACTCCTAAACGATGCATCCTAGTAAAAAGTTATAATTTAACAAATTAAAGATAAATTAACCCAGTAGAATGGCATGGAGTGAAACGTAAGCGACTACTAATAAGTAGTTGCGGGTTCGAATCCCCAGTCACCTATTGGGCCGGTGCTAATAACCTAGTAGTTGATGCACGTTAAAAAAATAAATAAAAAATAAAGATAAATTAAATTTAGCGTCGAATAAATGTTAGCACTTATTAATTTGGTCAAGTGGTATATTCAGGATACTACGGTAAAGAAACGACGATTTTTTCCAACTTTGTGAAAAACTGAGATAGAGTACTATTTTATATGAGTCTGCATTTTTATTATTATCTATCTTACTAAGGCTCGAGCTTATAACGGTCAGATAAAAATTTACATCTCGGATAACTCTAATATAAGTCATTAAATGCACAATACACACGATGTTGAAATTTTTAGACGATTTACCACGTCTAATAAAAGATAATTGCATTTAAAAATGACATTTTTTGTACATGTAACATGGGAGAAGAGTGGGAAAATGAGATGTAAATTTTTATCTGACCGTTATAAGCTCGAGCCTAAGACTCAAAATGTCGAGCTCTTAAGCGTATGCGTTCATCATTTATTTCACTAAATGGCGCAGAATTTCTGTTCCAAAATAGTCATTTGAATATTTTATTTATAAATTATTTTCATTACAAAACTTATTTTGTCATACATATAAAGTTTTTTTAAATAATAAAGTGCGTAAGTAGGTACTATTTAACAAGAAAATATATAATAACTATCGAATATTTTTAAAAAATTTCTTTTAATTTTTATCATTATTCCAAGCATGCGCATTATTGACAGCTGTCAAAGGACCCCGCTACGGCCTTATGGGTTTTGGGTCTCAGTCAAATTTAACCAAAATGTAGGATATTGTAATTCATAACATGCTGATAAAAAGTGTCAATAGGCACAAGCCAAAAAATGGACAGTTTCCGAGATATAAGGCATTACAGAGTTAGTCCAGTCATTCTACGAAAAACACAATGATAAAGTCAAAATTGATACTAACCGGAAACAAAAATATGGTTGTGTAGATGAAGAAATTCTAAAGAAAATAGTGTTTTTTACATCGCTCTAGCTAGTGTATTACATAACCTAAAAAATTAAACAAATTCGGAAAAGCGGTTTCTTGCAATTTAAAAAAAACGTATTTTTTTACAAAAAAAAATTTTAAATGAAAAAGTTGTAGAAAATAAGTTGTAGAAAGTTAAAGTAAAAATTCATTATTTATTTTCTAAGAAAAACGAAAAATGCCGTCAAAAATTTCCGTTTTTGTTTTTTTTTCTTAAATCGCAAGAAATCGCTTTTTCGACTTTGTTTAATTTTTTAGGTTAGGTAATACATTAGCTAGACGCTAGAGTGATGCAAAAAATGCTATCTTCTTTAGAATTTCCTCATCTATACAGCCCTATTTTTTGTTTCCGGGTAGTATCGATTTTAACTTTATCATTGTGTCTTTCGTAGAATGACTGGACTAACTCTGCAATGCCTTATATCTCGGAAACTGTCCATTTTTTGGCTTTGTGCCCATTGACACTTTTTATCAGCATGTTATGAACTACAATATCCTACATTTTGGTTAAATTTGACTGGGACCCAAAACCCATAAGGCCGTAGCGGGGTCCTTTATTTACCAAACTATGCTTTTGTAGTTTAGATAAAAGTTCACAAACATGTATGAAAAATTATTTTATTACTGCCACCCCTTTCAAGTAATATCTAATTAAAATTAATCAGAGAAACACCACTACTGTAAACCTAAAAGAAATCGACCTCTTCTTTTTTTGTATTTTGTCAAAGTAATAATATTCAATAACACGTGAAACAAATTTCAAGTTAAAATATTGAAAATTGACCAAGTTACAGCGTATTCAGTGAGAGCAAACTAATAACTACGATATGCGTATACTAAAACTTTAAATCCCATTTTTCTCGTAACTACTTTTTTTGCTGTAATTTGGTCAATTTTCAATATTTTAACTTGAAATTTGTTTGACATATTATTGAATATTATTACTTTGACAAAATGTAAAAAAACTCGATTTCTTTTAAGTTTACAGTAGTGGCGTTTCCCTTGATTAATTTTAATTATGGATATTACTTAAAAGGGGTGAGAGTAATAAAATAATTTTACCTAAAAACTTGCTTATTTTTTAAAGATTTTTTCAAAAATACCATTTTTGACCTATGGTGCTATTTAAAATTCTGGAGTTCTGGATATTCTGGAGCAAACTACTCGGGATACCGACCTTTCCCGGAAATAATAATATCACCATTTAATTCTTTATTACGGCTTTTACAATAATTTTTTTTAACCCAACTCTCTACGACTAACCGTTAAAAAAAAATACTGGTACGGGTGGTCTCGTTCACCCTGTATTTTAAATCTATAATGTTTTATATTGGTTTAACTAATAATTTTCAATTTGAATATAAATTGTATTTCTGGAACAGGAATTCAGCGCCACCTAGTGATATAAGTGATGAACCTATACAGTTGAAAGCATGTAAATTTTAAGCTCTCAGGTAGGGAGTTGCGGGTCCTATCCTTTTAAGCCCATGATTATTATTAACATTTTTAAATTTGGTTAAGTACGTCTCTTCAAATTGGCTATCTCCCGATGTTCGGAAATTACAATAATTCTGTGGCAAATAGTTAAAAGGGCATAAGTCGTTTTTTAATGATTTTGAGATAATAGCATATTCTTACTTCCAATATATTAATCTTTATTTAAAAAAAAATACAAGTGCAAATATGATTTTAAAAGTACATAAAAATTGATTTAAAGTTTAGTAAACGTAAGTAAACTTATGTTCTATTTTTTTATTAATGATACGAAGCAACTTTTTTTAATAAAAAAGATATAACTATCATTTTTTTGGTGAAAATTAGAAAATTTGACTGTTTTGATTATTATAATTGAAAGTTTAAACTAAAATAATCTATAAAAATGATATTTTACATTAAAATAATGGTTTCTGAATGTGAATGCTATTAGAAACTTCAAGTGCGTTTTCCCACAAACTTGTAAATAATACTTATTTCCTTTTAACTATTTGCCACAGAATTATAAAGGTGCCTATGAGCATCTTATTGGGCCTGATTTACTTCCATGTCACAATCTATAAAGTGACTTTTCAGGAATTTAATGAGACTACTTTTATTTCACAAATTTGTCAAAAACTTTTCCTGAGTAACTGTTAATTATAATTATATCTATTGCTGCGGGAATTGGTGAAGCTTCATCCCTCGTAATCGTTCGGATCTTTAGGTGCCACTCTAAGCAGGGTATCCGTCAAACACAACGACAAAATTCGAGGACCTACAATGTCTTTTTCAAAGAAAGAAGTAGCTCTTGGCGATGGTTGCAAAGAAGAGATTGCGAGACCAAAGGACTTTATGAAGCAGATATCCTCAATCCACTATTAAAATTGGAATAGCCTCCATATTAAAGAATGAAAACGGGGTGAATGCCGCGCATATCCACGACTTGTTTTTTTTTTTCTGCATGGCTCCTTCTGCAAAGACTGACATTGGGTGGAGCTTAAATTTGTAAATGAACAAGTTTTTTAAATCTTCTTCTGACTGTTTTGCAAAACACAATCTTTATAACAGTGTCAGAGGATCAATAGTTGATTATTTGAGGTGTCCCATCGTAAGAGAGCTCACAACAGGTGCTAAGGTTTCTTGTTTCTCTTTTTGAAGGTGACATTTTTGAAGTTGCTATGATCAACTGAATGGAAAAATGGTAATATGGTAATAATAAAATTTTTTGATCGCTCTTTTCATTATTATTGCTATCATAGAAATAATCATTCGTTCATGTTTGTTTGTGATTTACTTATTTGTGGTTTAATGTTTATTTACCTATTAACTGTAACATCACAGTATTGGTATAAAGTATGTCATGTTAGTTCATATACTTTTATCACATTTTTTATTCTTCTTCTTGGTCGGTACGCCTTAGTCTCGGCATCGTGACAGTATTTATGATGAATAACTAACACATGACCGATGCTAGATTTTAAGAAGATGTGCTCTTTTAGGACAATAGAGTGCGTATGTAGTGCGGGTCCCCCTCCTTTTTGTATAGAGATGCCCAGAATAAAGTTCTTACTTTAGTGAGAATTCGAACCGAGCATTTCGAGTCAACAGTCAACGTACTTAGATGCTATGCTCCGACCGCTTTCATCACATTTATAATGTATTGATTAATAAATTAATTATTAGCTTTTTTTTCAGAAAGCACACAATAAATTCAAAACCAAAGTAGTATAATTGCATAGTAAACATGTCCAATTGCCAAAAATAATTAACATAATATTTTATTTTATCTTGGACGAACACACTGTTTAATATATTAATTAATATGATTATACTTTGTTAAAAAGTAACTTGGCTCTCATAATTTGGTAGAAATGGTGAATATTTTAAATGGAAGAACGAGCTTGGCATCAAGAAAAATCAAAATTAATTGTTCAATATTTTCAAGATACCGATTCAAGTGCACTATGGTTTTTTATTTTTTTAAATCCACTATAAGTAGATCGAGTGATAGATGGTATAGATATCTGCTAGTAAATTTTTTCTAAATGCCTATTCATGCTTCATCTACTATCTTATAATGAACTGAAAAAATGTGTTACTAATTTTTACAATTATTGTGTTATAGCTATCTGAATATTAATCTGTGCTATCATAATCTAAATTATTTCAGATCACTTTTCAACTGATAAATAGTGGTTTGATATCTTTGACAATAATGATCATCTTTTGAATTTATCGCTTTCATTTTATTTAAAAATATTTCAATAATGGACATTTTTTTGGACTACCGGAGATTTTCATAGTATTATGATACGATTACATAGGATAACGTAACATCCAAGTTTGACGGCTTACTAACTATTTCTTAATATCTAGTATTTTCTAACAATAAATTATTACATCAAAACATTTTTCCAACAAAATTGTAATCCCAAAAGATACCACATTATACTCATTTGAAGTCGTAAATTTTTAAATTAAGAACGACATGAATTGAACGAAGTGATTTACCTTTAGCTGTTGAAGTAAAATTAGAATGATATAAATCTGGTGTACTATCGGCATCTATATCTACTACTGATTTATTGTGACAGTAATTTGAATTAAAACCATTCCATGAATCCTCCCTGAAAAAAGTAAATTTATAAATTAAAAAATGAAGAGTTTTTACAATAAATAATAGTATACCAAGCGTTGCATTAGTACTCTTTAGACATTCTTACGAATTAAATTTAGTATCGGATGCTTTTATTTAGTATAAAATGTCTGAAAGTTTGTTAACCAAAATTTATATCGGGGAAAAAACAAATTTGCAAATAAAATTTTGATAACGGAAATAGAAGACCACGCATTAATTTTTGATTTTCTTATATTTGTTTATAGGAAGTTAAATAAAATTAATATTTTACAGGGTGTATCAAGAGGTGACATATTTATTGAAAAAAGAGCAAATTTCAACAAATAACCTAAGCTTTGATGTGCCAAAACTATTCATATGTAATTGTATCTGCGTAAATTGCGGCCTCTAATTATTCTGGTATTCAAACGGTAGCACTCAATTGTCCCGGCGCCCAAATGTCCTGATTTTAAATAGTATCGATATTAACAAAACAAAATATTTATCGCAACTCACAGCTGGTACACAGGAATTTTTCATATGTAATTTTTAAATGAACTACGTACACAGAAAAAAAAGTCCGTCGTTATATTTACGAAATGCGGTCGTTAAACGCAAATTCGTTATATTAACGAAAATTTCGTAACTATTACTAATTTTTTGTAAATTCGTAAAATTGTAGTTTGTTAATATTACTACACGCTATTCGTAAATATTACTACACAAATTTAACGAAAATTTCGTAACTATTACTAATTTTTCGTAAATTCGTAAAATTGTAGTTCGTTAATATTTTATTAACTATTCGTAAATATTACTACACAAATTTAACGAAAATTTCGTAACTATTACTAATTTTTCGTAAAATTGTAGTACTTCAATATTACTACAAGCTAACTATAGTTCAATTTGTTTATGTAATTGTACCTACATTTCCGAGTTTAGAGAAATCAGACGTAAATAGTTGAGTGAGGATAATAATTATCGTCTATAAAATAATAGTATTAGAAGCAATAATGTACGTTTTATTTTTAAAAAATTACTTTATTTATTTTTTTATACTTTATTTATTATTATTAATAAACCAAAGCTTAAGATTTTGATATACTATAAAAGAAATTTCTACTAGTCAAAATTTAACAATTGTCAAGTGAATTAGATGTAATAAAGTCAAATATAATATTTTAAATCTTTCAGCAATCTTTTTGTAGCTTTCATCAGAATATTTTTTTTGTTGCAATTACAATACTGCCGTGTTAATTCTAAAGGGCGTATCTGCAATTTTTGGCTTTTTGAGTTATTGCTGGCAAACACTTCCCTGCATGTAAATCTATCATTTCGTTAAGTTCAGAAGGCTAAACTATGTATAGATATGCTAGAATACATCTTTAAAGAAACGGCGTATCTGCAGTTTAATGTGGTATTTTAGATAAAAGAGACGTAACCAACAATGTTAGATTTAAAAGACGTATCTACAACTACTATTTTGTGTAGATACGCCCTTTCTTTGTAACACTCCATTACTTGACTGGCAAAAATTATTTATTCTGTGACTGGCAGATACAATTCAAATTTTGATGGTTACACTTGTGAAGTTCTGTTTGTTTTTTATAATTTAAATATCGTTACGTGTTTTAAGTTTTTTGGTTATCAGTTCACACAGGAAAAAGTTCACACAGTGTTTCATTTTGCAGACACGCCTTTTTTTCTTATGAGTTTTATTAATATGTGTTAGTCAGAAAGAGCGTATGTATCAAAAGTCCCATTTATAATAAATATTTAAGAAAACGGTTTATTTCATTAGATTCTGCCACAGATATAATATGAATCTAAAACACTAGTTTTCTGTTTAATTCAAACCATGTGATGGCACACGGAAATTTATAAAAACACGATTTCCCAACAATTAGCTTTTTGCAGATACGCCCTTTAGAATTAACACGGCAGAATAATACATTATATATAAAAATACGTGTCCGTTTCTTTAAATATAGCATCCATAATACTCACTATGAAGTTTCTAATGCATAGCCTAGTATAAAATGTTGGCATAAAATAGATACGTTTTTTTAAATAGATAACTTTAACTTACAGAATGCCGAAAAACTTGAAATCACTGTCAACCAATAGTTTTCTTACTTCTAAATATAACTAATCATAATAAATAAGATAATAAAAAAAATAATTAAAAAATATATAGAAAAATGTATAAAAGTATTTTATAGAAAATATTTATTATATTATAATATACTAACAGTTAAAATAATACTAAAAATTTCTTGGCTTCTGTAAATAAATATAATTATATTATGTAGAATACATTAATAATCTAATCCAAGATAAGTATAACAAAATTACATCATCATCATCATCATCTGCACGTTTTGGACAAAATTACAATAAACTTAAAATTCAGGCACGTCAATATTATAATTAATTAACAGTAATACTGTCAATTTTAGTTTAAAAACAATAGATACTGATTGTTGTAATAAACTGGTATTAACTTAAAGATTCTCTTTATTATTCAACGACAAAAATTTTTATGTCCGTAAGAATAACTTAGTCGTCCTGTCAATTGTAGGAAAACTGTATTTCATCTATACATAAGTAGTTTCAATACAAAACTATTCATGGTCTTTCTTTGGTAACCAGGTCTATAGTCTTTTAAATGCTAGTAAAACTGCTAGCATCCTAAAACAAATTTCGTAGTTGAACTTCTCAGATAACTTCTTTGGTAGTAAAGTCTTCATTATCCTTTATATGTTTAAATGCTATTGAGACAGTTAGACCTGTTAACAGTACCACCAGTATGATTCATCTTTGAAAAAGGCAGACATATAAATATTATTTTATCATATTATATTATTATTTTGTATAATACTTATCATACTTATCAACTTTGATTGACATGTTCAATCAGTATGTCATCCTGATTTCTCTACAAATTAATTTTGCCTGAAGCATCTAACTTTTCTAAACTTTCCTTATTTTTAGACTATGCCTATAAGCCTATATGAGATTTTCCGATGTTTATAGATATTAAGAAATTAACATTACGTCATATTTTAGTTAGTCATGATATCATGCATTATTTTATTGGTCTACGAAATTGTTAATTACATCATATCTTAGAGTTGACTTCTGAAATTGTTCTTTTTGATAAATTTTATTACAAATTGTGCTACAAAAACAATAATATATTATAATAAAACATTACAAAAATAAAAAATATTGAATTACAAATAAATTATAAATAGTAATTAAGGTGGTTCGAGCGGTACTCGGCTAGTTTTTAAGTTCATAGTGACTGAAAAATATTAACACTACTTTAAAAATCATGAAAGAAGTATCAATACAAATATAATATTAAAAACGAACAAATGACAAAAGTATAAATAATTTGAAAGAAAGAATTTATTTACTAAAGTTTTCAGAGTACCTTATTTGATTCACAAAGAATTTGGTCTGGCAACAACAAAAATTTGCTCTGTTTTTTTACGCAAATGCAATCCTTACAAAGTCCTTTTTCCATGTAACTTTGTTACATTTTGTAATTTTCAATGCAACTAAATAATAAAATTTACATAATTATAAATTTTCAAAGCGTAACGTCACTTAATTTGTGGTTATTGTTTTTTGTTGGCATCCCAACGTTGCCAAGCCGCTTGTAGTTTTAAAAAAGTTAAATTTCGTTAAGTTCAATAATTATTAACAGCCAAACTAGATGGTCAATATTTTTAAATTTTGTTTAGGCCTTTTGTAAAACGTTAATCTATAGTTGAACATATTTTTTATTTATTTGACATGGAATTAATTATATTATTTTATGGGAATTGTGTCAAGTACCCGCTTTCACGCAATACTCCTCATGTTAATTTCGGAGATATCAAATTCGATTTTTTTGTAAACTAGTCGGTCAATTCGCTTAAAATTTTTTTTACGTACGTGGTAAATCATAAATTATATATGCTCGGCAAATTTTATAATTTTTCCATGAACTTGGAGAAACGCTCCAACCACCTTAACTAATTCATAAAATATATTTATATATTTTAATTTTATATTAACCAGTTCATGCTAACAGTGACTGTGGATGGTGAACGTTAAACCAGGATGCGACATAAATTTTAATTACACCTACAGTACATTAAACAAAGACAAGGACAATAATATAACAAAATAAATGTTTTGAAATCTAGTAAATTTTAAAATTCCTTTGAGATTTTTAAATAAATAAAATATGTTATTGTTATATTTGGTTGACAGTAAATTTAAGTTTTTGAATTGTTCTACTAGTGGAAGCTTTTCTATTATATAAAAACCTAATCCGGTTAACCCAAACAAATACAGTACCTATAGAAATTACTTTCATATCCATAAATATTCGATTGAACCAATTCTTATATTATTAATATTAGTACCATTGTACATTTCTATTACCTTGTATACTTCTGTTCATAGCCATTTCGAGGTCTACTGTTATAAAATAATGGATCGGAATCCAACAAGAAGTCTTCAGATTGCATAGAGTTTTGTGGAAGTGTAGAATTGTATGCGTAGTCTGTAGTATTATTTGTAATATACTTCTGAAACAACAATAAACGACATAATTATCACAAATTGCAGTTTTTATTAGATACATTTATAATAAAAAGAAATAAAACAGTACTAAATATACCATATCAGCCTCTTGAAAGAGATATTCAATAGTCAGCAACTGCCAAGTATATTTTGTCACTTTATTATTTTATAACTTAAAATTTGAAAACTTTGTAATTGGTTCCTAAAAAGGTATAGCTGTCTACGGGAATTACAAATATTCATAAGTTAAATTGAAGCGGTAATCTGATTATAACAAATTTAAATTCAATGTGGCTGACTTCTGGATGTGGCTACATTTAGGTGACTTTACTCTACAGTAATCTAAAATATAATTTTAACAGTTTATTTTTACATTCATTTAAGAACAGTAGTAATAATTAATAACTTTTAATAAACAAGTGTTTGTTCTGACTTTATTTACTGTAAAAAGTTTAGTCCTTTATTTTGAAAAATGATTTAAGAAATTGCTTTTGATTCAAGAATCATTTTGTGTAATTTTATAGATCCATCATCAAGTTGTCAACAGGTGCTGATATAGTACGTGGACAAAATGTACAAATTCGACATAAATTTATGATTCGGTTAGACGATACAACTTTAAACTCGTAAATAAAACATCTTAACGCTAAGATGTTCTATACGTATACACGTAATACCATATGGACATGTTCTTACAAAAATAATAATATTTAAATTTATATGCAAAAAGAATTGAAAATTAAATTTTTCTTTAATGAAAATTTCTGAAGCTGCTTATTTTTATGCACAAATATTTTATAAAATAAATTAAATTATTATTAAACAACATAATAGAAACAATTTAAATTTTTAAAAATATCAAAAATTGGAAAATTAAAAATCATTCTTAAGTATGCTATTTTGCCTGTAAGTGAAAGGAAAATATCACTTCGATGTATTATTATTAATATAATACTTTTTTTGGTTTAATTCTACTTTGTATAAATTTATGGTACGTTAGTTAATTACCGTTATTATACACTTTGGTGCACAGTTTATTGTGCACCTCATGTTTGAAATAAAATTTTCGTTCAAGCGAAAGGATAGCCAATAACTCACACATAATTAAGATGAGGTAAAAGAAAACTCAGCCAAGGGCCTTCTAGGCCTGTAGAGCTGTCTATATATATAAAAGAAAACTCAAATAAAACAAGTTAATTAAGTTGAAAATTTGGATATGCATTTTTGTGCCATGAAATAATGAATATTAATTTCTCCAAGAATGTAAAATATAAAATTAAACAATTTTGTTAACAGTGGTAAATACAATTTAGTAGGTATCAAGGGTTTAAATAATAAAAACAAAGTAATTCATAATATTATTACTGTTTTTCAGATTTATTAAAAAAAACTATTATATTAGTATGAGAAAATACGAAAGCGAATAATATTATTTCGTTAACTTTCATCCCTGCAGCACAAAAAATGTTGATAAAAAATTTAATATCTTAAGGTGCTATTATGAATATTATATAGAAACGTGATAATCATCTGAAGTATTGCTGAAGTGCATATCAAGAGTTTTCTTTCCATGCTTTATCCGAAATTGTTGAAACAGACAACGTTCCAGAAATCAGCATAATATATTGGAATCAAATGTATAAAAAGAAGCTTAACTTCAAGCAAAAATTTTAATCTTGATATAGCTTAATAGAAAAAGTTTCTCGCCCAAACTTTATTAATCTTCTTGTAGATTTCAAATAAATAACCGCTTGTAAGTTTCTATCATCTGAAATCAGTGTGAAGCTAAATTGGGTTACACCATATTAAAATTTTTAAAAACAAAGTTTGCTTTATTTTATGCAAAATTCCAGAATATAGTAGGTAGGGGAGACCGAGGAGAGTTGAAACAGTTTTTACAGTATCTAGTATATTTTAGCCAAAAATGGTTCTACCTCTATGAATTATAGAATTCCATATAGCCAGTTCTATACACTATATGAATCAAATATAAAAATAAGTAAAAATAATTAAGGTTTATGAAAAAATCGACAAAAACTAAAATAACTCCCAGTGTTACAACTCTCCTAGTACCGAGGTGAGTTGTAACAGACGGCGAGGTGAGTTGTAACAAGTGGGTATTTGTGTTTAAATTTAATTTAAACGTTACTTTTTGTGAATAAAATAAACTTTAATAATAAAAGTGAATACAACAAATATTATACTGCTTTGTTTTTGTTTGAAATTTAGTCCTAAAGGAAATTGTGACAAATATATTAGAGCTCTTCTCCAGTGTAAGCTTTATATGACCATTTTTTGCATTCCATACACTGAACCCACTTTTTTTTTAAATTTGCTGTTGAAATAGAGCTCGAGGCAACACAAGCAAAAATAATTATTGCCGGTTTTAATTTTTTTTTTTTTTGATCATTATGTATTAATAGGGAACTAGGAGAGTTGAAACAAGCTGTTACAACTCTCCTCGGTCTCCTTTATTTAGAATAATGTCTGTTAATTCCAAAACACGTATCGAACCCAAAAAAACCATATTATGCCATCAAACTTTAATATTTAATGTATATTAAAAATTATGTTGCAATAGTATTTACCTGATATTTATTGAATAAAGGCTATTGAAATATTGGTCAAAAATTTACATTTGTCAATTTTTTTCACGTGCACGTCGTATTTACTAAACCATCCGCAGTACAATTTCGATGTAAACTGCATTAAATAACACGTCAAAAAAGCAATAAATTTTCGCGTTGCCAGTTCTCTAACGGGAATAGGTTCCACAAAATCGACGCTGTTTCAACTCACCTCTGTTTCAACTCTCCTCGGTCTCCCCTACTAAATTAAAATCCAAAGCATAAGAAAAACTTCATCATAAGTGAAGCGCTAATGCTGATTTAATAAATAAATTGGTTTGTATTGTAGAAAATACAGTGTAATCTCGATAATACTAACTAATTAATGTAAGATTGCGCTAAATATTCAGATTAGGAATTTTATAAAAATTAAATATCAAAAACGTACAATACAAAATTAGCAGGTTTTTTATCCGTTTGTTTATATTGTGGTAGTTCTAAACTTAACATCTTTTTGAGTAGAGATTAATATGAGAGAGAATAAGATAAGAGAGAATAAGATAAGAGAGAATAAGATAAGAGAGGTAATTTATAAATTGAAATAAATAAGATGTAAATAATATTGTTGTAAAAATTTGAATTAATAAAAAGTATTAACCTCCACAATATCATTGAAATAGATGAAGAATTTTCAATTTATCAACTTAATGAAGGTCAAATTTCTAAAAGTTCATATTACCGTGTGTTTGGATTATCAAGTTGCATGGTAAAATTATATTTTTCAAAAAGCAGAAATTTCTACAGAAATTATTCAATATAGCATTTGTTATGGAATACAGCAACTTCTTTCGAAGTCTCGACAATCTATTTACAGAAATTATATCAGGTTGAAATTGCATCGATCAAATAGAGTAGGTATCCAAGTAAATTTGAACAAATTTAATTAAATACTAACATGAGTTATTCTGAAAATCCGATGAGAGATTCATAAAGTTTGGAATATTTTAAAACGGTTTAATAATTTTATTAACTTGTTGATTGGCGCCTGCGTATGTTTGCAATTGACTATTACCGATACATTTTGATACGCTTTTGCGCTTATTGAAATTAAACTAAAATTGCATCCTGAAAAAAGTAAAATAAATGTTGAATCGTCTACAAAAAGTAAATAGGTTTTGTTAGACATTGTCCAATATGTCGAGAAACTTTTACTGAATAATATATAATAATATAATTTAGTACCTTTAACTAACCTTATTACATACCTGTTTTGTTGTGCTACTGTATAATTGGTATTGATCGGGATTAAGTTGTTGTGTGTACTGTAAGGGTAAATGTTGTGGTCCAGAATTTTCATCTTTTTCGTAAGAGTTTTCTCTGGATGTTTCTAAGGAATACTGTGGAGTGTGAATCTGATGAGCAGCGTTTCGAAATTGGGAAGCTGAAGAATTTGCATGCTGACCAACTGGATAGTTTAGATCTGATGTGTAATCGCTATCTTCGGAATAACCCGCTGAAATTTCATTTTCAAAATTATAAGGCGAATAAGCTGAAAACAAGCAAATAGTATCACAGTGTGATATTAAAATTTATTTATTTAAAATATAATATAAGAAACATATTAAAATTTACCAATTGACAAAAAAAAATATGTACAAAAAATTACAACTTATTTTCAAAGCTTTGAGCATTTCAAAGCTATTGTAATTTTCAGATACTTTTAACCGTTTAACTGTTATTGTTCATTCTCAAAGACCAACGAGTTTGACCTTTTAGTCAAAACGTGTGGGTGGTTTTCCGTGATAAAAAATCCAGAATAAAAAATTCTGGCTAAAATAATCCAAGATAAAAGAGTCTATAGGTAAAATAATTCAGGTTAGCGAACATTTTCACCAAAAGGTTAATTTGTAGAATTAAAACAATTAAAAACTAATTAAATTTAATAATTTAAATTTTGTTTTTGCTTAGCTTTTTAATATAATTCATCAAATTTAGAGCAAAATTTGAACAAAATAACAATAACATTATTTTTAGCTTTTTATTACACAAGCTGAATTATTGTATGTATTATTTAAATTGTATCAAATTTGTATGTAATAGAATTTCAGTGTTTACAGTTTGCATATTTGACGTTTAAATGAGATTACCCTGTTGAACAATATTTAATTAACTATAGCAACTATTATAATTATTATTTACTCGTATAAACTCGTATTGCCTTTTACGCTAATAGGTTAAAAGATTTATACAGTTTTAGATTAAATGATTAATTATTTAATATTACTTCTCCAGCTTTTTTTGTCCATTGCTGAACATGGATCTCTCCCATCAAGAGAAGTTGTTAAGACTCTAGGCTAGGCAAAACTTTAGCACACTGACCACAAACGAACTGGTAGATAACACTGACAAACATGAGTGATTCAAGTTGAAAAGCCGGTCATAATATGTACATGTATGAATCATGACTTGAATCGTGCTATGAATATTCGCATAGAATATTTCCTCTCAACTGGTAAGTATGATAACTGGAATAGTTATAACTGGAAACTGGTTAATGTGCTCATTGGCTTAAATTTTTAGCTTAAGTGCATCTGTTGGATAGACAAAGTATAAAGCGAATTTGCATCCTCCTCCCGCTTTTCGGCGGCTTATGAGCTCTTAGACATTAAAGCTTTAGCTTACTTACATTTTACTTGTAATCAAAAGTAATAATTTATTTGTTATTTTCGATGTACAGATATTGTTTGATTTTTAAAAAAATATTAATTTTTATATAATCGAGATATAGTAGGGGAGTGTCGTATAGCGAAATATCTCAGATATCAGTACTGATAACACATATGTTATGATTGTCGACGTAAAGTTTACTTATAACCTAACGTTTCATAGTAATTATAACAAAGACGTCGTGCTCATTATGTCCATGCCAGCCAAGGTGTAAATTATAGTTTAAAAAAGATCTTGAAGCTAATTTCTATGTGTTAATAATTTTCCAAATTTAAATTTATTATTTCAGGTAACTATGTTTAATATGTCTTATATTTGAGGGGGTCCATTGCAAAACTCGTTAAATCCACTTTTGTTCAAAAATTAGTTAAGCATGTTGTCAGATTGCATTTACCTAGCTCTATTAATGGTTAAAATTTCAAGCTGTAAAATTTGCTATAAAGCATAGAAAATTGTTGTTGAAAAGTGGGTATCACTGCAAAACTATTTAAATCTACATGCGTTGTCGCAGCAAAAGTAGTCATTTCCATGGGAGCCAATAGAAGTAGAGAATTAAGTAACGTGATGCACTAATGCATTGTCTTATCTCTTTCATAGTACTAACAACTTTATAGTGGTGCACAGCAATTAAAATTTGCATAGTTTGATCACCTTTTTTTTTATAATAATAAAAAGTTTATAGTGGTAATATTTTCATAAAATGGATACAATAACTCCTTGTGTGACAGGAAAAGGACGCAAGAAAACTGGAAACCCAAGCCAGTGGAAACGAAATTTGGATAAACAGCAACGGTAAGACTGTTGTAGTCAAAGTACCTACTCAGCATTATGCAAGGTGCTTTTATTCCTTTTGTCGATTTTGAATTTATTTCTAGTTTTAAAATTTAATTTTAAATTCTTTGTGCAGTTTACCGTTTATGTTAAGGGGAGGGTAAGATTAATCCGTAAGAAAAAAAGGCATGTTTTTGTAAATTTTTTGTGACGACACAGTTATAATCTCTTTATTAAAACCAACAAGACATTAAAGTATCCTTTTGAAATTTTGAACACTATTTCTGTACAAAATTTACGAGGTAACGCTGGAGAGTTTTTTTAAAATTTGTTGATAATTTGTATTTTACAATAACAAATTAGCCAATTTTTTTTTCACGAAAAATCGCGTTTTTCCCATCAGTGTTCCAAAAAAGTGAAAAATTAAAATTTCGAAAAACCCTCCTAGGGTTACCTGGGGAAAACTATTATCTAACGAATGAACTTTGATTTTTCGATTTCAAATGATCCAGCACCAAGTTATGAGGGGCACCGCAATTCTACTTTTTTCCGAGACACGTCCGAATAATTGCTGCCATTGCCGTATTTTTTAATATTTCTTTTTCAAAATTTTATACATTGTTCAAATATCATACTTTAATGTGCTATTGGTTTTAATAAAAAGATTTTAACTGTGTCGTCACAAACAATGCACAAAAACATGCCTTTTTTCTTACAAATTAACCTTACCCTCCCCTTAAAGTAGAATTACGTATAGGGCAAGCAACAGTAATACTGAAATTTTATTGTTTTCAGGCACATTGCTAATGAACTGCCTAATACTCCTAAGTGCAACCATAAGACGTCAAAGACTTTCCGCTGTAATCATCTCAAAATGTGTGATATTCATAGTATGCATTCTATATTCTACAAATTAAAAACAAAAGTAGATCAAGATAGCTTCATACTGAAACATATTGAAGTGAAAACAAAATTACGGCATAGGAGCACGAACAAAAAGAAGGAAAGACTTTTTTCTATCAATTACTTTTTGAATCCAAAAAATGTTCAAGAGTATAAACTGCAGGTCTGCCAACAAACTTTTGTAGGTGTTTTACAAATATCAAAAGCCAGGGTACAGCTTATCGCCAGAAAGTTTTATTCTCAAGGAGAAATGTCACGAGAACGAAGAGGAGGCAACTATAGCATTGAACGCTACAAAGAAAAAAGAGCAGCAGTTAAAAATTTTATTGAAAGTCTTAAATGCGTAGAATCGCATTATTGTCGAAGTACTAGCTCTCGTCAGTATCTTGAGTGTGGAGAATGAGCATCGCTCTTTTGCACAGAACCTACAATGAGCAAAACCTTCCAGATTCACGTGTGAAAAAAACATTTTTTAGAAATATATTTTGTAGAGAATACAACATTGGATTTGGAAGTCCTGTAACCGATGAATGTTCAACGTGCGTAGAGTTAAAAGAACGTATTAAACGTGCAGATGGTGACGAAAAAGATAAATTGACTACCCAAAGACAAATTCATAAAGTTAGGAGTAACGCATTTTTTGATATCCTAAAAGAAGATGATTCTGAAGTACTTTGCCTTTCTTACGACTGTCAAAAAAATTTGGTAAATCCCAGAGTACAAGATCAAATTGCCTATTATAGTAGACAGTTGTACACATACAACTTTACTATTGTGCAAGGCTCTTCTCATACTGGACTGAACAAAGACAGTGTGTTCATTTATACGTGGACAGAAAACGAATACCAAAAAGGTGCTAATCAAATTGCATCCGCTGTCTTCCATCGTTTGTCATCGACAGATCTTAAGCCTTATTCTAAAATAAGGCTGTGTGCCGATGGCTGCGGTGGTCAAAACCGGAATTCCATTGTGATTGCAATGTGCCAATATTTTCTTAGTAACATAATATCTTCTAAAAATATAAAGGAAATAGAATTAGTGTTTCCCGTGACAGGTCACAGTTTTCTGCCAGCTGACAGGGTATTTGGACAAATAGAGAAGAAGTTGAAAAAGAATCCAGTTATGATTGATCCAGAAGAATACGTTACAATCTTTAAAGAACGTGGCACAGTAATCAAATTAAGAGATATTGAAGTAAAAGATTGGAAGCAATTGTCCAAAAGTATGTTAAAGGCGGTGTCATCATGGCACTTCAAATTCAACGAAGCAACACGGTTTGTGTTAGAAATAAATTCAAAGGGCGTTATAACATTGAGGGGTGAAAAATTTTATAAATGCGACTTTTACAACAAGAAGTCAATTTTTAAAAAAAAAGCATTAAGATTCACAGAACCAAAAAGAATTGCAAAGGGCACTCCGGTAAAGCCCGAAAAATTGGCAGATGTCGAAAAATTACTAAGAAAACATTTCGGAGAAGACTGGCGAACCTTCGAAAAATGCAAATTTTATAAAATCTTATTAGAAGATAATGGTCCAACTAATATCGAAGATGATGATCCCTTACCATTTTGTGAAGTAAACACAGATTTTTCAAGCGATATCAGCACTGTAATATACGTTTAATTATTATATTTTTACATTTTTCTTCGTTGTAATGCAACCATTAGTATTAATAAATTGTGTTACATTATTAGTTGTAGTGTTTTTTTCTGGTTTCTTGACAAAATTTGTAAAATCCACATTATGTCACAACAAAACTCATTAAATCCACAATATCGCAGCAAAACTAGTTAAGTGCCAAATTAAAACTTGAATAACATGAAGAATATGGCAATATCCGACCTAAAAAAGACAAGAAATAGAATATTAAGTATGTCTCCACATAAATACTTTTCTACGTGTTCTAAAATATTGAGCGAAGTGAGCCAAACAGTTTTTAGCTTCTCCTGTAAAATTTACTAAAGTGGGCATAACGAGTTTTGCAATGGACCCCCTCATTTAGTGTATTTTTATTATGTGAAAGAGCAATTTAAATGAGATGTTGCGGAAAGTAATTTTTTGACTTTTTACAAAATAGCTATTTTGTAAAGGTTGGACCACTCATGTCGTATAGGTTGGACCAGCACTTTTTTTTTATTCCAAGACACTGCAATCACATTTAAATGTTATTTTTATAATATTTGATTAATGCAATTGTAAATATAATAATTAAAAATCATTTATTTATTTAGTTAGATTGTGCAAACGTGTTGTACATTTGAAGTGCGCTAATATGCGCTACAGTTTCTTTACTTGTGCAAACTGCGAATCAGATTAGGTAGAATGATATTTTTTTACTTAAATTGTTTTTTTGAAATATAAAGTTTCAATAAATATTCTAATCATAATAATACCATGCAGTTTTACTTCATTTTTTGCCTTATTTTTCAGATTTTTGATGGTGGCCCAACCTATACGCCAAATTTTTTTTCGGTTAAAAAAGTTGCCTTCATTAAAATAGCTATAACTTTTGACTCCTTTGCGATATCAAATAACTTTCTACAGCAAAGTTGTAGCCAAAGGTCATACCTTTTTATTAGTTTATAGAAGTTAACATTATTCCCATCCGTTTCAAAATTATACACTAAAAACAAAACCCGCACAGAAAAAAAAGGTGTACTTAAAAGTAGAACAATTTGTGCCTAGATTGTCTACAAGTACAAATTGGGTGAAAATTAGGAACAATTGTACTTAATTTTAGTCAAATTCAGTCATCTCTAGCGCAATTGTACTATTTTATAGCACAAATTGTGCTAAATTTTTACACAATTTGTACCTGTAGACAATCTAGGCACAAATTGTTCTACTTTTAAGTACACATTTTTTTCTGTGCGACCCAACCTTTACGACATTCCTCTATTTATATAACATTTTATCATTTTTATTTGAGGTATTTTTTAGCTTATTACCAATACGTGGTGATCCACCTTACATACGCTATCAAAAGAGATTATAATATGATAACTTGTTTTTGTAACATTTTAACTTCAGCACAGAAAAAATCTTTTTCGATTGATATTTTCATTCTTATCCGTTACAATAGAAAGCGGAAATTTAAAAATACTAATTTTGCTATGTCATTCTATATGTACCAGGAAAGTTAAACCACTGTATTAACCTCAATTTTATTGTTTGGCGATGTCTAGATGGTCGATTTAATAAATGTAGTGATTTGATCCAAAGTTTTCGCACTGCGAAAGTGTTCTTTAATAATGTAAATAGGTAACTAAAAATTTTCTAATTGGTAAACCATGTTCATGATAGGCATAATAATTTAAGATTTATTGAGACTAATTTTAGTTCTTGATTATAATATTCATTTATGTATCTAAGACGTATGTATGTAAAAGACGCAATGAAAATATTTAAAAGTAGTATTTATACCACCAAAGATACTAAAATTTTCAAAAATAAGCAGAATTTTTAACATAAATAACTCATAAATAATTTATATAAATTAATAGCATATCCCTATAACATTTCAGGATAACTACATGTAACAAAATTTACATAATCGGTGTAGCAGGTACAGTACGTTTTATGGAAATGGAAGTAGTATAATATTGTATATTGCAGCATTACTCGACCCAAATAAAATCAATTTGTGTATAATTTATAGGTACAAATTACGTAATATAAATCGGTTTAAAAATTAATATAATAAATATTCCTGTATATCAATAAAGTTGGTCGGTAAAGCATGGTTTCGTAAATCGGTTCTAACATAGAGAGGAATTAAGCATCATCTTTATCCATATACACTACTTTCGTGCTTTCCTTATGAGAACAACTCGGTTTTACAGAACTCAACAATTTATATATAATATAAATTCATCTTTAGAAGAAATATAATATAATCTCAATTTATTCATGTGTTACGTCGATATATTTTAAATTGTACATAGTACATAAAAAATACATAATATGTATCTACATATTCTGGATTCTGAATTTTATTGTGAGGGCAGGTTAAGTTTGCATGCACTTAGGCTTCTAAATCGGGCCCACTGTACTACCGCCGATTGCTCATGCAGTGTGACGCAACAAGGAATAGAACCACGATTTTCAGCTTTCTACCCTGCCAGTAATTGCTTAACACCACACACTACTGGTTGTATCTATATATTTATAATTATGGAATTGATAAACTAATCTCTATTCGATAAATATATTCAATTTGGTGATTTTTAAGTATAACCATAACCAAGCATAACTAAAAAATATAATATACATCATGGGGCTAAGGTGCTACTTTTCATCCCGCGTGTGAAGGTTTTTGCCCAAGGCTTGCCGAGAGCAAAAATCGCACACGGGATGAAAAGTCACCTAAATCCGAAGATATACCATTTTTCATAATTTTTCTGCAAATGATAAATTACATTGGCCAATAACTAAATTTGAGATTTTGAATTTGCAAAAGTATTTAGTAAAATGTGAGGTTGCTTTTTTTGAAGTTTTGTTTTTATGGATATCATTCCTTTATTCTTTTATGTTTACTTTACTCCCGCTTTTTTATTTGCGAAAAAAAATTGGTACTTTACTACCGCAAAAGTAGGAGTAAAGTGACCACTTTACTCTTAAAATTGTGAAAAATTAATTAAATTATAATTTTAAACTTTGCTATTTTTAAATATTATTAACTTATCGTTCATTACTTCTTTATGTTTATAATATAACATGTATCGTATTTGAATTCAATCTTTATAATTAATAAATCTTGCTTTTAATATCAATTGATTCGTTTGGTATTTATTTGGAGCTGCGATTAACCAGATAGTTTCACAAGTACGACGCTGATTTTAGAAAAACCAGTACGTCAAGTATCAGCCCGTTCTATTTGAAAATCCAAGATAAGATTACACCTAACGTGTTTCAACACCTTAGAGCTTTCAACAAACCTGTGTGTTCCTAAAAAAAGACAGTTTTTACGAGTATTATATACGCGGGAAGTAAGGAGTCTCCTAGAATAAAAAGTGAACTAAGAATGACAACGATCCTTCTATTATAACTGTAACTCTTTGAATACTTTCTCATTTTACTTAATTTTACTATAAGGAAACACAAATATCTCACAAAAAGGAAAAACAAAGATACATCTTTTTACAATAATCGTTTTAATCTTTACAAAATGACCTCTCCCATAATGTTATCGAGTAAAGCGAATCAACAACAAACGTTGCTTGTATTTAAAATTGAAGAGTTCGCTACTTTAACAAATTCATTACTTAAATTTTACCCAGGTAATAAATAATCTATCTACGTTCGTAACTAGCGTAGATAACTAGGTAAAATTTTGAGACCATAAATTAATAAAAACACAAATTTATTTAATAATGTATCACTATTAAAAAATATTAAAAAATAAAGCTTAAGAATTATTTTAACTTTCACAATAAAACCAAATTGCAGTTCAAATTTTCTAGATTCACAAATGCCCATCAAGATAGCTATGTGAGGCCGAATACCGAGCAACGTTGTAGAGCTAGCCAAAGAGTTAAATCTGAACGTCAAATGACCTCTCAGGGTCAACAAAAAAGGTGACTTAAAACCGAAAATACTGATTATTCTGATTTATCATAAATACTTTTTGAAGTACTAAAGCTGTAAAGGTGTAGTAAACTGTTATTTTGATATTTTTAAAGAAACTGATCAAAAAGCTTTTCCATTTACAAAACAATTAGTTATAATTTTATTTTAAATTTAAATTTAATAATAAATTAACATAATATATTAGTATGAAAACTAAATAAAATATAATAAAATAAATAAAAATTTTAGGTTTAAAAAATTGATGGGACAAGCTACTTTAAAATTTCGAGTTTTAGTCGCTATTAAAAAATGTATTATAATTATTATACAAGGTGCAAAAAAAAAACTAAACCCAAATCTATGATTTCATCTTTTTAAGAAAAGAATATCACTAAGAATTTATTGATCTTAAAATTAATTACATTTGGCTTTTAGTGGAAGACCATGATGATGCCGGTTACAAGATAAGACTTCTAAACTTGCAAAAACATGAATAAAATGCATAAAGTATAATAAGCCACGTCATTCAGATTGAGCAAAAGTTGACGAAAGACTAGCAGTTTTTACAAAATGTAAAAAGGAATGAATGAATTACGAACGTTGTAATTCTTGACAGATTACAACCACTTAGCAGAAGTTTTCCCAATTTTAAAGAAAAATATAAAACAACTAGAACTTCCCTTCAAAGATGACTGTGCATATCCAAGATGGTATATTCACCAAAATTATATATTGCCTTGGAGTTACTACATATTTAAGTACAATATTATTTTTTTTACATAAACCTTTAGTGCAATAAGTTCTATATTGATGAAAATCATAATTGTTTTTAATTATATCATTTGTTGCGTAATCTTAAATCTAAAGATTTAAAATTTTAAGTAGAACGACGATCACTATAATGCTACCACAAATTAAATTTAACCTAATACGACATAGTTGATTAATTTACAACCGCATACATATTGTCGTATATTTTTGGGATGAAGAAATTTACTAGTTGATGACAATTTTTGTAAGTTTAATTTTTGAAAATTTAATTTTGTGACGCTCTGGTGTTATAGCCAAGGTGGGGGAAGTTTTTGATTTTGATGAGGACTCGCGAGCGATCCACGGAGCTGTGAGGTCGCGGTTTTGAGCATTGCGAGATTTGATGTATAATTTTGAATAGTAAAATAAAATTTGAGTGACGCGAAAGTTTTTGTGTTTCCTTTTCATTCTTAGAAAAGAAGAATTAATTTTTAAAAAGAAAATTTTAGTTTTATTTATTTGCAAGGTCGCGCACTGCAAATGTGCGATTGGTATTCTCAAGAGATTATAATTTTCGATGTCATCTGTCGCATATCAACGTGGGGCCAAGTGGATAAAATAAGGAATTTTATCCTAGAACTTACCTTTACCCTGGGATTGAGTCTATAAAAAAAATGAGTGAGCAAATAGTTGAAAATTTTATGCCGAGGTTGGAACAGATGTTCCAATTGATTAATCAGAATATAAACCAAACATTTGAGCAAATCAGGAAAAACTTTCCAGTAGAAAAATTAAGTAAACCGATGTTGAAAAATGAAGAATTAGAAAATAATTTGTTCCAAACTGAGGAGATTAAGGTGAAAGAAAACATTAAGAAAGTTGTTCAAGAAGAAATTAGTGTAATCGAAATTTTTATCGAAAAAGAAAAGTGGCACAATGGCAACACTAAGAAGGAAGGCCTCGTATTTTCAAGAAAACAAATAAGAAGAATAAGATGGAGAAAACTGCGAAGTAAAAAAATAGATATTCAAAGAAACCTTGAAAATTATAAAATTAAAGTTACTAGTTTGGGTGGATATTCCGACAGGAAGGATGTAACCAGGTCAAGTAGATGGGAAAACAAAAAGCAAGAAGAGATGGCGTCAGGAAAATTAGTATGGTTAATTAAAGTTAAAAACGACAATTTTCAAGAGAACAAAGTCGAAAATCAAAAGTTGTATAAACATAGTTGGATGAAGAAGATGGAAGTGGTACAGGCATGCCAATCCGTTTTATTAAAATGGGCGTATCGAATTAGGGTACGGTGGAAGGAAGTTGGAGCCAAAAACAACTCCAAATAAAAAATAAAGAAGAGTGTGAATTATTAAAATGAAAACGCGATTGAACGGACAACGGATTAAAATAATTGTAAATTTAATAATAACTATGAACAATTGTAAATTTGATTGGTTTAGTTTAGTCAATTAATGAAATAGTAATTTGTAAGTTTTGATTTGTAAATTTGAAAGTTGGTTCTTCATCCCAACGATACGACGTTTGGTATCCTTCTCTAGTTCCTACAGAATTTTTCTAAGGATAGGAAGGAGATGTCGTATAGTTTTTGGGATGAAGAAATTTACTAGTTGATGACAATTTTTGTAAGTTTAATTTTTGAAAATTTAATTTTGTGACGCTCTGGTGTTATAGCCAAGGTGGGGGAAGTTTTTGATTTTAGAGGACTCGCGAGCGATCCACGGAGCTGTGAGGTCGCGATTTTGTAGTATGCGAGATTCAATGTAAATTTTTGAATTAGTTATAATAAAATTTGAGTGCAGGGATAAGTTTTCGTGTATATTTTATTCTATTTTAGAAAAGAAAAATTAATTTTTAAAATTTCAAGTTATATTTATTTGCAAGGACGTACACTGCAGGTGTGCGATTGATAGTTTGGAGGAAAGATTATTTAATGACAATATATTGAAATATTTTTTATCTTTTTTTGGTTCAAGGTAGCTAACAGGGTCCCGAAAATACAAATTTTACGATTGAAACCTCGATGTTTTCTGAAAGAGTATATTTTAAATTAGAGAATTAACTATGACGGAATGCCTTAAATGCACCTGTTTTTTCAAAAATCAAATTTTAAAAAGCACGATTTTCATAGCAATTTTCAACTTCAGTCGCTCGGGATTGGTGAATCAATGCATTCTATTGACAGTCCGTGTAGTTTGAACTGGTCTTAGCTTTGCGCAGAGCGGGGATAACCGGAGCGACACTTGCATTGAGATGCTTTAGCAGTGCACGTCAAGCGAAAATCATGGTTTTTAACATTAAATGTGCAGGAAAAATGGCTTAAAGCGCCCGAGCGCAGCGAGGAGTGCTTTAAGTCGATTTTTCTTTGCACAACCATCCTGCGTTTAGAATCCACTTTCACCCCTCAAAGATCCACCATTTTCCTTAATCCACGGGCCTAGGGGTATTTTTAAATTGAGTGTCGTTTTTATCAAAATGGCCCGGAGCGCCCGAAGGGTGCGTGGGGTCAATTTTGATGAAAACTACCACGTCACAAGTAGAATCCACGCGAAAAAGTAACTACCGTTCGTTAAATTTAAGTAACCCTTTTCTGAAGTAATTTTGGTCCTAAAAAGAACGTATTCATACCGATTCATACCTTAGCGTACGAGTTACTGACAAATTTGTCAACAGCTACACTCTTATGTATAGGAACATACATACCGTCAACTGAATGGCTTGATTCACCAATCACGAGCGATTTACCTTCAAATTTGTAGTGAAAATCGAGCTTTTTTAAATTCGATTTTTGAAAAATCAGGTGCATTTAAGGCATTTCGTCATAGTTAATTCTCTTATTTAAAATATACTCTTTCAGAAAACATCAAGGTTTCAATCATAAAATTTGTATTTTCGAGACCCTGTTAGCTACCTCTCCCCCCTTTTTTTATATAAATGATCATACTAATATTGAACTTAATGATTTTACAAATTATAAATTTAAAAATAAACGTTAATTTGATTATTATATTACATTACGTTATATCATTATTATATAATATTATGCTATTAAAATTATCATATATTGGTGTAATGATAATGGTGATTTGGGTAATCTTTTATGAAAACTGTAAACTAAAACTTTAAATGTATTCCGATTTCGTGTTCTTACTGTAATAATAACAATAAAAAAAGAAATATTCCATTTTCAATTATAATGGAGCATCCCGCAAATTGATTTTGCAATAAACTTTATTTTAGATTGGGTAGGTATACAGTGTGTTCACGAAAAGTGGTAACAGTGAATAATTCTTAAATATTACTAGATACAAAAAAAAGTTTAAATAGTTTTTTATTCAACGTCAAATTTTGGAAACTGCCGAAGTATATTTTTTTATTCTTCAAATTCAGCCGGAAGTAAACATAAATTTTTCTTTTCAAATAGCAGCATGTCTTTTTGTTTAAATTTTCGCAATCTAAAATTTTTTCTCTATAAATACCTATAAAATTTTCATAAGATTACATAAGAAAATATTTGAGAAAATGTAAGATTTAAACAAACAATAATAATTTACTAATTATTTACACATAGGTATGTAGAGTGCCATGAAAAACAAAACATCACAACACCGAAAACACAACATTTCATTTATCTGATAAATTTTTCTAAATTGCCACCGTTTTGTTTAAGAAATGATTCTAATATTCGCAAAAGTTTTGGTGATTTGGTGATAAATTGATAGCATGCTAAATTAAATTTGGTTTTTAAATTTTCTAAATTTAAAGATAGAATTGCGTAAACTACCGTTTTTAAATAACTATAGAAAAATTCTAATGGAGTTATATCATATAATAGTGTTTTGTTCTTCATAGCACTCTACATACCCGTGTGTAAATAATTAATAAATTATTATTGTTTGTTTAAATCTTTTGTTTTCTCGAATATTTTTTTATGTGTCCTTATGAATTTTTATCTGTATTTATAGAGAAAAAATTGCAGATTGCTAAAATGTTAAAAAAGACATGTTGCTATTTCAAAAAAAATTTTATGTTTACTTCCGGTTGAATTTAAAGAATAAAAAAATATACTTGGACAGCTTCCAATTGAAAATTTGTAGTTGAATAAAAAACTATTTAAACTTTTTCTGTATTTAGTAATATCAAAAATTATATAAAACTAGAAAGATGTCCAAAGCTATAGGTTTTATTATGTCACAAATTTTGTTACAGTTTACATGCCTTGTATAATGTTGCATATACAACTAAATTATTAAATCATATTTGTATGGTTCCGTTTCTTTCTTTCTAATAAGAATAACTCACATTTCTAGCAAAGTTACAAAGCTAAATTTTACCTAAATTTTACCTGAATTGGCAATGGATACTTTTATCCTGCTTTATCTTATGTATTTAGCATAGGACAGAGAGCCCACCACAACTTATTCTCACCGCCATTCTTAACAACCTTAAAAATACCGAATAAATGAATTTAAAATTATATTTGCGACATCTATGATAAACCAAAGAAAGCTACATAACGACAAAAACACAATAACTACATACCGGCATTACAAAAGTTGATCACGCAAAATAGTGCTGCCATCTACTTATAAGAAATAATTTTGATGCATATAAATTTATATTGCGGAATTTATCTTTATAGCTCTTATAATCATTGGTAATATTTAAGAATTATTCACTGTTACCACTTTTCGTGAACACACTGTATATAAAAGGGTGTGGATAAGATTTAGTTTGCTGTTTTTCAAAGTTTCCATGGTTATCAGTACGTGCATATTTACTTATTTGATTTTCTTACCAAAAAACCTTGAATTTGATAACATTAACAGTGCGTTCCACTTAAGCCCATGGGCGACTGCGGCGTGGTCCCGTGGTTTTTTGATTGGACAAAAAATCGATCGAGGTTATTTAATTGGACTGACAAATGACCGTGGTCGTGGTGGGCTTTAAGTGGAACGCACCCTAAATGACAAATTTTCACTAATTTGTTTATAAATGTTTCATAAAAACATAATTATAAATCACACATTTTTCAGTACCTACTTGTACAGCCAATTACACAATAACCAGGCATTTTTATTCAAAATATTATTCTACTGGTGTAACGTGTAACGTATAATAATTGTCATCTTGACACTTATTTCACTGATTTTGATGAAAATATTTCAATATTTGGGAGCTTAATGGGAAAAACAAGGCGCGACCAATCATAAAGACGACAACATTTGATCACATTATTTTATACTAGTAGCTTGTTTAAATTTTATTTTATGTCAGTACCTACTTTATAATATTTTATAATAATTAATTATTGTATCTCAAAAAGCAGCAGTTGTGCTATTCATTAGCTAAAGTAATAAATTTTAAAGTACTTTATATGCATTTTATGTTTTATCCATTTTATATCCGGCTTTCATTTAAAATTCTAATGAGGTAATACGGTATAAAACAGATTTTTGTAAAGAATATTGTAGATATTCAGTTAGTAAAGTAAGCACTTCTGAAGTCCAATTTGCTAATAATACTGAAGTTAATCAATCGATTAAAATTGAAATAATAAAATCTTTTCGGTATTTCTGAATATCATTGTTGCTTTTCTTTATTCTTTACAATACATATATTGTATTATATTATATTTAAATAACTCGTAATGACTTCCAAATTAAATTGAATTTTATTTTAAAATGGAATATTAATAAAAAAAATGCTATGAAGCCAATTTTCCATGCATAATAAATGTTTCACTGTTTTACATAATACTATTTTGTTCTGTAAATTTAAATTTCTAAATATTTTCTGTACCTGTATCGGTTGTAGTACAAGGAACCGTGGAAATATGATTGCCAAAATATTATAAAAATTTAATTTTATAAGGATTTTTTTTTGGCAAATATGCAAAAAGTTTGTAAAACTTGAAGTATGTGAGATCCATCTTTACTTATATTTTTTAAAATAATCGTCTAGATTCATTGCTTCATTATTTCATTATGGCATTGAGTGATAGGTTTGCAAAATGACAGAGCGAGACTTAATAGATGTTTCAAAACATGAATGGCGTTATTGATTGATAGATTTAAAGTTATCCTGATACATTCTAAATTAAAGTTTGTAAAATGTTACCGTACATGATAATGCACAATCATACCCATTCACACCAAAAACAATAAATACAAATTTATAGTTAAATAAATTCCTAGGAGCATACTAAATCTCAAAATTACAAACGCAATCTTTACTTCGGAACATAGCTACATTAATCATCGGGTTGCGCCTCTTCGTAAACTTAGCACTCTATAATTATAGTTAGTCCTTAATTTATTACTCTCGGACTTTTCGTAACCATAACTTTTATAATTAATTTTAAATTAAGAACAAATATATTTAAAAAAATCGTGATGTTAATATTTGACTGCCCTGTTAAGGCTAATGGGAATATACAAAATATAAATTTGAAATTCTAATTAATTTTTGTAATTTTGAGAAGGCTATGGTCACATATAATACAATTTCTTTTAATTAAGTATAACAATAATTGTCCAAAATAGTCAATATTCCACAATTTAAAAATTTATTTAGTCGATAATAATTGATTCACAAATTTATGAACAGTAAGTAAATTATTATTTTTTTAATGAAATTTAGATATCGCATGTAATGTCATTAGCCTGATATCCCCACAGCTTTGTTTACGATTGTAGAATAAAGCTGTCGCAATACCCCATTAGGGAAAAGTTATATCGATACTTAAAATATCATTATTTTATTTTAAGGAAAAAATTTAGTGAATTATTTACTTACAATGGCCTAAATATTGCATTTGCCTCCTAGCTTGTTCTGCACGGGCCTCTTGATCTACGATATTATTTAACATTTCCAGTTTTCTTTGTAAATCTCCAGCTTCTGCACTTTCTGAATCTGAAAGAGTATATTGTATTATTATATAAAATAAATTGTATTAAAATATTCATCTCTAGTTTCATAAAGCTTTTAACAAGCCGTTAAAATGAATAAATACTTTCTATTGGTCTTTACTGCTACCTAGTTAGTGCTAACAGCCAGACGTTTTGTATATTGGTTATTCAAATTGAAAGCTTTTATTAAAAGATTTATGAAATCGGATGTAACTCATGCATTTCTAATCTCAAAATAGTGGGTTTTCTATTGAAATTTCACTGAAAAAATTCAATATGCATTAAAAAAATAAATTACAAGTGTACTATAAAAATGTTGCACACCTAATACTAAAAATGTGAGGAAGAAGTAACTTTCTAATTATTAGCCTAGAACAAAACTTATAATGACGATGGTTACAGAGAAGTATAAAAACTTTTAAATACTTCACATTCTGTCGATTGTTATTTAGAATTTAATGCTTAAGAAGTTTTCAACTTATACAGAGGCCCGAGACTATAAACGCCTAATAAAAGTTATTCAATGATTAATTGAAATTCATTGATTAAAAAATTCAACCAATAATGTTTAATCAACCGATTATACTTATTTGTTGAATTATTTAAATTCAACTATTAAAATTTCAATTAATCATCGAATAACATTTATTTTCTTATTTATTAATAACGTTTATAGTCTTAGGCCAGAATGGTGTAAATTTTAGCTATTCGTAAGTAAGATCTTAAACAAAAAATGTAATCTAGTTCATAGATTGCCATTCGCTGATAAACACGAAGATATGTGCTAGGAAAAGACCTGGTCAAGACGATGCAAAGTATTTAAAAATGATGAAAATATTATTGCATCTAATATACTTTTTATTTACTTATATTTTAAATTAAAGTATTGATCAGTACATTTGTGCAAATTAAGTGCACAAAAATATAAAATGTTTTATTATTTATATAGACAAAAACATTAGTTGTTTAAATTTAAAATCACAAACGAAACCAACATGTAAGTCTTAAAATGTTACTTAAATGTCAACTCTAATAAAAGTTGATGAAGTTTATCAAAGGTATGTCTGGTTACAGTTGATTTATTATGCAGACTTTGAACCAACGAATCGGATGGGATAAGCCTGGATAAACTTAGTTCTTCACCGTACATACGACAAAAGTAAACAACTTTTATGATTGTTGACATTTCACAGAATTTTGGTTTATTCGAGAAAAATCTTTAGATTTGTAGAAAGCAATGTCAGTTGTATTCTTGAGGTGATATAATTACTACTAAAATGTGAACGATGCAATAGTTAGTTTAATTAATTAATATTTAATAACGTTGTGCTTACTTGAACTGTGTTGTAAAGTTTATTAATTAAATTAATGTTCCAATAAAGTTTCATGTAAAATTATAACAATGACTTATAATAAATTTTGATTATGTTCTATATATTTACTATAAATATATTATTGAATTGTATTTTTTACATTCGGTTTGGTATAAAACCAAAACATATATAATTCATAATAAATAATAATTAATAAAATTTACATTTAATTACTACATTTAAAAAGTGGGATTATATAGAGGAAGCAGTAATAGATTTTAAAACCTTGTTTATTGACTATTAAAGAGCTGATGCGGTAGTTAACATGAGCTATTTAATACCTACTTACACTGCAACTTTAAAATTGAAGTAATCAAACATGAAATTGAGATTTTAATACTGATTAATACTGAAAATTAATTTAAAGCTGGGTAAATGTACTACCTAAAATATTGTAGAAGACTGAGTTTCCAACGCAGGTAAGTGCCAAAATTAAATTTTACAATGGTAACAAAAATCACTTTAAAAATAACTTCCCGTGTAAAAAGCTTTACTGCATTCATTTACATTAAATAAATATAAATCGATATTAGAAATTTTAAATATTTGTTATTAATAAGAACACGGCTTTACACAAATACAATACGATATAATAAGATTTAAGGGTAGTTGCAGATGGCTTCTATTTTTATTGTTAACATTAAAAATGTTTAGTTCTTTTAAATTCAAGAATAAAAATTAAATATTAAATAATTTTAAGAAAGTACGTTTAAAAATATTTTTAATGTTAAAATGGCAGTTTTCAATCAATCAATAGGTAAAATTTATTTACAAAAAATTAATAATGATTTTTGCATACTTGTAGATTATTCTGTCAGAACGAATTTTTCTCTCTTAATTGAAAGATTCCAAAATTGAGTTACGTGGATGTAATATAATCTTATAATATAATAAAATTGTTATCAATCTGAAGGAAAGGTGAAAGATTACAAAATTCAAACAAAATGTTTTCCCTTTTATTGTTCGGCATGCTGTGTTTACCTAACCGCTGGCTGTATTTATTTGGTTTCTGAATCATAATGGAACAAAAATATTTCTAAAATATACTTCCAATTTTTATATTTTCAAAAGATATATCAGATATTATTGCATTCAGAAAATAGAAAACAGAAATTTTGTACAATTTCTCATAAATAGTGTAATTTGTACTCTAAAGTAAAATATTTACTATGAAAGAGACAAAAAGCATTTCTTAGGGTATTACTTATTCTAACAGAATCTGTAAAAATTAGTTTTAAATTCAGACAGGAATATAAAAACATAGCTCAAAACAAAGCACTAATTTTTACATTAATTAATAATACTTCTAATACAAATTTATTTTACACTTATTTTTGTCCATTATTATCAATAAAATAGGTTTGGTGTTGTAGAGATGAAGGTTTTAAGTTACAATTATTTTAAAAACTTTTTAAAAACTAGTTTTTAACTCTCTAATAATGTCAACGCCCTACATACAAGCCGTTCCAAAACATATGCAAAAATTTGTGTTAATCCAGAAGTGCTTCAATGTCTCCATTTTCGTGGAAAATTTCATATTAAATTAAGCTGCAATATTTTCAAATAGCTTTTTAGCCATTAAAACAAAAAAATTCTCCTGGTCATCAAAAATTTCTCATATTCCAGGGGATTATAAGGCTTAAATTAAAAAAAATATCCCAAAAACAATTTATAACATGTAAAACACGTTTTTGTCCATGTAAAATACAGAAAAGTAAATCTTAGGGGTTAAAAACATTTTTACCTTCCGAAACACATATTATAGGTGATTCTGTAAGGATTATGTTAATTTTAACGTGCGTTAAAATATATTAATTTTTAATTATTTACTAATATTACCGAACATTTTAACGCATGATATTAAATTTAAGCATTTTAACGTTTTTAACGTACAGAATTCAAAATTATGTTAAAAATTAATATATTTTAACGCACGTTAAAATTAACATATTCCTGACAGAATCACCTACATAATGTGTTATTTCGATCTTCACTTTCATTTATAACTCCGGTGTAGCCGGGAATTTTAACCCCTTTTTATTTTACCCTCGGGGGTAAAATTTCACTAGGGAATTTTTACCGGGGGGGGGGGTAGTAAAATTACCCTAGGGAATATTTACCGGGAGTAAAATTTTACTAGAGAATTTTTACCGGGGGTAAAATTTCGCTAGGGAATTTTTATTCCCCGTAAAAAATGATTAGGGGGTAAAATTTCACTAGGGAATTTTTACCGGGGGGTAAAAAAGTTCAAAATATTCTTGGTGAAGTTTTACTTCCTTAAGAAATTTTATAGGTAAATAAGAATTTTTATATCTGTTTATGTATTAAAATCCATAATATTTTACTGCGAAATGCTAAAATATCTTTCTCAGATATTTGAAGAATAAAATAGAATAATTTAAAAGCTTAACACATTTATTTAAAAATTACATTTTCTTACACACTTCTTTTTACCGAAAGTACTACTTCAAAATGATTTAAATTTTTATGGTTCAAATATATTGCCAGATTTTTGTAATTAGATTCATCGGAAAGGTGCATTGAACTTGGAAACCTTATCCATGCAGGATTTTTTGAAATTTTAGTAAACGAATATATGTCGGCCCCTATGAGTGCTGCAGTAAAAAGCATCTCAACATCTGTTGCCCAAATTGCATTTTTGTCCATTTTAGTGATATTCATGTAATTCTGAACACCAGAAAGCAGATCCACTTTTTGTTTTTGAGTTTTCATAAATTCAGTGATTAGCTTTCGTACTTCTTTGTGCTGATCTTCACTTCCGGTAATGCATAAAGATATGCATCTAAAAAAACAGTTACCGTCTGCCTTGACGTCTATAACAGTGTGAGGCGAATGGAGCAACAAATTTTTTGTTTTTGCAAAGTCGGAATTTTTGTCAAATGAAAGTCCAAGCTTCTCACAAAGTAGTTTTTGCCAAATATTATTTATGGGACAAAAACGAAATTTTTATTTTTCCGTAATACAATAAATTTCTTCCACAGATGATTCATGTTCCTCATTTTCGCTATTTTTTTCTTGAAATCCGTTGTCATGGTAATGTTTTAAATTACCATGTTCTGCATCACCGCTCGTGGTTCAGTCACGTTTTTTAATTTTCTTTTTGTATAATAAAGTTTCGTTTTCCATTGTATAAGGTTTACATTGTTTTCGAAAATTAGACTTTTTCTTTGATATGTTGAGGATACGTTTTGTTAGTTAAAAATTGCATAACCATATTTAAATCCAAGGGGATGTACTTTGATGATTTGACGATATCAAGTTTATTGTCGTTGCTGAATTCATCACTTTCTCGTGGATTAAACATTTTGTTTTAATTTTTGGAAATTACTTTGATAATGATATGCAAAATATACCTAATGGCTTTGTTATTTTTCTTCTGTTTGGATCTATTGATTTCTTGTGTTTCACTTACCTTATTTAGAAAATAATTATTATAATATCTTAGTTGGTACCGTAGAGCTATTATCTATCATCCTTCACTGCGATTTTATGAAATGTGGGGAGTTTTCGCGCCCTACCCTGGATTACTATTTCTTTTACTATTTAACTAATAAATTATCTTATTTTATTTATTTTTATTCTTCCAAAATCTGAGGAAGATATTTTAGCATCTCAGAATATAATATAATCGAATTTGATACATAAACAGTAATAAAAATTCTGATTTACCTATAAAATTTTATAAGATTATAAAATATAACCTATAAGATTTTTTGAAATTTTAGTAAACGAATATAATATGTCGGCCCCTATGAGTGCTGAGTATGAATTTAGAGAGGTGAGCTAAGTGAACGAGCTAGGGACCGGACTCTAGGCTAGCAGCCCTGGGTTCGATCCCTAACCCGGCTACACAATTTATCCAACTTCATTATGACCCTTTCCTCTCGGAAAGCAATGGCAAACCACCAAGAGTAATCTGCCAAGAGAACCATTTAATACCAAAATTAATGGTCACGATGCTTCTGTCAAGAAGCAAAACGATGAGAAAGAAAGAAAAAGAAAGAAATGAGTGCTGCAATAAAAAGCATCTCAACATCTGTTGTCCAAATTGCATTTTTGTCCATTTTCGTGATATTCATGTAATTCTGAACACCAGAAAACAGATCCACTTTTTGTTTTTGAGTTTTCATAAATTCAGTGATTAGCTTTCGTACTTCTTTGTCTTCCAAAATCTAAGGAAGATATTTTAGCATCTCAGAATGTAATATAATCGAATTTGATACATAAACAGTAATAAAAATTCTGATTTACTTATAAAATTTCTTAAGGGGGTAAAAATTCACTGAGGTTATTTTGAATTTTTTTACCCCCCGGTAAAAATTCTCTAGAGAAATTTTACAACCATTAAAAAATAATTAGAGGATAAAATTTCACTAGAGAATTTTTACCGGGGGGTAAAATTTCACTGGGGTAAAAATTCCCGAATTTATCTTGCCTTCTATAATAAATCAAAAGACTAATGCATTGGGGGTGCGTTTATGTACGCATTTTGTATTTGTATGTTTTTGGTTTGTCAATACCCATATTGCCGAAATTTTTACTAATTGATAGCTGATTCAAGACTAACATAATGCTAAGAACATTATGATACTACGACGAGCAGGAATGTATTGGCAAGATTAAATTAATTAATTTAAAAGAAATTTCTGCTAAAAAACTACTACGAAAAATTGAACAAATAAAAATGTCATTATTGAAAATTATAACCAAATTTTTGAGCTATTGTGATTTTACCGCGTTTTATCGTTAAGAAACTTAAAACAATTTTCTAATCATTTGGATCAAATTACGTTTGAATGTAATTTTTGATATTTTATCTTTCTTGAAACTTGTAACAACGTTTGAATTTATAATTGACTCACTTAAAGTTACATTTGTGTTTTAAGATTTCATCTAAGTTAGATTTTCAAATCAAACAATGGCCTATTGTTCCCTTTTTTGGTCCCACACCAAATTATCCTCGCAAGCTTCAAAATAAAAGGAATTGGGCATATTATTGTCTTTAACTAGCTTAATTACGTTCAAGTCATTCTGTTAAGTCGATCTTCAATGCAATGTGCTTTGATATTTTTTACTTTCTTATTTAATTTTTATATTGTAAACTTCAAAGCAACAAAATTGCAACAATTTATTGTTGATTTTTTGAGCATTTACAAAACTTTATATCCTCTGTGGGTAGAGAAAACATGGGAGCAGCAGTAATCCATTAAGCACTTTAACCTATAAAAACCATATTTGATGAGAAACCGCAAAGTATTTATTATCTTTGAAAAGCTTCTTCCTTCGGCTACATTCTCGCCGTTGAACATTTTCCTCTATTTCATTTCTGTGCTGAGTTATAGTTATAACAATTCTACTAAACCCTTAAATTTTTCGACGTTTAAAACATATGGCATAAATTAAGTCTAATAAATAGAATATTTATTGTTGAAATCAATAAAAATATTTATTTTGGCTAAAAAAAAATGAAAAAAATAAAAGCAAACCGAACTCACGAGCAGCATTTTTTATTGATTGACAGTGTGAAACTGCTTTTGTCTCTTTTACCAATTGCTTTTTGTCAATTGGCAGCGTTGTACGTTTATAATCACACCACTTTCACCTACCCCGCGTTCGGTTTGAGGTTACTTTTGCTTGGAAGCGCCCCCAAAAATTTCTCTTGCAATGGGATGAGGATTAGTACTGCCACATACTAGTCCTATTTATTATGGTCAACATCATGCTATAACGTATAATTATTAAATAATTTATTAAATTCTTCCGAAGAACGTATTTACGTTTGATAGAATAATAAATTTTTTTTAAATAATTAAATATTTACTTTATAACTCAATATATTTAATATTTTATTTATTTATTCTTGCGAGTTAGAAACTTAAAAATTTGCACTATAAATTATTATTTTCCATGAATCATATTCTTATAATTTAAACTTTTATAACGAAAATTATATATTGAAGAAATCTAAATTATCTTATTATTGTTTGTATGTTTATCCTTTATCTGCGGTACATTTTATCTTAGTTCCTTCGGAAGATAACCTCCATGACCTAAGGTAATTTTACAAAGTGGGTTAAGTTAGGTACAATTTATATAGATTACAACATTGAAAAGGGAAATGTTAGAATCACAATTTAGCTTGAGAACAGATTTTATTAACCGCCTAAATGCACTTGATAATTATTAGGTTTGATTAGAGTGGCAATAGGTTATCAAAAAAAAGAAGTTGGAAATTTGAAAGTTAGCTATGAGATTATAAATTATAAAAAGTTATAGCTCAAAAATTATAACAGTAAGAACATTAGCCAAGAAATGTTCGCACATGTTTCGGAACATCATGTATATATTAGAAACGGAAACAATTTTATTTTTCAAATAAACGTAGGCACAAAATGATTGGTAAGTATTACCTACTACATATTTCTACAAATTGGATTTGAAAAATTGTAATCTTTAGTTTGAGCTCGTATGAAGCTACTAAAGTATGTACTAATCGCGTGTTTATTTAAAAGCCAATATTTAATAAAAACGATAAATATTTTTGAACCACCAAAAAAGATGTTGTCACGAGATGTACAATTTAGTTAAAAAATTGGTATTGATGTATTGAAAACAATTTATATTGATAAATCGTTGTTCCTACAGAATCAACCGAAATCCCGCAAAAACTAACTTACACTGTAATAAATAAGATATTTAAAAATTTTATCGAGTTATGAACTAAATAATTAAATTAATAGTGTTTTTTTAAGCTTTTAAATGTAAATACGTTCTTTGTCAAAATTAAATAATTTACTTTTATGTTTAAATTACTTAATTTATTTAATTCTAAAGAGGAACGTATTTACGTTGAAAAGCTTAATTAAAAAAATTAAATAATTTAATTATTTGCTTTATAGCTCTATATATTTTAATATATCTTATTAATTTATTACCACTACTTGAAAACTTAACAATTTACAATGTAAATTCTTTAATTTACACTGTAAAAAAAATGTGTCTTCAAATTGTAATAATTTTGATAATTTAAAATGAAATAAATGAGGTTTTTAACAATAAAAAACCGGGGTCAAAAACATCATGTGATTGGCTAAAAAGTAACCTGCGCTGTAAGTACTTGTTAGCACTTGGCATTTTTATTTGAAATTTTTGTTTGACATTTCATTTGTCACATAACTTTAACTTTTCAAATGCGTTTGCTTTTCTGTAATTTTATTATTGCATTTTATTATTAACTTTAAAATATTTTATTAATTAATTATCACGAAGTAACAACTTCACAAGTTTTTTTACTTTACTTTAGCTTTTTAGCCTTCTAAGGGCCAGTTCTACAATGCAAGTATAAATTAAGAATAAGCTATACTGAGAATGTCTCGCACATATTTCGTTCATAATCGTCGTATAACGTTATATATTTGTATAAATTGTTTGATAATGATCTGCCCAAGATCAGAGCCATAAGTTATCCCACAATTTATACAAAAAATAACGTTATATGATGAGACATATTCTCAGTATAGCTTATTCTTAATTTATACTTACTTTGTAGAACTGGCGTTAAATCAGCTTACTGGCTAGTAAAGTTATTAGGATGATAAAGTTGGCATACTAGTAGCATAAAATGCAACCAAAAGACCCAAATATTTTACTCAACCATTAAAAAAAATTAAATAATCGTTAACTACTTGACGTTTAAAAAACATGAAAAGATCAGTCCTAAGTATTTTAGTAATATTTTCAAAAATACATATTCAATAGGTAAAAAAAAAATATTTTACAAAATTAAGAAACGGAAAATAAGTGATTTTCAACTCTCCAATTATCTGGTTTATCGTGTAATCAGTATTACATGTATTGGTCAAATTTGTATTGTTACAAAAAGGATTAAAAGCTGTTACATCACAAAACAAAGATATCAAAGATAATTATGCCGATTCCTATAAAGAGCTTTTGTAAAAGATAAGGTTATGTGAAAAATTAAATGTCAAACAAGAATTTCAAATAAAAGTGCTAAGTGCTCAAAGTATCTACGGCCCAGGTTACTTTACGACCAATCGCATGACGTTCTTGACCCCGAGTGCGAGTGAAGGTAAGGAATGTTAATATGCTAACGGTAACCAATGTCTTATCGTACAGGATAACTTTTATTGCTCATTAATTTGTTTTGTTTATGTTTAATATTTATTCATGATATAGTCCATTTTGTTCTTTTTAATTAAACCCTCCCCTATAATAACGATGTTATTTTATAATTAATAAGACAAACAATTTATAGAAAATCAGTGCAAATAATCTACCCTCATAGTTTAAACATAATGAAATTCGTTCAGTCTCACTCTCTATGTGAAACAACAAACCAAATTTAAAAAAATCTCAATAATTTTGTGTTTTTTTGTATAACTAATAATAATTTATAAACTATTCTCCGTATAAGCTGATTTGATCCTGTTAACAAAAAAAAACTCTGATCTTCTGCCCTTTGTGCGTGAAAAATTCAGCTAAAATTTTAGATGCAGTGCAGTAATAATGCATAAACAACAGTGTGCTTTAAGCAGCTATCCGCTATGTAAAAAAAAGTTGTCTTTATTTTAACATGAAGAAAAAAAAACGAAATATTATTTAAAAAAAATGTAAACGTCATGGCAAAGCAAGGATTTGAATAAATTATTCTTTTCGAAATAAATATGAATTATTATTCATCGAGTTCCATAATTAAAATGAATCTTAACATGAAGTATAGAACAGAAAAATAAATATAACAGAAACTACTTAAAAGTTAATTTATGTTTTATAGAAAGTGAAATAATAAAATTAAAATAATAAAAATAAAAATATAAAATAAATATTTTTATAGTAATCTATTAGCAATAATTGCAGTTTGTGTTATTGAGCGATGCTAGATCATACAGTTAAATAGGTGAAAATTTGAATAAGAAAATAGTGAGTAATTATAAATTTGGATGCTTACACAAATAATGTTTAGTAAAATATATTATTTGTGCTGAAATTAACATAATACCAGTGCTGTTTTACCTATAGAAGCATTAAGATTGGTAGCTTCACTCCGACAGACTGTAGCGCCACGTAAAATACTCTGCCAGCCAGTTGGAGGGTCGAAACGGCCTGCACATTACTGATTATGCATAAACGACAATCTAACACAAAGTTTGCATACCATTCTACATTATGTACTAATGAACTATAACTCTATTTCTAGCAATACAATGTTTGCATAAAATAACTTATATCGAAAATTACAATGCCATAATAAAACCTCGATGATCTGAATTAATTAACTTATGCGTGTGTTCAAATAATTGTGGAACTTTTTTGTAGGAACATCAAATCAATAAAAGATAACCAATACTCTAATCGGTATTTCTAATTTATTTCTTAATGATCATCAGTATTCAATTACTATTAGATGACTAATTCCAAATTGTCTCTAATAACTCAAAAAGGATTAACGATAATAATAAATATTCAAAACATAATATCATAATCTTTTTACGTAAAACACTTTTGGTCTCTCCAATTTGTATAATATTTTTCACCGTTTTTGAGTTATTAGAGAAACTCTCGGTTGAGTAACATTACTCTCTTGGTTATGACTAGATTCAGATTATCGAGGTTGCATTTCAATGTAACGAGACATTAGATACATTTTATTTTAATTGCCATAATAAATTGATCTTGTACTACCTATACTATACTACTTCTTGAAATAGTCGTAATTGGTTATTTACGATTCAAAGAGAAGAACTTATATGTTTATTACCCTTGAAGTATTTGGTACATTAACCGTACACGTAATAGAGTAGAATATTTAAAGCGTGTTTTAGTATGTGATCGATTAACGTCAAGAAAAAGTTTCTAAAATTAAAATTTTTATACATCAGTTTGAAATTTTAAATGAAAACTAATAATATAGTACCTAGTATGTAAAATTATACCTTTTGCAGTTTGTAAAAGAATATTTGATTTAAAAAGTAGTAAAGTTGAGACAAATAGAAATAATAATGTATATTAATTATAGTGAACTAAAAAATTATTTTACTTTGATGTAAAATTGTTAAAAATTACAAAAATCTAAAATTCTTCAAGAACTTATTTGCTTAAAAACTGTGATTTTTAGTTTAGCCGCAAGAAAAGACTATTCCTTATATCAGTAGAATTTAAATTGTGGTTGATTTATTTTGCTTATTTCTTTTATTTTTTCCGAACTTCTGAAAATAGAAATTGCAAGGTATATGAACAATTAAATATTTGAGCTTTATTTTAATCATATTTATTTCAAACATTGAAACTTTGATCTATTAAACTTTTCAATATTTGGGAAAACGGTTTTCAACTGTGCATTGTTTTCTGATAAGAGTTTCATAAAAATTCATTTCTAGTTTTTTCAAAATAATTTCTTTTTGTGAAAATTGGTTTATTGTTTTTTTCAAATTGAACTTTTTAGCAACAAACAAAATTAAGTTTTTTTTTCAAAATTAATGCTTCAGGTAGAAAAACAGAAATGATTAACTTTTAATTAATTAATGACGTGGTTTATTAATCAAACATACACCAGTGGATTTCAATTTCATGGCTGAAATGCAGTGCAAATTTTTTAAGATTGCTTGAATCTATGCCTACCTATATATAAGATGGAATTACAGCAGTTATATTTTATTTTTTACGTGGATAAATTAATAGGTTTATAACAATTAATTTTTGACGGACTTGATCAGTCAAAAATTTTGATGGAACTTTCTTTATTTTTTAGATAAGTTATATAATAATAACCCTAGCTGAGCTTATCCGCAACAAACTTTTTTTGTCATGGGCATGTCATTTACATAACTTTTCGGTAAACAAAAATTGTATTTTTTTTTATTTATATTTACTCAGTATATCAAAAACTGCGCTGTGTTTTATAATAAAATGTTCTATGTTACTCCAAACGATTTTTTTTACTCTGAAAAGTGATTTTCAATAATAAGTATTGCACAGGATTGCATAGAGTGCAATATTGAAAAATTGAAAAAACACTATTGCATATATTGCGCAATAGAAATCGAATATTATTACTGCTAATATTGATACTTTATAGAAACGGACACATGTGGACTGAACCGATAGTCAATTTTTAACTCCATTTTATGGGTTAAAGTTTTAATTAAGAATTAAAAAAACAGTAGGGCCAACAACTAAACTAACTACATCTCATTAAAAAAAAATTTTAACTAAAATTGTAACCTAAATAAATAATTAAAAATTGACTACATGTGTGCGTAGGTACTCCACTCTTTCCAATAATAAAAATTACACATCAATGTAACTTTCGCAAAATATAATTATTGCGCTTTTGTTATAAGTACCTACATAAAATATATTTTTAAATTTACTGTAATTAAAATTTTTTTTATAACTGTAACTGAAAGTTCTGTTGATTTATATGGAAAACGGTATAGAAAAGTATTCAACGAAATAGCTTGATCTTTCTTTACCGCCAAATGGTAACTATGTAGATTCTAAAAACCAAATAAAAATTTGAAAATTTTTTATGGTTTATGAAAAATCTTCGCCGTCGTCAAAGGTTGGTTCACCCATCTTGAGCCATAAGTACAAAAGAGTGCAATATAGTTTCATGGTATCTCTACTAGGCCCCTCTCAAATTCAAAGTATTTCTCAAATGGTAGCCCATGAACGTGACTCTTCGTTCGTTCGTGACGTTCATAGAGTGACTCGGAAAAACTGGCGCAGCTCGTTGACGACCAAAAACGCTTGTGAAATTCGTTAACAAGAACTTATTGATAAAAATCAACAAAGAACTAATGAATAGTCCTGGAATTACTAGCTAATAGGTAAGTCATTATAATTATTGACTTTTTTTTTCTTTAATTCTGGTGGTGAAAATTTTATAAAAATTATTGTAAAAAAATTTATACCTCCAAAAACTATGTTTACTTTTACAACAGAATAGATATTTGGACAGAATTTTACTGAGAAAGTTAAGGTTATATTTTACCAAATTTTCAATAAATAAAAAGTAAACAAATTTTAAAATATTATAATAGAGTTTTGATTAGTAAAACTATTGTTGTTCACCGTTTAGAAATTTAGTTTATCGTCGGAATAAACCGTATATGCTTATATTAGATTCCTCGTTGGTATAGATCTGAGTCACCGTACATCATAATATCGTCGGTGAAACCAGAAAACGGTGTAACTCCACTTTTATTCAAAATTCGTTTTAGATGTGCAATCGGTCCATGAGAGATTTATCTACATTGTGGTAAAAATATAGCTCATTCAAAATTTGTTGAATCTTAAAATAACTACTTTAGAAATATGTGCAACTCCAATGCACTGTTTTATGTCGGGAAATTCGTGTATCTCCATTAAATCAACGCCTTTCACACAGTGATGTGCTGTGCGATCGGAAAAGTTAGTTAAACTGTGTCGAATTGTTAAAATATAAATTAATTTTAACATTAAATGTTTGAATAAATGAATCTATCGCTATTTACTCCTAAAAAAAAGATCAATTTGATACTAGTATCGCATATAAAACAAAAAGTATTTCTGAAAAAGAATTTATAATAATCACTTACTGTTTAATCAAGAAGCCAAAGATGCAAAAAAATTTACAAATCATCAGATACATCAGATTTTGTTTATACTATGGATCTTCAGTCGGTTTTATTAGCACCCAAAAACAAGTTAGGTGCTATGTACTTAGTATAAGACCAAATTGGCAGTACATAATTTCACTGCTTATAATATTAAAACTCATAAAGGGTATTGTTAATTACGGAACGAAACGGAAAGAGCCTTTACTGCAAATGGATTTTATTCAATTTTAGTTGACTTTATTGAAACTAAAATAATAATAAAACTGAATAATAAGATTAAATATGAATCTATTAAAATTATTTTCTGAAGCGATGGCTGTTTAGGTCAGAATCGTAACGCACAATTATTTAATGAACAAATCGGAAAAAATATAAAATTACTATTATTCAAAAATACTTATTCAAAGGGCATACGCAAATGGAGGCGGATTCAATGCATTCTGCAATCGAAGGACGCCGGGATATTAATGTTCCAGCAGACTACGTTGCTCATTTTCAAAATGTACGACAAAAACGATTTCAATACAAAGTCCAATATCACTTGTTTTTCAAAGATTTTTCTAAAATAAAATATTATCTCTCAATTAGACCAGGTCGAAAAACTGGTGATGCAACAGTTACTGATCTTAAAGTGATTAAGAATCCGCAAAATGGAAACCCAAAGTACAAACTTAGATATTCTTAAGAAGATTAAAATGAATATTACTAAGATAAAGTAACCAAATAATTATAAACAAGTTTGTGACGTTAATAATTTACCAAATCTATATAGTTGCAGAAGAAAAATCAGAAAAGAAAAGTTTGAACATCTTCAAGCATTAAGAAACAGCTCCGATTATCTTGCATATTACGATAACATTCCTTACCGGTAGTTGTAGTATTAAATTTTTGACAATAAATGTTTTATTGAAATTAAAATACTATTTTTTTAGAATAATAACTTATTTTTAAAGTAAAATTAATTTTTACAACCATTATAATATCATATCGAAAAGTGTGTATCTCCACGCAAAATGCCACTTTAAAAAAAAGAAATTGGTGTATCTCCAATAACAAAGAGTTAACATTAAGGAATCATAAAAACAGTAAATAGGTAACATGCATTTATTTATATTTTAGCATTATTGAAATTTTCAACCCAATCATTGCAGTACTTCCGAAAATAAACAGTTTTTATTGCCTCCTGTAAAATTTAGTAAAATGGAGTTACACCGTTTTCTGGTTTCACCGACGATATTATTATGTTGTAGATATATTTATTTAATATTATTATTTAAGTTGGATCAGCGGTGATATTACGCAAATACCAAAAATTACATCTTTGTGTTTGAGGAAGCGTTTATAAGTTCAGAAATAAAATAAATCATGATACAATGGTACGGTCTCCCTCCACATTTCATGCGCAAGTATTTGTTCTTGATGGTCTAACTAACTTAGCTTTTACTGCAACACATATCCAATTAAATTTTCTGTCCAATGCTTTCCTACACATGCTGCAATAATTCTATGTATTATTCGGTTTTTGTAACGTTCTGCGACGTCTTTTGATTCCCAAACATCACCAAGCAGCATGTTTTTAAAATTTCAAAATTTTAAACCTGTTGTTGAAGTAAAGTTCTTCACAAAAAGTAAACATTTGGTCAAAACGGCAAATCTTGGCTCTTCAATTAAAATACATAAACCTTTTCTAAAATAAAAATGTAAAATGTTGAAGTATTACGAGTTATAATATTGATTAATTTTTTAAAATTCTAAATGAAAAGTACTTTTTAAAAAATTTATTTAAAATAAACATCACGCCTGTTTTCTGTTTTTATTATTTGAGTGAATAATTCACTTATACTAGTAGCAGAATTTAAATAAAAATTACCTTTACTCGTATTCAACACATTCAACTTTACAATAAATTAAAGTCCATTTTTATTTCAACCTCACCACATAATAACTCGTAAATAAAAGAAACTATTAATGATAATTTACTTTTATCAATTTCACGTATAATATTAAAATTTAAAATACAGTCGAGTCGCGAAATTATGAATACCGTATATACAGTGAACTCAACTGTTTTTACATTGAGCGCGACTTATACCCATCCAGTTTAACCATTAACTGTACTATAATCTAAAATATGACTTTAACTATGGTGTTTTTTTGCAATATTTAGAATATATTGTAGTATAGTATTTTTGAGATGAAGGAATTTATAAGTTGATGACAATTTTTATATTTTAATATTTGAAAATTTAAATTTGTGACACCCCTTGTGTGATAGCCAAGTAGGGAAATTTTTAATTTTGGAAGGGAACTCGCGAGCGTTCTTGTGAAATTGCCTGACATGATGTAAATTTTAAAGAATAATAAAATTTTGGTGAAGCGGAAAGTCTTCTTGTGTTTTTCTTATTTCTTTCAGTAAAGAAAAAGTATTCAATTAGTTAGAATTTTAAAATATTGATTTATTGGAACAAAGAAATAATTTAATATTTAAAGAAAAGTCATGAATTTGCAAGAACACTTGATAAGCGGGTGCAAAAATTCCATTTTGCATTGCCATTCTATAGAAGTTAAGGATATACTAGTTTAACCATCATAATCTCTTTTCAAAAATTTATAACTCAAAAACTAAGGGGCAATCGACTAAACGCCAAAAATTATTAATTTAGATAGTTTTGTTAGCTCCTAGAATCACTAAAAAAATGGGATCTTGTTTGGCGACATACTGATTGTTAGGTCCTCTTGTTAGGAAAATCACCGGTTATCAACCGGTGATTACCGATAAACCGATACCGATAAAATAAAACCTTAAAATGCATACCTAAAAATTATTATTTTTTTTTTATTTACATTTTAACGTGCATCAACTACTTACTGGGTTATTAGCACTTCTAAATGTTAATTTTTAAATTGTTTAGTATTTTTGGATTGGGTAATTTGGTTGGCTGGTTTTTTGATTGGTTGATTTTTTGGTTCACCACGGAGTGAGAATGTCCACTGGAAAGTCGGGCTAAGAAATTCTGATGCGTCCGAGATTTGAACTCAGAATTTCCGCTCGTAGCGAAGCCGGCGATCACATCACTCCACTGCCGTGGCTTAAAAATTATTTGATTTAGCTAACAATAAATGTGAAAATAGTTTTTTCTCTAGCTATATAATTTGAGTTTTTAATTTACATAGTATAATATGTTCATATTTATGTATGTATTTCAGTTGGTTTCCAGTAATTACTAATTATTACCTATATGGTTAATTCCCTTAAAATAATATTTTTTCCTAATTTCGTTGAATTAGATTTTAGTAAAACTTTTTAGCAAGTCACTGAAAACTAAATGAATATAATATTTATTGTATACCGGGTGCTGAATGAGTTAGGCGAACATAGGATATTAACGTGTAAAAACTTATTTTTGCAAATTCCTGCTTCCCTAATTATTTTAGAGAAAAATTGAGAGATACAAATATTATGTAGAAATATAAACTACGAATGATAAAAGCATTAGATTTTATCTAGCTTTTACGTAAATGATCAAAAAATTCTTTTGAAATTGTTAAAATTTTTATTTATCAAACTGGCCATGTATAAGTTTCCAAGGTAATATTCCATTTTATGAAATTAAAATTTAATAAAGTGCAAAACTGTCAACAACGTGCAATTGTTTTTTATTACTTATCAAAAATAATTACCTCGGAAACTTCCATGGCAAGTCTGATAAATAAAAGTTTTAACAATTTCAAAAGAATTCTTTGACCATTTACGTAAAAGCTAGATAAAATCTAATGCCTTTATCATTCGTAGTTTATATTTCTAGATTATATTTGTGTCTTTCAATTTTTCTCTAAAATAATTAGGGAAGCAGGAATTTGCAAAAATAAGTTTTTGCATGTTAATATCCTATGTTCGCCTAACTCATTCAGCACCCGGTATAAACTATGATGACGTTGTTTCACTTTCATTAAAGCTCCTCAGCTAGTTTTAATATAAGAACATAAATATCATTCGTAAAATTGATTGATTCTGAAAATTGAAAAATTATTATTTATTGAAATTAAAAAAAAATCTTACGTTTAAATTATTGTTATTGTTAAAAGTTTTACTAAAATGTAATTCAATGAAATTATGCAATTTCACAAGTTAATAACCTAAACTATATTTATATATTTTAATTTTTTTCGTCTTTTATAAGTGGTGTTTAGTATTCAAAGTTTAATTAAAACTTTTAATGGATTGCATTCACTTAAGTAAATTTAATTTAATTTTTAAATTGGAGCTGAACTTTGTTAAATATCATAGCTTAAAATAAACTGCCCAGTTCAGTAAGGTCATTCTAACTTATTCATACTATAATAATGGTGGTAGGAAACTTAATTGTTTGTAAAATGTTTATTGAATATCACGATGTAAAATGTAAGCGAAACAAAATATTAAGACCAGAATAAAACGAAACCCATACAAATAATTTTTATAAAAAAGAATTCCATTGAAAAAATGACTATTATAATGTGATTATGGGCAGTTTATATTTTGTTAGATTTAATATTGTCACAGTATAATGAAAAATATAATATTTTCAAAAGTACTATAGCTTCTAGTGTTAGAGAAACTGTATGCAGCAACATACATTTACATCGTTTGAATCTGAAGAAAATGGGAGGTTCCAAATATTTCGTCGATACTAGTGCAGCATAATGGGGTATTCCAGCACAGTAGAATTTACTAAAACTGTAATTTTATAGTAATTTAAAATCCATAATAGTACTTTTAAAACACGATTTCGGTAGCATTATATGCCAATGTAAAAATACTTAAATTAAACATATTAAATAAACTCATGCGGCTTATATCTAGTTATATGTGCCTATATTTCACTTTTTTATAAGGTTAAGAAAATAACAGACCCATATAAACTTAAATAATGGTTGTCGTTGTTAAGTTATTGAGATTGCGCTTAATTAATAAAAAAAATATAAACCTAAGAACTATTGCGGTCCGTTTTTTTGTCTCTCTGTGCGTAACTCTATCTCGAGTTTCTGATTGGTTCTTTGATTATTTTAAACTTAAAAAAAAATTTATGTCCAAAATAGGCGCTTTTTTAGTTCCTTTGTTTGTCAACAAAAGCATGACAATGCGTTGATGCCGAAAGTTGTCAACTGGGAGTTACCAGATCACGACATCAAATTTTCAAATCCCTTTAACAAACTGAATCAAAGCAGCAAACTATTGTAATCCAGCGATTTCCAGTTGCGTTGATAATTTTACAACAATTAAAGCACGATAAGAAGCTCTACAAATCAGACATGAAAATAAAATCCATCATATAATATTATATTGTGGTATTCTAAATTCATCCACTAAGATCTATTAGTATACAAAATAAATAATAATCTTAAAATTTTCTGAAATAAAAAATGTAATGGTGAAAATAAAATAAAATTGTAAAAGTCAGTTAACCTCGGCTTAAAAAGGTATTTTGTAAGTCAGTTTAATCCAAATAATGTGAATGAATCCTTGGCACGTTTGATCAAAGATAAACAATCTAAAATAAATTGATATTCAGTTTGAGTTGATAATTTATTGCTTTGAATGTATGTGTAAAATCTAAAAGAAGGGTAAATTTGGTATGTATGTGGAAAACAATTTTAAAATCTAAATAATTGAAAAATTAATTTTACCGTTGCTTCGCCAATAAATCAATAGATAGAGTTCTAGATCACCATGCGAACTGATTAGAAAATTTTTCAACTTTGTCAACGTCCAGGTCTTGGATGGGGGAATGCAAATTTTAGAGGAGATCGGCCATAAGCAATTGATCAAATTGGAAGCGTTTGCCCATTGCCCCACCAAAACTTTATTTTAAAAGGGTTCAGTTATGTAGATAAATCCAATGTAACGAGTGTTAATTGCAAATTATTTCTTGTGACTGAATTATGAGTCATATTTATGATGTTTTAAAATAAATTCAAAAAATCAAACGTAGTAAAAGTTCCTCAGTAAAGTTTAACCATCATCCAAAATAAGTTGGATTTTAAAATTAGTAATAATGCATCTTGAAATTAAATGTGAATATAATAACTATGTACATCGATGCTACATTTTTGCAACATAAAATACTTTTTAACAAACTTTTAAAAATCACGGAGATCTCTGTATCTTTCAATTTTGGAATTGCGTATCCAATATTTTTCTTATCATAAATGTTCCGAAATTTGTATTAAGTCTTAGTTATACTCATTTCATTATCATTTAAAATTTAAGAAATTGATCAATGGAATTATGTATAATCATTTCTTTAATCGTTATGTATTTAATCATTGGTTAAATTTCTTAAAGTTAAGTGATAAGTATATGTTAAAATGTTGAGTATAAATCGACCATTAACAAGAATGTCTGGGTGAGATAAACTGGTAACATTAAAAATTTTACTAATAAGTGTTATGTGTAGCACGTGAACCCTGACTCGATGATTTTATATTTATTAAAAAAAACTTAACGAAATTTGATAGACAACATTAAAATGCAGCGATTAAAGATCAGATGAATCTCCAATATTGATTAGCCAAAACACGATTTTAAAATTAAAAATACTGATTTGTATTTCAGAGCATAATTGGAAGCAAGCAAGCTCTTTCATCGCTGGAAGACTCGCTTTTGATTAAGTGCATAAGAATATAGCCACTAAACACTAAATCAAATTGATGTAGTAGAGTTGGCCTATACTTGCATAAGCGTTTTGACGTCATACTAATGGAGTCAATTTATTGTGTTCTATACTGGTTGCATTTGCAGTATCTTGGTTACCTTCCTTAACAAGCAAAGCAATGCATTACTTATACCATGATTTGAAATCCTATGTATTGTGATGAACTTAATTAACAATAAAATTACTTGAGAAACAGTCCATTATAAGTTTTTCAAGATGGTCTTGTTGCCTTTAAATCAAAAAGTAAATGTTTGTCAGCAAACTTTGTTATTACGTCATCGTTTGTAATTGTATGAACTAAAGTAAACACCGCTAGTAAAAAAAGTATTATTCATCATAATAACATATTTTGGGGCCATTGTCCAACTATTTATAGGTTAAGTACAATAAAGGTGATACATATGATTTTTTTTTCGGAAGGTGTTAAAACATTTAACTGTAATCCAAAATTTTTTTAACTTTTTCAACCATTAAAATAAAACATTTTTGGATTTCAATCGCACGACTTAAAACCCGCCTGTCTTTAATCTGATGTGACAGGTATAAGATCGATCATTTGACAAGTTGACATAAAATAAACTTTATATTACGTTTTTAAACCATTATTTTAAAATAACCACCAAAACTACATATATAGAAGTTTACTGGTAAGGTTTCCCACAAACAAGATAGCTGAGTTTTCAGCTATAAGTAGTACCTACTAAAGAAAATCTGACCGTGTTCCATGTGAGATGGTAACATTAAAATTTCGTTAAAATTTTATTTTAATAGGTAATATTAATTGCTTTAGAATTTTTTTTCTGTTTGTTGATTATATTTATTTAGACATTCAATTTTTTTCTATTAAATTGTGAATCATTTTAGAGTTGATAAACATTTGAGGATGTTTTACAGAATTTTTCATGACTTTTCTCAAAACTTCTGACCAAATATTCTGCAATTTTTGTTCGATATTCTCGAACTGACTTTTATGGCCGTTTTCACCGACAATTTCCTAACGTTAAGTATTTCCTAAAGTATTAATTGTTTTTTAGGGACTGTATTACAGGTTAGAAATTACAAATTATTACTTATAATTCAGTCACTAGAAACACCTAGTACTTTGGGAAATACTTAACGTTAGGAAATTATCGGTGAAAACGGCCACTAATGTCAGATTCTGTGATGACATAAAACGCCTTTATAAGGGTAATGACTTTTGTACCATCTTGTTTTATATGTGTAGGTAATTTCTTCAGAATATAATTCTTACCTCATAAATTATTATTTATCTTTAATAGTTTAGGTATGGGAAACTTTGGTAGATATCAACTAAAAAGTTAAAATCTGCAATTTTGAATGATTAATATGTCTAAACTTTTAAAGATGTTGAGGACCTTCTTGTAGGAAATTTAATTCTTAGTGGTAAGTATAACAGTATATTATACACCGAGGGAGTAAAGTGCCACTTTTTGTCATGAGGGTAAAGGGACGCAGTCGAATCGGAAAATTTACCCGAAAGACGAAAAGTCACTTTACTCCCGAGCGTGAATATACTATTTTTTGTCTTTCCGCTAAAATTCGATTATTTCTATATCTCGAAGTTTAATTTCGTCAACTACTCGAATTTCTAGAAGAATTTGTTAAATAAAATTTAAGTTTTCAAAAATACAAAGCGGTTTAGGTAGTCGACTTTTCTTGAAAATAACCATAAACTTTATTGCCTATACCCCAGATGTGGTAGTTTGCGTAACATGATATCATTGTCAAAGTACCGTATGCATTTTTGGAATCTTAGACGTAGTAATAAATTTACATTTTGTCCCTCTGTTTTACTTTTCGTCCACCAACTTTACTTTTCGTCCCGCTCCTAAGAAAAGTAACACTTTGCTCCCACAAAAGTGGGAGTAAAGTGACCGCTTTACTCCCGGAAAGACAAAAAATATTTTTATACTTTTAATATTATTTTGGAGAATTTGAATTTTAAGTGCGATAAACAAAATTAAGATAGTAATGTCTCGCCAATGAAAGCTTGGTACCAAATTTTCAATTTAAGTTGCCAAATATTTTTACATTACGTTGATGAAAACGTTCTGTAAAATTGTAAAACGTGTTTTTTAATTCAAATCCTCGAGCATCGGGCTCGGATTTACTGTACTGACATATCAAAATTTTATGGCTTTAAAGTTTGTCTAATAAAATTTAATGGTCGGGTTAGCTTATGGCCGTGTTTTAAATGCTCGATTAAACTTCAGTTAGCTTAACTAGGGGTTAACCGATTAATTGAACTAAGAAACAGTAAGTACATTTGCACCTATACGATATAATACTTACAATATAATATGCCTACCTTTAAGGTTCTAAATTAATTTTTGAGTTTTTATTTAATTAATTATTGTATTAAAAAAAATTATTTTCCTGTAAATACAACTTAATACATTAATAATATATGCTTTAAATTAAATGTAACTGCGCATTATTTCTTTCGACTAATGCGCGGCGTCTGACTAATTCTTAGATATATTTTGTCTGTTTAGTGAATCCTTATATTATTTAAAATGAAAATATTTAAAATTGTTCAAAAATGAGATAGTTTATAGACTAATACAAGGTGAAACAAACTTACCAAATGGAAGCTCAAAACGGCAATCCACTAAAAGAGTGTGCCCTGTATGACATTTTGTGCCTACAACTTCTCCATCTCGCATTACCAATTCCGCATCCAAGGATAACCATTGTCCACTACCTTCCTACAATGATACAGAACATTTAAAATAATAAAATGATATTCTGCGTTTGCCTCATATAATACATAGCTGGATCACCATTAAGATCTCGACGTATAGTAGAGGTTAAGTTAGAAAAAGTTTTAATAAAAGATTTTTGTTATGTAGAATAGCCAATAATCTAACTCTAAAAATTATTATTACAACATTGAAAATGGTACTACTTTACAGATTCTGATTTATAGAGTATAGTAGACAAAACTAAAAATGTTTTCTAAATACAGAAACACAAAATATGCAATTTATTCCAATAGTCATTTTAACTTACATACATTCATAAAAAATTACATAAATATTATGATGACAATGATTAAATAAACGTAACTAAGGGCCGATTTATGAATATTACAGAAAACGATCAACAGAAGCAGCTAACTTACAAGAAACTCTTCTGTAATGTTTTATAAAATTAGATAATATAAAAATTTTATTCCACTAATATTGAAATTAATTTTACTAGTACACAATAATATTTTTTATGTTTCAAAATTGTTACTTTTAGTGCTTCTTAAAGCTAAGTATAGACTGAGTAATATTTCTTGCATGAGTTTTCTCGCATTAAAATAAAACAAAGAAGAGGAAACATTTCTCTAACGCAAAGTTAGCATTTATGACTATTGGTATATAAAAAAAGGTTTAATTTATTGCAGTGAATTTGTTCAAAAAATAGGAACGAGACATTTTAAACATCATATTGAAGTTTACAGCACAAAAATTAAAATCAATCGTACAAACCATGATAATTGATATAATAGATTTTATTAGTCTTTTTTTGAATTATGTCAAGTATTGGTTCCATAGAATAGTAAAACGATTATTTTTTAATCTACATACACTAGCGGCAGCGCTGCTATTCCTGGATGGCCAAGTCTTTAAGTCAAGCAGCAACAACACAAAGCTGTAGCATAAAGATTTATTATTGTAGGTAAAATTTTATTATAAAGTATTTCTACATGAAAAAGTTTTTATTACATTACCCACAATCAAATCGTATCATTTGAAAGAATGGAAGCAACTAAGACAGTAACGTTTGGCTCGATGCTAGAAACTCCGATTCTTCAAATTTTTTACAATCATATTATATTTTCATTGAGCCACAATTTAAGAACCGCTGCGCTAATGTGTTTTCTTAGATATTATGTAAACATACACCTCATTAGATAATACTATGTAATCATAACAAAAATTCCACGTTATTTAGGTAAGTTTTCCTCTAATAATTCGTATATCTTAATGATGATCTCAATAAATTATGTTATTAGAAGCCTTGTGTACCTATACGAATTATTTTCTCATATAAATAATTTAATATTAGTTAAGATTATAAGTAAACCGCCATGTTGAAGGTAATGACGATAATTCTTGAAATATATTTTACTAATATTTTTGAATTAGCAAATTAACTAAAGCAACTAGTTTTTTTAATTTTTACCTCGTTTGCATATTGTATTATTTGCAATGGAACCCAATTGTAACCCATTGCACGATCCCAAATCATTCCTTTGCTCCAAACTTCTATTAACAATCCTGTATTTACATCGTTTGTTTCGCTAAAAAAAAGTAACAACAAAAATTATTAAACTACTAGTTTGATAATTGGTCCAGTCTATTAGATAACCATAAACAACAGTTATCAATTTTTTTTTTAATTTAAGAATTAAAAAAATTTTAAAGAAGAAAAATTAATTTAAAAAAAATTTAATTATGTCTATCAGCGGAAATATTAATTGGAACCTGGAAATTTCATCATTGTTTTAACTTAAAAGTTTTTTTTAGCGCTATTGCTTCCTTTATTTGTTCACATAATATCTCAAAATTTTCTAGTTATTAATTTAGTATTTAAGATAAAAAAAATATTAAAAAGAAGAATCCTCTAAGTTGGAAAACATATTTGGTAATTTCCTGATATTTTGCTTATTAGATACTGAAAAAAATTATACAAAAGTAGGTATATATTTTTTAGAAGAGGACAAAAGCAAAACAAGTCGGTCTGTGTCCATGGCGTCCATAGGATCATTTTCAAGGATGAATTATAATAATTAAAATAATTATTATAAAAGAATTATTTTCATTTAAAACCAAAAATTTTTAAAAAATTTAAAACTTGCGCTGGTGAAATATTAAATATTTCAAAAAAAATTGAGCAGCCAAGAGCCAGGAAAGGCAGCTGCCCCTTTTTCTCCCTATAATAGACGTCCATGTCTGTGTCCAAGTGTCCTCTTTTAAAAATATATACCTACCTTTGTGCAATTTTTTTCAGTAAAGGCCGTATGACACGTGTGTAAATTTGTTAACAAAATTGTTAGCAAATTTGGTAATAACCCATTGATTGGTCAAACAAACTAATGTTGGTACCGATGTTGGTTGGTTCAACCAATCAATGGATTGTTATCAAATTTGCTAACAAATTTGTTGACAAATTTATACACGTGTCACACGGCCTTAAGAAGCAAAATATCAGCAAATTACGAAAGTGTGTTTTCCAACTTGGAGAATAACTCTTAAGCAATATCCTATAATTGTAATTTATAAGTTTAAATATTTATTTCCTTAAATATCCAAACTTACTTACAAGAGAATTGCCAACATTAGTCATCACCGATTTACGTCTTTATACTTTATACTCTTCTTAGTTAGAACTTCATCGAGCAAAAATTTAAATACTCTTAATTCAACCGATTTGGATAAATTCAATTTTGAAGAACAAATCCGAATCACTTCTATATAAATTGAAAGCCTTGGAATAAAAGGGGTATAAGTGCACTTTTTTTAAATTTGAGATTAATACATATTATGAAATCTAATGGTCATATTTGTTGGTGCAAAACAGATGCAAGTGATATATTGACATTGACTACCATCTTTTGGAGAACGCATTTACTGTATCAAAATTTTGATTCAAACAAAAAAATTTTTGTTCAATTTTGAATGCAAAAATCTCACAATAATGTAAAAAGCACTTATACCTCTTTTATTCTAAGGCCCTCAATTCGTACGTACAAGTTGCGTACCCGTAATGTACGCAACCGGACCGAGCGTATTTGCAACTAGTGCCAGTAATGGCATGATAATTTGCATAGTAGGCGTAAACATGCCTTTATTGATCATAACAACTTTAAAAAAATAAAACGAATTATTGATTAACAACTTAAAAAAATTAAACTAATCATTGATTAGTTTATTTTTTAAGTTAACAAAATAAAACCAATCAAATAATAATAATAATATTATGTTTTGTGGCTATGACGTACACGCCAAAATGTTCAAAGTGTCCGCCGTTAGGCGCCGCTTTACAGTATTCGCTAGGTCTCTATAATGTAACCTTACAAAGTATTCTCAGTTTACATTAATAAAACGCCATTACACGGAATAATTTTAAACTAAAAATTAAACGTATTTTGTTGGTTATGGTGGCGCCACCTACGGTAATGTAAATAAAAAATTACTTGATGTATATGTTACTGTGAAGGACCGAAATTAGTGAATGTCATCATTCGCCAGAGAATGTCGACAAATACCAAATACGTCTTGGTGAAAGACCGAACATATGTTAATTTTATTATACAATCAAACTTTCACCGGTATATGTCGACAAACACAACTGAGCTTTGGTGAATGTTGACTTTGGATAACCAAAATACCATTGGAGCGGACCCGCAACCTATAGTAAGTCTTCTTCTGTTACGGGCTACACCCGCAAAGCGACATTTACCCACCCGCAACAAACGTCAGGGGTGCCAGTGGGATATATGGGCGTGGGTAGATCTTACAACGTAACAAGTAAATGCGATGTTTTAGGCTCTGCGGTGCGAAAAAGACTTAAATCGGGACTAAAAGAATATGAGCGTCATAGTCGACTTCACGGGACCAATGAACCTTTCGTGCTCAAGCCAAACCCACGACTAAGAGGTTTGAAGCACACGATCAGTCATCGCAATAAAAAGACAGAAACGTAGTCACACACCAGCCTACCGTTCTGTTTAGCGGATGGTCATCTGCTAACTGAGTATTACATCTGGAACAAATACATGCAAAACAAAATACATAACTGAATAGTTATGTAATAAAAGACATCAATAATATTAAAGCAAACATATCATTTGGAATGATATGTTTTGGAATGATATATTTTGAATGCAATTCATTCCAAAATGAATGAATTATCCTTAAAAATAAATCCTAATTAAAAAGCTGATCAGTTGAAAAATGATAATTATTACTATGACTAAAATTACTATAATATTTACAATGAGTTTGAACGAACTCTACTTAAAATGTTTGTTGTCCACAAAAGACAATAAAATTGACTGAATTGAATAATACAAATCACTATAACTTAGTGCTAAGCGCAATTTAACATTACGGTGATAATCTTGCACAATTACTTCAAATAAATGCAATATAACACTTTACACAAAAAAAAGGTACGTTACAAAACAATTGGTACTCACATAAAGTTGTTCTCTACTCGTTAGACAGCGTACACATCCTAACATAACTGCCAAAAAGCTGGAGGCTGTGATCGGTATGGTGGTAAATAAAGTTGATATGGTGGATTTGGGAAGAAACTACCCTCTCGGGAAAAGATGGACGTTGAACAGTAAAGATGGTGTACGTAAATAAATCCGACATCAAGGCCGTTACGGTACGATAAAATACACCCAAACGAAACAAAGCATCAGTAATATAACCCACAATCCAGAATATAACAATGTGGAGATACGATAAGCTAACCAGAACATAACTTAAAATGGGTGTGGCCCCCAAGACAAAAAATGAGCTACGACACTGCACTAAATTCAAATAACTAACTTTGTACAATTAAAACAAACTGAAGATGTTGTCTTTAAACATTAACAAAACTTTACGAAAACATGACAAAACTAACAGCGCATGGGACCCCTCCGAGTAAGGTCCCGCAAAACGTAACTAGAAGTTAACCCATAATTTAGAATTTCTACTTATTTACCATTGATCACTTACGACGAAGCGTTGAGGTTGACACCTCATCACACATTTTCTAACTAACCCTTTTTAACTACCATTGCAAACATAAAAGAAGTAGGGTTCTCTCACAAAAACTTAACACTGGCAACTTTTATAATCGTAAAATTATAAAAGTGCCATGATGTCGCAGTCTATTCTGAAAAAAAGCACGTAGTACAACGGAAATCTTAAAGATAAGGCTTCACATTCACCACCTACGTATAAAAATAATGTGAAAATATTACTAAGCAAAAAACTATTGCAATGATAAAAAAGCTTTTGCGGGAAACCGAAGATTTCCCGCCAAGGTTTCTTTTATACCTCTGCAAAAAAATGAAAATTTACCCGCTAGCTCAGTGATGGAGTCATACGTCCCAATAATGGACACTTATCATTTGGTGGAAAAATAAAATTCAAAAAATAATAGCAAACAAAATGTAATTCGACGAATAAATCAGTCATCCCATAAACTATTAAACAAAATATTAGACCTTCTCTGAAGCCTGTTATGACTACAGTCAAATTCCTACAGATCAAATAACCGTGAAAGTGACATTTAATCAAATCAAAACTGTCCTGCACTTTCACAGTTATCGGACAAGACATAAAATTATTTACAAACTCATACAAAATTCAATCCAAAATCAAACATAAAATAATCGCACATTTATTGTTATAAAATGAGATTGTCCACTACGCAACAAATGTGTTCGTTGTATGGTCAACAAATTCAACCATGTGTAGATGCGCGCATGAATTCAAAGTTCTGTAATTCTTGTAGCAATCACGAATTACAAAAATGTAAATTTGGATTACAAAACGTAGAGACATATTCGATGCAATTTAAGAAATAATTGAACATAAACTTTAAAATTTTTACCATCCATAGGAAGGCATCGTGGCGTTCCAACGTTGAATCGCATCAAGGCATGTACAAAATTTTCTAACCGCTTCGTTTAAAAAATACTGCTTGGCTTTTCCAAATTTCTCATCTACGGTCCAATTTTCATACAGGTAGAATTATCACAATTATCAACTTATCTTCAATAACTAAACACTAACTTGGCTTTGCATTTATAGCACCTTCAAATCGGATACGTGTTACACCTACGGGCGCTAACACTCCAAAGCCCCTCTTGAGCCGTTTTGTGCTTGCTCGCCTCCTTTTCCAAAATTGCACTCTCCCCTGACGTTGCAATGCTCTACAAATTTTCACTCTTGCGCGGTGCGCATGTCTCTTGTCCACTTCCAAAATTTCAACTATTTACACTCAATTTACAAATAACACAAATACGCTTCACATAAATAAAACTTTCCAAAATAAAACTGTACAAATTAACAACTAAAATCAAATAAAATCATTCCGCATGCCTATAGGAATTGCCTCCGTGAACCAAGCTGTTCAGCTGAGAAGATCTAATTCTCATCCCTTCAAATGATTTTTTACAAGGGAAAATAATGACAAACATTATGGAATTCCGATGACTGATTTATTGCATCTTCATCATCCGGCAAACCAAAAGCAGAAATTAAAATTAAAAACAAATAACCAAGATCCATCTGTTGGGACATACTTCTCAGGGTAGAGTTAGATTTTAAAAAAATTCATACATCCCTGTCGCAATCTCATACGAGGAGGTTCAAAACATGACACTATATTATGACTAACTTTTAATTTAATGAAATGAAATTGAAAAGTAATGATTTTAAAAAATATTCTTACACTTCTCAACCGCAGACTGATCCACAACTTAGCACGTCTTCATCTCAAGCATCGACTGGACAGCACGAGTTAATTTCTTCAAAAGCAGTAGCCGCAAAAGAGAATCTTCTACTTCAAGCAACAAAAATGTTGTGAACCTCAAAAAAGAAGTTTTCTTCGGAGTAAATTGCTGATACCGTAAGAATTCAAGTCTCTGATATCGACCGTGGTCGTACAAACCTCAGATTTATTATAAAAAATGTTTCTTTTTAACATATACCACGAGTGCATGGTGAATGTCGACATTCGCCGGTGTAAGTTAGAAATAATGATATTCGACCGATATTTCGAACATACACCAAGCAACTTAGAGAATGTTAACATTCACCGGTGTATCTCGACATTCACCAGATTTCGGTCTTTCACAGTAACATATACAATGTAAAATTAATTGCATTTTTCGTTTTTCTAAATCGATTTTCTCCAAATTAGCTAAATTGGGGGATTTTAAATTTTCTTCGAATGAAGTTGTAATTATGAAGACACGTATAATAATAAAAGTAGAAATTGGTGATAACCAATATTGGCAGTGCCGTGTTAATTAGAATGATTAAAATTAGTTATAAAACAACACTGGACCCAGAACCATTTTAGTACCCATACGAAATACATGGAACAAAGAGCTGCTTTCACTTCATGTTTGATAGAGCACATGAAAAAGGAACCTATGCTGTAGAGGTAACCGTGCATAACTATAAGTATATAAACCATAAAAGCTTCAATATATTCTTGATAGTAATACAATACATATATTTACATGCATTGAAATTTGTACCTTATAAAACGGACTATTTCATAAGCCACCTGATGTGTACATTGATAAGGAACAATCACAAATCTAAACTCATCATCTTTGCGATATTTCATACACTTCAGATTTTTACAGTTAAAACTTACGTGACCAGGTTTCTATTTATTTAAATCTTTTAAATATTTGCTGCATCTCGAAACAGATTTATAACAAAGTAATATTTCGCACAATAGTCGATTGTATTTTCACATCGACTTAAAACATGTTGAGATTTGTATTAAATCTGAGGTAGTTTTAATAGGATCTGTTCCATGTTATCTTGGAAAAAATTGTAAGTTAACTGTAGTGCCTGCGAATCTCAGAACAAAATTAATGAGGCCTTTGCTCATTCACACTAGAAGTCTAGCGGCTGTAGATACCTAGACCTTTGCAGTTAAATTGTCGCTTTCACTTGGAAATAAATGTAATTTTAGTATAGCAAATGTTTAGTTATTCTTCGTTTGAAGTTTACTATCCTTTTCTATTATATATTATTTCGCTGGTAGGATTATGCACTTTTGATGCAGTTTCGCATCAGTTTCGTGAGAGTCTGCATCCGTCTGGCATATTGAGAGTACCTCAGATGCGCTCGTTGAGTTAAATGCTATGGATTAGTGACCCAATTATAGTGACCCTATTCGGAAGGAGTCACTATGTTCAAGTTAGTTTTGTTTACGTCAAGTTTTGAGAATTTTAAAGATAACATCTTCATTACCGTCATATATAAAGTTAGTAATTAAGTGTACAGTACCGTATTTAGTTTAGTTAGTTTTTGTGGACCATCTCAAATTATTTTATCGTTTGGTATCGTTGTTTTCATGTTATCAATTTTAGGTTTATTTTTTCCTTAGAGCATCATATCGTTCAAGTCCAACGTATGTATCACGACCATTGATTAACTTAGATACACCATCGTTGTGGTTAAACATTTATATTTCCCGAAAGGGTCTTTACTCCCAAAGTCAGAATGTCAACTTATTCACTATTACTCCAATCACCTATAGCCTTCCAGCTCATTAGCAGTTTATGTTGGGATTCATCCACCTGTTAACAAGTAAGAACAATTACCTGACACTGATGTAAGTAAAAACACATTTTAGTTGCAGACTTGCGCAGCATCTTTCTGCTTAAAGTGTCGTCACGCTTTTTTAGTAATCGTGCAAGATTACTACCATAACGTTAATTGCACGTTATTGCTCTTGTAAATATTGATGTAGTTTAAATTAATATTAAGTACCATTGCAGATTAATCAATCACTCAGTCTTAAAAAGCATTTAAGGATTCACACCATTCTGGTATGAATCACATGACCTGACCTTTGATCATGTCAATGCAATTTTGTATGTGAAATTACTGCAATTGCAAATTTGTTTTACATTTCCGATGTCTTTTCTTACATGGCTATTTAGTTATGTATTTTTGTACATGTTTTGTTCCAGATGTGATACTGCATTAACAAAGAGCTGAGCATCCATAAAACATAACGTTAAGTTCGTGTATTGCTACGTTTTCTTTACGATGACTAGTCGTGGGTTTGGTTTGAACACGAAATATCACATATGTTTACCGCGATAATCGACTCTGGCGCCCTTGACCTTTTTGTCTCAATTATGTCAATTTAAGCCTGTAAAGCATAACATTGATGTTTACTTATTTTTTGTTTACCATCTGTCCACGATCTACCCGCTTTGCTTACGTTTTATTGCAGGTGAGTAAATGTCGCTTTTCTTTGCTTAACTAATAAATTCTAGTTTTATTAGACCTCTTTAATTAATTCTAGTTTAAACTGGTTTACGTTTAGTTAAAACTAGAATTAATTTACTGAAATTGTGAAGTTCTTGAAGCAACAAATATTTTAGCTATATGCTTTATATTTCACGTTAACCTGCATGTCTTATTATTGTTACATCCATTACAGTAAGGAAACGTCCAAAAGACGGCAAAATCTCACCAAGTAGTAAGAGGTGATATTAGTATGTGTCCGCACGTCATTAATAGATCTCCCCTAATTGCTAAAAAGCTTGTCCTCTTCCGAAGTGATTTCTCACAATAAATTTCGGGTGAGATTGAACAATTATTTTGTTTTATTTACTATTAGTATTAACCAAAAATGCTTTTATGTAAAATTAGAATTATTGTTTTTATGACTAGAGGTTTACATACTTAGAAAATAGCTTTTTTACTTCAAAATGGCTTGACAATTAACTTGATATTTTTGGAACATAATACAAAACAAAGGCATTTCATCAGAATTTTATATTTTTGAATTTAATAAAAACAAATTTTATATTAAAATATTTCATTTCTAAATTTATATTGAAAAATAAAATACTACGTAGTAAATAATGATAACTGTGATCAAAAATTTCGTATTTTTTTTTAATTTAAATAAATTAAATATGTATTTCTTCAAAATATAAAATACTTTTTGTAATGTCAGAGTGTGTTGTATAATAAATTAAGTTTCCAAAATTTTAAGTTAATCTATCAATTTATTTCTTGATGAGGTATATTTGTGATTGCAAATCCCGAACTTTAATTTGTATTTATAATCACATCATGTCGCATTTGCAAAGACGCACGTAGGAGTGGATTAACAATCAATTAAATCAGTGATCAAAATACTGCTGATGAATTTAAATACTGAAACGACAAAGTCACAATAAATAAAAGCAGCTCTGAATCGCCTCATGTATTTCTTAAGGAAAATTGAGCCCTGTTTCGGTGTTAGTATACACTAAAATTAAGCGAGAAAAGGTTTTAGGTAATTCAATAAATTAAGTTCTTCGAGTTAATACATATAATGGATTATAGCAGCACTCTTCAAATAATAATAGATTCAGTACATAAAAACACTTCTACTTAATTTGTTAACTTAGAAACTGATATTTATAAAAGTTGAATAAAAACTCTTCAATGCAAGAAATATAATGTAATAATGAGATATAAATTTTCGATAATGTTGGAAAAGTTTAATGTAAAATTGTGATTAAATTGAACGAGAAATACAAATTGTTTTAGAACAATTCTCGAAATGTTGTTAAAAGCCTCACATTTATTATATTTTATGTTTTGACTTTTATATTGTCTAAAAGTCATTTTATAGAAAAAGTTGTGGTATTTATATCTTCTACAATGAATTTTGAAACTACTATATCACAATGAAAAGAAACAAAATAATTTCGATGTTAAACACGTGTCAATCGATAACAATATTACCTGGTATCGTTCATTTAGTGCTTTGCAATTTATGATCAAGAAGTAAAATTTAACCTTTTTAGAAAAGCAAGCGATACTTAATGAAAATGTAATTAACACTTTTTCGTGATATACGCGGATTATTATAGGATGTTTTAAAGAAATTTAATTAGATAACAATAATTTTTGTAAGCAAACTTGGACTTTACGCAGGAAAAAGAGTAACTTAATTTGGAAGACATTATTTGTAGATATACATTGATTTAATTAAAACTGAATAGTATTATATTAGAAACAGTTGCTTCTCTAGAATAAAATAGTGCATTTTGAAGTTCTACCCTGTATATATCAGATTGAAATATGATTTCAAGTTTTATTGGTTAATAATTACAGATAAGTATCAATTTAAATTTGCGGTAGGTACTACTGATAATTTAGGAATTAAGTTTTGCTAATATGAAGTGTGTGATTTATTACGAACAAATCTAATAGGTAGATCAATTTACTCGGGAGTGCTACTTTAACTTCCGGAAAACTTACACTTCTGATTCCACCGAGATTTTTGAAACCGCATTGACCTCCCAGCAATCCGATAAGTAGACCGTAGTACTGCAATCAAATCAATTAACTTAATTCCCAAATAGTAGTGGTACAGTTATTGCAAATAATTAAATTAATTAAGTAATATAATTATTTTAAGTAATATATTATTAATTAAGTAATATAATTATTTACAAAACGTGAGTGTAGTATTTATACTAAATTTAAAAGAAATGCCCAACAAATAATTTAAGCTTTGTGATATTAAAAATTAAAATTAAGATTTAAAATTGATAAATTCGTTAAGAGTTCTTTACAGACAACTTAACTTTAGAATAGCAAATATTCAATAATAATAATGTTTGAATGCACTCAAGAAGAGATAACAACTGACTACGCAAGACAATAGTAAAATATTCAACAAAAGAAGGAAATACAAGGAATATAAAGAGATGCTGGTGCAAAAGAACAATTTGTTAAACAAAAGCGTCAGTAAAAACATAACTTTTCAGTTTAGAGAATAATAATGAATTTAAACAAAAAATTGTAATAGGTATAGGTAACACATTCAATTCTACGAAAGCTAAGTCGGCTAAGTCAGAATTACCAAAAGCAAACTTTAAGGCCTTTTTACTTACAACAAAAAATCCTGTTCCCAGCATGGTGTCGCTCCTTTTACAGTCACCGTAGTAGATTTAACATTTTGTAGTTTTAAGGTTACGTAGGTATTAAATTGAGGTGCTGAAAAAATTAAACTATTATGAGTCAAACGATCAAATACGGTAAATTATATAACTATAAAATATTATTTTTTTAATTATACGATTTTGAGAATAATTTAATAGCTTCTAATTGGTTCAAATTTTATGTATAATTCAGCTACAGTCCCTTTGAGCTAAATTGGTTTAATTTGTACACGAAAAGCTTATTTCTGCAGTAAATTATAGGTACACATTTTTTACTCCAATACAACAAAATTTAAATCTTTTTTTTCCTTACTGGAGATATTTCACAAGTAAAATAGAGCATTTTTGACTTTCGGTCATGTGATTTGAAACGCGCTTGTCATTAATCTGACGACACAGGTTTGTGGTTGCCTATTTAGTACATCATGTTGACATGAAGTAAATTTTTTATCATGTATGATATAGCTGTAACATGTACGATATAGCTGTAACAGATATGATATAACTACACAGTTTACAAGCGCGATTTGTCACACACAAAACAACAGTGTTTATATTTCTACGGTCGATTCCTCCCATGTGACTATGTGCAGTAATCCGTCAAGTCAATGGATCTTTTCATACGACCTTTTTTTAAGTTTAAAGTCAAATACAGATTAAAATAAATATAAAAATGAATTGCTTCAATAAAAGTTGACTATGTCACATACAAAAAAGTATCTTAAATTCAAATTTCCGCCAAAACGATTTTTAATGCAAGCATATCCAATTATTGTCTCTGTAAAATTTACAGCATGTAATGAAAATCTTTCAAAATTATAATGAATTATAAAATTGTTTTAAATATTTATAAAAAATCATAATAGAAATCGATTGGTTATTGCACTTTCTCTTAAAATAGAATTAGAACAATAAACTATTTAGGATACAAGTGATTTGTTTTATTAAAGTTTAATAGCTCAACTTATTTTTTTTTTCATACAATATACCCTAAATGTATTGCTTTATACAGATCTAAGCATTAATATTACGTAATGTAATGTCTGTGTCTAATATTGTAATGCGTCATTTCATGAAACTCACATCGTTATCCATATAATGCCGGAAAGTAGTGTTATGGGTTAAAGATTTCAGTAAATGACGACGTTTTATGTAATAACTAATAAGACAATCGAAATTTTGCAAAATGTTTTTGCAAAACTACTTTATCATTCTACGTTAGTTTATTTGCCAGCAAGTAAATAAAACAAACTTAAAAAATGTTATGTATGTTAGCGTGAGCCAAAATATTTGCAATAAATGAAGCTAAAATAATATTCTTCTCGATTTTCTATATTTAGGTTCTTCTACTGTCTTCACACACCTATGATAAACTGTGTTTTGATATAGTAATACTGTTATAGTTGATTACCAACCTAATAATACCAAATTAGGTTGGTATTACTTACTCAACGCATTTATTTAAAATTATTAGTCAGGGCAGAGTATTTCATTAACGTCATATACAGGTCCGGGTTCAGGTTTAGTAATCCTCACTTATTCTAACACGGCCTTCCTGCAATTGTCGCGTCCCCGTGACATTTTTTTTTTTTTTTTGAATTTTGAATAACGCCATAAATAACTCGGCCGCAACGCCTTAAATAATTCGGCCGCAACGCCTTAAATAACTCGGCCGCAACGCCTTAAATAATTCGGCCGCAACGCCTTAAATAACTCGGCCGCAACGCCTTAAATAACTCGGCCGCAACGCCTTAAATAACTCGGCCGCAACGCCTTAAATAACTCGGCCGCAACGCCTTAAATAATTCGGCCGCAACGCCTTAAATAACTCGGCCGCAACGCCTTAAATAATTCGGCCGCAACGCCTTAAATAATTCGGCCGCAACGCCTTAAATAACTCGGCCGCAACGCCTTAAATAATTCGGCCGCAACGCCTTAAATAACTCGGCCGCAACGCCTTAAATAACTCGGCCGCAACGCCTTAAATAATTCGGCCGCAACGCCTTAAATAACTCGGCCGCAACGCCTTAAATAATTCGGCCGCAACGCCTTAAATAATTCGGCCGCAACGCCTTAAATAACTCGGCCGCAACGCCTTAAATAACTCGGCCGCAACGCCTTAAATAACTTGGTTCTACCGTCCGTAATAGTTATTTATGCACCAAGTCCTGAAAGTGCATCTTCTTGGCATGAGCGCGGAAAATTATAGACTGAGGCGCAGACGAAGTCTATAACCACGCAAATGCCAAAAAGGCACCTTAAGGATAAAGCGCATAAACTATTTTATGTGTAATTGGAATGAAATGCACATTTTCTGCAAAAAAATGTACGATAATAATTTAACGAAATACGTATGTTGCTAAGCAATAAAATATTTAAAATTCACAAAATACGTCAAAAATATATGTCAAAGTGTACATTTTAGTAGGATTGCACATAAAACAATTGAGGTTTTGACATTTCTGTACTATAAAGTAAAATTTTACGTTTCTGTACTGTAAACAGCTACTTTCAGTATTGTTTTGTATATGTGAAAATGTACATTATAGTATAAATGTACTTACCAAAGAAAAGCAATGAATCAAATTGCTTCACTAGTCATATTTTCCTCAAAATTGTCTGTTAAACCAGCCTCTCAACTGTTCATAAGTAGCCTCTTTCACTAGTTTCTCCAACCTCCAAATACGCAACGTTCGTTAGCCAGCATTTCTATAATTTTGCTTAGTCCCAAAAACTTCCCGCTTAGCTTTCCAAATCTTACTGTTGCCAAATCCTATTTCCACTTGCGCGATTCTTCCCTCAGAACATAAATGCATCCGACGTATATCAAGTTGCCAAACTTTTACCTTCATTAAGTACTGCTTCAATTCCGGTCAATATTGCAAACCATTCAATCTCCTTTCTGTTGTTCAACGCACTTTTCACTAGATCAGACAAGACTTTTATCACTGATTTTACCTGTCCGCCACCTCTGGGCACTCCCACATTTTTAAGGTGCAATTCAACATCTTCTCGTTTAAAACAATTAACGAATTCCGATGAAGTGAAAATTTCCGCTTTATCAGTCATGACTGCCCCTGGATGCCAGCTCGTTTAAACAAAAAACCCAAAGTAACCATAGACTGTTTAGAAGTTTTGTTCTCTACGAGAGCAAATATACGGATACTTCAAAAATGCGCCAATCACAACCAAGATTACGGTGCATTCACCAATATACAAAAATCATCCAACGCTCGGGACTCCACCTTTCCACTCTTCGTCCATTCCTGACAACACACTTATATCACTATCCAGTACATATCAAATTCGGGGTCTCATCATTGAGAACTACGCCAAGTTCAATCCATAATTTCCCATGACAACGCACAATCCGGGACGCCGAATCGTCTTCCAACCAATCAATCTACGTCAGGGGTTCCCAACCTTTTTGCACCTGCGTACCACCTGGGAAAAATTTTTTAAAAACTGGAGCTAGAATAGCGAGTTTTTAACGATATTTTAAAGATTAAAATTTAAAATATCAACATTAGGAGTAATGGAACTTATCTTCACTCTTGCACACATCACTTACGCGTACCACCTGAAACGTTCCCGCGTACCACCAGGGGTACGCGTACCACCGGTTGGGAGCCCATGATTTACGCCATCTACGCCAGGAATACAACTACTGTCTATCGACTTCTCTTCCAGGAGCTTGCAAGGCGGTAGACTCAAAGCCAATTTTGCAATCCTCAGCTACAAGTTGAATTTCTTTACTATTATAACACTTCTTTTGCTTCTTAATTTAGATTTCTTTCATTGCATGCTTCGGGTTTTCTGAATATTTACAGTCTTTCTTTGAATGACCTATTTTTTTTTTACAGTTGAAACATTTTTTTGATAATTTCCGTTTTTCTCATACGATTGCATAGTATCTAGCTTGAGTTGTTTTGGTACTCTTCGATGATCATCTTTGATTTCGCTATCATATTGTCGAAGTAAAGCTTTAAGATCTTGTTGATTCTTTGGTACATTTATTCGTATTCTTTGTCGAATAATATCGTTATTCATTCCACCAATGGAACGTATTACTTTCTGCCATTCCAGTTGAGGTTGGTACTACGTATTTTCTCTATTCCGTATTCACATAAACTAACAAGGTTTAAACTTTCTATATTAGCTGCCTTGTTTAGCTTCGTGTGCCATGTTTCTTGTTTGGGGAACGTTATTCAAAAGTCATACACAAATTATTCCAACTCCTATCAAATGGTTTCCATCCATCGAAAAACTTTATTTTTCATTTTCTCGTAGAGCGTCTCACTCTTTCAATATCATAATAAAATCGGATATTTTAGTTCGTTTCTTTAAATCGTTTATTTGTTCAATCCATTATTCATCAATCAAAAATTTGCTATTAACGGCATCGTGCGTTTGTCCATCGGATATCCGTCCGGATTTTGAATTGCATTTTGGGAATCTTCTGTATTTTGATTCATTTTAAACCAAACGAGAGAAAAAATAAAACACAAAACCAACAAAAACAAAAAAAAACACGACAAAAAAAAACTTGTCCGTTTGCAGTTAAACGTTGGTTCGAATTCCACTTCTGATGTTAGCGTGAGCCAAAATATTTGCAATAAATGAAGCTAAAATAATATTCTTCTCGATTTTCTATATTTAGGTTCTTCTACTGTCTTCACACACCTATGATAAACTGTGTTTTGATATAGTAATACTGTTATAGTTGATTACCAACCTAATAATACCAAATTAGGTTAGTATTACTTACTCAACGCATTTATTTAAAATTATTAGTCAGGGCTAGAGAGCGGATTTATAGGCACAACAGATCCGAATTAGGAGGAAAACCCCCTTAAACCCTACCATAACTCACCAATTGTAAAGGTTTATTACCAATAAAACTTATAATAAAGGTAATAAACCTTAAACCGTACAGCAGTGGAGTGATGTGATCGCTGGTTGAGTATAGAGCGGAAATTCTGGGTTCAAATCGCGGATTGCACAGAATTTCTTGGCTCGGCCTTCCGGTGAACATCCACACTCTGTAGTGATCCCTGATGTTTGTGTCGACGTCATTACCGTAAATACGGCTGCGTCACACACGCAAAGCTAGCAAGATAGGTTAGGTAAGCAGGGAAAAGCCATGGGCCTTCTAGGCCTGTAGAGCTGTCATATATATATATATAATAAACCTTTACAATTGGTGAGTTATGGTAGGTCTTAAAGAGGTTTTCCTCCTAATTCGGATCTGTTGTGCCTATAAATCCGCTCTCTAGTTAGGGCAGAGTATTTCATTAACGTCATATACAGGTCCGGGTTCAGGTTTAGTAATCCTCACTTATTCTAACATGTATTTCATTTCAACGATTCAACGATTTGTTAAATTTAAAGAAACAAATGGTCAATTTTTTTTAGTCGATTCATACATTTTCTGATAAATTAAAATTTGTTGCAGAATCCTTGAATGAATCAATAGATAGCGTTACTCAAAGTCGCACTAAAGGGGGGTGGAGTTATAACCCCCCCCCCCATCAAACATAAAACGTTTATTAGCGCTAATAATAGTTTTTTATAGGTGAATTGTATTATTGTATTAGGGCTTAAAGGATATTACCTATAGACATAGACAGGTCAGTTATTGTAAAATAATCCGCACTCTACTGATAATACGTAGGCATCGCATTTATTTCACGAAATTTACCGTATCGTATCGCATCAAAACAAAAATCACAAATTAGTACCAACCTACCTAAAAATTCATTAGATTACTTAACATTTTTTCCGGCAAATAAAGTCACGTAGAATGATGAAAAAATTTAATTGGAGTTTGAAAATTTTCGTTACATCAAACGCCGGCGCCGTCAATTACTAAAATTTTTAAACCATAACAGTACTTGCTGATGCTACGTAGAAAAACAACAAATTTTATTGAATGACGTATGCAAAGACAGTAAAGTTTAAAGTTTTTGACGCTGACACATGAGGAGCAGACATTCTATATGCAGTATGTCCATTTTCTGAAATTTTCACGAGAGCAGTAAACCTACCACAGGTTTAAATGATAAGTTATTAAAAAAGTAATTTTTGCAATAACACAGTGTAAATTACACTATGAAGTATCTATAAATGAAGCAAATATTCGATTGGCGGTTTTGCAAAACAGCTAAAAAATGTATTGAACAAACTGCACTTTGTATTTTCTACATTGGACAAACTGCATATAGAATGTCTGCTCCTCACATATACAGCGTAGCCCACCAAAAACAAAAAAGGCATGTTTAACCTTATTCATTCGAAAAACGATCAAACAAGTCAATCATACAATTTTAAGTAGAAAGAAGTACTTACTATCTAAATTTAGATTATTGAAAAGTAATATAAATATTCGCTTTAAAGTAGTGATTCAATTTTTGAAAACGGATCATTACCTCGCAAATAAATACATTCCAAAAACGGGACAATACATAAAGAAAATAACAAATTGCTGATCTTACAATTAGTTTTAATTCAAATTATATCAAAATAATTATTATGCGTACTCAGTCTTTTACTTGACCGACAAGCAGTACACTTTGTAGTATTCGTTGTATTCTTTGCAAAATTAAAACTATGGTTTATTTTATTTGTTTGCAAAAAGACTTGAAATAACTATATGTATGTGAAACTGTCAGTCTTTTTCGATTATTAAGAAAATTTAAGTAATGCTGAATTGTGCTTGATGTGTGCTAAGGTCTGTCCGACGAGAGATAGAGTGTGATTCAATCAAGTTGTTTTGCAATAACTTGAAAATGGAGAAAAATATCAAAAATTTTAAGAAGCTATAAAAGCGTTGAGCAGAAAAAGACAAACATATTTTTGGTTTAAATATTTCTGATATCATTTACCATCTTTGAGTTATAGATATACCTATAGGTACTAAGGTTTGTCATATTTTAGTCAATTTAGTTAGTTAATTTTTAAACATTTTCTAATCAATACTATTATCCTTATTCGTGCTTCCCCTATTTAACTACCTAGTTAAAAATAGGTGCTGAAAGTTTGTTAATCCGTTCATGTGCATCGCTTGCGCAATTTAAAGCAATGCTTTCTTACCTTAAATAATATAATGCAAAATAAATAACTGGGAGGAATCAGCGTTAAATCGCAGCAATTGGAAAGGCATTATTGAGGAGGCTAAAGCTCTAAAAGAGCTATTCGGCCATCGGAAGTAAGTAAGAAGTAAGTAAGTAAAATAAATATTATAATTTACATAGCAAAAATTCGCTTGTACCCCTTCCCAATAAAAGTTTTTGTTCTAAAATTGTTTGGATAAATGAGTCTAAATGTCAAAAAACATGCTTGTCTCATTTACGTTCGGCCACCTAGTATTTTAACAATTCAAATTTTTAAAAATTAACGTTTCCGACATTTAACGATATAATGTCTTAAATTATTTAAATAAGGTAAGGTGTAAACACCAGCAGTCTGGCGTAAATCAAACACGGATAAACTAGAAAGCGGGAAACCGCGGTTCGGATCCAGACTTGCGTCAGATATGTGCTGTGAGCTAAAAAGTCCAAAATCGATCTGTGGACTATAAAACTTTTCCCAACCGGCAACTAGGCCAGCGTGAGAAGATATTCTTCAAGAAAACTTGAAGAGGCGTATATCTAAAAATAGATGTAAACAAAAACGTTAATAAAGAAGAAATAAAGAAGGTGTAAACACACAACTACATCATTTCGACGAAAACTATATTTTTTACAGATAATAAATAATAAATCAAAATAAAAAACGGTTATACCGGGTTATACCGCGTATAAGATTGGCTCATACAAGAAGGATTTTTAATGCTAAATTTTAAATGCTAACAGTCTTACTTATAAAAATTCACTTATACAGATGTTATACAGTGTATAGTTAAACAATGTATAAGGTGTGTATAAGAGGTGTATATTTCTGTTACCTATAAACGCTGCATTAGAAGTGTTTTACTATACACCAGCTATTTGCAGTTTATACAATAAACAATGATAAACGTCATAATACGTCATAACTTACGTCATTAAAACGCTGTGTCGGTAACGTATTTGTAGGATATCTACATTTTCATTAAGTTAAATTTCTTGAAACCGTTAAAACGTGTGATTAAAAAAATCTTCATCACTTAATTCAAAGGGATCTCTTCTTCTTTTATACATTTTTCGTCTTCGTACATTTTCACCATTATTTAAGTCGTTTATATCCATAGCATCCAATATCAAATCATTATAAAAATCCATTTTTAAAATGCTCTTGTCAAAAAAACTTAAATTTATAGGTTGTCTTGTAACACAAAATTATAACTTCTAACTGCTTATAAAAAACCGATTCCTTAAGTCCGATTGACAAAACTTTTCAAGAGACATAATAAATCTGCTACTACTCTTATATTTTACAATTCTAATTTATGAAATTTTTATGAGATACTGCAAGAATATAGTTTCATGTTTATCATCAAAATATTTTACGGGGATTTCATAATTTCCATATTAGAGAACTGAAAGGTTTTTCATTGAACATAAATTTTTTTTAAAATCGGACTTACAAGGTTTTACAAGTAAGCCGACGATATTATATAAACGTTATACTACCCTCAAGCTGTGTATAAAAATTACCATGAACAGTTATGACAAGTGTATACACGCTTTGGTTATACAGCGTTTATAGGTAACATTTTTAATGTATACATCGTTTATAAGTAAGCCTAAGAATAGTTATAACAAATGTATACACAGTATGGTTATACACCGTTTATAGGTAATACTTTCTAGTTAAGGTTGGTATATGGTTATTATAAAAGTTATACATCGTTTATAAGTAACAGTGTTAATGTTTAATTTGTATTTGGTTTTGTAGAAAAAAATTCTTCATCCATAAATGTTTTAGTATTCACAAATTTTTTTTTGTATAATGTAAGAAACAGGAAAACTAGATCTACCATTTTAACAAAAATCAATAGTTCTTAAGAATTGTTGATATGCAAAACTATTATTTTGACATATTGAATTTAGTCTAAGCAAAGATACGCCAAAGAACAGAACACAATGTTTGTTACACTTAATAAAATAATAAATTGTTTCATTGATTAAATAAGTCATTAATTTATTTTTCAGCAATTCCAAAGATCCATTGCATTTTTGTAAAAATAGCAGATTTAGTTTCTTTGTTTCTTATTTTAAGTAAAACAGAAAATATTACAAGCACACTAGTATGCAACGATGAAATATTTTTTCTCTTCAAAAACATATCTTTAATATAACATTTGTTTTTTTTTATTATAAAATAAATAGGGGACTAAATATTATTAATAATTTTCTGGAGTGTGAACTCATTTTACAATTTTACTCCCTGTACATATCGATACCCTAGTTTAATCGATTAACAAGTCAAAAAAATGTATTTTATAATTTCGGATGCAAGATACATCCATGTGTATTTTATTATAATGTTAGAAGAGTAACAAGTCAAAGTTTGAATATCTACTAATGATTGATATTTAATTATAATGGAAGTGTCGGAATTAAATTATTACCATTTGAATTCTATATGTGTTTTAATTGTCAATATTTCAAAACAATTGTTTTTATTTGTTACTGTTAGAACCCGATGCATCGATATACATACTATATTACAATTTCGAAACAGAAAGCTAAATAGTAGATGTTATTTTAAGCACGTAAAAATTATTTAAATTGTTTATTAAAGTTACTGATGTATAAATTAATCAGATCCACAAGGGGAAGAAAACAAATTTCCGCAATGGTTTTAATATGCATTGAATTTTTAAAACAACCAAAATACCTTAGGTTATATCTGTTGATGTAAAATTAAATTTTTCATTACTGTTATAAGCTTTATAATAAAACTTAATTAACAGTAAATAAGATTCATGTTATTTCTATTTAAAAAAGCTAAACTAACTACGATAAATTACTAAAATATAAAATTTAATTCAGTAAATTAATGTCCTAAAAGCCTTTCGAATTTAGAAATTTCTTAGCACATACTTTTTTTCATATGTATGCAAATAATTTTTTCTTAATTTAATATAACTGCTAATCATAAATTTGAACACATTTACATTTTATCACTTAAGATTTTAATCATAATAAATTACGAGTTCTTTTTGTGTGAAATTACATTTTTAACATTACATAGTTATTTAGGGTAGGTAATCACTTTTGTTATTTTCTGACGTATAAATAGAATAGTGGTGAAATATAATAAAATTAAGTAGGTTTCGGAAATACTGAATAAATCTAGCGGCCAAATCAGATAAAAATGTGTTTTTTATTAAAGTAAGAAATTTATTTTTAATAACAATAATCTCAAAAATACACTGCCATGTTTGTAATCATTAAAAAGCACGAAATAAAGCTAACATTTTGGCTAATTTATTAATTTAAAAGTTTTTTAACTTAAGTGTTGCCCTACCCGAAAGCAATAGAAGCAAAAGTTAGTATTGTGGAAAAAAATCATTTTTCTTCAAACGGCAACAAAACAAGTTGTTTTGTTACTATACACAAGGTTAAAGTTTCATTTCCTCGCCGTCGGCGTCGTTATGTGTGCTTTGTTAGTTGGACGGCGTTTTTCTGGTTATTAATTTATTCTGCATAACCTTTTTGAAAATATTGGTGCTATACACATTACTTGCCTCGGATAAGCACTTTACTCCACCTTAGTTTGTAAGTGGCATTTTTGTTCAAGTTTATTTTATGTTAAAAACTACCACAGTAAATGTGATAATTCTAGTTTATTTCATCTTTCTAAGGAACATCGTATTGTAAGTGGCAGGTAGATTAGTTTTTTAGTAACTGGGCAATTTTAACAATAAGAATTCAGATTTTCACCATCTAGTATTTTTCCGGTATTTAATTACAATTTTAAAGTACGGACGTGTTTTAATATTGTGTTTATGAACGCAGTACAGAAATCTTCCCGATTTCGTGTGAACATTTACTACTGCTCGCAAACTACATAGTGACCACATTAAAAAAATTTATGTATCATTAATTATTCTATAATAAAATAATACTTTATTCGGTGAAAATTTAAAATTTCCTAATTCATCGAATTTGTAGAAAATCTATTTTGAAGAACGAAAAATGCAGATACTTTTACATAAATACATAAAATAATTTTTTTAATTCAAATGGTATATTTCCACAGATATTATAGGAATTATTTCTTCAAAATTGATTTTCTGCAAATTGGCCAAATTATACGATTTTAAATTTTCACCGGATGAAGTTCTAGTAGTAAAAGTCACGTATAATTTATATTAAAGGTGTAAATCGGTGATAAACAATGTGGGCTTTCTCCTTGTAAGTTTTTCACAATACAACTTTCAACATCAAAATTTAAAGCTATCTGTATAAAAAGTTGTAGGGGGTAAATTTTGCTTGTTAACAATACGTCGGCTGAGTATTGGTTTGTTCCATGTCCATTTCGTAAAAATGAAAAGTTCTTATGCTAAAAAGGTTCCTGAGTAACTAATTGTACTATATCCGTTGATATGAAAATATACAATTCAAGTATGATGTTCATATTTTCATTTTATATATATATATAAACGGATATGGTACAATTAACTATACAGGAACATTGGTAAAAAAGGAATTTTTCATTTTTACGAAATGGACATGGAACAAACCAATACTCAGCCGACGAATACTTTCCTTATACCTAATGGGCTTAAAAAGTAAAAAAAGAATAAATTACATAGTCAATTAATAAGTATATGGATTAAAGATAGTATTAAGAAGATGACATTTTAGGAACGTTTTCAATTTGCTTTTTAACTTTCAAGGTTAGATTTATATGCGTTTGCCTCAAAGACATAATTTTGGCCAGTTTTACATAAAATCCAATAAAAGGATTTTCTTATTTTATGTAAAACTAATAAAAATTATTCAAAACAATTTTTATACTAAAAAAAAACAGTTATAAGAGTAAGTACAAAAACTTAAATCATCATCAGATCCAACAATAGAAGCAAAATAATAACTTCCATCGAAATACACAAATTTATCAAAAAAAATCTTACCAATAATTCTAAAAAACGCAAATCTTTTTATAAAGAAGTAAACAGATTTTTAATGAATATATCATTTATCCAGGTTTGCATAACATGTCCCAATTTCGAAGCTAATTTTCATTGAGGATTTATCTGGTTTTAGTTAAATCTGTATATATATGTATATAATATCGATAAAACTCATCAAAATGTAGTAAGAGAAATATTCATGGTTGGTTGAAAATTATCCAAAATAGACTTACTAGTTTTGCATGGTTACTCTCATTTAATTTATTATAAATATTTTTCAATTTGTTAACTTAAAGTGCGGGTATCTTTCTTTATTTCATTACTTTTGTACTGCAACTGATTATTTATTTTATCTGTTAATAATTTTCCTATATTAATTTTCTAATTTTGTTTAATTTATACTTTATGTTCCAATTTGCGTTGTTGAAATATTTTATTTAATATGTGTCTACACTTTCTTGTTGCAATCAATTCTGTACCCTAGAGGTAAACAGTCGTATGTCACATAATGTAAATTTGACAAAAATGGCAAATAATGTTAATCTGGCTGTTAAAACTAAAAGTTTTGTTATAGTTTTGTTAAAATCTAATTAATGCATTTTTGATGTATAACAAAACTTTTAGTTTTAACAGCCAGATTAATATAATTTTTGCTATTTTTGTCAAATTTACATTATGTGACATACGACTGTTTACCTCTAGGGTACAGAATTGCTTTGAGTTTTATGAGGCTATTGCATTACCACCTACATTATAAACGTAACTATAGAACTATGGAAAAATAACACTTTATTTAATTAAATAATAAGTATAAGCCGAACTTTTTATCTTTTTGATTTTATTATGCTTCACACAAAACGTGTCACGAAAAACTTCGTTGATTTTAATAAGTATACAAAATTTAAGTTCAAATTCCATACAATGTTAGTTCTCAAAATTAGCAACTAGTTTTAGTAAAATTAATGTTCCACTGATGCAAGTACAGCCGCGCTAATAAAAAAAACTATACCTATTCATAAAATAGGCTTCACTTTCGTGACATTTCATCAATATTATGGTTTTATTATCAAATGAAAAAGTGGTTAAATGCAAAATGCTGTGATTGGGTAATGAAAACTAATTTTCTTCGGTCGAAAATTTTTTTTCCACTATTTTAACTCAACTGAATGTGTTGAATTTTAATGTTTGAATTACTGACGGAACTCCATGGCTAAAAATCACATGTTAGAAAAGTTTTAGCATGCCCTTGTAAAGCAAAAGCTTATTTGAAATTCTTTAAGAGAGATAATACCCTATAAGGCAATACATCTTCTAATAAATGAATTCCAGTTGGAGTTGCTTATACCAAATATGGTTAAGCCACATAAGTCTTCTATCAAAATAAATTGGTAGATCTTTGACTTAATGTTTTTGGGGTGAAGGATTATTATACAATGTTATGCTAGAACATGCATTGCTTTTAAGGATAAAAGTAATGTGTTAGATTTAATGAGCTATAGCTTTAGCTATTTTTTGAGTTTGTGCAGATGGATCTGAATCAAACGTGAAGCCACTTGGCAATTTAATGTTGTCGATTGTAAATAACTCATTCATAAGTAATAAGTACAGGTGTTGAATTAAGTAAACTTTCCAGGAAATAAGGATTAATATGACCCTCGCCGTGTTTAACGAAGAAATCTTCATAAGTCAGATTTGAATTAAGGATTCTTTAGTACCGCTGTGAAAGATTGATCGCGATAAAATCTTACCAGCGTGGTAATATATAGTTTGCATTTCAAGACTTTTCTTAATTTGTTGTGCAAATCAACCATGTTCCATATTGTCTTATGCTGTTGGCAAAATTCAAACAAATGACTCGATTGTTTTTTGTTCTCTGGAGTCTTCATTCCTGAAGACTTTCTAATTTCTCAAAAACCTCAGTGTAGTAATCGAGTCACATTACAAGCCAATTTTTGGGTTCATCAAGTAGCTTTTAGTTCTGTGACAGCTTCATTTAGGTTTGGTTTTATCATTTGAAACGCGAGTGGTCTTCAAGAGTTTGCACGCCATGCAGTATGTTGAATTACAATTTAATCTCCGACATTTAACTGCTTCATAGATATCTTAGATTCTCTGCTTTTAAAACATTATTACTAATATTTTGGTTTTCCGAGTTCAAATCTATTTCAAGTTTAAAACAACCAAAAGTGTAAGTAACTATAAGTAATGTCTAAATATTCATTAGAGGAAAAATAGTGGGAATATTTTAATCATTGAGAAATGGGAGGAAAGTAATAATAAATGTTATTTAAAAATTTGCCACATGTTCGTTGGTTTGTTATACAAGAAAACAAATCTCAGGGTAGTTTAGCAAAGTACCGTGAAAGCTACGTAAGATGAAAATATAAAAAAATAAATTTTACATAAGATCAAAGTGTAAACGACACCAACAAATATCTTAAGAAATGACTTCGATTATGTCTTTTAGTTTTTAATAAAGTTGAGGAAAGAGTTTCAAAATAATAATGCAGGATTATGGATGACCAGCTGAACTCTCGAAAACAAGTAGATATGACAGATGTCCAACCAAATGGTTCGTTATGGTTACCAGTAAATAGCTGTACCTCCAAACATGACTCATATGATTCCAGATACACACTCAATTCCAGTAATTAAGATTATTGGGCTCCAAAAGGTAAGAAAGTGTAAGAAAGTATAATAAGAAATAAAAACCTTCAAGAAGTTGTTCAAATGTCAAAAATATATTTATAAAAAGCACTTAAGGGTTAAAGTTTAAAAGAGTTTTGCTAATTTGAACAATAAGTGCGTTTTTGATATTATACTGCAGTCAACAATAGTCAACAGTCAACAAACTTCAGTTTTCAAACTGAAGAAAATTTTCCATTAATAACATAATAACAATTTTTTTCAAAGAACCACATTCATCCTCAGAGGAACAATAATTAGTCACACTGTCATTGCTTGCGAGGGATCATAATTGCCTACACTTTGAAAAATTGTAGCTTAAGAGAAGGGTACGTAGCGTAACATGCCTATGCAATAGAAATGAGGCCATGGGCTAATTTGCTACCACTAAAGTAAAATGGGTTGTAACATTACTTTTAAGTAAGTTTTGCTGCTTTTGTAAAGGAACTACTGTGTTGTGGAATAATGAATACTTTTGATATGTGATCTACGACTACTTCTAAGTGCGCACCATAATTGAACTTGCTACAATTTATTACGTAAGAAAATTCTAAAATACTTAAATTCCAAAATTATTGCAGAGATAGTGTTCACTGGCATTTAAAACTAAAAATTGAGATGAAAACTATAATGTAAAAATTTCTTCCAAAACTTCTATAATTATTTTGGGTCAACAAAAATAATAGCATATAATAGAAATGATTAACCGTTAAAGCTGGGTTTTCGATTGCAATATCAAGATCTTTAATATTTTTTTGTTCACTTTTTAAGCTGAGTTTTGAGTAATTCCATTCTTTTTTGTATACTTCTTTCGGAAAGTAATCATCTTACCGAAATACGCAAAAGTAAATCTAAGTGAAACCAGCAACAACTAAGAGAAGGAATTGAAAGAAAAAGACAAACAAGAAAATTTATTGTACAAAATCAATTTAAAAAACTTTTGGCTAACTCGTTGTGCTAATCCTTGCGTAAACTTTTATGACTTAATATCACGAAGAAGTCAGGAAAGTATTAACCGTGGATTCCGTGCATTTTACACAAGAAATGCAAACTAAAATTTTGTGATAATTAGCTTTTGCGATTATATATGCAACTCGGAACGTGCAGAAGTTTAAATTATATATTTTCATGCATTGAATAATTGCTCAATTAAATCAAAAATTAATAATAATCAATGAAGTATCGCATGCCATTTAAATTATACTCATAAAACTTTCACAGGATAAATTACAATTGATAAACTGAATTGAACATAAAATCTGATATCATATATTATTTACGGATAGCATATTTTGTTTTTCATTTTCTTAAAAGCCTTCTTCCATTTAGCAACTTATTGGTTGCGGTTTAAAGATTAAGTAGTAACTGTTTTTACACAGCATTATTATTACTTTATTAAGCACAAAGTTTACGGTAAGGTAGAAATGCTTATGCGTGTTATAATAAACAAACTTTTTAATACTCATTGTTAGACCTATTAAAGCTTGGATATATTTTCTCAAGTGTTACTTTTATCTGATGAAAATTATAATTTATTGAACTTTAAAACATTAGCTTTTTAACGATAATACCTACCTCAAGTGTTACAGGTGATTAAACTTTTGTATTGTGACCATAGTGGTTGCTCTAATTATTTTAAAAACAAAAAATTAATGTTAAAATTAACATTTTTACCACAATCAGGATGTTTCTAGATTTATGAATATTTTAACAAGTAAAATATTTAAGAAAGAATATTTCAACAACGTCTCTAGAATTTTGAATTGGCATCCAGGGAGTTTTTACTACTTTTCTTGTTCCGCGAGTCACTGCTCAATTTGCTTCTCCTTCAACGGTTATTCTTGGAGCACTTAAGTGATATTAATCTGAGAAAAGTATGTAAGAAAACTTTTTAAACTTTGTTTTATTTCGAAATATTCTTAAATGTTTTGGATTTGGAATAGTTTGAGCTTCTATAGTAATTAAAGTGTGTTCTTATTGTATATATTTCAATTGTTGAAAATCTATTGCTATTTGCTTTTGTTAACCGTATATTTTGTTTCTTCTTATTACAGAAACTCATGTACGACTTTCCTATTATGCTTTCCTTAAAATAGCTTTGCTGTATAAAAGGAATAGGAGCGTACCTGCTTTCTAGAAGTGGGATATGTTTGTAAGGAATTGAAGATTAAAAAATTCTTTTTGCTTTAATTTCTTGAAGTGGTTGTTATTGTAACAAAATATTAGGTTTATTATTTTTAAATTATTTTTCATTTCGACGGAGTGCGAATTTTTTCACATAAGTTTGTGGTATCACATAATTGACAGTGGATTTTCGATAATTTGAAATGCTATTTGCCGCAAAAGAGTTACATAAACTTCGAGTTATAGAATTAAAACTCAAATAGCAAAATAAGCTATTGTCAACGAATTTCGTTCGACTTACCAAGACTTCGAGTTATCCAAATTCAAGTTATCGAGGTTCGACTGTTGTATCAGTAGTATTTGACTAAGCTTATCTAACAATAAGTTTAAAAATATTTGAAAATTTTGACATAAACTACGTAAATCAAATATATTATACGTACTCGAATACGTAGTTTACAATAATTATTAATGAAGATAATTTAAGCGGGTTGAATAAGTACTATATTAATAATTTCAAAGACTATTGATTGTAAGGTTCTATGAAAATTACCCTCAAAAGCTAGAAAAAGTTATAGTATTATTATAATCTTAAAAACGTCTAAATTGTAATTTCACTAAATTCAAAAATTAATATGGCTTTATTTAAAATATGAGTGTGAAAAATTTATTAGAAGATTCATATTTATAGGTTTTAAACAATTTCCTCTCCTTTTACTTTGTATACAGTATATTATACGAACGTTCGTGACGTCATATGTACAGTTCATTATTGACGTATCAATTATGTACTTGTTTACAATGAATGCAACTGTAAGAAATACAAAATACATTCCTGCAAGTTTCAATTCTGTATTATATTAATACCTACCTACATATTATATAAAATAATCAGAATGACAAGAAAAATGAACACTTGGAGATCATAGATATCCAAACTTTTTGAAGATAATAGAATAATTGCATTGCATTAATTTATTGCTAATATATAATGTATTGCATAATTATTATGTACTTTAAACAGGTTTTTCTCGAAACCACATTTTTTCGCTTGACGGTAATAAAATTTCAGAAACCAAATATAATAATACCAAATCGGATTGATCACATATCGCCTGAACCAAAACAAAATTAAATTTTTTATTTTCTCATGGTTTCTTATACAAAAAATACAAAAAAATAATGATTTGTTGATAGCTTTTTTAGAAACTGATACCACTTTAATACAGTAAACTCTTGATTATCCGTGGGCGGTTTATCCGCTTTGCGGATTATCCGCGGTGGCTGTAGGAGGCATTTTTATAAAAAAAAAGGTTTTTTCGTAATTCACAAATATACATATAGAAATAAAATCACTGTTTTCCGGATATTCGTAGTTTTTTCGTAGTTTTTTTTCCATGCGGCTTATCCGCGAAATTCGATTATCCGCGGTATCCAAGCCAGTCAATCCCGCGGATAATCGGGAGTTTACTGTATTCATTAATCAAGAGTGTTTTTTAAAGACCGGACTCGTCAAATACCTCCATAGATACCTACGTACTTCTACTTAAAGGTACTATATTTAAGATCTAAAAAGCAATTATAAAAAGTTATGATAATAGTAGTTTATATCACTAGGGCGATAAAGGGACTCTTTTCATCCCTGAGGTCGACAGGTTATGAGACGAGCCGCGCAGCGGCGAGTGAATAACCGACCGAAGAGTGAAAACCCTTATCGCCCGAGTGATATGAACAATTTTTCGTTATTTCGGGAAAAATATCCTACAAAATTCGCGATTTTATATAATAGCTCTAAAATAACAATCGATAGATGGCGTGAAGGTTGCAAGTCATTTGTTAACGTTCGTCTCTTTGGAGCGAAAAAGGATGATTTTCTTTTGAAATTTCTGAATGACGGACAATTTGGTCTGACGGACAACATGTTGAAATGACGGACGGTCCGTCGTATTAACGGACGGATGGTCACGTTATGCAATTATTGCAAAAAAAATCTCAAATTTTGTCGGATATTATCTAAATCTATGATTTTGTAAATAAATATAAAGTAACACTTAATTTAATTTTTTTGCAATTATTGCAAAAAAAATCTCGAATTTTGTCGGATATTATCTAAATCTATAGTATATAATACCTATATAAAGTAACACTTAATTTAATTGCCAATTTTTTAACTAAAGGTGTCGTAATTTCGTTATTTTGGTGATAATATCCCACAAAGTTCACGATTTTTTTGCTCTGAGGTAACTATCGATAGATGACGTGAAGGTTGCAAGTCATTTGTCAAGTTATTAATAACCTAAGCGATAAACATGAGTTCACCCAAACGGATCCCCAAAGATCGGATCAGGATCTACAAGGCGGTCATCCGCCCGGTCCTTACGTACGCGGTCCCGGCATGGGGGTTCGCATCTTTTAATCAAATGAAAAGATTGGAAACCATGCAAAACGTCTGCGTAAGACAAGCCATGGACGCCCCATGGTTTGTCACTAATAGACAACTCCAGGCGGCTTCCGGAGTCAAGCCCCTGGATTCTTTCATAAAAGACCTAACATCTAAACTGTATTTGAAAAGCTCCGACTGCCACAATCCACTCATCCAAGCCCTGGGTCGTTACGACACTAACGACTACCCAAGGACGCCTAGGCCCAAGGATATAATTATCCCTAAAACAGTTGTATTGCCTCCCCACCCTAGATCACCCCAACAAAGCAACCCAATACCAGACGTCACGTATTCAGACTCTGACTCCGAGGACGGCGTGTTCCAGTGAGGAGTGTTCACGCTGCCCCGGGGAGGTTACAAATATTCGTCATTGTCCTGTCCAATTAATCTTCTTCTTTTTCAGCATGTGTTTTTAAATTTTTTTTTTCAGCGCCTATTAGATTATTGTTTGTAAATAATTTTTTTTTATATTAATAAAAACGCTGTAGCAACGGCGCGACTGAGGCTCTGTTATTGTAGAAGGGGCCTAAGGTAAGCACATCGCGCCGCCGCGGGCGCGGGGATTGTCTCACGCGTGCGTGCACGCGCGGACAATTCAACGTTAGCCTCCGGCCCCGCAGTGCTTACCTTATAGCGTAATAACAAACAAGACACCGGCTCGACGCCGCTCCTCGGGTTTGAAATTCCTGTAAAAAATTCTCAACGTCAGGTTTCTAATCAGACGAAGGAGATAAGCGGGCTATCGCCCGCATCTGCTCCGCAGATGCCAAGTGTCAGCTACAGCTACAAACGGATGAACCCGTTCGGGCAGGTACCCAAACAAAGACTGTTTTTATAAGTCCTAGGACCTAATAAAGTTAGGTTTATGTTCGGGTTGGTCCCCCTTGAGGTGACCTTTTGAGAAAAAACCTCCTTTATAGTTCTTAAAACAGGTACGTAAAGAGGTCATTTATAACCCGGAAAAACGAAAAAATATTTTTGTATACTCTAAAACTACTTTAATAAAATACCATTAACATTTTCATCAATAATTATTAAATTTCTTTAAAAAAATTCTTCAAAATATAACTCAATTTCAACCGTCACTTGGAAATTTTGTTAAAGCTTACAAACAATATTTTTTTTTAATTTTTTTAAATGCTTAAAAGGCTTGAAATTGTAATCATTTAAAATCAAAAATTTTAGAAAATTTTAAAAATTTGCAGATGAAATATTGGATGTCTAAAAAATATTTAAGCAGCCAAGAGCCAGGGGGGCAGCTGCCCCTTTTGCCCATGCCCAATAATAAACGCCCATGTGTATACCACTAAATATTTTACGATATTAATAAATTTATTGTTATTTATGAAATTTTATATTCAGTCATTCAGATTGTGCCTAAACAAAAACCAATAGGGCCAAGTTAAAAGAGTATTATATCAAAATTTTATCAATATCAAAGGGCGCCATTCGGTTATTTTGTCGAAAATATTGAACGAATTACTTACTATTGGCTTCGAATCTAAAAAGAACACTATGGTTGCTCAGGCTTGATAATAAAATTCGCATAAATTGCTATGTTAAAAAGCATGGAAATAAAACGTTAAGTTATCATCACAACATAAATTAAAATATTAATTTGTGTCTGCGCATGTAATAGTATACATTTATACAGGTAATATTGTGCTTTTTCTATACAAAAGAATTTTGTGATCTTTATTTTTGATGATAACTATTGTAGTCGTAAAACCAATACAGGATACTTATAGATGTTTACAAAAGAAATTCATTTTTGACACCTTTACGCTTTGCAGAATAATATTAAAGAAAAAGATAAATGGGGATTCTCCAAAAATTATTTTTAACGACCAAGTAAATAAACTTACAAATAAAAAGTTATTAAAAATTTAGAATAAACTTATTGTTGCTCTTTCAAAATTTTGTGTGCATTGCGGTTGTAATATTTTAATAAATTTTGTTTTTCTAATTCTGCACTCTCACTATTAAATAAAGGCATTCTATTATTATCTATCTGTATGTGGTATGCATATTTAAAATCTAAGGATAATTTCAATGAACGGATAATACCTAATTGAGTTTTCCAATATATGAAAAATAAATCAAAAATTATAAATACTTGATAACTATACTAATAAACATCATAGTGATGTAATTCCTAATGTAGCTCGCTTTAATAAAGTAACCCTTAATTCGTTTGAAGTGTCGACATCCTCTTCCGATAATATTGACTTTCTATTAATAACTCGGCGACTTTTTATAACCTAATAATTCATAAAAATGTATTACATTTAGATTTTCGTAAAATTCTAGAATACCTTTTAAATTTCACCTAGATAATTATATTATTGGATTATGGCATTTGGAACTGAGAGTTAAAGCTTTAAATAATATTAAAATAATAGAAATTATTGTTGAGAATAGGTCTAGTTTAATTAATCATCTACAAGTAGATGTTAAATTTTATACTTCTTTACAAACTCATTATAACATTAGTAGAGACAGTCAGGACCGTCCTCAGGATTCGAAGTTTATTGAAATAATTAGCAAATAAAATTATAAAATCAAAAAAACACCTTATCGGATTACATGTTTCAATCTAATTCACGATTCTACACGTGAAACTGATATCATCAGATCCGCACTGGTTTTTATGAAAAAATAATTTAACTTACCAACTTTCCAAAAAAATATATTCTAAATATATTATTAAATATATTTCAATAAACTTCGAATCCTGAGGACGGTCCTGACTGTCTCTACTAATGTTATAATGAGTTTGTAAAGAAGTATAAAATTTAACATCTACTTGTAGATGATTAATTAAACTAGACCTATTCTCAACAATAATTTCTATTATTTAAAAATAAGGTCAACTATATACACGTTTTAAAGAAATGCAAATTTCAAATTTAAAACTTCTTTTATTATATTCCATGAGGGCGGCAAAAACCGCAAGCTTATAACCCTAAATTTAAAAGGGTACTTGCAACTTCTTATGAACTTATTATCACAAAGGTAGTTGTACGGTTAAGATCAGAAGGATCCACGTTTTTTTTTGGAAAGTTGGTAAGTTAAATTATTTTTTCATAAAAACCAGTGCGGATCTGATGATATCAGTTTTTCACGTGTAGAATCGTGAATTAGATTGAAACATGTAATCCGATAAGGTGTTCTTTTGATTTTATAATTTTATTTGCTAATTATTTCAATAAACTTCGAATCCTGAGGACGGTCCTGACTGTCTCTACTAATGTTATAATGAGTTTGTAAAGAAGTATAAAATTTAACATCTACTTGTAGATGATTAATTAAACTAGACCTATTCTCAACAATAATTTCTATTATTTAAAAATAAGGTCAACTATATACACGTTTTAAAGAAATGCAAATTTCAAATTTAAAACTTCTTTTATTATATTCCATGAGGGCGGCAAAAACCGCAAGCTTATAACCCTAAATTTAAAAGGGTACTTGCAACTTCTTATGAACTTATTATCACAAAGGTAGTTGTACGGTTAAGATCAGAAGGATCCACGTTTTTTTTTGGAAAGTTGGTAAGTTAAATTATTTTTTCATAAAAACCAGTGCGGATCTGATGATATCAGTTTTTCACGTGTAGAATCGTGAATTAGATTGAAACATGTAATCCGATAAGGTGTTCTTTTGATTTTATAATTTTATTTGCTAATTATTTCAATAAACTTCGAATCCTGAGGACGGTCCTGACTGTCTCTACTAATGTTATAATGAGTTTGTAAAGAAGTATAAAATTTAACATCTACTTGTAGATGATTAATTAAACTAGACCTATTCTCAACAATAATTTCTATTATTTAAAAATAAGGTCAACTATATACACGTTTTAAAGAAATGCAAATTTCAAATTTAAAACTTCTTTTATAATATTAAAATTTCGATGGTTAATCGTTATAAAAGCGCACTTGATTAAATTCATCGACAGTAATAATTTTTATGATTCTTGAAAATTTTATAAATTGCCTATCATTGTTTCCCACTAACACCATTATGTAAATATTATTATCTCTTATTTGAATATTGTGATGGCGTACGATCTTTATCTGTACATAAAATTTGCTGATCGGTAATTCAAACAGCTGTACGTAGATACGATTATTATTATCTTTAGAATGGAATAATAAGTATTAAGCGCATTTATTATTTAAGTACTAATTTTTACACAAAATTTTGTGTGTATAAAAACTAGATTTAAATTAAAACTACTCGAAATGAAATGGACGGTTTCCATTAGATTTTTCCATTCCATTAGGTAGAGACGGTCATTTGCCTTGTAGGTAACGCGATCAACTGCGAATGCGAGATGAAATCCAGAGAAGGGCAACTTTCTTATGACTATAGTCTTCGTGCTTCGAAAGGCACGTTAAGCCGGTGGTCCTCCTGGGTTAATGAATTGCCATCATTAACATAAAAACCAGGGTTACAGGCTCGTCTGGAGGCCTGTCTAGCAAACTACCTATCGGACGTTAAAAAATTTATATGCTCACAGATATCGCATTGCGAAGGAAACGACGCAGATGTTGGAAATAAACAGATCAACAGATCTAAAGTAAAGTTAAAAAAGAAGAAGAAATGACATTATTCAATTATGTATGGATTAATAGAAAAGTAAAATTTATATCTCCAGTTAGCACTCATTTATCTGTTTCTGGACATACGCCTTTTCCCATTGTATTTAGTTTTCCTGATTCGACATCATACTTGTACAAATCAAGTTTTCAAAAAATGTTGGTTATCCTTTCATGATTTTCCTCACTTTCTCCTTTCATTTCGTTCCCATCTCACCACAGCACTCAAACACATCCCCAAACCAGGATCATCCTTTAGTAGTATCTTTTTAAGAAAGTAAATATTCAGTTGTCTTGCATAGATTTCATACAAATGTCAAAATAAATAGTTTATTTTAGAACCCCACATGTTAATTGCATAATACTTAAAATAAATGTTATGTATTTATTTATTATTACGAAAAATATTTTCCCTTAAATATTATTTAAAAATTAATGAATTGTTATCGTCCATTTTGTGAATTGTTATTAAATGAATTAATTTCTTGGGATTATAGACAAAATATTAAAGAATACAAATATATATCTCTCTTCTACGTTTCGTTATATTATATTTTAAGCTTCGTCAGGAAGAACATACAAATAAATATTATTTTTTAAAAACGAAAATTGAAAAAATAGATACAGCGATGATTTTTTCAATTTTTGTTTATAAAAAATAATATTTAATTATATGTTCTTCCTGACGAAGCTTAAAATATAATAAAGCAAAACGTAGAAGAGAGATATATTTGTATTCTTTAATATTTTGTCCATAATCCCAAGAAATTAATTCATTTAATTACAATTATTTAAAAAGTTACTACATTTTACTGATACTAGGTTGCAAAAAATTTATTAGTCCAAATAAAATATCAATGAATGACAAATAAAATTTACAAAGTTTCGCAGACACAACATACCATTGTAAATGAGTTGTTGTTCATTACTGAAAGTTCGGTTGTTTTGTTAATGTGCTTAGTTCAAAAACAAATTTCTTGCAGGTTAAGCCTCTGATTTATAAAAAGTTGGATTGAGTTGTTGACCTGTGTGTCTAGGACATAAACATATTATCCGACAATATTAATTGATGAATTATGTTTGTTCTTTGATAGTTTCTTTTCACCAGATATCAGTTTCAATAAAATTATTAATTAAATTATACAATTTCTGATAATATACGTACATAGGTACCTACATACATACACATGTAGTAATTTATTATTAAAAAAATGAAATTGTCTGGATGACAAGCATTACAGAAATCAAATTGATTTTTTTGCTTGCAGGCAAATTTTAATATAAAATCATTTTTCTATTTGTATTAGATATTACAAACTGTTTTAATATACTAAAATATTAATTAATCCTATGCAATTGTTTTTTTAAGTGCACGTTATTTGGACAGTTCATAACCTTTCATAGATATATGTAGTGTAAAGCTTCCCCTGTAAGAAATTATTTAACGCTTCAACAATGTAGGAAAATATTTAAAAATTATTTTCAAAGTGAGTGCTTTATTGCAGAAACTGCAAACAATTTTTTTTTATTGAATTCTATTTATTTACAATCTGTCAATAATAACAATAAGTAAAAGATGTGATTGATGAAGCTAGACATAGAAGGTGCTCGCCCAATAGCGAACACCTTAGGTCAGCGATGCTCAACCCGTCGATCGCGATCGATCGCAAAGCTAATTTCAGTAGATCCCAAGAAAATTTCATTAAAACTGATTAAACCTAAATATTTTAGCTTAGATTAAAAAATTCGAAATTTCGGGTACGAAAACCAGAATTACAGTGCCTTTCTCCAAAATTTGTGAATTGGTCTACCGCAGTATTTTGATATAGTAGAGAAGGTAGATCTTCAAGACTTTCAGATATTGACAATTAGATCAAGTTATATGAAAGGTTGAGCACCACTGCCTTAGGTAATTAGGTATAATAATAATTTATCTGTTATCAGTTATCACTAAAGCAGTGCGGAAGGTCCAGCGGGTCGTGATGTTTTAGCCTTTTGTAACCTGAGGTTACAGGTGAATCAAACTTTGCCCAGTTTTTAAATTATTTCAAGTTATTCTGTTCTGATCTTTTTAGTCTCAAAACTTTAATCCCATCCCGCACAAGTTTTATTCCGTCTCGTTCAAAACTTGCAGCTGGTATCACATGTGGCTAGCATTTTGATAAAGGTCAGATGTCATTCGAATATTGCATTTGGCTAAATATTTCTTTCCATCTTTGTTTGATAAATAGCTCCCTTGCATTTCTTTTCACTTTTGAAGCCACAATATCTTTCTGTATCGTAAAGCTTTAATAATAGTAGGGGTGCCCACCCTCCTTTTTCTTAGATCGCTCTAGATTACACTTCAACGCTTCAGTCAGTCAGTCTTGTTAGTACGCTTGAGTTAAGAGTACGCTTCAGGCAATGATCAATGTTAGATCGTTAAGTACCGCATCCATAAATTGATAATTATTGATTATCAATCGAGACTCTCGGATGGTCCCGATGCCGTTTTAACTAATGTATGAAGTAACGTTTGTATAAAGACTTAGTTTCGTGTAAATATATATAAAATTTAGTTAGTACCGTTTTATGTGGAGATAATGTTCTTTGGGAATTCTCCTGTATTATCGATCCCGCTTATGTAAGGATATTTTCGATCCATTTTATTTACCGTTTCGTCTCGTCTGATTTTATTGATTTGGAAGACTGAGTTTGGAAATTCACGTACCAGCTCTAATAAATGTACCATACCCACGACTTAAGTCGGATTACCAGGTACATTATTGATGCTGATTATCTTGAAGATCTGTTTACCGTCTCGCCACTTCCGTTAAGTAACATACCGATTACCAGATTGCCGTCCTGTCAGATGAGTCATTAGCTGCCGAATCAATGAAGATACAACTTGTAAGTAGTTTTAAGCTCTTATCTTTTACTACCGTTGATAGTGTTTTACGCAAACAATCGTGCGTGGATTGTCAACATAATTATGACGTCATGACGCTATAAGTAACGTAATCTTAGTCTTTTTAGTTAAGTCACGTTTTATGTCCACTTTAGGACAAAACCATTTAACGTGAGCCCGTAAGCTCAAGTAATATTACATTACTTCCGTATTACGTTTGTAGTATTTTTGTATTTAGACTTAGGTAATTTTTTTGACGAATTCGTATTCATTTAGGATAAATTTAAGTATTTATCATTCTTTTGAATGAGCTACTTGCTGGGTTTTCTTTGCAAGGTATTTTGTATGATGAATTGAAGATCATTATAGTTTTTGTTATTATTATTCTCGACTTTTCTTTGTGCATGATATTTTTGCAGATGTAAGATTCAAAGCTGAATGACCATCTTCAGACAAGGGTAGGTTGGTAGTGACGATGTTTACGACGTTCCCGTTTTAGTATGTTTATTTATGACGCTTTTCTCGAGGGCCATCATGTGTTTCGGATCCTTAGGTTACAGGTTCGCTATAGCATGATAGGTCCAGGACATTCCTTGTTAATCTTGGAGCTCAACTCTGTCCCGTTACCGATTTCGATGTTTAGTTATCCCGTCTAGCCTTGCAACGTGTCTACCTTATTACCGTACCATTTGGACCACTCCCATCTTTGACTTGAGCTGAAAGGTATTGACGTTTGTTGCGGGCGAGGGTAGATGCAACTTGGCGGGATTAGCCCGTAACACTTTTGGTGCGATGGGTGGTGAGGAGATCCGCAGCAAATGGTTTGGGATGATCTTTAACACGATCCTGGTAACTGGTACTAAGTGTTTAGACACATTCCTCAACGGTAGGTATTTGGAGATCATGATGGATTACGTGGTTTGGTACATACCAGGGGGCATCAGTAATAATCCTGAGGATTTTTGATTGGAACCGTTGGATCTTGACAATGTTAGAATTGCTGGCTGCTTCCCAGAGCTGGATGCCGTATGTCATCCATAATGCAAAATTGAATAAAAAAATATTCAGAAAACTTTTAGAAAATTTTTTTATAGGGACTTCATTAACAGCTCAAAGTTGGTTATAGATACAGCGATGATTTTTTTTTAACAAAAAGAAGAAAATTTTCCAAAGAACCTAATGTAATTTTTAATCTGTTTTAATAACTGATTCACATTTTGATTAATTTAATTCACGATTTTATATGAAAAACACACAATTAATTACAATCTAAAATATACCATGACACAGTTAACATTGCAATCTTTAATATCCTGCATTAAGAGGGGCATTTTTTTCAGGGCCCTTTTAATTTAATCAACAGATGGCGCCTACTTAAATATTTTTATAAAATAAGAGGATTCTTTTGTATTTAAATTATAGCAAATTTGTTGAGATAATACTATTCTATAAATAATATTCTTGATCTTAAGCTATTTTGAGTTCGTATTGTGTATGTCAAAACACACTCACTTACAAAAAAAGGTAATTAAACTTTAATTATGAATTGTGTTATTATAAATAAATTTTACGAATCCAAAATAGCTTAAGATCAAGAATATTGCTTATAGAATAGTATTATCTCAACGAATTTGCTATATTTTAAATACAAAAGCCTCCTAGTATTTTATAAAAATATTTAAGTAGGCGCCATCTGTTGATTAAATTAAAAGGGCCTTGAAGAAAGTGCCCCTCTTAAAATTGTTTAAATTTCAAGTATTGTATGTGCTTGCACTGCAGTTTTATGTCAACGATAATTTGTATGATTTCAAAAAATTAGCGGTTACTTGTTTCATTGTCAATTGAAAAATTTACTTTTCCTATTACTATATTAAAAGCACTTCGAAGACATCGAAAAAGACCCGTTAATTGCACAATTTATTGCCATTTGACTCTGTGTAAAAGATGAAATTTTAAATTAAATTGTAAAACAATAATTACAGCAAAAATTTTAACGGTGGAAAACTGAAAACTGGTAAATTATTATTCTTTTTATATTATTATATCTTTTATATATTAATTCTATTATCTTTTTATATTAATTATAATAAATAATTTTTTTATTATTCTTCGTTCGAACACTCTTACTCAGGCACATTATTTCCATCCCATATTCTACCACCGGTCTATTACTATTAATTATATAAATAAAAACCCCCAGTAACTCGTAATCCGTACAAACGACAACCGCTAAACTAACTAAAGGTAGTTTAAGTGTTTCATTCGCGACAATATGAAGTATAATTAGTTGAAATAATATAAGTAAAATTGATATCGATATTTATGTTTCTATATTATAACTATCTGAAGAGCTTTAATGAAACCAAAACAATATGTCATGATTTATATACTCTCATCAATTGATTTCAATTTCCTAAAACTTGTTACAAAATAAGTATTACCTACAAAATAATGTAATTTACTGTATAATTTCACAAGTTAATAACTAAAAATATATTTATATTTTTTTTTATTTTATTTTTTTATTTACATTTTAACGCGCATCAACTACTTGGTTATTAGCACTTCTAAATGTTAACTTTTAATTTGTTCAGTATTTTTTTGTTTGTTGGTTGGTTTTTTGGTTCACCACGGAATGAGAATGTCCACTAGAAAGCCGAGCTAAGAAATTCTGATGCGTCCGAGATTTGTACTCAGAATTTCCGCTCGTAACGCAACCAGCGATCACATCACTCCACTGCCGTGGCTTTTATATATTTTAATTTGTACCCTATTATTATTATAAAATCAAAAAAGTTATAATCTCAATTAATTTAAATTGAAGAAGAAATTTGTATTAATTTAGCACATTTTTGGTAATAAATTAGTTTTGGTATACTTTGTACAATTTCTGTGTTAAACTAAATTTATGAAAGTTTATAAATTACACTTCCAGCTGCTACCCGAACTAATATCATTTGATTGTTATATGTTATATGTGAAGTAAATAATTTATCATAGCATACGCAATGATGCCACAGGACGTTTTATCAAATGAATGATTAAATGTGTATTCATCTATTAAGCATCGAAATGTTTGTCATCGAAGAATCTGGAAATTATCCAATCTAAATTAGAATGCATTTGTTAAATATTACCAAATTCGTATAAAATCATATGTAGCCATTAAATGATTTTAACGATTTAATCAGGGGTATTATGGTATCACCAACGTTATCATAAAGGTGACCGTTATAACATATTTCGGTAAATCGTATCGATTTCATTGGTAGGATTTACCAAAAAACTTTATTTTATGTCATAACTGTCACCTTTATGATAACGTTGGTGATACATAATACCCCTGAATATCTATTTATAATATCACAGATGTCTTACAAACTAAGTTAATATAGATTTAAAAAGAAATTATTTATTTATATCTGCCCAATAAAGAAAATACACTCTAACATCAAAATATCGTTTCATTAAGTTATGCAATTGCTTTTTTTCTATTATATGTGAAGCTGAGCTAAATTTGGTATGTTTATGTTTCGGTACATGACTATAGGTTTGTTCGTTTATCCTACGCTAAACTACACTGGATAGACTGGTGTAGTCTGGTGTAAAACAGCCAGTGTAAAATAGAGCAGGTAGTGTAAGAAAGTGTAGTGTAAGAAAGTGTAGTGTACACCAGCAGTTACAAACGAACGCGTTTTTGACACTATTCTACACTGGCCCCGGCTCTGACAATGCTTGGCGTATTTTTTATTATTGTCCAGGTTGAAAACACATTTGCTGAAATTGTTCTAAAAAGGATGCTCATAAAAATTATTAGTAATCTGCAAATCGGTAAAAAGCGCCTTAGTGTGACTTCAAATAAATAATTATACAGTAGACTCGCGTTAGTGTGAACAACAAAAATTAACCTAAATAATATTAAAAAAAATCGCTAAATAATACAACTTTAAGTGTTTTTTGTTCTTTATAATAAAGGTTGCATAATCATAATAAAGAACAAAAAACACTAGTTGTATAATTTAACGATTTTTTTTAATATTATTCAGATTAATTTTTGTTGTTCACACTAACGCGAGTCTACTGTATTCTCCAAATTAAGTAAAAATTGTAAAATTGCGACATTATGCTAAAAAGCAATTCAGTGTGACAAATTAAAGAAAAAATTATAATGGTTAAAGAACCCATATAATATACTTATGACCAGGACATCAACAATAATCATATTTTAATTTAAATTAAAATTATTACTTTTAATTGTTGTAAAATTAGATTATATTATCAACATGAAATTATGAACAAACGTTCAAATAAATTGAGAAGTAAATCATCGTTAATAAAATTTGCAATTTCTGCAATTTTTTTCATCTATTTTCTAGGCTAAATATATTTTCTACACCACTATACACTTTTCTACACTTGCCTTTCGGTCGGTGTAAGTTAGTGTAGCTCTGACAGTTCAGTGTAGTTCTGGGTAATTTACACTGGACAAACGAACACCTATAGTTTTCTTACACCGGGACAAACGAACGCGTTTTTCTACACTAACTTACCCGGTGTAGTTCAGTGTAACTTAGTGTAGACCAACGAACAGACCTTTATGTATTGCACTCATAACGGTTTTTCTTGGACATACTTAGATTACATAATATGTGTAGGGTAAAAGAGACACATACATGTTAAATGGAAGGTGGTATATAGAAGTAACTTAAATGCAAACAGTAGGTCTGTTTGGTACCACAGTCCTAGTGCTACACTAACTACACTACTACAAATTGATTGGTGGTACAATTACCAACCCCCTTTTTACACCAATCAATTTGTAGTAGTGTAGTTAGTGTAGCACTAGGACTGTAGTACCAAACAGACCTAATATAGCAAAATGGAAAAGTTAGTAGTGTTAAGGGTGTGTTGCAGCGTCGTCGACCATTGAAGGTGTCCGGTACTTGAGTACTGAATAAAATCACCGTTCAAGGAACGCAAGTATTACTCTGATCAACAAGTTAAATTATGTATCAGATGACTATATATATATATAATGTTGTGGATCCAACCATTGACATTTTAAAATTTCCACAATCGAGATTCCAACTTTGCATTTTTTTCAAGTTTGAGATTATTTTGATTTACTCGGACGAATAGAAATTGTTTGTTTTCAATTATTATGTCGAACTAGTGGCATGCAGAAACGTGATTTTCATAGGTGGGATATTGTCCTAAAACCTAAATGAGTTAAATCAATCAAAAATGGCAAAGCGTTTAATTTTAGTAATTTAATTTTTTTTATATAGATGTTTTGTTTTCATACCAAATTGTAAATAAATGTAGTGCGGAGGTAGCAAACTGTAATCGTTGGTACGCTTCAGAACTGCAAGATGGTGGATAATAATTGATTGTGTGGTTAATTCAAAATGTTAATTTGGCAATGAATTTTTCAAATTTGGCTGGCGAAGTTAACCAATGGGCGTTCGACACCATTTCCATAAACCTGAAATAAGAGGAAGTGAAAATTTTGTTGAGAGGAAGGAAGGTGGCTGATAGACGAGCTGTGTGAGAAGTCGAATACGCAACCACCTCGTAGTAAATTTTTGGATGTTTGGAAAATTTAATTTTTTTTGAAAATGATTTGCAATAGTATTAAGCAAGTTGAAATTGATTGTGAGTGCCATAGTTATTGTGTTATGGGTTACTGGTAAATTATGAATAGATGAGTAAGGAAGATTTTACCTGTTCGTTACCGCACGAGGAACTTAACAAGTTGCAAAGACTAGCCTGTCTAGGAATAACGGGGGCAATGGCAACAACGCCCACCGCAGCAATGGAGGCACTATTGGGACTGCACTCACTACACTTGGTGGTGGAAATGGAGGCCCAAATGGCTGCATACAGGCTGACAATTAATGATCAAGAGGGAGGAATCTGTAGAGAGGGCCACCATACCATGATCTTCAACTCCAACAAGAGTAACAACACGCTCTGCATGAAATCGGATAGAACCAACACTGTTAAGAGACTTCCAAAAACCTTTTAAGGTTATAATTCCTGAGAGGGGTTTGGAGGGCGGCGAACAGGAGCTGGAAAAACGATTCAAAACCATCTGGTACACAGATGGATCCAAAACTTCTGTAAGTACTGGAGCAGGAATAAGTGGTAAGAGACCAGGGGATGTTTTTAGCATAAACCTGGGCCAACACGCAACTGTTTTCCAGGCCGAAATTCTGGCAATAATGACCTGTGCAGAGGAACTGATTCGGAGGGCTTACGTAAATAAGCGAATCTGCATCATGATCGATAGCCAGGCAGCATTAAAAGAGTTGGAGAGAGTAGAAATACACTCCAAAGTTGTGAAGAACTGCCTTGATACACTGGTGGGACTGGCACAAAGCAACAGGCTAATACTTATGTGGGTGCTGGGACACACTGGTATCGGTGGCAATAAAAAAGCTGACTCCCTAGCAAGGGAGGCTGCATGTAATAAATTAGTAGGTCCAGAACCAACTTGCGGGATTGCATACAAGACTGCAAAAGGGACTATCAAGGAACTACTAAGAAAGAAACACCTTGTGTACTGGAGGAATCTTCCGGGACTGAGGCAATCGCGGATGTTTATTCGGGAACCCTCCGGGGACAAACAGACCAAGGAATTACTCCGACTGAGCAAGACTCAGTTGAGGAAAACAGTAGGACTATATACAGAACACTGCTGCCTAAATAAACACCTCAATAATATTGGGGTCGTTGAAGATCCTACATGTAGTATGTGTGGGGAGGAGGAAGAAACTCCATACCATCTGCTATGTGTATGTCTAGCTCTTGCCGCCGTAAGGCATGAAAACCTAGGGAGTCGTTATACGACTACCGAAGAGATAAGAAACTCACCCATCAATAATGTACTCAACGTTGTTGAGGACTTGAACTTGTTGGGGTAAAACTAGGAACGCGGGGTACAATGGACTAGGAGCCTAAGTGCAAGTGGGAGTAATTTTTACTGACCACACCCGTTCAGCAATAATAATAATAATAATACCGCACGAGGATCTTGATGTGAAATTATGGATATGAAAAGTCGTCCGATTTAATTATGGTTTTTTGAAGTCATCTTATTGGTAAATAAATAGCATCCAAATTATTTTATTTTGCGTTATTTCAACGATTATTTTCGGCATTTTTGTCACGATGCGTTTGAACATTTTGAGGTTAACCACATTTTATGTTGTTAAAATTGGATTCCAATTCGTTGCACTTAATTAATTAAAATCACTAGTGGAACTATTATAATCACTAATTCGGTTTATTCGGTTAAGAAGATTAATTCATGTGTTTAACTTGCGATGTATTAAATGTATGCTGCGTAGTTGCTACCAATTTTAGTATCAGCGGTGTCATCGCTACTATAATATTTGAACTGCTTTATTCGGCGCCAGATTTAAAAATGAAAACAATTTATTTACTTGTGTAAAAATTTATTTCAGATTTATAAAATTTTTATTAAACGTTTTAATTGTCTTACAAGTTGTAGAAATTATTTGATAGTTAAATGTGTAAATTTGTAGGACAATTAAGCATAATTTTTGGTTTTCCAACTGCGTTGAATAAGGTTTAACAATAAGATCACGTTTCATTTGTTTAATTAATTTAAAATTAATAATAATATTCGTCTGATTAAATTGCTATTCATTCCCTGTACGATTTTTTTTTATTTAATGGTGGAAATTTTGAAATCTCTATTGAACTCGCTCCTTGGGAGAGTCTTATATTGCAAACTTCGACAAATTGGGCACGGACCTTAAAGAGTTGTTCGTCAGAACACGACAATATATATAAGTATATATAAAGTTTATGTAATAGTTGTAAATGTATTATGTGATGAACAATACATTGTGTAAGTAATTACTGTTACTTTACTATTGTTTGATCTCTTAATCAATAACACCTAATTGTACGATCATCATCTATACATATAAAGCAGCATTTTTCACATAACAAAAAGCAGTAAAAGCTTGTTAATCTATTCGTACGCGTGATTCCAACTGCTAAGTTTCCTTGAATCAATTTCAACCAAAATTTAAACATCTTTAAAATTTAGTTATAAAAGTTGTGCTTTTATGTGTACATTACATACATACATACATAGGTACTTGTTTTGGTAATGAACTACTAGTGCTTTTACTTGCGTGATGTTTTCTATGCTTATCTTATTATTAATATAAGTTAAAGTTAAATTAATGTATACATGTAAGGATAAGGAGGAAAATATTTAAATACGTTGAGAGTAGTAAATTTCATAGCATAATGTATATTATAAGATAAAAGCAATTACTTAAATTTACATAATTTTGGTTATTATTGCTCTCTAGTAACGCAACATGTCGTTTTATGATTTAATTAAATCAAAAACCTCACTTGAACCAAGTAAGTATTAACTATGACGTAAAATACATAATACGCTTTAAAATGGGAAAGAGAATAATCATCTACAGGTGATCGAACTTAGAACTATGAAAAGTTTACGATAAAATTTCAATATTTTGTACCAACCAAGGGAATAACAAATTTTAACCAATACAACAAAATACCTACCTATACAGGGTGATTACCGATCATGAGCAAATAGCATAAAAATAGAATAATTTAAATTTTTACTTTCCATTATAACGAAAACGAATAAAAAAAAGTATCAATTTAAAGAGATTTTTTTTGCGTCTGAAGATAACCAACACTTGATATTGCGCTCTTTAATTATTGTTAAAAACTCAATAATAAGAGAAGTAAATTAGAAAGTTTTAAATGTGAATTTTTGAACTTAGGGAATTTTTAAATTTGATCATCAACCTCACGTTTAAAACCAGCGGTCCGTTACGTCATTCAAATTTTGAATTGATCCCGCCACCTCATCCTGGGGTGGCCCACAGATCTTTTTCCCCTCGGTTTATATTGGAATAGTTTTTTTGGTTTGATTTTTAAATTTAGAACTTTATAATTATAAAAGATGCAAAAATGGGGATTGAAATATTATTATCTTCGGAAGAAGGAGGATTGTGTTTATAAAGAAATAAAACTATTTACGTTAGGGAGAGCTGGTATATTGCTAGTGAAGACATATTTAATGCCATAAAGTCAGAAACAAATATCTATCGAAAGCCACGGCAGTGGAGTGATGTGATCACCGGTTGCGTTACAGAGCGGGAATTCTGAATTTGAATCACAAACGTTTCAGAATTTCTTAGCTCGACCTTCCAGTGGACATTCTCACGCCGCGCCGTGGTGAACCAAAAAACCGACCAAACAAAATACTCAATCCAAAGAACATATTATAACAAACAAAAATACTTAACAAATTAAAAATTAACATTTAGAAGTGCTAATAAGTAACCCAGTAGTTGATACACGTTAAAATGTAGATAAAAAAAAATATCTATTGACACTTTCTGTTTAGTTACTTGACGATGATTTGGAAAAATTGATCAAATATGTTTGGTGAGAATCATTTTCTTAAACTAAATTAAATTATGAATTTTATTTCTGTTTTTATGTAATTTAGTATGGTTTTGGAACAGTGTTCAGATCTTAATGTTATATTAACAGGTTTAACAATGATAGATAGATAAGTCATTTGAATTTCAAATCTATTTGTATCGCAGGATGTAAATTGACAGGTTTGACAGTAGCAGCCATTTGAATTAAAGTTGTCTATATTCTAATAAGATTACCATTTAAGGTTTAGTCGTAAATTTTGAATATTTGTGTTTTAAATTTCATTTTAATTATATTTAACTAAAAAATTACCTGACCAAAAGTCAGACCATCTAAATTCTAAAATAGAACGTACTCGAAAGTATAAAGTATAGTCGACACTTCAGATTAGAAGAAGCATCCACTCATTTTTATAAGGCTGCTATCCAATAATTAAGGTAGATTTTATTCTGTCCAGCACATTATTCTTGATGTCTTCTGTGTTGAAAATAAAATGTGTTTTCTTTGTTAAAAATATATAATCTTTAATAATTTAGTTGTAAATTTTATTCTTTTAAAGAATTTTGGTTGGTTAAATATTTTTGAATTTATTTTAAAAAAATTTCAATATGAAGTTTAATGTACGGTAGCTATCTTGTTAGATGTTGCACTATTTTTTAGAATAATAATCAAATTTTCTCAGAAACTAAAAGCAAAAATTTTTTAAATTTGATACACTTAGAGTAGAGGGAGGTAAAGGTCCGCACTTAGTACGTTGTATTTTTTTACGCTTATATGTTTTACTCAATCAGCTCAATATTTGGATGAGAAGTTTGTACAGTACTTAGGCTTTGTTATAAATAACATTAATGCCATGATTTGAAAACGGTGTGTATAAAAAAACCATAATACACAAGTTGCGGAAAATGGGACTTTTACCCCATAGGTGGGGCAAAAGTCCGCCATTGGACTCTGCGCTATTTTAAGTCAAATTAAAATCAACAATTTCTTCCAAATGAAAAGTAATAAGCAAAAACAACAAAAGTATAAGATATAAAAAAGATAAAATGTAGAAAAATTTCAACAATGGTCACAAATAAATTGGCCAATTTCGTGCACTCTTCATGACACCATTGTTTGCAGCTATCGCATTGAATCCACTCTCTCATTGATAAATTCTCATATTATTCTTTGCAGCCTAAACAAAGCACTTTGCCATCGGTTAATTTTTGCCTTTTTTAATTCTTCAAACTTTTGCTTGACATGGGTTCAGCAACATAGGACTCTTGCCCCAAGTAGCCAAAAACATTTCCGAGTCATGACCTTTCCAGACCATCAAACCTAACATCGATTATATCCTATAAGTTTATAGCAAGAAACATGTATTTTCAATAAAATACATACTAGTTATGGTTACTACTCATTTTCAACATTTCAACGCAATTTCTGCAAGAGCTAATGATACATCAGGCATACGCAAAATCGTAATTACCTCATGGTTCTCCAGTAATCCAACTTTGCGTGATAAAATTTGGTATAGACACTGTAATTGATGACTACTAACTGCACCTTAGGCACAATGATAAAAATTTTTGAAATATAGTGAGATATTTGAATTTGGGACTTTTGCCCCATGCGGACTTTTACCCCCCTTTACTCTATGTATAAGACTTTCATAAATGTTTTTCCGATTTTTCTTAATGATGACATTTCTGATTGTCGTAATAATGACATTTAAAGCAATGTGAAACTCATCGAATGCTTTAAAGTAACTTTCAAATGTTTTTCTCTATAACCAAAAAGAGGATTAAATTCAAATTTTATCTTCATTATGCAAATAATATTTATAATAGGTACTATAAAAATTTCAGAAGCTACTCATAGCATACTTTGATTTTCTTTTTGAACAACCTAAGTCCAAAAATCATTTATTTTGGAATCAGGAGTCATAAAACATTTTCTTTTTATTTTATTTAATCTGCAGTAAAATAAACATAATAAATTCATTTGTTCTAGTAGAAAGCAACAATTTCTTAAGTTGGAGCATAAAGAAGACTTTCTCTTGAATGATTTAAATCTGAAGCTTCTTGAGATGTTACATTTTTAAAGTTTGTGGCATTTTAAAAACAAACGCTTCAAGATTAATTACTACCCTGGACTCGAAAAATTTCCTAGTTTTGTTATTTTAATATACCTATCGATTTATTATTAATTTTAATATTTAAATTCATTTTATGATACAAGATCCCTACCCTTTACAATGCATCAAGCAAAAACTATTACAAAAATGCTAAATTTTGATGCAAAAAATTAGAATTCGTTGATTTGTTCTTTGTTAAAGTTTTATTTTAATAGCTTTTTTATGCCATGTGATACTTTATCTGACGGAGGCAAAAAAAAACTACTTTAATTTTTGTATTCAATTAATTAATACACAACTCGAAGGTAAAAAAATTCTTTTAAAATTGTTAAAATTTTGATTTATCAGACTGGCCATGTAAGTTTCCAAGGTAATTATTTTTGATAAGTAATAAAAATCAATTGCACTTTGTTTACAGTTTTGCACTTTATTAAATTTTATATTCATAAAATGGAATATTACCTTGGAAACTTACATGGCTAGTCTGATAAATCAAAATTTTAACAATTTTAAAAGAATTTTTTAACTTTTTAGGTAAAACCTAGATAAAATCTAATGCTCTTATCATTCGTAGTTTATATTTCTACGTTATATTTGTGTCTTTCAATTTTTCTCTAAAATAATTAGGGAAGCAGGAATTTGCAAAAATAAGTTTTTACACGTTAATATCCTATGTTCGTCTAACTCATTCAGCACCCGGTATATTGAGAACTGACTAAATTTTGCATATACTATTTTAAAATTACATAAATTAATAAATGATTTTTGAAACTTATGTCTAAAGGATTATTTTTTATGAGTTCTTATATAATATGTATGTATGGATGTTATTGTGGAGAGCAAGACAAGCTCGCACGCACTTGGCCTCTAGACCGGGCCCATTGTACTACCTCTGATTTGCCAGCAGTGTATGTGGCGCAACTAGGAATAGAACTGCGGTTTTCCGCTTCCTAGCCTGCCAGTATATTATGCTTGACACCACACTGCTGGTTTATATAATATGTTATATGAGTCCTGTAGATGCAAAACTCGGTAAATGCAAAATAACGAAAATTGAGTTAAGAACGCCATCTTATATTAAATTGTCTACTCTATCTGAATCTGAAGCGATAATATAAAAAAATTTGCTTTCTACCATATAAAATTGAATCGAAAATACACGATTTGTTGCAAAACTAGGTTTTTACTTGTGACAGATAGCTGCAAAACTCGGTTTTTGCTTCTGACCAATTGCGCGATAGTGTAATGAGCCACGTGATGACGTGATTTCATTAGATTTTCAACTGACTTGTCTGTTCGGCAGTGGAAGAGTTTCAATTATGATTATTTAAAGTTAACTTTTTCTCATTTTGATAAAATTATTATCTCATTCATGTTGATAGTTTTAATAAAATGCATCGTTTTAAGAGTTATTACAAATTTATTTCTTGACGAGCGCTGAAAAACTAAGTTTTTGCAAGCATACTGATGCAAAACTCGGTAAATGCAATTTAATTTTTAAATTTGGCGGTCGCTGTTTTGGCAGATACGTTTCAGATCTAATTAATTAATTTCTTTGTTATTATAGGCACCTACTATAAAAATATAAAAGCGCTAAGTTGTTTATTAAAGTCAAAAACTGTTTTTTGTGAATACCCACAATTACGACGTTTGCATTTACCGAGTTTTGCATCTACAGGACTCATATACAACAATATAATAACTATAACTCAAAAGAATTGGCTATTTTGAGTTATCTATTGTACATTAAAATACATAACAAAATATTTTCTTTTTAATGACATATGGCCTAGCTAATTTGTAGCTTGGATGGTTCCTTCGATATTCAGTACCATCAGCTTTAGATATCTTTTAAATTAGGTTATTTTGTTTATACCGATTTGATCTGTTTCGTAATTATCTGAAAACTATATTAAAATCGAGTTACCTTTAGTTATTGTATTTGAGTGAAGATATAATATAATTTCTAACACGTTTAATCCAACATCCTATTTCTTGTATATTTAATAAAGTTTTAACTCAATTCAATGTACTGATTGAATTAATGAAATCTTATATCAACATAGTTTTATAAATTTTTTTTGATTTGTAAAGATTATACAATTTTAATTAAAGTTATCGTAGTAAGCTAGAACTAGAGGTTGTCTGAAAAGTCATTACTCGCCTTTTCTGAGTTAGACAGCAAAGCGAAGATTAAATTACTACAATTTTTAAAATTCTGAACAATATAAATTTAATTACAAATGCTATCAAGATAATTCTTTTCAAGTTAAAATTAACATTTTTATTTTCGATGCAATATTCAGAATAGCTTCGTCTTAAATATATTGCAATTTATTTTAACGAAAGAATTATTAAGGCAATTTAATAATTTTAATAATATTATTTTTGAAGATCAATAAGTAAAAAATTAATTTAAAAACGAAATTTCCAAAAAACAAATAAAAAACTTGTTTAGAACAAAAAACCGAAATTCTCATTTTGTAGGTATAATATTTCAAAACCTTTCTATGTCTACTAAAATAGTGCATAATATAGGTACTTCAACAATAAAGTCTGTAAATGATTATTTAGTCTATCAACTTGTGCGGTTAGGACGGTAATAGAGCGCTCGACTACCGGAGGTGAAATTAATTAAAATAATATTTAATTAAATTAAAATCTAATATTGCGAATAACCGCACAAAATTTCTCAAATTGGCGTAGGAAACCGTGGGGTAGGTTAACCTTAACACTGAAAAAAGTTTGTAGGTAGGTACATAATACATTCTCATAAATTTCAATAGTAAGTTGTCAATTTATACCTTAGTTTATAAACTGTTAGATAAAGTTAATGTCTTTTAGAACGAGTTCTCTGAAGTGCATATAAAGCATAGTGTTCAGAACCAACTAAACCAGGCAGTTCTAAACTCTAATTGTTTTAGAAGCATTATTTTGAATTTGTAGGAAAAACTTAAAATGTTGATTATAGTTAATTGAATTTCGAAAACATCATTTAGGTATGCATTAACTTCGTTGTCAACAATTTAAATATAGATCACACTTTAAGTAGGAGACCAATAACAAATAATTTTTACTTTTTATGTAAATCTCATGCACAAATTTCCAAGTTTTAATTAAGGCAAAGATTAAAACCAGGAAATGGTTTTATTGCTAGTGTAAGAAAACATACAGTATACTCTTACACTCAGATGATACTCCAGTAAAGAGAAAAGCCACCTCTGAAAATGAAAATGTTGACAAAGCTGCTACATTTCGCATTATATTAGTCTACTAATTGGCAAAGCAAGAAAAACAAGTTACAAGAAAATAAAAAACTTAAAAGATTAGTTAAAATAATTCCCTGCGGAAGATTTCATAAAAAGAAAATATTTTTCCCATGTTCAGCAAATTCAGTAAATTCTTTGTGAACTTTATAAACGATGTTACCTGGAATCAATATTACCTAGTCGGGTTGAGTGAGACTCAAAAAAGTGAATGTCGTAAAAGTCAATAGAAAAATCATGTTGTGTAAGCAATTTGAGTAAAAGTTTACAAATATTGTAAGATACACATAATATAAGAGTCATTCCTACCAAAAAATACATTTCGGTGTAAGAAGCTAGTACTTCCGGAATATTTGGATTTTAATAACAGCTGTGTGTTACGATTATTGTAATTACAAAATTACTTTATATTTTTTTTTAAATTGCTTTTAATTTTTCAGTACTAATATCCAGTTAATGTCACCTCTATGCGCTGTAACACCAACTTTATGGTATACTAAAACTGTTTTCAAAATGTAATTTACAAAGTCTTATTTTAAACCTTTCTGAGATTGAAGTTATCACATTCACAAAGAAAGTAATTTTAAGTTTTAAATGTTAATTTGTTTAAATATTGTAATATTTTACTTCTTTTAATATGACTGTAATGGCTTGAACTATCTCCTCCGTGCACACATTGCAAATTGTAAAAATTCCCGTAAAATGTTTTACGTTGCTAGAGGAATTTCCGCCCGTGGGAAAAGTTTAATGTGGTCCCTCTTTTAGTCGACTTTTTCGGTTTTCTTAATACAACTTTTTAAATTGCTACTACTTATTTCCTGGCATAAAATAAATTACCTTCTTTGACCCCAATTTTTGGGATTTTGGCCGCCAATTTGGGCACGACGGTCCTGAGTATTTGAACATTGAGATACTCTCTACCACTAATTTATTACTTATAGCAAAGTAAATGTTTTGCTGTAAAAATTAACAATAATTTTAAGAAATTCAAAAGTTTCGTGTAGGTTATGTCCCCTCCCTGCAACGGATTACAAAGTAAGTGTATTTTAGCAATTCAAGTAAATCTTAGTGGAAGATTGTAGAAGATCTTAGAAGATGTCAATAAAAGTACCATCAAATTTGAAAACCTTACCCCAATCAGCTTGGTATAATTTCATCACATTTGCTACACAAATGTCCACTTCATGCCATCTCAGGGTGCATCACCTTGTGTATTTACTTTTAAATCTAACAGTAATATCCGTTGTGTAAGGTAAGCTACTAAAAATTATTGTATTTGATAAGGTGCATTCAAAAATATATAAAAATGTAATAATTGTAAAGAAATATTTTAAAATTTTAAACTTAAATTTTGTACCCCGTGGCAACAATGTTGTTGCATCAACGGATCAATAGATAAAATACCGTATACAAGTGTGGCAATAAATGACGGCTGATGAGTGTCTGATATGGATAATGTAGAATTTTTTTGTAACCACTTTACCACGCGTGCGAGTGCTGTTGCACGCAATATGAAAACTCTCCTGATAAGGGGGGAGGACAAAATTACAATTTGTCGGGACTTTACAAGCGCAAAATAAAATAATTAAGATATTATTTTTCATTGAACTGAATGATTTGAAAACTTCTGAAGTGGACTTTGAAACAGTATAATGTAAATACTTTTTTAGTGTTGAGGTTAACCTACCCCACGGTTTCCTACACCAATTTGAGAAATTTTGTGCGATGATTCCTAATATTAGATTTTAATTTTGATTTTAATTCGTCTACTTAATATGATATTGTTTTATTCAAAATATTAGAGAAGAGAGTTAATGAATAGTTGTTGATATCTTGCATAAGACTGATATTATTCCTGAATACCGATCGAACTTTAGGATAGGACATATAGCTGTAAGTCTTTGGTTACTTCTGTTATTGGAGAATAGAAGATATCATGCTAATTAGGTAATAGTAACGGCTTTTTTTAACCTTTGAAAAGTTCAAAATAGTAGATACAAAAATATTATTGACAAAATTTAAAACTTATGGAATTCGTGGAATTACTAAATGGCGATTATGTGAATTGCATTTAAATAGTAGAAAACAGAGAACAAATGTAAGTTGGGTTATTTTGGATTCAGAGATAGTATTATTAAGAGTAATGTGAATAATATTGGGTTATAGAGGTGCTAGCAATAAAAGAAACGGGTAGCGTCGACCAGTTTTGATTTTAATTCAAAATCATCCTCAAGACTAAAAGAATAAAACTTAGTACAAAGTCGGCGCATACAAAGGATAATAAACAAAATTACCTCGATACCAAGATGTAAAACTGTTAATTGCTTTATTATGGGAACGTCCAAGCCACATCAAAGAATATGCGTAATTGGTGTAAATTGAAGATGAAAGAACACATTAAAATATTACAAATATCGTAAATAAATTTAAAAAACATAAAAATGCAATCCAAATGAACCGCAAGTCAAAGTCATAAAATAAATGTGTAAATGACAAAAACAGGTTAACCAACTTAAATTACGGATCGTGAAAAACACCAAAATAAGTTTTGAAAAATTACCCCAATATAACTGTGGGTAGGTACATCATCTAAAATTGAAACACAAACCTACAAACAGGCAAATTGTAAATGACAATATAAAAAATATAAAGACAAACAAATTGTGTTCGTGAAATCCACCACAAAAAAAGAAGTATAATTTAGTGTCTATTGTTGACTTTTCTGTAATATACCGAAAGGAGTTCCCGGTATGAGATGTTAATTTGTGAGAAGTCTGTAATTTTATTCACATTATTTACTTCCACTCCTAAGAACTAGCACCCCTATAACCCAATAATCATTCAGATCATATTTAAGTCTTGGGGTGAGAAACATACTGTCATGTTTTGAACCTCCTCGTATGAAATCATAAGAGGGATGAATGGAAATTTGCTAAAAATCTAGCTCTACCCTGAGAATTATGTCCCAACAGGTAGATCTTTGTTATTTGTTTTTAATTTTAATTTATGCTTTTGGTTTGCCTGACGATAGAAATGCAATGAATCAGTCATCGGAATTCCATAGTGTTGTCATTATTTTCCCTCGTGAAAATCATTTAAAGGGAAGAGAATTAGATCTTCTCAGCTGAACAGCTTGGTTCACGGAAGCAATTCCTATAGGCATACGGAATAATTTTAGTCGATTTTAGTTGTTAATTTGTACAGTTTAATTTTGAAAATTTTGTTTGTGTGAGGCGTGTTTGTTTTATTTGTAAATTAAATTGTAAATAGTTGAATTTTTGGAAGTGGACGAGAGACATGCGCATCGCGCAACAGTGAAAATTTGTAGAGAGTTGCAACGTCGCACATACAGTGATTTGTCTAATCTGGGGGGACAAAATTATTTTCTGGGTTTATTCATTTTAAAACTGGCTAAAAATGAATTTTAAACTATACTTTAGCATTATTATAGCTAAGAAGCAGGTGGAAAGAAAAATATTTAAATTTGAAAATATTTGAAAAAGAAAAACTCTGAAATAGATTTCCATCTGAGTCAGAGTAGCAAACAAACTTTTGTTTGAACTGAGCTTGCTGTGCCCCATCACAGCCCCACTTGAATAATAGCACCAACGAACTTCTCTTAGTTTTGTTAAGGCTAGACAATACCTCTTTAAGATCTGTCAACAATCTGGAAGTCGTGTGATCCATCAGAGGTTGAAGCTTTATTTCAGCTGAAGTTTCGGTAACCATGATTGATTCTTGCTCGGGATAACACTTTTTCTTCGCTTCTTGAATCTTATTATAGCATGGAATCATGCTTGGGATATAACCTCGTATGATGTTATATTGCCTAGCTGACAAGTCGGCTTCAATGAACATCGAGAGAGCTTCTTCTGATGTTAATTGCTTGCTCTTTTCCTTAGTTTGGTTGTCACTGAATGCTTTTTTATATTTTGTAGCCCGTTTAGGAGTTAACATTGATTCCTTCAGCACAAAGGACGCATCACGTTTTCTTTCGGCAGCTAGTTTCGCTGAGTGGCATATAACAAAACATCAAGATCATTGGTTTTTCGTAATTCTTCTGTTCTTCTGCGTTTGTTTTTTTCTGTCAATTCATAAAACAATTTTTTTGGGCGGCCAGGTCCTGCGGGTGGACTCAGAGGTTTAGGTATGTTAATTTTTCCGTCCAGCCATTTCTTGTTCTGTTTTTCAAACAAACCTTCTCTGTAACGGGAACTAGAAAATCTCTTTTATTTATAAAATCTCTTTTGAATCGACAAACTTCTTTACGAAAAATTGCAGTGTCTTCGTCAGAAAATGGTCCAAAGTTGAACAGATAGGTTTCCAGGTTCTTTAGCTTTTCTCCAAAATTTTCACCTTCTGAATTTATGAGAAATGAGAACAACTGATGTCGAGTCATTACTCGACACTCTGTTATGCTCATAGTGCTCTCTTTATTGCTATTTTATTTTACAAAAAATTTTGTTTATATACCTAGTATCATATTATAAATTCTGTTTGGCAACTTACTTTTGATCGCTACTGTACATTGAAGTACCTTCAGTTTTTATGCCCCTAAAAAAAGTGACTAAAAGTGACTTCTAAATTTTACAGGGATAAAAGCTGAGAAAACAGGCTTTCCAATGATACTAGACTCAATACTGGCACGAGCCGGGTTCACTAACTTTTTTACTTTTGAAATTTTCATTTTAGGAAAATCAAGGTCCAAAAAGGATCTTTTTTAAAAAAGCCATGGAACCCGAGGGAGTGCTTATATCATGTAAAGCAAATATAAAAAATGTTCTTACTTATCTTCTCCATCGATATCCATCACGAATTGTACGAAAAAAATAAAACTTGACACCTTAGCAGCAATTTGAAAAATGTACTCTGATGTGTTTTTTATAGTCTGATTACACGTCAAACATGGGTCAACTTTGAAATCGCCTAGAAAGAAAAAAATATTGATACGTAGTGATGCATTAGGGTCTTTAGTCTCCAAAATTTTCAATATAACGCTTATAGGGCCGATTTCAAAAAATACCTTTTTGTCCCCCCAGATTGAGCAAATCACTCTATGTGCTTGAGGAGGGGAGAAGTGCAATTTTGAAAAAGAGGTCGAGCAAACACAAAACGGCTCAAAAGTGGCTTTCAAGTGTTAGCGCCCGTAGGCGTAACACGTATCTGATTTGTGATAATTTTGCCTGTATGAAAATTGAGACCGTGGATGTAAAATTTGGAAAAGCCAAGCGGTATTTTTAACAAGGAAGTTGAAAGGTTTTGTGCGTGCCTTGAAGCGGTTCAACGTTGGAACGCCACGATGCCTTCCTATATGGATGGTAAAATTTTTAAGGTTTGTTTTTAATTATTTTTCTTGAATTGCATTGGAATATTTCCCTACGTTATGAATTCCCAATTTGCATTTTTGTAATTCGTGATTGCTACAAGAATTACAGAACTTTGATTTTATGCGCGCATCTGCCTGAGGTTGAATTCGTTGACCAAACGACGAACACATTTGATGCATAGTGGACAATTTTAATAAACAACAACAAATGTGCGATTATTTTATGTTGAATTTTGAATTAAATTTCATATGATTTTGTAAATAATTTTATGTCTCGTCCGATAAGTGCAAGATAGTTTTGGTTTAATTAAATGTCACTTTCATGGTTATTTGACCTGTAGGAATTTTGACTGTAGTCATAATAGGCTTCAGAGAAGGTCTAATCTTTTGTTTAATTGTTTATGGGATGACTGATTTATTCGTCAAATTACATTTTGTTTGTTATTAATTTTTATGAATTTTATTTATCCACCAAATAACAAGGATCCATTTGTGAGGCGCATTATTCGACTAACTGAGCTAGCGGATACTTTTTTAGTTTTTTTTGTAAAGGTCTGAAAGAAACCTTGGCGGAAAATTTTTAGTTTCCCGCAGAAGCTTTCAGATCATTGCAATACATTCATGTAAGTCGTGCCATATGTTCTGTGAATAGAAAGTACCGTTAATTTTTGCCATTACGGCTTAAGGGATTAGGACTTTTAACAGTACTTTTAGAAAGGTCAATTAGGGTAGGTAAAAATGAGTAACAGTTTAGTTTGAAATTTTAAAGAGTGAACATGAATTGGGGTGTTAAAGAAAATCGTATTGCAGTGATTGCACTACATAAGTGTGATAAAAGTGTGACGGAGATTTTTAATTTACTGAAAAAATTAAAAATTAATAAAACCTTTATTTATCGCACCATCAATCGTTACAATGAGACGTCTAAAGTAACTGATAGAAAAAAAAGTGGTCGCCCACGAAGCGTAAGGACACCTAAAGTGATAAAAGCAGTTAGTGAACGAATTCGAAGAAATCCATTAAGAAAGCAGAAAATTATGGCTAGGGAACTTCAAATTTCCAAAAGAAGTATGTCACGTGTTTTAAGAAGTGATCTAAAACTTGGGGCTTATCGCAGGATAACGGGACAGCGCCTTACAGTGGCTTTAAAAAGCATGAGATGCGAACGAGCAAAACGTCTTTTAGTACGGCACGCGAATGACGATCATCGAAACATCTTGTTTACCGATGAAAAAATTTTTACGATAGAAGCAAAATTTAATAAGCAAAATGATCGCGTGTATGCCCACAGCTCTAAGGAAGCATCTGAAAAAATTCCTAGGGTAGAAAGAGGTCATTTTCCAGCATCAGTAATGGTTTGGTGGGGTGTATCATACGAAGGTGTAACACAGCTTCATTTCTGTGAAAAAGGTGTAAAAACATCTGCTCCAGTTTATCAAGAAATGTTAGAGGAAGTGGTAAAGCCACTAAACACTACTCTATTTGATGGAAAGCGTTGGATATTTCAGCAAGACTCGGCACCTGCTCATAAAGCAAAAACTACGCAACGATGGCTTCAAACAAATTTACCCGATTTTATTGCTGCAGAAGATTGGCCCTCAGGAAGTCCCGATCTGAACCCATTGGACTACAAATTGTGGACGATTCTTGAGGAAGAAGCTTGTAAAGTACCTCATAGAAATATCGAGCTTCTAAAGCGAGATTTGATCAAGGCAGCGGCATCGATACCAATTAAAGTGGTTCGTGCCGCAATAGATGACTGGCCACGGCGTTTAAAGGCCTGTGTGAAAGCAAAAGGTGGTCATTTTGAATAAATTCAAATGTAAAACGTTCTTTGGAATGTACCTAATAAAATGGCTTTTAAAAATTATTGAATTTTTATTTTTAAATAGTTTAAATTTATTCGCAAACATTTCACAGAACATATGGCACGACTAGTATTATTTAAGAGTTTCTCTAGAAACGATTCCGGTTCTTGAAGTTTGTTGTTCTTATTGGACGTAAGTCCAATATCCTTAGTGTACACACTATGTGTAATACACTATCCTTTGTGTAATTTGCTACTCCCCCCCCTCAGTATTTTTTAATTACTTCGCGACGGTTGAGGTTTAAACAAAAAATTTGATAGCTAATTGAGGTTTAATCAATGCTCAAACTTTTGATACATTTTTTTTTAAATTGATTTAAGGGAGGACAACGACATGTAGGGTATCTATACGTGGTACGAAATGTACATGATTTTAGATTGGGTTTTTAAAAACAGTATAAGTATAACTCAAAACATGATGTTATACGGTTGCATACGATTGTTCACGCTTTGCCGTTGTATCTTAGGTTGCAAAAGAAATTATTAATTCTTACAGAAAACTAAATTAATATGTGTGTTTTTAAGTAATAGTTTAAGTTATTTTAATTATTTTGAGATGTAAGTAGTGACAGACTTGCCATATTATAGAGTTTATTTTTTATTATATTTTAGCATTTAAAGAAATTAGTTGTCAGTCTATGTTATACAGTTTAATATAACTGTGATATTAAATCAAATGTTTTGTGTAGAGGTAAAAATAAAAAAAAAAAAAAAGTAAATGTGGTTTTTTTAGATCTAAACAATAATTTATACGGTGCTCCATCAAGTGTAACTGATACATCAAATATTTCAAAACGCAAGATATTGTGTCAAAACAATTTGTCACAGTTTTGACACTGGAATTATTAGGACTTCCCACAATGATACTTCAGTTAGTAGTAGTACCTACTACAAAAGAGGTTAATACGATGCAGTACCAAAATATTTATCAATTATTTAAATTAATTTTAAAAACAAATTAGTAGTACTTAATTATAAATCAAAATAAAAGTTTACAACAGGCGTTAACTTGGAACTTTTTGCAACTGCTATTAACTATATGAGTTCTCTGTGCTTCTGAGGGTACAATTACTACATGGAGCTTGTATGTATATAATTACTTTGAACCATTTGGTGTAAATGGCCTGATGAGATACTTGTCCTCGTATAAATATGTTGACAATCTCATTGCACCATTTAACACAAATAAATTTACCTCGGCCGAAATTATGCAATGCAGTGTTATTATTCAATTTTATAAAGAAGATTAGTGATTAATTATTAGAACTGCATTTTTAACTAGTAATTCGTGGGAACCGATTCAACAAATGCATTGCCCTGGATAACTGAGACATCAATTAAATAAAAAACATTTTAGCAAATCAAGTTAGCAGAATTTCATCACCAACTAATACCAACCATTGAAAATGTGTAATTTCTACTAAGAACTCTGCCAACTTGTTAACCCTGCTGTTAGTCTAACTTCAGCATTTTTGCATGAATGGTAGTGGAATAAATAAATTTAATTGTCTTTTTTAAATGAAAATTTGAATTTAAGCTACATATAAATGCAGATTTTTATAAACTCCGGCGTAAGGATTATAGTCTTTAAAGCCATCTTAAAAGATTTTGTACCTAAATAAATCAGATAACCTGACTAATGTTTATTTTGTAGAAGAAAATTAACAAAATTACAAACATTTATAAATATTTGAAAGCATTTTTGAAGTTATTACCCATGTTTGCCTTATTTTGGTGCTTTCTCTAAAGAAAGAAAGTATAAAAAGAATAAAATATTTTAATTCCGTTTTATTTTGAATTGCAATGTTATAAATTTCAATTTTAAATATTTTGTCTTAAAATTTTACAAGAATGCGTTTAGATAGAAATTCAAAAAGGAGGATATAATACAACGGAATATGGACAATAAGACATGAAGTAGCCCATTTGCCCAAGCTCAACATATTTTCAAGCGTCAACACATTTCAGCTAATATTTTATTTTGTGAATTTTCTTCTTGTCGTAATTGTGTTCAATTTTCTTGTGCCTAAGGTTTGAATATTTTGACATCCGTATGTAATGAATCTTGTCTAGATGGTTGAATTGCTATAAACGTGTTAACCGCGATTAATTGAGCAACCGTTATCCTAATAAGGCAGGTAAGGCAATGTAATAGAATCGTTTATTTCAGAAAAAAACTAATAATAGTAACATTTAGTCCCAATATGTTTCAACTGCGATGTATGGTAATGCTTAAAATTCATAAACTTATTACATCTCATACTTAATATTTTTATCTATGATTATCATTATTAATGGCCAAAAACAAAAGTTTGTTTGTAAGTTGAATTTGTAAACATTTCGACACATGTAATTTAATGTAATTTAATACAGCTTTTTTTATTTCACTCAGAAACAGTAAAATGTTACTTAGTACCTTTCTGAAATAAACGATTCAATTAACTAATAGTAAGCTAATGTAATTAGACATATTAGTGAAAGGAGTTCGAAGGCAATAAACTCGGGAATGTTCGTGAAAATTGATTCTAGTTAATATTATTTATTTATTTTTAGTTCTACTTTTTTGGGAAATTTTAGATCTTCAAATGAAAAAGTAGACCCGTCTGATGAGTTATTTACTACCCATTTTTATGGGGGTCTTAATTTACAAAACTATATAAACCTACAATACTTTTAGAATTTTGTCACAGTTGAAATATAATTTAACAATTATAGAAATTAGCTAATTTTGTATTGAACATTGCAATTAAAAAATATCTTTATACAAGAATAATATTTACTATAACTTTTTATGCAAAATGTTCATTATTTATTTTTATCTTTATGTGAAATACATAAAAATGATTTGACAACAAATGAGGGATAATTTAATTTCGTTTCTTTATTCTGACTCATCAGCCCCATTCATATAGTTGCTTTATCTGAATAGGAATTTTTCAACAAGCTTGGTAATAATTTTCACTTCAGTTGAAAGGATAAAATGTTAGAAGGTTATATATATACAAGGTGTAAGAAATAAACTCATATCATAACGTAATAATAGAGATGATCACAAGACGTGAAAATAAATGAATAACTAAAATCAATTTTTTTTGATAATTCTAAAGACAAGTCTTCTATATCGGCAATTTGTTCACGCTAAGGTTAAATATAATATTAATAGATAGGTACATTTGTACGGTTTTTAAAAGTCTATGATTTATATAACGCTAGGTTGAAATGACGAAATTAATTAGTGTTACAAAAATACCGGCAGATCATAATGCCTCAGTACAATTTTGACATTTAGGTACTGGTACATCACGGGAAGAGCAATAAGTGTGCATACATGCACTTAAAACCTTGTCAAAATAGAAAATATTCTAAAATTTATGTTTGAAAATATAAAAAAAAATTAATTCAGTGAAACTTAAAAGTTCCCTCTGGACCTTACAGGTTCATGTACGCATTGGTTATTATCATTTAAAATTCGTCAAAAAATTAGTTTTATGAGGAATGGTGAGAAATACCAAATTCTTTTTCAAATCTAAAAATTCTAAACTACGACTAGAAATAATGTAAATCCTAATCCTGATTGTCAATGCCGAAAATCTTCACATAATGATAATAATAATTATACCCTTAGAGAAAGAAAGACAGCAGTCTAAACTTTTAAATTTGTCGATAAATGTGTACGTTATAATCAATTCCAATTAGGTGAATCGTGTTCTTTTTCCCTCTACAAAATATCTATCGTAATTTATTTTAAACGGCATATGAAACATTTCAAAGCTTTTGTTATATTAAATTGTAGAAGCTATTTCAATTTACAATGAATTTTTAAAGCCATTTAAAAAGCTTGATATTAATTAAATCCTTGATTGGAATTATTTCACCCTGGTTTAATTGAAATCAATAAATATTGGATTAATGTAAGAAGAATCTAATATAGTATACAAAATTATAATTTATAGCTATAATACTTCTTTAATAAATTATAATTAATTTACTGTTATTTTTGAGTTAGTAGACTAAATAATAATTAGATTATGTATATCTTCAGATCATCGCTAATTTATTATAAGCACCGTCAGGTTATACAGAATTAATAGTAAAGTAAAGATGAAGTATTAAAATTTAAAAATAAAATGTTCTGGATGTATACCTACTACAAAGTGAACTAGATGAAATAAAACAAATCACCTTCTTTATTGATAATAAAAAAATTAAAAAAAATTTATTACATACTTCACATTTAGATTTTGTCATTTTTATTTCACAATTCGTTATGTAATTCCCGACGAAGCTTTCCCGAAGAATAAATTAGCAAAACGTTGAAGATATACATAATCTAATTATTATTTAGTAGGTATACTAATTAAAAAATAACAATAAATCAATTAATATTAAATGGACGACAACTTATCCGTAATATCTACTTATAATTTTTATTATAATCTTATAATACATTATTCACCAGAATTACGTTTCAACCAGAGCTGCTAATTTTACATAGTACTCGTATTATCATTGGTTATAAATTTAAATTTCCTGATAAAATTTTATTACATTATGACAATAGGTACATTGTGTGAATTTTTTCATGTACGTTAAGTACACAGAAATTGAAGCAGTTAATGGCTGATACGAAATAAAACCGCGCATGAAGTTTATATTTAAAATTTTGAATTAAATATCTCAAATTATACGAATAAAATTTATAAATAGATGTTCAGCGTGAGTAAGTATTTTTATTATAATAGTATTATATACTAACAAAAAGTTAACGCAATCTAAGTTGGAACAGCGGAGCAAATGTGTAGATAAGAATGCACGACGGCACCGGCACGTTCTCCCTCTACCTCTACTGCACAGAAATTCTTCTACAGCGTTCCAATTTAGAATACGTTAATTCTAATAGTACTTATTTTTGATTTCTATTCATACAACTCTTAATAATATTTCAAAAATTTTAGTATTATACTAGGTACATCTGCATGCTCCATTGGAATGACCATGAATTTAAAAATTTGTTAGAAAAAGAATGAGAGTAAATGGTCTAAAAAGCACTAATAAAACAAAAAATGTATGGATCATTAAAAATAGAGCCTAAAATTTACGAAATACAGAAAAATTACATTAACTGACATTTAACAACATTGATTTTATTGATTTCAGCCATAAGGTTAGCGCAGCCGATTCCTCAGTTTACGAGAATATAAGGTTGATTTAACGCACGAAAGTAATTAAACGGGATCACTGAGACATTTGAACTCATTAAAAATATACCTCTGGGTCAACAAATAAAAACTTAATTGTGTAAAATTTTAATTATTAGATCAATCTCTTTTTTTAGCAGTATTAATTAAAAATAAAACGGTTATTAACAGTAACTTAAGCTTGACCCGTAAATATTTCTCCTTTTTTCGGAAAATTTAAGTTACAAATACCTCTCAACAGTGACATTAACGCTACCATAGTACATGTAGAACAAATGCGAAGAATTATGACTGTGGGATGTGGCCACAATTGCGCGCGGTGGGTATGGAAAAAGAACGTGCAAATGCTGTCGTTAAACAGATATGTGCAAATTTTGTTTCTGCACATTACGTCATCACTGTCCTGATATTTCGTGTTTTCTCTACTACTGCTGCTCTTCCATCCCATTTGGGATGCGTAAAGCCCTACTGAATCCACACGAATGGGTAATAGAATGCGGTCAATATGATAGCTTTTCATGCAAATATTGTAAACTTTAAAACCGATTTTTAGCTAAACTGATCGATATATGATATTCTTTCATATCTAGAACACGGCATTTTAATGCAATTGATAAAATTCCGTTGAGTTTTCCGGGTCTTCTGATCCGGGATTTCGTGCTACTACCCTTAGCAAAATCTTGTGTTTGTAAAACTTAAAAACGCTACTTTTTGTTTTAATTGGATAAAGATGCATAATAATTTATTACCAATTAAAAGTTATAAGCACTTGATACCGATAAATTTCATATAGAAATTCATTTTGTAGTGTCACTAAAAATCATTAAAGCGAATGAAATAAAATCTCTTGGTAATTAAAATGTATACTAAATATCTTACAAAAATATTATTAAAATTAATGTCGTGGTAAATTTTTTTATACTTACCTTGAGCACCAACATAGCGAGCTTTCTTTACTGAAACAAAAATTATTTAATTAAAATTTGTTTACATTAATTAAAAATTTTAAATTAGTGTTCGTCAAACAAAAATCTAATAAAATATATTTTTTAATCAAATAAAAGTTTTCAATATTGGGCCTTATGTACTGTGCCGCTTCTAAAAACGAATAGCACCGGATTATAATTCAAAACGCGGGTAACCACCGAAGAAATTTGCACCTAGTAAAACTATTTATTTTTCTAATAATACTTTATGCACCAATTTTATAAAAATATTTAAATCTGAATTACAAGTTATTCAAGAATTATTCGAATTTACAGAAAAAGTCTTTCTTTAAAGAGATATTTTTTCGAACGACTACTTTTACGCGAAGTGATATTTTTATACTTGCTCATAAATCATAGCAGAATAAAGAAAATCTGGGTTTACGAAAAGGTATAATTTTCATTTATCTGATAGTCCACTGGAAATCATATCTTGCTATTTTCTCTCTCACGTCTTAGAGAAAATTCATTCTAATATTTTACAGTTAATGAGTAACTTAGGTTAGCATTATACCTATAATATTATAAAAAAAAGTAAATAAACAATTAAAATTTGTGTCTGAACCAAATCAATTCAATTTTTTGAATTGACAGTTATTTATATCCTAATCAAATTTTAAATCCACAATAAATTATTATTATTATAATAAGATTATTTCTTAAGTGGGGACTTTGACAACTTAGATCTTTAGTAGTACCTTATCTACAAAATGTGAATACAAACTGTCGATTTTCACGTTTGTAGACGAGCAACTTTTAGAAATTGGAGATTATTATTATTATTAAGCTTTTTACGTTCTAAGTAGAACATTGCTTTTCCCTTTTTGGGAATTACAAATCCGATTAGCGGGGTGGATTAGTCCCCATATAAATCAATATCTATTTCACCACACCGTGTGGATGTCCACTGAAAGGCCGAGCTAAGAAATTCTGTGTAGTCCGCGATTTGAACCCAGAATTTCCGCTCTGTACTCAACCAACAGTCACATCACTCCACGGCTATGGCTAGAAATTGGAGATGAAGCCCGTAAATCATTGAAGCAATCGCATTAAGCTACCACAATGTTATGGGTAAGATTATAATAATTATTCATTCAGGCTTATTCATAATTAGTTGCTTTAATGCAGAAATATTAGCGTAAGCGAAATAAAATAAATCAAAAGTCAGTTCTTGAAATAAGTCAATTTCGATTATTATGGAATAAGTGGTAAGATAACTAACCTACTAATGGCATAATAAAATCAGTGGAAAACAATCCCCTCCGTGTATTATGCCAAATTAAATTATCAAATTAATTACGGTTCAAGATAAAGAAAAAAATTAAATATAACTGTCAACAATATAAAGAAGTCACAAATGTCACCAAACATAAAATACAACAATCAAATTTAACGACGTTTATAAGTCAAGTAACACGAAATACTGAAAGAAGAGGTTACGTCTTGAGTTCCCAAACTTTTTTGTTGAAGTTTTCTTTTGAAAATATTTTTTGCGGTTTTGTTCCGATGTTCTCCTTTAATTTTATTTTCCTAATCTAAAATTGTAAAAGAGCTTAAATTTTAATTAAGCAAAAAACCAAATTAAATAAGGTCGTAAACCGGAATTTATTTAGAGAGCATGATTATTTATAGCAAGGTCTGTCTGTACATATTATATTAGACTTTAATAATTAAAAAATCTTAATTAATGAATTAATAATTACATACCATGTCTCGAGATAAGAACGAAAATATTGCAATATTGCAGCGATATAACGCCAAGATTGTTTGCTGTATGAAATAACTTGAAATAACAAAATGAAAATACCTTCCACAAATTAATTACTATTAAAGATTTTTTCAGACGGTGATTCACGAATCGGTACACGTATCCAAAATATTCACATTACTATTCAACTCAACTATTATACAACTATTATACAACTCAACTACTCAACTATTATTTAAGTTATTTATTGAATTAATTTAAATATTCAGGAATCCTTCTGCCAATTTAAAATAATTTGTATGTTAAATAAATTTTATTTGTGTTCTATAATACTATGTATTGCATTAATTTGAAGACATCCACAAAAACAGAATAATGGGAAAAGTTTTTTAGAAAATTTTGAGAACAAAAATAATAATAATACGAGCAAATAATGGCCCTAAAATATGTTAATGTATGTACGTATTTAATTTAAAACGATGCAGTATTAAATTTTGTTTATGTGGAAATTTTGGTTGCTTTCAAAATTAATATTTATGAATTAAGCGTAATATGATTTAATTATGATTTATTAAATATTGGATAAACTTAATTAATATTAATTTTAAGCTTATCTTTGTTATGATAATATTCGATTATAATCTAAAAAAGAATTTATAAATTATAATTAATTAGTAGCTAGACATCTGATTTTCTCTTGAAAACCCAAGAAAAATGATCGCCGTCAAAGTGATTAAACAGCTTACCCATTTTAGCAACTAATTTTGAAACTAGTAAATATCTAATGGAAAATTAAAATGAATTAGTTTTCAGCAACTTTTTTGGTTGGTCGTGTCAGTTTTAAGAATTATTAAAAATTCTTATTAATTATTAATACTAATTATTTGAGTTTCATTATAACGAGCATAAGTTATTACAAATGGAAAACATTTCTTTTATAAGTAGGTACAGTGGGGCCCGCTTAATGTGATCGCGGTTAATGTTATCATTCGGATATTGTTATCACTTTTGCCAGGAACGGAACGGACATGCATTATTACACACAAAAAACATCGCTTATAGTTATCACAATTCGGTTAATGTTATCATATTATTCTTAAGATTATTTTCTCCCACGAGCAAAGGAGTTGAATTTCAGTTAAAAGCATTTTTTTATATTGTGTAAAAGTCACCCACATAATTTAAAGTCAGGTGTTAGCAAGAAAATCTACCTATGGTTAATTTTTTTCAAAGACGGAGTGGATGTAAATAAACTCACTGGTGATTCTTTCTATAACCGTCACATAATTATGTGATATCACAACATTACATTTTTATGTTTATTATGAATTCCGTCGATTAAATACATAAAAAACTTCACATCAATGAGTGACCATTATTAATTATTGTAGATGTAGTACATACTAATAAATAAGCAATAAAAATTTTTTTGTTTACTGTTATCAATCGGTTATTGTTATCAAAAACCCCAAGTCCCGATGTGATCACATTAAGCGGGCCCCACTGTATTATAAAAAATATCTTATAGTATATTATTATCTTATATATTCCTTTTCGATGTTCCTTCTGGTGTTTTCTTTTCTTTAAAGGTAATAACCGATGATCATTTCAAATCAAATAAAACTTTTAATATATCTGCGGTGGTAATAATAAATTACACAAAAAATTTTAAAAATTATTCAACAATAGTTGAATTGATTCATCGTATTGACGACAGCGAATCTGACTACCATCAGAATTTTTTATCGTTTAAATCGTTTTATGAGTTCTTAATTTAAAGTATCTATACGAAGAAAAACACAGACAGACAGATAGACAAACGAATATACAAAGAAGAAAAATTTTATTTTTGTTTGGTATATTTTAAAACGTTGAGAAATATGAAATAAAGTTATTTAAATAATTTTAATATGGCGTCGCACCGTGTCGTGGTAAAAATACAAATAAAAAAGAAAAAATAATTGCTTCTTTTCAATATTTAAAGTGAAAGAATTTAATCGCGTTCTTGAGTATCAGATGTGTAGAACTAGCTTGAGTTTAGTTTTATTATTGATTTTAGAACAAATTGCGATTATCACTATCCTCGTTGCAACAAAAAAATATTAATTAAAATATTGCCCCTGCTGTAACTAGAAAGCACAAAAGCGGGTTTATTAAATTTCTTTTCGTATTTTCTGCGGAGATTTAGTATTTAGCTAATTCAATTTATGCGACTACCCCTACTGCAGTGTAGTGGAATAGTATAATTTAATACGATTTAATTTATTTAAAGTAGTTTTACCTGGTCTAGAACGCAAAATTCTCCGGGGTATTTCTAGGTTCCATGTTTAATTCTAAGTGTCGACCTTCTTTAGATAAGTAGTAGTACGCAACATGAGTTTCAGTATTTCTTACTCGTTCCTGGTGAATTTAACATGCCCTAAGCTTGTTGTACTATTTACAAGGTGGTACATCTGACAGTTTTTTATCGGATATTGCTATAGTTTTAGTAAAAAAAAAGGTGGAAATAGTCACGAATAAAATTCAAGATGTAGTATACTTCAAAAGTTTGAATACTACATACACTGTGGTAAACATTCCTATAAACTATTGATATTCTCCAGCTCAAACTCTTCCATTAATTACTTACATATTTTTCAATTAATAAAATATTTTAGACTGAACACAAAATTATAGCGATATCTGATATCAGCTGCACCACCTTGTATAATCCATCCAGGTAATTCATTAAATAAATAGATACTTTCATCATAAATCATCTACGCACAATAAAAAAAACTTTACAACTACTATATTAGAAATATAAATTGAATTTCTGATAAAACTATTTTTTTATTAAGGTGTTATTTATGTTTCCTTTAATAAAAATATTTTTGTAAAACATGTTTGGCAATCAATCAAGATCGAAATTAAAGTTTGAAAAGTTTTATAAAAATATTCTTAACTTGGAAATGCTCTACATTTCTATAGCTTTCACGGTGAAGTAATTTACTTACCGCTTTATCTTTATTAAAATTAATTGTTTTGTGGTTTTATTAATTAACCACAGCTAATAAAACTATAGTCTGTTGATATAACGATATTAAACCATAATAATAATTGAACAAATGAATTTACAAACAGGATATTCAAATTTGAATTTCTATATCTATTAGGTTTGCATTATAAACTTTATAAATTTTAAAGATCTTCTACGATCTAAAGATCTTCTTTAATTAGAAGAAATATCCGAAAATGATGTAGTTTCACTTACAACTAAGAGTTCGCATAAATATTTTTCATTAATGTAAATTATCAAGTTTTTAACTCTCAAAAATTAATAACCTAATTTTTATTACAATACATTTTTTATAAAATTAAAATATTATAAATATATTTTGGGTTATTAACTTGTGAAAATTATACAATAAGTTACTAAATAATATATTTCCATTAGTTTTTATTTTTCCGATAACCTGTATACTTGGAGTAATTCAATGTAATATAATATTTTTTAATAAAAGAAAAGCTAATATTGTTCAATATTTATATCCAGTGCCAAAGCAACGTGGTGCATTTTATTCACAGGTCGCTTCCATACTAGACAATTCTTGGTAAGTTTTGCTTGTGGAATTTACTAATTTTGGATGCTACCGTGGTCCTTCACTTTTGTTGAATTTCACAGTTAACGTTAATCGTCACACGTCACTTCTTTCACCAGCTGAGCTTGAGTCTACCAGAATACCATTTTTTTGTAATTGTGAGTTTGATTGGCGTTGCATTTTTCTTCTTCTAGTTCAGTAAAACCGTTATCTGGGTATTGTGGTACCATACATATATTATACTCGTATATATGTATGTACGTACGAGTATGTATTTATGTGTACATGTTATTAAAAAGAATTTCGATCTTAAAACTTCTCGTATCTAAACGGCGTCGCGTCTAATTGACCGCATTCAAGCGGCGGAATCCAAACTAGACTTGTTTAGCTATCGATCAGTCTGACACACAAGCTTTTTCTTTATTATATTACATATTACCCTGATTTTGGAATCAGAGATATTAATTCCATCTTTATTCACTACATCTACTGTTCTTAAATAAAGCAAACTTTTATGAACTTTCATGATTTTTTAGTAAACGGCGGTTTAGTTATTTTTCTTACATTAGCTGCTAGACAAACAACTGAATAAATAATCCACGGCCAAACTCTCAACCTGGAATGTTAGCTGCTCTGTTTCATTAAAAATGTATCTATCTAAAATAAACAATAAAAGCCAAAAATCTGCTCGTTTTATTTTAATACTTTGCTAAGATATTACTTTTGTATTTGTTAAAACAACAAAACTACGACATATTTTTTAAACCGCGAATAATAAGTAGTACGAATCCGAATGAAAAGTGGGCCATTTTTGGTAATCAGAACTAACGTTGTGAGATTGTAAAAACATTGCAGTCTGAAATTTAATTCACTAATAAACGAGATGAACACTAGCATATTAGGTATACACACTCTCGTGCATATGTCGTTATGTAATACACACCTTTACTAGGCTATCAGGATAAATACAACGGTGTAGAAATACAACACGAGAGTATGAATACCCGCAAAGTATAGTTAAACCAATAATAAGATAAACCGTTTAATGTCTTTAATGTTCAAAACATGTATTGTAATAAATAAAGCAAAGGATTAGTGATCGAGGAAAATCATGAAACCGAAGCAGCATATTCAACTCGTCCTTCGGATTAGCTGAGTTTCAACTCTTAGATAATTATTGTTGTTGATGACAATCATACCACTTTTTATATTAAAACTGAAAATTTATTTTTAGAATCTTCACTGCGGCATGTGCCATTTTTGTAATCGATTTTATATAACTTTCAACTTTACGTCAGAAGTATAAATCGCTATATTCTGCAATTTTTTCTTTTTACAATAAAAACCAATACAAAAAGTTATTAGGCTTATTTAAACAAACGCTACGTTTCCAAAGATAAGCTTTTTATTCCTAGAGTATGCGACTTATGTCATAAAATATCAAACTGTTTTTAAAATTATTAATTATATTAGCTACTCAAATGTTTATTTAAGATATGTAATAACAAAATTTTTGTAATTATTCTAATATGAAGCAGCAATTTCAGATAAAATTGTTGAATTGTACTAAATATTTTGTACATTGTACTAAATATTGGTATGGTATTGATATGGTACTATTAATTGTTGGGACAACTTACAGAAAATTTATTTTTATTTAGTAAAAATATTTGTGATGTTTGTTATGATGTTGGCTTGTGAAAGTTGTGCAATTCTTTAGATGCGTCTGCTGCAATTCTTTCCGTAAGTTTCATCTCTAAAGCGGCTTTCAAATCGAGGTTCTTTAGGCATGTGATCGTATTATACTTGTGGTGGATTTTATAAAAGTCGCTTAAATTTTTATACAAGCTTAAATTTAACCTTCCAATAGAAAACATCTATTCGCGCTAAAAAAAAGTTTACTATTGGTGAGTTAAATTTAGGCTTTTATTAAGTTTTAAGTGACTTATACATAATTATGAAATCCACTATAATGGATGCAGTATAAGGACTAAGTGGACCTTTAAATTGCTATTTTGGAGATAATTTTCGACATTTTGTGCTTATAAATAACATGCAAAATTAATTTTGTTTGTTTATTTAGATGCAGAATTATATGCCTATAAACTTATATTTGAAAGTTATTGTTACCTAAAATAGTTGAAAATGCAATAAATTTCAAAAGTATTATTAAACATTTTAAAGTTCTATCACCAAGTCTGTCACCACCTAACATGTAGGTACTTACATGTATCTAATACCACCTACCCTACATGATATGTCTACTCGAGGTGTGCTATAACTTTCAATATATAGTTTAGATTTAAAAAAAAACGTAATTTTGAGTTATCTAACAAACTGCAGGTGAATGCAAACAAGCGAATTGCGTTCAAACTAGAAATGTTAACATAGATAACCAAAGTTAGCATAAACTCGAAGTTATTGGTTTATCTGTTAAATGCAATAATTGTAATTGATCACTTTATAGATTCGATACTATTTTTGTGTGCGTCACGAGACGTTTAGTAATATGCATATATAAATAAATTATATACCTTGTACTAATTTTGTACTTGCGTAGCCTTTAGGTATTATCCTTCTAAATCGGATTAACCTCGCCGCAGTTCAGTTCAACATTGTTTGATGATTTGTGACCTTGTTGTAGTTGTAATTATAAAAAAGGTTCAACTTTTTTTCAATGCAATTAGAGATTAGTCACACCACAGTTCATCCCTATTCGTTAAATATGTACGCCTTAAAGGTAAATTTCTGATTTAATATGTCTTATTCCTTTGATAAAGCGATTTAAAATAGTGAAAGTCATCAAAAATTTAGCATGCCAAGATGTATATTTTATTATTGAAAAAATCGATTTAAACCTTTATATTCTAAATTTAACTGGATCTAAAATTTTCTATTTCAACTACAATATAAATACAAGAATATCAGATTCCTATTAAAAAGTTTTAAAAGTTAAATATTAGTTGTGGTAATAATTGAAAAATTGGGATTTTTATTCTGCTTAAAGCAATATAAACCGAAAATTATATCGTTAGATAAATACATCATTTTTTGCTTGTCATTTCAATTCCTCGAAAAAATGTTTTGAAGTAATTTAATTTTCAGATGTAATTTTCTTCTTGTAATATTAAAAAGCAGTTTTTATTGTATTAGTATTTTTATATAAAAAATTAATTATTATTACATATTATCCTGTTATTAGGTATTAATATTTAATATAAAAAGCATTTTTATTAGTACTTACTATTATAAGTTTCACTTAATCGTTTTTAGTTAAATCATTAAGGCTTTATTATTAGTGCTGAGGGTAAATCTTGTAACTTTATTATACTTTTCGTTTGCATGAGTTTCATGATGTTAAATTGGAATATTATGTTTATGTGCTAGTAGTACTACTATTTCGTCTGTATAATAGGCACACTTTATTTTCTGTTGTCAACTTGACGGTTTTCTATTTATATAAATCTCCAGTTTGACTTGCATGTTAAATCTTATTGTTAAAAATTTATTTGTTGTTTTTCTATTTGACCTACTGGTAGCTTAATTGACTTCTACTTTGATAAAATATTTCTTAATTTGTTTCTTCTCACCTAAAATTGATTTCTAACGTAAAAACTCCACCAATAACATTAATATCTTATACGTTTAATTTACTTACTTAAAATACTTATTATATCTTCGATCAGTATCTTTTTTATTACATTTTTTTTATTAATGTAATGTACCTACCATAAAAATATCATTTACGTACTGAAATTTTTGTATTCATAACAGTGATGATGTTAATCTCTTCATCATTATGTATTATGTATTAAACAAAATGTTTACTTTATAAGCACTTTATAATAAATTTACTTCTTATGATTATAACTTTTTAACCATCAAATAGTTAACATCAAATGAAATAATAATAAATATATATATATATAGTAAGTTACTAGGCAAGACCGGGGATGTTTCGAGCAATTTTTGAAATAATAATCAAATTATTTCACATTCTCTGCTGCTATTTTAAAACATGAAAACTTCAAGGTGGAAATGTTCAACTATCCCCGTAGCTGGGGTAATATTGAACTTGACAAGACGTTTCTTTGGACTAAATGAAAAATTGGAAAATTGAAAAAAAGTATTTAAACATATAATTTTAGATTATCTAAATATAAAACCAAAACGTTTTTAAAACAATTTATTATTACAATGTACTAAAATATCCTGAATAAGAATAATTTACTTACAAACGTTTTCGTTATACACTAACATTGGCAGGTAATAAGCAGAACGGTTGGTATTTGTTGTATTTTTAGAGTTTTTTGTGACTAAGTGTGTTAAAGGTGGTAATTTGGCTCTGGTGCAATAGAATTGGATTGTGGAAAATGTGGTGATAATTTGCAAAGAAATTTATATAATCAATTATATTAATCATTCCAAGCTAATAAATGTTTTGGCATCCCTGAAATGGACTGTGGTATGTATTGACAACATTATATTTTGTTATTCTTGTATTAAAAAGCTGAAAACTAATCAAAAAATAATTTTGACCGTAATTTTGTATAAGAAATTATCTCCATTTCCAAAGTAATTTCCAGAATTGAGTTTTGTGAATATAATTTTAATAAATTATTAATGTAAATAGCCGGAAATATGTGACTTACTTACATTCGAAGAATATTTAAAGATGTATTTTTAAACATGTCATCAAAATTTTTTGTGAATTAGAGATTTTGATTATTAAATTTAGACTGGAATCTGTGTCTTTGAGTAAAACTCATTTATATGAGCTGAACGATAATAGCTTGATACGGATTTTCAATTATAATGGCAGTAAATTATGATAATTGGCAATATAATGATTTCTTTATTATTTAATTATTATTTAAAAACAATTATTAATTAAATTAATTTAAAAAACAAAAAGGAAAAATGATATTATATTTAATTTTAAAAGCTAGAAGGCAGGAAGAGTATATCTCTCTCCCTTGAATGGAATCATATTTGTACATGCACCCCCTTAAGGTTTCTGATCTAGCCTTAAGGCTCTAGATGTATGACACTTTGACGGTACCGCGCAAGTTACCGTACTCAGAAATAAATTCCTGGTTTCTATAAGTCAATTGATAAAAACTACTTAATTAATACAGCATTACTTTTTTTAATTAACTTGCAATCTATTTAAATTAATTTATAATATACTTTTCACTAGAGTGGTTATACGTATATACCTCGCGTTCAGCTTGACCTTACCTTCGCTTCAAAGCGCTACCTAACACTTTTCTGGCGTTCGACTTGGCGTTTCCACTGGCTCAAACGCTTTGGATTTTCCTGTTTCAGATGCTACAAACGCTACAAAACTTTAGGTTTTTGCAAAATAATTTAAATTTAAATTTTATTGAATCCAGGATTTAATTATTACGAGCTTATTTCGTTACGAATATTCAGCGATTTAGTTGAAAAAATTGGATTAGTTGGATTTTCAATTAGATGCCAATGTGATTTTGTAATTGAGGTTATATTAAAAGAAAATAAAAGTATCTAACAAATTATTTTTTATTACATATTTTTCATTACCTGCCTTTCTAAGTGGTAGGTTGCTTTTAAATTTTAATAGTAACCTATTAAAGGCATGAAAAAGAGCGTTGGTTATAAATTACACTTCGTTAGTTCAAATCCCATAATTAAGGTGTTGAAATAAATCAAATTCAGTTTTATCAAAAAGATTTCTTTATTGTGTAAGCGTTTCCTTTCCTGGTATTTTTCCTTTCAAACAGGATAATTTTTTTTAGTATTGCTGAGCTAGTTGTGGTGACCCAAAGTGTAACTCTGCTACCAGTTAAAAGAAGTTTCCCCCATTATTTTGAGTTTCTTTTACAATAGCAGTGGTAAAGTGCAATTTTGCCTAAAATGTCTACATTCGTTATTTTTGGGCCCATTTTGACTTTCATAGCCTAAAATTTTGTCTTTTTTAACAATTTTGAGGTTCTGAAGTCCGTGCTTTACTTATAACATTTAATAATGTGTGTCTAATTTTAGCTAAATAGGTACTTCATTATTAGTCACAAATATTAAATATTAACCTAAACTAGAATAGTGCAAATTATTCATTTATTTTATTAATATCTATCTTATAATAAAACTCTAATTTATTATTTATTTATATTCTTATTTTTATGTAAACATATTATTTTGTATGTGAATTTTCAGATAAATAAGCACCTGTTCTTTGTAGGTTCTTAAAATTTTCAGTTCTAATGCTTAATTACTGATTTTGAATACAATCCAAACTTATAATTGAATCCATTTGTACAGTACACGAATAGTTCCATCTGGTTAAATTTTCTACCCTCTGATCTACCTGAAATAGAATAAAACTCTCAGACGTTTATAAATACCTGATTATTATGGTACGCTATGAATTGTTTAATAAAATTAAAATATTTACATTAGTTTTGGAATCCAGCAGCTTGTTAATTATGTTCTACTACATAGCGCGCATAACAAATTATTTTGTTTTACAAACAATCCTATGAATGTGTACTATACCTATCTAGTACCATAATTATTTTTAATTAACGTAGTTTGTAATTTAAGAGTTTCAAATTCATTTAAATCGTTTAAATTTAATATAAACAAACATTTTTGAAAACGTCAAAAAGTTAAGAATTTAATTTTTAAATAAAACCTCACCTCTTAACTAAATATATTTTACATTCAAGAAAAACTTGAGTATTTAGAAATAAAAAAAGATTCATAAAAAGGCCGTCTAAAATAAATGCATTCCAACATCTACATCAGTTGCTGTTCGCACAGAGATTTTTTTATCAATGGTAGTCATTTCGACGTTTTTCATGAGTCGATGTAAATTGAATATTGCTTATTGCATAACATTAGATTGATGTAGTATATAATATATAAAAAAGTAAGACAAAAAATTATATACAATATATCAGTTCGTGATAAATACCTTCATTTCCCAGAAGCTCAAAAGTTGCGATAAATTAGTTCTTTCCATACAAAATGTGAAAATTTAAAAATTTTACAAGTGCTAAAAATTTTAAACTTTTTGGCACTATTCCGGTTTTGATTTCATTTATTGTAAGCATTTTCAATTCCGACTAATACAATATACAGTGTGTTCACCGATAGTGGTAACAGTAAATAATTCTTAATACTTACTAGATACCAAAAAGAGTTTAGATAGTTTTTTATTCAACTTGAAATTTACTATCGAAAACTGCCAAGTTATATTTTTTTATACTCCAAACTCAACCGGAAGTGACCATTAAACTTTTTTTTCAAATGGCAACATGTCTTTTTTTAACATTTTCACAATTTGCAATTTTTTCTCAATAAATACATATAAAATTTTCATAAGATTACATAAGAAAATATTTGAGAAAACACAAGATTTAAAACAAAAATAATAATTTTTTAATTATTTACACACAGGTATGTCGAGTGCTATAAAAAACAAAACACCATTATATGATATAACAACATTAGACTCTTTCTATAGAGTCATTTAAAAGCGGTAGTTTACTCAAATCTATCTTTAAATTAAGAAAATCTAAAAACCAAAATTAATTTAACATGCCATCAATTATCATCAAAACTCCAGAACTTCTGCTAAGATTAGAATCATATCTTGAACAGAACGGTGGCAATTTTGATTAATTTATCAGATAAATGACAGCTGTATTTTATGTGCTGCAATGTTTAGTTTTTCATAGCACTCTGCATACCTATGTGTAAATAATTATTATTGCTTGTATAAATATTGAATTTTCTCGAAAATTTTCTTATATAACTTTATTAAATTTGTATAGGTGTTTATAGAGAAAAAATTTCAGATTGCGAGAATGTTAAAAAAAAGACATGTTGCCATTTGAAAAAAAAATTTAATGTTCACTTTCAGTTGAGTTTGAAGTATAAAAAAATATACTTCTGCAGTTTCCTATAGTAAATTTTGAGTTTAATAAAAAGCTATTTAAACTTTTTTTTGTATCTAGTAAGATTTAAGAATTATTCACTATTGCCACTATCGGAGAACACACTGTAGATGAAAATTTTTATTTGAAAATATTTAAATTTAAACACCTATTATTATCGATTTAACATGAAATATAAAAGACTAGAATACGAATAATGCAATTGAAAAGAATTTCTCCACAAAATAACTCTCACACTTCATTCAACTATTTATGTTATTTTTCTTGACATCAAGGTATATGCGAAAATAAATGAACATCGAATAAGATACATAAAATTCTTTCGTCATAAAACTTTAAAAATGTAAATTTTTATATTTTGTTGTAAAGTACGCTACGACTGTAAGAGTTTTTACAATTTTAAAGGAGGAAAAAAATTGTCTTTTATTTGATATTCTTCAATAACTTTAAATTGGTTTTACATGTAGTAGTATATTGATCAAGTAAATATTATTATTACATATTAGAACTGAAGTTAGTTAAATGTCAAATTACATACATCAGTAAAGCCTGAAAGTTCAAAATAAATAAATAAATTTATATGCCACTGTGAATAAGCGCCTTGTATTAAATAATAACAAATGTAGTGACAAAATTGGTTTTCATACTTAAATTGATAATGTACGAGTATAAGCATTTTCTTATCAAATTTGCACCAGTAGATACCACGGTTTAATTCATAAACTTTATACAATATTAGTTTTCCTTTAGCTACTTCTCTATTTATTTTGTTCTATTATTAAGTTCCTTTAAGTCCTTAGTTTTGCCCTAATATTACTATATAGGTATTTGAAAAAAGAATTTATTGTTTCACTTCAAGACAATTTAAGTGTTAGATAGTTTCGGGAAAATTTATTATTAACAAGGTTGAAACTTTTCGTGTTTTATGAAACTCTTTTCAATCTCCTTCATGCGTAGTAAGTAATTATCTAGTACTTACCGCGAGATATTAAAAAAGAAGATTTAACATTGGTTGATTTATCTTTTCCTTCTTCTACATTAATACTACCAATATTTTAGACTAACTGTAAAATGTATAAAGTTTTCAAAACTAAAATATACCAAGTTTTAATAAAGATATACTCCGCAAATAAGCGTGAACAGTTCAATTTTAAAATTTAACTTAATTTAGTAATTTAACTAGTAAAATTTAATTAGTATCTACCTAGGGACACTTCATTAACTACTTCGAGGCCACATTAATTGTAAATGGCCAACGTTAAACAAGGTTGAGATATACACATTAGTTACACTTATGGCCGAGACTATAAACGACAAATAAAATAAGATGTTGATGAAATTTTTGCTTCGACCAAATTTAATTTCGATTAAATTATAATCGATCCTGAGTAATCTCGAACAAATTACATTTGCACAGTAAAATGACAAGTTACACATTCATATTTAATTATTTTGTTGGTTAGTTGATTTTCAAACCCCACCTGTTGAAAACGGAATGTTAATTTAAATTTTAATTTCATTATTAATTTGATTTTAATAAATAGAGCTTATTTTGCGAATTAATTTACCTGTAATAATTTTAAATACATATGTTATTATGAATTTCAGCTGTATTTTACTATTATAAGTTTTGTTCTTTATCTTGGGAGTAAACTTTATATTTAAAGTATAACTAATAATATAAATTAACACATTTTCTTTAGTATACTTCAGTGGACATGGGTATCAAAAGTTCGAATCTTGGCTTGATTTTTTTGTTAATTTTTATTTACAATTTTCACAAGTTAATAACAAAAATATACCTATTTAAATATTTTAGTTTTATAAAATAAGCAACGTTAAAGTACAAACTTAGCAAAGCTGTAGATTTCCTTGCTATTAAATAAAAAAAACTTAATAAATAAACTTAAACGTACAAGGTTAATTAAGCCTAAGCTTACCGCAAGTGTCGTTTTGAATTTCGATAATTATATCGGATATTTAACCTAAAAACATACTACAAAGAACCGCGGGTTTCAAAAAGTCCCTTTCAAGTGAGTGGGTTTAAAGATCGCTGTTTTCAAGTTGCTTTAGCTTCAGGGATGCTTTTACCAAATAATAGAAACTTCTAAGCATAGTACTATTTTTAGATCTAAATTAGGCTGGTTTACCATATCGAATGGATGAGTGACACAAAAAGCAGACAGAAAAACTTGCTTAAAATTTTGTTATTTTTATTTTCTCTACATCCCGCTTTTTTGATAACTAAAATCAATATCCCTGTATTTAAAATGGTTTATCTGTTCTAAAATTTTATTATTTAGAGCTATTTTGCTTCTCACTGGGCTTTTTCCTTTAAATGTCATGATTTTACAATCGTTAGTGTTTTGAATGCCAGCATGCATTCACATGCCGGATAACCACTTTAAATATTCTGTAATCATACCTTCTCAGCATAGTAATTAATTTACAATACTGCATAATTTAAGTTAAAATTAAGTAGAGTTTAAATCTGAGTTACTCCATATAAAATCACCGGGAAAAAAATTTACTGCTGCTCGATTTGAGATATTGTTTAAATTTTGTGGAAATGTTTTTTAAGGTTCGAAAAACCAAAATCCACAAGAATTTCATTTTCGCACGCTCCACTTCCGGTGCACACAAAATAAAGCAATTGAAAAGCTTTATTTATTAATTAACAAATTAACAGTTATTACCAGTGACGTCCGAACCGAAGTTACATATAAAAGATACCTCAATTTTTTCTAAAATTTTTATTTCTCTCTTTTTTTCATGTAAGGGGCAAAAGAAATTAAACAGTAAATATCCGCTTACATGTGCAACAAGGGCAATTAGTTGGTTGCAAACTGTGTTTTTTTTTATTCAAATAGTTTAACGTAACTAAGATGTTGATTTGTTCTACATTATTGATAATAATACACAGAAATGTATCATCTTTCTTTATTAAAATTGTGTACAGATTAAAAAGTCTTTTTATAATGTAGATTATCTTCACTTTATTGTGCATTACACGTCATAAGTTTATTTTTAAGTATCCGATTATTTTTGAAAGAGCTAGCTTAGGTAACAAAAAGTAACTTTGCTGTTCGAGATAAAATGTTTCCTATTTATTTTTCTATTTTTTAAAATCTCAATAGCATAGTACAATAGGTATACTAAATACAGGTCTAGTGAATATATCATATTTATTATTAAACATATTTAAAGTTTTAAGGCACTATTATTTTAATTGCCATTTTATAATATTTATAGAATAATAAAATTTATTATCTTTATATAATTTTACAGGAATACAATACGCTTGTATTTTTATAATAATAATGATACGATTATACGAATTGATAATTTTAGTTAACTGTTTTTGTACTCGTAATTATGTTACCACTGAATAGAAGTCAAATAGTATTTTCTAGATATAATATTTTTATATAATTTTTAATCTAAAAGAAATTGTTCAAACAGTATTAACCTGTCGTTAGTTCCAAGGTAAACTATTTAAATTATTTGGCTTAATTGATCCAAGCAGATTTATGCTAATGATCGCATGTCAACTCTGAATACTTTATTATTCCCTATCAATACAATACCAGTCCATATTTGAGAACTAACTTTTTGCAATATTTTAAAATTTGTTAAAAACAAAATCTAGTAGGTAACTACTCAATTTTCAAGAACAAGAATACATGTAGTATTTAAGAACTCACGGCCATGACCAAAAATTGAATTAGTTTTTCGAGAAGATCATTTCATCAACACATACAACTAATTATATTGATATAAAAACTTCTATCACAAAAAAAACCTTAATTGGTTAAGGTAAAACCTTAAAAACCTGAGAAGAAGAATCCGAAAAATTCCGTGCTCTCGAGGCTAATAAAGACTAACCTGCCTTTTATCAAGAGATGTGTGAAGTAAAGGTTTGTATTTATTAAACTGTTTATAAGTATTAATAGCGATAATAAAAGTTTTTATAGTAATTTGTCAATTTTTAATAAATTACTGTAACAATGTACATTATATTTTATATCGCATTAAACGTAGTTTCATTCTCCCTTTTCTAGGATTTAGAAATTTTTCTCTACACATGTACGAAAAAATTTGTTAAACTTTTAATGTTGATGTAATCTGCAAAGCATTTGTTGTAGATAAATTTTCTATACAAATAAGTAATGCTGAACCTGTTACATAGTACCTACACTGTAGACTTAATAATATGTACCTTTGTTATTGCAAATAACATTTTCTTCAGATTATTAAGTTAAATAATAATTACAATATTCAAATATGATTATGTTGCTAACTTAAACAGAGATTCGCTAAGTTTGAAAATTTTTTTTTATGAAAAGATATTTATGAAATTCAAAGTATAACACTTCAAATAGCAAACCCAGTATTATGAATTATTAATTTAAATGTTTCAGTTACTTTGCTGCTTTAAAAGAAAAATAAATTAACATTTCCACTAGTACTTGAACATTATAATTCAAGTTGGAGTCCATTCCAGTGCCAGAACATAAATTATGTATATAACTAGTACTACCAAATACTGATTACACGTCATAGGTCTGCATTGCGGCCGCCGCATGAACATCATATCACTCATTTACAACTTTTTTGCATATAGACAGCAAAAAATTGCTTAGCGGGCTGCGTTTTTGGCACTCCTAGTTACAACCGATCATTTCATTTGCATCTAGACTATCGTCTTACAAATTGATGAAACAATCGAAGACATTGGTAGATGAAAGTGTTACATTGAAATGCCAAGTATATTTTCAAAAAAATGTACGGACCGGGGTTGGCTGTAAACAATTTTCAGTTTTAATTTTTTTCACAAAAAACTAATTTATAGTTTCTGATATTTTAATATGCATATCGTTAGATTAATTTATATTTGAATAAAACTGCTGCTGAAGAACGTCGATTGCTTGAAGAAGCTTTATGATGACTAGGGTCCGGATTTGTAGGCATTTGCATTTTTTTTTGCGTACAGGCTCGTGAAATATTTTAAAAGGGGAGCATGTTTTACACCTTTCTGGATCGTTTTATGTAGTTTTTATTTTGCTTATAAATGCATATTTTGAGTTTAAGTGCATATTTGGTGGTTTGTTGCCTATAAATACATATTTGCTTAAATGTTAGCATATATTTTGCATATTTTGCAAATCAAATAGTATAATTTTTTGTTTTTGCAACGGTTGGAAAAGATTTAAAAATTATTCTGTTAATCGTTGCTTTTGTTAGAATTCTTTGGTTTAATCCTTTTAAGTGTTATTGCAATAATAGTTATCAAAAAATCCCGGATATGATTTATTGCATAGAATCAGTCAAGTGTTGTCTTGTCAGTCAACCATTAAGGTGCTCGCACACTTAGGCGACGCGACACCACACCACACTACACACAGAAGCACACAGCACACACAAAAATGTGCGGACCTTACCAAACTGTCGCGTCGCCTGGTGTGTGGTGTGTTTGGGCTTCTGTCTGTGGTGTGGTGTCTCGTCGCCTAAGTGTGCGAGCACCTTCATTCCATTGGAAGTATGTGGTGCTGATATTTCAATATTTAAATATGATCCAATGACATCTTGTGATGTTGAACGTTCTTTTCCAGTATACAGGCATAAAATTCTTGATTGTAACATTGGTAGGAATTGTAAAGAATAAAAAATAAAGCAATATTTTATTATTATCAATATATTATTTCATTAATAATTGAATTTATCTAACAAAAGTAGTTCATTAATTATTTGGACCAATTGCAATTCAGCATTTTGCAGCACAATAAAATTTTTTAATGCATATTTGAGTGCTTATTTTGAAGTTTTTAGAGCATATTTGCCTGCATATTTTCAAGTTTTTTAGTGCCTACAAATGATGACTAAAAAATATAGTGATTTTAATGTGAGAGACAAAAAGCTTTCAGGACAACCTGACAAGTTTGAAGACACCTAAAACTCGGTGAAACCGTTAATTTTCATTGCTACCGTCAACAAATGATCAATTTGAACCATGCTTTCATCGAAAAACAAGAAAAATAAGGTAAATTTACTCTTTGACAACGCACAGTCACACAAAGCAAAACCGGTGCAAGGTACGTTGAAATGATTTGGCTGGGATTTGTTACTTTACCTACTTTGTTTACCAAACTTGGCTCCTTCTGATTACAATTTGTTTTTATTTTATCAACAGGACACGCACTTAAAGTGCAGCACTTCAAAACATCCGAGAAAGTAGAAAATTGAGTATCAGAATGATGTTCTCCAAAGACAAACAGCTTTTTGGCGTGGCATCCACAAATTTCCAGATAGATGAGAAAAATATGTAAATAACAATGGAAAACACTTTGAAGAAAGCATTTTTAGTTTTTCTTTTAAACTAATGTATTTTTGTTAAAAAAAAAAGACGGAAATTAATGCATGCGTGCATGAAAAAGCACGGTAGTTTGATGCCGAAGTGGAGTGGTGACTTTGGATGAAAAATTCCGACGTTCGAATCCTATCCGGGACCAAAAATTTATCTGTACGATTATACAGATATAGTGAAAAATGCAAACTCTATAGATGGGAAAGTTAAATCCGCCGAACATTATCTCAAAAGCTACTGTTGCAACCTGCCTGTATTAGTTCCAATCCCGGTCTCCCCTACTAAATTGTTAGTTTTTTGTTCGTTTTTAGCTATTAATAACTCTTAAAAGTAATCTTGTATTAATCACATAATATGTAAGAGCCCTAAAAAGACGCTTAAGTAGCAGTAAATTTTAAATTTACTTTCTATTTGATGAATTTATTTTCTATGACATAAACACGTTCATCCATTCATATTTTAAAATAGATTTTTTGTAATCAAATATAAATTTAAATTATACTTGTGATTCGGTTATAAATTAAATAATAGCTATAAGTATCACTAAAAATAATCAATTAAAAATAATTAAAACAACCGATTACAATAAATTAATCGTGGTTTCACCATGGCAGCGGTGCGGTGTGGTGTAAAACTTATTATAAATATTATTGGCAAACCAATGAGCGAAAAACCGCGGTTCTATTCTTGCTTGCTCTGGTCTGATCGATCTGTGAACCTGTTTTGGTTTATGTGGTTGTGGTTGTAAATAGGTTTTCAATACTTTATGTATGTATCTAGTATGTATATAGCAGAAATTACGTGTTCAAACGGAGTTTCTTAGCTTAGCCTTCCGGTGAACAGGATCGCACCGTGGTAGCACAGAAAAAAATTTCTATTTTGATGAAATAAATTGATGAACAAACAATAAATCTTTAAAGGACCCCGCTACGGCCTTATGGGTTTTGGGTCCCAGTCAAATTTAATCATAATGTAGGATATTGTAGTTCATAACATGCTGATAAAAAGTGTCCATGGGCACAAAGTCAAAAAATGGACAGTTTCAGAGATATAAGGCATTACAAAGTTTGTCCAGTCATTCTACGAAAGACACAATGATAAAGTCAAAATCGATACTACCCGGAAACAAAAAATAGGGCTGTGTAGATGAAAGAATTTTAAAAAAGATAGAGTTTTTTCCATCGCTCTAGCTAGTGTATTACATAACCTAAAAAATTAAACAAAGTCGAAAATGCGGTTTCTTTCGATTTAAGAAAAAAAAACAAAAACGGCAAATTTTGACATTTTTCGTTTTTCTCAGAAAATAAATAATGAATCAGTATTTTAACTTTCTACAACTTATTTTCAACAACTTTTTCATTTAACTTTTTTTTGTTGGAAAATTCATTTTTTTTTAATTTCAAGAAACCGCTCTTTCGACTTTGTTTAATTTTTTAGGTTATGTAATACACTAGTCAGAGCGATGAAAAAAACGCTATCTTCTTTAGAATTTTTTCTTCTACACGGCAGTATTTTTTTTTTCTAGGTGGTATCGTTTTTGACTTTATCATTGTGTGTTTCATAGAATGACTAGATTAACTCTTTAATGCCGTATATCTCGAAAACTGTCCATTTTTTGGCTTTGTGCCCATTAACACTTTTTATCAGCATATTATGAACTACAATATCCTAAATTTTGGTTAAATTTGACTGGGACCCAAAACCCATAAGGCCGTAGCGGGGTCCTTTAGTTGCTTTACTTAGTGCGTAATTATACAACAGTTTACTTAAACATGGAAAATATATGTATAAACAAACGGTACTGAAATCACAATTTTAGTCAAGTTATTTAGGTTTTCAATTATAATTTAATGCAGCACGGACCCGTGCTTTAGCTTAAAAAGCTGATACCTGAACTACTAATAAATCCGTTCAATTAACCACATACAACGCGTACGTTACTGATGCTATCGTATTCATCAGCGACAGAAATTCAATTTAATAATATTGCTTCCAACAGTTGCCAATATTGCAATTTTATTTTAAATACGATATAGCTAAATTAAATTAATGTTCAGAAGAAATTCCAATTTACTATATTATTTTCTCAAGAAGGTAAGAAGGAAAAAGTTCAATATATTATCTACATAATATAATATATGCATTTTTACAGTTATATAACATAAATCTTGTTTCTTATCTTTTTCAAATATTTATTTAGTGGAAATTTTCTGTACACGATGTTATGTTCTTTTCTGAAATCTTATTAGTACGTTTACTGGTACTACTATTGAAGTAATGTATATATAGTTAAATTCACAACTACCAAGTTTGAATTTTAAAAAAGTTTTTATTAAAATTAAAATACACTAATGAGACGTTACAAGCATAAAGCATAAAGAACAACTGAGGAGCTTGAGTTTTAACTCAAGCTTTTATAAAATCGGTTGTTTACAATATTCCTAGATATTATCTATTGATAAATTTAAGTAAAACATAAGGTACAATGATTGATCGTGAAACAGTAAAAGATTAATAGAAATGAATTAAACAAACAAAATAACATGCAGCTGTAAAACTATTAAATAATGCATCGACGAGAATGAATTAAGTTTAAGATGCAAGCTATTATATTTGTAAGTTAAATTATTAAATGAACATTGATAAAAGAGTAGATTAAACCTAAATGCAGTAAAAGGTTTGCAAGTTATTTAAATACATTGATAGGAACATTGAAAACAATAGGTGGTTATGAATAATTAATGCGAAGGGTGATATCTAATATAATGTTGATTGGTGTCTCCTGGACTAGTGGTGACGTAACTCCTCCCTCATTAAGAGATTCAAACGTCCTCGTTTGCCAATGGATAAAGGTTCATTTCCGCAGCGTTTTCTTTGGAAATCTTGAAAATGGTTTTCTTTCTGCATATTCTGTCATGTAATCGTTTCCTAAATTTAAATATAATACCTATAAAAATTATAATGATTAAGGTTAAGACAGATGTGGTAAAGTAATGAACGTAGTTGACGAGTGGTAGTAGCGTAGATGGGTTTTCTTCGATCTTTTGGAGGTCACTTTTTAATTGTTCCAAGTTTTTAAGATGTTCTGCTTTAAGATGGATATTATACGATTCTTTTAATTCTTCTCTGTAGATTTGCGGTAGTTGTATTGAGAAATTAGTAAATTGAATGTTAATATTTTCTTCTTGTATTATTACGTTGCACTGTGTTTGTAAGAAGTTGGCTCCTTGTAGAGTTCGTTTGTCTATTTTATAATTACAGTTTTCAATTACTTCTTGTGGTGGATTAAAACTAGTAATGATTCCAGTAGATAGCACTATGTGAACTTTATGCATGCCTTCTACTCGAGCTATTGGGCACTTATTTACTTTTTGTAATCTGCACCTGGTGACGGCTGGATTGTAGCAAATGGTTTGATTTATGCCGTGTGTACAGTGATGTAACCATTTTTCTTCTTTATTTCTTTGCAGGTGGTAAGGAGTTGGTGGTATGAGAATTTGAGAACGTGAGTTAGGTATTGGGAAGATTTTCATTAATTTGTATGAGTTTGGATTTAGGATGGGTATTTTTAATATCATTACTATTGTGTTGTTTGCAATTAATAAAGTAAATTTTGATAAATCTAATATTTCAAAAAGGTGTGTATCATCCAAGAATAATAATTGGTCTCTCGTGTAAATTTTAGTTAAAAGATTATAAATTTCTTGTAATTCTGAAAAAGTTATTAATTCAATATTTGGGATTTCCAATCTAGCTAGGTTTATTGTTCTTTCTAATATTCTTAATATTTCATGATAGTTTTGTATATTATACATCTCTAAATTTAATAGTTGATTTACATCGCTTAGTTCCGTTAGAGATCTGAAGGCAGTAATTGTGTCATTTTGAAAGTTATTGAATTTTCTCAAATCTTGTTCATAACGAGTCGTGATATGTTTAGCAAAAGAAGTAATAGCTGAAATTTTGGAGATCTGAGTTCTTTGATTAGAGAATAAAATCTCTAAATTTTTATTGATATTTAGGAGGTCTTCATCGTCCAAGTTACCTGTAATGAATTTTATCGTTTTACCGAGGAAATTAACTAAACCGCGTTTTTGTCTAAAATGTAATAGTTTTTCTAAAGTGTTCTCTACTGATAACGTTTCGGTATTTAATTGATTGTAGCGTCGTTGTGTAGGAGTATCTAGTGGTAATTTATGTTTTAAAATTAAACTACTTGCTATCAATTGTCTAAGACTTATTTCTAATTGGGTAAGATTATAATAAAAATAAAATTTATGATAGTGCGAATGTATTTTCGCTGTACCAAGTTCTTCGTTAAAGTATCCGTTAGTCTGTATCGGAGTCACTTGTAGTGGATACACGGGTGGTGCTAGGTCCAGGTTCATTAGGATCCTGTAAAGAGATAGGTTTTCTTAGTCTTTTTAATTTTCTAACGTGTGAGCTAGTGACTTTTCCTTTCGCAGATTTTCCTTCTACTACATCCTTTGATTTGTTAGAAATTAACATTTTGTCGTATAAAGGGTCTGTTTTTCCTGGTTTGTTTTTGCGAATAAATACAACGTCTGTATTGAGTTGTGGGGATTCTTCCCTATTTTGATTTCGTTTTTCAAGGATCTTTTCTTCTTTGTTTTTATTTTTGTTATAAATTTGATCGATAAACGGTAGTAGTTCATTTTTTCTTTTATTATTATATTCCTCATATATTGTCATATCTAAAGATAAATCTATTTCATGTTCATAAGGTCCGTATAATATAGAAAAGGGAGAGAATCCGGTAGAAGAATGAATTGATTGATTGTATATTAAAGTAGCTGTTATCATCTGATTTTGCGGGGTTTCGTTAGGTTCTTTTAGTTTAAGTATTCGGAGTTTTTCGACTAAAGTAGAATGTAGCCTTTCAATAGGGGAGTTTGAATTAGGATTGTTTATAGTGGTAAAATGTAGTTCGATTTTATGAAGTTGGCAATATTCTTTAAATGTTTTGTTAAAGAATTCTTTGCCTTGATCGCAAACAATGCGTTTTGGGTAATTGTGATGGGTAAAGTAGTGACGAAGTTTATTTAGTACCGTAAGGCCAGTTCCATCTTTAATAAAGTAGGCTTGAGCGTATTTAGAGAAAGAATCTATGATGGTTAAGAATTTACAGTTTTGAAAAGAGAAGGTGTCAATGAAAATTGTATGAAAAGGTTTTCGAGCTAGTAAAGGACCTTGTAATTTCACATTGTACGGATTTCTTTCGTATTTAGATTGTAAACATAGTTCGCACTTGTTAATTTCGTTAGTGATCATCTGTTTCATATTGGGCCAGAAGTATGTCATTTTTAATTGGTTATACGTTTCGATTATACCTGTATGAGTTTCGTCGTGATAACTTGTTACTTTATCTTTCTGATCATTTTCATCTAATACATCGGTATGGTATTGGTTAGAAAATATAAATTTTACTGAATTATTCATGTAAGTTTTGCATAAGTTTATTAGGACGTCTCGTAAATCTTGTTCTTTGCAGTAAATTCCATAGGTGATGTTTGGTCTTATGATCTCTTTGATCATTCGGGATAAATCTTCTTGAATATTTTCTTTTCTGATAATGGCAGTGTAGTGGATTCTTTTGAATGGTCGTTTTAATCGGATATCAAAGTTTTTTCCAAGTAGTACGATTATTCGATTATTAAAATTGTTGACTGGTTGTTCTGATATTGGAATTACTTTTCCGTTGTCTTCGTTGTTAACCGAATGTACCGTATTGTCCAAATCGTTTCTAATTTCTTGATACTCGTCAGAGTTGTCGTTTGCGTGGTTTTCTAAAATTTCGTCTAATTCATCTGGATTGGGTGGTGCATCTAATTGTGGGATTATTGATAAGTTATCAGTTTCTTTGGTGTTAATTTCTATTCTAGACAACGCGTCTGCCACTACATTTTCTTTCCCTTTTTTGTATTTGATTTGAAAATTGAATTCTTCAAGTTTTAGTTTCCACCTAATAAGCCTGGAATTTGGTTCCTTAATTTTGTGCAACCAGACCAAAGGATTATGATCTGTTTCGATTAAGAAATTTTGCCCATACAAATATGGTCTGAAATGTTTAGTACCATCAACTATTGCCAAGAGTTCCTTTTCTATAGTGCTATAATTTTTTTCTGCCGAATTTAATGTTCTGGAATAATATGCAATCGGTTTGTTATTTTGGCTTAACACTGAGCCTATAGCTACATTTGAAGCGTCACTCGTAAGTTTAAATGATTTTTCAAAGTCTGGATAAGCTAATATAGGTGCGTTGGTAATCAATTCTTTGCATAATGTAAAGCATTCTTTATAATCGTGGTCGTTAATGTTGATGTTAGCTCCCTTTTTAAGACATTTAGTCATAGGTGAAATTATTTTTGCAAAATTATTTATAAATCTTCGATAATAACCTACTAGTCCTAAGAAAGATTTGATTTGTTTCGTGGTTGTTGGAATTGGGTAGTTTTGGATAGCTATAATTTTCGATGGGTTTGGTTTTATTCCTTCGGGGGTGATTATGTGCCCTAAAAATGCAACTTCTTTGCATAGGAACTCGGATTTGTCAAGCTGTACTTTAAGGTTTACTTCTTTTAGTTTTTGCAATATAATTTTAACATGATTTAAATGTTCTTGTAGAGATTTTGAGAATATTACTACATCATCCATGTAGACAAAACAAAATTTATATAAAAATTCTTTTAGAACGTTGTCCATCATTCTTTGGAAAGTCGCAGGTGCATTTTTCAAACCGAATGGCATCCTTAAATATTCATAATGACCGTTGTTTACTGTAAACGCGGTCTTTTCGATTGATTTTTGGTCCATTTCGATTTGATGAAAGCCTTGAGCTAAGTCCAAAGTTGTAAAATAGACGCATCTTCCTAAATTATCAAGAATCTCTTCGATTCTAGGTAGTGGATATTTATCTTCGATGGTATTTTCATTCAGTTTTCGATAATCTATTACCATCCGATATTTTCTCTCGTTACTAGCGTCCATTTTCTTCGGGACTATCCAGACGGGTGCGCTATATGGTGATATGGAAGGTCTTATAATTTTGTTATCTAGTAACTTCTGGACTTGGTTTTGAATTTCGATTTGCATCGCTCTTGGGTGTCTAAATGATTTCGTGAAGATGGGGTGGTCATCTGTAGTTCGGATTCCATGTTTGATGTGATTTGTGAAACTAAGATCAGTGTTTTCGTAATAAAATACTTCGCGGTATTTTATACATAAATTTATTATTTCTTTCTTTTCTTCTTCATTGAGGTGTTCTGTTCTGATTAATTCGTGAACTTTGGGAAAATGTTTTCTATGAATTTCTACGGGGTTGTTGATATTAAAATACTGCGTCGGTAATACGTTAACTCTTTCATTAAAATTAATTTCGGTGCCTTCTATTGGATTTGGTATTTTGCAAATGCCATTTTTTGCTATCGCAATGCATTCAGGTATTTCAAGGTTGGTTTTTGTCTTTATGTTGGGTATAAAAACTTCACCTTCGTCAATTGATACGGGTATTTCAAGGTAATTTCTGTTATTTGATTTAGCATTTATTTCGTGATTGTTATATTCTAAAAAGAAAGGTATTTGTATGTCACCTACTGTAAGTGTCTTCGTCTTGTAATTTAGATTTGCTCCAAATGTATGCAAATCTTTGGTGCCGATAAGAGCGTCGAAATTTTTGTGCCAATCGATGATTCTAAGTTTGAAAGGGTCGCATATTCCTAACTCCGAAAGTAGCGGAAAATATAAATTTTGGTTTGATTTTACTTGGTTATTTAAACTCGAAATTACAAATGGTTCTGAATAAAAATAATTTTTAAATCTTGATGCAACATTGCAATTAATTATTGAATCAGTTGCACCTGAATCTATTAAAATTTTTAAATTTAATTTAGGTAAATAAAAGAACGGTAGTTTGGGTTTAGAACAAATTGAATTTAAATCTACGGTTGCTGGTTTTTCAAAGTAGGTGACCGAAAATTTTCATCTTCGTATTGATTTTCGAAATCTAAAGGTGTTTGCAAGTTCTCAATTTCTTGTTGTTCTTCTTCAAAATCATAGTATAAGTCGTTTTCGTTAGGGTATTCTTCTATGTCTACTTCGTTATTAAATAATTCTTGTGAAGTAAATGTTGGTTTGTTCGTAGATTGAAATTGATTTTGTCTAGGTTTCGTGGAAAATGCTGATGTCTGTACTGACATTGGAGTTGGTTTAAATTGGTTTCTTTGTTGTTCGGGTTTAGTTCCGAAAGTTTGTTTGTTTGTAGGAAATCTTGATTGTGCATAATGTGGTCTATTAATTGATCCGGAAAATGGTTTCGGTTGAAATTGGGGTTGAAAAAATGGTTTAGGTTGAAATTGATTTTGGGTAAAAGGTTGTTGTTGCGTAAATTGCTTAGGTTGAAATTGTTGGGAAAATTGTTTTGTTTGAAACTGGGATTGAGTTGTTTGTTGTCGAGGGTTTTGCCAATTGTTTTGTGAAGTAGGCGTATTTTTCGTCATTTGTGGAGGAAGTTTATGAGATTTATAGTCTTGTAATCGTCGTACATAGTCCGTGTAATTATTCTCCTGTATTTTGTTATCATATACGCGACATTTATTTAATGCCGCTTCTAAGTTGGGTAAATCAAAATTCATTAAATAAGTTCTGTACGGTTCTAATAAACCGGAGCAAAATATTTGTAAAGATTGGTTGTGATATAAATGTTTCTTAAATAAAAATGAGTTGGGGTCGGTTTCGTGTAATTGTACAAATTGAAGTAAATCGTTTTGTGCAAGTAAAATTTTGTCATAATATTCATTAAAACTTTCGTGTTTTAATTGAATTGTATTGCGTAAGGCTGAAAGTAATAATTCTTCGTTACGCTGGTCACCGTATTTTCTAAGAAGTGCTTCGCGTATACCGGGCCATTCTGTTAAGTTGTGAAAATTTAAGTAGTCCCTAGCTTCGTTTTTTATTTTTGCCAAGACTGATACATTAAACAAATAGGTTTGCGTGGGCGACAATTTACTTTCTAAAAATTTTGCTAAGTTGTCCACGCTCGTTACAAACGTAGAGAGATTACTTCCTGGGAAATACTCTGGCAATGACTTTGTTAAAGCCGTCAGTTCTCCCGTTTGAAACATAATTGTTGGAAATGTAATTGAATTTAGATTTGTATTTACTGTTTTGTAAGGACTAAATCTGTTACTTTTACTATTATTTTTAGAAGTTACACAACTATTTGGTTGTAAATTTTCAATTTTATCTTCTAATTCTAATTCGATGTCGCTATCGGACATTACACACAATAATACGATAATAAAATAAGATAAGGATTCAAAGACTTACAAAGTGAGGAGAAGGATCGTCATTTCCAATCTCAAGTACAATGGGTTGTCCTAGATGATTCCTTTCTTGATTGATTGATTTGATGTCTTCCTTCAAGGAACACAGATTGCGGATAACTTCTGAGGTGTAGAAACACTCCAAACACGATCTTCTCTCGGATTTTCCAAATAAGATTTGCTGTCTTGAGTTCAGTTTTTCTCTTGGTTTTTCCAAATAAGAAGTGTCGCACTTGTGAAATTATCCTGTTCGTAGCGCCAGTTAAATTCACAACTACCAAGTTTGAATTTTAAAAAAGTTTTTATTAAAATTAAAATACACTAATGAGACGTTACAAGCATAAAGCATAAAGAACAACTGAGGAGCTTGAGTTTTAACTCAAGCTTTTATAAAATCGGTTGTTTACAATATTCCTAGATATTATCTATTGATAAATTTAAGTAAAACATAAGGTACAATGATTGATCGTGAAACAGTAAAAGATTAATAGAAATGAATTAAACAAACAAAATAACATGCAGCTGTAAAACTATTAAATAATGCATCGACGAGAATGAATTAAGTTTAAGATGCAAGCTATTATATTTGTAAGTTAAATTATTAAATGAACATTGATAAAAGAGTAGATTAAACCTAAATGCAGTAAAAGGTTTGCAAGTTATTTAAATACATTGATAGGAACATTGAAAACAATAGGTGGTTATGAATAATTAATGCGAAGGGTGATATCTAATATAATGTTGATTGGTGTCTCCTGGACTAGTGGTGACGTAACTATATATAGTAGCATCGGTAGTCTGCCTGCCGATTCTAATATGATAATTTAATAATACTTGTTGTAAGGAAAACAACTAGTGCTATATGAAGTAATCCATGTATTATGTAATTTTATTTTTAAAAAATTTAAATAATCTTTCGTATCCGTCAATCTTGAAAAACTTCTTTATGCAAATACGAAAAATAAAAATTGAGTTTTTCATTTGAATAGTGCGTAAAATTAGGGGATTCCCATCTCTAATTTTCATTTACACGATTTTCAAATAAGTAATTCAGTGTCTCTCTTTTTTCTGTTTAATAACAGATCTTTCAAAATTAGTGCTAATTAAGTACTTTTAAATTTTCGAACAATTTGAAAAATAAATGATACAAAACATGAGTTACTCTGTATAGCACTGAACGCTCTCCAATATAAATTAATTATTCATTATCACTCCAATTGAGTAAATAAAATAGCATTGATTTGTAATTCCTTTGTGTACGTTTATCTCTAAACGTAAAATGGTAAATTCGTAAATTCGTAAATACCTATAGCGTACTATAATATTTTATATGTTATGTACCATATTATAATAATTGTCAATACCGATCTGACGCTATACAGATAACGGTTACTAAATTTGTTGGTCAAAATAGATGAGAAATATAATATGTGATTTACTGTTACTAAGTAAACTAGAAGTTTTAGAAAGAACTTTTAGAAAATCTTATTCTAGCTAAAATTTTACACAATAAAGTTGTATATAACAACAAATATAGTTATTTTATTAAACATAAATCAAATTATTATTGTTAATAAACATAGGCACCATACCTAAATAAGTATAAAATATAAACGTAATAATTTTTTTAGTCATTTTTACTTTTAGATAAAATCTCAAACGATAAACTTCATAGTTATGAAAATTACATATTGTATATTATGAAGTTTATTTAAATTATTGAGCGTCATCAGCTCCTGAAAGTATGAAAATCGATAGCGAGTTGCTATTTAGTGCTACTTACAACTTTTGCACAAATATAAAATTTTAATATATTTTGCGTATAAATAATAGAAAACTACATATCTATTGATTATTCTTTTAAGAGGTCGAGTGCTTGAAGAGCTTTAGTCTAGTTCGCCCAAAGCATAAATTACTAACCTAAAATAGTAAATGGAAGCTTTAAATACGTTTGCCGCATAATCAAAAAAAAATATCCATAGTGTCTATAAAAATGTAATTGCAATTATCTTAAGCAGCTCACCTGTGACACTAAGCAGCGACATCATGCGGACATGTGAGTGTAAAATCCAAATAGGAATGCACTTCTATGTGTTAATTGCTAATATTTATTTATTAAACACAATTATAAGTGAATGAAAACTAAAGCTCTACGTGTATTCCTTCTTGAAGCATAATTTTCCACATGTCCCCACAACACATCACCTATTAAATGAACATGAGTAACTACTACGGTCGCCATCATACGACATCGTTACCCTAGAAGTGGTGCGCGTCGGAGCGCCGTGACGTCATCCTATGGCAACTCCCTCACACTTAGCACCCAAAGCAGTATAGCTCATCAATTGTTTCGTACCGGTGGTAGTGTCCTTATTGTTTTCCAAAAAAATAAAAACATCAAATCCGTATTGCCCAAATTTTTGTATCAATTTAGAATTAAAATTTTGCACAATAAAAATTGAAAAGTATAAAAATTACCACCTATTTATTTTTTTTTATCATGTTCAATTATCCATTTATATTCTACAACCAGATAGTCCTACAACATAATACATTATTATTATGCAGTATATATTTAGAATGACATGTCAGATAGCAGTAATAACGCTGTAACCTGTAACTACATACATACATATATGTTGCAAGACATCTATTAACATAATTTCTATCATTTCTTTTATGGAATGATGTACTTATTTATTTAGTATATTAATCGTCTATCTTGAAGGATATTCACAACACTATAATTGCTTTCAAGAGTGATATTGTTGAAATATTCTACTGGCAGCACTCTGACCACAATGGTGTTTACATTCAATTGCTCTAAAATAGTTGAAACGCTTAGGTCGCTATTTATTATTTAATTTTCAGTTAGAATTCAAATTTACAATTGCATTATTTGTCATTAATCCAATTTTTTTCAATATAAATTTGTCGATTTTGTTATACCAACTCTTAATGCAATTAATGCTGTAGATGCTACACATATGTATACATAGTAGCTTCAAAATTACAATAAATCATTTTTATTTAACGCCCTACATTTTGTTAATAAGAATACGTATAGCATATTTGATATATCCAATTATATCTCCGTGGAGTGTAAATGACAATGACATATTAATAATAGTGCATTCCTTTATACCTACTATACGTACTCTCACACAGTTTTTCAACTGAAATACAATTAAATTTATTTCTTCAATCGTTAATAAACATCACAATTATAGTGCTAACGTTCCCAAAAGTAAATAATTATTAAAAACATACTTTACATGCTTCTCTAAATTGTTCTAAATTATTAAAAATTATATTTAAAATCAAAGTAAGAATTGTTCACCATTTCAAACATCTTTAAAAAAAATTTCTTTGTTTTCACCTTTTCTATCTTGTTACATCAATAACATACTCTTAATTATATACAATAAAACAACTCATAAAATTTCTCGGACTCCTAATAAAAACTGCAATAATTTCAATGTAATTAGAATTTTTTAATCCATTTAAAAAGAAAACTGAGGTGTCAGAGAACTACTTGATAGAGATTGGGAAAAATTGAAATACTTAATATTTGGTGGAACACCCTTTTTGTTTTATAACGTTTCTGAGTCTATTGGATATGTTACAAATTACTAATTTTAAATAATCTTTGTTTATAATAAACGATCCCTCTTGAAAGCTATCGTTTATTATTGTAAAAGTTTACAAACCACCTAATTCTAATCCATCCCATAGATTTTCTATTCTATGGGATTAAGATCAGATGACTGAGGGGATAGATGTAACACTTTGGTGCATTTATACAAAAAGAAACTATTGCACTAAACGGGATTTTTGTTTGGGATCATTAATATTTAAAAGGGTTTTGAATTTCCATTTGATCCGCAATTTGATAATTTGTTTTTGAGATAACGCAAATATTTAAAACGGTCCATTATACCATCAAACGCAACTAAATTGCCCACCCCCTTAGTCGAAAAGCAACCTCAAACAAGAACATTTCATTTTTAAACTAAACCTAGCACTAACTAGTATTTTTCTTAACTTTTCTTAAGTGGTGGTCCACTTTTCTCTTTGAAATAAATCCGATCTTTTTTCTTAAAACACTAATAATCTTAAAATTTCTGTTCGTGGTTGCAGTTTTTAAACTTTTTTATGTCATTGGCGACCTTAAGAAATGATATATGAAGTAGTTAGCTGACACCATTGTTTTCTTATGCATAAATGGCTTCGAAAAATCGAATTACATTGAAATTATTGCAATTTTTATTAGGTGTCCAAGGACTTTTACGAGTCACTGTGTAATATTGTCTTCTAATGTCATGAAACCTTATACGATTTCATTTCAAACAAATTTTCAACATCTTCTCCTTAATAACATTGGAATGAAAACAAAACCTATCTTTATCGTGAGAGCTTTTTCATATTTGTATTAAACATAATAAAAATTAAACCTACGAAAATTTCCGCTGTTTCATTTCATAATTTTAATTCTTGTTATTAATATTTTAATGTTTGTAAATTTTAAGGGTTAAAAACAAAACATGACGATACATAAGGCAATGAGTTACTTTGACCCATGTAGCATAAAATATTGGCGCAGTATTGGCAAGATTTAGCCAGTATTGTTGCAATAATGATAATTATCCCAATCGGTACCCAATATGGGCAGAATATAATACGAATATTGGCACAATATTATTACTACATTATATTGGTCACCAATAAATCAATTTATTTAAATAATTATTAATTTAATTGCGATTTGTCAATTTTGATTATGCTAATTTTTTATTTTTCATAAAAATAAAATATTCAATATTTTGAAAAAATTCGTTGAAAGTTACTTTTTTATAGTTTGAACAGACAAAACATCGAATTATTGGTTGTGACATTTTCTAAATTTCTATGAAAGAAATAATTTTAAAGCTTAATCTACTTTTCTCAACAACAACAAAAAGTTAAAAGCTTTTTATATAAAAACTAAAATGTATAATTTATTATTCATTACAGTCAACTATACTAAACTAAAATTATATATAATTTTTAAATTGACATATAATTTATAAATAATGTAAAAACAAAACCAGCAGGTATTGGCACAATCTCTAATTCTACACGGTGTTCCCGGGTTAAATGTAAATTTCATATTGATATTTGTTCTCTAATGCTTTGTTTAAGAGATATTGATATCTAAAGTTCAGAAAAAAATGAATAATTTTGGAATGCTCTGGGTATAACTAGTAATAAATTTAATATAGATGAAATATCGTATTTAATACATCAGAAAATATTTTCTTATTAATTTTCGGAAGATTTTGATTAATTAATTTTGAATAATACACTTCTAGTTGTTAGATTAAAAAATGCAAACAAATAACTACGTGCGCAAGAAATTTTCTTTCGTGTTTTATACAAGAATTTTACTGTTATTATTACTATTTATATTAATTATTATATTACACTTCGAAAACTAAAACCAACCACATATCATAATATAATTATTCGTGATAATAATTCGCTTAACGAGAGATCAACTTTAAATATCATAATATTATGTTAATTACGCAAACTATTTCTAAGTTAATTTGAAAATATGTATGTATATCATTATTATAATTTGTGCGTATCATCAACTTTCAGACTTGAAGTCCATTACGCTCCTCTTGTTATTTGGTCTGTTTATCACTACCTTGATCGACTCTATTTCTCCTACCTTTAAGATTACATTATAAATTTAGTATTTCTTTGGATATACGGTTGTCATCCATTTTTTCAAGTACTGCAACTAGCAATTTCTATACTCTTCAATTGGTTTATATAATGTAGGTTAATATTGAGAGCTTTGTTTGAAACATAATAGTAATACACTACTGCGGTCTCGATTTGAGTCAAGAGTTACATTCCAATTCCTATAGAAACAATCCAAATTTAATCACAACTTTTCATAAAATCTTATCAAAATTTTCCAGGCGATGCAGAACTATTTGATTTATTTTATGTGGGTGGAGAGCATTAAACTGATACACGTGCTTATTAACATTACTTATGGACCTTCACAACCGGGAAAAAATATAAGCATCCGATTGGTTAGCAAGTTATGTGAGTCGAGTTATTCAGCTCATAAAGAAAATAAAAATACAAATTTGGGATTAGCATTTCATTGGTTGAAAAATACAGTCAGTAAAGTCAGATGAGTAATGAATGGAGTTAAGTTAATAATTTGGAGTGTGGTAAACGGAAATTACAATTATGGAAATATTACTCCATAAGTGCGTAATCGTTAAGAAAAAATATATTATCTGAAACCAAAACCGCTACAGTAGAGTAAATACACTTATTTCAGTGTTTCCCAACGCACGGCCTACGACTAAAGGGCAATTTAATTGGACAGGGGGGCAATAGACTTGTCCAGAATTTAACCGTACAGCGACACTTTCTGTCGCTACTCGAGCTGCATCAGTGCATTAAGTATCAATTTTTAAAAATTAAAAATTAGGTATATTTTATAAAAGAACTCATGCAAATTTTAGAAAGCCTTACGTAATATGAATTAAAAAATGGTATTACTTCCTTTTATATTGTACTATAAGATAAATTTTCTTCTTCTTTTTTTGCGGTGCGCTCTTAAGTGAAGTTAGAGTACTTCGCGTTGTCATACAGTTTCAAATAGCTTCAAAATGACGGCAGTCAAAGAGTAATCTTTAACGTAATCAATTCCACTCCATAATTTCAAAAAGCATTCATTGCTGTGGTGTTTACAAAAAAAATTGTAATGGTACAAAAACACAAAGCATTTTAAAACACTTTGATATGTGATAAATAGTACTCTTTTAATCTTCAAAATTACATGATAGAAAAAAAATTCGTCCATGTGGGAACAAATCAGAGCATCAGATGCTTGACTATAGGATATAGGCCATCATCTGTTTGTAGCATGCATACTCGCAACTCCAAAAGACATTTCGCAAGCTTTACCAATCTACCCATATTCCATAATTGCCCAAACCAAAAAACACAGAATTTGCATGATATTAAAAAATTATCCAATCGGAGAACTTGCACGATGTTAACAAAATTCAACCTTGGAGAATTTACAAAGCGAATTATATCACTCAAAAACCAAGATTAGTTACCTGATAACCGATATTAATGAGAAATTATTTAATATTCGAAATTTCTACCCAAAATCGAACATTCAAGACATAAACCATAATCAGAATGATTTGGAATGACATTCACGTGCAAACAATTTGCTCGTATCGGAAATAAATAGATACCCAATTTATTATAAACGATAGGTACTTCGCATAGAAGCCTAAAAGGTTTAAATTTAAAACGTTATTTTGAAAACGTTTCTGTATCATTTTGTGTGTAATAAATTTCAAAGTTTTAATCGTATGCTCATTAAAAATCTTCACTTCCTTAAAGTGGAACTTTCTCTCACACCCCACATCTCTGAATCAGTATTTTGCAAATAAGGAATTCTTTATTAAAGGCAGAGTATCACTCCCTCGAGTTTAATTTAGCATTGATCGTTAAAGGGTTAATATAGGCATTTATCATTTAACAAAACACTAGAAATAAAATTAACACAAACTAAAACAAAATCAAAAAAAAAAATGCTTAATTAAAACCGTCAACATTCTAAGATCAACTAAACAGTTTTACTTTTTTAGGTTGACCCTACGTCAGAGCCTGGATGAAATTTACTTCAAAAACACATTTTTGGAGATTTGAATGGCAGAAAATTATGTTCAAAGGCTATGTCGGGTGAAAAAGCTTTGTTTGTGAAAAACTTTCACAACCTTGAATCTGATTTGGGCTCAAGATTGCCGCTAATCTAAACCTTCTTTCCATCTTCCCTTTTCAAAATTCTCTTTTACTTACAATCTTCCACCACATTTGGAGAAAATAAACGAAAAAAGAATACCCAATAAAATATGAAAGAAGTAAAAAGACAGGGGGGTAGGCCAAAAACAAAATGTAAAAATGAAGTACAAGAAGACTTGAATTCCTTGCACATCACGGATGGAGGAAGAAAGCCAATATGATAAAGCAAGCTATGGGTCTGTAAGGCAATATTGTATGATATTGTAATAGAACTCTCCCCGTGTCGACCGACTTCTCTCTGGTAGTATACGTCACAACACACGTAGACGACACATTAACTCCTTTTTGTATGTGTTTTACGGCTACGATACCAACTATTTAACTTTTGCTTGACAGGTACTAATAAGACACATATTGCAACACACAAAAATATTCAAACTTGATGAAACGGAATATTTAATTGCATTTAAATTAAATAACGGGTAAGTAAAATGTACAAAGTGAGAGAGAAAGAAAACAAAATGTATTAAGTGTTAGCATACAATTATTATTTTAAAACTTACAACATTATAAAATTTAACGATAAACGAGAAGTTGAGAGACCCTGCCTAATGCGGAACTCTCTTTGCCATGGTAATTAGTGCCGAAACATTTGTAAATAATTAGTATTGGTAAGATATTGCAGCAATAGTTTCGCTGTGGTTTTTAATTTGGGTAATTTGGTAGTTGCAGGAAAATAGTAAAACTTGCTTGAATGTAAAAAAAAATTTGTTTACATTTTTAATTGAGAATTTAGAATGAAACTTACTTACTAAATGGTTAAAAACTCTATTATCTATATCTATATAGGTACATGATAATAATTTAGAAATATATCAGTCGTTGTCTCCGTCAGTATTTGTGTCAGTTTGTACCTACTTAATTCTAAAAGAGAACGTTGTCTTGTCGAATGTCAGTTAAGTTTTTTGTGAGTTCACTTTTAAAAATTTGGGTCTCGTAAAATTTTGTAGATAGTCTGATGTGCATGTACTTAGCACCGCCACTTTTGAAAATCACAAAAATTTTAATTGTGCTGGATTGTGCCCGGTGTGTGCCGCGTTGTGCCGTATTTTTTTTTTTTTTAATTTTTTTTTTCCCGGATTTTATGGAGGTAGCCTATTTTGAGGGTGGTGGTTAGCACCGCCATTTTCGATAATCTTAAAAATTTTAATTGTGCTGAATTGTGCCCGTTGTGTGCCACAGTGTGCCGTAAATTTTAAAATTTTATTTTAATAAATAAATTTTTTTTGGACCAAAACGTGTTTTATCGATGGCCGTTAGCACCGCCACTTTTGATAATTCTAAAAATTTTAGTTGTGCTGAATTGTGCTCGTGGTGTGCTACAGTGTGCCGTAAATTTTAAAATTTTATTTTAAAAAATAAAATTTTTCTGGGCCAAAACGTGTTTTATCAAAAGTCGTTAGCACCGCCATTTTCGATAATTCCAAAAATTTTAATTGTGCTAGATTTTGTCCGTTGTGTGCCATAGTGTGCCGTAAATTTTAAAATTTTATTTTCACAAATAAAATTTTTTGGGCCAAAAAATATTTTATCGATGTAAATGAACCCCGCCATTTTCGATAATTTAAAAATTTTAAATTGTGTTGGATTTTACTCAATGTATGCAGCTGTATGAAATAAACTATTGCCCCGGTATTCATAAAAGTGAAAAATTCTTAAAAGAGGTTTGCAAACCCTTTGTAAGGGATATAAGGCATTTTAAAAGCATTCGTAAGGCTTTTAAAGCTTTAGTAAACCTATTGTAAATATTACGTTTTTATGAATACCGGGGTTAATATCTAAATTTTGTATAATAGATTTTCAGCACAGTTGAGATGAAAGACGATAAACATGTATAAGTAAACTACCTCCGATCCTTTTTTGAACCTTTTTATTTCAGGTAGATGAAAAAGGTAAAAGTCTTTAGAAGTAAGGATTATTTACAATATCCTTTAAAGTAAAATAAAAATATTTTATCGATGTAAATTAACCCCGCCATTTTTGATAATTTAAAAATTTTTAAATTGTGTTGCATTTTACTCAATGCGTGCAGCTGAATGCAATAATCATATTATTGATAATCATATCTTATATCAACCAATCGCAGATAATAAAAATAATATTAATTAAAGTATTATTGACTGAAATAATCTATCGCCGTTGATAGGAGGGAAGGAGGGGATCGATACAATCTAGTCATCGATAAAAGGGATGATTCCTGGAAAATGACTTAATAATCCAATCGATCGATTTATTCGGTGGTCCTTCTGTTCTTCTGGTCTTCTGTGAGGCCTTCCCCCTTTGCATTAATCCAAATTGGCATTTATTCTACCGATTAAAAGCTTTTCATACCCTATTCGGAAAAGTAGTTTTCTCCTTTTTTTCCGAAATTCGTTTAATTGTGTAATTTAGGTGAACAATTTATCTACATGTAATTAGGCCCTTGGCCTGTATGTAGTGTGATATTCATGGACGTCTATAAGATCATTTTAAAACCAAAAGTTTTAGAAAATTTTAAAAACTTGGGCTGGTGAAATATTAAATGTTTAAAAAAATTTAAGCAGCAAGAGCCGGGGGGAGAAGGCAGCAGACTCTTTGCTCCCCCCCTTCCCCCAATGGTGATATTCAACAAAATGAAATAATCAAAACAAACTTAATTGTTTCGTAAGCGAACCAAACAACATTAGCCACCTATTCACAAGTTTGCCCCCTCAAAAATAAATTACACAAACGCCCATGGAGCCATGAAAATAAAATAATAATAAAACCCTGTATAAAACTATTCAAATAATAACTTAGTAGCCTAAGCTACTCAGCTACAGATTAAAAGCAAGCCATGGAAATCAAACTATGAAGTCCCTGATCGTCAAAGGTCAGATTACAAAAGATTATATTTCCGAGAAGGAAATATAAAACTTTTACCTTTTTCTGAGAAAAAGGTAAAAGTCTTTAGTGGTACAGATAAAAAGGTTCAAAAAAGGATCGGAGGTAGTTTACTTATACATGTTTATCGTCTTTCATCTCAACTGTGCTGAAAATCTATTATACAAATTTAGATATTAACCCCGGTATTCATAAAAACGTAATATTTACAATAGGTTTACTAAAGCTTTAAAAGCCTTACGAATGCTTTTAAAATGCCTTATATCCCTTACAAAGGGTTTGCAAACCTCTTTTAAGTATTTTTCACTTTTATGAATACCGGGGCAATAGTTTATTTCATACAGCTGCATACATTGAGTAAAATCCAACACAATTTAAAATTTTTAAATTATCGAAAATGGCGGGGTTAATTTACCGGACACCGTCATTTCGGCAATTCCAGTACGGCACCGTCATTTCGGCGATTGTTATTCGGCGACAGGCAATTCGGCGACCCGATATTCGGCTCTGTTAGTTTCGGCGATTCCAATTCGGCGACAGTAAATTCGACTACGTCGATTCGGCGACAGTAAATTCGACAACGTCGAATCGGCGACGGGAGATATACTTTTGGTTTATTTAATTTATTCTTCCAAATTAAGACGAATTCAAAAAACTTTCGACACAGAATACGAACGTAGCCGGACATGCACCTCCTAAAAAAGGCCGCGGTACCAAGCGGCTGATTCTCGAATTTTGCCAAAAGTAACCAATTATAATTCTACTAGTTGAAAAGCCCGTCCAAGGACGGGTAGCTAGCCGGTGGATCTCTATTTTAGCGGTATTAATTAAATAAAAATGGTTTTCAAACACCACCACTAACATAAGCTCAACCGATGAATTTCTTGTTTTACAATCTTCATTAAAAAAAATAAATCCCTAATACTGACAATTTTAATTGTTCACGTTCAAACGTCCTCAACGTTGGAAACTCGTTTTGTGTGTAACTTGATCCCAAGGGAGTAGATTTTAAGTTGCTAAAAACCAACGACAACAACCAATCCGAGTGCGTTGTGTGTCTTAAAAATATGACACGCTTAAGAAGTTGTATGTGCTGCCCGTCTATTATTGTGAAATACATTTATTGAAAATGTAAAAGTCGAATATTAAATTTTCTTAATGGATAATCTTTGGATTAACCGAGATAAAATTTATATACAGGGTGGCCCTTTGAAAACGAAACAGACCTGTCCAAGCGTTTTTCTTTCTTTTATTCTTAAATGTCTTGAAATATCGGATTTATTTCGGATTTTTGCAGCTTCAATTTGTTGTTGAATAATTGATAAAACTTTAAAAAAACTATAGAACTGAATTCAGGGAAACAAGACCTTTCAAATGAGGTGTTACTTGCCATATCATCCCTATTATCATTTTAGGGGTTGTCATCGCAACTCAAAGGGATGAAACAATACGGAAGTAACATTAGTCGCAAAAGTTGTCCCCCTCAATGATAAAATTGACGTGTTTTTGTATTTCTTAAGAAAAAAATTCTGCTGGCCACAATCCCGTCTGTTTCGTTTTCAAAGGGCGACCCTGCATAAGTACCCCAGTTGAAACTTACTTTGTATGCAACTCGATGCCAGGAGAGGTGATTTTAAATTGGTAAAAAATTGGATCATTTAATTAATATAGCTGGTTCAACCGCGGCAGGCCCGTAGCTAGGATTTAATTTGGGGGGGAGGGCACTTAAAAAATTTAAATTTTTGGTGGTTCTCCTTCCGAGAATTTTTATTATTTAAACAAATTTTCCTTTACTTTAAAAAAAATTTTTCTAAACATTTCGGGAGGGGGGGGCACGTGCCCTAAGGTGCTTTCCTCCTGGCTACGGGCCTGAACCGCCTGAAATCACAGTTGAAAGGACAACAACCAATGAGAGTGAAAAATGACACGCTGGAGCAGCAGCAGCGTGCTGGTCTTTTATATATGTGATTAGTATTATAGAATATCATAGCCACAGCAGTGGAGTGTGTAACTAAAATAGAGGGATACACAAATCTCAGGGCTGTGTAATCGCAAAAGATGGAAGATGCCCCTTTTGCTAGCTCGTAGATGCAAGAGATAAAATGATGTGCCAATTATTCCCTTACCTGGATGATAAGTGGATAATACAGGGGGCGCCGTAAAGTTATGCTTTACAAAGCAAAGGCGATAAAAGATAGTAAAATGGACGCCACGTAGTTTATTAACCACCCTGTATATCACCGCAATAGTACCCACTAGAAAAACCACGAAAATATGGTGCACTAAAAGAAAAACAGTAAGGGAAGTTGGGTAAATCACCTTTGGTATCAAAAGCGTGCTATCTCGTTTCACTTTCAGGTTTAATATCAAGTAAAATTTACAAACTTTGCGCAGTAAAATTGGACGATCGAACTTATTGAGTATGGTAAAATTATATTCAAAATTACACGTGATGAAAGTTATGAAAATAACTTTTTGAATAAAATCACCGCGTATAGCTATATTTGGCGTACAGTTTTTATACACGCTTCTGTGTGAAATCCACAGATATCGCAAACACAATGATTGAATTAAAACTCTCAAAATAATTAAGCCCAAAATACCACGCGCAGTAATAAAAAATTGTACACAGACAAAATAAAAATTAGGTACGGCACAAACAGATATCTTATCTTGAAGATGTCTTCTGGTTGTCGATGTTAATGGAGGGAAAGATGTCAAACAGCAGGACAAATTATTGGCAGGTGTAGGACCAACTTGAGACGGGGTGGTTGATGTCTCCAAGATTACAATAATGCAATAAGTAATGCCACCAAAGGTTAATTCTTCCAACTGGATCAAAGAATTCTCAAATTTGGAATGGACTCGTCCAACAAATGAATTGTCCATACAATACAAATAAACGTCCATAAGAAAAAAACGTCCATACGAAAAAAAACGTCCGTAAAGAAAAAAAAAAACCCTAAACGAAAATAAAGTTAAAAACTGGAGTTTTGATAATGATTTAATTACCTCAAGGTGTTAGTCGAGGGTCCAATGATATCCAGATAAAATTAGTTACGATTTCCATAAAACAGATCTTAAAAATTTCGAACTACAAAATCCTTCTCATGAAGATAAGATTTCCTCGGCAAATACTTCACAAGAAGCCGGTAACCAAGGGAAATCTCAAACTCGCAGTGACTGAAATAATCCCAAATAATTGGATTGGAAAAAAACACTAGTCCAACAAAATCAGGTCACTCGAAAGTCCAAAAACAATGCGAAATGTAAAACGTAAATTTACAATGTCGGACAATCGTTTACTAAATTTTAACTTTTTATAAAGATAAACCTTATCAACCAAGTCAGGTGATATTTTTAAACTTGCAATACAATGCCTGTAATGCCATTTAGTGGAAATAAACTAAATTTGCGTAAAGGAATCTTTAACTTATTGATAACCAAAATTTGAAATGCAATAAATGTTACAATGTTAAATTTGAACCGTAACAATCCCCCCCTTACCAGAAGAAATTTACGAGAATGGCGAGAAAATTTCACCATAATCACTGACCTACGTCAGAAAAGTATAAAGAAAACAAAAACATCTAATAACAAATAATATCCAAATCGCAAAAACCGTAATTAAAATTCCGAAATCATAGGCAAACTCGATCATCAATCAGAGACGTATGGCTTTAAGTCCTTAGCATGCCAAGTTCCGCAAAGTTTCCCATCAGGATCTTTCAGTTGAAAAACCCACGGCGAAATCTTTTTATCAATGATAAATGGTCCAATAAACTTAGGAGCTAATTTGGCCGTAAACTGTCTGGCTGCGTCAGATAAAACAAAGTTCCGTCTCCAGACCCTTTGATTCAACTGAAACGCAACTGTGCGACGTCGAAGATTGTAATAGTGCTTAGACTTTTCGTAAGCTCTCGTAAGGCGAGACTTAATATCAAGAAAGAGTCTTTTAAATTGTTCTGAGCGTAAGGTAAAGTCTTGATCGCGAGCAAAAGATAAATCGTTATCGTTGTTTGACTGTTCACGTTCTAAAATCATTTCTCTGCCAAAATTAATAAAATAAGGAGTATGTCCCGTCACCTCATGTCTTGCCGTTCGTATCGCGCATGACGCCGTCGCCAGATATTTATCCCAGTCTTTATGGTGGTCTTTAACGTAGGATGCCAGCATCGTTTTTAAAACTCTATTTATCCTTTCCGTAGGATTGGCTTGAGGGTGGTAATTAGGAGTAAATGTAATTTTGCTACCGTATTTCTTAATCATGTCCCCAAAATCGTGACTACGAAACTGAACACCGTTATCGCAGATAATGGTACGAGGAACGCCAAATAGCAAAAATACGTCCTCCTCAATGTGTTTTATCACACTTTTTGCCGTTGCCGTGCGTAAAGGAAACGTTAGAGTAAACTTACTAAAACAATCGGCGACAACTAAAATGTAGCTAAAGCCTTTAGTTGAACGAGGAAGAGGGCCAACGATATCGGTACAAATGACCTCCCACGGAGTCGAAATAAGAGAATGGCCTCCCATCGTACCAACTGGAGCTTTCTGCTCGGGTTTAGCACGCGCGCATACTTGACAACGTCGAACATAAGTGGCAACGTCACATCTCATTTTTGGCCAGTAAAATTTTTGTGCAACACGGTGAAACGTTTTATAGCTTCCCATGTGCCCAGATGTCGGGGAATCATGAAGCTGTTTAATGATTTCTTGGCGACGATTCTTAGGAATTACTTCCTTCCAATGTGCGTCATCGTTAGAGAAAATCTGGTTTTTATCACGAACACGTTTAAATAACTTATTATCCGCAACACGCCAAAGAGGAAATTTATTCGGTTTTTTAGCTACTTGTTCTCGCATATCCGAAAACCAAATATCGCGAGGTTCATTGTCAACAGCAACGTCAACAGCATCGATAACCGGGACAGAACGAGATAGAGCATCAGGCACGACATTAAGTTTACCCGATCTGTGAACGATTTCGAAGTTAAACTGCTGGAGTCTCACAGCCCACCTAGCTATTCTCCCAACAGGATCTTTAATATTGTTGAGCCATTTTAGACTATAGTGGTCCGTGACAACAGTAAACTTCGTCCCCTCTAGGTAAGGCCGCAGTTTTTCAATAGCGTGAATCACTGCCAAACATTCCTTCTCGGTAACGCTATATCTACGCTCGCTTTTGGACAGCGACCTGCTAATGTAGCAAATAACTTTCTCTCCTTCGGGATATTGCTGTGACAGTACAGCGCCAAGACCGTAGTCGCTCGCGTCAGTTTGAACGATAAACGGGAGACTCCAATCGGGACATGACAACACAGGGCTAGTTACTAAATGTTCCTTTAATGTGTTTAGAGATCCGTCGCAAGATTCGGTCCACGAAAATTTTTGATTCTTACGAAGTAAATTCGTTAAAGGTGCAATTAAGGTCGAAAAATTTGGCACAAACCGCCGATACCATGAGGCCATACCTATGATACGACGAACCTCTTTAACATTAGTTGGTGGAGGAATACGCAAGATTGCTTCAACCTTATCCGGATCTACTGCTAAACCTCCTGCATTAATCACATACCCTAAATATCGGAGTTCCGGTTTACAAAAATGACATTTGTCACGACTAAGAGTAAGATTAGCGGACTTAAGTCTTTGAAAAACTTCTCTTAAAACTTCCACGTGTTTTTCAAAGGTAGGTGTTACAATAATAATGTCGTCCAGGTAACTAAAAACGTAAGGCTCTAAATCTGGACCTATGACTCTATCAATTAAACGACTCCAAGTTGCTGGTGCGTTATGTAGCCCGAATGGCATACGCTTAAATTGGAACAACCCACGATTGGGTACAACAAATGCCGTATACTTGCGCGATGACTCAGCAACAGGAATCTGCCAATACGCAGACTTAATATCTAGAGTAGACAAAAAATTAGCATTCTTAAGTTTGTCGAGAATGCTGGCGACATAAGGTAGAGGGTAAGCGTCAGGTTCGCTGACGGCATTAAGGCGACGAAAATCTACGCAAAAACGATATGTTTGGTCTTTTTTTTTCACCAGTAAAATCGGAGAGGACCATGCCGATGTCGATGGCTCGACTATGTCTTCAGACAACATTTTGTCCAGTTCTTTATCAACGTGCTGTTGCAAAATGGGAGAGATTGGGTAGTACCGCTGTTTTATAGGAGGTGAGTTGGTTTTAATTTCGTGTTCCACGAGATGAGTATACCCAAGTTTACCCTCGGAATTCGCGAAATTAGCCTCAAGAAGTAAGTGTTCAAGGACTTCTTTCTGGTTTTCAGAAAGAGTGTCAGCCGGCTGTAGGGCACTGACAAGCGCTTTCTCACCCGTATTTGAGAAACACCACTCACCGCTACGAAGATTGGGTACTATTCCCATCTTGATCCAAAAATCAGTACCAAGAATGAGACATTGTGGCAGGGATGGAATGACTAAAATTTCAAGAATTTTGATTTTGTCTCTTAAGCACACAGGTAGTATTGCTACCCCTACACTGGTACAAACCTCTCCATTCGCAACAATACAATCCGGAGCACGTGAACCATCTAGCACGCATCTATCCTTCAGCATGCTCCAACCCGGACCGCCTAAAATGGTTCTGGAAGCGCCAGAATCCAAAAGACCCAAAAATGTCGTACCGAATATTGTTACTTGAAGGTAAGGACGCTCGTCGTTAACAGCGCTAGCTAAAATATAATCAAGAATGACTTTATCGTTAGTGGGGAGAGTTTTAATGTATTTGACCGGGTTATAAACAGAGCGCGATCTCCGGTCGTCTATCGGCTCTGATTTCCGTTTCCCGAACACTTGGGACAAGTGCTTACGGTATAGCCAACTCTGCCGCAACGGAAACATAAAACTTTACTCGGCTTTGTACAAGAAGCTCTACGATGACCAGCTGAACCACAATTCCAGCATGAGGTCTTTGATATGGCAAGATTTTGCACGGGAAGGTCAGAAATCTCATTCAAAGTTTCAGCTCTAGACGTCGTCGATCTGCGATAAGCAAGAGTAGGTTCTAATAATAGTTTGACATTAGTCGGTGGAGGACAATACTGGCTAGTATGAAATTCGGTCTCTTCTACCGCACGACCGTACTCTATTAACTCGTTAATAGTCGAAATCTTTTGAGCTGCTAACCCGCGTTGAATATTTGGCAGCAGATTACCTTTAATGGTTGTAACCCGTTCACATTCGCAAGGTTTATTACTTAATTTGCCATATAAACTTTCCATAACTGAAACGTACAAAACAAGCTTTTCGTCAGCTCCCTGAGTTCTTTTTAAAATTTCTGACATTAATCTCGACTCATACCCCGGTGGTAAGAAAGATTGTTTCAATTGGGCAACTAAGTCATCCCAATCACTAAAAAAGTTTTTCCTTGGACGGTACCAAGTCAAAACATCGCCTTTAAAAAGTTCTACAGCTGAATGAAACAACTGAGCTTTAGATACGCCCCTAGCTTCGCGTAACTCCTCGATACGTTCAATAAATTCTGTGACGCTATTGCGTCCGTCAAAATAAACATTCCATTTATAGATAGGTGGCATTTTACCCACAGTAAAGTGAGGTTCCGTCTCACATCTAGTGCTACTACTCAACCGACGAGGCACAAAATCTCGCTCTAAATTATCTGAATGCGCAGTATCTTTCAAATTATCAACGATATCGCTAGCTGGCATCGTGGTTATCAAGGGTCGCGAATTATTTTCATCGCAGAAGGACACTCGCTTTGTAGTAGTGTTATAATTACAAGGTACTACCTCTTGACAACTATTAAAATCTTTAACAAATTCTCCAACTTTTTGACTAAAGTCAGCTCGCAATCGTTCATGATTAATACTATGCGTTAAATTGCATGCGTTATCTAATTGAGAAGTACTCGCCGAAGAAATATTCTCTGCTGGAGCATCACCAAAATCAATTAAATTTTCCAGTGGCGGCGCTAAAGAAGCCATAGGAAGGGAAAAATTTCTCAAAATACTAAATGCGCTGTCCTCAGATGGTGGGTTAGGCGTATCGAGCAGAGATTCAACTGTACTATCAAAGCCAAGGTCAGCAATAGAATACGCTTGATTAAGTAATCTTAACAACCCTGTAACTAGAGTTACCAAACGATCGCGCTTTGTGATAGTGTCCGATGTGACACAAACAACCCTGTCCAAGCGACGCTGGACATGTAAAAGTCGAGTCTGAATACGTGCTTTTTCATTGTCCTTGTTAGCAAAGTCAAACTCATGCATATCGCCACCCAACTCATCGAGTTTAGCCGATAAAATATTTAATTCACTTTCGGGTTCCCCATATTCAGAAATAGATCCTACAAGAATCGACCTATGCTGATTAACAGCTTGCCTCAATTGTTTACGTTTGTCATCAGTTGTATGAGCTGGATCAACCCCTCTGATGCGCAACTCATAAGTGAGTTCATCACTTCGCAACCTATTAATGTCCATATTTTAAATTAATAATACGAAAAATTAATACAAATTCCCCCCCTTACTAGAAGAAAATTACCGAAAATAAAGTAATGGGAAGTAAAACCAGTAAGACAATACTCAAGACTTGCCGTAAAACAAATTAAAACGAAACAACACAGCTTTTGTACCAATTTAGCGTTGGGCGCCAAAAATTTTGCGAGAGAAAAACAGCAAAGGAAATTGGGTAAATCACCTTTGGTATCAAAAGCGTGCTATCTCGTTTCACTTTCAGGTTTAATATCAAGTAAAATTTACAAACTTTGCGCAGTAAAATTGGACGATCGAACTTATTGAGTATGGTAAAATTATATTCAAAATTACACGTGATGAAAGTTATGAAAATAACTTTTTGAATAAAATCACCGCGTATAGCTATATTTGGCGTACAGTTTTTATACACGCTTCTGTGTGAAATCCACAGATATCGCAAACACAATGATTGAATTAAAACTCTCAAAATAATTAAGCCCAAAATACCACGCGCAGTAATAAAAAATTGTACACAGACAAAATAAAAATTAGGTACGGCACAAACAGATATCTTATCTTGAAGATGTCTTCTGGTTGTCGATGTTAATGGAGGGAAAGATGTCAAACAGCAGGACAAATTATTGGCAGGTGTAGGACCAACTTGAGACGGGGTGGTTGATGTCTCCAAGATTACAATAATGCAATAAGTAATGCCACCAAAGGTTAATTCTTCCAACTGGATCAAAGAATTCTCAAATTTGGAATGGACTCGTCCAACAAATGAATTGTCCATACAATACAAATAAACGTCCATAAGAAAAAAACGTCCATACGAAAAAAAACGTCCGTAAAGAAAAAAAAAAACCCTAAACGAAAATAAAGTTAAAAACTGGAGTTTTGATAATGATTTAATTACCTCAAGGTGTTAGTCGAGGGTCCAATGATATCCAGATAAAATTAGTTACGATTTCCATAAAACAGATCTTAAAAATTTCGAACTACAAAATCCTTCTCATGAAGATAAGATTTCCTCGGCAAATACTTCACAAGAAGCCGGTAACCAAGGGAAATCTCAAACTCGCAGTGACTGAAATAATCCCAAATAATTGGATTGGAAAAAAACACTAGTCCAACAAAATCAGGTCACTCGAAAGTCCAAAAACAATGCGAAATGTAAAACGTAAATTTACAATGTCGGACAATCGTTTACTAAATTTTAACTTTTTATAAAGATAAACCTTATCAACCAAGTCAGGTGATATTTTTAAACTTGCAATACAATGCCTGTAATGCCATTTAGTGGAAATAAACTAAATTTGCGTAAAGGAATCTTTAACTTATTGATAACCAAAATTTGAAATGCAATAAATGTTACAATGTTAAATTTGAACCGTAACAAGTGATGTGATCGCTGGTTGAGTATAGAGCGGAAATTCTGGGTTCAAATCGCGGATTGCACAGAATTTCTTGGCTTAGCCTTCCGGTGAGTATCCACACTCTGTGGTGATCCCTGACATTTGTGTCGACGTCATTGTCGTTGATACGGCTGCGTCACACACGAGAGTTTACAAGACAGGTTAGGTAGGCAAGGAATGAAGCCAAAGGCTTTCTAGGCCTGTAGAGCTATCATACGTATTGTCGTGAAACGACTTTAAAAAATCATTGTTTTTAGTAGAATTGACGTAGTCGAATTTTCTGTCGCCGAATGGGAATCGCCGAAATGCCGGTGCCGAATTGGAATCGCCGAAACTAACATAGCCGAACATCGGGTCGCCGAATTGACCGTCGCCGTATATACGGTGCCGAATCGCTTTCGCCGAACTGCGGTCGCCGAAACGACGTGTACCGTTAATTTACATCGATAAAATATTTTTTAGCACAAAAAATTTTATTTGTGAAAATAAAATTTTAAAATTTACGGCACACTATGGCACACAACGGACAAAATCTAGTACAATTAAAATTTTTGAAATTATCGAAAATGGCGGTGCTAACGACTTTTGATAAAACACGTTTTGACCCAGAAAAATTTTATTTTTTAAAATAAAATTTTAAAATTTACGGCACACTGTAGCACACCACGAGCACAATTCAGCACAACTAAAATTTTTAGAATTATCAAAAGTGGCGGTGCTAACGGCCATCGATAAAACACGTTTTGGTCCAAAAAAAATTTATTTATTAAAATAAAATTTTAAAATTTACGGCACACTGTGGCACACAACGGGCACAATTCAGCACAATTAAAATTTTTAAGATTATCGAAAATGGCGGTGCTAACCATGTACCAAACTTTGGCAGTAAAGTTGGTCACACGCCACTTGATCCTTTTAAGATAGAAAAAAAAAAGGTAGCTAGACTTTGGTTCTTAACCGCAGCCGGAGAACAAACGGGTCGCGCACAGCGCGTTTCGTGGTTCTTGAAAAAATTATCTAGCGTATTCACCACAAGAAGCTCTTAGTGCCCACAGATGACACAATCTGCAATGATGGAATTTGGGCGCCAGTTGATGATAAAGAACTTATCATCAACAAAATAGATTTTTTAGTTTGCAGCCAAAAGATGTTATTAGAAAAGTGTAAAATCACTTACGTGAAATACTCGAAAAGAAACTTCACACCACAAGCTATCACTAAAAATGCAAATCGCACAACTGGATCAAGGATTGATCCAGGAAAATCACAAAAAAGAAGTCACTTCCAGAAAATTCGACCACTCTCATTCCTTGTTCGATTGCCAATCCCCTTGTTGCCAACCTTTGTTTGCAAAATTCCCAAAGTTACCAAAGTAACCATGGTTGTTACAAACAAGGTGTTACAACCACCGCCCTCAAAATAGGCTACCTCCATAAAATCCGGGAAAAAAAAATTAAAAAAAAAAAAAATACGGCACAACGCGGCACACACCGGGCACAATCCAGCACAATTAAAATTTTTGTGATTTTCAAAAGTGGCGGTGCTAAGTACATGCACATGATAGTCTGTCAACATGATCCTGAAAGTATTTGACGTCAGTCAGTTCATGTAGTTTCGTTATTCGTGTGTAACAGTCGCATCCTGTTATAAGTCTTAAGTTTTTGTTTTGGAACACCTGTAAGGTCTGTAAGGGCAAATAAAAACTGTAAGGGCAAATTGATTGGCGTTTTGGAGACGTTACACCAAGTTGCCGAGGCATATGTCAGTATGGGTCGTAGTAAACGTTTTGTAAAGAAAGAGTTTGTTCTTGTCGATTATCGTATGTCCTTTCATCAATGAGTAAATTTTTCGCATTTGCCCGTATACAATTTGTTTTTCGTATTGTAAGTGATCAATTTTCGCAATAAAGTTAAATTGCAAAACAATAAAAAAACTATTTTTTAACTAAACAAAAAAAATATAAAGAAATGTCGCCCCATTATGAGGTTTGCGGTGTTATACGCGAAATACATCAGGTTTTTTTTAAATAAAAAAATTAAATTTCAAGTGTCCAAATTTAAAAAATCGATATGATTTTTTCCGAAAAAATTAAAAATTTTGTAGAATACCAGTTTGATTAATTTTTTTTATATTTTTTCTTAAAAAGTACGTTTGAAGACAAAAAAAGTCCCGATCAGTTAATTTTTGAAATCGTTAATAATGGTTCAAAGAAAAAACACCAGTTTTTCTAAAATTTCATAACTTTTTTTCGGTTAAGTAAAAAATTTTGAAAAAATTCACATAACTGTTTTAGGTGGGATAGTATATCTAAAAATTTAAGGCAAATCAAAAGAGGTCAATTATTATTATATAATCATTATTTATTTTATATTTTTCTTACGATTAAGATTAACTACAATAATTATTATTCTGAAAATTCAGAAGAACTGTCATCGTTTACATCTGTAACAAGAGGTTCAACATACATTTCTATTAAATTGTCCAACTGCCACATTTTTTTTTCAACTTCAAGAACATGTTGAATACACTTCTTCCAATTATTGGGTGTTACCGTCTCTATACTTTTTTCAAATAATTTTTTCATATCTGTAAAATTAAAAGTTGTATTTTTCCCTGCAACTTTATTTTTTATTTGAGCCCAAATTAGTTCAATTGGGTTAAGTTCACAATGATATGGTGGCAGTCTTAAAATTGTTTTACTCTGTGATTTCGCCATTTCGTCAACAACATATTTATCGTAGTCGTTTTTATATTTTTTAACAATATCTAAAAGTTCGACTTTTAGCATGTCGTCACAAAAGTTTATATTTTTTGATGAAAGCCAATTTTTTATTTCTGTTTTATTACTTGCAGAAATGGGAATTTTCTCACATTTTCTCGAGTGATAAGAAGCATCATCAAGAACTATCACACAGTTACTTTCTAATTTGTTTAAAGTTTTTGAAAACCAATTTTCAAACGACTTTCCGTTCATTTCTTCGTTATAGTCTCCGGATTTCGTAGGTTGAAATGACCATAACGAATCCTGGACAAAACCGTCTTCACTTCCAATGTGACATATAATTAAATTTTTTTCCTTGCCTACGATTAACAAAAATAAAATAATAAATAAATAAGATGTTATGAATCAATACCTGACAGAAATGCTTCTGTTGACGATTGAACCGTATTATCAACACAAACTTTTGATACCGTATGTCCAGCACTAATCCAGGTCTCATCGAGGTAATAAATTTTTCTGCCTTCATTTCGGAATGCCTTTATTTTTTTTAAATAATTTCTTCTGCATAAAATTATATCATCTCTATCTAATAATACACTATTCCGACCGCGATTTTGAAATTGAAAATTTAATAATTTTAATAATTTATAAAATGTTGTTCTTTTAAAGTTCGGCAAGTCACTATCTTCATTCACAACCTTTAAAACTTTGTCTATTGTTGGCAATTTATTTTCGAAGAAAAACTGGTGCACTTTCCTACGAATTGCTATTTTCTGAAATTCTGAAATAGAATCCAAGACGTGTAATTTTATGTTTTTATTAATTTTAGGAGGGGATAATTCTGCATTACTTTTATATTCACGAATAATATTATAAACTGTTCTATTACATACTCCCGTTTTACTCGCAACGCGTTGCACAAGATCGTCAATAATTAAATCAGGATTGTCCAATAATTCAGTTTTATATTTATTCAGAATTATATTTTTCTCATCTAGGCTTAAATGTCCTCTTTTTACTCTTTTTCTTTGATGAGCGAAGGAAATTTTACTACAGGTAGCTTGATATTCATCCATATTTAATATTGAAACTTAAAATTAAACCTTTTTTAGCATTAAAATTGAGAAAAAACGAAATTATAAAAGCGTTAAAAGTCTAATATTTGTGTAATAATAAATTTATAATACTTTAAAACACTAGCAACACCAGATAAAAATTATATACACCTACTTACAACGAAATACACACTGCAAGTACGAACAAAATATGGGGTTGTCTTGACATTGACATTACGAGATTATGACCACCTGCAATAAACATAATGCAATCACGTGCTTGTCACGCAGTGATCACTGTTTGCATATACTGCATGTGCGAAATGAATAATACAGTATGGAATTGCTATGCGTCATATCATGAGTTGCTTAACATACGTTACATTTACGTAAATATGTTAAACATAGTTTTTTTTGTTGCTTTACTCGAGTACTAGTTACGTAAATTTTATTAAGAATTAATGTGTATATTTTTTTACGTATGTTCATCGATATTTTCGTCAATTGTGGACTAATTTTAAAAAAAAATTTTGTGTTTGAAAGGGTATACTCCTGAGGTGGTCTCATTTTCACCAAGTCATAAACTGAAAATCTGAAGATGGAATCTCAGAGAATTCGAGGGAAATCTTCAAAAATTATAAGCACATATAGTGTGTTTGTTAATTTTTCAAAACTTATTTAGGTATTTGCGGCAGGAAGGTACCATCTCATGCTTCCGAGCTGATGATGAAAGCCACAGCATGGGAGTTAAGAAACAATACTGTGATTTGTTGACACAAACTATTTATTAGTAGGCACTTTGATTATATTATAGTAGTTTTTGAATACCGTACTCAGTACATACTACGTTTTGCAGAAAAAGCTAAGGTAAAGCATAGACATCGTAGTATATTTACAGTAAAAATGGAAAAATAAACAAACTTCAAAAAAAAAAAATTAAACCGACTTCAAAAAAAAAACACTAAACAACGAAAAATAACTTTTAAAAAAATAACAAAAGACAAAAATGCGCGTAAGACGTAAGTGCAATTCTTGTCAAAAACTATTAATTTTAATAAAATATGCGTTATCTAGTGACCTGTTTTAAGTCGGTGCCAAACCCGAAACACAATAATACATAGTACCTATTAATTATATTATATATAATAATACGGAATATAATTTTAATGAAATTTCAAATTAAAATATTCAAAATAAAATTTCAAGTTAAAATATTGAAAATTGACCAAGTTACAGCGTATTTAGTGAGAGCGGACTAACTATACGATATGCCTATTCTAAAACTTTAAATCCCATCTTTTTTAAAACCTTTTTTTGTTTTTGCTGTAACTTGGTCAATTTTCAACATTTTAACTTGAAATTTGTTTCACATATTATTGAATATTATTTGACTTCATGTAAAAAAATAAAAACTCGATTTTTTTCAAGTTTACAGTGGAGGTGTTTTCCCTGATTAATTTCAATTGAATATTACTTAATAGGGGTGGCAGTAATAAAAAAAATTTTCCGACAAAACTTGCTTATCTTTTCAAAGAGATTTTTTCAAAAATACCATTTTTGACCCATGGTGCTATTTAAAATTCTGGAGTTCTAGATATTCTGAAGCAAACTACTAGGGATGCCGATCTTTCCCGGAAATAATAATATCATCATTTGATTCTTTATTACGGCTTTTATAATAAAATTTTTTGACCCAACTCTCTACGACTAACCGTTTTTGAAAAAAATTACTGATACGGGTGGTCTCATTCACCCTGTATATAGTAGATACCGGTGCAATTGTTATCAGTAATTGTAATCGTATTCATGATCGATTATCAAATAATCGAGAAACCGTCAAGTGACTGGTAATGGCGCTACACAGGGGGATGGAGGTTCACCAAGATGTTCTACCCTCCAAGTGAAGAACCCATTTGCAACAATGCACGGTTGACCTATTAATTTTGTAAATATACTTTAATATGTAATTTTGTCAATGCGCTTTAGTTTGTAAGTTGTACATTCTTTTGTAAAAATTATTTATTATAATTATTTGTAAAGTAAAGTGGTTTCCTTTATTCAAAATGCTACAACCCCCGAATTAAGTAAATATGTCCAAGACAAGGAAATAAGATCCAAGATATTTTCGGTACAAAGACCACGGAAAAGCCCCACCGTGGCAGTATTATTATGGGAGCGTTTAAGAGAAAGAAAGTTTAAGAGGTTGCCTCACAACTGTTAAATATATTTTGATATTTGGTACTTCCTGTATTTTGTACTCTGATAATAAAAACCACGTCAGTCAGGGTTCTGTTGAAAAACTCAATCAAGGCATAGAAAATATGTTGGCTTCGTGGATACAATACCACTAATTAGTCAAACGGTGTTCGTATTGTGCAATTTATAAAAAATAGAACCCTTCCTTCAGGAACCAAATAATCTCCCAACAACACAAAAAGCTGCCATTGGAACTGGATAAGGGTACGTCCGCTGTTCTTAAAAGAAAAATGCACTTTAATGAGTTGCCTCTGTTTAAAAAGAGAAATTCTTTACAATTCAAAATGTTTACAAATGTGTACAATTCGAGATATAGCGTTTTGAAAGTTTGACGTTTACTGAGCATAATATAATATCTCAAAACTATGTTTATGTCAGTTACCTGCTTATGGCAGTAAGCAGACGAAATGTTTCCTAATAAAACAATTTTTATCTAATTACAGCTACTTGAAATCTATGTAGTTGTAACTGATAAATTTTACTTACAACGCGAACTTATAACAACAAATAAGTACCTAGTTAATTTCAGTTTTAACTAAAATTATACCAGATAAAACTAGAATTAACTAAAGAAGCTTCTTAGAAATCGGTTAATTCTAATTTTAACTAAACTTATACTAGATAAACTAGAATTATCAATTAATTAAAGAGGTTAGTTAAAACTAGAATTTACTATTTAGATCGGCTTTTAATTGATTGGGATCTTAGGGTTTTAACTGTAACATATATGCAACACTGTAGATGAAATTAAAATAATTTGTATTATACATTCTACTTATGGAGAATTATGAGTTAAATATATTGTCAGAAAGATAAAAAAGAAGCTGTGAGTAGGAAAAGCAACTAAACTACTTTTAAATGTAAAATTCAACAGAATTTTGACCCAATCATATTTAATATTAGATATTTTAATAATGTAATCAGTAAATTGAATTTAACATCTCTGAATTTAACATGGAGAGTATTGTACGAACTCGGTTACTTGACACAATTCCCATAAAATAATATAGTTAAACCCATGTCAAGTAAATAAAAAATATTTTCTACTATAGATTAACGGTTTAGAAAAGGCCCAGAAAAAATTTAAAGATATTGACCGTCTAGTTTGGCTGTAAATAATTATTGAACTAAACGAAATTTAACTTTAAACACCCTTCGGGCGCTTCGGGCCATTTTGATGAAAACGACACTCATTATAAAAATACCCCTAGGCTCGTGGATTAAGGAAAAAGGTCGATCTTTGAGAGGTGAAACTCGTTTGCGTGGATTCTAAAAGCAGAGTGGTTGTGCAAAGAATATTGAAAACCATGATGTTTGCTCTAAGTGCACTGTTGAAGCATCCCAATTCAAGTGTCGCACCGGTTATCGTCGCTATAGCATAGCATCACTTCGTGAACAGAGTTTTGTGGAGGCACAGCCTCTATCACCTCTTTCAACATCAAAAAACATCGCAGGGATGGTTGGGTGTGTATTTATAATACTAATAAGCTTAGAGCTTTGTAGCACTTCAAAGTAGAGTGTTGACCCGCGCAAAGGCGATAATCAACCTTTGATGAATAATTTGAATGATTTACGAGTACGCATGACCGTAGCAACAGTAACCTCCCAAAAAACGTAGCGTCGTGAAGCCCAGAAGGGTCCGTAGAAGGAAAAAGGCGACACTGTCGCAAAAAAGAAGTGGGATTGTACAGTTTGATAGAACTTTTAGATTCAGTTGCTATATGTAAACTTAATATATACACGGCAACCTCCCCCTAGAGAGCTATCGGGGACGTTGGGTACTACGTCCAAAAGCCGCTGAGGTAGCAAGCATCCCTATTCCCTTCAAGGGCTGCAAGACCCAAGAAAAGACCTGTAGGTGTCAAGGTTCCCCGACAGACAAGCCGAGTGCTAATCGTTGCTACATTTCCCAAGAACCACCAGCCACTGCGAATCCTCCTCAGTGAGCAAGCTCACAAAGACGGGAGAGGTTAAGCACGCTCGCGCGAGAAGTAACCCCGGTCTCCCGTCTTCTCGCAGACGGTTATTTATTGGAATCCTCTCGTAAATCGTGGAGTTTAACTGATTCAGGGACGTCACGTTAACGCCCTTTAGAGATTTACTTGCAATCTCAAAGTTCAAGCCGAGGCTTCGGAGTTCACCGAAGTCAGCAACCTTCCACGCTGCCCAGGTCTCCCTGTAGCAGGTTAAGATTGTGACTCCTTAGTTATCCGTTTGGTTTCCGTCGAGAGATGAAATTTCAGGTCCATACTGCGCTACTACTGTATGGGTTGAAATGGTTCATCCCCTCTGTTCACCAGAAAGAGAGGTTCCCTTCGGGTCCCAAGTCACCCCATCGCGCAATACGAGTATCACGCGGTGTCAACTGTTTCGTCCCTTCAGTTTACCAAAAAGGTTCCTGTTGAGGGAGAGGTTACCTCCGTGCAGTGCAAGCACTACATGGGTTAAACTTCCACATCCCCTCCGTTCACCAGAAAGGTTCCCTTTGTGTCATTCCATATGAAATCAACACACTTTTTCAAGTGACCATCTCAGATTTTATTAAAATTTAATATATACATAGATAGTATGGAAACTAACAAAAATACAAATTTTTATTGAAATATCTCAAACGGTTTCCAAAATATCGCTAGGTAAAATTTTCAAAAAATTGCTTTAACCGTATTTTCAAATTGTCATAGCAACTCTCCTAATTGAGTTAGAGAGGTGAGAGTAGTGTCATTTTACTCAATTTTTTATGCCCTTTCCAATGATATACAATACAATATGTTTTATTATAAAATTACTTTTCAAAACTCAAAATTAAAATTTTGATTTTGATTTTCTGAAAAAGTACATCATCAAAATTTTTCAAATAAATTCTCTGATTAGTCTGTACTTATGTTAAGTGACTGCCAAAATTTAAAAGTGGGACGGTAATGGCTTCATTGTTAAAAATATTTTTAAGTACAAGGTGATTTTTAAAAAACAATAACTATAGGGTTCTTACATAAGTCACTTTTTTAAGTGACTATCTCAGATTTAATTAAAATTTAGTACATACATAGATAGTATGGAGACTAACAAAAATACAAATTTTTATTAAAATATCTCAAACCGTTTCCAAAATATCGCTATGTAAAATTTTCAAAAAATAGCCGAAAGCGTCTTTTTAAATTGTTATAGTAACTGTCCTAATTGGGATAGAGAGGTGAGAGTAGTGTCATTTTACTCAGTTTTTTATGCCCTTTCCAATGATATACAATACAATATACTTTGTTATGAAATTACTATTCAAAACTCAAAATTAAAATTTTTATTTTGATTTTCTAAAAAGTACATTATCAAAATTTTTCAAAAAAATTCTTTGAATAGTCTGTACTTATGTTAAGTGATTGCCAAAATTTAAAAGTAGGACAGTAATGGCTTCATAGTTAAAATAATTTTTATCTAAGATGGTTTTTAAATATTTCACAATTATGTAGTAAATACTACATATTTGAAAATTAAAAAAAATTCTCTGGGTAGTCCGTACTTATGTTAAGTGATTGCCAAAATTTAAAAGTGGGACAGTAATGGCTTCATAGTTAAAATAATTTTTATCTAAGATGGTTTTTAAATATTTCACAATTATGTAGTAAATACTACATATTTGAAAATTAAAAATTATTTTAACTATGAAGCCATTACCGTCCCACTTTTAAATTTTGGCAATCACTTAACATAAGTACGGACTACCCAGAGAATTTTTTTGAAAAATTTTGATGATGTACTTTTTCAGAAAATCAAAATCAAAGTTTTAATTTTGAGTTTTGAAAAGTAATTTTATAATAAAGCATATTGTGTTGTATATCATTGGAAAGGGCATAAAAAACTGAGTAAAATGACACTACTCTCACCTCTCTAACTCAATTAGGAGAGTTGCTATGACAATTTGAAAATACGCTTGAGGCAATTTTTTGAAAATTTTACGTAGCGATATTTTGGAAATCGTTTGAGATATTTCAATAAAATTCTGTATTTTTGTTAGTCTCTATACTATCTATTTATAGTATACTAAATTTTAATAAAATCTGAGATGGTCACTTAAAAAAGTGTGTTGATTTCACATGGAATGACCCCTTTGAGGGAGAGGTTACCTCCGTGCAGTGCAAGCACTGCCCGGGTTAAACTTCCACATCCCCTCCGTTTACCAGGAAGGTTTCCTTTGAGGGAGAGGTTACCTCCGTGCAGTGCAAGCACTGCTCGGGTTAAACTTCCACATCCCCTCCGTTCACCAGAAAAGTTCCCTTTGAGGGAGAGGTTACCTCCGCGCAGTACAAGTACTACGCGGGTTAAACTTCCACATCCCCTCCGTTCACCAGAGAAAATTCCCTTCGGGTCCCAAGTCACCCCTTCGCGCAGTACTACGCGGTGCCAACTTTTTCGTCCCCTCCGTTCACTAGAGAAAGGAACCTTACCAACCTTCGCCGGCAGGGCCCCCATGGCCATTTTGCAAGAAAGGTCTGAATCCAATGTCTGCCGGGTGACGTCCCCCATTGGTAACCGGGCCAGTAAGATTTTCTCTCCTTAGGACCGCCCATGGGCTCTTACTTACTGGTCCCTCGGGTTCACGGACGGGAAGTCATGGACCAAACACTCATACCCGGGCGTGTTGATCCTAATTCACTAGAGGATTGTGCCCCTGGAGTGCAGATCTGGTTTCCTCTTGCCCAATTCGTCCCAGCAGTCTCCGGTTGCCCACAGAATGGCTGCGGACTCTTGCCTATCTGCTGACCTGTTTCGCTAGTAGCCATTAGTGACGTTCCGCGCCGCGGTCTCGAAAACGTCCTTCCGGGGCCACCTCGTGGAGGTTGACTACTTAACGCTTGCCGTGCAACCCTGAGACCCCAAGGGGTCTATAAAAGGGGGCACGGCCGTGGCACGTAATATGCCCTCAAAAGTACCAGATACCACCTAAACCTGGAAGCAGAACGCAACCACTTAGATGGGCCGCTAGCTTATATTTGGTAGCTTAAGAGAGTCATAGTTACTCCCGTGGGATTGTACAGTTGAAAAAAGTTTTCTACCATATATGCCCGCCAGCGTCTTTACTTAAGAACTGATCTAGGTCGGTGCCGAGACATTGAGTAAACGCCTCGGCTGTGACCCTGATTATCGTCGCTAGCATAGCATAACATCACTTTGTGAACAGAGTTTGTTTGGAGGCGAAGCAAAGGATGAAAGGCGAGTTTTCGGCGCCTTAAAACCGAACATATTGGCTAAGGGAGAAAACCCCTACAGAAAAACCGATCCTCCAGGTATGGAGGTTGAGCAGTATGGTTAGCAGCCAACTCTCATAAAAACACTTATTACTTTCAGTGCTCAGATAAGCCTCGGAACAAGGACGGGATTAACGGAAACGACACAGGCAAGAAGAAAGGAAAAGACGTGACAGGCTGAAAGCCTAATGCAAATAGTGAAAAAGAAGAAGAAGAACGTAGCGTCGTGGAGCCCAAAAGGGTCCGTCGGAAGGAAACAGGCGACACGGTCGCAAAAAAGAAGTGGGATTGTACGGTTGAAAAATGTTTTCTACCATACGTGCCCGCAGCGTCTTAACTTAATTACTGATCTAGGTCGGTGCCGAAACATTGAGTAAACTATCGTCTCTCTGCGCAAAGCTAAGACCAGTTCAATGCATTGATTCACCAATCCCGAGCGACTGAACTTGAAAATTGCTATGAAAATTGTGCTTTTTTAAATTCGATTTTGGAAAAAACTAGTAATTTTAAGGCCATCTTCCTTATTTAATTCTTTTATTTAAAATATGCTTATTCAGAATTCATCAAGGTTTCATTCGTAAAATTTGTATTTTAGCGTCGGAACTACTTACCCTCAACCTTTATATTGAATGGAGTTAGCAGGTTAACACATTTCAACAATGATATGTTTCTTTCTTAATTTATTGTTTCTCAATCTTTTTCACAATAATGGTTATAAATAGGTACCTAACTAAAGTACCTATGTGGCGTATATGTATAGGCACATACCTATATTGAAACGTTAGTGCATATATTTTCTTACTTTAGTTATAAACATAATATCAGCTGTTACGGTCTACACCCGCAAAGCGACATTTACCCACCCGCAACAAACGTCAAGGGTGCCAGCATAGCTCGAGTGGGATATATGGGCGTGGGTAGATCTTAAGACGTAACAAGTAAATGCAATGTTTTAGGCTCTGCGGGGCGAAAAAGACTTAAATTGGGACTAAAAGAATATAAGCGCCATAGTCGACTTCACGGGACCAATGGACCTTTCGTGCTCAAGCCAAACCCACGACTAAGAGATTTGAAGCACACGATTAGTCATCGCGATAAAAAGACAAAAACGTAGTCACACACCAGCCTACCGTTATGTTTAGCGGATGGTCATCTGCTAACTGAGTATTACATCTGGAACAAAAACATGCAAAACAAAATACATAACTGAATAGTTATGTAATAAAAGACATCAAGAATATTAAAGCAAACATATAATTTGGGTAATTTGATACAAATGTGCATCACCAAGACCTTTGGTTTTGGAATGCAATTCATTCCAAAATGAATGAATTATCCTTAAAAATAAATCCTAATTGAAAAGCTGATCAGTTGAAAAACGATAATTATTACTATGATTAAAATTACTATAATATTTACAATGAGCTTGACAAACTCTACGTAAAATGCTTGTTGTCCACAAAAGACAGTAAAATTGACTGAATTGAATAATACAAATCATTATAACTTAGTTCTAAGCGCACGTTAACATTACGGTGGTAATTTTGCACAATTACTTTAAATAAATGCAATATAACACTTCACACACAAAATAAAAGGAAGGTACGTTACAAAACAATTGGTACTCACATAAAGTTGTTTTCTACTCGTTAGACAGCGTACACATCCTAACATAACTGCTAAAAAGCTGGAGGCTGTGATCGGTATGGTGGTAAATAAAGTTGATATGGTGGATTTGGAAAGAAACTACCCTCTCGGGAAAAGATGGACGTTGAACAGTAAAGATGGTGTACGTAAATTAATCCGACAATAAGGTCGTTACGGTACGATAAAATACACCCAAATGAAACAAAGCATCAGTAATATAACCCAAAATCCAGAATATAACAATGTGAAGGTACGATACGCTAACCAAAACATAACTTAAAATGGGTGTGGCCCCCAAGACAAAATAAATGAACTACGACACTGCCCTAAATTTAAATAACTAACTTTATACAATTAAAAGAAACTGAAGATGTTGTCTTTAAACATTAACGAAACTTTATGGAAACATGACGAAACTAACAGCGCATGGGACCCCTCCGAGTAAAGTCCCGCAAAACGTAACTAAAAGTTAACCCATAATTTGGAATTTCTACTTATTTACCATTGACCACTACGACGAAGCGTCGAGGTTGACACCTCATCAGTCACTTTCTAACTAACCCTTTTTAACTACCATTGCAAACATAAAAGAAGTGGGGTTTTATGACAAAAACTTAACATTGGCGACTTTTATAATCGTAATTATAAAAATGCCATGATGTCGCGGTCTAGTCTTGAAGAAAGCACGTAGTACAACGGAAATCTTAAAGATAGGGCTTCACATTCACCACCTACGTATAAAAATAATGTGAAAATATTACTAAGCAAAAAACTATACCTATTATGACTAACTTTTAATTTAATGAAATGAAATTGAAATGTAATGATTTTAAAAAATATTCTTACACAGCATTTTAGAATCACAAAAAAAATGTTTGCTATCAAGTTACATTACATTAACTACGAATCAATCAATTATAATTTTATTATAGCCTAAACGCATGTTTCATCATAAGAACAGTGGCTAAAATGATCATAAGCAAAATCTTAACAAAACATAAGTAAAATTTTATATTTTAATAACATGCAAGCACGCTGCAATGGAGAACATCTTAAAATATTTTGCAACTAAATCTAAAAATTCTAGTTATGTCTTTGATTTAAAAAATAAGGATTCTAATATCAATTCCTGATTTCTTTCAAGGTAATATCATCATCATCATAAAGCTTTACATTTGTAATGAATATACCGGGTGCTGAATGAGTTAGGCGAACATAGGATATTAACATTCAAAAACTTATTTTTGCAAATTCCTGCTTCCCTAATTATTTTAGAGAAAAATTGAAAGACACAAATATAATGTAGAAATATAAACTACGAATGATAAGAGCATTAGATTCTATCTAGCTTTTACGTAAATGATCAAAAAATCCTTTTGAAATTGTTAAAATTTTTATTTATCAAACTAGCCATGTATAAGTTTCCAAGGTAATATTCCATTTTATGAAATTAAAATTTAATAAAGTGCAAAACTGTCAACAACGTGCAATTGTTTTTTATTACTTATCAAAAATAATTACCTCGGAAACTTCCATGGCAAGTCTGATAAATAAAAGTTTTAACAATTTCAAAAGAATTTTTTGACCATTTACGTAAAAGCTAGATAAAATCTAATGCTCTTATCATTCGTAGTTTATATTTCTACATTATATTTGTGTCTTTCAATTTTTCTCTAAAATAATTAGGGAAGCAGGAATTTGCAAAAATAAGTTTTTGCGTGTTAATATCCTATGTTCGCCTAACTCATTCAGCACCCGGTATAGATATCCCTGTTCCAAGATTTACAAATCCGTTTTTTAAAGGGTGGATTAGACATATTGTTATTTGCTTTTTTGTTTGCTTGTTTTCACTATAGCATGTAGATGTTCACTAGAAGTCCGCAATTTAAACCCAGAATTTCCGCTCTGTAACTCTCAACCAGCGGTCACGTCACTCCACGGCTGTGGCTAGAGGTATAATAATATAATATACTATACTAAAAATATCTTTTGCTATAATTGATTTTGACAAAAATCTATAAATCAGCTAAATTAAATTTCACCACATATTTAAATAATAGGTACCTATTGATGCGATTTCGAAAACGGCATTTTATAAATTAAGCTATTATATCAATTTTTTTTACAACAATATTATAATTTCTATAAACTAAAATTTCTATAATAAAGCATATTATCGAAAAGCTGATTCCTATGATGTACAACATAAAACATGATATAAATCCTTGCAAAAAGTCCCAATCATAGTCATCTTCAGAATTCGTTGATGAAGTTTGACTCAATAAAATATTATCGTACTTCTGATTTAAAGTTGAAATAGCATCAGATTTCCATTTAGTTTTTAGTCCAGCTGTAATAAATTGGAATACGTAAACATTATTGTGAAAAGTTTTATTGCGACTATCACTCACATGAATCTATTTGAGCCAGAATGGTATCAAATGTATCTTTGTATGGTGCTCCTATTTGAAGTGGCCAAGAGTGGGTTGTGTGTCGTAAGGGTGTTTTTGTAATACGTAGTTTTGAATAAATTCTCTTTGGTAACATTTCTGAACATAACGCCAGTGTGTGATACTGTATTATAGAATATTCGTCCAACATAGCAGCTCTGTTGTTTATAATATCAGCTATGCAACTACAAACACGATCTTTGATAACCAACTTGCTGAAACAATAATTAAATGTTATTATTTATATATTCAAAAAATTTACATTAAATGTTACTTTTTTGCTTGTAATATAATATTTTCGTTGTTGTTCAGAATATCGTTTATAACATCCATGTTTTGAGAATCAATTACTATGTTATAGTCATTATCTAAAAGTTCTTCTAAATTTGATGGTTCGACATGGTAATTTCTGATAGAAATAGCCCACAATTTACTTTTATAAGAAGTATAAAATGTTAGACATGACATCCACCAAACAATAATTATGAAACAAAGTGTCCAATGAGAATGAACTAAAGACAGGGGTACACATTCTGTTTGTTCAATCACAGATTTAAAGCATATCTAAAAGTAAAGAAGTTAGATTTAAAATATCTACAATTAACTTTTAAAATAACAAACTTTAAAACATTTTGACAGAGGTAGATCATTTTTTAAATTATTTCCAAGTATACGTCCGCAAATGTGAAAAGTAATTGGAACAGTAATAAACACTATTATAACAAAAAACCATACCACAATGCTAAATGGTTTAAGAATATCTATGAACTCAAAATAGAAAATTTTTTTGGGAATATATAAAAATGTGTACGATTCAAAAGCAATTGCTGACGTGAACGCTAAGCTGGGTGCTCTAGAAGCAGTCATTGAAACAGCACCTATAATAAAATCTAGATCTCTTGTACGCATTGCATTTATGTCTTTCTCAGACTTGTTCAAATTTTGATTGTATTCTATCAGCCAATAAGTAAAATTGAGTTTTTTACTTATAACTTTCAAAATGCTTGCCTCTAGTCCAATAGCATTTTCGCACTTCCTCACTATATCTTCATCAACTTTTACGTCAATTACTTTTTTACACAGCATGTAAGGCATACTATTAAAATATCCTATTTCAAGCTGTTGAGTTTGAAAATTGTTGAATTTTCTAGGTAAAATTTTTGCTTTATCTACTATTATTTTAGAAGAATTACTTGTTTGTAGGTGATATAATCGTTTACGATATATACCGCAATAATAGCAAACGCTATATAAAGAAATTAAAGGACCACTGACATTTAAAATGAGTACATTTCCAGCCCAACCTAACTTCGATAACTGATAGAATGACTTGTCATTCATAGAATTAGATTTTATAATGATAAAAATTACTACGTCTCTTGAAATTAAGCAGTTGGGAATATTATTCAAATAAGTTTCAAATTTTTGTAAATTATAAAGTAAAACCACGTGTAAAAATGGAAAACCATCTCTCTTGAGGTTAAAATCGTATTGTGAATCTTGATTAAATATAACTACTTCACCAAACATTTCTTCTTGTAAAATCTTTAATAAATATTCAATTGTGTGGATGGTACTATTTTCAACATGAAACATTAACGAAAATCCCTGATATTGCTTCAACACATTTTTAGTGAATAATGCCTGTTTCTTCCTAACTAAGATTCCCTGGTTAAAATCTTCATATTGATTAGCCATTTCTTCTGTAAGAACAAATTTTGCACTAATAATAACAAAGTAAGCAAATATCACTTTCATAGCGATTTTGAAATTTTTGTAAGCACTTCTGCACTATTCAATACTTGGGAAAACTATGTTACAAAATAAACTTACATTGCACAATATAGGTACGTATACCGATGTGTAATCATTATAATCTATTGTTTACAAACTTCGAACGAACAGTAGGCATGCCTTTTTGTTTGTATATAATTATTCTTTACCTCGTAACTTACACATTTTTTTCAGGGTATATTATTATAAATTAATTAAAGAATGTTTAACATTAATTTAATATTAAGCTAAACAATATGTCGAAACACGTAAAGAAAAACTTATTTTTTCCAAATATAAGGTTGAAAAGAAAATTTTTAAATAAATTTTTACAAAATATTTATAAAAATAAACTTTTTATGCAATTATTAGTTTTCTGTTCATTGTTATGTCCAAAATTAAAAAAAATTAAATTTTCTATAAGAAAAGACACATCTTTTAATTTTTGTTTGCAATTGGTTTGCAATCAATTTGAGAAACTGCTTGAACATCAATTACAATTACGTGGGCTACTAGAAAAGTTTCTAGAAACAATATGATAAAACACATAAAATTTGGAAAATGACTTTTTTAAGTATGCGCCTTTGACATAATATATTTTTCCTGCTCCCGATCACGTAAGTGTGTCTTATGTGCATGGCTTACACCCGACACGAACAAACCTATTATCTCACGAGATAGATGTGCATTGACAGGTTATATAATGTAAATCTACCAAATTTAAAGCGTAGTTCATCTCGAAGAAATTCCCCTGGTTCATGTTTACAAATTTGAAATCATAATTTCACAATATATTCATCCCTATTGCCTATTTAATAATCTTATTACCGAAAATTTCATAAAATTCTAAGACTTTTTTTAATTTACAACATATAGGCTTTTTAAGCGTTTATCCATAAGAGGTTATCTTTTAATCAAATAAAATTGTTTTTGAACGAGTCAATAATCAAAAACAATTTTATACAAATAAAAAATGAATATCGAGTAGATTATATGAGATTAATGCATAACATGCAAGACATAGCACAATAAGAATATTTATTTAAACAGGAAATACAACATACAATAGAGTCTTCCCTGATATTTTTTTTTCATATTGTATCTTTAATCGTCGGTTAAAATATCCCCAATCTCAGTTAAAGTTGTAGACTGCTGAAAAGTTTTTTTTTCGGCACAGAAAAGTTCGAATTGCCTACAGTTGTTTGTATTTCTGGAAACAATATTTTCTATTGCATTGTTAATTTTGTCTTCACAGTAATCACTAAAATGCATATTAAATCAAACACATTTTTAAAGTCAGAACCGTTTAAATAAACAAATATAACAATTAACAAATTATGTTTAATTTTAAATCATACAAAGCTACCAGATGTCAAAAAGCAACATCAGCTTTATTCGAATTTATTCGCATACAAAGAGGCATATTTTTCAGTTGCAAAACTTCAAACTGACATTTGATTGGTTAAAACCAAGCACATTTGTAAATAATGTTGATTGGTTGTTGAAATAATAACTTCAATTAGAAAATCTCATCTTCTATAAGTTTATAAGCCATTTTATACATTTTGAATATGTATTCAAAGTTTATACAATATTTATTCAACTTTTTAGATTTAAGTTCATACCTAAACCTCAGCTGTTGCAATTTATTTCACTTAAAAGAAAGTTATTTTCTTTTTCAAATAAATTGCTATGCATAGGAGATTAAGGATAAAATACGTTCTCCTGTTCTATCTTTTTAGTTAGTCCTACATCAAGATATCGTTGTCTTCAAATTGAAAATACAAACAATAAAATGTCTTAATGTTCTCAAAGTGTATAAAAATTTTATATCTACCATACTATTTTAAACCCAAAAAAAATTTTAAACAACACTATTAAACTTGTAATGTAACTTTTAATAATTTTATAGATATTTCGGTACCGTAACATAGAAATACTTGAAATCCTGGGGCACTTCTTTTTACTTTCTTATTTACGTAGGAAAGAAATTTTTCAAATTGAAAAGTCATGTGTTGTAACACATCAGAATTTTTTTAATATAATACTACATTATGTATAACTCGTATACAAAATTTTATAACGCTAACAACTTTTACACTTCAAAGCATTTGAAAATTATTCTAATATTCTGAATTAACAAAAACAAATCGATCACTCATCAGTGAATTTCCAAATTTGCAACAAATAATCTGTCGATCAATTTATTTCAACTAATTTTAATTGATCAATCAACAAATTAACACTTGAAATTTTCTGTCTCTACAAAAAATTACACTTCTGAAAATTACTCTAAATCACGAAAATTGGTTAGTGTAGATGTCTGTTATGCACCACAGATGACCTGACAGCTGCTTATTTGAAGCTCTCGGGTTTCTTATAAACTTTCTCCAGTTGCAATTACAAGTTTTTTTCCTAATTGTTACAAAGAAAATGTATTCCATAAGCCCCCATAAGTCTCAATTCTGCTGCTACCTCCACGTTTAGCCAGACTACAAAAACCCCTTGTCTGTTTTTTTCTTTTTCCCAATTATTTTTGCAAAATTGGCACCTTAACGGTTTGATGATTCCCAAAATAAAATTTTCTCTTTTATAGGCGTTTCAATTTGAGATTGTAGCGTCGCTAGCGGCCATGTTGGTACTAGAGGTGAAGAGGCAATTACTAAATAAATGAATGAATTGACCATGATATTACAAAGAAACGAGCAGCAGATAAGATATCTATCATATTAAAACCATAATCAGTAGTACACAACTGCGCACTTATGCTGATGATGATTGAATGGTAAACAACCATTTCAACGCATTACCTCTAGTATAAAATTTGCCGCCAGATAGCGTATTGGTTCTTCTGAAACGCCTATAACCTCGTATATTAAGAAAGTTTTCTAAAGATTTTTTCGTGGGAACGGATGCTGGATTGCAACTCATTATCGTTCTTATTTGTTAAATGCAGGTGCTCTCAACACTTGTTACATTGTACAAACTTAATTTGTTTCAACATTATTTATTGACTTACAATTGAACTAAAGTCGATAACTGACATCTGACTAATTTAAAACCTTTCTAATTTTTTTTAAATATTTTGATGACAGTTTTTTCCGAAGAATTCATTTTTCAGCAAAAATTTAACAAAAAGTATCTAATAAACAAAGTTTAAGAATATTTACCTTTCATCTTTTTGGTAAAAAGTCCAATTTTTAATTGCGAGGTCGAAGCCGACCAATATTCTATCGTAATTTCCGATTTCAATGAACGGTTAGTTCATAATTTGAAAAAATTTAAGTGCGATCGTATAAGTTGGTGTTTAAAATCAATTAAACAAGTGTAAGCAGCAAGAAAATTGGAATTTTCTTGAGTAGCGCGGAAAAACACCAATATTTTAGAATATCACCCGAGATCATAGCTACGCGTAAAGGACGGTGAATTCTAAAGCAACAGGTGAATTTCAACGAAATGGTGAGCAATTTTTCGGACTTTTTACAACGGCGGAAATAAACAAGAGGGTGGATTTAATTATTTGAAAAAATTTTGTATTTTGTTTTTGTAATTTTGTAGTGATAATTAGTTTTATTTTTAACATTATTGACAACAAATTGATAACAAAACAACTGTAGAATAAATTTAAGATCGTAAATATCAGGGTGTGTTGGTATCAATTCAAAACACATGTTTGACACCAAATCTTCAGTCAATTTAATACAACATAAGAAAAATTTTAATTTTATTATTTTATACGGGCTTATTCTATTTTTAAAATAAAGTTACCTGCAGGAGTTTGCTACATATAATTTGGCATTTCCTTTAAAAATATTCATTTCCTGCCAAGAACTCTCCCTAGAGTGGAGCTTATTTCAAGTTTACCGCATTCGAGAGCAACCGAGTAACATAAAGAAATAGATAAGGTAGGTAGCTAAATTTTGCACCCAAACCACCACAATATTTTATTAAATATTTTCATTTTGACTTGGTCATTTTATTTTTCAATAAGTTGTAATATGTTTTTTTTTTATACAATTAATAACGAAAATTAATTCTAATTAAATTTCTATTTGTTACAATTATTTTAATGTTTGTTCACATACATATATTTGTTTTAAAAATTAAGTTACCGGTACGGGAGAATTTATTGTGGCGTCAATTCTTCTTAATATAATTTTTGCTAATTAATTAATTTATTTTTAATTTAATGTTGATATCCACATCCTCGGTATGTTTGTACCTTCAGACCAGTTTACATCTTTTAAACAGAATTTTTATATTTAAGATCTCTTATTAAAAGCAAAGTTTCTAGTTTTCCCAGCGAAAACAGTTAAAAACTGTTTGTTTGAAGCAAATTTAGCTGATTTAAACAAAAAATTCTGTTGGATATACGCAACTAAAGTGTTTGATAATAAAATAATAATATAAATAAGTAAAATAAAAAATAAACTTTAATAAAAAGTATTTTTGAGGTTGTTTAATTGCCTAAAGGAAAAAGTTTATTTGATTAATGCACGTATTCACCAACTGTAAATAACACTATTTGTCGAATAAAATTACTATTTCATATTCACCAACATAAAATAAGGTTTATTCATTGAATAAACTCTCAAGCTCAAAGTTGGTTGGTGGAATTTAAATAATTATTCATCAAATAAACTTTATTTATCAAATAGCTATTTTGCACATTTATTTGAAGTTGGTGCATAAAACATATTTAAAATGTTAAATTATTAACTCGCTAATATTAAATAATATTAAAACTTTAATTATATCGAGTTATTAAAATTAAAAGATAAATTGGATTATTTATTAAGCTTTTTTTTTGTTCATTAAGCTGATACATGTATCAAATTTTGAAACTTTGTTCTGATGACGGATGGAAGTAATCTTCCGAAAGCTTAATAAATAATTCAATTTATCTTTAAATTTTAATAAATGATAGCTCTACAGGCCTAGAAGGCCCTTGGCTTCATTCCCTGCATACCTAATCTGTCTTGTAAACTCTTGTGTGTGACGCAGCCGTATCAACGGTAATGACGTCGACACAAATATCAGGGATCACCACAGAGTGTAGATGCCCACCGGAAGGTCGAAACAAGAAATTCTGTGCAATCCGCGATTTGAACCCAGAATTTCCGCTCTATACTCAACCAGCGATAACATCACTCCACTGCTGTGGCTTTAAATTTTAATAACTCGAAATAATTAAAGTTTTAATATTATTTAAAACATACCTAATATTTAAATATTTTTATTTTATTTTTTTATTTCAAGTAATTAATAATGATTAAAAATAAACCAACATGCAAACAAATTTTTAAGATAATTTTTATTTTTTTATATAAATTCAATTCGAATGACGGAAATCAATACAAATTATTTTTTTTAGTTTAGTAAAATTATTCAAACAAAATTATTTATTAAAAAAAAAAAAGTTTTTACTGTAAACCAGTCCCGGAAAAAAACTTCCAATAAAACACATTGTGCAACGAACTTTTATTAATATATTGTCGTATTATTTTGGTATGAAAAAGTTGTTTAATTATTTTTTTTCAAAACTTAGTAAATTTTTGATATTTTATATTTTAGAAAATGTATGAGACACCCTTGGTATATTTAACAGCCTAGAGAAAACTGAGAAAGTTTTTGATAAGAATTTGCAAGCGACCCACGGTGTTTTAGATTTTGATGTAAAAATTTGATTTTTTTAGTAAAATAATAATAGAAGTGAAACAAAAGTGTTATTTTTTTTAATATAATTTGGAAAAGAAAAAAATTGAAGATTCTTGAAAGTAATTAAATTACAATTTAAAGGAAAATTATTTTGGAAGTAGACGAACTGGGAAAGAATAGATAATTCCGATTGAGATAGCTGTGTTTATTACGTATTTATTTCTCTAAAAACATATTATCAACAATAATCTACAGAAATTATCTTAATTATCATTCAAACTTTTTCGAAATGAATTAGACAAATTTGATTGCATTTTTTGAACTTTTTGCATTTATCTATCGTGCCATGTAGGTACTAAAATCATAATCCTGTTTACTGAAATTTGTTACGATAATATTTAAACGTGTATAACTCAACTATAAATGCAATTATTGCAGTGACGATTCCAATTGCAAGAATTATAAACACAGACTCTAACTGTGAAAGCGATAATTGATATTTATTGTTTGAAGTAGTTTCCATATTTCGTTGTTTATATTCAAATATTTGTTTTTCCCAATGTGCTATTAAACCTGCTCCAGTTATTCGACTGACCAATAATTGAAAATATGTGCTTAAAGGAAAATCTTTTGTTAAATACATTTCTAGAGGGTAAGTAACAATGCTTTCTTTAAAGCAATATAGGAAAGGTTGTCCTTCCGGAGTTGAATATTGACTTTCAGCGTACTTCATATATAGTCTTGGAGTACAAGTAGCAGAAGTTCTTCTAAAAGCGGTATCATTTAAACATGATACTATATCAGTACACTCTCGAGACTTTTGTAAAATATTCCTATTAATGAAATCACTGTCATCTCTAAAATATCTTTGATTATTTGCTAGGAGCCACATGTTTAACTTGCTTTCGAATATATCATTAATTGTTGTAATTTTCTGTTCATATTTAGGTTTTGTTAAGACACTGATTAAAGCAGATTGATATAATGCCGCTATATGGAGACTGAAATATGCCCAAACTAGAAAAAGCAATCTAGTTTTCATCGTTTTAGGTTGAAATTTGACTGCAATACTAGCTAATACAGAAAAGGAATTTTGCATTGAAGTTGATATGTTTTTGTATGAGGCTGATTCTTCCACATTATAGTGTGATAGTCGCCACAGGCAATAACTAATTACTAAATATATTATTACTATCCATAGCCAAACTGCGCCGGGAATAACCATTAACAATCTTTTCCAATTATTTGCATCTGTTGCGTGTGGGACACACCAAGTGAGCGACTCTGGTACATTGTAAGTTACGTAATCTAAATTTTCATGTCTATGACTTGTTCCAGCAAATGAGCCAATTGCAATATCATATCTTTCCTGCTTAAGCAAAAGTAGAGTTCCTGTACCATTTCCACTATCAAATGTTCCCCAATCTTGTTCTATGTTAGAAGAGCTAATTTCTATTGAAAAGTTTGCTGTTTTAGACATAGTTTGAATAAGTTTTGCTTCTATTCCAATTTTAGGTACTTTATTACTAATATCAGAAGATACAATATACGGTGGCCAAATAACTGCTCTAACTTTAAATATACAACCATTTAAATCATGAACATCTTTATTAGAAAACCAGTTGATATTTTTACTTAAATTACCAAAGAAACATTTGTCAATAATTGTAATGTTTGCTAAACCCTTTTCACAAGTACCGTCTTTGAATGGCATCCAGGAGTATGCCATGTAAGTACTACCATCGTTTTTATCACTTATCAGCGCTACACCATTTATCACTTTAAATAATTTGAGTTCATTTATAACATGATCGGCTACAGAATAAGGGTCTTCGAATACTTCTGCTGACATCACCAAAAATTTTGCTTGAGAATTCCACGTAGGATAACTTTTTAATTTCAACAAAATATCTCTGATTTCTACCGACCGACGTATTTGTATTATATAGTTACCAACCTTACTTGAAAATTTTTCATGTTGATGCATGCTACTAGTTTTCTTGAGAACAACTGTTAAGTTACTTTCTCTGAACAATTCGTGAAGCATTAAACCATCTACTGCAATTGGAGATTTTATTATATCTGGGGTGCCTAAAATTGATAATGACACCAAACTGATTTTATCGTTTACAAAAAAACTATGTGCCACTGTGCCAATGCATTTTGCTAAAGATATCCGATTAGTAACCAAAGAAATTGTAGAATCTGATACCAGTTCAATGCGGCCTATAACCACTTTCATAAAAATTGTCATCACCAACAACATCCACCAACACATTTTAATAAGGTTATAAAGCTATTATTCTACAATTAACAAAGTAGCACGATATTTTCTCTATTTACCAGTAAAGATCGTATCACAGTAATTGCTCTAAGGAGGTCACGTATAGCTAATACGTCGTGATAAAAGTAACATGAAATTATAATGGAATAATTTTGTCAACCCCAAAAGCAATACTAAAACATCAACATGTCACTTTCTACGTTATTATTTTTAGAAAATTGATACCTACTTATTACTTATATATTATATTAGTACCCACAACTTTTTTCTTAATTTAATAAAGTTATTTCAACACGTACTATATTATTTTTAACCCAGCAAAAAATCTTAATAATAGTATTTTGTTACATATTATATTAACTTTATAATTTATTGAAACATTGTAATTGTACATTTACCTAATTGATTTTAAAATAAATATCATGCTGGTAATTTAATAAACAATATAAAGTATATGCTCTAATTTAGGCTACTTGCTCCGCTGGTCTACGATGTTATTGTAGACGAGCCAACTAAGGGATTACACCCCCGTCCAGTACCAGAGCTTCGGTTGCGCTTACGCGGTTTGGAGGTTTTTCGCGTTGTGATTTACGCAATTGTTTGGCAACTAACTAAGAAAAAAATTTGGATGCCAGTCTTCTATATAAAAGCAAAAGTACTAATAGACGAGTTGACTTTATTTAAAAAAACAAAGTTGTATAAAAGTGGGGTTGACAATGTTTGATTCCAAAACTCCAATATAGGAGACACAAAACACACAACAAATCAAATAAAATTCACGATAACCTGAACAAATCTCCTGGGATAATCAAATCAAAATAAAATTTTAAAAATATAGACGAGTTGCCATCTAAAGACAATACTGCTTTATTTGGCCAATGCAACATTTTTCACAATTAGCACAAGGGATTTTATAAATGAGTCGTCTAGATGCAAAACTCACTGTTTGTAATTTTGGGTAATTTGGGTTATCCGACGCAGAATCATGAGAAGAATCATGTTCTAATATAAAGATTGTAGCAAAAGGCATTATTTATTATATTCAAATGAAATTTGCTGTTGGGTACAAAACTTTCTTTTTGTTGATGACATTTAGTTGCAAAATGCACTATTTGAAACAGTGAGTTTTGCATCTAGACGACTCAAATAAGTTCAGATTTTAGTTCATTTTTGTTTTTTGTTTTTTAACTATAATAATTATAGTGTTTTAAAATAACGTAAACATTATTATGTTTTTTAAAATATGTTTAACATAGATTTATTTTAATTAGTAAGTTTTCTGTAACATTGTAATCTTTATGTTCACAAACACATTTGTATTATAGATTCTGACAAAGAGAAAATAATAAACCTCCTGGAAACGTTAATTATTTAATAATATTTAAACTTCAAAATATCGAGTTATTATAAAATTAAAAATAAATTAAACGATTTATTAAGCTTTCAAACGATTATATCGTCCGTCGTCAGAATAAGATATACAGAAATTATGTAAATAAGTCATGGAAACAGAGAACAAGTATTGTCATTTGAACGGTGACTAGATAAAATCTAGGACCGTGAGTTAGGAAAAACCTAAATTGTGTTCCGGCAAAGAAGGAAAACCTAACTCCAATACGTAAACGAGTGGATGTGAATCGGATGTGGTTGTTCGGCCTTCGGCCTCACTGGATGAGAGATGTGGCCATCACATGACTTTACCATACAATAATCTTGTGGTACGATATTATGTCTTGCACACTAATTTAATACAGTTTACAAAAACGTAGTTAACGATTTTGGCCGCTCCCTATGATTTGGTGCCCAGGTGCGAAAATTTTATCGGCTGTCACTCTATACCAAGTCACCTTCCAAGGATCATTCCTTTTATCGATAACTCGATGTTATAAATTTTTCTGTAGCTGTAGCTGACACTTGGCATCTGCGGAGCAGATGCGGGCGATAGCCCGCTTATCTCCTTCATCTGGTTTTGAGACTTGACGTTGAGAATTTTATACAGGGATTTCAAACCCGAGGAGCGGCGTCGAGCCGGTGTCTTGTTTATTATTGCGCTATAAGGTAAGCACTGCGAGGCCGGAGGCTAACGTCAAATTGTCCACGCGTGCACGCACGCGTGAGATAATCCCCGCGCCCGCGGCGGCGCGATGTGCTTACCTTGGGCCCCCTTCTACAATAACAGAGCAATAACAAAAATTTTAAAACACAAGCTGAAAAGGAAGAAGATTAATTGGACAGGACAATGACGGATATGTGTAACCTCCCCGGGGCAGCGTGAACACTCCTCACTGGAACACGCCGTCCTCGGAGTCAGAGTCTGAATACGATCGAGGTCATGGTCGGCAGCAAAAATCTGCAGAAGGGAACGTTTCTCATTGGTCAGCCCATTGGCGTTCCAATAAACAGTTTTTAGGGCTGCGGGAATTGTAGTTGTCATGAAATCTTATGAGCGATGGCGAAGGCTGAAAGACAGGAAAAAAAAAAGTTAAACAACTCTGACAAACTGTCCGAGGGTTTCCTGGATCACCTCGGAAGACATTCCGAACCTGATGAGTTCTAGGGTGACCCTAACTATTTCGCGTTTGGACGCGGTGAATTTACCGCTATCGTCTGTAGGAGGAATGTTGGAAGGCTTGTCTTTTTTGGGAGCCTCGGATAGTTTCTGAGAGGGGACTGATTGGGTGGGCCTTGATCGGGCCTCCTCGGCGTTTTGGGAGGGAGCTGGTTGGGTAAGGTTTGACCGGGCCACCTGAACGTAGGAACGTTCATTGGTGACCGGCCTGTACGAGTGTCTCGGTTGGCTGTTGAAGGGAGTTTGTCGAGGGAGAGCTTGCACTCTCCACATTTTGGGGTACGATTTGCAGCCCTGGTAACTAGCTGGGTGATCGCCACCACAGTTAGTGCAGGTTGCCGTACCTTTGGGTCTGCTGCACTTGGCCGTCCAGTGCAGGCCTGGGCACTTGACGCACCTGGAGGTAGCCTTACAGCAGCTCTGGGCGTGGCCAAAAGATTGGCAGCGATGACACTGCCCAATCTTGGTTTTTGCGTGGGGAACCTCAATCTTAACGCATATGTCGTGAACGACATCCTCGTTGAAGATTTTTGCGGAGGTCGTTGTTTTAGGCATGGTGACCATGATGAGGGGAAGGGGTCTCCTACCCCGACTGCTCCTCATCCTGCCCACCGTGCAGTCGTAACCTTTAGCAATAAGGTCCTCTTGGACCTCTTTAACGTCTATGTTGATGGGGATGCCCCTAATGTAAATTTTTCTTTCGGTAAGTGGATTTATCTAGACAGTTGCCCATAACATCACTTGCGACATTAGGTCTGTTTGGTACCACAGTCCTAGTGCTACACTAACTACACTACTACAAATTGATTGGTGTAAAAAGTGGGTTGGTAATTGTACCGCCAATCAATTTGTAGTAGTGTAGTTAGTGTAGCACTAGGACTGTGGTACCAAACAGACCTATTATTAGGTGTCGCCCTCTACCGACCCAGTACCAAACATACTCATCGCGTCACTAATCAAATCTAAGTTTCAATATAAAAGTACTAAATATAAAATTTGGTTGAGAAATTCCTATTAGTTTGGGCGCTAGAGCGCACACAAAATTAAGTGACATACAGACACACAGACACACAGCCACACAGACACACAGACACACAGACACACAGACATTTCTTGATGTTTGGTCTCTTTCAACTCGTTAGACCTCAAGGAATATAAATCCGTGAAAATCTGAAAAAAAAAATTTTTTCGATTACATAACTTTCCCATTCGGTATGGTAAAGTAAAAATTGGAGATGTGGCCATCACATGACTTTACCATACATTAATCTTATGGTACGATATTATGTTTTGCGCACTACTTTAATACAGTTTACAAAAAAGTACGATTTATGATTTTGGCCGCTCTCTATTATTCGGCGCCTATGTTTAGTTTGCACAGTATACCCATGATCATTACATTACAAAATAAATAAAAATTTTAAAAAAAATGGCATCTCGTTAATGCGCGTCACTAATTTACTCCCAATCTCACGTTTTCGTGGACCGATTTTAACCAAAATCTAATCAAATCTAAGTTTCAATATAAAAGTACTAAATATAAAATTTGGTTGAGAAATTCCTATTAGTTTGGGCGCTAGAGCGCACACAAAATTAAGTGACATACAGACACACAGACACACAGACACACAGACGTTTCTTGATGTTGGGTCTCTTGCAATTCGTTTGACTTCAAGGACTGTAAATTCGTGAAAATTTAAAAAAAAAAAAATTTCGATTACATACTTTCCCATTCGGTATGGTAAAGTAAAAACTTAAAAAAGTAATTGGCTGTAAATGTTACTTAAGCCATCTATGTCAGTTTGCCGGTTCATTGTGTTGTTGGTCTTCTTTATGCAAATCATTTCATGTACCAGCCGATCTTTATAATTGGGAACAGACTTGATGATTTTAGTGTTTTTGAAGTCCGCAGTATGTCCATCTACTAAGTAAGATATGTTTGGCGATGGCCGTTGATTCTGGCTTATTACATCTGATGGTTGAGATGTGACCACCTATTCTTTTCTTCAACCATTGGTTGGTTTGTCCGATGTAAACCAAGTTACAATTTGTACAGTCCACTTGATATATATAAGGTCAGATTTTTTCTCAAAAGGGATCGGATCTTTGAGTTTGATATATAAGAGACCAATGTTGTTAGGAGATTTAAAGGTGGTTTTAATATTGTGTTATTTAAGACTTCTTTTGATTTGTTCACTTAACCCACTGACAAACGGAATCACCGAATAGTTGTTATGAATTTCTCTTCTGAGACCGTGTTAACAGATTATACAATGGGCATATTGCAAGAAGAGAAATTCATAACTACTATTCGGTGATTCCGTTTGTCAGTGGGTTAAGTGAACAAATCAAAAGAAGTCTTAAAGAACACAATATTAAAACCACCTTTAAATCTCCTAACAACATTGGTCTTTTATACACCAAACTCAAAGATTCGATATAAAAGAATAGGTGGTCACATCTCAACCATCAGATGTAATTAAGCCAGAATCAACGGCCATCGCCAAACATATCTTAGTAGATGGACATACTGCGGACTTCGAAAACACTAAAATCACCAAGTCTGTTCCCAATTATAAAGATCGGCTGGTACATGAAATGATTTGCATAAAGAAGACCAACAACACAATGAACCGGCAAACTGACATAGATGGCTTAAGCAACATTTACAGCCAATTACTCCTTTAAGTTTTTTACGTATTGGAGTTAGGTTTTCCTTCTTTGCCGGAACACAATTTAGGTTTTTCCTAACTCACGGTCCTAGATTTTATCTAGTCACCGTTCAAATGACAATACTTGTTCTCTGTTTCCATGACTTGTTTACATAATTTCTGTATATCTTATTTTGATGACGGACGATATAATCGTTTGAAAGCTTAATAAATCGTTTAATTTATTTTAAATTTTATAATAACTCGATATTTTGAAGTTTAAGTATAATTTAATATCAACGAGTTAATAATTTATCTATTTAAATATTATTTAATACCAACGAGTTAATAATTTTACATGTTAATTATTTAATAACCATTTTAATTAGTCCAATTTACCCACAAGGAAGAACACCATAATATATTTAAAATATGGACTCTATTAACGATATTATTTACTTATAGTATTATTAATTTCAAGCCACAGCAGTGGAGTGATGTGATCGCTGGTTGAGTATAGAGCGGAAATTCTGGGTTCAAATCGCGGATTGCACAGAATTTCTTGGCTCGGTCTTCCGGTGGGCATCTACACTCCTGTGGTGATCCCTGATGTTTGCGTCGACGTCATTACCGTTGATACGGCTGCGTCACACACGAGAGTTTACAAGACAGGTTAAGGTAGACAGGGAATGAAGCCATGGGCCTTCTAGGCCTGTAGAGCTGTAATATATATATATTATTAATTTCGCTTTCAATGGTAAATTGTAATCGATATTAGGTGTTTTGTCTTTTGTAGATTACTCCTTTCAAGTTACCATTTTTGACTTGTTCTGCTTCTACAGAAATATTCCATGCTCAAAGATCAAAGCAAACAATTACGAAACTGAACGCACCCTAGTAGTTCATTTCGTGTGTCAAAAGCATGATACGTATATAACCCAACTTTTTTAAAAATTTAAACCTTTGTACTTTGCTTTCACGATTAAAAAGTTTTTATATTATGTTTAAAAAATTTTAAAGATGCAAGCCGCTAATGTTACTGCAGGACGAATTCAAGTGTTGTTACGAATTTTGCAACATTCAAAATTAAAAGTTTCGTCTATAAATTGTCGAGGCTGGGCATCGAACACCGATAGTGTTAGCATAGGAGGTGTACAAAGAAATATTACAAAGGCAGCTTACCCCGAATATGTACCTCGTCAATTTTGTAAGTAGCAAAAATTGATTATGTGGGTATTTAAATTTAAAAAATTAATTCATAATTTTAGATCAAGATAAGCAAGGACAAACCACATTACATCATTTACGATGGATTATGCAAAAAGATATTTTAGGTCAGGATATGTTCTTAATAGGTTTACCAGGTCCAAAGCGCAGAAATCTTGCTTTGCAGTATTTACAGTTAACTAATAAAGAATTAGAATATGTTGCTTTAAGCAGAGACACCACCGAATCAGATTTAAAGCAACGGCGGGAAATTGTCGATGGCTGTGCTGTTTATTTTGATCAGGTACATTTGAATAATATTAAGATAGAATAATAAAAAGAATTAAATATAATATATTATTGTAGAGTGCTGTTAGAGCAGCAACCGAGGGACGTATTCTAGTGCTAGAAGGAATTGATAAGGCTGAACGGAACGTTCTTCCAGTTTTAAATAATCTTTTAGAAAATAGAGAAATGCAATTAGAAGATGGACGAATGTTAATTCCGTCACATAAATATGATAAATTATTAGAAGTGAGTGGCTTTTGTAATTATTATACAGCACTTGAAAGGCCAATTGGCGTACTAGTCGTAACCCTCATTTGGAATTTCACTTTTTTAGTCAGGAAAAACTAAATTAATTATTCAAGTATGCATTATTATGGTTGAAAACTTCAAGCTTTGTTTTATCAATTGTCAATAATTCTGAAATAATACCCTCAGATTTATAGATATTAACCAATAGTTTTTAAAAAATATATAAAATGAGGTTTGCACTAATTTGCCTTTCAAATATCGATATTATAGTTAAACAATAACTGTGTGGTTTTGTCTATTAATAGGTTTGTTTATGCAGCAGTTTGCAATCAGTTTGTGATCAAAACACTATACATTAGTCGTTAGGGCGACATTTTTTTACGTAACATACTTTTTTATACGTGTTTTATTACAAACTAATTGAAAACAGGTTGGACTAACAAACCTAGTAACTGTAAAATATAACCAATCAAGTAGGGTTATACGAAATGTCGACAAGATTATAAAAAAGTAAAGGAAAAAGAACAAAGCCACAGCCGTGGAGGGATGTGACCGCTGATTGAGTTACAGAGCAGAAATTCTGGGTTTAAATTGTGGCCTTCTCAGAATTTCTGAATAGGCTTTCTAGTGGCCATCTACACGCTGTGGTGAAATCGAACAAACAAGGAAACAAATAACAAGGTATATATGGGGTCTAATCCTTCCATTAAAACTGATTTGTAAATCTTGGAACAGGTTCATAACGAAGGTAAAGCTTTATGATGATAAAGGAAAAAGATCTCTATTAATCAAAATATTTACAGTGTTAACTTAATAATTACATGAATATGAATAATTAAAACTAGCGCATATTTCAATAATATTTCATCTAGTTACTATGTTTACTATTTACATTTTATAAGTTTTCCACTTGGTGCTGGCAGAAGAGAACAAAAACATAGGAAAAAAGAGAATAGAAAATTTGAACTTATTGAAGTATGAAAGAATACTTTTAAATATTTTATATCGAAAGTTGGCCTTATTTTAACTAGAAAAATTTTCTTAAAAAATATTTCGTTTTTAAATATTTTATGATAGTAAAGTACGAATTAAAAATTTGATAGCTTTTAATTAGTTGAACATTTGCACTTGTTATATAAAATTATTTTTTTATATTTTTAGAAATACAAAAAAGAAGAATTGGATAAATGGAAATTGGTTCGTGTACATGAAAATTTCCGTGTTATTGCAATAGGACTTCCAGTTCCTAAGTAAGTGCTGTTGAACTTAGTAGGTCTTCAACTGACATTCAATTGGTTTTAAGATTTAATAGTATAAAATTTATTTTTTAGATATGTCGGAAATCCTTTAGATCCCCCTTTACGCTCCAGATTTCAAGCTCGAAATATTGGTAATGGTGATTATTATGTAAGTAACACATTGATTATAATATTTTCTGGCCCTGAATCTATTTACTCACAAAACTAAGTATTTAAGTAGGTACTGGGGCGATCTGGTACGTTTACCTAAATAACATTTTTTTTATTTAAAAAAAAATTGTGATTTTGATGTGTATCTACAAAATTTTAGGGAAATTTGAGCATGTTTTCGTGATAAAATTAATAATAAAAAAAAGGTAACTGCAAAACGCGATTTCGCTGATTTTTACGAAAAAAAGGTAGCTTTTTAATTAAATTAAATTTAGTAAGTGATTAGTAAAGCACAAATCTTAGGACATGAGAAATGTTAAAACAAGACACACTTAATTTAGACTATAAAAATCATTGAAATAGGCACAGTAATTAAAAATTTAGGTACTCATAGCAGTATATTATATTTTTCATTACAAAAACTTACAAACTTAATACAGTAAACTCCCGATTATCCGTGGGCGGTTTATCCACGGTGGCTGTAGGAGGCATTTTTATAAAAAAAGAAGGTTTTTTCGTAACATTTTTATATCACAAATATACTGACATGGATTGTATTAATTACAAACATTAAAATTATCCACAATTAAATTTTCATTTGGTTAAAGTTTTCGTTTTATGAAATTTTCTTTTAATTTAATTAGACGAATGAGTAGTAACCTGTTGTTTTCAATTGTGTGCCAATGAGTACATGCAGAGACGGAATTTTATGGTTGGAATTTTGTCCAGATACCTGAAAGTTAAACATTTCAAAAATGGAAAAACGTTAAAATTTGATTAATTTATTTTTTGTTTATTCATAAAATTGTTTACTTACTTTTGAAGTGAATTGGTGCGAGGGTGGCATACGATCATTGATGCGGTTTTTAAACTAAAAGTGTTGTTCGCAATAAATTAAAACTTAGTGACTTCAAAATGTTGAATTTGGCATGAAGAAATTCAAATTTGGCTGGAGAATCGACCAATGGGCTTACGACACGAGGATTCTAAAAGTAGAATGAACAGGAAATGAGAAGAGAGTTGCGGTAGAGAAGTGTAAGCGTTAAGTCGTAGACTCAACGACCTGGCGTTGAAAATTCAAGTGTCTGGAAACGTTTGCAAATTTTGTGATTATTTCGTAATGAGTATGAGCAACTGAAGATTTGTTTTATTGTGAGTGCCATGAAGAATTTATGGTATGGAATTAATGATGTGTAATGGAGAATTTTTGAGCAAGTTTACCTGTCAGCTAACAGATGATGTCGCCATTTTGTCGATTCGTGAATGTTGGATGTTCGACAGAGTTAATTTTGTATTATTGAAGCCATCGATTTGGTAAATACCATTTGAATTATTTATTCACATTATTTCAACGTTTAATTTCGCCAATTTGTAACGATGCATCAGAATTTTTCAAGGTTAACCGCATTTGACGTTGTTAAATTTGAATTTCAAGTGACACTTATAAACGAATTTGAATACGTAATCAATTAAACTTACTAGTGGAACTTTTCTAATTATTTCGGCTATAATTGTTTAAGAAGATTAAAACTTTTTCACGCATTTAACATGTGTGCTATGCACTTGCAACTGTTTAGTTATCGGTTTAACGCTACCTACTACTAAAACCATCGTATATGCGTCGCCAATATTTGAAAATAAAACAATTTTTTATTTTTTGTACACAATTTTATTACAGATGTTTTGTTTAGATTATAATAAAATGTTAATTATTTTACAAATTGGAGATAATGATTTTGCAGTTTAAATGTGTAAATTTGTAGAATAATTTTCCATAATTTTTTGAAATTTCGAATATGTCAAAAAGTTTAACAACAAAGATTTCGTCTCATTTGAGTTATTACATTAATCATGAATACTACTTTCGTCAGATTAAATTATAATTTTATCCCTGAGAATTTTGTTTTATTTATTGTGGATAGTTTGAGAATAATTTTTGGAACCTACTCCTTGGGAGAGTCTTATTAGTGCAAAACTCCGACTACAACAGCTACGGGACTTAAAGAGTTGTTCGTCAGAACACGACAATACATATAGAAATAAAATCACTATTTTCCGGATATTCGTAGTTTTTTCGTAGTTTTTTTGCCATGCTGCTTATCCGCGAAATTCGATTATCCGCGGTATCCACGCCAGTCAATCCCGCGGATAATCGGGAGTTTACTGTATTTAAAAAAATTACCAAGTTTTACCAAAGATATAAGAGCTGTAAAGATGGAAAATGCTATACAAATTTTTTCGTTATTTCAGGTTATAAATGACCTCTTTATGTATCTGTTTTGAGACCTATTAAAGGGGTCTTTTCTCAAAAGGTCACCTCAAGGGGGACCAACCCGACCATAAAGGGTAGTTCACACTACATGATTTATCATATGACTTAGTCATAAGAAAAGTCATGGCTAAAATCATACCATCACAACAGCCAATCATAAAAGCCATAACCTCTATAATATCAAAAATCATATAGTGTGAACGTAAAAAAATCTCTCATATGAGAAGTCATGTGACAAGTCATATGATAAATCATGTAGTGTGAACTACCCTTAAAACTAACTTTTATAATGTCCTAGGACCTATAAAACTTAACTTTATAAGGTCCTAGGACTTATAAAAACAGTCCTTGTTGGGGTACCTGCCCGAACGGGTTCATCCGTTCGGGTGAACTCCTGTTTTTCACTTATGTTGTCAATAACTTGACTAACAACTTGCGATCTTCACGCCATCTATCGATAGTTATATCAGAGCAAAAAAATCGTGAATTTTGTGGGATATTATCCCCAAAATAACGAAATTACGACACCTTTAGTTAAAAAATTGGCAATTAAATTAAGTGTTACTTTATATTTATTTACAAAATCATAGATTTAGATAATATCCGACAAAATTCGAATTAAATTAAGTGTTACTTTATATTTATTTACAAAATCATAGATTTAGATAAAATCCGACAAAATTCGAGATTTTATTGCAATAATTGCATAACGTGACCCATCCGTCCGTCAATACGACGGACCGTCCGTTATTTCAACATGCTGTCCGTCAGACTAAATCGTCCGTCGTTCGGAAATTTCAAAAGAAAATCATCCTTTTTCGCTCCAAAGAGACAAACATTGATCAACGACTTGCAAGCTTCGCGCCATCTATCGATTGTTATTTTAGAGCTATTATATAAAATCGCGAATTTTGTAGGATATTTTTCCTGAAATAACGAAAAATTGTTCATATCACTCGGGCGATAAGGGTTTTCATCCTTCGGTCGATTATTCACTCGCCGCTGCGCGGCTCGTCTCATAACCTTTCGCCCGGCGGATGAAAAGACCCCCTTTATCGCCCTTGTGATATAAACTACTATTATGTAAGCATTTTTCTCTGGTAAATAGATGGCGTTACTAATTTTCACCCCAGTTTGAAGATGACGCTACAGATTCGGAGTTACTATTTTTTAAATTAAATTGCTTCTCTTGGCTTAAAATGCTAAAAGTACAACTCCATACTGCAATGTTAATTTATGTTCCGTGCGGGACGAAGCGTCAATTGAGTCCCGCGCGGGACGAGATCCCGTTTTCTAAACAGATTGCGTGCGAGAAAAACTCTTATTTAATAAAAACTATTAAATTTATTAAAACTATTAAAAAAAATATTAATTTTATAAAAACTATTATTAATATCTAATAATTAATAATACAAACCAAATAAGCGCTACCCCAAATCGTCCACTCGCTGGATGCGTGCGGGACGGGACAAGAAAAAGTAGTCTCTCATTCTTCTCTAATTTGCACCATTATTATCATTATACGTAAAGATAATAATTTATTAAGATATTTATCAGATGAAAATCTAAAAATTAATTATTCAAAAATGAATGCATATTATCTACTTATGTACATTAGAATCCGTTTATAATGACATCGAAGGGAAGTGACAAACAAGTCATACTAAGCGGACGTCATACAAAGCATAGCCTTATAAAATAAACAACTTACTATTTTTATTAGATATTCATTTAAATAAAGAAAAAAACTACAAATTGTGTGTATCTATTAATAAAAAAGAAACATAAACTGATACAAAACAAGCATTTAATAACATAATCACTGAGAATCAAAACAAAAATGAGCCTAGCACCAAAGAACGTTGCAGGGAAAGGGATGTTGGTCACATGATTTCTTAAAAATAGGTCATAATAAGCGACATGTCACTATAAGCGAAGTGGCGAAGTCATTATATCCGAACTTTGTTATATGGAATTTTATATGAAAACCAAACTTCGCACTGCAATTACTTCATATTAAGCGGTTGGTCAATATAGGCGGAGTCATAATAAGCGGATTCCACTGTACATTTTACATAATTAAAAAAATTTAAAAATTACAGGAAAATTTCGAAAAGTAATTTTAATAACAGTAACAGCGCCTCACAGTTTTACATGCTGGATGTTTTCAATAAACTGTTGTTGCTGTTATATAAAAATTATGTTATACTTTTTAGTTCATATATTTTTAACTTTTAATGAAACCTTTTTTTTAATATTCTTTAGTTTTGGAAAACATTCAACGTCGTGAATAACTAAAAAAAATTAAATTTTTTAATCCAAAATTTAAATCCTCCAAAAATGGCATCTTCGATAGTCTTTTACATCTTACAATAAATTTAAATTTCTCCCGCGTCTAAAATTTAGAAGATAAATATATTTTCCTTTATCAGAAACTTTTTTATAGGAAATTTAATTCCCTACAAAATTATTATTGTAAAATGTTATGAAATAATATTATAATGTTTTTGTAATATCTGTTTTAGTTTTTACAGAGTTTTGAGTGAAATCTCATGGAATTTTATAGCTCTGATATTAATATTATTCAAATTAATTCGTAACATACTACGATCTGGGGGGTATTTTTTAACTATTCATTCCTCACTTTTTAACTTTTCACTTTTTTATTTCTACAAAAATCCTGTTCCGTTTTCTGCCCATTTTGTTAAATTAAGATTTCACAAATTTTTTCTTTGCTATCTTCTTTTTTTTTATTCGAAAAAATGCAAACATAGCAAAGTATTATACGAGCCCAGTCTCACATATATTTTTTTACATTTTACTAGTACAGTGGAGCCTGCTTAATGTGATCACATCGGGACTTGGGGTTTTTGATAACAATAAACAACAACAAATTTTATTGCTTATTTATTAGTATGTACTACATCTACAATAATTAATTAATGATAGTCACTCATTGATGTGAATGTGATGTTTATGTATTTAAACGACGGAATTCATAATAAACATAAAAATGTGATGTGATATCACATATTATGTGACGGTGATAGAAAGACTCACACGGTGGGTTTATTTACATCCACTCCGTCTTTGAAAAAAATTAACCATAGGCAGATTTTCTTGCTAACACCTGACTTTAAATTATGTGAGTGACTTATGCACAATATAAAAAATGCTTGTAACTGAAATTCAACTCCTTTGCTCGTAGGAGAAAATAATCTTAAGAATAATATGATAACATTAACCGAATTCATGATAACTATAAGCGATGTTTTTTGTGCGTAATAATATATATGTCCGTTCCGTTCCTGGCAAAAGTGATAACAATATCCGAATGATAACATTAACCGCGATCACATTAAGCGGGCCCCACTGTACTATTTTAATATTTGTTCTTATTTATCTTCATTAAATATTTATGTAAAATTGATCTGGAAGTTTCCTTGCATTGTCTTAATTTATAGTAATTTTATAAAGTAAATTTATAGTAAATATAGAATTTAGAATAATTCTGATTAAACTCTTTTAGAAATGTACAAAATTTAATTTTGCAGTTGATAACGTGTGTAAGAAAATGAAAATAAATTAAAACTAATTCAAATAGAAGTAGAACTACAGTAGAACCTGTGTTATCCGTTGCTGCATTATGCGTGATATTTCAGAAAAACTTAATATAATCTAACAGGAGTAGGCTAAAGCTTGCCTCATCTCACCTACGTCTGATTTGCTGATATGATTTAATATTTATCACGTTGTAATAACAACGATCGAGTTATATGTATGTAGCCTCGAACAAAGCGACGCAAGATACTAATAAATTATTTTTAACAAATATTTAATTTGATAAAAGGGTCAAACTTTCTTATGACTCAGAAAACTCGGTTTAAAGTGAAAAAACTGTGTTTAATAAATATAACCGGTTTCATAAAACTTATAACAATGCGTTAAATTTAACAAACCAATAGAAACATCCGTTAATTTTAACGACTTGTTAAAAGTTTTATGAAATTGGGGGGTAAAGCTCTCCTACACCATATATGTGCCACCTTCCTCTGCTTTCATTTTTTCTTCTACAAAATTTCTAAAATTCTGAATATATACGTATTGTATAGTGTAGGTTATTGAAAACACTTCCTAAATGTAGCTAAAAAAACTAGTTATTATTAATAATTAATTTTATCATGAAAACATGCACTAAAATTTTACTCACACGTGTTTAACAAAACATGTATGTAGCATTGAAAAAAAAATTTTAATTGAAAAGTGAGGAGTGAAAAGTTAAAAGAAATACCCCCCTACACATCAGAACAACAATTTTTCGGCGACTGTATTCGTATATACCTTACTTTATGAACCTAAAGAATACAACTTTGTATAGAACATAAAGTGACATAATTATGAGGAAATGAGAACATTTATTGCATTCGTGGTGTTTTGTAAAAAATAATTTTCTTATTCCATGCGTTTTTCTAAAAAATTTATAATAAGAAAAAATTGGAATTTATAATTATGTTGGTTAAAATAATGTATAATACTTATTTGTTATAAATGTACATACCTCTCCAATTCGTTTGACAAATTTGATTTTGCATGATCCATGGACAATAAAATATTGCCGTCGAAAACTTTGCAAGGCATTTAAGGTTCTGCATGAATATATTAATTTATAAAGGTTGAACGACCTCATAATCGAATTTTCTTTAATTCCCAAGAAAACTGACTAAACTTGAAATAATGGTATCGAGGAAGGTTCCTACATTTGTATAAACTACATGCGTTATTATCAATCAGTGTGTTATGCGTACCCTACTTATCGTGTATTGTATTTATGAAATTTTTTACATTTCAGTTCTAAAGAAATGTTTGGTGCATTTTAACAATTAATTTCTTATTATTCGTATGTAATTCAAATCTCGAATGTTTACCACATTTTTTCTCTTCTCAACTCTTCAATGGGCAAAGCACGTATTGGTCACTACTACTGAATTATTGCTCAGCTGAATGAATAATAATTTATATCACCAATTAGGAAAAATGTACCTAAGTAATTAATAAACAGTTTAGACAATACTGCAGCAAATAAATATCCATTACCAAAAGTTTTTTTAATGAAGCTGCGCAGTTTGTGTACCAAGCGGTTCTACATCTAGTTTGCGGTTACGAATATACGACGGTTGTGTATTTCCGGAAATGTCCTCAGAAGCGGTCGTGCCTGTCCCCATAGTAGTATTTCGATTTGTACAAACTTGCGTGTCGCAAAGTCACGAAATTGTTTCTTTTATTATTTGAAACACTGTAGTAATATATTTTCAAATAAATATTATTTTTCAAATTGCTGAAGTGATGAGTTTTGTAAGAAAACCGCTTAACTTTAATTCGCGTTGGGAATCTAGTAAAAAATCTCTTACGGTGAAAACTGTGTGGGTGAATGGGCATCGTCATGTTGTTTTATATCGCGAAGATGATGATTATATAAAACGAAAATTAAAAAACCGTTCCAGAGTAAATTCTAGTGTTGAACAAAGTTATATCAAATCTTCTCCAAATGGAAACTCTCTTACTTCCGATTATTTTCAAGTTTCTCCAATGAAACCTCTACTTGAAGATGTTAAAAATATTACAAACCGTTCACGTCAATCGTTCAGAAAAGTTCAGTCATCTAAAGTTAAAACTGTATCTTTTAATGCTAGTGACAGTGCAAAACTTCAACATAATATGAACGAAGACTTCATAATGACACAAAATGAAAATTTCAATAAAGCACAAATTAATTTACTAAAAGCTTTCCGAGTTTCTCGATTATCGACAAGTGTGGAAATTGATTATAAGACAAGTTCTAATGATAGTGATCATCACCACACATCCAATTTATTAATTTCGAAGCAGTGCTGTCAAAACTTTTACAATAATTCTATCAGCAATCAAGTTTTAATGTGGTTGGATCTAGCAACACAAAGTAATGAGAAAGTTAAAACCAACTGGCGATTCAATTCATTTAAAGATAAAAATAATAAATCTTTTGAGTTTAATGCTGAAACTCTTGAGATAGGAAATGAAGTTTCACCGCCTTTAAATTGGAAATCTGGCGATTGTGAGGAAATCGGAGAAAGTATTTTTGTAGCGCAAGATCGAGAAGAGAGCGAAATTGAGAGAAAGGACGATTCGGTTATTACAGAAGATCCTGTTTATCTAAAATGTACAGAAATGGTTTCAAAAAGTAAAGTTTTAAATAATTGCGGAAGTAACACGAAGAGAAATAATATACGCTCCAAATATGTTAATTTGCCTATAACGTCCCATAAAGAAGAATGTCAATTTGCTGTAACATCCGATCAAACTGATGTAAAAATGCAATCCAACGAGCTTTTTAAAAGGCAACTTCACATATTTATGCCAAATATTCCGGTAAAAAAAGACGATGGAAGTAGCCTTTTAAGTAGCAAGTGCAGCTCATTGTTGATTAAAACGACGCGATAAAAATGACGAAGTCATAATTTTGTAATTAATTTCGTACAAATTTATATTTATAATAATCCTTCACGCGAAGTTGTAATTTTCATCTAAATTTTGAATAAAGATAAGTTTTAAAATGCATGAAGTTACCTAAGTAAACATAGGAAGTATTTATAGTTAGAAAACTAAAAGAAAGCTAATGTATTTTTGTATTAAACGAAGTAAATAGTTTCGTGCTAAACGGCAGTTACTGTACGCGCGTGTGAACTATGTTGGCAAAGCTCATTCAAATTTAGTGTAGTTAAATATTTCTGAAGTATATTATCTTATGCTAAATCTGTTAATAAATTTTGCAATTTAGCTTGCAGAAACAATGTTGCATTAATTTTACTACTTATAAAACAAAATAAAAATTCTTTTTTGTTTGAATTAGTTTTAATTAAATTCTCCTGTAAAGAAATTAAATCGATTAAACTTTAGTAGGGTCGATCTATAAAAATGTTAATGACATCAGAACTTATGTTTCTGTGATTATAAAATCACCGCAAAATAGTCAACATACCTTTTTATGATTTCCAATGCAGAACTTGGGGAGGGGGGGGGCGAAAATGACATGAAAACAACTGAAGTAAAAGTTTTCAACTAGGGACTTGAAATTTAATTCAAAAAGAAATATTTTTATAGTTTTGTAATAATAAAAGCCATAAAGTAATCTAATAAATATTTTTTGACATATTTAACTATCATAACGCACAAAAACTTTATAATGGTTGGTTCCACAAACTATAATTAAAATTTAATCTTTGATTAACTATATTGATCCAATAGAAAATGTTTATTAGAGCTAATAGGTAATATTCTATTGGTACGAAAAAAATAATCAGTGATTATTTTTGTTTATGAATGTAGCTATCGTTGTACGTAGCCGTTTTTTATTTTTTTGATTATTTACAAAATGGCAACAGATTGAATGTATTTTAATTTTAAAACTCTTTCTTTTTTCGTTCAAGCAGTTTATTAAAATAGTAATTATTAAAATTTTTAAAATCGGCTACGTACAACGATAGCTACGTTCATTTAAATTTTAAAAATTTTTTAATTTTTATTTTTGGATAACTCTTCACCGAGATATCGATGCCACCATGGAGAGGGAATTTTTTTTATCAGTCTTTACATAATGGCTCATATTTTTGTTAATATTTAAAATAATGAGATAAAAATTTATATAAAACAATTTCAATGTACACTGAATAAAATAACAATAATCCGATTCCTTAATTAATTAGTTACCTCTGTGAAAATAATTCTTAAAACTAGGTTATTTTTTCGATCGTTACAGTGGCTTTCCCCCTTAACAATAAAAAGACATAATTAGAATATTTAAAATGCTTCATTTGACTTTGATACGGTTGATACAGTGGGGCCCGCTTAATGTGATCACATTGGGACTTGAGGTTTTTGATAACAATAACCGATTGATAACAATAAAAGGAAAAAATTTTTATTGGTTATTTACTAGTATGTAGTACATCTACAAAAATTATTTAATAATAGTCACTCATTGTGAAGTTTTCAAGTAAGACTGAATCTTACAATACCCATTAACAGCAAACTATCGTCCATTTATGTATTTAAACGACGGAATTGATAATAAACATAAATATGTAATATGATATCACATGTGTGACGTTGATTTTCTTGCTAACACCTGACTTTATATTATGTGAGTGGTATGCACAATATAAAAAAATGTTGTAACTGAAAATCAACTCCTTTGCTCGTGGGAGAAAATAATCTTAAGAATAAAATGATAATGTTAACCGAATTATGATAACTATAAGCGATGTTTTTTGTATGTAATAATATATGTCCGTTCCGTTCCTGGCAAAAGTGATAACAATATCCGAATGATAACATTAACCGCGATCACATTAAGCGGGCCCTACTGTATTAGGTTTGTTCTTTCAGCAGTTTGAAACGGTTTGCAAACCGTCAGATGCATGCGCAGATTGAACAATGCGTTCTTACAGCGGTTTGGTCAAACTGTGATAAACAGTTTTGTGTTCTTACAGTAACCCAAACTGGTTTCAAACGGTTTGCTGATAGTCAGAGCAGTTTGAAGATTTTTCTCAAACTAATAATCAGAGACATGCGCGTTAATAAATTATTTTAGAAGTTAATTGATAATTTTAAAAATTTGTTTTTTTGGTGAAATGTTCATTTACGTAATTTAAATAAATAATATTTTCTCAATTTCTGATTCTTAAATTTTAATTTTTGTAAAAATTTTTAATTTTAAATCTCAATTTTAAATTTTGTGTACAAAATTTTCTAACTTTAGACGATGACATGTTAACCTAAACTAACTTTTTTAATTTATTTTGAACTAATTAGGTGACACTTGCACTAATACAACTTTTGTAGCTCATTTTTACAAACACGGTTGTAGTTGTGATTAAAATGCGTTCGGACAACAAAAAATCTCAAACCGTTTGAAAACGGTTTCAAACGGCGTCTGCGCATAACGATCAATCACAAAACTATCCGTGATTTTCTGAAAGAACAAACCTATTATAATAGTTGCTGTAAATAGCGTATGATCAACCTTTGGCACCCACATTTTCAGATAGTATTATTTTGTTTTGAACCATCTTCACTCAGCTGGGAGCATGTGCTTCTCCCGCCCAATGAATTATAGAACAAAATGTTTGGAAAATAAAAAATTTGAACACAAGTGCATTTTTAAATTGTTTTCAACTTGAGCTATACAGATCGCCAATCAACGCCTTACTGTTTGATATTATTGGTTAGTTTAAAAATTACTCTCACAATTTTGCTCTACTCTTAATGCCCATTCACAATGGGCACAATGGCCTTAATAAATTGTAAAACGTAAAAGTTAAAGTTGACATATTTCAACTTTTTTTGTTATGATGTGAATCATAATTTTACCTATTGGTCTCTTACCTTCTTAGTGCCTATTGGTAATTTGTCGCATGAAGTTCGTTTTCAGCTTTGTCACCGTATTAGATTATAGAGTCACTTTAAAAATAACTTATATTTTAGCAAGTTTTCATGTACCAAACTTTTAAGGTAAATTATTGCAACTTTAAACTATTAAACTTGAAAATATCGAGTTATTAAAAATTAAAAGTTAATTAAACAATTTATTTTCCTTCTTTGCCGAAACACAATTTAGGTTTTTCCTAACTCACGGTCCTAGATTTTATCGGCTTGTATTTATTTGGTCAGTATTTTAAAATAATTTTGGTCAGTATTTTTAATAAATGGTCAGTATTTTAAATAAATGGTCAGTATTTTGAATAAATGGTCAGTATTTTAAATAAATGGTCAGTAGTTTAAATAATATGGTCAGTATTTTAAATAAATGGTCAGTAGTTTAAGAGGGGCATTTTTTTCAGAGCTCTTTTAATTTAATCAACAGATGGCGCCTACTTAAATATTTTTATAAAATAAGAGGAATTTGCTATATTTAAAATATAGCAAATTCGTTGAGATAATACTATTCTATAAACAATATTCTTGATCTTAAGCTATTTTGAGTTCGTATTGAGTATGTCAAAACACACTCACTTACAAAAAAAGATAATTAAACTTGAATTATGAATTGTGCTTTTATAAATAAATATTACGAACTCAAAATAGCTTAAGATCAAGAATATTGTTTATAGAATAGTATTATCTCAACGAATTTGCTATATTTTAAATATAGCAAATTCTTCTTATTTTATAAAAATATTTAAGTAAGCGCCATCTGTTGATTAAATTAAAAGGGCCCTGAAATTTTATGAAATATTTTTATAAAATAAGAGGAATTTGCTATATTTAAAATATAGCAAATTCGTTGAGATAATACTATTCTATAAATATTATTCTTGATCTTAAGCTATTTTGAGTTCGTAATATTTATTTATAAAAACACAATTCGTAATTAAAGTTTAATTATCTTTTTTTGTAAGTGAGTGTGTTTTGACATACTCAATACGAACTCAAAATAGCTTAAGATCAAGAATATTGTTTATAGAATAGTATTATCTCAACGAATTTGCTATATTTAAAATATAGCAAATTCCTCTTATTTTATAAAAATATTTAAGTAGGCGCCATCTGTTGATTAAATTAAAAGGACCCTAAAAAAATGCCCCTCTTAAATACGTGGTCATTATTTTAAATATATCAGTATATACAGGGTGACGCAAAACGATTATTATGGTTTAAATGCTTTTATTTGAAAGAAACAGTTGTACGTCAATAAGCCAGCGACCATGCCCGAGCTAAAAAACAACATTTAAATTAAAAACATATAAAAATCAAAAGTTATGGAAGATGTATGGAATGAGCATGAATGTACGGAACAGAAAATGGCCACTACTTGCTAAATATTATTTTTCATGTTTAAAATATTTTTTCCCTTTTCCTTGACATTGGCTTCTCCTTTCTCCAGCATTTAACTTTGAAGATCAAATCAGTTTAAGAGTTCAAATATATGAATTTGGAGCTCTGTTAGCTGCCGCCCGGGACAGACACCCTTGCAGTCTCCCCCCCCCTCTAGATCCGGGGCTCTCTGCAAGTTTAATTCTTATTTTTTAATTGCAATATTCTAAATATTTTATGTATAACTTCTATATTATAATTATAAAAATAAAAAAAGTAATTCTGTATTTCATATTATAAATTAATGAAATAAAATTTTTATAATAATTATTTAAATTTTTTGTATTATATTAAAAATGGTTACTGACAACAAAAATTAGCTAAGTAATAAAATAAAAATATACCTAATAATCAAACAAAATCTTCCAAAAATTCGGCAGTTCTTACATGGTCAGTTGAAAAATCAAAAATTTACAATTGATTATTTCTTAAATTAATTGGTATTTGACGTTCACTCGTTTTTTAACGATTCATTTTAATGTTATTATCATTTCCTGTCACATTTTGGTAAATAACTATAATATCTTCACAAGAGAAGAAAAATGTTGGTGAATATTTTGCTAATCCTTATTTTCTAAAAATACAAGAATGAGGAAATATGAATCAAATTGGAAAGTGTAGACTATTGCTTAATATTTATCATAAATTTTCATGTACTGTTTTTTTTTAATTCGAATAATCTTTTGTTTAGGAATGGCTACAAGAACTGCAACTAATAGCGCCAAATGTATCATCTGATAAAATTGAAAATCTATTAGGTGCTAGTTTTGCTTTATTAAGCAATGAAAGTGCTTCTTTGGGGATGCCAGATTTTCCCATACATAATTTACTTCCTGCAGCCAAAATACTGGTAATTTGTTTGTCTTAAATTTTTATTTTTATTGAGTAAGATGTCAGAACAGAAACAAAATGTTAAAGTAAATTGTTTTAATAAGCGTTTTATTTTGTTTATTGATGCCTGAGGGGTATATCCGACCAATAAGATTAATTTAAAAAAAATGGTTTTGAATTACTTCTAAAGTCGTAAGCAACCATTACAGTTATTTTTTGATTTTCATTAAATTTTAATCCTTTCAAATTAAATAAAAAAAATGGTTTTGAATTACTTCTAAAGTCGTAAGCAACCATTACAGTTATTTTTTGATTTTCATTAAATTTTAATCCTTTCAAATTATTTCTGATAATCCCGTTATTCAGCAAGTTCTTTTAAATTTAAATTACCAAATTAAATTATCAAACTGCAAAGATAAATTAAAGATACAACAAAGTGTTTAACTCCATGTAACATTTTGATATTAAAACGGCACGCCAAAGTCGAGCCACATAGTATTTCATTTTTTTTTGGAGTAGATTTATTTGCAAAATGGAATAAATTAATAGTTACATTAATAGTTTCACTATTTCAAAATTTTTATATTTTAGGAGCTGCTACTAAGGAGTACTATATTCTACTACTAATTATTTTCTAGAAGTAGGATAGTTAAGCAAAATATATTTTAATAATTAATTGTCAATTTTTACTTTGCATTTTTCTAATTATTAATCCTTTTTTGTTAAATATCATGTAAGTGATTTGCTTAACTATTCTGCTTTTATCTAACTTTACATAAAATAAAAAAGTTAAATTAGGTACAATAAATGGATTTAATTTTAGGAAAACGATCCATCACTCTCAATTTCTAATATATTTCATCGTCTTTATCCGTACGAATTATTTTTAAAAGATAACAAGAGTTCAATTGAGGTACTTTTAAATAAATTTGGAATACAGTCTACTCCAGATACAAATACATCTAATAACTTACATAATAAAATAGGAAAAGCTGATGATTTTTATATAGAAACCGAATATCAGAATAATGTAATTCAAAATATAATTAATTCCAATTCTGTAGCAGATTTTTGCCTAGTAGGTCCCAAAGGTTGTGGAAAAAATATTGTGGTGTCAAAAATGGCAGATATACTTAATCAAGAGATTGAGTCTGTAGTGTTGTATCAAGATATGACTTCGCGAGATTTAATTCAACAAAGATCTACACTAACTAATGGAGATACTGTATGGAAGTTATCGCCATTAGTAAATGCTGCTGTTGAAGGCAAAATAGCCGTTGTTGATGGAATAAATCGTATTCATTCAAGTACATTATCTGTTTTGCACAGGTATTTTGAATTTTATTGAAATTTTCTTTCCGTCCTTGTATACAATTAATCTTTCCTTAGGCTTGTACACGATAGAGAATTACAGTTACACGATGGTCGGAGAATGATTAGTTTAACTAAATTTGAAGAGCTAAAAACTGAACTAAAAATCAGCGACGAAGAGCTACAGAAGAAAGGTATTTTAAAAATTCATCCCAAGTTTAGAATAATAGCTCTAGGAGAACCACCTTCGTCTCAAAATACGTCTAACTGGCTTTCATCTGAAGCATTAACTTTATTTCTCTTCCACAACATTAGAATGCTCACCAAATCGGAGGAGTTACACATTATCAATTCAAAAGTATGAACTGACAATTTAGTAAAAAAGAATTTATAAGCAAATATTTATATTTTAGTTTGGTTCCCCTTCCAAAACTTTACAAAAATTAATCGATTTAGCTCATGTTCTCCGCAACCATTCGGATCCCACTCTAAGCAATCTTGCTGGACATTTATCCACGCGACAATTATTACGTATTGCAGCTAAATTAAGCAAATTTCCAAGTGAAGATGCCTATGATATAGTCGAAACTACGTTCATGATGAAATTTTTACCAAGCCTTACTCTTCAAACTTTAGAAAATATTTTATACAAAATGGAAATTAAACCAAAGAAATCCAAAGAAAATGTTTTATCTAAAATAGGAATCAAAACTAACGAATCAGATATAATTAGATGCGATGTTATTGACAATGTATTAACAATTGGCTCAACTTCATCACCAATTTATCAGACTAATGATATAAGTAAAGTGCCCAGTATTATCTTTTATGATGTTCCACAACACGTAAAATTAATGGAAAAGCTCTTGCAAGATTTTCAATTAGGTTTCCATTTGCTGCTAGTCGGTAATCAAGGAGTTGGAAAGAATAAAATTGTAGATAGATTCTTACAATTGCTGAATAGACCAAGAGAATATATTCAATTACACAGAGATACAACCGTACATAGTTTAACTGTACAACCTACAATTAGAAATGGAGTATTAACTTATGTAGATTCTCCTCTGGTGGAGGCCGTCAAGTATGGGCGCGTGTTAGTTGTCGATGAAGCCGACAAAGCTCCTACCCATGTAACGTGCATTTTAAAGACTTTAGTGGAATCAGGACAAATGAATTTAAGTGATGGTAGAAAAATTATTAATAAAGTAAAAAGTGATAACGATGGTAGTTATATAAGCATACATCCAGATTTTCGTATGATAGTGTTAGCAAATCGTCCAGGCTTTCCATTTTTGGGAAACGACTTTTTTGGCGCTTTGGGAGATCTTTTCAGTAGTCATGCAGTTCATAATCCTTCTGCAGAATCTGAAGTTAATTTATTGAAATATTATGGTCCGTCGGTCCCTCAAGATACAATTAATAAATTGGTTAACATATTTGGTGAGTTACGTTTGATGGCAGATCAGGGACTAGTAAGTTATCCGTATTCAACAAGAGAAGTAGTTAATATTGTTAAACATTTAGAAGTAAGTAAAACTATTAAAAAATGTGATATTTATAATTTCGAATCATTATTATTGTAGCAATTTCCTAATGCAAATTTGGAGGATACTTTGCTAAACGTTTTTGATTTTGATAAATATAGTCGTGATGTATTACAAACTTTGGGAGATGTTTTGTCAAAACATGGTTTTTCCAAGATATTTACTGATGAATATTTAGCTTCAAAGCGCTCTAAAGAACATTTAGAAGTAGATATAAAGCGTAAAAGTGGGTAAGTTTACTTTTCTGATCTGGTAACTTAGTTGAGTATAAAAAAATTGTTTGTTTTAGCTTAGATGCTAAAAGTCCTAAGCACGGTAAAGAAGATCCTAAAAATGAACCACATGTTGGTGGTAACACGTGGGCTGGTGGTACTGGTGGAAGAGATACTGCTGGTCTTGGAGGTAAAGGTGGTCCTTACAGATTGGACAAGGGTCATAAAGTTCATCAAGTAAGTAATTGCGAGAATCACTGTTTGCACATAATGAAAATATTTTATTTAGCTTTCTGATGAAGAAAAAAACGCACTTCCTGATCACATTAAACAGGCTGCAATGGAAATGAACAGAAAAGCTTTTAAAGAGAAATTAGCTGAAATTGGCATGAGTGAATATGATGCATCACTTTACTCACAATTTTCAAATGCCGTTTCTAGGCAAGTGCAATCGTTAAGAGTGATTTTAGATTCTCTTCAATCAAAAAGTAAAGAAAGACAATGGACGCGCCATCAGACTTCTGGAGAAATGGATGATGTTAAATTGATAGATGGTAATTTATTTAAATTGTTTTGTAATTTAAATTGAATATATCTTTAGGTTTGCTTGGCGAAAAAAATATTTATAGAAGAAGGAAAGAACATGAACCAGAGATGGGTTCACCACAAGTTAAACCTAAAATTTTAAGGCTGGTTGTTGATGTTTCCGGAAGCATGTACAGGTAATTAACACTTATATCATATATGTGTAAATGTATAGCTTTGATTAGAATTATGTTTCTAAAATATTTATTTTAACTTTGGAGATAAATTCCTCACCAAAAAGTTTAAGAAATTGAGGAATATTTTTTGTTTAAAATTAGCCCATAAATAAAAATAGTCAAAAAAAATGTATATTCCATCTGTTTATAACAATCGGGTGAATAAACCTGCATGATCAAAGTGTATTATAGTATTATTTATTTTTAAGATTTAATTCGTATGATGGACGATTGGATCGTCAACTTGAGGCAGTTGTTTTGCTGATGGAAGCATTAGAAGGTTTTCAAACCAAAATTTCTTATGATATTATAGGTCATTCAGGAGAGAGTCACGATATTAAGTTTGTTAATTTAACTGATCCTCCAAAAAATAATAAGGAAAGATTAAACATCTTAAGAGTAAGATAACCGATAATTTTAAACTTAGAAGATTCATAAATTTTCTTTTAGACCATGCATGCACATTCGCAGTTTTGTTTTTCTGGAGATAATACTTTAGAAGCTACTGAATTAGCAATTTCATCCCTTGGAGATGAGGAATGTGATGAAGCTATTGTTGTTATTTTATCAGATGCTAATCTGCAAAGGTATGGAATTCGTCCATCTGAATTAGCAAAAGCTTTAACAAGTTCCTCAAAAGTAAATGCACATGTTGTGTTTATTGGAAGTTTAGGCAATCAAGCAGAGATGTAAGTGAAAATGTTGTTCAACTGTAGTTATTATGCATATCTTTTTTTTTTTTATAGATTAACTCGTAGCCTTCCTGCAGGAAAATCGTTTATATGTGATGATGTTTCAAATTTACCTCAAATATTAAAACAAATATTTTCATCATCCATAATCACGATATAGTAATAATTGTATTTATATCAAACAGAATTATATTTTTAAATTGATGTTGAATTTTTATGTATTGTAAGTATGACAATATATTGTATAATATAATAAATAACACAATTTAAATAATAAAATTTATGTTTAATAGTAAATATAAATCTAATAAATCAATATAAATTATATATTTTATATATATAATAAGTGTAAAATAAAATTTTTCAGTAAATTCTTCGTATCCCATTCCCAAAATATTCTAGTTAAAAAAATTATTTTGATACAGAAAGATTTTACCCATTTTATATGTGTAATAAGAAATGCTTCACTTCCATTGTGTAGGTATGAATAAAATTGGACTAAGTGGAATGATTAATTTGTAATCTAAAATAAAATTACAAAATATTTTAAATTTTTATTAGTAAAATTTGTTAAAATATAAAATTATAGATTAGTTAAATTTAAAATGTTCATTATCATTTTCTTAAAATTGGAATTGCTGATTATTTTCTAAAATACTACATGATAAGCATAAATATAATTGAATATTACCTTAATGATTTATTTATGCTTTTCCCTTTTTATAACGCTGCCTTGCTTGTGATTTGGTGTATTTATGTGTAGATGGTGATTTGCCTTCAGTATCCACCTTTTCAGAATCATTTTCATTTGACACTAAAACATTCGTATCTGAAGTACTGAGTACATTTTACTAATGAGAAACTAACTTAAATCTGTAGGTAATTCCAATAGGGAATCCCTTTGACATCTTATGTAATATCTATATGCTCGAGCTATTCCATATCCTGTTAGAGAAACTGCAATAGCCATAGTTACCATTAATATTGGATGCTAAAAAAATTAAACATAAAAATGGAATAAATGCATCTCAATGAAATACCCACGGTCAGTGTGGGTGTTTTGGTAAATAAATAATCTGCTATTACTATTAATACTCCAACAATAATACCAATTCCACCACCCACCCATGGTACTTGAGCATCAGCTACTCAAAAATAAAATTTACATTATTTATGTAGGTACTAATTGACTTTTTAATTCAAACTACCTTTTATATCCTTTTGTTGTTCCTTAAGAACTCGAGTCATAGCAGTAACAATTCCAGTATCATTGGGTTGCAATTGTAGAGCTTTTTGATATGATTTGAAAGCTTCGGTGAATTTGTACGTTGCAAATTCAACCTCAGCTTTTCGGAAATATCCCTACAAATGTGAAAAATAAAAAAATATTAGTAGCACTAAAATAATATATCATCTACTTTAGCCCACGATGGATTTAACTTGATAGTTTCAAATGCATCTTCTAAGGATAAGTAATATTGCTGAACTTTTAAAAAAGCTAGTGATCGATTACTATAAAGTACAGAATTTGTGGGTTCCATTTTAATGGCACAAGTATAATGAATAATAGCTTCTTCGAATTTGCCATTTTTCACGGCTGTATTACCAAGTTCTTTATACTTTTCAACAGAATCGATTTTCTAAAATAGAATTAATTAAAGCATTTCTACAAGATAAATTATTACATTAAAATTTCAATACATTATAACCTTAAAATATTTACCTCTTCGGTCATTTTAAAATTTTAAATGGGTGCTTATAAAGATTTATTTTAAATAAAATGTACACTTTGCTGCTTATATCTACAATTTTTATGTTAATGATTTGATAGAAATTAATTACACTATTCCAACATTTGAACGCGTTGCTTGAACCACTTCCATAGAATAAAATGGCAGTGTATATTAGTATAGCATTTTTTAGTGCTGGAGCAGAAGCTAAAAATCGATTTAATTCTTTCATTTTTTGTTAATTTTTAGTTTAAATTAAACCAATTATAATTTATAATGCTTTTTACATTTTCTATAACCAAGTATAAAACAAAGTGTTTAATGTGAGAACTGAGAATGATAATAATGATCGCCAAATTAATATCGATTAGACAATAAACGATTGTTAACTTTCGATTTTCTCCGGTTGCTACATTCTGTTGACGGTACATGCGCTCGACGTAAATACTTACCGCAGTTGACGATAACTTGTGCAAATGACAACATCAAACTATAATAATCCCAGTTTAGGAGTACCGTTGGTTTAGATTATGGGTTGGCTATACAGTATACAGATATTTTTAGCAGGTGCGCCTTGAAAGATATTTTTAACAGATGATTTAAAATGGCGATTATTGAGCTTAAATAAAAGAAGCTCCTAAAGCCCTAAAAATAACCGGTTTTTTAAAAGTCTCACTGTATATCTTCAAAGTTTGAAACATTCGCAACGATATAACTATAGGAATTTTTGCGGCTTGAGACCTAGTGTAGCTCATACTTTCTAAATTATAGCTGACTTTTGCTCTAGTTCTATAGCTTTGGTAATCGGAAAGCATGGTCATGTGTTTTGCGTCACACTTCCATATATTAAACCTCGTGGGAAGAAGGAGTGCTCGGAATCATAGAATAATTGAGATCATAATAGTCGGAATAGACAAGTGAGATTAAACATCAATCCCTACTAATGTTGATGAAGCTGTCGTAGTCTTTTATTAAGTGCCAACTGCTCCCAACAGTTGCCCAACATCAGAGTCAGATGAGTTTCAGACAACACTGTTAGAGCAAAAACAAAAAAGGCATTGAGAAAAATGGGATTTAAAGTTTTAGAATACGCATATCGTAGTTAGTCCGCTCTCACTAAATACGCTGTAACTTGGTCAATTTTCAATATTTTAACTTGAAATTTGTTTTGCATATTATTGAATATTATTACTACAGTGGGGCCCGCTTAATGTGATCACATCGGGACTTGGGGTTTTTGATAACAATAACCGATTGATAACAATAATCAAAAAAAATTTTATTGCTTATTTATTAGTATGTACTACATCTACAATAATTAATAGTGGTCACTCATTGTGAAGTTTTTTATGTATTTAAACGACGGAATTCATAATAAACATAAAAATGTAATGTTGTGATATCACATAATTATGTGACGGTTATAGAAAGAATCACCAGTGAGTTTATTTACATCCACTCCGTCTTTGAAAAAAATTAACCATAGGCAGATTTTCTTGCTAACACCTGACTTTAAATTATGTGGGTGACTTTTACACAATATAAAAAAATGCTTTTAACTGAAATTCAACTCCTTTGCTCGTGGGAGAAAATAATCTTAAGAATAATATGATAACATTAACCGAATTGTGATAACTATAAGCGATGTTTTTTGTGTGTAATAATGTATGTCCGTTCCGTTCCTGGCAAAAGTGATAACAATATCCGAATGATAACATTAACCGCGATCACATTAAGCGGGCCCCACTGTATGACAAATTGTAAAAAAATAAAAACTCGATTTCTTTTAAGTTTACAGTAGTGGTATTTCCCCTGATTAATTTCAATTGGATATTACTTAATAGGGGTGGCAGTAATAAAAAAATTTTTCCTACAAAACTTGCTTATTTTTAAAAGATCTTTTCAAAAATACTATTTTCGACCTATGGTGCTATTTAAAATTCTGGAGTTGTGGATATTCTGGAGCAAACTATTCGGGATACCGACCTTTCCCGGAAATAATAATATCACCATTTGATTCTTTGTTACTGCTTTGATAATAAAATTTTTTGACTTAACTCACTACGACTAACCGTTTTTGAAAAAAATTACTGATACGGGTGGTCTCATTCGCCCTGTATAATAGTCTAAGAGTTAGTGACAGTTTTCATTCCAGATTTCAAGAGACGTGAAAAGTTTAAGGCTTATAAGTAGATATTCCCTAAATACAAAACCAAAAATGGTAAAAGTTTATTTGGTCAGATAAGGGGGTACTTGATGATTTAAAATCGTAAGAATTTGTAGAGGGTGCAGGGACCAAGGGATGGTGAAAAGATATATTATTATCATTTTGAGTTATCGTTTTGATTTTTTTTTTGTTTCTTTCGTGTTTTACTGATGAGCATGGTCACATCTTATTTTTTTTATTAACTTTTCTAATACTAATTTATTACTTTTCAATAGATTTTTTTTTAATTTTACAAAATCCAAATTTACTTGGATAATTTTTTATATAAAAAAAATACAAATTTGTGTCCACCAAAACACCTTCTCGAAAGAGAAGAATAATTGCTCTGATAACACTCAGAGGAAAGCTTCTGAAAATCGAATGCTTTTCTAGTGTGTCTGGGTTATTATTATTATTTCTGAACGGGTGTGGTCTGTAAAAGTTACTCCCGCTTGCACTTAGGCTCCTGGCCCATTGTACCCCGCGTTCCTAGTTTTACCCCATCAAGTTCAAGTCCTCAACAAAGTTGAGTACATTATTGATGGGTGAATTTCTTATCTCCTCGGTGGTCGGATAGCGACTCCCTAGGTGTTTATGCCTTACGGTGGCAAGAGCTGGACATACACATAGCAGATGGTATGGAGTTTCTTCCTCCTCCCCACACATACTACATGTAGGATCTTTAACGACCCCAATATTATTGAGGTATTATTTAAGCAGCAGTGTCCTGTGTACAGTCCTACTGTTTTCCTCAGCTGAGTTCTGCTCAGTTGGAGTATTTCCTTGATCTCTTTTTCCCCGGAGGGTTCCCGAATGAACATCCGCGATTGCCTCAGTCCCGGAAGATTCCTCCAGTACACAAGGTGTTTCTCTCTTAGTAGTTCCTTGATAGTCCTTTTTGCAGTCTTGTATGCAATCCCGCAAGTTGGTTCTGGACCTACTAATTTATTACATGCGGCCTCCCTTCAGGGGTTGTCTGTCTTGAGAAGGTGTCTGGGTTAGTGGTGTAGTATTTATTTATTTATTTATCGTATGGCATATACAAAAAAGAAAAGTAACCACATGTCAATGCATAGTCAGATATTAATATTCAAACTTTCAATCCAAATGACGGCTGGTGAAGTGGCTTTCAGAAAGTCCTCGACCGTACAGTGACTCGGCCTGCCTTTGCAGTTATAGGCAAGGTAGTGTATTGTTTGCCTTTCTTCGCCGCAGTCGCATGTGGCATATACGGATTTGCCTCATTAAACAGGGAATCAGCACACACTAGTGTTCAGTTTGCACTAGAGTCTGCACCATACACTCCGTGGCAGGGCAAAACCAGGTGGCGTCTGTCCGGTGTGGAGAACATAAAAGTGGTGTATTGAAATGCCTTGGAAAGAAATCTGTAAATAAAATTTTAATTTAAAAACAGTTTTTTTGCTCTGCTGCCTCGGTGTGAGTTGTAATTACAAGATTTCTCCGAAGAATCACGGACTTTTTGCCCATAAGTCTTACATGTTAACAACTTTTATGTTGTTTAAACAAAAAACTCCTATATATGTAGGTAGTAGGTACTCCTAGTACATCTCTCCGTTCTCGAAGAAAAATTTTGCCAAACCAGGGGACTTTCTCGCTCTACGAGACTACAAATCCACTTCGTAACCAATCTTATCTAGTTGGACATTTCACTTTGGCTTTTCCAAGTATTAAGAAGTAATCAGGACTGTATTGACTCTTGATATTTAATTTATTAAACATTTTCATTCTAACTTGGTCACCTGCTTACTTTTCAATAATTTGTAATATTATACTTTTAAAACAATAAGGAAAATTAACTTCCATTAGATTTCCGTTTTTTACAGCCGTATATAGGTACTGTATGAAAAAATTTATTTTTAAACGGTGAAATAGATTTAAAAAATTTTAAATTGTGGTAATAATTATTTAATTAACAAGTTATATTACGTAATAAAATTCAAATAAAAACTCTCTTGGGAAGCGTCGTTCATGGCACTGGAGCGAGATTTAAAAATATTTGTGCTCCGAGCAACACCCAGTGTTGCTTGCCTTCTATTTTTTACTTTTTCCTGTGATGCTAGATGGCTTTCAATTTTTCTCTCGTTGCTACTCTATTTTTTTACTTTTCTCGATTTTATGCTTCGTATGTTACTCGGACCAACCTTTTTTTTAATAAAACGGTGGCACTTGACTCCCTGAAAACAGGTGGGCAGTAATCACTTTAGTCCTGGAAATGCGAAAAGAAAAGGCTTAATCTAATTGAATTTTATATTTAATTTATTTTCACCGCGCATTCGTGCAAATTTAGTTGCCTACAAAAATACCTAACTTGCAAAGTTTAACAACCTAAACCCCAACAATAATTTGTTATTTTTTGAATTTATTGAAATAATAATATTATCGTAGCAAAAAAATTCAGTTTACCTATAAGAACGAACAATAATAAAGCGAGTGAAAATTTGAATTTAATCTTTTTTGTTTTAACACGAAATTTACTCCGATCATATTCCACTTAAAATAACATGAAACATTTTAAATAAGCAAAAAATAATAATATTTGATAGGCACTTTTACAAAATTTTAATAAATGTCCGGGGTTAGTTAGAAAATAGTGTGTAATAATTTTGATTTTAAATGTTACATGATTGGCTATGTGGACGACGCCACAACGAAATGCATTATGGGAAGAAAAATCATGTACGTCTCTGACAAGTAAAAACTTGGGTGCCCTTATTTGATCAAAGTAAGTGTAAACATAGCGGTTGGTGTGTTTCCTATAATTATTATTACTGTTCAAGTTTTGATTTGAATGGCGATTTAGTGAATATCGGGGTGCATTATTGTCATAACAAAAATGTTGCCAAATGCACTTGGCTACTTATTATTCCTGTTTTCGTAAAATATTAGAAACGTTCACGAAATTTCTTATTAATCACATACATTAACTTAAAAGTTGTGTGTTGACGCATTATTGAAGTGTTTAGTTGTAAGTCGACACGATTTAGTGGTTAGGTTGCCTGTTTGCATTGTTTGAAATTTTTGATTTTTAGGTAAATATAAATCATACATGACAGAACTAGTCAACAATGTGTGAACAAACGCCTGTTGTTTATAAAAATGGTGATATTGTATGGGTTAAGCTAGGCTCATGTTGGTGGCCAGGCGAAGTTCAAGACTTGGATGACTTGCCTGCCGATTGGCTCACCGATTTTAAGAAACCACCGTTGGCTGCCATTAAATTTTTCGATGAAGATAATTAGTAAGTATTAATGTTCATAGTTCAAAAATTGCTTTAAGAATTTATGAATTGACTAAGCCCGTGATTCACTTTTGTTTTATTTTTTAAATTAATCATTAGTTATCTTGAAATCCCAGCTGTTAACTTGAAACTTGATGACAAAATAGTGTAAACAATTATAGCGGTTGAGTAAAAGTTTAGCTTTAACATAATTAAAATTTTGATAATTGACCATTTTGGTGTGTGGGTATAATTATTGTAGATAAGCAGAGTCTTATTTAACTTTTCTGCCTTACTTGCTACTGACCATTCATTTTCAACGATTTGGTTTTTCTTTCGAGTTCCTGTTTATTAAAAATAGTTAACATGAAAAGCATTTATAATGGTTTTGTTCCACTACAAATATTTTAGTTGAAATATTGATTCAATTATTTAATTTTATCTACATTTTAATAAATCAATTTTTTTAATAGCACACTTTGTTTTAAATATCTATATCTTCATTTTACCTAAGCTGAAAAATTTTAAAATTAAGCTTTTAACAAAATTTTTCTGATTTTTATTGGTTCGTTAGTATTAACAGACATATTTGTTAAAAGTAAAATGAATGCAAAAAATTGAGGTAAGAATCACAATTTTTCTTGTAAAGAAAGCCTAAATGTCTTCCAGTAGAAATAAACATTAACAATTTTATTTTTATTTTTTTAGTGAATACGTAAAGAGCATTGATAAAATTTACTCTTACAATTGCAGTAGGAAAAATGAGTTCATCAAAAAAGGGTTGGGTAAGTCACAATTTATATTACATTAAATTGATTTTTTGCACCAATTATAGAATTTATAATTTAGACTTAGGCGATTGAGAGTGGAAAACCAGGTTCCCACTCTTCTGGAAAACATGTAGTCAGGACGATTTTGATTTTTAAGAAAATTAAAGGAAATTAAAACTTATTTTAGAGAATATTTGTTGAAACTTAAAAAGAATGATACAATATTATGTGTTGTTGTTTTATTCAAATTAATAAATATACCGGGTGCTGAATGAGTTAGGCGAACATAGGATATTAACGTGTAAAAACTTATTTTTGCAAATTCCTGCTTCCCCAATTATTTTAGAGAAAAGTTGAAAGATACAAATATAATGTAGAAATATAAACTACGAATGATAAGAGCATTAGATTTTATCTAGCTTTTACGTAAATGATCAAAAAATTCTTTTGAAATTGTTAAAATTTTTATTTATCAGACTGGCCATGTATAAGTTTCCAAAGTAATATTCCATTTTATGATATTAAAATTTAATAAAATGCAAAACTGTCAACAACGTGCAATTGTTTTTTATTACTTATCAAAAATAATTACCTCGGAAACTTACATGGCAAGTTTGATAAATAAAAGTTTTAACAATTCAAAAGAATTTTTTGACCATTTACGTAAAAGCTAGATAAAATCTAATGCTCTTATCATTCGTAGTTTATATTTCTACATTATATTTGTGTCTTTCAATTTTTCTCTAAAATAATTAGGGAAGCAGGAATTTGCAAAAATAAGTTTTTACATATTAATATCCTATGTTCGCCTAACTCATTCAGCACCCGGTATAAATTTTATAACTAATTTTATAAAAGCTGTCCAGTGACTATAAATTAATTTGAAAGGAGAGTGGTTCAACCAAAATTACAGATTAATGTATGGTCATTTGAAATACAAATGGAAAAAATGTTGCAACACTATTACTCATCTGACAGTGCTTAAAATCGTTTTAGATGAGCAAACAAAAACTTAGACTGATTTGAACCAAATACACACTTATTCAGTAGGATTTAGGTTAGGCTTTTGTGAGACCAAACAAAAGTTAGTAAATGAGAAAGTCATGTGTCGTGTCATATTAGATTTTTTGATTCGTCTTTTCTGCAATAATTTGTAAAATTTCAATTTGAGAAAGTAACTTAAATAGACGAATAACTGGTTTCAATAACTTAAAATAGATAATTAATAAAGATTTTTTGAACCAACCCTATTACCTTCCAGAATTTCAATGAAATTAGTGGACTTTCTTTTATAAAAGTAAGATTTTCAAAAATAACAACTGAAATTTTGAAAGTATCAAAAATAGTTGAATTTTAACAAAAATTAGGCGAAGCTTGCAAAAAATTTGGTACTATGGTTCCTACAATTTAAGTTTGATAAGTTGTGATAATGCATAGATACGAAAATTCGCCCGGTCGAGTCCATCTTTGTATGTGAGAGATGCCAATTCAAAGCGTTTATAAGTTCAGAAGTAAATTAAATCACGACGGCAATGGCATGTTCTCCCTATTTAATACTCAGATATTTGTCCTTGAAGATTCACATAACTTTTTTCTATCATCACCTAATTCACTTTTGCGTTTACTCTACTAAAAAGTTCTTTAAAATTTCCCTTGTGCCGCTCCCCTAATTGATAATTTTCCCTCCCCTACAATGCGAAATTTAGTTTATATCTCACTTTAATAAAATCATCATCAAACTAAAATTGAATAAAATTTATCAAAAAATGTAGTTTAAAATTTGTATTCCGTTCGTGACATAATTTTAATGGTTTGCAAATAAATTCAGATATTATTTAAATTTGCTAAGCTCATTTAAAAAAAAAACTATAAATTTAGGAGAACAAATCGTCCCCTTAGTACTACAACTGGGTAACTTGAAATTACTGTTATTGAGAAAATTGAAAAAATTGAAGGGATCTGGGACTTATCCCCTTTTTGCAAGTGGATAATTTATATTCAGAAACATAGAACATATTTATTCACTTGCAAAATGTAGATAAGTCTCAGATCCTTTCAATTTTCTCAATAACAGTAATTTCAAGTTACCCAGTTGTAGTACTAAGGGGACGATATAAAAAGAGTTGATAAATTAAGTTTATTGATCGCTGCTTTAGAGTGTTTGGTATGTCAACTCGGACGCTTGCAAGGGTTAAAATATCGCATAAATAAATATCAGTATTAGGGAATTTCCAAACTGATTTTTATTTTATTCAATATTATAACAATCAAAATAATTTTTTCGTGTTTGCAACATAAATTTTCTCAATTTTAACGTGTATTTCATTTAGTCAAACCACATGTTTTTATTTTTGAAATGCACCAAATAAAGTCGTAAAAAACTTTAAAAGTTTATTGAGAACCCTGGATGTTAATTGTTTGTCTTAATAATTTAGTAGATTTTTTACACAAATCTAATAACTGTTATTGGTGGTTTTCTTACAAAAATTTGATGTTTTTAGATTTACATAAAGCTAAAAATTCTTTTATGAAGAAATTTCCCGATGACGTGGTTACGGCTGAAAAGAAAACAAATGGAGATCCGAATATTATTAGTGATCCCATGTTTATTACTGAAAAGAAACCTAACTATGCCTCCATTTTATTTGGATCTACTCCAAAAGCAAAAAGGACTCCCAGAAAATCAACCGGAAGTAGTAAAAAATCATCAAGTGCAAGTAAGTTGTGTGATCAAGTTTTACAGTAAAATTTCAAAAATTTCAGTCTATCTAAGAATCGGAACGTTTTGAAAACTAGAATTTTGATACTCTGGCTTTTCGTGTTTATCATTTGCATGTTTTCATCATGTAATGTGTACAAGGTGTTGAATAATTTTTTACGAGGTGCAACTTTTTAATGAAAGCGGTAAAGTTCCATCAACAAGAAATGCAGTGGTTATAACAAGTCACGGAAATGAAGAAATAAATTTGAACAATTGAAGTTGCCAACACTTATGCCTACATAACATAAATGTTTATAAATGATAATACAACTCTTTAAATAAGACGTGCTAAACACAAGTTAGAGCTCTCAAATAATCAAACTGCACTTGCTTTTCTAGTTATATTACCCTGTAATAGAGTATGATAAATTGATAACATTGGTTATAAATAACAGAGTGCCTTTTTGAATCATATTTTAAGGACCTCTGCAAAGCGACTGTTATCTAACAGAGCTGTGTTTAACTATTGGTAGCTATTTTTAGAGATTTGCATCATAAATCTGAAAAATATTGCGTAAAAACTTAACCAAAAAATGCATTCAGTTTTTGAAACAGACCATTTTGCAAGTCAAAATTAAAGGAGATTACAACAATTCTTTGCAAAATGTTTTCTTCACTAAAGGTCCACCTGCTGTCTCCTAGGTAACATTAAAATTCAAATTGTTTTGATGAACTAGACCAGGCGTCGGCAACCTATGGCACGCGTGCCAGGCTTGGCACGCGATGGGGTTCTGAATGGCACTCTACAAATAATCAGGGATATATATTAATATATAATAATAGGGAAATAGAATTAAGGCGGCACCCTGAATCATATTGGTAGAGTGGCTTGGCACACCACAGCTAAAAGGTTGCCGACCCCTGAACTAGACTTTCAAATTAAAATAGATAATATGCACTATTACATAAGTGTGTTAAATAAATATTTTAACACACTATAATAGTGTGATATTCTTATTCGTCATAGACACCTGGGATTCCCAGTGTTTGCTTCATTTTATGGAACATTGAACTATTGATTTTATATTGCCAAATAATTAATTCAACATTGCATTGTCTCTAAAATAATAATATGCAATTAACAGCAATAATTTATTAAGCAAGGGTTACCTATTGATTGAAAATTTTAAATGTGCATTAAAAGGAGGAACAGAATATCGTTTTAAATTGAATTAAATAAATTATTTTGAAATGATTTGTTAAACCAATTGATTTATCGGCAATGTGCTCTACTATATTGAGTATTTTGTAATAATTTCTAGAATGTTAGGAAAATTTAAACAATTGCTAGTTTTCAGAAATCTTGAACTATGTGTACGCGAATAAGTACGAGGTATGTTCAAAATGAAACAGGAATTTTTTTTCTCAGAAATTCTTGATTTAATCATCAATATTGATGTTGTCCCCTTTTGGTATAGCTTTCAGTTCTTGCTTTGACTTTTGCTCTGTCATATCTACGGTGTTACAATGTCCTCTTCATCTTTAGAAAAAGAAAGAAGTTGCATGCGGCCACATCAGGCAAATCCAGAGGCTGCTGCAATACGATGGAAGCGTGAGCTGGTGCGTTATCGTGGTGCAAAATCCATGAATTGTCGGCGCATAATTTTGGTCTTTTTGACGAATTTTCTCACACAAATGGCCTAAAACTTCAAGGAATACTTCTTATTTTCCATAAGGCTCATCGGTAAGAAGTCATGATGCACTACATTTTGTAATAAAAAGCTAGCAAGGAGAACCTTTACATTTGATCAAACTTGGCGCGCTTTTTTTGAGAAAATTAAACTTTTGTTTCGACTTCGTGGACCCGTTTTGTTTCGTCACCTGTTATGATGCATTTGAAGAAGTTTGGGTCCTTAGCATTTTCAGCTAACTATTCCTGAGAGATGTTTTTGTGCTTCAGTTTTAATCGAAAATTAATTAATTTTGTAACAAATTGGAGATTGTCAAATTTATGTCGTAAACAATAATCTGTTAAACACAAACTTCACACCGAATGTGGCTGGAAATTGACATGTTTATCAGTTATCATTAATAGTTGTACCAACTTAGAAAAACAAAGTTATCTCATTCGGTAAAAGAACTTCTGAAGAGAGAAAATTCTGTTTTCATTCTGAACATTCTTTGTATTCTAGCTTAGAGTCCGGTTGTCCGGTCCTTAGCTTGTTCACTTAGCTCACCTCTTACCTTAATTTTTATTTAATTTACCCTTAGTAAATGTAAACTAGGATTCGGGAATTTTCAAACTCATTTTACGTGAATTCCAATGAGTAAATCAAATTTTCATTTCTTGTTTGCATAAACAAATGTTTCAAGATGGCGGAAAGCATCGATTATTTTAATTTCTTACTATTGTGGAACCAAATGACAAAAATTGATAGACAGTCATTATTTGATTTCTTTGTAATAACAAATTCTGTTTAATAATTTGGCAATATATTTTTAGGTTTGGAGTCCCCTGCTTCTCCAAAAGTCACGCCAACAAAATCAATTACACATCCTCGTTTCCTTGGTCATGATGACCACGAAGTACGAATATTGGTTCAATCTCCCACAAGAGTAGAAAATACATTTCAAGAAGATTCAAATTATAATTGTTCCACTTGTGGTTTTGTGACATCGCGAATAGATGTAATTGTATTGCATAATAAGTCTCACATTCAAGGAGTTTACAGTACTCCGATATCTTCCACGAGAAAATCTAAAAAAGCATCTCCTAAAAGAGGTAAAAAGGTTTTAAAAATGGCCAAGTCAAAAACTTCATCTATTATGGAAGATTTGGCTCTGATCGACAAGGGCTTATTTTTGAGTACCGAATCTAGTGAAGATGAGGATGTAGAAGATTGGGATGATGACTTATTACCCCCAAGAAAACGCAAAAAGGTTAAGCGTAAATCCAAGAAACCATTGTCTGTCGTTAAAAAAGACACTTCTTCACCATCTAAAATAGATATTCGTAATAATTTATTAGCAGAATGGGAAGAAGACAGTGAAATTGAAGTTGATGATGCTAATCTTACTACAACAATGTCTACTACCAACGAAGACTCTGATGTTTCTAATTGTAAAGCCGATGAGTCCATTCAATCTACAGATACAAACAATGAAAGTACGAGTAACTTGGAGGCAAAGGAATCTAGTAAATCTTGTTTTGATTTTGAAGAAGAAGATAACGAAATTGTTGGTACTTCTGTCGGTAGGAAAATACCACGTGTACTTCCTCCAAGTAAACTGTCAATATCAGAAGCTGAAAACGAAGATTCTGGTTCATCTAATATTGTAAGTTGCCCTACCAAATCGATGGAAGAGGAGACTAAAGACGATGAAGATAAAGTAAATGTTGAACAAGAAGAAAACGTTCCAAGTCAATTTAAAGATCCAGATATTGAAGCTTTTCAAGATATATTAAGTGTAACTAATGTACCAAGTTTACCAGAAGTACCTCATCCGTTAAAATTTGAACAAAATTTTCATGATGCCAAAACAATCAAGTTTCCTGATAAATCCTTAATAAGTGAAGAATTAGGTGCACCCAGCAGTGATAATGATCTATCACAAAAACAAAGTTCTGAAGAAAGCACCGAGGAACTTGAAGTTAAAAGTTTTAAACCCAAAAAGAAATGTATCGATTCTTTAGAAATGGAAGTAGATGATGTTGTTCGACCCAACGTAGAAGAACTTACCGAGACTTTAAGTAAGCAAGATGTGGAAGTAGAAATTGCCCCTATGGCCGATTTAAAGAAAAATTTAGAAATCAGTTCCCAAAATAAAGATTCAAGTAGAATTGAATTAAAATTGGATGTAAAAGAAAAATTGGCAGTTGTCAATAAGTTTGGTTTGGATGAACCGAATGAGGTTTCCACGCCGAGTTCAAATAAATGTTCTGTGAAAGAATCTACACCACTTCCTTCTAAATTAATAAATCCTAAGAAGCGCTTTGTTAAGTCTTTTGAGGACTTTGAACAACAACTGAACAATGAGCAAAGGAAACTAATGGAATATGAGACATCGCCATCTTTTGAAGAATTAAATACTTCCTCAGTGCTGCCAAAATTGCCGGAGGAAATCACCGAGAAAGTAGTACAGCAAGAAAAACCGGTGGTAGAGGATATAGAAGTAAAAGGAAGTGGTGTCGAATTTTCTAAATTGAAAACGCAATTAAAATCTAAACTTGAAAGTTCAGATAATTTTCAACTGGAAGTTGTGAAACCAAAAAAACAAGAACGTACTTCAGAAAAACGTAAACATCGCGATAATTATGAGCATAAAGCAAAAAGTAAGCAAACTAAATTTTTGGATGCAATGTTGTGTGATGACCATTCGACAGAAGAGGATAGTTTGCAGGAACTAATTGTAGCAGCAGATGCTCCTGCGGCATTGGAAGTACAAGAAGAAGATATAAAAATGTCTGAAGGTAGCGAAATGGACGACTTAAAATTTGAATATTCAGAAAATAAATTTGAAGACAAGAATGTGAGTGAAAATGTAAATTTGGAACTGGACATAGAAAATGCAACAACAATTAAGGATGAGTTAGAAACCTCAGAACCATCAATTGTTTTACAAGAAAATCAGATGGATAGTGAGGATTTGAATTTACCAACTGCTTCACAGACATTGATTAAAGAATCAGATCAGTTAATTAAACAGGATTGTGAATTGCAGGCAAATGAAAGTACAGATACTGTTGCGATCGATGAAACTATTTCTGCTCCGGACTTTGATAATATTAAAAGTGATTCTGACGATTTATCTGGATTAAGTGCTTTGGCAGCTGTTTCTGAATTAAGCACAAGTTTAACTGTAGAAAATGAAGATTCTAAAGATGAATCGAAAGTAATAAACCAAGATCTTGGTTTAATTAAATCTGAAGAGTCTAAATTAACTGAGGGAAATATGACGTTCTTTACGGAAACTGATTTAGTGGATAGCCAAGTTGAAATTGTCAACCTTTCTCCTGTTAAAGAAAAATGCAAACCGGTTACTTTATCAAACTTTTCTGTCGACTTTACAGATGCTGAAGAAAAAGATAGTTTGAAGAATATGTCGCCTAAGAGTGACCAAACCAGTAAAGTCGAAAAATTAAAAGAGAGTGATAGTTTAACAAAAGAAAGTATTCTTGATTTTAAAAGTGAATTTCAGAGCAGCGATAATTCTGCTTCTGAAGATAACATCTCTAGTTTATCACCGCCAATATACACACAAAACAGTGCAACAACCACAGCAGATTATGGTAATTCTAAACTGTTGGAAATTTTAAGTGAGGGAAAAGAACAAGAATTTCGTCAAAAATTAACAAGTGAACGCTCTCGCTCAAAGGCTGAACAAATGTCTTCATTATTTAATAAAGAATTTTCTAAAACGGTTCCAAAAAGAGAATCTAAAAACACAACATTTTTGGTTAAGCCTAGCAGCACCGAAAAGCCAATGTTGTCCTCCAATAAATCAGGAAAGCCAATTATATTGTCCAATAAGATTATTAAAACAACACCTGATATTGAAACTATATCAGTTCAAAAAATTTCATCGAAGAAGACAAATCAAGGTTTTGATGATAATATTGATGCCTTTATTATTAAAAAACCAGTGAAGAGAACAATAGTACAAGAAGATGACAGTGTTTCAAATATGGCTATAATAAAGAAACAGCCTGCATATCGCGGTAAAGCCAAGATTTTACAACAAACAATTATTAAACCACCGGGAGATATCGTTGCTTCTTCTGTGAAAACTTCTAGCATAGACGATAATATGTTTGATATTAATTCCATGCCGATTGTGTTAGGCGATCAAATTCTCACCGAAGATTGCATCGAAAATATGCCTGTAGTTTTATCTGATTCAGTACAACCATCCACTACTAAAATTAATACTTCGTTAATAACAAAAACGCATGGTACTCAAATGAAATTGTTAAATAAACCAATCAGTTCACCAAGTTCCAGTAAGGTTCTTTTAAAAACTTATGCTTCTCAAAAGGTGGTCAAAAGTCCTAGAATTTATACGCCAAATCCTACTAAATCTATAAAGCCGAGTGCTACTTTAATTTCGCGACCCAGTAAACCGGACAAATTTATTATAGTGCCACCACCATCGAATAGTAATACACCAACACCATCAAAATATACAGTCGGCAAGAAAACTATTATTAAGAAAGCACAACCGGTAGTTCCTGCTCCGACGAGTTCCATGGCGAGAATTGCAAGTAGTGCTTCTGAGCCTACTGGAAATAAAATAATGATCGTAACAAACCAACAAGGACAACAATCACGAGTATTACTAACACCTGCACAACAAAAACTTCTAGGTTACCAAAGTACGGGTACGAAATTGGTAAAAAATACTCTAAAAGGTAATATTTTGCAAAAATCTAACATAAAAAGTTCGACAAATCCTAAAGTGTCAAGTGTATTATCTCATGCAATTATTAATTCTGTGGGTACTGTAGTATCTTCGCCAAATCAGAATTTAGTAATTTCCGACGGCCAAAAATTGGTGCCCATAAGACCTCATCAAACAAAAATATCAAAAGCAGAAATATCCAAACCTTTAAAGAAAATTCAAATGCCTACACAAAAGGTATTGATGCAGGAAGGATATAATGCGTCTAAGGGGCAACAGAAGACGATAGTTATCCAAAACAAGTTGGGACAAGTCATTAAAAAAATTCAAGGTACTGAAGACACGCTTCTAGAACAACAAGTTGCTGAGAATTTGCAAGCTATAAAGGCTTCCGGTAGTTTTAGTACAGGTAAATCTAAACCGGAAGTCATCGGTGCTTCTAAAAGTAGAGCTCCTCTGATAAAAAGACCTTCTTATTTTAAAAGAGTATCGAGTACGGAAACACCGACAAAAAGTACCCCTCATAAAATGCAAGTAATGCCAACTACAAATATCCTTAAACAAAAAGTCGAAACGTCGCTGCCTCCGTTGACTCCCATATCGCCGAAGAAAGTCGACAATTTTTCTCAACCACCACCAAAAATTGAAGAAACCAAAATTGAAGTGGCAAGTGACAGTTCTTCTAAACAAGAACAAGTTCAGCAGAAACCTCCAAACCAATTAATAATCCAAGATGCTTTAGGAAATCAAACGACAATAACTGAAGGGCAAATATTAGCTTTACCTAGTGGAGAAACAATCGATGGTCAACCGCAGTCGTACATGTTGGTCACGCTAGATGAATCAGGAAATCTTGCACCACTAAACAACGAAGCTTTACTCTCATTAGATCCAAACCTATGTTTAGGTGGGGATCTTAGTAACATGGTGTTACAAATAGACGATGGGTCGGTGTCTGCTAAAAAGGACACAATTAAACCTGAAGAAGCATTGCTTACCAGTCAGACTTTACAGGAAACATCTAATTTTGAAAGTAAGGATATTAAACTCGATCCAGCTTCTGATATTAGCGAGAAACTTATTCCGACTGCTAAAGAATTGACAGGTTTGGACAGCATATCTCAAAACTTGAAAGTGGAGAATCCTGATGAAAGTGTGTTATCAACTTACGAACCAGCTGTAGAAACATCCCAGGCAAGTTTAGATGGAGTGCAAACAGTTACTTGTAATATAGGTAGCGATCCTAATCAACAATTAATAATAACGGGTGATCCTGTAAGTACCCAAAAGTTTATCGAGTCCTTAACGGAAGGTAATCAAGATCTTGCTAATCTGTTGGCTAGTGCCGAAGGAAATATTTTGATTCACACGGATGAACAACAAATTCTTATCAATACGGATGCTAACAATCAAATTTTGTTGCCGATGAATGCAGATAGTTTAAACGTATCTGAAAGCCACGGAAATCCAATGTTTGCTACCCAATCAAATAAGAATCAAGATATTTTAGCAGCCGCTTTAGCCGATACCGACGTTTTTCCATCAGAACCTTCTGCTCAAACTAAGATCGTGCAATCGCAGTTAAGTCCCAGCGGAGGACTATATCCTTCTGGCGTTGCCAATGTTCTGGGTACGACTTTGAGTTTAAGTTCACCAATAATGACGCCTCTGGAAGTTCCTAGTTGTAATAATAAGAAAATCCCCGATGAGGAATCCAGCTTACTTATTACAGAAATACCTAAAAATGTTGATCTCCCTATTACTATTACAGATCCTAGTATTTCACAAACCGTTGCTCAACAATCTTTGATCGTTAACGAATTGACAAATAATTTAGATTTGCCATTGAGTATCACAGAAACGGGAGTGCCTCTAACTTCTGCGGAAATGAATAGTCCTTCCTTTGTGTATTCATTACCTTCTCTGGATGATTCGGTAGATATTCACCAGAAAGCTTTTAATGAACCGATTTCTATGCCCTTATTAAATGAAGAACATAATGTAGCAGTTGACGAAGAATTGTCATCATCTAGTAACACAAATTTAGAATTAAACTCGCCCAACACAGAAACCAATTTATTAATGACTGTTTCAACCTCAGATAAAGAAGAAAACGTGCAATCCACCAGTCAGTCATCATTTTTGACATTAGAAACAGAAGGTTTGTGCACATTGGGAGGTGCGATGTGTAGTTCCTTGAGCGAGCCACCACCAGACATGTTTGATTTGTCTCTGGTTACTAGCAGTAATTACGTATCGGAAAATGAAATGAAAGAGCACACCAGCGAAAATAGCGCTACCACTATAACTTGTAGTGTATCAGATAATGTTACAACCTTGTCGAGTCAGCAAGGTTCGCCTAAATCTAGCATAGAAATATCGAGTAACGATCAAACTAACGAATTAGATACTTATGACAGTGAAAGTAGAAATGTATCGACGCCGTTGTCAAGTTTACCGCTAAATTCGGAATCAAACTCTCCTGCAGTAAATTTAGATGAAAATTCGTGTGAAATACCAGTTCAACCGCAAATTGTTGCAGATCTTAACTTACCAACATTTGAAAATAATGAAACTACAGACTCATATGTTTCTTCAAACAAACGATTAAATACGGAATCTAAACTTGAAAATGAAGCAAAAAAAGCAAAACTGGACTGAATTTGTATTAAGTAATAGTGTATTTGTATATAAATTGTATAAACTGTCGCAGGAAAAATTTGAAATAACAATAATGTATTTGAAATTAATTGTTAGTTTATCTTCGATTAATATTATATAATTAAGTATGTATATATGCAAAATATTGTGCATGTGGTGTACATAACTTGGGTTTCTTTATTAAGAAATTATCATAACAATAATGTCTTACATTGTGAGGTATTTCATTTAATGGATTTGCTTTTTACTTATACTTGATAAGAAATATTTTGGGAGCACATTTATGTAACATTATTTTAAATATGTGTATAGGATAGCCAGAAAAAATGTATTTTGTGTGATCATTTATTATTTGAAGTGTTTGGTAACGGTATAAATGATTATTATTTGTTAGTTTTTACATAGTTAAGTTTAAACAAATTGTCTATTAGAAAATCGATTTTAATTTTATGTAATTTTATTATAATATATCGATACCTCTCATTGATATTTCAAAAGTGTTATTTATCAATATTTTTAATGGTTATTCCTAACATCGACTTGAATATATGCACAGCTGAAACTATGGATTGAAAACTCATAGATTTATAATATACAAGTCACTCGAAGTGCCGTTGGCACATACAGATGGAACTGTGCGAAACTGTTGTGCATAAAGATTATATTCATGACATAAGAGACTATTGAGTAATTGTTGACTTAATTGATAAAGAAAAGGCAAACTTATTAGACATAAACATGCATGTAAGCAACACTAGCTACCGTTATTGAATAAACAACATTGAAACCTAGAATTAAGTTGAAAATTTTCTTCGAGCGATGATTCCAAAAATATGAATTTTTATTTTTGCTTTGATAAGTTATGTAATTTAAAGAAAATTAAATTCTTTGAAAATTTTGATTTGTGATTTTACATGCAATTTTTATTATTTAAGTATTTTTAGTTGATCCTTTTTTTTTTACATCGGTGGAGACTTTTTTTTTTGTTAATAATATAGACCTGGACTGCAACGAAAATTATTTACAAAAACAGTTTTTATAATACCTATTAGGTATTTTTGAACAATTAATTAATATTTTACAATTGCTCGACACTACTGGATGTAACAACGCATTTCTTTGGATAAATAAAAAAGCCTTGTAACTTCACAATTTACTGTTGGAATGATAATAGTATCTACCTACTGTTTGCAAAAGCTTCATAACTTTCAAATAATTCCAGATCCTGTAATTAAATACATTTAACATGTGTTAAATACATTTCTTCTAAGTCTATACACGTGCCAACATCAATATGCAAACTTCATATTTTGGCAGTTACGTAGAAAAAATATTATTTATACTTATAATAAATTTTTATTCAAACTAAAATAAGCAATGAAAAAATGTTCAGTTGATTAAATCCCAGTAATGTACCAAGGGCAACGATTTTTATATGAATAATTAAAGAATCAGGCACGAAATTTACAAATTTTACATTGTTTATTAAGACTGATAACAAATATATAAAATCCGAACTTTTGAAATAAACACTTATAAACTATACAAAGTGTTTTTGCAACTACGTTTTTCAATATTTAAGAAAAGAAAAATGAGAATTTTAATAGTTTAATCATACTAATAATAATATACAAATTATATGTACTTAAATACGACATCTTTGTTACTCTCAACAGTTTGTAGTTCTAATTTAATGGGGCACTGCAACCAAAAACTTAAGAGTTCTTCAGTGTAACCTATCAAAAAATACATTTTCCTAGGACTTATTGCTCGTCTTACTATGCCCGCAATACGAATAATATTGTGTTGTCGCTTTATAATGACTTCACTTACAAAGAGAGAATGCCACGTTCCAGTCATAAATCTACGAATAAACACGTCCTCAATTGTAGTTTCAGGTGAGCGTAAACCACCTTCTAAATTTGCTGAAAATTTTTAATAAAATTTCATTATTGATTTGATCTATTAAATGTATACATACATGTATTCCAAGAATTCCAGGACTTTCTATGTGCTATATAATGAGGAGGATTTGCCATTTCATAAGTTAATGGAAAATTTCCTTTAGGAGTTACGCGATATCTCGCTGCTTGTACTTTATTGCATGCCGGAGTTGTATGAATGCACCGATGTGCTATGTTTGTTAATTTTACACTTTGCAAAATCTAAAAATTAAATTTTTTTATCACAAATAAAATTAATATTGAACGGTTACTTACGCTTTTGCAATTTCGCATCATTTTTGAGCAATTTTATGTATTTCAGGTCGAGTGAATTTTAGAGGTTAGAATCGGCGTATACCAGTGTTTCTCAAAATTTACAAATAGGTGCCTAACCATGGAATAAGGCGTATTTTCGCGAGGACTCCGGTTAGGACCGGTCGGTCATCTTTGGTTAGTCCCCCACCACAATTTTATAAATTAACCGTTGTCGCGAAAATGCAAAAAGTTACTTTTGGTCATGGACTTAGAAAGATAGGACCAGCAACTAAGATTAAAATGGCGAGCTCCTAACGTATGGGTTCATCACTTCTACCGCTAGGATCGCTGAATTCCTGTTCCAAAATATTCATTTGAATATTTTATTTTCAAATTATTTTCGTTACTAAACTTACTTTTTCATACATATAAAGTTTATTTAAATAATAAAATACGTACTATTTAATAAGAAATTATATAATTTCGATTATTTTAAAAGAATTTCTTTTAATTTTTATCACTATTCCAAGCATGCGCGTTATTGACAGCTGTCAAATTTCTTTACCGAACTTAATCCTTTGTAGTTTGAATAAAAGTGCACGTACATGTATGAAAAATGCATTACTGTTTTTAATACATAATATATTTTCAATATTTAATGTTTTATTTTCATATATTGGTTTAATTAATAATTTTCAATTTGAATTTAAATCGTATTTCTGGAACAGGAATTCAGCGATCCTAGCGGTAGAAGTGATGAACCCATACGGTTAAGAGCTCGCAAATTTTAAGCTTTTAGGTAGGGAGTTGCGGGTCCTATCTTTCTAAGTCCATGCTTTTGGTTAAAAATATAAATGAAAACTAACCAAACTTTTGTAAAAATGAAAACAATAGTTAAACAATGATTTATTTCTTCGTTGTTAGCTTTTATTTCTTACTTCTAAGGATTAGTCTTTTTAATGATATTAAAATTTATATAAAATTTAAAAAAATATCGTCAACGGTGCTGTTCTATCTATCGACATAGAAACAGCAATCGAACAATTGAACAACACATTACAGCAAGCAGGATGGAATTCGACTCCAGAACAAAAAATAGAAGACGGAAGAAACTACTGTTCTGCAAACTTTAAACAAAAAATAAAAGAAAAACGACAAATAAGAAAACAATGGCAAATCACAAGAAGCCATCATGACAAAGCAAAACTCAACAAAGCAGTTAAGGAATTAAAACAACTACTAATAGAAGATAAAAACCAATGTATCCAAAACTACCTGGAAAACCTTAATGCTAACCAAGTCTCAGACTACTCTTTATGGAGAGCAACAAAAACTCTTAATCGACCGCAACTCAAAATACCCCCATTGAAGAGAGAAGATGGAAACTGGGCCAAAAATGACAAACAAAAAGCGGAACTATTCGCAGAACATTTAACTAAGGTCTTCCAACCACATGCATTTGACAGGCACGAAGAGGAAGATGAAATCCATCAGTTTCTGGATGCTCCTGGACAACTTGATCTACCAATCAAGAAATGTAAGATAAGCGAAATTAAATCAATGATTAGCAAGGAGCTAAAAGCCAAAAAAGCTCCTGGATACGACCTCATCACCGCTAAGATATTAAAAGAACTTCCACGTACTGGCTTAAAATTTATAACTCAAATCTATAATGCGATACTAAGAACGGGGTATTTTCCAAGACAATAAAAAGTCGCGGAAATCATAATGATCCAAAAGCCTGGCAAACCACCCGAGGATGTGAAGTCATACAGACCCATCAGCCTGCTTCCAATCTTGTCCAAATTGTTCGAAAGAATGTTCTTAAAAAGAATATTACCAATCCTAAAAGAAAAAAAACTAATACCGGACCACCAGTTTGGGTTCAGGCGCGAGCATGCAACAGTGGAGCAAGTCCACAGATTAGCTTCGGAAATAAATAAAAACTTCGAAAAGAAGAAATATTGTACTGCAGTATTTATTGACATAAGCCAAGCTTTTGATAAGGTTTGGATAGCCGGCCTTCTGTACAAGTTGAAAAAAGCGTTACCTTATAACATGTACCTGGTACTGAAATCGTACCTCACAGACAGACACTTTTATGTAAAATTTGGAGAAGAATACACCAGGATATATCCAATCCATGCGGGAATCCCGCAAGGAAGTGTGCTAGGACCTATCCTCTACTTACTTTACACTGCTGACTTGCCTACCGACGCGAATACCACCACAGCAACATTTGCAGATGATACTGCCTTTCTAACTGCACACGAAGAGCCTGCTGTGGCTTCTGAGATTATGCAAAGAGTCCTAAACAAAATGGAACCATGGACCAAAAAATGGAAAATAAAAGTAAATGAAAGTAAATCAGTGCAAGTGACATTTACTCTAAGAAGAGGTACCTGCCCTCCGGTGAAATTGAATAACAGACAGATTCCTCAATCCGATGATGCTAAGTACTTGGGCATTCACCTGGACAGACGTTTGACTTGGCGCAAGCACATTTTTACAAAGAGAAAGCAACTTTTGGGCTGAAATTAAGTAAATTATACTGGCTCATAGGAAAAACTTCAAAAATGACACTCAACAATAAAGTATTAATCTACAAGACCATCCTGAAACCGGTGTGGACATACGGTATTCAACTATGGGGATCGGCATCGACCTCTAATATTGAAATACTGGAAAGATTCCAGTCAAAAACACTACGAATAATTACCGACGCCCCATGGTTTGTCCCAAATAAAGTTATACAACGAGACCTGCAAATACCTACTGTTAGAAAAGAAATCATAAACTACAGTAAAACTTATTACACAAGGTTGTGCGCCCATCCGAACAGGCTAGTTGAAGAACTGAAAACTGGTGACAACAATAACGACCGTTTGAAGCGACACAATATAAACAGGTGGATGAATAGACTACAGTGATTTCTATATTTATCAGTTATAACAGTCATTAAGACTAATGTAAGAAAGGGAGACGTCATTGGACGATCCCTACAAGTCTTTGTAAGCAATATGTATTACCCATTATCCTTGGATAGATTGTAATAAAAACTTTAATAAAAAAAAAAAAAAATTTTTTTGAAAACTTTCTTGAAATTTTGAAGCTGTTCCAATATTTCTCGGTGACTATTTTGAATAACCAACAATCCTTGTAAATGCAATTATTATTTACATTTTTTAGTTTGTCAGAAGTTCTATCGAGGTTTTCATATTCCTTCTCCGATTGATGTTCCTATAATAATATCTGCAATGAGAAAATTATATTAGTTTAATAACTGTAAGATTTAAATTTTATTAATTTCCCTGGGTATAGATATTGATGTTAGGAAAGAGTTATTAGTACCATACTAAAACCCACATGTTTGTGTATTATGTAGATTTATTAAAGAGTTGAAATGGTTCTTCATCGTGATGGTAATTAATTTTTAATAATTTTTTCTTACATCAAAATTAAAGCCACGTTTGACCATTTTTCCAGATTGATCCATGTTAAATCGTAACAATAAATAAATTAACATGTTTTTAAGTTTAGTTGTCTTTATAAATTTTTTCTCGAATTGCTACCTACAATTTATTTCTAATTTAGCTTTAATCTTTATTAAGAACAATTTATCATATTTGTACCATAAAAACAACATGAATCGTATACATAATCCTAAATATTTTCCAATTTTGAACCGAACAAGTTAGTGCAAAATAATACTGCACAAAGTTGTACAGTGACGTCATACAAACGTGTTCAGTTCAAGTTAGTGCAAGGCAAATAAACAAACTCAATGTGTCAATTAGGTCAACCTTTGCGTAGAAATTAAAAAGAATTGTAAAACTGTATAATTAATGTTATCTATCAAATTCCGTTGAGTCTTTATTAATAAATGTAAAATCTTCTGAGCTCGATTCTCGTGCTACTACCAAGGAAAGTATTGTAATCGAGTCAACAACGAACTTGGCGTGGACTCATTAGAATTTCGATTTAAAAGTATCATTTTGATCGTGAATAATTTTTGGAGTCTGTATGTGTATCATATGTGTGGATATTTTTTTGGCTACCATTACAAACAAACGCAGACACCAAGTGACTTAAAAATTTGCACACTAGTGCAAAAGAACTGTTTTTAATTTTTGTTGAAATCCCTCTACGAAAAACTTTTATTTTTGTTTCGTTAATAATTAATATTAAACACTTTTAGAACAAAAAATAGACGCAATGTAAATTATACTAAAAGTATAAGTTATACTAAAGTATAATTTTATTCACAAACGTTTCCATTATACAATAAAATCGTCAGGTGACTAAACAGACGTTAGTTTTAGTCTATCTAAATATTGTGTTATGTTTACTATCAAGTTGCACTACGTAGACCACACTATTATAGATTATATACAAATATAAAGTGATACAACGTCTCATCTCAACACAATTGCTCTGCTGACACCTCTTGTATTTTTGTTTCGTTGATTTTTAACGACGCGCATAAATGTATTAAAATTAACGAAATTTCTTTTGCCTCAAAAAATTCTTATATAAAAAAGAACAGATTATTATTGTATGGCAATTCAAAATACTGTTATAGTTCATTAACACTGACCCGAAGATATTATATTTATTAAAGAAAACTCAACGGAATTTGAAAGATGATATTAAAATGAAACGATTAAGGTGAGGTAATAAAGTGAATCTCAAATATCATCGATTAGTTTAGTCAAAAAATCTATTTTAAAGTATTCATTTTCTACGCAAACTTTGACCTTATTGTCGCATTGGGCGAGGCTAAGGACTACGGGTGCAAGTTAGTTCCACCACGGTGCTAATTCACATTAAAAATTCTGGTTAAAGAGTCCTAAATGCCAGTATGTATTTTGTAGTTTTTGGCAAATTTTAGGGCCAATTTGCAAGATCTGCAAAATTTTTGATTTATAATTGCTTATTGAACCGTTTTCTCGGACATCGGAAATTTTTAAATTCGCGATCATGTTTATCGAACTATCTCATTTTAACATTTTATAAACCGTTTTGTAAATCCGACCCGCTGTGTCTCCGTTGAACCCATTTTGGTCAAATAACCGAAAACTAATTCGGTTGTTTACGTCATATGCATATCGGTTGTGGTTCATTTGACGTTTTCGTCGTTTTCTCGTTTATTTTTCTAACAGCCCAGCCCTAACCTCAGTAAATTGACGTTGATTAAAGTTGATATAATATTAATAATTATAATTCAGTGTAGTATTTAATTGAAAATGTTTATTGTTCTCAGTGCATAAGTGACACAAGTTTTAATTATAAAAATTTGGAGTTTTTGCAACACTTATTTCAATTTGTTATAAATAATAATTATCATCATTGCAATGGGTATAAAATATCATGGCATATGTCATCAAATAGTGAATAAAGCATTATTATAATTATTTAATTTTGTAGCTAATATTTATCGTTCAAACGGCGATGGTATGGATAATGCCCTACTAAAGCATGCAGAAGTCGTATCAAAATCAGTTGAATTTAAATTAAAAGTAATACCTTCACAAAAGTTATTGCACTCCTTAAAACCAATTGAACCTAAGCATCCCATTATTAGTTTAGTACCCAAGTATGTACCTCGCATGAAAAAACCTACCAAATGTTTAATAGGAAAACCAAAAGAACCTAAATTTATTCCTTATGAGCCTTATAAAGGTGCAATTGAACCCATAATTTCACAGAAGAAAGTTGTTAAACCAGAAATATGTGGAAAAGTTAGAAGAAATAACATAGATATTCACGATCTTGTTACGCAAATATCGGAAGTACGATTAGCTGAACTAAAAAGTGCTAAAGTAGAAGTATTAGATAACAAAGAAACTTTTATTTCGAGAAAACAATGGGAAGAAGATAAACGGGCATTTGAAACTGACATCAACAATCTAAGAGAAACTAATGCACATTTGGAAAACAATTTAAAATTTCAAGCACAGGTTAGATTTTTTTAAATATTAAAACATTTAATTATAATAGTAAGTAAATATTCAAAGGTAAACAGTGAATTGAAAACACTATTAGTAGCCGCTGTCGGTGAAGATTTAGAAAGTAGGGTTCAGCATCTTACAGAAGATAAACTGCAGTTAGCTCGAGCTTTGCTTAGTTCTGCAAATCATTTAACTAGCCATCAAGAACAAACAGAATGGTTATCTGGGCAGTGTGAAGTTTGGCGTAGCAAATTTTTAGCCTCTAGGTTAGTGGGAGTTTTTTTTAACTATTCAGTTGAAATTTTACATTTTGCATTTTTATGTAGTTTAATGATAGAAGAATTGGCTAAATGGAAATCAGCGTTGACAAATAGAGTTTCGGAATTGCAGGATAACATAGAAAATTTGCTCAATGAACGAATCAAAGTGCAAACTCAATGTTCAAGAACATTTAGTTGTTTAAATTTTATATCTAATAAATTAAATAATCACGTAGAAGTCAACTTAAAAACTGCCAATATATTAGACCTTTCTCTGGTTAATAGTATTTTGAGTGAAAAATTGATGAATAATTTAGTTGAAGGTGGCAAATCTTTTAATGAAGATGTTAATAGTTTACCAAAAAGTACTCCTGCTGAAATTCATGCAACTCAGGTAAGTTTTTAATGACCTTTGTACTATTTTTAGCTTTGTCATTATTCGCGATTTACATTAACAAAACGCCACCGAACCAATAATTTCAAACTAAAAATTGGACGTACCTTTTTTTTGTTAGTTATGGTGGCGCTATCAAAGGTACTGTAAATCGAGAATAGTGAATTATACTAAAATGCAATAAAAAAATTTGCTAAACCAATTAAAATGAAGGATTCACGATAATATCTGTTGTAGTTTGTTTTAAATTGAAGAAATGAAATTCATACTTGAAGTGTAATTTGCAGCTTAAGTAAATTTTTTAGAGTCATTAGGTAACTCTAAAAGAAAAGAAGAAGTGGCTTTATTTAGTTGATAATACCGTCACTCAATAATATAATGCAACCAAAAAAAAGTTTAAAAAACTGATTAATTTGTAGATTACATTCTAATATGACCGAATATGACTGATCTATATTATTGAAGATAAACGACTTTCGTTCTTTTTTTATTAGATTAAATTGTAAAATAATCTAATATTTTATTTCAGATATTAAAAACTTCAATTAATTTGGTGAATAAACCAGATGTAGTTTATAATGCCTTGGTTGGAGCTGCAGTTTCTTTAGGTGGAGGCCAAATGTATTTACAACATCCTTCTCATCATGCAACTTGTTGTGCACATTGTAAAGGTGAGATGGAAGATGTATGACATAAACTAAAATTTAATAAAAAATTCAAACCCTGATGGAGAAAACCGTACCTACTATGTATTTTACAGCGAATAGAGAAATTTAAGCAATATTTATTTCAATGATACAGAGGTAACAACTCCATTGTTTTTATTGTAATTATATTTATTATTGATGGGTGCTAATCCTTTTTATATATTTAATTATTTAATGCTAATTATATAATTATTATAATTTATTTATTTTAAAGTTGAATTATGCAATGTATTGTGTAGTAGTGATTTTCAGACCTATAGTTCCTCATAAAGTTAAGTGCTTAGAAGCAACGTTGGCAATTATATCAAAAGTTTCTAAACTTTTTCAATAATTTTTTGTAAATTTAAAATATAAATATAATTTTTAAATATATAGTTTTATATTCTTAACTCTAGATTAGTCTAATCTTTTACAGTACTCCTTCCATTTGAAAAATAAAACCAAATATTTGAAAACCAACATTTTCTTATTATAAAATTATTGTCACGTTGGTAACATTCGGAAAGGAAATATAGTTTTGAAGCACACTATAGCACCTTTTATATTACCAAATAAAAATTTAACAAATAATATTACCTTTTAAAAGTCTGTGATCAATTTATACAACTGTTTTATATAAGACAATAAAAATTTAATGCCGCAATATATTCCATATGAAAAGGAATTATTATAGTATTCTAATAACTGTACGCAGCTATTAAATAGTTCTGTTTAAAAAAAAATTTGAAATAATAATTAACATTTGAAAAAAATGGTTTTTGAGTTTTAATTTAATACTAACATTATTTAAATCCTATCTGGAAAGTGGGAGCCAATGGTGTAACCAGAACTTCATTTTGGGGTGGTCACAATTAGGGCTGGGACTTTTTATCGATTAACTTTGATTTAATTGAAGAACGATTATTTATTTTTTAACCATCGATAAATCTACAGTTATTGTTTGATAGTGATTTGTTGATATATAGATACTCCGATAGTTATCGACGAATATTGATTAATTGAAATTATCTATTAATCAAATTTTTTAAAAAAATTAATCAAATTAATCAAATATTAATTATTGATATTCGATATTAATTTTTGGATATCACTCAGTCCTAGTCACAATATTCTGCAAGTAAGTGAGAGATTTTCTTTAGAAAAATGAGTGTAGTTTAAATGCTAATTAGATATAGTAATTTAAGAAATTACTAAGCCACAGCAGTGGAGTGATGTGATTGCTGGTTGAGTATAGAGCGGAAATTCTGGTTTCAAATAGCGGATTGCACAAAATTTCTTGGCTTGGCCTTCCGGTGAGCATCCACACTCTGTAGTGATCTCTGATATTTGTGTCGACGTCATTACCGTTGATACGGCTGCGTCACACACGAGAGTTTACAAGACAGGTTAGGTAGGCAGGGAATGAAGCCAATGGGCCTTTTAGGCCTGTAGAGCTGTAATATATAATACTAATTAAGATAAATTTAGGGAGATGGGTAGTTGTTACATTCTCAAATCAAAATACGTACCTACATAGTTCTGAGATGATCGACTTTTTAGTTTTTGTTTTTCAGATAATATTGAAGTTGAGTTTTGATGGGATTAATTATATAAAAATTAAATTGTACTTGATATTTGAGATGTGTTTTTATTAAACTGGTATAGTATACTCTTGAAGCTTATTATGTTGGATTATTATAACTACAATAGGAACGTTTTTATAATTACCTGCTGTTTGTAAATTCGTCAACATTTCTGATTAGGAACAATAAGATCCGTGAAAGCCAAGTTAATAATTTTGATTCTAATGGGTTTACCAGTACTTTCAGCATTATAGCTACCATTCTGGTTAACTCTTAGAGGCTGTTGAGTTAAACAGTTAAAAAAAACAGTTTTCTGTTTCAATTTGTAAAAATTTTACTTTCACTGTAGCACAACATACCTACAAGCATTGTTTCAAAAATGGCTTTAGGGGACTCTAAAACATGAAAATCTGCCAAAAAACGTTTACCTGATAGCAATACCTTCCTTACTGATATAGATCCAGGTTCTAAGGTAAGTTGGTTTTTAATTCTAATTTAAGTTTTCTAACCCTCCTCCCCATTTAAAAAATATAATAAAACATTTATTTTATAATGATTTTTTTTATTTATAAAAGTAGTAATATCACAGATAATGAAAAATGTATAATAAAATTAAAAGAACAGTAATAATACTCAAATGTGGTTGTACCATGTCTGAAGACCCTGAAACAATACAATATTATGTTAATACGTTGAATTTCCTAATTTAAAACACTACAAAATTATTAAATATTTTTAGAAACAAACCTGAAAATACATTACAATTTCCAAGTATCAATGGTAACTTCTGATGAGGTTTGCCTTTTTCTAAAATAATATCTGCTTCCGAGCAATACAAGTTAAAAAGTTTTGCAACACAATGTAGATGTGCAAAACCGTTATTAAAAATTCTTTCATCAATCTCAATTTCTGATTTGGATATAATTGTTTTGGGCATTTGACCATTTCTAGTATTGTTAGATTCGTAAATGTAAATAGAAGAGCTTGCATTTACCTAAAAGTAATTCACTTTAGTACTTATTACTTTTATTAGTGAAATATTATAGATTTTATCTTTGCTTTACAAAGATATAATTGTTTATTAAGAATTTTTAACAGACCCGCTATAGGTGCTTGTTTACAATAAACGTAAACGTAAGAATTACGTAACACATAATATGTAGGTACAAACTTTAATTCAGGATTTCAATGCGAGTTTCATGTTATGTTTACAAACATTTTTATATTTACATAGCTTTCTACTATGTTAAGTTTACATCGTACGTTAAAATTAATTATATTTAGTTGAATTGATTTTAACTTTATAATGTACCTATTTTTTGTATAATGTAACATTTTTCTTACTTTTACGTTCATTTGTGAACAAGAATTAAATAATTTATCACTACGAGTAAAGCCTGTATGACACGATGCATAATTTTACATAAAATTTACATGTAAATGGTAACTAACCAATGAAAAACGTCTGATGGCTACTAATACTCTCTTTTTATTGGTTAGTTACCATTTCCATGTAAATTATAAGTAAAATTATGCAACGCGTCATGCAGGCTTTAGGTACTATATCTTTCCATAGCTCAGAAAATAAACTAATCTTTTTAAGTTAAAAATAATTGCCTATTTCTGTAGTATTCGTGCAAGACAAGAAAAGGTGAGAAGTGCAGTGTTCAAACTATCTTTGCAAATGAAGAAACATAGAACTTGAAAAAAGTTTTTAGTTTAAATAGCAGGCATATAAAAAAATGGTAACAACTAATAATAATACAAACATTAAAAGATATTTAATATTTATAATATTAACTAGCTGACCCGGCGAACTTCGTACCGCCACAGAATCAATAATTTTTTCGTGAACTTTTGCGATGTTTTAATAGTTATTCTGCTATTCGAGATGGCGAGAAATCCAACAAATCAAAGATTATAAAAATCGGTTCAGCCGTTCTCGAGTTATAAATGGTGTAACTAACACGACTTTCTTTTATATATATAGAAAAAGATAGAAGATGAAGATGAAGCTATTTTTGTTACCAAATTTTGTTTAGAAATGGGGGGAGGGAATTAGAGATTAGAAATGGGAGGTCTATTTTTGTTTTTCTAATTTTCAGTTAATTTTAAATTTAAGCGATGCCTTTTTGGTATAGTGGCCAGAAAATAAATTTTTTTCAAAAATTGTCTTTTCGTGAATTTTTGCGATGTTTGAAAATGTAGTCAAATTAAAGGGTTTAAACAGTTTGAACATGGAATACTCACATCAAGAATCTCGTTGTTATCAATTTTAAAAATTCTCCTTGGTGGTTTTTATTTAGATAAATGTGAGCTATTTTTGCTACAAAATTTTGTGTAGAAATCGGGGGGGGGGGCATTAGAGATTTGAAATGGGAGATCTCTTCTTTTTTTTTTAATTTTTAGTTAATTTTAAATTTAAGCGATTCCTTTTGGGTAACGTGAATAAATTTATCTGGACAGTTAGCTAACTAATATATTTAAGGTCGCCCACTGTCAGACACAGCATACAATTAGTACGTCACTAATTTGATCGTGAATCGAATCACCTTCCAGGGATCATCCCTTTTATCGATAACTCGATGCTACAATCCAAATACCGGATTCGATGCTTTTATAAGTTCATTTATAAGTTCATTTATTCTGGTCTGGTGCGAAGCACCAGGGCTGTTGCCCCATATCTTCGCAGACTTGAAGAGTAAGGTTGCGGGCTTGCCCGCAACGTTACGTCGGATGATTTTTATTGAGGCGTACCTCTGAAAATTAGCGCGAAGCTAAGTCCTGGCTGTGTTAACCTGTGGGACCTACAGCTTTACGTGGAATCCGAACCACGGAGTCGGATAAATTTTGTGGCCGGGTTGGGGATCGAACCTAGCCCCGCCAAACTAGAGTCCTCTCCTTAGCCCGTTCACCTAATTCACCTCCTCTCGATGCTTTTCATTGGTAAATGGATTTATCTGTACAGATGTAGATTACATTACTTGCGACAATATTAGGTGGCGCTCTCTACGCGACTAAGTTCCAAACTAACTTTTAGGTCAAAAAGTGAATTTTCTTTATAAATCGTTTTTTCGTGAATTTTTGCGATGTTTTAATAGTTATTCTGCTATTCGAGATGGCGAGAAATCCAACAAATCAAAGATCATAAAAATCGGTTCAGCCGTTCTCGAGTTATAAATGGTGTAACTAACACGACTTTCTTTTATATATATAGATAATAATTGTTAATTATTTAAAAATTAAATATAATTTTATGAGCTTTAAGGATTAATGGCTGCTTAACTCGTTAGATTAAACTTTATGTTTAATTAGCTGTAATTGTATCCAGAGCCGGCACGATACCTAGGCGAGCATAGCCCCTGCTCATAATGATATACCTCAAGGGGCAACATTATTAATATAGATATTTTTTATAGAAACTTATTACTTACTTTTTTTTGATTGACGTACCACGTAAGATTTACCGCAGGATATGTAGGTGGTGATATACAATGTGCCTTTAAAGAGTAGCCAATTTCACGAGAGTCTCCTTCAATTTTGATGTGTGGGTTTTCTTTTGGTATATCTGCTTGTAAATATATTTTTGAAAGCCACAAAAAATTTAATACATCATTTTTAATTTTAATAGATAGGTACTTAAAATAAGAAGAAAATTCTAAAATAAGGGATTCTTAAATCTTAACCGAATGAAGCTTCGGTTTATGATAATTTCATGACATATTTTTATAGTTCAAGATTAATTTTAAGTTAAATATTACGCACTAATTAATTATTATTCGTTATCATGAAAAGGAATCAATTAAAAGATCTTTCTGAACTTGTATTAAATCATTTTTTGTGCAGCTTTATGTGCTACCGTGTGCGTGACACGATAAAGATGTGTGAGGGACGACAGGCAATTTAAATAACTCTAATATTAAAAAATATATAATAAACTTTGCTGGTGTACTTTTTGTATGCATTTGTTCATTGAAAATGGAAAAGGCAATACTTAATTATAAGAATACAATATAAATTAAAAATAAATTATTAAATTTAAATTAAATTTAATTATTAACAAATATCAAATATGCTTACCAATTACAAACATATATCCAGTTTTTATTATTGTATAAAAATTAGGAGCATCTGTAGAAATTTCACATCGATATTTTCCTGTTACTTCAGGCTGTACATTCAGAAGAACAACTTGATTAGGAGTTGATCTATAAAGCTGCAATAAAAGTTTTATTACTTACATTTAAAAAATTAAAATTTTATGCTTAAGGCTACAGATTTTAACATTATACCTACATTAATTATGGAAAGTTATAATTGGTAATAATAAAATTATGATGACTTTAATTTGTTTCTAAAATAAACTTAAAAGTAATGCTAGACTAGCTGTCTCTTATAATTAAAGAAATAAATATAATATTCACAAATTTAGAAATAATAAAAAGTTTACCTAAAAGTTAAAAATAATAAGAGCAATTTATTTCTTACATCTACACTCACTCCAGGAAGAGGAAAAACTTGTGTGTTTGGTAATTCTTTTGGTATAAAACGATAAAATTCTCTTTGGCCCTTATACCATTTTACAGTGTAAAGAGGCTCACCTTCCAAATTGAAGCGGCATTGTAGGAAAACCGTATCTCCAACAGAAACTGCTTGTGGTATTATAACTTTCACATCTTTCAATCCATATGTTACTGAAAAGAAAAATATTTAGAAGATGCGATATAGGATATACTTTCCATCTTTATTTTAATAAAGTATAATAATAATAATAATCGCTAAATGTCGAACTCATTTCTATTATACATTTACAGTCATGTTTATAAACGTTTACACGCGTATAGTAGAGAGTGTAAACAACGTGTAAAATTACATGACAAAATCTGTAGTTATAGACAAGTTACACAAGCGTTACACGGCGTCTATAAAGATACGTCTATAAAGTTTACACAAGCGTTACACGCGTGTAAGGGTAGGTTACACGGTAGATATTATACGCCTGACTATAATAAATACGGCTGTTAGATTTTTTCAATTTTCCCTTATGTGTTAGTAACCATTAGGAATCATCCCAATAGAGAGAAATACCCTATTCCTTCTAGGATTTCTTAAGAACATCATGATTTCCAAACCGTCGTATGACTGGTAAAACTCATTAAGTATTTCTTCGCCAAGCAGCAAAGCTTGCCAGGAAAAAGTTATAAATTCAGTAGAATGGACCAAAACCAGTGTTTAAAAAAAAATAAAGAAAGTCATCAACTGCATTTTAAGTGTAAGAAACTGTTAGAAAGTTACACTTAAAAAATACAAAATCGCGGTAAAGTAAACAAATTGTCACGAATTTTTGTAAAATTCATTCCTAACGTTACAAAATTTGTGCACGCTCCTCGTATTTCCTTGCAACTTGAACGTTCTATTGTGGGTCAAAGTTTCTAATTTTTGATAATTTCCCGTTTTAATACCCGGGATAAAAATATTAAAATTATGACAAATATTACATAATAATCAAATGAACTATGCAATTCAAAATGTTTTCTCCTATACCTAAAAATAAAACAAATATTTATATTAATTTAATAGTTATTCTTCTTTGAATAGTTAAATGCAATAATAGCTAAACATATTCTTGTAATTGTTAAATATCGTAATAAAAAGTTTTTATTGCTACTAACTGCAAAACTAATTATAGTTTTACCTTATTATTGCTGGATCTCATGTACAAGTAATATAATTTGGTAAATCTCATGCTTTATCGCGTCAGAATTATGTAAAAGCCAGAAATAAAATGTATTGAAATGATTTTACTGGCTATTACAACCCCGTTTTCGCAAATCCTATTACAATCAAATTTAATACGAGGATTGCCTACTAACGTAATTGAAAGATGTTTAAAATGTTTTATGCCGAACTTCAACCTATTATACTTTAAGGGTTTTGACGTCATGATATCATATAGATTGCAAGCAGCACTTGCTGTGTTTTGATGAATCAACTTTCTTTATTAATAATAATTGGATTTTGAAGAATTGTTTGATGATTTTATGAAGCCTCTGTTGTATATTCAAATGAATTTTATAACTCTTTATATTGACGTAATTCAGAGACGGTCATTAGCATAGCGATTAAGCGCACAGACTGCTATACAGAGAACTAGGTTTGACTCCGGGCAAAGTAAGAATATTATTCTAACCGTCTCCACTCGGAAGGCAATAGCAAACCATCGAGGTGTAATTTGCATAGAGAACATTTAAAAAACTGTCACCATATCCACTCGTATAGGACGAAGGAATCTGAGAGAGAGATTGACGTAATATTTTGTGTTACTCTTTTGACACACTGAAAATTAATGATCATTACTTTTTTTTACATCGGAGATTCAAAAATAATTAAATTTATTAAAAAAATAATAGTTGAGTAAATAATAACCAAATGAATTTATTGTAATATACAGCTTTTTCAAATGTTTTGCTAAATTTATTCTGAAAGAATTCTTAACGATCATTAACTTGACAGTGTGCCGAAGGTGTTACGTTGGTATATTTTAATTAAATCTTTATGTTTAGTACTTGCTTTCATAACTTTTGCCACATATTATAATGAAGTAATTAAATGAAACATTAAAAATAAGTGTAAAACAATTTTGAATTTATGAATAATTGTCAAGTTTTATCTAAATACATAAATCAGTTACCTATATATCATAATTTTTGTTCAAAATCTTGTGATGCAGATTGATACAATGTAACATTGTGTAAGCAGTCGGACACTGTTAAAACCGAAATTTTGTCTATCATTGAAATATTTTTCAGGTCCCAAATTTTTTAGTGCAATAGGTACCTAACCAGCAGTCTGGCGTAAATCAAACACGGATAGACTAGAGAGCGGGAAACCGCGGTTCTAATCCTGGTTGCGTCAGATATGTGCTGTGAGCTAAATAGTCCAAAATCGATCTGCGAACTATAAAACTCTTCCCAACCCGCAACTAGGCCAGCGCGAGAAGATATGGCCTAAACCTTCAAGTTACAAACTTGAAGAGGCGTATATCCAAAAATGGATGTAAAACAAAAAACGCTAATAAAAAAGAAGAAGAGGTACCTAATACAATAGCAGTAGACTACAGTATAAAACCTGATGCATAAGCTGAAACTGCTCGAAATCGAAAAATATTTCGTTTTTTGCAGATTTCGGCCTAAAAAGATATTTTTATATTACTTTTATAAATTTAGGATCATGAGAAAGTTCTATGATAGACAAGATTTCATGGTAAACTAACTTTTACAGTATCCGGCTTACCCAGGTTTATTATACATACATTATTATTTTGACAACCAAGTTATAAGTTAACCAGGTAAAAAAGATTCTATATCTGTATGTGTAGCAAGTAACTCGTATAAGTTATATTTTTCTTTACATAATATTTAAACAATATAAAAAATTAAATAGCTACTTCACAGAACAAATGTGAGATTATTAATTTGTGAACAAAACAAGCAATAGATTTATTTGATGCATCTGTTTAAATTTTTTGTAGGTATTATGTATTTAAATAATTTTTTGTTTAACTTTTTGCTGTGACTTATCTCTCCTAAATCTAACATTTTGTTTTCACTTCTATATTAATTATAGAAATCATAAATTAAAATATAAACAGGGGTTGTATAGGGTACACATGCAAGTTCTAAAATTACTATATGGCCATTAATAATATAAGAATTTTGTTTACAAATTTAAAAAATGATGTAAGTGTGTATTTTTGTAATATAGCGGGTAATTAATGGGTATAAATTTCATTAAATTACATATTTTTGTAAAACTTTTCACAAGTTATTTGACTTAATATTATTTGTTGACGAATTCTAAATAGTAGGTATCCATTAGACTTCAATAAGGAATTATAATTTAAACGTAAGTTTTTTTGAATTTTAATAAATAATTATTTTTCAATTTTTAGAATCAATCAATAACAAATGATATTTATGTTCTTATATTAAAACTATCTGAAAAGCTTTTATGAAAGCGAAACAACGTTGTCATAGTTTATTTACCATCATATTTCATTTAGTTTTCAGTGACTTGTAATAAGTAGTATAATAAAAATATGTAATTCAAAAATATATTTATTTTTTTAATTTTCATAATATAGGTGGTATCATAAAATATTATTTTATTATCTAGTATTTAAGTCATTTTTATTTGTGCTTAGAATCCATCGAGTTTTACACTGACTAAAATTTATGTGCGATTCTTGTGCTGATCTAAAATCAAATATAAAATAAATTTATGCTATATATATATATACATTTTCAGTGCTTTATATATTTTACAAAAAGATTATAGTAATTGATATCAAAACAACTCACACAAATAATGCAATTATCTATAAAATTACGATGTATTTTTTACATTTCCTGCTGTCGAATAAAATTTATTCGTAATATAGTATATACCTACCAAAAAAGTAGTATTTATACCATTTAAAGTTGCTAAAATAATGCTGAGTTACACTGTCATTAATTATAAAACTCTTCTATTTATGATATATGTTTAACATCCGGCCTATAATCAAACTTTGCCAAAGCGACGTGTGAAGGTGACTGAACTATTTGATATTATTTTACCAGGCAAATAATTCAGAAATATTAAAATTTTTGTAATATTCATAAGAATTTAGAAATTATTTATTAATGCCATTAATTTTTTAAATATAAAATTTTTGAAATAATAAGCACATAAATTTTCTTGTAAATATGATTTTTCATCGTATTTTTAGAAAAAAATATGTCGCCAAGCATCAGGATTTTAATGTTCATTGCAAATATAAAGTGAAATAAATTAATGGTTTAAAAATGTCATATCACATACCTCGTGATACATTATTGCATTTAAGGCCTTTATTTGGTTTATAGTACCTACCTATTAGATTATAATGGATAACCGTAAATTGTACATTATTATTAGAGACATATTTATTCAATACAAACTTGATAATCCGGACTAATAGGTATTTCATATATTTAAAACATTGTATGCTTTAGTAGTACGGATTTCAAATTATTGATTATTTACAGGAATTCACTATTACTCGTAGCAGTTTCACATAGTCCTTAATTTTTTAATTAAAAAATGACATCAGCAGTGTGGCGTAAAGTATGCATAGGCAGGCTAGAGCGCGGTAAACTGCGGCTTTATTTCTTTTCGTTTCAGGTGAAATTTTGTGATCTAAAGTACTTCATTTCCTAGCGCGATATCTTGATTCAGTCATAGCTAATATTTAATGAAGGTACGGCACATGTTATAAAAAGTTTAATTATCGTGGTTGTTCTAGCAAATAACTAAAAAGTTAAATATTAGAATAGGTAATTGATTGAGTTATGAGTTTATCAGTTGCTTTTAAATTGCTAATGCATAAATATTGTTGTCTAAAATTTATAAAGAGTGAAAATTCAGGACCTATTGATAACAACTATTAAATCACAATATACATAGATATATCAATTTTAATTTAACTTCGGATTGCTAATTATAGGTTTCCATGTGCAGATGGTTATATATTTTTTATAATGTAATTAACCAAATTATATTTAGGTCTCTAGCTATAAATTATTTTGTAAAATTTCCGCTGACTGAAAGATTATTTCGTTTACGCTGACATTCATTTAGTGGTTAGTTTCAGCTTGCTATTTTCATTTATAGCAAGAAGGTAGAACATCTGTCTCATAAGTTCATTCATAATATATAGTTGATAGTGTGCCAAAAAATATTCTCTATTAATGTCACCATTCATATTTTATTTTGCAAGCAAGTTCCTTAATAATTATTCCAACAGTTTTCAAGTACTTTGCATAATTGTTAAGGTAACGGTAAACTACTTGAGAGATGAATATTTATAAAATAGGTCTTAATCTTCCTCCAAAATATTATATCAAAAATAGAAGGTAAAAGGTTTTTTTTATAGATTTCTAATAAAGAAATTAGTTAAGTTATTAATCATTATTATTTAAAATTTTTACCATATTTAATAAAAAATATAAAAAAATCTAATTTAATATTATTCTTGTAAGGGGTATTTTTTTAATAATATTGAGATAAACGAAATTTACAGTGGCAGTGAATCACTGCATTTTGCTTGACAATTGAATTGTATTCGTTGTCTTAAAACTACTTATTTTTTTTATTATAAATGTAAATATAGCCCATTCATATTATAAAATTATTAAATAATATAAGTTATCGGTATTTGATCTAATATGAAATTGCCACACCAGTTACTATTTATATTTTCGTACTTCCGGTTCCGATTTTCTAATACTGTATCTGTCATGTTCTTTATTTCTAAAATGCTATAGTATAGATAATTTAATAAACGGAATAGTTACCTACAATCTTCTCTTTGTGCAAACATAAAAAAGAAATTGATTTACTCATTCCAACATCGTGTAATTCTGAACCAAAGATTTGGAAATACTCAAATTCTACCCTACATAGAATTCTAATCTAAAAACATTAATATACCTATATTTGATTGTTCATATAACGATTTTAGTTACGAACGTAATAATAATAATAATAATGCCTATGCCTTGGAAGGAAGATGAAGAATACTACTAATTATGAACTATTATGTTTTAATAAACAATGATGACCGCTGAAGTTACTACTACTGAAAACACAATTTTTTGTTCCTTAAAATAAAACTAATGTTTCACAAAAAAACTAAACTCTTCTGGATTGCTCAGTAACGAATCGTAAATATAGTAACAATATTTAAAAGACAACTAATTTTTTGGTCAGTATTTTTATCATTACATGGCCAGTATTTTTTAAATCAATGGTCAGTATTATAATAATATTTTGATCAGTATAATTTGTTAATTTGGTCAGTATTATTTGTTATTTTGGTCAGTATACTGTACAGGGTGACAATCTTGGACAAATGCAGTAGTGATGCATCCACTTTTCTCTTTATTTTAGGAGATTTATAATTCACAAACCACACTTGGAATGTTCTTTGTTTGAATTGATCGAAAATGTCTCAGCGCTGAATAAAATTTTCTCCTCTGTAACAATAGGTTCATTATTGAATGGACAAATACTATATTGAATTGAATTTTCTCATGGCATTGATGAAATTTTTACGTTGGCTTTTGCCCATAGATGATCATTTGCTTAAAGCTGTAATTCAACTGTTGTCACAGTCTTGAATGCTCTACTTTTATTGGAATATTCTTTTGACCACTTTTCTACTGTTGTAATGATGAATTTAAAAAGCCTTGACAGAGGTAACCTTTCACAAAACCTATTTCTTTTTTTATCACTAATTTGAGACTCATCCAAGCATTGCTTGTAGGACCACCATTTCAGCTACAATTATTCAAGAAATTCTGTTTGCTTTTTTTGAAGCCATTTCTTGATAAATAAAGGTACAGCTTCATCAAATACTTCTTTATTTGGACATAATTATTGTAATGTATCTATGTCATTATTCATCATCAGCCGTTATTCATCCACTCCTGAACGTTAGACCTCCCCATTTAACTTCTCCCGAAGTGGGGAAAGAGGAGGTTTTGTTTATATCTCGTCACGCTGGGCAAACGGGTTGGCGAGTAGTCTTAAGATCAATTTTGAACTTTTTAGATCACAGCACATACATATCCGACGCAACCAGGATTTTGGAAAAAGTAGGCGAGCAAGCACAAAACGGCTCAAGAGTGGTTTTGAGTATTCGCGCCTGTAGGTGTAACACGTATCCTATGTGGGCGATATAAATGCGAAGCAAAGTGTTTAATGATTGAAGATAAGTTTCGTAATTGTGACTATTGTACCTGAATGAAAATTGAGACTGTGGATGTGGAATTTAGAAAAGCCAAGCAGTATTTTTTAAACGAAGCTGTTAGACCAAGAGCTGGAAGGAAAAACAAGCGCCTCATAAGATACCAAAGGTTTGAAGTTGCAGGTAAGTAATTGTATCCGCGTTAAAAGAAAATCCGCTCGTCTGCCGGCCGTAAGTGGTCGCATACTGGCGTAGTAATTTTCGAAATTTTGAAAAAAATGACCTACAACAGCCTCATTAATACCAAGTTGAAGTAAAGGCAAAAGTGAACAGAAATATAAATTGAATCGAAAATATGAGCGTCTGCCGCTTCCAGCGGTCGCTTTTTTGAATCAGACGGCTTTAAAAAATTTAAAAAAACGCCGTCAACATCCTCATAAAATACCATCTTAATTTTTTTGCAAAAAGTTACTTGCTCATGTAAACTATCGAGCTGTAAAAAAATTAGGACGGCAGACGGTCGCGTTAAAAGGACAGACGAGCTCAAAGTTTTACAAAAATCCCTTCGAAGAGCACTTAAATTGTGGATCCATTCGACCGCCTTATAAATACCATGCTAATTTTTGGAAAGAATAGATGAAAGCACAATATATTTTTAGATTTGCAGCGTCTGCCACTTGTAGGTGGTCCCATTATCAAAACAGACGACAAAGAAAAAAAATATATATATACAGGGTGTCTCCGTGACCGTGTAGAATCTTTGAAGTGGCGATAAAGAACACTTTTTTAAGACAAATTTTCAAATACAATTTTTGTCCAAGTCCAAACCCTGTGGGGGGAAGGGGGTACCTCTCTTTAAAGCAATTTTTTAAATATTTGATTTCAAACGGCCATAGCTCCGATATTATTATAAAAATTAATTCATTTTTTAGGCTTAATGAATACGAACTTTTTTAAAGATTCATATAATCCTTTATCGTCTAGAATCAACGGATTTTGAGTTATAAATTAAATTAAAGGAAAAACTGTTAAAAAAATTCAGGTTTAATTTTTTTTTTTACTTTTCTTGCAAACCCCGTATTTTTTAAACAAAACGTCTTAGTAAAAAACGATTGCCTAAACCATATAGAGAATAGCCGTATAGGCTACAACTTTCGTCAAAATAATTTTTTTGGGAAACCAACTATTTTTACAGATATTTAGAAAATAATGAACAAGGTGTAGGTAAAAAAAAAATTAATTTTGCTAAAAATCTCAATAAGAGTATTCACACTAACGTGTATACACCCTTGTATTTTTACACCGTTGTATTTATCCTAGCAACGCCAAGTATAGTTGTGTATTACTAGACGTTGCTAGGATATTGCAACGGTGTATAATACAACACCAATACACGAGCCAGTGTGAATACCCCTAATTTGATTTATAGCATTTGTTTTAATGTTAAAACATATTGTAGCGTGACGTTTGAGCGACATTGTTATAAAGCGCATTAGTTTATAATTAATTACTTTGTTAGTTTATATTGTTTATTTATTAGGGGTATTCACACTGGCTCGTGTATTGATGTTGAATTTATACACTGTTGTAATATCCTAGCAACGTCTAGTAATACACAACTTTATTTGGCGTTACTAGGATAAATACAACGGTGTAAAAATACAAGGGTATATACACGTCAATGTGAATACCCCTATTATTGTTAATAATATTACGATTATGTTATATTCAAACTTCAAGTATGCTAAAATACATTTTTATACGGGTATTGCAATAGAAATGCATTGGCAGCTAAAAAAGAATACCAAAAAAGATATCCCCGGATATCCCCAAAAGAAGCTTCCAGATGCAAGTCTTTTCTAGGATACACGGGTTTGTATAAAAATTATTATTATTAAATTCATCAAGATGCATTGAACAATAAATTATGTAAAAATAAATCTCTCTAGAAATTTAACAGAATTTGGAAGATTCCAAATACTTATAAAGAAAGAAATCGGCATGCTGTCGATGAAGATGACTTACCAAACAGCTAAGACGTTTTGGATATAGTAGAAAACAATCCGGCAACTAGCATCAGAAAATTGGCAGCTGAACTACAAATAAGTCAAATTAAATAGTACCTACCTATTGTTTTTAAAGAATTTTTTAAAAAATTATGTAAGATTAATTTGACCTTTTACAATTAGATATGGAAAATTTTATATAAATACCAGTAGGTACTATATCCATATCATTCATATCCGGTAAATGTATTGGAGAATGGAGATTATGGATCAAGATTAATTTTTTCTAAATATTTACGAGGGCAAGCAAATGCACAAAGATTTGTTGCAAAGAGATGGTGTAAACAATTGTAGAGATGAACATTAATGGGCAGTGGAAAATTATAGGGAAAAACTTGAGAAAGGACATCAGTGACGTTTCAGTGTGAATTGTCGGTGTGAAATACAGGGAAGCCAAATTATAAGTCTTTATTTTTTTCCAACAACATAAGGCTTACAGCTGATGCGAATACCTAAACTTTTTAGAAGAAAATCTTCCATTATTGCTAGATGATATTCCACTGGCATCAAAGCAAGAAATGTGGTTTTAGCATGATGGTGCCACGGTACATTTTGGACGACAAGTACACAATTTTTAAAATAATGAATATCCAGAAAAATGGATAGAAAGAAGAGGATTTATCAATTGACCGGCACGATCAGCCGATTTAACACCTCTCGATTATTTTTTATGTGGTGCTCTTAAAGCTATAGGTTACAGCGATAGAAGAAATACCGAAACTAGAAACAAATTAATGGAAAGAATACAGATAGGTGTGACAGAACTTAACAAAAAAAGCGCCATTATAAATAATACCGTGCAACCTACACCTTGTTCATTATTTTCTAAATATCTGTAAAAATAGTTGGTTTCCCAAAAAAATTATTTTGACGAAAGTTGAAGCCTATACGGCTATATATTCTCTATACGGTTTAGGCAATCGTTTTTTACTAAGACGTTTTGTTTAAAAAATACGGGGTTTGCAAGAGAAGTAAAAAAAATAAAACCTGCATTTTTTTAACAGTTTTTTCTTTAATTTAATTTATAACTCAAAATCCGTTGATTCTAGACGTAAAAGGATTATAATATAATTTGTAGATAAGCAAATGATCTTTAAGAAAGTCTTATTCATTAAGCCTAAAAAATTAATAATATCGGAGCTATGGCCGTTTGAAATCAAAAATTTAAAAAATTGCTTTAAAGTGAGGTACCCCCTTTCCCCCACAGGGTTTGGACTTGGACAAACATTTTATTTGAAAATTTGTCTTAAAAAAGTGTTCTTTATCGCCACTTTAAAGGTTCTACACGGTCACGGAGACACCCTGTATATATATATTTTTTCCTTAAAGTCGTCTGTTTTGATAATGCGACCACCTACAAGTGGCAGACGCTGCAAATCTAAAAATATATTGTGCATTCATCTATTCTTTCCAAAAATTAGCGTGGTATTTATAAGGCGGTCGAATGGATCCACAATTTAAGTGCTCTTCGAAGGGATTTTTGTAAAACTTTGAGCTCGTCTGCCCTTTTAACGCGACCGTCTGCCGTCCTAATTTTTTTACAGCTCGATAGTTTACATGAGCAAGTAACTTTTTGCAAAAAAATTAAGATGGTATTTTATGAGCATGTTGACGACGTTTTGTTAAATTTTTTAAAGCCGTCTGATTCAAAAAAGCGACCGCTTGAAGCGGCAGACGCTCATATTTTCGATTCAATTTATATTTCTGTTCACTTTTGCCTTTACTTCAACTTGGTATTAATGAGGCTGTTGCAGGTCATTTTTTTCAAAATTTCGAAAATTACTACGCCAGTGTGCGACCACTTACGGCCGGCAGACGAGCGGATTTTCTTTTAACGCGGATACAATTACTTACCTGCAACTTCAAACCTTTGGTATCTTATGAGGCGCTTGTTTTTCCTTCCAGCTCTTGGTCTATGTTAGAAAATTTTGTACATGTCTTGAAGCGGTTCAACGTTGGAAAGCCACGATGCTTTCCTATGGATGGTAAAATTTTTAAACTTTGTTTTTAATTATTTTTCGTGAATTGCATCGGAATATTTTCCTACGTTTTTGAATTCCCAATTTACATTTTTGTAATTCGTGATTTATGAGAATTACAGAACTTTTACTTTATGCGCGCATCTGTCTGAGGTTGAATTCTTTGACCACACGACGAACACATTTGATGCATAGTGGACAATTTCAGTTATAACAACAAATGTGCGATTATTTTATGTTTGATTTTGAATTGAATTTTGTATGATTTTGTAAATAATTTTATGTCTCGTCCGATAACTGTGAAAGTGCAGGGCAGTTTTGATTTAATTAAATGTCACTTTCACGGTTATTTGACCTGTAGGAATTTGACTGTAGTCATAATAGGCTTCAGAGGAGGTCTAATCTTTTGTTTAATTGTTTATGGGATGACTGATTTATTCGTCGAATTACATTTTGTTTGCTATTATTTTATGAATTTTATTTTTCCACCAAATGATAAGTGTCCATCATTGGGACATATGACTCCATCATTGAGCTAGCGGGTAAATTTTCATGTTTTGCAGAGATATGAAAGAAACCTTGGCGGGAAATCTTCGGTTTCCCGCAAAAGCTTTTTTATCATTTCAATATATGACACAGCTCTACAGGCCTAGAAGGCCCATGGCTTTTCCCTGCTTACCTAACCTATCTTGCTAACTTTGCGTGTGTGACGCAGCCGTATTTACGGTAATGACGTCGACACAAATATCAGGGATCACCACAGAGTGTGGATGTTCATCGGAAGGCGAGCCAAGAAATTCTGTGCAATTTCGGATTTATAAGTTGGATATATATTTTGGGGCTCTTAGTAGTATCTAAAAAATACTTTGCATAATTGTTTGCACATTTATTTACTTAAAAAATGAGTTTATTTGAAAAAATTTAATTTATCGGCAAAAAACCCAGGAAGACCTTTATTAAAGCTTCCAAATTTGGAAAGTATGTGTAAATACGTCTCAAGTAAAACGTGAATATATAGCAAAGCTCAGAAAAAAAATAAAAGTTTTAAATCCCAATTATCATTATTATCCGCAAGAAAAACTAATAATTATTATTGTTGACCTTTATTTTTAAATAATACTATAGATTATAGTTGGGATATTAATGCCGACATTTCGGGCTCTTTTTTATTGGCCCATTTTCAAGGTTAAAAACAATAAATTATAAAATTATAATTAACATTACAAATAATTGAGAACAATAAATATATTGTCCTCTACAATTGCGAAAGTAAAAATAATTTTAAAAACCAAAGAAAACTCTATCCACAAATTGCAGAGCACAACCTCGATGCACCGACTAGCTTTCTAAACTAAAGAAAAAATTTTAAAGAAAACAAAATGATGAATACCTTCATTGCTTACTTTATTTTATAAAAAGAGAAAGAGAAAATCTTTGCGCATATAATGAAAAAAATTTTTATATAACACTTTGATTACTTGGTTTGAACCTATGAACCACAATCTCAAAACGAACAATCAACTTAACGTGCCTGTAACCAGATACTTTTAAATTTTCTAATAACCTACTGGTTAAAGACACGTCACGGAAATAAATTTTTATAATAAACTAGCTGAACTCGGCCACGCGTTGCTGTGGCTCAGTCTGATATTAATTATTATTAGGGAAATAAATAAACGTATTGTAGCAAACATAGATTTACCAAGAGATAAAAAACATTTAAATTAAAACTCTCTTTTGAGTTGCTGTGGTATGAAAGAAAATAATTTTACACCACTCGGTGCGGTTTGTGCGCCTCGGCTTCGCTACGCTCGCCTCGTCTTCCAAAACTTCGCCCTCGGGTGTAAAATCTCGTTTTACGTCCTTGTGACGAAAACTACGTATGTGTGCATATATATTATTAAATATATATATTTTTGCGCACAGTACACATAAATTTGCTTCGAGCAACATGCGCGAGCGTTATTTGCTCCGAGCAACATGCGGGTCAGGTAGTAACTATCAAAATAGTAAGCACCCATGCGGTCCAAAGATATTAATCATCTATTCCAATTTTATACAATTATTACAAAAAAAACACAATTGTCGACATTTAAATTAATTGTCCAAATATTCGAAAACACCTGTCCAAAATGGTAGACGCTAATTTCTACGCCTCAAACTATATTTCCAAATTATATCAGGCTCATCACTCTTTAGGTACACCTTTGTGAAAACCAAAAATTCAATTCAACTCACTGGATTCAAAATTACACATTTCGTCAAATTTTCAAAAAACGCAAGATGGACATCTTGGACTTCGATGGACGATGGACTTAAACAATTTTCACTTCTCCTTTTTACAAATTAATATAAAGTAAACAATTTTCTCTCGTTGGACAAGTTGGCTATTCAAACTTTAAAACAGGCACAAGCGCCTTATAAAAAAAACCAAAGTGTTATTGTGACTTCTTCACAACAGAAGTCAAAATTTAAAACAAATTGCGCAAACAAAATTTGAAAGAATTTTCCTTTTCAACTTAAAAAAAAATCGATTGTTTAAAATAATCAAAAAAAAATAACATGACATCATATACTATTATACTAACCTTTCTTAAACGGAGAAAACAAAAAACAACCCAAAAAACCCTTTACCCCCAACTCTTTAAAAACAATTCAAAAACGAAACATATCCGTAACCCAAACAAACACTCCCTCCCATCCCTTGACACTCATTTTCATAGCCTCACCTATGTCAAGGATCTCTCCGAAAAATTAGTTTCCCTGTTTAAACAGAATGTCAACATCAAATTTGGACTTTGACCAAATAAAAATAGACGGTTTTTTTCCAATATTAGAAACCCCACCCCCCTGAAGCTCAGAGCGGTGTGGTATATAAAATTCCCTGTCAGGATTGTGACCTGGTATATGTGGGTGAGAGTTCAAGGAAATTGGGAGTTCGCATAAAGGAACATACCAGGGACGTCAAAAATGCTCGTGTTCTTATGAACAACGATGACGATCTTAGGTATACTGCTTTATGCAAACACATGGCCTTGAATTTACATTCCATAGACCACCAAGGTGTCACAATCTTAGATCGGGAAAATATTAATAAAAAACGTAAAATAAAGGAGGCTATCAATATTCATCTGAACGATAAATCGATGAACTTCAAAAGAGATGCCCAATACTTTCACGGTGGCTACAAGTACATTTTGGATAAAATGAAGACGATTAAGTGAAAACTATTATATTGATCTTTTAAGTAGATAAATGTAAGATTCGCGAACTTTTAATTTAAAATTGCTGTTTTTTTTCTCTCATACACAATTTAAATTTCTATCTCATTACCGCCACTATAGTTCCACCTATAAAGGGGAGAAGTAGAAAAGAATACCATGGGGAGCAGGTTAGAAAATTCAGTGTAAGTCTAAATTCCATAGAGTACATTTGGATTTTTTAACTATGCCACTAGTGGATTTCCCAAAATCGTGTCGTGGAAGAAAAAAGTATAACAGTAGATTTTTGATATTTCTCTTTCTATTTTCATTATCTCTTATTATTATTCTTTTAGTCATTTATTAAAAACCAAACAGTATTCTAGCGAGAAAAGGTTATTTACACTTACGGTTATCTATGAATATAGACCTATTTCCAACTATAATCTATAGTATTATTTAAAAAAAACTAAAGTTACTTAGCCACAGCAGTGGAGTGATGTGATCGCTGGTTGAGTATAGAGCGGAAATTCTGGGTTCAAATCGCGGATTGCACAGAACTTCTTGGCTCGGCCTTCCGGTGGGCATCCACACTCCTGTGGTGATTCCTGATATTTGTGTCGACGTCATTACCGTTGATACGGCTGCGTCACACACGAGAGTTTACAAGACAGATTAGGTAGGCAGGGAATGAAGCCATGGACCTTCTAGGCCTGTAGAGCTGTAATATATATAAAGTTACTAATCATATTCAAATCTTCCGTTTTTCAGGTGCATGTCAATGGCCCCCCTCCACTTTCAAATTTTTGAATGAATTAGGTGTCAAACGTTAGAGCATCGTTTGAGCTTGAATGAGCTTCTATTAGTTTTGTTTGAGCTTTAAAGGTCACGAAGTTATTGGCGAAAAACTACTGGGTGGGAGTTGTAGACATGTTTTTCAGTTTTTCTTCTCATTTTGAATTTATATGTGCAATTGATCGATATAGTTTCGTTTGAGGCTGATGAATGAGCTTCAGTGAGCAAGAGTTTAAGTTAAATTTTTACAAAGTTATGGATAGTTGAAATTTTCGACTAAACTCTGAGCAACATGCGTTAAATCTTAAGTTTTTTTAGTGTTCAGTTAATTCGATAATTCCAATTTTAATTATTATTTTTATTCAAAATGTAATAAGCTTGAGCTTTCAGCTATGTTTATAACTTTCTTGAGATATTTAACTTTTATTGCGTTAAATTGACTTGTTAACTTGAAAAATTTTATATTATTGTTAATTTAAGAAGTTACCCATAAAGGTAAGTACTGCACTACAATACAAAATTATTGCGACAAATAAGTACCTACATACACAATTTAATTTAATTTAATCACCAAATTTAAAATTAATTACGTACATCGCAAAACTTGATAAGCGAAAAGAAATGCAAGTTTTAAATAAATTGAAAGTTTGGTTAAAAAACAATATTTTTTCTTACCACAGATAACTTTCCATAATAATAATATTAACAACCAGTTCATAATTATTGTTTTAAATTTTTCACACAACCCGCACTACGAAGCGTAAATTTAATGTTTAATAAGTAAAATTGCAACACAAATTTAGAGCTAATGTTGTAAATTTAAAATAAAGCGTTTACACACTCTAATTTTAAAAGTTAACTACTCTAATCCAACATTCATTCTCAAGCAACGTTTGTATACTGTGGAAGAATGATACCGCGCGCACGTTTTCAAAAAAACATTTTTAAGCACGCATAAGGAATCTTTGGTAATATTCCCTTCATTTTTAATTTTTTATCTATGACATATCGACGCTAGAAAGCAATCTTGTTGTATATCTTGAAAATAAAACTTTACAGGAGTTTTTAAAAAAAACTCAGAATTTACAATAATTATTGAAACCTTTTTATTTAACAGAAAAGGAAAATAAACTCGACGTTTTGAAAAGTAAAATTCTTGGCGTGAAAGATGTGAATGTCCGCTTTCCACCAATGTAATTTATTATCGATTAGGTAATATACTTTCATAAAAAGTTTTCATATATGTACTTTTTGAACTGTGGTTTTAGCCGTTAATTCTTGCTCGGATGAACGATTTACCATTTTGTAATTGCATAAGTTTTTCTCCCTTAATCAAATGTCAACAAATAAGCAAGCTAGAAAAAAGCTTATGAAAGGTATAAAAGGAAGTGCCAAATTTTTATGGCCATTTATGGAAAATTTTAATTTTATATATAATTTACCTGTAAAATGATATTTGATAGATTGTCAATAAGAATATTACTTAAAAAATATAAAGTGACCCTTTTTATTTCTGTTCCAGTCTTTAAAAAAACGTCAAATTGAACACCATAAGCCTACCTTATAAGGGTATTCACACTCTCGTGTAGTAATACGACATATACATACATGTAAGTATAATTTTACAGAGATTAATTTTGAATCCAACTTTTATCAAATGTTGTTCCATTTCTTTTACTGGATATTTGGAATCTTGGTACGGTGAAACACCTTCTTTGAAGTTACTTTCGCATAGCTTCCATTGATTATTTTTAGACAGTAATTTCTAGATATCAAAAACTGGGTGACTTGCCAAAAACATCGCCAGCATGTCACCTCTAGGTCTAATCAACGTTAAAATGTTTTAAAAACATTTCCTAAAGAAAAGTCTTTTGAAAGAGACAAAACTGAAAAAAAAATACCTACCTTTGATTTTGAATCCAATGCAAGCAGTAAAAGGAAAATATGTGGTCAAAATCTTTTACAAAGTCAAGAGGAATCTTTTTGCTTAAAACGTCGAATTTTTTAAAATAAAGTTTGCTTTTTTTTTTGTTGAGTCCTTGCAAAATCTACCATATCTTTTGATTTGTCAACCCCAACTAGTTTTCTAATTTTCTTTGGTAAAACTGGTAGAAGAAGACCTTTAGTAACATCTCCAGGTCCGCAACCAATGTCCATAACCTTCTCTTCCCCATCGCTCTTCAATTTTAGCAAACCCAAATATTTATGGAGCACAAATGAGGCATCGTTTCTTTGTAAGCCGTTATGTTTTAAATACAGAAAGGGATTATTCATTTTAAGAAGGGCATTTTTTTCAGAGCCCTTTTAATTTAATCAACAGATGGCGCCTACTTAAATATTTTTATAAAATAAGAGGAATTTGCTATATTTAAAATAGAGCAAATTCGTTGAGATAATACTATTCTATAAACAATATTCTTGATCTTAAGCTATTTTGAGTTCGTAATATTTATTTATAAAAACACAATTCATAATTAAATTTTAATTATCTTTTTTTGTAAGTGAGTGTGTTTTGACATACTCAATACGAACTCAAAATAGCTTAAGATCAAGAATATTGTTTATAGAATAGTATTATCTCAACGAATTTGCTATATTTTAAATATAGCAAATTTCTCTTATTTTATAAAAATATTTAAGTAGGCGCCATCTGTTGATTAAATTAAAAGGGCGCTGAAAAAATGCCCCTCTTAAACACAATCTAAAAACTTTTTGAAATATTTTGAAAGAAATTGCTGATTTTATTTTTGGTACGTTAACTTTTTTTATAGACACTACAGATTTTCATGAATGAAAGCTCTTATCATATAATCATAATTAATTGATTTGTGGTTGATGTAGTAAACATAATCATAATATACAGTGGTATTCATAAAAATAAAAAAATATTTACAATAAGTTTACAAACACTTTATAAGGCATATGGAGGCTTACAAGAGCATTTTAAAGCTTTTGTAAACCTGTTGCAAATATTTTTATTTTGCATACCACTGACGGTACCTTATACACTCTAGAAACTTAAAGTGCAATTTTAGTCTCAGTTGTCAAATTCTCAAGTGTATATTTAAATAATAAAGTATAATATTTAAGTTATATTAAAACTTCAAAATAATAATTTATATATAGTAGGTGCCAAATAAATTTACCGCTGCGTCATAGTTTAAAATGGTATGAATCAAGCTGGAAAAAACTAGTCAAACGAGAGCTTTTTAAAATGCATTGTTTCTTTTTATTTTGATATAACTTTCTCTCTTCACCACAACTTGTCATAATGTAAATGTCACTGTCAAAATGGTGCATGTTATAAACAAAAATTAAATATTTTTCATTAATTTGTAAATAACTTTTCATTAAAAGAAAGTTTAGGAAGAAATTTAAGTTTAATAAATTACAAAAAATAGAGGAATACCGTGGAAAATGGAAAGAGCACTTAATGAAGATGAACGATACCCGCCTTCCAAAGCAGCTATACATATACAAACCTACAGGACGGCGCAGTGTCGGAAGACCGAGGAAAAGGTGGAGAGACCAATGATTGAGGGTGTCGTAACGGATATTCAACCTAGCACGTGCAGAAAAAGAAGAAGAAGACAATTTTGTTGCCAAGAATAGAATAAAACAATATTTATTAAACAAGTAATAACTTCAAGAACATTTCAAAATGAACAAAACAAACATTTAAATTCAACGATTCTGAGGGACTCTTCATAAATGCCTAACTCCCGATGCCGAATAGTTTTAGTGCTTAAAATTGATTTAGATAATTATTGGAAATGACGTTATCCATCACTATCACTACTATCACCATCAGAATCTGAATCATTTGACACTGATGTAATGAGTTTTTTTACGGTGACATCTAACAGTTTTTCCCGTTTATACCAATCGGCTATGACCTTATCAGTGTGCCGAATGCAGTTTTGCCAAATTGCAGATGTACAATTTTGCAATGCTTCATTCCACATCAAAATTATTTTGTCATCCCCATAACCATCTCTTCCAATATACTTATTATAATAAGTTTTATAATGCGCCCACACAAGTTCAATCGCATTAAACTCGCAGTGGTAAGAGGGTAATCGTAAGACGTCATGTCCATGATTTCGTAACAGTTCATCTACTTTATACCGTTTTTCCTCCTGGTTCAATTTTGCTAATTCTACCAAATCCGCTTTAAGTGAACTGTCGCTAAAAGGAATGTTATTTTTAGATAACCATACTGCGATACTGCTTTTTTCCACATTGACGTAGGTTGCTTTTTTACCAGCGTAGAGTGGTAAGATGCATTGTTCATTATTATTAAACTTGGTTCTTCTAAATTGCATATTAGTTTTTCAATAACCCATTTCATAAGTTCAAAATCAACTGTTGCGATTGAGATTTTATAGTGCGACCACTTATTGGTATAAACATTTTAAAAGTAACCAAAAGTTGAATATTTAATATAAAATTAAAAATTTGTCGTTTTAAATTTGAATACGTTTTACGTTTCGACGTTTTAAGTTTGTTATTTTAACTTTAAGTTTGAATTTATCCGCACTTGGCGCTGGGATCATTAGATACAAAAAGCACTACGTGACTCAAAATTTTTAGTGCATTACAATGCAGTAAACGTTCAGACATACTAATTTTGTTTTTTGTTTGTTTTTGTAATGTCCAATATTGGTAACGTACGACTTTTATTAGTTTCGATCAGAAAGACATACAAATGTTTTCGTACTCTTTTTAATAAAGCTGAACGAAGTCCTAAATTATATTCAGTAAGTCATTTCTTAATCAGAAATTAGTGACGTAGAGGCACAGATATTTGGCACCAAGTATATTTATATAATATTTAAGAACTAAAGTAAAACAAAAAAACGTGTTGCATTTTATACAACATGCATTTTATAATGTATACAAACATCAAATTGACATTATTTATACATTTAAATTATTTTTTATTTTCGCTAATAATTTACGTTAAGGGGGAACAACACTATGACGAACTGTAAAAAGACGTTTTTTCCAATTTTTTTTGCACACTAGATTATTTATTTAGGATTTGCAAAAAAGGTATGTTATTAAGCATACATTGAACTTATTTTGAGTAAAGTTTTATTTAAAAAAATTGCAAATTGCCATGGTTGTTGAGGTATAAATGTGCCTCGGCAGAAAATTCTCGTTGCACGTAGCCGTTTCTTGAAAATTTTTTTTACCAAATGGCGGGTGTTCAAACAAAAAAGTTTAATTTTACCGAAGTTTTTACTTACATTTGGTAGCTTAAAAAGATTATAAGTTTAAGATATAAAAAAACGGTATCGGTTCAACGATAGCTACACTGTAATTACGGAAGTTTTGGTATTTTAAAATTAAAAATCATGGCTAGAGTTATAGTGCGTGCTAAGTCAAGAAAAGTAATTTCGAGAAAAACGCGATTGAAACTTTTAGTAGGAATACGTATATCGTAGGTAGTCCGCTCTCATTAAATGGGATATAACTTTGTCAATTTTCAATATTTTAACTTGAAATTTTTTTTACATGCTCTTGAGTATGTATACTTTGACAATATGCAAAATAAAAAAACTCAATTTCTTTTAAGCTCACAGTGTTTTCCCCCCTTAAAATGAATTATTTCTATATTTTCTATAGTGTATATAAGCGTTTCAAGATAAGCGATAGGCTATCTGATGGTGGCAAGTTTTGTATTAGACGAAATGCGCATCAGGAATAGTTCTTTACCATCAATTTTATTCAGCGTAAGTGTTCGGTTGGTATCACGTCGTTACGCCTAAAACCACTACGCCTAAAACACTTACGACTAAGTCTTTACGCCTAAAGAATTTTATGACTAAGGTTTTTTACGCCTAACATCATGTACGCCTAAAACTTTTACACCTAACTGACTTACGCCTAAGTCTTTACAACTAACAGATTTTACGACTAAAACATCTATGCCTAATACATTTACGCCTAAAATAAATAATTTTTAATTTTTAGAATTGTTTATGTACATAAAACCCTGTATCTAAAGGACCCGAATCTTATTTAATTATTTTTATTAATCTCCTATTATACGTTTCTTAATAAAGTTTGTGTGTGTGCACAACGTCCTAAGAGCTTTATTTTTCCCCGCTTTTTTTTCACATTTCTTTTCTATATTATAATATAAAATATAAAAGAGAATTGTTTGTTTGTAAGCAATAAACTCTTGAACTACTGGATCAAATATAACCAAATTTTGTGTATGTTTTATGGGTCGTGACGAGTGTTTGTATAACATCAGAAGTAAAAAAATTGAGAGAAGAGCAAATTCGCATAAACAAATATTGCGTCGTCGACAGGTGTCGCCACAAAAAAATTACAAATACCAAACTTTTGGCGATCTCTGTATTTGTATATATAACTAGTTTAAATATTTAGTTTTCCAACCTGAGCGAATATATAAATATAACAAAAATTTTCTTTCGGGCACGTGGAGTCTTTTGGGAACTCCGTGTGCTTATTTTGCGCATAACTTTTATTTTTAAAAATTTAGGCGTAAATGTATTAGGCATAAATGTTTTAGTCGTAAAATCAGTTAGTTGTAAAGACTTAGGCATAAGTCAGTTAGGTGTAAAAGTTTTAGGCGTACATGATGTTAGGCGTAAAAAACCTTAGTCGTAAAATTCTTTAGGAGTAAAGACTTAGTCGTACTGACTTAGTCGTAAGTGTTTTTAGGCGTAAAGTTTTAGGCGTAAAGACGTGGAGCCGTTCAGTTGTGTACTGATTATGTTTTAATATGATATACATATATCTTATATGCTGCTCGTTTATAATATCATGGCCAGGTCATTTATATCAAGGCAAATCTTTTGTTATTTTAGTTAAAGCAAATAAAAATTATATTTTTTCAAAATTTTCTCTAATTAACCAGTACGAGCGTCGCCAATTTATTTATCATACATAATCACTCTACTAATAACCAATAGTTCACATAATCTACTGGATACTTTCAATTTGCAATCGAAATAACCAGTGTAAGAAAAATTCCTTTCGAAAAAAAAAAAACTTTCCACACATCCAGTAGAACTGGTAAAATTCGACGTGCGAAGACCTTGGTGGTAAATTAACTAGCTCAACAAATAATTCGGAGACAAGGTAAAGGGTTTGTTCTAATGCTTCTCGATGTATAAAAACAAAATAAATATTAAATAGCTTTAATATATAAACACAATAGCCACAAGAAATCACTTAGGATTATAATAATGCTGAAATAACCAAAATTTCTGTCTGAAGACACCACAGGTGTGTAGAACACTGCACACCAAGCATCGTGGTGTCAAGATTTAACTAAAAACTACTACAAAAAGTTAAAATAAACTCACCTAAAGATCTTAAAGTGATTACATAATACATTTGTACAAAGATACTCATTGACGCTATCTCTTCTTTCTTTAAGTCGATGATATGTAACAAACGTTCCAGAAACAAGTGTTGAACCCTGAACAGAACAGGAACAAAAACTCATCTACTGATATAGTGGTTGCTATAACGGGACAGGTGTTATACAGGTTGCTACAGGTGTACATAAAATGACCGTCCTAATATTATCTTCAAAAACTCAAGGTTGCAGCAAAAAATTTCTTCTCCCAAGGAAAAAACCCAAAAATACTAATCGCTGCAGGACAATAGAATATCATTTATTAATTAATTATAATTAATAGAGTGGTAGGGAAAAAACCACTTTATAAATCGAAACAAAACAGCTCGAAATCTACAAAAAAAGTCTAAAATATGGTGACAATGATGAACGAAATATTAAAAAACAATATAAAAAAGTAAATTTTTTTATTAAAAATTGCCACTTTAACAGTTCTATTTATGTCTTGTAATGCAACACATATAAAATAAAATTACAACATTGAAAAGTTTAAAAATTTAAAATAAGCAAATTAATAACAATGTTACGAAATAACTGCAATTTAAAAACAAACTTAAACAGAATATTGTATTTACATATATCCATAAAATATTCATTTGTCTTAAATACTAAGCAAGGTACCAATTTAATTTTACATTATATTACATTTTATAGAAAAGTTATTAAAAAGTGATGTATTTAGTCATCTCCCCATAAGATGGCTCTCTTCGAACGATCCACGCTAATAAGGTAGGTTCCAAAAGGACTCCATGCTGTTGCCATTACAGAGGACCTGGAGAACAGTCCAACACTACTTCATGAAGAAAAAAATTATACAAGCATGCATGACTAATACAATTAAGCAATATTTTTACATTCACAAAAATATTAATCCATTATATTCGAAACTATAGAAAAGACGATGCATCATCTCGAAGCTTCAAGTATGCTAAAGCAAATATTCATTAAAACGTTGAATTTCCATAACTTAAGGCCGTGTGACACGTGTATAAATTTGTTAACAAATTTGTCAGCAAATTTGATAACACCCCATTGATTGGTTGAACCAACCAGCATCGGTACCAACATTGATTTGTTTGACCAATCAATGGGTTATTACCAAATTTGCTTACAAATTTATACACGTGTCACACGGCCTTTAGAGAGATTTGAAAATTATATATTTACAAAATAAAAATAAATCTATATTTTTACACCACATTTTTTCCAACAAGTTAATATTTTTTGCATGTATGTATTTGTCGCTTAAAAGCCAAAAAGTTAAAATATTGTAACTTACCCTTCATCTTTTAGAATAGCTTCAACTTTTGTACTGTGTATTCCCCATATATACACGCTCCCATCTGAAGAACCTACTGCTACATATTGACTATCTGGACTAAGAGTAGCACGCGACCAATCACAACCAACTTTGAATCCATCCGAACTACAGAAAAAAAATTAGAGTAAGAATATGTATAATTATTATGTATTATCTTGATGCCTTTTTTTAAATCCATTAACATTTAATCCTTCAACGTTTGTTTTTTTTTGTAACACTATAACACTTGCCCAAGTTAATTCGGGGTTGAGTTCAATATTATTTATTGATAATAAAATAAAGGTTATATCAGCCATTAAAAGGGCTAAAGCAATCTTTGACGGCGGCGAGAAATTTTCATAAACCATAAAATTTTTTCATATTTTCCTTTGATTTTTAAAATCTACATAGTTACCATTTGGCGGTAAAGAAAAATTAAGCTATTTCGTTGAATACTTTTAAATATATAGCAGTATAGAAAACACAATTTTTATCGGTGATTTCTAAATTGCTATAAATTTTAAGGTACTATTCAACGAAATAGCTTGATCTTTCTTTACCGCCAAATGGTAACTATACGTAGATTCTAAACAATAAAACAAAATTTTCAAATTTTAATGGTTTACAAAAAATCTTCGCCGCCGTCAAAGGTTGGTTCACCCATCTTGCGCCACGAGTGCAACAGGGTGCGACATAGTTTCATGCTATCTCTAGGCTCCTCTTAAGGAAAAATTTAAATACACTTACCTATAAGTGGAAATAATTTGGTTCATTCGAAGGTCTATTAATTTCAAAGTGTCATCTCGAACGCAACCTATAAGGTAATTAGCATCTGGAATATAAAAAACAAATTAAATTCATGCATTATAAACGAAAACATAAAACTAAATAAAATAAGTAATGCCTTTTAATACCGTACACTACCGCGCATTAAAAGTCGCTGTTTTAATAAAAGGCGTAATATGTAATCGAATAACCTGGCAGAACATTATTTCTTTATTAGTTCCTGTAACAAAAAATAAAATTCAACCCTTTATAGAAATTAGCGAGTAACAGCAAAGATTTCGCCAAAACCGATCCACAACAAACGCTATCTCCATAGTTCGCCAAGTAGTTGAAAAAACGATTGAATTCTCCAAGCTTGCTTTTATGTGTTTCGTAGACCTTATAAAAGCATTTGATCGGATAGAACTACCAGATATATTAGCAGTTTTAGAAGAAGAAAATATACCACCACGACTAATACAACTAATTGAAGAATTAAATACAGCAACAAAAACGAAAATAAAGGCATATGGCAAGCTCACTGAAAATATAGATAGACACACAATCAGGAATTCAACAAGGCAACTCCTTAAGAAGGCAACGGGAAACCACCCCATTCATATTTTCCTAGTAAAAGACCAATTGGCTTTAGCCAGTAGGATCTTACCAACGTCCGATATCGGATACGGTACTCGAAGAAGAATAAGAATACAAAAATGCGAGTGACTGACAGACTACGCACATCGTAAACTGGTGGATCTTAAAGCTTGTTTGGCATATGAGCTCCTTATATGACGTATGTGAGCACTAAAAACGGGTTTTATGGAAATCCTATTCAAAAATCATTTATCATGTTTTTTTCATAATTAGTGAAGCGCATAATTGGATTAACAACACCGGGTAAAGCCGAACAGCCACATCCGACATTCATACGTGTATAAATAATTTTTTATTTAGGGTATTTGATTTGTTTTATTTTTGTTATAAGTTGTATTTAAACATGTTGTTAAGAATAAAAGTTTTATGTTGTCTAATTTTTTATTACGTACATCGGATATAAAGTATCAAATTTGACGCCCCTCATGGTACGTTATATCGGGATTCTACTGTACATGTTGAACTATCACTGTTCAAATTCATTTAAAAAAAATTCAAAAAAGAAATTGCTTTCCGTAGTTGAACGTAGAATAAGTAGTAGATATTTATTGTGGTACAAAATATATGCCTCTAAAATGTATTTGTATTGTATATTTTCAGTTATACTTTCAATTAAAATGACACGGGCAATGAAGTATTAATTTATGGACTTACTACGTATAAAGTTTTAATTGATCATAAAATATTAAGTAGATTTGTATGAAGAAAAAAGCATAATAATTATAAAAGTCATTAAGCTTTTATGAAGTTTCACAAAAAGAACCTATTACATTCTTTAAAAAATGCATCCACTTAACAAAGTGGAACTCAGATGACTGCAGTTCTGTTTTTATGTAATCAGCGGATCATCGGATCACTAAATCAACTACTTTAAAAGCAAAATAAAGTGTTAAGAATTTAGATTAGTTAGATGGTAAGAATTTGAATTATGTAGACGGATGGACAAACGGACATAGTATAGAAGTATGTAAAATCTAAAAAATATTATGTTGATGGAGAATATTCTTGGGTAAGATCATACAATGTAAACGAGCGTATATGATGGTTACAGTTTGAGTATGGTTCAAATAAAATATAGTTATTAAAGAAGTAATAAAATTGTAGTAAAATTTTTAAAAAAATATTACTTTATTGTAACTAACTCAGAAAGTAATTGCTAAATTAATTAAATTGCGCCAATATATTATTACATTTTTACGTATTTGCTTTCGTTAAAAGGTAATTTCGCAGGATCATTATTATACTGTAGTCTTTAGAATGCACGCAATTCTCGGTCCTGTAAAAGGACCCTTACAATATCTTTTTAAAAACCAAACGATGCATCGTTTATTTGTAAACATCGCAATGTTTGCGAGTATATTTTAAATCGTAATTTAAAAATTTTCGTGAAAAGAGAGCGCATATTTGGAGCAACTATACGTTCAAATGTAGAGGCGATTATTTGATTAATGTAAATAATATTCCACATTGTAATTTCCAAGCTCAATTCCAAATTTATTAGCATTTTCAATAAAAATTTTTTTATAATTCAAGAATTAGTTATTAAATATTTTTAATATTTTTAGTTTTCTAATAACTAACTTATCGACTTTTCATTATCCTACCGTGAATAAAATAATATGAGAAGTTAATTTTCATAACGCAACATGTCCAAATAGTTTTAATAATTATTTTAAAATTACGCATTAGATATTATGTATACCTACCTAAGTATAATGAAAATGTTTACAAATCAAATACCTATTCAAAATAAAAAAAAATTACTGGACAGTTACCTCATTATTGAAAAATTTATTTTTATCATTTATCGGAAAATGATTTTTGTCATGTTGGTTGCGTTTTAAAAATAAACTACTCATTATGCTCGTACATTACAAACATCAATAAAAATTTGGTCAATATTTTTTATTTAAAGTATTTCATAATTCGTACCTATATAATAATCTGGAAGTGACTTTATGAACTACTGTTGCGCAAATTAACTTTGATTAACCCTTTATAGAGCAGCGGCCGCTATATTAAACACCTCTCGAACAGATCAAATGATTATTAAAATGAATAAAAAACTAATCGTTATTGACAATTAATAATGCAGTAACATTTATTTACGTTAAATTACACACTGCAATTATTTCTTCTTATATAATATAAGATGTCATTGTAAACATTTATTTAAAATTTATATATCTACTTATATTATAGAAACTGTTAAATTTTTAACTCGCAAAAATTAATAAATTATACTTCTATCTACTCTCTTACTTTTGCATGTATAAGAGCAGCGGTTAATATAGAAACCACCCTTCAGAGACTTTCTTTGACTTTCAAATAATTATTTTAATATATTGTTCCAAATCTAAATTTATTAACTATGAATTTTCAATTAAAATGTATACCATTTTATTAAAAAAAAACTTCTGCCCTATTTATTTAATTTATTTCGACGATAGTTACATAATATCAAATACGTAATTTTCTTGTTTAGTTTAATATGAAAATATTCATCAATAAATCGCAAGCCATTAAATATACATAATTGCTTAATAATTAAATCGTGAATGTGATTTGCCAGAAACGTCAGACGAGATTCACGATAAAATTAATTAATTATTTTATATCCCTTTTTGTAAATTTTCTTTCTTCGCTTTAATTTTTTATAAAAACTACGCTTGGATAATTTTATTAACTTAAAAATTTATTATTATTATACATTTTAATTGATAAACTTTAAAAATTACAAATTAATTACACAAAGTGAATTTTTTGATAATGGTTTATTTTTATTATTTAACTTGTGGTGATACGAAATTATAATAGTAATTGAATTATAATTATAATGGACAAGTTTACCTATTCACAAATTTTTTAAATAATATATAAAACATAAGATTTTGATAAAAACAAAACTCAACTTTTTCAAATTTTAAATTTTTTTCGAAATTTGAAGAAGTATTTTTTAAATTGAGCGCCACCATTGACCAATGATAATTGAATATGGCAATGCGCTGTTGTCATTATATTTAGTAGTAAGTAATTCTTTATTTAGCCACAGCCGTAGAGTGATGTGACCGCTGGTTGAGTACATAGCGGTAATTCTGGGTTTAAATCGAGGACTATACAGAATTTCTTAGTTCGGCTTTCCAGTGGGCATCGAAATGCTGTGGTGAAACCAATATTGATTTATGTGAACTATGAAATATGGAGACTAATCCACCCCGGCGATCGGATTTGTAATTCCCAAAAAGGGAAAGCAATGCTCTACTTAAAACGTAAAAAGCTTAATGATGATGAATGATGATGAATTCTTTATTTTCTGTAATGTAAAAGGAATGACAATTTATTTCAAATTCAATTTATGTTTAACTGATTTTTTGTAAAAAAAAAAGTTATTATTAAGCTACGGAAAGCATTAAATCAGCGATTTCCAAACTGGATGGCGCGGACTGGTGTAAAAAAAAGCACACAATTTTGTTAAAAAAACAGATTTTTATTTGATTAATATATTTTCGTAATGCATTTTTACTGTTAAAAAATGTATTATTTTATGAAATTAAGAAGTGGGGGAAGAAAGATTAAAATTTTTTTAAAAGTGGGGCTATGTTACCGATTAGTGAAGTTTTCATAGCACCTATAGGAATCCACATAATGTGCATAATAGCACTGGGCGATGCTACAGCAAACATTTCTATAATAAATGTTGCCTATATGGCGGGCTGATGAAAACAATTAAATAAACCCAATAGCACCAAAAATTGTTTATTTATTATATTTTATGTAATTATTATAGTAAGTATCAGAAAAAGATTATTAAATACTGCTATAATCTACAGACAATGTTCAACGATAATTAATTACGGCGATTAATAAATCTTTTAATATATCGGCAAGTGATTGCTACTCATGTCTTGATAATATGTATTTATTTAATGACAATAAAATTGCTATTGTTATAAATAAGTAGATAATGAAAACTAATGTTTTTAGCACCCCTGAAAATTCAAATCAAGAGCACCCTTTTTCCACTACCCGCCGTGAGTCAAAATTATTTTTGAAAACATAATGTGGCAGCATCGTTCAATTTTTAATTAATATTTTTAGATCAAGTAATTAAAAATATAAAAAAAATAGATTTGATTTGTTACTAGGAAATAAGTTTTTTTTATATTTTTAATTACTTGATCTAAAAATATTAATTAAAAAATGAACGATGCTGCTACACTACTCCCCTCCTGTTGTTGTTAGATGTGATGTTAGAAATTAATAACTTTTATGGAATTTGGAAATACTTACTATTTGTATTTAATTAATTTAATAAGGAAAGAAGAAAAAAGTTTTGAAATTGAGTTATCAAATCAATTGGAATTGGAAGCATCAAGAAAAAAACTATTTTAAATTTACTGGCGAATTTCATTTGGTGGATTTTAGGTTAAGTATAATTTTTGTTAATATTTTAAATTACTTTTAGTATTTCAATATGAATTACGTCGGGGTCACCAGTTGTGGCGCTTTTCACCACATAAATAATTAAAATCAATTTTTGTTAGTTGTTGCTATTTATATTAATGAAGTATTTTCAAATTATATAAATTACAAGCTTTTTGAAATGTGTACCAAACAAAAAAAACTTATTTCCAATCAAATCAAATCTATTTTTTTTTTATATATTTTTAATTACTTGATCTAAAAATATTAATTAAAAAATGAACGCTGCTGCCACACATATATTTTTTTCCATAAAATAAAAGATTAGATGTGAAATAACATCAGATGCAGCAAATTTAAATGGGGCTGCTGAGAATCAAACTGAGTGTTTTGATCTCATAGTGATTATACTGACCGATATACCTACTACAGAGCTGTTATTATTAATTTATTGATCGAACACTTGGGATAAAAATTTTGGGGGGACGTTTTAGGACAATCAAGGCCTACAGGCGCGACGCGTGCCTGTTGCAGCCTTAAGGCCTAAACAGAATGAACGCGAAACCAACGCGACGTAACGTAATTAAATCACCAAATTGTAGTTGGTGGTGGTCGTTTCGCGTTAAGTTTGCCAACGTTCGACGTTGGGATCGCGTTGCGAGCGTTCATTCTGTTCGAACGTATTGCAACTACATACATTTAACTTTACGTTACGTTACGTCGCGTTGGTTTCGCGTTCATTCTGTTTAGGCCATTATGGGCTGCTTGGCGCCGGTTTTCATGAAAGGTATTAATAAAACTACTTCTTTTATCAAAGGATATTATATCTAACTAGGGGGGCTTTGCCCCCTGGCCGCTGTCGCGGCCCAACCCCCCGGGCCGCTTCGCGGCCCTAATAGCACATAAACGAAATAACTTTGAGTTGTAAAACTTTTTTTCATACAACATTTTTTTCCGATGATTAATATATCTCAACGGATGAACGGATTAACGTTTAAACGGATTATAACGTCATACAGCTTGAAAATTTAAAATAAATGTTATCGATTACTATTAGGTATTTTTTTATTTCTTGAAAACGTTCTGCAATTTTACTATTGGTTAAAGGGAAAGAACCAATCACAATCTTCCAAAACGTTGCATATTTTGTCTTATCTTTTTACAAAATTAATTTTTCCAAAATATTGCACTGCAATATCGGCGTTTTTGCGCCATATCTCCGGCATCATGAGGTATTATTATTATTTGAGAATTATTGGCAATTTGAGCTACTGTCTGATTTTCGCTTTTTATGCATTCATTCAAAGGTTCCTTTGATTTTTTTGCTGGCGGATTTGATTTTGATAGTTCTTGTTGCTGCTGTTGTCTTTCCCTGAGTTCCTTGACACGTTCTGCTGATGTTTTAGAAGATAAAAGTTCGTAATTTGTTGATGGGAACGACGGCTGCGGCCGATCAACGTCTCAAGTACTAAACAGATCAAATTGCCTGAGATGTTGATCAGTTGATCAGTTTATCAGTTTATACCATGGTATAAAGGTTGAGACAGTAAAAATAATTTTATATCTTATATAGTATAAGCATTTCGGTTTCATAAAAATGTTACAAAAAAACGTTACATAAAAACGTTACATAAAAACGTTACATATTGAGCCCTTATCTTTTTATAATATAGGGTAGATATAGTATAAGCATTTCGGTTTCATAAAAATGTTACAAAAAAACGTTACATAAAAACGTTACATAAAAACGTTACATAAAAACGTTACATATTGAGCCCTTATCTTTTTATAATATAGGGTAGATTTTATATCTTATATAGTATAAGCATTTCGGTTTCATAAAAATGTTACAAAAAAACGTTACATAAAAACGTTACATAAAAACGTTACATAAAAACGTTACATATTGAGCCCTTATCTTTTTATAATATAGGGTAGATATATTATCCCTTCGAAACAAAATAGTAGTCAAATAAAAACCACGATAGCGTGAGTAATTACTTGCCCATATAAATAGAAGATTTAATCTTCGCAATTATCGATAAATTTTATCTGTAGTTTATAAAAAGTTCCGCATTAAACGTGTCATAAATTGATTTTATCAATTTTGTAAATTATTATAATAATTTATTATAACCATATCTGTTGTATGTAGTACTACGAATCAAGTTAGTAATATCGTCGGTTTCACATGAAATGTGCATAAGTCCAAATTGACAAATTTTACAGTGATACTTTTTAAAGTAGAGTTATGCACATTATCATGTCTCAATTTAGTATTTGGTTCAGACTTAGGCAATCTACATTTAAAAAAATGTTATACGTATCAAGCTCTAGAACTTTCAATTTCACACTTTGTTGCAATATCTCCGATGGAAATGACGAAAAATTCCCGGAATTTAGCAAAACATAAAATTCATACATTTTTTTCTCAAAATACTGGCTATTTTTACTTGTAATATTTTTACTTGAAAATTGTAATTTTGAAAAAGTTTATATGTACCTATTTACTTTTTGTCTTCTGTTGAGCTTCTTCGTCGATTTAACCGAAACATTTTACAAAAATTTAAAAAAAAGTTATTCCTGATGTGTTGATCACATAATTCGCGTTAGAAAATAAAATTACATCTGCATCCGCTTGATGTCTTTCGTATTTAAGTTCTGAAAATATTGTTAAGTAGTAAATTTATGTAGTAAAGCAGATTGTCTTCAAAATCAATCAAAAGATTGATCAAAAACTAAAGATCGAAACAAATTTGGACACTGTGCTCTGCAGTGTCGAAAAGTTTCTTATTCTGCGGTTATGCTTAAGACCTATATCCCATCGCGACCTAGCTAAGTAGGATCTCTACCGGCGATAGCCGTCGATCCACTGTACCTTAAGAGAATCAAACATTTCGAATCCTTTTTATCCCACTGCCTACCCCGTATATACTCCACTTCGCCTCGCTCCTTCTCCATCCTAACCTCTCTCCTTCGGCTTTCCTTGATTCTGATCCGTTTTTTCAATTTAAATACTCGATAAATCCATTCACACCGTACGCATCTAATCTGATTCTATCCCCTAGAATTGCCCTAGTTTTAAGGATAGAATTAGTAACTAGATAGAATGCAAATCTATCTAGACCTTTTTAGTTAAAGTGTATTGTCGATTAAAGATAAAAAAACAGATGTATTTTTATCATTGCATTGATGGGTTTTACATGTACACCAAAAATAAAATATACGTTGCTCTAAGTCAGTGGTGCTCAACCTTTTATATAACTTGATCTAATTATGAATATCTGAAAGTCTTGAAGATCTACCTTCTCTACTATATCAAAATACTGTGGTCGACCAATTTACAAATTTTGGAGAAAGGGACTGTAATTCGGGTTTTCGTACAAACACAGATGTTACATATGAACAAAACATTTATTATTTATTTAATAAGTTATTATTTATTTAATCAGTTTGAATGAAATTTTCTTGGGATCTACTGAAATTAGCTTTGCGATCGATCGGTCGATCGCGATCGACGGGTTGAGCATCACTGCTCTAAGTAGTATTGCAAAACCACCTACACAAAACAGTTACTCTAAAAACAAAAAAAAATTGAGTAACAATTAATTACTGAACTTTAATAACAAAAAAATATCGCGGTTAGATTTCGTAAAACAAGTCTTCTTTTACGAGCCTTCTATTATTATTAGTAAATAACTTTTTACTATTTTAGAAAAAATTTTTGTTTACAGGTAGGTACTATTAAGGCTCATTCACACGGGTTAAGTTGATAAGTGATTTAGTTAAATTTAACTTAATTTAACGTGTGAACTGTTTATTAAGTTGGACAAACACTTAATTCTAACCTAAAATTCGCTTAAAATTTAGTTACTCACTTATCTACTTAACTCGTGTAAATTACCCAATAGAAAACAACATGCAGTTTCTGAAACTGCAAATAACAAGGAATTGATTTTTTTTCAAGCTTAAGTACTTTTTCTCGCGCCAGGGCACATGAATTTTGGCAATGAAATATTAATTATTTAAAAAAATCTTACCTCGAGAAAGAGCCAATGATGTTATTTTACCCTGCAATAAAATTTCATTTGCATTTGAATCAGATCGTGAATCCCAAAAACGAATTCGCTTATCATAATGACCGCTAATAATAGTAGCACCGGCTCCTTCTGTAGTAACAAGATCGTTACAGCTTGATCCAGCAAATTTGGTTTCGATACCTAAAAAAAAGGAAAAAAAAATAATTAGGTTGTGCTAATACAAAATTAATAATCAACAATCATTAAAATAATTAATAATCATTACGTGCTAATACCGAAAGGTCAGACTCGTAGTGCCTGTGACATACCGATATATTCAAGGCTAATTATTCGCGTTTTACATTACCGTTGGTGGCGCCACTGTCAATAACAACATTACGTCTTTCAGCAGTTCCAATTATTCTGTGTGGTGGCGTTTTGTTAATGTAAACAAAAGAAAATGTTTGTTTGTGGTGTTTACGTTGGTACTTACTATACGTTACAAACGAGTTTAAAATTATTCCGCATGGTGGCGTTTTGTTAATGTAAAACGCGAATAGAGGGCTACTAAAAAGCAGTATGAAACTTAGCCAGAGCTGGCTTCGGAAATACCTTCCAAGTGGATAGCATAGAAATAAAACTATCCCAGAACGAATTACTGTCGATATCCGGCAATTAGGTCATCAGGCCTTCACCTAGGATATTAAAAGATCTCACAGCAGAAAATGAATATATAACATAGTCTTAATTAGCTTTATAGCTGGAATTATGTATACGTAACCGTTTCCCAAGAAGAAGTGCTGTGTATATTAAGTCTATATCATATAATCATTTCAAATTATATAGATTGTCCATGTGCTCAAATTTGTTGAGGACACGGGAATTTATGATGTGAAGTGAACGCCGGGTGTAGGGCACAATAAACTTTGGTAAAATAAATCCTTTTATTTTCGTACCACATGCCGTACCGTCGTAATAATGATAATAATAAATAATTATACTAGATTCTACTAATAGTAATAAACTTACATGCTCTACTGCGTAAATCCCAAATTTTAAGTGTGCGGTCATAACTTCCAGTGACTACTTTTGTTGATTCTCCTAGGAATTTTCCGGCCATAACTTTTCCAGAATGTCCAGTTAATGTATGCTACAACAAAAACAAAAGTTAATAAATTTATAAATCTCAATTTTGCAAAAAAAAGTTATTGTTCTTGTTATATTATATTTTATTATATAAATGTATGCTATATATAGTTAGTGTAGTTGGAAACCACAATTCCAATTTTTTAATAATACACAATAATAGCTCAAGTTACTGTACGCGTAATACCATTGACACGTTGCGTAGTTAATGATAATTAAGGATCCTTTTAGACGAAATTTCAAGAATATGATACATTCAAGGATTATAAAAATTACTACTAATTTTGTTATTTACTCACCTATTAATATAATAAAGTAAAGAGATTAACTACTGTGATCGATACATTTTTTCATTTTTTTTACACATTTTTATGTCCAAAAAATTTTAAAGTGAAATTGATCAAACTACCCGAGTTATAATGGTATATCTGCATTGGTGTTTATTATTGTAATTAAATATCACATATTATCATAACTACAAGAGAAAGTTTAGACCGCTTTATTTTAAAGCTACATTTCTCCAGTAGAATGCACTGTTTCCAAACAATCTATTTCATGGATCGAATTGATATTTTTTTATGCATTTAGAGTACATTTCACGCTATCTATCAGTTTATATTTAAAATTACTATTTTCCAGGTAGTTTTCCTCAAAATTTTAGTTTTCTCAAATTTAACTCATCAAAATCAGCTTGAAAACGACTTTTCAGGGTAGTTTATCCCCTTAAATGAATCGCACATCTCCGATAAAAAAAAGTTAATGGTCATTAATTTTCAGTGTGTCGAAGGTATAAACGCATCTGCGATTGTTAAGTAGTTTGGCAAACTTAAAATTAGTGAGGTAAAAGGCCGAACAACTATGGCGTGCGCGTATACTATAAAGTCACAGCTGGGCGAAGTTGAAAAAAGAAATTCGGATAAGTCATTCAATAGTTATTATGTAATACTTGTACAAGAAAATAGTACCTATATGTGTAGGTCCTTTTTATCAATAACTCTATGCCAAAATTCAAAAACTGATCGAACGATTGATTCGATGCTATGATTTTTACTATATTTTAAATTTCTTTTATACCTGCTATACTGACAATATATTGTCGTTAACAAACTACCTTTAAAAAAAATAAGCGATATGAATGATAATTTTTGTTTTTCTTTTATTTGTAGAATTTGAAGTTTTTAGAAGGAAAATTTTTTTTAACCTTCGCATGGTATACTGGGGTCCCTGGGACCCCAGGACATCTTAAAATGCCTGTAAAATGTTCTAATTAATTTTTTCTACAAGTAGATAATTTTGTAATTTAGCTTTATAACCCTCTTGACATTCTAGATAATACGGTATTGTTAGTTGTGGTATGCCCTTTAAGTTTTATACGATTTAAGTGAGTGTGGGGTCCCAGGGACCCCAGTATACCATTTATGTAATTATTTTATCAAAATAGAATTTTTTTTTTAGTAATTCTGGCCTTTGATAACCATAATTTAGTGAATGAATATTATCTAAATTGATAAGTTTTTAACTTGTAATAATTAATTAATAAGGTATTTTAAAATATATCGAGTTTACATTTCATGTACATGCGAGATATATACGTATGCACATCTCTCTCTTTCGTATGTGTAGAGTACGGTGATTTACGTTATTTTAAAAATGTTATATAGGGCTTATGTAATTAAATATAATGAATTTTTTTTAATTTAAATTGTAGAACCATATGCTTAGTTTATACTATTATTAATTCAATTTTAGTCAAATTGTTTTTCGGTTTTGTACAAATAAATTATTTACTAAAAGCTTTTCACTGATTTTCACTGATGTAATTTACAATATTTTACTAAATGTGGAATATAATTGAAAGTTTTTCTTTTTTTGCTGTATTATTTATACTTTGCAGTGACAAATACATTAGTTTAGTGTTCCCTACAAAAATTAGTCTTAAAATTTTATTTTGTCTATTGATTTTCTTACTTCTATCGCTGGAGTCCAGAAGACCCCAGTATACCATCTAAGTAACTAAAATATAAGTATACCATGCGAAGGTTAAGTATGTTGGCGCAATTTTTTTTTATTTAGATTTATGTTGAGAAGAAGTCAATTTAACACTTCTATTCATTTTATAAGGCGCTTGTGCTTTTTTTTAAGTTTGGTCTGTCAACATTTCCAATTAAAAGAAATTTTTTTTAAATATTAAATTTGTAAGAGTTAGGAATTTGAAAGACAAGAGTTGGCAGCAGCAGTTGCTGAATAAAAATGACGAGTGTTTCGCGACAGTAATATCCTGGATGTGACTGTGGCGCCATCTGTGGTGCGGTGATGTAACTCTTAAAGAATTTGACTTGGCAGTTGGCAGCGAGGTTATGCAAAGTGAGGTTATGTCAAAGAATATATAATAATAAGAAATGACACTCTACGGTGGATCCCAAGGACAATTCTTCAGTGCGCATAGATTCGCGCAGAAACTGGCAAAATGGCGATTTGAATTTTACAGTCAATTGACATTTACATGACGGTATAGGACGTTTCCGCGCAGCCGATTCGGCGCGACCGTTTCGGCGCGACCGTTTCGGCGCAGCCAGTTCGGCGCGAAGACGGTTCGGCGCAAGCCGGTTTGGCGCGAGGACGGTTCGGCGCGAGGCGGTTCGGCGCGAAGACGGTTCCGCGCAAGAACGGTTCGGCGCAAAGACGGTTTGGCGCGAGCCGGTTCGGCGCGAGCCAATTCGGCGCAAACAGATTTGGTGCGAGAATTTAATATCATAGGCATAAAATACTTTTTATAAACATAAATCATTATTTATGCGGATGTAGAAAATTATTTATTATTTGACTTTTATCTGATCGGTCGGTTTAATTAATGGTTTATTCAATTAATCATATATGCATTTTAACTTACAGAAAACTATGGATGTCATATTGACACAGGACCGTAGCTAGACATAAGTCATGTGGGGGGGGGTTACCTAAAACAAATTTCTTTTTATGCTACGAGAAGGGTTTTACCAAAAAAAAGCTTTTAAAACTTTTTTTACTTCATAGCTATGTCATGCAAGGAGTTTAAACCCCCAAACTCCCCCCCCCCTTATATAATGCTCTGTATTGACATTGTTATACAAAAACCCCAATTCTAGATTAAAAACTGCCGGCTTTCTAGTATTTCCTCAACCCCCGCCCCCTTGAGCACGTCTCTGTTGCAATTTGTTTTTGTACTAAAAATAAACTTCAATCAATTTATTATATATTTTCCATTTTGTCTGATGACCATTTGCCATCTTTCTGGTAACGATTCCACGCTCATAGAACTTCTAGTCTTTATCAGAAAAAAACTTAACCAAGTGCGATTAAAGTCAAACTCAAATGATTATTTTGTAACTATTAGATGAATAGTTGTATCTTTTTGTATCTAATGTCTGCCTGACTAAAATTCAAAGAAAAAAATTCAAAGACTAAAATTCAAGGAAAATTAAATGTTTGTAATTATTTGCGCCAAAAAGTCTTCGCTCCAAACTGGTTTGCGCCAAAATGGGCTTGCGCCGAAAAACCTTTGCGCCCAACCGGCTCGCGCCGAAAAGTCTTCGCGCCGAACTGGCTCGCGCCGAAATGGGATTGCGCCAAAACGGTTTCGCGCCGAAACGGTCTCGCGCCGAACCGGCTTGCGCCGAAATGGGCTTGCGCCAAACCGGCTCGCGCCAAACCGGCCGCGCCGAAACGGTCGCGCCGAACCGTCCCATTCCGTTTACATGACATGTAAACAAAACATTGTGTTATTATTTTTGCAATATTTCTAGTACCTATGAAGTCTTTTCTAGATTTTAGAAAACTGCGATTGGTGTTAATTAATGTTATTACGGCTCTACAATAATAGTAGGCGAGTTTACATTACAGATTTTAAACTTTTTAAAATTAAGCACTTATACTGAAATTAATGATTTGATATGGTTCATTTGATAAAAATTTGTTTGTTGATATTTTTTATTAAACATTAATTAAAATTATGTATTTATTTTACGTTTTGCTAATTATTATAAGCTTCTTCGCTTATTATTAAAAATACGTAGTTTCAATTAATTAATGTCCATAAACCCAAAAAATATCAACAAACAAATTAAGCACTTACATTGCACAGGTTTTAGGTTCAATTGGTAACAGTGTATATTCAATTGTAATTTTACTTTATTTAAACATAAAATAAATTATTCTTTACTTTTTCTTATATTTTACCTATACTAATGAGAGATGTTAGTGCTTTTCATTCGATAACAAGTTTTGAATTTGCCGCTTTTGGAGTAAACTAGCAATATGGCGCCGGTTTTCAAGGTCACAAAAATCATCCAAGCAAACATCACTGGGTGCCGCCGAGAGTATCAGGGGCCTGGTTATGTAGTACAGGGGTGTCAAACTCATTAAAGCCGCATGCCATTATCTGACAAGCAAAATTCTTGCGAGACGCTCGAATGACCCCTTTTTTAAATTTCTTCTCCATTTTTGAATGATATGCCCATATTTCATTGTAAAACATACATTGATTACCAAAATATATTTTTATTAATTATACAGAGTGTCCGACCGCTTATCTGAACATAGGAAAATAACATGGGAAATTGATTTTCTCTAAATTTCTTCTTCTCATTGAAACCAATACGAATGAAAAAGGTATCAATTTGGTTGCTGTATATTTAATTTAATATTGATTTAATTTATCTAATCGTACCATTATATTATTCTATCGAGAATAATCTTATTCTCACCAAAATAATAATCTCCGTATTCATAAAAACGCAATATTTACAACAGGTTTACTACAGCTTTAAAAATGCCCTTAAAATGCCTTATATCCCTTACAAAAGGTTTACAAAGCTTTTTTAAGTATTTTTCGTTTTTATGAATACGGGGGTAAAAGTGTAATATTCCAACTGATTTACTTCATACATATAATAAAGTTTTTGTATCTCGAAGCGAAGTCAATATTTTATAATTAATTAAAAATATTTTTTCATGATGCTCTTATAATAAATTTTTATGTAAGTTAATACTATTTTTACTCGTTACTAAATAAATTTTTAAATTAATTTATTTTAATGCCAAAAATCTAGAAACATCAGTTTGTCTTATTGTTAGTAAAAATCAAGGTAAAAATTGTATTGTCATTATATAAAAATATACATAACCATAGTACATAACTGAGTACCACGGACTGCTGTGTACATAACCCAAATTCGCATAACCTCACAGCCAACCCAAATTTTCTAAGAGTTACATCACCGCACCACAGATGGCGCCACAATCACAGCCAGGATATTACTGTCGCGAGACACTCGTTAAAAATGGTATTAAAAAGTGAAATTTTTGATTTTTCAAGTTTGGTAGAAAGCGGGATATAATTTTATCTTTTGGAAGGTCAACATGGCGAATGGACGTCCTTGTATGGTTTTTCTCGTGAGTTTTTCCCGAATATTTAATTTTGAACCAGTTTGTCTTGAATTTTGAGATTATGATATTTTTCCAAAAGTTATCGGAGTGTAAAAAGCGTTTAACCCTCCAGTAGGCGCGTGGTCTACGATCGTAGACCATGCTTCTTTAAACCGTGATAGCTCATAACAGTTCGCATTATATCGGTTGCATCTTTCAGTAGCTGACAATAATGTGTGAATCTTTCGGATCAGCAGTTTTTGAACTTTTAAAGTGATGAGTTATTAGTTTTATTAGTTCTGAAACAGGGCTGGTCTACAATCGTAGACCACGCGACTAACGACGTTACAGTTTTTATATGTTGGAAGATTTATTATTGTTGAAAAAAAAATTCATAATTTAAATAGGTACTCTAGTCGTCATTTATGTCCCAGAATCCGTAATAAGTCTACAAAAGGATTTTGTTGCAAATGCCAAACTTATGCGTGCAAGGAACATTTGAAGGATATTTGTACTTCCTGTGTGTGAATAAAAATGCACTAAGTTTCACCTTCATTATTATTATAGGTATTTGATCTAAATTGACGAAATAAAATTTATCTATAATTATGTAGTATCTAAATTGCAGTACAGCAAGAAAAATGTGCATACCTATTGTAAATTTTTCAAAAAATTAAATATTTCATGTACCTTTTAAAATATACGTTCAAATTGGTATATAGAGTTTCTTTTAGCTTAACCGATTACTTTTACATCAATTTTTCTGAAAATTTTTACAAAATATGTTTTAAAACAGCCAAATGAAGTATATCATATGTCTAGTTTTTTTAAAAAAAAGTTTAAAATACTGTAAGCTTAATAATTTAAATGGTCTACGAGTGTAGACCACGCGCCTAAACTCGTAAGTAAAATATGCGCGCCTACTGGAGGGTTAAATACTTGGGATCGAGGAGTTAGATTTTTTGTTGGCGTTCCATTGTAGCGTGGTGCATGGTATTACAGCGTCGTTATTCTTTTATTATTAAAAACCAAGTTTGTGATTCAAATCAAGATATTACATTAGATGATTCAAGGTTTAAAATTTTAAAACACTAAAGTGCGATGGAAATTTATAAAAGTTAATTTTTTTGATAAACAATTTTATTCATATCAGTACCATGTTTGAAGTTTGGATAATCAAATATCATTATTGTTGGTTTGGTTCTTCACGACCATAGTACATGTGAGAAGATTTAAAAGGTACCAAACGTTTTTTTTTATGTAAATATAATTTTCCAGAAAGTGTTTTGTAACCAGCAGGTTATTTTTCTTAACATTAATAGTATCTGGTTACAAGCAAATTCATTGGATTGTTGACTTTTGAGTTGGAATTCATCGGTTCAAACGAAGGAATCGAAGTGTTATATGATTATTTGTTTTAAAATTTTTTTTGCGCAAAAATTTTTTTCCTTTTATGTAAAATTAAGGTAGTTCTTTCCCTACAGTCCAGTTAAAAAGTTATGGCTTACTACCTGCTTACTACCCATATTATACGTACCTGCGGAACAAAGATAGTTAATAAAGTTTTTTAATGGTAGTGTACCCCTCACACTACTGTACTGTACCACTCTATTGTACTCACACCGCTTCATCTACTTACGGCTCTATTTTATACCCCTTCCACTAAAAATATTCCTCTAAATATGAAATTATTTTTAATTTTTTATTAAAACTACATGGTAAATAATTTTCATTTTTTTTGAAATTGTTTAAAATATATATTTTTTCAATATACAGTGGAGCCCGCTTAATGTGATCACATCGGGACTTGGGGTTTTTGATAACAATAACCGATTGATAACAATAAACAAACAAAAATTTTATTGCTTATTTATTAGTATATACTACATCTACAATAATTAATTAATAATAGTCACTCATTGTGAAGTTTTTCATGTATTTAAACGACGGAATTCATAATAAACATAAAAATGTAATGTGATATATGTGTCATATTATGTGACGGTTATAGAAAGAATCACACGGTGGGTTTATTTACATCCACTCCGTTTTTGAAAAAAATTAACCATAGGCGGATTTTCTTGCTAACACCTGACTTTAAATTATGTGGGTGACTTATGCACAATATAAAAAAATGCTTGTAACTGAAATTCAACTCTTTTGCTCGTGGGAGAAAATAATCTAAAGAATAATATGATAACATTAACCGAATTATGATAACTATAAGCAATGTTTTTTGTGTGTAATAATACATGTCCGTTCCGTTCCTGGCAAAAGTGATAACAATGTCCGAATGATAACATTAACCGCGATCACATTAAGCGGGCCCCACTGTACTAGTTTTTTGTCAGAATGGTAATACTCCTTCAAAGAAAAAAATTAAAAAACGTGGTAAATCGTGGTAAATCGTCTAAAAATTTTAACAGCGTGTGTATTGTACATTTAATGACTTATATTCCAAGTTTGAAAGATTTCTTAATATTTTGCTTACGCGACCCAACCTCCTTAAAAAGTGTTATAGAGGAATTCATATCGTTTTTTTAATATTTTTTTTGACTAAAAAGCTGGCCGGAGCAATAAAGTTTGTGCTCTTCTATTTGCGGAAAGAGTTTTCTCCCATAATTTTTTATTTGTTTTTTTGATAATTTTTAAAATAGCAGTAGGAGAGTACAATATCGTCGGTGTTTTGTATTAAGGGCGAATAAACCAAATGAAAAACTTTACAAGCGCAACGTTTATGACTATTGTGTGAGTTATCTATTAACGATTTAAAATTTGTTAAGTGTTTATATTAAACTCTAAGGATATTACTTACTATAAAATACAAAAATAATGCTTGAAATTATTTGTGCAAAGAGAAAGAAGTGAAAGAAATATGTAATTCGCATTTTCGTAAAATGGCTTATTCGCCCTTTATACAAAACAGCGACGATATGTAGGTACCTACCGATAAAACATTATATCCTATATTAAATTTTAAATATTTATTCTACTTCTTTAAAAGTTATCCTAAAAATAATATAACTTGCATAATGAAGAAGTGTATTCAATTACACCGTTAGCTTATATTGTTCCAATAATGCATTAGTATTATTATGTGCTGGTAGCGTGTGAACTGCACGAACACGAAATGGTATTATACTCACCTACGCAGAAAATATTACCCATGCACAATGCGACAACTAGGTAAGTACTATAACTCTAAATTTTAAGAATCGTTAAGAAAGTTTCAAATATCATAAATATTTAAAATTTATCTTGCGTCTAATTTAAAATATTTTAGGCTTTGTGATTTACTATCCCGTATAGCCAATAATGGCAGTCAATGTTGTGGGCACCTATAACAAAACTAGCATAGCTATAGTTCTGTCTAATCTTTCAGTACGGTTTGGATTCCACGTAAAACCTAATGGCCATAGCTCATGTTGTAGAAAACATACAACTTAATATTGGAATATATTATTAAGTGACAATGGAATAATTAAAAAAATAAAGTAAAGGCAGCAAATTTGTTTTTTTTTTAATTTAGTTATCGTTTCCAAAGTAATATCTCATTAGTTCCATTACTTTAGCACGAGAAAAACTCGAGGATCCATAATTTATGATCAAATACACTTTTGTACTTTTTTAAGTTTATACGTAAGACTATTCTTAACTGAAAATAATTAAATTATATTTTACATAAGGCCATGTATCGCATAAAGTGATTATGCGGTTTCAATAATTCTTACACCACATTGAAATAGTTTTGTTGCCTTTGAGCACCTGTCCGCACTGATTGTTTATTTTAGTTGTTATTTGTTATTAGATATTGTTCTTATTTCAAACACATTTTACCATAGAGTGAATGAAATACGCATTATAAATAATAGTAGACTATATGGCCATGTGGTGGTATAAAGTATCTCACATAAAGGTTAGCGACCGAATACAGACAACGATAATATTAATATTATTCCTAGACACAGAGTATGTTATCTATATGGGTACTGCACTATGTATAGTAGAGGCACTTTCACATTGTACGTAAATTATAAAGTACTGCGAAGACAATGCATAATTTCCCTATGGTAGGTACTAATTAAATAACAATGTTGAAAATTCGTTTTTAAAAGTAACAAGAAATTCTACCTAATTAGCTAAATGAACTTTATAATTAAAACTAACTCTAAGTACAATTTACACATTAAAATGTATTATTCGTAAATAAATTATTAAACTTGAAAGTACATCGACATATTATGAAACACACGCAGTACATGAGGAATTGCTTTAGGTATGCAAAATCAGTCTCCCCACATGTAATTTTGGGCCCGGTTACTCAAACGTAAAGTGGGCCCTCCTACCCACATTCTTGCCCTGATTTCCTGCAAGTCGTAGGCCCCTCCACTCAGTGGGGTAGTGAATCCCCCTGTGGGGGCTGTATAAAACTATATTCAAAATTGAAGTTTTGTTTTCTTAAAAAAATGCGATTTCACGAAAAGCAGTATATACTATTAGAGTAAATTCTTAATTTGGTACATGCGTAACAAACGTTTTAATACGTTGCTGAATTTGATAATCATTATATAGTACAAATAAGTGGTAATTAATTACAAAATATCTTTTTTCTAAGACGTAGACAGCAAGGTCATTATTGTCAAAGAAACGATTAGACCGAAAAAAATGATTAATATAAACAAGCAATTTTTAGTCAAAATACAAATCGCCCAATTCACTACAGTAAGTGGCACATTTAATCTCTTTTTGGATTTAATTAGTTTTTAAAACATTTGAGTTTATCCATTACCCTCAAGAGAAAAGAAATGCTGGTTTATGATTTAAGAATCATGAAGTCATGATTCCTCCGCTTATGCCTAAGTTCCTATTAAATAAATAATAGGTTTTTTTAGTTGTGGGCATTTAGAAACGTTCATATAGAATATTCTAAGGGTGACTTGTATAGTCCAAGTTTAACTGGTAACTATGGTTTAAACTCGGATTTTGACTATTGTGATTGGTTAATCTACAGTTTAAAATTTTAAACTAGATCTATACAAGTCACCCTTAATGTTTGCAAAAGTAGTTCCCATAATAAGGTTAACCCTATAAAATTTTTGGCAAGTCAAGCAGTAAAGTCAATTTCTTCTCATGAAGACAAATTGTAATAATTTTTATAGATAATACATAATGTTTGTTTGCAGCAAAATCATAGTTTTTTTAGCCAAAGCAAAAAAAGCTTTCTGCCACTTCTAGAAAGTTTTAAATATTTGTAACAAAAACTCTCTTGAACGGTGACAGCTGGGCTCCGCAATGTCGGTTCTTGATGCTCAGATCAATTCGTGACACTCGTACAGGGTGAAAAGCAAAGAAAGTGAAAAGTAAATTAGTAACGATTCCCACTATGTATCATCAACTATTTATTATAGGTATGTTTCTGCAACAGTTCGAAACCGATTCTAAATTGTCCGACGCACGTGTAAATTGAAATTCGTGTTTTTGTAGCGGATTGATCAAAGTGTAATTAATAGTTTTGCGTTCTTGCAGTAAACGAAATTGTTTTCAAATATAAAATGTTTTGATGATAGTCAAAATCAGCTTAAGAATTATTGGCAAACCAATAATTAGAAAAGCATGCACGCTAACAAATTAATTTGGTAAAAAAGTTATAAGTCAATTTTTAAAATTTTTATTTGAATAAAATGAGTATGCCATTAAAAATAGTGAAAATTAAGTTAACCGATAACTTAAACCCATTATGAAAAGTTGACAGAACTTCATGAATAACGAATGTTGGTGATAAAAAGTGGATCAGGAAGCACTTAACTTTAAGAGACTGTAAGCTTACAACTTTTTCGTATTCAAATGAAATTAAGATTTGTCAATTAAATCCGTATAGAACTTTTGAAAAACGTATTTGATCTCAGGTAAATGTCATTAAAAGTATAAATTGCATATATAATACCTAGAATTTCGTAGAATGCCAAAGCTAACGTGCGAAAGTCATAAAATGTCATTTTGCAAGAAAACGTTAAAAGTTGTAAAATTACAATTTATTCAGATAGTAGTTCCGTTTATTTTCAATTTTTTTGGAATGTTTAAATTCTATCGGTTAATACCTTTAGGATATTATAGATATAAAGAATACTTATTATTCAAATTTATCAAAATCCCAAAAATAATATTTTATGACTTATCTATTTAAGTCTTGGCACTTTTGTAAATGATATCTTTTTTAAACTTAAAATAATTCATAGTAAGTATAAGAACTTTAGATTTTGTGAAACAAATGTTTTAAAGTTGCTCGTTCAGCTTAAAACTCTGGAAAAAAAATTCGTAATTTTACTACGGGTTTGATCTGATGTAAGAGCTTCGTTAATAATGACCGTGTTCGAATATTACATTACTCCGATTACTCGGAGTAATAGAAGTGATTTTGCCTGCCATCTAACGGATTTTTATTGAATAAAGGTTGATACATAACCTTAAATTTATGAAGAGGGTTATAATAATTGTTTATATTGACAGCAATAAATTAAATTAAATTGTTTTTTTCATTTTAAACCCTCTTGTAAATTTACGGTTAGGGGAGAGTGTGGAGGATTCGTACACTTTTCACTCTAAACCTTGTCAAATAAAAACTAATAGCTGTTTTTATATGATTTTGATGTTGCTTGATAATCTACCTATCTGGCTTTAATAATATTCTAGTTTGGTGTTGATATAAAAAAATATGGCTAACCTATAATAGTTAAGAAAAAAAATGAAAAACGTACGAAAGTACCCCACTCGTGGGGTAGCTTCGTATAGTGATAATAATGTCATTTATATGGTTTATTCAGATCAAAATTAACATACATTCAGTCATAAATGCAGTAAATAGTTCTTAAAATTAATAAATAGTAATTAAAAATTTGGCACTTCTCATTAAATTTAATTTACGTAAAAGATCAGTATTTTTTTATAATCAATTCAATTTTTGTCCATTTTTCATTTCATTCATTTTTCATTTTCATTAATGAAATGGTAGTAAGTTAAAACCGCTGTTTTCTTTTTAAATAATTGATGAAAATGAAAATTATTTTAATTTTATTAGGTTCTGGTTATTATTATATGTTAGGTATTAGGTATTTATTATAATGCTGTTTTGGCATGTGTAACATAATATTTTAGTAATTATTATCTAACTAAACAAATATTTTCCTACTAAAAACTAATGGGTAAAAGAATTTTTTAGATGCCAATTTCGTAGTGTTTGTTTTGACAAAGTTATATTTATTGTAAACAACTGAGTTCAGTTTGAATACTTACTGTAATTTTTGTTAAGTAGTATTGAATATTTATATTGTTATCCACTAAAAACAGATACTATTATATTAAATTTTTCAGTCTTCTTTATTTTTATTACATTTTTTAATAAAATGGGATGAAACTAAAATATTAGACCCCACATGTTATACATCATTAAAAAGAGGATAAAAAACGCCATTTAAAAATGTCATAGCCAACTATGGTTTCCATTAAAAAAAAACACAACTTTATGTTATAACTCGGAAACTAATCTATATATTTAAAATCTCTATATCCCATTTTGTTGCCCTTAAAAAAGTGTATGAAGAAAGTGTTAACACTTTTTTGGTAACTTCAAAAACAACCAAAATATCGACATTTATATAAAAGTCTAATTATCGAACTTTTGGCTATAACTCGAAAACAAAAAAAGATAGCAAATTCTGGTTTTCGCCATTGAGATTTTCTCAAAAAAAGAGATCGAGGATGCGCCATCCCTTTTTTGATATCTCCCATAGTTACCGATTTCCCCATAAGAAGGATCGAAATTGAACCACCCTGTACAGTAATACCCCAAACTTACGCGATAGGTGAAACCGAGTGATAACCGCGTAAGTCGAATTGGCGTAAGTCGGGGTATAATTTCGCATATAGATATGTACATATAAATTACTTTTGGATGGGGGCGGAAACAAAAAAAGTAATAATTTAAAAAAAAAATGTTAAATTAAATCTTATATAACACAAGTTAATACAAAATCGCAAAACCGAAGTTATTTTGATGTAGAATCGACGAGATTTAAAAATCGCGTAACTCCGGGTTCGTGTAAGTCGGGATAGCGTAAGTCGAGGTATTACCGTATACAATAAAATGTGAAAAAGTCTCCGAAATAATCTTGAAGACGGGTCCTCAGTTTCCAAGTTACGTTACTGCTAAGACCTACATAGATAATATTAACACAGTATTTTAACATTTTATTATGAATTCTGTCATTTTACATTACAATGAATGGAATCTCATTTAAATAAGTTAATGTATTAAAAGAAAAATTTAACAAAAATTATATTAATATAGAATTCTTAACAATAATAAAACATCACACGGCAGAAGAAGCAATTGTACAATTCTTCACACAGGCTATAACCTCGCGTGTGTAAAATAAACAATTATAGAAATTGTCACAAAACTAACAATAAAAACAAGAAAAATATTTTCTAAGATGCTTCCTTGTTATTAGGGAGGTATCAAAAATAAATTGCAAAACCTGTTACTAGCGCGTGATATTATGACGTGCTATAATTTTAAGATTCCATAATTTTATAATAGTAAATTTAAATAAAATCAACGAAGTTTTTCGTGACACGTTTTGTGTGAAGCATAATAAAATCAAAAGATAAAAAGTTCGGCAAATAATTGCTACACTTAAGAATAAATTAAATAAATTTATTAATCCACGACAAAGTTTCGAAAGGATAACCCGCTTCTTTATCAAGTGTCTATAAACAAAAATTTACATTGAAAACACGAATCACTAAATAATAAATAAATCACATAAACAATAAGTATGGAGACTACATAACAACTGAAAGGTTTTTCAAAACATGGTGCGAAGGGACACAGTCAAGGTAATAAACGGAAAATCCCCAGTGTACATTAAGACGCTTTGAACGGTAGCGGAGAACTAAAGTTCTGAAGTTCTTGCTGTAAATTAGTTAGGTGTTTTCCGTTTATTATAGCCTTCTTAATTTCTAAAGCTTCCAATAAAGATAATAATCTTCCCTTTTCGGCACAATGTAACAATTCAATATTATTAAAATCTAAACCGTGTCCCTCCTCCAAACAGTGTGTTGAAAAACCTGTCGTTGTGCGTTGGTTGGTTACATCAGCCATGTGTTCTTTGATCCGGGTGTTAATGGACCTGCCGCTTTGACCAACATAAATCGCATCACAAGTGTTGCAATTAAGTTGGTAGATCCCACTTTTAGAAAATTGATCAGTTTCTGACTTGTTGGTTAACAAAGATCCAATAGTGACTTTATTAACCTCCAAAGTCCTACAACCTAATTTATTTAAACGTTGTCCAATTTTACCGCTAATTCCCGACACATAGTTAATAACACCCCAACTCGAGGAGGGGGTTTATCATCAATTAGGGAAGCAAGAGGAGCAGTAACTAAACCTTTCTCTCGCAAGGTCCATTTTTTCTTGATGAGATTATCAACCAAATCGCTCGTATATCCATTGTTGGATGACAGTGGCACATTAAAGAGTCTATTTATGAAGCTATGAAAAGCAGCCATCTTTATTTTTCTCGCTTGATTTGATGACCTTGGAATAATAGTGTCTGTCGTTGTCGGCTTTCTATAGATATTGAATTCTAATGAGAAATCAACGTTCCTAGATAAGCTAACATCCAAAAAACTCAACTTATTATCTAATTCTTCCTCCATTGTGAACTGGATTTTAGGATTCATCAAATTTAGATAATCGAGAAACAGTGTCATTTGTCGCAAAGAAGCCTTCCATATACAAAAGATATCGTCCACATATCGGCACCAAAAGTCAACATTCCCCAAAAGTGGATGGTTCGCATCAAACAATGGATCCTCGAAATCCTTCATAAAAATTTCAATAATATGGGAGCTGTAGGTACTCCCATAGGTAAGCCGTCTTTTTGTATGTAAAATTTTTGGCTAAATCTAAAATAGCTTTGATTCAGACAAATCTCCACAAGGGCGAATAATTCGGTTTGTGAGGATAGGTCTAAATCGCTATTATCGATAAGTCGTTTCACGATTGTTTTAAGTTCTTTAATCGGGATGGATGTCAACAGACTTTTTACATCAAACGAAACCAGAGTATATTTCCCCTTTTTGATGTTATGAGTCTTAATGCGATTTATAAATTCGGTGGTGTAAATTTAAATAAAAACGACTATACTGTATATAATTTTGGTAACAAAATCGATGCTATTAATAATCTAATTATAGCGATCAAAAATCAGATGAAACTCAGGCATACCAATACGTAAGGCGTTCAGTTTTTCTAAATACGATGTTCATAAAGTTCAGGAGGCAAGCAGTTCGAAAAATATTTCAGAAAACAGAAAATGATAAAAAACAGATTTATAAACAGTGCCCGGAAATGACTTTTTAAAATGTTATGTCCACTTAAATTTAAATAATAGAGATACACAAGCATATTTATTCAAATTAGAATACCTAATGTGTTATTTATAACAAGTGCTCAAAGTGACCGTCGATGCCTTAGGCAAAAATACATGTCCCACAATGATAATTTAGTGCAAAAATAAATGCAAACATAATTAAACTAATATCACTTATCATCATAAAACCCATGTAAAGTGACTGTCGTTGTACGAAGATATGATAAAGTAAAATGGTAAGATGAAAAAGACGTGCTAAAAATCAAAAAAATATAAAGTAACTTAATAGTTTTACCATATTAGTTAACATTATAATTTAACAGTAAGTACCATTACACTTATGACCAATCGTTTATGTTTGAAACTACATAATATCCAATTATATAAATACTGAAGAAAGGCGTCAATACCAATAAATAAAAAACAATAATTGCTAGACATGAAACCGTTTCTGAAATTTTCACATATGGAAGTAACCTTTTTGAAGAAATTTAGACACAAGTTTAATGCAAAAATTTAAAAGAAAATCTTATTTAAAGTCGAGACTATTTTAGTACTACAACTCGATTATGCAGACAACCGGTGTGAACAGTTTAGTCAACCAGAATCCTCGAGATCATTTTAATAACCTTACGTGAAGACAGCCTTAATTAGCGAATGAAGAGACCAAAATAATTGAATCGAAAGTTAATAAATTAATATTTGACAGACTCAGAGTGGCTATTTTTTTGCAATAATTAAAAGTCAAACTTTGAGTAATTACTGGAATACATATACCGCTATCTTTCTAATGTTTTACCTTTTAATTTTTTATTGCTTGGTTAATTATTCTATCGTTGGTTTGACAATAATAATAATTATTACGCTGGTTACTAATTATTATTGAATTTATTATAAACATAATTTAGATTCTTGTAAGTTTAGTAAATTACAATTTATGTAGTAATGTGACGATACAGAAGCATAATTTTATTTGTACCTACGAGATGTCTATGATCTCGAATTATACTTTACGATTTTATTTACGCATGGCTAAGCATGTCACATATTACCTATGTTCACTCGAAATTTTATGGTGGCAATTTTTTACAGAGCTTGCTATGTGAAAAAACAGTCGCTTGCAAAATTTCAGCCCTTGAATTTAGTTTCTGTTGACTTAAAAAAAAGTTTTTCTCATTTTTTCATTGTTTTTGTACTAAAAAAGATTTTCGAAAAATCTCAAAAAATTCAGAATTATAAAAAATGCCGTAAAAAAAAAATGAAAACAACTTTTTGTTTAAAGAGTTTAGTAAAAATTCCTTAAGTTTAATGTTTGATTTATACTAAACATTTAACATTGAAATCGATCTATTTCAAAATTTTAACACTTAACGTTTACCGTGTGTGGTCTAAAAAAGATATGAAATATTTTATGGTTGTGACTTTATAATAAGAATAGATAGCACAAAGGTGCACTCTACAGAGGTATGTGCGAGCCAACCTTTTATTAAGGTAGCTTATCTGTCTGAAAGAGAATTTATATTTTCTTTAATTTTCGTAATTATTTTAATAGAATATTTTTTTGTTTTGGATTTTTTGGATTTGGATTTTATTGTGGAGGGCAAGACAAGCTCGCACGCACTTAGGCCTCTAAAACCGGGCCCATTGTACTACCTCCGATTTCCCAGCAGTGCATGTGGCGCGACTAGGAATAGAACTGCGGTTTTCCGCTTCCTAGCCTGCCAGTATATGCTTAACACCACACTGCTGGTTTATTTTTTTTGTTTTATTAATAAGCTAACCTACTACTTAATACAAAAATTATCGTATCAATCCATTTCTTACGTTGAAAAGATAACCAAACATCTTTTGCTAGATTGAGACCCTTTATTTGCGTTATTAGTAAATTGTAAAAAGTAGTGTGAAGTTGCGAAATCATGCTGAAGAAATTTCTTACGCTTTGGTTGTCACAATATTTTTGAAAATACACAATTGTTAGACTTCTGTTAAGATGTAAACAAACTGGATAAAAATAAAAGTTGGACTACGACTTCACCGCGACGATTATAATACGCAATAAAAACAATTTCTTCTTCTTCTTCACGTTTTAGGCTTTGGCCCGTTGCGTCACCTCTGATCTATCCATATTTTTTTAGCTTCCTACATTTCTTCTTCTGACTGATCTGTAGAGGTAGAGAGAAAAACATTTATAAAATGCTAAATCTTAGATGAAAGTTAATCATCTCTTAAATAATAAGTGATAAATGTCAAATGAGGAGCGTGAATGGTAAACGATAAATGTGCGGTATAAATGACCATAAGAGGTCAATGTCTTAATCATAAAATTAGGTGTTTCGTAAGAGGTTAAGAAACCCTTTATTCAGTGGAAACGTAGCAAATACAAAGCATCTAAGCCCCCCAAAACGGGAATCCAGTTGTGGTTGTATTATGTTATTTAGGTGAGAGTTCTTGTTCAAATTGCATTTAAAAAATTAGCTATCTCTGACATCTTGGAATCATTATAAACTGACATGATTTTGTATATAGTGTTGTTATGTTACGCAGTATGATATAAGCCGCTGATAATTTTTATACTTGAATTCCCGAATATTTTGAATTTATAAATATTTTTTGCCAAAGGCCGACAATGAAGAAAAGTGCTTATTTGATTGTAGTAATATTTTCATCCTTTTATGTAATTTATATCGCTCATTTAATCTGTTTTTATATCTTTAAAATGTTTCCTACTTTAAACTGTCAGGGCCATCTTCGAATTTTCCATAGTCCTCATTCCCTTTCATCTTCACTTCTGATCTTCATCATCTTAACTTTTCCTTCTTTGCATAATAACCTCCAAGTCTTGTTAATTATATAGCTTGTCAAAGCCTCAAATGGACATCCGCCGACTCTTCTTATTCTATTGACGTTTTACATTTGTGGAATGCCACGTAGTGTCCTTAATGGTAACTAAATTAAGTAGTATTTAGATTGTACTTATCGTTAAATATGAGCAAATCAGAGTTATATTATAATAATGTAAACAACGGAAAATGAAATGTTTAATATTGGTTTAACTTAACAGATGTACTACCTATGTCGTCCATGTTGTTGAATTACAATGCCATCTGTAGATAATGTAAAATGCCAATAAAACTTAATCCATATGATGCTTAAGTGAAGTAGGTAAACGTTTGATGATTTAATTGATATTAAACTTCATGTTAAAATTTGGAGAAATTTACCAATTTTAAGTGTTTAGCTACGGAAATGCGAATAAATAAATATAAAAATCATTTTGAAATATGAAAAGAGAAGTCTGATAATGACTCAAAGAATCTAGTAGGTTTGTATTAGAGGAGAATAAAGAGGTTGAAGATAATAAGAGACTTCTGAGAAAATAATCCTGATAAAACTGAAAATGAAAATATATAACCAAACAAATCAAATATTACTAAATAACCAAAAGTTTATTAACCAATTGGTAATTAAACCCGAATTTTGAAAAAATTGCTCTGAATCCTAAATTAGAGAGAACATAAAGTGGTTTAACGATTCCTTTTTTTATGTGAACGTCAGACAGACACTTCTTGTAAATATAGTATTCATATTGAAATATCGGTGTATCTCGGGTATATCACATCAAATAATTGTGAAAGTCCTTAATCAGTAGGTACGGTAAACAAAATGACCAAACAGTGGAGAATTTTATGTTAAATATCAGTAAACAAAACCAGTTTGCAATTATTAAGTAGTTAGCATATGGTGATATAAAGTAAGATAAACAATAATAGTTGTTTCCTGTGTACTTTATACAGTTAAACGAGATGCAATTACAAAAGCTCTCCTTGCTATGTATGTGATAAGCCGAGTGGGCAGTGAGCAAGCACATAAGCCTGTTGGTCATACAACCTGGAATATAAGTAAGTAGGTTGTTATCGCAGATCATGCACATGCAATTGAACATGATTTCACATTTTTCACACATAAAAACCCTTTTCAAAAGATGCCGAAACTACAACATCTTTAAAATATAATAGTATCGTTAAATATAATATCCATTTTGTACGTTTTCATAATAGGTCTTACTAGATTGATTAAAAGGTATGGCCATTATATTCCTAAGAGATGATGGCAGATAATATAATTTGGACTTATTATCAACTGCTACTCAGTAAATTTAATAACGACAGCCTCTTACTAAAATGATCAACACATTATACAGTTATATTAAACGGCGACTATTCTTTACTAAATTAAAATCATCGAGAACTTATAGAAGACCGATGAGTTAACATTTTGTTGGTCTAAATCACCCCTTGGCACATATGCACTGTCAATGGAAGACTAACATAATATGTACTAAGTATAGAAATGGTATAGTTTTGACATAAACGAGCCTAAAGTTTCATATAAGCAAGGAAATTATCAAATTATCCCGTATGCTGAAATAGATTTTAATCTTATTTCAGTTTAACAGTGTAATACCATTAATCTGATTATTTTCAGTCAAAACTAACATTACGTAGTTGTGCTGTTTTTTCATCGACAAACTTAAATAATTAAAAAATTGTTAAGTCACTCAATAGAATATAGTGGTTTAGCATTACAAAGATTACACATTCTGCTTTTCATAATGAAATATTAGGATTTTTGATTTGCGTTATTTTTTCATTGATATGTGCAACAATTCAGGTAAACATATTATAATTATATTAATCAAAGTACCAATCACTCGACAAAGGGTTAATTTTTGATATCTTTCTGTGCATCATTCTTAAAAAACGAGTTTAATAATGTAATTTTCTTGTAACTGTATGCTAATGCTTGATAATTTACAGAATGAAATACTGTAATCTGGTTATATTTTTTACTTGATAAGTAGAGTAAGTAAGTAAACTAATGTCTGCTACACATTTAGGATCATTTGTATGCAGTGGATGATATTAAAAAGTAAATGTTTTTTGACAGTCGACCCTTTTAAAATATATTAATACCAAAAACTACAAAATGTTATGTATTGTAAGTAACACAGAGTTGGTTAAATAGTTTTTTAGCTACGACAGTTAACATCACAAAAAACAACAAATAATAATTACGTCTATTAGGCAAGACAAGCCAATTGAAAAATTAGCAAATATAATTCGCACGCTTTAATCAATAATTACATGTTTCGACCCTTTCGCTATTCACAATCATGGGCGTTCATTATGGAGGGCAAAAGAATCAGCTCCCCCCCCCGTCTCTTGGATGATTAAATATTTTTAGACATTTAATATTTCACCAAGTTTTCATAAAACAAGCGTAAGTTTTTAAAATTTTCCAAAATTTTCGGTTTTAAATGAAATACATAATTCTCTTATAATTTTTTTGACCCCCCCCTCTTAAAAATGATCCTATGGACGCTCATGTTCACAATCGTTTAATTTCCAAAATTTCATTATTCTTTACTCTGCTTTAGTATTTCATCAACGAATTAAATTGTAAAACTCAAGGTTTTGAAAAACCGTTTATCGATTATGCTTTTCATCATTTCATACACTTAATTATAATTATAAATCGTACTGAATTTAATTTTTTGAATAAAACATGTGATTCGATTAAAATTATGTATTAATTTAATTCGTGCAATTTGTATAGTACTTCTTACTTATTTAAAAATTTCTATATGCAATAACGCACATTTTAGTTTGATGTGTATTGTAACCATCAATTTCCTTCAGCACGCAAATTAATTAATTAAATTCAGTTCTCATGTACTATATTTATAAGCAGGATCATCAAGAAAAAGTAAAAAAAATTACCAAAATGTATTAATGTATAATACTTTGAATTATAAATTTTATTACTTTGAATTTTTGGTGAAAATTGGAAGAGTGAGAGATTGTGTAAAAACCAGTGCATCAGTGTATAGAGGTGTATTTGAACAGTTTTACTTGTCGGACAAGTTTAGTATACTTTTGCCATTATTTTGTTGATGTAAATTTCACGATTAAAAGGAGAGGGGACGTGACTATAATTTTCTTTAAATACCGTGGAAATTTTTACTAGAACACGTTGTCCTTTTTTTCAACTAATAGAAAAAATATAAACGAGTACATTTTAATGTTCAGTTTTAGAAACGATAATTATTTTATTTAATCACTGATTAACCTTAACGAACCGATAAAAAGCATCTATTCGCGCTAATCAATGTTTTTTATTAGTTCGATATAGTTAATCGCTGATTAAAATTTAATCATGATTTGTAACACCTATCATAAATTTAACAAAATCATTGTAATGAAAGTAATTTAATATGTTACTTCTGTAACGAACTTGATGAAAGGTTATAGTCTGATGATCTTTGGCATATTTCTAATACATAATACTCATTAAGTTATTATTTTATTGGTATATAAATTATTTATTAGATAGTAAAATTACTATATAAATTGTTTAAATTATACGGTATTAAAAATTATTAGGAATTAAATTTTTCAATTTTGGACTTCTGTAAAACAATTTTTCATCCATAATATGAAAATACTATATCGCCAGTGTAATATATTGTCATGTTTTGAACCTCCTCGTATGAGATTGCGACAGGGATGTGAATTTTTTTTTAAATCTAACTCTACCCTGAGAAGTATGTCCCAACAGATGGATCTTTGTTATTTGTTTTTAATTTTAATTTCTGCTTTTGGTTTGCCGGACAATAAAGATGCAATAAATCAGTCATCGGAATTCCATAATGTTTATCATTATTTTCCCTTGTGAAAATCATTTGAAGGAATGAGAATTAGATCTTCTCAGATGAACAACTTGGTTCACGGAGGCAATTCCTATAGGCATGCGGAATGATTTTATTTGATTTTAGTTGTTAATTTGTACAGTTTTATTTTGGAAAGTTTTATTTATGTGAAGCGTATTTGTGTTATTTGTAAATTGAGTGTAAATAGTTGAAATTTTGGAAGTGGACAAGAGACATGCGCACCGCGCAAGAGTGAAAATTTATAGAGAATTGCAACGTTAGGAGGGAAGTGCAATTTTGGAAAAGGAGGCGAGCAAACACAAAACGGCTCAAGAGTGGCTTTTGAGTGTTAGCGCCCGTAGGCGTAACACGTATCTGATTTGAAGGCGCTATAAATGCGAAGCAAAATGTTTAATGATTGAAGATAAGTTTCGTAATTGTGATTATTGTACCTGAATGAAAATTGAGACTGTGGATGTGGAATTTAGAAAAGCCAAGCAGTATTTTTTTAAACGAAGCGGTTAGAAAATTTTGTGCGTGCCTTGAAGCAGTTCAACGTTGGAACGCCATGATGCCTTGCTATGGAGGGTAAAATTTTTAAAGTTTGTTGTCTATTATTTCTTATATTGCATCGAGTATTTCTCTACGTTATGAATTACCAATTTGCATTTTTGTAATTCGTGGTTTGAGAATTACAGAACCTTTACTTTATGCGCGCATCTGCACATGGTTGAATTTGTTGACCATACGACGAAAACATTTGTTGCGTAGTGGACAATCTCATTTTATAACAACAAATGTGCGATTATTTTATGTTTGATTTTGAATTGAATTTTGTATAATTTTGTAAATAATTTTATGTCTCGTCCGATAACTGTGAAAGTGCAGGACAGTTTTGATTTAATTAAATGTCACTTTTACGGTTATTTGACCTGTAGGAATTTGACTGTAGTCATAATAGGCTTCAGAGAAGGTCTAATCTTTTGTTTAATTGTTTATGGGATGACTGATTTATTCGTCGAATTACATTTTCTTTGCTATTATTTTTGAATTTTAATTTTCCACCAAATGATAAGTGTCCATTATTGGGACGTATGACGCCATCACTGAGCTAGCGGGTAAATTTTCATTTTTTTGCAGAGGTATAAAAGAAACCTTGGCGGGAAATCTTCGGTTTCCCGCAAAAGCTTTTTTATCATTGCAATATTAATGCAATAGATTAAATAGCAACTATAAAGATGAAAATTGTAGTACTAGTAGATGCAAAACTTTTATACTACCTTTTTTACAGTCGGCTTAATAATTCAGAGTATTAATCTGGGTTCATAATTTAAAACCTTCTAGCTATCACGATAGCTCTTAAAGAAAAAAGTGATTGTAAACCACGAAGTAGACATTTTTCAGAATACCAAAGCAAGATTATGTAGCACCCAAGGTATTTAGAAATTCCCACATTTCAATTCAAATCGAATGAAATTGATTAATCGATTCACCGGAATAATTTTTTTAAATTCAAACTATAGGTTTTTGTTGTAAAAGTATAAGTAAAAGAGAAAGTGCATTTCGCGATAGCAAACGGAGATATAAATTTTTCAAATTATTTAATAAGAATGAAATTTTCTGGAAATCCTTATTGAATATAGATGCGATACTGCGTTTTATACTCAGTTTTCATTATCGGTACGTAATATTCTCAATAATTAAATATAATTTAGAGTGATTCAGATTCATTGTCAAGTTATTATTATGTAATAAAGATTCAATGAAATATCTTACGTTGAAAAATTACAAAGTTCTGTTTTATTGCATAATGTAAGAAAACATGAAATTTATTCTGTCCGACGAATGAATCAGAGAATATGAGATTTTACTTCCGAAGTTATTCAAACTTTAAAAACAATGTTAAAAAAACTTTAGGTTTTTAAAAACTATTTAGGATGGATAATTTTTAAGTTAAAATACTGTATAAATAATATAACAACTAAGCGTGCTATCTGCATTTTCCATATTTATAAACTATAACTAAGTTCGACTGACATAACAATGAAAATATATCGTATTTTATGTATGTATGTTAGGTATAGGTATAGAAACAATGTACAGAAAAGGAAAACAAACATATTAGAGTACCTACATGTACATAATATGGTTTTTTAAAACTCATTTGCATAATACGGAATCAAAGCATACGTAAAAGATAATTTAATGAGTAATACTTTTGCATATTAAAGATATTTAATTTATTATATTTAATTTGAATTTAAATTTCAAGAAGTGCTCTGTGATATCCTACCCTAAACGTAACTTCAATATATTTGATTTCTATTTCAATGGCAGCGCTCTTATTCGTGTTACTGACAGGATTGATGATTTAGGTGTGCGTTTGGACTCTATGTTAACCTACAAAAATCACATTGCAAAAATTTGTAACAATGCACTCCGCACGTTAGGTTTTATTCGCAGACAAAGTAAGCATTTTTCTCCAAACACAATTAAAATTCTTTATTTTACGCTTCTTAGATCCTAAGTTGGAATACGCTGCAAGTGTTTGGTCCCCTTTTTACAAAACTTTTATTGGCAGATTGGAAGCAGTGGAACAAAAGTTTCTCAAGTTTTTTCATTTTAAAAGAGGTCTCGCTTCGGACAAATTCTCCAGAACAAACAGCTTCCTGGCCTGTAACACAAGGTCTTTGGAATACAGGCACTTGGTTACCAATTTATGTCTTCATTACCGCTTGGTAAACGAAAAATCAATTGTCAACGTATGTTGAATTGTTTCAAACCGTCGCGTCGTACATCTACTCATAACACAAGAATTCATTTAAAACTTGCCAGCATGCGACCAATGGCCTCCATAGTGTTATGAATAGATTGATTCGTCTCGTAAACAAAGTTAATGAAAATGAACAATTCGATTTGAAACAGCAGTCATTTATTAGTTTCAAATCTAACATCATGTGGAAGATAGATTTATTGAACGATCATTAACAAGCATTAATTGTTTCTTTTTGTTTAGCATAGTGTTTTACTATTATAATTGTAATTTTGTACATATTTAAAATGATTTATCCGTTAAAATAAATAAATATTCAAAAACAACAACCTATTTAATATTGAATTAAATAAACATAGGTATCATAATTTTTAGACTAATAGTTTATAAATACCCTCTATGAGGAACAGACTTTCTATATGCAGTTTGTCCAATGTAGAAAAAACAAAATGCAGTTTGTTCAATACATTTTTTAGCTGTTTTACAAAACCTCCAATAGTGTACTTTTTTCTGTATTATTGCAAAAATTACTTTTTTGATAACTTATCATATAAACCTGTGGTAGTTTTTCTGCTCTCCTGAAAATTTAAAAAAATGGACAAACTGCATATACCGGGTGCTGAATGAGTTATGCGAACATAGGATATTAACATGTAAAAACTTATTTTTGCAAATTCCTGCTTCCCTAATTATTTTAGAGAAAAATTGAAAGACACAAATATAATGTATAAATATAAACTACGAATGATAAGAGCATTAGATTTTATCTAGCTTTTACGTAAATGGTCAAAAAATTCTTTTGAAATTGTTAAAACTTTTATTTATCAAACTTGCCATGTAAGTTTCCGAGGTGATTATTTTTGATAAGTAATAAAAAACAATTGCACGTTGTTGACAGTTTTGCACTTTATTAAATTTTAATTTCATAAAATGGAATATTACCTTGGAAACTTTTACATGGCCAGTTTGATAAATAAAAATTTTAACAATTTCAAAAGAATTTTTTGATCATTTACGTAAAAGCTAGATAAAATCTAATGCTCTTATCATTCGTAGTTTATATAGAAAGTCTAAAAAATACCCGGTATAGAAAGTCTGTTCCTTATATGCATTTTTTTATAAGTTTTATGTATGCATTATGAACTGACAGAACTGTATCGAATAAACAAAGTCCTCTTATATGTATTCCCCACCCCAGGTTTTCGTTTTAAAAATGTTACTTTTCACTCTGTGAACATTATGAACAGACAGAAATTCACTCTGTTTGCATTTCTTAAGTATTATGTATTGCAATGACAACCAATCAGGAGTGCATTACAAATAGATACACAGACAGATAAACAGAACTGGTGTTTTATATTATGTGATACAATCCAGAAGAGTGGCTTGGAAAGCGTATGTAAGTGGTTACAATGAAGATGTAAGTTCAAATTTTATATTTACAAAAGCGTGGCAAACCTCTACTTTTTTTTAATTTGGAGGTGCAAGTTATATTATTCAATAAGTTCATATAATAATTTTATTTCAGTTATAGTATCCCTGATAGAGTACACGTTAGATGAAAATGTTATTCGTGTATTATTTAAGAAATGATTTTTATAAAATCACAAGAAGTTGCGATCATTTTGTATACCTAATAGGGTACAATTTAAATTCTTTTAATCTTTTTAAAATCGAAATTTTTATTTTGTAATTAAATTATGCATGTACAATTTATTATTATTGTACGGAGTGCTGAGTGTTCAGTAAAGAAAAGGCATGCGTGCTATTTGCAAACATTGTGAACTTATAGCACGCACATCATAAACAAATTCTACACGCATAACTGTCTTCACGTTCAAGATGCAAAGAAACAATATTAGTTTAATAAATTGCATATTAATATACCGTATAAGTGTTATTGTTTCGTTTTTACAACATAACATTTACAATAATTCTAAATATTATTCAAATGAAAATTGAACGTAGGTCGATTTATTATACGTATTTGTAAGTCTTCAAATATTTTACAAAAATAAACTAAATAAACAAACTTATTATTTTGCGGGCGTGGTTGACAATAAAAAAAATTCTAGTTTTGATATACGTTTACGTTTCGAGGTATTCGTCGAGGTATTCGAGGTATTTCGTCTTCCTCAAAACCAATTATTGACATACTCGGACATACTAATTAGTACATAATTATTATACATATGTTTTACGTTACATTATTAAAATACATATAATTAGTAGTTAAAACAAAATATTAAGCAGAAGCATAACTTAATTAAATTTTATTACTTGTATAACTCTCGGTATTCAAGACTATATATAGACCTATACTAAAATACGGAAGCGAAACATGGGTACAAAGTACGACAATGAAGAGTAAGGTACAAGCAAGAGAAATGAAGTACTTGAGAGCTGTTAAAGGAGTAACGAGAATGGACAGAGAAAGAAATGAGAATGTGAGAAGAGAACTCAAAATAGATACAGTGCAGAAATATATCGAAAAAAGATAGCTAGGATAGTGGGGACATCTACAGAGAATGAACGAAGAGAGACCGACAAGAAGAATATGGAAAGCGAAAGAGGGTCACAAGAGAAGAAGAGGAAGACCACCTGAAACCTGGGATGGAACGATAGAGAAGATACTGAGAAGTAGGGAAGGCTCACTACAAGAGGCAAAGAATATTGCTAGAGACAGAAAAGAATGGAAACGATACATAGATGAATGAGAGGAGTTAAAAGTGTAATCTCGACACCTACGGGTAAAAGAGATTATTTTTTATGTGTAATTTTGTAATTATAATTTTTATGTTTTTGTTTTATTTTGCAAATTTAAATTGTGACGCCCTGGTGTGATAGCAGTTGCAGTCGTTGATTCTTATGTAGGAATTACCGGTTCGATTCCGGCAAAAGGTTAAACATTTATTTATATTATTGATATTTAAAAATTGTAATTATAAGGTTAATTACTTGATGAAAAGACTCGCGAGCGATCCACTGAGCTGTGAGGTCGCGATTTTGTGGCTTGAGACTTTCTATGTAAAGTGTTTGAAGAATAATAAAATATTGAATAGAAGTGAAAAGTTTTCGTGTATAATTTTATAGCTATATTTTAGAAAAGAAGAATTAATTTTTGAAAAGAAAATTTTGGTTTATTTGCAAGGTCGCACATTGCAAATGTGCGATTGATATTCTGGGGGGATAATTTTGGATGTCAATATACTTGTATAAATAAATTAGAACAAAATGACAATTTAGATAATTTACAAAATGAAATAATTGAACTTACAAATTTAAAATCTGGAGTATTATATTAAAAACAGAAGGGGGTCGAAGGGCGATGCATAACAAAAAATCCTGCTAAATGAAGTAGGCAATTGTGATTAGGTAATTTATAATAACTGGATTTACATACATAGCATCTAATATTTATATCTTTTCTTTTCTTTAACGATAAATCGGACATAGGCCTCCAATAATGGGGGTTGTCGACCATAACTCGTCACGCTGGCCAGATGGGTTGGCGAGTGTAGTTTGTATATCGATTATATTATTATACAAGATATATTTCGGATTGTCTTTTAGTAGGTATATATTACAATACCTCGAGCTACAGTTGGAAACTGTTTATCCATTCCCATTCGTCAAGTTCCTCTGTCAGAAGCTTGGTTATTGTTTTTAAACTTTTTTTTGTTTTCTTTACAGGTGATGGGGAGTTGGCTCAACCTCAAACGCCCCGACCTCCAACTTGGAGAACCAGGGAGACGGCCAGAATAAAGTTTTTACTTCAAACCGGGTTTGATCTCCAGACCAGATTGACCTCTATATTCCAACCGTCTCTTATTATTATTATATTATCTTAAAAATATTAATTAAAAATAGTCAAATTACATATTACAAATATTACATATTTTAAGTAATATTTATAAGAAAAAATTAAAAAACGACATTACCTACAAAATAATTAAATGAAATTCGTAAATGTGATTAATAAAAATAGCGTTATGAAATATTTTCTATTTTGTATGTAATTGTCTAGCACTTTGTCTATAATTTTCTAATAACAGTGTAGTTCAAAATTGCATAAATTTCCTAGAAATAAGTTCATTTGTGTTTTAAAATTGAAAACAGCTTTTGTTCTAAAAATGTACAAAAAAATTGTGAATTTGGATATGGTTAATAATAAAAATTAATAAGATTATTATAATTTGTTTAATAAAGATGAAAAATTTAAATAGTTGAATTTCGATTAGCTCAATATCGTAATTTTACAATCGACATGACAATCTTGATAAGCTTCCAGATTTTGAACACTATCATTAGTTGCATAAGTTTGCTAATAATAACGTGGGATCTCTCAAAGATAAAACTTATTGAAGTAAACCGGAAATAATGTATTTAAAAATCTTGCACGTCATTTCAGTAGATATTTAAAGGCCAGCCGCATGATTGATAACCATCATTCCCACACATTTAATAAATTCATTTAAGTTACAGCATTAGGTTGGTATACTGGTCATTAATAATGAGACGATCTTATTAAGAGAGGTCTATATTAGCATAAATTCATAAAATGCATGTAAAATTACATTAGTATCGTTTTTCACTTTCTGTGTTACGCCCAACTTATGATGCACATTAATTATTAAAGATGCACCTACACATAAATCTATTTGAAACCACAATGGTTACTAGACCCCTCTAATATATTCCAGCGCAAGTAACTTTGATTAATCGGTAATTTGAAAACAATCACGATACTTCGGTTTTAGGAAGGAACTTTCACACCTACATACATACAATTTATTAGTTCCAAGTCATTATACTTATTACGAATGCACCTACAGGGTACCTTATTATTTAGTTATTTTATTAATAATTGTTAATTGCTTTTTGATTGATTTTTATAGTCTTTGCAACGCTGTAAATTTAGCTTATCGATCAAAAAATGTTAGGTTTTACTTGGAAAATTATCTTTTGTTAATTGATTATTTATTTTCTCCAAATTAAATTATGAAATTCTTTAAATAAACCAAACTACAAAAACTCTAAGCTAGAGTAGCACTGTACTCAAAATGAAATTTTCAAATTTTGATTCGGTATAACTTATAGCAGGTAAGTCCACTTTATTTACTACATACATACATACATATAGTAAAGAACTATAATTCTTTTATATTTATATTAAAAACTAGTATAATTAATATACAGCTGAATTAACATTGATTTATTTACTGATTGAGTATTGATTTAAACTTAAAAATATTTTTGTATTATTTCATTTAAATTTAGTTTTATTTAAAATGACTGGAGAGGAACGTAACTTACTAACCGCTATTTTATGTTAAATTTGATATGTCTGACTAAAACCAAAACCTTTTATGTCAAAAATTAAAATAGTACCTACCTATATTAAAGATTGGCCAAGGTTGTGAAGACCCTTATTTATAGCCTTAGAGCCAGATAAGACGCGGGGGTTGTAAGGGTCTTCACAACCGTGATTTATATAAGATTTTTTCTACTACTAGATTTATTACAATTCTTTTAGTTTTTGTCAAGAAAAAATATTCGAATTAAAATTTCAAATAAATTATAAAACATATGAAAGTTTTTTGTTTTCTAGATGTGACAGGTTGTTGAATCTTATTGGTAAATAAATTACATTGCGATTCGTCAAATTAACAAACGATGACGCTGTCACTTGCTGTCACATTTAATTAGAATTAAAAGTTTTTAAAATTAAATGAATCTATTAAAAAAGCGTTTTAAGCAGTTTAAATATAATTGAATAGCATTTCTTGGTTATTGTAAATTATTTAATAACATTTTTGTTTAAAATAGTCACCAAATTATCAGAAAATTCATTTTGTTCTTCTTGAGTTACTAACCTAAGTAAAAATTATAGCCTAACTAACAGCGGAAAAAGATTTTATTCGGTACAAATCTGATTTATTATTGAATTATTACATACTATTATAGGTGAGATTATCAAAACGGTTGAGCACTGGCATATTTATCATAGTATTAGTTTACAGGTTTCCAAATTTACCATTTTTGCAATTACTTATCCTTCAAGATCGAGATATTTTATTTCTATATTAACAGTACTTTTTGCTTTGTTTAGTTCACAAAACCAAAGTAAAAACTTGTTAAATTGACACATAAACACGTATTACTATTTTTTTTTCATTAGATAATCTAATCGTTATAGTAAGTTGGAAGTAATAGTTGCATTATGTGCATTTGGAACTACGGTTCTCAAAAACGGTACATCAAGATTTACTTATAAAATGGTAGGAAAAAGTCATCAATAATTGTGTGAACTGATCAAATTAAAATTCTGAATCAAACGTATTCGGAATTAATTTTTATTGAACTTTATCAATAGTTATTAATTTAATTTGAATCAAACGTTATTGTAATTTGAGTTTTAATTGTTAATTTAATTTTTAACGTACCTAAGTTCTGCAATCCTTTTTTGGATTATGTAATTTATTGAATTTTTGTATAATATCTGTTCTAAAAATACTACTGTTCTAAACAAATGATTATTATGTTGTGTAGTGTTACTGTCTATAATCGTTCAGCAAATGCACATCTTCCTTTTTGCAATCAGTTACGTAAAGTACTATATAAACATGTAATATCCTCTCAAGCTATTATTTCCTTACGCATGAGGGGTTTTCACTAAAATTCCACCAATTAATTTAATGATAATATTTTTAAAGCACTATTAATCATTGGTTAGTGCTAATTGGGTATTGAAAAATTAAATTTCAAATTTAATCGTTTGTTTTGGGTATGTTAATTCAGATTTTAGAGATATTTACCAGCTCAAGCTTTAACTGCGCTTTTGCTCCCAGCAGTTAAATATTAACAAGCAAGACTAAAGAAAGAAAATGATAAAAATATAGGTAAAGTTTATTCACTCTAACTTGACCGGATGTGGCTAAGATGCAGTAACGAAAATCCGTTCGGTCCGTTTACACGACAGCACTGGCACGTCCTCCTTCCACCTCTACTGCGCAAGAAATTGGCCAATTCTGGTTTAGTTAGAGTGGATATACTAAAGACTACACTACACATCTAATGATAGATGAGTTGTTGGGGTAAGATAAATTACATAACGTGAATAATTTCCCAAGACCCGTCAGGGTTGTAGCGCTGAACGTTTAACGTTTTTTTTAACAAATAATTTAGAGACGGCTGGAGCATAGTGGTCACACGAGTTAACTATGACTGCTAAATACCTGGTTCGAATCCGGGTGAAGTAAGAACTTTATTCTGGTCGTCTCTCTGGTCCTCCAGGTTGAGGGTTCTTTGTCGGGCTGGCTCCCCGTCGTAAGTAAAAAAATGCAATGCCGTGAAGACTATTTGATGTTAAAATATCATAATAGTCAGCCAAGACCCGTCAGGGTTGTAGCGCTGAACGTTTAACGTTTTTTTTAACGAATAATTTCGTTGATCATTTTAATGCTTTTATTGTATCTACAAATAAATATGCATAAGTTCCAGTGAAATATGCGCTGTGCGTTATATGCCTATACAAAAAATATAAAAAGGCAGTCATTTTAATAATAATAAATTTAAATAGAATTAGAAAAGGAAATTAAATCCAGTTAAGGTGTATACCATTATCTTTTTTAATTGTTGGCATGGATTAATGGGGGAAAGCATACATTTTAGTTAGATTGTAGGAGGTGTCTTATTTTACCATTGTACTTGATAAAAAAATGCAAGTCCTATAAGCGTACAACGATTCAATCCTTATTCGCAACTATGGTGATTACCGTTATTTCTTGACCTTTTCATTTCATTTAGCACGTTTTATGCAAATATATTGGAAATCGTGGTCAGTGTTCGATTACGGAAACCAAACAATGCAATAATGTAATGGACACAATATGAATTGTTTTAAAATATATCTCATTCTATTCGGTGACAAGTAAATTGTTTTAGTATATTTTGTTGCATAATGAGCGTTTAATGTGGTAATTGCTTATAATAAACTTGAAGCTACACTTAATTTACTATTTTTATAATAATAGACACAAGTGTAAGAGTGTAACTAATGAATAATGGCTAAATAAATATTGAGTACGTAAGCCTATGTTATACTACTACCACAATATTAAAATTTTTGCGAAAAACTTTTATTTCTTAAAAATGTACAAAGAACCTATAAATCAAAATAAGAATAGAATCGTATAACCTATGAACATAAATAAATGCTCAGGTAAATCCATAACTATAATTATTTTCATGATTAATTTATATTTGTAAGTACAGCCGAGTCGCAAAATAGTGAATACCGTATATATGTGATAATTAGAGCCCGGATTCTAAGCTTTTTGCTTATTGCTCTAAATTACAAGCAGAAGATATTCCTTTTGGATCTTGACGATTCTTAAAAATTGCAGTGATTTGAGCTAATGTTGATAGCGCTTTTTTTGCTTTTTTTTCAAGATTTTGCATAAAACGCATGTTAGTGCTTATTAGAGCTTTTTTTTAATGTTTTTTGGAGATTAGGAATAATAATTCCAAAAATTAATAATTTATTTTCGAAAAAAAAAAAGAATTATTGTTAAGGCGCCTTTCAGAGTGTAAGTTTTTAAAGACAATTTTCCTGATACACTTCTTCCTCCCGAAGCAGTGCTTACACGTGAAGAAAGTGGCTCAATTCTGCCATATATTATGCAAAATTTTTTAAGAATTTTCAAAAATTTGTTTCTGAAATGCCAGAATCGTCGTCGGCAACTATAAAATAATGTCAAGAAATTTTTAAGAATACATTAATTCGACAACAATTAAGTTATATCAAAGCTAACTTTTCATACGTTCCATCGTCCATCGAAAAAAAAATATTTGATTTTAGTAGAATCGGTAAAAATTATAAATAATTTTAAAAAGAAAACTTTGGATGGAAGTTTTTTGATTTATAAACATGTGATAATGACAGACGACAATCTTTCAAAATGGAAAATTTGGAAAAATAAATGATAATTAATTTTTTTTATAATTATAAATCGATTGTCTAATTATTATTTGACAACAGACAGCGAGAGACACCCCCTCAAGGTCGAAAACTTGGAAACTTATATTTAACTTACTTAACTGAACAATCATGCCATATATAAACTTTCCTATACCTTTTCCAAGGTAAAAGTACTTAGTCCAGCCAACTTGATTATGCGCCCAATGTGACATGTACATACGTACTGTAATGGATGTATATCCCAAACTAATTGAGATCCCATTCTGAAATTTTTTTAGCAGAATTTATAAATGTTAAGCTTTATTTTAAAGTAAAAAAAAAAATAAAATTAAAATGGTCGAAGTTCTTAAAAAAAATATTTTAAATATTTACTTCCGGTTTAACACTAGAAAAAAAATTCAAGTTTGAAATCTGATTTAAAAATCAAAAAGAACAGTAAATTTTCTGTAGAAAACACTACATTTATTATTTTATTATAATTTACTTCAATGTGAAAATAAAATTCCAAATAAACCCTTCCGTCAATTACGTGAATCTTTAAGATCTCATATCTTAACAACTAAACCTCAAATCAAAACAATAATATGTGCACACGTTTATATCCCCTAGAAGTACAAATATGCCCAATATGAACGAAATTCATAACCTCACTTTTTTTTCATGGTCCGCTTCACGTGAAATGCCCCATTTATACAAGTCATAATCATGCCTTATTTTAATATTAATTTCCTTTAAAATGTAGCATTTCTTTTTCAAAATCTGTAGTTATGTATATGTATATATTTATTGTAAATTATATAATTAGTGGAGAACCCCAAAAAAAGTGAAAGGTTTTCGCCATATTATTTAAATCACAATTCCACGACTGGACTGGATAATCAAATGGCTGCACTTTTTTGTGCAGAGCCTTGTTGCACATGATTGCGAAACTAAAAGTTACAAGCAATTAATTATTATTAATACATAACATTGGACAATTCTCTTCTGCTACGCTTGTAAATCATGATTATATATTATTAACTAAGACCAAAAGCTACTAAACGTGTGTTAGCGGATCATATTAAAATATGATAAAATAAAATAATATACCTAACCCAAGAAATTGCACATAAAAAATAAATTTTTCAAAACAAGCTTTTTAAAAATTAAATTAAAAAAATGTAGGTACTAAAAAGAAAAAAATAATTTTTTGTCTTTTAAATAGTAAAGTGGTCAGTACACTAGGCACGTACCTACAATAGTACATCACATGTTATATCATATTTAAAAAGGCAACATCATCGTATGAGCAATATAATCCTTTAAAACATCAATAGAAGCTTGGGGCTCTTTTTGTGGATGATGTTATTAGCCCCAAGCTTTTATTGATGTTTTAAAGGATTATATTGCTCATACGATGATGTTGCCTTTTCAAATATGGTATTACATGATGTGATGTACTATATACTTAAAATTTCTGTTGCCTTACGTTACCTTTAGTTGTAGGTACGTGCCTAGTGTACTGACCACTTTACTATTTAAAAGACAAAAAATTATTTTTTCTTTTTGGTACCTACATTTTTTTAATTTAATTTTTAAAAAGCTTGTTTTTAAAAATTTATTTTTATTTATTTTTTTATTTTATTTTTTTTAGTCTTTTTTTTTAAAAAAAATTTGTTATAAGTTATTATTATTACACTTAAGATGTAAGTAAACACAATGAACGTTGCATTACAAAAAAAATGTAACAGAAAAAAAAGTTTGCTACGTTAAGTAGTATTGAACTACGGACCTACTGCTTTACTAGACCTGCATTCTACCACTAAACTAACTCGCTATTTGAAATTATGTTAACTAAAACTATAAATATGTACGTAAAACTATATGTGTAGCATGGATAATCCTGTAAACTAAGTAAATGTGACAAATTTGAAGACAATCGGGCAAGTAAAAGTAGGTTAAAATTGAACTTAAAGATTCGTAGGAAACTCAACTTTGGCAATGCGAAGCTTTATTAGCTTCGCTTTTTATTAAAGCTAGTAAAAAAGCACAATATTATCCCCTTGTGATAGAGTAGATCCCAAAAAATTTGAAAAATATGATATAAATGGAAAAGGGGGCATGTAAAACGTGGAGCTTTTAAGTGAGTTGAACGATAGCTAATTAATAAGCTTTAAATAACGTTATTTCGCATTATCGTGATAGATTCTCTAATATTTTTACTATATTTTTAAAACTTTTTCTTAAAAACTACACGTTTTTGATACCTCCGTTTTCCTCCCAATTCTATAATATTTTTCAAATTTTTCTGGTTCTACCCTATTACAAAAAAATAAAAATGACTAAAGTGTTTTCTTAACTAAAATTTCTTTTATGAGGGGCATTTTTTTCAGGGCCCTTTTAATTAAATCAACAGATGGCGCCTACTTAAATATTTTTATAAAATAAGAGGAATTTGCTGTATTCAAAATATAGCAAATTCGTTGAGATAATACTATTCTATAAACAATATTCTTGATCTTAAGCTATTTTGAGTTCGTAATATTTATTTATAAAAACACAATTCATAATTAAAGTTTAATTACCTTTTTTTGTAAGTGAGTGTGTTTTGACATACTCAATACAAACTCAAAATAGCTTAAGATCAAGAATATTGTTTATAGAATAGTATTATCTTAACGAATTTGCTATATTTTAAATATAGCAAATTCCTCTTATTTTATAAAAATATTTAAGTAGGCGCCATCTGTTGATTAAATTAAAAGGGCCCTGAAAAAAATGCCCCTCTTATGATATTTTTCGTTGACAGTTAAAACTCTAATATTTTAGCGTTTAATTTACTTTATAATCAGTGAAATTACAAATATACAAGCTAAATTTATATGCTTTAATGAATTTAATCTTAAGGTGGCTGGACTTGGGTGAACAAACGCAATTTTTTTAAATCAAAGAAATAAAAATTGTGTAGCATTTCAAATGCTATTATTTTTGTTTGGCATTTTCTGTTAAGTAAAAATTGAAATTGGCTTGAAATCTACGCATCATCCTGTGCATATCCATCACGCGCAAGCGTTAATATTTCGGAAATTTATTAAATTGGCATTCTTCCGTTTATCTTCATCTAAAACAAAAGTTTCATTTTTCGTTCCGTGTAATGTTTGAGTTTTAAAAGCCACAAACATTATTTTAATGAAGTGATCTTTTTAATAACCTTCAGTTTTATGTTTATGGGTAAGCATTACACTGAGAAAAGAGATTGTTATCTATAAACAAATATATTTGTTTGAGGTAATTTGTTTAATATAACACTCGGTATATTAAACCGGTAATATATATTGCGATAAGTATATTATAAAATTATTGATAAAGTTGTCTCAACATTATACCATGTTTGGGCATATTGTGTTAATATTAACAAATATTTTTTTGAAAACCAATACGAATTCTAAGGAACAAATCTTGTTTGTGGTAACTACGTGTAATTATAGGTCTGTTTGGTACCACAGTCCTAGTGCTACACTAACTACACTACTTCAAATTGATTGGTGTAAAAAGTGGGTTAGTAATTGTACCACCAATTTAAACGGGTGGACACCCTGTTATTCGGCCATTTTAAATTTTGCATTTAATTTATACATAATCTCGATTGTCAATATATTGACTGTAATGAACCATTGTAAGTTTAAATAAAAAAATTTAAAAACTCTATATTGATTTGAAATTTTTCAAAACGTCATATTATTTTAGATATAAATTTAAAAACTATACAATATACCTAAAAACTACACATTTTGTACTATGTCTTCCATAGGTAAGTGGTTACAGTGGTTGCCTCGCGCAACAATCAAAGGATTCGTCGTAGGTTCGATACTTCGTCAGGTTAAGAAATTTTTAATTTTCAGATTCACTGCTATAACATCATATCCAAAGGGCATTAATAGAAAAATGTAATTAAAATGATAAATAATAATTGAAACCTAAAAGAAAAAGTTGATTCTGCGTCAACTTAATATTTTATTTTTTTAACGTTCCTATAAGTTAATAGTTACACAATATAATTTTATTGTAAAGATCCCATAAGTTAATAGTTAACAAATATAAGTTTACAGTAAAGATATTCCTCAAACAAATGATTTGGTTATAGTTAACTTATATTTGGTTGCCTGTATTCATACCAACCGTAATGTTACACCAAATAAGATTTGTTAACTATTACCAAATCATTTTTTCGGTGTACAGTCATATTTTCCATTTTGAGCGGAGTTTGACTTTTGATAAATTTTAGCTTTTAATTACCACCTGTCATTTATGTGCTCGTCCATTTTTGGTTATCAAATTTTGATTATGGTTTTCTGGAAGCGTAGTTAAAGTGGAGCTGATATATTTCTATTGTTCAATCAGCGTGATAGAACCATTTCCATGAAGGCGTTTTACCTTTTATTTCCATTAATGTTTTTAATTAATTTTCCACATCTGGTTTCGTTTTTACCAGCCCGCTTGAGCTGACCTTGTCCGTTTGACGTCACCACCCTACCAGCTGTGACTTTGATAATTTCGACGACGTGGGATGACCGGAAAACCATGGATTTTTTATTGTGTTAAAAACGCATTTAGAAAATTAGCTTACCTCAATAACTTACATCGACATTGAGATGTTACCGTTCTCAAGTGAATTGATTCTTGTTTAATTATTGCAGTTTTGTTATTTTTAGCTTTACACCTAAAACTCAGTTTGCACAATGAACCATTAATATTCCAGAGGTGCCAAAAGAATAGCGATGTTAAATCGGAATGATTGTAGTGGAGGGGTAAGTTGAAAAGACAATTACTGTATTTAATTCTACTTGATGATATCTCTTGCGAATGTGTATTGGTAGTCAATTTTACCGACGTGTATTGCCTGCTTTGGGACAGTTTCCTGAATGCGCGATTTATATTTTTTGGCGAGTTGTCTTCATATGGAAACTCATTTGAATTTTTTTAGTTCTTTTATTTTGATTTATTGTCCCAGAGTATCCTTTCAGGGTATCCTGGATTTAACTTGCTTTGTTATGTGTTTGTGTGTCTCCTATATGGGAGTTTTGGAATCAAGCATTGTCAACCCCATCTTTTAACTCGACTTTTGCTTTATAAATAAAACCACCCCTTTTTCTACTATCGTGTTTTATTTAGAAGACCGGCGCCCGAATATATTTTTTCCTTAGTTAGTTGTCAAAGATCGTCTGAGTCACAACGTTAAAGAACCCATAAACCGCGCATGCGCAACCCATGCTTTAGTACTGGACGGGGGTGTTATCCCTTAGCTGGCCTGTCTGCCATTCCATCGCAGATCAGCGGGGCAAGCGGCACAAATTTGGAGCAATTTGTGGTTCAATTGGTTTATTTTGGTTCAGGAAATAATTATGGCAAAATCTTTTAAATTTTCGTAGGGAATAATATCATTTGATTAACAACCAGACAATTTTTCATTTTATTTTATTTTCTTTATTTTTTATTACGTTAGTACTATTAATTATTGTATCTATAAAATAATATTTCCATGTAAAATAAAACTGAAATCACATGCATATATAATATAAAAAATTTCCGACCGCTAAATTGAGTTTAAAAATAGATCCGAGACATTCGTTACTCTTTTGGAATGCAGAATTTATAAAAAAATGCACTATTTACTACGGAAGCAAAAAAGATCGGAGCACTGGAAACAGTTCATTCCACTTGCGTCCTTCAACATCCCCCAACTGACCTTGTCAGTACAAGAAGGTACGCAAATGCGTTCCCAAGAACGTTCTAGTAAAAAATCAAATTGTATATAAATAAGCACTTCGTTTTATCAGATGTATTTAAAATCAAAAGCTTCGTTTCCATTAATTCCATTATTAAAATTTATTATAGGTTGTATCGCCTTCGATATCTACTTATTGAAAATCTAAAATAGGTTCAAAGTCATTTACCTAATTATTTACATTACATTATGATTATGCAAAGCAGATTAACTACACGTACAAAGTATACCTAGGTTATTTTGCATATAATTTTTTGAATTTTGAACGGATTAAAAAATTTTTTAAGTCGAAATTACTGTTGCATTTTGTACACCGTAACTTTATCAATACCTGTGCTTTTCCGGATTCTTAATTCATGTACCAAACTCTCTTTTTTTCTTTTCCTAATTATTCTAAAGTCCTCTTTCCGTTGAGTTTCTACATTTGCGTTAAATTAATCTATTGTGATTGCTCATTATAAATTATTACCTTTATTATATTATTATTAGCTTGAATTGTCCTTATACTATTTGGTCATCTCCTTCTATCTTTTTACTAATAATTTCATAAAAGTGTTCAACGCCATACACGACTGCTTCAATCAACAGTCAACAGTGAATAGCTACACAATTTCTTTTTTGTAATATCCATCTTTATAAACTTTTCGATATCGTTATTAGATATCGTATTTCATCTATATTTTCTTGCATCCCTCTTTCCATTTCTTTCTTTTTGTTTCACAACAATTTCTAACTAAACCTTCTTATTCTTCATTTAGTTTTGATTGAAACCAAATCCTTTTATTTTATATCCGTTTCTGCTTTCTGATCTATTAGCCCAGTGTTTCTCAAAGTGTCGTACACATCAACTCCCTGGCGGATAAGAAAAGTTTGGTCTGGTCCAACAAACAGTTTACTTTATTTTGTTTACAAACAGAAAATTAATTAAACAAACTTTGTTACTTGTTAATATTGCGTATCCTTTCCCCTCCGCTCACCACTTTTATTTTTCTTTTCAAGTCAGGCTCAAAGCCATCAAGGGTCAGAAATTCCCATTAAACTTCCCAAAGTCATGTGTCAAATTCAGATGAAGGAGGTAAGTGAAGTTCGCTTACCGACGTCAGTGAGTTGTAAGTTTATGTGCAATTATTTAAAGTTATTAAAATTTACACAATATATACAATTTTTGTTTTATCTTTATTAAAAGCAGAGGCGTCATATCAATTTATAGTTTTAAAATAAAATTCATATTAAAATGTAATACCCCTTTTATCATCAAAAAAAGTTCCTTCAATTTCCCTCATAAAGAACTCAAAAAACTGCTCACATTTGAAAATTTTAATTATTTACATTACTTCCTCTCACTTTACTAATCCATAACTATTTAAATTAATCAATAACGAAAAAACGACTCCCCCTTTTTTCAGAAAATGTAAAATAAAACTTCTCTATGACCCTTCAATTACTGTACCTAACGGTGTAAATTTTTAACCACCGATAAAATAACACTATGAAAGTGAAAAAATAATATAAAAATAATACAATTAAATTTTGTACTAAATTAGTTCAAGTGCACATCGCCTTAATTTAAGATATGTTGAAAAGGTGCTTAGAAGTAATTAAAATATAACATAGCTAATTAAAATAGATAATAAATCAAAAGGGAATAGTTACCCGAAAGTTAATTAAGTAAAATTATACCACTCAAAAATTTAAGGATTATAACAGATTTTCAAATTGTTGTTATCTGCAATTACTATAAAACACAAATTATACTAAATTTTTATTTGAAAACATGAACTAATTTAAAATTTAATCGTGTGAACCTACACACAAATTAGTAAAATTTTAATGAATTATAAGTTAGTTGCAAAAAAATTACAAAACCAGTTAACTTTGATTGCAAGTAGAAATAAGGTGGTAAATGTAACGTAACAAGCAGACTTTCAATTTTCAAAAGGTTTGGATATTTTATTACCGCGTTTTCATTAAACCATATAATAAATTCTTCGTTGCAACAATGCAATGTTGAAAATTATTTAAAAGAATATATTAGTATTGTATCAAGAGTGCCATCGTAGGTCAGTTTTTAGCAATTCAACAAATTAGTTTTTAAATCTTGCTTAAAATAAATACCTAAGTATTTTTACATATGCACGTATTTTTGAATTTTTACAAGTCAAAAAGTTAATTAATAATGCAAAATGTTAATTTCCTAATAACAACAAAAATTCACCAAAAAATGTATTTGCCAAAAAATGGTTAAAATAAGACCTGGTGAATTTCTGTAATTAAGCAACATTTTATATAAAATATAAGGTATCCATCAAAATGTGTTGGTAATTTTGCATTAAAAAAATATGACCACCGTAACACCAAATACAGTACCTACTAAAAAGTTTCTTACGACATTTTTATGTTATGTTATTCCTAAATTTTTCAGTAAAATTAATTTTGTGTTGAATTTATAGTATTTGCTTTATTAATGAAAAATCAGTTTGGAACTTCTATTGTAGAACATAAATAAGTTGTGAAATTACCGTGCACTAGTTTTATTTGATCATGCACGATAAGATTACAAATTCTAATTACAAAGAGGTTGTTCCATTTTGACTAATATAAACTTTGTGTAAATTATTACTTGTTAAAGTGTTATATCTTATTATATCACACTTCTTCGACGGCAAATTGTTCAAATTAATTATTAACATTGGAATACAGAGATATTTAATAGCTATAACAGCAAGAGCTTACTTAATATGGTAAAATCGACAAAAACAATTAATTACAAAAAACATAAGTTATCATTATCGATTAAAAGTTTATTTTTGTAATGTTTTTAAAAAACTGCTAAGATTTCCTGGTAATTTTCATTTTAAATAATATAATGAGCATACAAAAATTGGACCAGCGAACGGCAACCAAAAATCCCAAAAATCGATTGATTACTAAGGCAGTGGTTTCCAAACTTATTCCGTCACGGAACCCTTTTCCGAAGATCCCGGAACCATATATGTTCCATCTACTTCAACCCCCAATTTTAACAGGACTGAGAATCAAGAAACAAAATATATTGCTTTATTAGTTACCATAATTCTTAATAAACAAAATATACCTAACGAATATATTGAAGAAGGTATTTTATTACCTTCTCGAATTCCGCAAAACACAGTTTGAGAACCACTTTCTATGGTAAAGGCCTGCGCAACAAATTGCACAAGTGAACACAAATCATCCAGCCTTCTCAAATTACCTTACTAATCAAGAAGGTGGGGTGCTTTTGAATGCGATGCAGTATAATATTATTATGTTTGATAATAGGATAGCCACAAGAAATAACAGCTCGGGCCTGTAATACAAATCTATTTTATATTATCTACTTTTCATGTTTAGATTATTATCTAAGTGATCATTTCAATTAACACCTATGGTACCTTTATACATAATTATGCCTATTTTTATTCAAAATTCTGCTTATTATTGATACACTGTTGAATTAACATCGCCAGTTTCCTATTAGTAATTTCAAAAAACCAATGTGCAGGTTATAGTTTTAACTAACTACTTAGAACTGTGTATTGAAGGATTTTTGTACGGCCACATAAGCCATAGTTTTTCTATAGATATATTTATTGTATTTTTATAATAATATGCTATTATCTCTCTACCCGTAACTCTCTCACACTTTTGATTGGTGGTTCATTTATAACCAACTTAAAAAAGTTTTAAGAGGTGTACGGTACCGATGAGAGGTAACAAGCTCGAAACACATTATTTTTTCTTTGTGATTTTGGGTTGCAAACATTGGTAAGGCTGTCTTTCCGTTCTTCCTTGATTGTATAATTTTTATTTTTCATCTTAAAGTTTGTGCAAAGTAATTTTTACTATTCAATATGCATTGATAGATAATGCAAGATTAGTTTTCATTATTATGGATTTATTATTTTTGCGACAACAGTTGTAGAAAAAATATTGTACGTAACACAGTTGGATTAGTCGACTTTCACGACGAACTTATAGGTGAGTCCTAGTTGTTGGAGTGTCACTTTATGATTTTATTATGTACATCACTATTGTAATTTTGTTCGTTTTTGCTCTCGTTGGTGTCTAGTGAAAACCTCGTAAGTCCAAAAGCAAAATTTTACAAGAGACTCAAAAAAAAACTTACTAACTTCACTACTTCACTTTAGAATGACTTTTGCTTTTGAAAGTCAACAGTTTAATTAAGACGAATATAATTAATGATATATGTGTAGGTACAATTGGGCATACTGGAAAGAATTCACGTGAAATTAAACCATAATCTAAACGACGGATTAAGTCTCATATCTCTTTAGAAACAGCAATTATAATGCAATTCAAGAAGTTAGAGATTGAAAAGCAACAGCTAATGAACTTAGTAGTAATCGTCAATATACACAAAAAAATATTAATGATATTTAACATTTAAGATTAATTGCATCTTTGTTAAGATATGTGCATTTAATTAAGAATATCGAAAGAGAATTAACTGAGTGCTATAATTAGCTTTCAATTATATGATTTTAAAAATATATAACTATTAGATCCATATCGTAAATTTTCCGATTAATTTATTATATTCGCACGCTGATATTCTCGTACCAAGATATATGGTTATATAGTATGTAACTATGTAGTACATGTGATCTATTAAATGTGTCATTCATAACTATACATTTCTATTTACTTCAAGAATTGAAGTGCGTAATAAAATTGTCACTTTCAGAATTTGAGTTGGTTGCAATTTTAATAATCCAAAGACGGACGTAACTGCATTCAATTTGTGACATTTTAAATAAATTATTCCAGCCACAAAAAAAAATTTTTAAAATGAAATTTTTTTGTGGTAAGATAATCAAAAAAGGTTCCAAAAAGCTATCATTTGCACAAAGAAATAGAATTTACGTAAAAAAACAACTAATAACACACTGTTTAACATACAGATAACATTATGTCATCAATAATTTGTGGTGGCAATATTTCAATTGGTGAACTCTATAATGACAAAGCGATTGGTGCACAATAATGTAGCATTAAAATTTTATTTGTAATAAATATTGCATACGGTAATTGTTTTTATTGTAAAATGTAAATTTTGCCTTGTTCGACATCTAAATTCCACCTAGTCAATAAATTTACAATTCTTGAACGAAAACATTGAACCGGTTTAATCTTTTACACTCGTGTTTGTTTTAACTTCGAGTAAAAAAATTAATACCTACTTGAATAATATTAGATTTAGCATAATATTAAGAGCTAAACGATCAGGCCAGGCGATTAGGTTGTAGACTTATATGCGGTAAATTTACTCCAAATGTAAAAAAGAGAAAATTTAAGTTCAAAGTTCCTTTTCCTATTTGAAATTAAATAAGGGCTTTAGATTTATTTAAATTAAGTTCAATATCCCAAACGACATGACCATACTTTTATTTTAGAAATGACTCTTATTTTTCAAAATAATCTCCCTAAACTCCCAACACAATTTGTCCAGCAGTCCAATTGTTCAATTTAGAACAAAATATTAAAATTGAGTACTGTAACTCGTTTTATACAAAGCTTAAATTGTGTTGATTTTGATGAAAATTATTTGAAAATCCTTCAATTTCTCTAGGTGTAATTAAATTTCCGCCACAGTGGCGCTACAATCTTAACATTAGATGCAAATAGTGTCGTATGCATGTATATGACGACCGGTAGAAACCTTGCTGCTTTTAAAATCATAGAAATTTAAAAAAAATCGCAATATACCCACGAAAAAGTCACTTTTTCTACATGTTTTACACAATATTTTTTCTATGACTGTTTGAAAAAAATAGTAGAATTTATATTATTTAGTTCATTGGTTGTATTATATTTATCATCATACATTATTAAGTTGTAGAAATTACAATATTAAATAAATATGATTCTATTATTATCTTTTTATCAGAGTTTTTATGAACTTTAATATTGTAAATAACAATTGAATAAATTCAGCTAAGTATTATTGTTAGGACTAACTTTTTAGTTGAACATAATATTATGTTATATGTTATCTTGACAGTTTTATTATTTGCATTAAAAACTTGAATCAAGATATTTTCCGATTTGGCACTGTTTGTTAACTTTTCTTTACTTTTGTGTGGTAAAATTACGGTTTTACAAACTTATGTTATTAATATCGACAATGTGAAAGTTTTCAAGTAATAGTTAAAAAATATTTATTCTTGGTACAATCTTAGCCTGGGCCAGGTACATGGTTCATATAAGTACATTTGAGAACTCAGATGAAAAGTGTCGTCACAAGAATGATATAAAATAATAAAAGTTTAAGAGTAGGAGCAATTGCACTTCATTTTTTACTATGAAAATGAATTTTCAAAAAGAATTATACCTAAAAGAATAATGCAAATATCTAAAAAATGAAAAACGTGCTTTAAGGTTAGAAACAAAAATATAATAACTCAACTAAATCTGATAAACAACGCAAAGCATTGCACGTGTCCAACACACGCAAAGTACAATCGTGACAAAGATTGCAAGCTTAATGCGAAATGGAAATTTTGTCTTAAAATGATAAACCATCAATGTTTTCGTAAATCAAAATAACCTAAAAATAAGAATACCCTATTAGTGCAAATTACCTACGTTAGGAGGCATTGAAAGTATAAGATAAAACAAGCTTGACATTCGTTAATATGTATTAATTATTATTACACAATATACCCTTAGAGGTATACGCATATCCTTAGGAGCACATAAAGCGAAATCAAGCTTCAATTTATTAAGTTAATCTTTAATCTAAAAATCAATCTAAATTCCTAAAGTTTAAGAATAGTAATCAAGTTTTGAATTTAAAAAAAATTATTTTCTTCTAATATTTATAATCTTATTTACATTATTCTCTAATATCCCTCCTAGTACTAAACAGTTAAAATCAAATTAATTTACTAGACCTATAAGTAGGTTACGGTTTTAAACCAATTTGAAATTTTTTTTTTAACCAAAATGTTATGTGGGACCCAAAGTAGATTGGTTGTTTCACGATCAATATTTTCTGTTATGTAGTGAAGCAACCACCCGTATAACTCTTTATTTTCATTTATTTTGCTACGCATCGGTTCAAGTCATACAAAATATTTCGAAACCAAGGTATTTTATTTTGTACTTCAAGCATAAAAATAAGCAATTACTTAAAAAAATTAAAATCAGCTGAGGGTTCTAAAAACGGTAAACAAACCAATAAATTTATGTGAAAAAAATTTTACGTATAAAGTGGAAAGTTAAAAATTATAAGCAAATAGTATGGACATACAAGTGCGGATTAGGATCTTAAATATAAAGAAATTGTTTTTATAAAAAAAAAGATACGAACGAAATAATAAAATATGCGCGATTAAAAATAGGACAGTAAAAATAATTATAATTTATTAGTCTAGCTCTAGTCTATTATAATGTAGTATGCTATATCATTACTATTCAACATACTTCGGGAATTTATTACAAAAATTATTGTATAAATGTTAATAAATAAATAATATTTAAATAAATATTCTTCAAAATATCACGAACCTCAAAAATCAGCTCAAAACTGATTCGAAGTATGTATATTATTTTCAATATAGTCTATTATAAAATTATAATGCATCAATACAAATTTAAAAAATTTTATGCAACTATGGTACCGGAATTTCAAAATTTCAACAGTAAATCACATTGTAACTTCAGAATCACAACTAGTGCATCTAACTGTGCAGATAGTGTGCTACCAGTTCCAAAAAAAAAAAAAAATTGTGTGGTCTTGTAAAGTTATATATAATATTTATTTTACAACAAAAGCTTATTGATACTAAAATTATAAAAACAACAACATAAAATATAATAGGGGCGCAATAAAAATTTAATATGATAAAAAGAGGAGGTTTAAGTAAAATAAGCACTGCACTAAATGATTCAATCAAAAATAACTCTGAAAAATGGTGTATAATTAAATTCCCAAAATTCCAACCAAAATTGCACAGAAACTTACCCCTCGATTGAATCAATTTAAGAATAAATTGTAGAATTAACCCAGATAGCATTTATAAATGAAATGTGTTATTTATTTATATGGAATATTTTGGGAAGATATAACCAGGTCGGAAGATATTACGGATATATAAAACATTGGTGAGATCTGATAAATAACATTAAAATGAAGCATTTAAGATATGTCAAACGTCAAATACCGATTAATTTAAGAAATAATAATTGATTGTAAAATTTCGATTTTTCACATAAGAACCGCCTACTTGCCGGGACGTGCACTCAATTACTGTATATGTAATTAATGTGAAAATTGTATTCTTGTCCAACGTTGACTACGTACAATGTGAGCATGAAGTAGTTAAATATCCCAGTTTTTGAGTTACATGTGTTTTCTTGTATAGGCTCTTATTATATCAACTTTGGGTAGACGGCGTTTAACTTATAGCCAACACCCAATACAATACTCGCATATTAATTTTATGGTCTTTGGGCTCAATTAGCCCTAATTTTTACATAATCAGCAAAATTTAATGTTTATATTAATTTGTAATTTACAGCCTCAACTACCATAATTTCGATAGAAAATTTTTAAAAGCAATAACTACATAATGTATTACATAAATTAAAATTAAAATTTAATGATATCTTCAATTTGAATAACTTCACAATTTTTAAAGTGTTATATTGGGTTACGTAAGTGTGACAGAGGTGTATAAATTTTTTTACGTTACGAGAATGATAATGAATTCCACGGATTGACTGGATTTATTTTCAATGCTTATCATAAATTTATGGAAACACCCTATTTACGGTAAATTGGTGAAATTTTGTTAAATTTATAACAAATTATAAATAGTATGAATAAAAAACACGAACTATTACTACTTACTAAATTAAAATTATATAAATAGAAACACCTACATTACCTGAATTTAATAAAAAAGGCCGCAACGGTAATAAATTATAATATTATGTATACCTACTAAATAATATTAATAGATTAGATAACTATTCCATTATTACTTGGAAAAGTTGATACGTTTTATTAACTGTTTTTAAATTGATGTAAATTACTAGGTTAAACGATTTGAAAAGTACAATAAACAAAACAGTAAATATCTAACGTATTAGTAAGTAAGTATATTACTTTCTCTCGCGAAGAGAGTGAGCTTGAAATAATAAATTATAAAAATTAGTCTTTGTTATTTAATGTGTGCTTTACAATCATACAAACGATTTTAACTGTGATCGAGAAATTGTTTTTGAGATTTTTAAGAATAAACAATGCGTTCCTTTTGTAGTGACCCGCACGCATCAAGTAATCATCTCACATCTTTATAATCTGTTCATGCAGACTAATATTTTTTGGAATTAATAAATATATTAATTATACCTAATATTAATGTAATATGATATTATATTATATTGTTATAAAGAAAATTTTGTTTTAAAATGAGCACTACACAAACTTATGGCCGGTTTCAGAAACGATAATGATATAATAATCACCGATTAGTTAATCCAAATCAATTTTTTAACCAATAGAAAATGTCTGATAGCGCTCATAAACGCTTTCCACTGGTTCATGGTTGATCTAGATCAACAATCAGTGATTAGATGTAACATGCCGTTTCTGACATCCGACATAAAACTATAAAAATATTTCTCCTAAATTGTTGACCCCCCGACAAGACAATCATTATTTCTATCAATTATGTGTAGGGTACTGAAAATTATTCATGTAAATTGAATTAACCAATTTATTGTTTTTAAAGACGTAGCGTCGTGTTGTCGAGTTATCCCATACAAACTGTCAAGGTAGACCAATGTCAAGGTTTAACACTATAAATCCATACAAATCGAAAATAATTGATCTCTAAGTAGCATATAGTAACTTGCATTCCTGTGTGGTAAGTCGTTCAGTGTCAATCAAATATTGCATTTTTGATTTCTTATTGACAACTACTTTAAGGGTGTTGGTGGTCGGTTGTAATACCACCAGTAATTTTAGCGGCAATAGATCGGAAAATCTCGCTCGAGAAACGTTTTTCTTTGAGCAAGATATACAGATGCATTTCCACCAAAGAGAAGAGAATTTTCATGACGTCTCAGAAACGTTTTACTGACAATACAAGAAAACACCTAACGTCGTACGTTTTACTTGACAGTTCTGATCGTTTCTTGCCTGAACTGTCAGGTAAAACGTCGACAAAATAAGTCTCGACAGCACTTTAGAGTAACTGCTGTCATTCTTGATGGTGAAAGTCTTTTGATAAGTTTGGAATTAAAATCATCGTATTTTTTAAGTGGGGGTGGATTCAAAATAAAGTCTTTACTAAATCTAATCTAAAACTCCCAAAACAGATTTGTGTTTAAGTTTACTTACAGCATGAAAAAATTATTTGTCAGTCCAAATTGCACATCCACTTGACAAAACCATAATTCAGGTTAAAATCTGAACGGACACGGATCTTCAGCTGAGATAAGATTTATTTTTGAAGATGTGTTTATATGGCAGTAAGTGCTTTTAGTTCAACAAAATAAATCACTTGCATGTATTCAACCACATGGTAAAAAATAAATCTCAACTTAGTTAAGCAACCTGTGTCCCACATACTTTAATAGTCGAGAGTCACCAATTTACGAGTGAAAAGTGAAGTTTTAGTAGCTGTTATGCGTTACAGTTTTTCTTTTGAGAATTTACAAGATTTTGAATATTTCTTGTGTGGAATGCTGAGTTTAGTGTTATACCGACATGCATTTGAGCAATTACACAGTTCTGTGCATTTCTTAGCTTGAGAACTAAATATATCATGGTACCAGCATGTAAATTTGCGTGGTAATGAGCATTTCTTTGTTTTTATTTCAAATTGCAAACAGCACAAACAAGGGACTACGTATTTTGATCAGCTGAAATTCCAATAATTTCTTGTTAAAGAAAATTATTTTTAGTTTTCATTAAAAAATATTAGTAGTGCTAAATCCAAATTAAAATAGGTATACAAATTTAGTATCTTTAGTCCCCAATATACTTAATTACTGTTAGTATCTACTATTTGATTAAATTAGTTACTTTCAAGTATGTACTAATTAATATTTATAAAATTTCGAAATTACTGCTTTTTTAATTTACAATCTCATTTTTTATTGGCTTTTAAGAAAAATTGAATTTGGAATCTAGACAAAAGGTGTAAATTTTGTATAATATATGCCTGATTTTCTGACAAAATCATTATTAAAATTTACAGTATATATCTGAGAAACCAACCATATGTTTTATCCTTTTATACTCTCATGTGCAGTAATTAATTACATAATATGTGTATTATATAGGTACGTTAATAATTACGAAGTGTTCCAAGTTATCACGCTTTACACATTAATCTCCAGATCCACAATGTTTCTTTCTCAAGTTCAATTTTCACCACAGAGGCATGTCGAAACCAAATATATTTCTTCAGTGAACTGAAGTAATTTACAATTTCTTAAAATTTTTCAGTCTTGCTTCTGAATACAATAACACGCCATTGTATAATAGCCAATTATTTCAGTTTGCACATCTTTTTCCCGTAAATTAAGAAAACTTATTTAAAATATAAATTTTTTTTGGGTAAAACTCTTTTAAAGTGTTTACTATTCCGTATTTGTTCCGTTACCTTGCCACCGTTACTGCTCAAAAACTAAACTGCAAAGAAATCATGGCATTCAAGTGATTATTAGACGTCCGCCGTAGCGAGAAGTTACCAAATAACCTTAAATTATTGAATTATACAAAAATATACGTATTAAGTAGTTGTTATCCATTTTCCCACCCAATTTTCATTTCCAATTGAATAATAACAAATAAATTATAGACTACTTAAATATAACTGCTTTACAATAAATTTTATTTCCGTAATTCCAAGGACGAGAAGAAGTTTTTTGACCAGGAAAATTTCAATTAAAGTATAACCAGTATTGATCTTATACACGTGTTATGTAAATTGAAAGACATAATTATAAAAATGTGAATTTTTATCGTTACCTAGATCTTATGTTTTAAATATATCAACACTAAAAACGAGTTTAAAAACAAATGCAACAGTTACTGTTCTAAAAACAAAAATAATCCATCACAAATTCACTTGCCATTCGCATGGTAGGCAGTATAAAACGCAGCGTGTGTATGCAGAGCACTGCATGCATTATTCATACAGGTTCATGATATGCGCTCTTATTCTACTTGCCGTTAACTTGCTTTTGATAGCAATCTTAAAAAACATGCTAAACTACGTACTACCTAACCAAATTCAATTACTGCACAAAACTAAAAAGATGGCTATGTTTTTCCAATAAAAAATATTGATATATTACTTTCTATTTCTAGGTATCTTTTATAGAAACTCCTGCAAAAATAACAACGGTGGTGGCCTACCTTAACAGAAAATACAACTAGATAAAATGGTTGCCGAAATAAAATCCCAAATTGGAAAAAAAGGCAAAAATTTTAAAATAGAAAAAGATGAAATTATATAATAAATAGTAGACATAAAAGTAAGATGATTCACTTTTCATTGCTTTATTAAACGAAACGTCTTAGCATCTTGATTTAGAAAAAAAATGTTTAAAATATAATGAGGATCGCCCAAAAAAAATTATACCTATTCTTGAAACCTATTATAGGTTTTGGGTATTCTTTACATCTCAATGATTTAAAAGTTTTTAACAACAATCATATCTGGTAAACGGTTGACAGCTTAATGAAACTTTAAACATAGTATGTAGGTGATACTAATGAAAGACTTGTTAAATTAAACATTAAAAAAATTATAAATCGGTTTCTTAGTATTCAGCGTGTTTACATGTCACATCAATGAAACTATTAAATTATTTATATTAAGGTTATTGTATTTTGTTCATCGAGTATGTAGCCAGGTATGTTGTTGAAAAAGTCAATTTTCCCAATTATTTGTGTTAGGAGAGGAGATACGTTTTCGCAGGAAGTTTGAACAATGATTCACTTTTCCCACGGAGTGTGAAAACATAAATTTACATCTTACAATCTTAATTAATTAAAAATTAGAACTTTTTTGAACGGAATCAGATAGAATTCTATATACAATACGTGTAAAAATGCATCACAGCTGAACTCGTGAAATTTAAACACCTTGCAGTAAAGTTACCTTTTTCACACTTGTTACATAAATAATTATAAAATTTTATTAAATTGTCGTAAATGGTAAACGGCTTTAAGATCTCTTCTTAAAATAATAATCTCTTTAAAAAATTAAGCAGAAAATAATTATTTACTGAAGTTGTACTGTACTTATAAAATTAATAATCTGCATCGAAAATTTTAAATTATAGGTTTTTTATTTCGTGTAATATGAAAGTTGCATCTTAAAATAGTTTTTGATTTATTTTGCGTAGTATGGTGGTTATTTCATAAATTATTAACGGTATATAAAAACTTTGTAAAGAATAATTATGAAAAGGTTTGTTATTAAATTCAGTGATCCGTACGCCTGTCAAAATATTTAATAAAACCTGATCTTCAAAATATTTCAAGTTTTACTTAGTACATAATAATTACTTGATATTTAAATGTTAACTACAGCATGAAGGAAGTATTATTTTTGAGATTAAAGAATAAACCTTTTCATAAAATTTACCATTTCTCCGCAACCACTTAATCATTAAATTTTTTTAAATGTAGGTAAGTTAGTCTCCCGAATATGCATAACTTTTAAAATAATGTTTTCATTTACTTACGCACATTTTCAACTGCTCAATTAATTGCTCGACTCACCTGAAACAAAAGCAAAAATGAAAAAAGAAGAAAAGACACGTCAATTTTTATTAATTAAATATTTAAAATTAAAATTGGTTTTTTTTTAATTTGGTTAGTAATAAATGAATGACCAAGTCAAATATGAGGTACAGAGAGAATTTCGTATGTAATTTCTATGTTTATAAAAATAACTCGCCAGGTATGAGTCGTATACTCTTTTTTTCTTTTTTTGTATTATTGAAAGAAGAAACATCCATTCTCAACTTATAATTTTTTTTAAGTATTTCCCCTTTAATATTTCAAAAGAGATGGTTATTGCCTACAGCTAAAGCGATCAACTGCGAATGCGAGGTATCGGGTTAAAACCTGGGGAGAGTCAAACTTGGGGAAAGGTAGTTAGAAAGGCCGTGAAAATACAAATTTTACGATTGAAACCTCGAACTTTTCTGAAAGAGTATATATTAAATAAGAGAATTAGCTATGACAGAATGCCTTAAATGCACCTGTTTTTTCAAAAATCGAATTTAAAAAAGCTTGATTTTCGAAGATTAAACGCTCGTGATTGGTTAATCAAGTTCGTTCGTGGGAGGTCCGTGCGCTGCTATACATAAGAATGTTGCACTTCTACAATTAGACAGTAACTCTTGCGCTATGGTAGGAATGCGTTCTCCTTTTTTATTTAATTTAAAAATTTAAAATTATTTAAAAATTAATTCAGTAAAGGGTTACTTAAATTTAAGGAACGGTAGTTACTTTTGCCCGTAGGTCCGGCTCTTGCCATGGTGATTTTGATGAAAATTGACTCGAAGCCATTTTCGAGCCATTTTCATCAAAATGACAACTAATTTAAAAATATCCCTAGGCCCGTAGGTCAAGGAAAAGGTGAATCTTTGAGAGGTGAAACTCGTGAGAGTGGATTTGTAACGCAGGGTAGTTGTGCGAAGAAAAATCGACTTAAAGCACCTCTCGCTGCGCTCGGGCGCTTTAAGCCATTTTTCCAGCACATTTAGGGTTGAAAACCATGATTTTCGTTCGAAGTGCTCTGTTACTGCATCGCAATGCAAGTGTCGCTCCCACTCTGCGCAAAGCTAAGACTATATCTGGGTGCACGTACCGACAGAATTAACCAATCCCGAGCGACTTTGCTTTAAAATTTACTGCAAAAATCGAAGTTTTTAAATTCGATTTTTGAAAAAACAGGTGCATTTAAGGCATTCTGTCATAGCTAATTCTCTTATTTAATATATACTCTTTCAGAATTCATCGAGATTTCAATCGTAAAATTTGTATTTTAGCGGCCTTTCTAATTACCTGCAACCATTGCCACCATTAACAAAACACAGAGGTACCGGCACTGGATCTAAAACAATTATAGTCCAAATTAGATCTACTATATGGTCATAACTACTATGCCCATGAGTTATTAATTTTTAATTATCAAAGGCTTGTAAAATGGAGACATAATCAACATCTTTATAGATAAGTAATATCTTATACTACTATAAGACAGATAAGTATCTATAGAATAGTTACGATAAATTTTTGAATAATTTACTTTTATTTTAAACTTTTATGATTTTTTTTTATTTTGCGGCAATCTTTTAGTAAAAATTTATCAAAGTATACGTGGGTGGATTGAAAAGTTGTCTGTTTAGAGAAGATGGCGCTCACAAACTTAATAAAATCTGTCTGGCAATACAGATTCTTCCTCTAACATAATAAATGTCAAATTTCAAAGTGATAGATTCATTAGAATATGTTTGACAGCATGACAGCACATTAAAGTAGTTGTACTTGTGATTTCTCCTTGGGAAAAATTGGAGAGTGATACAGCTTTTTTTCAAAATGTTTAACGCCAGCCAAAAACAAACTTGAAATATATGATTCTGCTTCTTTGTTTTCAACAATAGTAATGTTGGCAGCTTAAAAAGTGTACCAAATTCTTTGCGTCGATTTGTAATTGTTGAGGAAAGGTGGATCCACCATTACAAGCCTAAAAACAACAGTTAAAACAATGGAAACATAAGGCTTCATCCCTTCTAAAGAAGGCAAAGCTGAATTCATCTTTAGTTAAACCCATGAAGACTATTTACTGGATCGTTTGAAAGAAAGCATTCATCAAAAACGTCCTCATGGCGAAGAGAAAGGTTTTGTTGTTTTGTAAATTTTTCTGTTTAACTCCTGAATACAGAATGGTAAGAACAAGAATTTTTATTTATACCTAAAGTTTAAATCAGATTTGTAAAATCAATCAGATTGTGACTTAGTTGGTTTTTGCAATAAGCGACTGTATTTCGAGCGACCTCGAAATTTCAACTGCTTCTCTTGAACAATTGCAATTTTTTTTAGATACATGAACATACATTTGATGGCTTGGTTGTGTTTCTTGATAAATTTATCCTCAACATCTATGTAACAAAAACGTAACCCTTTTATTGTAAGTAAGTATTAAAATTTGAAAATTACCCCCCTCCTAACACACACATAAATAGTAGTGAAAATAGTGTAAGGTCGTCAAAAAGATTACTATAGCTAAGCACAACTAGAAAGCTTTAATTAATGATTAAATTAATTTAAATGAGTACCTATATCTCTTTAACAATATTTAGTTATTTAGGAATGCATTTTTAACAATAAATTATGATATTTAAGTTCATTAAACAGGTAAATATGGAATTCGTACCCACAACTACTTATTAGTAGTCACCTACGTTTTCCAGTACATACCTCTTTTTTAGGCTATTTATATATGCCAAATAGAAGAGTTTAATGAGCTCTTTTAATAAATATCACAATTTTAAATTGAAGTTGTTTAAATAAATGTTTAAATACTAAATTGGTTTTATTATTATGGATTCAAGATTGGAGAAAAAAGAGCTCAATAAAGTAATAAAAAATATGAAATTGGATAATTTATATTTATTTTGGTAAGTTACACTATAAATAAGAAACACAAGAATTTCTTGGTTAACCCACCTTTGCGATTAAAATTTTAAATTAGTATCAAGTTAGTGTTACAAAAAACTGTTATATATAAAATAAGATTGATTTGACATACAATTATGTATAAAATCTTCCTGGTAACTTCATGACTGGTTTATTACCTATGTTTCTATGTATGTATGTATTACACATTACTTCTTTTATAGTGTTACTTCCACAATTGTCTTTTAAAAAAAGTATCCATTTTATACCTACAGAAAGTCTCACAAGAAGAATATAGTTATGTGAACTATTAAATTGTCCAATTAGTATTTTATAAGCATCATTTAATTGCATTTAACAATAAAGAGTACCTAATAACAAAAACACGAATATCAAATGCACGTTACTTTAATAATTTATTGCTCTATTTTACATGTATCTGTAATACTTTTCAATTGAATAATCTATGTGTTTAAAGCTAGTAGTTAAATTAGCATTACGGGCTAACATCGCAATGATGTCGATGTGGATGTAGATGACAGGCAAGCACCTAAAAGATGTCTATATGACGTATTTAACCAATTTTAATGAAATTTACACCACACTGAAGAAAAATTCGTTAATTTTACTACAGGTTTGATCTGATGTAAGCTTCGTTAATATTACTACGAGCAGTTCGTTATTATTACTTATTGTTAGGTACATTCATAACGTTTACGAATATTCTGTAATATTTACAAATATATTGTTAACTTTACTACAAGTTTCATCCGATATGATAATAGTTAAAAAACTGTCGTTAATACAACGAATTTGAGTTTAACGAAAGTCATTCGTAGATATTACGACGTACTTTTATTTCAGTGATTCTGTGAAAATTGACTTTTTATTTCAAACTACCATTTAACAAAAAGTATTTTGTAATTTTGTAGGTCATATTTAGTGATAATAAAAAAAAATATTTTACTTCAGTTGAGTCAAAATATATTTTTCTTTTTATGCCTATTTCTTTGATCGCCAAGATGTAACCTCTTAACTTTACTATCCTTCTTTACTCGATATAGGGCCATATTTACAAAAATGCGTATGTGTTTTAAGTTACATGACTTGCAAGTCGGGTGCATTTACGTAGTCTGTGGTTCAAGCTTGGTTGGGCATGGAATTGTTTAACTAATTTAGTAGATTGTCATTTAATCGATAGTTTTCAACTTACAATTTCCTTAAATGTTTCTGAGAAATTACCTATTAAAATAAAAATTTAAAACTTTAATATCTACAGCTTACATCATAAGTTACACTTAAAAATGATGTAGTATATCAAAATTACGTCAAGTCGATCGACATCTGTTTTATAGTTAATAGAAAAATATCGGTATATCTGCAATACCCTAACTGTTTACTAAACTATTAAATGTGAATTTTTATTATATTACATCACTATTTTTTAAGCTACTATTTAAATTAGAGGTACTACACTTATTATTTATTCTATAGTGTACCTACGCCATAATAAGTATTTAAAATAGATCTTAAATTCCCATCTACCGGTAGATAAGCAGAAAACATTCAAAACTGCCGACAAAAATTAAGTTTTTTATTTAATTTTTTAATTGTGTTTTCATCTATTACTCAAGTTTTTTAAAACGATTTTTCGTCTTTTAATACTAAATTTCCAAAGAGGAGATAATGTACATATCTAATACATATGTATTAGGTCATTTATAATGTTACCAAGGGCCAGTATGTAGATATTTCATTACGGTGTTTAGATAGACCAGAGCGATTTAACATTACAAACAGCAAATTTTGAATTACTAGGTTTTTCGATTCTACACGAGATTTCTTCTTCTATATTGGTCAGTTTTTCCCTTATTAGCATAAGTAACACACGTCTCATCGTCAGATTTAGAAACAATTAAGAAAGACCTTTTGGAATTGGACCAATTGCACGGTTATTAATTATAGTAATAGTAAAAATGTAATTAGTAAGGATCCGTCAGCAATATCTTATAAAGACATTCAATAGAAGAAAAGGAATAAAAAAATATATAAAATTAATCGACTCATAATCATTTGGTTCAGAGTAATTTTTGAAGGACCCCGTGTTAATAAAAAATTGCACAATGTAAAAATTGCCCAAAAATTTTGACATACCAAAGTTTTCTGTAATAAATCACCACAATGTGTAAAATGCGCAAGTGAACACTTACAAATCATGTTGTGTCAAATAAAGGTGAGAGAAAATGTTTACGGGAATAGGGAAACACTAAAATAAAATAACATATTAGTAGTAAAGGGGAACGGCAGGAAACGTAGACGCTCCAATAAAAATTTTACGATTAAAACCTCGATTTATTGTGATAAAGCACACTTTAAATAAGAGAATTAGGTGAGGAAAATGGCCCTAAAACCAACAGTTTTTTCAAAAATCGAATTTAAAAAAGCTTGATTTTCGAAGTTTAAACGCTCGTGATTGGTTAAACAAGTTCGTTCGTGGGAGGTCCGTGCACTGCTATATATAAGAGTGTCGCACTTCTACAATAAGACAGTAACTCTTGCGGTCTGGTAGGAATGCGTTCTCCTTTTTTATTTAATTTAAAAATTTAAAATTATTTAAAAATTACTTCAGAAAAGGGTTACTTAAATTTAACGAACGGTAGTTACTTTTGCCGGTAGATCCGGCTCTTGCCATGGTGATTTTGATGAAAATTGACTCTCAGCACCCTTCGGGCGCTTCGAGCCATTTTCATCAAAATGACAACTAATTTAAAAATATCCCTAGGCCGACAGATCAATGAAAAGGTGGATCTTTGAGAGGTGAAACTCGTGACAGTGGATTTGTAACGCAGAATAGCTGTGCAAAGAAAAATCGACTTAAAGCACCTCTCGCTGCGCTCGAGGGCTTTAAGCCATTTTTCTAGCACATGTACTATTCGGAAAGGTGGTTGTGCAAGGAAAAATCGACTTAAAGCACCTCTCGCTGCGCTCGAGGGCTTTAAGCCATTTTACCAGCACATTGAGGGTTGAAAACCATGATTTTCGTTCGAAGTGCTCTGTTACTGCATCGCAATGCAAGTGTCGCTCCCACTCCGCGCAAAGCTAAGACTATATCTGGGTGCACGTACCGACAGAATTAACCAATCCCGAGCGACTTTGCTTTAAAATTTACTGCAAAAATCGAAGTTTTTAAATTCGATTTTTGAAAAAACTGTTGGACTTAAGGCCATTTTCCTCACCTAATTCTCTTATTTAAAATATGCTCTTTCAGAATTCATCGAGGTTTCAATCGTAAAATTTTTATTGGGGCGTCTACGTTTCTTACCTTTCACCAGTAGTAAAACAAATGATACAACTACCACATAAAACTAAAATTTGCAAATTCGATATAAAAATAATTCGACCTATTTAGTCGAATTGTATACTGAAGGTACAAGGCCAAATCGGAAAACCCATTGTAGAAACTATGTTTAGTATAAAACTAACAAACCATTTTTAGTTGTAGGTACCACGTGTAGGTATCTATTCGAACAGTATAAAACATTTACATAACATTATTTCTTTTATTGTAGCCCCGAAGATATTGATCAAGGTTAAAGAAACGTTCATGGGCAGTTTTCATATAAATCAATTTATTTAATTCATTTAACATGACATAAAAATTGTTTTAATTAAAATACAAGTGTATTGTATTAAATATTTAAACAAAGATACCTACTCGTATTCTAGTAAGAAAATTTTCCATTTTCCGAAAGAAATTTCGCTGGTTCATACTCTGTAAAACTCGTTTTTTTCTATTATTATAACGTCGATATTTAATATCGTGGAAAGGAATTTCATTTGCCTATCGCATAAAAATATTTTTTTCAATAAGCCGCACGGTTCACAAGATAAAATTTTTGAAGTAAAAATTTGATTTCGATGATTCCGGCTTAGGCAGTGTGATATGCACGTATAGGATTAAAAACCTTAAAAGTCTGTACGTTCAAATTTTTCCAAAGTAAATTTTTTGAATTGCGAGATTATTCTGTATTTCTAAAATGATCATCTTCAATTTAATTTTTAAAATTCGTTAACTACCATTAACCACTTGATGCCCATATTAATTGTGGGTGGTGAATGTTAAACAAGGATGCAAACATACACATAATTAAACCTACTGTACATTAAATACGGACACGGCGTGCGTAGGAGTGACCGTGTCAGATACGTCAATGAGCATGAAATGGTTAAACGTTTGCATTTTTATTTTATAGCGTATTATATTAATTTAAAATTTGTATATAATATTATGGACAATTACAAGTAGTGGTAGCTTTATTAATCTTTCTTCAATAAATTTATTTTGGTTGTTTACTCTGAAATCCACACACCATTAAAAAACTGAAAAATAATAAATAATACGGTACAACTTTATTAACAATAATAATTTTCTAGCTACGTTGATATCGACGATTAAACCGGTTCATCCAAGTCTGAGGGCTTCTTGCCAGTTCATTAAGGCATATTACGAAGATGCTTCAAGTAAAATAATAATATGAGCTCTAAAAAATACGAACTAAAGGTAAACACAAAACATAAATCGTTACATGCAATAAATTGTAATGGTGGCATTCAGCAGTTCTACTCAATCGAAATAAAATAGTTAACGAATTGACGATATCATTAGCAAATTGTAGAATATTACATTACCCATATTTATGATTTATCTGAAAGCTGGAGAAGAATCTCCTTATTAAATTTGAATGTAGGTATGTATATAAATAGCCAATATGACAGATTTACTAATTGTACCAGTATTGCAACGTCATGAAGTATATTCCATTCATAAATAAAAAAAACGCAAGGTACAATAATTGAAAAAGATCCCACGTCTAGTTTCAACAGATATTTACAATTTTTTATGCGTTAGGTACTTTGAAATAATACCGTTAAAATAGTATTTTCAAAAACAAGAAGTTTTTACCAAATCAAAATATTAAACGTCATAAATGAAACAATTGAACTTTTTTTGATGTATCGATCAAATGATTTATGCTGTATTGATTTTTAAACAAGAACTTTTCCGCCTTTATATAATATGTATAAGAATTTTGAAAAAAGTACTTCTAAATAAATCATGTGGAAATCGCGAGTGGTAATTCATAATATATTACGTTGACACTGATAGATACCAAGCAATAAGTAATACTGTTTATAAGAAAAACAATGTTGTACTGATGATTTTATAAACGGTGAAATATTTACATAAAGAGCCATGAAAATTACAGCAGGTCAGGGTATATCTTCTCTATGTCCTGGAATGTCTGATATTCTGGGAATATTAACTCTAAAAGCTTTCCTGGGGTTTTAATCGGGAAATAATCAGGAGTTATTGATGGTAAAGTGTGACCTTAAATTGAAGATAAATACTACAATAAACACTTAAACATTGTGTACCAATCAATATATTATTCTACCTACTGCGGCATGGCAATTTATCAAGAATATTAATAGTTAAATACTGATTGATGATTTTGATAACGAAACACCTCTTGTTTAAAAAATTCATCTAGTAAATTACCATTAGTATAGTTGTGTATTGGTTGTAATTAAATACATCGGTTTATCAGTCACTTGCGTAAAATATGAAGTGCTTTTAACTTCTTTTTTATTTCAACATTTCAATCTAAATTACTTCCATATTTAGCAGATAGTACTTGGGAATAATTATAAATGAAATGCTAATTATTTATTTTCTGATTATGAGTAGTTGTACCTATTTATGACAAACCTATTAAGAATCGAATTTATTAATTTTATTCCAATGTTCCAGAAGTTAAATTTGAGTCGAAAAGGGAAAATACTACTGAAAAATAATATTAAGAATCAAATGACGAAATGGCCAAAAAAATTATTAAATTATTATCGAAAGATCCAGCTATAATCAAAAAATCAAGAGTAACCATTTAACCAACGTCGAACGATTTGTAGTACTACATTTAATTAATTTTGGAGAAAATAAATATTTTGTAAAATTTAAAAAAGCGACGCAGATGAATCTAAACTCAAAAATTTTAAAGCTTTGTATACTATTATAACATTATTGAAAACGTTTTATTTTTTTTTCAAAAAAGCAAAACAAATCCTGAGTAATGTAGGAATGAGATAAAACGATGGCCGGTGATTTGTGGACACGTATGCTTGTTAAGACAATCTAGGAATAAAAGGTCGAGATTTTCAGTAAAAGAAATTCTTCTAGTTGAAGAAAGTACCACATGTTTTGCACGATATGCCGGTTGTCGAGTCAATAGTATTCGTGGGTGAACGGAAAATAATGTTAAAGAAGACAAATGTTGGTTATTGATACTGTCACTTACAAATGTACATTTGATCAGATAAAAAGCTCGAGTCACATAATTTAAACAATTTTTAACTAGCACAGATAGGCTACTGAAAGCATAAAAGTTTTTAAGTCCCTCATGCCATATTATATAAATGGCAAGCTTTCTTACTACATATTTCTACAATAGTAATAGAATTGACAAGAAAGAAGCGCATAAAATTGTAATATGGTAAGGCAATGTAAAAAATGCATTTGCATTTACAATGAATCATATCTGTTATATTCAAATAAGCGCTTTTCTTTACATGTCATAAAACCTACAAGTTATTTCTATAAAACTCATTTAACCGTTTGATTAAATGAAATTCAGTCTATAAACTAACCAATTTGAGTAATTTTAGATGTAAATTATATTTGAGAAATTATTATAACTCAACTTTTAATAACGTCATAAATTGTAGCAGAAGTAGATATTTAAAAACCAATAGAAATTTTGATTTATTAATTCTTTTTATTGATTACGATTTATTACGATTAGTTAAAAAAATAATCTCCATAACGATTAGCAAGTTAGTGCGTCAAATACTACATATTTAATACCAAATTTTTATAAACATTAATTTTAAACTGAGCTTGACAAGTAGACATTATTCCAGTAAAATTAGAACTACTCAAGAAAAATAGGATTTTTATACACCTATACTACTATAAATTGCATTGATTATTATGCTCGTGCACAAATGCTTGTATACCTACATATAAATTCACGGTGTTCACATAAGTAATACAACAAGGATGTATTTATATCGGAGATCCATTAATAAACTCCAATTTTAAAATTCTAATTTTTGTTTTCTATTACAGAATAATTAGAAGTAATATTCCCTTATTTTTTTAACAATATATTAAAAATTGAAACAATTCATTACAATATTGAACTATTCGTAGGTATATACAACCGAACCCCATGGATTTAAACATTTTTCATATCAGGCATAAATGATGTTTTTAAATTTACAATTTCGTCGTACGACATTGTATGATACGTCAAAATCTTCAGAAAAATGTAGATTACGAATATTCATAGGTTCCTCAATTTTTAAGTAACACACAGTATCGTACCACAAAATATATCCGGGATACATGTTCAATTTTTGTTACGATGGTGGCGGGCGCGTCCTTCCAAACCAGGATCCCGGAGAAGGGCAATGAATGGGAGTATTAAAATTTTTTACTTGTTTTTTTTTCAAATTTTGTTTATTTATAAGTTTTAAATTTTTTTTTACTAAATCATAAAAAAAATTACCAAAATTTTTTTTTTAATAACCCTCTTTTAAAATCCAAAGCCTACAATTGACCTGAGCAACATGTGTCGAAGCCAGATTAAAGGATTACTATGTATCCCGGCATCCCGCTTTCAAATTCCGGGATTATGGGAAGTACGTTTACCTGCCTGGATACCGGGATCCCGTTTGAGAAGCCCTGTAGTAAATTTTTTTTCCTTCAAGCGCCAAAATATCATCATTCGGTACCGTTTATAAGTTTTCAAAGTCACAGCCAGCTAAACCTTCGTGTAGTTTCAGAATTTAAATAACAACTTGAATTAAAAAAAAATTGACACATTCCAAATAAAGCTTTTTTCATACCTATAAATAAATTAAAAAATTTTAAAATAATTTCGTTTGTCCACTGTATTTAAATAAATAAAACATTTCACCAACTAATAAATAAGGGTGCAAAAATAATTTAGTTTGTGACACCTCAAAGATTCTAGAGACAAATATTCTTCTATTTTTGTGCATTTGTAATAAAAGTATGTGTAATAAAAGTATTACAATTTGTTAAAAATAATAATTATATGATGGAATGGGAAAAACAGGAAAAGTTCATTATTAGATTTTAAATGTGCACGAGTACAACGTTTTTAATAACATGAAATACAACCACGACAATCTCAAAATTAAGACTTATTATAATCGGTTTACAAGATTTTTATCAAATCTCCTGTTATTTATATCTTATTTATGTAACTATTTGTTAATGTGCTGCAATTACACCTATCTTTTATATAAAAAACATGCAAATTTTATATCAAAACATTAGTTACACTTTAAGTTGGTTATTTTAATAAATTTGGTTATATTAAAGAAAGCTGCTGCATAAATATCAATCAATTTGTTAAAATTTACAAAATAATTTTATTCATTTACAAAAAGAATTTTGTAAGTCAACGGCTTTGGAGCAATAAATATTTGTATTAACCTGCTTGCAATTATTATGCAAGGAATGGTAGTTCTATTAACGTTTATCCCCAGGAAATAATTTCGTTGTGTGTTCTCACAATACCACAATTTCAAAACGAAAAAATTATACAGCGATGAGTTCTTAAAGTTTATAATCAATTCATTAAAAAATAAAAATGGAAAAAATTTTGGGAATCATCGGATGGGAATATACACATACCTAATGTAGCAGTATCACTTTGAGTTGACTGTTGAGTTGCCAATTTGCGGCGCAATAGATCTGGAAGAAGAACGTGCCAGTGTTGTAATGTAAACGGACCTAACGGATTTTCGTTTCTGCACATTAGCTCCGCCTAGTCAATTTATACTCAACTATTACTATACTAACAATCGAGCCGTCGATTACTAGACAACATGATTATAATGATCTTGGCAGATTACTCTCGGTAGTTTGCCATTGCCTTCCGAGGGGAGAGAGTCATAATGAAGTTAGATAAATTTTATAGTCGGGTTGGGAATCGAACCTAGGGCTTCTAGTCTAGAATCCGCTTTTTTAGAATTTAGCTCGCTTTAACTCAATGACGTTCACTTAGCTCACTTCTACTATTACCAAGTATATAATATGCATCAGTTAGCTCGAGCTGTGCGTTAGATCGATCTAAGCCAAGCTCGATTTTAAAATTTAGTACCTACTGAGGTATACATTCGTTTAGTTAATTCGAAGTGAAAGCAGTATTCCCAACCTAGATTGGTCGAACCAAGATCAAACTGCCCTTAGTACGCGCCAAAAAGTCTACATTCAATTTAAAGATCGCTCTACCTGCTTAGTCCAGGTTAGTTAGTTTAACTCAAGACGGTTTATACCGTTAGATCGGCTTTCCTTAGCTAACCTAGGTATAATAATAAGGCTTTATTGTCACTGAAAATACAAAACAAAAATTCATAGACAAATCTTGACAAATACATACATATCTAATACAATATATGTACATATAATACAAAGTTTACAATAAATGTAGATAATATAAATTCAATTTGATGAACACTGCCACTGCCCTTTGCGCCAGAGAAACACTTAACTAACGCTAAAACATGTTCCATGTTAAAACACAATGACTTCTCTTCCATTACTTTTTATTTTTAACACTCCAAAATTAATAAAAATAATATACTTTTCGTGAGTTTGGGTGTAAAGTGACTACTTTACACCCGGTTTTTCGGGAGTAAAGAAGCTCTTTTCGTCACACTTTATTTTTCTCCCGGGAGAAAAAAAATACCGGGAGTAAAAAAATTTTTCTCCCGGGAGAAAAAAAATACCGGGAGTAAAAAAATACCAAAAAATGTCAAAAAAACAAAAATTTTCAAAAATCATTTATTGACATATTTAATCTTAACCACACAATTGTGAAAAACTTGCCTGTCTTGCGTATCTACAACGTTTTTCGGTTGTCTTCGGCAAACGTGCTTTTCCTCGTTTTAATTTTTGATCTTGAAAATCTTTGAAAATCCTGTAGGGGAGACTAGAACACGTATATCGACTATCGTGGCTATGTAGCCTGAAATAGTAAATAATGTATAAATTCGCCCCATAAATACCGCTTTTTGCTGAACGCGATAGTACCTACCACGTGATCCATCGATATCGAATTTGCATTTTTTTTGCAACGTGTCCATGAACATCGATAGATGCGACCACAATGTCGTATTTATTGATTATTTAACGATTATTTCTTAGTTTTTAGGCTTTTTTAATTGAAAACACTGACACACAACAGGCACGCATCTACACACCACAATATCACAAATGAAAATGAACATGGCGTCACAACATGGCTGCCCTCCAGGGTACCAACTGGTGCCAAGAAAAACACCATGGTTACAAGTAGAAGTTGGTTTTACACTACCACGATGTCAATTAAAACGTGTTATAAATTTATGAAATTTATGCAATTATTGCATAAAAATCGTGAATTTTGTCGGATATTATTCCCAAATTCACGAAAAGCTGTTCATAATACTCGGGCTCCAGGGTTTTTTCATCTCTCGACTATTATTCCCCTCGCCGCCTTGCGGCTCGTGTCATAAACTACGTCTCGTGACGAAAAAACTCCCCTTACGCCCTCGTGATATAAACTACTATTTTTACCATCAAAAATCATAAACTTGCAACCTCGCAATGTGGAGATTGCACACACTCTATCAAATTCTACATTTTCCCACCTCTGCTATCACAACCAGGGACGTCACAAGTATAAATTTGCAAAATAAAAATATAAAAATTGCAATAAACAAATAAATTTCTTCATCCTAAAAAGATACCACGACAATATATAAATCCAGAAGCAAGAGGAATGTGGATCGACCCAAGAAAAGATGGAATGAACAAGAGTGACATGACAAACAATAAGTTTAAAACGTGCAGATGATGGTGATGATGATGACATTTATTATCATTCACTTATCTCTCAAGTTTCAAGATCAAGTTCAAGATTCACTATCTTACAAGTTATATTTGTCTATATAATAACATAGTAAAGTTTTTTTAACAGTGTACAATAATGTACATGTAGACTCCAGAGAGCCTTAATGAGAGACAACAACGGTAAAGTTGGTTCTCTTCAAAAACCCAATAGGGGGTTTACAGCCAACCGGGAGGAGACTCTGGAGCTTTTGCTACAGACTCACTTCCCAGAAAGTAAACCCAAACAAAACTGTGCAACCGTCCAGGCAGACCAAACCACTTCTACAAGGGGGTGTGGGAGGGAAGGATGGACGGTTGCAAACAAACTTGTCAACAAAACAAGACTTGCATGGGCTATGAAATTGTTCAAACCATATTAGTCTTCGGGACCAGACGGGATATTTCTCGCTTTACTACAACAGGGAGAGGAAATTCTTTCTTCCCCTCTCTGCGCTATGTACAGGGCAAGTATTGCCCTCTTGCCCTCATCTATGTACCCACTGGTTGGCGAAAAGTCAAAGTGGTATTTATACCCAAGCCGGGGCGTGCTTCATACGACCAGGCTAAGTCATTTCGTCCAATCAGCTTAATGTCATATTTCCTGAAAACTCTCGAGAAACTGATTGATAGATATATCAGGGACGATGTCTTGGTGTTAAAGCCACTTCATCGATACCAGTATACATATCAAGCAGAAAAATCGTGTCAACTAAGTATCCACGAACTTACCTGTAGGATAGAGGAGGCTCTTGTGGGTCAAGAAATTGCCCTAGGAGTATTTCTTGACATCGGGGGGGGGGGGGGGGGGGGGGGGCGTTTGACAACACGTCTTTTGACTCAATTGAGACCGCACTTCAGGAACGGGGAGTGAGTCTATTCATTATAGGATGGATAAGCTCCACTCTGAGGATAAGAAACATTAGGCTACTCTGGGTCTAGCGACCTCGGAGGTTTCCGAGGCACGGGGGTGTCCGCAGGGGGCGTTCTGTCGCCCCTCCTGTGGTGTCTGGTCGTGGACGAGCTCCTGAGATCTCTAGAACAGGGTGGAATACATGTGCAAGCTTTTGCTGACGATATAACAATCCTCGCCGTCGAGAAGTTCGGAGGGGTTTTGTCTGCATTAATACTGCGGGCCCTGAGAATTGTCGAACGGTGGTGCACCAAGGTAGGATTGTCGGTAAACCCGGAAAAAACCGCCGAGGTAGCCTTCACTAAATGCAGAAAGAAACTGCAGGAAGTGAGGATGCCCATACTATGGGGGAAAAATCTGCAACTAGCAGATGAAGTCAAATATCTGGGGGGTAACCTTGGATAAAAGATTGACTTTTACCAACCATATAGATAACATAACGATCAAGGCGACTAGGGCCATGTGGGCCTGTAAGAGAACGATCGGTAAAACGTGGGGACTTAAACCTAAAATGGTCCTTTGGCTTTACACCGAAGTGGTGATACCCACAGTAACATACGCTTCCCTTATCTGGTGGCACAAAGCCCAGAAGAAGGAAAGTATTAAAAAACTTAACAAGTTGCAAAGACTAGCCTGTCTAGGAATAACGGAGGCAATGGCAACAACGCCCACCGCAGCAATAGAGGCACTATTGGGACTGCACCCACTACACTTGGTGGTGGAAATGGAGGCCCAAGGGGGAGGAATCTGTAAAGAGAGCCATCATACCATGATCTTCAACTCCAATAGGAGTAACAACACGCTCTGCATGAAATCGAATAGAACCAGCACTGTAAGAGACTTCCGAAAACCTTTTAAGGTTATAATTCCTGAAAGGGGTTCGGAGGGCGGCGAACAGGAGCTGGGAAAACGATTCGAAACCATCTGGTACACATATGGATCCAAAACTTCTGTAAGCACTGGAGCAGGAATAAGTGGTAAGAGACCAGGGGATGCTTTTAGCATAAACCTGGGCCAACACGTAACTGTTTTCCAGGCCGAAATTCTGGCAATAATGACCTGTGCAGAGGAACTGCATCATGACCGATAGCCAGGCAGCATTAAAATCTCTGGAAGGAGTAGAAATACACTCCAAAGTTGTGAAGAACTGCCTCGACACACTGGTAAGGGACTATCCTCACGGGGACGCATGGCATCAGCACGACATGCTTTCAACATGTTGCATCTGTGTCGTACCCGTATATTAAAATGGGTAAGCAACACCATGCATCTGTGTGCAGGGTGTTGCTTACCCATTTTAATATATGGGTACGACACAGATGCAACATGTTGAAAGCATGTCGTGCTGATGCCATGCGTCCCCGTGGGGATAATGCCTAAGACTGGCACAAAGCAACAGGCTAACACTGATGTGGGTGCCGGGACACACTGGTATCAGTAACGATGAAAAAGCTGACTCCCTAGCAAGGGAAGCTGCACGTAATAAATTAGTAGGTCTAGAACCAATTTGCGGGATTGCATACAACACTGCAAAAGAGACTATCAAGGAACTACTAAGAGAGAAACACCTTGTGTACTGGAGGAATCTTCCGGGACTAAGGCAATCGCGGATGTTCATTCGGGAACCCTTCGGGGACAAAGAGACCAAAGAAATACTCCGACTGAGCAGAACTCAGTTGAGGAAAACAGCAGGACTATATACAGGACACTGCTGCTTAAATAAACACCTCAATAATATTGGGGTCGTTGAAGATCCTACATGTAGTATGTGTGGGAAGAAGGAAGAAACTCCATACCATCTGCTATGTGTATGTCCAGCTCTTGCCACCGTAAGGCATGAACACCTAAGGAGTCGCTATCCGACCACCGAGGAGATAAGAAATTCACCCATCAATAATGTACTCAACTTTGTTGAGGACTTGAACTTGTTGGGGTAAAACTAGGAACGCGGGGTACAATGAGCCAGGAGCCTAAGTGCAAGTGGGAGTAACTTTTACAGACCACACCCGTTCAGTAATATTGTACATGTAATTTTAAGATAATTGAATTTATTCATTGAATATTGTATGAAGATCATATAGGATTTATTAAACCTTTCAAGTCTATATTCACTTCACTCCTGTTTTATAGAACAGTTTTTCCGATAGTAGAATGATTTGATTTGTGACGTACCAAAGGCAGTAACAATTGAAGAGTGCGCGGAAAAAAGATCAATGTCACAAAAATCTCAAAATTTTCTCAAGTATACAGTTAGGTAGCTTACATAAAAATCATTTTGATATTTTTTGTGACGTTGATCTTTCTTTCCGCGTACCCTTTAGACTAAAAGCGCTGAAGAATTTCTATATGAGTTGGAAGCAGAGATTTGTTAGGACTGGATCCTATCTGGAGCTGAACTGGAATATCAGCAATTTGTTGTGTGTTGTGAGTTTAGATATTCTACTCATATGCCAATACATTTTTCCAAATTTTAAAACCCATCTGTTTTCTTTTTGCAAATATGTATTAATAATATTTACTGTTGGCTTTAGCCATGTTAACCTCCAATTAAATAAATTCTTAAGAGGGGCATTTTTTCAGGGCTCTTTTAATTTAATCAACAGATGGCGCCCACTTAAATATTTTTATAAAATAAGAGGAATTTGCTATATTTAAAATATAGCAAATTCGTTGAGATAATACTATTCTATAAAGAATATTCTTGATCTTAAGCTATTTTGAGTTCGTATTGAGTATGTCAAAACACATTCATTTACAAAAAAAGATAATTAAACTTTAATTATGAATTGTGTTTTTATAAATAAATATTACGAACTCAAAATAGCTTAAGATCAACAATATTGTTTATAGAATAGTTTTATCTCAACGAATTTGCTATATTTTAAATATAACAAATTTCTCTTATTTTATAAAAATATTTAAGTAGGCGCCATCTGTTGATTAAATTTAAAGGGCCCTGAAAAAAATGCCTCTCTTAAGTATTTAACTTCATCTATATGGAAAAGTTAGTAATTTAATTACTCAAAAGTACAGGTGGACATGCATCTCTCTTGAGAATGAAGGTTATTTGCATTGACTTTATCTCGTTTACCTTAATTCTCAATTTGTTTAACCACTTTTCCATTGCTTTGGGGTTTTCCTGCAGTATTTTACTTGCTATATTTATACAGCAAATAAATACAGCTGTATCATCTGCAAAAGTGGCAGTAGTGGTAGGCAATCCACTGTGAGCAGAACATACAATATTGGTCCAAATAAGCTACCTTCAGATACTCCCGAGCAAATAGATACTAGTGGCGTGTGTTCATCCTGGTACTTCACCAAAAAGTATCTACCTGTCAAGTGAGATTTTAATATTTTATATTATGTAATAAATTTTTGTGGTTGGTATTTGATTCCTTCTTAAATTTCTATTCCACAATATTCCTCAATCTGGCTCTAAATTTTTATGTACCTTCATGCGCATTTTATGCATGTATTTCGTACAAATGTTGATAATCTTGGCGTGAACGCCACCTTGAATGCAGTCTCCCAATAGCTGCAACGACAAGCAGACCTACGTTATTTAGCGACGACAATTTTGCATGCAGTTTCAAAAATTTCACAAAAAAAATTCGTGCAGTGTCACATCACTAATCTTATTGTCAAATTCTGATCTCCATCACATTTTGATATTATAGGACCTGGAAATTTTCCCTGCAATTGTTTTGCTCCCAGTATGACAGGTTGCGCCATCCTGCTGGAATCGCCTCTGTCTTTCAAATCCAAATCAATCAATTCTATTAAATTATGCGCTCTTATTAAAAAACCCTTTACATAATGATTTGGTAGATATGTTAATCTATAGTGCTTTTTTCGAAAATATAAAAATAAAAATAAATAAGCAATGCAAATTTTTTGATATGCGAATTGAATGAATTTGACAAATAATAATACCTACGTATGTTAAAAAATAACAAACTAAAATAAAATTAATTAACAAACACATTTCTTGCTAATTCAATTAAAAAATCTTTGAACGAATAGAATACAATAGAGTTATAGGCCATAAATCAAAATTTACTTAGTGCAAAATAAAAATTTTCTTTAGAGACGGTGCGGATCGCCAAGACTTCTATACTTGGAAGGAAACTGTACTATAAATGTATGAATAATAATTAGTCTTCATTTTTAATGCATTTAAAATAATCTGTAAGCGTAAGAACTTTGCAAATTACATACACCATGTGTTCCTAAAAAGACATTATGGTATATCTAATGCTAAATTACATCATTTTCCCACACACATCTAAATAATGTAAATTTAATTAAATAAATAGACTACACACCATGTTATCACTCAACATCATTAATATTTGAGACTTTTAAAGTTATAATTAGACGTTGCGATGGTTATAATTTGAACATACACAGAACCGTACGTTGAAATAATTACTATTCATATGCAGATATGTACTTATGATGTTACTCTCACTATAAGCATCATTGTATAATTCAGATTTATCATTATTTTTATATAAAATGTAATGTGCATGTTGCTTCAGACAATAAGCAGTTAATCAGTAAAATTTATTATGAGATACTGATATTTAAAATTAAAAATTTTAATATTACGCCCATTTTCGTTACAAGAATACATTTTGTTTAATATGTTATAACTTATAAATAATGTCAGAAAGATGTTGAAAATATTTTCGATAATTACTTAAAATTTTACTAGTTTTTTTTTTCAAATAAATATAAATTATTCGCTCACTTCCTAGCTATTAAAAATAATCAAGAATCATGCAACGCAATCAATTTCTTTCACAAATTGTTTTGACTTGACCACTTGCACCTTTTCAGCTTCCTTATTTTCTTCCGAATGTGTGCATCCACCTTTAATTGATTGCAATAGTAAAATTTAAATTTTTATCTCCCGATAAAAGCTGTCAGGCAATTGTATAATATTTATTATTATATAACAAGTATTATAATCATAACTAATTAATTATGTTTATTCATTTAACCTACATGTTTTGTTATAATTAATGTGTGCACTAAAACTACTATTATTATTTTTGACGACGCTGTGTTGTCTACTCAAGTCATTAACCGCTTGTTTTCAATTGCAAACTTTTAAAAACATTTTTCGACTCGAGCAAGATTCGAAACTGGATCGACTGCTTAGAAAGTCGAAGTCACTCAACGATTACTCCGCCGGTATATTATTATTATTTCAAAATATAGATACAGATTATAATTAAAAAATAAACCGGCCACGATTAGTGTTACCAATTTTCGTCAAAATATACGATTTAATACAATATTATCTTACCGACAGTATAAATTTGTAGGTAATATTAATTTATGATTTCAAAGGTGCCGATTATGTAAAAATATAAATGTTTTGCTTTTAATCTAAGAAAATGTTTTGTAAAGTCGGTGTCACCAAATATGCAGTAACGATTATTGGTTTAAATTGCTGCAAATTCTAATAATAGTTTTTAGTCGATTCATTACGACAAGACGTGTTTTATAAAGTTTGCCTTTCTGAAAACTCTAACAAGAAATAGTCCGACGTTACATCGGAATTACAAGCTTAGAAACTAACCAATAAATTTCGTTAAATCGTGAAAACGTTTAAAAAAGTATATCACGCTAACTTTCCTTATAAACTTCAGAACTAGCTTCATCGATGTTGAATTAATAACTTTAATATTAATTATAAGTTGTTAAATATCGACAATTTTTCATTTTACTTACTACTACTGAATTTGTAGAAATAGTAATTGATAATAGTTATAGTACTTTGACTACTAAACTGAGTTTTTGGTTCGATTCCGGGCGAAATAAGAACTTTATTTTGAAAAGATAATGTAAACGATGTAGATTTAATCTATTTGGTAAAACCTTCTTAAAAACGAAAAGGATTACGTTTTCCGTGGTTCAGAATCCATGTTAAACAGTGGATCTCGATATATGTACGTGAACGTATACAAAAACCACAAGAGAAAAATCACCTAGGTACTGTATAGTACTGGAAAAAAATAGAATGAACAGGTAAAAAAAACTAGTTAAAATATAGATCAATAATTACGATGTATTGTGTGATTCAGTTCAGTTTATAATAGTTAATAATAATAAAGTACATACGTGGTAATATAAAAATAGCTGTAGAGTACTTTATAATTATCTGGGCACCACAACAGAAGGTGCAAAACATAAATTATCGTATATAACACCTAGTATAAGGTACGTGTGATACCTACGATACACATTGATAGGTTTTATTACAAACATTAAATAATTAGCAGTGGAATGCTAATCGATAAGATAATTTTTGTTGTAAGAGTGCAATGTACCACAACGTTAAAAAGATTTGAGCATATAATGTTTAATAAAATGTGATATTAAAGTTTAAAAAAAATATATTCTATAATTAATATTAAGAAAAGTAATAAGTTAGCTAGAAATTAAAGAAAGCCTTTTTATCGTTAGATGGAAATAAAAGTTTTAGATCATCATCCGCCAATAATCAGTTTGCAAGTACAAGTCTTCCACCTGTCAAAGAGGAATAGTGGTAAGAAGTAAAACCCCACCATCTTCCTGTTAGTGTATTCTTTTGCAAAGGTAAAGAAGAAAAGTAGCAGTTCGTCGTTCGCTTAAGCATTTCTGTTGTGGTTGTGACCGTGAAAGCACGAGAAGGCCAAGGACATTTGTAAGCATCAGTGTCAGTGCCAATAATCATCGGTGACATAATATTATCATCACCGGTAAGTACGCCTTTCTTTAATAAGTCTTGTTAACAAATCATTGCCATGTTACAAAATTAAATCGTGCACAACATTATTCATTCAATGATTTTTCAAAAGTCAATCATTGACACGAACATAAAAGTCCATGTTTTGATTAATAAATTGACCTATAGAAAATTGAATTAAATTCCTTATTGAAAAAGAAAATAGCAAGCAAAAAAATTTTACTTTCAACCTGTTACAATAATTATGAAATTGGTAGTAGGTAAATTGATTAAAAGATTGAGGAAATTCGATCTTCTTCTTGTGCAGGTCTTTTGTGTTATTGGAGACAAAAAAAAACTAATTTAAATCGTACAATGTCAAATTATCTTTTTTCAAAAAGATTTAACTTTACCTCACGCTGGGATAGTTCTATTTAGACGAAACAACTTGTAAATGTTAAAGAATTAACTCGTGACAAGTATATTATTGGCAAATCTTGTGTTGAATTCAAGTTCAAATGATTAGCAATACTTATTATTTTGTTTTAAAGAAAATAACGTAAAGTAAGAAATTATAAAGTAGGAAAATCATTTGAAGAAAAAGTGAAATTAATTTCGTTTTCAATTTTCTCGTGAAGAAGTTCCTATTAAGTTTTTACATGCATTTTTCTGTCATACTGTTAAAAAGTAGTGGTTACGTAAATTAAACTATTTTACAATTTATTTTTTATTAATTTTACAATTATGTCGAGCTCACGTTTTTTATCTATAACAGAACACGTTCGCTACATTAAACCACTAAAATTCTATTAAATGCGTAAAATTTAACAGCATGAGCCGTTAAATTGGAAATTGAACAAATTTAAAAGTCTTTAATTTATGAAAATTACAAAAAATGCTGATGAATTACTTAATTTTAATTTATTGGGATTATGTGAATTACTGTAAGATCAAGATCACAAAAATACAAAAATAAATCTGAACAACATTTTGTATTGTAAAATTTTCATTTGAAATCATTAAAAATCATTACCATAATAAAATGGTGCATTATTACTGTAATTATATTGCATTTCGACGATAATAAAGAAAAATATTGGCGATTATCATTTATTTTCTTTAATTTGAAAAACTTTTATCTTTGAAATATTGGTACGTACCCACGACACAAAATAACTTAATTATTAATAATAAAGTGAATTGAATAGATGAGCAAATAAATGGACACAAAACATAATTGCATTAAAAGTTACTTTTGAATAAAAAGTTTTGTTAAAGAAATGGAACAGTTACATCAACAAATAAATAATATTAAGTAAGTACTAACTGTTAACAGAAGTATTTTTATTCACGAGTCAATTGGATACTTTTAAATATTTAGAATAAACTAAAATATGTAAATATTTAAAAACCTGTATGCAGAATATATTTCGAAACAGTTAGAAAAGTTAACTCTGCAGTTTAATATATTAAATTTACTTGTTTGTTCTTAAAACCTATTCTATATATTTGAACTATAAATAGGAATACCGTTTTAAGTAAACCAGAAAGAAGTGGTCAAGTAAAATATTTTAATATCAAAGCTCGTGTGTTAACAATTGTGATTCTTGCGATATAATTTACAACATTGATATAATTTCCAGACTGCAAACGAAAATAAAATTTTCTAAAAAAAACTTTGAAATCACTTTATTTTTCATTCGGTTTAAACCAGTTTATAACTTGAACAAAATTATTAATGCTACGAAAAAGCCACTGATGCAAAAAAAATTAATACTACCAGAGCAAGTTTCAGAAATATAAAAGCCAATTAATAGTTTATTATTATTATCGGTAATATAGAAATTAAATAAAAAGGAATGTTTATATTATTACGTAGACATTAATAATGGTAAAAATGTCTGGACGAAACAACATAATTTCCTTGTTTATTAATTTATTTTAAATTAGCCTTCGCTTTAAGTTTGGTTATAAAACACTTTAACCTAACTTTGTTAAACTTTAAAGACCAACACTTACTTAAAATTGCAAATTGTGTGGCAGTTATCTAACCAATTATGTTTTTTCAAGAGCGAAATTAAAATTGTTCTCTTTTCAAGTTTTTATTGCAAAAAAAGAATGAGAAACGTAATAGTACATTTACATACCTAATCTTTCGTACATTTTTCATGATCCGTTTCAAATTTTAAAAACTGTACATTCTGTACTTTAAGTAAAACTATGTTTTTTTATGACATAACAAACTATTTTCAAAGTTGAAAATTGAAAAAAATCGGTCTTATATTTAGTGTTTTTTAACATATTAATATGTAACCTGCAAAAAATAGATCAGAAGTTTGGGCGTAAAAGATACATGGATAAAATCGGAGGCTTTCATCCAAATGGATGGTACTGCTGTTGATGATGACTTGCAAAATAATAAAAATAAAAATTATTTTGTTATAAGTAAATTATTGATTAAAAGCTCTACAACAACACTGAAACAAAATTTGAACTGGTTTTCTCCAAAGGTACAGAAATTGGGAAATTAGAAAGAAGAGCTATACGAGGATTATTTGTATGAAAACCGCAAACATTAAGTTTAAACGAATTAAAAATTTTCATTGTAAAATAAAAAATGAACTTGCATTTCTATTGAAAACTGTAAGTATCCAAAAATAAAATTTAATACGACTACAAAGTAATTACTTTTAAACTTGAAGTGTTAAGCACCGTTACTAAATCTTTCGAAAATCATAAACGAACATTTCATTAGGATCTTGAACGTTAAAAATAATTAAAACTGCAACCCATCAAGTCATTTTTTGTATATTATAAAAAGTGAACGTCTTGATCATATAAATGCAAATTAAAACGTCAACCATTGAGTAAAAAAATGCAAAACATAAAGCACATCATATAAGTTAGAAGTACATCTTCAAATATCCATCCAGATGTCCAATGAAGAGAGAGAACTCCTTAATGAAATAAGCAGAGAAAGAATGCAATAAAATTATTGTTCTCCAAGAAAATTAACTGATCCTGATCCAATTTAGGAAGATAGCAGAGTTGGCACTGATTCCTCTTTTACAATAATGAAAAACTATACAGTAGCATCCGGCTACAAACTTTACCTGTATAATAAGGCAAAACAAATTAAGGCAACACTTGTCAAATTAATCTCATATAATATGCTAGATCAGAGGATCCCAAGCGAGTGCTACAACGCCGGCGCCCTGAGGCGCTGCAGGATGTTCGAAAATTTTAATCATTCCAGGCCATTTAATTCAATGCGCTGATGCACGGTCACAATGATAGATTCGCATGCTTCGGTGGCTGTTTTCTTCCGGAAAGAACGGAACATGCTGCTCTTCCCTTATCGCAGGCGTTAAGGTAATGTGGAATCATTCACATGGATTCAAGAAATCCAAAAAACCAAATTGTGTTGATTGGATATGGATTGATATGAAACTGGCTGAATTTATGGTATTAGGAAAGGTTCAATATTCTTTGCAAAACTAAATATCGCCTAAAAGTTAACGTGAAGGAGAAAAATAATTATTGGAATTATTATTACCACCTGGTTTCTTAAATACTGCAAAGTAAGCGCATTCGTATAGATGAATTATCTCAACAATGCAGAATAGATTCAAGACTAAATTATAAAAATAAAAATCGAAAGTAAACTAATTAATATACTATGCATCGTAGTAGTAATGAATTTGAGATAATTAATTATTATACCATACTATTACATAAATTAATGTTTTCCTTTAGTGTAAGCAGTAAACAATTGATTTTTAAACAATATAATCATAAATTACGCCATATCAAAGTAATCGCCGTAAGTCACGTCATTAAGAAGTTCTATCAACTTATGTTCAGGTTAGAGGTGTACCACTATGACCTATGCGGTAGCGCACGTTCTCTGCAGGGTATTTGATGATTCCACTGTTAAGACTTAACAAGCGTCAACTTACATTGATTACATAAAACCTGATAAACCATAAAATATTTATCTATTTTGTGTAAAATTAGAAAATGTTTTTATTAAATATAATGGTTGACGGATTCACGATGCTAAGATTATGTGATGGTTAACCTTAACCCAACATCAGATTTAATGCTTTTCTTGGCTAAATATTCTATCTAATAAAATTATCTCCCTTTAAGCAGGTAATGGAATCATTATATTTTTAGTGTTTTCATCAATTTTTTACTTAGATTATCTTTTCGTCACTAACCATGTTCACGTATGTTTAAGACTAAGGATAATATCGTTAGTTAAAATTGAAAAGGTCATTTGAAATCATTTCTAAATTTTCAAACATCTAGATTCAGAATATTGAAGATTTTGGACATTTGTATGACAACACAAAGACGTCCAAACAACGTTTCTTAACCGACGTTAACTTTTCGTCCTGAAAGTCACGTCATAATGTACGTCAGTTATTCGGCACTTGACGTTGCCGACGAATAATGACCAACAATTGATAGCATTATAACGACAGTGTGCTGCCTGAGCTCCGATTTTTAAAAATCATGAAAATTTCCACGAAAAAACTTTAACTTAAAATTATAAAAATAATTTGATGAACTTCGCCACTAGCATGGCGTAGGTTAAAAGTTAATTTAAATTCTGTGCTTGCCTTGACTAGAAACATTATCATGAAGAGAAATATATAAATGACATATACGTGTCATAATAAATGACACTTGATGTAACCTTAAAAATAATTTATAATGATTGTATTATATTATATTAAATACGTAGGTGTGTAATATTTAATCACATATTTTATGTAAAAAATATAACACTTACATTATTGATTGACTTTTAATCTAAACATAATTTAAATTGTAATGTATTGTTACATGCATGCCCTTATATATATCCCCTACATTTTTTATTTTTGTTTCTTGCTGTTGTAAGTTCGAATTCACAATAATGGCCATAAGAAACACATTAGCTTCGGATACATTTGACAATTTTTGATTAAGAATTTATCACCATGAATTAGTTACCGTTCGATTACAGGTCAAATTCAATGCTATTTAATATAAGTACAAAAAAATTGCGTCTCATTCTCGGGTACCATTTTGGGACAATAAAAGAGCAGATTTAGAAAATGTCGTGGACACGGCAATGGGTTAGTTAAAACTAATGGAAAAATAAAAAAAGTTTATTCTGCATATAAAGTCGTGGGGATTATGATTACGAACGTTGAAAAGTTTACTTGGTTCCCAAGATAGGTATAATAGATAAAAATACGGCAACCTTACATTCAATCCATCGCCATGCTAGGTTTGTGAACTGGACGTTTTGGACGTGGACTACTACGGCCTAGGAGCTCTATTCGGTGAGAGTAAATCTATTGAATTTATGCCATTAATCGATGTAGAGCTTATAGCAATTGTAGTGAAACTTCTTCACTAGAAGAAGAAAATAAAAATTCCTTGTCAGTGAAAATATCCCTGTCGAAGGCAACAATGCCTACGACCCTAAAATCAAATTTTAAATTTTCTAGAGTTGGACCACTGACCTAGACAAAACTACATTATTTTGGGAATCATCAGCGTTATGTTTAAATCTCGGTTTAGATTGAAGTTCATCCAAGAGCATTCAACATTGAACAGACCTAATAGGGATAGTTTTAAAAAAAAGTTGCTAGGACCAGTATATCCCCATGCAAAAAAAAAATCTTTTTTAAACTTAACGCACCTCGACATGAGAATAGCATTATTGTATTCTAACCGTCTTCAGCAATGCTACAAATAAATTACTGAGAAAATTATTTATGACAAGATAGAAAAATTACAACAATAAAGAGAAGAAAATATTATAAATGTGTCATCAAGTTTCAAATGATTAAAACATGGAATTTCTTAGGACGATCCTTCGTTAAAATACAATACTATGGAACAAGTTGGTTCTATATTTACATAAACTAGGTTGATCATCAAAAGTGAAAAAAAAGTTAAAAATATATAAGAGAAAATTAAACGATATGTCGTGTTTGGTAATTTTTTGTGTGTGATTGACCCATCTGTATGACCTAGAAGTTACCCGAGATTCTCTGTATAAATAAGTATTACTTAATTCATTCATGATAATCATTGCATTAAATTTAATCGATTTCCTTTTTAGTAAAATTGAGACTCGAGTTTTACGAACATTATTAAAGTTAATGTACGACCTTTAATAATTATAATCACACATTTTGCCGGTTTTTGCTTTTATAATTAACCTCCGGAAACCGACATATAGGTTAGGTTATGTATGCACTTAATAAAAAAGCCCATCATTTTAAATAACTGTATATAGGCGCAGATGATTGCATTCTGGCATTCCATTATGTAAATAAATGTAACAGAATAAGAAGTGCGTGCTGTGGTTGATGTGCAAACGTTGAAATTCCCGTTTGTCGCATGAAAGTAACTCTAAAAACTTAAATTGTAAAACTATATTAATTATTGGATGTACCTACATAATTTAATTAAATATTAGAAACACGAAATAGGCGGACCGATGGTTACTGTACGTTACAAGCAGACAGTAGCAATAAAAGTAACTAATGAAGACTCACAATAGTCAAAAACTTTAGCAATAGCAAATTAATTGTTACTTGTTCGATTTATTCCAACATCAATGCGTAATTGCTTCGTTTCGCACAAGAAGAATTTTAAAAAGGATGAAGTGCAGTTACAGCGTAGCCTCATTTTTTTATACCTGCATTCAATGACGATTATGAATAACATGGCTCAGACGCTACGTTGATCATTTAATTCATATCACACCAGTAGTATTGCCCACTTTTAAATTTTAGAGAATATAAAAGTGTATTAATAATAATTTCATGTTAGTATAGGCAAGGACATGATTATGTTAAGAGGATTTCTTCAAAATTTATGTAATATGGAATAAGCGGTACTTAATGGAAAGCTATATACAAGGAAAGTGCATAAAAGAAGTAACAATTTTACTTTTATAAATATAGGTACTGTAAGTACTATTACACATGATTGACATGTTACATTTTGAATTGTACTACAGCAATTAGTAATTTTGTGCTAACCACTCGCTAATAGTAATATTAATTCTCAAACCTTCAAGAAAATAAACCTAGTTTTCCATTGTTCACGATCACTTAATAGAATAATAAATTTACATCGGCTGTAAAGTTATACTTTAAATGTCAGGCAAAGTTTGTTAGTTTGTTAGAGAGGCAGACAAAGATTTCACTGACAAGCCTTTGCTAAGTAATAAAGATAATTTATATCGCAAGTGGATATAATGTTTTGAAAGTTTTAAAATAAATTACTCTCATAATATCTTGCATTTTAACGAGCAATAAAATTTAAATAAAAGCTCTTATATGTACAGAGCTACCTTACGAAATGCAAAAGTAAAAGTTAGTTTCAATTTATACTGAATAAGAAGAATAATTAATGAAAAAAAGTATCCCGTGACCATCTTGAAATTATTGCAGTTTATTTATATGTAGGTCCAATATATTATTGGTGTCCCTAATTAAAAGTAGTCTATTGGTTTCATTAGTTGTTGTAACTTCCTTATTAAGTGAAATACTGTTACTTCAGGTGCACCCACACTATCCAGTTTTCAAGCTGCGCCAGTAGTAGTTTCTCACCCGGTTGTATATCAAAAATAGCACTCAATATGTAGTCAGGTTTGCCCACTAAGTACCTTGACCAAGTGACCCGTAATTTGCACTGTTCACAGATAGGTTACAATAAAACTTAATATACTATTATAGCTTCATGTAAGTATAAGCAAACACTTGTCTCAGCTTTACTGTCACTACACATCATGAAATACTGTTAAAGCTATTTCACGGTACTTATCTAATTATGTTCATTCCACACCATAATATGTTCAATAGTGCAATTAATTACTATAATGCATAACAAAATGCGTTAATTAATTTAATATGTAACATTTTAAATTTAAATTAAATATCCAAATTATTAGAGCCATTTTCGTATGCAAAATTAATAGATCTTAACGATTAAATTATCTAGATTACAAAATGCAAAAAAAAACTTAAATGCCTCTATAAAACCATAATTAACATACATAATTACAAAAGAAGAATGTGCGATGGTTCATTAAGAACACGATAAATTGAAATGTGTCTAAACAAAATGAAATATACGTGTTATAAATATGCAAAATATATGTCTATAAAAGTAAAACTAACAAATCAAAAATATATTATATACATATCTCCAGCCTTAATTATCTTCTTAATAGTTTGCTCAAATTTTTAATGAATTAAGCAATGTAATGCAATTAAGCAAATTTTCATCTGCACACAAAGATATTTTGCATAGTAAATGGTTAACTATATGGGGGTTAAGAAATAGTAGTTTAAAAATGCTTGATTTTAACTATTTCTTAGTTAAAAGTTAAGAACGTAATAGTTGAAATAATAAATAAGTAAAGATAATGTTCAAATTTAAGTATGTAAATACTTGAAATGCAATTTAAGCATCTAAATACTTAAATTTGAGTTAGGAAATTCTTAAAAGATACTATTTAACCTTGCAGATATTAAATACGAGTAAGCAAATTCTTACAAGATACTATTTAAGCTTGCACATAGTTATTTTATGCGATAAACGAACAAGGCTACCTTTGTCTAAAACACCCAGTAAAGTTTAATCTATTAGTAAACCTCAAGCTGTGATGTACAGTCTGATTTAGAAATTTTTGTTATTTGTCGTTAATTATAAATTAATAATATTGTAAAGTGTTTGTGTGATTTACAAACCAAGTGAACAATTGATCAACTCTATCTTGACGATTATTGACTCTGATAATGCCCCTACTGAAGACAATAATTTTGAAAAAGTTAGAAATCTTCTCATAATGTGGAGATTTGAATAATATCAAATTATTCAAAAATTTTCAGGTAGGAAACGACATAATCTCATGTAAAGTATTAGTATATTTAAATAATTTTTTTCAGGTAAACCAAAACTTTTCGTTGATGTTCAAAACGGGACATCAGCATATATGTTAAAAAAATGACAAACATTTAAAAAGAATCCTTAAGTATCTTTTTTAATAAAATTAAAGATGAACGTCCTTGCAACTATTGGATTCAAGATGATACAATAACGGAAGGTAAGGCATACAACACCTTCTAAAAAAGTAAAATATATTTTATTATTTCAATATTTTCAGATACTACAAAGGACTACATAACACTAATCAATCTCCATGCCATTTTAAAACCAACTGTAAATAAGAAGAAAAAGTTGACTGTTAAGGATTCTCAAAAATCTCAGGTGCGTTTTTTGACAATGTGATCTAGAAAAATCACGAAAAAACTTATTCTCAAAAAATTTACAGATAAAGCACATATTCAACCACTTTATAAGGTTTAAGTTAATTTTTTATTTTTAGTTTTAATTTTATTATAGCCTTATAGGTTTATAAAGTTTAAGTTTATATTGATTATTTTATGTATAACTTTGATTATAAATAAATTTTTATTAATCAAAACTTAATAGTTTTTTTTTATTTTAAGAACCAATAAGTATGTTTTTTACAGGAAATGGGAATTGGGAAAACGGGAATTATTTTTGCTAAGTTTAAAACTCAAGTATTTATGTATAACTTCTTGAATTAAAACGCATAGGTTTGCAAATATAATGTTTTTGGCTATTTTATCAACAACATTTTTAAAATTTGAAAGCTGTGAAATTTGTATCTCCCTCCAAAATTCAACCACGTTAATTGCTAGTATTTAAGTATTTAAAATCAACCCAGTTGTGTGTCAAATTCAACCACGTTAATTACTTGTATTTAAGTATATAAAAGCTTAAAAGACAACTCAGTTGTATGTCAAATTCAAGCACGTTAGTTGGTAAAATTTAAGTATGACAATTCTTAAAAATTAACACACTGATGCGTTAAATCTATCTTTAACTATTAATTAAGCAGCCAATACTTAATTTTAAGCATGCAACGTACTAGGCTCAAACTGAAACACGCAAATACTTGATTTTAACACACATATTCTTGATTATTTCTTTGTGTGTGTAAGTAGCTAACAGATAAACTATTTGGCATGTAAAAGCCGAAGCGATGTACATACATAAATATTTATATTATACATAGTAGTAAACGAGATGCTGCAGTTCGCTTTTGTACACATCAGTAATGACAAATTTAAAAAAAAAATTTTATTCAATTTTAGAGATGTTAATAAATTACATTTATGTCGGATTTGAATTAATCGTATTATCATGAGATTATGGAGCAAATAAAATAATAATAATAATAGTTTATTTTACGATTATTAAATTACCAATTTACTGGTTTGTGACCACGTTTTGAAATTGTCTGTTAGATATTATGCGTGGGACATTGATTTCATTAATGAAAAAAACAGTTGATTAGCGGTATTTTGGTTTTCGAGCTAAAATTTTGACATAGTAAGATGGAAAAAAGTAGGGTACTTATTTTCAAAATTACTTAATTTTTATTTCCTATTACTGTTATACCAAATCAATAATTCATTATAAATTAATGTAACTGGACCATGGTCAAATAACTTTATCATAATAAAATACATAATAGTAATTTTGTTTATTTTAAATTAATAATTAAATCTGTATAAACCCCATTATTGTAAAACAAATTTTACTGCATTACAAATTATAGGGATGTGCTTTGAATTTTAAACCTTTGCACCATAAATCAATAAATTAATTATAATCCAATATATAATGCACAATTTATTCTAAAATTTACAAATCTTAGTTTTCTTAAATTAAAAAAATAAATTGTGTAACTATCTCCCAGGCAAATATTTGGTAAAACTTGAAGCGATAAATTACAGTTAAATTAAATTAGAAACCGCAGAAATTCATGCTCAATGTCTAATATAAAATTGGGGAGTTGCCACTTTTGATAAATTTTCAATAACAGTTTCGCCAAGTGTAATTACGTGAGAAACTATTAATTAGTTTTCAATAATAGAAAAAGAAATAATTATCTAACGAAACGTATGCTGAGACGCAGAGATGATTTTAAATTTTCGTGTCGGTACATAACAAATCGATCGTTAAATGTAACAATTAAATTAAAAGAATAAAATGATTTAATATTGAATAAGATATTTATATAAGATAAAAATATTTAATGGGTATAAAGTACATAATACTTCTTTTAAAAAATAAGTTCAATAAACTTGAAAAACCTAATATACGTTGATGACCGAAAGAGCGCCACAAACCACAGCGAAGGAACAAAATTCCTCGGGAGCGGTATCTTATTTATACAAATCAATAATAAACTAGCAAGTTATAATCTAACTATATAATTATGCACAAATGTATATTCGCAATTCCAAAGTTCTTCGTGCAATTTAAAAGAACAGTTTGATTCAAGTGGTGCCTTAATTACATTTTAAACAATCTTTGAACTTGGAATAGAGAAAGTGATAAAGCAAAAAAACTTGTAAAAAAAAGCATGCCAAGCACCGTATCCTGAGTCTCACCCATATGCTAGACCTTGACAAACTTTGGGTAAGTAATATATGCACAATAATATTGTGTGACTGCTATATTTTGATTGAAAAGAAACACGGAAATCACTAATATATTATGTATATGGTTATCCAATACAGCAACTGGAACAATTTTATAGACACTATAAATTAATATAGTACGGGTATCTAATATAAAATTCTTTAATTGAGACTGACGAACAGTAACTGTCACTTAAATAAAACTATTAACAATCAATCAACCAATTACATAATAAAAAATAAACCGAAGAACCAGTTCACGTTCCGTGTGGAGTCACGCATAAAAATGTTCGCAGCTTAAAAATCTAGTTTAATTGTAGTTATAAAACTAAATAAAATTACAATAATTTAATAAAATATATTCCGGGTCTGGAATTGCATCTACCAAGTACCATTAGAATCCAAATAATCCAAGTAAAAGATCTACTGTTATAAATGCATATAACTATAAATAGAAAGTAATGAAATAATAAAATAAAAAGAATTTTTAATATCTTCATTTTTGCCGGAACGTATAATAGAATAAATAATAATTTACAAGAAAAAAAAAGTATTCAAGCTTATGTGTTGCTAAAAACAGTGAAGTTGTTGAACCCAAAACAGTAGATGAAAATCCAAGAATTGTTTAATTTTTTTTGCTTGAAAAAACACAGATATTTACAAAATTTACCTATCTCAAGATCATCTCAAATAAACGTAATTTAAAAAAGTTGATTATCAAGTAGCTAATTAAATCGTCTTAATTAACTAAAGGTAACCAAGAAACCACTTAAATTAAATTTCAGGAGATTACATAAATGATCCATTAATCATTCCCGAATATAAAGATTTTTTTTAATATAGTAAAATATTCCGCTATCCTACTGTTCCGCTTTTAATTTCGTCACTTACTTCCATCTCGGAGTTAAAAAACATAGAAAAAACTATCAATAAAAAATTATTTTAAGTTAAAAAAAGAACTCATTTATTATTCGGTCTCTTATACAGTAAGCGAAATGTGTTATTTCGATAAAGAAAATTATTGTTTAATCACTATAATTTTGAATTAGAAGATGTCCCCAGTAGACTAATTTAATAATTCAAATTGTTTTTATGTAAATATAATTAATTGTATCATAACTGTGTTTTTTTTTAATTACGTAACAGTAAAATTGTAATAGCTTATGTTAAAATCAAGTTAATTTATGCATCGTTACTTAGTTTTTAAAATTAATTGAAGTTATTATACACATGCAAACATACATGAAAATGTAATATATTCTAAAACTGTTTAAAAAAGTATTAACTGATAAAATTATATTATGCACATGACTAATATAATATTGGAAATTAATCAATTTGCATTTAATTAAGAAATAGCTACTGAATTATATACCATAATAATATACATATTATCGGTGATGCAACCAAAAACTTGCTAATGGACTTTTGCTCCCGTCCCCCACATTTGGAATTTTGAAAATTGTAAACTTTACATGAAAGCGATTTTAAGTTTTTCTCCAACTAATATCAACAATGGCTAGCAACCGTAATTTTAAAGCTTGGGTAAGATAAAAAAAGTAAAATAAACTTGAGATACTTCTACAGTGTAAAGAACCGACTCTGTTGCATAATTCAACAAAATTATCCCAAAATCTCCAAAAATGGACTTAGAATAGTTCTGCACCAAACAGACCATATAATTGACGTATATAATGCGAGTTAGGTGATCCGCTAAAAACGTGTGTATCATTTTACTTTTTATAGCATTTTTAATTAAGCCGAAAAGACGTTTACTTTCTAATAATTATAAACTTACGTTACAAACCATTAAAAGTAAAATAAAGTGAATCTTCCTTTTAACAATATCACGCTGTGCAAAATATGTAGGAATAATAAACCTATAGAAATTAACAATAGACACATCGTTGAAAATCGGGGAATATGCGTGTATATTGAGAACAAAGTTACACACATATAATAGGTATTCGCACATATTATGTACGAAGAAGCAGAGTGCAAGATAACGGCATTTTAAATCTTTTATTTTTATTTTAATTAGAATTCTTGCATAATTTCCTTCGGCAGGCTTCATTCATGGGAAGCTAAGCTTTAAATTTACACAATGCAGTTTTTTGCTACAGTCACCAATAAATGCAAAAAAATTGCCTGAGGCTATTTAAAGATTTGTTCATTTAATAAGACAATTCGTGTCTTCGGATTTATGTTTTTTTAAACTTAATTCAAGAATAAAGTATGTTAAGCCATACGTAGATAGGAATACCGTAGTAATACATAACTACTAACGGCCTAGTCCGTTGCATTCCCATTTTCAATCGTGATCGATACAAAAGTACTAACATCAATTTTAAGTGGCCACTTCATCCATGCATTGCACGTATAGTTACTGTGATTTTTCACTTATTTAACATACTTACCTTACAAAGTGTTGAATGTCTTCTAATCATAAACCATGTTAACGCTTACCTGAAAACAAAAATATTGATGTATTAGAATCCTTAAACACTTCAAGAATATATTATGTGTAAAATTAGAAACAGTTTAATAACATTGAGCAAAACCGACTTCTCGAGTCTGTACTAGCATAACTTAACTAAAGTAATCCTTCATGGACGTTCCGAATTTCAAGTTTACAAAAAATCGTCCAAGTTACAAGAGTTACGTGACTGCCATTAATTTCAAATATAGGTAAGTATAACTGAACCGATCACATAACCTTAATTTTAAAAACCTTCAACTGTTCGGAAATACTTTAAACGTTTCATTATTATTCAGACAGTTTACATTTTACTGTAGTATCGATGAATTATGTATTCGACCCATACTAAAAGATTTGCACGGAATACTAAATTATGGCAATACGAATTTAAAGATTTTACATCGATAGCAATAAAATTATCTAAATATTTTTAGCAAGGTAGAAGGACTTAATAAAATACGCACAACGACATAGAATTACCATAAAATCGTTGCATCGCATTTAAAGCAACTAGAAATGGTAGCACTCGTTCCACACAAATAAAATGACTGCAATTTACATGAAAACAACGCGACCTAGACAACATAGGTTATCGTTAAAAAATCTAAAAATGTCATTTAAGAAGGTCGAAGTTGTCTGAATATTGCAATACTTTCTTTCGATAGGATTAGTAAAGTGTGGGATAAAAATCTTTAGCACATTGTCGATTTTATCGTTTCATTCAAAAAAAATAATAATATTGAACTTGACTCTTTGTAACAATTAACAGAAAAAATAATAACTCCCGATAATAGGTAATTTCAACCTCGATAATTCGTAACCACAGTAATCCGAATAGAAAAAATGTATGAGTAATAATACGATTAATATTTTTTGTAATTTGTAACAATATTCATCTGCAGTAATACCTTTGAGAATTAGAGAGAATTGAGAGTTAGATTGGCACATGTCACAAAAACTAGTTACTTAAGAGAGACTATTTGCAATTTTATCTATTTGTAACTGTCAAAATATACGATATGATATACAAGTTCAATTAAATTATACTTGCAATTGTTGGTTACAAATATATCAAGTTTTGCCATATGCCAGTCTAAGAAGAACATTTGATAACGTATTGATCGCGAGAGTTGACAATTCAACTTTGACAAAGAACCACAGATTTGATTGTAAGAATTAATATGTCAAACAATGTTGGAATAATATTCCGATATGCTAAAATAATATATTACAATTTCAATGTAGTCTTGGGGCGTATGGTATTCCGTGAAATATATTTCTCCGCTAATAGACCAGGGGGGGGGTCTGAATTATCAGACTTGATCATATATACACACCCGTGATCAAAAGATCACAATGCGTAATATTGCAAAAGGCTGTACAGTTTAATGTCACCTCTGCACCGCGGCGACAAGAGCATACATGTAGGTACCATAGAGGGTCACCCATCTAGCACTAAAACATGCCACTCGACTGTGGTGTTATATTGAAAATCGAATAGAGTAGAACAAAATTTATGTATACATTAAAAATTATCATTAATTCTTAGTGTTATATTATTATTGGCTAAACTGAACTGAAAAGATTACTGATTTATAAAGATTAAACTTAAGGCACGTCAAGTATAAAATTTGTAATATCTTGCAAATTAAATTTTTATAATTAATTTTCTGAAGTACCTACTACCTTTTAAAGTATTCTGCAAGTAACTATTTTATATTTTTTTAATTTAAAAACTAATAATCCTGTGACCAAACGCATTCTACCAGTACGTAGGGCTTAAAATTGTTTGTAGTCGGGTATTTAAAGTAGATAATAAAAAAAACGACTTAATGCATTCTGTCACTATTTTCCCTCGATGTACAAAAAATTGCAGATTCTGCTCCTCAAGTATTTACAAGGTGGCAAGATCATTGCCATTTAAAATACAATTTAATTATTTTCGGTACTAAATCATGATGTATAGTGCATGTAGGTAGTTGCTTGTTTTATTAGCGAATAATTTACGCAATTTGCGACAAAATAGTAAAACTTTCAGTTATATGTTTAACAGTTAAATTTTATATTTTATTATCAACATAACGCGGCGGTATGTCAAACAAAATCAAGTTGTATTTGCTGTACAGATAATTATTTTATTACTTTGTATACTAGTTGATGTTATATGTTAGGTAAAATCGTGTTCAGATCGAGCCAGAATAGAATATTAATAGTGACGTAATCGTGCAAATTATGTTTCATAGACTTTGTGTTACTATTGCTTTTCCAATTAAACGTGAGCTATTGATGGTGTACTAATCATAGAGCCATCTAATAATCACTCAGGGTGTATAAATCTTGCAATTTTACGTTTATACGCGAATTATAACTTATTTAAGGATTACGATAGTATGTACTAGAATTTTCAACTTATGTAGTATAGAGAAATTTATGTCAGGAGAGAGCATTATTATAAATATTCGAGATCAGCTTTAGCATATTGCTTCCGCAAATGTTAACTATGCACTATGTGGAATTCGTGATTTTGGTAAACCACGCTTACATCGTATACGTTATATGACAGTTAAGTTATGCTTGTATGTGGCTAGCTATACTACATAGTAATAAACCACGTTATGCTTCAATAGAATAAAATGAAAAATACTTATTCTTGATCTAACCGCAAATATCAAAACCTCAAGAAGAGCCTTATTAATCTAACTTATACAAAAGTAAATAAAACGACTACTGCTACTTTTTCGTAACATTACTATCAAAGGTGCAACAGTACGATTTTTAATTATATTTTATGATCAGTCCAAATGCTTTACTAACCCTTGCTGACGAAACCCGTGAAGATATCATTTGAATATTACACCCATTCAAAATAGAATACGGAATAGTTTTCAGAGATCTCGGCGATAAAAAGAGTTTAGTAAAAATCAAAAGTACCATTTTACAGGATCGTCAAAAAACTGTTATACTATAATGATTTTGGATGGGCAAGACTAGGAAATAGAAGCGTAGTTTACGTTATGAAATATGTTATGTGGCAAAAAGATATAAGCCAACATACGATTCGGGATTTGGGTTAAATTTGTTTATTACTCAATTTTTAGTGTTTCATGAAATAAGTCGACATAATAATAATTATTATGTCCTTTCAATGAAAAAGTTTCTCTGCACATAGATCAAGCCGTTTCAACTAAAAAATAAGCTTTTTTCGAGACCACCAATAATAAATTTAATTTGTTTCGTATTATGTGTATGCAAGATAATTACGTCGAAGTTGCAAAAATTAATGTTTCATAAACCATGCGATGTGGTGTAGGTAGATGATGGTTAAACCATCTTGATTTTTCTTCACACGATATAAGACTCTTCGAATTACTAATGTAAGAGTAATGTTAATTAAAAACTGTTACATGCATAGCAACAAAACTAATAATAATAACCAATGCGAGCATTATAATATATTAAAATTTAAATTACATTTCATAAACCATCTCTTATGGTTAGTTTGATTCGTGCAAGAGAATAAATACATTAAGAAAACACTTGATGTGGTTGTATTTGTAATTCTTATTTATAACTATAAAGTACAAATGTACACGATATGTGTAAACGTTAATAATGGTTAAATGCAATTGTTTCTATATAATGTGCCTGGCATTCCACAAACTATGTAATGTAACAAATGTAGCTATACGCACTTGGAAATGTATTTATTGATTGCCTATAATTTTGTGTGAATTCCGGGTAAAATAATTTGAAAATTACGTGTAAAACTTTACCGTAATAAAAATGGAAAACTATACATTACATTCGTTGATATTTCATGGAATAAATTTAACAATGGCGGCTATAGTAACCTATGTCATAAAAAGGCTATTTTCAAATTCTGAGCAAAAAACAGTTGTTTTCGTTCCAAGTATAACAAGCAAATAATTTAAACTTGCATTTTTAATAAATTGAAAATACTATGCTAAAATGTGTATAATTGAAAGCTTGTAGGTTTGAACTGGTATGCGTCAATCATGATTAACAATCATTCGAATTTCTGCATTTCAAATAGCGCAAATTACTGAAGAAATACTGCGTTCCTTTTTAAAAATTCGTGCAAGTCTTTTATTAAATTCAGTGATTGTATGTTCACGTGTTTATTATTATGTCTTCCTATAATCAGGTAAATCTTTATTTAACGATTCTCATAACAGCTTAGTGAAAGCGATTAATGCAAGCTTATTATTTACAACATCAATCAACTTTGATGGTAGTTCAAGTTAGAGGAATCCAAACTTTCTCCAATCCATTGTATAAATTTTTTTTAATTACACCTATAATATTATCAAAATAACTGAATAAATTGGTAATTTTGGTTACATCAACACTGAACAATTAGTAATTATTAAATTTAATAAATTTAAAATCTGACACTATTCAATTTCTTCCTAAATTATTTTACAAAATTATATATTAAGCAACTATAAGATATTATATTTATATCGCATATAATTTAATAATTATACCATAGGCACTCTTTCCATTCTTGTAAATTTTAAGTTCTATAATAACCTTCAATAAAACTACTAAATTAATACAATATTTTTTAATTTTCAGATCAAGTGGAGTGAGGCCAACACAAAGAAAATTATTTAAATTACACATTAGGTAAATCACAGCTTATAAGTATAAAAGATATAATTAAAAAAAAAACAAAACCGAAAACCATAAATGTTTTTATAACACTCTTGCAATTTATGGTTGTAATATATTACATCTTACATTAGGTGATGCATTTTGATCACAAACTACTATTATTAAATTAACTGCCATAAAATTTCGCAATTGTTAATTACGAATTTAGTATCATTAGTCGACTTTTTCTATTTACGACATTTGATTTTGATAAAGGTAATTTGTGATCAAATTGAATCCCCCGAAAAGGTGTGAAAACGATTTAGTTGCATTAACGAATACATTTTTTGTAAAACAACTCTACCTCTGATAAACCACATTATAAAATGTTCTTTAAAAAAGTAAATTACAAACAGGTGTTGTAAAGGAATTCCTCGGTAAATATTTTTTATGACAATGAATCCTAACAGCATTGGGAAACTTATTTCTTTTACACTTGGCCCCGATAATAACTTAATTAAAAACAATTAAAAGGCAGACAGATTTAAGACGTTGAGGTAGTGTAAATGCTTATAGTTGTTCTCGTTAGATTACGAAAGTCGTGTAACGCTGCTAGCAATTAGATGGGTGACCACTTGGTACCCAATTTACCGATGCTGCTCCCCTAGTTATTTTAATATTATAATCATTTTTTGAATGCACCAACGTAGTTGCACAGAATGTAAAAATACGACGTAAGTATCGTTTAACGTTAATCGATAAACATTGCTAAATTGTTAAGTATTAAAATAATATTATATTAATTACAATAATAGTACAACATACATAGATGCATACAAAAGTTAAACAATGTGTCAACTTTTAACCAGAATTCCGTTTTTGATGTTAGGTATGTCGTCTATAGTAACAAATAAACAATGAAAAACTAGTTTAATTATAATTGTTGTTGCAAAAGGAGTAGTTATAATAGAACCACAATTTAATTTTTAATTATCGATTCTCGATAAGGAATAACAAGTAACAACTAGTATGATTTATTGTTTTTACTAAATTTTTAATAATTTAAAAAAAATTTAGACTTGATATTCAGAAAGTAAGCTGCTTCTTTTACGCCGATGAGAACTATAAACTTTAGAAATAGAAAAATTACATTTACAAGTAAATTACAAATTTTTTTGAGATAGGTTCAAAATATTTTTCCATAAACTTGCTATTTTGGTTCAAAACTGTGGAATAAGTAAAACTTTTGGACTGACTGTTTGATTAACTCACAATAAATTCGGGATTAAGTACCATGGAGAATTAAACAAGGTTTTTGTTTAAATAGTATTTACCACATTACCAATATAAAAATTTATATTATTGAGGTTGAACAACCACATCAATCACGCATAATATTATAATATAAATATATTTATCACTTAAAGAAATACAAGATGTATCATTTAGATTTTCTCAAAAAAGTTAAGCCAACTTAAAATTTAAACCCATCTAAATTGGTTTCAATCAATTATACACCAATTGTATAGTCTATAGTGCACATTGTTTGAGCGTCGTAATTGCGCTTGAAAAAATATCACAGTTTGTATCTAAAAATTTTTCTAGTCAAAAGTAGGTATATGAGCATTTAGCGATTTTATGTTGGTGTTTGGTTTTATCATTGTTCAAGAAATTTATAGCCAACAATGGTAATTTATTAAAACGCTTTTCAATAAAACTGCAACAGAATCGAACATAAATCGCATGATACAATTCCTTAGAGGCAGGAAACGAAGCTCATCAGTCGCTGAACAAACGCACGGTTAATGTCCTTCCGACGCGAGAAGGCCACTGCACCAAGATATTTTATGTAGTTGCACCTAAAGTTAGGTAATTGACTCGTACTTTTAATTATTAAACTAATATTACACTGCTTGTCTAATTGACAATGAATTATTATATGCAAACATAAAGGTTTTTTGGCTATAAACACACATCAACTGAAATTACTTATGAATAATAACGAAGCGTTTCAATATTTACAAATGATTTTAAAATTTGTACTAAAGATGTTGAAAGAGGATAATTTAGAAATTTTATGACTATAATCTTCAAGTTTGTTATTATAAACCACTAATGGTATTCTTAATCCTAATTTAGCTATTAAAATTTGCTTGCATTAAAAACTAATTCCCAAAATAATTCAATTATTGCCTAAATTTAAAAAATATAGTTTGTCCTCTTTTTTAGTGATATAATATCCTCGAGCAACATCAACTTCTTATAAGTTTAGCAATCTTGTATTTAATTTTTTGTTTTGTATGAAATAAAAACACGCTTGAATATCTTTCTCGAAAGAGAAAATTGTACTCCAACAAATTTTAAAAAATTGAAATTTTTCTTTAACTTGTTGCCGTCACTTGCCATATATGTACAGTCGGTTGCTGTATGCTACTAACTACTACAAATAATTTAAATAATCTCTGAATTAATATTTACAAATTCTAAACAAACTCAAGCTTGTTTGCACATTTAAGAGCATTTCAATTATAGAAATGTATGTAAAAAAATACAGTAAACAATTTGCTAAATACAATGTAAATTGTTACTCCTGATTAGTTATTTAGTTGGGCCCGTAATGCATACAAAGAATTTGCATAACTATGTATGTAAGCATATTTTTAACCATGTATTCTCTATCTGCATGTATTATAAATAAGGATTAGACTACAAGTTGGGATGTGTCCGTATATGTATAATGTAATATTTAAATAAAAATTAAATTCAAGCTCAATATTTTAATTACTATTATAACACTAATAGCCCGGATCAGAATTTAACATGAAACGTTATAATTTGCTATACAATTAATTTTAACCAATTATACATGTGAAAAAAGAATAGCAAATGACATGATTAGAAAATTAAACGATATCTACAAAAGTCTTTTGACAGAACTTGATAGATGAGCTCAGTTTAGATCGATGAACTATCATTAAAATTAATGAACTATAATTTTTCACACTACCGATTTCCCATCAAATGTAACATACTACATGCATTAACAACACTCTTTCATCAACAAACCCGATTCAAAGGAGACTAAATAAACTATGAGCTACCCGATTACCCCATTAAGTATAAAAAATGCATAAACGAAAATATCGCATGCCAATGCGCTACTTTACAGAACAATATTAATGATTACGGGTTTACAAATTTAATAACGTATCATTGTAACCAATAAATAAATTTATAAAATTATGCGATTATGTTTAATTTTAGGATTTCAAGATAAAAACAAAATTTGGTAATTGCCTAAAAATTTTACGGTGTTTTTTTAGCTTTTGGTATCAACAAAATCATTGTAAGAGTTAAAATTTAATTATATAATTTAGTTCGCAGCTCCTGAGAACGTGAAGTTCGACGCGTACTATGCCTCCTACGCCTACTGTACGAATAGAAGGATATTGCAAAAGACGGTTTATTCTTTTAAGTAACTTTAATTTTAATAACTACTACAGATACCAATTAAACTAACTATGCACAACGGGGGAGTTGGTTTCAAGACTAGGGATCCCTAACAACTTTTTTATCGGAGCCCCCAAATACAGTTGGCCAGCTCTGCCCATAATAATCTGGTATTAATAATTCAATTCTTCAATATTAAACGCATATGTTACAACTGTAAAATTGTAAAATTCTAAAAGAAATAATTAATATTAAAGAACAAATAATAAAATTATGGAATAATTAAATGTGCCTATATATAGTGTGTTTATTGCAAAACAATTGAACACCCCGGATCTAAAAAAAAACCTCTAAGCACAAACCACGAACAAATAAAAAACTGTTTCAATCAATTGACATAAATTAAAATTGGTAACGGATATTATTGGTTATTGCACAGTTTTTAGCTTCGTTTGAAATTGATATTTTTAGTTAAAGAAAATTATAAAACATATTAAATGCTTTACTTCGGTAGATTGTTTTTAATTCAATTAGGTGCCACTAAACAAGAAGCCGTTTTTGAAGAATTTACCGTTAAATTCGATTAAAGCGTGTCATTATTGTATAAAATTTTATCTAAAAAGAAACTTCCATAATTCAATTTACTGTACCTATACGATATAGTTTATTCTAATAAAAAGAAAATAATATTGTTGTTCACTTATTAATAATAAATACTTAAGCATGTGTTGTGGTTTCGTCGGTTATGCATCGGTAATTAAAGTTACATAACTCTAAAGGCCAATGTACTTTCTCGAAATACAATAAAACAAAAATTCGCTTGCTATTGAAAAGCTAAATTAATAGATAAAAAAATGTAATAACTGTATTCGACTTGGACGTAAGAAACAAAAATGTAAATTATTTAATTAAATTAAATATTACGCCCGTGGCAGAGTATGCAATGCTAATTAACTTGTGCATTTTGTGCATGTAAATAATATTCGTCAGAATAGGTATAAATAATAAATATATAATTGTAGGTTTTCTTCGTTATTTTATTTACTCGTATACATTACATTTTAGAAATGTTAACTCAATATTATTTATAATTAAATAAAAGAAAATTTTTTCGAGTAATTTTATAACTTGGTGGTAGAGATTATTTATTTAGACAATTCCTCGACCCGGTGTAAGCAGCCGTGGGGTTCTAAATACTTAAAATTATATTCCCTATTTCTGGTAATTCAAAACCGAGATTTAATTTTAAATTGTTGGAAAACAAACGAACCAGTAAGAGGAAAGTATTACAAGAAATACTGGCAGCTCGTATAAAAACTAGCAAAATAAAAATGGCAATTTGTTAATTGTAATTAATTAGTGCGTATTTCAGTTATTCACATAATTTTTAATAGGTGTTTCTAAATGCCTACGTTAATATAAACAGTTGGGATGAATTTAGCAGTTTATCGATACCGTTTTATCGAAGAATTTAATGTTGATATATACCATATTAGTAAATAGTATATTCTAGCCACATAATAGTAGATAACATTTCACCGTTAGTGCATAAGAACTGCTGCAAATGATAAATATTGATAATCTCAGACACCCCATTCAATTTATTATAAACGCAATGGTAGAAGTAATAATTACTCAAAATTTAAAAAAATTTTATTACTTTACTCAGGTCACGACATATTATTAGAAAATACAGATTTTGCTGTTAAATAAAATTTATGAACGAAATGCAATTTACATAATATTTAATAATAATTTACAACTTAACTGACCCATATGCTACTATCCAGTAATAAATTTTTAAAAAATTAATGTTTTTAGAAGGCAAAATTTTATTAATCATTAAAATATTATTAATATTATACCATTAGCATTAATTAAATTTAATTTTTCCTAATACATTATAACTTAACACTTATAAGTAGGTATAATATAAATCATAAAATATTCTGTTAACTTACATACATAGCTATTTAAACTGTCGCACATGATGTTGAATAAATTACCTGTTACCTACATATTCTTTATAAATTTTTATTATAACTTTCATCACAAAATCAGATAAGATATACGGTACATAACAAGGTGTTTCGCGAAATGTTCCATTTTTCTGATAGAAATGGAAGACAAAACCATACAAAATACAATAAAAAAGAAGAAACATACTAAAGTTCTTTACCAAATATAGAGCAATATATAAATACGAAAGAAGTACAGAAATCTACAATAAAGTAGTATCGCTGATGTGTAATAAATGTGACATTTATTTCTGACGTTTAAGCTGCTTTACTGAAAAATTTAACAATTAATTATTATTTTTAATAATAATAATTTTTTATTTACAACAAATGAAAATTACAGGAATCATTATTACTTTCTGTTATTAGAAATATTTTATAATATTCCTTTCTATAATATCGTGTAGTGAAAAACCCTATTACTGTACATAATGAGATAAGGAGTTGGACTTATAGTTTAACGTGGAATTCGAACCACGGCATAAAAGATTTGTAGGACGCTGTATCCTTCGATCCAAAGTTCATCAAATTACCTATACAATTAGTAATTGATTATGAAATATAATAAATTAAATTTAACATTGTGTAAAATGAAATAAGTTATAACTAATTTATTATTAAACAAGAATTATTTAGACTACCGCGGTGATGATCGTAGTAGGTGTGCCATATTATACCCACATGCCATGAGCATCACCGGTAATCCCACTTTTTTGAAAAAATAGGCAAGTACGTACTATGTCTTCTTAAATTAAATAAATACTATTATATTAGTAAAAATTCCTACTTTTTTACCCATAACCCCTAGGATATAACTTAAGCACTCTTATGGTGGCAGTCCATGTGTTAGAAATACACTCATGCAGTAATATAAAAGCAGAAAGTTTCAAAAGAAAAATAGAAAAACTGAAATAATAAGTCGTCCATGAGAAATATACATTAGCAAAGAAAATTAATAAAGCATTCTTGCAAAACTAAATACCTCATTATTGATAAATGTTCCGCAATTTGTTAAGCACAAGTTAACTACACATTATTCATAAATTAGAGTTTAGTCGGTTATTATATTGTCGTTAATATCACTTTAGGTTTATTAATTAATAATATAATCACAATCTAATTTAGTAAATTTGGAGGCCTAAATTAAACAAATTTTTTAAAATATTACTTCGCATGTTCTAAACTTCTTAGTTTGTACATTCTTATTTACACTGTTATTTGTATTTAATAAGCAGGTTGAATATAATTCCAAAATAACAAAATAAAATCTGCAAGAATTTTTTTAGATTTTCACAATGAACTAGAACGAAAAGTTTCTAATTTTTAAATAATTAAAAGTGCACATTACAATTTTTATTAAAAAGAAATTAGATATGACTTACGTATGCAAAAATAAATGTTAAAATATATTAATTCTCTTGGTACTCTGTCAGATAACTTATACATTTTATTTACACACAAAAATATTTCAATTTATATTTTCATTTGCATGTATTTATATTGAATAGTACCAAACACGATACAACAGGACTCCGTTATTGGAACGCACTTTTGATTGTAGTGTACTATAAATATGGTACTGTTTTATAACGTACGGTTCCCTGAGACCTTCAGAGTTCGGTATAATGGGGTTGTTCTATATTAATACTTTTAGGTTATACGGTGATATTCTCTACGGCAGAAGCCGCATCTCCGTTCCCAGTTTCCATCTCTTTCCATCTTGGCAAAAATCTTCTTCCATATTTCTGGAATTCATCGCCCCATCTACATCATCTTTCCAGCTTCTTTTAAGCTTTCCTCTTCCTCCGCTCCGGCGGGATCCATTCTAACACTTTCTGTGGCTATCTATTTTCTCCCATTCTCTTTGTATGTCCAAACCATGTCAGTTGTCGTTTCTCAACTTTTTTCGCTACGTTACTCTACATATTTATGTTTTTTCTTATAATTTCATTTCTAATCCTTTCCAGTCTAGAAATACTGATACAAAAAGATTGATGTAGTATTGAAATTTGAAAGCATATTTAAAATAAGTTGGTATGTCCAGAAATCGGTAAAAAGGTTATAGCTTGGACATAAAAAGCATTTAAAAAATACAATGACTTAACAAAACTAGTAGCTTACACCGTGATAAAATTAAACGCCTTATTCGTCATAGAGCAATGTAAATTATAATTTAAATTGTGTTACATCGTATTATTTTGTTGTTGTACACCCAATTCATCTTTACCAAACAGGTATTCACTTAGTTTTTTGTTTGACACAATGCGTAGCCTAGGATAATAACACATTCTTTGTATTTATTAGGTTTTTTTTTTAATAATTGGATGATACAGAGTTGTTTGTAATAGGTTTTTTGTATATCAGATATGTATAACCAATCTTATAGTATGATGACCATATAGGAACATGAATTTCTATTATATTAAAATAAAAAAAGTTACATTTGCAATTAGCAATGCTTATAAAAAGTATATTCAAACAATGAAAAGTGCAAAAAGAAACACACAATCCTTGCATGTTATAAAAGTGTAATATCACAATACAGTGAACTAATATTTCTATCTTGTTAACACGTAAAATTTATATTTGCATTTTCATTCAAAGAAAGCATTTGCGTAAATTCTTTGTAGTCACTTGATCTTGAGAAGAAATAATAATTAAATTTAAGCAATAAAGATTTGCTTCACGAAAGAGGTTGGAATGAATTATGAAATTATGATATAATAATGGATATCCTGAAACGTACATACAAAGTATGCAAAAAACCAATTATACGCTACTACTTCAAATAAGTCTGTCCAAATGAAGTACACCCTACATTGTATAGTAAGGTACTAAAACTGTTAAGTAGTTACTACTATATGCTAGTGTATGGATAGTAGAGCAAAATTACACTATAATACTAAGTTGCTGTTTTAGTAAAAAAAAAAAAAGAAAGAAAACATTATGTATCAGAGAAATATCTCCGAATATCTATAAAGATCACTTTATATTTTCAGACATTAGAAGAAGTAACCATTATTCATTTGTATCCTAATCTTTACAAAATTATAAACATTAATGCTCAAGAACACGGTGCAAAACAGAATTGCTACGTTTCATAATTAGAAAAGTTTTTATTGCCAATATTCACCATTGATTTTTGATTTCATATTGTTCACTTTTTTTAATTTGTTTGAAAAACCACTTCGTTTTTTATTTGTCTATTATAAGAAGCATTAAATTTTTTAAAGAGCTTGAAGAATACTTCTTTGAACAGTAAATCTTCAAGTTCTGCAGTTTCAAATTATAAATAAATTCCAAGAAACTAAGATTTTCTGCATCTATTCTTAGAATTAATTTCTTATGCTACCACTACAAATTTCGTCCTATAGAATTTACACTTTATTTCTCTATCGTAGAAATAACTTGACAAATAGAGCACTCGGATAGATTATTTGGTAGAGAATACCATAGTATTTTCCTTAAATGCACGAAAATACTTCGAAATAAGTACTATTATATCGCATTTACTTCGTTTTGTGTATAAAATTTATTATTTATTTCAAAAATTGAAAATTAATAATTTATGTTTAAAATCGTTTTACAAAACTATAGTTATTAGAATAAATTAGTAAGTTAACCACATTAAAAAATTTTTTTTTATTTTTACCCCTGTGGCTGGTAGTATATTTTATAGTGCAACATTAAAATTAAAATTGAAAACGCCAATAAAAATGATAACATCATCAAGTTACAATTTATCATAAAATGGACTTTTTCTATTTTGCGTCTAAAACAAAGTCATTTCGATACGCAATCGCGTATCGAAATGGACCCTATTGTGAAACGCAATTTTTTGTTTTATGAGGTTTGCGACAGAAACGTCATTGAAAATTAAAACAACATGTCATTTTAAATGAAATTAAAAATCTTCAAATTTGAGTTAAACATTTTAATTAACTGTAAATTAGAGACAATAATAAAGAAAATTCTTAACTGCAAGTATAATTTCCTTTATTTAAACTTTTGTGCGATGTCTTAACCTGTAAATTTTTGACACAAAGTTTCAAATTTTTGAAATTTGTTTCAAATGTCAAATGTGTTACCAATCAACTTAAAAATAAAACAAAATTTCAAATGGACTATAATAATTACAAACACATTTTTTTAATTTTTAACCATAAAAAAATGCAAAATAGAAAAAATTGTATAAAAAACTCGATTTATAATCATTTTTATTGCACTTATCTTTTAGAAAACTCCCCGCTTCGCGGCTCGTTTTCTAAACAGATTTCGTGCAATAAAAACTTTGATTATAAAACTCGTTGTTTAATATACTATTTAAAGACGGTTCTTTAAATTCCTAATTTTATTCTTACTGTATGAAATCTTTTTGAAAAGTGCTACTGATAATCATAAAAATCTTCCTTACTATAAATATAACGTTTACAGCTGTATCTAATAAAATTTAAATTTTAAATTTATACTATATCGTAGTATTTTATAGATTTATCAGATAGGAGAAAAACATTTCTTGAAATACATATAACAAGTGTAATAATATAATAAATTTTCATTTTTTAACCCAATAAAACTCTTCGTTAATTACTTTCTTTAACGGGAACTTTTTTATTTACTGTCAAGTGGTTTACCCCATTACTACTTTTTTTTAAAAGAATATTTAGTTATTTGCTCATTTTATTTAATAAGTGAGAAGCATCAAAATAGAATTTTTTATTACTGTGAGGCAGTAGGCAAAAAAGCAACTTTTAATACTTTAATTGTGTTATCATAATAACAAAGTATAAATTGAACAAAAAGTAATGTTTATAAACATTAATAAAACCACAGAGAAAAGAATTGTGTCAAGCAGTTTACATACCACCAGTATAGTTAAAAATTCTACTATAATAAAAACAATACAATTCTTATTTTAAACCTGTTATATTCTCATTATTATGCCTCGAGTGTAATAAACCGCTTAATGTAATACAATAATTAAAATTATATATTTTAAATAAATGTGTAAATGTATTTCACTTTACTTAATTATGTTTGCAAAAAACAAGCAAATTTTTATTATTCCTTAAAGCTATCACGGATCTTTCCAGTTATAATCATATGTGAACTGTCGAAAAGCTGTTAAATTTTTCTTTTGGTTAAGAATACAATCGGTAGGTGTAACATCTTCAATTGACGTGTAACATTTTTTAATATCGTACTAAAAAATCATTGATTTAATCGGGCAAACAGTTAGTTAACACACAAACGTGTGGTGTTGAAATTTGCATTAAAATTAATATGTCTTGGATCCACGATCTAGGTAATTGGAAATATATTATAGAGATACACAATTTACACCTCATATGATGCCATCATCATAAAGAATGACTAGGAGATTACTTTTGGAATTGAGTTTTAAAAAATTATTCACTTTTTGCACTTAACTATTGAAATAATCCAATTATTTAATTATTTTTTTTTAAATAATGCAGGTCTTTTATTTCGTACATCTTCGTAACTCTCTTAGTGATAGTTTTGCAATTATAGATACAAACAGATTGAAATAGCTACATGTTGTTTCAGGTGGTTAAGCATTTGTAGCTTTTCAGCTGCGTATAGAAAACTTTTTTAGATTTTTATTTATTTCGTTTGGTGATTATTGTCATTAAAACATTTTTCGTTCGCAATATCCCATGTAATTTTAATTATTATTAAAATTAATTTAAATTAGATTCTTTCAAGAAAATTTAGTTAAAAAGCTTAGGATAGTCGAGTGCTACAACTGCAGGCTTTGCGAGCTTTGACGTTGAAGTGAGTTTAAAAAAATGTTTAATTTCTGTACTACATAAAATGGAATGACGTCTTGAATGACGAGTATGTATATATGTAGTTTGATTGGTAATGCAAAGATAAATGCATTAATTATGACGATGTACTGTTAGTGCCATTTGCTGCTAATGAAGCATATTATTTAAAACAATAGGGAAATAACATGGTAAATTAGTTTCTTTTAAGATTCCTGTTTCACATTGTAAAGGATAAAAATGAAATTTATGTCAATTACAAAAAAAGCAACAATTAAAAAATCGATATATCTAGGTACCATTACCTATGGTATCCACTTATGTTCTAGTATTAGTAAACTGCAGAATATGCATTTAATTCAGGATGTGGCTATTTATACATACAGTGAGAAAAGGACGCTACCGTCCTTATGTCCTTTACATAATTAGCTCCATAATCATAATCATTCATTCTGTCCATTGTCACACAAAAAAAAAATTGTAGTAAACTGCCGAAACATGCAAGTAAAAAATAATATATAAAATTTTCAACGCCTACTTCCGTTTTAATCTGTATCAATCTTACGAGCATGAGGATTCACCCTCGCATGTATTTTATAAGCCGTTCTTAATTATAATTTTTGTACTGAAATTAAATAATTACATACAATTATTTGAGAATATTTTTAATTGTCATTCTTTCTGAAGTGCGAAATTTTAAATGATTAATTCCGCTATCTTGTGAGCACGCAAGTTTATCTGTTTCACTAGTGACAACACGTTCTCTAGGAGAAATCCGTTACGGGTCCATAATCATTATGGGTATGTACTATGTATACATCCAAAGCAATTTGTAATATAGTTAATCAATTTATACTTTATTCTGACTACAATAGCTATTTTATTTCCGTTGATAATAAGCAATAAGTTAAAGTAAACGTTTTCGTTACTAACAACTGAATAATTTCATAATCAATCAGTAACTGTCATACAAGATAAATAATTTATTGTAATTTTAAGAAGAAACAATCCTATGATCACACGTTTATATTAATTAGGTATACGTTTTTATTTCAAATTGATGTATCAAAAACACCACAATGAAATGATTATGGTAGTACCACATAACAATAAAATTAATTAAGTTTGTGTAAAACTATTTTAACTGCGTAAGTACAATTACTGCATTCAATAATCGCTTTCATACAAATATTTTATAATAAGTATAATTTATCCAAGGAATATTTTAATTAAACACTACGACTTGTAAACATGCATGTACGGATAATTTTTATGAAATACCTAGCTTGATATTAAATCAGTGCATCACGTACCTTGTAGCTTAATAATGGATATAATCAGAAGAAAGCCGCGAACACTTTTTTTTTAATGTCAAGTGCATTTATTCATCAACAACTGCTTTCATGTAGTAGTAGTCTAGCAAGGTTTGTTTTTATTTAAGAAAAGTAATTATGTATTAGATAATAATTTTCAATTTCTACTCAATCAATTTGCTCCAAGATAATAATGGCAAATTCAGGAAAACAACAAGAAAATACTGTTCTCTCAGTTAATTTGCATTCATCCATAATTTGCCTATGGTAACGCTTATTTATTAGAATTGTTTCAATCAGTTTTAATGTAAAATTTTGTCCTGCGTCTTATTCCACCTATAATAGATTCTTTTGGCCCCTTTAAGTTCATTATAAGTGGATAATAAATATATTATTTCTTTTTTGACCTTGGTATTTTGTCAATTGGCCAAATATAGGAGTAGAACCGATTCTGAAATCCACAGCATGCCGATGTTTCTCAATTTCAGCTCTGTAACTCAACGAATGATCACACCAAGCCACTGCACTGTGTAGAATATGTTTGCTTAATTTTATTCATAGTTGTAAAGACACTTAATTTTTAAAGTATAATTATAAATTATTGATAAGAAATCAATCAATTAAGTCACAAATGGCTAACGAGATGGTTAGATAATGTCAATGAATTTTGAAGTAACGCGGCAGTGTTCATAAAGAATAACAAAACCCGATTTTATGGTTGAACACCTTATCATTATTTCGCATCATGCAAAACTATAAACGATTAATTATAATATTAAACTATACCTTGTTGTTCTATCTGACAATCTATATTTAACTGTGCTTAGGCTACAATAAAACAAGTATATCCTAAAAATCTAAAAACAATTGAGCCATTGTTTATATCAATCACAATAATTTTAATATTAGTCAGCTACTTTTATAATAACTTTGTTACATCATAATTTTCTTGTTGCTCCAAATAAGGTGCAATTGAAAACCATTGTCTTTTACGATAACATTAATTCATGTTAACGCAGCTGGAATTCAGTTAAATCTGAGATCAATAAAATATGGTCAATATATTACAATTATTTTCATGGACCATTGGAAATATTCTACTGAATATTTTAAAGCCACTCATAAAAATCATAGACCACGAAGTACTAATTAATAACACATTAGGTGATCAGCGAACCATCAATTACTTTTACGTAATACATTCTATCTGCTTTAAAATGCTTAAAAAAGTTAAACAGATAATTTAAAGAAAAATGTAAATTTTATATTAAATTGTTTTAATTTCTTCCTTTTTTAAGAAAGGATAAAGTAAAAATTAAAATAAATATTACTGCAACTACAAAGCCCTTTTATCCACTGCTATTAAAATTAAATTACACAATAAAATTAAAAATTCTTGATTGTATTCTAAACAATTTGTTTTGTTGCAGAACTCCACAAAAAAATAAAATATGAATTGGAAATTAGGAATAATATTTATAATATTGGCCGCTGCAGTAAATGGACAAACTGATGAAGTGACGGAAGAAACGTTAGAAGATACCGAGAAGACGTCTCCCTTACCCGCAGAACCTATAGATGAATGTGATCCGGACATGATAGGATTCGAATTAGTAACAGGCTATGTTTTTTCTGCTCCGAGTAATGTATTGGACTCAATACCTGGTACATTAATGTTAACAGACTGCTTAGAAACATGTCAAGGAAACGAATCATGTAGGTCGGTTAATTATGAAACTGGTCTGTGCATACTATTTAGTTCCAATTCAGACTTATTACCAGGTAAATAAGATTACTAAAAATATTTATTTTAATTAAGTCGAGTGAGATTAGTAATGCATTTCAAAATCAAAAATTTGCATCGCTCAAAGAACACAATTTTTAAAAAGAAAATTAAATAAATTTCCATTAATATTCTGCACCAAGCATGCATTTATAACATGGCGGGCATACACAATTTTATTACAAAGATAAATAGAGTCCGATCTAATGAATATTCCATACAAAGAAAAGCAATGAATGTTTTAAAGAAACAAATTTTTACTTATAATATTACCTGTATGCAATTTATCAGTAAATTGTAACTTTACAAACTCGTTTTGTAATATATTGAGCAAATATTTTTACGAAACGTTTCTTTCTAGGAATGTTAAAACTAGGGGTAACAGCTCGTACAAACATTATTATGGAAAGACACCGTTACTTCGTTAGTAAAGTTTAAAAAACGGAACCGTACGAATTATATAACAATAACATATTACATTATTCAATACCCATGAGCTTTAAAGCTCATTTAGTTCAGTATCGGTTCAATACGCATCAACTGTGTTTTATATAATGAAAACCTTCAACTCCTTAAAGCATGAATGTAATAAAAAAAATATATAGTAGCGAAATCATCAAGACGCATATAATTTGATACACATCCACAGGTACTTAATAAAGTAAAAATATTAGTCAAATGTTTTTATACCCAAACGAAAGTAATGTGTTTACCTAATGTAACTAACTGTGAGCAATTACCAAATTATAAAATTAATACAGTTACATAAATTACAACAGGAAGCCTGAGAAAACATTATAATCAGTATATCAATCGATTTTATCAGTGCAAATAGCATTTAAACCAGGATAATTTAAACAAACATTTTTTTAAGTTAATTTTTTAATTATTTGAGATTTTTCAGTAACGACGTTTTTCCTCTCATTCTTGCTGCTATACTATTACATTTTTATGATCATTTTTTTAATGTAACGATTAACTGTTCGCTAGCCAGCTACATTTATAATCCCAAAATTTAAAACCGTCTATGCTTTCTTTATATGTTTTGGATTGCTGAATTCAATGGCCAATTTATAAACTTTAACGGTAAGAACCTACCTATTCATTAATTAAGTTAACAAATTTTGGATAGCTTGTTTCTTACCAATCTGTTGTCATTTTCTAAGGCTTTATTAATTTAATGATGACATTATAATTATGTATTATTGGGTACGTTAATTGCTCGGTAAAATCGATAAGTTATGGAGTGTGAGTTGTGATCTCACGTCCAAGATCGATCTATGGACTGATGGAAAAAGCAACGAGAAACCGTCCAGGTAAAATCGATAAGTTATGGAGTGTGAGTTGTGATTTCACGTCCAAGATCGATCTATGGACTGATGGAAAAAGCAACGAGAAACCGTCCAGATTTCCCTACTAAAAACTGCCTTTATAGCCAAGTTATTAAACCAGCATTAACCAAAGCAACACTTCCAAAAAAATAACAAATTTAAATTATTAAAGTGATTCAAATTTTGAAATATTATTGAGTTTACCACAACACAATTAGATCAATTGGAAAATTCTTGTAAGCTTTCAGTTGCGTTTGCAACTTACATCACAAATATATTGTGTTCCGGTTAACTCGATAATATTTTAAAATTTGAATCAATATTAATTTGTAAGCGTTAAAAATTTATATAAGCTAGTAATATTTCAAGTACCATTTTCACCAAAATCTATAAAATCTTCAGTTTTCTAGTATCTAACCAAGTTCTGAAATAGTTAATGACTACTAACTTGTATATTGATCATTCCAATACTACGTAAACTGATCGGCGGCTTAGCTGTAAAGGCTACAAGGTTGTCCCGCACCCAAGCTGTAGTACTATATGAAAAATTTTGATTAAAAAAATTATAAACAAATTGAAAAACACCTATATAATATTATAATACTACATTAAATGATTGCCTAATAAGTAGTAGGTATATAATTATTATAAAATTTAATACCTGTAGTATTATTAAATTGTTTAAATTAAGATATCATATTATACGTGAGCAAATTACATGGCAATTTTAGGTTGATCAATGTTGGTAATATGTGTTAGATTTTAAGATTTATTATAATAAAAGAATTTAAATAAAATATTTATTGCAGGAGCGCTAACGAGATCACAATTTCCAGTATTTACGATATATGCGCAAAAAAGTTGCCTTGGAGTAAAACCATGCGAAAGAGCGTGGTGCATTGATCGTGTTCAAAATTATCGCCTCTCGGGTTACTCAAAAAGCCAGCACGTTGTTAGTTCGCGTCAGGAATGCTTTGAACTGTGTCTTGGAGAAACCGAATTTGCCTGCAGGTGAGTAATCAATTGTTCCGAGTGCTTATTACTACTTTTCCTACGCATAGTTATTACAAAATTCTAGTTTCATCCGATCAACTAATTATTGTCGTATATAGTATACGTATGAAGTCAAATCAATATTCAATATAGACATTAAAATGTCTTAAGTTACTTTAAAATCTAAACTATATGAATTTGTTAGGTAAAATATAAAAATAATAATTAATTATTAAAATACAGTTGGAATATTTATGTTCAACCAATAACACTCGTACTCTCTTCAAGTAGAATGTAATAAAAAAAAAGTTAAATAATTTATTTAAAAAGTAAAATTATAAAATTTATGATCGTTTCTACGATTACTACTGAACGGTATTTGTAAAATTAAATATAATTACATTCGACATTAATAACCACTTGTTTAGAAATAGTTCATTTTTATTGATATTTAATGTATGGAAACATAATAAGGTATAAACAATACAATTCTATTTTACTTTCATTACTATAAGGTACAAGAATATAAAAAACAGAATTTACATAATGATAATTTGAAATTGTTTCCTTATGAATACCGAGTGTTTCTTTTGAAATAGTTGCATTTCTCCTCAATGTAAAATATTCTTTAACACGTACGAACTATTTTATATCATGCTTATTATTTGCTATAGTAGTATTCATCATTCTATAATTCCATGCACATAGAATTTCGTTTCACTTCTGATTTAAATTTTAGTGTTTATCTTAACGTATAGTATTTTTTACAAGAAGCGTACAGAATACGTTGATTGCTGATGCCTAGGTAGACGGTTCAAGCTCGGGTAAAATAAGAACTTTATTCTAATCGTCTCTCATCAGAATGTAATGGCAAATCATTGTGGAACTCTGTCACGAAAACCCTTCTAGAAATTAAATGTATCTCATTTCTCTTAGTTCGGAACTAACGTTAAGTAGTAGGTCTCGGATAAAAATAAAAATACTTCGAAAAAAATGAAAAATAATTGCGACATAAGAGACAGGACTACGAATTTCATTATACAAAATTACAACCATCCCAGTTAGTAACCCCGACATATAGAATTATGTATTTATTGTATCAACAATCAATGACCAATAATAATTATTTACATTATAACATTACCTTTAGCGATAATAGTCGCACTCTGTTTCTCAGGTCAATATCCTTTAAAATTGCATTGGCCAGATAAAAAAAATTTGTACAGTTGAGTTTTATCTACGTAAATGCAAAAGTACGAACAGGCCGCAGAAAATGTTTAAAAGGGCCGCATGCGATTCGTGGGTTGCACATCACTATTAAACGGCGTCAGTTAGAAATTCAAAACGTATTGAACCTTTGGACGAGGGGTTTATTCATTTTTGGGTTATTTAAATTCGTACGGTAAATAATTAACAATTTATTGGTTTCCAATTCCCATTTTGTTAAAAAAATATATTAAGGAATTCCAAGAGAATTTCGCCGGGAACCGGAAAAATGTGACAGGTGTTTTTCTTGTGAACATCCTGTAGAATAGAGACTACGATTGCTCTTTTTTTAAATTTTATTTTTTATTAAATGTTACTTCAACAGCTTTAAGCTATGAATGGTCATTGCTTTGATTTTATTGAATATAAATTAAACTAATAATAATTGCAAGTTTAGCTTGAGAAGTATTTGCAACTGTATAACAATTCAAAATAGAAATAATATCAAATTATAAAATAGTAAACTTATCATTATTATTCAATTTAGTTAGCCCTCAGGTTTTTAACAGCTACATGTGATTATCCTATAGTCATATTAATACAGAATATAAAATGGACAAACATGATTTAAATAGTGTTGCAATGTTAATTGTAATTAATTTAAAGCATATAAGCTATTACTTTGCGAGTTGCTTATCAGCGTTAACATCAGCGGAGCCCAGTATTAAATTATGTACAATACATACAAGAATTTTGTACGTCCTCCTCGAACATGTAACTTACTGCCTTGCAAAAGAAAACTTACAATTAAACAACGATAACTATTATAAAACAATTCCCATAAGAAATATTACAAATAATTACAACCACGTTTAATTAATTTTAATTAATATCTAACTAAAAACGCCTAATTATTTCCTATCTTCTGTTATAAATAATGCGTTTTCAATCTGCAAAACTAATCAGTTGAAAATAATTTCAATAATTTTTTTATTATTATTTAATCTTTAAACATTTTTTTATTCAACACGTTAAGTACGGGTGTACAATTTTTACGATCCTCACTGCCGAGTATTTTTTATTCAAGTATCATCTCTATATTGTGTGGCACACATAGATGCCTCACCGTCCAGGAGTATTTATCAAGGCACACGTGATACCCCACGCCGTTCTTATCAATGTAATAAAAACATTTTATTGTACGATTAATTGCGAGATCTCTTGGCCTGATACCAGTAACAGATATAAAAATGTATAATTATAATATATTAAAATTAATATGGAACGTAAAAAACAAATATTAAATTAGGTAATAATAAAATAAAAAAAGTGATGGTGCAAATTGAATTATGGAAGAAAATACTATGGGAGATAAGGCATTTTTAGAGAAGGGTTTACACCTGCATTTTTACTCTAGGTGAAGTCTTCTTAACTGTAGAAAAACGAAAGTTGATGAATGTACAAGTTTTTAAGTGTACTGGAGCTACAAAAAATTAATTTCAAGAAATTCTTATAAAATGTTATTACAATATGTAATACAAACTTTTATGAAAAAATTTAAGTTGAATGGCATATCTGAATGAAGATCCCATTTAAAATTAAATATTTATGTCAGCATACACCACAAACTTGACAACTTAATTACAAAGTATACCGTTATGCAAATTTATAAAAAAAGGAAGAAATAAATCCCAACTTTAATTATGGTGAAGTCGCCCACGATAGCAAACACAATACCTAAAACAATTAATTACAATTTATAAATTTAGCGAAACTTTAAATCAAATTTACCTGGGAATGATAAATAATAATTCACATTGTTTCTTTCATATCAAATTAACCGACAACGTTTTTGTAAAACGTTAAAAAAGGTTAAATTATAATAATATACACAGATATACCTTCGATGAAATTATGATTTATAGTAATTAAGTTGTTTTAATGGTACAAAATTGATAAAAAACAGTGCAGCTTTGATAATTCGATAAACTGAAGTTCTACTACTATATCATTAACTCCAAACACTATAGGGTTAGCAAAGCCAATATTATACCAATATCCGTTTAAAAAATATTTCATTTTATAACTCGAACAAATTTATCTTGTCTAATACCCACTAAGTAATAATTATGCCCTTTTCAATAATTAAAATTAAAGCTACAAACAAAACTGATAAAATTAATCGTGACCCGAATAATGTGGAACCTTTTATAAGCTAAAGGCACTTAGTTTAAAAGAATTATAACATTTTAATAAGAAAAGGTTTTTCATTGAATGACATTCGATCAAAGTTTTTGTACCAATTAGTTTCGAATATTAAAGTAATCTGTAGTAAAATTCAAAAACCATATTAGATTGTAGAACAATTTAAAAAAATTGATGTGACTTTCTCATACATTCATGGGTACCCAGAGATACATGATTACACGCATAGAATAATAGTTTCTTTTTAACTGTTATTAAATTTGTAGATTATTCACACTGTAATCATTACTAATAATAATAAAACGATGTTATATCATTTAGTTTTTTTAATTACTTTTCTCTTTCTTTCAATTGTTACTTTCAAGTGGCGTGTATTAGTTAGTTGTTAGTAGTATACGAGTATTATATAGGAAATGGTAAGATTTATTTTCGCACAATCATACCATGTGAGATAATTTAGGTTTGTTTGATGGACATTTTAAAATATTTTTCAAGCACTTTACAATCGACTAAAATCATTAAGTTTATTAATAGAAATAAAATTAAACGCCATTCTTCAATTTGGTTCTTTTATCAAGTTGGTTGAGATTTATTGGAATTAATAAATTAATTCAACAGCTGGATTTTTCTCGAGAAAGTAAAATTTGATTTTAAGTACCCAAATTAAATTAATCAGGTTTCAAAATTATAGTAAAAAACACAGTATTATGTGATACAAAAAAGTTACCTCTACTTAAAATATTTAATGCAAATTACTTAAAAATTTAACTTCTAGCGGATATCTTGTTTTAACTTTTTCTAACGAGTTTATTTAATGAGTATAAAAAGTGCATTCGTCAAGTTTTTTTATTGGAAATAACATCAAAGCTGTTTGATCAGTTTTGCCCGTCGTTGAACTATCAAAATTATAAATAATTATGTATTTAATTTAAATGTTTACATTTTCACACTTGTCATTTCTCTGCAAAACGATTATCGTAATTTGATTTGGTAAAGCAAAACAGTGTCTATCCAACATGCAGCATTATCCTCAACGTGACTAAGCAGTTAAGGCTATCTGTGTGGCTCGTCATCCAAAAGCGATGACACTAAACATCCACGTTTTCTATCTCAAACAATACAACTACCCCGGCGGTTTCCAGTAACAATATGCCCGATACGGCTGATTACCTACATATTTAAAATTTCAAATGTGTTACGAGAAGTGTGTTACAAAATTGAAAGTTACTAAATAATATTATATTATTGTAGATACATAACATTAACAAGAATAATTAATAAATTCAAATAATATTAATGATCTGCTTTTCTAACAAAATTTAACAATATAAATCAAAATCTCCTATTTTATTCAAAGAGAACATTGTATATTTTTTAACAAATAAAAACTAACAAGTTAAAAAATTAGTGTTATTAGGTACGACATAGCTGTTTAACTAAACATTTGAGGATTACAATATCGGTAAACCGTATACCTATGGTTTTATTCAATTGTTAATTTTTGAAGTACAATGTATTTTAAAGTATTTTGTTGATTTAATATCAATGAACCCGATTTCAAAGATTGAAAATTTTCATAAACACAATAAATAAATTCTTAAATCCAATGAACTTTTTCATTAAAGCAATAAAATTTTCATAAATACATCAAATTTTTGTCATTGGTTGAAATTCTATGATATAATGAAAATTTGCATAATATACGTTGCAAAACGAATATTCTAAAATTTCGCTTATTTGAAATAATACCTATATATTTTACTATTATTACACTTAATATAATACGCAAATTCTTTATTAATATTATATTCAGAGTAGACAATTAAAATTAGTAGACTAACGATTAAAGTATACATTTGTACTTTTCGTTCTTTAGATTGGTTATGGTTAACCATTGCTTATCGAGTTTAATCGGCCATTGAAAAAACGGCCTTTAGTACCTTATTTAATTTACTAACTGAAAACAACAAACAAAGATACAAAATTACCCATAAAAAATATTTTTCTGTGTAGTGTGAACAGTATGCGGTAAGTTCATGCAGAATAAACTAACTGGTAGTCGACACAGTGCTTAATATTTACTTAATTACTTAATTGATCTTCCGGCAAGTGCAAGTGGTTTTTATAACATTCTTTTGTTTATCACTTCAAATGTTAAAATCGAAAAGTGAAAACTATTTTAAAAGCGTTTGAAATAACGTTCATGATAGATAAGTAATTAAGTAATAAAACTATAAAGCCCCATATACTTACATAGAAGTTGAAATTGATTACTGCAATTTCGATAAAGAAGCACCTATAACCAAGCAAGCCTCTACGTTTGGACAGGAAATGTTCTATGTGTATGGCTTAAAGCCATAATCAACTATTATAGTACTAAAATTTATGACGATTTAATTTATTAAGCCTGTCAGAATAAATATATGAGTCTTTTTTGCAATATTGAAAATTTATAATTAACAAATTTTGGAACTAAATCAATATAAAATTTATGAGCAGATTTATTTAAAGTAATATAGTTAATAAAAAGGTAATCCGTAAACGTTAGGTAACTATAATATTGTAAATCATTGGATGTTGTATTCTTTTATTGCTGTCAGTTAAACGTCGTATAAGAAAACCCAATTACGTAAAAGTAAATACAATAATAAATCGGTACTATGTACAGGAATAAGAATTTGTGACAATCGCATTACTAAAGGCGCATTTCCATATCGCACAATCAATCCAATTTAGATGGACACTTCAATACCTTTGCATATATTATGATATGCAAAAGCAGTTCGTATATATTCGCGGCAGCTGCACAGGTTCAATAAGCGATATATTAGAATTTATACGAATCAGATTATTATTTGGATCGCATATAAACAATGTAAAGAAAGTATCGAGTATAGAGAATATACAATATACCGACATACAATTCCTTTTTGCAAAACCATTGTACGCCCATCAGGAAGATTCAAATCGGCGCTTACATTTTATTAACCATATATAATATGTAATTTATTAAATGGAAATAATTAGATAGGTAATACATATCTTCAACTTTAAACTTAAAACTGAATATTTTATTATTTATATAATATAATATAAATAGAAAAAATTATTCCTTCTATTGTAAACCGACCTCAAATAATCATTACTGTCCAACAAAATTATAAATTATTTTTGTTTGCAGTAAACTATTCAATGTAGTAATCAATAGTCAGTCCACAGTTAGAAATATCCACTATCACCAAACGCTTTCAACTATTGCCTTCACATTTTTAAGTAATAAATTCATAAAGAATAGAAACGCGACCGACAAGAGGTACTTTATCGTAAAGAGTTTCTTACTCCCAACATGGAAGATACAAGTTCGTTTTAGAAACCGCAAATGGTAAAAGACAATGAGACGTTTATCGGTACCAAGTTTATAGCGTATGCCAGCCTATAACATTTACTACCAAATGATAATCGACACGAAAGTAAAGACCAGAAGTAATGAAATGTACTAAGAATTTTACTTTAATGATTAATAAACAATTAAATTCCAATCGTAAAGAGCCAAGTCGTTAAGAGTTTAAGATTCACAATAATTACTTGTTTCTGTATAAAAAAGTACAATGCTTTTATCACGTTTATTGTAATAAAAATACTTTCAGATCTTCTAATTACAAACCTTCCTCTGGCGAGTGTGAGCTATCTAATATGGACCGCATCACTTTAGCTGGTAGTAATGCTTTTCAACCAAAAGAAGGATACGAATATATGGAAAATAATTGCGTAGAAGAACCAACAAAAATGTGTGAATTCAAGAAATTAAGTGGACAAATTTTAAAAACCGTTGACTCCGTCTATCAAGATGTTGGTTCAGTGGAAGAATGTCGAGAACTATGTCTGAGTTCTCCTTATCGTTGTCATTCGTACGATTATGGCGATACTGGTGAAATGGTATGTCGCTTAAGTCACCATTCCAGAGCTACATTAGCTGATATACAGGTAAAAATTCTATTAATTAAATTTATTAGCTTCTGCAGACTTAAATCTTAAAGTATTAACTCCTAGAAACGTTCAGTCAAAATAATCTGATTTAAATATTTCACAAATATAAAGACAAATTGAGTAAGCGATGGTAAGATAAATTAAGAACAACCCCTCTCGAGTAAATTAGAGCATGTACTAAAATATATTTTCAAACCAGTTTATCGCTTAACTAACTGTAAGTATCGTCAATCTGATCTTCATAAATTAAACTTGTTTAAGAAATACCGTAAAATAAGTAATCAAAACGGCAACAACAATTAATAAAATTTAAATTTCCCGAAAACATAAAATTAGTATGAGTTGATAACATCGGTAGAATTTTTTAATTAAATTACAAGAAAAATGTATGCACGAAATTAATTCTTAAGCATGTAAAGTATAACAGACATTTCAACAAAGCCAACCTTCTATTGATAATGAACAAATTAACCAAACAACCTGAACCAATATAAAGAGATTAATTTAAATAATTATTTCTTACATGTTTTAAAATTATAAACATATTTCACGCAGTCATTGTTTCAGTTACACTTGCTTAAATTGTCCAAGGTTATCTTAAATTTATGCAAAATATATAATTACCAGAAATTATTTATCGAACTATAATTATGCTTTTTATCGTATTACTTTTAATCGCGCCTATTAATACCATTAAACATTTTGTAGGATCCATATTTAGACGTACCAGAAGCAGCAACATACGAATTATACTCTTGCTACAATGTCAGCATAGATTGTCGATCTGGAGATATGATTGCTCGTATTCAGACAAGCAAATTATTCGATGGTAAAATTTATGCTAAAGGAAGTCCCAATTCTTGTGTTCGAGACATCAGTAACAGTCTCGAATTCGAATTAAGTATGGAGTACAGTGACTTGGAATGTAACGTTCGAAAGAATGGTTTGGGAAGATACGTTAATGACGTAGTAATACAGCACCACGATAAAATTGTAACCAGTTCTGATTTGGGACTAGCTGTCACGTGTCAATACGATTTAACCAATAAAAGTGTAACTAATGAAGTAGATTTGGGAGTTCATGGTGATATTTCTCCAGCGTTATCGGAAGAAGTCATAGTCGATTCTCCTAATGTGGCTATGAAAATTACAGACAGAAATGGAGGCGATGTCATGCCTTCAGCGGAAGTTGGCGATCCCTTGGCTTTACGTTTTGAAATTATTGACAAAAACAGTCCCTACGAAATATTTGTAAGAGATTTGGTTGCAATGGATGGAGTGGATTCCAGCGAAATTGTTTTAATCGATTCGTATGGTTGTCCTACCGATCACTTCATTATGGGTCCTATTTATAAATCGGTCAATTCCGGAAAAGTAAGTAAAACATGACACATAAATTAAGTTATTGTATAAATTTAATAATATTTTCAGGTACTCCTATCTCATTTCGATGCGTTCAAATTTCCTTCATCGGAAGTGGTCCAGTTTCGTGCTTTAGTAACACCTTGCATGCCGAAATGCGAACCGGTTCAATGTGATCAAGATGAAGTCTCTACAGGGGAACTTAGATCCGTTATTTCTTACGGCAAACGAAGAAGACGTCGTTCTACTAGCGATTCAAATGACGATATGATATTAGTACAATCGATACAAATAACTGATAAATTTGGCTTTGAAAGAGAAAATACTACTAACAAGTCAACTGAAAACGATGCAATATACATTACCAATAACGAATCGAGTTATTGCGCAAACATAGCAGGGTTAATAGTAGCCGCTGCAGTTTTTCTCGCAGCACAATTAGCAGTTATAGCCGCTTGGACGTATATTTGGCAAAAAAGAAAATTAGAACAAAAATTACACTCGGATTCAATGTCAGTAAGCGTTAGTATGCCATCAGGATTAAGTAGCGGCCGTACAGATAGCCTGTGCAAATTGTACGATGTCGGTTACGTAAATTCCCGCAGATTTTAGAATTAGATTTAAAAAAATAGTCAATAGTGACACACATTTACAAAAATTGCCAACTACGTGTGATACTTATTTTTTACATTAAACTAAATTATTTTCGAATGGACCGTAACTGCCATCAAAGTCCATTACAGTGGTTAAGTATGTAATGTATTCGTTTATGTTATGAAAATTGTACGTACACATCGGAGTGCGAACTGGCAAAATGTATTGCAGGGTGCTATTACTTTATAAATTAAATTGAGTAAGATACATACGGCTATGTACAAAATTCAAAAATTACCACAAAGACTTTCAAGTTTAATTTCAAATTTACCAAGGTAAATGAAATGTTAATTAATTATCATATTTCTACGAAAAAATGTGACAATTAACGCATAAAAGTATTGTGTTAGGTACTTGCTAAATAATTTGAAAAGGCAAAAATGGATTCAAGGACGATCTTAAGTATGCTTATTTGAATGAAAGCTTAGACAATCTAAACTAAAAGTGTGATTGATGATGAAAGTTATTTATATTTGCTTGTCCTCGTTTCCAAATGCCTTAAAGACGATTTTACGAACTATATCTATACCGTTTTTGATGGTTGGAATTCGCAGAATTGTCGTTTAATTATTAATTCTTGTAATTCATCATTTTAATTAGAAAAATTATTTATGTCTTAATTCTAATTCATATTTGTATCGTCGCATAATTACCTTTTTGATTAATAAACTTTTATACAATATGCTTTTTTTACTTTCCGAACCCTTAGGCTAAGGTAAGAAAGTGCTATAACACAAAATTTAACCCCCAATTTTCACGGATTTTCATGTTTTGAAAGGTTGCCCGAATCTTTTGTGATGTCATACCGTAATATATAGTACGTTTATGAACACGATAATATCTAAACGAAGCAACGGAATCACTCCAACTAGTATTTAATATATTTATATTTTTATATCCATTTGTTCTTTTTTTTACATTGCAAATCACATATATAAAGACCAGCACGCTCCTACTTCAGCGTGTCATTTTTTAGGACACGCAAAGTATTCTGATTAGTCGTTGTCGTTGGTCGTACAACCAACTTAAAATCACCTCCGATAAGATTGAGTTGCACACCAATTGAATCGGTGAGATTAAGAACAGTACAAGTCCAAAATATGACATTATCATCTAAAGTATTATTAAAATATAGTGTTAAAACAAAATAAAGCAATGTCGTCGTCATCAGATGACACAGACATTAAAAATGTGACAAAAGGTAGTAAAAATCGTACCAGAAATCCAAAGCAATGGAAAAATAAACAATTCTTATCATTTTTGCAACATTTCAACTTTGAACTTGTACTGGTTCTTAATCTCACCGATTCAATTAAGTTTCCACCCTTGGCAAGATGTCCTTCCGTACATAAGCTTCCAGCTTCTGTCCAACGACCTAACTGATCCAACTTTATTATCTCCGTTAATCCGATGATCATCCATCCAGACAATTTAATATTCCACTTTTACATTTTCAATAAATATAATTAAATTATCATCATCATTTTTGAACGTATTAACGCAAACAATTCAAATTATCAGTAGGTAGGGGAGAGGTTTGCAAGTTGCCAGTGCTTGCAGGTTGCCAGGGTCTCTGAATTTCGGCATCTAAGCGAGCCACACAAAAAATTTCGACTGAAATCGTCAACAAAGGAGGTGTGGTCAATTTTAAACTACTTTTGGTCTAAAAATATCCAATATTACAGTGTCTACTGAAGAAAGTGTGAAAAAGCGTAAATTTAAAAGTGAATAATTAAAATTGTGTTTTTGTTTTGTGATTATAAATTGAACATTTTTATATAAAATTCAAAGTAAATATTTTTACTGTGTTGTATTATATTCAATTTAATTCATTCCAAAAGAATTTCAAAAATAAAACAAATTGGAAATTTTTTGTACGAATTATTGTAAAATAGCTTCAGAATGCAGGTTGCCATGCTTTAAGACTTGTAAGTTGCCACCCCTTTTTATTTCGCTTATTTCAACTTGTATGCCAGCTTTCATGATTTTTTCATGATTACAATTGTTATTAAGTCAAAAGTAAACTGTTTTTCTTACAATTTTGAAATATTTGTAGTATGGCAGCGCGTAGATCTAGAAAAAGCGACCGCGGTATTAAGAATTATGATGCATTGCTCGTCGGGCAATTTCATGCCAATTTACACAAATTTTTTTATAATTATGTTTTTAAATATGACTAAGAACAAAGAAAATGCAATATATTTTTACAATCAGATGTTTTTCTTTCCGTTTTTCTACATTTTCAGCAATTTTACAGGGGGTGGCAACCTGCAAACCTAAATTTCAAGGTGTCGATTTTAGGTACTTTAGAAAATTGCCTGTAGAACTTTTATTTTTTGAAATTTCAAATGATTTTTACTTCAGGATTGTGGCATTATAGTTCCTCTTTCGAAAGTATTTTTTTTATTTACAATATATTAATTTTAAGATGAGTTATGATAAAAAAAGCTAAGGGGTGGCAACCTGCAAGTCATTCCCCTATCTATTAAAAAACTTTTTTTTTTATTAAAGCCCGTTAAATAAGATCAACTGGTCGAGCTTAAGCTAGATGACATTTTTCTAAAATTAAGACAGTTAAACGCAGCTAAAAATGAGATCGAACGACTAGCTACCCATCCTTGAACGGGCTTTCCAGCTTATATTCTATAAGCTTTTTACGTTCTAAGTAGAACATTGCTTTTCCCATTTTGGGAATTACAAATCCGATTAGCGGGGTGGATTAATCCCCATATTCCAAAATTCCAAAATTTTCATTTTGTAAAGATTACCGACTCTTTTATATCTTATACTTTTCATATGTGAAATATTTCAATTTCACAAATTTAAACTTTAATTCTTACGTCTTATGTTTAGAGTTACTGTGAATGACACACACTGATGATAAAAGATGTTGATTGGCTGTGATATTTTTGACTAAGAATAGTCTTTTCAAAAAAAGAATTGCCGTACGTCCATGAAGGTAGATACAATTTTGGAAATATACAGTATATAAAATACTACTAGGTACTGGAACAACTTTTTTATATAATTGAATGGGAAAATTAAATCTAATCAATTAAAAAATTAAAATCACTTACCTTTAATCTCATATCGCTTACACCCCAAACTCTACTAGCATAATCATTCGAAGTACCAAGAACCAATGCTCCAGTTGGATCAAACGCAACCGACATTACTGCTGCATTACTACCTATTAATGTTCCAGAATTTTTATAGGATCCTAAAAAAAGAAAATATTGTATTTAATACTTTTTTTATCATAAAAAAAGAATTCAAATAGTTAGTTGAAAGTATTTTTAAGAAATTATTTCCTTTGTGAATATTACAAAAATTTATTAAAAGAATTATTTTTTTCATTATTTATTATATTATTATTTATTTATGCAATAATACAAATATAAATAGCAGAAATATAAATTCGAGAAAGTATTCCACATGAAATTCCCCAAATGTTAAACATAATAAATAATTTTGTAACAGTTTTAGAGTAGTAGACTATATAGTAATAATTAATTCAATCAATAATGTATTTTCTTTGACTCAACATTTTGTTCTCCTTCATTGAAAGCTTCGTCAGGAAATTACAAAAAACAACTTAATTAAAATATAATAAATAACAAAAAATCATATGAAAACATAGACTATGACTATGAGTAAATTAGAAATTATGTTCAAATTAGAAATATCCAAAATTTAAAGAAAGGCATTAAAAATGTTTTTATAATCTTGTAACAATTTAAAAATAAAGATTATAGAACATAACTATATTTGATCATTTTCTACTTCAATTCAAACGACCGAATCTACAGATAAGCATCGATTTATCATATTTTCCAGTTTTGGCAAAATACTAAATTATTCACATACCTTTTGAAATACACCATAATTGAACTTTCCTGTCAGTTCCTCCTGTAGCAACAATGTGTTGATCATCTGGAGCCCATGTAACTGCGTTAACTTCACCATCATGAGCTTCCTTTAATAAATTTAAAAAAATTATTTTCATTTATTAAATAATCCAGAAAATTTTTATTTTATTAAACCGGCCAACACTGTTCAATTTTAACCGTGTGGAATTTCGGTTATACTTGAGAGTAATAGTCATTCAAGTTAATTAGGCAGAAAAGAATGGTACACCTACCCTTTCAGTTTAAAATGTACCTTTTTTATTGGCGTATGTTCCGCAATTGTCTCAAATTCATAAATTCTGTAGCTCTTGGCCCATAATAAACAAATCCCAATTCCTTTCTGAGTGAGTCAGTCAAGTGAGGGTAAACTCATTTTCAATTATTAATAGTCAGTCCTCAATTTCATAAGCATGAAATCGAATAATCATTATTTATTTTCTAGTTTTCTCAAATATCTGATTGTTTTCGTCCATTATATAAATAAATTTATTATTTTATTTTTTTGGTTTTTTTTAGACAATTCAATAAACTATTCTTTTTTAATTCAAGTCGCCGTTTCGCGAAACTTTCACTGTTCGCTTTATCAAGACTAAAAATATTTAAACGTGATAGAACAAAATATGACAATTTTACAATGATATTATTACTTGAAATAAAACGGTTTTGTTCATGGTTAATAGTTTTATTTATAGTAGGTTATTTCATTGTAAATATGTCAGTCATATTTGTTCCGTCACTGTTAAATATTTTTAGTCTTGATAAAGCGAACAATAAAGTTTTGCAAAGCGGCGGCTTGAATTAAAAAAGAATAGCTTTATTGAATTATCAATAAAAAAATAATAAATTAATTTTTCAAATACATTTTTTTGCTTCTCTTTTGACATTGGCGCGTGCGATTACATCAGCGAATCCGTACCTACCAGACAGTTGAAATAAAAACTCCATACAATCCAAAACTTCAACTTAAGTTTTTCGCTCCGTTACTTAAGGGCATACGTACAGTCATGAATTTGAAAAAACTCGTTTTTTTTATATGAAAGTACAACATCTTAGAAATATTATGTGAAAGTTTCAAGTCGATCGGAATAAAACTCGCAAAGATACAAGCTATGAGAGTAACAATTATTGTGAAACTTATATCAAACGGAAAACTTCAGACGCGTTTAACTCACTACATTTTAGAAGTCCGTGCGTAAGATAACTCAAAAACTACTTAACCAATCATGATGAAATTTCACACACGTCTTAAATATAAATGATTTTCGAGACTGAACGATTACTTTTTCTCCTTTTTCAGTTCTATCTCTTTTTACAACTTTTTGTACAATTTTTTTGTACAGTTTTTTACAAGGCCAATTTTTGGGTAAAAATCGTCACTTTTATATCAACACCATCCCAAAAATGGAAATTTTTATATTTTATAAGATGGATTCGTTCAGTCTGGAGATAAACTAATATATTAACCGAATCTTTTTACTTTTTTCATTTTGGATAATCCTGTGACGAGTTATCTTACGCACCGCAAATCATCTATTTTCTTAAGCGTCTTCGAAAATCTACTACCAGTGGTTTAATTGTCCACGTTTTGTAGAAGTAAAATTCTAAAATGTTACAAACATGACCAAAACTTGACTCTTATTGTAACTTACCTCTTGCAAGCAAAGTTGGGCATCAACTATAGTTACTTTCCGTAATATATCTAATACTGTCCTTATGACAGTTCTTTCGCAAAAGCGCATTTGTTACATACTGCATGCGCTTATAATTATACAGTGGTATTCAGAAAATACAGCAATATTCACAACAGGTTTACAAAAACTTTATAAAGCATTTTATAGAGATAAAAGCAAATCATTGGACAAATTGGCTGAATTAGAGAATTTTTAATTTTCACCCAATGATTTAGTAATTATAAATAACACGTATAATAATAATGAAGCAAATCGGTGATAAGTAGGAATGAGATTTTTAGGTCGTATAAATTCAAAAGAAGGCAACTAAAAAGTTACGATAAAAGCTATCTTAGGTTAGTGTTTGGCAGTTTTAGGTAATGATATCCACCAATAATTATATTTATTATAATTGGTTAAAATATCATATTAAAAAACGGGGAGAGGTAGCTAGCCTGGGTCCGAAAATACAAATTTTACGATTGAAACCTCGAACTTTTCTGAAAGAGTATATTTTAAATAAGAGAATTAACAGAGGTGCAATGCCTTAAATGCACCTGTTTTTTCAAAAATCGAATTTAAAAAAGCTTGATTTTCGAAGGATAAATCGCTCGTGATTGGTTAATCACGGTAAGCCAGGCATTCTGTTGTCGGTACGCGTGGAGTAATGCATAGTAGTGTTGCACTTGACAAATTACTCAGTAGTCGACGCAATGGCAGCGAATCCGTTCCCGATTCCTGATGTAAATTCTATTTACGACGTTACTGCATTGTTCAGTGGGAGCGATGCAGAGGTGGTGGAGTTCCTGCAGGGTGTTTATCAATCGCGGTCAAATCGCGGAACGGTATCCTGTGTAACGTCACGACAAAAAGGTCCTTTTTAGGACCAAAATTACTTCAGAAAAGGGTTACTTAAATTTAGCGAACGGTAGTTACTTTTTCGCGTGGATCCTACTCTTGCGAGGGTGGTTTTGATCAAAATTGACTCGAAGCACCCCTCGCTACGCTCGGGCGCTTCGAGCCATTTTGATCAAAACGACAACTAATTTAAAAATATCCCTAGGCCAATGGATTAAGGAAAAGGTGGATCTTTGAGGGGTGAAACTCGTGAGAGTGGATTTTTAACGCAGGGTAGTTGTGCAAAGAAAAATCGACTTAAAGCACCATTTTTGCCATTTTAAGCTTTAAGCTATTTTTCCAGCACATGTACTATTCGGAAAGGTGGTTGTGCAAGGAAAAATCGACTTAAAGCACCCCTCGCTGCGCTCGGGCGCTTTAAGCCATTTTTCCCGCACATTTAGGGTTGAAAACCATGATTTTCGTTCGGGGTGCACTGTTGCTGCATCCCAATGCAAGTGTCGCTTATGTTGTCCCCGCTCTGCGCCAAGCTAAGACCAGTTGACAGTGCACGTACTGTCAAGAGAATGAACTGAATGAATTGATTCACCAATCCCGAGCGACTTTGCTTTAAAATTTACTGTGAAAATTGAAGTTTTTAAATTCGATTTTTGAAAAAACAGGTGCACTTAGGGCATTGCGCCTCCGCTTATTCTCTTATTTAAAATATACTCTTTCAGAATTCATCGAGATTTCAATCGTAAAATTTGTATTTTCGAACCCAGGCTAGCTACCTTGAACCTAAAAAACTTAAATTGTCAAAAAAAGGTCAGTTTATAGACAATTAATATTTCATTACCTAATTGACCTGTTTCTTTACCTAAAATATAAAACACAAACTTTAAAATAGCCTTTATTTTAGCTATAATATACCTTTTTGTTATTACAACCTAATTTGTCAGGTCAGATAGACAGATTTGAGATATATACATCTTTCTTTTCTAACTCGGATACCAATTGTGTTACAGACAATCGTTGCGATTCTGATTTCAACGGCTCCATGTCTTTACGTGTAAAAATTTTTTCGACTAAGATAACAACGCCTAATGCATTTATACCTTCAAAATAAAAATAACATCCGAGGGTACCAAAAATACCCACGTGCCGGTTCGAAGGTTAATTTCAAAAATTAAAATAGATGAAAATTCGAACAAAAGAGCAGAAATTATAAAGTATACCATTTATTATTATTAACATAATACTCGGCTACGGTAAAAACTACAGAAGGAGAGACAGATAGTTTTAAAATAAACTGCGGAGTGAGGCAGGGAGACGCCCTGTCTGCAACTCTTTTTAACATCGTGTTTGAAAAAATTATAAGCACATGTCGATCTATTTATCCATACTGGGGAGAATTTGACTAAGCAACCCCCCAATTTTAGTCAAAAATATTTAGTTACCGGTTACCGTCATCATCATAAACTACACGTTGAAGACATAAAATAACAATTTTGCAAGCATCAGTGTTCTCAGAGTTGTGTTTATTTCAGTGTCTTTTTACTTTTTTATTTAAATATTATAATCGGAAAAACTTTCGTTTCAAATTTTGATGAATTTCAATACCTATTCATTGATGATTTCGACATTCCCAACAAAGAAAAACGTAACTCGAGTTATATCAAGTTTGAGTTATGACTACCACCAAGAAAAATACCTTTTTTGTGAAAACAATGTTTTTCTACGCCCAATAATTCCAGAGATAATCAGTGGAAAGGAGTACTATATCAAAGATTTTTTCCAATTGAGAAGTAACAAAGCCGGTATTCGAATTAAGTTTATTTACAACTTAGGGTGACTTGTATAGATCTAGTTTAAAATTTTAAACTGTAGATTAACCAATCACAATAGTCAAAATCCGAGTTTAAACCATAGTTACCGGTTAAACTTGGACTATACAAGTCAACCTTAGTGTTTCTGATCATGTTAGCGGTAAAATAATCGTAATATCAGTTATGTCGTTGTTTTTTTTTTACTTACTTTCAAATCGCTTTCCTGAAAAATATGTAAAAATGAGTTACGTTCTTCTTCATTAGAAGTGTCAATTTGATGATTAGTTGAAAGAGACCAAACGTCAAGAAATATCTGTATGTCTGTGCAACACTGAATTTTGTGTGCGCTCTAGCTTTGTTTAGTGCATTATAAAATTCGTAGGTCCAGTTAGCGTACTGTGCCTGAAGAATCTGTTTACCAAGCTCATAAACATACTCGACCAAAGTCTAGAATAGATACATGGCTTTTAGATAATGATAGTGCTCTAGCACAATAAGCTCAGTTGCAATTTCTAAAGAATTCTAAGCTCCAGATCTTGCTCTCTGCGATTTAGGTTTGTTTCCTATTGTGAAGAAACAGTTGAAAGAACTCAGTCTTCCTAACGAAGAGAAGATAATTGCAGGCTAAGACAAAGCATGTGCTGCAGAAAAGTGGCAGCGAACTTTTGATGACTGGTTTTATATGTATGTTGAAGTGTAATAACTGTGGTAGAAAATATTTTGAAAATATATTAAAAACGGTGACATACGACAAAACTTTCGTATCATCCTACATATAAGAGATTCCACACAAGTTAGTTTCTATAGTGTAGGTAGAGAAAGTTGTACTTTTTGATTTTACTGAATGATTTTTTACGACACCTCCGCTAAATTTTGAATTGCTGATAGCCCTTATAAATAAAAAAATATAAAGCCTACCACACCGCAACAGTTTCTTCTTGTTCAATAGTTCAGAAAGAAAATAGTCTAAAATAAGCACACCTTCATAAAAGAACTTGATACAGGTGTAGCCTTATTTCCCAAAATGTTCTTATAATTTTTGACATTTTAGTGTATTTAATTCATGATGAAGCTTTTCTTTTTTATACATATTATGTAATATGTGATAGAATGTAAGAGTTCCCTTCTCACGCTTATTTGATTAATACAAATAATAAAGAATAAAATAAAAATTGAACACAAAATTTATTATTTAAAAAAATATTGTTTCACTGATTACTTACAAACTTTAAAGTAGCTTTGTTTGGTAATGAACATTTATAAATTGGAACGGCATTCTCATGAAAATCGTCCAAACTAGCACCTCGGACATCTTTACAGGCATCTTCTAAATCTTTCTTTACCTTTGCATATTTTTTTCTGCAATAAAAAAAAATAATTACGCAATGTTTTAAAACATTTATCAATAAAAATCTAGTTTTACTCACAATTAAAAAACTTATACTGTAAGTGCACAAAAAAATTATAAAAAAAGAAAAACTATTTATACAATTTATTTCACGAGTATTGTAATATTTTTAATAAATAAAACTTTTTTTCGATAATGTGCTTGCTTTCATTCGACATATTAAAACTAATAAAACATACAAGTTGTGTTTAAGCAATGTAAAAGTTATTAAGTGTAATTTCAAATAATAGGTGTAGAAAAATAAAAACAAATTTAGGTTAGCACATTTTTAACATTTATTTGATCTATTAAAATTGTAAATTAGCATCTACGTAACTTTCACCACTTCTGCTGCATGGGTAGGTATTACAAAATTGAAACATGATATACAAATTTTTTATTTGCGATAAAATGCATTATTAAAATAATTCACATAATAGATTTTACATTTTAAAAATTCTTCAATTTCTGGTAGAGGAAATATTATGAAGTAAAAATGAAACCCCTGCAAAAAGAGAAACTAATTTGTAAATCATAAAATTAGATAGCGAAAGTAAGAAATCAGGAAGTTGATGCGATTATTTAAAAAAAAAACCCAACGTGAAAGAAAATTATTTCATTTAAAGAATTCACAAAAATTCTAATATATTATGTTAAAAGAAAGAGACAAGCACTACCATACACAAGATTACAACTAACTACTATCAACAACATACTTCTAAAAATATAGCAGGAAAGGAAATAAAATTATTCTTAAAATAATTACCAAAAGCAAACTTTTACATAAATGTTTTAAATTTAAAAATTTCATTCCGATGTAATTGGATGTGTCTTCAAAAAGAACTTTTCCTTTCCAGCAATTTCAACTGTTATTATCTGGGTTCTTACTACAGTAGACTCAAGAATGAGTTTAAAATTTAGAATAATTGCATTGCTTCGGTTAGATTCTATCGTGTTTACAGACATACATACAGACAATTTTCTGAAAATAGTCAGAGAATTTCAAAACATGAACTTTTATGAAAAATATGGGGAGTCAATACCTAACAATACTTTTCATTACCTGGCAGACTATGGAAAATAAAAATAGTTGAGTTTGAATAATATAATGACACGATTCTGGTTTGCCTTTTAAGTTTAAAGATTTTTAAATTTTATAAATAAAAGAGATAGCTTAATGACTAACAGATAGAGCAATTAAAAACCTATTTAAAGAAACAAGAGCATTGTATTATATTATATTAGCTAGTAAATTATCTCTTTTATTAAAGATCATCATAAAGCTTTACATATGAACACATTCCTCCAGAGTGTCTAATGCCAAACTGTCGCCCTCATGCACTAGATGACCAATGCCAGTACTAATAGTCGAGGATCAATCCGAGATCATGGATTAATTCTCGGATCGCTCGAAAATACTATCAATAGTCGTAATAATCCTTATAATAATATATTATAATTCTAAATTATTCAAACTATTGGATTGATTGATTGGATAGACTAAGAATTGGTGGATCTAGTATTGATCCAAGAATTAATTCTCGACTATTAGTACGAGCATAAAACTGTGCCAACTAGTTTATTAAAAATGTGCCATAAGTCCATCGATACTTTTTGTAAAGAGTAATTATTTAGCAATTAAGAACGTAAACTAAACACAACTGATGTCAATAATTTAATGACCCTTCTATTTGCAAAATACTTTCAATATTAATACAAAAATGCAATATTGGATAATTATTATCTAACAACTTGCATTAACGTTTATCATTACTTATAAAATCACACAAGTTTCTCTTTCCAGTTCTTCAGTTCCTTTTTGGATTAAAAAAATTTAATTTTGAGAAGTGTTATTACAATACACGTGAATAATGTAGCATACTTTTTCGTCAATTTTTAAATATGGCGGGCGCGTGAAAATCGGTTACTGATTTAAAAAAATTATAGTTTGTTAGGTGTAAATAATTTTATTTTCTTACAGATCCAAATTATCCTGGAAGATTTGAAGTAAAATTATGCTGCTCAATACGTAAACATTGATAATATAAGTTAACTTGTTTGAAAATTTTTGGATGAAAATCTTGGTGGCTCGTAAATAAGCAGAATTAATTCCAATGTTCAAGTGCTTCACCAAAAAGCTACATTTTCTTATTAAATTAATTTCCAAAAATGGGGATCGTAGATAGCCTCCAGATTCATCTATTTAACCCCCCACTTATTGTTTTGTGATTACCTAAAAGAAAAAGTTGACAGAGTAAGCTACAATCACTAACAGCTGTCAAAGAGAACGGATAGTCTGAGTAAAAAATAAAGTAAATACTTTGTAGTATGTACTACATGGGTGAAATAAAATGTTTTCCTGGCGTACTACATAATTCAATTTCGTGAACAAAATCTGCAAACCTAATTCTAGGATGTAAAAAGTACATATTACACAAAATTAAGAACATAATTATGTATTTCATAATATTATTTAGTTAGAAAAATTAATATAAAACGTGAACTAAAGAAAACCAGCGATGAAAAAAGAAGAAAATGAAATAAGTGGCTATGATTTGCAGCCAAAAGAGAACATTGGTAGAGCTAAATCTAAAAAAAAACTAAGACAAAAGTATTTAAAATTAGAAATTCGTGAATGATTAGATTTTACAGCATACCATGAGGTAAATAAATAGTATCTATACTAAAAAAATGTATATAGTTTGAGAAAAAATAGGAAATTTTACCAAAAAGTAGTCTCAGCTGCCTACAGTGCCGCCGCACTTTCTTAGTATACACTAATTAAATTATCAAGTAAAAACCAGATTTTCAGACAGTTTTTCATTTTTTTTTTTCCAAAACCGTCACTAAATTTGAATAAATTTATGATAAATTAGTTTTCTAGAGTTCAAGTCACTTATAATAGAAGTTTCAAATGCCCGATAGCTTTTCTTCTATCAATAAAAATAAATTTAATCTGTTAAGAAGAGGCTAGTAGAGGTAGCATGAGACTATATCGCACCTTGTTGCACTTGTGGCGGAAGATAGGTGAATCAACCTTTGACGGCGGCGAAGTTTTTTCATAAACCATAAAAAAATTTCAAAATTTTTTTTGATTTTTAGAATTTACATAGTTACCATTTGGCTGTAAAGAAAATTCAAGCTATTTCGTTGAATAGTTTAAAATATATAGCGATATAGAAATCACCATTATTATTTACTATCAATTTGTACCTATATTATATTTATTTTCTCTTTTATTTTTCAATAAATGTTAATGAAAATTGTTTACCCCATACATTTCAACAATATCTACCAAATAGAAAAAAAATATATGTCAAATTTTGTTTAGTTTAAAAGAAAACTTCGCCGATAGTAATAAAATGAAATATTGTTCATTTTAATGCAAGTTTTAGTTAGCCAAGTCGAAAATTGGTTTGTAAAACTTTCACTATTGTAACAAAGATGGAGCAATTTGAAATTTGTTTTTGTGAAGTTTAAAATCGTTTTTCGAGAAATACATTTCATTAGTGTAGAAGTTGACGATACCACGTTAAATTTAATAATAGTTTAATAAATCTCTATATATAAAAATGAATCCTTATTTCCCTTGGTCATCGCATCACGCGTGAACGGCTGGACCGATTTTGCTAATTCTTTTTTTGTTGTGTTTGTTATTGTCAAGAGAAGGTTCTTATGAAAGAAAAAATTAAAAAAATCGAGCAAAAAGACAAAAAATTGCAAAAAAATATATTCAACAATTTTCATTTCGCTAAAAAGTTAAATCATTCAGCTATAAATCAGGTCAGCTAGTATTCTATAAAAATAATCGTTTTTTGGATACCAATTCAGAACAACATCATAAAATGCATTTTTGACCATACTATTCATAAGCGATTATTTTTTGTTACCCTCCCAAAATTAGTCCACTTTGTTTAGAACTGTCGTCACTTGTTCGTTCACTTGTACCGTTATGAAGGTACGCACCAGGACTTATGGAATAATATAATAGGTATAATGCTTATGGCCGATTTTAGCAACGTTAGAATATAGCTAATCACACATTATTTAATTCAAATCAACTATGAACCAATGGAAAACGACTATTAGCGCTGACAAACGTTTTCTATTGGTTCATAGGTTAATCTAATGGTTTGATCTGGTTTGATAATGGTTTGATAATCTAATTTGATGATCTAGGTTAATTAATGTCTGATCAACTATATTATAACGTTGCTGAAATCAACTATTAGTGCTTTATGATTATGAAATGCAAGTTTAAAACGTACATGAAAAATTATATTAGAAAGTTTTACAAAAATATCTATAATTTCTTTAACATGAAAAAACATGTAAAAAATAAAGCTTTGTTTAGATTTGCAATTCTTAAGAACTAATTTTAATTATATCAAAAATTATAATTTTAAATAAAATTTTAATTTATTAAGAAGGGCCTAGTAGAGATACCATGAAACTATATCGCTCTCTGTTGCACTCATGGTGCAAAATATATGAACCAACCTTTGACGGCGGCGAAGTTTTTTCATAAATCATAAAAAAATTTCAAATTTTCTTTTGTTTTTTAGAATCTACATAGTTGCCATTTAGCTGTAAAGAAAGATCAAGCCATCTTGTTGAATACTTTAAAAAATATAGCGGTATAGAAAAACACCATTTTTATTGGTGATTTTTAAATTGCTGTAAATTTTAAAGTATTCAACAAAATAGCTTGATCTTTCTTTACAGCCAAATGGTAACTATGTAAATTCTAAAAAACAAAAAAAAATTTAAACATTTTTTATGGTTTATGAAAAAACTTCGCCCCTGTCAAAGGTTGGTTCTTCTATCTTGCACCATGAGTGCAACAAAGAGCGATATAGTTTCATGCTATTTCTACTAGGCTCTTCAGGAAACTAAAACTTATTTGCATAATAACAATAAGCCTCGCAATAAGCAGTATAAAGCTGACGTCCAGGGACCTAGCTAGACATTGGCTAAGGAGGGGTTTTCTCGAAACAGTTTGTTTTGCTTATGTCTCAGAGGGGGGAGGAAGTCTGAAGAAAAAGAAAAAGTGGCTTGTTTGAAAATGGAAAATGGAAAAGCAAAACTAAAAAAAAATCAAGATTATTTTTATCAAATACAGGGTCAACTAGCTATTACTCAGGCTAAAGTTTGTTATTTTGTGGTGTACAGTGGTGATCACAATAAATTATTTATTGAAGACATCTATTTCGATGAAGTTCTATGGCACACCGTCATGCTACCAAAATTAAAATTATTTTATTTGGAATGTATGGCTCCAAATATAATCGAAAATAGACCGGAACGTGGGCTTAAATGTAGAGAACCATTGGCAATAATTGAAGCTCAAAAGAAAAGAGAAAATTGAAAACAAAACGACTAAAAACTTTTTTTAATGCAAAATATAGTATACTTATTATGTAAATGAGTAACATTATTTGCACTCCAAGTAAAATGTCAATAATGTTTATAAATTAATGGTTTTGAAAAAAATAATTTTTATATTATGCTATTTTAATAAAGTATTTTAAATAGATAGGTACATAAAGAAGTAATAACTAATAAGTAAGCGTTACAAAAATATTCGAGCCCTTGATAAGAAGCGGTGTATATTTTTAAATTTAAATTTTATATAATTTACTTATTTAATATTTAGTGGCAATCGCCCCCCCCCCCCCTTAAAAAAATTAGGCATTATAAATATAACGTAAAAACTAAAATTAATGGGAAAAAAGCTATCAATTTTGGTATTTTTCTTAACAATTTATGAAATCGCCCCCCCCCCTTCTATAAAACCATTGGCAATAATTGAAAAAGTTTGAAAAAGTTGCTAGAGCCGCCCCAGGTGGCAAAGCCATTTTGTTCTATCACTCTCTGTAAATGACTCGGTATTATTGATTCTATTTTGCTTGAGGTCTTTGCTAGGGATCTAAATGATTGTGACATCAATAAATCTCATAATATGAATTTGCAACCCCGTAAATTAACTTATTTTTAAATTAACCCCGGAACTTAATGAATTACATATTATTTAAATACTGAAGTTTAGTTCGACGTGCGTGTAGCATCTATGTGTGTTTTCGCTGCGTTATAAGAAACTAAATAGGTAAGACGCATGGTATAAGTTATTATAAAATGTTTGTTTGTTTGTTGTAATTTAAGGCCTAATAGAGATAGCATGAAACTATATTGCACTCTGTTGCACTCATGGCGCAAGATGAGTAATCCAACTTCTCACGGCGGCAAAGAATTTTCATAAATCTGTTGGAATGTTGTGGGATGTAGAATATTCATTTGAGTTTTACAAAGTAAATGATTTTAGAAAAAATTATCGTTTTACCAAAGTAATAGAACAGTTGCAAAAAGATAACAAACGTAGACCTAGACAGGTAGTTTTCACCCATTTTGCAGGTAGTCAGATACCCTTCTCTCTCGATCCACACCCTCTCATTTGTAACTTATAGAATTCTACTAAAAATGAGCCTAAATCTTATCATTTCTATTACTCAAGAGAGGGCCATATAAAATATAATTTTTAACAACTGAACATTATACAACTACCTAAACAAAGTGAGAGGCAAATAGATATCAATTTGCTATCCTTATTAGCCTCCTCTTAAGATTACGAATAAAATTAGTTTTTTAAAATTGCAATAACATTTTAATGGTTTAGTGAATCGGTTTGTAATTTTCACAGGAGCATCATTCTTCTGTTAACTTTGCTGACCGACCTTAAACCCTATCATAGAAAAATAACCTGGGAAATTTTTCTTTAAATTATAACCCTTGTTAATAACAAAAGAAATCTTTGTAAATTAAAGTATTTAATTTTTGGTTGTTCAAAGCAATTCAAACATAGTTTGTCAATACTTAAAATTTTAAGTTAAAAATATCTCGTTAAGTACTTGATTGTAGAAATATAGCATATTAAAATTTAATGACCAAATCTGTGTAAACAAACCTTTATGAAACGCAAATGTGGAATTAATTGCCCTTCATCGACTTGAACACGAGCACCTATTTCATTATTATTTATACCGCCCAATATCATCAAAATGATTTTATGCTATTTTGAACAAAATATTATAAAATTTCATACAAAATGAAGTACTACTTGAAAGAAGAAAAATTATTAAGTTTTATTTTCCTCCAAATATAAGAAAAAACTTTGAAAATAAATTAAATATTATTGTTGGATTTATAAAATGTGTTTATATGGAAATCAGTAACCGCCTTTCTCGCTACCCTGTATATGCCAATCAGTTATTGTAGCTCACCTGAACATACGAAAACTGCTTGTTAACCTTGGAAAATTCTGGGTACCATCACTGGAAATTAAGTGTAAGAAGCTATGCAGTGTATTCTACAGCCTAATTAAGTTATAAGAAAGCTAGTGATGGAATCTTAAGAAATACTGTAATTGTAATGCTTATAGCAATAATAGAACACAATGTAAATCAGAACTATTATTTTAGGAGCTAAAAACCAACGTAAAACTTTACCTAATTATTCATTTAACACAAAACTATGCAATATTTACAGTTACAAAAATACTCAATTAGTTACAAAAAGCTACCAAATACCTGCATGCTAAAGAAATATTAAAAAAAAATTTTTTCTTACCTAACAAATTTGTCATTCTCTTCATTCATTTTATCTGCATCTTTACTTTTATATTGCATGAATTGTTCCAAAATATTCTGATTTTCTTCCTGTAAAATTTAAAACATTTTAAAATACAGTGAATTGTTATTTCATAATTGTACGACAAGATGGTATTATTTGGCTACCGATTCATGCATAAAACCACAACAAAATCGTTAAATTTATATTTAGCAACATTTTGGTATAACTGAACTTCAAAAATAATAATATTAAAAAAGTAACTTGATATGGTATGGAAGGGTCCTAGTCCCTTCCTAACCAGTGCATTTTTTTCCTTTAATGGACAAACATATATTTTTGATTATATTATTTCTTAAAAAAATATATTTTCTGAAATAGCATCCTCCTCCAAAATAAAAAATAGGCACTGTGGATTGTTAGTTATTACTAAATAACTATTTTGTATAACATTTTGTTATCCATTGACTTGTCATTGTCATCTATTAAACTTAAAATCTTTTTAAATAACTCGATCAAATAATTTCTTTAATTTTACCTCTGTTAATTTTTTGCTTGTTCACCAAAGCATTTATTTATTTTTATTAATTTAATTAATTGATCTTAACTTTTCATTTATTGTGATTAAAATACAAAGTTATGAAAAAAAAACTTTTGACTTCTTCTACACTATGGTGACAGGCGTTCGTAGCTTATCCATCACGTTAAAGCTTGAGTTACATATTATGAGATTTTTAACCACCCTGTAACTATATTAGCGCTCTTTATATAGTTGTTGAACAACCTTGCGATATTATATGTTACTCCTAAATACGGTGAATCGACTCCATTTACACGCGGGGAGCGAAAAATATCGTTTTCTGTTGTTTCAAGTAATTCTCAACCACATCACAGTGAATGAAATAACTCCAAAGGTTAATTACTTATATAAATCACATGCTAAAGTGGAATGTTTGGCATGTTATTTTCGCATTAGTAACTTACCAAATCTAACAAAATTTCTTGTATTTTAATCTATTCAATATATTCCCTTGTTACGTACCATGAAACAAGCTTTAGCTTGTGACATGCAAATCAGACGTGGAAATCGGAGAAAAACAATCAATTCAATTTTAAGTGGCCAAAATTTGTAACTGAATACCTAAAAAGGATTTTAGGATTCACAAGAAAGTTCGTATATGACAGAGAAGAGGTTTATAAATTACTAACGAGTGATGTAGTAAAGAAGCTGCCTTTCAATTTGAATTTGCAGTTCGATTTGAAATGTTAATTACTTTTTTTTTGTAATAATTGATAGAAATGGTGCTGTCCCAAGGTACAGTCCTCAAGTTGTTGTTGCAATTTTGTTTTAAAAAATTTGCTACTGTTTGTTTATACATTTTTTTGAGAGCTTATATATTGTTTTTTGTTTAATAAAGACCTATTTTGTGCTACATAAAAATAAAATAGGGCTAAGTTTCATCATCGTAATCCCATGGAATATCATAGATATCGCACAATTTGTTAAAAGCTTGCACAAAAGACGTCAATTAGTCTATGAAAACAATTCTTACTTTCTATTGAACGACCAGTACAAAATAAGATTATGCTCAAAACAATATCAATTTTAGGATATCAATAAAAATGGCGTAATGGTTACTATGTTAACAAGAAACAACCAAAAATTATGTGATTCTATTTGCTGTAAAAAAGAATCTGGCAGTAACACACTTAAGAATGTATCTATTTGTAACAGTAAATTTGTGTGGAGCATAAAGACAATGTCCTTTATCAGCGGCATCTGCACATGATCCAGAAGTGCAACAGTTGACAAGGTGTAGAAAGAAGAGTTACCTCAAAAAAAATAGTGCGAGGCTATGATTGAAAGAAGAGATGAATATTAAGGACTTTTATAATCTCTCCTGGGGTCTGCAGGTAGACATTTTGTGAGTGAAAGTTGGTAAGCCATGAGATTGTCAAACACAAGAATCTTGGTACAAAAAGCTGGCATACTAACCACTCAACAATTCGATCACCTTCTTTTCAATTAATAAATATTTTTAAAATATATTGTGTTATAGAAAAATCCCTTTCTTCAAACAATTCAAGTGCAGTAAATGACACTTTGATATTTATTATTCAAACAACGAAACAATCAGGGCTATTATGTATCACCATCGTTATTATAAAGGTGACCGTTATAACATAAAATAAAGGTTTTCGGTAAATCGTATCGATTTAATTATCTTATCTTGCAAGAATAATTATAAAAAATAAAAAACATACCTGGGTTTTTCGTAATTTTTCTTCGAGTATTGTAAACACTAATTGTAAACCCTGATGTTCATCACGAATTGTTTGATTTATATTTTCTAATTCCTTAATACTATTTTGATACATTCGAGTTTCGGCACGTAACATTGTTATCGTAGCCTCATATTCTGCTATGCTAAAATAAAATATGAAACAATATTACTTGCCACCTTAGACGATGGTTAAAATATTTTACCTAACATCTTTTGCCATTAAAAGTTTATCTTTTTCTTGAACCTTAACATTGAGATCGATAATTTGTTGTGCATTTTCTCCTTTCCTCTTATGTAATTCCGTAAGTTCTTCTTGTCGCATAAGTAATTTTGATTCCAGCTGTTGAATTCGTTCATTTAATCGAGTATCGCTTGTTGATGGAGTTGTACTGGCAGTGGATAAACCTTCGACACGAAGTTTTTCATTCTGAAGAGATAACTGTAAGTTTTCGTTCCGAAGAGCAGCAGAAGTTTCAAATAATTTATTTTCTAAAAAGAAATTTTAAAAATTACTGAGCCAGTTAAAAACTATGTAGGTACTTACGAGAAGCTACGAGTTCTTGAAAAAAATCAGTTTGAATCTTATTTCTGAGTTGTAGTTGTTTAAATATATCACTTTTCCATTTGTTTTCTTCCATTATAATAAGCAATTAATTAGTCTATCCTGTACACTAAATTGCTTTAATGTCGTCTACTGCGTAATATTGTTATTTGGAAAGAAGCATTAGAATTTACCAAGATAAGTGCCACAATTAATGTTATAAATCTTAAAATATGAGTTATAAAAAAGTTAGGTTAGATAAAACTGGATCGGATCCTTACAATTGGGTCTGTTTACACGCATAGAACCTCAATCGTCGATGTACACTGACCCTAACATGTGTCTAGTTTTTACCTGACTGCGTGCTATTGGTTAATTTGCATATTCCATATTCATAATCGCCTTCATTAGAATTAATTATTTATTATTATAATAAGAATAATAAATTATTAATACATTTAAAAAAGATTATATTACTAAAATTTAATAAATTATTAATTTATTAGCTAAAATATTATTTCTTTTTTTTCCTGTAGTTTGTCCGTTGATGGCTGTTGAAAAGCCGAAACTAGTAGCAAAATTATAAAAGCCATTAACAAAAAGGGAGCAATAATTTATTTATAGTAATAATAATCTCATCCAATGTTATACATCATAAATTTTAGTCTTGAGGATAGTTTAATAAATAAACAAAAACATCGACATTATTATTTTTTTAATTTGTTAGTTTTAACAAAGTTAATTTGTATTTCATGGCGTTCTCAATATCTCGTTACAATTTTTGATAATGATTTATTTATTTATATATTATACTAATAATTATTAAAATTTAAAAATTATACCGGGTGCTGAATGAGTTAGGCGAACATAGGATATTAACATGTAAAAACTTATTTTTGCAAATTCCTGCTTTCCTAATTATTTTAGAGAAAAATTGAAAGATACAAATATAATGTAGAAATATAAACTACGAATGATAAGAGCATTAGATTTTATCTAGCTTTTACGTAAATGATCAAAAAATCTTTTGAAATTGTTAAAATTTTTATTTATCAAACTGGCCATGTATAAGTTTCCAAGGTAATATTCTATTTTATGAAATTAAAATTTAATAAAGTGCAAAACTGTCAACAACATGCAATTGTTTTTTATTATTTATCAAAAATAATTACCTCGGAAACTTCCATGGCAAGTCTGATAAATAAAAGTTTTAACAATTTCAAAAAATTTTTTTGACCATTTACGTAAAAGCTAGATAAAATCTAATGCCTTTATCATTCGTAGTTTATATTTCTACATTATATTTGTGTCTTTCAATTTTTCTCTAAAATAATTAGGGAAGCAGGAATTTGCAAAAATAAGTTTTTGCATGTTAATATCCTATGTTCGCCTAACTCATTCAGCACCCGGTATACTGTAAGTCATAAATCCATTTATTAGTAGTAGAATAAGTAGTTTCACTAATTGTCTTAAAGCCAGTTCACACTACATGATTTATCATATGACTTGTCACATGACTTCTCATATGAGTGATTTTTTTACGTTCACACTATATGATTTTTGATATTATAGAAGTTATGGCTTTCATGATTGGCTGTTGTGATGGTATGATTTTAGCCATGACTTTTCTTATGACTAAGTCATATGATAAATCATGTAGTGTGAACTACCCTTTACCATTATTGGCAGTGACTACGAGTTGAACTCGCGCATTCACTTGTGCGCAAGTGTTAAATGTATCAAATTCAAGGTAAAAAAAAGGGTTTTTCAATAGTAATGCCCATTTAGTTTTATAAATAAAACACATTACTTATTTGAAACTTATGAAAATTTTTATTTTATTATAAAGTAGGTACTACAATGGATGCCATTATTTTTATAAAACAAGACAACACTCAGAAGTCCTCTGCAGATTTCCTTTCAGGAACAAATTTCTTAAGAGGGGCATTTTTTTCAGGGCCCTTTTAATTAAATCAACAGATGGCGCCTACTTAAATATTTTTATAAAATAAGAGGAATTTGCTATATTTAAAATATAGCAAATTCGTTGAGATAATACTATTCTATGAACAATATTCTTGATCTTAAGCTATTTTGAGTTCGTAATATTTATTTATAAAAATACAATTCATGATTAAAGTTTAATTATCTTTTTTTGTAAGTGAGTGTGTTTTGACATACTCAATACGAACTCAAAATAGCTTAAGATCAAAAATATTGTTTATAGAATAGTATTATCTCAACGAATTTGCTATATTTTAAATATTGGGATCCGTCAGATGGGAGGAGCCTAAAAAATATGGCTACCTTAAAGGAAAGTTTCAAATACGAGATATAGTTTACGTGCAATCGAATGATTTTCAAAGTGATTTTTTAATATATTCAGGTTCTATTAGTTGTCTAATTTGAATTTAAAATGTAGTAAGTTGACTTTTTGCTAACTTTCTACAACATTGGGGGGGGGGACTCCCCCATGGGCACGTCCCTGCATAACAGTGATAAATAATGATAAGTATAAGAGCAATATGTGATTGGGCTGGTACCAATCCTAAACAAAGGAATTTTGTTAAAGCAGAACGGATTCCGCAAGCCGGTCATATTGTAAAATGTGGTAAAAACAGAAATAAAAATGAGCGGAAAGACACGGTTAGTTTGTTAGTTAGACTTTGCTCGCGGAGAAAACGTTGCAGACTCCATTATTAATAATGCAAATATGCAATAAATTGTTTTTAATGTTCTAATTTGTAGGAACTTAACGATAAACAATCAACTCACTACTATTGCCGTGTTTAGCTTTCCCTTAATCTAGTGACATATTTCACCACCAGATGTCATATGCTCATTTGACGGATCCCAATAGCAAATTCCTCTTATTTTATAAAAATATTTAAGTAGGCGCCATCTGTTGATTAAATTAAAAGAGCCCTGAAAAAAAATGCCCTTCTTAAACCCATTTTTTATTACTCTCTCACACAAATCAAGCCGTATGTCAGCAATTACCCGTTCAATATTGATCTGAAAATATTCTGGATGATTGCCGTAAACCAATAACTTTACATAAACCCATAGAAAGAACTCCAGTTTAGTTAAATCACTTCAGCGAGGTGGATAATTTACCGGTACATATCTTGAAATAAGCGAATCACCGAATTTTGCTTCCAATTAATGCATTGTGTCATTGTTACAATTTACTTCAGACATAAAGTCAAACTCATGTAATATCGACCTTTGAATTTGAATTTCCCGCTCTCATTTAACTCCACCTATTAGAAATTCAAACAACCTCGTCGTAAGCCTGTGATCGTCAATGAACCTCCACGTTGTAAATGCGCAAGCCGTGATAAGAACCAAACTTCTTTTTAGAACCGAAAGACACAGTTCGTGAAGTCAGTACTAATCTTCTATCCAAACTTACACTTCGATACCTTGGTAATGCTAAAATGTCGTTAGTAAATCTACATAATTACACAATGATTCAACCTCAGATCGTCGGATCGCATCTAAACGCCACCTATTTCTCCACTCATTTAATAAACACAATAAAACACTAAGATGGGATTAATTTATATTTATTTATGTAAAAAAAAAAGAAAAAAAAACAGGGATTGGAACAACAAGCCAACTTAAATGGGCACCACCTCTCAATTATACTTGAGTAACTGAACATATTTGAACACGAATTGATAATGACTTTTGATTATATTTTATATATATTTACTGGTAAATCGTTTAATAATCTTGGTAGCAATTTGGTAAAACCTTTCTATCGATTGATATTTATTTGATTCTCTTTGAGAATATTTTATTATTAGTAATAGTTTAATTATATTTGTATTATATTTTCATGTCTTTTGACTTTATAGTATTGTAATTTTATGTCTTTTGACTTTGTTATTGCATTTTTATGCGTCTTTTGACTTTGTCGTATTTATTTATTATCTTTTGATACATACATAGAACCCAAAATTCGTAATTGTTATATTTATCACCTTTCTCAAACCAATCAACATCACACAACAAAGTTTACCCCTCGGATAGTGCAATACCACAGAACCTACACTCGGGACATATTTATGGTAGATTGGGGAACACTCTACTACGTAATGGTTTACTAAATACATTCATACTAACTATCGTGTACGATTTTGGATGCCAGTTATCACGCCCTGCGAGGCATGTGCAGACCAAGCCTCGAATACGGATTTTTCTAGGTTCATCCTCGCAGGCTCGTACATACTACACATTCATACCAGCGAAGTTCATAATATCAACGCTAACCTAGGGCAAACTTCGTTATCTAGTGACGTCACCCTACCTCAAAAGTTGACGCTATACCGGCGCCATCTTGTTTTCAGACCTTGAAAACGTATAAATCAACAACCCTCGTCTAGTGACGTTACACTACCTCAAAATGACGCTATACCGGCGCCATCTTGTTTTCATACCTTGAATTTACAAACCACCAACCCTCTCGATCCATTAAAATCATCTTTCAATACCTCAATAAAACCTTAACACCAATAATTAATTAATAATTATAAAACATATCCCACACCCTGTACATTCCCAAAAGCCAACATATAACCAAGATTATTTGAATTTCATCACCAATATTTATATACAAAATATAATTTATAATTATATGCAAATATAGATAATTAAGTTTAAAGTAGTTATGAACAAAGCAACATTAATTTTAAAACACCCTATATATGTGAACCAACGTCGATGCACGAGTCATCGCAACGCACGTGTATACGATTGCAAAAGTATTATTTAAAAAACATACTATCTTTAAATTTACTAATTAGAAATATCAATTTAAAATTACTTACATAAAAATTGCAGTTTATTTATAGTTTATTTGATTCTTAAAAATCAAATAAACTCAAGCGAACAAAACAAGAAAACTTGAAAATCTCAAAGGCACGTCTGTACTCAAGTACTAATTCAACCAGAAAGGGCTGAGGTTACCATGCGTCCCTCTGTCCTTGCTTTTTTGAAAATCCCGTTCGTTTTCGCATTCCAATCCATAGGCGTGCGAAAATATTCTTACTAAATTTATTATTCTCATAGCGGCAAATTTAAAATGTGAATCTAATATTACACTCAAATGATTATTTTGTAACTATTAGATGATTAGTTGTATCTTTTTGTATCTAATGTCTGCCTGATTAAAATTGAAAGAAAAAAATTCAAAGACTAAAATTCAAGGAAAATTAAATGTTTGTAATTATTTGCGCCAAAAAGTCTTCGCGCCGAACTGGTTTGCGCCAAAATGGGCTTGCGCCGAAAAACCTTTGCGCCCAACCGGCTCGCGCCGAAAAGTCTTCGCGCCGAACTGGCTCGCGCCGAAATGGGCTTGCGCCAAAACGGTTTTGCGCCGAAACGGTCTCGCGCCGAACCGGCTTGCGCCAAAATGGGCTTGCGCCAAACCGGCTCGCGCCGAACCGGCCGCGCCGAAACGGTCGCGCCGAACCGGCTGCGCCGAAACGTCCCATCCCGTAAAAGATGGGTTCAAATGTACTGTAATGTGCCTTAATTGTCGGTAAGGGTTTCCTCACTGAATAAATCATAGATGAAAAGTTAGACAGACTGCATGTGCGGAAACTGTGACTAGTACAATAAAAAATCTCAGGATTATTCTTGTTCAAAATTTTGTGTACTACTATTTTTTTGATACTAACTTATTTTTGTCGTCAAATACACTCTTTTCCAAATAATCGCCAAAAACAAATTTTGGAGTGGTGTTTTCAAGATTTAATGGTATCCACAGAGGGAAAATTTTTTGATATCATACAACAAAATAAACGAATAAGAATAGCGCTTATTATGGAATAAAAACCATTCAGTTTGACAAAGGTCAAATTTTATCATTGCAAATATCTTTTAAACGGTAAGTGTTATCGTAAAAATAATTATCACAAAGTTTGTATATTGTGTAATTCTAGCCAACTCTACTCTTACCTGTTCCAGTTTTGTAATTATAATTACTGTGATTACAAAAAGTTGGATTATTTTGTTCATCAGTATGTACACTTGCTATCATGAAAGATGAAGCTCACGTCACAAACGGAAGATGTATGAAATAAGACAAAAATTGTAGGTCAAATAAGTGTTCGATATAATCGTTGATTGAAAAATAACTTTATTATTAACGTTATATTTTATTATAACGTTATTTTTCAATCAACGATATAATATAGGGGGTAGCGGGATAACAATGGTGTGGCGGCCCCCATATACAATTTGGTATTGCGAGTGTAAAATTCTTGTTCCAAATGACAGAAAATAAGGTTTTTAGCAAGTTTGATTTCCCACTTGTGCCAAAACTAGGCCAAAAAATGTGTTTTTATAAAATTATTTCAACATAAATTTTTTTTTGTTTGTTTCAGGTCAGTTCCATGATCTGCATTTACTAATTCGAAGTTATTGGACTCAAAACTACAACATAAAATTTTTTCAGATTTTTTGCGGGTTCTAGGACTCCAGAAACTCGGTGCAAATAGCCAAAAACGTGAAAAACATGTTTTTTTTTAGTAATATGGTTTATTCAAAAGGTTCTTGTAAACCTAATAAAAGGGCCAGATAGCATAAGTTGCCCTACTATTTATCTACATTTTGCGCTTAATCGCATGTAAATTTCTTAATTTTTTGTGACTTTTGACCTTCAATAACTTTTTACGCGGCAGTGATCTCGTTCTCGATTTTTGATATTTTCTTTGTGACACTAAAATAAATCGATTCAAAAAATAATAATAAAAGATCTTATTTTTTAGATCAGAAAATTTAATTTCACTGGACCACTATAATAATCATAGTTTTTATACTAAATAATAACAAGTAGATTTACTTAAGGCTGGTGTTCTCACTTAGAATGAAAATTCGATTTTAAATAGAAAATGGACTATTTGGTGTACAATATCAGTAGCTGACCAAAAACGTACAAGAAAAAATAAAGTCATGTGTAAAACAAATCGCGAATGCAAGAGATATACGCGCATTTTAGCGTTAGTTTTATTTACAATTTTCTGACTTTATTTTTGAAAATAACGCTTTAAAATTTTTACAGTAATATCTAAAACGTTATTTTTAATATTATGTCGAAGCAAAAATTTTTTTTTAAATTGCAATAAAAAAATTTTTTTTGTGATTTATTTATTCGCGATAAAAGCGCTTCGACATAATATTGTAAATAACATTTCACCCATACTGTAAAAATTTTAACTCGTTATTTTCAAAAATAAAGTCAGAAAATTGTAAATAAAACAGTGGTTGCGAGAGAACAGCCTTAATTTGATTTATCGCACCTATAAATTAAGAAATTTACATGTGATTAATCATCTTCTTCATGAATTAGGCCTGTTGATCTGTTCTATCTCTCTTCCTTCTGGGTTTGTAGTAGAGCATCTGTTTTGGGATTCAAATATATTTATTAATTTAAAATAAAAACAAAATTGTGCTTGAAACATTTCATAGAACCACCAAGTGCTGCCAAAGCGGCGTTGCCAAATGTATGTTCACGGCTTGTAAGTATAGGAAGCAGTGATAAATAGGCAATATGGGAAATTATAATGTAAACAATATTATAAATACGTTTCTAAAGAAATAAATAAAACAACAATAAATTATTGTCTATAAAAAGTATCTTAAAGTACGAGTATTATGAATATCATCAAATATACGAGGGATGTTTGATAAGTACCTGGCCTCGGCAAGAAATGGCGCTGTTAATATTTAACAAATAATATTTTTCGTAAATATAATATAATCCTTCACGACAATTCGCGTTTTACATTAACAAAACGCCTCCACGCGGAATAATTTCGAACTCGTTTGTAACGTATAGTAAATACCAACATAAACACCATAAACAAACATTTTCTTTTGTTTACATTAACAAAACGCCACCACACGAAATAATTGGAACTGTTGAAAGACGTAATGTTGTTATTGACGGTGGCGCCACCAACGGTAATGTAAAACGCGAATACTGTCAAACTGGCAAGTCGATGTCTCGTTTAGCTTATAAATGCCAGCCATTTAAATAAAACAACTTTTGTAATTTTACAACAATAGAAAAACTGAATATCGAGCGGTGATAAAATACTTGTTTTTGGAAAAGCAAACAAATGGCAAAATCGAAACGAAGCTCTGGGAAGTTTATAGGGACTCTTCATCTTTGTTATCAACCATAAAATATTGGATAGCTGAATTCAAATTTGGTCATACAAGCATTTTTTATGAAGATTGTCCAGATTGTCCAAATTAGGTTATCAATTCAGAAATGATTGAAAAAAACCACGATATCGTGATAAATGATTCGAGAGTAAAAATGCGTGAGATAGCTGAGACTGTGAGCATCTCAATCGAACGGGTAAAGAATATTTTAACAACTCATTCGGATATAAAAAGCTATCCGCAAGATGGCTGCCGCGATTGGTCACAATTGACAACAAACACAGACGTGTGTGTTAACTTCAAAAGAACGTTGGGCTATGTTAAAACGTAATCGGAATGATTTTTGGCGTTGGTATATACTGTTGACGAAACATACATCTTATAATATAAAAAAATGGCTCGCTTTAAAAAATTTGACTCTAACAATGAGGTTATTGTACTTATCAAACTACCCTCGTATTATTAATATTAGAAAATATAATCATTACAATATTGTTTTACTGGTTTTTCAGCTCCTCAGATAGATATAATATTATAAAACCATGCAAATTATAAAAAATCTAAATCAGAAAATAAATTATTAAGATAAAAATTTTTCAAAATTTTTTTTTCAAAAAACTACATATGAATAAAATCCCTATTTGGAGTCTATCAGAAATAAAAATTCAAATAAAAACCATAATTCATTTCAAATCTATAGGACAAAATTTCGAAATAAACTTTTACATTTGGCAACGCCGCTTTGACAGCACTTGGTGGTTCTACTTTCAAAATGTTTCAATCACCATTTTTTTTAAATTTTAAATTAATAAATATATTTGAATCCCAAAACAGATGCTCAACTGTAAACCCAGAGGAAAGAGAGATAACAACATCATCAGATCAACAGACCTAATCCATGAAAAAGATGATGATGAAAGATAATATTTGATAAATGTGCAATTTTATTTTCAAAAAAATTAAATTATTGTAATAAAAATGTACTTAACTATATTACAATATAAACATAACTAGATATATTTAACTAATAAAAACAATTTCTAGGTTTATGAAAGTGTAACTATGTTATTTTCTCTTTTTTGTTAAAATTTTAAGTTTGAAACAAATTATTTTTTAAGTTTTCTTTTATTATTTAAGAGGATATAAAAAACAAGTTGTACATTTCAATAACAAAACTTTTAGAACACTTTCCACAAGAATAGAATAGTAAAAAGTTATTGTAAAAAAAACTATTATCGCATAAACTTTACATCAGTAGCCTTACCTGCTAAAATGCCTTACCTTAAGCTTCAAATTCGTGATTATTTACATTATTACATTACATAAAAAAAATGTTATGTGACACTACACATGACTTTCCCATTTAAAAAAGAAAAGTAAATACAGTGGAGCTCGCTTAATGTGATCACATCAAGACTTGGGTTTTTTGACAACAATAACCGATTGATAACAATAAAAGGAAAAAAAAGTTTATTACTTATTTATTAGTATGTACTACACGGTACACGTCGTTTCGGCGACCGCAGTTCGGCGAAAGCGATTCGGCACCGTATATTCGGCGACGGTCAATTCGGCGACCCGATGTTCGGCTATGTTAGTTTCGGCGATTCCAATTCGGCACCGGCATTTCGGCAATTCCCATTCGGCGACAGAAAATTCGACTACGTCGATTCGGCGACGGGAAATTTATTTAAGTGTTAAAATTTATTAAAAATTTTTAAATTAAAAATATTAAAAAAAATTATTTTTTACTTTTAAATTAAATATTTATTTACATACATAACACATACAAATTTTAATCCATGCTATAATTATAAGATATACCGCGAAGATATTCTATAATATTAATAGAATTATAATTGGTTACCTTCGCCAAAATTCGAGAATCAGCCGCTTCGTACCGCGGCCTTTTTTTAGAAGGTGCATGTCCGGCTAGAATACGTTCGTATTCTGTGTCGAAAGTTTTTTGAATTCGTCTTAATTTATCCAAAAAAGTCCACAACGTTGGATGAAATATACCACCACCAAAACCTAATTGTATTTTTCGATGACAAGCTTCGGCGTAATTGTTAGTTCTATCAATTCCATCCAACGTGCGTTGATACACAGACCAAATATTTGAAGAAAACATTGGAATATTTCTGGTACCATTATTTCTAAGACGTCCAATATATGTATTTGTAAACCATTCTAAAATTGGATCAAATTCTGGTGGTAAATAATTTTCTAAACTTGTAATTGCATGAAAAATATCATTCTCAGGAACAAACGCAATTGAAGTAACCATTCTTGAGCGCAATGCAAAATCTACATCGGCACTGTACCTTTTTAACAAATTACTTGACGATAAATGTTTTTTTAAGTTCTTCACTAAGTGAAATAAGCAGCCATGTATATTAACGTCAGGAAACACTTCACGAATCGCTTGATGAATGGCAAGCTCAAAATCAACACTTATACTCAACGGATTTAGTTGAGGCCACAATTCACGGATCATACTAAATAATTTTACATAAGTTTCCCTCCTCTTATTAGGTAGTAAGCAAAACAAAACAGAAAACACTGCTCTTCCATCTTTTCTAGCAAGTATAACGAATACTTGTGAAAAAAGAGACGGGCAAATTAGAAAAGTGCCGTCCATAAACAATTCTAACATATTTTCACACCAACTAGAATTATATTCTCTTCCAAATATCATAATACGTTCAGAGTCCAAATTCTCACTCCCTGAATCGGCAAGAAGATATCTCTCAAAATTACCAGGGCTAAACTCATAAGTGGAATAACCTTCCGGTATGATTATTAGTTCCCTAGATTCCGGATTTGCTGGTGCTTCAGAATTTTGGTGACGTTTCCGTTGTATCGTTCTGCTCATGACAGAATTGCTTGGAATGTTACCTTTTATGGCATCAGGAACATTTGCAATAGCCCGTGCTCTTATTTGCGATGGATTGTCCATTGTATTTTCGGCTAAAAGTTTTATAACAGTATTAAGTTTTCGAAGTTCGACGTTTTCTGCATTTCCTACGGTCCTGCAGGAATGCTCCCTTCGCTGTGAATTGAACGAACCGTCTCTAATATTGGTCCATATTCTGCCATTGCAACCCTTATGCTTACTTTCACATCGCCAGAATTGAATAGTACTATTTGTGTTAATTTTATCTTTAACATAGAGGTACCCATCACGAGCATATTTTTCATTGCTTCGTTTGGTTAAAATTATTTGAGTTTCTTCCCTTGTATTATGAATTAAAAATTAATATATTGATTTCTAACACTACACTGGAGTACTTTTATTAAAATCTATACAGCGAAATCTATAAACTGGAGATAAAATGTCAATTATTGCAATCTTATAAACTTACTTAAGTTACTTACCTTAATAACATGTTACGCTGAAACGCTTCCACTTACTTCTTCTTTGTCTAAACTGAAATGTTTTGATACCAAAACTCAACTGACTAAAGAACTCAACTCAAAATGCCATCTATGACTCCTCGAAAACCGTTACTAAAAGTGGAGAGCTAATTGAAATTTTGGAAAAGATACTTAAGGAAAACGGTAATATTTAATTGAAAAGGCTGAATTGTATTGAAATGGGGAAAACCAAGAAAAGATTAACATTAACCGTTACTAAAAGTGGAGAGCTAATTGAAATTTTGGAAAAGATACTTAAGGAAAACGGTAATATTTAATTGAAAAGGCTGAATTGTATTGAAATGGGGAAAACCAAGAAAAGATTAACACAATAAGCATTATTGAAAAGGAGGATATACATAAGAATTATATTGAAATGGGGAAAACCAAAGAAAGATTAATACAATAAGTATTATTGAAAAGGAGCAAATAACAAAAAAGGGATCTATTTAAGAGAGGTAGGGAGAAAACCAATTTTTATTAACTATGAGTTTTTAAATAAAAGTTCGAAAAGCCGTAGGCGTCGGTACTAAGGTTTTTGTGTACATTTAAATTTTAAATTTGGAAGAATAAATTAAAAGTATATCTTTCGTCGCCGAATCGACGTAGTCGAATTTACTGTCGCCGAATCAAAATCGCCGAAATGCCGGTGCCGAATTGGAATCGCCGAAATGGCGGTGCCGAATTGCCTGTCGCCGAATCAGAATCGCCGAAATGACGGTGCCGAACTGGAATCGCCGAAATGACGGTGTCCGTGTACTACATCTACAAAAATTAATTAATAATAGTCACACATTGTGAAGTTTTCAAGTAGGACTGAATCTTCAATACACATCAACGGCAAACCATAGTCCATTTATGTATTTAAACGACGGAATTCATAATAAACATAAATATGTAATGTGATATCACATGTGTGACGGTGATTTTGTTGCTAACACCTAACTTTATATTATGTGGGTGGCTTATGCACAATATAAAAAAATGCTTGTAATTGAACATCAACTCCTTTGCTTGTGGGAGAAAATAAACTTAAGAATGATTTGATAACATGAACCGAATTTATTGTTGTATGGTGAGGTAATAAATAATTAACCCAATTTATTATACGTTATTTAATATATGTTAACTAAAGTACAATTCTGTGTTAATTTTTGAACGTCGCCGTGTTGTTACCGTTCATGCGCATGACTACTTCAGTGGCGGTCTATCATACCACATTTATGATAACTATAAGCGATGTTTTTTGTGTGTAATAATATAAGTCCGTTCCGTTCCTCGCAAAAGTGATAACAATACCCGAATGATAACATTAACCGCGATTCCAATAAGCGGGCTCCACTGTAGTAACAAATTATGTGCCAATATGAGACGGTCATTGCCTTGCAGCTAACGCAATCAACTGCAGATGTGAGGTACCGGGTTTGAACCTGGGTATAACAAAGTCTCTTTGCTTCGAAGAACATGCTAAGTTGGCGGTGCCCCTAAGCTGATAAAATTGCTACCATTAACAATAAACAGGGCAACAGGCACATTTAAAGACCAGTCTAGCAAGCTACGTACTTGATGTAAAACAGCTATAGTAAAACACATATATAATAAGAATTTGCATATTTACGGCTTGTAATAAATTATAAGAGGTAGTGCTACTATCCATTTGTTTGCATTGCCAGGTATTCTGAAAATAGCTGAAAATTTAATATAACATCTTTTGTAGTACTTACTTTTTTTGCCTAACCTAAACCTACCTGGAATTCGAACTTACGTGCCTCACTTGGCATGAATAATTTGGAGGTGTACTACTTAAAGCTTAAGATGATCATAATCGATTTTTAGTCTAATAAAATAACCGCGGTCAAAAAAAAAATTTTTTTTATAACAATAAATAATTATTTTAACTAATTTATAAATTAATTTATGTATTTAAGAAAATAATTCGTAGATTAAATATATTAATGTGAAATATTTAAAATTAAAATATGAAAACTATAATTTTCTAACCCAGGATTGCACGTGGCCGCGTGCATGCAATAAACTGCATTTTTGTTAAAAAATAATCATTTATTTATTTGGTTTATCAATGCTTATTTCAGCAAGTTCAAATTATTTTATATTTGAGGCTTCAAATGAGGTTATACACTTTTCATCAGAAATGAAATTAACTTGATATAGTTATTTATAGATAAAAAGTTTTATTAATTATTATATCAAGAGTATAAACACTTAACAATTTAAATATTACGAAATTATTAATTTATTTATTTTTATTACATTTTTGTATGTAATGTAGTACTGTATTTAAAAAATCAATTAATTATTTGTATTTGTTCGTTTTAGTTGAATTAAATAAAATAGTAATTAAGAGTTAGGTATCATTGGATATTACTTATTAGTGTTTATTGAAAGAATGTACATACGCAAGTACCTATATAAAAAAAAATAATAATAAAATAATTAAAAATAATAATGTTTAAGTATTCGTAATATCAAAAAAATCTGTTTCCCGAATGTCTCGTCTTCTCCTTGTCAGCTCGAGCCAGCTCTAGATATTAATTTTTTTACCGTTTTCACCGTTTCACGATTATAGGATGCACTCCCTAGTTGCAAGATTGCAGAATCTTGCCTACAAAGTTGCAGTAGACTTTTTTTAAGAACTCTTAGGCTAAGTTCAAATCGTAACTACGACTATACTCTGTTTTATTCAAGAAAAATGTAAAACGTTTGCACTAAACGGATGACCTTTAAATGTTAACCAATGAAATTGCTTTGAATAAACACTATATCTCGTATAATTTCCTTATTGTGAGTGAGTCTTTATTCAAAGCAATTTCATTGGTTAACATTTAAAGGTCATCCGTTTAGTGCAAACGTTTTACATTTTTCTTAAATAAAACAGAGTATAGCTCTAAACTTGTAATTTTTAATTTCTATATATTTTTTTTTTATTGTTTTTTTTTGTTGTTATATCTTTGTATCCACAGTTAAAACGAAGTTTTATCGATAATAAAATTATTATTATTATTAATTTGGTTTTCAGTTGTATTGGGAACTCTTATGTCAGTCCTGATGTAAATATCTGCTCCAAATTTCTCTCCTACTGAGTTCAACCATGACGTCGTTATTAAAGATCAGAAGGTACAGGTAAGTTTTGGTGCGTTTATTTTACAACATTAAGCGGCGCGGGGTTCACAACTAAGTGGGGTCTTGCTTTGCTTCGATAGAAAGCTGAGAAGCGCCAATCAAAATAAATAATTTTAAAAGAAAACACTTTAAGCTAATTGGCGCTTGCTAACACAAAAGAGTCATCAATTTATTAATATTAATGTAATTTATTGTTTATGAATTTAGTTCTTTAACGTATCAAGTCTTGACTAGCCATGTCTAGTCTACCTATAACTTAAATTTTGTTTTAACGATTTTAGTTAAAAATAAAAATTATTTAAATTATCCAAAACTCTGTGATGAAAATTATAATAGATCATTGAGAACAAAAAGTATTGTTTCTCGATAATGCATATATTCAGCTGCCAGTGCTTGGTCTAATGAACGTTATCGACCTGATAAGAACTAATAAGAAGAGGTTCACCACTATCCATCAAGAATAAACCGCAGTTTTCCTTTTAGGCAAATGGCGCAGAGAAGTAGGACCTTATAACCATACCTGATGTTTTATTTTATAGATATCCATATAGGAAATAACTTAAGGTGTAGTACATAGTATAATCGAACTTTTTATAACAATTAACTCGATAAAAAGTAAATATTAAGTTCTGTCACTGATTATATTTATATTTCAAGTTTAGTATACTACACCATCCGTATACAAATATAATTTTTTTATTATAATAGACTATTATTATTCATAAAATAAAATTACATTAAAAATAAATTATGTTTATAAAATCTATTTGGATAACAATAATTTAAAAACTATGATTTTTATATATAGTAAAACTACATACATTAAATGAAACAGTAATAAAATTTATCACAATACTTTTAATCTAAATAATAACTTAAAACGTAGATCATATTTAAGTTTTTATTATACTTATTTAGTAAAATAAGTTTGATGACAAAAAATAATTTATCACCTGAAAAATTTAAATTCGAGATCGTGAGTGAATTAAAGCTTTCGTCGATTCAGCTAAACTTTTCAAGTTGTTAAAAAAATTACAGATTATTAAAAAATGAGACAGTTTAGTGCAGATTTGTTTCAATTTAACATTCATTTTCTTAACGTAGGTGTAAATTATTCATTTTATTTGATTAATTTCACATAGGTAATGCAATTTAGAGTTACAGTATATTATGAATACAGCTAACTATTTCAAAATTTTCGATATGGCTATAAAACAATTTTTATTATTTAAATACAAAGCAAATCATTGCAAATTTTCTGAAGCAGATATTAATTAGTGTTTATTAAGTATATCATCTATGAATTTCAAATACAAGCATAGATATTGCATTAACTTTATTAATTAATATAATATTCCTTATAACACGCAGAATTTAGTAAATTATATAATATAATACGTGTACGTATTAATAAACAATAATTTAATAGGTACTTAAGTAGTTCATAAATATGCTTAATATATTATGTTATATATTATGTCAAATACCGGGTATTATGTTATTGACAGATTGAATATAATAAACTAATAATATAAGTAACCATTTTCTTTAAATAATTTTATTATAATAACATCTTTAATTAAAGTTAATGTAATTAATCAACACCATAGGTACCTTTGCTTAATCTATTTTCTATGAAAACAGCTAATTGCTAAGTATGAAAATTTCAGCAATATAATATAATTTTAATAAGTTTATAATAAAGCAAACCAAGTCTTAAGTTTTATTGCATATTAATTATTTAATGAACAATATTCACAACCTTCAGTTAACTAAATTGTTCATTTAATCGTTGGTATATTTCACTACTGCTAAATGTAATATTGTATTGTAATATTTATTTGAGCTGAGAATAATCTTTTTTTTGAATTTTTGTTAATCAATAGAATCTATTATTTTCATGCTACAGGAGATGTACTATATTGCTAGATGATACTAATAAGTAATATAGATTACACCTGTACTTGAATTCTTGAAGATATTTTTGTGCGTTGTGCAATAAAAACTAGAAATAGAATAATTTTCGTGATTTTCAAAAAAAAGTTTTCTTGCTTGGGGTTTTGTACAAGTGTTATCTTATATTTAAGATGGAAGATCGCCTTTCATATCAAAATAAAAAATTATAAAATACAGAAACTGGCAAATTAAAAAATAATACATTTAATATAAATTATACCTAGTAAAATAGCACTATAATATATAGGGTGTCAGGGTGGAAATTATTTATCGATTGTGCCTTATATGACAGTTTCTCTCTATACTAAAATTTTGCCGCCCAACGAGTTAAATTTATAGCTGTGAAGTTGGTTTATTTGCAAATAAATTCTTTTTCCTTAATTGCGGACAATAAATTAGTAAACATAAATTGTAACTCAATATACTACGCTCGAAAATTCATTTCGAAAGGTAGTTAAGGGTTTCCATATAAATTTATTTAAAATGTACCCACTATATTATATTATTAGACAATATAATTCTACTACTTTAATTTATTTTTATAGTCCAGTCGATAAAGATTTCTCAAAATTTATTATACGTTCAGACACACAAATACCAATAACTATAAAAGTTAATCAACATTAATTTTCTTTATGACACATATAATATAGTTAATATCCTATCGCTCGTGAAAATCCAAAAGGTTAGTAAAAATCTTCCAAATTTTATCGTATTTCATTATATATAATAAAAATCTATCATTTTACCAAATTTAAAGTGAATGTAATAAAATAAAACAAAACCAAAGTTTTTGAGTTTTCATTTAAAAAAAAACGCTACTTTCAAGATCTGGTTTAATCACATCCTTCAGTTGCGAGAAAGTTTACTAGATTAGTAAAAAATACAATAAAATATTTTTACTTTGAAGTAAATATTTTTTATTAAACTCAAACTCTTCTGGTTAGTCAGTCTCTTCTAAAACAATTTTTTTTTACCTTAAAATGGCCATAATTTCCAAATTTTAATAGTATATCAGTGCTATGAACATTTCAAGGTAGAAATAAAAAATAATTCTTTAAAGGGGTTTGTTGGGACACCTTGAAATTTATTGATCTGTACCTATAGGTATTCTGTGAACTTTTTGAATTAGTCTTTCTTCAAGCAGGAATAAAAACTGATGTAATATTGCAATAAAAATGAAATAATAGCGGAAATAAATAAAAAATCAAGAAAATAAAATAGTTTTAAAAAATTTCGAAATTATGTGAAAGTATGTAGAACCTCGTTTATCCGGGGTAATGACAGAGAGGGATCGCACGGATAAGTAAAAATCACGGTTAATCGAGACACTTTATTTAACCATTATTTAACGTATTATTATGTGTTTACTACATCGTTACATACATATGCGTATACATTGTCATAATTGTACGTTATCAGAGCTTGAAATATGCAATAATCAGTAAATACTATTTACACACCTATGTTTTTATTGTTGGAACTGTTTGGAAAATTGTAAATAAAATTTAAAAATTTTCGGAAGAGAAAATTTGACAGATAATCGAGACACGGTTAATCGAGGTTCTACTGTAGTTATGAAAATAACGGTAAAAATTTAAAATGAAAATTAAGATATAATGTAAAAAATTGATAATTAAAAATTGCAGTAATAAATTTAACTGTACAATGGAAAAATTAAAGTTAAAGCGGACTAGAAATATTTAGAAAAACAACAATATCAAAATAAAAATCATTTCTTACTAATAAAAGATTATATTCGGTGATGTTTTGCGATTTGACACGTGAAGGACTTCTGAATAAATTTGTTTTGAGAAATAAAATTTTTTTAACCCTTACTACCGGTCTTTTAAATTTTATTTCCAACACAATTGACAGAATAATGATTGATAGCAGTTAATAAAAAACTTAATAACAGAATAATTTTAGAAAATTTTGCAACTTATTATGACTTATTTCAATTTTATTATTTAAAATTGTAAACAAAAACATAACATTTAGTCAGCGTACTAGGACAGTAAGTAAATATTACAGTACTGCTCTAATCAAAATAAATAAATTAACGGTAAATTCCACTTACGTCTTAAATTTTTTTCACTAATGATTCCAACTGTACGATTCAGGTGGTTGAAAATATTATAAAATTATAATAGACCTACACACACCAGAAAAATTTAATTTAAAAGTTCAATAAAAACTTAAAACAATTATCTTTAGAAAGTGTTTGTTGATGGTACGTAGAAATTATTATGAATCGCCATTATAATAAAATGCAGTTATAATTAATTACACAAAAACAACCAATTTCTGAGTTCATACATATTTTCATTTTTAAAAATTAACAAAGACATATTACAGTCTTAAAAAAACAAAATGTTGGGAAATAATTTGTCTGCCCTTAAGAATAGTTTTCTATTAATTTTTGTTATTTTTATTATAATATGAATAACTTGCAGAAATTTTGCAATTGAATGAAAACTTCTTTCTTCTTTTAGAAAATGTGACCATAAAATCCTAGCTTTAGCTACCAGGTAGACTAATGTGTCGATTCTAGTCAATCCTGTAAACTTTATAGATTTTTAAGTATGTGTAAATGTAAGCACACATTCACATTATTTAGAACCTTTAAAAATTAGAGGAATGATGAGAATCAACACATAATTCACCTAATAAGTACATTTTCCGATTGTATTACTTACTTTAGGGCAAACAATCTATGTGTATTAAATAATATCTGTCATTATAATTACCGATAAAGTTTGTCAGTGCACGCATAGAATATAATTGTAATTGGGAGTTTAGATGTTCCGATAATTTGCGGATATTTTGCACAACCCTACGATTCAATTAGTGTATAATTTTAGACAGTCAATTTTGATTGCTCTAAATTTCAAAATTTGAACAAATTTCTGAAAGTTTAAAACCAACATTTCAGAAATGATGTTCATGTAGGAATTCTTGATTCAGGTCCAATAAATTGCTATGTTAAGTTCTATGTTACTTTTATTTTCAGAAGGTCACGAATATTTAAATAATTGTTAGTTTCCCACAATACAAAAACATTTCTTTATACGAATATACAAAAATTAATTGATTTACTTTTTTAAATATCGCACAATTCCAAAGATAAAGCTTCGAGGATTCCCAAATTCTAATTTTTACAGAACACTATATTCGAATGAATACCTACTAAATCAATTTTTTTCTTTGCGTTTCACAGAAAGATATTTTAAGATTGTTGAAAACTAGTGATTGTTTAAATTTTTTGTTACAATCTGAAAAATAGCGAAAAGTGATGGATCTTGTACTATATCGTCAACAGAAGTGTTTCAATGATACTATAAGCATTATATTTTTAATAAATTACTTTTTACCCATATTTTTATGTATTAAATATATAATTACCTTTTACATGTTAACTTTCTGCAAAAGTTCCTTTAGCGAAAATATGAAGATCTTCTGTGGGGGCAATTATTTGTTCAATATTCAATAATTTCGTTCAGGACCGAAAAATTATTCCATTTTAAGAAAGTTCCATGGGAGATACTTTTACATTACTTTTGTAAATTTGAGACCACAAAAAATTTCCGTGTATACAATATTATGACTTTTCCAGTGTTTGCTTTATAGAGATTTTACTATATCATGTATTTAACCAAACGCAAAATATGTAAAACGTTTATTTGTAAAATTTGGTGAATTCTTGTGGGTTTTATTGATGAAAATCTTTATTGGTAGTTAGAAATAATTCAATTACGCAATGTTGGGTCCAGCTTTACCGACAATTTTAATTCAAATTCTGAGGTACGTGAGTAAAATGAAAATATCAATTTTAAAATTTTTTAAAAATAGTAATAAAAGTAAAAGCTCGAATCTATGAGCAAACTAACGGAAGGCAACTGTAAGTTAGCATTATTACATTATTATAACATGGCAGGAAAATACCTACCACTTTTCATATCATAGCGGAGTTACGGAATTAATGTTTTTCCCAAAGCATGAAAAGAAAATGCTCCCGAATTGCATAATACTTACGACTTGCGACTTTATATCAGGAGTAAACTTTTACTTTTTACTCCCACTTTCATTTTTTATTCTATTTTAATAATAATAAAAGCAGAAACAATTTTCGAGTTTCGCTAAAAATACAACAAGGAAAATTTCACGTATTAAAACAAAAAATACTACTAATAAATTATTTTCACTACTAACCTAAAAATCTACACTTATAACCCGATTTTTTAAACTGTAAAATTGTATTCACTGATTCCATTACTAACCTCGGTCAATAATGAAAACCGTTATTAATTATCAAAATGAGATTAACAACAATTTAAATCACATTTAAGTTTTAAAATCGTCCAAATAAAAGTATTGCATTACTCTCTTTATCATAATAAATATTAGTCACTAAACTGTCTTTATTATTTAAGTTCACTTTAACTAAATCTTAATTAAAGAGTTTCGTAATCTTGGTCATATTTACGGCAAGTAGTTATGCGCAAACTTGGTGCATATTAAGTAATATTTGTTCACTTATTATGCCATCAACTTATATGTTTACGATAAATATAAGTATTACGCCAAAAAATTATTTTTATACCCAGTTTAAACATACCTATTTAGCATTAAAAAAATTATTATTGATTGTAGTCTGTTATACGTAAAATTTACTCCCGCTTAATTACTGCCGATGGGTAAAAGATAAATTATTTCTATTTCTAGATAATTTTAAGACATTTGTAATTATTAGGTATACCGAATAATATAAGAAAAATAAGAAATATGTGTCAGTCATACATTTTAAATACGCAATAGACAGAGACAAAGAAGGGCCGGAAGCTGTATAAAATGCGGAAACTGTATTACATACACAGCATTTCAAATATGCCATGAGCAAATACAGATTTTGAAAAAAATTAACTTTATGCCCAACTCAAAAAGTAGAATATTGATAGAAAATTTGACTGCATTCTAATTGAAAGTTGAACCAGGAGCTGTTAAATTTTTATCTACTAGGAAGTCGAATGTAAGAATTATGACGCTAGTCCATTGGATTCGGGTAGCCACATTTCAAAAAATTGGAAAACGTACAAGTTTTGGAAGCGACAAACTAAAAAAAAAGTCAAATTGCAAAAAAAAATTACGTGAGAATACCTAGAAATGTAGCCGAAAAAAAATTAAGGTTTCACAACTACTGAATTTCAGTCAGTAAGAATTTATAAAAAGTTTTACAAAGAATCTGGATCAGAAGACACGATTTAACAAAAAAAAAGCAAGTTTACAATAGCTTTTGGCTTGTTCTGACTTATTATGAGTCAGGAAGTCATTGCAAGTTAAAAAGTCAATGAGTATATTAATTTTTTTTCTAGTTTTCAAAAATCAAATCAAATAATAAGAGAGGTAAGATTAAGAGGTAAGAACATTAAAAATATTCCTGAAAGGTTAACCCAAAATTAGTTTTTTCTAACTCTCAAAATTTGACCACATTGCACCACCATAAAATACCACCATATAAATGAAGGAAAATTTTATGCTTATTACTTTCATATTCATGGGGTGATTTCCATCTTATATTTTATTTAAAATATTTTATAGTTTAAAATAGTTATAAAAAGCTTCTGTTAATTTCTATTGTTTATGTGATTAGTTTAAAAAAATTGTTATAATGACAGTAGCGTAGAAGTCAAAAATTGAAAAATTGGACCTACGACAGTTGAGGAAAATTTATATTTAAATGCCTGAAATATTTGAAAAGCAAATATCAAACACAAGCCATTGATCACGATATACTTGAAGATCTGAAGATTTCAAACTGTTCTTTAACTTTACAACAAAATTTTAATATTTTACAAATATATTCCAAAGAGACTGTTATTTAGCAATCCCGTATATTTTATGGATACCTGACAAACTCGCTTTTCAGCTTGGCAGTTAAAAATAATACAAGCCTTGATAAATATATTCCAAAATATATTAATATTTTATATAACTCAATAATATGTTCGCATTAATCGTGTCACAATTAAATTTATCAGTTTTGACATAAATAAAGCGATGCCCAGATAAAGTACAAGTTAAGGAATAATACTGTTTTACAATATTATGAGTTCTCCATAGAGAGACTGGACTTGTAGCAGAGACTGTTAGTAACAAAATTTATTTGTGAAACGCATCTGCCTTTTACAAAGTATAATAATTATTAACTATATAAATTTATCCATAAAATAGCTATTCAGAGTTTATCTATAATTTAAAAAAATTGATCACATTGTAACATTTATTTAAAGTTAAATGTAATTTTCCGAAAAACAACAAGTTTAGGCGTATTCACTAGCTGAGAGATAGTAGATATAACCTCACTTTGTTCGGTTTCTAATTTTGCAGTCTCGCAATAAATGCTCGTCCACCCTTCTTCCGCCAAACTTTTTTTGTAATTTTCGTTGATTTAAGTGGGAGTAATACATAGTGTGTCGCATCGATTCGACATTAATATGAATTGAACTTGCGGTAAATCTACCTTAATTGTTAGATATGTATTAGGTGTTTCATTTTACTATTGTGTATAGTTTTATTATTTTTTACACGTAGAATGACGTGTTTTCTGTGATTGATTTCATTCGAAGTAGGTTTCAGATTGCGCGTGATTATGACTTAATTTTATCATGCATAGGATAAATATTATACAAAATAGGACCAAGTACGTGATTTGATGATTATTTAGAAATATCTTAACACCCTGAATATTATAATGACAAATTTTTATAAAAAATGAAATTTGTGCAGTGATGACTCATGATAATATAATAAAAATTTAGCACAATCTCTTAAATAATCAAAGATGACTTACGAACAAGACACAAGGAAAATATTAAAATTAATTAATAATATTGAAGCAAAACAAAGTATACCTACCTATATAATCAAGATAAATTTCTGAAAAGAAGGGATATATAGATTATTTGAAAAAATATGCGATTCAGAAACATTTCATAAATTTAATTTACAATTAATTCATTATAATTAATTACCTACTATATAATTTTACATAGTAAGTACACGAGAAACCAGTTTTCTCATGACAGCAATTCTTTTAATTAGCCTAATAAATTTACTATACTATATAGATTTGCTACAAATTCACAAAATGTTATTTATAGTATGTACACAAATCTAAAAGTACTGCAGATAATTAATTAGAATTTTTAGAACACGTGGTGATTCTAATTAATGCAAATTAAATAACAGCAAAGCATAAAGTTGGTTATCAAGCTTTTCTTATATATTCTAAAATTTCGTAAACTTAAATAACGGTAAAATTATTATGAGAAACGCGTGATACTTTGATCGAATGTAAAATCTATTGTATCACATAAAAAATATAATAAAAGTTACTAATAAATTATTTTAAATATTGAAGTGTCTATTTAAAATAAAATTAACACTTTTTAATAATTATTTTATCACATATGTGGTAATGTGCAGTACAGTGTAAATGTAAATAATTAACCTTTAGTAAATAGCATTTTGTCAATGAATCTTAACTTAATTATAGTATAACACAGTTAAAACTAACAGTATAATGTTAGAAATAAAATGAGCTTACTTCCTTTTGCAAAAAATTAGCAATTTAAAAGTAATATTTAATATGTATATGTATTTTGTTACCGATGACACTTTTCGAAATCAACTGTTCTCTTAAATATTTTCAAAATTTTAACATACTCATACTTATATAATTTGAACAAATAAAATTCAATATCAATTATTTAAAAAGGTTGCAAGAAATCAAAATCCGAAGACTCTTGTTGTCAGTAGACCCATGATACAGGTATCCATTGTGGTGTGGTATGAACGCAATCGATTGCTTCTTCCAAAGCTAAAATAGTTTCTTCGATATCATTATTTACAATGGTCAAGTCAAAATAATGTCCGTAAGCTTGGCGCAGTTTATCAGATTCAAATGCTAATCTTTCTAAACTACCATCAAACTGCAAATCAAAAAACAATTGGTTTGTTAAAATTTAAAATTAAATAGTTAACGGTGTGACGTACATCATTTAAATTTTGTAAAGCTGGAGCAGCGATAAAAACAACATAAGGTGAAAATTCGGCAGTGCGTAAAATTTTTAGAGCTTGTGGTTCTACATCTAATATTGCCATCTTGCCTTCAAGATGAATTTTACGAATAGTTTCCAATTTTGTTCCGTACATAGCATCTTCGTGCGTACCTATAAACAAGATACACCGATGTCATTTTATTTCAAATTGTCAAGTTTGTAATTACATTTGAGCAAAAAAATATTTATGTAAATTTATGTAATCATACAGAATACCACTATGCAAATTTGAGGCGGGTTGATTCTATTAAATATTATTATTGTCACATAAAAGTATGCAAATCACGAACTTGTCTTACCGAGCTTACCAAATTTTGTACACTTTGATGTGGACCTCAACACAATGCAAAATATATACAAATAAAATAATAAAGTTTAATGGTTTACACTGTTTACAGTACAAATATAAGTTTCGTGTTTATTGAGGGGTTTTATTTATAAAAATAAGTCGACGAAAAGATAGAAAATATTTATCTATGAAGTTGTCTATCAACAAAATAGAATTTATGCTTTTGTAAAACTAAAAAGAAAATATAATCCGTTCGCGGATAAAAAGATACATTTCAGTAGGTACTACACAGTTGCATGTAATGTATATGGATAATGAAGTCTGGCGTGCAAGTAGTACCTAGTATTATATTAGAAGCTCTAAAATCCTTAGTCAGGAGAAAAGTCTTAAGCCATAAATTTCAGATATTTCTTTTCGTTAAGAATACTAAGTATACGCAAATGTACACACACAAAATTACTCCTGATTCAAAATTTACAGATTACTATTATTTTGTTTTGTTAATTCATTTATTACAAAATTTGGACTCACCATATTCCAAGTATTCATTTGCAGCAATGTCAGCCATCATTTCATCGTGAGATACAAAAAAGTAATTTCTACCATTTTCTTCATCGGCTCTTGGAGCTCTAGTAGTATCTAGAACGAGATAATAAATAAAGATTTGCTACATATTTGATACAAATGATGTGATAATGTTTAATAATCCGCAAAAAGTCACTTTTCCTATGTTTCCTAAAAGTTACGGTAGGGACATAGTAAGTATATAAAGCCGGTCGTTTGTATGAGCATCATCTTGGTTAATTGTTGCAAAAATGGCTATAGTAACAACAATAATAATTTGTTGTTGTAGTGTGGTAAGTAATAGTACTTTAGTAGCAGAAAAATACTTTTATTGAGTAGTAATATTATTAAATAAGTAATTAAGCTACATACGTGGTATTGGGTATGCATACTGATCCGGATGTCTTGCAATAAGTGTATTTTTAATATGCCTTCTTCCAACTCCATGAGCCCCTAGCAGAACCAGTGTTTTTCTTTTAAATGCTGGATCATTCACTAGTAAATGAAAAATAAAAATTTTACAATAAAAATAAAGAGTAAATTAAGTTTTACTTACTAGGTAATTTAACAACTTCTTCGTAAGTTACTAAATCTAATTGGTCAAATACAGCGTTGTGTTTGGCCAAATATTTATCCTTATATGGCTTCTTTTTTCGACTGAAGATTGAGCAATTTACTAAAAATAAAAATAAATAAAGCTTTTACTACTTTTAATAAAAATTGACAATTTTTATTATCTAAATAAAAATCTACGATTGCAATAATTTATAATACTAAAACTATAAGTTTAAAGAAATTTGTATTAGTCAAAAGGTGAATACCAACAAAAAAAAATAAGTATACATAATTGCCGTTTTACAAACCAATTGTTTTGCGTTCAATTAATAAAATAATAAATATAAAAAAGAAATTTTATGTGTAAAATTAGCAAAAATTCAAATTTTGGAATGTCCTTTGTGATGTAAAATCGTAATAATTTTTTGTCCCCACATATTTATGTGTAATTAATCAGTTAAAATTACACTTAAATGTATCTATGTACTAGGTAAACAAGATTTATTGAGCTTTCAAACGCAAGTACGATCTTTTTCAGAAATAAATAATAATAACATATTATTATTAAAAAGATTAACCAAAAATAAATAATAACATATAAGGTATTTGAATCAAATAATTTATGTATTAACTCGATATATTTTAAAATATCATATTTACTTATACCTACTATGTACTATTGAATAGTGATTTTAATTAATTAATTACACGTAATTAACTTGCGGTAGAACAACGTCACATAACAAAAAACATTTAAAGATTTCAATTTCTGTCAATTTTACACACATTATTTTTAAATGGAAATACCCTATTAATTTATTACAAAATGTTAATAGGACGATGTCTTAAGAAAATATGGATCTGTTCATTATAAGCGGAATGGAGTTTTTAAATTGATGTCGATTAATACTGCTGTGATTTATTTGTTATTTTATGACAGTTTTTAACTGTAAATAATAAATATTACGTAAAACAAACATTTCTGCTTATTTGCAAAACAAATAAAATCTTATTATTGTTATATTTAATGAAAGTTGCCATAAATAAAATGTAGTAGAACAATTTATAATCACAGAGTTCACTGATAAAGCGAAGGTTAGTTCGATGTACTGATACGGTAACACGTCAGAATACCAAAAACAAAAACACCTCACAACACGATCTCATATTATTGTGACTTAAGGTAGTTCCAGCGTGAAATCACGTGATAGAGACACACGAATACCCCCACCTACTATCAAATATTATTGATTATGGTGATCTAGCAACGTTGCACTGAAAAAATGTCAAAACAATTATGATTTATGGTTACAGGACTGTATGTTTTGACAGTTCTTCCATATCAAACTGTCATTCGTTGACACATACCTATGAGCAGCGTTGCCGGATCACCATTGAATGTAAAAAGAACGTGTTGAAATTAAACAAAAATGATATTTTAAATTCTTATACCTTGAAGACAAAATGGTGAAGTGTTATTTTTCTTTTTTTAATTTGCTTAAAAACCATTTTTCAAAATTCAGTCGAACGGTTTTCTTTTTATAATAGAAAATAGTTGGGCGGACAGAAAGTTTCACATGCTTTAAATAGGAAGTGAGCCTGAAAATTGTTAACTTTGTTATTAAATATCTTAACTTCTAAATGGTCAAAAACTCTAAAACTTGGGGATTTATTAGTAAACGTTATTCTTAGCCTATAAACAAAAATTTAAAAAAATCTATCGAAAAATGGTTTCACGCTGGAACTACCTTAAGGATACAAAACTCCCGATTTTTAAGTACGGCCGCCTTCAGAAAAGGTTTTTCAAGTGAGTGGGCTCAGAGATCCCGATTTTAACTAATTCAGGAAATTTGAATTTAGCGGCATGTTTATGGAATCTTAGTGATGGGTTAAGCCAAACTTATAAATATAGCCAATAAATACTCGCATAGTATATTTTAAGATTTTTGGCCCTATTTCGCCCAAAATAAATTTTGGAATAATCCTAAAAATTTTATCTTAATATTTGTAATTTTTTTAGTATCTTGGTCAACCGAGAAATAATTCAGTTTAAATTATTTACCTCCATAACCTAAGATACTTTTCATATTAAATTATCTATTCTTTTATTCAAAGGAGCACTCAAATCATAAATATGTTACATGAACGGGTATGTATGATACTGCGCATCTAAAAACGTCAAAATATTCAATATATGGGCATTCGATTGGTCAAATATGACATAATTTTTAACATTATACACATAGTTTAACAGCTGTCAAATAAATTGGCCCCTCGTCACAAAATGCCTGATTAAGAAATAACATACTAAATATAATTTAGAACGTTGCCGTCGTGTCGTTTAGCTTTATTTAAAAGAGTACAAAATATTTGTTATTTAAAAGAGTACATAATAAACAAAAGAAGTGTTGAAAACAAAATACAGCAAATTATTTCAAATTGTGGTGAAAAAAGAAAGTTATATTAAATTAAAACGAAAAGATGCATTTTTAAAGTGCTCTTGTTTGACTAGGGATTTAGAACTTCATTCATACCAATTTTAACTATCACTTAGGGCCAATTTATCTGACGACTATTACAGCTGAACGCTTATAAAAATATAATAAATATTATTGCGTTTAACTGACTTGACAATTTTTAAATTTTATATTATTATTAATTTCGATAGCTAATAAATTAAGTATAATTTTTATAATGTAATGTAGAAGCAAAAGTTTTGTGCCACGGCATGTTCCCTTTAGGTAAAAACTTTTTAAACAATAAGTCAGTGCTTTTGAAAACTGTATAAAATCATTTCGTAATTATCAATGCTTTTGGGATATTACTTCTGAAAATTTTTGCTACAACGTAGGGTTGTTACGTATAAACGTGCTTTTGAAAACTGTGGTGAAGTTATTGCGTAATTATCAATGCCCTTGGGATATTACTACTGAATACACTACACCATTGCACTTAGTTGTAATTATGAACAAATCACGGATTAAAGTTGTCGTTATATTATTTCAAAAATGTTCTACTGCATGTTGTAATATGATTTTTTGTAAGTATACTGCGGTTTATGAGTAAATAAATATTTACATAAAAATATAAATTAAAGTTTTGACATTGTCTGACACAAAAATAATCAAGAATGACAAGAACAATTCAAACAATGACAAACTTTTGTATATTTTATTCCAATAAAATCACCAAGTACTTATTATGTAAATTACTAAAAATGGAAAATTTTTGATCTTGCCACATATTACCCAATCAAATATGTAGGTAAACAAGGAAAGTAAAATATTGTTTATACCGCAGTATGTAACCTATTTAAGTTTATTCAAAACTGGTTAGTAACGGCCAGATTGCAAACCTTTAAAAAGTTTGAATGTAAGCCATTCAAACCAGGGTAGAAAGTAAAATTCATGTCAATTTGACAGAAAAATTTGTATTCGCAATTTATTTGATGAAACACATTACAAAGTGTATCGTAATAAAACTGCTTTACCATATTGCAAATAAAATATTATACAAACCTTGGTGAAAAGCTTCATTACATCTTCGGGCTATAGGTAACCTCGGAACCTTGCTCCGCGGTAATCAATTATTAACCCTGAGATGTAATGAATTGCTTTCCACCACAGTATGTAATATACTATTAAAATGTTTTGACTATTTTATTTAGTATGAATTATTATTTTTCTAAGAAATTATAATACAGTAATAAAATCAATTTAATTTCTTCAGTTTTAGGAAAACAAATTTATTTTAAATTTATGTAACGTTGAAATAAATTCAGTTTAGGTAAGTTTTGAGGATTTTTAAGTTGAGAAACTTATCCTTCATGATCAACTTACATTAGTTACAAAAACCATTACACTGCTTGCAAAGTTTAAATTTGCCAAAGAATTCGTATCAATCTTTAAATTTGTATTCAACATGATAAAATCGTTTTAAGCTCTTATTCGTTTATAATCGCACCTACTATAAAATACTGAGTTTGAATGTGGAAAACATTTCAATAATTCGGTTTTAAAATTCAAATATTAAAGTTGTAGTTAGCACCTAAAGTTGATCAAACTTTCGTGTTTTTATGATGTCATTAAGTATTAAATCATTTCATTAATATAATATATCAAAATTAATTGTTTAAAATTAATTCAACTTAATATTGATAAAAATAATTATTACTAAAATGTAACAACTTAATGGAGTAAATAAGTAAAAATTTAAGATTTGGAAGCAACTACAAAATAATTCATGCAGATTCGACTGTTTGATAGAAAAGCTTCATTATGGCAGGTTTCTTTGCAAACTACATCACACTCAACGTATTTACAAAATGATGCTTCATTAAGCATCGTATAAAACTTGAAAATAAATGTAACCGTGTTTCCCATTTTAGAAGGATTTTACGAGACTTATCTGCTTAAATCATTCTCCAACTTTGGCAGGACTTTCTAACATAAATCCGTTAATTAAGACTGAAATCTCACTTAGCGAGATAAAGAATTAATTTTATCCAAATGAAATACAAAAAAATAATTTGCATTATTTACTTGGTTGGATTATTTCTACGCAAGATGGCATAATAAAAAACTGAAGATTTTAGAAGTGTACAAAACTTTTATATAATTAATAAACAGGGGTGGTAAGTTGTAGGTGTGCATAATTGATGCCTTTTAATTATTTCCCAGGACTCGGCATTTCATTAAACTTTCCATATAAATTTTATTTTTAAATTGAAACTTCAACAAAAATCTTAAATTTAATCAACAAATACTCAACTTATTTAATGCAATCAAAGCAATAAGAAATTAATAATTTATTTAGTATTAAATTTTCGATTAATTTACATCAGCAGTAGTTTTCTGTTTAAGAAATTGCCTTTTGACAAAGGTTCCCTGGTGTTTGTGAATATATAACTAAGCTTGCTTTGTCTAAAAATTTTGTCGTTGAATATAAAGCCGGAAGCATATTAATAACTTCCGGCCGTAACATTACTTTTTGAATAAAAAATATTACATAAAATTTTTTTCTTTTATTTGCATGCATCAAAACACTTTTTAATTTAAATCTTGACCATTTTAATTTTTTCAATCAAGGATTGTTAGTAATTTCAAAAAAGTTCTAACTCCAACCACAATGTGCCTACCACGTACAACTTTATATAAAATGAGCTTTTCAACCAAAGCGCCGTTTACTTTAACAAAATTAATAAGTATTAAAAATACACATTCAAATTGTAAATATTTTTCTGCAAAAATCAAAATTTAAAGTGTGTACCTTCCCAGCAGATCACAAAATAATTAGTTACTTGATCCACACGAACTTGAAGAACTTTAAACAAGACGTTCCAAAAATTTACTTTTTAAATACAAATGTAGACCAACCATATTAGATATTGAACTTCCGCATTTATCAACACAAACTGCAGCCTCAGTAAATAAGTCAGATCTGGGATACAATAACGCAATTGCTTTTTCATTCAAAAAGTTGAAGATATAAAGTTATAAATAATATTATTTACAAAAAACTAGACTTTATTTTTCACAAATATCGCAAAAGCTAATCAGGGTAGGGTAACCAACTAATAGTACTACTTTTTGTAATGTATCAAATTATCTACAAAAATGATTTCAAGAACTTTTAGGATGAAGTCAGTTATAAACAAGTTCCAGGTCCTGAAAGCGTTGAATTTAATACAAAAACGTCAGCGACAATAATAAGCGACAATCTAAAATAAATGCAGTAAAAGTACCTTGAAAATTATAAATTTATATTTTCTGCGTTATTTTGAAAATCCTATATTTTTGAAACAAAACGTTTTACATATTTTTGAAAGGACTTCCCGGATAGCAAAGATTTCAAATATAGTCTACATTAGTGAAATTTTTTGAAAAATCCATCCATCAACAGGTAAAAAATAAATTGCAGTTTTTAAGTAAAATAAAAAGCACTGTATGCAGTACACAATAGAAGTGATTTCAGATTGGCTGTGAAATGAATTCATATAAAAAAATCCAAGTTGTAGCCCATTAAATTTGCTATCTGGAAGTCGGCGTAAATTTCAGTTTCCAAAAAGTATAAAATAAAAATTAGAAAATCAATCAAATAAAAAATCAATAGTCACGGTGTTTGAGATGAATTGAAAAATGAAAAAATTGAAAAATGAAAACATTTGAAGATGAAAATTAACTACTCAATGCTCATTATTGTCATTTTTGACAGGTCCACTCCCATGAGCTTTGCCTTTATTTAATATATAGTATGTTACAGTTAAAACCCGAAATCAGTTAAAACCCAATCTAACTAGTAAATTCTAGTTTTAACTAACCGCTTTAGTAAATTCTAGTTTTAACTAAAATAAGTTTAGTTAAAACTAGAATTAACTGAATTCTAACAAACTTCTTTAGTAAATTCTAGTTTTAACTTGTATAAGTTTAGTTAAAACTAGAATTAAAGTAAAACTAGACTTAATTAAATAAAAATTGTTTTGTTAAGCAATTATTTTATACATTATTATTTATTATCATATTCTACTTATTGCCACATGGCAATGCTGTTGTGACATTTTGAATTGTAAAGAATTTATTTTTAAACAAAGGCAACGCTTTAAAGTGCAATTTTTTTGCAAGAACAGCGGACAAACCCTTGTCCAGATCCAACGGCAGCTCAGGCAAATTTTCTCATCTGGCACTTGTTCTTGAGTCAAAAAAACTTCAGAATTTTTTAAAATTTTTTTTGTCATTGTCACTTACAAATAGGTAAGTTTAACTTTTGTTGAAAATTGCATTAGATTGTAATGGAAACCAAACTTTACGGTTCTTAACGATTTGATAACGATAACGAAAAGTTACCAAATAGGGGGGTAAAGCTCAATTTTTATGTATCCGTTTGAACGTTTATCCGATCATCTAGGAGCACTCTCATTGGTTCAGTTGCTTTGAAAGTGACAATGACAAAAAAAAATTAAAGAAAATTCTGAAGTTTTTTTGACTCAAGAACAAGTGCCAGATGACGAAATTTGCCTGAGGACTGCAAAAAAAGAGCTGCCGTTGAATCTGAACAAGGGTTTGTTCGCTGTACTTGCAAAAAAAATTGCAAGAAATTTGTTAGAAATCAGTTAATTCTAGTTTTAACTAAACTGATTTCAGTTAAAACTAGAATTTACTAAAGCGGTTAGTTAAAACTAGAATTTACTAGTTAGATCGAGTTTTAACTGATTTCGGGTTTTAACTGTAACATATATAGGTACTGTGGGTGTTTTTGTAATTAATGTGTATATTGCATCCTTGATTAACACTGACCACCCACAATTTATGTGAACATGAAGTGGTTAAATAAATTCTTTAAAAAGAGGTATCCCCCAACGGAACGGTTTGAATTTTGACAAAAAATTTGTTAGAAGTAAAATTTTTACTTGGGAAATACTTGTAAATATTTGATAGTGCACTGACAAACAATAAATTGGAACAATGTTTTTGTAGGAACATCCCAAATGGAATGACTTGAGACTTAATATGTTATCAAGAAGGTAGGTAGGTACATCTGAATATATTCCTGAAGTTTTATCTAGTTATTCTATATATCCAGGTAAATAACTACTTGCACTGATCTACATTGTAGAATTGTTTATGTACTTCTTATGTTTTTATAATGACTTACGTAATTTTTTATGTTTTCTTTAATGTTTTGAAAACGGAGAACAGAATTACGTATGAAATATATTTGAATTAAAAAATCTTTTGTAAAATCTATAACTTGCAAGTTATTTTCAAAAAGCGTTATTTTGAGAAATCGATGGCATATAAAAAGTCTCGACGATATAGCTCTATATTTAGAACTAATATTAAATCAATTGCCATTCAAATAAACAAAAAGTAGCTTATGTGGTTCAAATATTTCCAAAAATCAAATCGTGCTCCAAGCTCGAAGTTCACCTTATTCAGTTGTGTCAAGTGTCAAAGTGACAGAGAAGAAGCGCTATCGATATCATTCAAGATGAACTCGTGAATATGGAGGATTGAAATAATTATTCACAGCGTAGATGCTAGTATAGTATATCAATATCTCCAGGTTAGACAATTTTAAGGGTTATCCAATTATATCCAAAAAAATTATTTTCATTGCTTGTGGATTTAGAAATGTTAAGAAATCTAAGTAGGTACATACAAAATATGAGTAACAACTTTGTAACGCGAGTCATATCAGAGTAAAAGCCTAACCAAATTATCAGCATCCACGACATCCCATGGATTACTATACTGTAAACATACAATACACCAACATTTTTTGAACAACCTTAAAACAGCAAAAAATCAAGACTACTCCAAAAAGTAAAAGTTTTCGTTTACCAAATGCTCCAAATTAAATAAAAAGTTTAAATGTCTGAGATAAAGTGTTATTTTTGGGGATCTTTAATTTAATAATAAATGATAAGTGATGAGACAAACTCGGCAGAGCCAAATCGAAATCGGGCTGTTTTCGAACGGGCACAACGGCACGCGCAAGCTGACTGGATAGTAACAACTGTTAAGATCACTTTTGTAAATAATTTAAAGTTTTATAAAATGGTACCTGATAATATTGGTTACTCTATCTAGCGTAGTTTTGAAAGAAAAAACTTTAAGTCACATTTTTTACTTATATACCTTTTTTTCGATGCAAAATCATTCCCAGTTTCGATTTATTTATGATGATTGTCGCATGTACTGATTAATTCAGATGGTAACCAATTCAATAAATCTAATATGAGAGACCCGATGACTATCTAACCTACTTGGGTAACTTATAATGTGTAAATGTATAATATTGCATATTAACGTGCATCATGCTGTGGCAAAACATTCTCAATTTATATAATCATGCCATGTACCTGAGGACCCATCACAACCATTTGCATGAGAAGTACATCCTTTTTCCATGTCTTGGCATTCAACAAAAGTACAAATCATACCAATGCAAAATTTTAAACTTCATTTTATCAAATTAGTCAAACGTTAAATATTTTATTTAATCAATAAGTAATTAGTAATAAGAACAATAAATTATTAGTGGCATATAAACGTAAACAGTTTTAAACCATCTTCAATTTTAAAAACAGCAAACACTCACTACATGCAAAACTCTATCAGTAAATACAAAATTTATGAGCTGCTGGAAAAATAGTTTAGAGATGAAAAAATTATTTACTTTATACATTGGCTCCAGTTGTAAATTTTGTACAGATAATAATAAATTAATGATCGTTGAATTAAATATTCTAAAAATCATTAGGTACCTCAGGTGTTGTACCCAAAGAGTAATAAACGTTTTTTAAAATACTAGTTAACTATTTTTATACCTTGTTCGTGTTTAGTTTTTTCCATAGCTGCACATGCGGCTCGCCATTCTTGAAGCTCTGGAGAAGGAATAAGTCCAGCCGAACCAGCGGCACTGTCTTTCCTCGCCTGCCACCAATGATGGTCATCTTTGCTAATGATCTAAAACAATAATCAAAGATTGCAAAATTTATTAAAACAAAATTTTTATTACTAAATAATATAAAAATTTAATATAAAATAAAACCGAATACGATGAAATTTACCTTTTTAAAAAAATTTAAATTTATTTAAATATTTAAAATTGTAAAAAAAGTCCTACAATTTACAAAATTTATGGGAAGAAATTTGTTTTGCACTTATCAAAGTTGAAAAGTAAAAGTTGCTTTGTGGAAAAGGATCGATATACAGACAGAAAGTACTACGTTCGTTTTCCTTTGATGTGTGTAAAAACCGACAAAGGTTAGGATCCAAATGCCAAACATTCGACTTGTCCGGTTCCCCACACGATTCACCGAATATACAGGAGTTAGTACTAACTTATGAAAGAAGATGAATGAAAACAGATTAGAAGTTTATGATTAGAGAAAATTGGTATGGATAACGAACTCGGCAAAAAGTAAACTGTATTTTATGATGAAAATTTTTCTAATGCGCGTATCGTGTGGGACCGGCTTTACAGTTAATTTAATTCTAAAAGAACTTAAAGTACTTTCGACGGTATATGAGTACATTATAGCAAATGTTTTTGTAAGATGTAGTTTGATGACGTAATTTTCTGCCTTTTCTCGTTCTTATAAAAATTTCAGTAATAACATCATGTGCCTTTTCAAACCCTAATTGTGATTTCTAATAAACATAAAACTAAAATACGCTCGCTGTTACCTGTAGAATATCACCAGTGGTAAATGCAATACCGGCTTGAGCACAAGGAATTAAGTCGTCTCCTAATGGGTCGTAATCAAATTGGGCCCGTACAAATATCTGGAAAAAAATTAAAACATTTTATTATTTTTGTAATGTAATTTTTTTTTCTAATTCAATATAATAAATTTTAAATAAACATAACTGTCGATGTAAAACCAGTTTTATAAATTTTGTAAATATTAACAATAACAACGATAATGTGAAAAGCACATATAAAAACTACCAAATTACTATATCAAACGCCATGCCAAAAAATTTAACAGTACAACATAAAAAAAATTGAAGTACTACTACGTGGTCGTCTCTAATTGGTTTGCTATTGCAAGTTACTGCAAATAATTAAAAAGGTTTAATTATAAAACTTTTTAATTATAAAAAGTGGACCACCGAAAATGAGACAGGTTTGGATTATTATATAACTGCAAACCCTAAACTCGCCTGACAATTTTAGCGTTTCAATTTTTGGAAACCAATCGTTACTTCCCGAGTGTAACGTTTTAAAAAAAACGGAATATCATATTCCTGATGTCAACATTAAATTAAATTAAAGCAATAATATTCATTTCTTAGTCTGTGACGATGTAAGGTAACGCACATTTAACTTTGTAGCATTTCTTTGGAAAACATTTACTAGAACAGTAAGGATCGGATTTCAAAAAGGAAAATAATACAGGAAGGGAAATTTAGCGAACTTTAAAATATTATGGCTTTATAAATCTCTTGCCATTTAAAATTTTTAGGGTAAAATTCATCTATATTTTGAGGTGTAGTAGGCCGACTTTGCTTCTTTCATAAATTCGTTTAATATTGAAGGCCACCCTGTATATATCTTGATAATGTAAATAATAGCAATGATATAAGAGCTATAAAGATGAATAACGCAATGTAAATTTATATGTATCAAAAAATATCTTATAAGTAGATGACAGCACTCCTTTGTGTGATCAACTTTTGAAATGCCGGTTATTTATTAGGTTATAATTATTATGTTTTTGTCATTATGTAGCTTTCTTTGGTTTATCATGGATGTCGCAAATATAATTTTAAATTCGTTTATTCGGTATTTTTAAGGTTGTTAAGAATGGCGGTGAGAATAAGTTGTGGTGGGCACTCTGTCCTATCCTAAATACAAAAGATAAAGCAAGATAAAAGTATCCATTGCCAATTTAGGTAAAATTTAGGTTTGTAACTTTGCTAGAAGTGTGAGTTATCCTTGTTAGAAAGAAAGAAACGGAACGATACAAATACGATTTAATAATTTAGTTGTATAGCAATTATATACTGCGTGGACACTGTAACAAAATTTCTGACATATTAAAACCTATAGCTTTGAACATATTTCTAGTTTTATTATAATCTTTGATAATAGGTACAATTTATTAAAAAAGATTGACATTATTTAATAAGTAAATATTACGAATTTTTCGAATATACGTTTTTATGCCAAATCATCCAGCTTTTGAAAAAAGAAATAAAAACATTTTTAATTTGGTTTAATTTTTTATAATAAGATATAAAATTGTTTCACGCGCCGGCGCCGTAGGGATTTTAAATTATTTGTAGTAAATTATTAATGTTTAATTATGTATTTACTTCTCAAGCTATTTTAGTTATAAATTGTAAATAAGTATTTCTGTAGAGGAAAAATACTGTATTTATACATGTTATTGGCTGATATTTCCTTTTGGTTAAAATGAAAAAATCAATAAAATTAAAACGGTTATTTTCTGTAAGGATTTTCTTACCTCGGCCTTTCAGTGAGCATTCACACGCTATGGTGTAATCTATATTGCTTTATCCGAAATATGTAATATAGGGACAAATCCACCCCGCCAATCGGATTTGTAATTCCCAGAAAGGGAAAGCAATGTTCTATTTAGAATGCGAAAAGCTGAATGAACAAATTTACTTTTACTACTACAAGAAGAAACAGATTTTCTTAAAAAGTATTTTAAAAATAAATAAAGCAATTTATTTCAATTTCCACGTACCAGTGAAATAAATGTAATTACAACTATTTGAATTTAGTTCCAGAAACTGATTAATTTAAAATCACGAGTAACATAATTTAACATAACAAAAACATAACCAAGATAAACATAATTTCATTTGTTCAAGTGTTTATTTAATTCAAAAGGTAGATAATTAGGGGTGGAATATGTACATTACGACATTGAAAATAATGACTTAGAAAGTTTTACTGCTTCACAAAACTTATTCCAAAAATTCATTTTATAGATTTTTTATGATCGATTATGTTAATAAAAATAAATTACTTCATAAATAAAGAAATTTCACTTTTTTTTATTCTTTTTATCAATAATAAAAGAATTTCAAACACCTACAAACGAAGTCTTGTTAAGGAACCTTACTGGTACGTCATTATAACTTAACTAAACCTAAAGACTGTTTTACTAAAGTAACCAATGGTAGTATTTATACGGGTGTGTGATGACGTACCACTAAAGTTCCCTTGAAAAGCCTTTAAATGTCTATATTAATCAAAGTTATTTCAGGAGTGGGCTGGCCCACACGGATACCTGGAATTCATGTATTATGAGTGAAACTAAACAGAACCAAGAGTCCTTTCGAACTAATTTAATTTATGAAGAAAAAACTTTTGGTATCCCGGTGGACCAACACTAGCCTGGTTATATTTAGTATTACTTTCAGTATTGTATTGTAGGTATTATTGCTATCGCGCTTAAAACAAATTTTCTTTTTTAATTCTTGATTTATTCAGCAGTGCACTAAAAGCACTAACTAAAAGCACATCACAGCAGAACCAGATACAAGTAGATATTATGTACTTACTAAAACTGGAAGAGGTTTGATCCTGAACAACTAGACAGGCAAAGAACAAATAGTTGTAATTAGTTTATTATAAATAACTGGTTGCATTAATAATGATCTAAAATACTGATAACTAATGAACAGTGAACACTGTTGTCACATAATATTACAACTAACTTTACATTTATAACTATTAGTATAATAAATATGTATAATAATGTATGTATAAGCAGGCATAATAATAAATACATTTTAAAAATGTTTTGTAAGCAACCATGAATATTTACAATATCTGGCATAATGAGATGTGCTTTTATAAAATACAAATAATAAAGTTTATGTATCTACGATAATGATGATACTTTCAACTTAAACTTATTCACAAACGTAAATAAAAAAAAACTTTTTACGTATACAAAATATTTTTCTTAAAAAAAGCCATTAATTGTATAAATAAAAACCAAAATATTTAATTGAATGTTAAACTGTTACAATCTTAAGTTGAAAAACAACTTTTCAGAAATTTTAATCAAAAGAGTAGTAGTTGAACTCCAAAGATATAATTTATTTGTACTTTTGTAAGAATTTAACTAATAAAATAATGTAAGATGATCTTAATTAAAAAAAAAAACAAAAAATTTTAGTACAGAACTTCAAAAAGCTTTTACTTGTTTTCAGTTAAGTTCACTCAACGAAATTTTCCACTAAAATTCAACCTCACTAGTGTTTGCTCTAGTAATTTTATTTTAAAAAAAGGCGGGACAAACTTATTGTAAACTTACAATATTGGGATGTAATGTTAGAATTTCAGCGCCACTGTGGCGAAAATTTAACTACACCTGGAGACATTGCAAGGATTTTCAACTAGAATTTAAATATTATATAAAACGAGTTACAGTACTAAATTTTAATATTTTGTAATTATAAAGTTAAATATTAGTACATATAATTACTATATGTGAAACTATAATACAAAGTTAAAATTAAAAGTTATGTCTCCAGCTGAAGTTCGAAATTCACCGTTAGACGGCGTCTGCCTTAGCTGGATATCCCAATTGTAGAAATAATTTGATGTAAAATTTTTCAAAAAGATTATTTTATTGCTAGATAATTTATTGTTAATTTTATAAGAAAATTTGCATATTGCAAATCTGACCATAGCTCAAATGATTTTAGAAATTAATTTATTTTTATTAAGATTACAGTTATGTATAACACAATACTGTGAAATTGTACAAACATAACGAAAAGTTTAAGTTTTAATGAAATGCGTATGATTATGAATTGCTTTTGTACAAAGCTTTAAGTTTCTAAATTAATTAAAACTCATTAAAAACAGTAGTAAAGAGATTCCTAAATAGCCGTTTTTAATGCTTTAATGTAAAAAAATTGCAAACAAGCATTCATCAGAGAAAACAATTTTTCTACCCCAAACCATGTTCTACAGGAGTTCCTAATAATAGATTACATATTTAAAATACTAAACTACATAAGTTACAGAGGTAACTATATTGTATTAATCTGTTTTAAAAAAACATATTTTAAATTACCGCTACCAACTTCAAAGCAACTTTCATTCTAGCACGAAATTGTGCATTACATGGCGAAGAAAATGAATTAGTTTGTAATATGTGGGTTTCCTTGAAAAACATAAATTATTGGACCAAATAATAATCCATGGCAGACAACAAAATATTTCAAGAATGTAACAAACTTATACAAAATATGTATGTTTTTATAGCAAGAAAAATATTTTTTTTACTACAATATGCTGATGAACATAACACCAAACTATACATAGTTTATGACAGGTAGACTCGATAAATTCACATTGACGTGAATCCAAGACTACAAATAATATCTTTCTATTCTAAAAATGCATGTATATACTACAGTTGCCTGGCTTAGATTCTATTCAAATGTACGATGACATAATATGCATAAACGGCTTATTATCAACTTTTACGTTGAGTAAATTAGGATAACCCTTGATCGGCCCGAAAGTATGCTCAAAAAACTTGCACCTAAGTTTTCCTATTTGTTACCGTAAATGAATTTGTGCGTAGTATGGTGCCAATTATTGAGAAGAGCTGCAACATTTCGTATGTAATTAAAATTGTAATATTCTTACTTTTATCAAAAATTAATAGGTACCTACATATCCAACTTTTCATCCATGTAAATATTAATTTTATTGCTGCTTCAAGTTAGCCGTAGTAAAGATACAAAAAAATTAAATAAAATAAAAAAAATTCTGTGTACTTTTACAGAAGTTCAAACGGTTTTACATCAAAATTTATATTACCCATAATATATAGGTACTACATAAAATTAATCTAGACGCTTCTACATACGTACACTCGTGCCTACTAAATAAAATGATTCTGTGTAGGAAAAACAACATTACTCCTCGCATAGTTAAAAGGGAATTGGGTTCTTTCGTTGATATACAGACGCTATTGAATGAAGACTAATGAATGTAGATAACTTTTCACAAGCTTCACATTGAATAAAGTTATTAATTTCTACCAGTATTAACATCATCGCAGTAAAGTGAACTCGAAAAATTCAATCCTTTTAATAATTTTCAATAAGTAGTTTGTTTTAAATTGCTAAAATAATGATACAATCCAGCTGATTACGTTATTACATACAATCAATACTGTTTGCTTTGATGTAACTAATCGAGTTCAATACAACTGATTTGTGTTAAGTCTATTTAATTGGATTTCCTCACAGGATCCGCCTTTCGCCCTGTAGCCTTCTTTTTTTGACAGACCTACACGCTCTGTAGCTTCCATGGTTGGCTGTTTGATAGAAAGATGACTTTACAGCTATGATTGGTATATTTACAGTACATAAAGTGTTCGTGATAAGTCGCCATTTTACAACAATTATATTAACGACTTACAAATTTTGATGGGCTGTTAATTTTATAAGTCACAAATCGACCATCTGTTAAGAGATTTTCTATTTCAATTCGGGTGAGTCGATTGCCTACATGTTCTAACATTTTGCAGGTTCTTAAGTTACAGTTTCGTTTCACCCTATATGATGAAACTATTCAACGCGCAGAGACGCATGCGCTTTATTATTTTCAAGTTTTCCCCCAATTTTTCGCTTATTTTTCATAATTTTAAAAAACAAACTTAAAATATGAAAATGCTCCGCAAATAAAAGCTGCGTACCACATTTCAAATCTCTAGGACGTCGGAAAGTTTGTTAAAAATGGCCTCAAAGAAGTCCCCCCACACGGACGACGAACAACGCTCACGCCAAGTTAAATAAAAGCTTTTAATAATTAGATTTTAGAGAATAGGTATACGTTTTAAATTATTACGTTAATGAGATAAGCAGCAACATATTTTATTATTTTTCACATAATCGATGCAATATGCGTCATCAAATTATTTGTTTAAATAGTAGTTTAAATTGTTATTAGTTCCCATATTTTAATGTGTTAGACGTTAAGCTTTGAGTAAATATGTGTAATTTTCGTAATTACGCATTACTATAATATGTCCAATCATGATTTGCTCCAATTTTATTTCACCTAATAAACGATCAATTAAATATAAAATGTTCACTGACAAATCGAAAAGATCTTTGAATATCAATTATCAAGTTTAATTTAGCAAATTCTTTAAAATAGCTTTTTTTACTTATCTGAAAATTGTCGGAAGTGAAAGTAAAGAATTACGAGAACTTGAAGCACGAAATACGTCAATATATTTGATTGTTTTGGAAACATTTACAAGTATAATAACAAATTGAATTCATTCACATAAATAACTTCTTCTATACTTTTTTCACACAACTGAATGTTATTTATTATATCAAGAATGTAAGTAAATAAGGGAACATGTAATACTTTATTTCATTAAAAAGAGCTATACCTATTTTATAAGTGATAAAAAGAAAATCAAGTTTGAATTTAAAAATATATCCTTTGAGTGAAACAATATTTTCTTTCACTTTCGGTATTCGAGAAAAGAATATCAAAGTATTTTTGAAATGCCTATAACCATAAGTCACGTTGAGTATTTCCAAAATTAACAAGTTCTTGTTGTTCTTTTATGCGTAAAAAAAATTGAAGAAAATTATATAATTTAAATTTTCTTATGTTCATAATATTTAATAAACAGATAACTCACTATTAAACAAATTATAATTTTCAGAAATATTAAAATATATAATTTAATAATCAATTAAAAATGATTTAATCTGAGCACATCTGAGCGATTAGCGTGCTGGCTTCTCGCGTCAAGATTGATGGATTGGATTCTCAAAGCGTAGAGTTTATATTATCAAATAAGAAAAATGGGCAGAGCTAACGTGCAGAAATGAAAATCCGTCCGGTCCGTTTATACGACGGCTTTGGCACGTTCTCCCTTCACATCTAGTGCGCAGAAAATTGGTTCCGATGTTCTTACTATTTGATATAAACTCTATTATCCATCGTCTTTAGAACGATTTTTCGAGCAACAAAAGACAAACTGCTTCCTACGTAATATTATAAATATAAGCTGTATATTTTCTGTGTCAGTCACATATTCTAACAAAATTTATCAAAAACCGTAAAAAAATCGCAAATCCTAAATTTAAAAATAATTTTTTAATTAAAAAGCTTACAATAAATAAAACCTCTTATAAAATACTTAAATTGATAAGACATTTTCTTGAACTTTTATAATTAAAAAATGTCGAGTAAATCACGTAAGATGTGATAGATCTTTCATGAAATTTAAAATAATATTATTATTTTGAATCGTGCTTAAACAAAAATTTTTGTTTGATTCCTTTAAACTTGAGTCAAGTTTAATTGAAATTGTTTATTTAAAATTTGATCAAATTTAAATCTGAAAATTTTTTTTTCAATTTTCTTATCTAAATAAATAAAGTAACACAATTTTTTATGTGCAGTAAAGAAAATACAAAAGTTGTAACATTCCAATATATTTATTTACATTTAAAATAAAAGATGGACAATAAATAGCTCTCACCCGAAAGTATAATATTTATGAAAGAAAACTCGCCGGAATCTGATAGAAAATATTAAAATGAAATGTTTTAGATATGGAGGAATGTTGTATATCTCTTACAGTTAAAACTCTAAGGCCCGGTCTATTCATCTACTCGTAAAGTGTCTAATAGAGTTGCAAGTAAGATATGGTAAACGTTTATTCACATCCCAATAACAACTTTTGTCTTCTAAATTTAGGTTATGGATAACATAAATGTTCGAGTCATTTGAAGCGACAAATAAGTGTTACCAGTCAGATCTTAACTTAAAATTTCTAGAATTGTCGGTGTCGTATTTATGAGAAATTTAATTTTTGATAAATAATTGATCAAAACGAATCTTATAGATTACAGTAATTTTACCTTAGACAAAAATATAGTTCAGTAATGAGATAATTTAAATTGTCAAGACTGTCAAAATGTAATCACTTTTAACAAAATGATATGAAAAAATAGATTTTGTTTAATTTTGATTTGTTTAAAGTATAATTTGTTAGATAATTTTTAGAGAGGTGAGCTAAGTGAACGGGCTAAAGACCGGACTCTAGGCTAGAAGCCATAGATTCGATCCCCAACCCGGCTACAAAATTTATCCAACTTTATTATGACCCTCTCCTCTCGGAAGGCAATGGCAAACCACCCAGAGTAATCTGCCAAGAGAACCATTTAATTTTAAAATTAATGGTCACGATGCTTCTGCCAAGAAGCAAAACGAGAAGAAAAGAAAGTATAATTTACTTGTTTGAATAAACAATATATTAATATTTACAAATTGCACACATACATAACATGAGCTGTTCCTTGCGGTCAAAATCGTAGCGGTTGAGGGAGGGTAACTTACCCCATGTGGTGTTTATTTTACTATAGGTAATATTTCCAACGACCTTGCCTAGAGTCACTTTATCTTTTTCTCTCATAACAATAAATTATAACGCTATCTTACTCTGTCAAATACTAACTAGAAGAAAACATTGATTCTGTTTTAAAAGCTCCCGATAGTTACTAGTACAATAAATTTTAATAAATACACCCAAATTTTTTACAGGTCACTTATAAACTTATTAGACAGGTAGTTTATCAGGCGCTTTAAGAGTAGATGAATAGATCGAGCTTAAATCAGTTAAAACCCAATCTAACTAGTAAATTCTAGTTTTAACTAACCCCTTTAGTAAATTCTAGTTTTAACTAACCCCTTCAGTTAATTCTAGTTTTAACTAAACTTCTACCAGTTAAAACTAGAATAGATTATTAATTTGTTGTTAGCAATTTCGCGTTTTATTAACTAGTAGCGGCTTCTCTGACTTTCTTTCATGTTTTTCCCACTCTGAATTAATTTGTTTGACGATTTCATGAAAGTCATCTTCTTCATAGATATTTTTAAGAATATCAGATGGCAATATTTTTGTTGTCAGGCCTACTCATGATTCAATTCCAAACCTAGCCTTGTAGGAAAATTGTTTAATTCTTGAATGAAGGGCTCTTCGAAGAACAAACCAACATTTTTTCTATGTTTCTATGTTTTGACACTCTCTGGTAACAGAGAGAGTGTAAAACGGTCAACTCTGGCTATGGTATGGTTTTCCATGAACAATTTTTAATTCTGGCCAATATACAAATAGCCCCACTATTATTCTATTAACAAACTCAAACTCTTTTCCATTAGATATAATATCATCAGAGTGCAAAACACCGACAGCACCAAATGTCAAAAAGATATCTAATAGTTGGGGTGTCAACCACTTTAGCTGTCTTAGTCTTGAGAGCTCGCAATTATACAAATTTGGTGAGATGGTCCTGATACACCATAATAAACTTGAACTCTTGTTCATTTTGAGATTGTATGTCAATTAGGTCTACCTGGTAGCGACTCTTAATTTCCGAATAAAGAATTATAGCTTAGAAACCAAACATTTCCTTTTATTACTTTCCTTTCGTTGGCAAGTTTGCGTAAGTTGTGTGTATGGTACTACAGTCATAAATACATTGATTCGCATGTTTTGAATTTAAATAAAAGATTCCAAGATAACTCGCATTTTCTTATACTTAAAATACCTGAAATTTCGAATGTATTTTGAATTTGAAATGTTTTTTGAAAGATGTATTTCAGGTACATCAGGTACAATTGAGTCACAGCAGTGGAGTGATGTGATCGCTGGTTGAGTATAGAGCGGAAATTCTGGGTTCAAATCGCGGATTGCACAGAATTTCTTGGCTCGGCCTTCCGGTGGGCATCCACACTCCTGTGGTGATTCCTGATATTTGTGTCGACGTCATTACCGTTGATACGGCTGCGTCACACACGAGAGTTTACAAGACAGGTTAGGTAGGCAGGGAATGAAGCCATGGGCCTTCTAGGCCTGTAGAGCTGTAATATAGTATTTCAGGTATTTAATGTACAAAATCAAAATATTTTAAAATTTGTATTTTAAATTGAAAATATGAGATAAAAGTATGAGAAAAAAAATTATTAAAAAATTCAAAATTATCGTGTTTTCTTCTATTTTTTAATCAAAAATCCAAATGTTTTTGCTAATATTTACTAAATATATACTATTAATATACAGTATACTACTAATATACTGACAGCAAACAGTTAATTCTAGTTTTAACTAAACTTACATCAGTTAAAACTAGAATTAACTAAAGCGGTTAGTTAAAATTAGAATTTACTAGTTAAATTGGGTTTTAACTGATTTAGGATTTTAACTGTAACATACATAAAAAAAAGAAAATAGTCATTGCTAGCCGGAGCATTCAAAGATCTATTTTCCTTTTGTGCTTGAAAAATTTTCACCAATCTTGTAAAGGAAATGCGATAGGGATAGTATAATAAATAAATAAAAACCTCAAATATTTTTCAGAAAGAAACACTTGCATAATTATTACAAAACTCTCTAAAAAAATTCTAAACAATACCACACATTTTTTTCATAGAGAACAAACTAATTTTTCAGAATATACACCCTTATTCAAACAGACAAAAACTCATTATCAACAATAAAAACAAATTTCTAAAAATCCACCATAATGGAATTAGAATGCAAACTAATCTTGCATTATCTATCAATGCATATTGAATAGTAAAAATTACTTTGCACAAACTTTAAGATGAAAAATAAAAATTATACAATCAAGGAAGAACGGTAGACACAGCCTTACCAATGTTTGCAACCCAAAACCACAACGAAAAAACACTGTGTTTCGAGCTTGTTAGCTCTCATCAGTACCGCACACCTCTTAAAACACTTGACTGTATAATAATAAAATAAAACCGGCTAACGTTTTATCAATGTGAAGAGACTGCTATATGCCTGTTTGCCAGTGTTTTTTCGTTGTGGTTTTGGGTTGCAAACATTGGTAAGGCTGTGTCTACCGTTATTCCTTGATTGTATAATTCTTATTTTTCATCTTAAAGTTTGTGCAAAGTAATTTTTTTCATAATGGAATTCTTCTTATAATACTTCAAATTGTTAGTGTAAATGTAACTTTTAGTTTGAATAACTTTTAAAAAAATTTCAGGCAAGTTTTTTACCATAACATTTTAGTAAATAGTTATATGGTAAGCAAACACCCTGATTCATTTGTTCTTATGTTTTTTAAATGATTAAAATGATTGATTTTACGCTTAAGGCTGTTCTCTCGTTACCCCTTTTTATGTGTATAACTTTATGACTTTATTGTTGAAAATGTATTAGTACTGTTTCTTCTATAATGCTTAAAAATTTATTTTGCAGATTGCTACATCACGTTCGTTTCTTTTAAATTACTTTATATCTCGAAAAAAAATTGTAAACATTATTTTCGCGATGTTACAATATTTTAAATAGTGTTCTAAATATAATATTCCTTATTTATACAATGTCGGCATCAAATATTGTAATGAGTCGTTTCATGAATATATTGTATGTAATGCTGGCAATTAGAGTAATAAGTTGAAAATTTCAGTAAATGACGGTGTTTTATGCAACGAGAATCTCCAATACGTTACTTTATTTGCTGGCAAATATGTCAAGTAATGTGATGCGTTTTTTAAATTTTTTTGTTTCAAGTTATATCGTATAAGAATATTTATTATACCAGCCAGCTTAATATACAAGTTTACAATTAAGTATACAAGTTGAAATGCACGTTCTTTTGCGTTCATGATTTTCTTTTATTAATTTGTTTAATAATTCATTGTACCTTGTACCTTGGTCAGCTATTGCATTATACATCGAAAAGTACATTTTCTATTTAAAATAGAACTTTCATTGAAAATAAAATTTGTGTATTCAGATTTGAAGATCGCTTTTGCTGAATTTCCCCATAAAAACATAACAATTTTAATGATCTTTAGAAAATCGAAAAGACTTATAGATTTGAACTGAAGTACATTATAGTCGGTTTCTATGAAATAACATTATGTTCTATTTTATTTTTTGTCTTAAGTTTTAAGTATTAATTGAAATATTCTTAAAATTATTAACATTAATTTACCTATTACAATTTTTAATTTTACATGCATCATTTATAGAAATTGTCTTCAATTTTAATCAAATTATAGGTAGATAATATGTGTATCTTAATATACTACTTCAGTTAATTTCAATACATTTTTTTACCAATTAAGTACATCCGTTGCCGTTTTAAAACTGGTACTACAAACCATTATATTAATAGCATTAAAATTTTATGATCAAGTTGAGTTTGAAATTTAGTGGACTTGATGTAAAATGTTTTAGAGTATTATGAATATTAACTTGTTAAATTATATAATATGAGTTACTAAATAGTAACTCATATTATATGATTTTTTTATTTTTTTTTTTATTTAATTTTTTTATTTAATTTATTTAATTTAGTAACTCATATTATATTGATGTAAAATGGAGTATAATAAAAAGTAGACCGTTATTATGGCGCCATATAGGTTAGATCAGATTAAATAAATTTCACAGCAAAATTCACAAATGAAAAATCGAGTACGGCATTTCTCAATTTCCGTAAGATAAGATATTATAATTCTGTTTATAATAATATATCACTTCATGTTTGACAGCTATTTAGTATTTTTTACTTATCAATTAATTTAAAATCAAATTATCAAGACATACAATTTTTTACAAAACATAGAAAATAACATATTTGCTTACAAGGAGCAGAATTTCAATTTTCTATGGCCCATACGGCAGTTATCGCGCGATCATGCATTTTTTCAATGTCAAACCAAAATTAAAAGATATTGTTTAAATTGAATAAAACATACTACGGCTTTTATTTAAATATATTAAATTATATATTTTATTTATATAATATAAATTATAATATTTATATAATTATATTATATTGTTTAAATATATAAATTATTAACTCGTTGATATTAGATAATATAAAACTTCAAAATATCGAGTTATTATTAAATTAAAAATGATATAAGATTTATTTAGCTTTCAAACGATATTTTGTATATTATTCTGATGACGAACGAAATATCGTTTGAAAGCTAAATAAATCTTATATCATTTTTAATTTAATAATAACTCGATATTTTGAAGTTTTATATTATATATTGTTTAAAGTTTCACACAATAGTAATTCTATAAAATTATATAAACTGAATAAAAGTTCAAAGAAAATAAAGGTTCACGTGACTATACATGAAAATTAATAAGTACACCTCCACTCTTGGAATTGTCACAGCAACACCATCTGTACGGTTCTGAAACTAAATCATGGCAGAGATGTGGTCATCTTATGTGCAGTGGGGATTAGATAGAAAACGTGCGAGTGCTATCATGTAATAAAGCAAACAAATTTTCGTTTCTGCACATATGTTATCACTACCAACGATATGCCATCTAAACTATATGATGGGTAATTTTCGCACACATAAGCAAGCAACCGATGTGATACAAGTCATATATCGGACAAGCTAAAGTCGAAATCAACTGATAATGTAATGAGGCTTGCGGTTCAATGTTTCGATACTCCTGTATTTAGTTTATTTTTGAAACTTCTTAATAACATAATGAGACAGGTAAAAATTTATTTTACATTCCCAAATTAAAAAATTAGCGAATTAATTTTAAAAACGCGAGTTTTGTTTAATAAGATTAAAAATAAAATACAATACTGCAAAATTATTCGTTTTAACTACTTATTTTGAAATCATAAAAATATGGAGTGCGGTGGTAATTTTGAGATGCATTGTATTTTAAAATATTGTAGAATTACCTAATTATCACGAGTTAAAAACCTTTTAAAATTAGCATGTATAAATAAATAGTATAACTAGAACAATAATAATTATTATTCCTTGTAATGTTTACATGAAATTTACGTTAGAATTTGTAACTGTCGCGTCGTTTGATATCAAATATGAAGTACACGTAGTATAATAATATTAAATATGTTATCTGTTTCTATAATTTTAAATATATTTTTAAATCGATTTTTTACGATTTGCAATTGAATTATATAAATAATTTTAGAGGAAAAGATTTTCATGCAATTATGGTTGTCTGTGCAAAAATAGATTTTTTAATTTAGGAAAATGTATAAAATTTAATTTTTAGCAGAAATTTAAAACAAAACAAAATAAAATATTTGCATTTCAGTAAAAATTATACTTCTGTGTAATGTATTATACGTTCTGTAAAATTTTATGATAAGAGAACAAAATTGTAAGCATTCAAAGATATGGATTTTTGTAAAAAGGTTTAAAAATATCTATTTTTTTTATTATTTTACGAATAAATTAATAATTATATGAGCGTAGTACCTTGTACAAATACCTAAAAAAATTTTTTTTATAAAAAATTAATAAATATATCTAGAGGTATATTTTTTTCACTCCTTAGTTTTTATATTATTTTTTCTTAAAGTCAAGGTTCAAAGCTTTAGATATGGAGAGTAGATACTAGGTATTCAAAATGACACGAAAGTAATTCACAGAAGTTTAAAAAGAAAAATTTCGTGTCTAAGAAACCAAAAAATCTATGAACAATACTTGCAATATTAATCTTACGCTAATGACTCGTAGCAATAAATGAATTAAATTTGCATTACTATGAATATTATTATATTATTCAGTGAAATGACGGTAATATAAGGATTCCATAAAGTGAACATTCAAAAACGTAAACACCTAGTTTGATATCACAAGCAGTATGCAAAAACGTGAACAAAATATACAATTTCTTGTTCTATAACGTAAACAAAAAATGCAAAATTGTATAATAAAAATACGTGATGCTATCTAGATAGGTACACATGAATGGGCAAGTTAGTGCAACAAAACAATGCAAACTTTGATGTTATTCAAATAGTTCTAAAATACTACTATACTTGTCATAATTTTAATTTCAGAGACAGCGAGGTAATCAAAATTATTGGATAAATTATTGGATGTTTTCTAAGCAAATTAGCCATTTATTTTTATATTTACTAAGAGATTTTAGTTTGTATTATATGTTATGACCAAACGCTTACAGCCTGGTCAAGTTTGTTTGGGGCTTGACCTAAAATCTTGAAACACTAGCACACTATTGCTGTAGTAGAAATTTCGTCCTGTGTATTTTAGAATGTTAAAAAAGACAAAAGAAACAACTTCAGTAATTAATTGTTCCTTGGACATTCAACTTTTTAATGCGTCACTCTGCATGGAGTTATTTCAGTAAAATTCATTTATATGACGAGTTTCAAAGAGAAAAGTTTAGTGGCAAAGCTGAGAAAAAAAAATAGCAATGAACTAAATTACTTTTACTTACAAGAAAATAATTATTTTGTGTGACAATTTTACACAAAAAGAAATCATAAGAACACTTGAGTAATTAATCAACTTGAATGTGCCAGAACTTAAAATTATAATTATACTGCTATATTCATAAAAAATTAAATAATTTCTCGTACTAAGTTTGTTATAATACGAATAAGTGATGATTTTAAATTCATAACAAAATATCTAAACAAAAATTTAGAAAAACAAACAAAAAAAGACTTTTCTTGTGTTGATGGAGTTTATACCAAAGAAGATAACCGGGCAGAGCTAATGTGGAAAAACAAAAATTTGTGCGGTCGATGACGTCCTAAATTACATTCAGTATGTTATTTTTTAATCAGAATTTCGTGACGTAGAGGTAAAATTTGCAATTAACTGTATTATTATAAAGTAACTGCAATATTTAAATTATGGCTCCAAAAAATGACTTGCATTTCCTGGTTATAGTTTTTACTCGGAAAAAATATTTACAAATGTTTATTTTATATTCAATATACAACTTCTCAATAGTAGGGGAGAGGTTTGTAAGTTGCCAGTGCTTGCAGGTTGCCAGGGTCTCTGAATTTCGGCATCTAAGCGGGCCACACAAAAAATTTGGACTGAAATCGTCCACAAAGAAGGTGTGGTCAATTTTAAACTACTTTTGGTTCAAAAATATCCAATATTACAGTGTCTATTGAAGAAAGTGTAAAAAAGCGTAAATTTAAAAGTGAATAATTAAAATTGTGTTTTTGTTTTGTGATTATAAATTGAACATTTTTATATAAAATTCAAAGTAAATATTTTTACTGTGTTGTATTATATTCAATTTAATTCATTCCAAAAGAATTTCAAAAATAAAACAAATTGGAAATTTTTTGTACGAATTATTGTAAAATAGCTTCAGAATGTAGGTTGCCATGCTTTAAGACTTGTAAGTTGCCACCCCTTTTTTTTCGCTTATTTCAACTTGTATGCCAGATTTCATGATTTTTTGATGATTACAATTGTTATTAAGTCAAAAGTAAACTGTTTTTTTTTACAATTTCGAAATATTTGTAGTATGGCAGCGCATAGATCTAGAAAAAGCGACCGCGGTATTAAGAATTACGATGCATTGCTCGTCGGGCAATTTCATGCCAATTTACACAAATTTTTTTATAATTATGTTTTTAAATATGACTAAGAACAAATAAAATGCAATATATTTTTACAATCAGATGTTTTTCTTTCCGTTTTTCTACATTTTCAGCAATTTTACAGGGGGTGGCAACCTGCAAACCTAAATTTCAAGGTGTCGATTTTAGATACTTTAGAAAATTGTCTGTAGAATTTTTATTTTTTGAAATTTCAAATGATTTCTACTTCAGGATTGTGGCATTATAATTCCTCTTTCCAAAGTATTTTTTATATTTACAATATATTAATTTTAAGATGAGTTATGATAAAAAAAAGCTAAGGGGTGGAAACCTGCAAGTCATTCCCCTACCACTTACCGGACTGAAGCAGCCAATAATAATAATCAGCGCTAGAGTGGTGTGGTGCAATCGGGCATGACAAACTTAAAAGACCTTTAAGACTTTAAGGAATGACCAGATTCGACACACAAATACTAAAACTACGAGTAAAATTACATCAAAACATATTCAGTCTTAAACATGTTTAACACAATCGTTAAGAATGAATTGCTAGTATTCTTATGTTCAAATTTACAGTTGAAGAAAAATGAAAGATGCAATGTAAATCTTATTAGGGGGATACATTTTGATTGAATTCTCCCGTCGTATAACATTAATTAAAATACAGAAAATGAGACGTAGAAATTAAGTTAAATAGTGTACTAATTCGAGAATTCTCTCAAATTATATATTTCCAAGAGAGAGCTTTCAAAACACAGTTACAACTAAACATTCCCTTGAACTAAACTTTTGTTTTAAAGATTATGTAGCAATTTCTATTTGTATTAGTTAAAAGCATTCGGGCGTTAGGTACTCAATTCACAACAGTTTCACGCTTTCTTCACAAACACACCTGCGTACATCGGTATAGACGGAATTGATTTATGGTTGCATTTCAATAACATTATGTATTTTAAGAAATCAAAATATACTAATATGACTGTTAAAATGCTCTTATATAGTTTTTTGCTTAATTTACGTGTCGATTATTTCGTAAGATTAATGCGTTTGTTCAATAAAAGCTATCAAAACAAACATTCATAAATTAGAACAAATTTTAAATGAAGTCCTACGGCCGTTTGCGTTGACTTCTTTCAGTCTTTTTTTTTAACTATCTTCCCTACATTACAGAAAGTTTCCACTTCTGTTACATTTATGTTAATTTTGTTTTTGATAGTTATTGTAAAATACTGCATATGAGCATGACTTTACATTAGAAACGTTGCAAAAACCACAGTAAATATGAAAAAAATTCGTATAAATAATTTTATACAAAAAGATTTGCGACAGCATCAAGTCATTTTTAAAAATTCAGTAGTTATCCGCAACTTCGGATAAAGATTAATATATGCTGTCGCGGACTTTTTTTGTATAACATACTACTAGTATATTATACAAGTATGTAGATATCTACAAAATAGATAATAATCTGCAATTTTGTCATTATATTTTATAGTTTTCGTAGCGTTTCTATATAAACCGCGCTATATGGGTTCCAACAAGTAACATTTTTTATTGAAAAATTTAGTTCCACGCTAAAACTCATTAGGTATGTACTGAAATTTTTTTATAAAAAAACTGTAGCTGTTTGGTAATATTTAGACTACTTAAAAATAGAGCACATATGTAGGTACATACTACATGCATAGACTGATAATAAAATTTAAGTAAATATTAAAACTGAAAATATTGTTTTCCATTCAGTATAAGAAAATTATGGAAAAAATGTTAAAAATCGGGTTGCAGCAAAATTTCAATGGATTTAGTTAGATTATAGTTTAACATACTGAAAATCACAGTGTAGTCTAAACAGTTCACATTATACCGATTAATGAAAACAAGATATTGAAATATTTTACAATAAAATGGCGATTAACCCTTTTAACGCTCGATATAAAAACATAAAATAACGTAAAATAATACTAAAAAAATGTTGCCAGGTATTATTTTAATAAATGACAAATGGATACAGACAAACAGTGTCTGAAAGGCGGAGCGACAAAGGTCTTAATTCCGCCTGCAAAAAGCTAATGGTTTTTATAAGCCGTGCACTAAAGTCGAATTAAACGTTGAAAGGGTTAGAAGAAGTATATAATAATTAAAGAAATAAAGTGCAACATGCCTATTACATAAATATTTTATGTGATTAAATAATATTATGTTAAAAGAATAATTTAAGATTTGAAGTTAATCTCTTGAGCCACTTTTAGAATTAATAAGAAAAACTGAATAATTTGGTAACCACAGATCTCAAAACATTTTCAAGCCACGGCAGTGGAGTGATGTGATCACTGGTTACGTTACGAAGCGGGAATTCTGAGTTGGAATAACGGACGCTTCAGAATTTCTTAGCTCGGCTTTCCAGTGGACATTCTCACTCCGTAGTGAACCAAAAAACCAACCAACCAACCAAAATACCCAATCCAAAAAAAAAAACAAAAAAAAACTGAACAAATTAAAAATTAACATTTAGAAGTGCTAATAATCCAGTAGTTGATGCACGTTAAAATGTAAATAAAAAAAACATTTTCACCGCCTAATTTACTATAATATATTCTGAATATTTATCAAAAAATTATAAAATTTCTTAACAAAAATTAAATAAAATTATCAGAAAAAAAAATAATACAATTCTTTACAACTTTTAGCTGCCCTAGAAAAAAAAAGATTCCCAAACAAAAATGTTACCATTAATTGTGACAAAAACTCATTTATTTACATTTTTCCTGTAAAATGATTGCTTTTATCTAAAAACATTAAAGTATTATAATTTGGGTGAAAAGTGATTTGGGCTGACAGAACTTTACGAGAGAGATTAAACGAAACCGACGTATGGGTTCACAAATGTTTTCTCGTTTTCTCTAATATCTGCATATGTGCGTTGAGCATTCTAAAGTAGTATTTTCAAAAAATGGAAGCGTGATTATAATGTCACGTGCCAGATAGCTATCATATTAATATGACACGGTTGATAAATTAATGTTTTCAAAAATATTAAAACAGAATATACATTAGAATATTTAAATTAAATAGTAAAACATTTGTAGAAATTCCATTGAAAATGGTCCAATAGAGATGATAACAAAATCATTTTAGTTAAAAATATTATTTCTATATTATAACCTTAGCAAATATAGCTAATTTAATGTAATATTGAAATCAACGCCTATTTATAAATGAAGTGGCCAGAATAGGAGTGGATCAAGTCCATAATTGATTTTTATGAGTTATCAAAGTTTAATTCAGTACAAAACACTGAAACATGTGATATTATTGACAACAAAGAAAGCAAACAATTATAACAAAAATTATAACAATAATATACCAAAATTAATAAAATGGGATTTGATTCACTTCTGTTCTAGTCATTCCAATAATATTTGTAGTAATTATAATATTGAAGTATTTTTTTGACCTGTTATGTATTTTGAATTAACAGTAATATTGTAAAAATTTAATGAGACGCCGCTGTTTTTGAAAATGTACTGGTGGGAAAGAGGTGAGCGAAGTTTGATAGCAAAAACGCTTGAAGGTAGTGGAGACAAAACGGTCGCGAATTTTTGTTGACGAGTAAAAATCGAAGTTTTGAATACTTATGATTATTATGAATAAAGAATTTTTTAATATTTAATGAATAAAATAAAATTAATTACATGGGAGAAATTATTTGAATTTTAAAAGTTTCAGAAATTGAAATATTTGAGTATTGAATATTTGAAAATTGTTGATGGTTGCGAGTGACAGGAAGACAGATGTGTAAGCGAGCGAAGGATAATTTAAAATCGCGTCGAGCTCTTTTTGCATAAAAATAATTATTTTAATTTTAGTTTATGGACGAAATAATTTGGCAATGAAATATAAATATTAATTTAAATTATTTATAAAAAAAAAATTAGAAAATTGTATTTTAATATAATAATTATGATGTATTTTGTACAGATATGTCATTTATATTAGTGGCGGACACCCCAATGCAATTAACATAGTAATTATCAATGTTTCAACAAGTTCTATTATTTATTATAAAGTAAATTCAAAAAACACCCAACAGAAATTAACATAAAACATTAATTATCGTATAACAAAAGAAAAGATAAAGCGCTATATTAGATGATAATTTTTTTTTTGATTTTGAAATAATTTGAAAATAAAGAAGTCTTTTATTTTGTTTGGGCATTTTTTTTTAACTAAATCTGAACTTCTGTTGTTAAGAAGTTATACTAACACTTTCATTTGTTTACAAGGCGCTTGTGCCGCCTTTTAGAAATTTGAACGCCAATGATTCCTATTAGTGGAAATTATTCATTAATAGTTTCTAAAAGAGTAGGAATTTTAAAAAGTTTATGTTGGCACCAGTAGTAGCCCAGTGAAAATTTAATTTAAAAGTTTTAAAAGGAAATTTTTATTTTTGAAAGTGTGGCAGAAGAGCCGGAAAAAGAATTACCTGGTGTGTGACGTCAGGCTAGACGGACGTCCATTTTGCGTTTTTCCGAGTGTTTTATCAAGTGTCCAGATTTAAACTAGTTTTGTTTTTGGAAGTTTTCAATTTTGGAAAGTTGGTTTTGCGATCCGTCGTAGCGTGGTCAATTTTGGTGAGAAGGTAACAGATGTTAAATTTGAAGACATCGATGAAATTTTCTGAATCAAGATCTTGTATAGATGATTATGATTAATTTGAATTATTACATATCCGTTTTCTTTGTAAATTGGTCAAGATAGTGAATTGGATTAATTAATTTTGGGAGTAACATGTGCACGCAGTTTGTTTGGACGATCATCAGATTTGGAAAAGAAAAAAAAGATTAAAAGTACCCAACGTTGATTTTTTACTTTATAAATTTTATTTCCAAAAGGTCTTTCTAGCGAGCAGGTTATTTTTTTGAGATTAGTAGTATCTGGTTACAGGCACGTTTATTAGATTGTTGGCTATGAATTGTATTTCATACGTTCAAATCGCATAATTGAGGTGTTATATAGTTTTTTCAATTGTTGTGCGCAAGAATTTTTCCTTTTAGTATGTAACTTGAAGTTTGTATTAAACAAGGAAACATCTATATTGCTTTTTCTTTTTCAATCAATCAAAAAAACTTCAACTAAGGGAGCTTTATCTATAAATATTAAGAAGAATAATTAGAAATTTAAATCAGCTGGACAGAGCGTTAGGGTTGTTACTCTGTTATTTACTAACAGAATTTTCCACAGTTATTTTCATTTTTCTATATAGCTATAGTAAAGTGCAATGTACTTGCATAATTAAAGGCACACGACGTAAGGTGACCATTTTTACTGATCACCTTTGCCGGACCATTGCCGGTACAGTATAGTCAACAAAAACCCGCTTTACGACCGAGAGTATAAACGGCAAATAAAATCAGTGCTTCATCACAGTTTTGGTCGCTACCAAATTTGATTTCTATTACATTATAATCGCTACCAAATATAATCTCGAACAAATGACATTTGCCTAGTAAAGTAACAAGTGACTCATTCATATTTGATTATTTTGCTGCTTAGCTGATTTTCAAATGCCACCTGTTGAAAATGAAATGTTAATTTAAATGCTAAGTTCATTTCATTTTAATAAATAGAGCTTATTTTGCGAATTAAACACTTTTTTAAACACATAAATTTATATTATGTATTTGTTAATAAGTTACATGCATTATTTAAAGTATAACACAGGAGTAATACAAATTGATACGTTTTATTTAGTGTTTTTTGGTGGACATACAGATATCGCTTCGGTAATACACTTTGTCAACTCTTCAAAAATCCCAAGGTCAAATCTTGGCTAGACTGTTTTATTAATTTTTATTTAAATTTTTACAGGTTAATAACTTAAAAATATATGTACTTATATATTTATTTTAATTTTAGAAAATATGCAACGCTAAGGTACAAACATAGCAAAGATGTGGATTTCGATGTGGATATCGCGATGAGTGTCGTGGTCGATACTGTAACTTGTGTAACTTGTCACTTTACTAGGCAAATGTAATTTGTTTGAGATCTAATTTTATTTGTCGTTTATAGTCTCGGCCATTAAAATAATAAATACAATAATAATTATTCCATAAGTTTCGAATATTGATCCAGATGTTTATTGTAATTATTAATGTTGTGGTTACAATTACCTACTAATAAACGTGTAAAAAAATTAAATAATGTCTAAAATTAATTATCAAATTAAATAAGACTGAGAGTCATTTTCCATAAAAGTATATCAAGTTAGCCCAAAAAAAGTTCGACTACAAAGAAAGAGATACACCATCTAGAAAGAAAGCTAAATATCGAGTAAAAATACACTAAAAACGTTTTTTTAAATGAGCTGAAAAAGAATTTTTTGTGGGACATGTTTGACAATCCTCTCGTACAAAAGTATAGCCTATAAAAACCGTGCAATATTTCAAATAAAGCAGGTATAGCTTTCAGTATTTGTAATTATTTGGCAATCCTACATTAATTAAATTGAGAAATATTATGCTCAAAACTGAACCACTATTTTTGAGTTACCTTAAAGGTATGGTTTTCTAATTGTTATGGTAACAGAACGGAAAAAGTTATTCAAAATCGAGAGTTTTTAGACAAAAAATCAATTTCTATCAAATATAAAAAACAAAACAAGACTAATCGATGTAATCTCGCCGAAGTTGAACTACTGCAGAATTGCATCTGAGAAACGTGCAGATAGCGCATATTGTTAACACCAAAAAGAAAGCATTGAAATATTGTTGACAAAGACATAGATTTCCTGGTTTTATTACTTGCACTAGCTTCACCCTTGCTTTAATTACGACACCGAAACATGTTACACCCGATGATTTATTAAATTTTGTATTCTGCAAATAGACAACTGGTTATGGAGATATGCGAGACAAAAAAGGCAAAAATCAAATTCACAATAGTTTCTAATAACAGAACTGTTTGAATGAGGCAGAGCATAGACGTCGTCAAAATAGACAACCCAGCAAACACCACGTTGACATACACATAACTGCTACATAACATTGGGGGAACATTTTGCCTAACATAAATTTTACGTAACTGTAACGTGTTATCTGTTACATCAATGCTACATATCGTACATACACATAACTGCTACGTAACATTGGGGGAACATTTTGCCTAACATAAATTTTACATAACTGTAACGTGTTATCTGTTACCTCAATGCTACATATCGTACATACACATAACTGCTACGTAATATTGGGGGAACATTTTGCCTAACATAAATTTTACATAACTGTAACATGTTATCTGTTACCTTAGTGCTACATATCGTACTTATATGTACGTTATATCACTCAGAACACATAGAGTTTATATATACGTAACAAATACATAACAATTACGAAATTATAGTTACATGGCATTGGAAGATATTTGTTATATGAAAGGTGCATATTTTCCCCGTGTGTCGTGTAACATGGGCATATATGTAATTATACTAATTAAATATTATTATATTATACATATCAAATGAGTTTGTTTACGCATTTGAATTAATGCATATTATCGACTTTCGCCGCCAAGGGGCTGTCCATTAATCACGTGATGTTTATTTTGGCATTTTTTAACCCCCCCCCCTTTGGTGATACATGGTGAGGTTTAAGACTAACCCCTCTCCCCCATATCACGTGTATTTTTTGAAAAAACAAATACACGTAACGCCGCTTTTCGGTTCAGTATCGCGCGTTTGCCGAAAAATAAATACACGTGTTATATTACTAGACCCCCCTCCCCCCCTGTAATATTTCGTGATTTTTTTTTAACTTCTTTTGCCCCCCTTTTGAGCTTCACGTGATTAATGAACAGCCCCCAAAGGCTTGACCCAAGCGGGTATCCGACACTACTGGCCTTGCAGAGTATACTTTGTACATTTCCATGTTTCCTTATTTTAATATTTGCTGTTTTTTTTGTGTAATATTAAAGATAAACGTGATAAAGTGTTTAAGACTGTTCTCTCGCAACCACTTTTTTATTTACAATTTTCTAACTTTATTTTTAAAAATAACAAGTTAAAATTTTTACAGTATGTCAGAAATGTTATTTACAATATTATGTCAAAGCGCTTTTATCGCAAAAAAAAAAATTTTTTATTGCAATTTAAAAAAAAAATTTTTTCGACATAATATTAAAAATAACGTTTTAGATATACTCGTACTGTAAAACTATTAACGCGTTATTTTCAAAAATAAAGTCAGAAAACTGTAAATAAAATTAACGCTAAAGTGCGCGTATCTCTTGCATTCGCGATATTTTTTAAACATTACTTTATTCTTTATTGTACGTTTTTGGTCAGCTACTGTTATTGTACACCGAATAGTCCATTTTCTATTGAAAATCGAATTTTCATTCTAAGTGAGAACACATCAGCCTTATGTAAATCTTGCTTTCATGTTTTTATTGACTGGGTAAGTTATTTTAACTTTTTATGGTATTATTCAAATAATTTTCGTTTACAAGTATCTTTTCATAACTTAACCTAGTTATACAATAAATTATTAGTTATAGTAGATACTAATTGTATTCTCAAAATATTTGAATTCACCCACAAACAACTAAAACTTTAACAGTAACCCTCGGTAGCCCAGTGGTAAGCGATGTGCCCTTCAAAGCTATTGCATGGAATAGCCCAGGTTCGAACCCCACGGATGGCAACGTAAGTAATGTATTATTTCATACTATTTTCAGCTATTTTTCAGATTTTCAAATACATGGTACATGTCAAATGGATAAGGATAGGGTAACTCATGACTTAATAATATCATAAATAGGATTTATATTTATGCTTTTTTTTGGTTCAGAGTAACAGATGCATAACATTGTTACTAATCAATTACGTTGCTATTCTCATATAACTGTGATGTAACAGTGGTACGTAATAATTATGTTATCTATAGCACATAACTGCCATGTAACATACATGTCTACATGTTGCTGACATAGGAACGTATATGGATGTTACATTTACGTTGCATGTTACGTAACAGTTGACATGAATATCGAACGTGTTATATTAATGTTATGTAACTGTTACATAACTGTGTTTGCTGGGAAGGATGAAATGAAAGATGTAGGTAGACAAATTAATAATCATAATCAATTTATTTGCTATCAAAAAATACACAGCAATTCAAAATTTAATTAATCGTAGACGAACTGACGTACCTACCTACCGGATGTAAAACAGTTCTCTTCTCCTAAAATCAATAAATAATGTCAAATTCATCTGAATGTGCCACAGTGAGTAATAACGAGACCTAGTCCTAAATTAAAAGGAAAAAGAAGGCAAGTAGTACATCGGATTTTCCTCTGTTAAATGAAGATATTTCAAGAATTAGTCGTGGTTAGCCAATAACAAGATATAAGAAGGTAAAATAGAATATATCAATACTAAATTTCTCTTCTAGTACATTATAGGTATTCTGACATATACATTTTTATTCAGCACCTTAATACAATGATGAATGATGAGGATCCTAACGATGCATATTTCAAAAGAGTTACAGTGACTTGTTAACGATGCATGTCAAACTAATCATACCAATTCACTCACTTTTGAAAAAGGAAAACATCAGTATTTGATGCATCGCATCAATTAAAGATCTGTGTAAAAAGGAGATAACCATTTGAAACAGCTACTACTCGAGATATTCTGCATCATTTAACTACAATCTAATTGTTATTAACGTACACGAATAAAGCTTAATTTTGTTTAACAAAATTTGAGACCCTTACAAAACTCATGATTTTTTAGAGAAAATTGCTTGAATGTGTTCAATAATATCTCAAAGTTAGGTAAAACATTTTAAAAACACCTTGTTTATAGCTTATTGATAACTGGGTTTATGTCTCTAAATCCGAAGCAGTAGTCGGTAAAAGGTATATCAAAAGACGGAATCTTGTGGCAAGCTGGTTCAACTATACGTGGCTTTTTAATATATTAGGTAAACAGCTTAACTTATTAGTTTCTGTGTAAATTTTACTGCATAATGATTATTGAAAGTAGCATTGAGTTGAAAACCCATCACCATCAGTCATCATTACTGACCATTTTGTATATTAATTCATGGTTTAATAAAGATTATTGTATTATTACTATTCAACATTTCAGATTTGCTTACGGCCAATTCCGTGTAATACGCAAAACTAAAAAAAAATTATTTAATTAAATTGACTGTGATAATGATAAGATAAAAAATAAAATATAAATGAACAATACCAATATAATTTATAAATAATTTATTCATTACTCTCACTCGGTAAAGTGAAAGTGAAATCACCCTTGAAACAATGGTTCAAACCACTTGAAACTGATTTTCACCAACATTGATTAACGAATTAATAAAATATTAGCGACGATATAAATAATTTAATACAATTATCGAGTAATATCGTGGTCTATTGTAGTTAATTAATTAATTAACCTTTTTGCAAACTATTTAAATATATAAACTAGGTTATAGAAATATTTATGAAGGTTTAATAAATAATATTAATGTTATTTAAAATTTGTTCTAATTTAACTAAATTTAACAAAAAGAAAAACTGAAAATTTTTCGGTAATTATTATTAAAATTATTAATGCTTTGATATGTATTATAAACCTTCCGGTTCACTAAATCTTGAATAAATTTGACAATACAAAGTTATTCATTATACTTTGCCGAATCCTTAATAAAACTTTTTAAATTAATTTTGTGAGAAAATAAATTAATATAAAACATCTGTGTTAATTCAAAATTATGAATTTAATACTTCCGAAGTTTTAGAGTAAATTTAAATTATTAGATTTTCTAAGTATTATCTGTTATCTTGATATGAATTATTTTATTTATCAATTTTAAATTATTAAAAAAAAGTTATTTGCCTTAATAAACACGATAATAAGCAATAAAATTACTATGACAATTTAGTGTCCTAATTCTAAAATTTTTTTTTGGTTTTAACTTTGCTCCGGGCTTTCACAGATTGAATTTCTTATTTCTATAAAACAAATTTCAATTAAAAAAATAAATGTAATTTCACAGTACGATTAATCAGCCAACAGGAAAATTAACTCAACCTTAAAACCAATAGCTTAACATACTCGTAGTCAAAAGTATTGAAAGCAGGTTTATAGAATTGAATGAGTACACAAAAAGTACACACATTATTTTTTCCACTATCTCTAAAATGGAATGTGATAAATTGTTCTGTATTTTAAAATTTCATTCTTCAGATTATAATCTACAATTTGCTATTCAATTTGATGCCTCCGAATTCGGTCTACCTCAATCACACCCGGATGACAAAAAAATATTAGTATTAAAAATAAGTAAAATTCTTTTTCCACAAACTATGAATAGATGATCTAGCATTTAAGCTGTTATATTGCAGGTCAATATAGATCACCATTCTTTGATATGGTTAAACAACATTAAAGACTCCGGTGGATGGCCTTTGCGATGGACTCTAACTTTGTAATAATAATTCTACTTTAATATTATTTATACAAAGATTTAAACCAGGCTGCATAAGTGGGTACGCTTACCAGTTTAAGGTTCAGTGAAAAAACAGGCGGCCCCCTCATGGGAGTCATTCTGAACTTCGCCCTTTTCTCGTAAGGTTATTTTAATTTTGTTATTATATAATTTTCTTTTTAATTTTTTGTATTAGTCTTGTATTCTTATTTTGTATAATTTTGTACTGTGATTCCAGGAGAATCCCACTTCAGAAATACAAAAATTTTATTTTTAATAATAATTGTCAAATCATATTAATTTGTTTGTCCAAACCTTCAATTTTGTATTATGTGCCAAACATTGAAGATGCATAATATACTATTAATTACTGTCTTAGTAATTACGTCACAGTAGGAATAACAAATTATAAGCATTTGTATTTGTGCTGTTTGCCTTAATTTATTACAGTTTACAACATACTTTTGACAAAAAAAATTCTATTTCTGCCAGCACTATTACAAGTTAATTAATAAAACCCACCACCATTGTCTCTAAGTTGAGTTAAATTATAGTGGCATACTGTTAAAACTTTTAGTGTAATACAGGAAGAGTAAGTTTAATGTGTTTATATATTTGAATTATTATATTTCACGATAGAATTGTTTCGTTGAGTAAAAAGTAGATGTTTCAATAACACCGCGTATATTATACTCAACTTCTACATTAACAACTTTTGGAAATAATTTTAGGAACGAAACAAATTATCATTTATTTAACTTCGACGTATCGACTTAAATTTATTATCGATTGGTGTTTTAATCACATCAGATGAAATACTTTGTAATCTGAACTTTAGTTTCAAAATGTAATTAAACTTCAATTAATAAAGTGACAATGGCAGAAGCAAAGATAAACCTCAAATTTTGAAGGTAGCAAGCAAGTGATCCGTAGAATAACAACTTAAAGCAGATGTTAGGTTTAGTTCTGCAGAATGTTTAAGACTTAAATATATGCAGCACTGAGAAATAACATACACTAATAGAACGGTTTATCCATGCACAACATAAATATATAGTAGTTACATACCTCACATGGTGGTGGAGCACTTCTATACGAAGGGACAATTTTGAATGTAATTGATCCTCGAGCTTCTCTCTAAAGTTGCAAAAACAAACGTTAAACTATTATGTACAATAACAAAACAAAGCAGACTTACAAGAATTTTTTGAAGTGCATTAACAGATTGATTTTGAACTGGCATTCCATTAATTTCCCGAATTTCATCCCCAACATGCAAAGTAGCTTGTCTGTGAATCATACCTCCGTGCATTATTCGAGCCACTATGCATTTACCGTCTTCGTTCATTTTTAAAGTAATACCCTTAAAAGAAAAACGAAATTATTAATTTCTTAGACAAAAACCAACCTTTCCTTATAAAACTTTAAAAGACCCTGCGCTTCTTTAATATATAAAGGAGAAAAAACAAATCCCTTTCATCGATTTTAAAACAAACTTGTTTGTCCAAGTTAGGCTTACTTCAGATGTGAATCGATTATCACCATCCAACTTTTGATTAATTATACCATTATTATTAAATAAAAAATTAACTTGCCATTTTTTCTAAACCACTTTAATTACTTATTTAATAAACTGAAAATTCATAAACTAAACTAATTTCTATTAACTTGCCAATAAATTGTTGTTTTATAGTAACAATGTATATGAGGGGTATAAAATCAAAGGTGGCTATATCCATTTTTGCAAACTGACTAAAATATAGTGTTATTATGGATAATTATAGCGACTTTGAAACTATGGGCCAACTTTAAGTATAAAATTTGACTAATATTTTAGGAATTGATTAGTGAGTCTCATAAAGAACTAAATTCTTAACAAAATGACGTATCTAACTCAATTTCGCCAAAAATGGATATAGCAACCTTTGATTTTATACCCTTCATATACGTTGTCACGTATATTGTTAATAAACAATTCGGTAGCTCAACTAGGTATATAAAAATGATTGTAATTTTATTTAGAGTAAAAATGATGAAACAAAGAAATTCACATTTGAAATGTTTAGTAGTTAAATATTATTGGATACGTAAAAAAAGTAAGTGAGTAAAAGATATCTCGTGTACCCAATTTCCTCCTTTGATCTTTTGTGCAAATCTATTGCCTTCAAATCTTGTGCATGAGATGACACGTAAAATTATTTTTTTTGCAGTAGTCCAATATTGTGAATAGAAATACGCTGTCCAAACATTTTTCACTTGTAAAGAAAAATATGAAACTGTAATATTACGAAAAATAACATCGAAAATAACTTTTCCAGAGATCTTTTAAAAGAAAACCAAAAAAAAGTATCACTATAACGGATGAAGTTATCTATTATGATTCATCGTGTATGAAATTATTTAATAAATAGATAATTATATTGTGTATTATACAAAAGATTATATAAAACTAGAAAGATGTCCAAAGCTATAGGTTTTAATATGTCACAAATTTTGTTACAGTGTACACGCAGTGTACAATTGTTTCATATACAAATAAATTATTAAATCGTATTTGTATCGTTCCGTTTCTTTCTTTCTAACAAAGATAACTCACACTTCTAGCAAAGTTACAAACCTAAATTTTACCTAAACTGGCAATGGATACTTTTATATTGCTTTTATCCTGCTTTATTTCCTGACTATTTAATTGTTTTATAAAATTTCTATAAGACATAATATCGAGAGATAAATACAAAAATAAAATTTACTATACCATTGGTTCATCGGTGTTTTTTTGAAATTGAACTAATCGTACTCTGGTAACGTTTTCCATTTCAACTTCACCATTTGCAGGCTCCAAATCATCACCGCCATTAAGGTATGGAAGTAATGGTGGAGGCGTAACCCGCATTGCATCTTCACTATAAATTTCGTGAGCCACAACATCATGTGCTTGTAAAAGAGCCTGAAATAAGAATAAAAAGTTCAAGTTAATAAAGAGAGATAGGTACTTAAAAATTCAAATTTGTTAAATGTAAATTGATGTATATTAGAATAACCTTTGAGTTAAAAAGCTACAAAAATTCTGGTCGAATTTATTAAAGAGCAATTAATTTTAAATTTAGTCGTTTAATTCAATTCGCAAAATGCGAGTTTTTCACCTTAATCGATTTCAGTTGGTTTTATTATTAATGACAATTCAAAAGTGCACGTATAGACAGAAAGGTGTATTATTGCTGCTCCGCAGAAAAATAATATTGAAAATAATCGTTTGTCAAACAATTGATTTGGCACAAAAGCTTTCATAACAAATAAATCTTAAAAAATGTTCTCAAGTGACTCAGCATATTTCTTTTCACAAAACTGTGCCAAAAATAAAATTTAGCATAGAACTTCCTTTTATCTGATGTATGTTTTGAATATTATATTATTTTGTGGAATTTTAATAAATCTTTTTATATTTTGAATCACAAGAATACTTAAACACCAATTACTTAAAAAGATGAAAGTATTTTCAGTTGTAAAGAAATATTGTTAAGTCATATATCTCAGAGATGGGATTTTACATAGAATTTAAATATTACTTGTATATTATAATCCATTACAAGGCATTAAACAGGTATGTACGTGCACGCGTTAGCTCCAGCTGAACTCAGATAGAGTTTGTTAGTCATTTACATTTACCTAATGGTAGAGACCGACCTAAATTAGAGCGAATTAAAAACGTGGCCTAGGCGCGTAGAATGATCTTAAAATTGAATGTAGACCCCTTAGCTCGAACTAAGGGCAGTTTGATCTTGGCTCGACCAATCCGGGTTGGGAACACCGATTTCACTTCAAACTCACTAAATGCATGTTATACATGCATGTAGTCAATATACTGGATTGATCGCCAATTGTAAAAGCAAACAAATATGTGATACTTATCAGCTGCCTTTTTAGACATATGATAAATAAGAGAGTCTATCAAGTTTGAAAAGTTGATATTTTCAGAACGAGTCTATATTATGGATTTCATTGTGGAGGGCAAGACAAGCTCGAACGCACTTAGGCCTCTAAACCGGGCCCATTGTACTACCTCCGATTTCCCAGCAGTGTATGTGGCGCGACTAGGAATAGAACTGCGATTTTACGCTTCCTAGCCTGCCAGTAGTATTATGCTTAACACCACACTGCTGGTTTATATTCGTATATATTCTACTTTTGTAATTTTTGTTTCACCTACAAATGTATACGAAAAGTCACATCTATAATAAAATTGTGTTTGTGTGATTTCTACCGATGTTTCAAATAGTGAGTTTTCTTCCAACATTGGTTAAAGAAAAACATTTTTTTAAAAATTTTAAGAAAGTAATTGAAAATAAATACAAAATAAACTACACGCAATTGAAATTAAATATAATTAATTGATATAAATGTAAACAATAAGATTCCATTAGAAATAATTTAAACCAAATTTTACTGATGAAAAAAAAAATTCAACTTTATTTTCATAGTAGGTATATATAAAAAATTGCAATTCTATGCTACATGCTAAAGATACGCATTTGATATGTCAGTAGGTACTCCAACATTAAATTTAATCGATTGAAATAAATATGATGTAGCACGTTTCTGCATCAATTTGCAAATAATTTACGTGACATATTTTTAAATAAAAAAACACAAATATTAAACTTCCGATCTTCGTATGGTTTATCAAAAATATTTAAAATTAAATTATCTAAATAGCGTAAGTATATTACAATGTTGGAAAATCGAGAAAGTAATATTTAGTTTTGACATCATTAATTTGTCCATCGTTAATTTTCTAATTACATTAATAATATTATTTAGTAAAAATTTTTTGCACAAACTTTAAGATGAAACAAAAATTATACAATCAAGGAAGAACGGTAGACACAGCCTTACCAATGTTTGCAACCCAAAACCATAACGAAAAAACACTGTATTTCGAGCTTGTTTACTCTCATCAGTACCGTACACCTCTTAAAACACTTGACTGTATAATAATAAAATTAAACCGGCTAACGTTTTAACAAGCTCGAAACACAATGTTTTTTCGTTGTGGTTTAGGGTTGCAAACATTGGTAAGGCTGTGTCTACCGTTCTTCCTTGATTGTATAATTTTTGTTTCATCTTAAAGTTTGTGCAAAAAATTTTTACTATTCAATATGCATTGATACATAGTGCAAGATTAGTTTTCAATATTATTTAGTATTAATAAGTATAATAGTATTATTGAGTGACGTAACGGAGCGCTGGCCTTGAACGTGCGGTTGATGATGATGATTTAGTATTAATTTAATTTGTTTATTGTTAATTTTGTAATCTTCGTAGTAATAATAGAGTGTAACTTTTTGGTAACATTTTAGTTCTATTTTCGAGTATTAACATAAAATTAATGTATATTTGTTAGAAACGTCGTCGTATAGCTATAGTCTAAGATCCGGTATAAGAAATATCTACCCTCATCTGTTATTTATTAGGGATAAGAAATAAATGATAGATAATATACACATTGACACATTGGACATAGGTTGCCTATTTAAATTGCGTACGGACAATATTAATAGCCCAATCAAATTAGACGAAAAATAAGCTCCAGCTCGGAAAAATTACCATTGGGCTGAATTTTGGTATACACCTTTATTATGTCATTGTAAACAATATGTGAAAAATCGAAATCAAAATCATGTGAGCTTCAAAAGTTATTCGAGGTCAAAGGTCACAAAAACGACCTTTTTGTAAATAGTTCACTTTTTGTTAATTTTACGATAAAAAGTTTCAAATAAAAATTATAGAGGAGATAATTATCTACAAAAAATCTTTATAAAATTTTTATGAAAAAGCTATTGTTTGTGCGCTAGAAGGCCTACAATGAGCAACAACCACCCGAATATTTGCTCATTGTAGGCCCTCTAGCGCAAAAACAATAGCTTTTTCATAAAAATTTTATAGAACCTTTTTTGTAGATAATTATTTCTTCTATAATTTTTGTTTGAAGCTTTTTATAGGAAAATAAACAAAAAGCGAACTATTTACAAAAAGGTCGTTTTTGTGACCTTTGACCTTGAATAACCTTTGAAGCTCACATGATCTCGATTTCGACTTTTCACATATTGTTTACAATGATGTAATAAATGCGTATACCAAAATTCAGCTCGATGGTAATTTTTCCGAGCTGGAGCTTATTTTTCGTCTAATTTGATTGGGCTATTAATATTGTCCGTACGCAATTTAAATAGGCAACCTATGTCCAATGTGTCAATGTGTATATTATCTATCATTTATTTCTTATAACTAATAAATAACAGATGAGGGTAGATATTTCTTATACCGGATCTCGCACTACTATAACCACGAGAGTTTAAGTATAGCTCACTCCAGTTTTTACCTAAAAACTCAAAAATGGTGAAAAATACTAAATCCATTTAAACCACAAAATATTAGTTTTTTCTACTGAAAATTGTTTAGTCTCTTCAAATTTTTTTTCTTTCATATTTTCAAGTTATTCAAAAAAAACTTAGTTAGGCAAGTTCTTTTCTTTCTTGGACGATTAATGACCGGTTATGGAAAAGATAAAATAATACGATACGATGATTTGGTTTAACTATTTAATAAGCAAATAACTGTATCATATCATTTCTGAAACTGGCCATAAACCATATTTTTAATAATACATGTAAATATTTTATCAAGATCAAAAAACAATATAATATTTACAGTACAAATTTGTGCAAGTATGTACACAAAAGTTAAAATTTAAATTAAAATTTCAATTTTTACGTATGTAGGTACATCATACCTACTCCTTTACTGTTTAAAATAATTTTTCTCATTTTTTACAATACACTTAAAGATATGTAGCTACATAAAACATGTAAAAACTAAAGTAGTAAGTTATTTTAATGGTATAAATCGCAAAGGAGCACAAAAAAAAACAAAATTTTAATATAAGATAAACTTAATCCAATATCCTGAGAAAAGGAAACTATGCGAGCTACATATGTATAGTATTATATTTCATGCATTAGTTATTTCATACAAAATTGAAGCATTCTTTATTCACAAAAAAAATAAATGCAGCTTCTGTGGTAGTAATAAAGCGACATTAACGGGTAAAAAAATTTTCTATTAGTATTTAAAAATATATCTTAAAGTCAGTGCCTACCTATACATACATATGTACATACATAGTAGGTATATCGAGCAATTTATTATAATTAAAATTTGTAAAACAAGAAAAATTGAGGATTTGCAACCTTTTTTATTGCTGTTATTTTCTATTTCTTCGGTGAATACGATTCATTTTACTCCAATACAACAAGATTTACACCCTTTCATTTCTTAAATTAAATGGACATTAGATGCTAAACGAAGATTTAATTTTTCAGAGGTAAAATAAATGAGAAGGTTATCCCGGTAATCTCCAAATTTCACGGTTTTCAGATATTGAAGAAAAACTGCCGGACATTGCCGGTTTTGTTACTAAAATGTGATAAAGTAAGACACTTATTGATTGCAATAATTTTTTAAAATTTTATAATGTATATTATAGGTATACGTACTATACCTATTATAAAATATAGGTAGGTACAAATAATATTAAAAACCAAATTTATATCCTTTGATTCAAGTTTTCCTAAAACATTTTTTGGAACAAGTACTTCATTACAGATTACACTACAAGATTTTTAAGATAACAAAACAATTTTTATGAAAATGTTCCAGTAACAAAAGAGATTAAAAAGCAGTGTACTTTTTGCTCAAGTTTCTTTTCTTCAAAAAAGGTAACTTCAAGAAACTGTTATCAACGTGACCTTACTTTGATACTAGGTATTCATGATGGAATACTATAGCTGATCATTTTCATCATTTTGATTGTGAAGTAATAAAACAGGTCAATCGCACTTAACTTCTAGTTTTAATCATTTTACCCACAATCAAAGAGAGAGTATGAGTAAAAATTACCTTGGGCGCCATGTAATCTTAAGCTAACCTCAGAATGCCCTCAATACTGTAACTTTTTCAGGTCGAACCGCGGACAGCGCCGAAGAATCAAAAGTACATTTCGAATTGTTGGTATAACTATTTTATTTCTGAATTACGGCGGTATATAAAATTTCGCATTAATATAACCAAGTTTAGTTAATTAACTTTAGTTGGTAAAATCTTGCAAGGCAAGAATTTCCCGCGTATAGCTATACTTGACTCACAATTAAATTACAAGATCAATATGCCCTTAGGCATACACAAATATTTGTATTTTAATAATATGCAGACCACATACGGGTGCCAAATCGTAGGGGTGGCCATAAACGAAAACAAATAATTTTATGTAATTTCTATTGAATTTATTATGCAAGATATCCAGATGTGATGTTGTAATACCATAAGATTAATGTACGGTAAAATCATGTGATGACCACATTAGAACATCCCGATATCTTACTCACAAGGGGACACAACAGTGAGTATGTCGCCAATCAAAATCCCAATTTTTTTGGTGATTCTAGGAGCTAAAATAATTATCACTTTCTTGATTTTTAGTCCAATGGGCTTTAGTTACTGAGTTATGAATTTTTGAAAATCTACGTTTTACCATAAGATTACATTGTTAATTTAAATTTTATTTAAAATTTTAAATTAGATTTATTTTAAATAGATTTTTTTTTTTTAATAGAATTAATAGATTTAAATATAATTTAAAATGTTAAAGCAATCCAAATCATGTTAAAACAATCCAAACCATGTAATCTTATGGTAAAGCGTAGATTTTCAAAAATTCATAACTCAGTAACTAAAGCCCATTGGACTAAAAATCAAGAAAGTGATAATTATTTTAGCTCCTAGAATCACCAAAAAAATTGGGATTTTGATTGGCGACATACTCACTGTTGTGTCCCCTTGTCAGTGCGGCCGAAGGCCAAACAAGCAGATCCGATATTTTTAATATTTTAATTTAAAATTTGTCAACCAACTAATTTAATTTTGAATTTTTTAAATTCTAATTTGAATTTACGATTCTAAAATAATTTTTTTTTAATATTTACAATTTATTAAAGCTGGAAGTTACACTACGATAAAGTAAGAGACGTAAAAACCCGAATATTTTAAAAGCAATAAATTATTTATCCAATTTATTACATTTAATGTAATTTATTTATGCTATAATATTTGTAGTTAATATTAAACAAAACAAGTTGAATATAAAAAATTGCACAACAAATATTCCCTTTTAGTTGCACGAGTTGTATTTACACTGCTACCGTGTATTTATTTTAATAAATTCTGTAATAATTCATTCTAGAAATTCAATAATGCAGAAAATTACTTCCAAATCTGGAACTTCAGTTCCACGCCATTATAATAGTAGCGATATAGTTACTATCTTGGCAATTGTCCCTCACATGAAGGTTTGAGATAAAATTTATTATAATTTTATTAATTAGCTGTTAAAGATTATAAAAGCGTTATTTCTATGCCAAAAAATAACCAAACTAATCTTAATCTTTTCAGATAAGCCCTATATGTTTTGTTACAGCACTTACATGTTGAAGTTACGTAGGGCATCTTCTCCCATTCATTTTACCCTAACACTTTTTATAAATTATTTTCAAATGATACAATAAAAATTCATAGATTTTTTATTATTATGAACCTAATAAATAATAGCAAATATTATTTAATTCGGCTGAACCTTCAATATGTAAACATTAAATATTTTACGGACTAGCTCATATAGCTCTGAAATATTTAACCAATTTATTTATGTAGTATGTGTACATTCAAATATTGAATGCCTAATTAAACAATTTTGTACAAATTTCAACAAATAATTCATTCACCTAATCGTAAGTTCCATGTTAAAATACTTTGTGTAAAATAATCTAATTTAAATTAAGATTCTACAGAGAATTAGTGGAAGTTAATATTATTAGGAACAGTTTTATAAATTAGCAATAATTCTCCACAATAATCACCCACAGCCTTGGTTCTTAAAAGATTAATTGTAGTTGAAACAATTTATTGTATCACTCTAGTTGGCAGATAATTATTCCTTTTTTATAACTGAATTATCCGACGTTATCAGAGATACTGGTGCATTTCAACAACGAGTCTCCCTTGGAATTTGTTGAGGTTGTATTCTGTAATATTTTAAGTTAGCTGTAAAAAATAATTTTCTTGTTGAACCGTAATGTACTATCAAAGATTTCTTCAAAAACTGACTATTTTTCACACCCTGAAAGTGAAAATCTAAGCTTCTGTGCAAAATTTAAAATCACTGCGACTTCTGGTGCAGATTTCTATAGCGGGACTTATAGGTACAGTTAAGTGCAAATAAAAATGAAAACTTAATTATCAATTACGTTACGGATGTTAATATGAAAAATAATGTACAAGCACAATTCCAGCAAATAAACTTTCTTGTTCATTTAGGCAGTCTACTTAAAAAATTAGCCGCGCATCTATTATATTTTAGGTAAATCATTAAAAACTCTAAAAAAAAAATATAAAAAATAAACAAATTTGTTGATATTTAGTGGTTTGCCTTTAACGACCATACCCACTTTTCAATTTTAATTTAAAACCCGGTTACTGTGCTATTTCTGAATCCCGTTATAACAAATAATGGATACAGCAAGATATCGATAGAGAGCATAGGCTTGGTTTATAAATAAACACAAAAAAAGTATTGCAAAAGAACAAAGTTAATAAGTTCTAAATCCAACTAGTGCGTGAAATTACATGAATTGAATTTGGATATTATATCGACTGAAATAGATTAACGGAATTTCCGTCGTGCTGTACTCTCACGCCAGGCGAGAGCAATTTAAACGCAACTTAGCACATTACTGACGGATATAAAGCAACGCACCGGAAAGGTCTGCACTGTTTTTCCTGGTTGAACGTGATAATCTAAATCATCGCATTACTCGATGCACAGAAGACGCAAAAGAAAATTAGCCGAGGCAACTTCAGATCACATTACTCAAAAAATCTTGCAGGTCCTTTCTTGTCCAGATGTATTTTCATTTACGTGTAATTTACAGGTTTTTGACACTAATTTTCTCTTATTTCGACTCTTGACGTAAATGAAGTAAAATAAGTCTTTAAAATTAATAATTATAAATTGAAATGGGTATTGGTGACCTTAGAAGTAACCTCTTCAGTCTGCCTGACATTTTATACTTAGGCGCTAGATTAAACACAGGTTTTACGGCTCTCAATTAGGAAATACTCAATAATATATTAGAAAACACATTTCACTAGCTTTCGTAAAAATAAAACTAAATTCAGAATAATGCTTGTGCAATGGTAACACTTACGATTTAAGATCAAAATATTATTTATTTATATAATATATCTATCAAATATATTTGGATCTAAACAACCCCGTGTCAAAACATCCACGCATCAAAACGTCCCACTTCAGAAAAATAAAAATCATAAAAGCAGTTGCTGTAACAAGCATAAATATATTACATGGAATTTTTAATATCTTGATATTGTCAACGCTAGCAACCGACTACAAAGTTCCAGCTTAATGTAGTTTTTTGAAACCTGTGGTAAAAAAGCAAAAGGTTACACATTTTATACACATTTTCATTTATTTGCATCGTAATTCTTATTTCTCAAAGTCCAAACTTGAAATCTTACAAATTACATTACAATAATTCTTCTCATTCAAATTCTGTTCTAAAAATATTTTACTGAATGCTTGATGGCTATACCATTTTTATAACATTGCCTAAAATATTTCAAGTTATTCTGTAAAACATTACGCAAAAGTTTGTACTCTAAGACTATAACTCGCACAACTTGACCTACTCGATCTAACTAAAGGGTCTTTCAATAAGAACGCCCCATTTTTAAAGTGACATTTCTCACGTACCCAAAATTTCATAAGGAAGTCATTCTCAGCGATGATTTAACTCCACTGGACTTCTTTTTGTGGAAATGCGTTTAAGGCAATCGTCCAGCACATTTATACTATCTACAGATCAATATTGAACGAGTAATTCTGACAAACGGCCTGATTTGTGTGAAAAAGTCATGGAAAATAGGGTTCAACAAATTAATTCCTACAAGCGATTCCGTAAAGAACATTTGAATGATGTGTAGTTTCATAACTAATGGTATCCATTGTTCTTTATAATGAAATAAAGATTTTCATAATATTCAAATAAATAATCGTTTTTGACCAAAACAAAATGGGGCGTTCTTATTGAAAAACTCTTTATATTACAAAAAAACATTGATCAAATAAAACTTTTATAAAATACTTAGTAAACTGTATGCTATCTTGCATTGTTTAAAAACAGAGTTGGTTTGCTTCAAACTATGTTTATAAGTTATAATCTGTAAGTAAGGTGTGACTGAATGATTTTACCAAAATTTAAACACGTATTTTACTTATAAAATTAATAATAAAAATTCGTATTAACATTGTCCCAAATGATTTTTTAACATGTTATTTTTCTTAAAAACCAAATAAATAATATCACCAAAAAATAACGTATTTATTCAAATTAAAATATAGTAAATCACATTATTTTATAAATTATTTTAAATAAATTACAAGTTAGTGCTAATGTAATAAATTAATGATTGTATACATATTATGCCATGACACATGTCACATACGTTACATTAACTTGCAATTTATTTAAAATATGTAATTCATAATATAACTTTCGCAAATTAAAAACTCAAAATTTTTAATTAAATTCAATAAACTTTTTTTTTTGTAAATTTTGGTAAAAAACATAACTCAAGCCTCAACAAGAAGTAGAAGCTAAGAGCGCCTCTTAACATAGTGTATGATATGGAGAAGCAATCAAAAACGTGAACCTCAAAACGCGTTATTGTATGATCGCAATTTCATAACATAAAGACTCATATTTTGGCATGTTATCGTATGTAATTCATCATCAGCATGTTTATCAAACAAATTGAACTTTTACTGAAGCAAGCTGCAAAAAATATTTTTGGTAGACATTAATTTAAAAATGTTGTAGTTAATTAAAAAATAATTTTAAAATATAAATAAAAACGTCTTTGAAAAAAATTGGGGCCTTAACTGCAAAGCAGGATTTAAAATTTTTATAATCTCCCGTTTCACCTATACTCAGGCCAGTTACAGCATTAGAAGTTGTATAATATGCAAAAGTACAAAGTACTATTTCATCTAATTTTAAGCAGTTGTTATTCTAAAATCAATAATAAGCACCACAGGCAATTTAAAAAAAATTGTTTCGTAAATATTTTAAATAATTACTTTAAAACAGATGTCACTTTTTAAATTTATTACAACTTCTGCACCTGCTTTCTGATGTATTCGTTAATCTATGGAGACAACTACATAGTATATGAAAAAAATATATAAACCACAATTTTTGTTGAAGTTTTAAGTCATCAAACATTTTTTATTTTATCATATTTTCATCAAAAAATGTTTATTGTAAAAATATTAAATTTCGCAATAACGAAAATATAGTGTTATCGTATCACAGGGGAACAGTAAAACACTAAATATTTTTTAGGTGATGACAGATGTGGTGTTTTTCTTTTTACTTACACTTTGTTAGTTTCAGATAGAAGTTTACAATTTTATATTATAATTTTCAAATGACTCTCCGCTTTGCATGGTGTCTTTACACATCGTTACTTTTTCGGAGCAAGTCACCACAAACTGTTCCCATTTCATTTTTTATATTTTTAACATATTTTGACTGTTTTGTTTTGTAATAATTCAATAAAGGCACGTGCCTCAATATTTCACATGTTTAAAAGTTGATTTTCGATTACTACATTATATTACTTGTTGTTTCTTCATGTGCCACCAACGATTAAACATAAACGCATTAAATTTGTGGTGTATAAGTAAAAATGAAAAAGAATTCAGAAAAAAACAAAAATAATCCATCATTTCCTTCTGCCCCATTCCGTAAACTTAAAAATCATTTCTGGATTAAGTAATGATGGATTTAAAGTGAACATACATTTATCATGTAACATTTAAGACAATTAACAAAATAGATTTATATAGTATAACCAATTATACTTCTCTTTAACATTTATCATTTAAGAGATGGTCAACTTTCAACTAAGATTTAACGTTTAGGATATTCTTTTCACTACGCATAATCATCGTAGCGAGACGGAAGGCGTATCGATTATAAATCGACCATTAGAGTTAAGTTTTTAGGGTTACAATAAAAAATAAATTTTCTTATTTATAAAGTTCTACGGCAAAATAATGTTTGCAGTTTCAAACATCTTCTTCATTAATTAATTAATTGCCAATGCAATTCCTAGAATCTACACGAATAAGTAGATATATAAAATAAATCATGAACAGCGTAATTGGATCTTTGAAATTACAGTAAAAATGTATTAATTTATTCATTACATTCTATATTTTAATAAATATATCGCACCATGAGTGTAAAACCATAGTAAGTGCAAAAATTTTTTTTGAGATTTTAAGGCCAAACAACTGTATTAGTAATAACTTAATAGTGTAAAACACTAGTAAGTGCGAATTTATACTTTTATGTATGAAAAAGCAGATACTTGGATTTACCAATATTTATATTTAATTTTCTTGTAAATTTAAAACCAGATTTTTGCACATATTTTGGTTTTACGCCATTCCTGCTACCTATGCAGCTTGATTCAATATTTTTAATAACAGCAAAATTCAATATTTTACTTTAAATACTCTATTTATCATAATAATATAAAAACTTTAACTCCCATTATCTCGGAACTATGACTTTTGCACTTACTACGGTTTTACACTCATGGTGCGATATAGTTAAATGCTACCAAAAAAACAATAATCCAAAAAATAAATTATTTTGAGATTCAGTGTCATTCTATAATAATAGATAGCGATTTCTAAAATAAGTATAATAATATTTCCAAATAATAATTGGTATCGTGGCGTGTCCAATATAAAACTAAAATAAAATGGTGTCTACAAAATATTGTCTTGGTAAACAGTTTAAAAAAATTAACATGTATGTTAATCACTATGTAATCACTTGAAAAACGATTTACATTAAATTAGATAAGAAAGTAAGATATCTGTACGCTAAGATGTCACACATTTACACCAAGCTAATTCTAGTTTTTACGTAATTATTATTTTATTTTCTTATTTATTTTTGGTTGAAGGTTAAAATACGTATTTTACTTTTAAAGTATGTTTACTGAATGTAAATACTTGGATCATTCGCCTGGCGGCTATTGCTAGTCGTTCAGAAAATACGACTTTCAAAGCTCGATACGAAATACAGTACAAAAATTATACACATACAAAATTATACAGTACAAAATGTTATTTGGAAAAAATTTGTTATTTAATTATTTTACTCGCTCAACATTTTACGATTTTATAATATCTATAAAAACATATAATAAAATGAACAATAATTTTTTAAATCCTTGGTCAATGAGTATCTTCCAACTATTTAAATTTCAACTTGTAGACTGATAAGTCAAGCTTTGCTTTTCTTCTCCTGCATATTTTTTACCTTACGTTCTATTTAACTTTGGACTCTTATGTAACCTTAACAAGGGTAGTATTTACTCCGTGAGTGAAAGAAACAATGATAAACGGCTTTTTACAACATACTTATTTATTACTGATTTTCTAAGAAAACTACTGAAACTTTTTCTTCTGTAATAAAATTAAACTTTCAAAAATCGGTTATTATTACAAAGTACAGTCGAGTCGCGAAATAGTGAATTAAATATGGCAAAGACCTTTCACTTTTTCGGGATTGTTCACTATTTAGATACTTACAAAATTTACAATAAAGCCACGTTTTGAAAATTAAAGCTTTATTTTAAAGAAAATTGATACAAATATAATTATTAATTAGGAAAAATGATGTTATTTTTGATTGTATTTGTTTTTTATTTAATTTAATAGTTAATACTTTTTCCCTTAAATTGATACACCAACATACTGGGTGCTGAATGAGTTAGGCGAACATAGGATATTAACGTGTAAAAATGTATTTATGCAAATTTCTGCTTCCCTAATTACTTTAGAGTAATATTGAAAGACACAAATATAATGTAGAAATATAAACTGCGAATGATAAGAGCATTAAATTTTATCTAGCTTTTACTCAGAAGGTAAAAAAATTCTTTTAAAATTGTTAAAATAAAATTTTGATTTATCAGACTGGCCATGTAAGTTCATAAGGTAATTACTTTGATAAGTAATAAAAATCAATTGCACGTTATTGTTTACAGTTTTGCACTTTATTAAATTTTAATTTCATAATATGGAATATTACCTTGGAAACTTACATGGCCAGTGTGATAAATCAAAATTTTAACAATTTCAAAAGCATTTTTTGACCTTTTAGGTAAAACCTAGATAAAATCTAATGCTTTTAACACTCGTAGTTTATATTTCTACGTTATATTTGTGTCTTTCAATTTTTCTCTAAAATAATTAGGGAAGCAGGAATTTGCAAAAATAAGTTTTTACATGTTAATATCCTATGTTCGCCCAACTCATTCAGCACCCGGTATAAAAATTCCATTCTATGTTAACGTTACGCGTGAAATGAAGTGTAAATATAATACGTAATTTAAATTCTCAATATTGGGAGAAGTCCCTATAAAGGATGTCATTCAAACTGCACGATTTATAGTACGCAGTTCGCTGTATCGGGGTTACCGCTGTTCGTTATATAGGAGTCTCATATACACTCAATGTTAAAATTTTTGTGTTCACTATTTCCAATAGTTCACTATATACGGTATTCACTAATTCGCGACTCGACTGTATATTAACATACGTAAATTTAAAATTGAATTCGAAAAGTCAGAAGTCAATACTTTAACGATATTGACTTTCTGTTTACAAAATTTATAAAGTATTTACTTTAACTTATTTTAGTTTAAAATTTTTTTATGGAAATCTAATATACTTCATAACGATGTAAGGTGAGAAATATGTCACGTAGAAATTTTATTCAAAAGACATTTTTTAGGAAATTTAATCATTTTTGTGGTAAGTAAGACAGGACCAAAATTTTTTTGTTGGTTCAAAAAAGAAATTGACATTCTTATAATAGCGTACTTGAATAAAATTTTAACCATAACCTTTTTATTAATGATAATATTTCGACTTCCTATTACCAAAACAAGAAAACTTTATTTATTTTTATATATTATTGGTTTTTTTTTCTTTTTAGCGGGTATATTGGACTTTTTTTTAAAGGTTTTTAAATAATTTACGTTTCGAAGAGGTTTATTTCCTCTTCGTCAGAATTACTTAAAATTAAACTATAAATGTTATAAATATTTTAAAAAACATAATAATTTTTACGTTATTTTTAAATTATTTAAATATATAAATTATATTAAAACTTCAAAATATCGAGTTATTAATAAATTAAAAATTAATTAAAAGATTTATTGAGCTTTCAAACGATTATTTCGTCTGTCATCAGAATAATATACAGATATTATGTAAGCAAGTTATGGAAACAGAGAACAAGTATTGTCATTTGAACGGTGACTAGATAAAATCTAATTATTTAAATTATTATAATATAAAGATTTTTTATACAAACCTTTAAAAAATGTCCAATATACCCGCTTAAAGGTAAAAAAACAATAATATATTTAAATATGGACGCTATTAACGAAATTAAATTTTTTTTTTTTATTTGAGTTTTAATACAACTTCACAGATAATTTTTTTTGACGATTTTATATAGTACCTACCAAATATTTTTTTATGTAATTCCAATAAATTATTTCTAAACATCCAATTTTGGTTTATTTACTGATAAATATGCAACTTAAATGGAAATGACAATGAAATAGCTACATAATTAACAAATTTAATGATATATATTTATTAGTATTACGATGAATTTATTCTACTATATTAATTTTTTTTAACCCCTGTGACTGGGGGTTGATTTTTTTAAGACCCCTGTGGCTGGGGGTCTCAAAGTGCATCAACTACTGGGTTATTAGCACTTCACCACAGCCTTGATGCAGATATCCACTGGAAGGTCGAGCTAAGAAAGTGTCTTTTGAATAAACTATGGTTGTTTCTCAAGTTACAACTAAACTTAAAATATTTTATAGTGGGTACTAACTTGTACTTTTCAGTTTTTCTCCAAATTTATTAGTAATAATATGATAGTATAAATAATACATATAGAATAAGCAGTTCCACTTGCCAGATTTTATGACCAAAAGTGGAACTCGTGCATTAACCTATGTGTAGCCTCTAATTATTATAATTTTTAATTTAGAAGTTAGCAGCATACTGACAAAGATATAGTAAATACATAATATCAATTCAATACAAAATAATTAAATACATACAAATATTTACCTTGAATTCGATAATTGCGCACAAGAACAATGGTAAAGACAAGTAAAACTACTTATTCTAAAATAAATTATTATGATACTATGTTGCTACAAACGTAATTGTACGGAAATGTGCAAAGACTCCCTTAAATCATGATCACGACTAAGGAATGAAGAGGATGTGGCATTTGGTGAAAATAAAATATAAGTAATATTCGTCAGGCAATAGCTACCTAATAATATTATAAACAATTATATTAAATTTTCAAAAATTAACTAGTAGGCACTTACTTAAATGAACAAAACACTACACATACTATTTTATGCATTTTTGCAAGGAAATGATACAAAGAAAAATGGATATTATAGTATTATGCATTCTTTTATTTCATATCACGAACTGACAAAAGAGTAGAACTGTTTCAAAAGTGATTTGTAGAATATTGCAAACTGACTTTTGCTTATATATAACGTGCATGAACTATCAAATAAATTTTCTTTAAATTTCAACGTAGCTATCGTACTCAATTTGTACAATTTTATGAATCTGCATACATATTTTTAAATAAATTCATCCGCAATACATACACATTATCATAAATTACTCTGCACTGGCAAGTCTAAATTAAGTTAAGTTACTAAATGACCTTAAAAAAATGCGTTAATTTTTCCAATAAAGTCAAAATTTATTATATTGACAAGAAATTAACTCAGTCAGTAAAAATAGTATTTGGAAAATTATTGTAATGCTAAGAAACGACAAAAACAAAAATTAATAAGAAACGTTTAGATCTGCCCGTAATGCTTTATCCGCGATGCTTGTAAAAAATCAAAATTGGATAATACTGAATCATTTATATCCATTTTTCAACAGTTTAATCAATATGAACTTTAGCAAAATTCATTCTTGCCAGCCCGCTATTTCAAGAGATGAAGTTTTTTTGACTTGTTTGTAATACTAGAACTGAAAACTGATTCTAAAATTCTAGAACTGTCGTAAACTTTTAAATCAGTGTTAATTTGATTTAAAAGCACCTGAGGATTGTTTTAAAAACACTTTTTTAATAGTATACAAAAATAATAATTTTAAGCATTTTTACTGATCTGTAGCCGCTGTAAAGTAACCATATGGATCAACAAGTATATTAATCTTTTATAATATTCTGTTTGAACATATAATTACATATTATTTCGTGTTTACGTATTTGACTAAAAACACGTTTGGGCTATTAATGGTATAGAGGGGCTCAAATAAACTCAATCTCAATCAAGCTCAAAATCCTTAGTTAAAGAAGTGCACCTATTTTTTTTATATAAAAATATATCTTTCTCTCTTCCTCACAATTTAAAATTGAAACTGGTGTAAAATATAAAGCATAGAAATAGTGGAAGGAGTAAGTTGTACTACGTGAATCAAGGTTATAATTATAATGTAGTACGCACTAGTCACGACATACCAATTTTTCATTGTATGTTTTACTAATGTACAATATTGGTAACGTATTACTTTTACAGCAAGACATCAAGAAGAGAGCTAAGTCAACGGACTAAGAACCGGACTCTAAGCTAGAAGCCTCTTGTATGAAAATTGTATTTTCATAAAAACCAGTACGGGTCTGACGATACCAGGTTCACGAGTAGAATCGGGAATTAAATTGAAACCCGTTAAGGTGTTCTTTTAATTTTATAATTTTTCTTGCTAATTATTTCAATAAACTTCGAATCCTGAAGACGGTCCTGACTGTCGCTATTGTTTTGCGATAATATTTTTGTAAAGTATAAAATTTAATATCTACCTGTAGATTATTATTATTTAAGACCTATTCTCAACTATACATTTTTGTTATTTAATATTTTATATATTTGAAGTATAAAATGCAGAATATTTTAAAAATTTTTATTTTAATTGCAAACTATGAGATAGGTACAATGCATGACTTTTGCACTTTATTTTTAATTTCAAACAAACAAATTCAAAATTATTGTTTGATTTGTTTCTACTTTCAATCCAAAATACAAAAGTATTTTGCCCACCTTTGAGTGCGACAGACATAATAAATTACATAATTTTAATATTTTAATTGATAAGTATTATAAATATTTAATGGCAGCAAATTTTCTAAAATTAAAAATATTATCGTCAACAGTGGATTATTCTCTACTGTTTTGTGCTTCTTTAAATAAGTTACATAAATATAAAACTTAGAAACTTGGTTTTAGACCATTTTTTTGTAATGTAGAACAAAAGTTGTAATTTTGTTAGATTAATGTTGGTAGATGGTATTAAAATCATAAATTCTAGTCGGAGAAACTAATAGCGCATTTGTAACTTAATTTGTGTGCACAGAAAAATCACCCTATAGCTTACTTTCATAATCCCTTCCCAGAGTTAAAAGTTTTTAAATTTAAAGTCGTAAAAAGTCCCTTTATAGAAAATTAATTTTGTTGCTGGCTGAAGATAATGTGTACTACATGTAATACACATAGAACCTTTAGTAATTTCTTAAGTGATGCATATATTTTGTACGTATGAGCTATAGGTACTTATCGTCGGCCTATTGATGCAAAATTGGAAAAAAAAATTGAGTTAAGCATTTTTATTTTAGACCGACAATATAAATTTTAACAAATGAAAGGACGTTATGCTATATGAATTGGAGGCAATGTAACCGCTTTTACATAATTTTTAAAATTCTAAAAAAATTTAAAATATAGAACCAACTTAATATTAAACTAAGTGAAGCCTGTGGTTGTGTCATTATGTAAATTGAGTAGGTACCTTGTATGCAGCAAAACAGTATAGCAGTAATCCAGTCTTATAAATTTTAAATTCTTATTGTGACGTACTTTTGATTTACATGATTTTATCAAATTATTAATAATAACTATGTACATACTAATTGGTTCATTTTCACTAGCTTGGCTTCTCTAAAACATATTTCCCAAGTTTGCAATACTAAAAATTTGTCAAAAATATAATTAATTAGTATTTTTTTCATTCATATTGCTCCAGTTTCATTACCTAAATTTAAATCTGATGGCATTTCCAACGAAAATTTAAATTAGGTTTATAATTAGAAATTTTTTCAGTTATATCCAAATAAAACAGTACTACCTATAATTTTAATTGTGTATGTGGTGGTTGTTCAATAATTCAATTTTCGTTTTTGTGGTAATCCTTCACCTCGCCCATAAAAAATTTCTAAACCACAAAAACCAACACTTCTAATCCGATTGATTCATGTTATTTTTTCTAAAAACAACCAAAATTGGTATAGTGATTTGTAACAATTGAATTGCTAAAAATTAGGTTACAATTGTATTAAAGTGAGGTTAATATGAGGTTTTGATATAATTTGCACCAAAATTATTCCACAAAACAGAAACCCGAAGTGGTAGATTAGCTTAAAAGAATTCTAAGAATGAGAACTTAGTTTTATCATTTCATGCTCACATTAATTGTGGATGGTCAAGGTCAAATAAGGATGCTCCAATAATATATTACGGTACGGTACAATATTTCGCTCATAAGTGAGTGAATTTGTATCTACAGTAGTGCTGCGTAGCGGTTTTTTAATCCTGCCATTGAAACATAAACAGAAAATTTTACAAAGATTAATAATATTTTTAATTTAAACTAAATCAACATAGACGGCAGATTGCGTTGCTTATGCTTAGGAATGAACGACAGCATTTTTCACCCACTACATTAAACAAGAACATGGTGCGCGTGATAGTGGACATGGCAAACACGACAATGAGCATTAAGTGGTTAAAAATTTATATTATGCTAAAGCGCATTTTAAATTAAATGACCGGGCGGAGCTAATAATCTTAAAACGAAAATGTGCCCGGTCGCGTCCATTTTTACAACGCAGGTTTGTCGGATTGAATTAAAAATTTGAACTGCTAATCGTGGATAACCTAATTTAACTTTTACAGTACTGACACGTTGTTCCTCCACATCTACTAGGCAAAAGAATTGGTTCTGCCCGGTCATCTTATTTGAAATACGCTTCACAAGGGAAATAAATAAAGTTCTGCCAGCTAATCGATTATATGGATTATGCAAGCGAGCGATCTTCATCGGTTAAAAAAGACTACTTTTATCCAGTTTTTAGAAAAAATAATATAATACAATATAGATTACCTTAAATATAATACCTATATAAAGTAGCATAGATACCCCTTTTTAATTTAAAAACCCAGTTTCCCATCTTATTTCCCTATAATCAGATTTAAAGTCGGTCATCCAGTATAAGTTAAAATTTAAAAACTTAACCTACGAAATATTCAGCTGTCCATTTACATCCACTTAGCTTTGTTGATTGTGATACAATTGAACAAATGTTTATATAATTTATTACTTTGTTTTAATCGCAAAACAACATAACTCTAATGGAAAATTTTTTTAAATTTTGTATTGAAAAAACACCTAGTTCTGTTGACTTTGTAAAAATTGAAAACATTGTGTTTAGTATAAAAAATAGATCAAAATACTGGTAGTTACAAAATTATATCGTATAACTTGAAACTTAATATCAAAATATTAACAAAGATGATAAAAAAAAGATAAACTCTACAGTGCTATGTTACGTTAAGAAAGTATTTGATTGGTGAATTTTTAATTTTTTACGTTTAAAGTTTTTAAGGTTTCTTATGTTGGGGTAGAACCAACATTCCGTATGTTAAGTTACGTCTCTTCAGTTTTAATGGTATGTAAACACTGACATATCATTTAACAAAGTTCAGCTCTTCTAAATTTATTTACTTTACTTTTTAAAGATAATTTAATTCGATATAAACGATACTAGGTATTGAAATTTTTTAGGTTAAGGATAGTGTAAATTGTAATCTAAATTTGTTTTCTCGTTGTAAAAAATGGCATGATATAATTTAATTTTATTATACATTATTAGGTATACCGGGTGCTGAATGAGTTAGGCGAACATAGGATATTAACATGTAAAAACTTATTTTTGCAAATTCCTGCTTCCCTAATTATTTTAGAGAAAAATTGAAAGACACAAATATAATGTAGAAATATAAACTACGAATGATAAAAGCATTAGATTTTATCTAGCTTTTACGTAAATGGTCAAAAAATTCTTTTGAAATTGTTAAAACTTTTATTTATCAAACTTGCCATGTAAGTTTCCGAGGTGATTATTTTTGATAAGTAATAAAAAACAATTGCACGTTGTTGACAGTTTTGCACTTTATTAAATTTTAATTTCATAAAATGGAATATTACCTTGGAAACTTATACATGGCCAGTTTGATATAAAAAAATTGTATCAATTTTAAAAGAATTTTTTGATCATTTACGTAAAAGCTAGATAAAATCTAATGCTCTTATCATTCGTAGTTTATATTTCTACATAATATTTGTATCTTTCAATTTTTCTCTAAAATAATTAGGAAAGCAGGAATTTGCAAAAATAAGTTTTTACAGGTTAATATCCTATGTTCGCCTAACTCATTCAGCACCCGGTATAAGCCAGTTTATTTTATTCCAATATTTTGAACATCCATAAACTACGTGTTTGTCAATATCTATCGGTGAATCACGTAAATACAGTCATTTACAGTTCAATTTCAGACTCCCTATAAGAAATGGAAATATTTGACAGAAAAGTTTAAATTTTGATTAAATAACAATTCTTGCATATACCAATAGATGCAATTAATTAAAATAATTAAAAATTACACAATCGAGAGTATTATGTGGTACCGATGAAGGCAAAGAAGCCAGAAACACAGGGTTTTGCGTTGTGATTTCGTGGTTTTCGACATTCGGTAAGCTGTGTCTACCACTCTTGATTGTGTAAAATTTAATTATTTTAAATTTTGAACTTCAAATGTGTCTGCCATGGCAGAAATCCAGATGCAAATAAATGAAATTGACTACAAGAAAAAGGTGGTTTAAGTGAACAGTTAAAATAAAACAGATGAAACAAGATCGTCCCTATACAATTTTTGTTACAAAAGTTTTTGCAATTATAAATTATTGTGAAAAGAAAATAGTTAAATAAAAATTTATAAAATTATAAAGAGGTAATCGATCGCTATCTCCTATTTTTGTTTACTAATATCCGTCAAATAAAATTCAATAACTACATAACTGTCAGTGTGAAAGCAAATTGCATATTTGTAAAAGTTTGCTAATTTTTGTTTGAATGAAATGTTTTTCAGTATATTGCTTGGTAGTGGTAAAAAAGTGAAGTTTAGAATCATATTGTATTAACATAAAAAATGGGTAGGTAACGAATTCAGAAAGCCATCGGAAAAAACATCAGATTTTTTATTTCGATATTTAACTACTTGAATAACCAGGTGGTAGGCTGAAAAGTGAAGCAGAAGAGATTAAAAAGGTTTGGATGAATCATTTTGGGAAGCTCCTGAATGTGCACCGAAAAGAGGAGTTAGAACAAACTGAAATAGAAGAGACAGAAAATGAAGATGAAATAGCAGAACCCGAAAAGGAAGAGATCTTAGAAGTAATCAAAAGACTTAAAAATGGAAAAGCTCCAGGTAGCGATGAAATAATGGCAGAAATTGTGAAATACGGAGAGGAAACACTGCACACAAATATACATGAACTGATTAAGAAAATATAGAGGAAGGAAAAGATGCCGAAAAGATGGAGTGAAGGAATAATAGTTACAATAAGCAAGAAAGGAGACGCAGAAACATGCAAAAACTACAGAGGTGTAACACTGCTGAACGCTATCTACAAGATACTATCAATGGTTATACACAACCGACTGAAGAAGTACAGGGATAAAATAATTGGAAATTATCAGTTCAGAAAAGAGGTAAGGAGAGATGACTGTATCTTCCAGAAGGTTGAAAACTATAACTACTTAGGAGTACAACTGATCAGTAATAATGAAGGGGGAGAAAAGGTAAGAGCAAGAATTCAGGCTAGATACAGAACATATTTTGCAAATAGGGAGATTTTGAAAGACAGACAAATATAAAAAAAAAAAAACAAAATTAAAGTATATAAATCGCTGATAAGACCAGTTGTAACTTACGCGGCTGAGACCATGTGCATTATCCGTAGAGGGGAATAACTACTGAAAGTCTTTGAAAGGAAAATATTGAGAGTAATTCTGGGTCCGAAGAGAGAATGGTGAGGTCAGAGCAAGAATGAATTTCGAGCTGCGAGGAGAGATGGATGATGAGGACGTGGTTAAGTTCATGAACGCGCAGCGGATAAAATGGTTAGGACACATAATACGTAGTAGTGATGAGGATGTGCCGAACTTGTTAACATTATAGAAGCTGGACTTGGAAAGAACGAGAAGAAGACCACGAGTACGCTGGTGGAAATGTGTGACGGTTGACCTAAAGCATGGGTTCCCAACCGGTGGTACGCGGGAACGTTTCAGGTGGTACGCGTAAGTGATGTGTGCAAGAGTGAAGATAAGTTCCATTACTCCTAATGTTGATATTTTAAATTTTAATCTTTAAAAAATCGTTAAAAACTCGCTATTCTAGCTCCAGTTTTTAAAAAATTTCCCCAGGTGTTACGCAGGTGCAAAAAGGTTGGGAACCCCTGACCTAAAGGATATGAATGTTAAGAACTGGTGACAAGTGTGCAGTGATAGAAAAAGATGGAAGGCAATAGTGAAAGAAGCAAGAACACATCCAAGGTTGTAAATAAAAGAAAAAATTAATACGTGGAAAGAAATAAATAGAGTATAAATGTATTGCATGTAGATGTATTAATGTAATTGAGATATAGAGGACTAATCCCCCTCAAAAAAAAAGGATCATGTAAGTCTTTAAAAAACAGCTCAATTCCGCAAGGAATGTTAAGCTATTAAATAATAATAACTACTTGAAGTAAATAGTAGTGTCGCATCTAAGACGTCCACTCCTACATTGGCCATGTTCTGTTTAAATAATCTAGATATAATTAACGTGTATGTTGCATCCTTGTTTAACCTTGACTACTCACGATTAGTGTATGCTTAAAGTGATTAATCAATTGGCCAGACTTAGTATGTAAATATAAAACTGCTTCTGAAATCCACAGCGTATTGATGTTAATTGAGAAGCCCAGCTCAACAACATCAACATTCGCGATTGGAAAAAGGCTAGCCGAATTAATGCATTCTAAAATACCGTAGGACTAACCAAAAATGCATTAAAAGTTTTTAGTGCATTTTTAGTTAGTCAAAAATTCTGATATGTAGTAAACATATTTTTATATAACATAACATATGACGTAACGTCAAGTTACACTACGTTAACCACGAATCAATTGATTGTTATAATAAATTCTAGTTTCGATTTCGGAATTGCAAGTCAGGGTTGTTTTAAAAGTTAATAAGATAAAATTAATAGAGTAAAATTCAATTATTGTAATTAAAATATTTATGTTGTTATTACGAATCTTTTCCTATTATCTCAAATTTATCTGCATTTGTAACATTAAAAATTATGAAATATATAAACGTTTCCACTCAATGAAGCAAACGTCGATTAAATATAAATTATTATAATTCTGTTTTGAATTCTATTAAAAATTACGTTTACACCATGTAATTGTCAAATTAATGTTTCTGTGATTTGTAGTAATACAACATACATCCATATGCCTAGGTCAACAAATTGAATGACAAAGTTATAAATATGCGTTTCTAGAAAATCTCCAAAATTTTAATAAAAAATGTTAGGAAGATATCTGTATATTACATACGATTATTTAAAAAATGCAAGATAAATTTTATTTTGTTCAATTGAATACATCTAATTCTAATCGGTGGTTTCTCACGATTAAGCTATGTATATAACATTGAGGAAAACTTCGAAGAAAACCAACTACTACTAGATAGTTCAATTAGTCGTTTTACCATAATATCAAGTTCTAACTATCGATTTATACATCAGAATTCTTGGCTACTGTTCGGCTCCCGAAAATTGTCTTTCTAACTTCCAAGTATTAATAAACGATATTTCTATATTTAAATTATATTAATTCAATTCTAAGGCTTTGCGTTTATTTAATAATTTACATTATTAACTTTTTGTATACGCATAATAATTATTATGTATGTACCTACGTAAATTTTAAACAGAGCTAGGAACAAAATTGCTTTACAATATTCCAACAATTTGCAAAGTCTACATTCTCTTTGTGAATTTAATTAAAACATAGTAGTATTACAAAAAAGCAAAATTAAATTTTATTATTATATTATTAATCATTTCAAAACTCTATTGATAATTGTTATGCTTTTATCATAGTTAGTGATTACAAAACTATGTATTAATAGCTAATTACGGAAAAAGGTTATTTATTAGATAATTTTGTTTTTAGATTAATCTTCCGCTAAAATGCGTCACAATTGATTTTAACCAATTTTAGTTATGTAGTTGCATTTCATTTTCTTTTCAGAATACATGAATGCATTTTATTTGAGCAGGTACAATTTTGGTGACAGGAAAGTATGTAGTAGTTTAGAAAATATCAACAAAATATCTTAATCGGAGTGGCTACTTTAAATGAAATTTGCGATAAAACTGTAACGGTTGGTCAAAATCAAACAATAACTTAATTTTAATTGTTTCGGATATTCAATATTATCATAAACTTAATTTAAATATTAAACCGATTTTGTAAAACCGACCATCACCGTTACATAATAATCGAATTATCACTAACTCCAATTTTATTTAATCTATTTTAGAATAAACACAATCACTTTGAAACAAAACGAGCTCAAGAACGTAGTCTCTTCGCTGTAATCCTCGAGTTATCTGAAACACCCTGTATACTTGCGTAAATAAGAGTAGGTATAGTTTTAAAGATTTTCAATATTTTTTACTCACTCGCATGTAAACAAAAATAATGATAGAGCACCCGAATATTGGCACGTCATTCACAACTTTACATTTCTTATTTTAAATTTTTGTCACAAAAAATTCAGTTAAATAAAAACAATATTTTTCAATAAAAAAAAAACAAGCATGCAGACTTTACTAAAATAGTAATTAATTATGTTGAAGCTACAGAATGGCATTCATTTACTATACAATTTTACGAAGTTATGCTAATGAGCTCAAGTTCTAAAAATCCGGAAAAACTTATAATAGAATAAAAAAAAGTATCATGTAAAAAATGCATGCCTTCTTCTTCGCTATAAACTTGAAAAGAATTTCATCCAATCACGAAAACAATAGTCTTCCACCAAGTGTCATTTAAATACTTTCTCGATAATATCAGCTACTACTTCATTTAAATACGTAAATCTTTTGTCTTATTCTTCCCTCACATTAATTTTCGATACGTTACACACTTCAGATTATATCTTCGTGATTGAAGGTATTAAAAAAAATATTTTGGTTTCATTTAATCAAAATATTTATGTTGTTTAATAATAAACTACGTACGTATTCAATTTAAAAACGTTTTTACATCTTCAATAGTCAGTGATACTTAAGCTCAATAATTTGTATCATACAGTGTGTGTTTCCTACGATATTTCTATTTTTAAAATGGCGGAATTCTCTTTTACGTACATCATGAAGTAATGAAATGACTAATAGATTCAGTGTCGCGGTACATCAGAGAGTAACGATGCTGGGTGTGCGTTACATCCATAAGAGCAAGAGGGTTAATAAAAATCAATGTTCGGAACAATCACATTGTGCGACTTGACATACTGTTAAATTAATTGTAATATTAGTAAAGATATAAGCAATTCCATCTTTGGAATATTATTTTCATATTATTTTCGTCGGTGTAGCATTTTTAATGTCAGTTAATAAAAATTGATTAAATGATTTTGTAAAATTAAACAATATATTTTTAGGGATATAAACTATAACAATTCGATATAACAAACATATTTTGAAATAGTATTTCAATAACAATATAAACTTAAAAAATGTTCAAGTTAATTTAACGCAATAAAATTCAATCATATTTTCATGAGCTATTAGATATAGTCAAATATTTATTTAATATTAATTAAATATTTAAAATGTTTAAATTTTATAATATTATCTATTTCACAAGTTAGAAACGTTGTGTAAGTATTAAAACTAAAAATATCAATTTGCTGAAAAACAAGTATAAAACTAAACTAAAAAAAATATTTCTGGAAACTGCAGTATGGTATATATGGTATGTAAAAAGTTAATCAAAAAGTTAATAATTTTTACTTAAAAAGTTGTTTATTTGAAAGTAGTTGAAACTAGGTTCAGCAAAATATCATAAGAACCAAAATGTTTGCACGATAGTTAAATAGGTCGGGTCAAGTTCACAGTCATCTTACACTTCAAGCAGGTATAGATACCATAATATATGTATAATAATTGAAACTTTTATTTTACATAAGTTCCCACTGGAATAGTTCTCTATACCTACCTACTTAAAATTATTACTAAATACTTATTTATTGGTTAGAAGTCAAATATTATAATTACCTTTGGAAATATTAAGATTTTCTACAATTTTTAATAAAAAGCATTCTGATCGTTTGTGTAAGTTTCCATATATGTTTCTTTCTAAATAGACTATTTTAAAAGTGGAGAAACTTAGTTACATTACTATATAAATCACTTTCTGGAAGACTATTGACTTCTTTATTCCCGTGAATAATAACCTCACATTTTGACTTTCAAAACTTACTTACCATTTTTTCATCAAGAAAATTATGAAACTGGTTGTATCATAACAAACTTGATTAATTTCAAGTTTGGGAAACTTTAGATTTTGGCTTGTGCCATAATTTGAGATTAACTTAAAATCGAGCTCACTCGAATAGAACTCGTATTCAAATTCATAACAGTAAATATTATGTACAATAATCAATTAATTTTTTATAGCATTGTACCCCTATAATAACTGACAAGATCAACTAAATTGAATTTACGATATATTGCTATTACATCAAACATAATATTATGACTTTCTATGGATAACAATAAATACTCTTTTAAATGAATAATTTCAATTTCCATCAATAGAAAAGCAATATTACGTAAATATAGTTAAAGATCCATATCCACCAGGTATCCAAATTTTGAACAATTATTATACTACTATAAATTTTCATTTATCGTATATAGCAAATTTAAAACTTACAATATAAATTTTATGTGCAGTAATATAATTATATTACTTCATATAAAATTCTTCTTCGAAACATACATATAGTAACGAATTTTAAAAAATAAAAGAGAATGCAATTTATACTTGAAATATAATTTAAATGTTTTTCACCAGAACTCTTTAAAAATAAAAATAGTAAAAGTGTCTGTAAAATCAAGTTTAAAATGATGTAAATTGTTAGTCAGATTCATTTCTTTACGTCAAGACAATTGAACAGGATTATTGGTATAATTTTATTATAAAACAATATAATAACTTATTTATTATTCTGTTTCTTGCACACGGGAGATTGAAAAATAAATTAATCAAACAGATTTTTTCAATCTTGTATTTTATGTTTCTAACCAAATCTTTGTGGTCAATTCAAGGTATAATTTCATTTATTGAGAATTAACATGAAACACCAAGGAAAAATAAAATTTTCACCTGATGATGAGAATAACAATCAAGTGCTCCGTTTACAAAGCGAAATCTAAAGGGACTGTGCACAGGACATGTTGCATGGAAAGGACTATCCACTTGTCTCAATGAAGGTCCACCAATTGGCGTTACAGGATCAGAAGATCTTCCGGAACGATCACACCAGTATACTGGTCCTCCCACCGCTCCCTGATAAGAGTGCGGCTGGGAGGCCCATCCGGTGGTCACGTAAGGATCCACTATCCCTTAATTTCTTTCATCTATCAGCACAAACCACACGCGTAAATAGATTTAACATGATATTCATATTTCAATTAAATATTGAAGTATTTTATAATATTAAAACTTTCAACGTGTTCAAGGGACACTGCAACTGCGACGTTGGTAGCAACGATACTGGGGATGAATCTAACGCGCAGTTTCAGAAACGGCGCGCGTTTGTTGCTTGGAAACGAAAATTGTACGCATAAGTTCCCACGCAATTTTCATAAAAATTCTTTTATTATACAGCCTTTTCAAATTATTTTTTACAACAGTAATTAGAATAAACTAAAAATTAATGCAGAGAGATATGTGTAGCGGAGATACATGGTATTAAAATTAACACATGATCGTCAATTAAATCTTTGTAAAACAAATTAAATTATGTATAGTTAATATCACAATTTAAATATTATAATTTAAGGTTCCTATGTAATGGAGTTCTTCGTGTAAAAAACCTATACAGATCGACCTCAAAATTTTCGCATTGCTATGTATCGAACGTCTCTGCATCCCACTGACCCAGTATATGTAACGGGGTCACAATGTTCATGCTTCATGTTGTCAAATTCTTGTAAAACTTCTGCGAAAGAGTTTATTGTTCATAATTACTGGTAATTTTGCTGGATATAATATTTCGTAGATAGCTAATTACTAGTAACCCCAATATAAAATATCCATTTAAGCAATCTATTAGTATACTATTACTGGAAGTCTCGGTTATTTAAATAAAACTACTAAAAAGCAATTTTTAAGTCATTACTGTTTACAAAAAAAGTGGGTTGCAGGTAGCTATCGAGGCCCCGAAAATACAAATTTTACGATTGAAATCTCGATGAATTCTGAAAGAGTATATATTAAATAAGAGAATTAGCTATGACAGAATGCCTTAAATGCACCTGTTTTTTCAAAAATCGAATTTAAAAACTTCGATTTTCACAGTAAATTTTAAGCAAAGTCGCTCGAGATTGGTGAATCAATTCATTCTATTGACAGTCCGTGTAATTTCAACTGGTCTTAGCTTTGCGCAGAGCGGGGATAACCGGAGCGACACTTGCATTGGGATGCAGCAACAGTGCACTCCGAACGAAAATCATCGTTTTCAATACTAAATGTGCAGGAAATATGGCTTAAAGCGCCCGAGCGCAGCCAGGAGTGCTTTAAGTCGATTTTTCTTTGCACAACCACCCTGCGTTTAGGATCCACTGAAACGAGTTTCACCCCTCAAAGATCCACCATTTTCCTTAATCCACGGGCCTAGGGCAATTTTTATAATGAGTTCGGGCGCTTCGGGCCATTTTGATGAAAACCACTATGGCACGAGGAGGATCAACGCGAAAAAGTAACTACCGTTCGTTAAATTTAAGTAACCCTTTTCTGAAGTAATTTTGGTCCTAAAAAAACGTATTCGTACCTTAGCGTACGAGTTACTGACAAATTTGTCAACAGCTACACTCTTATGTATAGGCACACGCGTACCGACAACAGAATGCATTGATTCACCAATCACGAGCGATATACCTTCAAATTTGCAGTGAAAATCGAGCTTTTTTAAATTCGATTTTTGAAAAAACAGGTGCATTTAAGGCATTCTGTCATAGCTAATTCTCTTATTTAATATACAGTCGAGTCGCAAAATAGTGAATTAAATATGGCAAAGACCTTTCACTTTTTCGGGGTTGTTCACTATTTAGGTACTTACAAAATTTACAATAAAGCCACGTTTTGAAAATTAAAGCTTTATTTTAAAGAAAATTGATACAAATATAAATATTAATTATGAAAAATGATGTTATTTTTGATTGTATGTGTTTTTTATTTAATTTAATAGTTAATACTTTTTCGCTTAAATTGATACACCAACATATAAAAATTCCATTCTATGCTAACGTTACGCGTGAAATGAAGTGTAAATATAATACGTAATGTAAATTCTCAATATTGGGGGAAGTCCCTATAAATGATGTCATTCAAACTGCACGATTTATAGTACGCAGTTCGCTGTATCGGGGTTACCGCTGTTTGTTATATAGGAGTCCCATATGCACTCAATGTTAAAATTTTTGTGTTCACTATTTCCGGTAGTTCACTATATACGGTATTCACTATTTCGCGACTCGACTGTATACTCTTTCAGAAAAGTTCGAGGTATCAATCGTAAAATTTGGATAAATACCTATCCCCCAAAAGTGTTACTTTTTGATCGTTTGCAAAACTAGAAAATTTAACAAAATTTTAGCCAAACGCAAAATATTTGAATTGATTGCGATAGAATTTAAATACAAGCATATCTTTCTAAAAGTGAAAAAATTATAAATTACAAAGAAAATTATACAGAAAATTTCTAACAAAGCCAAAAAACTGCTCTCTTGAGGTTTTTTCATCATTAAACAAAACGTAGGATTTAATCAAAAAAATTTTTGATTCACCGAAAAATTCGAGCCATGCCTAATGAGCTTCCATTTTTTTCGCTTGAGCCTCAACCGTCGCGAAGATATTCGCGAAAACGTTTGATAGAACTGTAGATACGTTGCTTACTGAAAACCATAACAGCACCATCTCTGTTCCTCAAGATTGCATGTCCATGGTAAGAATGACAAGTACTCGCTTCGATGTGAAACTTGATACTGAAAAAGTTTCATGTGCTTGGAATACAGCTCTTTTGGCTAAGTGACAGAGCGGTCAATAGGAAAGATATTCAGGTAACACTGGCTTCTTCTGAAGACTTAACCATTGATATAAAAAAATATACAGATTTATTGGACTTGCTGCCATTTATAGATCCACTTAATCACGATTTTTATAAAACCCTGAAACTTATCGGCACTCAAACAGTGCTAATGAGCGACAGTGACGAAGATTATGACGAATAAAAAGAATTTAGGCAGACATTTGGTGATAAATCCCTTTTTTTGCTTTTTTTTAAACATTTGGTACAAACATGATATGTGCCATTAATTCCAAAATACTGGATTTAATAAAAAATTTAATCATTGTCTTCGAAGTTTATGCATGTATAAAAGATTGGTCTATTATTTATATTATTACTATTTATTGTACGATGTTGAATTTCAGTCTAAAAACTGTACTTTTAGACTTAACATATGTTTCTCCCAATCACCAGCAAAGATTTATACAGTGTAACATACATTTAAAATGACAGAATTAGAATTTCTAAACGTTTTTGTTATTCATTTTATTGCAATTAACGTCGATCGAAAGAAAACAAAATTCTTTGAATGTGTATATTTTTGGTTTGTTTATGATACAAACTGATTACCACGAGAAATTTTTCGCTTTCAGTGTAGATCTCCATCAGAAATCGCGTGCAAGAATTCAATATAATAAAAAAGTAAAAGGCAAAAAACTGCAGAAAATATAAAAGATATCACTATTGGCATATAAAATAAAAAAAATTAATTAATTGTAAACAATTATGCATAAAATCAAAAAATATCTTATCACACTGTCAATATGGAAGACAAGTAAAAATGGTATTATAGTTTCGAGATCAACGAGCTTAAATTTTTCATTATACGAAAAAAATTATTAATATCCCGTATGGATCCAATTTCAATAAATTATTGTATTTCTATTTTGACATAGCACAAGTACACAGGTTTAAGCGTCCATCATTTCACAATATAAATTTTATAGCTAATTTTCTCTACGCATGTAATGGAAATTTTGATTTATGGTGATTTTACATTAATAATTATCACAATTTTGTGCTATAAGTTTTATTCATTTTACAAAACACATCTAAAACTATTCTTAAAATAAAAAATAAACATTACAATACAGAACTATGCAGAAATAAAATTACTATAAAATTTTTGAAAAAGATTTTCAATCAAGTTTGCACAAATAAAACCATCTTTCTTCTGTTCAGAAATTTTTAATTCTACTTTGAAAGCATCGTTTTTAAGGTATATTAATAAATAAGATATTTTAAAATATATCGAGTTATAAAGTAAATAATTAAATTATTTAATATTTTAAACGTGAATACGTAAATGATCAAAAACGGTTCAATAGATTGACTTAAATTTTGTTATGTTATGGTTTTAAATGTATAGTAAGTACTACAGGTAACAGCATATCATTACCTTTTAATATAATTTATCTTTTCTAATAAATTGTAATTTCTTTCTCTAAAATTCTTTTCGTCAATTTTTGTCAAGGAAAGTTTTCATAAATATTAAAAACGACTTAACGATTCATCTGAAATTATGAGGTGATATTATTGAAACTATTAAAAGGGGTTTTGCCACTGTAAACTTAAATCGAGTTTTTTTTATTTTGCATTTTGTCAAAATATACTACATATTCAAGAATGTGTGAACAAAATTTCAAGTTAAAATATTGAAAATTGAACAAGTTACATAATATTATTACGATATACGTATACTAAAACTTTCAATCGGGTTTTTTTCGAAACTACAAAACTCAAATTGGCTTGCAGCATAACTCAAACAATTTGTGTCCGATTGAATTCAAATTTTAACTGTAGCTTTTGTATGAGATTCTAAAGAGAATTACGTACGGATTTTGCAAAATATTAAAAATTGTAAAAGTTATTAACAAATTTCTGTTAAGTTTTGTGCTCGAAAATCAAATTTTTTCTTTAAAAGCTTGCTACTTTTTCAAAAATTAATATTTTTAAAATTCCGTCATTCTCTAGCTATTTATATGTAGATTAAGCAGATTTTTTTATTTTTATTGTAAGATCAAATTCACTTAAGTTATGCTGAAAGCCCCGAAGACCTATTTTAAAAAGATGTATTTTTAAAAAGCTGCACTGTGCCGTCACTTTGTAAATTTGTTTTTGTTAAAAAATACATATTTGTACCTTAATACATACTATGTAAACAAGTGGTATACTTTGTTTTTTAAATAAAACTTTTTTTCTAATCTAAAAAAATTGTACAAATGTTGGTTCATTTTCAGGCTTCCACAGTGGCAAAACCCCTTAAGAAGACCACCTACTATTTTTAAAACAAACATTTTAACTTTTAACATACATAAAATCAATTTTAAAAATTTGTTATTGGTACGTCACATAGCCCACCCTTAGCACCCTGTCATGACATGAACATAATATGTACACCATATTGGTTCAAGTTTTCATTGTGGGTTAATAACTATAGGACCTATGTACAATACGGCCAACAGAAGACAATATAGGCCCACGATTTTAAATATTTTCTGTTAGAATTACAGTGGTTGAGGCTGCAAATTACAAACATTAACATTAAATTTTATAGATCATTCAAAATTTGAAGAAAATAGGACTAAAACCCCTAAAAATAATATGCAAGTATTGTATTGGCTGTTTGTATAAGTTTAGCTTACCCGTAAGGTGGTAAATGCAAATTTCCTAGCCATCGTCATGAAAGTGTCAAGCTCTCGAAAATCGGGATCTTTCAGCCCGCTCACTTGAAAAACCTTCTATAAAGCCCATGTAAAAATAGACATGCTACTTAAGATAAATACGTTTAGATATGAGATTTATCACACGAATATTATGAAAGACAGAAATTATGTCTCTCTTAATGTCACTTAAACTGTATTTTACTGTCCTTGATAATATTCGTGCGATAAATCCCAGATCTAACCATACCTTTAGTGGCATGGTTTCATGCCATAATAAATATATAGTTTGATGTGACCATTTAATCGACAACTGAAGTAGGTTACGTCCCTAAATAACCCTTCAAGAAACTACTAGTATTTACGTCAAGTGCACAGACCGTCAACAGCATAAGATGTTAAGTGTCTTGATAATAATTAGTAGCCAAAGAAAGAGACTACTAAAGCACATTTTTGGGGACACCAAATAATATTGGCGGCTACTTTGCGCCCCAAAATCAAGGCGGGGACGAGTTTGCTTGCCTTTTCTATAAGCCGTTATTTTTATTGTAAACGTTAATAAGGTTAGCTTTCAGCAAAAATTAAAAAGTTTTTAGCCATGATCGGTCGAAAATGCTATAAAAAAACCATCAGTTGTTTATTTTGACAGCTTTTAGTAAAAATTTAAAAATATCAAATTCCAATTTTGAGGCATTAATTGCTTTGACTTTAATATCTTCCGCAAGTTTGCGGTAAATAGGGTAAATGCAATATATGCTAATAAATTGTTAAATTACTAACTTGAAACTTTGACACCACCTATACGTACAAGATAACTTATTATTTACTGAAATTTATACTTAGAAAAGTAGAGATTAGTACACCGGCTAGTTCTTCCAACAAAGTGTACTAATTGTTGTATTACATTTCAACTTATTTCTCAAGTACATCTATAAACATGAGACAAGGAAAACCTGATATTTTTGAAAGTAAGAACTTTTATGTTGTGTTATTTTTAGTATTCAGTTTTTTATTTTGATTAATATTTAGAAGACATAAAATATTCAATATACAGTACAACCTGTATGTTACAACACACTGTGTTTCATACACGAATGATAGTTTTTTTTCTGCAACCTAAGTAACTACATATGAGGGGTGGTTCCATGAAATAACAGAACAGTGAAAAATCAGAACTTTGAAAAAACAGAGCAATGAAATAAAAGAACATTGACAAATAAGAAAATTGACAAAAGAGAACTTTGAAAAAACAGAACACTGAAATAAAAGAACGTTGACGAAAGAGAACATTGACAGAAGAGAACTCTGAAAAATGAGAATAAAATTTTTTTTTAAATTTATTAATAAAAAAAGAGGCTATATAAGACCTTAAGAAAGCCTTACATTTAGTCGAAAAGTAAACTCTGCATCTCCACGTGATTACTCCACTTTCGTTCTCTTTGTACTTGGTATATTCATACCCGATGCAAAAGAACTCTATAAAAATAATAATCGAAAAGAGTTGCGTAATAGCGTTCTTTATTAATATAAATACAAATCCAGTAAATTGACTAAAAATATTTGTGCAAAGCCAAAGAGACGTCCCGCTTTTACCATTACGTTCGGATGACGACTGAAGCGGCCCTCTTCTTCTTGTACCTTTTTGGAATTTTTATAATCCTTGTCATAATGCGGCCAAAGACGCCGCTTTGTCTGGCCACATGTTCACGACGACCGATTACCCGGATTTTAGGACATATTTTCTACGCTCTATTTCCTTTCTGCGTGAGTGAATATTCCATTGTCAAATCGATGAAGCTTGTTCGAAGAAATATTTTTTTTGGATAGTTTTCTATTTATTAAATTTTCATAATTTGTCTAATCTAATCCAATCTTACTGGCTTTAATGGAATACCAACCTTTTTCAGGATACAATTTCTTTCTTAAATTGGTAGTGTTAATTTTGAAAATCGGGGGTAGCAAAAGTTGCTCCTTTTCGTGCCACTCTAAACCAGTGAAAGCTCAAAGGTGGGAGTGCTCCCCCTCAGCGAGAACCGCTGTCGTGAGTTCGTTGGGTATGGTTGCCTGCCTAGTCCCAACAATCGTAGAGAAGTGCTCACCGTTTTCCCTTCAGCCACTACGGAGTACTTAAGGGGTACTAGGAGCCGCACGTCCCGATTAGTTCCTCCTGGGGGAGGGGGGCAACTGCAACCTACCCGAGCTTTGGCGGTGAATGGCTGAATTGTGGCGCAAGCGCCTTATTTCTTACTTTTGATATATTAAAAATAATAAATAATACATGTTAAATAAATAATAATAATAATATAAAAAAATTTATGTTCTTATTTTTCAGAGTTCTCTTTTGTCAATGTTCTCTTTTGTCAACGTTCTTTTATTTCAGTGTTCTGTTTTTTCAGAGTTCTTTTTTGTCAATGTTCTTTTATTTCATTGTTCTGTTTTTTCAAAGTTCTGATTTTTCACCGTTCTGTTTGTGGTTGTTCTATTTTTTCATGTTCTGTTCTGTCCGGTTACCATGAGGGGTATAATATCAAAGGCTATATCCATTTTTGACGAAATTGAGATAGATATGTCATATTGTAAGGAATTTAGTTCTTTATGAGACCCACTAATCTATTTCTAAAAAGTGTCTGATTTTAGAAATCTTATACGTCGAAAATTATGTTATGATATGCAACGTATGAGATAGAAAAAGATAGATGCAATATTTCATAGCTTGCATAATAATTTTAATGAAAGTAGTTTTTCATATTGACTGATGCTATAATTTTGACAAGTTACTTTGGTTTTTAGGTTATATTTCCATTTAGTTGTAATTAATTATTTTATATTACGTTAATTGGAAGTTTTGTGTTGCTATAAACTTGTTAAAATTTGTTAGTTCTTTTTAGAACTAAGTATTGTTGTGAATATTTTAATGATTATAATAATTATTATGATTTAAATTTATTATATCAAACACTTATTTGACTTACAATTTTCGTCTTATTTCATACAAGTGCCGTTTATGACGAAGCTTCATCTTTCATGACAACAACTGTACTTAAAGTAGTTGGGCCTTAGTTTCAAAGTCGCTATAATTATCCATAATAACACTATATTTTAGTCAGTTTGATTTATTTTTGCAATTTTAGTGACTTATTGTGCTTATTACTGTTTCAGCAATTATTATAGTTATTAAAAAAATTAAATTTTTAACTAATATTTTTTTTTTAATTTTTTGGTTTATCTTTTTTTTTGTTTTATTCCAAATAAAATTTCTTCTAAAGGCCTTTTTAAAGCAAATTAATATTAAAAAAAATACTTATCTATCCATTCTTCAAAATAAAGATTACTTTTATGAATTTTGACAAAATTTCCAATATTTGATATTAAATATTTCGGAAACGGTAGAATTAAAAAAAAAATGATTATAGAATCTTATTTTGTTAGTTATTATACAACACAAAATTCATATATGAGCGACTAGTATCCTTACAATTATTTTACAACAGTTTTTCATCTATACTGAAAAATCGCAAAAATAGATAAAGCCACCTTTGATTTTATACACCCCTCATATATCTGAAAAGACAGTAAAAGTCAATCGTGATGAAAATTACAAAAATTGCAGATTGATAATTTAAATTCCCCATTAGTGAGGTGATTATAATTTGTTGCGATTTTACGTTGTTGATTCTGTAATATTTTTAGTGTTTTCAATTTTACATATTTCTCTTTTTTTAAATCATGGAAAATACAAAACGTAAAGAAATTGTATCGCAATCGAAATACAAAAGTTATAATAAAATCTTATCAGGTCTTATAAGTCAAAAATAAAACAATATACAATCAGAAAAGATCTTACGTATGTAGGTGGTATTTAAGTTTAATTTAAAATTTATATTTTCGAATACTTTAATTGCTACTGTTCAATTACGTAGAAGTTTTACTTGAACACAATGTTCAAATATAAAATTTTTATTCTTCAAATAATATTTGGACGATTGATTGTAACAATTCAAAATATTTTATTACAGTTTTAAACAACACGGACGTAGAGTTCCCACAATTTAAGTTGGATTAGCAGTGATAATGAGTAAATACAAAAAATTCGTCCGGTCGAGTTCATTTTTATATTTGAGAAATATCAATTCGAAGTATTATTCATAAGTAAATTAAATCACGACAGCAATGGCACGTTCTCCTTCCACACTGAAAGTGCAAATATTTATTTTTTAATTTATTCTGAAAATGAAATTGATAATGTAGAAGAAGCTTGGATTGTAGGACATACGGCTCTCATTCCTGAAAAATCTAGGGAAAGCTACGAAAAAACCTATAAAATTTTTAAAGATTAGTGCATGAAGAAACGTATCAAAATTTGTGAAAAATCTCTCCTGGCGTACTTGGTAATTCAAATTAATTGATGTCACTTAATCGTAGCGACAAGGAAGCTCATCCACCAGAGTCGCACGAGGTTCCAGTAGATGGTACTAAAATTTTATCATTGACATCTGTTCTCCAAAATGAGATTCCGTTGACAATTGGAAATCGTAATAATTGTACCTTCAATATTTATGGTAATAAATAAATTATTAAAGTTGTAAGTAAATTGAATAAATTTACTTACCGTTCTAGAACGCCAAAAAAACTTACCGTCGTATTTATCCTTAGCAACTTTTAAACAAAACTTACTGTCTTGGAAACAGATACGGTAAACAACTAAATAGAGCATAATCGCGCAAAAATGTCTTTATTGCATGCTATTAATAATTATGTAAAAATGGAATCATCTCAGAATCGGAATTTTGCAGATCGGATCCTTAGCACGACAGTATATCGTAGTCTTTGTCAAAGAACTTTGGCGTTACATACGTAATAGCATAGCATAGATGATCGTACATAAGCACCGCCAATGTTTATGCAACCAAAACAGCATCCGTGATTGGTTGGATTAGGATGACAAAACTCAAAAGTTCATTGACAAAAACTACATGTCTAATCAAAATTTTGAAATTACCGAAATTAAATATCCATATTATCTACAAGTAGTATATGATCTAATCTCAGTAATTATGAACTATTTTTTCATTAGTTCACAAAAAAAAATATAACAATTTTGATTTTTTCAGTTTTACTAATATCGCACTTATTTTATTAAATGTTACCCATTTTCAAAATAAATAGTACCTATAGAATTCTGTCTATTTTTTGTCGTAAATAATGCATTTATTATAATGCCTGTTATTTCCAACATCTGCATCGTTTCCTTGGCACTGTTAGTTCTATGAGCATATAAATATTTTATATTCATTAGGTAGCTTGCTGAGCTGGCCTTCAGATGTGCCTATACCTTGGTTTTTATGTTAATAATGGTAATTCATAAATACAGGAGGAACGCCTGTTTAACGTGCCTTTCGAAGCACGTACCTTGCATTCGCAACCGATTGCTTTAGCTGCAAGGTAATGACCGTCTCATAATGCAACATATTCTATAATATTATTCTTTGTTTAACTTATTGATAAATTCTTTGGTTATACCATTTTAAAACTCTATATTAAAAATATTTCATTTGAAAGTAAAATATTATTTTGTATTTTGTAAAATATTGATAATGCAATAAAATATAAGCTTTATTTAAACTCAAATAAAACATTATTATGCTATCACTTTATAATCTTCCGTTAACTCCAAATGTTTCGAAGTTAACCGTCCTCCAAAACATGCTAAAAGACTTAAGCTGATATTGTTTCTATTATAAACATAATTTTATAGAGAATTTAAGAATAAATTTAATCATGATATTATTAATAAATGGAACTCACCGATATACTGTTTCGATGATACTCTCGAGTAAGAGCCAAGTAGTACTTATAAACATGAGGTGGTAATGAATGTTTAGTTTCTTCGCCAATCCACATAAATCGACGTTTGCGTAACGATTTTAAGTTGTTGGGATAAATATCTTGTACGTGTGGAACACAATTCATATTTAATACCTGATGTCTGTCAACTTCAGCACATAGCTTTAAAAATCACTTTTTTAATATTCTTCTTTTATGGTGGCAAATAAATGAATTTATGATGAAAAACCATTTCTGTCAAGTTGATAACAAACTAAATAAACGCATTCTGCACCGTAAACAGAATTGTAGATTGCACTAATGTAAAGTTCTAAAACTTCAAGAATTCTTTTAGTACAGGTGGTCCAATGGGATTAAATCGGTTAGGTACATATTTTATGTTATGATTTGACATCAAACTATTATTGAAACCGAAACATTAAAAGGAAATGAATTTAAGAAAATGTGCAGTTTTATGCCGACATTATTTTTTGAATACAATGTCACGTAAGTGTCCTCCATTAACATTTATAATAAATTGTAATAAGCATTCTAGGAAAAATCAATATAACCTCTTGTAATAAGGATATTTAATACACTGGAGGGTATAAGAGTTGAGAGAGCCTTCAAAAGCAACAAATACAGACACATGTTTCCACTATTAGGAGTTTTGTACACTGAAACGATATTCCATATAATAGCAATGCGCTACAGGGTCGCTGGCAAACAGGTGGCGTTTACTTTCACATAAAAGCTTTGGTTTATCCGATCCACTTAAACATCAAAAAGACATTAATATCCTGAAACGCAAGATATAAAAGAAAATTTTATAGACAATCCCAAACAGAAAAACAAAAACAACACCAAGATCATAATACAATAATACAAAAAAATTGTTGCCGATGAGACTGACACTAATGCAATTATATTTTTGACAATTTGAAATATGCTTTGAGTCCATAATATCAAGTCATAACATCAAGTCTCAAGACATAATACGTAAATATTGCTTAAGTGCATATCGTTCGGTTAGAATACTCGCTCTAGGCATAAAGTAATATGTATATTGTTAGCTTTTTGACCAAATTTATGTACTAAAAGGAAAACGTGTAAGTAAGGGAAAAGATCTTGCCGCTAAAATTTGTTACAAGTCACTGGTTTTAGCCTCTTTAAAAAGTGGTAAACGCAGTGAAACGGTAGAGAATTTAGGCTATGCTTCAAATCGGATTCGTACACGAATTCAGTACCACGAATTTGCAAAATTTTATATCGCTAAATCCTGATGCTACGGTTTGTGATTTATCATCTACGTTATATTACTTGAGATTTTGTTTAAGATATCACAGTGATAACAAATATTATTTTTATGATATCGCTGTAAATTAAGAATTTAAAATTTTGTGATTTACGATTAGCCTAAATATTGAAAATTACTTTACAAACCATCGCGCTGACTGTCGGCATCGAAAATTTTTTTTTGAGATACTACTTGTCTTTAAGTAAAAACAAAGATTTCACAATTTAAAGATGAAAGGTAGACACGTGTTTTAAATTTATTAGTTATCATCGATACCGCATTTACATGGAGAGCTCTTGAACGCATCTGTTTCGACTATTGTCTGAATAATTACGATAGAATTGATAGCTCGTACGCGAGGAAATTTGCAGGATAACTGTTCAACGGCGAATTTGCGTCCAATAGTTGTTCAGATAGCATCCGAAAGCACAAGTGCATTCAAGTTTCTGAAAAGTGTATATGATATTAAAAATCAAAATTTCTTGATAGTTACGAAGATACGTCTTCTATATCGGTCAATTTATAAAGAAATTATTATTTTTACTTTATTATGCTCTGCAGAAAAAGTGTAGTGATCAATTTTATCAAATGATAACTAATAAGTGTGAAATTTATTCTCGAATAGTACAATTTTTGTTTTCGCGTTAAACTTTATGACCCATATGTTTGTAGATAATTCAACAAGCGGCGCTAGTTGTAATATAAACTCAAGAATATACTATACAGTCAGCTCGTAAAATTTGGAACAATTCATTAAAAATGAAATAACACTTTTTTTTAGAAAAAATCTTCGGACACATTGATTTTCTTTAATACTAAATTTTTTACCGTAATTTGTTTTGGAGTAAATGACAACCTTTATTTTTGTTCAAAGATTTGGATAGAGTACATTTTTCCGAGTCATCAATGTGAAAATGTATGTTCTTAAAGAAGAACTTTGTTTTCTTAATTTTCATTTCTATTATACAAATTTTTTCTTATTCAACATTTGTGCAGAAACCTTCATAGCTTTCATTACTTAAGTCGTTGATCAGATATTGTCGACTTTCAAAAATATCTTTTTATTTTCCAACGCCTCCTCGATAATTTTCTCGTTTACTCTAATAACCTTAAGGCCACAGTTTGACAGCAATTAATTATCTCAAAAAAAATTTCAAAATAATACGTTTTTGACATTTTCCTTCTCGGAAAAATATGCTCTATCTAAACTTGCAAAAAAAGGAATGACTTTTAAGAAAATTTCAATTACGTCATTACTCTAAAACAAATAACGGTGAAAACTGAATTTCAATATAATTGAGTTTCAAAGTTTCAATGCATTTTTAGTTAGTCTAAAATTCTGATATGTTTAATATCGATTTCATTTTTAATGAATTTGTTCCAAACTTTACGACCTCACTGTATAATAATTGTTGAAGTAGAAGTTCACAATGAGCACGAACATTGCTGAATTAAAATTAACAATTTTAAAAATAATTTAGTGTAGTACTTACTTATCAAGGGCTTTATGGATATTAAAATTTGATTAGAAAAATTAATTTTTTATCATAAAAGTTAATTAAGTCTTTTAAAAATATGGAGTATTATACTATGTAAATCAGATCAGCGGAAACATAATTATTTGGCTGAAATTACTTTTAAGTAATTGATGTACAATATTTTTAACAAAACTGTAATTAAAATAAGTAAAAATCGTTGTTCATATTTTATAAAATTTTATAAAGATTACATTTTTAAGTAATTTGAGTTATAAGATTGATTAAAAATCAAATTATTTTATATATTTTATTATTGAGCTTTCGAGACTAATTTGCCCTTTTGTCAGAATAGGAACAAATTAGTTAATAAAAAATATAAAATAATTCGATTTTTAATCAATATTTTAACTCAAATTACTTAAAATTTTAATCTCAACGATTATAATAATATGTATGTATAACATTTTATTTATTAAATTTATAATATAATTATTTATAGTACTGTTGGAATAACTAATGCAGATATCGAATGATGTGAGCACGTTTAAATATATACAAGAACTTTATTTTACACAATATGTACAATCACACTACATTACTATATTTACAAACAATGGATGTTCCACTTGATACAAACTGATGTCAACTGACTATTCGAACGTGGTAATCGGCTAACTACGCTATTGAGCGCTTCTGTCTTGTATCGCTAGGTGTCACTACATGTCCTCTTTCTAACACTTCCCCTCGATATAAGACGGATCAATTCCGCACAAAGATTCAAGTCCCAACAACTTGCTACAGGAATTGTGCTTCTGTCGATTGAGACCTTTTGTGAGTATGTCGGCCACCATTCTTTCCGTACTGATGTGGAACAACTTTAAAGCTTCATTCTTGACGGCTTCACGTATGAAGTGGTAACGCACGTCAATATGCTTGCTGCGAGCATGGAATGCTGGGTTCTCGGCCAGCTTCAGAGCACTCATGCTGTCGGTGTAAACTCGAACTTGCGTGGAGTCTTTGAATCCGAGTTCCATCATGAATTCCTTCAAGTAAATGCTTTCTTTCGCAACCTCGGTCATGCCCATGTATTCTGCCTCAGTTGATGAAAGCGCTACCGTCCTTTGTTTCTTGGATTCCCACGAAATGGGACCACCCGATATCATAAACGTGTAACCTGTGTATGACCTTCTATCGATGTTGCAATTTGCCCAATCTGCATCGACGTAGCCTACTATTCCTCGACTGTTGTCTCGTTTGTACACGATGCCTATGTCAGGGGTGCCTTTCAGGTAACGTAAGACACGTTTGGCTGCATTCCAATGTACTCTGCTAAAACAATTGTTAAATTGACTCAGACAACTCACCGAGTAACTTATGTCAGGCCTGGTAGCTACAGCCAAATAGGTTAGAGCCCCGATGATTTCCCTATAAGGTAGCTTCTGATCTTCTTCGTTTATTGGTTCGATCGGTTTGGTGAGTTTTGTGTTTGGATCCATCGGTGTCGCTACTGGGTTTGATTCCGACATTCCAAAACGGTTCAATAGGTCCATTACGTATCCGCGTTGATGGAGAGCTATTTTGTTGCCATTTCGAGTGAACTCGATGCCAAGGCAATAACCTGCACTACCCATGTCCTTGATCTCAAACTTCTCGGATAACTTCTGCTTTACATTGGAGATCTTATTCACGTCCTTTGACACTATCAGTATGTCATCAACATATACTAATATTAAAGTTACGTCTTCCCCTTCTCCGATATGATACAAGCATGGATCGGCTGCGGTTGGTATAGCACCTATAGTATGTAAGAAACTGTTTAGCTTCTCGTACCATCTCCTTCCGGCTTGGCGTAAGCCGTATAACGATTTCTTCAATAAACAAACTTTGTTTCCATTTTCTAAGTTCTTCCTCATCTCTTCTGCCTTCTTACCAATGATTGAACTGTCTTGGTTAGAAATAATTCTGAGGATTTCGGGAGTTTGTTTAGGGACTTCCATGTGTATAACTTCTTCTATTTCGCCATTCAAGTAAGCGCAGGCCACGTCGATCTGGTGTATTTCCATTTTGTATTGAGCTGCGAGAGCAACCACCATTCTCATAGAACTGAGACGCGCTACGGGGGCGAACGTCTGATCAAAATGTATCCCAGGCTTTTGACTAAAACCTTGAGCTACCAGTCGTGCTTTTCTTCTTTCTAGCGTACCGTCGGCTTTAAATTTATTTCGGAGCACCATTCTACTACCAATAATGTCTTGGTTTGTTGGACGATTAACCAAGATCCAAGTATTGTTCTTTAGGAGTGACTTCATTTCATCGGCCATTGCCGTGTACCATTCCGAAGCGTCAGGTCCATTTGTTGCTTGCTTCATGGTTACCTCCGAAGCAAACACCTCTTCCGTTTCAACTTTGTTGGCTGTGGGTACCATGTTGTGCACTTTCTTTGGTCTTCCCCTGGCTCCGGTCCTGGCTATTCTTGGTCTGCCTCGACCGTGTGTCGTTTCAGTTGCGTCTTCACCTACAATATCTGTAATATCTTCGTTTTCACATGCAATGTTTTCGTTTTCACCTGCTATGTTTTCCTCATCGTTTTCACCTGTGTCTATTGTGTCAATTTCCGTCATCTCTACATAAGAGTTTATATCTTCAGCCTTGGTATCTTCCGGGAAAAAATCTGCAAAACTAATTCTGTTATCGGTTTTACCTTCGATGAATTTTACGTCTCGGGTCACTTCGATTTTCTTCTGATCTGGTAACCATACTCGATAACCCTTGGCTTCTTCCGAATAACCCAGAAAAATTCCTCGTTTTGATCTTGCGTCAAACTTGCCTTTTCCTGGTTCCTTGTTTATGCAGTAAACTTCGCTTCCAAATTCCTTGAAATTGCTTACATCGGGAGGTTTCCCATACCAAGCTTCATATGGAGTTTTCTTATTCAGACTCTTCGTAGGACATCGATTACGTATGTAATTTGCTGTGTTGACAGCTTCTGCCCAAAATGATGATGGTAAACCGGATTGCATCAATAAACAACGAGCTGTGCTAACGAGAGTACGGTTTTTTCTCTCCGAAATTCCATTCTGCTCCGGACAGTACGGTACGGTCAATCTTCTAACGATACCATTTTCCTTTAGTAGTTTTTCAAAACCCTTGTTTGTGTATTCTGTACCATTGTCGGATTGGATGCACTTAACCTTTTTTCCTTTTTGCCTTTCGACCATAGCAATATAATCTCTTGTTGCTTCGAGGACATCGCTTTTAGACTTGATGAATCGTACTTCACACCATCGAGAATAATCGTCGATGAATTCCACGAAATATCTTGCCTTTCCTTGTGATTCCACCCTCATCGGTCCACATACGTCCGTGTGTATGATTTCCAAAAGATTGCATTGTCGATCAGATTTCTTTGGAAAAACGCTTCTTGTCATTTTACCCTGGATACATGTGTCGCATTCGAATTCGACGTTTTTCAAGCCAAAATTAATTTTAATGCCTTTGATCGTACCTTGTTTTGCACTTTCAAAGAGATCTTGAAAATTAAGATGACCAAGACGCCTGTGCCATAGCATTATAACTTCCGACGATGTTTGATTTCCTGGTTTAGATATCCGACTTTCCGTAATTTTTGAAACATTTTCCACGACGTTGTTCGCGACATTTTCAACACGATTTTGTACTCGCGTGTAGTACAAATCGCCTATGCGATTGGCAGTAAATGCGACGTTGCCGTCTGGGGCAAAAATTAACGCGGTATCTTTCTTGAATAATACTTCGCATCCCGACTTTGTAATTTTACTAACGGACATTAAGTTGGTACGTAGATCGGGTACGTGTAATGTGTTCTTTAATTTAATGTTTTTAAATTCACCAGTTACACTAGCGGTTAAATCAACTGTTCCTATACCGAGGATTTTCGTTGACGAATTGTTTGCTAAGTTCAAATTTGCACAATTTGATTGGCTTAAATTTAAAAAATTGTCTGCGTTTTTACATAAATGTGACGTGGCACCACTGTCTAAACACCAAATATTTTGATTTTCGCGCGAACCAATTTGATGAGTTGCTTCCGAGCTTGTAAGCACCATTTCCGAGCAATTCGCGGTCGATTGATTCCTATTATTGTTTTTACAGTCGATGGCTTTGTGTCCCACCTTTCGGCACTTGTGGCAACGATATTTAAATTTTTCCGAACTTTTTGTCGAGTCGCCATTTTTATGACGCCATTGTTTATTTTGTTTCGCAAACATTGCGTTTTGAACATAAACATCGCCATTTCTCGCGTCACTTTCTTCCACGATTTTTACACGTAACATTTCTGGCGTAGGTAATTCATCGCGTGATTCGATCGCACACCGGAAATTTTCAAAACTTGCTGGCAGGCTGTACAGTAGCATGATTGAGAGCAGGTCCGAATTAACTTCAATTTCCATTTCACTTAATTTGTCGACCGTGTCGAAAAATTTGTTAATGTGTCCGCGAATATCTTCATGATCTTCCATCCGTTTTAGCATTAATTGTTTCAGTAAGGTAGCTTTACGTGCCGGACCTTTACTTTGATATATATTTTCCAATTTTAGCCAAGTTTCACGTGATGTAATACAATTTTTAACTTGTTTCAATTCTTTCGGGCTGATTGACAAAATTATTAGCGATTTTGCTTTGCCGTCGAATTTTGACCATTTCTGTAATTGTGAGTTGACATCTTCACCGGTTACGGTTGGTTTCACGTGTTGTCCATTTACATAACACCAAAGTTCGTCTCTTATAAGTAATGCTTCCATTTGAATTTTCCACGTGTCGTAGTTTTCACTATTTAATGATTCGATCCTTACCGTATTCATCTTGACTTGTTCAGATTAAATTTCACAATAAAGAATTTCAAAAAAAAAGTTTTTTAATCACTCACGTGTTTCTATTGTTTGTAAAAAAAGTTTTGTTTCACTTATTTAAATTTACTCACTTGCTGTAGCCCATAACCTGTTGGAATAACTAATGCAGATATCGAATGATGTGAGCACGTTTAAATATATACAAGAACTTTATTTTACACAATATGTACAATCACACTACATTACTATATTTACAAACAATGGATGTTCCACTTGATACAAACTGATGTCAACTGACTATTCGAACGTGGTAATCGGCTAACTACGCTATTGAGCGCTTCTGTCTTGTATCGCTAGGTGTCACTACATGTCCTCTTTCTAACAAGTACCTACATAAAAGTTACTGGCAAAATATTCAACAAAATCTTGACCTTCATTTTTTTATAAAATAAAATTAATTACATTTTTTTTCTCATTTTCTTTTACTCAAGATAATAGTGAAATTTAAAATTCATATCTGCGATTAATCTACGAGTAGGTACAGCCATAACTTCACTAATATCTTCACAAACAATTTCATCAGTTACGATCCTGTACTTGATTTTGGAATCAACCCCATCTATTATTCTTTACTTGTGCTTAAAGCAAACTTACTATTTTCGAGTTTTATTAAAAAGACTGGCGCCCAGGTTATTTAGAATTATAACTTAAAAGTTTTTTAATTATGTTCTTTTGAACACCCAATGGAGGTATAGACACAAATAACAAGCAGTTTGTGTTACACGACAATTATGTATTTAGAAATAAATATATTTTACAGATTTGTCTCTTTATGGTTGTCCTGCATTACATTATCGCATAAATATGCTATTTCTGTGGAAACTAATGAAATAGTTGAGAATATTGAATCGTCGTCAAATTGTTCGCAGAAGTATAAATACCCCGAGAAAATTTAGAGTTCAAAACAACCAGTATTTTATCAGATGTCTTGCAGTTTGCACTGTCTCGCAAAAATGTTCACATCTCGATATTGGCCCCACATTGATTTCAATATTGGACCGATATTGCGCCAACGTTGTGTGCTACATGGGTAACGATTGACTGTAACAATATCATCAGCTGTTTTTCAAAAATGTTTTCATCTGCTCCATGTTCTCAAAACTGCAAGTAATTTCCTTTCCGTATCCATAATAATAAATTGATTGATTAATAACTTATGTTTGAACAATAAATACGTAAATCGTAGAGTGCTCTATTTTATTATGCTACAACTACTGATAGCTGTCAAATATCACCTTCCAAAAACCACCGCAATAGAAATAGTGGCACATTCAGATCGGCTATACCCATTGCAATTATAGTTGTTCAGTGCTACTATTATGTACAAATATTTACAGTGCCTTGAATATTCATTCTCTCATATTATTATAATTTTTAACCTAATCTGCCTCTTCAATATTTGGAAATATTGTGTCAAGCATAATAATGCAAGAGTGTGGTCCATGTTACGATTGCAAGCAAGTTTATTTATAGTAATTTTTGGCAAATGTAATTTGCATCAGTCCATCAATCTTATAATTTTAGCAATTAAATATAATTTCAGTCTTAAAAAAAGCTAATAATATATATTTTTACAGTCAATTATTAATACTATAAACATTTTTATTTTATTTTATAATAATTTATTTACGGTTTATTTTATTTTTAAAGCACATTACCGTAATTGATGACTTGCAATTAACTCAGTTTTACTGTTGCGATGGTACATTAAATGTAACATTTAACTAAATTTAATCTTGTGTACTTATAGAATTGTATTGTGCTCGTTTTGTATGTTTTTCTTAAGAAAAGGGTAGCTGCTTGTCCATAAATAAATAACTGGTCATATTCGTTGATTTGTACAAAACAAAATACAAAACTTTTTCAATAAATTACATTAATTTTAATACTTTATTATTTAAATATTATTGAAGAAAATTACGTTCAATTTGTACGGCAAGTACAATCCTGCATCAAATATTCCGAGGGGCGCTCAGTATAAGCACGGGTTAATTTACTTAATTTTACATTTTTAAGTATTTCATTTCAATCTTCAATTTTTTATCATACTTTTCTTCTTATTTACTTCATATATTTTTTAATTAATCTTAAATGTATTGTATTTGTATTATTTCCTTATTACCGAAATTGCTTGCAGCTTCTCGTTACCATAGTGCCTATTTGAGTGCATTTCAAACCATTTCGGCTTTTCCAGGTCTAGAGAAACAAAAGTAGTCCTTAGTATTAGTTCGTCGTTATTTACAGAGCGTGAGTTAAAAATAAAACATAGTTCAGAAAAGTAAGAAATCTTTGTTAAAGCGATAGCTTTTATATGGTCGAGAAAAACTGTTTACGCTTTTCATTAATTTGTTACAATGGTAACTATAGATTTCAATTAAAACTGACATTTTAAATTTCATTCGATAACATTAATGCTGATTAATATTAATAGAACAAAACAAATTTTAGGTTATGAATGTCAAAAGTTTGGTAAATAATTATTAGAATTCTGCAAAATAAGAAAAAATTGGAACAAAAAAAGTTCACGATAACAACTTACACCCAATATAAACTTATCCTAAATGTTTTATATTTTTGTTTAAAATATGAAAAAGTATCTGTGCTAAAACCTCTTATGTAAAGATACAAACTAAACTGAAAACTTTTAGTTATGAATGAATTATTCATACGTTCTCCTTATTCTAGTTTACCAAAAGCAAACAAAATTTTCAGCAAATCGATTATAATTACAGAAAATAGGGCATTTTAGACGTCACAATATTATTTATTAAGGATTTTCTTGTACCATGTTTCACATTAATTTCAAAAAATAGTAAATACATCTTTGTAGAGATTTTGTAACTAATGTTCCTGTAGTATATTCAGTTAATTGAATAATGTTCACCAATCCTTTTTCTTATAAGGCATTAATAATAAAGTAAAATTTGTGTTATAAACATGTTTTCTTGTTGTGGGTAATATATTATTTAATAAACTGTGTCACTTGAATTTAAACTATTCAATCACAACTTTAATTTACTTTAGGAAATTGTTAATAACAGCGTGAAATATTAAAATGCAAGACAAATTTTCAGTAATATGTTTTCTTCATTGGCACCTTAGATCAGGAACCACCATCTGTGGCCCGCAAAATATTCTAGAATTTAGTATAAAATGAATTCTAGTATTATTATTACTAATTGGCACAGGAAGCATCGGTTGAGTGTATTATGTAGTTGTTCGACCTTTGGCCTCACTCTAATTTTTTTATTGGTAATTTCTTAAATATTAATTAAGTAATTGAAGCTTGTTGATTGGTCCATGGTAAACCAATCGCGATTTTTTGATGAATGAATGAGTGGAGACACTTGGCTTCAGAGATTTTTTATTTCTTACAAAAGTTGCCATCCGGTCCATGTAGATGTGGTACTTTTGATATTGTAAGTGGCGCTCCGATAAAAAAAGTTTAGATATCTCGCTTCGTGTGAACGTAACGTCAGTTTTGACTTAAAAGCGAATTTAAGTTTAAATAAAGTTTAGACCGTGTTTTAATTGGTGAAATATAACAATAATTACAGGTGAACCTTACGGACTCCTTGTGGAGTGTGGTTTACAGTGAATATTGCGGATTAATGCGGTTTTATATTGTTGTTGGTCTGTAGTGCAAAGTGAGGTTAGAATGTGATGCAGCGTACACCGCCTCCTAAAAAAGCCAACACACCCAAACAGATGGTAGCCTACCAAGAAGAAATGCAGACAAACCATCCTGGAGCAGCCATGTCTTACACTAACCAAATTAATTGCGAACCAAATGTACTGTAACACCTTGTTTGTAATAACCATGGTTACTTTGGTAATTTTTTGCAAACTTTGGGAATTTTGCAAACAAAGGTTGACAACAACAAGAGGATTGGAAATCGAACAAGGAAACGGTGTGGTCAAATTTTCTGGAAGTGACTTCTTTTTGTGATTTTCCTGGATCAATTCTTGATCCAGTAGTGTGATTTGCATTTTTGTGGTGGCTTGGTGAAGTTTCTTGTCGAATAATTACGTAAGTAATTTTACACATTTTTCCAAATAACATCTTTTGGCTGCAAATTAAAAAATCTATTTTGTTGATGATAAGTTCTTTATCATCAACTGGCGTCCAAATTCCATCATTGCAGATTGTGTAATCTGTGGGCACTAAGAGCTTCTTGTGGTATAAATACATTAGATCAACATCTTCAAGAACCTCACGAAACGCGCTAATGCGCGACCCGTTTGCTTTTCGACTGTGGACTAAATATCCGTAGTTAGCTACCTTTTTTATATCTTAAAAGGATCAAGTGGCGCTGTGACCAACTTTACTGCCAAAGTTTGGTGCAGTACATTTAGTGAATACACAGCAGCCAGGACCGTACTTACCCCAGGTGCAACAGTCAATTCCATTAATTTACTACAATCAAAACCTTCCACCATCGGTGCATTATCCGGGACAATACCAGGTTTTCCCAAATGCAATTGTACAGCAGCCACCTTCATTACCGGTGAATCATGAATGGAAAACCGTAACAGAAAAACGACCTAGAAAAAGTAGTCCAGAAACAACAAGAAGAGTAGTGAAACAAACAGTACTGTCAAACTATTGGTTGAGTGCTCCAATTGAAAGAAATAACTAATTCCAAGCATTATCACTAGAAAATGAAGTAGAATCGGCAGAAAACATACAAAACAAAGAAACAAAGGCAGGTGAGAAGAAAGTTCCTAAATCACCCCCGATATTTATCGATAACGTTAAAAATATTACACCTTTAACGGAATTACCGGAAGAAGTGGCACAGGGCGACTATATAATGAAGATATTGTATAACGATCAGGTGCGCTTGCAACCGAAATCAGAAAAAAGCTACACTATCATAGTTAAAGCTCTAACTGAAAAGAAAACCCAATTTCACACTTACCAGCTAAAAAGTGAAAGAACCTTTAGAGTGGTCGTCCGCGGTATGCACCCGACCACCGACTTAGAGAAGTTGAAACAGGATATTGAAAAACACGGGCATACTGTAGTAATCTGCATAACATTCGTGTGAAAAGCAAATACGAAGACAAAGACAAAAAGATCCCATTGCCATTATTTCATGTTGAATTGAAAGCTGGCCCAAATAACAAAGATATCTTCAAAGTGACACATCTGTTACAATCAATGGTAAGCTTCGAACCTCCACATCCAAAGAGAGAGATCCCACAGTGCACAAAGTGCCAGAGATATGGACATACCCAAAAGTTCTGTTACAGACAAGCGAGATGCGTTAAGTGTTTAGAAAGCCATGCTACAAAAGACTGCTCAAGAAAAATACGTGACCCAGCAGTAAAATGTGTACTTGTGAAGGTGAACACCCGGCTAACTACAAGGGATGTATAGTATACAAGACCCTTCAGAATAAAACATACCCACCACTAAGAGAGAAAGTACAAGCTCCAGCTCCTAATCCCATAAACACTGATGATGTAGATAATAGACCAGGACATTCCAATAACAACACATATGCAAACATAACAAGAGGTATACAACACTGCCGTGTTAATTCTAAAGGGCGTATCTGCAAAAAGCTAATTGTTGGGAAATCGTGTTTTTATAAATTTCTGTGTGCCATCACATGGTTTGAATTAAACAGAAAACTAGTGTTTTAGATTCATATTATATCTGTGGCAGAATCTAATGAAATAAACCGTTTTCTTAAATTTTTATTATAAATGGGACTTTTGATACATACGCCCTTTCTGACTAACACATATTAATAAAACCCATAAGAAAAAAAAGGCGTATCTGCAAAATGAGACACTGTATGAACTTTTTCCTAAATAACTGATAACCAAAAAACTTAAAACACGTAACAATATTTAAATTATAAACAAAAACAGAACTTCACAAGTGTAACCATCAAAATTTGAATTGTATCTGCCAGTCACAGAATAGATAATTTTTGCCAGTCAAGTAATGGAGTGTTACAAAGAAAGGGCGTATCTACACAAAATAGTAGTTGTAGATACGTCTTTTAAATCTAACATTGTTGGTTACGTCTCCTTTATCTAAAATTACACATTAAACTGCAGATACGCCGTTTCTTTAAAGATGTATTCTAGCATATCTATACATAGTTTAGCCTTCTGAACTTAACGAAATGATAGATTTACATGCAGGAAAGCATTTGCCAGCAATAACTCAAAAAGCCAAAAATTGCAGATACGCCCTTTAGAATTAACACGGCAGAACAGCCCTATTTTCCAGTCCCAACAACCCAGCTCGTTACACCAAATATACAACCAATCGAAAAAACCTCAAACCAGGAGTGTATGATGACGAAAATGATGGAGGAAATGGATATGTTGCTTAACCTCCTCACAACCATGATCAACAAATTGCCATAATGCCAGTGCAACTTAAAATTGCAATCTGGAATACCAACGGCTTAGCCAATCATACCCAGGAGGTTAAAATGTTCCTAACCAATTACAACATTGACATAATGTTGATATCAGAAACACACTTCACAAATAAAAACTATTTTAAGGTACCAAAGTACAAAATCTACGACACCCAACATCCAAGTGGAAGAGCAAGAGGCGGTACGGCAATCATCATTAAAGACAACATCAAACACTACAAGCTGCCTAAACATTCCCAGGCGCACCTACAGGCTACAAGTGTTGTAGTTGAGGAAAACAAAGGAAAAACCACTATTTCCGCAGTTTACTGCCCCACAGGACAAAACATCAACCAGAACCAATATGTTGACTATTTTAACTTACTTGGTAGTCGATTCATAGCAGAAGGAGATTTTAATGCAAAACACACCAACTGGGGATCAAGATTGACCAACCCGAGAGGTCGCCAGTTACTTCGTGCAATGAAAACAAAAAATTTGCAACACTGTTCTACCGGTCAGCCAACTTACTGGCCCACGGATAGAGAAAAACTGCCAGATGTGCTAGACTTCTGTGTCACTGGCGGCTTACCATCCAATTACCTCACCACCGATCCCAGTTTTGAACTTTCATCAGATCACTCCCCAATAATAATGACGTATACTTCTCTTATTACTAGAAAACCTAAACCTCCAGCTTTACACAATAAACGAACTGACTGGGCACTGTTCAGAGAAATCCTGAACACTAAACTCTCCCAAGATATGTCATTGAAATCCGAATTTGACCTGGATGAAGCGGTACAAGTTTTAACTAAAAACATACAAGAAGCGGCCTGGGAAGCCACGCCAAAACATCCACCTTTAAAAGAAGTACACCACTGCCCTAAGCATATTCAAGAAACAATCCACCAAAATAGAAAACTTAGAAGAAGATGGCAAATCACTAGAGCACCCAACGATAGAACAAACTACAATAAGGCCGTTAAAGAGTTAAAAAAAAAACTCTTAAATGACCACAAAAACAAAGAAATCCAAAGCTACCTCAGTGGATTGACAGCAACAAACGCAACTGACTATTCGCTTTGGAAGGCAACCAAAAGAATTGGGGGACCCCAGCAAACAATTCCACCTATCAAACCCCCAACCACGAATGGGCAAGAAGCAATAAAGAAAAAGCAATCACTTTTGCTAACCATCTAGCCAATCAATGTGTTCAAACCATTTCCAACTGAAGACCTTGATGAAGATTCTAAAATTGCTGAATTTCTCGAAGCCCCATTTCAAATGGATTTACCAATAAAAAAGATCAAGAAAAGTGAAGTTTCTACACTCATCAAGCACGAACTAAAAGCTAAAAAATCCCCAGGTTTTGATTTAATAACAGCAAAAATCCTTAAAGAATTACCAGAAAAAGCAATCAGAAATATTACTATGATACACAACTCTATCATGAAATTGGGATATTTTCCTGCACAGTGGAAGGTTGCACAAATAATTCTAATCCCTAAACCTGGAAAACCACCAACGGAAGTTACCTCATATAGGCCTATCAGTCTATTACCTATATTATCAAAAATATTTAAAAAATTATTTCTAAGAAGACTACTGCCATTAATTGAAGAAAGAAATATAATTCCTAAATACCAGTTTGGATTTCGCCAACAGCACTCGACGATAGAGTAAGTTCACAGAATAGCTACTAAAATTAGGCATGATCTCGAGACCGAGAGATATTGCTCAGCAGCATTTCTCGACATAACCCAGGCCTTTGATAAGGTGTGGCATCCTGGTCTTCTGTACAAGATTAAAACATACCTGCCATACACCTTCTACCAGGTACTCAGGTCCTACCTTACCAATAGACACTTCTTTGTAAAATTCCAGGATGAAATTTCACCACTGTTACCCGTTGACTCTGGGGTCCCTCAAGGAAGTGTCCTCGGTCCAATACTGTACTTGATCTACACAGCTAACCTACCAACCACTAGAAATACAGCCATTGCAACTTTCGCTGATGATACCGCAATCCTGGCTTCCCATCCAAATCCAATTGTCGCGACCGCATACTTACAAATCCACCTCAACAAACTAGAAAAATGGTTAAATAAATGGCGCATTAAAGCAAATGCCCAAAAGTCTGTACACGTAACATTTACAAACAAAAGAGATACCTGCCCTCCTGTTAATCTCAACGGAAACCCCCTACCACAAAAAGAGGAAGTTAGATACCTTGGTATGCACTTGGACCGAAGATTGACATGGAGTAAACACATCTGGAATAAGAGACTACAACTGGGCCATGCTTTTAGAAAACATTCCTGGATGCTACATCGTCATTCACAACTGTCACTTGAAAACAAGCTTTTAGTATATAAAACCATCATAAAGCCTATATGGACGTATGGCATACAGCTCTGGGGCGCTGCAAGCAACTCTAACATCGCCAAAATTGAGCGTTTCCAGTCAAAAACCTTGAGAACCATCGCCGACGCTCCATGGTTTGTGCCTAACGACGTCATACGTCGTGACCTGCAGACTCCCACCGTGGAGGAGTGTATCGAATCATTCAGCTCTAGATATCAACACCGTATTGAAGATCATCCAAACCCACTTGCGGTGGACCTACTGACTGCCCATCGGACAAAAAGGTTAAAACGTCATGATCCACTAGATTTGCCCCGTCGCTATTAAAGGAAGAACTTGAAAGGTCAAGAAAACACTGAATGCTTTAAATAAAAGAGCGAGCATTGGCAACCTCTTTCTATGTCTTTTACTCTTTCTAAACTTTTACTCATTGTTATTTTGACAGATTGTAAAATACTAAGAAGTTAAATAAAAAAAAAAAAAGATATCTCGCTTAGATAATGAAATTTCAGTTTTTAAAACTTATCTTCGTTATAACTAAAGTAGTCAAACGATAATTAGCAAGAAATTCGCATTGAAAACAAAGTAATAATTGTACTTTCATTCTTGAATGCTGGTGTTTTTTATTATTATGTGCTGTGACGTAATTCCATTGTTAGCAATTAACAATATTCCTTATTTTTTAATCCATGAACAGGAATAATATTTTCATACTTCCAAAATGAAGCAATTACTTCTACTATATCATATTATGTTGTCATAATATATCGGCGAATTTCCCCTGTGAGTTAAGCTGGAGATGATTGATTTGTATATGTATTCATCAAGGATAATCTTGAAATTCAATTTGTATCCTATTATGACATTATAAGATAAGTTTTCGAAATAAATGTTATCATAATTTCCAAATTGAAGCTCGCAAAGATAATTATTTGCATTTTATTGAATTAAAATATATTATAATGGCAGATACCACACAGAACGGGTATGTACTTACCATGTCGTTTTAAAGTTATCATCTGATAATAAAATTGGTAAAATAATCAGAAAATCCTAATATCAATTTATTTTCAATAGACTAAGCTCTCGCAAAGTCCAATCATTGTATTGACTTGATAACCTACTTGCTACCGATATCACTGTTTTAATTCAATACAAAAAATTCAGCAAATTCTTACTTATAACTTTTTAAACTCTTATTTAATTTAGTATTCTTAAATCTAGACTCGATTTGAATGTTGGCACTTCATCTTCGTTATGAAGCCTGACAGGGGCGTTAAAATTTTAACTTGTGCAAATATTAAGCTGTTAATTAATATGCTTAAATTCATAAATTTAATTGAATATTTATTCAGTTAATATTTTGAATATACAAAGCCTTTGCTAACAACAGTGCTTCTAACTCGACAAGTATCGATTGCTAATATAGATGTCTGTGTTGCAGCGTCAGGAGGGTTTTCATTTATGTCAACTTACAATTCACAGTCGAGTCGTCTACACAAATTTGGAATAACTGATGCTAATTTGTCAAATAAATTCATCGGCAAACTTGCATCTTTAGAGAAAGCTTAGGGAAATAAAAGTGAAACGTATTAAAAATTTACGATTCCAATTTAAAAATTTTCAATATGCCATAAATTTTAGACGATCTGAATAAATTATGATATAATGTAAAATAATTTAATATTAGACACCTCTCTCATTACCACAAATGGAAACTCGTTACGAATGTAATTCTAAACAACGTATTGCTCTAAAATACACATATAATATGATGAAATAGCTGTGGAAGGGATTAGAATAGGCAAGTAGTACAAATGCAAGTTTTGTCAAAATTTACTTCGATTTTAAAATATATGTCAAAGTCAAATTTGTACCTAGTGCTAAAATATAGAATTCTTTATTTACCCTGAGGTTAACACATGTTGAAGGGTGTTTGAAGAAAAAGCAATCTTAAATGTATTTTATATCCTTTTGTCCCCAACTACGTTAGTTAATAATGTAGATAATGTCTAAACCAGAGTACATGTTTGTAGGTATTTAGTTTTCACATTTTGTAGCAAGAAAATTGTTCGTTAACGTTATATGCTTTGCATAAACACAGATGATGATAATTTTATACTCCGTACTAAATTGAGGGTGGAGTGAAAAAGATCAGTGTAATTAAAATTTTGAACTCTTAATAAACTTTGGATCCGAAGTCCCCCGTATATGTATAGGTTACACATCTCTCTCAGATTCCTTCGTCCTACGAAAGGACATAGTGACATTTTTTGTAGTTTTTATTTGCGTTTGGTTAAGATTAGAACCGCGGTTTCCCGCTCTTTGGTCTATCCGTGTTTGATTTACGCCAGACTTCAAAAAATGTTCTCTCGAACTAGGTTTTCTATGTTAGCAGTCTGTGCGCTTAATCGCTATGCTAACGACCGTCTCATAGGTTACACTTGGTTACACATATCTGTTTCATTTTAAAATTATTGAAAAATTGCTTGAAAAGTCACCCACCTCGAACAATTATTTAACTCGGTTTTCTCTGTTCCACAAAGACTATTAAAGCTCCAAACCACTGGAACCTCATACACCTCATTTCGGGAAGGATTTTTGCGGCAGGGTATCTGGGAAATTCAAGGCTTCTGAAGAGAGTTAGAATCTATTTTAGTAGTTCTTCTTCTTCTTATGGTGCCGTCTCCTAATATCGGAGGTTGGCGACCATTAATATTAATATTAAATGGTTCTCTTGGCAAATTACTCTCGGTGGTTTGCAATTGCCTTCCGAGAGGAGAGGGTTATAATGAAGTTGTATAAATTTTTGTAGCCGGGTTGGGGATTGAACCCAGGGCTTCTAGCCTAGAGTCCGGTCCTTATCCCGTTCACCTCACTTTAATAGTTATATTTTTTATATATTTTAGTAGTTAGAGTTAGAATTTTCGACCAAGTATGTTCTACCGGTACTTACCATATGAAACAGAAACGTGAGTTCTCAATAATAGCATATTGAAACTACGAAGGGTTGCTCAACGAGTAATAGAGAAGTACATACTAATTGGAGACCGTAAATTAAGCAAAGAATAAAAGTAACAAATGTAGGGCAATAAATGTGCCAATTAAAATAGAATTGAGCTATACACATTTCCAAAATGAAAGATAATTGCTGAACTTAAATATTAATAGGATAAATACCACACACTCAAAAAGGAAGCATGGAGCATCCAGAAACTATAGAATGGCGTACAAAAGCGGGTTGCAATTAGATGCATGGAGTGGGATCAACAAGAATACCGAGGGCTTGCAAAGGCCAACGATGGAACAAATAACTAGGTGATGATTTAAAACCCTTCCATAAAGATACTTTTATTTGTCTAATGGACTTAAATTTCATATTTCTGGAACCACAAAATTTTAAACTTTTGCATCAATATCGTGCCAATATCGTGGGTGTCGTAAGAAAAGGTACCTACTAACACAAGTATTTTCATTGTTACCATACTTTGAATTCACACCAAAGACACGAACAATTGAGGAGCAGACATTCTATATGCAGTATGTCCATTTTCTTAAATTTTCAGGAGAGCAGAAAAACTACCACAGGTTTACATGATAAGTTATCAAAAAAGTAATTTTTGCAAAAATACAGAAAAAAATATACTATGAAGTATCATGAATGCGGAAAATATTCGATTGACGGTTTGGCAAAAAAATTCAAAAATGTATTGGACATACTGCACTTTGATTGTCTACATTGGACAAACTGCAGTTTGTTTGTCTCTAAAACCCGAAATTTGTCGCTTTGTTTATTTTAAGACAAAAAAAGAGTATAAAGCATTGGTATTACAAAAAAATCTTATTAGTAGAAAAAATTTTACATTCCTTCTTACGATCTTTTCTTGTAATATTTCGTTTTTTTTTTCTGCTTTTTTGATTAACATTGCCCACATGTTCACCTTCCGTATTATTCATTATTTATTAATGCCATTAAGTCTAATAACAATAATAAACCTATTGATAAAGACTTAATATTAGACCGGAGAGCGCACACACGTGAAAAACAGCGGCTAAATCTACGTATGAAAGACATACTGCTATATATGTTAGTACAACAGCGCTGGACAAACTGCATTTAGATTGTCTTTATAATTTCAACAATTTTTTTACCCTGAATAGATGCTTTTTAGAACGCCCATTGTAATTAAAATATGTGGTATTTTACCTATAGTTTACAATGCCATGTTAAACTAAAAATTTATGAAAAAGGACAAACTGCATATAGAAAGTCGGCTCCTCAATAATTATTCTTGCACAACTACGTTATAGTCATCAACTCAGGGGAACCGTCGGTTTAACGTGCCCTCCGAAGCACGTCGACTTTGTTATAAGAAAGTTTGAGTCTCCCGATGTTTGAACCCGGTACCCCGCGTTCGCAGTTGATTGCGTTAGCTGCAAGTCTATAACTAAGGTGAACTTAATGTCGAATATAAAATTAGAAAAACTGACTTAGTGACTTTTCCAGTAATACATAGATTGCCTACTCCACGAGAGCCAAACCAAACCAGAGAATCTTACAATTAGCACGAGAAGTCGACATTTTATTTACCCAACAATTAAAATTCATTATTTCAAAATAGTAATTCGATCACGCAAATAATAATTGAAAAATAGAATAAAATTGTTAAAACATATTAAATAAGTAAACGTGCAAATCAATTTTTACAGTATCTTTGTGGCAATTGAAGTAAAAAAAGGTTAACCTTATACAATAAATTATTTACAGCTTTAACTATGAACCAAGAGCGACCAAGAGATTACTGACAGTCAATTTAATTTTATTTGAATGAAACATGCCAGCGCCCCTGATAAGCGGGTTAAACATTGCATTATAATAGTTATTGTCATTTGAAATCTTTGCCATCATAACAGTAAAATCTAAAAAGTTTAGTCATGGGCAGAAATTCAAGCTGGTCAAATAGTTTTTTTCTTAAGAAAAACGTTATTCTCAAGTTTTAGGACCTTAAATACTAATAATAAATTTACGTTTCTGAAAAGAAAATTCTTGTGTGCGGCATTCGAAAATAATATGGTCTGATATATTAAATAGATTTATCGGTGAATTTATTATAAAACTAAAATTTCCTGTAATGTTTTCAGCGAATCCTGCCAATAATAATCTTAATTAACTTAAAAACTGGAATAATTAAAACAACATCAAAGTTTTCGTGAAGATTCAAAATTTAAATGACTATTTGTCAGAGTTAAAAATAGGTCAAAAGGTTACCGTTGTTAACCACAATTTCTAAAATACGTTTTCATTCGATGGAGTCGCTACTAGCGCTAACTTCCGACTCACTTTCCCGAATTTCCCGCACAGCTAATAGTTCCACATTCCACTTGCTTTCCTTGCACTGCACTATTTGCGCCGGCGAACCACATATCATTCGTAAATGTGTCGCGGCGCTCCAGTCATTGTATTTCTATGCGACTTTTTGTTGTATTACTACTTCCACATTGTGCCGTAAATAATTTGACAAATACATTTCTCGAATATTTTAAATACAAAATAATTATTATTTTGTAATGCAAAATTTCCTTAAGCGTCAATATGCCCTCTTCTCAATATGTTATCTATATAAAAATCTTTTCTTTTTTGTGTTATCCTTCACAGTAATCGTAGTCACTAGAACAATTCCATAAAATTATATGGCTAATTAAATTGAATTACTAATTTTTATCATACTAGGACATTACACGACATCGCACAGCTAAAAAGTGAGATAAAAGTGGGATTGCTAGTTATCTTACACGGTGAATGTCAGACCCAGACTAACAATATTGTAGTAACAAAAAGTCCTTATAATCGAGATTGTGTAAATTGTAAAAAATGTAATTTTGTTATGGATTGAAAAAAACATTTGTATCCAACTGTAACTTTTATACAATAGTGCCGTATTACTAGAGAAGCATTGCAAATACTGGCTGTATTGTAAATATGTGAATGGACATTCAGGAAATTTTACTTAAAATTTTAAAAAATTGTAACATCAACAATTTCAAAAACACAAAATGCAAAATGTATTTTTATTTAAAAAAAATGTGCTGATCGCTTGGTAAAGAGTAAAATTAAATTGGTAATTTTAAACAATTAATAAGACCTAACATCTTTTTCTATAAAAAAATATTGACAAAGTTGCCTCTAACAACTCATATACAAACTATTCTTACTAAGTGAGTAAAATTTAGTATAAATTAATATAACACAAAATTAATTTAATATCTGGTCATACATAAGTTATATTATATTTAATACAAAATATTTTAAAATAAATTGATAAATATTTTAAAACAAATATGAAATTAACTAATATAAACTATAGCATATGTTCCTATCATAATTAATAACTTTTAATTGAAACTGAAAACTAAAAATTTGTTTATATAATTTTAATTATTTCTCAAATTTCGTTTATGTTCATCATTTTCATCAGTTTCTGACGTTAGGATTTAAAACAACCTTAACACGATTACTAATATGATTTGTATCGTCAGTAATACTGATCATAATAAAGGAAGAAATATTATAGAACTGTCTGTCAAAATTTAGAATTTTGAGTGATTAGTATTTTCGCACTGACATTAATATTGATGATGTAAGGAGTAGAAGATAAATACACTACAAACAATACAACTTCGGTATCTATGGCGTATAACCTGGGTGACATAAGTCTAAAATAATGTTTATTAAAAAAAAAAGCTTAATCTATAACCACACATGTTTTTTTCTTAAAATCTTGTTTATCAACAACATAATGTCTGACAAAAAAACTTGGATAAGCGTGATTTTAAATTTTGATTCTTTGTACTTCGGTCACTATAAAAAGTTAAAAATGGTAAAACACTGTTATAAGCCCTGCTTTGTTTGGCTTAAAAACGCAGAGGGGCTGAAAAAAGACATTTAAATATTAGGTATTGGTTCTTTGACTGTCGATTATGATAGATGCATTTGAGTTTAGTAGAACGCTTTGAATACAGTAGGTATTACAATGGAAGAGTTTCACTATTATTTTTTATTTTTTTATTTGAAAGTAGAGGTCAAACTGAGTCTTCAGAATTTTTTTTTAAATTTTTTTGAGCACTCCTAACATGAGAAAAACGTTACCGGAGCTGACGTCACACAAAAGAACCAATCAGAATTGTCATATTGTCATATGATAATTATCATTGGTCAATCATGGCGCTCAGCTTAAATACTCTTTCAAACTTTAAATTGTTTTTAAAAATCTAAGAGTGAGTTTTGAGACTAACCAATTATACATACATATAGCATTTTTATCAAAGTTTTATGTTCATATATTGTTTCAAAAAATTATTACTAGTGAAACTCCCCCATTGGCTGCAGCGGGTGAAAAAAGGATTAAGTCATTTTTTTCGAAAATTGGTTTTTGTCATTTTTGGAACCTATAAGCATTCATGCATTGGTATAATAATTATTATTTATATATAATAATTATATAATCGTCATTACCTCATTACCGTTGATACGGTTGCGTCACACACGAGAGGTTACAAGACAGGTTAGGTAAGCAGAGAATAAAGCCAAGGGCCTTCTAGGCCTGTAGAGCTATCTTATATATAATTGTTATAATAATTATTATTATACCAATGCAAAGGTGAACGCTTATAGAAGCACAGATAGTAGTAATCTGTGCTTATAGGTTCCAAAAATGACAAAAACCCATTTTCGAAAAAAATTACTTAACCCCTTTTTCACCCGCTGCAGCAAATTAAATAGTGGACCTAATTTACATTTGGAGAATTTTATTTAACCTAATTAAAATTAAATTACTTTATTTTAAAACACAAACTTTTTGAATCCAAAACTAAAATTAATTTAATAATTATTAAATTATTACGATTTATTGTATTACATTTGATTGAAATTTAACCGAGGGCAATTATATCGCAATTAAATTAAACATGTTCAAACAATTCAACATACCGTGAATAAATACTTAAAATCACATTTATTTAAAATGTGCAAGAATCAGCCTGAAATATAGAGGCAAAATTCCTCTCAAAATTTTTTACTTAAACAAGATCTAAAACGAGACAAGGGCTGGTTAGATAATCTATAGCATACCTGCAAAAAGTTTTAAAAAAAGATATAAATTTATACAAGCGAATTTTAATACCGGGTGACCGACCGCCGATCTGAATATAGGAAAATAACATGAGAAATTGATTTTTTCAATTCCTATATATTTACTTAGGGTTAATCGTGTAGGTACATATCATAAATACATACAACAATTATACAGCTAGTAGCTGCTTCCCTATTCGCAAATTACCAAGCAACCTGGAAGACCAGCGAGACGCCCAGAACAAAGTTGTTACCTCATCCCGATTCGAACCGAGTATTAAGCGTTCCTAGTCAACTCGCTTGACTATTACTCTTCGACCGTCTCTTAATTTTTTAATTTCTGCTTCTCATTATAACGGATAAGAATGAAAAAAGTACCAATTTTAAGAGTTTATTTTTCGCGTCTAAAGATACCCAGCATTTGATATTTTGTTCTTTAATTATATTGTTAAAAATGTGGAATTCCAATAAGCAAATTTTGAAAAATTAAAACTGCTTTGGGGATACTTAAACTGTCAAAACTTAAGTTGTTTTTTTTATCTACATTTTAACGTGCATCAACTACTGGGTTATTAGCACTTCTAAATGTTAATTTTTAATTTGTTAAGTATTTTTGTTTGTTATTATGTTCTATGGATTGGGGATTTTGTTTGGCCGGTTTTTTGGTTCACCACGGCGTGAGAATGTCTACTGATTCGAACTCAGAATTCCCGCTCTGTAACGCAACCAATGATCACACCACTCCACTGCCGTGGCTAAAATTTAAGTTTAAGTTCATTTTTAACCAAATTTATTTTAAACTGTCATATAAATTAGTTAGTAGTTAGTTTTCAACAACAAAACAATAAAAGTGAATTTCAAACAAGACATCTAATATCTTTTAAAAGCGCTATAATAATCTCTTTAAATTAATATCCTTTTATTTTTATCCGTTACTATTCCCTGAATTTAGAAAAAATCAATTTCTCATGTTATTTTCTTATGTTCAGATAGGCGGTAGGTCACCCTGTATATTCGCACCATAAAATTATGATTGAATTTGAATGTTTTAATTAACTAAAGAAAATTTCCTCACGTCGGTTAAATCTTTCGTCCAGAGATGTAACCACAAAATGATAATAAAATTTTTCAAATAATGTGTTTGTTTAAAAATGCAATGAAAGTGTGCAGTTGTAGCTGCTAATAATCTTATTTTACTACATTTTCTTTTTTTGATTTAAGTTTTTTATTACACAGCCTGAATAAATTTAATAAAATTGTGTAAGTAAAGCAAATGAAGGGAGAAAATTATGATACTGGCTTCAAATTGCGTTGCTTAATTTGGTGTATCAGGTTATATACGTAATTTTTGTCAAATTTAAGTATAAATAATGTTGGCAATGTTATACTACACCTATTTAGTTCATTTAAATAGTAAAAATTAATTAAGCCAGGTTGGATAAACTAACCAGAATAAAGTACGATGTGATAACATTTCAACTACACACTTACTTACCTGTGATTAAACATTCAACTGACATGTAATTCTTATTTAAGATAAAGTTACGAGTATAATAATATTATATATTAAGTGAGCTTTCCATTAATCACACTCATTCCATCTCGTGAAAATTGGATTAAGTAAAAATGTGATAAATTTGTAAATATATATGTTAGGTAGATTTTTAGTTATTTGCACGTCTTGGACAGATAACTAATCAATGATTTAAAATTTTCAATTCTTATGGCTGCTTTCAAAACCCATAATTAAAATTTAATCACTGATTAACTATAAGGAAACAATAGAAAACGTATTAAAGCTAACAAATGTTTTCTGTTCTGTTCGATATAGTTAATCAGTGATTACATTTTTTAATTATTGTTTCTAAACCGATCATCAGTAATTTAATTGCACTGCTTTTAGAAACTTGATCACCGTCACTGATCAGATCAAACAAGATCGGATCGCATATCTTTATTTTTTAATAATAACTAAAATTATCTGTCTTATAAATTAAATATTAAAAAAAAATAGTAGCAATAACTAAAAAAAACATTACTTTTGTTAAAATAATCATTCCATGATTATTAGCAATAATGCTATTTTAGAACGGTGAAATTAAATAGGCAATGCAATTTAAATTTATTTTCGTATAGGTAAGATGCTTCCTGCATAAAATAAGTTTATAAGCATCCATTTTCGTCGATAGATTTTTTTAATTTTTCTTTTCTAAATTTTAATAAAATATATTATTACAGTTACAATTGAAAAACTTTATCCTGAATTTTTAAAAGCTTTTTTAATAGAATCGATACAGATTAAATAATTTCCGTTAATTTTTACCTGTATTAGCTTCATTTTGAAAATTAATTTAAGATTATCGATACAGTAAACCACGCAAAAAACCTCATTTTTCGACCATTAAATTATTATTCAGTTCTATCGTACAATCTTGCAAATTAAATAAACCTACCTTTAAATGAGACCTGCTTAACAAATCGATTAGTTCTTGTACATCTCTATGATCCACATTACGTCGATGCTCTAATTCTCGAAGAATTTCTACTGTATCACGAAGTCTTTGGAGACCGTCACTAGGCGGCGCTCTGACTGGTGTTATAACTTTGCTGCAAATGCGATCATACAGCTGTAAAAGGAGAGAAATATTTCTTTTTCAATAAAAATTCCTTCATAATATTTAATAAAAGTTTTCAAAGCAAATGTAGAATAATATTTTCAAGATACCCACTTCTTTACATTAAATAAAATAAAAATACAAGCCTACCAATACTCTAACAAGAGCAAATAAATCCGCTGTAAGCGACACATTGTTATGATATATTAGTTGCTGTTTGCGTTGCACCATTGTTGTAAATTTATACAATTCAATAACTACGTTTTTCTACAGAATATAATGTAAACATCAGGCCAACAATAATAATAATTGTCGCATTATGACAATATAAAAAAATTATTTTTTCTATATTACAATAACCATAGTAATATACTACTAAAAAAATTCGAAAAAGTTTTTTCAATTATAATTCCAATATAAATATCACTTGTTGGTATTAGGCCACATTATTCGTTTAATTTATTGTAATAAGCAGAAATAGAATAAAATTCGCTTAATTGCATGGTAATTAAAAATATTTAAAATTGGGGAATAAAATTATATTTGTCTAAGGTTGATAATTGTACATTCCACATCCCTAAAAAAGGAATGACAGAAAATGCGATCAATCGAATTCGAGAAAGACGCGAACTGGGAATGCATGGACCGAATGATGAATTGCGCCAGCGCAATTTCGTTAAATCATAATAAACCAGCAATTGATACATAACCAACTGCTTCTTTAAATTTTAGTACATTTTTTAACTGGAAGGATTTAACAAATTTATAAATGTACTAACAATAAGAATGTCTTACAAAAATTTGTTGAATTTGATGATACTGAATACACAACTACGTGTGGAAAAATCGAAGAGGTTAGCTTTATGGATGCCTTCATGGATTAACATTAAAATGTTCAACTTCTTTATCAAACAAATTCACGAATTACCTGCTTGTACAAATAGTAAAATCAAGTGTTGAAGTAAACGAAATTCATGGTTTAGATAATGAATTTGGACATATCAGATGTGTCATATTTATATCATTACATAACATAAAATAAAACTGAGAACTAAATTAAGTTGTAATAGAGTATGATGATTTCCATTCCCTGTATATTTATTTACAAGTGAAATATTTGTGCTTTTTGGTGCTTCTAAACAAAGTTTGTGTTATTTTAAAATATTGCGAAGTTATAAGGTTATAGCGATCATCTGTACTTTAAAGTCTAGTGTAAGTAAATTCATGGATGCAGTATTTTGTACTTGTCAAAAGTCATTCTACGATAAATAATAAATATGCTTGTAGTATAGTACATGCATTCCATTCGCAATGTACATAATGGGAAGAACTTTTAGTAATTATTCATGCAGAAACACTTATTTTTTAAATCTCTTCTCAAAGTTAAAATTTGAATGGATTTGCTTTCATTTAAGAAATACGACTTACATAGTATGTAAGTAAAAATGGGAACATTTTAATTTCCGAACGAATCAAATTACTTTGTGATAATTTTAAAATCGTATTTTATATTATAAATTTTTGATGCTACCTCATAGTGACAGCTGATAATTATTACGTACATATGTAGATAGAAAAATTAGTATACAATTTTCTTAAGTTATCTCATGAAAGCAATTATGGTCAGTTAAAATCAGGATCTGGGGTTGCCTAACTTAATAACCTAAACCTGATTAGTCAATATAAATTTATATAATTTCTCAAAATAAATTTTGTGGATTATTTTCAAAATAATTGCTTTTTAACGTCCAATTTTGCAGCTAACTCAATCAATTGCAAATGCAAGGTATCGGGTTCAAATATGGGGAATATGGGGAACTTTTTTATGACTAGTATCCGTGTTTTGGAAGGCACGTTAAGTCGGTGGTCCTCCTGCGTCATTAACATAAAAACCAGGCTACAGGTACATCTGAATGCCAGCCCAGCAAGCTACATAATGAATGTAAAATGTTTATATGTTCATAGAAATAACACTGCCAAGGAAACGACGCAGATATTTGAAATAACAGGCCATAAGACTTTTTAAATTAAGTTGAAGAAAAAAAAGAATTTTATTTTGTGTTTCTTTATATCTTTGTATATAGAAATGTAAAAAACCACTGCTTTACTTACAGGACACAAACTTTAAATTTTTTTGAACCATGTTCTTGCGAGTAAATTAAAATTTTTCCTTGCATTTGAATTCTTCTATTTGTATATAGCAGCACCTGATACATGTCAGGTATATGAAATATGTGATGTCAATAAATCTATATTATATCTATACTAATATTATAAAATAGTAAGGTTTGTAAGTTTGGATGTAAGAGGTAATCTCTGAAACTATTCATTCGATTTCAAAAATTTTTTCACCAATATTTAAAATGGACCTTCGGGATAGACATAAACTGTATATCATTCCGTTAAAATAAAAAAGATTGCGGGCGGAGAAGCTGCGGGCACAGCTAGTGTATTATAATTTTATTCATGAAACCGACATGCTAAGAAGTACTAACTAATCATCCCTTATTTTCTAGAAGACATGATTAATTATTATTAGTACTATCCATTAGAGCGATATATACATAATACAAAAACAAATATAATAAATAAATGGTGTTTTAACGTATAAATTAGTATTACCTGCACAAATAATAAATCCTGAATTGATCCACAAAATCGGTGCTCTAAATCTATATTATTCTTGTTATTCTCAATATAATATCTGGCTTGTGCAGTATATTCATTAGACCGCGCTAATTTAAAATATAGGTTCCAATTTTGTTAATGTTAAAGTTAACCGTAAAGGCATAACATTTTACCAAATCAAGGTTTTTACTTTGATCAAAATAATAAAATATTTACGGAATAAATTAGGTTTATAATCAATGAAGTGTAACGTTATTGTGCAAAAATTTACCAAATTTAACACATTATACCTACATATTACGTTAGTAAGTTAATACAACAAAAGTTTTCTACTTGAACTTAGAAAGAGGATTTCAATGTAAAAAAAAATATTAATAATAGTTTCTTTTTAATGTGTCTATACATTAACTTGCAAAACAGGAGCAGTTGAGTAACAAAAACTATTGGATTTACAAGAAAATAACGACATTACAAAGTAGAAAGATTAATCTACAATATAAGCTAAATTTCAATCTTAAATATTTGTTAGAACTGAAATAAGACATGCCAAAATCCACGATATCTTTCATATTTTTAGAAAAAAAACATTTTTATCCAATGCCACAGACATAAAGCCATGCAATTTATTAGAAATTGACTATAACAATACAAAAAAAATGTTGGTTTCTGAAATTGAAATTTGTAATGATAATAGAGAAATTAAGGTTTAGCTATCTCCTTTTCGCGAAGCGCCAACTTAAAACCAAATTACTGGTTAAATATTCGAATTTTGTAAACTCATTAGCTAGAAACTCAGTATGGTAACAGCATTAGTTAATTAAAAACCAAAAGTACAAAAAGAGCTCTAAAGTATAAAAACCAAACACGTACTGGTTTTAATTTGTCATATTTTCTTCGACCACATAGTACACAAGATACAGGTACATACATAAGTACACAAAGCTATAGTCTTTGTCAAGGAACTTTGGTATTACGGCATCGTACACTGAACAAAACAGCTTCCATGATTGATTAAGTTAAGATGATGTAACATCAAAGTTCCCTAGCAACGACTATGCATAAATATTATGAAGATATAACGGTAAAATCAAAAATGGTTCAATTATTTTTAAAATTGGAATGCTGCGCCATCAAAAAGTTATCAATGGAAGCTTCAATATATCACAAATCATATCACAAATGCTAATGATTATAAAAGTCAAGTCCAGTTATCCAGTTATCATTATCCTGCTTAAGTATTATTATATTAACGTTAATCGATCTAATACTTTAACAATCCCTTGTTTTTCCCGTCAGGTCTTAGTATTTACAACATAATAGATATAAGATTATTATAATCTTAATTACTTATAAACCTATAAGTATGAAATAACATCTTCATCATGTCATTGTTAATGAAATTTAAGTTTATTTTCTAGTTTAAGATTTGATTACAAGAAAAACTCGAAACACTTTAGTGAAAAGACTGGTATGGTTTTTATAAGCGCTATAATAATTATGTATGAACTAGGAGTGCTATTGAATTTTAATATTCCATAGACCTGTTAAATCTACTATTCTAAATTAGATTGCCGTGTTTGTTGAGGAAAATAAACGAGTTCGATTCTACATGGATACGCTTGCATAGTTACTTAAGAGAATAAATATACCTATATGCCTACGTACATACATAGATTACATTATTTGAGATACATTGAGATATCTAAATGGACAGTTTGTAATTCCAAATATGTGATTATTTCCTACATTAAAATTTTAAAATAAAAATAGTTCAAAGTTCTCTTATGGTCAGCAAATTTGGCAAAAAAATATGCCTACTATCTACAAATCTAAACTAAAATATATTATAGTAAAGCAGAAAAAACAATGTTTCGCGTTCAACTCACACAATTTTATGCTGTTGAAATTTATTTTTCTGCATTTTTTCGATGAATACAAGATTATTGTGTCAGTTGTAGTGAATTTGCTAAAACTGTGGTTTAATGTGCCAAATTCATTTTTTGACAAGCTTCAATCCAAGAAACTTGATACTATTTGGTGTGTTAAGAGCAAAAACAGGATTTACACGTAAACAAATTGGGTCTGAGAATTACCGATGTGAATTGAATTAGCAACAAAACCCTGAAAGAAAGGCTAAGAAAGACTTACTTTTTAATGGGATTTACCTGCTCAAATGTAACTAGTGCAACGCGATTTACATCGATCAAATCGTACAATACTTACAATAATTACAATACTCATGTAAGTATTAAAGAACATATGGAGGATACAGCCAATGCAATAGGCAAAAAATATTAACAAACGCCGTCTAGCGGCTGAAATTGCAAGTACAGTAATGGATGCCGCAAGCAGTTGTTTGTTTACATTTTGTGATTAAAAACCTAACATAATAACTGATCTGACAGCTAGCGCCCTTATTGGTAATATTTTCTGCCTATATCGGGCACGAAAGGCTAAACGCTGACTCTCCTGGAGGAACTGGAAAATAACAAAGTTGTTTTAAGCAAAAGGAATTTACTGTTTTTCCAAGCCCTTTAATGATTGAATTGATTCGTTATTTTTACACTTCAATTTTCCATCGCCTCCCCTCTGTAGCTTTATTAGCGTATTCCTTTATCCTGTACAGTTAGTAACTCCAAGTTTTTAAGTAAAAGAAATATTTTACATGTCCTTTTTACAATTTTGTGTTAATCTTAAAAATGAAGTGATAGATCCATTCGAAACATTTTAAAGATGATATTCCCACAAAAATTCAGAGGTAATTGTGTAATAGAAAAAAAAATAAAGTTTAGATTAAAAAATTCAGCAATCGAATTTAATTATACCATGGCTCAAATTCCACGTTAAACTGTAGATTCTACTTCTCATAATATGCGAAAATTGATTTATGTTCAATATAAGAATACAAAATGAAAAGGTAGAATATTCCCAAAAGAAAAGTAATAATATTGTCAATCATTGTATTCGCCTCTTAGCAATTAAAGTGATTATTATTAACTTAATCAAAATTTTCGTTTAGTGTAGTCCATTTCAGATCTATAATTTCAGTCGATGTCAAAACTTCAAAAAAAATACTGGCATTATCTAGCGTCCGCTAAACTATTTATCACTATTACTTTAGATAAATTTGTATCACTATAACAGGAATTATAAAAACAAAATGGTTTTGATTGAAACAAAAAAACTGATTATTTTACTGGCCTCGTAAGCTACATAATTTTCCTTCATCTTGCTCTGTACGTAGCCTTAAATTTTTCAATGAAGGTAGAACTTTCCGGGCTTGGTACATAATATGTCTAGACTATTATAATCCCCGACTTTAGTTATAATAAAGAAATTGTGTGCAATTCGTGTGAATTTGGTGTTTTCGAATGACATTTTAGGTCGGCTAATGCCTCGATAAAATAGTTTAAATCTCATTCATAAAAGTATTATTTTATGTCTTAAATTCACAAGTAATTGTAGTCTTACTTACGCCTTTTTATAATTCTAACAAAATCGATAAATGTTTTCAATTTTACAAAATTCCCCTATAAATTTGTTTTTCTTTTACAAAATCTACCTTAAAACTTATCTATCAGGAGACAAACAAAGTAATCTTTAAGCAATGAGTAACTTGTTAATGAGAAATGCAAAATTTTTTAAAAGTTGTAGTATAACATATTTTGTTTTACATACCTATAGTAATTCAGTTGAAAGTTTGTACTTAAGTAGTAAAGTTGTGTCAAATGGTGCAAAAATGCTCAAGAAATTCAACCAAGGTCTTTCAAATTTGGTGTACAATATCTTTACCGATGATAAAATTTGGATTTATTGGTATAGTGGGGTCCCTAAGCTCAAAATTATGCCAAAATATTTCACTTCTAGCAACCAATGCGCCCTTTGGATTTAGATAGTACATGGGTAGACGAGTCTAAAAAGTTCGGGACACAAATTTTCCCGGCCCTCTAGCGGATTTTACAGCTCATTTACCGGAAGTAACGTATTTAGCGCTAACTCGGAGAGTATATACAGGATTCTGACTAAACTAAACCTTCTAGAGCAAAATATACCTACATCAGTATGACCCCCCAAATGTGGCTATAAAATCTTCATTTTATAACCGTCAAAATAAACATTTTATAGCTGTCAAAATAAACAACAGTCCACCATTTGAATATTGTTGAGACATGTCAAATGCTGGTTTCTGAGGTATCAACTTCAGAGTGGAAAAAATGTTTTTATGTGCAATCGTACTAAAATGTTACATTTTCACATATCGTCGGCTTACTTGTAAAAGTCCGATTTAAAAAAAAATTTTTGTTCAATGAAAAACCTTTAAGTTCTCTAATATGGAAATTATGAAATTCTTATTTTAGAATTCTAAAATAAGAGTAGTAGCAGATTTAATATGTCTCTTGAAAAGTTTTGTCAATCGGACTTAGAAGGTTTTACAAGTAAGGCGACGATATTCAAAACAATACTGAAAGTAGCTGTTTTTAGTACAGAAATGTCAAATTTTACTTTTTAGTACAGAAATGTCATAACCTCAAATGTTTTATGTGCAATCCTACTAAAATGTACACTTTGACAAATATTTTTGACGTATTTTGTGAATTTTAAATATTTCATTGCTTAGCAACTGGAGTATGAATACATACATACGTATTTCGTTAAATTATTCCGTATAACATAATTTATCGTAAATTTTTTGCAAAAAGTGGGCATTTTATTACAATTACATATAAAATAGTGTATGCACCTTATCCTTAAAGTGTCTTTTTGGCATTTGCGTAGTCATAGACTTCGGCTGCGCCTCAGTTATAATTTTCCACCATCATACCAAAAAGATGCACTTTCAGGACTTGGTACATAAATAACTTTTAAAATTGGTTTCACCGTGTGCAAAAGTGCATTAATGTCTAAGGGGAATACTTCAAAAGGCAGTAAAGCTATTTAACAAATTTTTTGTATTTTTAACAGACTTCAAAAAAAAGGAGGAGGTTATACAATTCGGTTGTATATATTTTTTTTTAATGTTTGTTACCTCAAAACTTCGTTATTTATAAACCGATTTAAAATTTTTTTTTTATTTGAAAGCATATATTTTCAGATTGGTCCCATAAAATTTTCATCAAAATCGGTTCACAGTCTGGTTTTTACATTAAAATTACTGCAATGAAATTTAAACGTGGCGTGGCGTGGGTTGAAATGTTTTGCGAGAATCGAGAGGTAGTATTTTGTTCATTGACATATAATATAATAATATAATTGATATAAGTGCATATGACATATAAGTATGTCATCCAAGTAAACAAATTTCCGTATTTTTGCTTTCCTGTGAGTTTTTTTCATCGAGTGGTGTTTACGCTTACTAAAATAGTCCCAATTGTATACCTTCCGCATAAAACGGGAAGTAAGATAGGAGCTCTGCAGAAAGTATCGGTGGTGTTTATAACCTATAAGAGAACCGGTAAGGAATACCTAATCCTTTAGGGACTACTTAAAGTTAGGGAATTTTTGGTGAAAACGGGCACTAGTCTCAATATTATTAATAATAAAGTTGTATTTAGGCATTTCTTCCGTTCTTCGCTCGTTAAACGGCGCTCTCATATGGGCAGCGCGTTTTGTAGGTCTACGCATATTCGCATTCGATCAATTATTTACATAACGCAAAATTCACTAAAAAGACTAAAATAAAAAACTTTTTTACAAAAAAATAAAACCGACTAAAAAAAACCGAAAAAATGCACTAAAAAGTAAAAAAATAATTTTTTTAATGTGTCTGCCACATTTTTGGAGTCGGTGCCAGCCAAGGTTAACAACAAGCGCGTATTAAAAGGCCCACAAACGATTAACCTAGTGTTCAACCACTTTGTAAAATTACATGTCGCCACGTGTGTGGTCATGTGGCGGCATTGGTTTTACAAAGTAGTTCTCGGTAGTTCTACTCTAGATTGACGACTAGGTTGCTCTGTTTGTGAGCCCCTTTAACAATACAATTAAGGTGGTTCGAGCGGTACTCGGCTAGTTTTTAAGTTCATAGTGACTGAAAAATATTAACACTACTTTAAAATTCATGAAGAGGTATCAATACAAATATAATATTAAAAACGAACGAATGACAAAAGTATAAATAATTTGAAAGAAAGAATTTATTTATTAAAGTTTTCAAACCTTATTTGATTTACAAAGAATTTGGTCTGGCAATAACAAAAATTGGGGAGAGGTACACTCGCGGGTCCCTAAAATACAAATTTTACGATTGAAATCTCGATGAATTCTGAAAGAGTATATATTAAATAAGAGAATTAGCTATGACAGAATGCCTTAAATGCACCTGTTTTTTTAAAAATCGAATTTAAAAAAGCTTGATTTTTCACTGCAAAATCGCTCGTGATTGGTTAATCATGTTGAACCAATTCATTCTGTTGTCGGTACGCGTGCAGTTATGCATAGTAGTGTAGCAGTTGACAAATTACTCAGTAGTCAACGCAATGGCAGCGAATCCGTTCCCGATACCTGATGTAAATGTAAAGTCGGTTTTCGACATTGCTGCATTGTTCAGTGGGGGCGATGCAGCGGTGGTGGAGATCCTGCAGGGTCTTCGGTTGTTGCCAACCAATAAGCGCTGTTCGAAACCTTCGTGCAGACGCTTTTGCACATTGGTGAGAAACCAAATGTACAACCTCAACTACTGCTTCCGGTGTCCGAAGTGCAGGAGGAAGTATTCCCTATGCGACAAGACCTTTTTTGCGGGTCTTAGGGTTCCACCAGTGCTGGTGTTCAGCGTTCTATGGAGCTGGGCGCACAACTCTCGAGCCGGTGTAACTGCTGGCGTTCTCGGGATGGAACGTCACGTCGTATATAGGTTACACCAGAAATTTCGACGTATCTGCACCTGGAAACTTCGTAACAACCTTGCACTCGTCCAACTCGGCGGCCCGGGTGAGGTGGTACAGATTGACGAGAGTGTAGTCGCGAAGCGTAAGCATAACGTTGGCAGAGTCGTTCCCCAGCAGTGGCTTGTAGGTATCTACAGTCTCACTGCTAGGCGAGGGGTTGTTGCCTTCGTTCCGGATCGTAAGCAGAAAACGCTGCACAAACTCATCGTCGGTTTAGTACGACCCGGGACCGAAATTTGGACGGATGGTTGGCGGGGTTACTGGGATTTGGATAAGATACCAGGAGTTGCACCAGCCTACATTCATAGATGGGTGAACCACAGCCGCAATTTTGTAGACCCCGCTACAGGGGTTTGCACAAATGCAGTGGAGGGCTATTGGTCGCAGCTAAAGGGGTTCTGTCGTCGCTTAGGTGTGATGCAATCTTCTTTACTTGCGAGTCACCTGGACCAGTTTTTGTGGGTTGGTATATTTGGGCGCACACCTGGAGCCGTGTTTAATGGACTCCTAAATCAGATCGCGGAACGGTATCCTGTGTAACGCCACGACAAAAAGGTCCTTTTTAGGACCAAAATTACTTCAGAAAAGGGTTACTTAAATTTAACGAACGGTAGTTACTTTTGCGCGTAGGTCCGACTCTTGCCATGGTGATTTTGATGAAAATTGACTCGAAGTAACCCTCGCTGCGCTCGGGCGCTTCGAGCCGTTTTCATCAAAATGACAACTAATTTAAAAATATCCCTAGGCCCGTAGGTCAAGAAAAAGGTGAATCTTTGAGAGGTGAAACTCGTGAGAGTGGATTTTTAACGCAGGGTAGTTGTGCGAAGAAAAATCGACTTAAAGCACCCCTCGCTGCGCTCGGGCGCTTTAAGCCATTTTTCCAGCACATTTAGGGTTGCAAATCATGATTTTCGTTCGGAGTGCACTGTTACTGCATCGCAATGCAAGTGTCGCTCCCACTCTGCGCAAAGCTAAGACTATAATATCTGGGTGCACGTACCGACAGAATTAACCAATCCCGAGCGACTTTGCTTTAAAATTTACTGCAAAAATCGAAGTTTTTAAATTCGATTTTTGAAAAAACAGGTGCACTTAGGGCATTGTGTCATAGCTAATTGTCTTATTTAAAATATACTCTTTCAGAATTCATCGAGATTTCAATCGTAAAATTTGTATTTTAGGGACCCGTGAGTATACCTTGAACCCAAAAATTTGTTCTGTTTTTTTACGCAAATGCAATCCTTACAATGTCCTTTTTTCATGTAACTTTTTTACATTTTGTAATTTTCGATGCAATTAAATAATAAAATTTACATAATTATAAATTTTCAAAGCGTAACGTCACTTAATTTGTGGTTATTGTTTTTTGTTGGTATCCCAACGTTGCCAAGCGGCTTGTAGTTTTAAAAAAGTTAAATTTCGTTAAGTTCAATAATTATTTACAGCCAAACTAGATGGTCAATATCTTTAAATTTTTTCTAGGCCTTTTGTAAAACGTTAATCTATAGTTGAACATATTTTTTATTTACTTGACATAGATTTAACTATATTATTTTATGGGAATTGTGTCAAGTAACGGCGTTCACGCAATACTCCCCATGTTAAATTCGGAGATTTCAAATTCGATTTTTTTGTAAACTAGTCGGTCAATCCGCTTAAAATTTTTTTTACGTACGTGGTAAATCATAAATTATATGCTCTGCAAGTTTTATAATTTTTCCATGGACTTGGAGAAACGTTCCAACCACCTGAATGTATATTTTAGGAAACTTCCAAAAATGTCTTAAAAGCTTGGCTGGCACCGACTCCAAAAATGTGGCAGACACATTAAAAAAATTACTGTTTTACTTTTTAGTGCATTTTTTCGTAGTAGTTTTTTATCATATCGTTTCCGGAAACTTTTCCAGCAGCCTACGTTGCTGGACGTAGGCCAGTTTTACAAATTTTACAAATATAGGTGGAAGCATATTATTATCATAGTGCTGCCTTGGATCTTTATTAGACCCATAGTTTAACGTGAAATCCTAACTAGGACACAAATAATCCAAAAGTAGCCGAGAGACAGATCTAGGAACCTAGGGCTAAAGGTTTAATTTATATTATGTACTTTGTACTACATAAAACTAGCAACTCTTCTTTGGTTGAAAAAAGATAACAATCAACAAACAAGTTTATTGCCGGGATAGTTTTTATGCCAGAATTTGCTTCTAGGTATTAACAGTGTGACAAACAACATTAAATCTTCCAGCAAGATTTTCTACCGGCGTTAAAACTAAATGCTCAACAATGGTGTTGGCCAAATTTTTCGATTCTAACAATGCTAAAAAAGGCCTCCATATTTGCCCAAACTCAACCCAATCAATTTACAGTAAATTTATTATCGTCAAACATTTGTAGCAAAGGCTAAGTTCATAAAGTATATAAAAATTGTAGATGAAAAATATTTCACTGAGTTATTTTGCGCTACCTGGTTTTGCAAGAAAGAATAAAAAATGTTAAACATAATATAAGCATGTACTTTTTTTTTAGTTTTATTTTTTATGCGTCAACATCTGCTCTCTAATTCTTATTATTTATAACTATGGCACGTAAACTTTCCAACTCCTAACACCCCAATTGAACAAAAAGAATGTCAAAACAATACTTTTTAGAGAACTTTTGAATAATACGGTTCTTGGCAAATTACAAAATAGTCATACATATTTTACGATGTCATCATAGTACGGCATAAGCCTGCTGAACAACTCTGGTGAAAATGCAAAAGGGTGTAAGTCAAAAATGATCGTTTAATAAGAGATCCAAAAAACTTTTTTACTTGAGATGAGAATAATATTGAATGCTCTTCCATAATAGGAAAAAATTCACATAAAATTATAATAGAAATACATTTGGCATTGATTGAAATTGCTATAAGTAAATTTTTAATGTATTGCTATAAAAATGAGGTTATAACTTGCCGAATTAATTACATATTATGTCGTTTTAATAATACGCGACATTATAAACAGACTTATGACCTATCATTATTGAAGTAATAATCTTTCAGCATAGTAGATAATTAAAAAGTTTCCTTACCTCCAACAAAGTATGTAGATGAGCATCTTCTAAAAGAGGTAACAAATGTGCCCGCTCGTGAGGTTTAGACTCTTGTAAACAGTAAATATCATCAAGTGAATCCATAATGGTAGCAACAGCTGTAACAAAATATTTTATCAGTTCATCATCGTCAGAATATTATAAAATATTTTTATCAAACATAGAAACAAAATTGGTAAAAATATAAGTCTCAATAATTAACATTACTGAAGAGACAAATGTGTGTTAAAAATGTTATAAATTAGGGTTAAGGTTATTTTTAAATTAAGCTCGAGGTTAAAAATATTAATAATTAAAACTTTTAAAACAGTTAGAAAAACTGATGTTTTTTTTCTTCAAACGATCGTAACTATTTCAAAAATTGACTAATCGGAACGTTTTTTTTGTTTTTGTTTGTCTTTAAACGTACTTTTCAGGAAAAAATACAAAAAAAATATTCAAACTTGGATTCTACAAAATTTTTTATTTTTTCGGAGAAAATCATTAATTTTTCAAATTTTTCCATTTTTAATTTTTGATTTTTTTATTTCAAAAACAACTCTGATTTATTCCGCGTATAACAACGCAAACCCCATAATGGGCCAACATTTTTTTCTATTTTTTTTATTTAATTAAAAAATGTTTTGTTTTCTTTTTACGCAAATAATATTTTTCAATTAAACAACAATTAAATAGAAAAAAATGTCGGCCCATTATGGGGTTTGCGTTGTTATACGCGGAATAAATCAGAGTTTTTTTTTAAATAAAAAAATCAAAAATCAAAAGTGACGAAATTTGAAAAATCAATGATTTTCTCCAAAAAAATGAAAAATTTTGTAGAATCTAAGTTTGAATATTTTTTTTGTATTTTTTCCTGAAAAGTACGTTTAAAGACAAACAAAACCAAAAAAAAACGTTCCGATTAGTCAATTTTTGAAATAGTTACGATCGTTTGAAAAAAAAAACAGCAGTTTTTCTAAAAATTCGTAACTTTTTTTGGGTTGAGTAAAAAATTTAGAAAAAATTCACAGAACTGTTTTTGATGAGATAGTATAATATGTAAAAATTTCAGGAAAATCAAAAGGGGTCGGGTTCAAAAGTGGTCGATTTGGTGTGGAATGCCCCATATATATCCGGTTTATACTGCAATACGCAGCTTCCCGATTCTCAAACGCCTGACAGCGTTTGACTTTGTGAGCATTTTACATTTTTTACCTACGGCGAAGAGCCAGCCCGACGTAGAACCCCCAACCTGGAGGACCAGTGAGACGGTCGGAATAAAGTTGTTACTTCACCCGGATTCGAACCGGGTATTGAGCGTTCGTAGTCAACTCGCTTGACCATTACTCTCCAACCGTCTCAAAAAAAAATTATTTATTTCATTTTTATTAATTTATTTATTATAAAATGTATTTAAAAAAATAATAATTTAATACTAAAATTAATGGTCACGATGCTTCTTCCCAGAATCATAATACGAAGGAAAACTTTAATTCTTTATAATTTTTATAATCGATAGAATGCCAAAATTGTGATTTAGTAAGCGATGACAAAAAGGGGTCATTATAGATAAGACTGGGTAGCGCTGTTGGTTGGTATACTTTGTAGCTTTCATTATCATTAAGCTTTTTACGTTCTAAGTAGAACATTGCTTTTCCCATTTGGGAATTACAAATCCGATTAGCGGGGTGGATTAGTCCCCATATTACCTATTTCCGATAAATCAATATCTATTTCACCACACCGTGTAGATATCCACTGAAAGGACGAGCTAAGTAATTCTGTATAGTCCGCGATTTGAACCCAAAATTTCCGCTCTGTACTCAACCAGCGGTCACATCACTCCACGGCTGTGTTTGTAGCTTTAAGAACCTTTATTAAATGTGATGAATATTGACAGATAGTAGAAGAAAGATCGCAAATAATACGGTTTCCTAAATTTCTATTACTTTTTTCTTGCCGTAACGCAAATGACCTATTTCTTTTTCAACCCTGTTTTAGGTATTTTACTTTCCTGGAGTGCGTATTTTCCCTCGTTCGCCGTTTCCCGTTAAACTGTTTTCGGCTGCCCGTGTATTTGAGTGCGACGACCCTGCCCCCATCATACCTAATGACCCCATTTTACTATACTCTTCCCGAATTGTTAAGAATATAAGACTGGGCTAAATTGCCAATTTAGCACTGTATAATTTAGTTCTCTATTATGTATAATCTATTAAAATTGAAATCCTATGAAATAATAAAAAACTTCACAACATTGAAAAATTGTTATAATTTAATAACATATGCCACTTACCACAAGATGAAATTTCCTCATCTTCAAAATCTGAAAAATTATCAGATGGAAAATCCTCTCCTGAATACCATTTAGTAGAATTAACGGCACTCAGAATCATAGTTTTTAATTTTCTTCTAGCATTAAATTTTTTAAGTTCTTCAATTGCATCACCCAGATGTATTCTGAATCCTTTATCCCGTTCCTGAAAATAGTTATTAAAACTTTTAGAAGTCATAAAACAATTGTTGTTTAAAAAGTTTTTAGCGCAAAATTATTACATATTGTTTACTTTAGTAAGGTTTTCAAACGATGTTAATTAATGATTACATTTGATGGTTTAGATATGTACTTACAATAATAATTATAGTGAAACTTTGATAACTTAAAGCTCGTGCCATAAAAAAGTTCAAGTTGTAGAATTAATTTAACTATTAATAGAAACTAAGCTATTGCTAATGTATTTCTCTCTAGTTATCAAAGTTCGACTAACTGAAGTTTAACTGTAGCTTTTATGAAAAAACTTATCCGTTAATTGTTAAAATTTATAAGTGCATTCATTTAGACATTCAAAAAGTTGACGCAAACTTTTCGATTTTTCGGTCCATCAAGATTGTTTTTAACTCGTCATGGATAAGACACTTTGAATAGAAATAAATCCACAACACCCAATTCATTCATTCATTAAGCTTTTAACGTTCTAAGTAGAACATTGCTTTTCCCTTTTTGGGAATTACAAATCCGATTGGCGAGGTGGATTAGTCCCCATATTTCATAGTTCACATAAATCAATATCAATTTCACTACACCGTGTGGATGTCCACTGAAAGGCCGAGCTAAGAAATTCCGTATAGTCCGCGATTTGAACCCAGAATTTCAGCTCTGTACTCAACCAGCAGTCACATCACTCCACGGCTGTGGCTACAACACCCAATTACAAGTTATAAATTGCTTATGAATTACTAAATGTAAACAGGACCTACAGATTAACGTGAAATCCGAGCAATAGCACAAATAATTTGGTAGCCATTGGAAATCAAACCTATATGACATCCAGTTTAAAATCCAACTCAAAATATGCACTACTTCAACTACTTGTAGTGTTGAAACTTCCTAATCAATTGATTATTTTTGTTCTAAATTATATTTATCGGCAATAGAATAAAAAAGTCCAATCATAATTATTATACAAGTATAGATTATGATACAAATACTTTAATGCACCGGTTGCAATCGATTTGTTATTGAATTATATGAAAAAAATAGTGAATAATTTAATGTGTAGTTGCTAATTGACTCTGGTCAATATGTAGTTGGTATAATATGTACACTGGCGCTGATAAGCATAATTTTATTTTATTCTGATATTTTGCTTCATTATTACCAAAAATATTAATTAGTATAATTAATCGCAAGGTAAAAATTACAAATTCTTTCCCTTAAAACATAATTGAACCCAGTAGATCAACAATCATCTATATTGACCATTGAAAAAAGTAACGTGTCTAATAGTGTAATAAAATGGCTATTATTTACTTCTGAAAAAATTTAATTAAAATTAATTAAAATTAGTAAGTTTGCTCAAATTGTTTGAACTTCTAAATTGCACCTTAAAAACATTCATTTTAATTATCCACATCCACGCGTGTCTCATCTATTTTAACGTAGACTACCCACACATTTCAGGTACCCTTGAACTGGTTAATAATTTCCTTATAGGATACATAAAATGAGAATTTTTAAATCAAGCTACATGAAATTTTTTATAATAGAAACTTACACGTATCCATCTGTGACTAAGAACTTCTTGTATTGTTATTCTTTGAGCTGGATCTACTGTTAGCATTTGCTTAACTAAGTCTTTTGCACTATCACTTATTATTTCCCATTCAGGTGTATCAAACTAAAACAAATATATAAACTCTATAGTCTATAAAACTGTAAACACTAAAAAAAAAAGACATTGAAATACTGATATAGAGAAAGATATTATAATACCAATTAAGTAATATAAAATCACAAGCCAATAAAACTACGACTCTTTTATTGTTTGTCAAAATAGCTAAAGAAACATATTTTCGTAAAGATGGTCATTTGGATCTCCCATTTCAACATCCTAAAAGTCATGTAGCGTGATTGGATTCTTGGAAATATATTTTCTATAATAATATAAATATGAAATGAAATTTTTTCTCAACTTGTACAATAGAAAATGTTCTGTTTCGTTATAAAAAAAAATATTGATGCTAACCTGCATGAATAAAAAATTTTGACCAATTAAATTTGTTCGTCATAAAAATAATAAAACCAAAACTTTACATAAAAAGACAATTTAAATACGCAATAAAAACTAAAATATTCTTAATTTAATCATCGTTCTACCCGACTTGAAAGGATTACGTACAGTCAGGATTTTCAAAAATTCGATTTTTTTCTTGCATTTTATTAAAAAGTACAATACTTGAAGTATATTCTGTGAATATTTCAAATCGATCCGATAAATAGTTTTAAAAATAATACACAGGGATCGGGATTTAGACGAGCTGAAAATATTTCTTGTAGTGGCTCTGTGGCAACTCCAAATAACGAAGTGGTGTAGTGGCGCAGACATTTTAAAATTATTAATATCAAAATGGTTACTGGAACAATCGACGAAAATCAAGATATGGCAAACATCCCGATCCTCACTTATATACTCCGTTATTTGGAACTGCTAAAAGTGAATATTTTCATAAAAAATAATTATTGTATTTCTGGTAGATATTAAACCACCTTCTACTTGTCATAACCTTTAATATGTTAAACGGGAAATTTTAATGTACCATCCTTACCATATAATCTGTTTCTGTTCAAATTTCATTGGTAATAATAATTCTATTAAACCATTATTAAAAAGCTACAATGCATTATTTGTAGTTTATTGGAACAGTTATGTGCAAAATATTATATAATAAAACAAAATGCATTATAGGTATCTAATATGGTAATTGTAATAAACACCAAGCGTCAAGACGTAAAAAAAGTTCCGATTCGGGAATAATTTGCGGAAAATTTCGAAGTGTTTAATCGCTTTATTTTGGTAATTATTCAGTATTCTTTTAAATATTATCAAGCCAAATACCCTTAAGATTTTATGTAATCTACCGTTAAATTAAGATCAACACGATGACTTCTTTCGCAAAGCGAAATTAATTTTGAAAAAAATTGAATTAACCTAGAAATTGACTACAAAACATTTTCTAAAAATTTCTTATCGCTGAAATATTACAATCTCGAGATTATAATAGGATAAATACTTATACAAAAAGATAAATCTTGACAATAATAATTATAGTGTAGATATTAACGGCAAGATTTCGTCCATTTAATAATAATTAATTTATTGTTAGTTTTGGGGTTAGTGAACTAAATAATATTTAGATTATATGTATCTTCAACGTTTTGCTAAAGGAAATACAGAAATAATAGTAATTTATTACAGCAGCGGCAAAGATAATAAAATATCGAGGAAAAATAGAATCTACAGAAAAAAATAATGATGATGAAATTGTTTTGAAGAAAAAGAAAGTAAAACAAAATTTGATAAAAACTTCCAATCGGAGTTGTTCTTCTTCTTCCTTTCAGGGTTTAGGTTTTTTGCCTGTTCTGACCTCATAAGTCTTGCAAACGCTTTCTTAGGCGGCCAATATCCCTTTTCCCTTTCGGGGCGTTATACAAAATTTTGTGCAAGGATATGAAGGTTCGTATGTTGGTCAAACCAAGCAATGGTTGCATGAATGTGATTTTGATCACATTTTTCATGATTTATATTTGAATTTGTCATTTTTAGTTTACTATTAATTCTGTAAAAATTCTGAGTAAAGATATATAAAACAAATCTCACACGTAATGGTTTCTCGTCAGTGGGATTTCGTAATCAATAGAACCTATTATAATAAATAGAACTAATTTAAGTTCATTTTAACTACAAATATTTAAATAAATTTTTATCAGGTTTACCACAAGATAGTAGATAGATATCAAACTTTAAGTATGTATAATTCAGTTTAAAAATAAGGTAAGTTATGATAAAACTTTGAAAGCTGTAGTATTTATCCTCCTGCTGTATACACTACCGGACTTCCGATTTTACAACAGAGCTGGTGGTTCTAGGTACTGCTACAGAAAGGAATCCTTATGAAAAATAATGTAAGCTGATTCGTCCCTAACTCATCAATCTATGTTCATTACTGAACTAAAATAAGGCGATTAAAACGTGCTGTGTATTTATAATGTACAAATTATTTCTGAATGCAAACACCTGACGCCTAGCCTAATAACACAAATTTAAAAATACTGTAATGAATGTACTAACATGAAGCTTGCCTCTACATATTGTATCGAAAAGTCTTCTTCCAGTACCGTGAAATGGAATGCTACCGGAGAGCAAAATGTGAAGTATCACACCTGCTGCCCAAATATCTACAGCCTTTCCATATTGCCGTCGTTCCACAACTTCTGGAGCCATAAAATGTGGACATCCAACCCTACCTAATAATAATTATTGGTAATATAATATGAATAATAATTATGATAGTTTAATAATTATAGGCTCTTTTATTAAGGGGGAAAGCCACTGTGACGGTCAAAAAAGTAACCTAGTTTTTAAGAATTATTTTCACTATTTTTATTATTGTATATTTTATTTTGATTATTGTTATTTTATTAGGTGTATATTGAACTTGTGTTATATAAATTTTTATCTAATTATTTTAAATATTAACAAAAATATGAGCCGTTATATAAAGACTGATAAAGAAATTCCCTCTCCGTTGTCATCGATATCTCGGTGAAGGTTATCCAAAACTAAAAATGAAAAAATTATCAGAATTTAAATAAATGAGGAGCAGACATTCTATATGCAGTATGTCCATTTTCTGAAATTTTCAGGAGAGCAGTAAAACTACCACAGGTTTAAATGATAAGTTATTAAAAATGTAATTTTTGCAATAACACAGTGTAAATTACACTATGAAGTATTCATAAATGAAGCAAATATTCGATTGACGGTTTTGCAAAACAGCTAAAAAATGTATTGAACAAACTGCACTTTGTATTTTCTACATTGGACAAACTGCATATAGAATGTCTGCTCCTCAAATGTAGCTATCATTGTACGTAGCCGATTTCAATAAATATTTTAATAAATTGCTTGAATGAAAAAAAAAAGAGTTTTAAAATTAAAATACATTTCAATTTGTTGTCCTTTTGTAAATAATTAAAAAACTAAAAAACGGCTAAGTACAACGATAGCTATATTCATTCAAAGTTTGATAATTTTTTCATTGTTATTTTCGGATAACTCTTCACCGAGATATCGATGCCATAATAAAGAGGGAATTTTTTTATCAGTCTTTACATAGTGGCTCATATGTTTGTTAATATTTAAAAAAATTAAATAAAAATTTATATAAAACAAGTTCAATATACACTTAATAAAATAACAATAATCCGATTCCTTAATTAATTAGTTACCTCTGTGAAAATAATTCTTAAAAACTAGGTTACTTTTTCGATCGCCACAGTGGCTTTCCCCCTTAAGAGTGCACCTATTTTAAACGTAAATAAAACAAAACTTATATGAGTTATAAAGTAATTTTGAATAATTATGTTTATCTTATTAAAAGCACGTATGTACCTAGTTATTAATTCTAAGTACACGTAAAACAAATTGATCTATAATTTTAATTATCTTTCCAACTTTGAAATGATGTTAAATAAATTTGATTTTCAATTTTTAAGTTGCAAATCTGAAATATTCTCAAATTTGAAAAAACTTGTAAAATAAAATTTATTGTAAGAATTATATTAACTACTATATACAGTGGGGCCCGCTTAATGTGATCGCGGTTAATGTTATCATTCGGATATTGTTATCACTTTTTCCAGGAACGGAACGGACATATATTATTATATACAAAAAACATCGCTTATAGTTATCATAATTCGGTTAATGTTATCATTATATTCTTAAGATTATTTTCTCCCACGAGCAAAGGAGTTGATTTTCAGTTACAAGCATTTTTTTATATTGTGCATACCACTCACATAATATAAAGTCAGGTGTTAGCAAGAAAATCAACGTCACACATGTGATATCATATTACATATTTATGTTTATTATCAATTCCGTCGTTTAAATACATAAATGGACGATAGTTTGCTGTTAATGGGTATTGTAAGATTCAGTCTTACTTGAAAACTTCACAATGAGTGACTATTATTAATTAATTTTTCTAGATGTACTACATACTAATAAATAACCAATAAAAATTTTTTCCCTTTATTGTTATCAATCGGTTATTGTTATCAAAAACCTCAAGTCCCAATGTGATCACATTAAGCGGGCCCCACTGTATTACAATATACAGTTGTTGTTGTTTAATTTCGTTAATAGCGTCCATATTTTAAATATATTATTGGTTTTCTTTTTTGATGGTAAATTGGATTTTTTAAATTGGCTATTAAATAACTAACGTTTCGAGGTTTATTTCCTCTTCGTCAGAATTAATTAAAATAAATCTATAAATGTTATACATATTTTAAAAAACATCATAATTTTTACGTTATGTTAAAACATTATAATTTATTATTGCAGTTAAAAAACAAAAAACCAAAAAACAAAAATCGTTAATTATTTAATAACCATTTTAAAAAGTTCAATTTACCCGCAAAAAAGAAAACCAATAATACAGTTGTTGATTTTTCTATTTTAAATTTTGTAAAATATTGCAATACTTCGGCTGTATTTGCAAAAGTAATAATAACGAATTTTCCATTTATAAACTACCAAAAATTAAATAACACTGTATAATATTTTTTATACTTACTCAAAACATTTAACGTTGTTCGATCTGGAAGTTGCACAGCCACTCCAAAACCACCCAATTTTACAGGTGCCGAATTTTCGATTGTGGCTAGCAGAACACATTCTGGTTTGATATCTCGATGAATTATATCATTTTCGTGACAGTACCTCAACGCTTCCAAAACTTGTCTCATGTAGTGGCTAATAATGAATTGAATTAAAAGCAATAATTAAATCTTCTAACACTTTAAATTCTGAGTCATCAAAAATATTTAGATTTTGAGGGATCCATTAAAGTAATAAAATCAACTTATAGTATTAGTAGAAATGTTTACCACATTCCTCTAAACATGCATTTACAAGTTTTATCTTATTTACAGACTCGCAACAATTCTAACAAATACGTTTATGATGAATGTTATGATATTCCTCGAGTCTCGAATTTTTATGGATTTGCATCGCACATGCAGCAGTGTTTTTATGCAGACAGATTATCCCAAAAATAAGAACACTTACTTACACATAATTTTATACAATTAAGCGGAAAACTGACTCAAAGAAATAACGGGAAGGGAGAATTTATTTATGTGAAAATAGCAAATAAACTGGTTATATACTATGCAGTACATAATGTCGAGTATTTATCGACAAATTATAATTTATAACTTATATAATCTGACTTTACGGAATTAACTATCACTTTACTTGATGGTGTGTAATCATAAAATAATATATTATAAGCCAAGGTTGTGAAGACTCTTATTATAGCCCTAGCGCCCGATTATATTCCGAAATATAAGGCGTGGGGCGGGGGTTATAATGGTCTTTACAACCGTGGTTTATATACGATTTTTTCTACTACTAGATTTATTACAATTCTTTTAATTTTTGTTAAGAAAAAATATTTGAATTTAAATTATTTATTTCAAATAAATTATTGTATGTAGGTACAAATGACAGTCTTTTGTTTTGTAGATGTGACAATTGTTGAATCTCATTGGTAAATAAATTAAATCACAGTTCACCAAATTAACAAAAGATGAAGCTATCGCTTACTGTCACATTTAATTCGAATTTAATAAAATTTTTAAAATTAGATTAATCTATTAAAAAAGCGTTTTAAATAGTTTAAATACAATTAAATAGCATCTTTTGGTTATTCTAAATCATTTAATAACAACATTATTGTTTAAAATAGTCGCCAAATTATCAAAAAATGTAATTTTTTTGTTGAAAAAATTGTTGACTACTAGTCTAAAATGTATCACTAAGGGTGACTTGTACAGTCCAAGTTTAAAATTTTAAACTGCAGATTAACCAATCACAATAGTCAAAATCCGAGTTTAAACCATAGTTACCGGTTAAACTTGGACTATACAAGTCAACCTTAGGGTCATTTGTACAGTGTGAGTTTAATCGGTAACTATGGTTTAAACTCTGATTTTAACTATAGTGATTGGCTAATCTACAGTTTAAAATTTTAAACTAGATCTGTACAAGTCACCCTTATTGATCTACTAACCTAAGTAAAAATTATAGCCTATTATGACTAGTAGTGGAAAAAAATTATAAGACCGGCTAAAGGTGGATATTAACAAACTTATGTAGGGAAATTACGGGCAAAACGGGGTAGGAGCCTAAAACGGGGTAACCGTGTTTTCTAGCACCTGTGTAATGCCATTTATGCGCCGATGTAAAAAAATATTCATTACTGTATCGCAGACAAGTACATTATCGGCTGTACCTGCAGTCTTGGTTAAATCGTCAAAAAGAATGAATTTTAGTTTTTATGTGACAAATTTACTATATTAATATAGATTTAACTCGACATTTAACTCAATGCAATTATTAGTAAATTATTTTATTCTACCGTATTATTGTTGCCCCCGCAAGTAATATATTATAATGTACGTCTTTCATAAATTCTGTTGCAAAAACAATAATTGTTTAATAAAAAAATCAGAACTTACTTAAGAATGCTGTTATAGGGCAAAAAGGGTAGGGTATAACGGGTATTGGTATTGATATTTGATCATATTGGGTATTTGATCATGTTTTTAGATAATAAATGTTCAAAGTGAACTAAAACAAACAAAAAAATCAAATGCAAGAATAAAAAAGTAAAATCTGAAACAGAGAGTGATGAGAGCGGGACTGATTGTTTATATTGTGGAATCTCTTGTTCAAATAGTCGTAAATGGGCACACAATTTGAATGTAGATGTAAAAGATGACTACGACAAAGCAACGTTTTTTGTAAGCAGTGTTAGAATAATTCTAAGGCCTAAACTCGACTGTACCCCATTTTGCCCTCCTCGGCGGGCAAAACGGGTTAGAGTGCATATTTTCAGATGTAGGATATTTCGTAAGCCATGTGTGTTTTTTTATTAATCAAAATCGCATAAATAAAGAGTTAATACTACAGTAAGTTTGAGTTTTCATGTTCAACATTATTAGTCATCAGGTTTTTATTTGTAGCCATTTTAAGCCTTAGGTACCCCATTTTGCCCGTCATTCCCCTATATGTATGTGATCAACACATTCAAAAGGTTTTGATTTTGTTTTTTAATTTTATAAATATTTCTGAAAACTGTTGAAAACACTGTTAGAATAAAAAAAAATAAGCGTAAAGTTTTCTATTTTGCTTAAATAATAAGTTACTATGTTATAATAATACAGTGCTAACTTGATAGTCACTATAGGTCTGTTCGTTTGTCTACACTAAGTTACACTGAACTACACCGGGTAAGTTGGTGTAGAAAAACGCGTTCGTTTGTCCCGGTGTAAGAAAACTACACGTGTTCGTTTGTCCAGTGTAAATTACCCAGAACTACACCGAACTGTTCAGAGCTACACTAACTTACACCGGCCGAAAGGCAAGTGTAGAAAAGTGTAAAGTGGTGTAGAAAATATTTAGCCTAGAAAATAGCTGAACAAAATTACAGAAATTGCAAATTTTATTAACGATGATTTACTTCTCAATTTATTTGAATGTTTGTTCATAATTTCATCTTGATAATATAATCTAATTTTGCAACAATTAAAAGTAATAATTTTAATTAAAATTAAATTATGATTATTGTTGTTGTCCTGGTCATAGGTATATTATATGGGTTCTTTAACCATTATAATTTTTTCTTTAATTTGTCGCACTGAATTGCTTTTTAGCATAATGTCGCAATTTTACAATTTTTACTTAATTTGGGGAATATAATTATTTATTTGAAGTCACACTAAGGGACTAAGGCGCTTTTTACGGATTTGCTGATTACTAATAATTTTTATGAGCATCCTTTTCAGAACAATTTCAGCAAATGTGTTTTCAACCTGGGCAATAATAAAAAATACCCCAAGCATTGTCTGAGCCGGGGCCAGTGTAGAATAGTGTCAAAAACGCGTTCGTTTGTAACCGCTGGTGTACACTACACTTTCTTACACTACCTGCTCTATTTTACACTGGCTGTTTTACACCAGACTACACCAGTCTATCCAGTGTAGTTTAGTGTAATTTAGTGTAGGACAAACGAACAAACCTTATATCTACTGCACATAAATAGCCACACCTCTCCCATCCACAAAAAATTAAGCTCTAGTATGCACTACCACAAATATAGATCTCAGAAGAAATGTAATAAGCTTGAGCAGATTTACTAGTCCGATTGTTAAAATTCTATATCGACTTTAAATACATTGTTAAAATTCTATATTGACTTTAGGTTCTGGGTAATCAGGCTTGACGCTAAAATGCAAATTTTACGATTGAAACCTCGATGAATTCTGAATAAGCATATTTTAAATAAGAGAATTAAATAAGAAAAATGGCCATAAAGTCACTAGTTTTTTCAAAAATCGAATTTAAAAAAGCACGATTTTCATAGCAAAAGTCGCTCGGGATTGGTGAACAATGCATTCTATTGGCAGTCCGTGTAGTTTGAACTGGTCTTAGCTTTGCGCAGAGCGGGGATAACCGGAGCAACACTTGCATTGGGAAGCTGCAACAGTGCACCTCGAACGAAAATCATGATTTTTAATAGTAAATGTGCAGGAAAAATGGCTTAAAGCGCTCGAGCGTAGCGAGGGGTGCTTTAAGTTGATTATTCTTTGCACAACCACCCTGCGTTTAGGATCCACTGAAACGAGTTTCACCCCTCAAAGATCCACCATTTTCCTTAATCCACGGGTCTAGGGGTATTTTTATAATGAGTGTCGTTTTCCTTCGGGCGCTTCGGGCCATTTTGATGAAAACCACCATGGCACGAGGAAGATCCACGCGAAAAAGTAATCATCAGCGGGGCTCTTATGCATTACAGTGCACGGACGGAGCACAGAATGCATTGATTCACCAATCACGAGCGACTTTGCTTGAAATTTGCTATGAAAATCGTGATTTTTTAAATTCGATTTTTGAAAAAACTAGTGACTTTAAGGGTATCTTCCTTATTTAATTCTCTTATTTAGAATATGCTTATTCAGAATTCATCGGGGTTTCATTGGAAAATTTTGCATTTTAGCGTCAAGCCTACTTATCTTCCCCCTGACTTTAAATACTAACTAGTAAACTATTTTAGTACTCACCTAGCCACAGCTTCACTATATACAAATCCAGCTGCTGCTCTGCGTACTACTTCATAGCATAAATCAGATCCATCCATACTGCAAAACGGCAAATATCAAATTAAGTGATTTATTAAATGTTATAATTATAAATTTATGTTTAAAATAAGCTCAAAAGATGTCGTTTTGTGAACAAATTCAGTTTAATGTACGAGATTTTAAAATTTAATTAAAAACAGTCACCTCCATCAGTCTGTAAGCTAAATATTTTGGTAAAAGCACCATTATTCCGTTATTTTCTGAAGGTTAGTTGTACCAAATACCAGAGTACCAGGTTGTACCAGAGTAATTCAAGAGTTTTCGCACTTTTGATACTGTATACTAACTAAATTATCCGCCATTAACAGCAATTGTATCCGAAGCATAATATTGTATAGAGCTGCCGATTACAGCTATACAGTTTAATTTAGAAATCTTAGCAATCCCAATCGGATTTCCTGTTATCCTAGCCCATTATCGCTCCCCATAACTATTTTAAATTACACAAAATTTTCACAGAGTATTATTCTGTAACTAAGAAAATTAACAAATTGAAATAACTTTTTTTAAATATTGCAACAATGAAGTGACCTTTGAAGTTGTTTATTTAGGCTATTTTTCAAATTTTTTCTTGGATTGATGCCGTTGGATATCTCAATAAAATAATTTTAACAAAATGGAACAAGAAAGAAAAATCAAGAAATAAAGGTTTCTCTTCTCAATTCTGATTTGCGTCTGTTCTATACCAACAAACAACAATTTATGATCTGTCGATCCATTCATACAAACAAAAATATTAAAAAAAAAACTTACAATTCAAATACCATGTACAGCATTCCTTCGGAAGAATATGTTTCTAGTAATTCGACTATGTGCGGGTGCTTAAGCATGTGACATATTGTAGCTTCTCGTTTGAGATCTGAAACTTAATACTTTATTATTCCCTTATTTAATAAAATCAAATAATATTACCTTCTGTGCTTAATCCTGGATTAGAAGTAAATTTTCCCACGTCTACTATTTTAACTGCGAAATGCTGTCCTGTTTGTCGATGAATACACCGCTTAACAACACTAAATGGTCCCCTAAAATACATTTAAAGATTATTAAAAAACTATTTCTTATAAAGCTACCATTGCTTCAAAATTAAATTACATTAAACTTATAATGAATTATAAAATATCTATGTAACGGTCAATGATGTAAATTGGGCGTTGACGTCAATGGCCGGACAATGACGTGCATGGCTAGCAAATATTGACATTGACGACTATTGACGTTATTGCCCGTGCACAGTGGGCAATAATGTAAATATTTTCGTCTGATAATAAGTCCTTTGTAATGAATGAATGACATTTTTGGCCAAACGTGAATGGATAATGACGATATGATAATTCATTGGATTGGCAAAATAAAATATATCTAAGTTCTTATTTTGCAATATTTATATTTACAACTTGAAAAATGTATTAATAATTTTTTTTAAATAGTAAAAATTTTAAAAGCTAATAAAAGTTTAACAATAATTAAATTAAATTTTTTATATTAATCATTTTTATTCTGACATGGGAGTGATTTCAAATCGCAAATTTATTTACTTGGCTTGACATGAATGTACACTTATTATTTTTACATCCACATGGTGACAACTCTTGTAAACCTGCCCCCCTATAACAATGCTCTGAGATGCAGTTTGTCTAAAAGTAATCTTTTTTCTGTGGTACGAAAACATGAAACGCTCATGTTTTCTAAACAAAATCATTCGATATTCTAGTCATGGCTAATCCTACTCTAGTCGGACATGCAAACATAGCTTCCTATGAGCTCTTCCAATTCCAAAATAAAAACACAGTTTTTCTTAAACTAAATAAATTTTATACCTGCAGCCCAATTTTTAGTTTTATTTTCATCCATCCATGCTTCTAACATATCCTCAATATCTTTGTTAGTTCGTTCAACCTTGACTTTGACTACACCTAGGTGCCCCGTGAACAATTTTTACTTCAGGCCACAAAGCTTATGATTTTACCAGAACTAAATTGACAAATTATAGCGCATTGTTGAGGTGTAAAAAAAATCCTACAAAAGTATTAGAAATTTGTAGCAAGTGATATGCGACTTCCTCTGCTCTTTTGCTTTTTAAAACGTCCACAAACTTTGTAAGATTATCTTGATACAACATGCATAATAAAGCGGAAGTCACTGTAGCGTTGTGTAACTGCACATCAAACAAATCAACCTGGGCACGTGAATTAAATTTAGAATACAGAATGGGTCTTAAAGCTTTCCTTGGATTGTTACCTTTTTGACACTAGATGTAAAGCCGAAGGTATCTCATTACTGTATCCTTTAAAATTTTGCAGAAATTTTTATTTATTACGGCCACCGTTCAATTTCTTCCGCCATGTCCGATTACTAAGTGAGCATTATAGATAATTTCAAACCATATTAAATAATTATTGTTAAATATTACAAACATGCTAAACCTTATTTTGGTGGCAGGTAGCTCCAAGGGACCCGAAAATACAAATTTTAAGATTGAAACCTCGATTTTTTCTGAAAGAGTATATTTTAAATAAGAGAATTAGCTAAGACGCAATGCCTTAAATGCACCTGTTTTTTCAAAAATCGAATTTAAAAACTTCGATTTTCACAGTAAATTTTAAGCAAAGTCGCTCGGGATTGGTAAATAAATGCATTCTATTGACAGTCCATGTTGTTTCAACTGGTCTTAGCTTTGCGCAAAACGGGGATAACCGGAGCGACACTTGCATTGGGATGCTTTACCAGTGCACGTCGAGCGAAAATTATGCTTTTCAACTCTAAATGTGCAGGAAAAATGGATTAAAGCGCCCGAGCGCAGCAAAAAAAGGTTCCACTCAAAAAAGTAACTACCGCTCGTTAAATTTAAGTAACCCTTTTCTGAAGTAATTTTGGTCCTAAAAAGAACGTATTCGTACCTTAGCGTACGAGTTACTGACAAATTTGTCAACAGCTACACTCTTATGTATAGGAACACGCGTACCGACAACAGAATGCATTGAATCATCAATCACGAGCGATTTACCTTCAAATTTGCAATGAAAATCAAGCTTTTTTAAATTCGATTTTGAAAAAACGGGTGCATTTAAGGCATTGCGTCTTAGCTAATTCTCTTATTTAAAATATACCCTTTCAGAAAACATCGAGGTTTCAATGGTAAAATTTGTATTTTCGGGTCCCTTGGAACTACCTTTCCCCTTATTTTTAATTACTAAAAATCTGATTTAACTAAAATATTTAAAAACGTCTTTTTAAGGTTATGAACGAGATTTAATATTATAGCTAATATTTGGTTTTGCTCCCTATATCCACTAAATTACCATATCATCATTGTCCATTCTTGCTTAAAGGCAAGTCAATAACAACATTGTCCGGGCAATAATAGAAAAAGCACATATAAAATTTTAAATGTCAACATCGCCTAAGATGCATGGTTATTGACGTTATTAGCCAGGTATAAGTAAACAAAACTTTGACGTCAATGACTGGACAATGACTTTGATTCCCGAACTGTAACATACTCGTATATATTATATTTAATTTTTATAGTAAAAATAAAATTATGGTGTTATAGTTGTTATACTACAAAAATAGCATAGAATATACTATCTTGTAGTATTTTAATTATTAATTCAAATAATATTTTAATATTACATCTACCAACACAATAACAAAAAAAAGGTTAAAAATCACCAAGTACACGTACACATACCTACTGCATATTTAATAACCTATGTTGTAAAAATGAATTGTTGTATTTTATCCACTATAATTTAATTTTTCAAGCTTTTATATTTTAAAAGTTCTTAGAAATAAATAAATGGTATAAGCAATTGTATCAATATAGTATAACTGAAAATACATTTGAATTATTTTAAATAAATAGCGTATTAATATTTATTTTCATTATTTTTATAATTTGCAGCGCTCTTAAACAGCATTTATGTCATGGTTTTTGTCCTGACTTGTTTGTGATGCTGACAAAAACCAATCAGATTTTGAAATATTTTTTTCGTTATAAAAAAGAAGAGAAAAGAAAATAAAATAAATAAAGAAGTGTAAATTAAATTTACGACTAACTAAACAAAAACTAAAATATTCAACAACATGTCTTAGTGTTATTTGGGCTGTCGCAAAACTGTGTCATAATCTTGAGGGTAACGTTTTTATCGTCATTATCGACCATGCGTCTTTAATTTGGTTAACCAACTTAAAATATCCTACAAGGTGTCGGTCAAGATGGGTACTACGTTTACAACATTTTGATTATAGCGTTCATAGAAAAAGAAAAGAAAACATATTTCCAAATTTCTTACCTAAATAGTATAAAATTGCATACATAACTCAATTTTGTAAAATATGCATTTTTGTTGCACGAAGAAAATGTTATACCATTTTGAGATAAATGCCAATAAAGTAAAAAAGCTTTCTAGAATATCAAAAATGGAAAAAATTCAGAGGTTGCCAAAATCCCACTTAATGATAATATTTAAAATTTCATGTAAGATGATTGTCAGTACCAACCATCACTCCATTTAGGTCAGCGATGGAGAACAGAAAATTTGTGCAAAATCAATAATTACTTCTGCAATAATTATTCCATTTCATTTGAATTATTACAGACAATGATGAAATAACCGTTCTAATTCAAAACAAACAAATATTATAATACGAATACAAAACCAAACGCTTTTGGGTTATATATAATAAAATGTTAGTTCAATTAATTAAATTATCAAAACAACTCACAAATAAAACAATTAATTAGATAGAAAATAATTACATTTCTTGCATATTGTATAAATTCTATAATTTTTATTATTTTGGTTTTATAATTAATATTTGTTCTCGTTTTTACCTGTTGATGACTGTTTGGAGTCGAAACTAGTGACTAAAAAAACCGTTCCAACAAAAAATTAAACCGACGAAAAAAAAGAAAACTGAAAAATGAAAAAGAAATATATTACCTTTTGAGTCTAACAGCCAGTTTTAAAATGCAAGTATAAATAAAGAATAAGCTATTCTGAGAATATCTCACACAGATTTCGTTCACAACCGTAGTAAAAGATTATATATTTGTATAAATTGTGGAATAATGATCTGCCCAAAATCAGAGCAATAAGTTATCCCACAATTTATACAAAAAATAATGAGACATATTCTCAGTATAGCTTATTCTTAATTTATACTTGCTCTGTAGAACTGGCCCTTAATAAGTAATGTAAGTAACTAATTTTAAGTCGGCACGGCGTGAGTGAGTTTTGTTTTGATATGATCGTTAATGTTTTGTTTTGCGCCGACTCAAAATTAGTAACTTACATTTGACTCAAAATTAGTAACTTACATTTGAGTCGTCCAGATGCAAACCCAGACAAAAGTGTTATGAGGGATTTTGCTCCAAATGAAAAAAACTGTTTTTACAGCTCTAAAGCGAAATATAATTTAGCTTTTTTTAAAAAAAATTTCAAATAAATCACTTTGTCGGTTCCCAAAACGTTTTGCTTTTTAAAATAATAAATATTATTCTTTAAAAATTTAATATGTCTGGTTTTGCATCCTTTATGGCAAATATGTCTGGTTTTGCAAATCTATTGACAAACAAAACTGCTCAAATCAACACGAAGAAAGCGCAATCAGCAAAACATAAATCAGCTGAATGTTCTATCACACTTTTACTTTATAAATACTTCTAAAAGTAAAAGAAAACAATGTTTTTAAATAAAATCTAGAATGGATATGATAAAAATAATGACTGGTTTTGCATCCGAACTCGTGGTGCGATATGTGAATACTCTGTAACTTTTGACAGGTTTTGCCGCCGAACCAAATATGTCAGCTTTTGCACCCGACTAAGTTTTTCAAGTTTAATTTTCGAAGCTTTTGCACGGATTTTTCATCTCAATTAATTAGTAACCTTGTAGCAGGCATTGAGAAAAATCCCTAGATACCAAAAAGTCAAAAAAAAAATTTTAGAGGATGTCTGGGTTTGCATCTGGACGACTCATTTTACTTATTAAGACTCAAAAGGTAATATATTTAATTTCGCTTATCAATTTCCTTTTTTTTTGACGGTTTAATTTTGTGTTATTTTATGTTAGCGTGTTTTCATCAAAATTACCAACAATTTAAAATCTTATTTAGGTAAATTTTAAAATAAACTTTATAAATCAGGCTTACTCTTGTAGTTATTATAGTCATTAAGATTGTTCCTTTATTTAAGTCCACTTTAACTAGATCTTGTCCTCTAACAAATTTTTATTGAAATCGAACCAAAACGTAACTTTAAATTCTACAACTTTTACATCGTTGCCGAAACGATAATGATATAATATCTACCGATAAACCATTTTATTTTAGGGATGAACTTACTCTAACAAATTAGAACTCCACAGTTTTATCTCCATACTACAGACTATACGTGAATGTATATGAGTCCTGTAGATGCAAAACTCGGTAAATGCAAAATAACTTGAGTTAAGAACGCCATCTTATAGTAAATTGTCTACTCTATCTGAATCTGAAGTGATAATATAAAAAAATTTGCTTTCTACCATGTAAAATTGAATTGAAAATACACGATTTGTTGCAAAAATTGGTTTTTACTTGTGACAGATAGCTGCAAAACTCGGGTTTTGCGTCTGACCAATTGCGCGATAGTATAATAAGCCACGTGATGATGTAGTTTCATTAGATTTTAAACTGTCTTGTTTGTTCGGCAGTGGAAGAGTTTCAATTATGATTATTTAAAATTAACTTTTTCTCATTTTGATAAAATTATTATCTTATTAATGTTGATAGTTTTAATAAAATGCATCGTTTTAAGAGTTATTACAAATTTATTTCAGGTTAGGGGTTAAAAAACTAAGTTTTTGCAAGCATACTGATGCAAAACTAGATAAATGCAATTTAATTTTTTAATTTGGCGGTCGCTGTTTTTGCAAATACGTTTCAGATCTAATTAATGAATTTCTTTGTTATTATAGGCACCTACTATAAAAATATAAAAGCGCTAAGTTGTTTATTAAAGTCAAAAACTGTTTTTTGTGAATATCCACAATTACGACGTTTGCATTTACCGAGTTTTGCATCTACAGGACTCATATAATAGGATATAGTATCCGGAAAGTTCATCAAAAACAATTCACCAAAAATAATTTACCAAAAACAATTCACCAAACAACAATTAATCGAAGTAACAATTAACCAAAAAGTGGGCACCAGACCTTTGGGTGCCAGCCGCTTTCCACATATTGAGCTTAGGTTAGTGTTTGGAAACAATTTTTTTTTATTAGTGAACGTAGTCTGCGCCGGACTGAGTTGAGGGCGGGTCTAAATATCCCGCGAATATTTACATATTTTTTTAAGATATTTGAAGCCCGGACTCCCAAAAGCCTTTAAAATATTAAAAAATTTGCCCTTTTCACATAAAATAATTTTGACCAATTTGTGAAATAATGAAGGAGCCCCTGTGGTATTGGCACCAGGACCTGGTTTTGACTTGCTACGTCCCTGTGCAAATTAATTTGGAAGCAACTAGGGATCGAATCTGTGACTGCAGTAACGTGCAGTCCAACTACTTAAGCACTAAACCAACTACGTGTACCTGTAATAGTTGGAATTTAATATTTATTTTTTGTTTATTTATGTTCGTCTTTGACCAGTTTCAACAACGATCCGCTTAAGATCGCCACAAACTCTAATACCAGATCGATCCGGTTACAATTTAAACATGACCGAGTAAAGTAAACTATAGTAAACTCGAGTCCAACAGCGCGTTTTCGCTGTGAAATCGAATTACAAAAATAGCGACTCTGTTACAACTTGATTTAGTTTGTTTCGACTGAAATGGTGCTTATCTATCAGGCATAACAATATTTAAAAATTGAAATGGCATATTACTCTTAAACCATTTTAACTTACAGATTAAGCAAAAATGAATGACGTCACATGTGGGTTAAATGCTACTCCGCACCAGTATATACTAACTAAGTGAATAAAATCGTTTGTTTTAGTTCACTAATAACAGAAATCTTGATGCAATCCTACGTGTGACGTCGTGACGTGAGAGATAGAAAGGAGCGTACAAGTTTAAATGATCTAAGACCCTAAGAAAAACATTACTAGTAGATATAATATGAAAAGAATAATAATATGTAAAAATAAAAATTCTTTTATTATCGTGTGTTGTGTATGTATTTTCCCACTCCAGTGGATCACCCTGTACACCCTATTAGTTCTAATTTAAATTAATCTAGCCTTGAACTATGCATTTCTAGTTATTTCAATAAATTACCTATCGTATTTAGCAATCTATGAAGATTAACTAGTTTCTTAGTTGAGTTATTTAATATTTTCTGCAAATACATAGTACAATGTGCTGATATGTACATTTTTTATTTAGTAACTAACAATAAGTATGTTTACTGTAAGATATTTTTCTTCAAAGATATCTAACGAGAAATCTCTCAATAGGAAAAATTGAAATTGAATTTCTGAATTCTGATAAAAGCAGTAGCCGTATTATTCTAGGATTATGCAATTGAGTGTTTAAAAAGTTTGCGGTACTGATGAAGACTAACGAGTCAGAAACACAAACCTTTTTGTGGGTGATGGTTTTCGGGATGTCGATGTATCGGTAAGGCTGTGTCTATCGCTCTTTCTTAATTGCATAATTTTAATTCATCGTAAAGTTTTAGTACATTATTTACTAATTGAATTTCTGAATTTACTAAAATTCTTGAAATGCACAGTTAGGTTTTTAACCATGTTGATTGGTTAACCCACGTTGGTACAATCAACCCTTAATTTTTCAATACTTTTATAATGGATAAATTTTATTAGTGATGGGACTATCGAATAAAAACTATCGAATTATTCGATAGTTAGTCTTCATTGAAACTATCGATAGTTACTAATAAACTATTCGAATAACTTTTTAGTTACTAAAACCATTCGAATAACTTTTTAGTTACTAAAGCTATTCGAATAACTTTTAGTTACTAAAATTATTCGAATAACTTTTTATTAGTTACTAAAACTATTCGAATAACTTTTTAGTTACTAAAACTATTCGAATGATTTTTTAGTTACTAAAATTATTCAAATAAGTTATTTGAATAGCTTTTAGTGACTTTTGAGGTTAATTAAATAATTTTTGTAACTAAAAGATTATTTGAATAGTTTTAGTAACTAAAGTTATATTTATAAATTTTTATATTTTATTTATATAAAACTACAACTATGCAAATAACTATTTAGTTACTAAAACTACCGAATAAATATTTAGTTATCGAATGAATTTATTATCAATTAGCAATGACAATTAGTAACTTTTAGATTAGTATTACTATATTACCCATCGATCCCAAATAAACAAAATGGTACAATATTATGAATAATAATACCCCGTCTAATGGTAAAACCTCTCAAGTAATTGGTGAAGCAAAGTGTATTATCAACATAAAATTCTTATTAGCGCTAATAATCGTTTTCTATTGGTGATTTATATTAGTCTATAACTCTATATCTTAAGACCGGTCTGTTATTGCATATAAATCCGCCCTTTACACATAACAACCTTGCGATTGCCCTAGTACAGAAAATAAATCTTAATATAATATAAATCATAATATTTAGAACATGTTTTAAATTTGGAGGTAAATGTGCGCAGTAGACATTTTTCCGCCTAAAGTCCGCCCAGTTTGAATCAGTGCTGCCAATTGAGCGGTTTTCCGGCTAGAAATGACTTATTGAAAGTTGCTTTAACGGTGAAAAGCTATCATTTAGCGAATAACTGAAATTCTAGCTTCACTAAAGGTTATCTGACAGAAAATGTGACAATTTGTAAAAATTGCCAAAAGTCCGGCACTGATTGTTACTAAAGGACTTCGTAAATTTAAGAGTTGGCAACACTGGTTTGAACTTTAATACGCAAGCGCGCGTGCTAAGTTTGTCATAAAAAATTGCACTCGTTGCATACAAAAAATTATTTTTAGCTGCATGAAAATATGAAAAAAATTGAGCTTTACATAAAAATTTACATGTAAATTTTATGTAAAATTCTGCATCGGTCATACCGGGGCTTAATAGAGAATTGTAAAAGATAATCCATATACCAATATAAAAATATTAGAATTTTAATTGTAAGCGAAGAAGAACCAATAAGAAAGTAGAACCAGAAATATTTGAAAAATATAAAAAAAAATGCAAAAACAGAGGGGGGGTCAAAAAACGACTAAAGTCTAACTGAGATCTATAATCTATCCCCCTTAAAGCCTGTATGACACGATGTTAAATTTTACATAAAATTTACATGTAAATGGGAACTAACCAATAGAAAGAGTGTATTAGTAGCCATCGGACGTTTTTCATTGGTTAGTTACCATTTACATGTAAATTTTATGCAAAATTATGCATCATGTCATACCGGGGCTTAAGAGATTAATAAACTGAGGGAACCTCTAATCTAAAGCCATTAATTGTAATTGGTAGTAAATTCATACAATAGTTTTAGTAACTAAAAGATTATTTGAATAATTTTAGTAACTAAATAGTTATTCGAATAATTTTAGTAACTAAAAAGTTATTCGAATAGTTTTAGTAACTAAAAAGTTATTCGAATAGTTTTAGTAACTAATAAGTTATTCGAATAGTTTATTAGTAACTAAAAATTTATTCGATAGTTTTTATTCGGTAGTTTTTATTCGATAGTTTTATTCGATAGTTTTTATTCGGTTTGGTATTTAGTAACTAAATTTTTAGTTACTAACTATCGATAGTAAAACAAAATTAGTAACTAACTATCGATAGTGAAAAAATTTCGATAGTGCCCATCACTAAATTTTATACAGACTTAAAAACTTGCCAATAGAAAACGTCTGTGCGTGCTAATAAACGTTTACTATCGGCGAGTTAAATTTAAGATTCTATTAAATTTTAAGTGTCTTATTTTATGAAACCCATCATAATACACCTATTAAAAATAGCGTCCAATAAATATACTATTTGTTACCATTTCAATGTATGTATATAGTCATACGGTGTTTCTTATTTGACGTTAGCAATATTTAACCAATTTTATTACTAACTGTGCGTCGGATGTAATGCAGTGGCATTACTGCTTTTTTATAAAAGACGAACGAATTTTTATACTTGATCAGTGGTTGGTGGGTTCTCGTATTTTTATGACACAATGAGGAATATGTCTAGATATTTCGGAGACGATAATAATAAATATAGTTTTTTATTACATAATGAAAAAAATTGTTGTTACACATTCCATAGGCGAACGTGAGCTTCCACTATTATTAAATATTCGACAATAGACTATAGCAATTTTGATAGTAATTTAATATTATTACGGTTACATATATTTCCAATATGCTGTTATAACAATATTATTGGCAAGATAAAAAGTTAAACTAATCTTTCCATATGGAATTAAATAAGTGAACTTTAACTGGTTAAAGAGAAAAGAGAGAAAAGGTTTGATATAGGAATATAAATAAAAATTTTAAAACTTATACTGGAATACAGAACATGTGAGAAAACTTAAACGGTGTCTTAATTTAACAACTATGTCCTCTAAAAAAAAATAATCAAGGTCTTGTGTACTGCACATAAAATTGGAGCTCGTGAGACCCAACGAAGGGACTACCAGACTACGTACACTGCATTAAATTTGAGAAAACTATTTGCTCGATAATGAAATTTTATAAAATAAAATGTTATTTGAGAGAGAATTGACTATTAGTGGACGTCAAAAAGGTCAAAGCCCCTAGATGTAGACTAACCATAGTATACAAATTTGGTACAGTACTTAGTGAATAGTGCATGGCCATATGCTTATGAATTGGCTTCCAATTCCTGACGGAATATAACCATTTCTTTTTTAAAGTCTTCATAATCCATTTCATAAGGTGGATTATTCCTCTACAAACTACATACTTTTTTCCTGAACTTCTAAGATCACAGCGGTCAGCTCGACCAGGCTGGTCTTTTAGTGTATGCTTTACTTTACACTAATGTATCATGGAATTAATGGCACCGAGAAATTCGGAGAAATATTAGATAACACAGTGTCGAATTAGACAGGTTCTACTACATTTCCAATAAATTAAATTTTTAATACGTCTTGGAATATATTAAATCAAAATATAATAGTTTAATTGCCAAATGTTTCCTACGAGTATAACATAATGTTCATCTTCAGAAGAATTTATGAATAAATTTGGTTTTTATTATCATTTATTTATTATCAAATAATTGTAAATATATTTCATTGAAATATTATATTATCCCTTAGAATCAAAGTAAAAAATTGTAATTTGAATTTTGGGCCTGGAAGTTTTTTTGTATGTAAATGACAAGAAATAGAAATAATAAATTTTGCAAAAGTTCTCAAACATGTTTTGTCACAATCCACTTTTTAAAAAAAATTAATATTCTCCAATGTCAAGTTTGCCAAGGTAAGGAAATAATTTTTATAAATTTTTAAAGCGAATTACGTAAAAAAAATAATCAACTGAGCTATGGAACTTGACTTGGTAATTGTGCTATATTAGTTAGGGGCCGTCCATTAATCACGTGATGTTTTTTTCGGCATTTTTTAACCCTCCTTCCCCCTTGGTGATACATGGTGAAGTTTAGGACTAACCCCCCCTCCCCCACTCCATATCACGTGTATTTTTTAGTACCTAAAAAAAATCTTAATTTTTTTTAAATATTTATAAAATACAGGTATAAGTATCATCTAATTTCATTATAGGAAATTAAAGACTACAATAATAACGTTTAGAGGTAGACAGAAAGGTTGCAGGTTGTTTTTGACTGACATAAAAATAATGAAAGAAATGCGAAAAATAAATACACGTGATATATTACTAGACCCCCCTCCCCCTTTGTGATATTTCGTGATTTTTTTTGGACCCCTACCCCCCCTTTCGAGCTTCACCTGATTAATGGACAGCCCCTTATGCATTAATTTTCAACATCAATTTTTTTGAAGTAGACTGGCCATTACGATTTTAATATTTGCACTTGTTGAAGTGCTAATCATAACCTACACCTGCAGTAATAATCGATTAAATTAGTGACTTTGATTTTGGTTTGTATTTTTATTATCCACTACAACTATGTATTTTCTTGAGGTAGTAGGTACATGAAAGTTGAAAGTAATATATCAGTGTTATGGCAGGCAATTTCTGTAAAAAGAGAAATAAAATCTGCTATTTGGTTTTATGTACATTGCAATTCAAACTACAAACCCTTAGGTATTCGTAAACAAAGTTGAAGCTGCGAACTTTTAAATTATTTGAATAAGATTTTCCCTTAATAGTTTTTTTATACACACTTATTTGTGCTATGTGAAATACGGTAGCAGCCAGGTAGGTAATTATTAATAATTTAAATAATACTTAAATCGTTTTCGAGGAATATTTAAATAGCTACATTAAGTCAAGTTTATTACAGCTAATGAGGCAATAGACATTCAAAATTAATTACATAGTAAGTAGTATGTAGTAGGTACTAATACGCAAATATGTAAAAGAAAATTTTAAGGTAACAGTATTACTTGCCTTCCAATTTCTTCGCAAACGTCATATACCTCATCAAATAGTACTTCTTCTTCAGCCATGGTTTTAATATCCAATGTTAAATGTTGTATTAATGAACCATCACAATTCACTCCGCCAGAGATATTTATAAATAGAAGTCTTATCGGAGGTAAACAAATTACGCGCCCTTGTGGGTGTTACCCTGAACATGGGGGTGAAGCGACTCACCCTTTCGTCAAGAGTGGGTGAGGCGGTCACCAGGATTTCCAAATTGTATTATGCTAAGAAAGACCTATGCCGCTGCATGGGTTGCCTGCTAATCAGGCGTAAATCAAAATAGCCGGTAATTTTTAATATGGCTGCAACACTAATTCAAGAGTCCTCGCAATAAATTCATTACACTACCTTAGAATTCATTTTATTTGAAAAACGTGAAATATTTTGAATGAAACATAAGCGTGAGATTAAACACATTAATAAATATATTCCTTGTATGTACACACCCACACCATAATAGAATTAACAAGAACAAGTGACAGTTGTTTTACTGCATAACGTACCGGCGCGGTTTCCAACAAATGCATAACTGACATGCGCCAATTAAACCGCCACTTCAAAATTTACAATATATCACAGTCAAAACTTAATCAACGTTTGCTTTGCTTCATATTTTAATAGAGATATTATAAATTATATCCGATATTATAACAATGTTATAAGATCAAAGCAACTAAAAATTTTTTACTTCAAATTTTAATGCCTCTAGACAGGGGCGTAACTTCATATTCGGAAGTTCGCTTTATACCATCAAATATTTAAAGGCAGATAAATTTTGTTGCGTAAAACATTCAAAAAAGTAAAATTCAAACGTAATAATTTATTTCAATTAAGTTGAATTGCCACTTAAAAATTTATTACTACTATTATTTACATATTTTTATCCGATGACTATTATATTTTCTAATAAAAAATATTGGAATTAATTATTGAATTAAATTATTATTAATTGTATTCAAAATTTACCTGTAATACCTAATAATATTATAAAGTAACTAACATAAGACCAAAAATTTGATCTGTGTTGGTACAATTCAATTTGCGTTCTTTCAGATACAATGAAATCTGATGATTCCATATTGTACCTATGCATGTCTAGTTCTACAAAATATAAATGGATTTTTATGAATTTAACTTTCATTCGTAATACCCCCAATAATTGAGCTTTTATATACAATGCTTCTAGATCACTTAACCTAAAGGTTAACCTACAGCTCAATTATTGGAGTTTGAAATTTTAAAAATCTATCAATCTCTTTAAGAGTGCCTCTCTTATTAGTAGGTCTGTTTGGTACCACAGTCCTAGTGTTACACTAACTACACTACTACAAATTGATTGGTGTAAAAAGTGGGTTGGTAATTGTACCACCAATCAATTTGTAGTAGTGTAGTTAGTGTAGCACTAGGACTGTGGTACCAAACAGACCTAGTATTTCATCAACAAGTGGAGCAACAATAGAAGAACAAAAAATACTAAAAAAGCAACTTTTGTGAATGAAAATTTTTTACCAAAATATAGTTCATATACTTATTCTTAGTTTAACTCTTAAGGCATATAAATAATTTCCATCTATTAGGTAGTTTGCTGGGCTGGCCTTTAGATGTGCCTGTTACTAGGTTTTTATGTTAATGATGGCAATTGAGTAACCCAGGAGGTCCACCGGCTTAACGTGGCTTTTGAAGAACGAAAACTAGTCATGAAAAAAATTTTACCCTTCTCCGGATTTAAACCCGGTGCCGTTCGTCTGCAGCCAATCACGTTAGTTGCAGGGTAAATGACCGTTTAAACGTATGACCATATAAATTGATAAAAATTCTTGCATTTATAAAATTGATGCAGATCATAATAATATAAATTTGCACCAAACCTTACGATGTAATGGAAATTACGCAAACAAGAAAGAATGGCAGACACGGGCTACTAAAATATACAACAACCACCAAAAAACCACAAAGAAAACAAAAAATTCACCTGTGTTTTTAGCTTTTTGCTAGCTTTTTTTCTAGAAAGACAGGTGAATCTTTTGTTTTCTTTGTGGTTTTTTTGGTGGTTGTTGTACAATAGCTCAAGAAAACTAAATTTCTACCCCGCGTTGCAGCTTATCAACACTTGCATCAAAAATTCATCCATTAAATTCGTATAAACACAAATAACTAAGCAGGACCGGCATGATGCCTGAAATGAAAAGTATATAGAAAAACGTAACAAATGCTAAAACATTTGCTACAAGATGTGATGCTGTAAGCAACAGTTCCTGATCTAAAATATTGTCCAAAATTGATTCATTGATAGGAGAAGAGCAACGAGAAACCTCCCGATGAATTACGTTTTCTTGAAAATTCATTAACTATGAGCAATAAGTTTCAGAACAGAATAGAGCAGAGCGTATTCCAAATTTATATGGCCTAATTTTCAGAGACGAAAATCCGTTCGGTCTATTTACACGATACCACTGACACGTTCTTCCTCCATCTATGCGTAAAAAATACACAGAAAAAAGTGTTCCGTGTTAAACTCACACAAATTTATGCTGTTAAAATTGTGCACTGCAATAAGCTTAAATTATTCTTTTGCGGGGTACAACGGTTGTTAGAAATTTGCAATTCTAAAAAAATAAAAATTTTCTAAATAACCTCTCATACACACAAAAACATTTTTTACTATAACTTTTGTTCTTAAGATTATGCGAATTGTAAACGCAAAATTGTACTTAAATAGTTGCTCAAACGGACAATTCAAAAATTTTTCTACTACATTTTGTCTTCATGTTACTATTATCAGTTTAAAGGCCATATCGACGTCCCCAATGAAAATTATAGAAACTCAGTAATTACAGTTTTAAGAAAATCGCAATTTAAAATTTAAATAATCACTATAAATCGCAGAATTGCATACATTTCAGGGTCTACTATTGGTTGTTTTGAGTTTCTACAAAGTTACGATATTTTGCTAGAAAAATCTTAAGTTTTATAACAGATTGATTTTTACTGCATTTAATTTGGCTTAATTGACTTATTGCTTATATATTTATTTTATATATAAAATAAACATATCTTAGTAGATGGACATACTGCGGACTTCGAAAACACTAAAATTATCAAGTCTGTTCCCAATTATAAAGATCGGCTGGTACATGAAATGATTTGTATTAAGAAGACCAGCAACACAATGAACCGGCAAACCGACATAGATGGCTTAAGCAACATTTACAGCCAATTACTTATTTAAGTTCTTTTACGTATTGGAGTTAGGTTTTCCTTCTTTGCCGGAACACAATTTAGGTTTTTCCTAACTCACAGTCCTAGATTTTATCTAGTCACCGTTCAAATGACAATACTCATCTTTGTTTCCATGACTTGTTTATATAATATTTTGTATATCTTGTATATCTGATAACGGATGATATAATCATCTGAAAGCTTAATATATCATTTAATTAATTTTTAATTTTTATAATAACTCGATATTTTAAAGTTTAAATATAATTTTTTTTTATTTACATTTTAACGTGCATCACCTACTGGGTTATTAGCACTTCTAAATGTTAATTTTAATTTGTTCAGCATTTTTTTGTTTGTTTATGTTTTTTTTGGATTAGGTATTTTGGTTCACCACAGAGTGAGAATGTCCACTGGAAAACCGAGCTAAGAAATTCTGATGCGTCCGAGATTTGAACTCAGAATTCCCGCTCGTAACGCAACTAGCGATCACATCACTCCACTGCCGTGACTAAATATAATTTATTTTATATAAGGTAAAAAGTATTATTTACAAAAATTATTTTAAATAAATTAATCTTGTACAATAAAAAAGTGTGAAAACAATATCTCTTGGGAAAAAATAAAATTTTTTTAAATAATCTCTTTTACACAGAAAAAATGTATTTTTACTGTTTTTGTTAAAAAAAAAACTTTTAACACGACTACTACTTAATTTAAACTCGATAATTATTACTTATTTGCTGAAAGTTAAAATTTTAAAATTAAATTAATTTTATTGTAATTAGATTTAAATGCCGGAATAAAAAGACGGTCGGAGAGTAATAGTCAAGCGAGTTGACTACGAACGCTCAATGCCCGCTTCGAATCCGAGTGAAGTTAGAACTTTATTCTGACCGGCTCGTTGGTCCTCCAAGTTGTGGGTTCTACGTCGGGCTGGCTCCTCGTCGTAGGTAAAAATGTAAAATGCCTACAAACCAAGCGCCGCTAGGCGCTTGAGAACCGGGAAGCATTTTAACATTCCTTACACTCTATCGCAACCGGGGTTAAAAACGTGTTCTGATTGGCTGAAAAGAACCCTGCGCATTGGGTACTTGTCAACACTTACTATTTTCATAATTTTTGTATTTGTATGGCATCATTTGACATTTCATTTGTTGTCAGTTAACCTCAATTTTTCATAGGTATTGTTAGTTCTGTTCTGTTTACGTAATATTTCTATTTAGTTTTAATTTAGTATCGAAAATATTCAATTTAAATAATTTTTAAAAAATAACAAATTTAATTAATATTAAAGTTGACAGTAGAAAGATCATAGTTATATGGCTGTATGGCTGTATTATAATAAAATGTTGAAAATTAACAGTTCTCGGTTAGTATTATTAAAATACAACATCTTTAAAATCAAATTCAAAACGTTAGTTCCAATCAACGTAATGCAGGCTTCCAATGGTTTTAACCATTATGTTCTTTTATAAATTAAAAATTAATAAACAGTAAACTTTTATGCAATAAATTTATGTTTACAAATATTTAATATATTGTTTTATTTTTCCCCAATTGAGTTAAAGAAATTAATTTTTTTTAACTTGATAAAATCATCTGTATATAATTATACATAACATAACTGCGATATAAACAACATAATAAGTAAAAATTTGGTCATTATTAATTATAGCTTGAACCTCTTTTTTCGACGCATTCAACTTCTTGATTATCAATATCATTAACCAAAGATTTATAATATACTAATTTTTACCAATACTGGTTACACGAAAAATTAAATACGTGCGGTTGAAATTTTAGTAGGTATGCCATGGGAGAAAAAATGTAATATTTTTAAAAATATCACTTTAATACTAAACTTGATAAGTTTTTAACTAGTGGTAATTAATTAATAAAATATATAGTTAACAATGCAATGATAAAATTACAAAAGAGCAGACGCATTTGAAAAAAATGAGGTTATGTCATATGTGCTTATGTGATCTGATAACTGAAATGTCAAACAAAAATTCAAAATAAAAATGCTAAGTGCAGACACATACCTACGGCGCATGGTACTTTTCAGCCAATCAAAACAAGTTTTTGACCCCGGTTGAGAGAGAGTGTAAAGAATGTTAAAATGCAACCGGGAAGCTGCGTATTGCAGTATAAACCTAAAATACATACAGATTTAAATGTTCAAAAAGCAATCAGAATAAAAAATAGAATTTTTTAAGATCTCAAAATGTCTGATAGGTATACAAAATAATAAATCAGCTTCATGGGCTAGTGAATACAACGTTTACCTCATAACCCAAAGATACCAAGTTCGAATCCCACGGCGGCATATGAAAGAAAATAAGTAATAAAATAAGTAATCGTATTTCAGTCAAAATTTGTAGCAATTTAAAAACGAAAATATAATAACTAATTAATATGTGTATTTATGTGTATTTATGTCATGAGTACATAATGTAGGTCTTTATCGGACGAAGCCTAGGTTTATGGCTGAGCGAGCTTGCGAGCCGAATTATGTGCGAAAGACATACATAGCTTTATGTTCGACTGCACCGTAGAAAAATTGTATAATTTTCAAGAGTGCTTTTTTCGCTTTTTCTATGGTTACTGTTATGGTTTATTTAAATGACATTGACAGGCGGCCGTTTTACTTTATCAATAAAGTAAATGGGACTAGTCCCATAAAAAGGTATCTTTATGGCCACTAAGTGATATTGTAATCATGCTATTATAATACAGTCGGACATAAAGTATTTTTTGTCTTTCCGGGAGTAAAGTGGTCACTTTACTCCCACTTTTGCGGAAGCAAAGTGCCAGTTTACTTAGGAGCGGGACAAAAAGTAAAGTAGCGGGACAAAAAGTAAAGTAGCGGGACGAAAAGTAAAGTAGCGGGACGAAAAGTAAAGTAGCGGGACGAAAAGTAAAACAGCGGGACGAAAAGTAAAAAAATCAAATTTATTACTACGTCTAAGATTCCAAAAATGCATACGGTACTTTGACAATGATATCATGTTACGCAAACTACCACATCTGGGGTAGGCATAATAAAGTTTATGGTTATTTTCAAGAAAGGTCGACTACCTGAACCGCTTTGCATTTTTGAAAACTTAAATTTTATTTAACAAATTCTTCTAGAAATTCGAGTAGTTGACGAAATTAAACTTCGAGATATAGAAATAATCGATTTATAGCGGAAAGACAAAAAATAGTATATTCGCGCTCGGGAGTAAAGTGACTTCTCGGGTAAAATTTACACTTCGGGTAAATTTTCCCCTCGACTGCGTCTCGGGTAAAAACCTTTACCCTCATGACGAAAAGTGGCACTTTACTCCCTCGGTGTATAATATACTATTAAATCTATTTATAATAATTATAATTTTTAAATAAAAAATTTTTCGTTATTTCAGGTTATAAATGACCCCTTTATGTATCTGTTTTGAGACCTATAAAGGGGGTCTTTTCTCAAAAGGTCACCTCAAGGGGGACCAACCCGACCATAAAACTAAGTTTTATAAGGTCCTAGGACCTATAAAACTTAACTTTATAAGGTCCTAGGACTTATAAAAACAGTCCTTGTTGAGATACCTGCCCGAACGATTCATCCGTTAAAAAAATCATTTATTCTGGTCTGGTGCGAAGCACCAGGGCTGTTGCCCCATATCTTCGCAGACTTGAAGAGTAAGGTTGCGGGCTTGCCCGCAACGTTACGTCGGATGATTTTTATTGAGGCGTACCTCTGAAAATTAGCGCGAAGCTAAGTCCTGGCTGTGTTAACCTTTGGGACCTACAGCTTTACGTGGAATCCGAACCACGGAGTCGGATAAATTTTGTCGCCGGGTTGGGGATCGTTCATCCGTTCGGGTGAACTCCTGTTTTTCGCTTATGTTGTCAATAACTTGACTAACAACTTGCGATCTTCACGCCATCTATCGATAATTATTTCAGAGCAATTCACCCGTCGATAAACACGCGTTTATCGATATGTTGTCAATAACTTGACTAACAACTTGCGATCTTCACGCCATCTACCGATAGTTATATCAGAGCAAACAAATCGTGAATTTTGTGGGATATTATCCCTAAAATAACGAAATTACGACACCTTTAGTTAAAAAATTGGCAATTAAATTAAGTGTTACTTTATATTTATTTACAAAATCATAGATTTAGATAAAATCCGACAAAATTCGAGATTTTATTGCAATAATTGCATAACGTGACCCATCCGTCCGTTATTTCAACATGCTGTCCGTCAGACCAAATTGTCCGTCGTTCGGAAATTTCAAAAGAAAATCAACCTTTTTCGCTCCAAAGAGACAAACATTGATCAACGACTTACAAGCTTCACGCCATCTATCGATTGTTATTTTAGAGCTATTATATAAAATCGCGAATTTTGTAGGATATTTTTCCTGAAATAACGAAAAATTGTTCATATCACTCGGGCGATAAGGGTTTTCATCCTTCGGTCGATTATTCACTCGCCGCTGCGCGGCTCGTTTCATAAACTTTCGCCCGGCGGATGATAAGATCCCCTTTATCGCCCTTGTGATATAAACTACTATTATTTTTCCACAAATATTGTGTTTAGGATAGGAAAAAGACTGTACCACAAAAAGGGGAGTAACTATGACTCTCTTAAGGTAGCCAAATGCCTCGTCATCTAATTAGTGAGCGTTCTGCTGCTAGTTGGTGATATTTGGTGATTTTTGAGGGCAGGTTACGTGCCACGGTCGTGCCCCCTTTTATAGACCCCTCGGGGTCTCAGGGCTGCACGGCAAGCGTTAAGTAGTCAACCTCCACGAGGTGGCCCCGGAAGGGCGTTTTGCGGCCGCGGCGCAAAGCGTCACTAATGGCTACTAGCGATTAGGTCAGCAGATGGGCAAGAGTCCGCAGCCATTCTGCGCGCGACCGGAGACTGCTGGGACGAATCGGTCTAAGGAAACCAGATCTACACTCCAAAGGCATAATCCTCTCGTGAATTAGGATTAACACGCCTGGGTATGAGTGATTGATCCATGACTTCCCGACCGTGAACCCGAGGGACCAGTAAGTAAGAGCCCACGCGGCGGTCCCGAGGAGAGGAAATCTTACCGGCCCGGTTACCAATGGTGGGACGTCACCCGGCAGACATTGGATACAGACCTTGATTGCAAAATGACCAACGGGGTTCTTTGCTGACTAACAGTCGGTAAGGCTCCTGGCATATAGTAGCTTTAAACAATGACCGTGTGCGCGTCAGCGTATGCAAGAGTAATAGAGTAGTGACTTTTAACTGGCCTCATCAGAGAGATGTTGCTGGGGACACTAGTACTATTACAGAAGTCTTGCCGGGTCTTGGTTGTGCAAAAGTTCACTGTATCCTACTGGCAAACGGAGGGAGCCAAAAGGTCCCCTCGCAAGAATACCATGTATTTTTGCGATGGCGCGACCTTGGACCCAAAGGAAGCCTACTCTGGCGAACGAAGGGGATGTGGAGGTTTAACCCGAACAGTACTGGTACTGAAAGGAAGTAACCTCTCCCTCAACGGAAACCTTCTGGCAAACGTAGGGGATGTGGAAGTTTAACCCGCATAGTACTTGCGGAGGTAACCTCTCCCTCAACGGGAGCCTAGTGGTGAACGGAGGAAGCCGAAAAGTCCCCTCGCGAAATATTCATATTCCGCGATGGCGAGACTTGGAGCCCAAAGGGAACTGCAGGTGAACAAAGGGAACCAAAAGGTCCCCTCGCGAAATACTTGTATTCTGCGATGGCGCGACCTCGGGACCCAAAGGGAACCTTTCTCTGGTGAACGGAGGGGATGTGGAAGTTTAACCCGTGCTGTACTCGAACAGCACGGAGGTAACTTCTCCCTCAAAGGGAACCTTCTTATCTGGCGAACTTTTGCCCTGAGATTTAACCCGTGTTCTACGGTGCAGTAATCTCACTGCCAAAGGGGAACCAAACGGACACCTAAGGAGTATAGACCTTAACTCTGACACAGGGAAACTTGGGCAGGTCAGGGCGAAAGGGCAGCTCTGGTGGACTCCGGAGCGACAGCTCAAACTTGAGATGTGTAAGCTAATCTCTAAAGGGCGTTAATGGCACGTCCCTGAATCAGTCAACCCTACGCTTGCGGGGGGATTCGAATAAACAAGCATCTGCGGGAAATGGGAGCCCGGGGCTAATTCGCGCCATGCGCGCTTAGCCTCCCCATTTAGATATGAGCTTTGCTCATAGCGGCGGATTCGCAGTGGCGGGTGGTTCTTGGGAAGGTAGGCAACGTATGCGTCGAGAAAAGAGTCGCAGCCTCTTAGCCGAGACTGTTGCTCAAAGTACCGACCTCAGCACTCGGCCTGTCTGTCGGGGATCCCCATGCCTGGGGCTCTGCTCAGAATCTTACAGTTCACAGTGGAGATCAGGTAGCCGATCTCTTTGCCATCATAATGAGCACTTGAGGCTTGGGGCAAATATTTCGGTAGCGCATCTGACGAGCTAAAAACGTCGGCCTATCACTCTAGGGAGTAGATGCAGTATAATTCTTAAGTGTAGATATAGCATCTAAAACTAAAAGTCCTATCAGTTGTACCACAAAAAGGTATCATTTGGGTTATACGCATGTATAAACAGGTGGATCCAACAGTTTTTATTCTTTAAACACAATACTGCCCTAGTAAGGAAAAACACCATATCTACAAAATAATGATTTTCAGATATTTCGATAAACAAATTTTTTTGATTGTTTTGTGTCCTTAACTTTTATCAGAATAAAATTTCAAAAATACATCTGGAAAGGTAATTTGATGTACTATTTTCTCATAAGTTGATAATTAAAAAACATTTATAATTATCAGAATTATTATTAAATGAATTATTTTCTTGGGATTATTGACAAATAATAAAGAATACAAATATATCTTTCTTCTACGTTTCGCTATATATTTTAAGCTTCGTCAGGAAGAACATAAATATTATTTTTTAAAAAACGAAAATTGAAAATGACAAAATTTAAATATGACAATAATTTATTATAAACTAACTAAAAAATAGACGATAACAATTCTTTAATTTATCAGAATTATATTGATAAATGTGATTTATTTCAGGTTATGCTTTTTATAATCTTCAGCAGTTAAAACGTCGTATCTGCACATACGATATTTTAAAATTATATTAAGAGGGGCATTTTTTTCAAGGCCTTTTTAATTTAATCAACAGATGGCGCCTACTTAAATATTTTTATAAAATAAGAGGAATTTGCTATATTCAAAATATAGCAAATTCGTTGAGATAATACTATTCTATAAACAATATTCTTGATCTTAAGCTATTTTGAGTTCGCATTGAGTATCTCAAAACACACTCACTTACAAAAAAAGATAATTAAACTTTAATTATGAATTGTGTTTTTATAAATAAATATTACGAACAACATGTTTTAAGATCGGATTAAAGGATTACTACGTATCCCGGAATTCCCCTTTCGTATCCCGTTATCCCGGAAGATGAAATCGGGATCTCGGGATACGTGGTAATCCTTTAATCCGGTTTCAACACGTGTTGCTTTTGGAGAAATTGTAGCCTAGAAGTTTTAAAAAACAGTTATTCAAAATAATTTTTAAGCACGTATTCTATGCACGGCCTATTATGAAATGGAGCATAATATGCCTTACGCGGAAACTTTGAAGCACATTTTTGTCTAAACCGTTTGTTGTACGTAAAAAAATGTGATATCAATTTTGTGCAGAATTTTATTATCTTTTATTTTTATAATACCCTTAATTGACCTCCGAGCCATAACAAACGCGATATTCGCAAAAACTGGTTTTTGTGAACTTTGACCTTGAATAACTTTTTACGCCGCAGTGATCTCGTTCTCAATTTTTGATATTGTATTTAAACGATCAAACTAAATCGATTAAAGAAAAGAAATGAAGGATTTAATTTTTTGGATCAAAAAGTCTAATTTCACTGAACTACAATTATTATTAGTAAGTAATTGAAACAAAGTTCAATAATTTACATATTTTATTTCTGTTCAACATTTCTGTCATTACTTAGACAAATCACTGTATCTACGTCTAATTACGTTGTACATACGGTGTTTTATCGAAGCTTTGATGGATGCGGTGTTTTAACTAAGTTTCTCACATTATTTCTGTAGATGTTTCTACTTATTGATTTAACATATTTAGAGTCGAGATACGAATTTCTGGATTGGTGCAATGGAAAGAATGAAAAAAATTAGGTAAGAAAATGCATCTAACTTAAAATAGTCAAAAATGCACATACGGTGGTTTTTCTTAGTAGGACAGAATATTGTACCTGTAACCAATTCAGTGACAAATTGTACCTGAAATATGCATAATTTTACAAATTTTTAGCATAAACTTTAGAGCCATATAAATCTGAATACGCTCTAGGGGAGAGTCGGGTAATTGTGCGCGGCGGCTAATCGTGCGCATGCCTTTATTTCCATAACCGGCTGATATAATTCGAAATTTGGTATTCAGGCGTTATCTCTTGACAAACCTATGTGCTGCGACATATGAATCAGGTGGATAGTTGTACTTTATCTACCTATAATGATCGCTTTTTTGTTTATGTATGTTGTGTTCTAGTAGGAGCTTCGAAGAAAATAAGCCGTAAGTATTTCCACTTTTACATTTTTTAATAATTGTGTGCGTAAATACATTGCATAATGAGTCCCCTTTACACTGATATATGTAGTCTAGGCAAAAAAGCGCTTTTTATTCTTTTATACAATTTATAAAAGCAAATCTGCCACTGTCGGTTAATCGGGCGCAGAGCGCATAGTGATGATCCTGTCCCCAGTACATCTGCTATTTTAGAAGAGCTGAGTCTTCTTCCAAGACCAAATACAGCTAAACGACAAAATCGCAAAAAAAAAGATTTTTGTGAACCCTAACAACCTTTTTTATTATTTTCATTTTATAATATTTTTTATATTTTATATAGTTTAGTTTTTTAAATCATAGGTTATATAGGCTTTATTAAATAAATAAGTACATTTTTAGCTTTAATTACTTGTGTTATTTGTTTCCCTTTTCAATGTGCACGATTATTTTACCTATGCGCACCATTAGCCGCATACGTCGGGTAATTGTGCGCAACGCCATTTTTTCTAAATTACTATTTTAAAGTCACAATGTGCATTTTTATTTAAAAGTGACTAGAGAATATTACAGCCAAACTGTTAAAGAATCTTGATAGCAAATCTGTAAGTCCAATCTTTTGTCATTTCAGAAATATTACAATTTTGGCTTAGGTGCGCACCAATACCCGACTCTCCCCTACTATTAGGGTTAGCAATGCAGAGAGACAATGTGATAAATCTAATCTTCAATTATAACTAACCAGCTCTAAATACGCACACTAAATCAACTGATATCACTAAAAAAATTTCTTTAATAATTCATTTTAAATCTATTAAAATGTTTCAATGCATAATTAGCACAAAGTTATAAATACAGACCTTTGTACATAATGGGGGATGTGTACTTCAATAATACTAAAACAAAATAATTAATTGATTATAACATCTTTGTTAAACATATTATTATGTACTCATGTAATAAATGCTTTTGATTTGATTTACCATAACAATGCTAATAATATGTCAACAAATTAATAATAAGCTAAAAATATTTCAATTATGTAGATTCAAAAGTATAAAATGAACTTTAGATATTTTAGTATTTTCTACTATGATGGTATTTACAGAGTATAATATTCATTGTTGTTTTTATAAATATTAAAACAAAATGAATTCTCCTAAACAAATGTAAACCTAAAAAATAGACCTTTGCAATTAATTAAAAAAAATTGTACAAAATATAATAGGTAGGTACATATTTAAAAGAGAATAAAACGCATTCATCGTGAATAAGGTTTACTTTTTTGAAATTTAAAATACTATTTTTGTAATCTTCACACATCTTCACCCTTACTTTACTAATTAATAACGATAAAAAAAAATTAAAAAATTTAACTTGCGCGATAAAGAATTTGAACTTATTGTATTTAAAAATTATATTAAAAGAAAAAACACTTTCGTTCAGCCGAAACAAATTTATCAGCAGTACAATAAAAAATTTGAAACATATAAACCAAGTGTTTTTTTTTAAATATAATTTTTAAAAATGTTTCAACAAATAAGTGAGGAATCCGTAGAATTTATTTTATATTTAATTTCAAATTTTTTTTTATTTTGCTAATGTTGCTTCGTTGCTTTTGCAAATTACAAACATGTGAATTTAAGGAGAAAAGCCTTTATTTTAGAATATTAAATAAAAAAGGATGAATGGTTAGAAAGTAATATTCACTTGAAATTTAAAAATTATTATTTTGAAATGCAAGTTGATAGTCGTATCATTTACAAAGTGTGTTTTATTTATTCAAAGTTTACTTCTCTATCCTGAGAATGCAATGGTCTACATGTGTGAGGTCGCTTTAATAGTGGTTGTATTTACCATTAATAAAAAACATTCTATATTTTTTATTATAAGCTTCTGCGTCTGAAATATTTTGGACATTATATAAATGGGACCATGCAATTATCTTCTTTTATATATATATATAGTCGGTTTTAAACGTCTTGCGACGTTGTCCGATACCAAACTACCAACCTTGCGAATTGGCGCTTGGTTTTTTTAGCATTTTACATTTTTTACCTACGACGAGGAGCCAGCCCGTCGGTAGAACCCCCAACCTGGAGGACCAAACGAGACGGCCAGAATAAGTTGTTACTTACCCGGATTCGAACCGGGTATTGAGCGTTCGTAGTCAACTAGTTTGACCATTGCTCTCCGACCGTCTCTCAATTATCTTCTTTTAATTGTTTTAAATAATTTAATTTTTCTAACAATTGAAATAAAATATTTAAAAAAAGTTAATGGAGCGTTGTATTAGTCATTGCTTCAAATAATTTCTTAATTCATATGTGTATGAAAGTAAGTAATGAGATAATTTCTTAAGTAAAATAATTTCATATCGAAGAAAGTCATAACGCGTATCGCAAAACATATTTTACCAGAATCAAATTTTGTTACACTGAAAAAGTTGAAAATAAATTTTTTTTATTTAGTATTAAAATATTTAAAAATTACCTTTTTTTGAAATAAAAAATGCACTAAACAATAATTTCAATAATCGCGTAACAGCGATGGAAAATTCTTGAAAACATCAATAAAAAGAAATTATAACCCAAGAGCTTCCCCAGATAGCACAAAATATTGGCGCAATAATAGGCGGAATATAGTACAAATATTGGCGCGATATTGTAACTAGTATATTGGTTACCAACAATATTGACTACAACTTGTAAATCGATATTGGTGCAATGTGGTTTACCAATATTGGAGCAATGTTCTGCAACAATTATATTGCGGCATATAATTTTAATATTGGTGCGATATAGATTATCCATATTGGTTTAACAATATGGGCGGAATACAGTACGAATGTTGGCGCATATTGTTCTGTACTGGTTACCAATATTCGTTACAAGTGGTAAAACAATATTAGTGCAATGTGGGTTACAAATATTGAGACAATATTCTGCACTATATATTTTGATATTGGTGCAATACATATTATCCATAAATAAGCAGAACGTAGTGTGAATATTGGGGCAATTTAATTTTTTTAAATTTATAGTTTGAAATATATTATTAATATAATATACTACAGAGAATTTCTCTTATCAAATAAAACAAATTCTTGAATAAGAAATATTTATTTTAATAGTATATATGAAGTTCTCATAATGTCATTAAAATAAATCACTTGAATGATTTATTGTCTATTAGTAGCTCTAATTAATATTATAGTAAATCGTCGTAAAGAGTGAAAACCTCCAGTATTAGGTACAAAAAAAACGAATAATTTTAAAAAGCAGAAACTTTATTGTTTAACTTTTTAGAGTGTGTGTGTTTAATTTTACAAATAAATTTCAACAAATAAATTTCAACAAATAAATATAATGCATTAAATATTTCTGTAAAATTTGATTCTCCAATACATTGGGGTTTTCACCTTCAACTACAAAGTTTTATGTATTTTAATGTGGTTATTAACATTGAAGAAAGTCTGAACCTACTAGAAAGCTTGAAACACAATCATATGTAAATTAGCTGCAATACAAATTTCAATTCGAGTGCGCCAACAATTAATTACACAGGTGACTGCTAGTTAACAAACTCAAATTGAATGTGATTAATAACACTGCCTCACAAAAATGTAAAATTTGTTTAAAACATATTTTCATATCTGCTGTTGTAGGACTAGTATAGGGCATTGTAAATTTAAAAACTAAGAACCTATGTCCAATAACAACTTTGTTTAAATACATAATTATGTATGACATATTTATTATCATTCATATTTTTTAATTATTTTAAAATTACATTTTCAATTACGCAATTTTTTGATGCTACACAAATTACAAAAAGTACATTTTGGGTCATTTGACCCATAACTTGGATATTTCTAAATGTAATTTAATGTTAAGTACGTTTTTATAATTTATGATCAAGCATTTACATACATAAACTGTTAATTACAACCAGGATGCTGTACAGACAAACTAACAACAAAATATTATGTTTGTGTAAACTGTTTAATGAAGTACAACGGCACTTTTGAGCAATGAGAATCAATTTCCTGCACATTATACGATACATTTTCTTTAACCCTTTCAAACCCATAATTATTTTTAAAAAGAATTTTATTCAGTTTATTACATTAAAATAGAGTAACAACAATAAATTATTAAAAAGAGGGTTCACAGTGAAACCACTGGAAACAAAAGGGTTAATACAAGATCCTTTAAAAATTATCACCCAGCATTTGAAAAAGGTTGCCATTTTTACAAATTATAATATCTGAATTTTGGCACCATTTAGGCCTTGGTAGAGCGTTGTACAAAACATACAAAGATACTTTGTATTGTAACATTTCACGTCAAATCGACCTCTTTGAGATAATTGCAATTCACTGATCAGTGAATTGATTGAATTAATGAATGAATTAATGAAACAAACATTATCAGTTTTAATCAAATTTACAAATTGTTGAAACTACTCTCTCGATCTTGTCAATGCAAACTTTTACTTCAAATAACTTAATTTAGATAAAAAAAAATCAACATTATTATACAACATACAATAATAAATTAATCCTCCATTTTTTAATTAAAACAGAAATTCCACTTTTTAGTTTAAATTTAGTTAATATTAATTAATGTAATCTTTTGTTAATTGGCGATTAATAATCTCAACTATTAAAGACACTCACTCACTTCACTCGTTCGTGCTTTAAACAGTTTCGATTATTAATCGCCTTCATTAACAAACTAGTTTATTAAATAACTATTAAATACTAGTTTTGCTTTTACATTTTTAACAATGAAAGACAAAAAATATCAATTGTTCGGTATCAAACGCGGAAAAATTATCACTTTGTGCATTTTAGTTTTAAAGTGTTCAGTGTATATTTTGCTGATTCCAATATGTAGTTGATATGGTTTCATGACTTTTGTGTTGGTTATATAGAATATATTGTGATACTTTTTGCACCTTGTATAGTAGTGCTAAGTTTAAACAAAAAGTGGCCGTGTCTATAAATCACCAGCCACAGCTTGTGCCTTTTCGTAAGGTCATAGTCCTAAAAAAGCAATAGAAATAATGTAACAAATATGATTTGATTTGTTGCATAGCTTCTAGATGTAAAAAATTTTGACTTCCCTACAAAAAGCGATAAGCCGTGTCTGCAAATCACCTCAGAAAATATAAGATTAAACAATTTGGGTTGGTATGAATCAACTTACCTGAGATTATGCATTATCGGGGTCTCATTTTAAAAATTCTCTTATCTATGATATTATTGTAAAGTTTTAAAAAAGAAAAATACACCACAATTTCGCATCTTACACTTAAAATTTTGAATATTTCCAAGTTAAAGTAAACAAAATAGTACCATGCCATGATATCAGGGCCAACGTAACAACAAATGCAGGCACTGGCAAATAAAATTTTTTTCCTGCTCCCGATCACGTAAGTGTGTCTTATGTACATGGCTACACCCGACGTAAGTTGTTCATTGCGTTTGTTTATTAGTTACCGTTGGTGACAAAACTTAATCGTGTCACTTATTTTCCTAGGAAAATAATAAACGATGGTCATACAGATTTGATTTATATTTGTTTATCGTTTCTAAGGAACGGACAGGCAAAGCAAACTTATAAATTAAAAATAATGAAATTAAAATTCTAGTTAAATATTTGACGTTTGATGTCAAATTGTAATATTATAGAAAAATATTGTCCGGTGCTTCGCGAAAGCAGGAAAAATTTAATAAGCAACACGACACGTAAGGTTTATCACTCTCGGAAGGTAATTTAAGTCTCGGCTCCGCCTCGCCTTAAGTTCACCTTCCTTGAATAATAACGTCCTTACGTTCCTTGTAACTTAAATAACTATTAACATAATAATAATTATTAAAGTTGCACTTATATTTATTCAAAATATTATTATAAATTATTCAAGACTACCAAAACAGAACCAGTAGATATACCGAGTGCCTATTTTTCGGCCTTAAACATGAAAATGTCGGTTATCCTAAGAAATAAATAGTTTGTTAAATTAGAACAAGCTGAAAAATTTTAGCTAACACTTTTTAGTTTTGAAGATATCAGGAAAAAAATGTAGAATTAACATTTTCTATACTCTATATTTATTGGCTCTGTGATGTCACAGATGTTGGTAACCCTTGCTTAAAGACTAAAAAATCTAATCATGACCTGAAAGCAAATTTTGCATAGAGGCACTAGTACCCTAGAGACGGCCTTCCACTTTCACAACAAAGTTATATTTTGTGTGCCAGTGTTATTACGCTTTTTTTAATGTAAAGGTAAACCTAATCCTATACATAAAATGTAATACAACAGCATAGTTCTACTAATGTTAAATGTTTATTAATATGTACTAATAAGTAGATAAAATTAAAAATAATTCCTTTTACAAAAATGTGTTTGCTTTGTTTTATATTATGGCATTTAATAATATTAAATTAGCAACTAAATTTTTAATCTTAAACAATGACGATGTACTAGCTTGTGAATAAATAGCAAATTTAGTTTTATATCAATCGCGTACAATATGGAATCTATAGTACTGAACACAATCTTACTTATATAAATTAAGTTTACCGGTTATGTTATTTACAGAGGCTTCACTTCCAAATATAGATAAAACTGTAACAGAACCTCTGGGAATCTCTGTTCTGCCTGCATCAGAAATTAAACAGGAATGTAAATTTTTCTGTTGAGCTTCATTTTGAAGTTTCTGAAGAAGAGTGTGGTCTTCTCCTTGCACTACAACTTTTTTCTCTCTAAAAAGTAACTCTAACCAGGCTGTTGGTATAAACATAACATTTCTACTAACCCATCTCCCATCCAATTTATAAGTGCTAAGTTGGACAATTGGTCTTCCACTAATATCCTATATAAGCCTAGACATGCATGGGCAACCTACATCAGGTAAATAATTAACATGGATATTTTAAAATGTTAACTTTTATTCACATACCTGCGCTGACATCTTCCCAGCACTCATTTTCAAACTCGTATTAACAACAAAAACCATTTTATATTCTTCTTTTGAATTTGTTGATTTATCATGACTATCATCTACTTTCGATTGTAAACTTCCATTACCCGACTCCGTTTCAGGTTCATGTTGATTTAGTAAATCTATCCTGGATGGAGTCTCATATTCGTTTTCAGAATCAAACAAATAATTAGTGGCGGTTTCTATTGAATGGTTATCGGTGGCGTAAAGAGCCTAAAATATCCAACCTTTAGATTTCAATGAGAATAAGAAAACAAACAAATTTAACTTGTTCTGCTGCAAGTCGTGAAAAACCCATCTCCATTAATTGGCGCAAGAAGTCCCGATTGGGTTCCCATTTACTTTCTTCAGCTTGATCCATTAAATTTGATTTATTTCTTGCTGAATGGAATGATTGGTTGATTATAGGGTTATAGTAACCTAACTTTTATGTCAATTTGAAGTACGTATCTGCACTCGCGATTTTTTATATCTGCAGCTGCAGATAACCTAACCTAGCTTATGTTGTAGCTGTCAACACTGGTTGCAAGAATCAAGAATCAATTTAAGATTAATTAATTTGAGGATTACAATCAAGTTTACAAGTAAGAAAATAGTTGTTATTATTCTACGCGTTTTCTAAAATGTTTTAGAGCCTATTAAACAGATAGTATTAATTGCAAACTAAATAAAAATGTGAAATAGGTACTTACTACTAAAGTACATACGGATACTGCCTTAACGGTTTGCAATTATTACCCTCACCGTTTGCTCTATTGCATAATTTAAATAAGAACGCAATAGATATGCTTTAATGCACGTGGGATGTACAATATTGCCTGATGAATATGAATATTTTTGCACCTACCTACCTATATACGTATCTCCTTCTTATGTTGTTCTATGAACGCTCGTATGCTTTATTAAAATAGATTTTACGTTCGTTAATAAGTAATAATTATTGTGTTATTTATCGGGTTATTTGCGCGGTTAACTATAAACTTTCAAAGTGAAACCCCATTAAGCTAGCCCCCTCCGGTCGATTTTTTATTAACTTTTTTATACCAAACGTTGGGTGGCGGTTCAACTAGATTTGATAGTTTATTTTTTTCGTAATTAATCAGAAGAAATTTTATAATCAAAGATTTAACTTCAGTTGATATTTTAACTTATTTATTTCATTTGTTCGATCTGCGTCGAAATTGTGTAGTCCGCATGCGTATTTGTTTCTGTTTTGTTTGAAATTATTAATTATTTTTGACAGCTGCCAGATTTTATTATCCGTAAACTGCAGTTATAAAAACATTTAATAGTATATTATTTACGCGGGAGATATGAGGTGCATTACCCGCACGAAGGTTTTAAAAGCCCGAGGGCCGAAGGCCCAAGGGCTTTTTAAACTTGAGTGTGGTAATGCAACATATCTCCCAAGTTTAATATACTATTTTATCTACTTCCGTGCTAAATATGTTAAGCTTGAGAAAACTATGAGTAAATTTTTTTGCGCGCGATCGATCTGATTTTTTGCATATACCTTCCTACCGACAATTCTCTGGGGGTAAGTAGTAGGTTGAGGTTTGGGGGGGAGATTTTTTTGCTCTGTTTTTCGATATCTAGCGTCGTTTTCGAGTTATAGCTAATTCAAAAAATTTAGGTAAAAAATAAAAAATTGATATAAACAAATGAATTAATACAACTGTCATATTAAAATAAATTGATTGACATGAGGTTTGTTTTCTTTGTCATTATCTGAATCAGGTTGCTTGTTTTAAAATTATATTTAATTTGCTGTGTTCCGTTTAAACGTCATTATTTTTACAAATTAAAAAATAAATTGCAAAGTTAAACATAATCTTATTATTCACGAACATCTAAATTTTGAGTAATTTCATTATAATTGTTTGGGAAATCATGTGACTTGTTTGATTTTCCATTATTAAAATCAAGTTGCTAATTTTTAAATTATTTTTGTTCATTTGCCTATAGCAATCAACATTAACTCCCGGCGGGAGTTAATAGAATATTAACTCCCGCAAATCAACGAAACAAAGTAATTGCCGTCATATCCGCGCTATTTGGTGGAGCTAAGTACGCACTTATCTCCCGGAAGTAGATAAAAAAAGTTTATCGATTTTTGAAAAAAAAAATTAATGAAAAGTACCATTGCACCGAAATATTTTGAAATAATTCATATTATTTGAATACTACTACATCCGTGGTCAAAACCATGTCAAACCCATCTGAAGTCGTGACACATCAAAATCGAAATTACGTGTTTCAAGCAATCTAAACCTCACAAAAATGTTGTTTGTTTACAAAATTCAACTGTTCAAATTGATATGTGAACATCACGGACATACGTTTATTTAATTTACATAGCAAGGTTACCTCGAGGATTTTTTATTCTCTGTCTCTTTTCTAATAGTTACTCTTTGGAAGTATGACGAAGATAACCAAATTGAATGCGTTAGATCCCACTGCATCCAAAGATGATCAAATCCAAAGGTTTTGACCTTTTGACTATACTGAATTATTCTACGAGTCCTTGTTTTCTTGGACTCTTTGTCTATCTGCGCCCTAATGATATTACTTATTACCATGGACCTAGAAAGATCTTTCTAAGTCCATGCTTATTACATATCATTGATCTGACCACATCATTTAAGGCCAATCAGAATGTTCCAAATTATTGTCTTTATAGAAGTTAACTTACAAGAAGTAGATACGCCAACGTTGACTATCGCCGATTTGCACTATAATTGTTTTACGCGTGATCATAATTAGAACTACCTGAGGTGAAAATTTAAAAATCCGGAATTCAGCCAATTTAGAGAAAATTGATTTTGAAGAACAAAAATTGTGCAGTTCAGTCTACATGTTCGTCAGTACCTTGTAAGGGAGACGTGGTCAGAAAATTTCGATGTACGTGGTTGGGGATCGAACCCAATACTTAATCGAATTTCATAAATAAATTTAAAAATGAACGTGCCTTGCCCCTTGCTTTGTTTTCTAAAACTTATTTATTAGACTAGTGGTGCTAGAAAGCTTTTGAGCCGCTTTGCTTTTAATTTAAGTATGCCAAGAGATGAAAATCTATTTGGAAAAAGGAAAACATAAATATTGTTGTTTAATACAGATTTCAATTTTAGAGGTATTTTACTTTTTTAAAATGAAAACATTAATAATTGATGATAGTTTCAGCCATGAAAGTGATACAAGAAAAAAAAGGTAACGTGAAAAAACACAAATCGAGATTGTATAAGATTGCGAAGAAGAAAAAAGTAAATAAACGTCGATCGTCTTCATCATCGTCTTCTTCCAGTAGTTCTTCTTCTTCGTCGCTCATCATCAGTGATTCGTCAAATTCAAAAAAAGGTAACGTGGAAAAACATAAATCGAGATTGTATAAGATTACGAAGAAGAAAAAAGTAAATAAACGTCGATCGTCGTCGTCTTCTTCCAGTAGTACTTCTTCTTCATCATCATTTATCGTCAGTGATCCGTCAAATTCAAGCAATAAGCAGTTTAAAAGTCGAAAACAAAAGCGAAGAAGAAGAGATATTTGTACTAGCAGCAGTAGTAGTAGCTCTTCGTCTGATGAAAGATATATTAAAAAAAAGAAAAAATTGACAAAAAATAAAAAACCGAAAGTTGAAATTGAGAAAACTAGTGACAAAAAAGAAGAAAGTGATAGCGCTGATGTACCACTACATTTAATGAGCAAATCCAAAGCACTGGCTCCAATGACTAAAGAACAATGGGAGAAACAACAGAGTGTAGTAAGGAGAGTATATGATGAGACTACAGGAAGAAATAGGTTAGTAGTTACTATTAAATTTTAAGTTTTGGGTAAAACTTTGTAATTATTTTTTGATAGATTAATTAAAGGAGATGGAGAAGTGATTGAAGAAATAGTAAGTAAAGACAGACATAAGCAAATAAACAAACAAGCTACAAAAGGAGATGCAGAATACTTTCAGAAAAATATCAACAAAATTTGATCATGCTTGTTTTACATTAGTTATGAATTATGATTAATTTATGACCAGTCTTTATAATTTTATAAGGAATATGTTGTACCGATGATACTGCTTACTTACTTACCACATTATAAATATTTAACTGAAATTTAGAACATTTCATTTGCTGTACAATAAGATAGACTGATAGACAATAGTTAAAATAAGCACATCTACTAAGGTGCTCTAATTATGTAAGTAAATCTATTTGAAACTCATAAGTTCCGCACAATAAAATGTTTTATGTTGCAGTTTTTTTAAACGTTTGTGTAACTTGTAATTTGTTGGAATGATGACAATAGTTTAGCAGTGATCTTACTGCCTATTATGCTTCTTTCCTTTATTGTAATTTCAAATGCTAAAAATACTGAAACTTGAAACAAAAAGAAACAATATCACAATTTTTTAGACAAACCAAAAGTGTATCGACACTTTTGGAACTAAAATATTAACATTTACACAATGTAAATTATACTAAATGTATAATTTTATTCACAAACGTTTTCGCTATACCGTAGCATCGTCAGGTGACTAACCTTTTGGTTTGTCTAAAAAATTGTGATATGTTTATCAAGTTGCACTACTTAGACCACACTGTTATAAATTATTAAAAAGAAACAAATTAATAAACCAGAGGATTAATTTTATTCAGAGAGTATGGGTAATTAAATCCGAGAATCAAATATTTGTGAGTTGGTTAAATATTGAATATATTAGAAAAAATTGAACACTTACAACTGGATTTTTAAAATGTTGTAAACTAATTAACGTCAATTTGATATTCAAAAGATGGATGCTTAAGAATTATTTCTATACTGCAGCAACTAAGCTGTAGATTTTTGCGTGGAAGGGGGCTAAAAGTAAGAAAAACATCCCGGCCCCTAATAGCATTGCCAGACTTACATCAGTTATAGAAATATGAAACACTTTCTTGTAGTATTCATGGTCATTTTCTATTCAAAAAGTCATACGTACGTCTAGTTTTTTGAAAAATAATACAATGACAACATCTTCGAATTATTATATTTATCTTTTTAATGAGTAAACTTGAGATTTTTTAATTATAGTTAAATTTTGATAACTGGAAGTCGACGAATAATAAACGTATTATAATCCAAATTTTCAAAAAATGTAAGTAATATAGTTTCTGGAACAATATGCATAAATAGATTAACGAAATTTGTGGTAGCATTCACTCGATAAGAAAATATTCATGGGCAGTTGAACCAACAAGAACTTTACGAAAAACTAGCGGTCTAAAAACAATGAGCCCTTTCTTACTGATACCGGAATTTTGCTATTGGGCACCTACGTTTTGTGAAAGTTCTTTTTGGTCAGACTGTATATTTTAAAATTCTAACAGACAAAAATTAAAACTGAGTGTATAACATTCAAAAATTTTATTTGTTAAATAATAATTAAACAACTTTTTAATTTTATGTACAAATACCAAGGCAAAAATTGTTTTAAGATATATTTTTAAAACAACTGTACAAAATATGTTGTCGATCCATCTTTCCAGGATGGATCATCTACAATTTTCGCTCGGCACAATGGGCAAGTTTGTTCTCGATCAAACCAAATACTTACGCAGCTTTCACAAAAAATGTGTCTACATTGAAGTAAAACAGGAGTGTCATATTCGTCATGGCAAATTGGACAATTAATACCAGCTGTTTCAATTTGATCTTTATTTGGCGATGATCCCAGAGTCTAAACAAATATTTTCAATTTTTAAAAAAGGTTTTTATAACATATTACCTACTACTTACAACATTTTGAATTAACTTCAAAGTAGAAGTTTTTAACAATCTCAGACGACACATTAGATCTGATCCTTTGGATACCATATAAGCAGCAGATAAAATAACTCCAATTACTTTTTCTGCTCCATCATAAGATTCCAACAAATAATATAACCAGGGTTGAATCGTTGTCAAGCTTCTAAATAATTGAGAAATCGATTCCATAAATAGATATATTTTCCCCTGGAAATAGTTACACAAGTTATTGGGACTTATTTTGTGTAAACAAAAAAATGTTAACTTACTCGTTTCTGAAAAGGAATCATCTTTGCAGACAACATCGTTAAAATAATTTTAAAAGCTATCGTTATTAGTTTTAATATAAAATCAGTTAAAACGCAAGTCCACAGTAACTCCCAAACGGTGATAGAAGGAGGCCGTATAAACATCAAATTTAAATGTAATTTTTCGTCTTTGTACACGTATATTATAAATGCTACAGAAGCAAAAACGTACAACAACGTGACAAATAGTTTGGATAAAGTTCTTCGAGATCGTTTAGTCGCTTCTCGTTTAACAATGGAATTGGCATGAATAAACGTCCCCAATACTATCGCCAAATACAATACTTCGTTACAATGATCATATATGCTTTTTGCTATTAAAATTAATAAGAAGGGTAAATATTTTTGGAGGATCTCCAAAGTTTGTTGAATTTCTATTACATTATGTAAACCATCCCCGTTACCATTTGTAGGTTCATTTGCATTTCTATTTCCAAAGGTTCTATCGTCAGATGTTGTTACATCTGCTGTACGAGGCCTAGAATTTTCTAGGATTCCATGTGAATTAGAGATGTATCCAGGGTTTCTGTTTAAGATACTATCCATGTTTATAATAACACTGTCGGTTGTTGGGTCTGCATTAGTGTTCTGTGTTAATGGTTGTCTGGCCAACGAATTTGGAGTATTTACGTTGTTAGTGTGTGCAATTTGAGACGATTCAACATGTTGATGTAATTCTCTCAAAACGTTGTTCAACAATTGAGGTGATGTATACGAAGGTAGTAAAGAATGAGTAAGTAGCATCTCTTCGTAAAGATTTTGAATGTTGTCGGGTGATTCATTATTTTGATCATTGGTTGCCATTTTAATCGATGGTGAATACAACTCAAATCAACAATATATGATTAAATAAATTGTTTACAAAATGATAACGAGAAACCAAGCGGAATTAAATAAATAATGAAGGTAATCTTACATTTCAAACGGTGAACGAATTTTAATTGTTTACACAAAAACTTAAAACATAATTTGGTAAAAATAATATTAACAAAAAGTATCCGGTCGAGATGAAAATTTGTTATTTATATAAAATAAGGTTAACTTCAATAATTAACTTTCGAGTTTCGACATTGACTTTTGACAGAATGCAAAGTACGAAAAGTTTGGGATGGGAGAGAAAGCTATGCTTTCATTGGTTTAATGTCAGGTGCGAAAATTTAAATAAACAAAAATTTTGCCGTATCTTTAAAGTTACTTAAATCTTTTAAGGTCCTAGATCAACAGGAATAGATAATAAAATTCAACAGATGTCACTAGTTGCTTAATGATATTTTATTGATTGACCCTTTTCTTCTGATTGGTTAAAATTTGAAATTTCATGTACGTTGCTTCAATTTTAGTGTCAAATTCATCTCAAAAACGAATAACCGTAGAAAGTTGAAATTTTCAGAATATATGTAAAAGATGATCTTACATAACATAAGCTATTTTATATTTACAACAAAAGTGTATTTTATTAAAAAAAAAAAAAAATTTTATTAATTTTTTTTAAATGAAAAATAGTTCATGTAAAGTAAAATCATATTTTACGTATATTATGAAAATTTTAACTTTCTACGATTATTAATTTTTAAATTGAACTTGACACAAAAGCTCAGCGCTGATTGATCTGCCACCTTAATAAATCAAATCAGAGACAACCCTGTGATTGATTGTCTCTGAATTAAATATAATAGATAGGATCATCTATACTAGAGTGTTTAGGCCCAGTTTATTATGGGCATTATTTAACCGATTATTATTATCGGTTAAAATTCATACTTATTTGTCAGATAAACTTATTTGGGACACTAGCTAGAGATTGATAAACTGAGCCTTAATTTGATTTAAGGGGTTACACGGGCTTCGATATTTAAAAAAAATATTTTTATCTACAATATTATCAAGGATATTTTCCCAAATTTTCAAGTCAATCAGAGTAAAACTCAAATTGCTTTTTTTCTCGAAACTCCATTTTGGAAGTCGGTGGACACGACTATGGAATGATTGAACAAAAGATTTTTTGTTTCTTTGATCAGAATTTATTTTACAAGGCAATACATTTTTGCATTTGATTTAACTATGATAATATGTAAATAATGTATCGGTTTTTATCAGAGATGTTAAATCTAGGAATAACTGGACGTTCAAAAGTGAAGCCAGTAAATAGTAAATGCATTGTCACCATTTGCAAAAAGGGCAAATTGACCTAAAAAGTGATATGAAGATTTTATTTACATTTTAAGTTAAGGGTACGCTCCACGGTCCCGGTGTTGTTTCACCATCACAAGACGGCGCATAATTCGCTATTGCAACGATTTTAACTACCTCTACAGTTTCCTTCTTATATGTCTACCCCTCTAAGTTACGCTACTCTGTAATAGAGGCTGCTGTATTTAAAGAGGCGGTAAAATCTACTAATTGATACGATTTCATACGAATACAAAACGAGTCTCTGTTACAATCTTATACGTCACTACGACACCTGCAACAGATTAAATTGTCCGGTAGCTCGTCGTAGGGCCGCAGGTGATTTAAATTGGTGTCGTAGCGGTAGATGTTAAAATAAAAAAAAATAATTAGTTGAGCGCCACTGTCATAAGATATTAATAAAATTTGCATCGGATTGACTAAATTAGATGACAGACTAATTTTCATCCGCGACGTAACTTTTGAAAATAACCACACCTTATAAAATTTTGTAAATTGAAATTTCCTTACAGTTGAGACTTTCCTAAAAATATGGTTTGCAAAATGCAAAGAAAACAAAAACGTAAGAACAAAATAACACATATATTAAAGATAATAAAAATAAACAAACACAAAAATAAATATAACCAAATTATATATGTACAGTGTGTTATGAAATTAAATTTTATAATGTGAAGAAAAAAGAAATAAAATAAATAAAAATAAATGTTGTTTAAATTCTAATATTTAAAATTAAAAATTAATAATAATAAATTTTGGGCCCAATAGATTTAATTAAAAGATAATAATTCTTAAAAATGAAATTATTAAACTAAATTTAATATTAATAGAACAAAATTTTAAAATTAATACACAAAACAAAACAAAAATCAAAGTAAAACACGCACTGTATTTTCGATGATAAAAATATATTTTTCACTTACTACTTGATGAACTTGAATTTTTCTTTCATCTCTGGAAACTCCAAATTACAAATGATATAAGGTGGTTTTCTTTAAAATCGGTAAAATCGGTAGGCGGTATAATACTTCATTCAAATTAATTAACCATTGTTAAACACATCCCTCAATTTCGGAGGCAATTTTGAATAATACTTCAATTTTTGAACTTCACGAAAGTTTGTATAAATGTTGCATTACATAATTTTTAATTATTTCCCGAATATTGTCGGTTATTTAATAAAATAATATTTGGAAAATTATCTTATAATAATTTTCTTTTCATACGATACTTTAAATAATATGCAAACACTTCCGATAAAAGTTTTTAAATTTTCACAACAGTTTTAACTAACTTTGATTTGCCGATTTATTTTAAATTTGAATTAATTCGAAACACTTGTGTTTTTAAAAGAATTAACTTAATTGATTTTATTTCCGCATAAAGCGAACGAGTATCTTAAGTTTTATTCTCAAAAACTTGAACGAAACTCATAACGAATTTCAGTCTGCAACACACCACAAACATACAAGATGCTTATTTTACAAAAACATCGTTGCAGTTTGGGCGGTTGGAGTCGGATGGATTGACTCACAGCCCTCGACTGTCAGAACTCAACTCCCCTAATTTTTGATAACTACCTGTATATATAAAATTACTTAACCGTTCCCCCACTAAAAATATAAGAAAATTTTGGACATTTTTACAAACATGTAAGATTGTTAGCATAACTCTTAGGCGCTTGACTGTCCATCAAGTAAGAAAAACCATCCACCCCATTAATTTTAATTACTTTCTCCCCTAAACCCAGTGCTACAAAAACTATTAAACTTTGAATATGGTATTGTTTCTGAATTGTTTCCCATAAAACTAATAAAATTTTATTGCACTATATAAAAAAAACATTAAAAATACTCGAAATAAAGCAACCTCTTTTCAATTTTTAATTGCTTAACATAAACCCCTTAAGCCAAGATTTTGTTACATATGAATATGAAACAAAATGTCATTGTTCGACACGTGAAAGAAAAACATAATATTCTACAAAGAAGAAAAGATTGTAATGACTAATGATGCATGGAAGGAAAATATAAAATTTATATAATGAAGAATGGACATTACTAACACGAGTAAACAAAACTATTAAAATAATACAAAGAACTTAAGAAATTGAATATTGAAGTTTTAAAATGAATATAAAATTTATACTTTGTAGCAACTCAGTTAATTTTTTACTTATTTATTTAAAAAAAACAAAGGAATCTCAAAATACTCTAACACCCCCTCTAGTCGAAGATTAATTCCCCGAATTGATCTCAACAATAAGTCCCCACTAGATAAAAAAAAAACAATAAAAGAAAACTAATTAAAAATTTTTTAAATGGTAACAATGCAAATTACCCTAAAATTTTGCTGTCCAGTGACTCCGAACGCAAACAAACTAAACTGAAATACAAAAGAAAAATTAACTTAAATCAAATACAAAACTAACCTAAACGAAACATTAAATCTTATCTAAAACTCAAAAAAAAATAAAAATTATCGTTAAATATATAAAAAAAAAACTTTATTTAAATCTAAGCTGATTTAAAAAAAATTAACAATAGGTCACAATACCCGAGAGATATCCCTTTCATCCGAGATCAGAAAGCAATATTTGGTCCCACAGATAGCAGATTTCCCTATTGAAATTTCCCAAAACTCAACCCAAGATTCAATAAATTGGGGCAATCAAATTTACAAGCCCTAACTAAACTAACTTAAATAATATATCAAAACTAACTTAAACGAAAATTTAATTATTATTTACCCAAAATAATAAAATTGTGACTAAAGAACACAGTTTCACAAAACAAAAATGGGTCACATTAAAAATTTTTCATAATAGAATAGTTTAACGTTAAATCAAGAACAAAATGATAAGATGTTCTAACGTTATGACTGACGATACAATAATTTAACGTCAAATGAATACGATACGATACGATAATTAAACATCATAGCAATGATAGAATGATATGATATTTTAACGTCATAACAAACGTTACTAAACGATAAGATAGTTGAAAGTCATATTAATGACTGAACTATATAATAATTTGACGTCATGACAAACGATACTAAACGATAAGATAGTTTAGCGTCCTATTGAGGACGTAACCTAACCGTAACATGAAATGTTATATCTTAAATCAGAAGTATACATTTTCAGATAAACGTAAATAACCAAAACGTAATAAATCCTACTGAGTAGAAATGCAAAAGCATTTTGTCGTAAACGAGAGAGGCGTTATGTTGAACAGTCTTGAAGTCCAATCTGGTAGATTGACCTATAAAATTAAACCGTACCGTACGTTAAAATTACTGCTCTCACCAATTCGATACTAAATTACTGAAGTTTTGATTACACCGTGAATCATTAAAATCATAATAAGGACATAATTATCAGAGGTCAAGTTTGAGAATTGAAATGTGATTAACTAGAATTTATAGATCACCTTTCGGTTAAAATGCTTCTTCCTTACGAAGTCTCAAGCAATATCGTCTCGATAAAAGCGACTGTATTGGACAGCCCTACAAAATACGCAATAAGATCGATCACTAAACTTAAACGTCAATACTTAATATTCAATAAAACGTAAGGGTGCGAAATTTATCCAAAATAACTACTGTCCTCACTAGTTCGAGCTCTAGCATAAAATAGTATCTAACTAAACACTCCTTAAACTTAACTTGAACGTGATTTAAACTTGATCTTAAAAAAAAATCACTTGAATGAAAATAAATTGCATCATCTAGATTCAGGTTGGTTCAGAAAAATTTCAAAAAGAATTCTACATAAGGGAGATATTATCTTCCATCCGAGTCAAGAAGTAATATTGACCTCACAAATGCTAAGAAGCTAAATTGAAATTTATCAAAACTTCTCCCAAATTTCGACAATAGCATGGTCAAATAAATTCCCAAAAACAAACCCAATCGTATAATTGAATAATAATACAAAAAGATAAAATCCAGCCTACTGTTGAATTATGTCTCTATAACTGGATTGTGGGTATTTTTCTTGAATTCTACAAAAAAAAATTGCACAGTACACCCATCAATAGTGAGCTAAATTCGCTAGAAGGAATGAACCTAAAATTTTATATCGCTAAACAATAGACAGGTGAATTCGGAAATACTAGGTACATGTATATAAGATGGTAAAAATTATAAATGCGTTAAATTCGCATAAATTAATGCATCAGCATAAAAAAATACTGCAACACTGCAAAAGGCTCTACAATAAAAAAAAATTGGAGCAAACGTAATATTTGTCAAAAGTCGGGATTTTAAACTAACGCAAACGCGAATAGTTAATCATAATTAAATTTGGTCTTAAACAAAATCAACGTAGCAATTGATATCTTAATATTAAAATCTCGCAAAAAGTTGTTAAATTACGAGATGGATACAGTTTCGAGTCATGTCCAGGACTAGATAAAAACAAAAGTCATAATTAGGTAATCTAAAAAAAAATTGTCTTAAACAATCTATAATTTCTCAAAAAAAAAAATAATAGTTGGCATTCAATAATGCAATTGCACGAAAAATAAAATTCGGCACTAAACGTAAAATACAAAATTCTTATAAACAATTTTGAACTCCACAACAATGGTTCTTGTAATAAAGAAAATTCTGACCGAAATACATATATTCGATACAATCCGTACTAAACGTAAAATCCTCTAAATCACCGTAACCAATGCAATGTGTTCTTCATTGTTAAAATCCCTCTAAGGGTCAAAGACATCATAAAATAGAGCGTTACGTACTCATAACAATAATTAATTTTTGAGAATGTAAAAACTAAAATAAATATAAGTTGTGACTTAAACAACAAATTCAAACTCAAAAATAAATTATATTTAAAATCAAAATCGGTAATTCGCTATTTTGCAAAATAAATTGCAACAACATTTCTAAATTAAGAGTCGGTATGTAATTTTAACAAACATAAAAATTTTGACATAAAAGAAATTGATAAAGGAAACCTAACATGATCGTTACTAAAGCTGAAAAATAATTCGCGTTATCATCAATAAGTAACAACTAAAGAAGGCCATACACGTACGATATCAAAACTACATGAATCGACATATAAATATAAGAATGGCCACATATCGCACGTTGGCCGGAATAGTGGCACAAGTATAAAAAATGTCGTTTTCATGTTTTTATTGATCCAAGTAGATTTTTGGTCGCTGAATCGAACTAAAATAGTGGCACATCTCTAAAATCAATAGAAAACCTTATAATAGCAAATATGCCTATATTATTGCTTTTAAAAAACTGCCTGAATTTGCTTGAATAGTGGTACATCTTAGTTGTACCACTGTTCTTGAAAATGTCTATTCAGATAAATTCAAATAATTTGCTTTAACAGTGGCATATTTCAGTTGTTACTCCTTACATTACATTTTGTAATCAGGTAAGTTATAATTATTTGCGATAAATGTTAAATAAACAATGAATGAAAAGACGAATGAGGGATTTGTAGATATGGACAAAAGGGGAAAGCACGGAAATCATAAGAAAGTTAACCAATCGATTAAAGATGGAATATTTTCTCACATAAATTCAATTCTTCGAATTAAATCCATTATCTGAGAGCACAAATCACTCGTGAATTTATAGAAGGTGGAAAAACTCTTATGGATTTACATAGAGATTACGTGGAGTTGTGCAAAACAAAAAATGAAGCCAGTGGAAATTACACTTTGTATACAAGAATTTTTAAAGAAAATTTTTATATATCTTCTTTTGTCCCCAAAAGAACCAATGTAGCAAGTGCGCAGAATATGAAAATTCAGGGCAGGAGCGACAGTTGCAAATGAAGGATGACGTCATGGAAAATAATCATTTACAAAAAGTGTTCTCAAGAATGCAAAAAGAGATCGATATTAAAGATGCAAGAGAAGAGAATTGTATCACTTGTTGTTTCGATTTGCAAGTAGGCCTATTTGCAAGCGGTATTGTCATTACCCTCTGGCAAAATTAATAGCTTGTATTATAGTAAGTCTAAACTAGCAACATATAATTCTACTGTTTATGATTGTGGTAGAAAAGTTGGCCATTGTTTTGTATGGAACGAGTGTAGGAAAGAGAGGGGTCAATGAAATCTCTACATGTTTGTACCTTTTTTTTAAGAAACATTGCCAAGATAACAAGCCAGTAATTAGTTTTTCTAATAATTGCTCAGGCCAGAACAAAAACGAATATTTGGCCTGTATGATGATGTATTCAGTACAAACTTTAGATATACCATCAATAACTTTAAATTTAATAGTTGTTGGCCACTTGCGAAATGAGGGCGATATAATGCATTCATTAATTGAAAAGCAAAAAACAGGCATTAAAATCAGGACCAATAATACGTACCAGCTCAGTGGGTTTCAATTATTAAATCCTCTAAAAAGAACGGAGAGCCGTTTTTGGTGAACGAATTGGAATTTTCGGACTTTAAGAATTCCAAAATATTAACTGAAAAAATGGAGGAAAATTTTACAAAGGACGTAGAGAGACAGAAAGTAGTATGGAATAAGATTTGTTCTATGAAAGTTGATAAAGATGCTCCATTTCTTTTAAAATATAAAACCAGTTACGAAGAGGAAGACTACAAAGTAATAAATATTAGAGAAGGAATGAAAGGTCGACACCGAAAAGTTTCCAAAATCAACTTAAAACCAGCATACAAATCTAAAAAGTATCATTAAAGTATAAACACCTAAAAGAATTGTCATCAGAAGAGTTTAATTTTACTTAAGTACCATTCCTTTTATGAAAATTTAAATATTGAAGATGCAAAAAATAATAAAAAGACTGATAAAAAGTAACCAAACAAATTTCATCAATTTATAAATTGTTTTCGTCAATAAATTATTTGAATATATTATGGGTGCGTTCCACTTAAAGCCCACGACGACCACGGTCGATCGTCAGTCCAATCAAATAACCGCGTTCGATTTTTAGTCCAATCAAAAAACCATAGGACCACGCCGCGGTCGCCCATGGACTTAAGTGGAACGCACTGTATATTGTGCTTTTCTACCATTATCCTTACCATGTTACATCAGGTAAAATTGATCTGTAGTTTTGCAGAAATAACGGCATATTTAACTGTATTATCGGTAATATAATTATTATTAAATTTTTAACAATACTATATTAAATTTTAGCATAACTAATTAGTATAAAAAAATAAAAATTAAGTGAATTTGCAAAACTAGATTTTTAAAAGAATATTGAAATGTTTGGAAGCTGTTTACTCGAAATCGCCTATTCTGACTTGTGCCACTATTCCGGCCAACGTGCGATATGTTCGTGCACCATAATTCCTAAACGTAAGAGTCAAAATTATTAATCAAACCGAGTAAAAACAAACAACCTTTATAACAAAAATCGCCTACGTCGCGTCAGTACAATTACATGGCCCCACGTTGGGGCGTCAATCTGGTAGATTGACCTATAAAATTAAACCGTACCGTACGTTAAAATTACTGCTCTCACCAATTCGATACTAAATTACTGAAGTTTTGATTACACCGTGAATCATTAAAATCATAATAAGGACATAATTATCAGAGGTCAAGTTTGAGAATTGAAATGTGATTAACTAGAATTTATAGATCACCTTTCGGTTAAAATGCTTCTTCCTTACGAAGTCTCAAGCAATATCGTCTCGATAAAAGCGACTGTATTGGACAGCCCTACAAAATACGCAATAAGATCGATCACTAAACTTAAACGTCAATACTTAATATTCAATAAAACGTAAGGGTGCGAAATTTATCCAAAATAACTACTGTCCTCACTAGTTCGAGCTCTAGCATAAAATAGTATCTAACTAAACACTCCTTAAACTTAACTTGAACGTGATTTAAACTTGATCTTAAAAAAAAATCACTTGAATGAAAATAAATTGCATCATCTAGATTCAGGTTGGTTCAGAAAAATTTCAAAAAGAATTCTACATAAGGGAGATATTATCTTCCATCCGAGTCAAGAAGTAATATTGACCTCACAAATGCTAAGAAGCTAAATTGAAATTTATCAAAACTTCTCCCAAATTTCGACAATAGCATGGTCAAATAAATTCCCAAAAACAAACCCAATCGTATAATTGAATAATAATACAAAAAGATAAAATCCAGCCTACTGTTGAATTATGTCTCTATAACTGGATTGTGGGTATTTTTCTTGAATTCTACAAAAAAAAATTGCACAGTACACCCATCAATAGTGAGCTAAATTCGCTAGAAGGAATGAACCTAAAATTTTATATCGCTAAACAATAGACAGGTGAATTCGGAAATACTAGGTACATGTATATAAGATGGTAAAAATTATAAATGCGTTAAATTCGCATAAATTAATGCATCAGCATAAAAAAATACTGCAACACTGCAAAAGGCTCTACAATAAAAAAAAATTGGAGCAAACGTAATATTTGTCAAAAGTCGGGATTTTAAACTAACGCAAACGCGAATAGTTAATCATAATTAAATTTGGTCTTAAACAAAATCAACGTAGCAATTGATATCTTAATATTAAAATCTCGCAAAAAGTTGTTAAATTACGAGATGGATACAGTTTCGAGTCATGTCCAGGACTAGATAAAAACAAAAGTCATAATTAGGTAATCTAAAAAAAAATTGTCTTAAACAATCTATAATTTCTCAAAAAAAAAAATAATAGTTGGCATTCAATAATGCAATTGCACGAAAAATAAAATTCGGCACTAAACGTAAAATACAAAATTCTTATAAACAATTTTGAACTCCACAACAATGGTTCTTGTAATAAAGAAAATTCTGACCGAAATACATATATTCGATACAATCCGTACTAAACGTAAAATCCTCTAAATCACCGTAACCAATGCAATGTGTTCTTCATTGTTAAAATCCCTCTAAGGGTCAAAGACATCATAAAATAGAGCGTTACGTACTCATAACAATAATTAATTTTTGAGAATGTAAAAACTAAAATAAATATAAGTTGTGACTTAAACAACAAATTCAAACTCAAAAATAAATTATATTTAAAATCAAAATCGGTAATTCGCTATTTTGCAAAATAAATTGCAACAACATTTCTAAATTAAGAGTCGGTATGTAATTTTAACAAACATAAAAATTTTGACATAAAAGAAATTGATAAAGGAAACCTAACATGATCGTTACTAAAGCTGAAAAATAATTCGCGTTATCATCAATAAGTAACAACTAAAGAAGGCCATACACGTACGATATCAAAACTACATGAATCGACATATAAATATAAGAATGGCCACATATGTTCGTGCACCATAATTCCTAAACGTAAGAGTCAAAATTATTAATCAAACCGAGTAAAAACAAACAACCTTTATAACAAAAATCGCCTACGTCGCGTCAGTACAATTACATGGCCTAACACGTTGGGCGTCAAAAATCTGTTACAATCTTATACGTCACTACGACACCTGCAACAGATTAAATTGTCCGGTAGCTCGTCGTAGGGCCGCAGGTGATTTAAATTGGTGTCGTAGCGGTAGATGTTAAAATAAAAAAAAATAATTAGTTGAGCGCCACTGTCATAAGATATTAATAAAATTTGCATCGGATTGACTAAATTAGATGACAGACTAATTTTCATCCGCGACGTAACTTTTGAAAATAACCACACCTTATAAAATTTTGTAAATTGAAATTTCCTTACAGTTGAGACTTTCCTAAAAATATGGTTTGCAAAATGCAAAGAAAACAAAAACGTAAGAACAAAATAACACATATATTAAAGATAATAAAAATAAACAAACACAAAAATAAATATAACCAAATTATATATGTACAGTGTGTTATGAAATTAAATTTTATAATGTGAAGAAAAAAGAAATAAAATAAATAAAAATAAATGTTGTTTAAATTCTAATATTTAAAATTAAAAATTAATAATAATAAATTTTGGGCCCAATAGATTTAATTAAAAGATAATAATTCTTAAAAATGAAATTATTAAACTAAATTTAATATTAATAGAACAAAATTTTAAAATTAATACACAAAACAAAACAAAAATCAAAGTAAAACACGCACTGTATTTTCGATGATAAAAATATATTTTTCACTTACTACTTGATGAACTTGAATTTTTCTTTCATCTCTGGAAACTCCAAATTACAAATGATATAAGGTGGTTTTCTTTAAAATCGGTAAAATCGGTAGGCGGTATAATACTTCATTCAAATTAATTAACCATTGTTAAACACATCCCTCAATTTCGGAGGCAATTTTGAATAATACTTCAATTTTTGAACTTCACGAAAGTTTGTATAAATGTTGCATTACATAATTTTTAATTATTTCCCGAATATTGTCGGTTATTTAATAAAATAATATTTGGAAAATTATCTTATAATAATTTTCTTTTCATACGATACTTTAAATAATATGCAAACACTTCCGATAAAAGTTTTTAAATTTTCACAACAGTTTTAACTAACTTTGATTTGCCGATTTATTTTAAATTTGAATTAATTCGAAACACTTGTGTTTTTAAAAGAATTAACTTAATTGATTTTATTTCCGCATAAAGCGAACGAGTATCTTAAGTTTTATTCTCAAAAACTTGAACGAAACTCATAACGAATTTCAGTCTGCAACACACCACAAACATACAAGATGCTTATTTTACAAAAACATCGTTGCAGTTTGGGCGGTTGGAGTCGGATGGATTGACTCACAGCCCTCGACTGTCAGAACTCAACTCCCCTAATTTTTGATAACTACCTGTATATATAAAATTACTTAACCGTTCCCCCACTAAAAATATAAGAAAATTTTGGACATTTTTACAAACATGTAAGATTGTTAGCATAACTCTTAGGCGCTTGACTGTCCATCAAGTAAGAAAAACCATCCACCCCATTAATTTTAATTACTTTCTCCCCTAAACCCAGTGCTACAAAAACTATTAAACTTTGAATATGGTATTGTTTCTGAATTGTTTCCCATAAAACTAATAAAATTTTATTGCACTATATAAAAAAAACATTAAAAATACTCGAAATAAAGCAACCTCTTTTCAATTTTTAATTGCTTAACATAAACCCCTTAAGCCAAGATTTTGTTACATATGAATATGAAACAAAATGTCATTGTTCGACACGTGAAAGAAAAACATAATATTCTACAAAGAAGAAAAGATTGTAATGACTAATGATGCATGGAAGGAAAATATAAAATTTATATAATGAAGAATGGACATTACTAACACGAGTAAACAAAACTATTAAAATAATACAAAGAACTTAAGAAATTGAATATTGAAGTTTTAAAATGAATATAAAATTTATACTTTGTAGCAACTCAGTTAATTTTTTACTTATTTATTTAAAAAAAACAAAGGAATCTCAAAATACTCTAACATCTCGTATTAGATAGATAAGGGACTATGCTTGCAATCTTTAAGTTTCTGAGGGGAAAGACGTGTGGTTCGGTGTATTGCTATCATTGCTAATGGGAGGAGCCGAGACATAACATAATTACTATATTATGAAAGGTAGTAAGGTCTCTCTTATCTTGGTATGCGTGTATTTACTTTTGAAATAATACAATAAGTAAAATAAAAAAATATAAGAAATGTTGGTTTTAAATATAATTTAAATTTTCTAGTCCACCAAATTTAAAAGTTATTATAAAGTTATTAAAAAAATGGACAAAAACTTATCGTTTATTAGGTATTAGTTTTAAAATTCTATGATGGGTTTCAATTTAAAATAATAACTAACATAAGTAATTAATTAAGAGTAATTAAGAAGAATTTTTTATTATCAATTAGGGTAGAGAGCCACAGCCGTGGAGTGATGTGACCGCTGGTTGAGTACAGAGCGGAAATTCTGGGTTCAAATCGCGGACTATACAGAATTTGTTAGCTCGGCTATTCAGTGGACATCCACACCGTGTGGTGAAATAGATATTGATTTATCGGAAATAGGTAATATGGGGACTAATCCACCCCGCTAATCGGATTTGTAATTCCCAAAAAGGGAAAAGCAATGTTCTACTTAGAACGTAAATAGCTTAATGAAATGAAATTCAATGTTCCCAATAAATGTTAACTTCAAAATCCCAATAGTTCTATGCAAATTAAATATATCCAACTACAATCAAGTACGTTTTATATAACGATGGTATGAAGTATGAATGATAAAACAAACATTTGAGTGGAAATTCAGTTGCATCCATTGTAAATTTTACACTGCAAGAGTTCTACTTAGAACGTAAAAAGCTTAATGAATAATGAATTAGGGTAGAGGTAAATTGATGAGCGAAAAAAAAAAGCGTGGGCAATTCTTTAATATATACCTATATTCTCTATTTGTCAATAATAACAAACGCTTTATTCCCTATACAAAGTTAATTTTTAAAAAAATTTCAACTTTGTAACTCTTTTCTGTCGGGATTTCTTATGGGTAAATTTCTTGATACCTTTGGATCTATAATTTCTGGTAGAACACAATTAAAATAAAAAGTATTAAATTGATTCTCCATATTTGTTTTCCAAAAATTGTCGTCTCTTTTTATCTGAAATATAAAACTAAATAAAGGAAAAGGTCTATTATTATATAATAATAAGAAGAATGTACCTTCTCCACCAACATACCTAAAGGAGTCCCACAAATAAAGTAACAAATTTGTCTATTTGTTATATGCATCTGTCCTTAAATTTGATAGAAATAATTATGATTTCTTTTCAAATATAGTTCTCTATTTTTGATGGACGCAAATTTAATAATTTTGTTTTTAATTGCTTCTGAAGGATGTAAGTTGGAAGCAGAATGTGGGCATTTCACTTCTACGAGTGCGTCATCGTCCACTAACCCATCTGGGCTAGCGGGTGAATGTAAACTGGGCCAATGGTAAAGTGGGCCAAATTTTGAAAATGGTAAACTGGGCCAAAAGCAAATTTTATTAAAATTTTGAAAATAGTAAACTGGGCCAAAAGCATAAATTTCACTAAAATTTTGAAAATGGTAAACTGGGCCAAAGTTTAATTTCCTATAGAAATAGTGAAAGATTTATGTTTATAGTTTAGTGGTGTGCCGGTGTGAATTCTTTTTTGTTATTATTAAAAAAAAAATATTAGAAACTAACTGTAACCTACCGACAGATCTACATCCTCGCGCCCGATCTACCTTTTTGCGCAGATTTGTTTGTTTTCAGCTTATTTAGTTTAATTTCCTATAGAAATAGTAGAAGATTTATGTTTATAGTTTACAATTTAGGAAAAAAATTTACGGATAGTAAAATTAATATCTTTGGGTTGACTTCCGACTTTTACGGAATACATTTCAACAAAACATAAAATTTTTAAATTACCTATTCATTAGTCGTCAAAATTATGTCTGCAGAAGCCTTAGCCCAAACCACCGGAGGAAACACAGCTGACCCTACCACATAGTAAGTGAATAAATAGTCACAGAACTTGTCGAGATTCGCATTATTCGGTTTGGTTTCCATTAAATCATTTTAACCTCCCAAAACGTCCGCTGCCAAAAACTTTAAACCAAAGAAATACCGTAACCATATGCCAACTTCAGAACCGACATTTTGGTAGTCTGAAGCCAAGCCGTATCTCTGGAGAGCTCGGTACCACGCCTGTCCAAGATGAAACCTGCAACCTTCGACATTTGCTTCCGGCCACTGGGTAGTACACGCATTTCTCATCGCAACCTCAAAATCAGTAACAATTCTGGGTATTTGAAATATTTGAAAACTTTCGAAAAGTTAATACTTTTTTGCGTGGATCCTCTCGTGCCGTGGTGGTTTTTATACGTGGTGGTTCAGGAAAAGGTGGATCATTGAGAGGTGAAACTTGTTTTCGCGTGAATCCTCTTCGTGCCATGGTGGTTTTTATAAAAAAATTTTATTTTTAATTTCAATTCAGCGGTTACTTAAAAAATTATGTTTTTGGCTTAGTTTACCATTTTCAAAATTTTAGTAGCAATTACTTTTGGACCAGTTTACCACTTTCAGGTAGTTTTTTGGTCCAGTTTACATTACCCCGGGCTAGCACCTAAATGGAATAACTATGAGTCTATAAAAAATCCACATTTATTTACAGTTTTGTTATGTATTTTTTCAAATTCTACTATACGAGGGGAGTTCAATAAGTCCGGTAAAAATCAAATAGATGACGTCACAAATTCAAAAACAGAAAACATTTGACAGCTTCAGCCTGTTGCTGGTCTACATATAAAATTTCAAAGAGGTATGCCAATTATTTTGGTCGTCACAACGATTTAAATAACGCAACTTGTAATTTGTTCTAAAAAGAGGAAAAAAGTGAATTTTGCGTATTAATAACACTATGTTTTTCGTGGAAAAAGAATTACAAAAACAAAAATAAAATTAGATAAATATTACCCGGATTCCGCACCATCGATTAAAATGATACATAAGTAGTTTATGAAATTCCGTTGTGGTAGTACCAGAACAAAAGATGCTAAACGTCCAGGTAAAAAAATTAAAGTTACTACTCAAGAAATCATGGATAAAATCCGTGACATGGTTTTGGCTGATCGCAGGTGCAATGATTTCAATTTTACATAAATGTTTGGACATGAGAAAGCTAACAGCAAAATGGTTGCCGCGTTTGTTATTGATCACGATAATGCACCAGCTCATTCGTCCAAAATTGCAACAATAAAACTTGATGAATTACGTTAAGAATTTCTTCTTCATCCATCATATTTTTCAGATTTGGCATCTTGCAATTATTTCCTGTTTTCAAATCTGAAAAAATGGCTTGCTGGAAGAAGATTTCAAACAAACGATGAAGTAACAGTAAAACCTAATTCATATTTTAAAGGTTTTGTTAAATCTTACTTTACAGACCATATTCAAAAACTTAAACAGTGTTGGAATAAATTTATCCAGTTAAAAGGAGATTACATGTTAAAAAATAATAAAAAAATTTTCCCAAAAAATTTTTTTTTTCACATTTTAGAGACTCCTCATTATCACATACCAAGCAATATTTATTTCTTACTCCCAAATACAATAATTTTTTTTGTTTTTTCACCAATAATACATGCCTAAAAATTAATAACATTTAATTAAGGACTTATGGACTTACTTTTTAGAAAATGACTTACGACTCCAGACAACGCATTGTAATTCGTTTTATAAGAACGTTTGCTGCAAGCACCATCAACGACCACAGTGATAAGGGGTGTACCATCGCTGTTGACTTTACCATCTTATATATTTTTTTAAATTTATCTATATCAGTTGATCGTCCTTTAGTTTTTTTTAACTTCGTTTTAAATATGCGGTACAATGTTAATTGCATTTTCTTCGTAAAATTGCATGTACCGACTTTAAGAACGGTAGCATTTGTTTTTGCAGGTATTTGGATAAATAATTGATGTCTACCAGCCACTTCTTATCACTTGTACGTGATTAAATATAAAATATAGGATAAGCCACCTACTCGTGTTTAAATGAAAGAAATGTATTTATAATCTGAAACCCTTTGACAGCGAATATGTAAGTGCGAATAGAAAATATGCAAAAATTAAAACAAGAATTAAACCGACTTCTGAACCTTATTACCAGCCATGTGAATTTTACTAATGATTTGAAAAGAAAATTGTAAGAGCAATTAGTAATCATGGAAATGTAATACATATATTTATTGTTGCTTTATTGTATGAAATTCAAAAGAAATTGTCTGCAAAAAACACATACAATTTTGAGAATCAAAAATGTTGTGAAACTAACAAAACAGTACATGGAAGTAAAATGCTACTGGCTTCTATAGTTAGTATTTGACGGAGTAAGATAGCGTTATATTATATTGTTATGAGAGAAAAAGATAAAATATTGTTGCCTAGTTAAACCTAAAACCACTGTCTAAAACAGCGCCATCCGACACTAAGAAGCTACACCTTCTTTTTTGAACTTGATTAATATCTTGGCTATTATGTATTAAAAAAGTAATTATTTTAAAATTTAAAAATTACTTATTTATATAAATTCAAAAAATTTCAAATTTGGTAGGCATATTCACTTAAGTATATTCTTCACGTATATATAAAAAATGTTAAAAAATTATCATTTTTTAATATAAACAAATTAAACTACTATATTATTTAATAAAATATAAATTTTAAAAATAAATTAGTATGTAGACCTTTGCTTCATAAATATTACCCTAAAATTTGAGATCAATCAGATAAGCCATTTTTGAGTGGGTCATTTTCCTAATTTTCAACTTTGTTATTAATAATAAAATTTGAATTTTTAAATTTTTTTTGTTTATAACAGTAATCATTATAAACTGTGAATTATTTTGATTTAAATAAAATAAATTAGAAATTATATATCTCGACAAAAAATATATTGTTTTTAAAAATTTTAAAATATAAAATAGATTAGCTTGTGCGTCAATATTTTTTATATGTATTTCCAAAATTTCAAGTTAATTCGTCAAGCCGTTTTTAAATGAGTCATTTTCTTAGTCCGGCACTTGCAAAACCCTAGCCTTAAGAGGGGCATTTTTTTCAGGGCCCTTTTAATTTAATCAACAGATGGCGCCTACTTAAATATTTTTATAAAATAAGAGGATTCTTTTGTATTTAAAATATAGCAAATTCGTTGAGATAATACTATTCTATAAACAATATTCTTGATCTTAAGCTATTTGGAGTTCGTATTGAGTATGTCAAAACACACTCACTTACAAAAAATGATAATTAAACTTTAATTATGAATTGTGTTTTTATAAATAAATATTACGAACCCAAAATAGCTTAAGATCAAGAATATTGTTTATAGAACAGTATTATCTCAACGAATTTGCTATATTTTAAATATAGCAAATTCCTCTTATTTTATAAAAATATTTAAGTAGGCGCCATCTGTTGATTAAATGAAAAGGGCCCTGAAAAAAATGCCCCTCTTAATTATTTGAATAAATACATTTTTGTTAAGGCTGTTCTCTCGCAACCACTTTTTTATTTACAATTTTCTGACTTTATTTTTGAAAATAACAAGTTAAAATTTTTACAGTATGTTTGAAATGTTATTTACAATATTATGTCGGAGCGCTTTTATCATGAATAAATAAATCGCAAAAAAAATTTTTTAACGCAATTTTAAAAAAATTTTGGCTCTGACATAATATTAAAAATAACGTTTTAGACATACTGTAAAAATTTGAACGCGTTATTTTCAAAAATAAAGTCAGAAAATTGTAAATAAAATTAATGCTAAAATGCGCGTATCTCTTGAATTCGCGATTTTTTTTACACATTACTTTATTTTTTATTGTACGTTTTTGATCAGCTACTGTTATTGTACACCAAATAGTCTATTTAAAATCGAATTTTCATTTAAAGTGAGAACACAGCCTTAAGGATTGAGTACATTTTTTCATACAACAATTTTTCTAGTACATTTAATTATTTTGTATTTATAAAATATTTTTTTATTACTTTGAGCAATTTTCTTTTTGAGAAATTGTTATTTGAGCATTAACTGATTTCAAGCAATTTTCACAAAATTGTCTATAATAACGTTGTCAATGTTACCTCTAGCTCGTATAATCAGTAAAAAGTTTTAATTTTAACTTGCAGTTTTAATTTTTCAGTTGTCAGCAAAGAGTTTTTGACTCAATTGCAATACTTTTCTTTACTACGTAAATGGAAAAAAAATTGTGAAGTGGGTCAATTTATTTGCACTCAAGTATAGTAATGAAAAAACATATTTTATCGCCGTTTAAAGCAAAATAATGATTATAAATACTATAAAACTTTTATTCAAATTATTAATTACAATACAATTTTAAAAATATAGACAATTTACAATGATTTTTATGTATAAAAATTAAGGTATCAAAAAATATATTATATTTTGAATTTATATATAGATTTAAAAAATAAAAATTTGATATACCTAACTTATTTGCTATGACATTTTTTGTACTTATTTCCATGGAGGTTTGCCTGAACGGTCTCTGATAATACCTTTGTTATATTTAGAGGCATCATCGTTTTCCTCACTTTCATTCTACAAAAAGAATTTTAAAAAATGTCTTAAAAACAAAAAAAAAACTCACAAATTTTTGCCATTGTAGTGTAGAATAATAATCACCAGAATGATTATTATCAATAGCAGCATTTTTATTTTTACCATTGTTTTTCAAACCATCAGTGCTTGCTCCAGGAACTTTATTCAATAGCTGCAATATTATATTTACACCAACATTGTATTTAAAGTTTAAAATATCCTTACCAAATGAATATATTTTTGTAGTTCAATTTCAGTTTGCTGTTTATTTTTTTCTGGCTTACTACTTACAGGAGTATCCATAAACAACTTTTGCTTTAATTGAATATTTTGTTCATTCAATTCTTCATTACTGAAAAATGATGAACTTTCAAATGCACTTGGTATGATTATTTTAGAATCTCCAGTCGATTTAGTAGGTGGTAACTCTTTTTGTAATATTTCTTCTACATTTGTAAAAGACTTTGATTTTAAATTATTTAACTGGTCAATTGTGTTTGTGCTTTTATCTTGCGCTACAATAGGGGTTTTTCCATTGTTAATAATTTTGAGTGCTTCCAGCCACTGTGCTTCCATGACTCTATGTAACTTTTGTGCAATATTTGTTCTAGATTCCTGTTGTTGTTGAAATTTGTGATGTAAATTATCAACTTGTTGTTGCAATTGAGATAAACGCAATTCATATAGTTTAATTTCTTCTCTATGTTTCTCTTCCAAGAGATGTATTTCCATATCATGTCTAAAAATATTTTTATGATATTATATTACATAGTTAAAATACACTGAAATTTGATACTTACTTCTGTACTATTTGCTGTATATATGAAGCAGCAGATCTAGCAATTGCCATTTCTCGGCTACGTATTTCACCTTGCAATGCACTCTCAGCCTTATCTAGTTGAGCCTGAAATTCTTGTAACTTATCCTGAACTACAATTTCAACCTGGTTTTGATAATAATTTCTTAAATCCAATTTGTTCTTTTCATAGTGATCTTTTTGTTTGCTCACTTCTTCTTTTAATATTTTCTAAAAGAAGCCAAATAATTTAAAATATTTCTTTATACTTATGTATTTCTTTGTTTTATGTTTACACTTACTTCATTTTTTTTATATTCCTCTATTTCTTTCAAAAATTTCTTTTTATCCACCTCTAAAAGTTTGATTTGATCAAGTTTCCCACCAATTTGAGATTCCAAACGATTCTGATCTTCTTTCATCAAACTCAGTTCATTATGGCAAATTTCAACTGCTTTCTTACTTTGAGAAACTTCTTTTCTGGCTTCAGATAAAGCAGTTTCATTCTGTATAAACAACAATATTTGTTAAATGTCCCCTACGAAAATAAAAATAACAGACCTTTTGAATATCATTCTCTTTCTCACCCAGAACATTTTTCAAATAATCATTATTATTTTTGGAAACTTCATAATGTTCTTCGGTATCTTTTAATTTATCTTTCACCACTTGTAATTCATTTAATAATGCTTTATTTTCTTTTACCAAATCTTCCACCTTTTCCTGATTACTATGAGCTAAATTTATAGCTTTAAAAGTTTCTTCTTCGTAGTGTTTTACTTGCTGTGTATTAAATTAAAATTATAATGTAAAAAATTTAAAAATATAGGTACAATATTTCTATGCTGACTGTCACCATAAAATTTGGGACACATCTTACAGATATATGGAATGAGATGATAGGATACAAAAATCCGCGAAGCTGTAAACTGTCCGAAATAGTTTAGCTGCCATCTTGCTAATAAATAACTCAAAAACGGTGACAGACGTCGTATGGCCTCAAAATCGGAGTACCTATTCTATTTCAATTTTTTTGCAAATCGATTTATTTATTATACCCTTTTATTCTGTTTGATTCTCTACATAATAAATGCACAAAGTAGCAAAATGTCTCTTATTAATGTTAATTAAAAGAGGAAATTTTATTCTACACTACACTATTTGGAGTTGTACCAAAAGTTACTCAGTTATTCGAATACAGACTTTAACCCAAGTTAACGAATAAAAGTACTCGATTTCTCACATCACTAATTAAGAAGATTTTCATTTAGTGTCATCGTCATTTATCTTATAGTATCTCAAGTAAATACAAACCCGACAATGACTGTTATCAAACATTTATTTTGCACCACTGTGCAGATCAATAACAATAGAGAGAACACAAAAAAGAACAACCAGGCGAGCACCAAAGAGAAGTGGGACACAGAAATATTTTGGACACATCTTGTGTTTTTGTGAATTCTTGTAACCCATTATAATTATGTATTTGTTACCATATGTACAAAATTTTATGTTGGTAGCCAGTGAATATTGCACTAATAAACTATTAATGTAGAAAATCATTCTCACCTTTGTTGCTTCACCAAGTTCAAAGGAAACACTGCTTCTTAACTCCGTCAACTGTTCTTCTAAATTTAGTTTATTTCTAAATAAATTATCAATTTTAGTGGCTGCTTCTTGCCACGAATTATGTACACGTAAAATAGCCTCATCTTTTGCACTATCCACCTCTATTGCCACAGCTAATTGCTCTTGAAGCTCTAATGTCTGTACTTGAAGTTTTTGTATTATTTGTTCGCAATGCTAAAGATACATAAAAGTGAAAGTAACAAAAATTTCTTAAAAATTTAAAATACAAACCTTCCTACGTAATTTTTCTTCCTGTAATTTATTAAAAAACAAAGTAGGTTCAAAATTATGGGAGCTGTTATTCCTTGAAGGTTGATTCCACAGTTCTGAAAGATTAATTAAAGCCAACTTATCCTTCTCAGATGGCTTATAATCACTTGACTTACTTTCAACTGTTTCCACTGTTAATTCTGCCGAGTGTTCTTTTTTTCTATGTTCATATTCTTCTAACTGATTGTGAGTGTGCATTGTGCCTTGATTTAAATTATTGGTAGGATGTTTTTGTAGTGGATTTTGATTATTATATGCTGTTAATTGAGTAGAATTACTGCTGTTAGGTGAAGTGGTATTATCGCTACTTGTGGATTCCATATTTCCCATTAATATATCCGATATAGGAAGATTACTTGTTTGTAATGGCATTGCAGTTAACAGACTAATACAGTTTTCATCACTTTTTGTAGTATCAGAGTATAATGAATCTCGCATTCCCATTCCATAATCGGGAACAGAACTTTTAGTATCTCCTTGTCTCCACGTTGATTTCTTAATGTTGCTTTGTAAATCGTCCTTATTTATTTCAAGCTGACTTTCTCTTTGCTTTAATCTTATTTCAATATCCCGTTGTTTACATTCGACAGAATTCAACAAATCATCTACATCGTTCATATTTAACCTCGACTTAATTGAATTATCTCCGTTTTGTGCATTACAGTTTAAGTTTTTCTTTGGAGATGGACATAAATCAAATTGTTTTTTCAAATTTCTAGCAGTATCGTACTTCTTGATGGTGTGCACATTTGAGATAAAATTATCAATTTCATTAAGCATTTTGTCGTGAGTTCGGGTGGTATTAATAGGTGAATGAAATTTCTTATCTCTTTCCGAAATACGGTGTCGCCAATTAGAATTAGGTAATGGCTCCATTCTAAACTTGTCTTGATCCTCATAGTAAGGTGATGTTATAATTTGAGAGCTCCCCCCCGTTGTATGAGCAATCGTACTAGGTGTAGAAGGTAACGAATTTAGTTTTAACTTTGTTCGTGGTTTTTGGGGTGTGCTGTGAGTACTTGGAATGTACTGTTGCTTTGTACCTGGAGCATTTTGCCAAACATTAGTTTCATGATTTGCTGACATTAAAGGTAGTGAATATTTGGAATGTACTGAGTTGATAAGAAAATAATCTAAAGAATTACTTCCTAAACTGGTATCTGAATTTCTTTCTATAAAGTTAACTCGACTATCGAGATTGTTCACTTGTGATATAAGGTTATCGACAATATTAAAATATGGTGGTCCCGAAGAATAATCCTCAGGGTCAGACGAAATTACAAACAAATCAGGTGGAATTAGTAATAGATCGTCGGTATCGTCAGATTCGCTCATAACTTAAAACAATAATTGCACATACGCGACCGGTAGTATTCATAACACGTAACTGAATTTTCAATTTATACAGAGATTTACTTAACACGCCAACACAAAAATACAAAAAAATTTAACTAAAATGCATTAATTTACTCGCTAATACTATGACAACATTTAAAGAATGTTTTTGGTTATGTGTTTAGATGACGTTTATTTGTTGTTATTGTTCATTTTGTACTTTTAGGGTGTGGTCATAGTGCACAGGTTTGGTAAAGGTGCGAAAACACTACTCAAGACTTTTAAGCATGGACTTAGAAAGATAAGTCAGATTTTAATGTATGTGTTACAGTTAAAACCCGAAATCAGTTAAAATCCGATCTAACTAGTAAATTCTAGTTTTAACTAGTTTAAAAATAGGTAAATTTAACTTTTGTTCAGAATTGCATTAGATAGTAATGGAAACCAAATTTTACGGTTTTTAACGATTTGATAACGATAGTCGATAACGAACAATCTCGAAAAGTTACCAAATGGGGGGGGGGAGGGTTAAGCTCAATTTCCATGTATCCGTTTGTACGTTTATCCGATCATACAGGAGCGCTCTCATTGGTCCAGTTACTTTAAAACTGACAATGACAATAAAATTTAAAAAAATTCTAAAGTTTTTTGACTCAAAAACAAGTGTGAGATGAAGAAATTTGCCTAAAGACTGCAGCGCAAAAAGCTGCCGTTCAATCTGGACAAGGGTTTGTTCGCTGTTCTTGTAAAAAAAAATGCACCTCAAAACGTTGCCTTTGTTTAAAAAGAGAAATTATTTGCAATTCAAAATGTCACAACAGCATGCCATGTGGCAATAAGTAGAATATAATAATAATGTATAAAATAATTAATTGTATAAGACAATTTTTACTTTAATTCTAGTTTTAACTGGTATAATTTCAGTTAAAACTAGAATTTACTAAGGCGGTTAGTTAAAACTAGAATTTACTAGTTAGATCGGGTTTTAACTGATTTCGTGTTTTAACTGTAACATATGTACAAGGCCGTAGCTAAACATTGGCTATGGAGAAGCGCTTATAAGCTAAGTTTTTGACACCGAATGCAACTTAACGGTCTGAAAACAACGAAAAATTGTATTTTAATCGCATCTGATGAATAATAAGGGAGTTTTAAGCGCAACAAAAGCGCAACTTTTTACGTTACCGCAACTTTTTGCAACTTTCCACATATTTGCAACTTCCCTGTAACTTTTAGCAAATTACAAGTTAAATAATTTTTTTTTCCAATTTTTCCTTGAATTTTTAATTTCCATGAATATTAAGCTCGTTATGACCAGCAAATGGTAACTAACCAATGAAAAGCACGTGTTAGTATCAATCAGACGCTTTCTATTGGTAAGCTACTTAGATCATCTATCCTATACAATAGATAGGTCATAGCCGTATACCTGAAGCAGTTTGTTTTGAAGCTCAAAAATTTTTGGTGGGGTGCGCGGGGTTTGTTTTCCTTTTGGTTAGCCCCTGTAACGGCTGCAACTAAATATACACATTGACATATTTTTATTGCAAACAAAGACTCAAAAATAAGCAAAATATCGGAAACATGACGAAATTGATTAATACTTAAATAAATTATACGATTTCGAAATTGGTAAATGTGAAATCAATTAATAATTACACAATAAATGCAAAATTCGGTTACGTTTATTTTCAAATTTGTATTAATTTATTATTATGGTTTAAAAGATGGGACGACCAAGAGTGACGTAACGGACAATAAGTCCAAAACGTGCAGATGATGATGATGATGATGATGATTATGGTTTATTATTAAGATTGATGATATTAATAGTGCAATGGGTCATTAATAAAGTTCCATTGTAGGGGAGAGGTAGCCAGCCTGGGCGCGAAAATACAAATTTTACGATTGAAACCTCGAACTTTTCTGAAAGAGTATATTTTAAATAAGAAAATAAGCGGAGGCACAATGCCCTAAGTGCACCTGTTTTTTCAAAAATCGAATTTAAAAAAGCTTGATTTTCGAAGGTTAAACGCTCGTGATTGGTTAATCAAGTTCGTTCGTTCGAGGTACGTGCGCTCCTATACATAAGAGTGTAGCTGTTGACAAGTTTGTTAACTCTTACGCTACGGTAGGAATGCGTTCTCCTTTTTTATTAATGAAAAATTTTAATTTAAAACTTTAAAATTATTTAAAAATTACTTCAGAAAAGGTTTACTTAAATTTAACGAACGGTAGTTACTTTTTAGCCTGGATCCGACTCTTGCGAGGGTGATTTTGATCAAAAAATGACAACTAATTTAAAAATATCCCTAGGCCCGTGGGTCAAGGAAAAGGTGAATCTTTGAGAGGTGAAACTCGTGAGAGTGGATTTTTAACGCAGGGTAGTTGTGCGAAGAAAAATCGACTTAAAGCACCCCTCGCTGCGCTCGGGCGCTTTAAGCCATTTTTCCAGCACATTTAGGGTTGAAAACCATGATTTTTGTTCGGAGTGCACTGTTACTGCATCGCAATGCAAGTGTCGCTCCCACTCTGCGCAAAGCTAAGAGCAGTTCACGGTGCACGTACCGTCAGGAGAATGAACTGAATGAATTGATTCACCAATCCCGAGCGACTTTGCTTTAAAATTTACTGTGAAAATCGAAGTTTTTAAATTCGATTTTTGAAAAAACAGGTGCACTTAGGGCATTGTGCCTCCGCTTATTCTCTTATTTAAAATATACTCTTTCAGAATTCATCGAGATTTCAATCGTAAAATTTGTATTTTCGCGCCCAGGCTAGCTACCTTGAACCTCCATTGTATAACCATGGCTGTAAAACTGGTTAAATTAATATCCAAATGTTTTTCAAATATTAGATTACATTACGGGTCAAAGACAACTTCAGAAAAGTTACAAAAAAAGCTTACACACAAAAACTAATTAAATATTAATAAAATTTATAATTTGTTAATGTTTTTACTGTTTTGTTACACTCGTTAAAATGTCATTTTGCCCTTGAAGGTATGCAACCTGTGATGCACTATAAAAAGAAAACAAACTTTGTTGTTCTTTTTTGGGCTCCATAGCAAATGGGTCTATGTCCTATTTATTGTATATATGATCGAAGGTAAGCTACCATTTACTAAGTACGACCATGTACGAGTTATTTTTGAATTTTGAATTGTCTAGTTTTATTTTTATAAGTTTTTATGATCTTTTTATGATAATAAATCCAACTTTTCGTGTTTAAAATGCAACAAAAAATTGCTCTAATAAGAAATAAGATACCTTTTTATAGCACTAGTCCCTTTTACTTTATTGATAAAATAAAACGGCTGCCTGTCAATGTCATTGAAATAAACCATAACAGTAACCATAGAAAAAGCGAAAAAAGCACTCTTGAAAATTATACGATTTTTAAATGTCAAAGTGGATTTTTATTATTACGTCAAAATATAAAAGAAAATCTTCTACGGTGCTGTCGAACATAAAGCTATGTACATATGTCTTTCGCACATAATTCGGCTTTTTAGACTCAGCCTAGTTATGGCCTCGCTCGCAAGCTTGCTCAGCCATAAACCTAGGCTTCGTCCGATAAAGACCTACATTATGTACTCATGACATAAATAGCTATTATTTTCTATGTGTACTTTATTGTTTTCAAGAAATAAAAAAAAATGCAACTTTTTCTGCTTTAATTGCAGCTTTTATGATTAATAAATGCAACATTTTGTGTTTTAAATGCAACAAAAAATTGCCTAATAAATTTTTTTAAGAACAACTACTACTGTTTACTAAATAATTTGTGTTCTATGTCATTTATTAACAAGACATTACAAAAATTGAAATAATTGCTTTTTTATGTAAAGACCCTAAAGAAAATTGATTTATTTATTAGAATACCCCGGTATTTTAAAATTAGAATGTAGGAATCTCCCTCCCACCACTATTCTCAGTTTTTGAATTATGCGATATTTAAGTAAATCAATTTCCTTTAGATTGTTTACGTAGAAGACTATTGAAAGATTGTGTAATGCTAGCAATTATTTAATTTTTTGTAACATCTTGGAAATAAATAACATAAAACACAAATTATAATGTCGCACTAGATATTGCTCTTAATATTAAGTGAAGCCTTCCCATACAATACTCTATTTAAATGCAGCTTTAATAATAATTCTTTAGAATTACTGATGTCATGTGAGAGGGTGGATTGTATCCCCCTTCTGTTTAATTCATATTTTTACGCTTTTATATTAATGTTTTCAAGAAGCTTTGTTTGTTCTTATTAAAATTATTTTTTACTGAATTATATGAAATATCTTCTTTTTCTTTTTTTTCAGCTTTTCTCTAACCACTGTTGGATGTAGGCCTTCCTTTTAGACTATCCCCAAGTGGGGGGAAAGGGGGGTTGTCGTTGTCGAGCAGTCCGCAGATCAATTTTGGACTTTTTAGATCTGTAACACTCTGTATGCTTTCGTGCTATTATTTATTAAATTAAATTTTTAATAATATTTTACGCTTGAAAGTATGCAACCAGGAAATATTTCCTAGGGAATTTTTGAAAAGACAGGTTGACAAAAAAGGAGATCGGGATCGAACAAGGAGAACTGGAAATGTGGTTGTAAAGTTTGAGAGTAAATTTTTCTAATAGATTTTTTTGGATTAATTATTGTTCGATTGACTGATCAGATTTTTAATGATAGCTAGGTTTTAAAGTTTCTAAATATTATAATTAACATTTTTTGGCTGCAAATTAAAAATCTATTTTGTTGGTGATAAGTTCTTTATTATCAACAACTGGCCCCAAAATTTCTATCTTTCGCAGATAGTATCACTGAAGACACCAAGAGCTTCTCGTGGTAAATACTACATTAGATATTTTCTGGGACCTACAAAATGCGCATTGCGCGACCTATCTTTTCCGACTGTGGGCTAATTATCCGTAAAGTTATCTACTTTTTTTTTTGTTCTAAAAGGATCAAGTGGCATTGTGAGCAGCTTCACTGCCAAAGTTTGGTAAAGATATCTGAGACAACCAGGATTAGAGCATACTTTTATATTAATGTTTTCAAGAAGCTTTGCTTGTTTGTATTAAAATAAATTTTTACTTTTTAGTGTACTTTTTTAATTTTAAATAAAAAGTAGAGTGCGGTCCTGCACAATGTTGACGTGTGGCGTGTGTAAGCGTAGCGTATCGAGATACGAAGATTGTATTCAATGCAAGATGAAGTGTAAGCAAACTTATCACATACAGTGCATAGGAATGTCACTGCAAATATGGAGTGACTTGTCTAATACTGAAATGCTACACAACTGGAGTTGCGACCAATGTAACAACATAACCTTAAACCCAGAAGATAAAAACTTAGAAGATACCACTAATACTAATTCAAATGAGGTAATTCAAATAAATAACCCACCAATCACAGAGCTCTTAGTGCTGGGAGACTTGGGCAAGGTAACAGATGAGGATTCAGAAGCTCCAAAATGGCAAGTATTTCACCCAAAAAAACATAGGCAAATTGATTCCCCGGAGATGCCAGCTCGAAATGTGCGACAAAAACGCATCACTGATTATGGATCACTACACCAAGTAACCATTAACACACAAAATCGTTTTACACCGATTGAAAATCTTGAACACGAAGTAAATGAAAATGTAAACGAAAAGAACGAAAATAACCAAATTAAAGTCATTAAACCACCCCCAATATTCGTACCATGCATCCAGGATATAAAACCACTAGATAAAACCACTAGAAAAAATATTGAATGAAGTCGCCAAGAATGGTTACAGCTTGAAAGTTATCGGAAGGGATAACACAAAAATCCAACCTGAAAGTTCAGAAAATTATACTGCTATCCTAAAGGCACTAAATAAGAATAAAGTTAAAAATCACACCTTCCAACTTAGGGAAAAAAGATCATTTCGTGCAGTTATAAAGGGAATTCATTTTTCCAATGACAAGAATGAAATTACACAAGAACTTGAAGCACAAGGCCACAAAGTGACAAGAATAACAAACATGTTACATAAAACAACAAGATCTCCTCTTTCAATGCACCACATCGAATTGCTTCCCCATGAAACAAATAAAGATATATTTAAAATCAAAAGATTACTGAGAACAGCAGTAGTGATTGAACCACCTCACCATAAGCGAGAAGTGGTACAGTGTACGAGATGCCAGCGGTACGGACACACGAAGACCTACTGCAGCCGCCAGCCTCGATGTGTTAAATGTACGGGAAATCACGCCACTGCAGATTGCACAAAAATAGAAAGAAAACCAATATGCGTGTTATGTAACGGAGAACACCCTGCCAATTACAAAGGATGTAGTGTCTACAAAGAAATTCGAGAAAGAAAATTCCCATCCCTAAGACCAAAACAACCCTACTCACCCTCACCAGATACCCGTCCATCCCAAACAATCCCACAACTAATAAATCCACACCAACAATTTCCACAGCAAACAAGAGTTTTTCACCAACGCAAATCATATGCAGATGCTACAAGAGAACAAAGCCAAAGTACAACAGCAGAAAATACTCAACAACTACATTCAACAAACAATAACACAACCCAAATGGAAAGTATGATGGTCAAACTAATGGATAGAATGGATCAGTTGCTGTCTATCCTTTTACAAATCATATCAAAACTACCATAATGCTTCACTTATTAAAATTAGCATTATGGAATGCCAACGGCTTGTCTAACCATGCACAAGAGTTAATTAAATTCATTCAATTAAAGAAAGTAGACATCATGATGATCTCCGAAACCCACTTTACAGACCGGAGCTATATTAAAATACCAAACTTCTCCATCTACCATACTCCCCATCCGGACGGCACAGCTCACGGAGGATCAGCTATCATCGTCAATAACAAATTAAAACACTATGAATTGCCCAAATTTCAGCAAGAGCATATGCAATCGTCAGGAGTGGTGATAGAAGATTCAATTGGTCCAATAGCGTTGTCATCGATCTACTGCCCACCCAAACATAAATTGAAAAAAGAAGATTTCTTAGAACTCTTTAATACACTTGGACATCGATTTATCGTGGGCGGAGACTTCAATGCAAAACACCAACACTGGGGAGCAAGACTAACAAACCCTCGAGGTAGAGAGTTAATGAAGGCAATAGAAGGCTCGAACCTGGGTTATCTATCAGCGGGTGAGCCAACATATTGGCCCACTGATCAAGAAAAGATTCCGGATCTACTGGATTTCTGTGTAACAAGGGGTGTATCCCAAAATTATCTGCAGGCAGAATCCTGTTTGGATCTATCATCTGATCACTCTCCAGTTGTCGTCACCTACAGTTCTCAAATTTTAACATGTGACAAACCTCCAACTCTCTACAACAAATACACAGACTGGGAACTTTTCAAATCAATAATAATAAAAAATATAAATCTAAATTTACCACTGAAGTGTGAATATGATCTCATCATGGCAGTGGAACACCTAGTGAGGGTGATTCAGGGGGCCGCATGGAATTCCACCCCCGAGGTTCATGCAAACAGAGAAGAGTCATGCCCAGTTTACATAAAAAAGGCGATTTCCAACAAGCGCAAACTAAGAAGAAAATGGCAGAATACAAGACATCCGAATGACAAAACAAACTTAAATCGCGCCGCAACCGAACTCAAAAAACAATTGAATGAACTTAAAAATAAGTCCATTCAAGATCATTTGGAAAACTTAACACCTACAGAAAGATCATTTGGAAAACTTAACACCTACAGAAACTACAAATTATTCATTATGGAGGGCCACCAAAAAGCTAAAGAAAACAATCTCTTTCCTGCCACCAATCAAAAAACCAGATGGAAATTGGGCGAGAAGTGATGTAGAGAAGGCAGTCACTTTTGCTGAACATTTCACTAAAGTGTTCCAACCTTTCCCTTCAGAAATCACCGACAATGAGGAGAAACAACTTTTAGAGATATTAGAAAAACCAAATTTGCAACCATTGCCAATTAAACCATTCAAAGTTAAGGAAGTGCGAAAATTAATACAATCAAACTTGAATCCTAAAAAAGCTCCAGGCTACGACCTTATCACGGGAAAAATACTGAAGGAATTACCTGACCCGGGAATAAGATGTATTACTTATATATTCAACGCCATTCTTCGTCTAAACACCTTTCCAGCCCAATGGAAAATAGCTCAAATTATTCTCATCCCTAAACCTGGAAAACCACCACATGATGTCGCATCCTATAAACCAATCAGTTTGCTTCCAATATTATCTAAGGTATTTGAAAGATTGCTGCTACACAGAATTCAACCCACTCTAACTGAAAGAAATATAATTCCTTGTCATCAATTTGGATTCAGAAAGCAGCATGCTACAGTAGAACAAATACATCGGATAGTAGACATTATTTCCAAAAGCTTAGAGGAGGGGAGATATTGCTCCGCAGCGTTTATAGATATTTTGCAGGCGTTTGATAAGGTCTGGCACGAAGGGCTGCTAGTGAAGATTAAAAGAGCACTACCAAAATACTATCCGCTTCTTAAGTCATATCTTGAAGAAAGAATGTTCCAAATCAAGTATCGGGATACTTATACAGACTTCTATCCTATAAAATCTGGAGTCCCGCAGGGCAGTATCCTGGGCCCAATTCTTTATTTAATATACACAGCAGATTTTCCGACAAAAAAATTTACAACCACCGCAACTTTCGCTGACGACACCGTAATTATGGCTACGCATACGAACGCAGCGCTTGCATTGCACGACTTGCAAGAACATTTAAACAAAATTCAAAAATGGCTGAAAACTTGGAGAATTAAGGCCAATGAAACTAAGTCGGTCCATACAACATTTACAATGCGGAAAGGAAACTGCCCTCCCGTAACACTAAACAATAGGGAAATGCCACAGTCAGAAGTAATAAAGTATCTCGGATTATACTTAGATAGACGATTAACGTACAAGAACCACATTTGGGCAAAACGGAAGCAACTTGGTCTCAAATACAGAGATATGTTGTGGCTATTAGGCTATAATTCAAAACTTAAATTAGAGAACAAGCTTCTACTTTATAAAGCCATTATAAAGCCCATTTGGACATACGGGATCCAATTGTGGGGAACAGCCAGTAATTCCAATCTTGCTATCATACAAAGATTCTAGTCGAAAACACTTCGAACTATTGTGAACGCTCCGTGGTACATTCCAAACGACGTCATCCACAAAGACCTTAAGATGAAAACGGTTAAAGAAGAAATTCAAGCTCACAGCGAAAAATATCAAAGGAAATTGAAGCAACACCCTAACCAATTAGCCGCAAACCTCCTCGATGTCTCAACAGCTCTTCGTAGACTGAAGAAATACCACCCAATGGACCTTACAGATAGATTTTCAGAATAACTAAAGTTAAGTTAATGGTAGGGAAGTCAGGTCGTGGATCTGACATTCTACGACACAATTATCAGCTAAATCTTTTACTAAATGTTTTTGTAAACAGATTGTAAAATTTCTTGGATGTCAATAAAAAAAAAAAAATAAATAAAAAGTTTCTTTTAAAAATTTTTTATTTACAGTGGTTGTAAGTTTAAATATTAAGTCTGTTTCTTTCAGCAGTTTGAAGAGTTTGAAACCGTCAGACGCATGCGCAGATTACAAATTATGACTTAAATTTAAAACTGCGCAGGCGTTTGACAGTTGCAAACGGTTTCAAACTGCTGAAAGAACAAAGCTATTATTCTGTTAAATAAACTCAATAATTTTTAAATTTTATTAATGCTCCTATTCACTAACGTTCGTAAGTGATAAAATGTTTTATGTAAAATCTTACGTTAAATCGACCGTAATAGTATACGGTATAATACTATAACAGTATAGTTATGTATGTATAACGAGAGATTTTGGGTCGTAATAAAAATAACGGTCCGTTACAACGACAATCAAACTATTAAAATGTACGTAAACGATCCGTTACGTAATCGTTCGTTATACGCTTCTTTGTGAATACGGGCATTACTATAGTCTATGCGAGATAAGATCATTATAGGTGGCGCTTTGTTAGCAAAGTCTATTGTTCACCGGGAAACTTCAGATAATTTAACGGTTATACTTCACAATATACAAAAACAGTCAACATTTTGCCTAAGTATTAATAATGAAAAGAAATACTGAAATACTTAAATATAAAATTAACATTATACATCACTCATAAGTAACACATATAAAATAACAACAATCTCTCACAAGACGGTTTTATTTTCTTGAAAAAATACATATTAAATTTGAAATAATGCAATATTATACAATTTCACTTTAGGCAACACACAACACCAAAGAAAACGTTGGTTTGTTGGTTAAAAGAATAGTTATACCCTTAGATCATCTATACATATATATGATCGAAGGTTATGCCCGTGTCCCACGGTCATAATTTCCATCAATATTTTGATAATAATGTTGATAGATCTGACGTCATTAAATATGTTTTGATCAAAATTTATAGGTAAGTCACACGATCAAAATTTTCATCAATATTTTGATAAAAAAGCAGTTTGTCGTGAATGACAGATTATCAAAAGTGAGGTTAAAAATCACATCGTTAGAAAACGAACACAAACGAAGCACATTAACCAATCAAAAGCAGTTTTCTAACAAAATTATAGAAACTGTCGTATTCCATCAACATAATGATGTGACGTCATTAAAATAGAAGCATCGTTTGACAGATTATAAATTTTTATCAAAATTACCTGCCCCACGGTCATTACGGTTTGATAAAAATTATCATCAAAATATTGATGGAAATTATGACTGTGGGACACGGGCATTAGGAAACTTAAAATTGCTCGTAGTGCTGGTTGCATAATTTTCAGACCAATTTTTCTTAATTTTTTTATACATTGTATTGGCAGGTCAATCAAAAATGGGGTTAAAACGGGGGCAAAAGAGAAATGGTGAAGTTTTGTAAGTTGGAAACTTAGAACCTACAGTAGTTTTATATCCTGATCAATAATCTAATTTTTGCGACCTTGACGGAAAAACTGAAAACACACTCCATAACAGTTCAAAACCTAATAAACGGATTTTATTTATTTAGGACTCATTTTATTCGTCTTTAAATTTTCTATAAAACCCCGTTCACACTACATGATTTCTCAATTGACTTGTCACATGACAACTCATTTGAGAAATTTTTTTACGTTTAGACTTCATGATTTTTGATATTATAAAAGTTATTTTATGGACTTTTTTATGACTAACAATAAGTCATATGAGAAATCCCGTAGTGTGAACTAGCTTTTAATACGACTTGCGATTGTAATACATAGGACAGCGGTGGCGAACCTATGGCACGCGTGCCAGAGGTGGCACGTACAAAAATTTTAATGGCACGTTAACGATTTACATGTGATATCATTTTATACGCGCTACAAATTGAGTAACGTGAAATAATATCAACAGTCGAATTCATGCAGCTGTGTAAAAACGGCTAAGCAAAAGCAATAGGGAGCGAGAAAGTTCTCCTCCCCCACGATAAAAGTTTATGACAAATGATCACTTAAAAAAAGTTCACTTTTTTAACGCTAAAAGGCGCTACCGTCAAGATTTCTCGCTAATTCTCCAATAAGGGAGCGAGAAAGTTTGACGTTAGCGGCTTGAACCTTAACAAAGTAAACTTCTTTTATTAGATTTTTTAATTCTAAAGGACGCGCTAATGTCAGCTTTCTTGCTCCCTTTGTTCAAAAGTAAGACGATATCCAGTACTCTGATTTTAAAAATCTTTACTGGCCAGAATAATACAAAACAGTGCAAAAAGCAATAACAAAAATGGAATACCTCCCAGCCGCAAGTAAAAAAATGTTTTCTCAAGAATTATCTTCGTTTTTATCGTCTTCGACAATTTAGAAAATTCATCTCATTAATTCCATGTGCTGGGGGGAATACCCCAGATCCCCTGGTTTCACGCCCGTTTCTTTACATTCTAAAAGATCTAGCAAAGACTTCCTATAATTTAAAAAGACTGGCGTGAAACCGGGGGGCTGGGGGGTATGGAATACCCCCCAGCTATAAATAAGGAGGAGATATTCATACTAAAAAATTAACTTGGCTTCTTTATCAATTTTGAAAAGTTACTTTGTTAGTTTCTTGTGCTGGGGGGTATTAGACCCCCCGGTTTTACACCAATTTATTTTTTACATCTTAGAATCGATTTATTTTGGTTTAACCATACTTTTAATATTGTATAAATAAATAGTATATAAAATTTTTTTTAGTGGGGAAGGGGAGTAATCTTATTCAAATTACTACACCGCTTACCATAAGCACTTGTTACGGCCCTGGAGGGAAGAGTAAATACAGTTTTTTTGAAAATTTTATTGTACATTTTTAAACAATCAAAGTAGATTTTTTAAAATCGTACTTTTTAGTTTTTTTTTTAATTTTTTGTAATCTACGAGAGACGAGGTTATTAATAACTCACTTTTATAGCCACTACAAGTGCTACTGCTGCTTTTGTGCTGGTTTGCTACGCACAGCCTGCAGCGTAAGTAAATCAACACCTACCGTTAACAGAATGCTCCATAAAGGCGAATATTGCACAGATATTAGAAACTTTAAAATTGATTATTGCTAATCGATATAAAACATTTGTTTGTGATTCTTATCTAAAACGCTTCATTTTAATGTTATATCTATCCAAATCCTGTTGAGTTTTGATTAATAAATATAATATCTTCTTGTACTGAATATCGTCCTAGACCCGCAATGTTCTATTAAAATTTGTAGGAGTTTCTTGTGTACTGCATCTGTTGCAGATGTAGAATCTCATGAAAATCCAAATAAAGTTAAATTGATAAAAAAATTTTCTGCAGTTATTCAGTAAATAATAAACGAATTTTCTTCAATATTTAAACAATTCAAGCAAAAATACAATTCTGAAATAAATATTTTTTTTAGTTCTTCCTCTAATAAAAAGTGTTTGGTACGAGAGCAAAACTCCATTAATACTGTTTGTAAATTTTTGGCACTCGTACATAAAAAGGTTCGCCACCGCTGACATAGGTAATTAATCAAAAATTGAAATTTTTGTAACTTTTTAAAGTTAACGCAAGAAATTAAAATCGAATCGTTCTTTTTTTAAGAGAACATCTGATAAGAAAATTGTTTTAAATATTTTTTTATTTAAGTAATATTTTTTTAATTCAACATTAGTTAAGAAATCGCAAGTGTTTTCATTACTGACGTCACGTCACGTCGTGGTTGAATTTTGTCGATTTTAGATATACATACCGGGTGCTGAATGAGTTAGGGGAACATAGGATATCAACGTGTAAAAATTTATTTATGCAAATTCCTGCTTCCCTAATTATTTTAGAGAAAAATTGAAAGACACAAATATAATGTAGAAATATAAACTGCGAATGATAAGAGCATTAAATTTTATCTAGCTTTTACTTAGAAGATAAAAAAATTCTTTTAAAATTGTTAAAATTTTGATTTATCACACTGGCCATGTAAGTTTCTAAGGTAATTATTTTTGATAAATAATAAAAATCTACAACGCGTTGTTTAAATGTTTTGCACTTTATTAAATTTTATATTCATAAAATGGAATATTACCTTAGAAACATACATGGCCAGTCTGATAAATCAAAATTTTAACAATTTTAAAAGAATTTTTTAACCTTTTAGGTAAAACCTAGATAAAATCTAATGCTTTAATCACTCGTAGTTTATATTTCTACGTTATATTTGTGTCTTTCAATTTTTCTCTAAAATAATTAGGGAAGCAGGGGTATGTAAGTGGTAAAAATATAAAGAAAAAGGTTTAATTTTGACTATGTAAAAAAAAATTATAAAATATAAGAGAACGGAACAAATTTCAAATCAAATTATCATAACCACATTGCAAAATAAATTTTAAGTAAATAAGGCAGGTACATAGCAACGAAATGAATTACCAATAAAGAACAGAAAAGCCCCGGTTGCAAAGAAAATCTTTGAATAAATAAAATATTATCACGTACCAAAAAAGAAATAAAAATAAATTAGGTTTTCTTGGGGATGGTCAAAAAGGATAACGACGAATGTAAACAAGTTAGTTGGTTGATACATCTTGAAGAGTAAACAAGTTAGTTGGTTGATACATCTTGAAGAGTAAACAAGTTGAGTTTAGATTTTTTGTGGTGAAGACCCACGAAGCTACGAAATAAAGAAATTCTGACTAAATTGGATTAAATTATAAATAATTCAAAATTGTAAATTGAAGTAAATAGTAAAGTAAATGCTTATAGAAAGAAAAAATCAAATTGGAAGGAAGTAAATAAACGGTTTCTATTCTCATAAGAAACACGCAAGTGTATAAAAGAAAAATAAAACGATCAATTGGTTGTGAAAAGTCTGTGGAGGAAAGATTGGATAAAGGTGGAGACTGGTAGAGGAAATTTATTTGATGAAGGTTTGAAATTAATTTAACCAGACGAAACAGCGACGCAGTTAAAAAGAAGACTAAGAGGATAAGCTAAAGTTTCGAGTTCATTATCTCTAGATAAATAAACACATTTTAGAGAAAATTAAAAATTAAATTGTGAAAACCTAAGAACAAAACATGTAAAATATTAGTATTTTTTATTAAAAAATAATTATTATGGATATACTCGGAATCATAAAAGAAAAGTCGAACGGCGCACATTGGGGCAAGACAGGTTCAGAAGTGCTATTAAATGAAATACTATTTTAATTGACTTTTAAGTTGCATATCTCTTTTTGGAGCTGTTAGTAGTATCTAAAAAATGTATAGATAAATTTTTGAACAAGTTTTTATTAAGGAAATCGGTTCTTTTCTATCAGATGCTGATACGCATCACTGAATTAACAAGATTCTAATACAATTAATTGATTTTTAAAGTGGATATTTCTTTTCACGACTGTTAGTAGTATTTAAAAGATTCATAAATTTTCATATTGAATCGGCTTGGTACGTAACATATATATTGTTGAAATTTGACTGAGAGGATGAGAGGAATGAGACAATTGTTTGTTAACAGAGACCTGAGCTTAGAATTAAAAATAAGAATGTTAAGATGCTATGTCTTCTCGGTCCTCTTTTATGGACTGGAGGCATGAACACTCAAAGTAAAAAATATGAAAAGGCGAGAAGCTTTTGAGATGTGATCATATAGGAAACTTTTAAAGATATCGTGGATGGATCGAGTAACAAATATGGAGGTAATGCGCAGAATGGGAAAGGAAAAAGAAGTAGCATTAAGCATTAAAACTCGTAAACTACAATATTTAGGTCATGTCATGCGTCGAGATAGATATGATTTACTTCGAGTCATCATACAGGGCAAGATAAGTGTCGGTAGGCGCAGAATATCTTGGTTGCAAAATCTCAGAGAGTGGTTTTTGGCTGCTCCTCTACCCAGCTGTTTCGAGCGGCAGTATCCAGAGTTCAGATAGTCATGATGATTGCAAACCTTCGTAGCAGAGACGGTACTTGAAGAAGAAGAAAACTGGGAGGAGTGGCGGAGGAATTAAAATTTGCGCTAATACGGTAGACCAAACCCAGCCAGTGATGGCAGTGATGACTAACAACAATTGCGTGTAGTTGGTATGCAGAGAGAGCGTTTGAGTGTTGTCGTTAGAAAAACGGTGTAAATTTTGTTTCTGCACCTCGCGACATCACTGCCATCACTGGCTAGGTTTGCTTACCTATATGACGGGTTTAATAATGACTTTTATGGGAAAAGCAATTTAAGAATAATTACAGTTCATTTTATAGTCACAACAACAAAGGTAAAGATCTCTTCTTTCATGATTCCGAGTACGTCGCGTCGCTGTCGGTTACATTTTACATTTTTTGTTCTTAGATTCGCACAATTCAATTTTCTGTAAAATATTTCTTATAACCATAATATAACAATCTTAAATTTTCTTGAATTTATTTTTATTTTATTGTCTACGTCTTTCGGGATAAAATTAGGATTTAAACAGAATATAATATACAGGGTGTTGAATGAGTTAGGCAAACATAGGATGTTGGATAAACATAGGATGAACATGTAAAAACTTATTTATGCAAATTCCTGCTTCCCTAATTATTTTAGAGAAAAATTGAAAGACATAAATATAATGTAGAAATATAAACTATGAATGATTATAAGAGCATTAGATTTTATCCAGCTTTTACTTAAAAAATCAAAAAATGCTTATGAAATTGTTAAAATTTTCATTTATCAAACTGGCCGTGAAATAAATTCAATTTAATTTCTTTAATTAATTAATTATCTAATTAGTCAATTTTTGAAATAGTATTATGATCGTTTGAAAAAAAAACCATCAATTTTTCTAAAAAAATTCATAACTATTTCAAAAATTGACTAATCAAAACGTTTTCTTTTTGTTTTTTTATCTTTAAACTTACTTTTCAGGAAAAAACACAAAAAAAAATATTCAAACTTGTATTCTATAAAATTTTTCATTTTTTCGGAAATAATCATTGATTTTTCAAATTTTACCACTTTTGATTTTTGATTTTTTTATTTCAAAAAAAAACTCTGATTTATTCCGCGTATAACAACGCAAACCCCTTAATGAGCCGACATTTTTTTCTAATCTTATTGTTTAATTTGTTTAATCAGAGTTTTTTTAAATAAAAAAATCAAAAGTATCGAAATTTGAAAAATCAATGATTATTTTCGAAAAAATGAAAAATTTTGTAGAATACAAGTTTGAATATTTTTTTTATATTTTTTTCTAAAAAGTACGTTTAAAGACAAAAAAAACAAAAAAAATACGTTCCGATTAGTCAATTTTCGAAATAGTTATGATCGTTTGAAGAAAAAAACATCAGTTTTTCTAAAAATTCGTAACTTTTTTTGGGTCGAGTAAAAAATTTTGAAAAAATTCACAAAACTGTTTTTGGTGGGATAGTATAATATGTAAAAATTTCAGGAAAATCAAAAAAGGTCGGGTTCAAAAGTAGTCGATTTGGTGTGGAATACCCTATATATATTTTATTTATATTTTGGCATCATTTTATACATGTATTCATGAGTATATTTTGAAATTTTTAAACATTTTCATCGAAAACTAACGGAGATATCAGCTGCCGCGCATTGTAAGTCGTTTGTGTACATCCTGGAGGTCGCAATTTTGATCGAAAATCAGTTTTCCAAGAAAATTTACTTTCTTTATAAGTGTCTCTTCTATGTGAACCTTGCGCTTTACAAAAAAATCAAAAATTATTATTTTTTTGAGGAATCTGACAATTTTGTATGAGTTTTTTTCCATTTTTTTGCACTGTTTCTTGCAATAAAAAATTAGTTCAAATAAAGATATTGCGTAGGATTAAGGTTCAAATAGAGCTTACTTATATAAGGAAACTATGTGCTAAGTTTGAAAATAATTGATCAAAAACTGTAGGAGCCAGAGTGTACACAAATTCGAAAATCGTAGTTTCCAGAAAATCGCTATTAACCCTAATGTTCCTGGATCGTAGTACCGGGTACTTTTTTGACTTTGCAGTGAAATATCTCCGCTTGTATTTTTCACAGAGACCTGGGATTTGGTGACATCTTATAAAAAATAGTTGTTAACGTATTAAAGTCATTTTGAAAGCTACTATATTTTTATAAATGCATTTTTTTCGCGATAATAAAAAGTTATACCTATATCACCTGAATGTGGTACCGGGTACCTTTAATTTAAAATCACAGAATTTTTAGCTAAAAACGTATTATTATATTAAAAACAGGTAATTTATTTTAATTTACACAAAGTATAATTTTTTACGCTTATAACTTTTTATTAAAATTATGTTTTCAACATTTTTCAAAAAAATTCATAAAATTTTTACAAAATTTTTTCTATAAAATTTTTCAACAATTTTTTGAATTTATTGATCACATATAGGTTCATATAATAGTGTACAACTTTTATGTATTTTTCTTGAGTTGTATTTATCCGTTTTACACAAATGACAAACAATTTTGTGCAATTATCTACCATATTCGTATTTAGGCGATCCTATAAGATCTGTGCTACAGTATACACTTTAGATTTCAAAAACTCAATTTTCAACGACAAAGAACAACAAATTAAGAGTAGATAAACAATAATTTTAAAAGAACTTTTTTATGATTTGTGTAAATCAAATATTACGTGAGTGTATACTCAATGAAAAATTACCATTTGAAAATTTTATTTAAGTTTTCTTGGGCATAGAATCGTTTTTCTTTCTATTTCTTTTAAATCCAAGTTATTTTTTTTTCTTTACTGTCAAAAAGGACTTGTATTTCTTCTTTGAATGAAATTTTTCAGATTTACATTTTTGCTGAAAACTCGCAGTATATTGGTTTTTTTTTTATTGAGCTGTTATTCTATACAATTTTTCTAAAGGTTGATTTGGAAATACAAAGCACACTAGTTCATACGTTTTTGAAATTTTATTTACTATTTTCTAAAAAATATTTATTCAAATTTGAATATACTTGCCCAATTATGTAATAAACGAGTGGCATTTTTACAAGTACTAAGAGAATTAATTTATTTAATTACCAAACTTTATAAGCAAGAATATGATTATAAATGACTCAATATGATATTAATACACTTTAAAAACATAAATAAAAACCTTAATAATTGCAAAAAAGATTACAGAAAACACTGAATAACGTAAGTATTATGCCAGGGTACCGGGTACCTCATTCAGGTGATATATGTTGTATTTTTATTCAGTAACATGAGGGTTAAAAATAAGAGTGCTCCTCCGTATTACATACCACCGTTCGAACGGGGGACACTCACTCAAACGCTTATAACTTTTAAACGGCTTGGAATTATATTTTGAAATTTTTAGAGTTATATTTTAGAATAGTTTTACAATCGATTTATAAAAGAAAAAAAATTTAAATTTTTTGAAGCCTTTACACCTATTTCCCCCCTTAAATCACTACTACACTACTACACAAAACAGCATTTAAAATTATAATAAATCTAATTGTAATTATTCGTTTATTAAAGTTTTAACGGACATTATTATTAATTTTTCTTGTTTGTCTTTAACTAATAACACATTTGATTCAAATGTATCTTATTAAATACGTATTTTATTATTTAACAGCTTTAAGAAATAATGAAAAAGTTCTTTAATGAAAATATTTAAATGATGCTATGAAAATTATTATATTTTATTAAGAATATAAAATTAGCTTAAGAGTTTGTCATTTTGACTTTTAGATACCAGCCCTAACCTTCTAAGTCGATGGTTTTATTATTCTTCTTCATTATTATATATTTATATTTTTCTTTATTATCTACTATAATGGTTATCGTTAGGTATACATTAATCGTTCAAATTACACGTTTATTACAACAATTTATACAATATGCGATTCACACAATTAATCTCTGGGGTAAATAAATAAAATTTTAATTTTTACAAGTCAAGTATTATCTTCTTCATAAATATAATCGTTACTCATTTAAAAAATATTTACAACTCCGAATTTGAGCTTTCCATCTTTTTCGATTTTTACTCAAAATAGGCAAGTAAACACCAAACAATAATTTTTAGAAATTCTAAAACAAACATAAATCTTTAAAGGTAAAACATAAAAAGTACAGCATTGTTTATATTACAAATTTATAAAATCGTGATCATATAGTATCTAATAATTAATTAATTTTTTAAAATAATATCTACAAGATAATTGAAAATTGTCGGAAAAAAAGTTTCAAAATAAAATAAGTTAAAATTGTACAATGTCTTAATCAAAAATTGTGTAGCTTTGAAAGCCTTTTGTCAGAAAGTGTAAAAATTAAATTCATTAACTTTTGAAATATTATTAAAAAAGTTCATGTAGGTTACATTTCTTGAGTAAAAAAAAAACGATTTTCTTATCCTACGAAGTGATTCTAATTTCTCCTGCGCCCCAAATGAAAAAAATAGTGATATGGCCATCACATTACTTTACCATACATTAATCTTATGGTATAATATTATGTTTTACACACTACTTTAATACAGTTTACAAAAAAGTACGATTTACGATTTTGGCCGCTCTCTTTGATTTGGCGCCCATGTGCAGTTTGCACAGTATACCCATGATCATTACATTACAAAAAAAAATAAAAATTAAAAAAAAAATGACATCTCGTTAATGCACGCCACTAATTTACTCCCAATCTCACGTTTCCGTAGACGGGTTTTAACCAAAATCTAATAAAATCTAAGTTTCAATATAAAAGTTCTAAATATTAAATTTGGTTGAGAAATTCCTATTAGTTTGGGCGCTAGAGCGCACACAAAATTAAGTGACATACAGACACACAGACACACGGATACACAGACACACAGACATTTCTTGATGTTGGGTTTCTTTCAATTCGTTTGACCTCAAGGACTGTAAATCCGTTAAAATCTGAAAAAAAAATTTTTTTTCATTACATAACTTTCCCATTCGGTATGGTAAAGTAAAAATTACACTTTTGTAGCATAAATAGCTATTTCCTATTATTTTGCTTTATTCTAATCTGGTGATATAATTACTTTTTTAGTCACACTGATGGTTTTGGGGCTTTTCTTGGTTCTTATTATTTAATTTAATTGTTTCAAATTTTATTAAAATATATATTTGTCAGTAGGTACTAGTTATTTCAAGTTCAATTAATAATAAAAAAAAAGAAATTTTTTAGAAACTTAATTATAAACACAATTAAAATTAGAGAAGAGCAAGGAATTATGCGACCGGATATGATACATTTAATGATGGAATCGAGGAAAGGAAAACTTAAAAGTGAACATGCAGGTATACAATAAGCGAAAAAGCGGAAAAGGATTCTCACTTTTCTAAAAATAAACCCTCCTTTTTGACTGATGATATTGTCGCCGCTCAAACAATGATTTTCTATTTTGCTGGGTTTGATACTATTTCTACTTCTTTGAGCTTTATGGCATATGAATTGGCAATTAATCCAAATATTCAATAAAATCTATTTGGAGAAATAGCAGATTATTTCTTAGAGTGTAATGGTGCAATTACTTACGAAGCGTTATCGAACATGAAGTATTTGGATATGGTTGTGCCAGGTACATAAAACGTACATAATATTTTAATCATCACTATAGATTTGTTTTTTTTGTAGAATCTTTAAAAAAATGGCCACCATTTTGGAGCAACTGACAGGAAAACTGTTAAACCGTTTAATATAAAATTGGAGAAAGAAAAGAAAAGAAAAAAATAAATGAAAATGTAATATATGTGTGATTACAATATATTCACTTCATCGAGATGAATTGTACTGGCATGAACCTGATAAAGATCCAGAAAGATTTAATGATGAAAACAAATCCAAAATAAAACTATTTACGTATATGCCATTTGGAGTAGGTCCAAAGAGCTGTATTGGTAAGTAGTACTATAAGTGTAATTAATACTTTTACTGAATCCCAAAAATATATTATTTTAGCTAATTTTGATATCAATAACTCGCTGTTAGTTGCCATAAGTGAAATTTAAAACGGCCAAAGAATACCAACAAAACAAAAAAGATTAATATGTTCTTGATAAATTACTTTTTCAAAAAGAGTTTGTATGAAATTAATATGTAATGTAAAATAAGTTAATATAAAGCATGCAAAAGAAGTAAGTTGTATCGTCGTATCTACGAGTTCTAAAATCAAGTAGTACTGCTTCATGAGAAGTCACGAACTGAAACAGAAACATCAACTTCCATTACGTTGAAGTAATTATTAGCAATTTGTGTGTAAACTATGCCTCTAATCGACATTTACTAATACCATTTACAGGCAATTCGTTTATATGTGTCTGCATTACTCACATTATCTACCCATTCTTGGTTTATAGCTCTAGAAGAGCATAACGTTCATTAAAACAAACAGAATCGTGTTAAAAGTTTTCGTATTTAACAACGGTAGGATTATCGAATGAATACTAAATTAATACTATAAGTACATATTATTATGTACAATTATTAGGCAACTAAATTTTTGGTCAGTATTTTTATCATTAAATGGTCAGTATATTTTAAAATAAATGGTCAGTATTTAATAATATTTCGGTCAGTATAAATATTTAAGTATCAGTATTAAATTGAAATTTGGTCAGTATAAATATTTAAAACGATAAATTATTAACTCGTTGATATTAAATTAAAATTTAAACTTTAAAATATCGAGTTATTAAAAATAATAATTAATAAATGATTTATTGAGCTTTCAGACGATTATATCGTCCGTCATCAGAATAAAAATTACAAATAATATGTAAACAAGTCATGGAAACAAGGACAAGTATTGTCATTTGAACGGTTACTAGATAAAATCTAGGACCGTGAGTCAGGAAAAACCTAAATTGTGTTCCGGCAAAGATGGACATACTGCGGACTTCAAAAACACTAAAATCATCAAGTCTGTTTCTAATTATAAAGATCGGCTGGTACATGAAATGATTTGCATAAAGAAGACCAACAACACAATGAACCGGCAAACTGACATAGATGGCTTAAGCAACATTTATAGCCAATTACTTATTTAAGTTTTTTTACGTATTGGAACACAATTTAGGTTTTTCCTAACTCACGGTCCTAGATTTTATCTAGTCACCGTTCAAATGACAATACTTGTCCTTGCTTCCATGACTTGTTTACATATTATTTGTAATTCTTATTCTGATGACGGACGATATAATCGTCTGAAAGCTCAATAAATCATTTATTAATTATCATTTTTAATAACTCGATATTTTAAAGTTTAAATTTTAATATAAATATTTAAGTATCAGTATTAAATTGAATTTTGGTCAGTATAATTTATTATTTTGGTCAGTATTATTTATTAATTTGGTCAATATATTTTTGTTATTTTGGTCAGTACCCTCTACTGTAAGTTGCAGTAAGGATTTGTTTGATTATGAGGTATATTTTTATTTTATTACTTAGCTAATTTTTGTTGTCAGTAATCATTTTTAATAATATAAGAAATTTAAATAATTATTGTAAAAATTTTATTTCATTAATTTATAAATTGAAATACGGAATTACTTTTTTTTATTTTTATAACTTATTATAATATAGAAATTATACATAAAATATTTAGAAGATTGCAATTAAAAAATATATAGGTACAAATAAATTATAATAGTAAAGGAAATGTTATATAATTAATCCACTAGAAGAGCTCGAGTAGCTAATTTTGGCCTTCCCCTTGAACGCTTTTCACCTATAGGTATTTGTTTAGTTGCTGGGGGAGGTTTGACATATTTTAAACGTATAGCCAAGCCTATTATATGCTTGCATATATATTTCTTAAAAAAACCTGGACAAGTGCAGCGGCCATGGATCCAGTTTTCTGTTTGTTTTGGGAGATTTACAAACCATACTTTAAATGCTCTTCGTGTGAACTGATCAAAACTGTTTCAGCGCATTTCTGATACAGCTGAAATTTCCTCCTCCGTAACAGCAAGTTTTTCATTGGATGGACAAAAATATTGAATTGAATCTTCGCATGTTATTGATGAAATTCGGATCTAGAAGGGGGGGGGGAGACTGCAAGGGTGTCTGTCCCGAGTGGTAGCTAAGAGAGCTCCAAATTTATATATTTGAACTTTTAAACTTATTTGATCTTCAAACTCAAATGATGGAGAAAGGAGAAGCCAATAAAAGGGAAAAAATATTTAAAAAATGATAAATAATATTTTGCAAGTAGTGGCCATTTTCTGTTCCGCACAATCATGCTCATTTCATACATTTTACATAATTTTTGCTTTTTATGTGTTTTAATTTAAATGTTGTTTTTTCAGCTCGGACATGGTCGCTGGCTTATTGACGTACAACTGTTTCTTTCAAATAAAAGCATTCGAACCATAACAATCGTTTTGCGTCACCCTGTATATACTGATATGTTTAAAATAATAACAACTTATTTAAAATACTGACTCTTTATTTAAAATACTGACTATTTATTTAAAATACTGACGATTTATTTAAAATACTGACCATTTAATTTAAAATACCGACCATTTATTTAAAATACTGACAGATTTTATACTAACCAATGTAATACTGACCATTTATTAAAAATACTGACCATTTATTAAAAATACTGACCAAAAGTATTATAAAATACTGACCAAGTAAATACAAGCCCAATTATTATTGCACATAAATATATTCTGTTTTAGGAAAACTTGGAATAAAATTAGTATTAGTACATCTTCGTACATTGTTTTTTTCGCAGTTAAATATTAAAATGGTGAACCAATTTTTAACTAATAATTTTTTTAATACTTAAACATAGTACTATCTTGTTTGCCATCAATACAACTAAAAACACTAATTACAGGGTAGGATTTTTACTAATCACACATAAAATATACGAGTAAATATTATAGGTTTCCCCCAGATCATAAGAAATATTTAATGAAAATTGGATTTTTCTGGTAATTTAAGCATTACTCTTGGCTTCAGCCAAGTAATCACCAACGTTAGAGGTGTAAAAATAACATTTGAAAAAAGTAGAAATAATAAGAAAATGAAAGACAAGTATTGCAGATTTTAATGCAAATCGCTTTGTTGAGTGAAATTGTAAAATCAATTTTTGCCTTTTGAATTGCGGTAAAGTGAGAACTAGCATTACTCAAGCATAATACTCTAGACCAGAATAAGTATAATTAAGCCAAGCGTACATACTTAAATACCTAATCACACTGTTCCTTAACGAGACAAGTCAAATTAGACTAATAGGTTTATGAAACTTCACTAGTAGTTGATCAAACCTAAGTCACTTGATAGAAAGAATATTTTCAAATTAAATAAGCAATTGATCATGAACAATATACAAAAGCACAAAAATGATATTTTAAGTTTAAATAAAAAGCATATTTTCTAGGTCTCTTTTTTCTTTGTGCTAAAAGTTTGTAATTTAAAATAACTTATTCTTTAAAAATTCATAATTTGAGAATAAATAGAGGAAAAAGCAAACAAGTCTTTACCTTATATCTTTTTTCACTTCAATTCTTCATTTCTTAATTTTTTTACTTTAAAATATCCTTATGGTAAATTTTGCTAAAATCTGTGTTAATTTAGATATCGATGGCCTAGCGCACAAATGTGGTAAGTAACATTTGTGCACTAAACCATCGAGTTTTCAACTCGTGATAATTAATTAATAAAATATTTTAAAATAAATTGAGTTAACAATAAAATGAAATAATAACACTTTTCGTCAGAAATGAAATAATAATTATCGAATATTTAAAAGCTCAAGTAATAGCATGGTATAATAATTATGTAATACTATGGTAATAGTAGATTATATAACAAGAGACAAAAATGCAATATTAATTACTATTAATTAAGGATTAATATAAGTACTTCAGTCCTATTATATTGTACATTAACGCAGAAAATTAATTGTGTGAATAAATAAATAATTTAAATGTATAAGTAATGTCAATTTGACGTTTGTTTATATTATAAAATGCATGTTGTCATAGCAATACGTTTTTTTATTTGCCTGTTTTCGGTTTATATTACTGATGCATTTTATATATTAACAAACGTCAAATTAACATTATTTATACATTTAAATTAAGTATTTATTTTTTATTCACACTATTAGTTTTTTGCGTTAATCAGGGCTATTATGTATCACCAACGTTATCATAAAGGTGACCGTTATAACTTATAACATATTTCGGTAAATCCTATCAATTAGATTGGTAGGATTTACCGAAAAACTTTATTTTATGTCATAACTGTCACCTTTATAATAACGTTGGTGATACATAATAGCCCTGAATGTATAATATAAGACTGAAGTACATTAGTTCTTAATTAATACTGCATTTTAGTCCCTGGTTATTATAATATACTGTTGTGGAGCTAACCATTGACATTTTAAAATTTCCACAATCGAGATTCCAACTTTGCATTTTTTCAAGTTTGAGATTATTTTGATTTACTCGGACGAATAGAAATTATTTGTTTTCAATTATTATGTCGAACTGGTGGCATGCAGAAACGTGATTTCTATAGGTGGGATATTGTTCTAAAACCTAAATGAGTTAAATCAATCAGAAATGGCAAAGCGTTTAATTTTAGTAATTTAATTTTTTTATAGATGTTTTGTAAATAAATGTAGTGCGGTGGTAGCAAACTGAAATCGTTGATACGCTTCAGAATTGCAAGATGGTGCATAATAATTTATTGTGTGGTGGATTCGAAATGTTTAATTTGGCAATGAATTTTTCAAATTTGGCTGGCGAAGTTAACCAATGGGCGTTCGACACGATTTTCAAAAACCTGTAAAATAAGAGGAAGTGAAAATTTGGTAGAGAGGAAGAAGGTTGCTGATAGACGAGGTGTGTGGGAAGTCGAATACGCAACGACTTTCTTGTAGAAATTTTGATGTTTGGAAAATTTAATTTTTTGAAAAATGGTTTACAATAGTATTAAGCAAGTTAAAATTGATTGTGAATGCCACAGTTATTGTGTTATGGGTTACTGGTAAATTGTGGATAGATGAGTAAGGAAGATTTTACCTGTTGGTTACCGCACGAGGATCTTGATGTGAAATTATGGATATGAAAAGTCATCCGATTTAATTATGGTTTGTTGAAGTCATCTTATTGGTAAATAGCATTCAAATTATTTTATTTTGCGTTATTTCAACGATTATTTTCGGCATTTTTGTCACGATGCGTATGAACATTTTGAGGTTAACCACATTCTATGTTGTTAAAATTGGATTCCAGTTGGCATTTGATGAACAATTCGTTGCACTTAATTAATTAAAATCACTATTGAAACTATTATAATCACTAATTCGGTTTATTCGTTTAAGAAGATTAATTCACGTGTTTAATATTTGAACTGATTATTCGGCGCCAGATTTAAAAATGAAAACAATTTATTTATTTGTGTAAAAATTTATTTCAGATTTATAAAATTTTTATTGAACGTTTTAATTGTCTTACAAGTTGTAGAAATTATTTGATAGTTACATGTGTAAATTTGTAGAACAATTAATCATAATTTTTGGTTTTTCAACTGCGTTGAATGAGGTTTAACAATAAGATCACGTTTCATTTGTGTAGTCAATTTAAAATTAAAAATAACATTCGTCTGATTAAATTGCTATTCATTCTCTGTACGATTTTATTTTATTTAATAGTGGAAATTTTGAAATCTCTCTTGAACTCGCTTCCTGGGAGAGTCTCCTATTGCAAACTCCGATAAATTGGGCACGGACCTTAAAGAGTTGTTCGTTAGAACACGACAATACCTACTATTATAATTAATTTACTAAAATATTGTATTGTGATAAAAAAAACCACAGCAGTGGAGCGATGTGATCGCTGGTTGAGTATAAAGCGGAAATTCTGGGTTCAAATCGCGGATTGCACAGAATTTCTTGGCTCGGCTTTCCGGTGAGCATCCCTGATATTTGTGTCGACGTCATTACCGTTGATACGGCTGCGTCACACACGAGGGTTTACAAGAGAGGTTAGGTAGGCAGGGAATGAAGCCAAGGGCCTTCTAGGCCTGTAGAGCTATCATATATATATGTTACGTACCAAGCCCGAAATTGTACAGTTTGCGCTCTGTACAATGAATTTTGTACCGAGCGCGAAGTGTACAGGCTACTTTGTACGAAATGCGATTTACCGGATTTGGTATTACGAGATTTGCACAAAGCGCGATCTGTACAACCCATTTGTACGGAGCTGTTAGTTTCAGCCTTTCTGTCAACTTGGTACAACTTAATATTGTACAAAGCTCGACAGAACAGCAGAAGAACAAAAATTTAAATAACAAGACAAGATATAAACATTTTCACTTTATTTAAGGGCTTATGGACAGTCATGAATTCTAAAAAACTCGTTTTTTTTGGTTTTTTATATGAAAGTACAACATCTCAGAAATATTATGTAAAAGTTTCAAGTCCATCGGAGTAAAACTTGCAAAGATATAAGCTAATAAGAGTAACAATTATTATGAAACTTATATCAAACGAAAAACTTCAGACGTGTTTAACTCAAAACTACATTTTGAAAGTCCGTGAGTAAGATAACTCAAAAACTACTTCCGCAATCATGATGAAATTTCACACACAGGTTAAATATAAATATTTCTCGAGACTGAACGATTAATATTTTTTATTTTTCGATTTAATCTTTGTTTACAATCAATTATAGGCAAATTTTTTAGCTAAAAATCGTAAATTTTTTTTCAACATCTTCCCAAAAGTGGATATTTTCATATTTTTCAAAATTGGTTCGTTCAGTCTCGAGATTAACTAATATTTTAACCAAATCTTTTTACTTTTTTGATTTCAGATAATCCTGTGACCAGTTATCTTACGCACCGCAAATCATCTTTTTTTTTTAGCGTGTACGAAAAACTACTACCAGCCGATTAATTGTACACGTTTTTTGAAAAATAAAATTCTTAAATGTTATTTAAATGTTGCTCTTTCATGTAATAAAAATTGCAAATAAATACATCTATTCAAAACTTAGAAAAAAAATTTAAAAAAAAACTGCTATTTTTCGACCTCATGATGACTGTACGTAACCCCTTAAAGTAAATATAATTTCCTTGCACACACATAATTTATTTATTAGTACAGCTCAATTAATTATGGCAGCGAGAATTGCACAAAACTCCTTTTTTCCTGCATACACATGTTGTATTCAAACATTTTTTAGTGCATGTGTTCCGCACAAATCCTTGGCCGCCAACTATTGATGTCTCTGAATTTGCCGCTCGTATGGATACTGATGCATCTGGCACTTGATAGGTCGATCGGAAAGTGACGTTTTTTCGGTGTTTTCCGATAAATAAATTATGTGTGTGCAAGGAAATTATATTTACTTTAAATAAAGTGAAAATGTTTTATATATCTTGTCTTGTTATTTAAATTTTTGTTCTTCTGCTGTTCTGTCGAGCTTTGTACAATATTAAGTTGTACCAAGTTGACAGAAAGGTTGAAACTAACAGCTCTGTACAAATCTCGTAATACCAAGTCTGGTAAATCGCACTTCGTACAAAGTAGTCTGTACACTTTGCGATCGGTACAAAAATCATTGTACAGAGCGCGAACTGTACAATTTCGGACTTGGTACGTAACATATTGTTATGTAACTTACCATAGACATTTCAAGATTTTCACAATCGAAAATTCAAACTTGTGTTTTTCTTAAATTTGAAATTATTTGATTTACTCGGACGAATGAAAATTGTTTGTTTTCAATTATTATGTCAAATTAATGGCATGCAGAAACGTGATTTACAGTTGGGATATTGTCCTAAAACCTGAAGAAGTTAAATCAATCAAGAATGGCAAAACGTTTAATTTTGGTAATTTAATTTGTTTATAGAAGTTTTGTTTTCATACTAAATTGTAAATAATATTATGAGGTGGTAGCAGACTGCAATTGTTGGTACGCTTTAGAACTACAAAATGGTGTAATAATTTATTGTGTGGTGATTTTGAAATGTGCAATTTGGCAATGAATGAGGAAGTAAGTGGTTGATAGACGAGTGGTGTAGGAAGTCGAATGTGCAACCACCTCGTAGTGAAAATTTGGATTTTTGGAAAGTTTAATTTTAATTTTGGAAATGTTATGGAATATTTTAAGCAAGTTGAAATGGATCGTGAATGCCATAGTTATGGAGTGATGGTTTTACAGGAATTTAATGAATGGACGAGTATGGAAGACTTTACCTGTTAATTACCGCACGAGGAGATCGATGTAAAATTATGGGTATGAAAGATCATCTGATTTTATCTTGGTGTGTTGGATTCATCTTAATGGTAAATAACATCCAAATTATTTTATTTTGCGTAATTTCAACGATTATTTTCGTCATTTTTGTCACGATGCATTTGAACATTTTGAGGTTAACCACATTATGCGTTGTTAAATTTGGATTCCAGTTAGCACTTTATGAACAATTAGTTGCACTTAATTAATTAAATTCACTAGTGGAACTATTATAATCACTAATTCGGTTTATTTTATTAAAAAGATTAATTTTGTGTGTTTAACTTTTCGGTGTGTAACATTAGCGTTCAGTAGTCGCTACCAAGTTCATATCAGTGGTTCTCAACCTACTATAATTTTGAACTGTTTTATTCGGCACCAGATTTAAAAATGAAAACAATTCATGTATTTGTATAATAATTTATTTCATAATTACAAAAATTTTATTGAACGTTTTAATTGTCTTACAAGTTGTAGGAATTATTTGATAAGTAAATGTGTAAATTTGTAGGACAATTAAGCATAATTTTTGGTTATTCTATTGTATGGAATGAGGTTTAACAAACAAATTACGTTTCATTTGTTTAATCAAGTTAATAATTACATTCGTCTGATTAAATTGCTATTCATTCTCCGTACGACTTTGTTTTATTTAATTGTGGAAAATTTTGAAAACTCTCTTGAACTCACTCCCTGAGCGAGACTCGTATTGCAAACTCCGACAATAACAGCACGGACCTCTTTAGCACTTGTTCAATACAACACGACAATATATATTGTGAACAAAAACTAACATTAGTAGAAATTTAAGAAAAAATCAAAATATTTACTTAAAACACGTATCAAAAAAAAACATTTTAAAGTTTAAACTGAAAAAATACATAGTATTTTTGTGGCAAACTCCTTTGCATACTTTGATGTGTGTTTGGGTCGTTATCTTGCTGGAATATCCATCAGCACGACATTTTACATCTATCATGTCAACTCTCAATATGTAGATACTTATACATATACCAATCTATATACCATCAACTAATCGTAAGTGTCGAGTCTAACGCCACCACGTAATTCCATTACTATACTTTTACGTCATGTGTTTTGTTTTTCGGACGTTGAATGTACTGTAGATCATCGAAGGAAAATAAATTAAACCTGCTCTCGTTACTGCAAAGAATTTTAGACTATTTTTTTTATTCCCCAGTTTAAATAGTCTTTTACAAATTTTAATCAGGATATCTGATTCTTTCTTGATATCAATAGTATTTACAATGTTTCTCAAATTTCCTAAATGGTCCAACCGACTCCAGTTGACATTTTACAGTCACTTACATTGTCTGCATTTTTCGTTGAACTGACGATTTCTGTTTGTTTTACGGACGATCATTTTATTTTCTCTTTCGGTAGTTTTTCGTGGTCCTCCTATTCTTGGACTGCCTTTCAGCTTATTCATTGTATTTTTATCATTAATTTAGTTTAAAATTCTGTTTTTCTTATATTATGAATATTATTTAGTTCTTGGGTTAGGATACTATTAAATTTATTTTATTTACGATTATAAAGCATAAAGCTGGTTATGGATGTTGTAATAAATTTGGCAATTTACTTTTCGATATCGAATATACCTACGCTTTCCATTACTACAAATAATTCACTAAAGGATTTTTATTCTTATTCATTTTTCCTAGAAAAATCTTTAGCAATATATTTCTAAAAGCTACTGTAAGGCTAAGATTGTTAATTATTTTAAAACAAAAATTTTGCAACATCGGAAATATGAAGCAAATGAGCCGAACACTTGGCGTTTGAAAATAGTTGATAAAAAATTAACTTATCAAAAATGCAAAATTAGGAATTAGCTATTCAACACCTCAAAATAAATTAAAATATTTTAAGAAAAATATTTGAAACTAACTTAAAATACCTACCTTAAAATAAGTAGTACCTCCTAATATCATATTAAAAATGAAAAATTATAGGAGATACGTACAAAAAGTAAATGTAAATTAATGTAAATTGTAGATTGTCAGAAACCGTTGTTCTTCACGGTTGTGTATTTTATAACTCGTTCCAATAATTCACTTATTTATCAATTATCTATTTCCTTATTTGGGTTGTCTAGTTAAAATTAAATACGTCCATCGTGTGGTAGAGTTTTGAATATTAGGCATTTAAACTTCAAAACTCTACGAGCAACAGAGTGAGTTAATTTGATTTTTTAAATGGAATTTTTTATTAATATTAATTTAGAATATTATCCCACTTATGGTCGTTTGGTTCGTAACGTTTATTTCTTCAAATTTAAAAATGTATGGTGTTACTTCAATGAATTACAAATTTATTTAAACATAACAAATACATCATAGCAAGATTAGTAAGTACCCTACAAACATGAAATATTCAAGTAAATAAAATGTAAATAAAAGTAAAACCAAAATAACAGCACAAAATCTTAAAGTAAGAGCAAGAAGATGATTAACGATTACTGTAATACATTTCTATATTTTTTCAAAAGAAAAAGCAGTCAGTCAATTAAACTGATAGTAGGAGATCCGAAAATTCAAAAACTTTGTTTATTTTTAACGCAGGACCAATGCAAGATCAACTTGTCCGCCCTTAAGGTAAGGTAGTATGTAACTTGGTAAATTTTAAATAGTTCAACTTGAAACTTTTTTTACATATTCTTGAATATATAATACTTTAACAAAATAAAAAAAACTCGATTTTTTTAACTTTATCAGTGGTGTTTTCCCTTTTAAGTATTTCTTTAAGATTTCTTTAAATGACCTCGTAGACTTTCTGTTTGTGCTTTTAACTCCGACTAGAAAGTCAAAGCTATGAAACTTCTTATATCTTGTGTACAAGTATACCACCACAACATTTCAATACTTTTATCACTTCTTAACTTCAAAGTTGAATAACTATTTTTTTTAATACTACAATAATTGTACTATAATGTGGGATTTAGACGAGACGCCACTGACAAAGACGAGACGCTACTGATGTGACAGATGTAAGACAAACATTCATTCATAAAAGACGACGAACAATAAGTATAAAAAGACGACAATTAATAATTAAATTGTACGACGAGCAATCTAATTATTATTAGTTTATTTCATGTATGTGTTTTAAGATATTTATCAAAAATAAAGTTTCTGAAGTAGCTGCGAGTTTATGTAAACGACGATTGCAATTTGGCGTAGCAGCGGGAAAAAGACTACATTTTGGGGCTTTTGCCGGAATAAAAATCGAGTTAAAATTATGTGCAAAGTGTTATTAATTGATTAATTAGTGAACATTAATTTACACAAACACTTTGCCGTAAAAATTTAGACAGAATTGTGATAAGAACAGTTACTTTTTAGGAAGAAAAACCTGATTACCTTATCAAAATGGAATGTTTGGGACAGTTGCCGCGTATCAATGACAATATTAAAAAAGCAAGTGTGTGTACTATTAAAGCTTTTCATAAATTTATTTTTGAATTGGACGGTGATCGAAAAAATCGACAAAGACTTCGTGATTTTTCAGGTTTTACATTTGCAACCATAGATAAAAGAGTATTTGCAACTAATAGTAAAGAGCATATCGATAAACTAAGTTACGTCACAAACAATTTAAGTGAGCGCAATTTAACTGCAATTTGCAACGTTATGAATTTAGAATATGACGGAAACAAAGAAGAATTAACATTACGTATCAGCAAACATTTAATGGACATCAACCTACTAAATAATGAAGGGAACACCAATGACGAATCGGACGAAGAACTGGAACCAGACGATGTAGATGTCGATGCAGACGACGATGTGTATTGTGATTGTGACAATTCGCGTTTTACATTACCGTTGGTGGCGCCACCGTCAATAGCAACATTACGTCTTTCAGCAGTTCCAATTATTCCGTGTGGTGGCGTTTTATTAATGTAAACAAAAGAAAATGTTTGTTTATGGCGTTTATGTTGGTACTTACTATACGTTACAAACGAGTTTGAAATTATTCCGCGTGGTGGCGTTTTGTTAATGTAAAATGCGAATAGCAAGTTAAGTACGCAAAAAGTACTAAAATTCCATTTAACATATAAAGACGTTGAGGGGTCAATAAGGAATTTCACTGGTGAAGACCTTTATCCTCTTTAAAAATGGATGACCGATTTCGAGGAAATTTCAAATTTGTATCGATGGAACGATTTACAAAAGTACATTTTTGCAAAAAAAATCTATGAAGGGGCTTGCACGATTATTTATCCAAGGAGAAAAAGGTATCAACAAATTGAAAAAAGCATTAAAAGAAGAATTTGCGCCCAAAGTTACAAGTGCAAAAATATACGAAATGCTAACCGGAAGAAAAAAGAAAAAAGAGGAAAGCTTACAACGATATTTTCTTGAAATGAAGGAAGTAGCAAGCAGAGGCACAATCGATGATGATTCATTAATGCAGTATGTTATCGATGGAATACAAGATGAAGTATGTAACAAAAGCATACTTTATGGTGCAAAGAATATAAAAGAATTTAAGGCAAAAATGGAAACGTACGAAGTAATGAAAGCAAAATGTGGGCAGCCTGCTAAGCCAAATACGAATTACAAAACAACAAAAAACCCAAATGTATCAGAAGCACCGAAAGAGACGGGAATGCGTTGTTTTAATTGTGGAGCAAGGGGCCACAAATCGTCAGAATGCCAGTCCAAAGCCTTGGGGACAAAGTGCTTTAAATGCAACAAATTTGGGCATAAGGCAGCAAGATGCACTACGGCAGCAAAAAGTGTGGAAAAAACAGCACCTGTCATGACTAATCGAGTGCATGTAGAAGAAAAATTTGACGAGGAGAAAATGATTAAGAAGATTTTGCTGAGAAATATCAAAATTAATGCGCTTGTTGATACGGGCAGTAAAGTAAACTTAATCAAAGAAAGCATTTACGAAAAAATGAATTCACCAGCTCTGAATAAAACTAAGATTACACTCACTGGACTTGAAAAATGTCAATTAGAAACAATTGGATTTTTTGGAGACGTAATTGAAATAGACGAACAAGAGTTTCCTACCACGATTCATGTTGTGTCAAATGGTGCGATTGCTACTGATGCAATTATGGGACAAGATTTAATGAATCAAGCTGAAAGTGAAAATCAGAGAAGGAGAAATTACGATTCAGAGAATGCTTCCTCATGTTTATAGAATTCGAACAGTAAACGACGATATCGATACGTTAGACATCGACGAAGAAGTTAGCAAGCCAATCAAAGAAGAAATCAAACAACTCATTGCTGACTACAAGCCAGAGAAAATTAAAGAAACCAACGTCGAAATGGTAATAGCGTTAAAAGAAGAGCAGCCAATCTACCAAAGACCAAGACGATTACCTTACCCAGAAAGACAAACAGTGGATGAACAGGTCTTACAATAGATCGAGAATGGAATAGTAGAACCATGTTCCTCGGAATATGAAAGTCCAGTCGTGGTGGTAAAGAAAAAAGACGGCACACCTAGGATCTGCATAGACTACAGGTTGATAAACAGAGTGATGGTTAAAGATAGATTCCTACTTCCGTTGATCAAAGATCAGTTAGACAGACTGCAAGACGCTAAGATCTTTACTACAATAGACTTAAGAAATGGATTTTTTCACGTGAAAGTATGTGAAAAAAGCAAGAAATAAACCAGTTTTGTGACGCACAATGGACAATACCAGTTTTTAATAGTACCATTTGGTATGTGTAATTCACCGTCAGTTTTCCAAAGATTTATTAACGTGGTATTCCAAGAATTAGTTAAGCAAAATATAGTGTTAGTCTATATTGATGATTTTATAATACCTTCAAAAAATGAAGAAGAAGGAGTAGAAAAGCTGAAAAGGGTATTACGAACAGCAAAAGACTATGGAAACAATAAGACGTATAAAAAGACGACAATTAATAATTAAATTGTACGACGAGCAATCTAATTATTATTAGTTTATTTCATGTATGTGTTTTAAGTTATTTATCAAAAATAAAGTTTCTGAAGTAGCTGCCTGCGAGTTTATGTAAACGACGATTGCAATTTGGCGTAATAGCAGGAAAGAGACTACAATAATGTATTTTAAAAAAAATACATGACATTTTGGTTTCAACTCAGTCACATAGTTATACTGAAACTGTGAAGTAAAAAGAAAAAACTTTCTGAATTTTAAATCTAAAATATATATTTTCTCTACATGTGAATAGTTATGCAGAAAAGATCACAAACAGATTTAGCTCATTATATTTTAATATTGACTTCTGAAATTATTATCTTTTTTTAATGTCACCGGGAGGTAATTCTCTCAATTGCACATTATTTATTTGTTTGAAATAATGTTATGGTTTAATTATTTAAAATTTCATGTATTTTAAAAGTTTAGTTTTTCATTTTTGTGCTACAATCTTGAAATCGTTTTCATCTAGCGTTGAATAACATAAATCTATAATATTATTATCTATTAATGATCTGATATACCTACCTTAACTGTGTGTTATCTAAATGTTCTCCGTTTGTTTGTATTGCAGATTTAATTTCTTGAATTATTTTGTTGCACTGTAATTCTTTTTGTATTAATTCAAGTTACCGCATCATTCTGAAGTCACATAATTCAGATCAATGTTATGATATCGATATACGAAGGGAATAGAAATATACACACATATTTTAGAAACGTTTACATTAGATTTATCGGAAACTACCATATTATTATTGATGCTTTTTTTTCAATATTTATCAACGCTGCAGTATGAATTCTAACAGATGGGTCACATAATCACCTCTAAGCGATTAGTATTCGAAATATGTTTCTTTTATTATTATTATTGCTTGGTAATTAAAACTGACTGCAACATTTTCCTAGAAAAAATGCAATGTACTTCAAACCATTTCATCTATAGTAAAATTCTATTTACTATGAAACGAATGTATAGTCGAGATTAACTATATGAAATCCGTCTTCCGTGTTTTATATAAATTATTGTGGTATATTGAAATGGATTGATTCGTCACACATATTTAACAGGCAATAGAAGAATTTCATAGTATAACCGTTAAAGAACCGGAAATACCGAGACGGCAAGAATTGTTTTATATAGTAGGTATTATTCGGAAGACGGATCTTATATTATAATTTTAAATAATAAAGTGTATGTTGGCACCAAGCACATAGCATTGGCCTTGTGAAAATTTAATTTAAAAGTTGAACATTGTTGAAATTTTTTATTTTTAAAAGTTTGGTAGAAGAGCCGGAAAAAGGAGTATTTTTTGCGTCAAGTCGAGTGAAAAGGACGTTCATCTTGTATCTTCCCTGGTGTTTTCCGAAAGTGTTCAGATTTGGACCTAATTTTGCATATTTTTGATCGGTGTACTTTTCCGAGTATATGAACCAAGTTTATAATTGAATCGGTGAGTGGAAGAACCGTACATGAACAAAAGAGCTATTTTGAGAAAAACACAATAAACTGATTGACTGCTAAACGAATTACTTTTCTGTATTTTGATACATTGTGAAGTTGTAGTAATTAAATACCTTGATATGATTACGATGAAAAGTTTATAAAAATTTGTTACTGAAAAAAAATAGCGACAAAAGAACATCTTGTACTTGTACTGTTCTTTCACTCAATAAAAAAAATTAAATATTTTTTATTAAAAATTAAACAAAATTAACAAAAATTAAATATTTGTTGTTGTAAAATAATGTATTGCATAATATTATTGTGTTTCATCCCTATTTGTAACTTTCCAAGAAATAATATGGTAATAAAATTCCAACATTTCTCCTTACATACAAAATGCATCATCAGTGCGCAGCATTAGCGCACATTATATTGTCTTATTTACGCGGATTAGTGAATGAACAGTACAAGTGCAAGCATTTGTATCGTTCTTACACTCAATTTTTTGATTTTTGATTGCAGCTGTATGATTTATAAACTGTTGTTTTACTCATTGATGAGTCTACGTATTTAAAGCAATTTGGCTATCTCAGTTGAAAATGCCATTTTTGGTACTTGTACTGTTCTTTCACTCACCGATTCAATTTAGAAGCGTAGGTATAAAACCTGAAAAACGGAAGAAATTTTGGTAGCTGAAACGTGGGAAATTTTATTGGAAACTGAGTTAGTTTTATTTTAGAATATCAAGTTTAAAATATTAGAGATACGAAGATTGTTTGGACAAATCCATTAATTTTTATTTTTGTATAACAAGTCTAAGGGCGGATTTCATAATAAAAGAGTTAATGCCGACTTAACTAAAAGGTCGTAGTTAACCAATAGAAAACGTCCGTTAACTCTAACAAGCCAATAGAAATCCTTTTTTATATTTAATGGCTTGTTAAAAATTTTATGAAATCCACCCTAACACAAGATTGGCTTGGATTGATTTAATTTGGAATCGCATGTGCACTTATGGTTTTTTTTATGACACAGTTTGACTAGTATATTAATCAAATTTAAATCAAGATTTGCAGAAGAATTACAAGAAAGGTACCCAACGTTTATTTTTAATTATAATTTTTCCGAAAAGTGTTTATAGCCAGTAGGTTATTTTAAGATTAAGGTGGTTCGAGCGGTACTCGGCTAGTTTTTAAGTTCATAGTGACTGAAAAATATTAACACTACTTTAAAAATCATGAAAGAGGTATCAATACAAATATAATATTAAAAACGAACGAATGACAAAAGTATAAATAATTTGAAAGGAAGAATTTATTTATTAAAGTTTTCAGAGCACCTTATTTGATTCACAAAGAATTTGGTCTGGCAACAACAAAAATTTGTTCTGGTTTTTTACGCAAATGCAATCCTTACAATGTCCTTTTTCCATGTAACTTTGTTACATTTTGTAATTTTCGATGCAATTAAATAATAAAATTTACATAATTATAAATTTTCAAAGCGTAACGTCACTTAATTTGTGGTTATTGTTTTTTGTTGGTATCCCAACGTTGCCAAGCCGCTTGTAGTTTTAACCCTAATGGGTCCATACCTAGTACCCGGGTACTATTTTGACTTTAAAACGTCATATCTTTTTTTCTATCCGGCCGATTTCTTTGAGCTTTGGTGACATCTCTAAAAAAATGGTTGTCTGCACAAAAAAAATTAAAATAGTCATATGAAGTAAAAATTTTTTGAGATTCTTTAAAGCTATACTTAATCCAGCCATACGTAGTACCTGGGTACTACATTACTTTCTATGGGATATAAATGGTACAGAATAGCTCAATTCATTCAAAATTGTTCTAATATTTATTAATAACAATTTATCATAGTATAAAGTGTTAAAATATAATTTGTTTTACATTTTACTTGAAATTAACTTTAGAATAGAGGCAATTTGAAATAAAAAATAAAACAAGTTAAATTTCAATGTATTATGCTCTACAAATTGTTTTAGGGACATTGATATGAGGTTACACAAGTTTTTGGTATTTCTGGAAGCTTTTCCGGGTCTTACTTTGCCTTTTTGGAACATTAAATAACCATAGAAATTAGTATCATGTTACTTTCATGCGTCCAGTAACGTCTAGTTTGTGCGTTGATGTTGATTGTGCAAGTAGAATTACCGATTGTTTTATCTTAAGGCCTAGAGTATTTTCTATACTATATTTTAAGAAATTGAAGCATATTACTAAAAAATCTTTACTTTTTTTTGTGATGGAAGATAAAAAAATTTTTTGCTTGATGAAAAAACTCCCGCTGTAGTTAATATTACAAAATAAGCTTTAAATTCGTCAATTGTTAGTTTTTTTATCAACATATCAAAAAAATCTCTTCTTTTAGATTGACTTGGTGGAAATGTATTCCAAATTGTAAATTCACAAAACTTCATTTCACTTGACTCGTTTTGTTTTTCGTAACACCGATGTTCGTCTTCAGTATCGCTATCGTTACTTGGTTTAATTTCAACTACATTTCTCAATTGATCCAATATCCTCGAATATTAAAAGTTCTAATTTTTGATTAATTAAACTATAATTAATACGAATATATTAGATGTATCATGGTGAATAATATTAGGAATACAGAGATACAAAAAATAGCTGTCACCGATTAATGAAATTTATCCAATTATTTCCTTTAAGTACACAGTTTACACAATTATACGTCTCTATCACATTACATCCATTGATAGATTTATTAAAAAAACCACAAAAATTCACGAGTTGCACCAGGTAACAAATAATTATTAAAATTTATTTCTATTTTAAATTAATTGGCATTCATTACGTTACTGAAAAATGAACTATTGCAATCGAGAACGTAAAATCTGCTCTCGCCTAATCAGCTTTACTTCAGAATATTGTTTACAGTTTAATAAAATTTTGACACAAACCGTGAATCACCATCACATTATGTATAAATGTAACTCGATATAAACATAATTGTAACTAAAAACGCTTATATGAATATTAAAAATCCGCTAAAAGATTGAGCACAACAAGAATTACATATAATTATATGGTAGTACCCGGGTACTACGTATGGCAGATATAATGTGTAAATTTGTATGGACCCATAAGGGTTAAAAAAGTTAAATTTCGTTAAGTTCAATAATTATTTACAGCCAAACAAGATGGTTAATATCTTTAAATTTTTTCTAGGACTTCTGTAAAACGTTAATCTATAGTTGAACATATTTTTTATTTAGATAATATTAAAACTTCAAAATATCGAGTTATTAATAAATTAAAAATTAATTAAAATTAAAAATGTAAAGATTTATTGAGCTTTCAAACGATTATTTCGTTTGTCATCAGAATAATATGATATTATTCTGATGACGAACGAAATAATCGAATCGAAATAATCGAAATAATCGAAAGCTCAATAAATCTTTTAATTAATTTTTAATTTATTAATAACTCGATATTTTGAAGTTTTAATATTATCTAATATCAACGAGTTAATAATTTATATATTTAAATATTTTTTATTTACTTGACATGGATTTAACTATATTATTTTATGGGAATTTTGTCAAGTAAACGCGTTCACGCAATACTCCCCATGTTAAATTCGGAGATTTCAAATTTGATTTTTTTGTAAACTAGTCGGTCAATCCGCTTAAAATTTTTTTTACGTACGTGGTAAATCATAAATTATATGCTAGGCAAATTTTATAATTTTTACATGGACTTGAAGAAACGCTCCAACCACCTTAAGAGTATCTAGTCACAGGCACATTTATTAGATTGCTGGCTTTGAATTGTATTTCATCGGTTTAAATCAAATAATTAAAGTGTTGTAATTTTTTTAATTTTTATGCTCAAAGATTTTTTTTCTTTCTCATTAAAGTAAAAATGTGCTGTAGAAACATCCATATCGTTTTTTGTTTTTATCTGGGAGGAGATAATAATTAAGTTTAAAACAGCTGACCGGAGCATTAGGGTTGTTACTCTGCTATTTTCTTTTAGAGTTTTCCTCAATTATTTTTTTAAATTTTTAATATAGCAATAGTATATTTATTTTATATATATATAAAATATTGTATATATTTAATATACAATATAGTTAATACACTTTTGCATTCAGAGAAATCAATTTTCAAGACTTATTTTCTATATTTCTGGAGGTATAAAATTTATTTCTCTTCTGAAAGAAACGACAGCTTTATTGGCCAAAGTAAAACGCATTCCTCGCAACTTATCTTTAACCTGTGGAAATAAAAGAAGTCGTTGAGTACCAATACGTGACTATATGGTGAATAACCCATCATAATTTTTCGTTTAAATGTGCCGTTGTTTAAGCGAAAGTATCTGCACAAGCCTTATCGTGATGCTATATGACTAACTTTTCATCTTGATCGATTATGAATGTTTTGAATAACTTCAAACAAAAATACCGTAAATTTGTTCAATTCAAAATCAATCTTTCTACGATTATCCAAAGCTATATAATTGTAATGAACGCAGCTGGTAATACGAAATATGTAGCTATCATCGTCTTATTACAGCTGTATTCACTAACAACTTTTGTTGGAGGAGAGAGACTCGCCTTATAAGACCCAAAAAATCAAATACCTATTTCTTTCGATGTCCTACGAATAGATGCAACCTTAGTCGCCTGTTACAATATTTAGCAACCATTTAATATAATCTGCCTTTTGAACTAATGTTAAATTATGTAATATTTCACATATTTGATATATTTCACAAACGATTGTGAAAAATTGTGTTAATTGCTTTCACATCACCAATACCCTAGGTCGCTTTAATTGAGCAAATAATAACATGATTTTCACGGTTTTCTTCCATCATCACCGTACAATCACAATGTCTTCATTGATAACAATTATTATGTACGAAGTACTTCTTTCAAAGACTCACGGCCAAAACTAAATTTACAAAAACTCTTTAAATTTGTTGTTGCCTACGCTACTTAAATTCGTATTCATAGTCAAACACGTGATGCTCATATAAAAATTACTTCAGAATTGCGGTAGGTCCATTTAAAACAGAAACATTTCTCTCATCGAAAGCATCGTGGTTAAGAGGAAACTCAAAATATTATGGCAGAGGAGTAGGCATAATTGTACAGTGGGTGTAGAGAGAGAACGTGCGAGTGCTGTCTTTAATGGAACTGTGCAAATTTTGTTTCTGCACACCGCATCATTAATGCCGTAATATTCTAACTTTGATATATTACACGTATCTAATAAGTCTAAGCAGTCAACCAAACTTCTTATCATTATAGTAAATTTTCTTATCCGTTTGTCCTCCTTGACAAAAATTTTCAAAATAAAACCATGCATCTTTTTGCAACCTTTGCATCATTAATTTCTAATCTTATCCAAATCTTTTCGTCAATTTTATTAACACATTTTAAGTTTCTTAGTTTTGAAAACAATTTTTCTGAAGTTTAGGGCTAGTTAAGCACATTGTAACATCAAGCTATCGCTGCTCCGCATTGAAATCATTTCAGTAATAAATTTTTTTACAAATAATAAAAATTATTTATACATTATATTATAGGTAGTAAAGAATAAATGAGGAGCAGACATTCTATATGCAGTTTGTCCAATGTAGAAAATACAAAGTGCAGTTTGTTCAATACATTTTTTAGCTGTTTTGCAAAACCGCCAATCGAATATTTGCTTCATTTATGGATACTTCATAGTGTAATTTACACTGTGTTATTGCAAAAATTATTTTTTTAATAACTTATCATTTAAACCTGTGGTAGTTTTACTGCTCTCGTGAAAATTTCAGAAAATGGACATACTGCATATAGAATGTCTGCTCCTCAAATATTAAGTTATGTCAAACTTAAATCAGTTGAATTTTTTAATAATTATAAACTTTTTATTTTAAAACATACAAAAAAAATATATCATTCAGGTTATTTTACATTGACAAATCACAATAGGTACTACAAATAAACTCTATTTCAAAAAAATTAATGGATTGGTATTGGAGAAATTAAACATTTTAATTTTCCGCCATTGTGAAATGGTTAGAGATGTAATAAAACTGTTAGTATTATTTGAGAAATTTTTAATTAGATTACTTGTATAATTTTAGATTTGCCGTAACTCAATAAATATGGAAGATAAATAAAATATACAAGAATTAACAAATCAGACATATCGAGAACATTAAGCACTATTTTGAAAAATGGAACCAAAAAATTTAGATTTTTAATTTATTGTGCTCTGCAGAAAAAGTGTTACAATTAATTTTATCGAAGATATTAACTAAAAGTACAATCATATGTGCAGCTAGGAAGAAGTGGGGGGGTCTATGTCTCCCCAAAATCAAAATTACCTCCCCCCCAAATTACTAAAATTATTAGTTTTTAATGGCTAATATTAAAAAAGTTAATAATTTTTTTAGAAACATTTTTTTGGCCCCCCCCCCCAAACTTTTGACCCTAGTTCCGCCCATGGGTACAACATTAACCTCTTACTTAAGAATCAGTCTGATGATTATTCACAGCAATAACTAAGCCGATATTTTATCAACCTCAATAGAAAACTACACTTAAAAGATCTGGCTAATTTAGGCATTTCAAAAAAACCGATTTTTTAATACATTTTCTGTAAGTACAACATTTGCAAAATATTTCAAAAGCATTTTAAGTAAAATAAAATTAAAATTGCCGAAGCTATCCATCCGAAAAAATTATTTCAACCGTCTCCGCCATATCTTTTGGAAAAGTCGTCATAACGTTCAAAATCAATTTAAATAAAAAAGTATTACATCTATTTGTACTCCCATAACCAAAACTCTTACATTAAAAACTGTAATAATCGTAACTAGTTTAGTTTTGCATTGAAGAACAAAATAACAACAAAAATACATACTATTGTAGTCAGAAACACAATGTACCTTCTTGTACGCGTATGATAGACTCGAAGCGACAACGAACACTGATGAGCATGTTTTGATACAGAAGCCGCATCTCTTTCTCCGTATTCCGTTATCGCTATTAGTTTTTGAAATATTAGCGTTGTTTCAGTCGTACTCTGTTTCAACCAACCCAGGTTTACCCTACTATCCAATCACGCACGAGGAACAACATTGTACTCTAACTCGCACAATACAATTATATCGTAGGCTTACAAGGAAAATCAACATAGTCTAATTTTTGTCAATTTTACTTTCTGCAGCTATGTCCAAGTTCGTCCACTCTTTAACATGATAAAACAATTAAGTCCATATCAATGGCTTTTTAATGCTTAGTTTTTTATTTGATTTTATATGTATTCTTCTTTAAATATTAAAATTGTAAGAAAAATTCCTTTCGAAAAGAGAATTGGCGCACTGTGAATGTGCGAGAATTCCGATTGAGCAAGCTGGGCTATGATAGCGAATAATCATGAAAATTTAATTTGGATTTTTGAAAAATTAAGAAATTATTATTTTATTTAATGAAAAATTGCAGCAAGGATTATTTTATGTCATATATATAGTATTTCGTAATATACCTAAGGTAAGACACCCTGTGGTGTCCCCGTGACCGTAGAAAACTTTTGAAGTGGTGATAAAGGACACTTTTGTAAAACAAATTTTTAAATAAAATTTTTGTCCAAATCTAAACCCTTGGGGGGTACCTTCCTTTAAAGCAATTTTTTGAATTTCTGACTTCAAACGGCCAAATCTCCAATATTATTGATTTTTTTAATTTCAATCGATTAAAACTTTTTTAAAGATCATTCGCTTATATATAAAATTAGGTTATAATCCTTTATCGTCTAGAATCAACGGATTTTGAGTTATAAATTAAATTAAGGAAAGCAATGTTAAAAAAATTTAGGTTTTATTTGTTTTATTTCTTTTGCGAACTACGTATCTCTTTAAACAAAACGTTTTAGTAATAAACTGACGGCTTAAACTGAATAGGTAATTTAACTGACTACAACTTTAGTCAAATAAATTTTTTTGGGAAACCAAATATTTTTACAGAAATTCTAAAAATTATGAACAAGGTGTACTAGGTAAAAAAAAATTCACAAAATTGCTAAAAATCTCAGTGTGATTTATTATTTTTAACGAATTTTTAAAAAAATTATGAAAGATTAATTTGACCTTTTACAATTAGATATGGAAATTTTTACATAAATACCAGCGCTATTCATATCATTTATATCCGATGGATGTATTAGAGAATGGAGATTATAGATCAAGATTAATTTTTTCCAACTATTTACGAGGGCAAGAAAATTCACAAATATTTGTTGCAAAGATTTTGTTTACCGTCGAGACGCAGTTTACAAGAGATGGTGTAAACAATAAATTGTAGAAATGAACATCGATGAGCAGTATAAAATCCTAGAGAAAAACTTGAGAGAGAACATCAGCGACGTTTCAGTGTGAACTGTTGGTGTGGAATACTGGAAAGCCAAATTATAGGTCCTTATTTTTTTTACAGAACATTAGGCTTACAGCTGCCGGATACCTAAACTTTTTAAAAGAAAATCTTCTATTATTGCTAGATGATATTCCACTGGCATCAAGACAAGGAATGTGGTTTCAGCATGATGATGCGCCGGTACACTTTGGACGACATGTACAAATTTTTTTAAATAAAGCTTACCCAGAAAAATAAATAGGAAGAGGAGGATTTATCAATTTTAAAAATTTATTAAAATAAATTTTGTAAATTTATTTTTTTATACCTACACCTTGTTCATTATTTTCAGAATTTCTGTGAAAATAGTTAATTTCCCAAAAAAATTTATTTGAGCAAAGTTGTAGCTCGATAATTCCCTATCTGAATTAGGCTGTCAGTTTTTTACTAAAATGTTTCGTTTAAGAGATACGGAGTTCACAAGAGAAGTAAAAAAAATAAAACTTAAATTTTTTTGACATTTTTTTTCTTAATTTAATTTATAACTCGAAATCCGTTGATTCTAGATGATAAAAGATTATAACCTAATTTGTAAAGAAACGAATGGTTTTTAAAAAAGTTTTAACTAATTGAGCTTAAAAAATCAATAATATCGGAGCTATGGGCGTTTGAAATCAGAAATTTAAAAAATTGCTTTAAAAACCCCTAAGGTTTTGGATTTAGACAAAAATTTATTTAAAAATTTGTCTTAGAAAAGTGTCTTTTATCACCACCTTAAAGATTCTCTACGGTCACGGGGACACCCTGTATAAATACCTAAAAATTAAGGTAATCGTATTTGTAGTTTTTCTTGAGTTAATTTTCAAAATTCATACTGTTTTATGCTTACTCACAGTAGTCTAATCTTAAGTTACAAAATAGAATTTAGATTGTGGAAAACTTAATAAATGTGTAGATATAAGAATGATAATTAATAAATATTAAGAATAATATGTAATGCAGAGAAACATTCAGTGACTTAAATTTCACTTTTTCTGTAAAAATTTGCAATCCAATAGGCATAAAATATTACTTATGAGGGCGCTGCAAAAGATGAAAAATGGCTGGCTAAAACAGTATTTTTGACAGCTGTCAAATAAGTTATGCGTTATATACGCATGCGTTATACTGTTTAGGCCAGCCATTACTGTACTTGGAATTTCAGCAGTTAGACGGTGTTTTGTTAATATTTTTCGCCTATTGTGTGGCCCTTATATACGTGGTATCTTAAAATGTTACCACATTACTAAAGAAATAAGTATAATTTACTTATGTTATCAAGAGAATGATGCATTACTTTTAATTTGTTTTAGATAATTTTTAAAAAAGAGGCAAATATTTGATTTGTTTAAAATAGGCTATCGTATCTTAGTTAAGTTTTAATAAAAAAAAATAAAAAATTTAATTTTAAAATATTTTAATAAAATATTTATTTAAAAGAAAAGTTATATTTTTTCGAACTTTTTTGAAATCAAAAAAAAACGTTACTCAAGAAATAATTTTATATTTGTGTAAAAACGGCAGTGTTTTGTTTTTAAAATTATAAAACTGTTAAAATCATCATGGTTATTTAAATTTAAAACTAAAAATTATAATTAAAGCACGATTTAGTCGCCGCTATATCGTGTTATAATAAGTTGTACGGTTAATTTCTCAATTTAAAATTTTTATTTTGCACATTACAACCTCTGTTATACTTCGGTTTAAAACGAAGATAATTAAAAAAGTGGTGTTTCATTCTATTAATTTTTAATACAATACAAATTTGTCTATTATTAAATTAATTAAAAATCAAATTAAATGAATTAATGTAATAAGCAATTATGCGGCACAGCTATTGCCTTTAATTTTACATTAAAGACGTCCAATTTAAAGAAGTTGTATTTTATTTTTGCAAAAATAATTGTTGTCGCTTTGTTAGTTTTCCATTAGTTGTATACAATATAAAAATAAATAAAGGTTAACTTGAATTCAAAATGCTTTTGAATCGTCCCTAGGTTTTAGTCTGTGAATAAAGAATAAATTTTACATTTTAAACACCCTAACAAACGTATTAAAGTATATCTCAAGTTAAACCGCACATTTCACAATCAATATAAATCAGATAATACGTAACATACCAAAAAGACTATCAAGTTTTGGTGATATCCACGTGATATCTACTAGTCTCAGTTAAAAATATTTTATGAGACAGAGTCGATCTGTAATTGGATTTAAATAACTTTTTTGTGTTTTAAATATTATAAAAGATAACCAATTGATATAGGAAATTTGGCATTTCCAGTCAATTAACTAAAATTTATTAATAGTATAAGTTTGTGCAAAATTTTATAATAAGAGGTTAAAGAATTTACATTTAATTATCATAATAGACCAAAAGTTTGATCAACCGTTCTAATACTTTGGTGTTAATTTTTTTCAAAATTATTTTGATGGCAGATCACAAATAAAAAATTGTCAAAATAAATTTACTAAATATATTTTTTTTAATTTATATTTATAAACTATTCAGCTTTGCTGTTAATTATTCTGAATACAAATCATTACAATCACATTTTCTTTAAACAACATTTGTAATTTACATAATTTGTAATATATTGTAAGTACTGTGCAATATACCACAAAGAAAGCTGATTCCTAATTGCAAAGATACTTACTTACCTTTGACTAGCTTATCTCGCATTAACCGTTGACTCAAATTTAATATTAAGCAAATAAGTAAAACGGATTTAAACGAATCAAGTCCAAAGAAATCCTTTTTAACTAAAATAAAATTTTTAATTGCATAGAAGGACAATTACAATATTGGATCTTTTTGAGTTTATAACTGGACATTTACTATACCTATAAATGTATCTGCTTTTGACATACTCATTTGAGGGAAGAATAATAAAATTAATTATAAAAAATAGTATCAATAATATAAAATATATATAAAATATAGTAAAATAGTATAAAAAATAGTAATAGTAGTAGTATCTCTTAAACTTCAGTAACGTGTGCCTATGTAACTTGTGATAAAATTGCTATAAAACTTCAACTTGGATTTATTAAAAATACCTGAAAGTTTTTCTTCATCTTCTAAATTACAAAATCAAAATTTTCAATCAGGGTTGCTGATTATTCCAATTTTGATGAATAGGGCACAAAATTATCTTATCGCACACCTGTCGTGTTGATACAACTCTTTCAAACAAGAACTCAAAATCAAATTAAAACACACTTTAAATGTAAAATTTATCGTTTTATTTAAAAATTAATAAAAAATAAGTAAGTTTAAATTTTAGGGATGCTGAACTCATTGTGCTTATTTATAATTACGAAGCCTGAAGCCATTATTTTTCTTATTCGCGTTTTACATTAACAAAACGCCACCACGTAGAAAAATTCAAACTGTTGCATCAAAATATCAAATATCAATATAGCAAATAGTCCAAAATTACCAAAACAAGTCATAACAATATAAATTAAATGTTAAAATATTATTGGCTTGGAATGATAGGGAGTTTTGTTTATAATGGATTAAAACAGGAAGTTGTATAGGGGCTCGAGAGGATATATCGTCTGCTTAGAGGTAAAATTCACTAAGTACACTTTTGTTGAAAAATGAGATAAGTATACCTAAGCGAATATTTTTTGACGTTCTATCTTATGAAAAATCGATCAAGTGCATTTAATGTTTTTATAGCATTTTAGGCAGAGGTAAAATTCACTAAGTGCAATTATAAACTTTTCTGTGAGAGGTAAAACTCACTAAGTACAAGTTTTTCACTTCTTGCACAGTTTATCAGTATCATTTACTAGATGAATATTTTACACAACAATGCATTTTATCAAGTGACCTGTGATAAGCAAATTCCTGGAGGCAACAACACAATTTATAAATAAAAAATTTAAAATAAAGTTTCAGTTATTTAATTGATAAGTATGTGTTGAAACTCCTTAATATCTGTAGAGGTAAAACTCATTAAGTACAAAAAAGCTTATTTTTAATGCCATATTAACATTTTTCTATTATTTTTGAACAAAAATTATTGATAAAGAGCATTACTTCTACTTACAGCAAAATTCAAACCAAATAGAAACATTTTTTTTTTTTCAGAGATAAAGAAATATGTTACTTAGTGAGTTTTACCTCTAAGCAGACAATATTTATTGAAGATATTTAATAAAGCCGATTTATTTAAATCTGACTGACTATTATTTAGCAAGGTGGATTGATATTTTATTCACAATTTTTTTGTGATTGATTTTTAATGATTTTTAATAAGTTGGGAAGCAGTTTATTATTTACTTTCACTTGCCAACCAATCAGAAAGCTATTTTGTCTTACTTCCTAACTTATCACTTGTGATTACTTCCTAATCTGCAATGTCACATTGTCGGTTGGCAAAAAAAGAAACCAACAAAAAATGTGAGTCAATTTAGCTCAGGTTATGTTAAGAGGGGAAGTCCATGTAAATGCCTCAAAATCAGTTATATTTTAAAAATGTTTTAGAAGGTGATAAAGTAATTTTATTGTTTTAAATTTTTAACATAACTTTATTTAACTTTTCTAAAGTATAAAAAAAAAATATTTGTTTTTTTCCTTCCAAAATGGAAGTTCAGGATAATTTTTTGTCTGTCGTCTGCGACGAGAAGTTCAACAGTGTTGCATTTATCACACATTAACTATTGATTTGAAACAAAAAAATAAAATTGTTTTCTTTTTATAACATATTAGCGGGAAGGATAAATCTATAACATTAAAAAAAGCATAAAATTCAATATAAATTAAACCTTTATTTATAAGTATATTTATAAAAATAAGTAAGAATTTTGTGCTATTTTTTCGACATGTTTGACCCCCAAACGGTATTTTATTAAGGCAAAATATCTGAAATTTTAAGTTTATCCTTCCGATAATAATGTAGAGAAAAACGTCTCAAAATTTCAGACAAATCGGTCAATAACTTTTTGAGTTACAACACGAGCAGTTTTTAAAAATGCAGTTTTGAGATAATCACGTTTAAAGTTTTAGTACAATATAACGACCAGTAACGACTAGCTCGGTTATATTACCAATAATTTTGTAAATATTTAATTTTTTTGTTTTTCATTTTGTCAGTATACGCTCAACATACTATGTTTTCAGATTATGGAAAAAAATAAAAATCGAGTTTTTAAAATTTTTACATGGATTTCCCCCCTTAAACCCAGATGTCACGTGTCAAGTGCAATAATAATTGTACAAGTTTAGTAGGTACAAGCTAATTATAATCTAATTTTATTTTAGTTAGGTACTTTATAAGTTTAAGTTTTAAAAGGTTACTGCTAATTTAGCCAGAATAATTAAAGTACAGTTTTAAATAAAATTTTATCCATAAATTAATTTTTAAAATTGACATAAATAGCAATTTGTTTATATTTTATATCAACTTGATGAACTATTTTTTATTTTCAAAAATGAAATAAAATGAAAAGCAGTATATAATTTAATACAATTGTTAATTATTTATTATTTACAAACTCATTGTGAATGAAGGGGAGAGTGTAGAGGATTCGTACACTTTTCACTCTAAACCTTGTCAAATAAAAACTAATAGCTAGTTTTATATGATTTTGATGCTGTTAGATAATCTACCTATCTGGCTTTAATAATATTTTAGTTTGGTGTTGATATAAAAAAATATGGCTAAGCTATGATAGTTAAGAAAAAAAATGGAAAACGTACGAAAGTACCCCACTCGTGAGGTAGCTTCGTACAGTGAGTGGGGTACTTTCGTACAGTGATAATAATGTTATTTATATGGTTTATTCAGATCAAAATTAACATACATTCAGTCATAAATGCAGTAAATAGTTCTTAAAATTAATAAATAGTAATTAAAAATTTAGCACTTCTTATTAAATTTAATTTACGTAGAAGATAAGTATTTTTTTATAATCAATTCGATTTTTGTCTATTTTTCATTTCATTCATTTTTCATTTTCATTAACGAAATGGTAGTAAGTTAAAACCGCTGTTTTTTTTAAATAATTGAATTACGTGAAAATTATTTTAATTTTATTAGGTGCTTGAGTTCTTATATGACTTGTAGCTGTACGAAGGTACCCCCAACCCAGGTGTACGAAGGTGCCCCAACCCAGATACTCAGAAAAAAAATTCGATTTAAATATTATCGTTAAAGTTATCCCAACATGAAAGTTTACATAAGACACTAAAACGTCAACTCACTAATGACAACAAAAACTTTTACATTTTGAGGAAAACTTTTAAAGTTAAACGCATTTAAAGATGAATCCATAAATTTACTTATGTGTAGTGAAAACACGCATCGCCTCTTTTCGGCAAAGATGACGGCTGCACTGCCAGCCTCGTGAAGTGGTTTGCCTCCACGTATGATTAGGAGTCACGTACACAAATATGAACGTGGTAGCTTGTTGGGTAGTGTCTATGTGACTACTGTACCAATCCTCCTTCTGTACGAATCATTCACACTCTCCTCTACATACCTCGGTGTTAAGCTTCATTCCAACGTCGCCCTTAGTGTCTGGCCACACGTGCAGTAAAATCCTGCTGGTAAAAGCCAAGTAGGCGCATTGCGCATTGAGGATGGGCGTTCCTGTATCCTCAAACGCCCATCGTCAAGGTAAATGAAAGGTAATGTCGCAGCTTTAGCAATGCACTTGTATCAGCATTACCTTGAAAATGCGCCTACTTGGCTTTTACTGCTTTTACCAGCAGGATTTTACTGCACGTGTGGCCAGACACTTAGAGTTGGCTTAGCGCTCGGCTGTAATGAAGCATTTTCCACCTCGGCACGTAATATACTATTAATTTCCATAGCTTCTAAAATCTCGAATGGTTTATTTTTTAACTTTTTTATATGAAGGACATTATTATTTGTGGTTATTCTCTATTAGGTGCTTCGCAAATGTGGATTTACCATCGTTTAATAGATAGGGTCTAGTGTGTTTATTGAATTGCATTTGTAAAGCTCTGTTCGCATTTACAATATCTTTTTGCAAACATTCACATGTAAATTCATGTACTCCCAATTTCGTTAAATTATTTGATTTTTTTAAGCTTTTGATGAATGTGTTTAATTTGATTAATTTGATTATTGTAATTTATTTAAATATAAACTAAAATTATGAAAAGTAGCAAAAAAGTTGAAATTTTAAATATTTTTAAAATACCTAATTTATTTTTATTATTTATAATATTATAATACTGTCGTGATAACTACTAGTGTAAAATTAAAGTTCAGGCTCAGAGATTCACTCAACATCATATTCGAATTTATTTCTGTTAATTGCAATGGTTAGGTTATTCGCTTCACTGGTGCAATTCGACCTAAGATTTAATTAATTCATAATTATTATTACAAGTGTTCGTTAAAAATTAATAAATACATCACGGAATTAACACAATAACCGACATACTTTATTTTATAATATTAATTAATAGTTTCCACTAAATTTGAATTTTAATATATCGGTTTTAAATTACTTAAAAAGCAACATAAGTTATACTTTTACAATACAGTTAAATGTACTATAGCTAAAATGCAAAGACATTATAATAACAGTATGTTACATTGACAAATATAACTGTTAATAATTCATTAACACTTTTAATGTGAGCTGTCTTTCCTAGTACATCGTCCTTCCGATGTACACTATTTGTGCAAATTTTTCAAATCATACATAATTTGTTATAATCTAAAATCAGTAATAAAGAACTGCTTTTTTCTGTTCCTCTCTTGAAAAATAAATTTAGACAATCAAAGATGTAAGTAACTCTAGGAGTACGTAAATAAACCAGAAATACTTAGGTGTACTACCCCTTATTTATTAAGTTTAAAACCTTTTAATTATGTAATTCAAAATTAAAAAGTTGTTTAACATTGTATCTACGTAAACGTTAAAATTTTGCAGTAAGGGATTTCGTCAGTTTAAACTACATTTGATCGTGCCCAGATAGGTACAGACGATTATTCCAATCGTTTCAGTTCGATGATATGTATATCATTTTAAAATTAGAGAAAATTGAATTACGAAACAATAATAACTTTTAAAAAGCTATTAAAACACGAGTTTAAGCTTGGGCAGGTAAGAATTCTTTTTAAGATTAAATAACATAAATTTTACTTTATACTACTATCTCTTTCGATTGGGATAGTGCACACTTATGATTTACAAGTTTTTGTATGAATAATTGTTTTCATTGATTCTAGAAACCAAAAACGTTGCCTTTTATCTTTTTTTTGTTAATACACTACACATTGAAATTTTATTTTTCCCTGTAAACATTTTAAAATTTAAACCCGATAGAAAAATGGTACTCTATTAAATTTCTAATTTTCAAGCTCAGTCCCAAAACTGCTCACTATAAGAATCTTAATATTTTTAATAGAGTTAACTTAGATGATTTTTGTATAAAATAAAAAATAAATTGCCACAATTAATTCAAATTTTATTTTAAAAACTGTTATATCGGCGAATTTCAAAATTAAAGCGTATAATAAGAATTAAAAAAGAAAATAGCAATTTGTCAATTCACTATTGTGTATTTAAAAAAAAGTTTTTTTTTATTAACTTAAGGATTTCCCTTACCCAGCCTTTAACGCCTCATTGAGCACATATGCAATAAATCAAAAATATTTCAGTTATATTGTTATATTATAAAAAAAAAAAAATTTCTCGCGAATTCCTTCGTTATGTTTGGAATATATTAGCTTTGTTTGGTACACAACTAGTGTAGTGTAGTGTAAAAAGTGTAGTGTAGTGTAGTGCACTACACTACACTACACTACACTGCACTACACTACACTACACTTTTTACACTACACTAGTTACACTAGCTTACTGCGTTTGGTATCACAGTCCTGGTGTACACTTTTCTATATATGGCGTTTGGTATGAATAGGTGTAAAAAGTGTAGGTAGTGCAAAGCGTTTGGTAAGAAAACTGGTGCAGTCCAGGACTACACTTTCTACACCACCAAAATAGGTAGTGTAAGAAGTGTAATGTAATTAACAAGCAGGAAAATTTTAAAAGTTTTTAAGTTGAAAATATATTTAGTTCTATTTTAACAATGGAAAATTGTCGTGGTGTCGTTAAAACCTTTAAACTCAATCGAGGAAGAATAGCAAACAAATTGAAAAAGTATAGGGTTTTAACCAGCAGTCTGGCGGAAATCAAACACGGATAGACTAGAGAGCGGGAAACCGCGGTTTTAATCCTGGTTGCGTCGGATATGTGCTGTGATCTAAAAGTCCAAAATTGATCTGCGGACTACTCGCCAACCCGTCTGCCCAGCGTGGTGAGTTATGGGCAAAAACCCCTTCTTCCCCCACTTGGGGGGGAGTCTAAAAGGGAAAGCCTAATGTTCAGGAGTGGACGAATAACGGCTGATTGTGAAGATTTCAAAAGAAAAGCAGAATGCAGAAGCAATAGAATTCAAAAATAAAAAATTAAACCTGTGTGACACGATGCATAATTTTGCATAAAATTTACATGTAAATGGTAACTAACCAATAGAAAGACCGTATTAGTATCCATCAGACATTTTCATTGGTTAGTTACAATTTACATGTAAATTTTATGCAAAATTATGCATTGTGTCATACAAGCTTTAACAGTAAAAATTCTTGAATTGCTAAGAAGCATGTGAGGCAACACGTTTATTTTTTAAGCACTCAACTCTCTCAACACTAAAAAAAACTTAAATGTTTGTATCAAAAAATCTCTTATATAGAAATAACATTAACTTTTAGGATATAATTCTGTACCAACATATTCTGTTCAGAATTCTATTCTGTGTTTTTTGTACTTCAAATTTTGATGTATTTTGCACATAAGTCGTTTGTACAGGGTAGTTGCACTAGCGTGCTCTGGTGTAGTTGTGGTTACACTACACTACACTTTTTACACTACACTACACTACACTAGTTGTGTACCAAACAAAGCTATTTATCAAGTCCTAGTGTACACTAGTGGTGTAGTTCTGGACTGCACCAGTTTTCTTACCAAACAGTTGACACTACCTACACTTTTTACACCGATTTATACCAAACGCCATATACAGAAAAGTGTACACTAGGGTACACTAGTGTACACTAGGACTGCTGTACCAAACAAAGCTATTATCTGCTAGATTATTTTCATAGCATTGTTACATAAAATAAGTTCTACAAAAGTTCATCTAACAAATTGCCGAATTGCTAAACTTATTGAAATAACACCATAATATCTTCCTTGAGTATATTATATTGGCAAATATCCCATGTCGCTGCTCAGTTTCAAGATTTTTATAACTCAAAATTTCAAATTATTTTTATGAGTTCTGAATCAATTCAAATTTCATTTGTACTAAATTAATTCAATGTTATTTATCCATAATCTACAGTTTCGTTAAACACTAAAATAGTTATTAATTGAAAATCTGACTAAATAATAAAATAAAACAATAAAATAATATCTTTAAAAATAAATTAATTATTTTTTTTATGGAATTGGACAATGCAATATAGTTATTTATGTATCAAAGGCGAAGAAACAGTAAATGACAATGGCGAAAGGCTCATCGAATTCTCTCACCAGTATTCTCTAAAGATTGCAAACGGCTGGTTCCCGCATCGAGACATACATCGGTATACATGGATTCAGGCAACACGAAAACTAAAGTCAATAATAGACTACGTAGTAGTGAGACAAAACTGCCAAATTAAAGTGATCGATGTAAGGGTCAAACGAGGAGCCGACTGTGGCTCAGATCATCATCTACAAGCAAGAGTTTACTTTCCCTACAAGAGTTGTAGAAGCTCAGATAAAATTCCCGAGAATTCAGATTAGACAAACCACAATATAATATACAAAGCCTAAAAGACAGTTCGACTGAATTCTTATATAAATTGCGGCTTGCGAAAAAATTGCAGGACTTGGCACCCTGCAACCCAACTTTGCTCACTACCGAAGAACTGTATAACGCAATCAAGCAATGTACACACAAAGCAACCAACGAAGCCCTGGGGGAAATGGAAAAAACAACAAAGAGACCAAAAACTCAATTATGGTGGTCAAAGCAGATAGAGGAACTCGTTAAAAATAAAAAAACTCCTGTACGAAAGATGGCTAGCTACACATTCGCCAGAAGACAGAAAAGAATATTGTCGATCTCGATATGAAGTGAAAAACAAAATCATTAAAGCAAAAAACGAGATGTGGGATCAGAAATGTGGCAAAATCAATAAATGCATTGGAAACACTCTCGCAAGCAAAGCGTGGAAGATACTACGAGGTATGCGAAGTGATAGTAAATATAACGGGAAAATCAGTCTAATACCGTTACAGGAATGGAGAGAGTACTACAAAAAGTTACTAACAGAAGATCGAATAGAATTTAAAACCACAGCAGAACCAGACCGAACTACACAGAAGGAAATGAACAATAAAATAGTACATTCGAGCATAACTGCCGCAGAAATAAAAAAAGGCGGCTAGAGAAATAAAGAGTGCCAAGACCCCAGGTCCAGGGAATGTTCCTATAGAGTTGATAAAGTCAGCACTATCGGCCATGTATGATATGTTAGCACTGCTATTCAATAAATGTTTAAAAGGGGAAAATGTACCCCAAGAATGGAAAAAAGCCTACATTACTTCCATTTATAAAAAAGGAGATAAAAGAGACTGTCGTAATTATCGTGGCATTAGTGTATTGAGTTCGATAAGAAAACTATATGGAAAAATAATTAAAAGCAGGATTGAAAATTAAATGTTAGAAACCGAAGAACAGAGTGGGTTTAGAGCAGGCCGCTCATGTATTGACAACGTCTTTGTGTTAAAACAGCTAATTGACAAAAAATTGGCAAGAAATAGAATTGTGTATCTAACATTTATAGACCTCTGCAAATGCTACTATAGTATCCCATTAAGTAAGCTGTGGGGAACCCTAGACAGAGGAGGTATTAGTAGAATATACATAGACGGCATTCGAATTCTGTACATAGGAGGCACTGGTGCTGTAAAGATAAGAAATAAAATATCCCAAGAATTTGAAATATCAAAAGGCTTGCCCCAAGGATGCTGCTTGGCTCCCACTTTATTCAAAATCTATATTAATGAGGCAATGAAGGAATGGAAAAGGAAATGCCATAGAATGGGAACGCCGATAAGAAACTTAACGCTTTATACTTTACTGTTTGCCGATGATCAGGTGATCATTGCAAAAGACGAACAGGATGCAAATTACATGGTAAGAAAACTAAAAGAAGAGTATGAAAAGTGGGGCCTTGAAATAAACTTTACCAAAACTGAGCACTTAACAATTGGAGAACCTGGGCAGGATCTAATATTGGGACTAGAAGAGATTGGGGGATGCAAAAGTTTCAAGTACTTGTAAGTGACTCTATCGAACAGCGGAAGCAGCGAAGCGGATATTAGTAACAAAATTATACAAGGAAAGCGAGTAATATGCCAGCTAAACTCAGTCCTGTGGAACAAACACGTCACAAGAAAAACCAAAGTCACCATCTACTCAGCGATAGTAGAAAGCATATGTACGTACGGAGCAGAAGTGTGGGAGTTAACAAAAAGAAACGAAGGTCGGTTGAAAGCTCTTGAAATGGAGTACTGGAGGCGCTCGTGTTGTGTGTCAAAGCTAGACCACATAAGAAATGTTGAGAGGATGAGGATAAATGGCACAATAATAGACGCCATAGACAAAAAACGATTGATGTAGTACGGCCATCTCCAAAGAATGGAGAAAAACAGGTGGCCAAAGAAGATATGGGACTGGGTGCCTGCAGCAAAAAGAAAAAGAGGAAGGCCAAAACTAACCTGGCAAAAGGATGTTCAAAAGGCAATGCGCGCACGAGAACTATTAGAGGGCGACTGGGAAAACCGCAAGGCATGGCGTGAAGGATGCGAAAAGCGATTAAATTAATTGTAAATATTCGCTAAATATATACCTATATGTATCAAGGGCATTATGGTGATGTTTATGTAGAGGGCAGCCAGATTAAAAGTTTTTAAGTTGCCCGAGAGCATAAACATCGAGTAATGCCTGTCTGTGATGCATATTTCACTGCATTTGAATTAGTGAACATTTAACATTTTTAAAAATTTTGAATTTGATTTTGCTAAATTTCCTAGTTAGCGGTGGCTTGTATCTATGACGATTTATTTGTTTTATGAATGAGAGGGCATAATAAGCGGGCATTATGATTTATACGTCTTAGGGCGTTATAGCCTATTTAATATATCTCGTTGTCAAGGTATAAAATACAAATAATGATTCAGTGCAATATAAAATGATATTATACCTACTTTTAAAATCAAAGTTTTGCGTATCTTTATTGCGCACTTTATCAAGACAATTAGTTAAGATATAAAACTAATATTATAATACTCGTATATTAAAATGTGGTATGAGCATTATGATACTTCACAGTGATAGTGTGATGTTAAAATAAACAAAACAATTAACAAGTCTATAAATGAACCACAAACAAGTAATTATAGATAGGTACACATGAAAACTATTAGCAAAAATATTTTCTTTATGAGAACATTAGTAATGGAAGGGTTAACCCATTTGCACGTCAACGACGGTCCAAAAGAGGAACAGTATCTCTGAAAACGTTTAACACGTTTCAAAAATGAATCCAATTTGTAAATTATATCTTTAAACAAATTATATTGAATTTTTAATCATATTTTATTCGTTTATTGTAAAAATCAATTCGTTTTCTGTTATTTCAATTTAATCAATTTTCTTGTCTGTTTTCTTACATCTAATCAAATTATTTTAAAATTAATCATAAATCACTTCAAATTAAATATAATAGCAAAATACTATGGACAACAAAATTTATATTCATAGGTGATGTGATTGAAGGTGTCCATGGTTCATCCTTCTTACATAATAGGTGCAATTCTCTTACACTTTCATATTCAAATCTTTGATGTGGATGTCCATAATTCAGGAGTTGAATCAAACTAAATTAAAAAAATTTCCTGCTTTTACATTATTTTTTTTATTTTTCTTTTTAAACTTTTAAATTTTTTTATCATTTTTATTATCTGTAAACTTCTTTTTTCAGGTTTTGTAAAACAAATTCTGTAACCCTTCTTGCATTCAAACAGTTTATTTTCGATTTTCGTAATATTTTAATTTTTGCAATTTTAAATTTATAAGTTACTTGCGACATTTTGCATACTACTATTGCACAAACTGGCCGAATTATCATTGGTCTAACGTTAAAAATAAACAAAGTTGGTGGATTTTAGGTTCTCCTACCTTCGGTTTAACGCAGACCGTGGTTTTCTTTTAGGGAAGATTGGGAATACGTTTAAACATTTGCACATTGAATCACTCTTATTTTGCGATATTGCCACGTTATGTGTAATGTAAATAATGCTTTTAATTTTATGAAAATTCAATTAGTTTGAATTAATTATTGTAATACCGAGTCCCGGCGTAAATAACTTAGCAGACCTATTGTCTGAAGCCCAACACTTTACACCAATTACCTGTTCTGAGGACAAAGTTAGTTCTAAGAAATCATAGTAGTAAAATAATAGTCAGCTTCAAGAATCTGGAAAATTATGGACAGAGTCGTGGTGCAGTTATTGGTATTGATATTTGGAAAAGTTAAAGTTTACACAAATAAAAAGTCAAATTAGACATATTTCAGTTTACCTGTAGATACCCTGTATGGAAGGTTTCAAAACAATTGGAAACACAAAAACACATGCAAGACAAGTTACCAGCAACCCTTAAAAGGAACTGATTCAGCGACCCCATCAAGTGTTCTTAGAAAATACAGACAGCTAGTTTTTGCCATCAGCTAGAAAGGAGAAGTGTTAAGAAAGTATTTTATCGTTTATATTTTTAAAGTCAACAAGTACAAGGAAGTAGCAGAACAATCGTTATAGCAGGAAAAAACATTTCGTGCCACATGTTAAAAATATACGAGTATGTATGTGTAAATGGTTACAACTTGAACTGTAAATGTAATACTCGTACTTAAAACGTTTGTTTTTGTATTATGAAGGTATAGTAAGAGCATTAAATATGTAAATATTTCAAAATACTGGTAATTATTAGTTTGTAAATGTACATCTCAAATAGTAAGTAATAGAAATTGCAACGGATTAGCGGACATGTGTTTCAAGAGTTTTCCTCCGGATCTGCACAGTTCGAGTCGTTGCCCTTTAGTGTCTACTCTCCATCACTCCGAAGACTGCCGCGTATCCCCTCGATTCACCTGCCACAAGAAGATAGGATTGGTGGATTAATAATCTTACCAGTTAACATACAAGAAGACGATCGACCGTCTTCAGTTATAGATCAACTTTCGCTTGAGGTAATCTGAAACGTATAAAAGTATCTGGAGATACGATACTTAACACGCGTTTACGTTGTTTCTGAGATTTTTGCCGAACGTTTAGATTAAATCAGCGTTTGCTGGATAAACTTCATATAAATGAATTGCTATTAGTGTTTCCGTTATGTGGCGGCTGTCGTACGACTGCCGTCCGGCTTGAACGTTATTTTTAATTCGTGTAATAAAACTGCTTGTGCGCGGTCGAAGACAAGTTCTTTGCAATACTTGGATAACATGTGGCGATTTACAGACATAGAATATATATCTTGCTGACATTCTTCTTTACTGACGACCAAAGGTAAGATTTTTAAATGTACAAGTTTTTCTAATCTTTACCAATTCAAATGCCGATTCTTCAACGACAAAGATTATATAGTTCTCAGAATAATATGTAGTCAAGAATGTAAAATGCTTCAAGCAATTTTTGCAGTACTTCAAAAATTACAGGGGCACGCATCGTAATATTACGAGCAGATTCCACAGACAAGCACCTCAGGCAAACCCACCTTTCAAATAAACCTGATTAATTATTTATAGTCATTCAAAATGATTAGGTACCCACTATCCAATATTAATAGATGCATTTCTCCAAAAATTAATTAATCACGTATCATTTGCAACTGAATATTTTTTTAAACGTATATCTATTAATTTTAATAATGCTAATATGTTTATTGATTTCTCATTTTAAAAGTTATTCTTTTTTTCCAAAACATTTTCGATATTGGATAATATTAATTATATTACTTCTTGCCTTCAATAAATTCTCAAACTTTATTGATAATTTCTTATTTTCAGTTAGAATTGTTTGATTGACCATCAGATTCATGTTGCAAGTGCATGAAATTCTTATTAGGAACAGTCACCATTAAATGCATTACATAACGCAATATACGGTTATTATTTTTTATTAGTTTAAAATACTTGAACCTACTAGAAAAGTTGTTTACTAATTGGAACGTTGTTTTACAACGTTTTACTTTACAAAATATTGTAAAAATTAAAATTAACCGATAGGTAATATAAAAATGTAAAATAAGTTATTAGGTCGGTCATATATCTAAGAAATGCTTGAATAAATAAACTTGTTGCAATGTTTAAATACCCTAAATTATTGATTTGAAAATTTTTTAATAACGATCAAGTAAATAATCCATAAAACTGCCCAAAATTCCACATCGACTTACCCCACAAACCTTTCAACTATAATTGTTTTAAATTTGTTATTATTTATATGAAAAAACATTTATCTTTGAAAACCTCATGAACTTATATATGTCAGGACACCGGACAGTAGAATTTGGAGAAAAACCATTTCACCGATTTTCAACCGTTGCTGAGTAACGGGTAAATATTCATTTAAACGGATCTGATATAATTAATTTACCTTTTTGAAAATCATAGGTAGTGATTTTGATTCTTATTGTTAGTTACTTACAAATTATTTTTAATGTCGTTGTGCATGGCTTTAAATTAGTATCTACGTACATCATACGCTTATGTATTAGTAAGCTCAGTACTCAAGGTAGGAAGATTAAATATTCAAATAGATATTACAAAAAATATAAAAAGTAAAACCGAATACATGTTGTAATAATACAATAATTATATTTGGTCTTTGTGATGAACATTACAATATAAGTACTGATAATGATAAACTCATTATGCCAAGAGTGACTCGTGTCATAATTCTTTACACGTGTTTTCAATTTATTATAATAAATGAGCTTTATGCATGTCGATCCTATAAATTTTGGTACGAAGTACATCTATTAATTTATTGTTACACCTTTTCTCCATTTCCGTTTCATGTATGTACATACATAATATTATTATGTAAGTATACTATATTATGTATAGTCCAGTCATTCAACGAACGATACAATGATAAAGTCGATAATAATTCTAACAAGAAACAAACATGAGATATTATAGAAGAAAAAAATTCCAAGTAAAATAGTTTTTTTTTGCAATATTAGATTTCTTCGGTCAAAAGTTGTTTTTTGTTTTTGCTGTGTTTTTTCTACAATTTTGCATTAAATTTGAGTGAGCTTCTTAAGTTTGGAACAAATTCATTAAAATTGATATAAAATCCATTTTATTTTATACAAATAAAATTAAATTAAATTTTTCATTGTTATTTATTTTCGAGTAATGACGTCATCGATATTTTTTTTAAATCAATTATTTTTTTCCTTACGTATTTTAGACAGAGTAAAATTTTTACTAAAGATGGTCAATTGAAATTTTGTCAATTTTGAAAACTATCTTTTTTCCAAGACTCTCGAATCCTCTTGATGTAAATTTTGGTCTACTCAATTTAATTTGACTCTAATTATTTCGAAAATTCTTTTTCTCTGGGTCATATGTACTAAATATTTTCTCACTGAGAAACATGTGCGTTCTATGCAAATTCATGAAAAATCAATGACGCTAGAAAATTTGCACATTTGATATAATACAATAGGTATTATTGAATTGTTTATTTGAGTAAGATACTAATAAGTAACTTTGTTCGTTGATATTTTTTTAGGGTTAATGGACATTAATTAAATAAATTAAGTATTTATTCAACGTTTCGCCATTTATTTTAAGTTTTGTCAGGAAATAATTACACATAAAATTAACATTTTACTGTTTTTAAGTAAAACAGAAAAAACGGTATTTCATTAAATTTCATTTGTTGAACTGTTTCCAAATTTAACTTACAAACCAAATTTTATTCCTAATGATCAATAACGACAGTTATAGATAACGATAGTAGATAAATAGTGCAGAAACTGAGTTTCAGTAACAAACGAGAGGGGTAAGTTTATGAATTTTCATCATTACTATGCATCGCATTTGGATCGTTTTGAGACCAAACGATAGACCTCCACATAATATAATGACACAAACTATATTTAACTAAAAATGTTACTTATTTTTTTTAAAAATAAACGATTCAATAAATTATAGTACGTGTATTTGTATAAAATGAAGTTGACATGTCCAAGGATAAAAGGATTGGAGTTTAAAGACTCTTGTCAATTTTAACGAATTTGTTCCAAACTTTACAAGTTTATTATACCACTCTGATGCTTAAGATTGTGACGTTTAAGATTGTTGGAGTCTTATACCATTGACATGTTGCAAAGTTAATGATCATTAAGGATTCTTTTGGGCGGAATCTAACGAACCGGTTACACGAAGTTGCTAATAGTTATGAACAACGATCACTTGTAATAGTTTTACCAGCTATAAGCAGTTTACAATATAACACGTCCTTTTCATCCCAACCAACGCACAACATAACCTTACTTTCAGAAATATATTGCTTTGCAACCAATGTTGATGTTTTATCGGTGAAACCCACGATTATCAGAATATATATCCATTCCTCTTTGATAGTAACAATTTGTAAGTAAAAAGCGACTTTTATTTTTTTGTCTTGTAAGAAATATTTCATATCAATTCATGATGGGACATCATTGCAGATCTTGTGATTAGTCTTTAGTTTGACGTAAATTCTCATCAAAAAATGCTTGTAATTTAGTTTATTTGCATTTTTTTTGTTAACATTAGCATTCTTTGAATTTTTACAAAGAAATCATCACTTTTAAAGCATCTAAATCAATATTCACAAGTTGTTTTAGACAAAACATATTTACCATAGGTTTCCACACGCAAACGATGACTTTTAGCAGCAGTTTTATTTTAATTCAAAAGAGTGTTAATACTTTCAGCAAATGTCCATCTTTTGATTCAAAATTTGATATTCTTCTAGTAATACAAAATTTTATTGTTTTTACGTGTTTTAATGTGAAATTTCAAATGTCAATTTTTTTTAAATATTTGAACATACTGTTATGTTCAAATATAGGAATATATAATCAATAAAAAAAAAATCCTGAAATTAATTCACATACTGAAAAAATAATTATGATTAAAATTTTAAAATATTAACGAGTTTACCAGAACAGAATTAGAACAAATGGAAAATTATTTTAAGCTTTCCGTTGGGTTTGTGTTCTGGTTAACTGGATAATATTTAAAAATTTTAATCTTTATGAATTTTTATGAATTAAAAATTTATATATGTAATAGATAAAATAATATAATATTATGTTTTCATTACGGTTTTCTTCATGTTAGAGAAAGGAATCGGTAGGAACAAACTCAATAGAATAGTTCAATAGAATTTGCAAATAATTTAGTAAAATTTAATAAAACGTAGTTGTACCTATAACTAATAATTAATATAATTAAAATTTAAAAACTGTGTTGTGTGCACTGTATAAAAAGTTCTCCAACCTAAATGTTTTTAGAATTTAGCAATTATATTTATTAATAACAAATAAAAAATTTACTAATAGCGCACAAAGAAAAAAACTATTAGTACAGATTATTGAATCGTTGAACCACTTTAAGAGATATAGGTAAAGTTAAGCGATTATAAATCTATCTAGACAAACTGGTCCGTCAAAAGAATTTGCTGCTTTGCAGGTGCTATTAGGAATCGATCGCGAATTCTATTAGAGCTTATTTGGTACTGAATAGATTACCTATTAATTTACTTAACATTTTAGATAACTGCTTGGAAGTTTGAATATTATCGTAATATATTATTTCATAACACACAACATAAATAATTTAAGTTTAAAAATAATTAAAAATTAATTGAAAATACTCCAACGATTTAGATAATAACTAAAACAAGAAGGTAATTTTAAATTATATAGGTATATGAATGTTAAAAATTCCTTAATGAATTGTGGAATTAATTATACTATGTTCCTACCACGATGAGCGGTGATTCACGAATTTTGTTATAAAAATACTTTTTAATTGAGTTAACGTAACTTATAGCTTTCTTGGAAAAAAATACTTTTAGTTATAGGATGTACAATACGTTCTAGTAGCCGATAAATTACAGTAATTTTTAACTAGAACGCATCTAATTTACAACTTGGAAATTGGGTCTACCGCTATCTACTTAAGTCGGTAAATAATAAAATCTAATAGTTTTCATGAATAACTTGCGACTACCATATGGAAATCTTCAAATTATTTGCAGTTATTATTTAATTTGTATAATGTATACAAATAATTAATATTAATTAAAACTAAATAAAGCCTTGATTAAATTGCATCCGCTTTTATTGCGACTTTAGATGTTTAAAGGGCTATAATTACATTTTAATAGATTTTAAAGCCAAATTATCATTCTAATAGTAACACGAATTAAGTAAGTAGTTTCAATTTAATTATTTATAATTACTTACGTTTTCGGAAACCTATTAATCTAATGGTCTCAGTATGGTTTTTTAGAACGCCCTTTCATGGTAATTTAAAGTTTACATTTACTTTTTCCGGAGCATATTATGGAGTTAACAAATTATAACGGATTTTCGTTATGCGTAATTTTTTTTTAATAGTGCAGTCTAAATGGATCTAAAATAATTAGGCTGCAAAAAATATTTTTTTTACTTTGTCTTTGACTTAACTTGGATAATTTATCCAAGTTTCTTTTTATAATATGAGTTACTAAATAGTAACATTTCTTTTATATATCAAGTTATTTTTTAATGTGAATATATAATCTATTATCTTTTTAGTAAAAATAATATCTTTTTCATCTTAATTCATAAACATTTGAATGCAAATATTCTGACGATATCATACAAGCTACACAGAAAAAAAAGGTGTACTTACAACTAGAACAATTTGTGCCTAGATTGTCTACAAGTACAAATTGGGTGAAAATTAGGTACAATTGTACTTAATTTTAGTCAAATTCAGTCATCTCTAGCGCAATGGTACTATTTTATAGCACAAATTGTGCTAAATTTTTACACGATTTGTACCTGTAGACATTCTAGGCACAAATTGTTCTACTTTTAAGTATACATTTTTTTCTGTGTAGAGCGGTCCACCAGGATACCAGGAATTTCCCGATGGCATAATATCCTGAATTGATCTGTACAACCTAGAAACATTAGAAATATTCATTGAACATAAAATGACAAATAAAAAGTAAAGATAAATCCAGAAAAGAAATCATTTAAAATTTTTGAATGAATTGGTCAGTTATTGACCATCATGCACGGTATTTCATGTTAATGCCGTGTAGGGTTCTGACACTAAATTATAACAGAAATGTGTCCATCTTATGTGAAGTGGGCAGTAGAAGGAGAACGTGCGAGTGATTTCATGTAATTTTTGGTTCTGCACATATACTGCCACGATATAGTGTCTAAAATTTTGCAAAAGGTTTTTTGGTAGAAACAAAAAATGTTACACTTTGGTCACTGCAATTAATGCGTAAACTACATCTTTTTTGACGGTTGCAGAAAAAGTACCTAATATTAATTGAACATAAATTTAATAAAAAATATAAAAAAAAGTCGTATAGGTAAAATTAAGTAATTATTATTTTAGAAACAGGATAATATGTTTAATTTTCACAGTTACTACAGATTTAAAGAAAATCTTATTTTGGCATTAATAATAAATTAAAACAGTACCTATTTCGCAAACCATATGATCACCGTGTTACTACTTAAAACTAATATGCATAATCTGTATAATATAATATCTGTGAAATTTTTGGAATACTTATATAAGAATAAACATAGTACCGTAAAACGACTTACCGTAAATTTTTACGATAAGCAAAAACTGAGTATTCTAAAACATAATTTGGCATATCGGTAAACGTTTACAAATTATTTCGATATAGTTTATGCATGGTTTCAAAGTAATTTATTTTGCCAATATTTATCTCAATGTAATTTTAATTAATTTCTGACCACATTGAAAATGCAGACGGTTTTATCTATGTACATACATACAATGCAACAGTTCTTGTAGCAATAACACAATAATAGTTTATTGTTATTGTGTTTGAGACTATTTTAGGATTATTTATTAAGACAAAGCAAGCGTGATCGTTTTCCTCGCAGTTTTTTCCACTTTCCGTAAGAGGGTTTTGATCCTTTAACATTATTAGATTTTCATGAACCATTAACTAATTCTAGTATGACAGTATAAGCCAGCTTTGATCGCTCAACTAATAGAATTTTATTGTTATTAAATTAAATTAATGTTATTAAATAATTTAACACAAACGAAAATTTAAAATTCTATTTTAGGACAAAAAACAAAGCATTAATTTTGGTAGGTTTTCTTATGGAATTTTCCTAGTCCTCTTGGTATAAAATATGTATGCCCATATCTACAAATGTGGGACACAAAGGTGGCTGCATTTTTTCTATTTGACATCTATGACATTCCTCTATAAAAATTAGTTGACAGAATAACGCATATCAAACAACAACATATTTTTTTATCACATTAAAACTGTCAAATTTCTTGCCAAATAAACAGCATTTGCGGACATCATTACAATTTGTTATCATATCATAACAGAAATTACTTTTAGAAGTTTTATTATTACAAGCTTTTATTTTTTCACTTCACGTTTTGAAGTGAACTATTCTCAATAAATAGCGTTACTGTTATAAACTAGATAGTCATAACGATACGAGATTGATATATTTCAAAAAATTATTGCTAACGTCTTTAAAATGCCTTACCGCCTACGAAGATCAGTTTTTCTCAAGAAGATGCACGGGATATAATATATTGTGGCAGTAATTTTTGTGCAGTACATGCCTTTGTATTTGTATTGCTTTGTATTTGTATTGCTAGCTTTGTATTGCTTGTGTTGTGTTGCTTGGCAGCCCGGAAGTGCTCCGACTTTGCGTCTTTGAAGGACGGTATCTGCTCTCTTACTCAAGCTTTTGATTGAGTTGACAGTGATCTATTTGTTTAATACTAAAACTTGTTAGCGTGCTAAACTGGAAAAAATGCTATTATTTTTTAGTAATTCTCAAACCACCAAGTCTTTTTAAAGAAATACATTGAAACTTAAAAAATAATTTTAAATTCATGGAACACTGTTTGTGGATAAAATTAATAACTCCACGGATTAAATGATTATTTGAAGAATTTCTCGTTGCTGTTATTGATTACTAAAATTAATTTTTAGTGTAAATTTTATTATTTGTTTTTTTATAAATAATTTATATCAAATTAACTTGATTTTTATAAAATTTTCTTACCTTTTACATTACCATTCAAATTTTGAAATAATTTTTTGAACTTTTGGTGGTTTAGAGAGAAAAACTATTAGTTACCATACAAAATATAAAGAAAAAATGTAGCGTTAAATTTTAGCTTAATGGTTATGTTTGCAGTAGTTATGTATTTTCTGGAAAATTTTACACAAAAAATTTGAAAACTACTGTGAATTGTAAAAAGCCAATTTTAAAGTACTATAGTGTTAATTAATAATTTACTCTAAATTTTCATTTGGAATATTTTACCATTAATTCGAGATAATTTACCGTGTAATTATTTTTTTACAAAATTTATATATTCGTTATAATATTTAGTTTTGCTCCAATATTTGCGCTTTGTATTTAAGCAAATCGTGATGTAATTACAAATATTCATTACGTTACAATAGACAAATCATATTCTTTTATTAATTATTAATTTTTGAAGTCATTTAACATCTTTCGAATTAATCATATGAACATAATGTAAGCTTATCTTATAAGTTATAAATTATAATACAACCATAACTAATTTATTGTAAATTTTATACTAGTTTTATATTAATTGCCTTATTTACTGATAATGGGTATAAAGATACATAATTCTTTTTTTGCATTTTTAAAATACAACTTGGTTTTGCAACCTCATTTTTTTATTTTAACTATAGAATGAACAATGTTGAACAAATTAAAAAATATTTAAATTGTTAAGTTGTTAACTACTGAAGATTAATGAATAAAATATTTTAAAATATATCAAATTAACAATAATATGAAATAAAATAATTAAAAATAATACAATTATTTTTTTATTTAAGCTTTCAAGTGTGAATACACTTTTTGTCAGAAATGAAATAATAATGAATAAAAATGGTCTCTTTTTTTGATTCAGAACCCATCTTAATCTATAGGTTTCCTGTGTTCCTGTACCAGTTACTCATTTTAAAAACCCATCGAGTGTAGGCAGAAAAATCATACATTTATTGTAAAACTTTAAAAACTGTATTTTGTCACTCTCTGAATTGATTACAATAGTAGGAGTAGAATATTACCATTAAACTCAAAAAAAAAATATAAAATAATTTTAATATTTTACTGTCAACTCGATATATCATTATAAAATATTTAATTTAAATAACAAATTATATTTTTCATACCTATTATTTTTTTTATTATAATTTTTAGAAATAATCAACTGAATTGAATGAAATGATAATCAGTCTATGTCTTATCTTAATTAATAATTAAATGTTGGACAAAAACATAAAGAAAGCTGAAATCTGATGAAAATGAGAAGAAAATTATTATTGTTAATTTTAAATTAATAAATAAAATGTTAAATTATTAACTCGATATAGTAAAGTTTTAATATTATTAAATTAATAAAAAAGAAATAAATAGATATGACATATGAACATACGACTTGGTATGATTTTTCTGCCTGTACTCGTACTGGGTTTTTAAAATTTGTAAAAAAACAGTATACCTAAGAGATTCAGGTGGATTCTGAATCATAGAAATAAACGATTTTTACAACATTAGTTCCTGCCCAGGATAGTTTTAGCCCATATAATATTGTTACGATATAGTGTTACCTAGGGGTTTCAGGTAGACATTTGGTGATTAAATATTACAAAATTTCTATTATAGGCAGTATACTACAAGAGTTAAAGTCTCAATTTTGAGAAGATAACCTGTTAACTATTCGACCATTCACTCAGCTTTTGACACACATTTTATAATAATACCTTTTTGGAAATTCTTATAATTATTAATATTTTAATGATATCTATATTGAATATCTTGAATTACTGGATCTTGAATAATTGTTTAAATTTTGTTTTGAAGAATTGGTTTTTGTTATAATAATGTATTTAATTTATTGTTACAATTAGTTCAGAATATAATGTAACAATATTTTTAAATTATACGAAATTATAAATAGGATAGATACATATTTATATATAATTTATAAATAATATACCCACAAACTTGCTGATTTTTATAATGTATAAATAAGTAAATTAAATTGAATTGAAAAATTATCGTGAAATCAAAATTATAAATATGTGAAGTATTTTACGTAAATAAGGTTAGTATAACATTTTTTTAAAAATTCATGAGGTACTATTACAATGAACATATGACCAAAGTGCATAAGAATTTATAATCTTTAGAACATCGATAACGGTTCCTCATTTGAGAGCATAAATTGTTTACTTTGAAACAGATACCCATCAAAAAGTTAAAGATGTTTTCCAAAAACCATTTTAATTAACTAAATCAGATTGAATTGCAAAACTTAAAAACGTACTTGCATAAGTATATTTTTCTATAAATAAAACAGATTTGGTAATATAAAATTAAAATATATAATTATTAATTATATTTTTTGAATTATTAACTTGTAAAAATTATTCTATGAATTATTTAAAATGCATACAAGTTATCGGTAATAATTTATATGTTTTGAAAAATGTTTCAAATTAATAATTGATTTCTTTAACGATAACTTGTATGCAAATAAAGTAATTTATTGTAAAACAAATTTGATTTACTTCTTGTAGTTTGCCAAAAATTTCTTTAATCTAATGCTATTTTTTTCGATGTAGTTAACTATAAACAGAATAAATTTTAATTTAAATTTGAAAAAGATGATTTCATCAAATAGTTTAAAATTTTGTGAAATCATCACATTTAATATTGATTTTGTAAAAAGTAAAACCCTAAAATAAAATAATTGTTTCTGTAAGTCATATTTTAGGACAATTTTATGAGTTCCTAAAAATAGTTTCACAGCTGCTAATAGAAAATAATTTTACAATTTTAACATGTTTAAGGTCGCCTAATAAGAAGTGGTTAATTGCATATCAAGGGTTTGTTTTTCATGTGTTCTGGGGCCTATTTAACTTGTCTAACTTTTTAAATTTAGTATTTTTAATAATATTTCTAAGAAATATTATGGTCTTTCATTTGCCATGATACTGTGAAGGATTCGATTTACTGTAAAAAAATGTGACTCTTTCTCTAGAAGGTTCAAAAACGTTGTTCATTTTAAAAGGAGATAATCGGTGCAATTTTCTAAGGAAAGTTGTTATTGATAACAACTGAATTTAGTTGTTAAGTGACGGTTAGTTGTCATAATTACACTGAGTCAGACCTATTTTTCAGTTGTTAGGTAACAACTGCAATAACAACTTTTTTAGAAAATTGCACCGAATATTTGAAACTGCATCGGTAATTATTACTAAAATTAGAAAATATCTACTACGGTATATGTTACGAAATGTCTTTCTTGTAACTCGCTGCGCTGTTGCGTGCTCGACATCAAAATATTAACGCGATAAAAAAGATTAGTTTTTTGTAACTGATAACATAAATAATAAATACCATTTTAAAATAGTTTTTAACTGATCTAATTGTGTTAACTCGATAAAAACAAAAGAAATACTCGAAAAAAATAATTAACTCAAAAATATTTTATTTATTTTAATTTCACGAGCTGAAAACTTATATAATTTAGATAACATATAGAATTTATTATTAATATTATTTTATCGTTATCCTGAACATTTTTCTATTTACGTCTTCCTTTACCGTATAAAATTTTTATTGAACCCCTCCAAGAAAAACCAAGCCAATTTGATTGTTTTGTCATTTTGTTTTTCTAAAATTTAATTATTCAGCTTTGATGTTATTGAGAGGGCACATGTAAAAACTGGAAACATTACTGGAAAAGTACACCTCTATCTTGGTACATTTTTTATGAAGTTTTCATTAGTAAAAAAAAAATTGTTTATCTGTTAATTGTCGGACTTCTTTCGGTCGTCTGTCAAAATTCAGATGCAGCACAAACAGTAATTTTTTTCTCTTTTTCAAACAATACTACCATTTATTTAGATTTCATTTTCTTATTTTTTTGGCAAATACGATTAATTTAGAGAAATTTAAATTGACATTGAAATAACAATTGAACAACAATTGAAATAACAAAGATTTTAAAAAAATTATTTTTAATATATTTATTAACCGTACATAATAACCATTTTATTATTGTATGTTAATTGTGCTGGATTCATTTTTATTTTTTTAACGTAACTTTTATAAAAGATTAATTACAAAATCATACTTGCTTTGTTGAAAATATTCGATCGTTTCATTATAATACTATAATACAAAGCAGTATAATATACCGTTTGTTTAATTTATTAACGTCTTTATTATAATATAATATTTAATTAAAATTCTTATTCAATATTTATTTTTCCAGCACATTTCCTTAATAATAATTATACCTTTAAAGAGGCGTATGAGAGAGAGCACTAATTTTAAAAGAAAACTTTTAATTTTGTTGCTTTGTAGTAATGAAAACAGCTTGTTTTCAGAGATCAATTTACAAGAAATATTTTTATTATTTTAAAGACAAAACAAAACCATTTATTAATTTTGGTAATTGGCCGAAATATGAGCTACTTATGAAAGTGAATTCCTCACCATGGCAAAAGCAATTTGGCAGTGTATGTTCTGAATATTTTGATTGTAGCTAAGGAAATTATTTCGTATATTAAAGAATTATCTATGTATTGATTGATGAATGACATAAAACATAATGAATACGGTATCACGGAAAAACACTTCTTGGTCATTTTTCTTATAGAAATATTTATTATTTATGTTAATGCGTTTTGTAAAAGAAGATTGCAAACATCTGATAATTCCTCATCAATGAAATGTGTAAAAATACAAAAATATGCATAGTCTAGAAAATCAAAATTACTATATAACACCAATGAAAAATAAACAAATTATACACTCTATACTCACAACTTCAATATGTCTTGGTTCATTTATCTGCAGGTTGTTTGGCCTAATTGTTTTGTTACAGTTGTAAGATCCACGTTGTTTACAATTGAAATTTATGTTTTTGTACACATTTTATTATTTTGACAAGCAGTCTACAGAAAATGGTTTGAGATCGACCAGCGTCACCTATTAAAGTTGAGAGTAGGGTGCATATTTGTTTTACTTTTGTATCTATAATAAGAATACCTAACAAAATATTTTCAAGATTTAAAACTATTAGTGGTTACTAGTTGATGAATACCGCAATTATTAGGTAAACAACCACGTGCTTACAAGTAAAACCTTGCAGCGCATAGTTGGACTGTTCGGCAATTCACACGACCGCTATTGTATAATAGCTTGAAGGCACATTTGGTTATTGACACCAAAATGGACCTAGCTCTGATGATTATGTATATTCTTAATACGCGGATATTACTGTTATTTTGATTACTGATTTATCAAGATGTCAACTATTTATTGTGATCTGCTTGTGGATACGTACGTTTACTTATTGTTTTATTATAAATTATTTTAGCAGTATTATTTCTATTTAAGATATTGCATGCAGAGTTACTAGTTCTATTTCAAACAGTCTATTGAATTAAACTTTAAAAAATTCGATATTGTACATACTGAATCAGCAATTCTTAAACTGGATTACCGAGGTTTATTGTCAAGGTTTTGGAACAATTTCAATTTAATTTTATTTGAGAATATATTTTCGTTCATTATAATAATAAATAATTTTTTTATTTATTTCGGCTAGTAAATTTTATTGAAAGTTTCTTCAAATAAAAATAAATAGTATATAGTGTAATAGAAAAACGTCGAAGAAAAGCTTACTACCCCAAAAAATTCTAAAATCATTTAATTTTATTGTGTCGAACAACTTTTCAAAGACCTATATTTGAATAATAATTTATAATCAAACATATCATTAAATGTGCTAAAAGTATATATTTTATGTATTATATGTTTAAAATACATTAAATCAAAAGTTTGCTTGCAATTTGAGGGATATTGTCAATTTAAGTAATTTAAGCCCGATTATACCAACCTCATTTAAGCATTTAAATTAAATTTCTAATAGAAGTTGACAATTAAACCTAAAATTCGTTGTATCAACATCATTTAACTCAAATACTAAGGCCCAGTATTTCAGTGGGCAGTTAAGCTTTCGCTTACGAAAGCGTTTGCTTAACTTAAGCGTTTGGTTATCTTCAGTTTGGTATTTCAGTACTTTTTCTAATTGGGTTTAGCTAAACTTAAGTTAAACTTGTACTAATGTATGTTGGTAATAGTAAATGATATTTTTATTGGATTTCTGATGGTGAGCATGCGCAGAATGATTGTTTGACTCATGTTTGATTTTATTAACCTCAAATTTTTAGAAATTGCTTTATTTGGTTTTTATTTACGAAAATAAAAATGTTTGCAATAATAATGCCCAAATTGAAAAAAGCAAAGGTAAAAATGAACAAAAAATTTTAACATGATTTGATCGTGATTTTATTTTCAACGCTGTCATTTGTCAAAAAATACCTTTAGGTGAAAGTGTTTGCAGTTCTGATTGGTCTAAGCGTAAAAGTTTAGGTAAACGAAGTTTAAACGGTCGAGTTATTACGATTCCGTAATCTTTTAGTTAAACTATCGTTTAGCGTTAAACGGGAACTGAAATACTCAAAAAATGCACTGCTTGAGTTTAAACTTGAGATTAGCTTAAGCGAAAGCTTAACTGCCCACTGAAATACCGGGCCTAAGTAACTCGTAAATCTCCATTTATAAGCATAAAATATGTCAGGACCACCGGTTGAACCTACCTCACTAGCTATTTAAAATATTAAATGACTATTTTATACCAAACATTTATTTTCATCAAGCTTATTTAATTTAAATGTACATAACTGAAAAGCTATTAAACTTATTGACTGTTTAAATTTTAAATGTAGATTAAACTTGAAAATATTTAATGTTAAATGTATCTATAGATTTTTAATTTCTTACTATCTCGTACTGTTTTGATCCTTTTCAAGACGATTTTCTTATAATTTAAAAATAAATAAAATACGTGAAATATGGTACATATTTAATAGTTAATAGTTAATACTTTATTTTATATTATAATAGTATATACCATTTTCGATATTTACCAAGGACATGTCGTTTCAACAAGACGGTGCCACGTGCCACAAAGCGCGAGAAACAATGCAGTTATTGCACAGAAAGTTTCTCTTCAGCGGAATCTCTCATTTTGATGACCAAAATTGGCTATCAACATCGTCTGATATTACGCCATTAGATTTTTTTGTAGTGTTATATCAAACAAAAAGTAAAACGCTTCTAAAGTTAAAGGAGAAGATTTGACGCGTTATTTATGAACTACCATAAGATTTATGCCAAAAAGCAATGGGAAATATCATTGAAAGAAAAGAATTCTGCAAGACCGGCTGTGGCAGCTATTTGACCGATATAATTTTTCATAGTTAATGACAATATTTTAATATTATTCATTCATTAAGCTTTTTACGTTTTAAGTAGAACATTGCTTTTCCCTTTTTGGGAATTACAAATCCGATTAGCGGGGTGGATTAGTTCCCATATTACCTATTTCTGATAAATCAATATCTATTTCACTACACCGTGTGGATGTCCACTGAAAGGCCCAGCTAAGAAATTCTGTATAGTCCGCGATTTGAACCCAGAATTTCCGCTCTGTACTTAACCAGCGGTCACATCACTCCACGGCTGTGGCTATTATATTATATTAAAATTAATATATCAGCAAACTATCAAAAACCAATGTATTTTATTTGAAATTTAAATTGTTATCTCTAATAATAATTAAATCACCCTTTATATCTGTATTTAATCAAATTGTAACTATTGCAATAAACTAAAATGATGTCACTAATTAACAGTAATACTATACGTACAATACACTATAAAATGAATTTAGTGTTACTATAAAGTTTAGTATAATATATGTAAGTATTATTATATCGTCATAATCTTTAAATTACCTATGTATTTATAGTACACCGTTGTACTTTTTTTAATGTTATACTTAAATGCGAGAACTATTTTAATGATTACTCAACACTTTGGCTTTATCACCAAAAGAAAAAGCCAACGAGCCATACATCATATACATACATAGCTTATTAGGATGTTAATTATTATACTCTACTAAAGTTTTTTATTGCCATACAATGCAGCTAAAAGGTAAAGCGGCTATTTGGTCTTCATAACCTTCAAGTACACGTGGAATTATTAAGATTAGTGCAGGCTGTCATTGTTCGGCTTTTAACCTCACTTATGGAGATCGTGACCATATACTTAAAAAAAATCACCGATGTCAAGCCACAATTATCACCTTTTCGAAGTTAAAAACTACTTATCATAAAAAATACGTCATAATTTTGTGCTAAATTTGTGAATTTCAACAAGACTATTTGCGAATTTATGAGCCAATAGTTTTCATGAAAATAATAACCACCGATTAAGTTACTCAGCAAACGCCACAATAACGATAAAACAAATATCTGTCATCGTATCGAAAAAAATAACAAAGACACCAATAATATGTAATGCTGATTTTTTGCTAATTGTTTTTTTAATAGATTTGTTACTTTTAGACTCGAAAAAATTTGCGCTGGTATTATGAAAATATTGTTGAAGGGTACTATTTTAGGAAATAAAAAACCTGTTAGTTCTATTGTAATTTTGTGCTTTTCTAACGACAAAGAGAAAAACTATTTTAAGATTCAGGTTAAGTAAAAAAAATACCACAATAAAAATGCAATGGAAAACAACAAAGAAATTAATATAAGATGGCAAATTCTTTTGAGCACAAAATTTAAGAAGTTGATATACTTAAATAAAAACGTAGCAATTATATTTGGATGTCAAAAAATATACAATATATATGTAACAAGGTAATAAGTGTTGGCTATATATTCACAAAAACTTAGCATCGACATTTTTTGAATCTGTAAAACTGAGAAATCATATGCCTTGAACCGTTGGAACGTTTTTGTCTCTAAAACTTAGATTTTTTAATATTGATTGATGATTTACTCACATAAGATAAAGCATTGAGAGACGGTCGGAGAGCAATGGTCAAGCGAGTTGACTACGAACGCTCAATACCCGGTTCGAATCCGGGTAAGTAACAACTTCTGGCCGTCTCGTTTGGTCCTCCAGGTTGGGGGTTCTACCGACGGGCTGGCTCCTCGTCGTAGGTAAAAAATGTAAAATGCTAAAAAAAAACCAAGCGCCAATTCGCAAGGTTGGTAGTTTGGTATCGGACAACGTCGCAAGACGTTTAAAACCGACTATATATATATATATATAGATAAAGCATTGGTGGAACTTCGAGCCTGTGAGACATAGTGAGACATAGAGAAATAACATTGAAAATTAACCAATGTGAAATGACAACTGCTTGGCTATATTTAAAGGTTTGCTGATGTTAGTGTTGTATTAATATTATAAAAATTAAAACTTATTGGTACAAGAATTATCAAGATTCATTAGGTATAAAAGTTAAAAAAAATTTATCTTCATTGTATTCTTACCAACAATGAATTGGAGTTTCTATTTAGTGATAAAAAAGAAGATACATTTCGTGAAAGGTTACCTCTGTCAAGAATTCTTGAATTAACCATTAAAATAGAAAAGTGGTCAAAAGAATATTACAACGAAAGAAAAGCATTTAAGACTACTACAACAGTTAAATTACAGCTTTGGATAAATGATCATCAATGGGCAAAAGCCAAAATTTACGATTACAGGAAGCTTGAAATTTGTTTTACACAAGTTTTACTGGTATAAAAAATCATAAAATTAATTGTTTATTATTCAATATTTTTCAAATTAGCCTTATTTAAAATTATGAACGTTTTTATTGTCTATAATGCAATATTATTTTATATTTCAGGGTCAGTTCAAAATGCAGAGCCCATCAAATGGTTTTAGGCAATTTACATTAGTAATTTCGTTTTACTGCTTTATAAATTACTTATCGTTGGTAAGTACAACTTTTTTTATATATTTGAAATGCCTTAAATTTTAAATTTTAAACGCAAGTTACAGATTGTAGTAATTTAACAAAAAACTGTTTATGGTATGATTTTTTAATAAAATAATAAAATTGATTCAAATTTACATATTTATTCGTTTATTCGTAAATTTCTCCGTGCCCCAAAAATTAAAGGTTTCGATGACGATGAGGCATTGGTATACTTTCTTTTTACTAATGAAACTTTAAATTAAAATTTAATATGACTTTTTGCTCCCGTGAATAATTTTAAATGTTGCTCACTTTTTATGTCTTTTTTAATTTGCCATTGTTTTCCGATATTAGTTTTGTGCTCTAGATTGTCTTCTATTTCTACATTAGGATGTTTCAACGCAACAAGTTATAATGTTTTACTTACGGGGCCTACAAACAGATGTTGTAAAACCAACACCGCCACATGAAATGATTGACATTTGCATGTGGCGGTGTTGCTTTTATAAAGGTGGTTGACAACTAAGTTGGCAACCAAGTTTCTCGTCTGTAGGCCGCTTTATACGTAGGGTACTTATGTAGTTTGGTGTTGCGGTTAGGGAATTGAGCCATAGATCTTGTTATACGTTGGAATCCTAATTGCTCTCAAATTTATCTGTACCTGAAAAACATATTTCCATAATAATAAATACTTAAATTATGTTTTCTATCATTTGGAAGCACTAACTAGTTGAAAGTTGTAGTTTATTTAGGGAAGTTTTTTGTCTTTTTTCTTTAGAATTTTATATTATTCAGTCCAAATTTTATCTTGATACTTGATATCAACTTAATCATTCCTTTTTTAATTTTAAATAATAATTTAAAAAAAAATTTATAAAATATAAAGTTTTATTAACACAGATCTCATTTTTTAATCTCGAAGAGAATTCCTCGATTTACTTTTATCTCTCTAGTCTACCAGAATTAATAATAGAAGCATCGCCAGTTCTTCTGCGATTTTGTAATTATTGCGATTATATCAATTGTTTATTTTATACGTATAATAAGAACCATAATAATAACTTACTTATGCGCGGCATTCTTTGATAAAAAGAGCTGTATATTTTTCGGTAAGCAAAGAAAAATGATTATCAGAATAAGAAAGATAATCGGTTATAGTGATTTATTTTACTCATTTTATTCTACTTTTCTCATCAAGAACTAACATTCGATTTATCTTCCATTAGTGTTGGTTTTAAAGTAGTATCGTGATTAGGATCATACCGTTGGGTAACTTGCCTACTAAATTATAAAGCTTGAATTTTAATAAAATTGAACACAAAGTTTTGGATGCATACTATTTTACTATTCGCCTATAAGATGCCCGATTACTTTCCAGCCTGAGGTAGTAATATTACTATCAGTTAACCACTTCATTCTCACATTAATTATTGTGAGTAGTCAATATTAAATAAGAATGCGACATACACGTTAATTAAATATACGATACATTAAACAAGGACATGGTGCGCGTGGAGTGAACGTATCAGATACGTCAATGAGTATTAAGTGGTTAATTTTAAGTTTGTTATTGTCCGAGTACATTCACTTGTGGTTTGCAATTCCGTAAGTTTTTATTAATGGATTGAAAAAGTGACACTTCTATTGTTTTATATGGTATGTTACACGATATACTTTGATAAATCAAAATTGGAAACTCTGGATTTTAAAAGATAATATTTGAAAAGTTCTGCATGGAAGTGCAATATTTGGTATTTGCTTATGTAACATAACTTCTATAGTATGCTATGATATAGTTTGTTTGTCGAAGTACCATACCGTTAATCAAAATCATTTCGATTGATCTGGTCTATAATTTTTGCTGTATCGGTTTTATATTTACCGATTTTGAAGCAAAAAATTCTCCGTAAAGGAATTTATTTGTGAGTGACAATATCATTTTAAATTGTAAACTTTCATTGTTTGCAAATGAATTATCATATTGGTTACTTACGTCCATACGAGCTGCGCAATAATTTCATCAGTTTATTTCCAAATCAATAATTTTGGATATTTTTTGATCATTCCACAATGCAAAATTTGCATTTTATATTTTTTTGATCTTTTTATTTCTTTCGTTCTAGAAATTTTTTTTGTTTACTGAATACGTAATTTCGTTATTGGGGTGTAGATGCAAATTTTCAGCAGTAACTTTTTATTTACTGTTTTATTTTATTCTTTCTTGAATAAATTGTTAGTTCTTAATTTCCGTTTTTGGAATACCTATGTTAATTTTGATTGATATCTGTTGGTAAAACAGTTATAGTAGCCGATATCTTCAATCTAGCCAGATACTGTGATTTAATTTTAGTATATATTTTATATTGTTTTTGGGAATTTGATAGCTATAAGTATAAGTAATTATATTTTAGCATTATTAGTATAATATTATCAAAATTCGGTCAAGTATCTATTTTGTTTGTAATCGGTAATCACGTATGTTTTATTTATTGCTCAAGTTAAAACATCTTAATTAAATTTGAAAATTGTAGCTATAAACGTAAAGCAATAGAAAATTAGTCATTCACGACAATAAATTATGATTAACCTGATCAATTTACAATTTAGGTATTTCTATTTTTTTAACTTTTCTCGGAGATCAACTGTTATTTATTTTGTTATATTAAAATTAAAGTTTTTTATTTAAATACTTCGTTTCGTTTACTTAACCGAACAAAATTACCTTTAGATTAATTTTATTACGTGTATAAAACAAAACAATGCGATTTTATATGGTGTGAACTACGAACATTTAATTAAAAATTATGTTTGTATTATGCATTTTTAAAAAAGGAAATTTCAGTTTATAATATTAATATCAGTAGTAAGTAATTAAGAATTTTAAGTGTGTCACACGTATAACAGGACTTTTATAATAAATTTAATCTTAATAAAGATAAAATCCACATTAATAAATTATTGTCCATTTTTTATCTATAGAAATAGTAGGTATAAAATAGATATACCTACATTTATTTGAATATAGGAAACGATGGAATACTTGCTTGGCATTCAATTATTTACAATGTGCTATTCCAAAAAAGTTGTAACGAATACAAGAATAAATTATTTTTATGGATTGCATAGTTTTCAAATATTTTAGTGTCAGGCGGGTTATAATGTATTCTTTCTAAATAGTAAATTTGGAATTGTTGACTTGCTTCTCATGTGCTTAACTGTAAAAATGTTAATGCATACAAATGATACTGCAAATTGTCTTAATGTGAACAACCAAGTAGACAAATAACGTCGCTATCGATTTGTACGTGCGGTAATGTGTGGGAATCGATATGATGAACACACATATCGACCAACTTGATAAACAGGTCAAAGAACCCTCTGGCTACCGAGCTGCACCCGTATTGTTATTGGAATTGCTAATATACCTGTAAATATCCTTCTAATATTCTGTATTTATATAAACCGATATACTATAGTATAGTTTATCTTGTTGAACTCAAACATTATATTGAGCTTATGTTTCATATACAATAAAATAAAGTCACATCTACAAATTTCGATAACATACATGTTTCGATCTTATTATTAGATATCAATGGACGTATAGAAGAAAATCTTTAGAAGTGACTGAATTTATCGTTGTTTACATAAACACTTTACTGAAAATCTTACCTATTTACAGTTCATAAGTACATTACAGTTAGTTAACTAACGTACTTATGGGATATGTTTAAAACCATTCATCTATATCTATATAATTTTACTTCATCTTTAAACAGGTTTAAAATTTACGCTCAACACAGTGCCGGATCTAACTTCTTTAGGTTTTTAAGACAAACTGTGAATCGGTTCCTTCGACAATTGTATTCTATTACAATTGTATTGTATTACATAATAAAGGGCTTACCAACACGATGTTTGTTTTTAAATTTTAAATGAAACACATATTTCGGATGAAAATGTTATGGATTTTTATTGATATGTAAAGTACAAGGTCTGCCATTTATGAATAAAAAATAATATCCATCAAATGTCCACCGCGACCACGCTTACAGACATCGATTATTTCTTCAACATTTTCAATCACATTTTGGCATAATTGAGGCTCTATCTCACTAATAACACGTTCGAAGTTGACTTTTAAGACCTCAATGGTTTGTGGATTATCCGCAAAGACTTAATCTTTTACACAGTCCTACAAGAAATAGTCCAAAGGTGTAAATCGCACGATCTAGGGGGCCTAGTTATGGCAGAATTACGCAAAATTATTCGATCTAGAAATTTGGTTTGCAATAAAGCTACTGTTTATCTGGCTGTGTGACATTCAGCGCTATTTTGTTGAAACCACATATCACTCACATCCATATCATCAATAATAGGTCAAAAATAATGCGTCAACATGTCCCGATAACGCAATCCGTTGACATTAACAGCATTGTTGTTGTTCTTCGACGCTTTCACTTACAGCAGCGATATTTTTCGCTGAACGACCCGAACGCGTATGTGTTGTTGTTGGTATATTATGTATCAAACCAGTAAATTTAAATTTATCCACCAAATTCTTGTAAGCTGTTTCAGAAGGCCGATCATGACGACAAAAAATATTGCAAAATTTACGAAATCTGGTTTTCACACATCGACCATTTTCGTAATGGGTTTCAATGATTTTAATACGATTTTTGATTGAAATTGAAGACATTTTCACAAATGGCAAAGCTTCTGCTGTACATATGTCAAAAAACTAAATATCAGAACTGTCAAAATATCCAAAAATGCTCCTATTAAAAAACAAACCTCTTATTGGTAAACCCTAATGTTAAATGAGCAACATCAACCAAAAAAAGGTTGCCAAAAATTATTGATTTCCATGAAATGTATATTAAACCAAATAACCAAATATAAATTAAAAGTAACATCCGGAAATTTTTTTTGCATGTACCTAATCAAACAAAAATAATATATATCATAATGGTATATACATTACATTATCGGTCTAAATATTCTCTCACAACACATATTTACATATTATCGACAGCTTATTGGTAAAAATTAAAATATTATCAAGAAGGTATCTAATACTAAGTATGTAAATTAATATTTAGTGGCTGAATTTTAAGTTTCTATGATACTAAAGTATTCAACTAAGTGATATGTATGACGAATTTTCACATTTATAAGAAAAATGTCCATGTAATTTTCTTTATTACTTGCAACTGTATTTCAAGTTCCTTATTGCCTATTAATGAGAACCTATACTTTTTATAACTGTTTTAAAAACATTAACCCATCAGCAGCGTTAGATGGAGTGAAATATAAGCGACTACGTTTAAGTAGTTGCGGGTTTGAATTCTCCAGTTGCCTGTTGAGTAAATAACAAAAAAGAAAATAACCAATCTGAAATACTATGAGCAAACAAAAAATATTAAAATGAATGTCCAAAAGTGCTAATAATCTTGATGTTGATGTACCTACGTTAATTGTAGATTTAAAAAAATAACTGAATAATTTTTTAATTTTAAATTTTTGGCTATTAGCAAGGTAGGACTGAGCTCGAAAAGAAAAATATAAGAATTGTGAAAATATCAGTGACAATAATTTTATTATTTTGTTGTGGTTTGTTGCTATGATTCATTAAATTCTTTCATGTTTAGCACGTGTTATAAAAAGTAAGCAGCGCATGCAAATCATTTTTTATTTTGACACCACCTATACGTAAAGTATCGTATTTTCAAAATCTTAATTTTACAGGAAAACATTTTAAAGTTTCTAATGTGTGCTTATGTCAATGTATTTTGTTAAAATGCTTTTTCTGAAAATCGTAGTTTGGTATAATATTTGCAACTTTGTTTTTTGGGAACATTAAAGTATAATTACAATCAATTTCTACTAAAAATTGGTATTTTGTGGGTTTTACGTAGGAGATATCGATTTGTCAAATCTCTTTGAATCATCTGTAACTCAGCTTCTGCGCATCACTCTCATTAATGGTGATAATCATAGTCACGGATGAATAAGAAGAGAGGTGATCTTACGAGCGCTTGTCGCATGGTCCTCGAACGTGGTCGACTATGTTAGACAAAGACAGAATGAGTGCCGCGGTTGGTTTTAAAGCTGCCGTCCTATCTATGTAATCATATGGGACAGCTCGCTCATTTGTATTTACTACAAGTGCAAAAATTCTAACTTTTAGCGAATTATTTTGTAATCATTTTAAAGATAAAACTTAGCTCTTAGACGTGATATAATTTTTATTACAATCAAATGATTAGAAATATTGAAAATTTTGCTGCAAAGTTACTCTATTTTTTAGATAACAAAAATAACCATATCGTAATTTTTGTAATCGTTACCGTTATTAGCAGAAGTACTTAAAGTAGATCACATCCAGGACAATTCTTTCATCTTGCTTGTGAAAAAATTTGGTTGAATTACATGCTTATACCATAAACCATAAACATGGTTGAATTAGAAAAGTTTTTAAGAAATCATGTGACCAACATTCCTTTCCCTGCAACGATCTTTGGTGCTAGGCTAATTTTTGTTTTGATTCTCGGTGATTCTGTTTTTAATATGCTTGCTTTGTGGCAATTCATGTTTTTTTCTTATTAATAGATACACAAAATTTGTAGTTTTTTTCTCTATTAAACTAAATATTTAATAAAAATAGGAGGTTGTTTATTTTCTAAGACTATGCTTTGTATGACGTCCGCTTAGTATGACTTGTTTGTCCCTTCTCTTCGATGTTATTATAAGCGGATTCTAGTGTATATTGTCGTGTTCTGACGAACAACTCTTTAAAGTCCGTGCTGTTATTGTCGGAGTTTGCAATACGAGCCACGCCCAGGGAGTGAGTTCAAAAGAGAATTCAAAATTTTCCACAATTGAATAAAACAAAGTTATACAGGGTATTAATAAAAATTTACTCAGACAAATGTTGGTAATTATTAAAATCTTGATCACAATCAGAAAACGGAATTTTGTCGTTAAATCAAATTCAACAATTGAATAAATCAGATATTGACGTGACCTATCTACAAGTTCCCACATTTACTATATCAAAATTATTACTATAACTTGTAAATAAAGCAAACGTTGTAATTATTGTACAAGCTGAAATAAAATAATAATACGCATAAATTAATTGTCTTATTTAAAATTTCGCGCCGACCTGCAATTGAACGCGTAATATATTGTTGAATGCAACCACTAGAAGCAAATAAAGTTTGATGTAGCACATAATGCACGCGCTGATCGAAATCATTAAAATAAAGTTAATTTCTACGATAAACTAATCAATCCAATAATTAAAATACAGTGGGGCCCGCTTAATGTGATCACATTGGGACTTGAGGTTTTTGATAACAATAACCGATTGATAACAATAAAAGGAAAAAATTTTTATTGGTTATTTATTAGTATGTAGTACATTTACAAAAATTAATTAATAATAGTCACTCATTGTGAATTTTTCAAGTAGGGCTGAATCTTACAACACACATTAACAGCAAACTATCGTCCATTTATGTTTTTAAACGACGGAATTGATAATAAACATAAATATGTAATGTGATATCACATGTGTGACGTTGATTTTCTTGCTAACACCTGACTATATTATGTGGGTGGTATGCACGATATAAAAAAAGCTTGCAACTGAAAATCAACTCCTTTGCTTGTGGGAGAAAATAATCTTAAGAATAATATGATAACATTAACCGAATTATGATAACTATAAGCGATGTTTTTTGTGTGTAATAATATATGTCCGTTCCGTTCCTGGCAAAAGTGATAACAATATCCGAATGATAACATTAACCGCGATCACATTAAGCGGGCCCCACTGTAGTTGCATCGGTGTTTTAAACTTGGTGTAATAGTGAAATTAATCTGTTATAAGCGAAGTTTCCAGGTTTGAAAAAACTGTGCATTGCATAACCTCGAACTTTAAAATTTATAAATTTCATTTTCCAGATAAAATAATGTCGAAATAGCGTGAAATAAAAGAATTCAAATTCTAATAACCATTCGATGACTTAGAAAAAATGTTGTTGCGTGAAAATAAAATGCGATAAAACTTCACAAAATGGACGGCCATCCTTCCAGCTTATCGGGTAAAAATATCCATAATTTCATATTCCAGAACTCAATCTTCTAGAAATCACCATACTCATCATACTGACACTTCACTAATCATAATTGCAACTGTAATTTACAATTCATTCTCAAATTACAACATTTCACAACTTATCGAGAAATTTCAATCCTCTCGAAAATTACAACTTTACTCGTTCACCTCTAAGTCAGTCCTCCTTATCGCATACAAAATTTTCACTTCCTTCCCCTTTCAGGTTTTTGGAAATCGTGGCTTACGTCGATTGGTCATTACAGCCAGCCAAATTTGAAAATCTTCCAAAAAAAATCAATAAAGTCACTAATTTTTAAATCAAATTTAAATCGCTTCCAACACCATCTAGTTTTATTTATACCAAACACGATATTTGTTATTAAAAAAGGTAAACAAATTAACAATACAAAAAAAAATTTAATTAAACAAACCGTAGTCAAATCTGATTAACTTAACACATTTCAGGTTTCCGGAACAAAACTCCACCCGTAAAATCCTGCTTTTATGATACCAAACAAGAGGTATAACAAATGAAAGCAAATAATTTTATTCGTCCGAGTAAAAATTAAAATCACTCAAAATTCAAGAAATCAACAAATTAACCTTCAATTGTGGAAATTCTTAAAATGGGCAATTACCACGGTTCATGTCAATATGTTACAATTAAAACCCGAAATCAGTTAAAACCCGATCTAACTAGTAAATTCTAGTTTTAACTAACCGCCTTAGTAAATTCTAGTTTTAACTGAAATAAGTTTAGTTAAAACTAGAATTAACTGATTTCTAACAAAATTCTTTAGTAAATTCTAGTTTTAACTAAACTTATACCAGTTAAAACTAGAATTAAAGTAAAAATTGTCTTATTAAGCAATTATTTTATACATTACTATTATATTCTACTTATTGCCACATGACATGCTGTTGTGACATTTTGAATTGCAAATAATTTCTCTTTTTAAACAAAGGCAACGCTTTGGGGCGCAATTTTTTTTACAGGAACAGCGGACAAACCCTTGTCCAGATTCAATTGCAGCTTTTTGCGCTGCAGTCCTTAGGCAAATTTCTTCATCTGGCATTTGTTTTTGAGTCAAAAAACTTTAGAATTTTTAAACATTTTTTTTTTCATTGTCACTTTTAAAGTAACTGAACCAATGAGAGCGCTCCTGTGTGATCGGATAAACGTACAAACGGATACATGGAAATTGAGCTTAACCCTCCTTCTCCCCCCCGCCCCCCATTTGGCAACTTTTCGAGATTGTTCGTTATCGACTATCGTTATCGAACCGTTAAAAACCGTAAAGTTTGGTTTCCATTACTATCTAATGCAATTCTGAACAAAAGTTAAATATACCTATTTGAAAGTGACGATGAAAAAAAAGAAATTAAAGAAAATTCTAAAGTTTTTTTAACTCAAGAACAAGTGCCAGATGCACTTTACAATTCAAAATGTCACAACAGCATGCCATGTGGCAATAAGTAGAATATAATAATAATAATGTATAAAATAATTGCTTAATAAATACAATTTTTATCTATAATATTAAGTCTACTTTTACTTAATTCTAGTTTTAACTAAACGTATACCAGTTAAAACTAGAATTTACTAAAGAAGTTTGTTAGAATTCAGTTAATTCTAGTTTTAACTGGTATAATTTCAGTTAAAACTAGAATTTACTAGTTAGATCGGGTTTTAACTGATTTTGGGTTTTAACTGTAACATATACAACTTACCGAATAAGTTTCTGTGATTATTGACGGATCACATCTTCTTTTAAAAAGTGTTTCTCGCACAAAACGTCATTAATTGTTTGTCCGCACGGGGAATCACAGAACTCCACTCTTTTAATTTGTTTTTGGGCACTTTAAACAACGATACCTTTTCCGTATTACTTTTGTACCCACTATTACAGTTAGGCGCAAAACAGTACCTTCGAGGCATTCCCAAGCAACATTGAGTTTTAAGAAAGTTTTTATAACTAGAGATAACGTTGTTATAACTTACATTGTATGTGGGAATTACAACTAAAAAATGAAAAACTCTTATACGACTAAATTTAGTTATTTAGACCACTTTACAACGTTGGCTTAGCGTTAACTATAACAGTTTTAAAACTTGGTGTTATTAACGTTTTAAAGGGGTTTTTACAACTAAGTGTTTTGGTGGACTTAATTTCTGGTTATATAAACGTTGTTGGTTAACTTTTTTATGTAATATGCACAACAGTTTTAAAACTTGGTGTTATTAACGTTTTAAAGGGGTTTTAACAACAGTGTTTTAGTGGACTTAATTTCTGGTTATATAAACGTTGTTGGTTAACTTTTTTATGTAATACGCACAACAGTTTTAAAACTTGGTGTTATTAACGTTTTAAAGGGGTTTTAACAACTAAGTATTTTAGTGGACTTAATTTGTAGTTATATAAACGTTGTTGGTTAACTTTTTTATGTAATACGCACAACAGTTTTAAAACTTGGTGTTATTAACGTTTTAAAGGGGTTTTAACAACTAAGTATTTTAGTGGACTTAATTTGTAGTTATATAAACGTTGTTGGTTAACTTTTTTATGTAATACGCACAACAGTTTTAAAACTTGGTGTTATTAACGTTTTAAAGGGGTTTTAACAACTAAGTATTTTAGTGGACTTAATTTTTGGTTATATAAACGTTGTTGGTTAACTTTTTTATGTAATACGCATTAACAGTTTAAACCACCCTGTATAAACCATTACTACGAAAACTTCACTCTGAATGCGGTCCTTAAAAATGAGTTGGAATTCTAAGTTACTTTCCACCCTGTATGATAAAATTGTCCAATGCGCATTCATGCGATTCAAAGTTGTGAATCATTTAGATTGAGATAAATGCTTAGATTTAAAAACCACAGTGGTATTTTTTGTGCATTGTGGTTCAAATTGCTAGCTAGACATAAGTCATGGGAAAGGTTTTACCTAAAAACTAACAATTTCTACAAGAAGGCGTCGTAGGTCCATCGCTAGAGCAGTAGGGTTTCAAATTCATAGGATGGTCCAGCTCAGGTTCGAATCCCACACAGGTAGGTTGTTTAAAAATAAATTTAATTTATATTTCAGTTAATTTTCAGATTTAAATACTGCTCTGAAACTGCAACATAGAGTCTAAGAAGTGAAAGAAAAGCGAATACACATAATTATAAATTAAGTGAAGTCAGCAAATTTGTAAATTAAAATAATAAATATATAAATGTAAATTAAACTTGAATAAATGTAAATTGTAAATTAAAATAATAAATATATAAATGTAAATTAAACTTGTATAAAAGTAAATTGCAAATTTAAATAATAAATATATAAATGGGGGTAATAAACACATAGGTACACATATGAAAAAATTAAGTAAGCAAATTTGTAAATTAAAATAATAAATATATATATAAAGACTATCAAATTTTTTTTATTTGCAGTCATGGTAAATAAAATAAAATAAAAATAAAATAAAAACTTTATACTACTAGTTGTATTAACGTTTTACGAGAATAATTAATGTACTTTCTTCATAATATGTCACTAGGTTAGATATGTAGTTGTTACAGAGTTGTATAATGGTTCTTTAAGGGTGATTGTAGCGGTTGTAGAGGACACTGTAAAACGTTATTATGTGGGTGTATAGATTCCCCAATTAGGTGTTACAAACGTTAAATAGAAGTTTATAACACCAATATACGACTGTGTTATATAGTCACAAGTTTTTAAAATAAGTTGTATTAACTACTTAACAACTGTTATAAGACTAGATATGTAGTTGTTACAGAGTCGTATAATGGTTCTTTAAGGGTGATTGTAACGGTTGTAGAGGACACTGTATAACGTTATTATGTGGGTGTATAGATTCCCCAATTTGGTGTTACAAACGTTAAATAGAAGTTTATAACACCAATATACGACTGTGTTATATAGTCACAAGTTTTTAAAAGAAGTTGTATTAACTACTTAACAACTGTTATTAGACTAGATTTTGTTGCTTGGGTTGCCAAAAATGAACAGAAAACCGATTGTATCGAGAAGAATTAGACTTCAATGCAACAAAATGCACTGTTATCCTATAAGCACATATGCATTACGTGCTTTCGCACGAGGCACTTCGTCTATCTCATGTAGCTTCATCTTTCTCGCACACTGACCACGCTCGAGACCCACAAATTTGCGATAAAAGCATAGGCCGTAAGCTCACCTATCTTATTATACACCGTGATCATAGTACCACCTATTATAGCTGACAACAATATGTATTGTCGTGTTCTGAAGAACAAGCACTAAAGAGGTCCGTAGCTCGTTGTTCGGAGTTTACACTTTTGAGACGATCTCAGGAGTAGGTTCCAAAAATTTTGCTCTTAAACTAACCACAATAAATGAAACAAAAAACTCTGGGATGAAATTATAATTTAATTCGATGAAAGTAGTAGTCATAATCAAATTAATAAAAAAAAATTGAGACGAAACCTTATAATTAAACTTTATCGACTCAATCGATAATTCCAAAATCATGAAGAATTATCTTACAAATTTACACATTTAAATCTCAAAAACCATATCTCCAATTTGTAAGATAATCAACGTTCTATTGTAATTCAAACAAAACATCTGTAATAAAAATTTTACAAAAAATGAGAAAAATTGTTTAATTTTTAAATATTTGCGCTTTTGTAACTGTTCGAAAGTTGGTACCGTTGTTGATATGGTAGCCACTACCAAATACGTAGAACCGTGCGAAAAAGTTTATCATATAAATTTTAAAATTTCATAGTTAATAACACGAACTAATTAGTAATATCGTTCCACTGGTGTGTTTAATCAACCAAGTGTAAAAGTTCGTTCGTAAACGCGACTTGAAATACAAATTTAACATCAAGTGTAGATAACCCCAAAATTTTACTAAGCATCGTAACAAATTAATGAAGATCATCGTGGAAATAGCGCAAATAAACAATTTAAAAGTTAATTACCATGACGATGGCTTGTATAATAGAAGATTGCCCTTTGAATTCCTTGCATCTACGATTGACAAAATGGCGACCTCGTGCTAGTAAGTGAATTTTCCAAGTCTTCAGAAATCACAATAAATTTCATAATACTCTTCTTTTGTAGCACACACAATCAAACAAAACTCTAGTTGCTCATCATCCTCATAAAATTAATTACCAATGGGTAATTTTCAAACACATTCGAAGATAACACCTTGAAGTCGTTAAGTCGTAGACTTCACACACCTCCAATACTCTCGAGCAACTGACCATTTATCTCGTTTCCTGTACTAAGTTTTCATCGGAAAATCGTGTCGCACTCTGGTTGGTTGGTTTTCCAGCGAAATTCAAATTTTTAGATGCCAAATTCAACATTTTGATGTCACTAAATTTTAATTGCGAACTATACTTTTAAATTAAAAACACTGCATCGATGCTCGTAGCTACCATTGTACCAACTCAATTTTTAAACGTAAGTTAACAATTTCAAAACAAATAAAAAATAAATTAGTCAATTATTTTAACGTTTTCATGTTTGAAATGTTTAATTTTTAGGCTATATGGACTAATCTCCAAACCTAAAATCTCGTCTCTGCACGTATCCCTTTGGCACGTAATTGAAAAAATAACAAGTGACTACTATTCGTCCAATTAAATTTAAGAAAATTTCTAGACAAAACTTTGACCAAATTAAAATTTAAATTGTGGATAATTTCGGAATTTTGAACCCATCACAATCCACGTCAGTATATAGTAATATTATTACAGTACGCACCAAATAAATTTGCCAGTATATAATAGTTTAAAATGGTATGAATCAAGCTGGAAATTGCTAGTCAAACAAGTGATTTTGGAAATGTATATATTTTTTTATTTTAATATAACTTTATTTTTTCATCACAATTTAAAATAATGCGAAATGACTACGTGAATCACACTTTTGTTTCTTTTGTATGTAGTATGTTCTCATAATGTACAGTACCTAGTGGGTAACGTACGATTTTTATTGGTTTCGGTCAACAAGACCTAAATTACATTCCTGTCCGTATTTACACAGAAATGTATAACGTTAACGAAACGATAGTTTACGTAACGGATTTTTAATTTGAATAGTTTAATTTTAGTCTTAAACAAATATTTCGTGACATCATTTAAACAGACCATTATTTTATTACAACACAAGAAGGCCTCGTTATTGTTACGGTCGTTTATGAAATAAAACAAGATTATTTAACGGACCATTAAATTCAGTTACAAACGTTTATGAATACGGGCATCAGTATGTTATTTCTTAATCAAAATTTTGTGACGTAGAGGCAAATTTATTTACAATGAACTGTAGCGTTATAATAAAATTTCTAATGATTTATTTTATTATACACTTTTAATTTGATTACTCCCAAAACTTGTATTTAGTACCTACTAGTTGAAAAAAATGCTTTTAATTACATATTTTATTTTTTACTTAAATCCTATAGAAGTTTTATCTTATTTCAGAATAATTTAAATTTTATTACCTAACCAGTTATAATAGCATATTCAATATCAACATGGACATACCTCAAAAATTATGTGAAATAACTGTATCTTATAATGTTTCATTGCAGTCAAATATTGACTTTTTAAGTATTTGTTTATATATTTTTAAGTAAATTAGAAGTACAGAAATCTGTACAAAGAAGAAATGTGTACACGTAACGTTTTGGCAATTTAAAATTTTAATAGTAGGTACTATAGGTATAATATTAAAAATAAAAAATTTCAACAAAATGTACTTTTTAGTTACAGATTTTTGTGCGCTATACATTGTAAAGAAGTTGAAGTAAATATTTACAGTTTATATTTTAATGTATTTATTATGTTTCATAATCAAGTTTACTGATTTAATCATTGAAGAACGTCTTCGATGGTCAACTAATATTTAATTATTTCAAGCTTAATCAAGATAATATTTTATTAAATAGTAAGTCACAGAGGCCAATGAGAATATCATTTCATTTTATTAATTGTATTGTTATACAGACCTATACCTTGCAAAAATTTTAAAATTTAGCAGACACTCTTGAAAGTCTCCAATATACTTTTTGCTATAACTTTGATATTTTAGCCACTTAATTCAGTTTTTTGCCTTTATCCTACTTTTGGTACCGCTGTCTGCTTTTAGATGGATAAACTGCAATTATATTGCTGTATATAAATGCAGCGCTAAACATGCGCACATTCAAGGTTATACATTTCCGTCAGGAGTAGAGGAACAACTCCTAAAAGTATAAAATTTGGTTTCAAATCTGCTGACAGTTTCTTATTTTTCGCAATATCAGATCGTTTGCTCTTGACGAAAAGTAAAGATACCTCTGGATACAGCACTCTAATAGCTATCAAAAGTTCCTTAACTTCTGTGAGAAGCCACCATCAAGATATGTGTATTTGTTCACACCGCTAGAAGAAATTAGGCTCATTCCCAATAGAACTATTAAGTAGACATTTTTTGGTTCTAACATCCAGTTAATTAACTTACGTTAGGTTTAACGTAATGTTATTATTATTTGTTTTTTGGTTACGTTAAACTATCCTCCAGCTATGGTAATAGTTTTGAACATTTTCTACATTTACTCTTTTTTTGTCTCAAAATAGTACAAATGTATGAGACATAACGTTTGTGCCTAAAATGAATAGATTAGATACTAAACTATCCAATGGTAACTCATTCATAGTATTAAAACACTTACTAATACCCATTTTTTACAAAGTCCGTTAGCGTAAGATAGGTATAACTAACTGATTGGTATAGTATGTAACTGGGAGTAAGTTATACCGCGCTTGGTTCATATTATAAAATTCCTAGGTTAACGTTAACTGACGATTATAAAATCTGGGCTATATCAACTATCTAATATATCTCTGGTTTCTCCAATATTTTTAGGGTATGAACTATGTAGTAATTAATTCAATAAATACTATGTGTTTTCTTTAACGTATTGCTCGACTTTACCGAAAACTTTGTCAGGAAATCTCAAAAGCAACTTTCAAAAATATAATAAAAATATTTTATGTCCGACTGTATTATAATAGCATGATTACAATATCACTTAGTGGCCATAAGATACCTTTTTATGGGACTAGTCCCTTATACTTTATTGATAAAATAAAACGGCCGCCTGTCAATGTCATTGAAATAAACCATAATAGTAACCATAGAAAAAGCGAAAAAAGCACTCTTGAAAATTATACAATTTTTAAATGTCAAAGTGAATTTTTATTATTACGTCAAAATATAAAAGAAAATCTTCTACGGTGCAGTCGAACATAAAGCTATGTATGTCTTTCGCACATAATTTGGCTTTTTGGACTCAGCCTAGTTATGGCCCCGCTCGCAAGCTCGCTCAGCCATAAACCTAGGCTTCGTCCGATAAAGACCTATATGATGTACTCATGACATAAATAGCTATTTAATTATTATAATGAACAAAAACGTATCCTTAATTTATTATCTTTATTTAAACGGGGACACGGTGAATATAAGCTGCAGTTTAAATGTATTAATTTGTATTTACTTTCTTCATTTCATAGATTATAATACAAGTAATTTATTGGACCCGTTTAATTAATATTTAAAATTGTTATATTATTATTAATTAGCGAAAATACTGAAAGCTTAATAAAAACTATAAATTAATTTACTTATTAATCTTTATTAGGACTCCATAATAATTTAAAAAAAATCATTTATACTTTATTTAAAAAAATATTTTAAATAGGTAATATATTTTGAATATTTCTTATATTTTATGGTTTATTTTGATGAGTTCTATCTACTCCTAAAATTTGGTATTTACCTACCACTTTCTTTAGCAATAATGTTATGTCAGAAATTTTAATGGGATATTGGAAACTCCATAAAAAACAAATTAACTAATAAGTCAACTTGACTTTTTCATTTGACAGAATTTATTATCAGTACTTAATTTTATTATTTTAACTTATATTTTATATTTTTCTTACGATTTGCTTACTAATACGACTACTGCTTTCTCCACCGAAATAACGCGTGAACATATTCCAACTATAACTGTTTGATGAGTGTAAAAGTAATATTGCGTGACTTATTTTTATTTTTCTTCTCATTTTAATCTCGAGGATGGTTTAATAAATAAACCGAAACGTTTGACTTATTAATTAATTTGTTTTTTATTACGTTTCCAATATCCCGTTAAAATTTCTGATATATAACATTGGACGAGATCATTATTATTAATTATGTTATCTAGTATAAATATGTTAAATAAATTTATGAAAATTTAACAAATTTCTCATTTAAACAGATAATTTATGTTTTTATTGAATAGGTGCTGGATGTTGTCGAAGGCGCTGGAGACATTTGGCCTTTGGATAGGCCGGATGGAATGGCAACTATTCAATCTTTAGAAGTAATGTGCGGAAAAGATCACATGGATGTTCATTTGTCGTTTTCACATGCGTTTGAAGGAATAGTGTCTTCTAAAGGACAACATGGTGACCCAAGATGTGTTTACGTTCCACCATCAACAGGACAAACTTTCTTTTCGTTTAGAATATCGTACACACGTTGTGGTACAAAACCAGATTTGCATGGACAATTCTATGAAAATACAGTGGTTGTACAGTACGACAAGGATTTATTGGAAGTATGGGACGAAGCAAAACGATTGCGTTGTGAGTGGTTTAATGATTATGAAAAGACAGCTTCAAAACCACCTATGGTTATTGCCGATTTAGATGTAATTCAATTAGACTTTAGAGGTAGGTACCCTACAGCTTTTTTGTTTTTTGAATTAATATTATTTAATTTATTTCACCATTTCAGGTGACAATGTCGACTGTTGGATGGAAATTCAGCATGGAAAAGGACCTTGGGCACCGCCTGTCAGTGGAATCGTACCGTTGGGCTCTACCTTAACTCTTGTAGTTGCAATAAACGATTATAGAGGTAAATTGTATAGCACGCTTTAAAAGAAGGACTAAATTTTATGAATATTTTTTAATTTTAGGTGAATTTGATATGAGAGTTAAATCGTGCGCAGCATCAGACGGTGGTAAACATTTGATACAGCTATCAGATGAGTTAGGGTGTGTTCTTCGTCCAAAAATGATAAGCCGATTTCTTAAAGCTAGAGGAGCCGATGAACGAGCCTCTGTAATTACGTATGCATTTTTTCATGCTTTTAAATTTCCCGATGCTTTAAGTGTTCATATAAAATGTAAAGTGGAAATTTGTCGTCATGGATGCTTAGATCATTGCCAGTTACAACACGAAAAAAGTGATGTGGACAACGAACAATATCCTGGTCCTATTGATAGAAAAGATACAATTAATCATGTTACTGAGAATACACAAATCGGACCAGATCCAATTCATTTAGAAGAAAAAGATGATGTAAATTACGATAATATTGTGCAAGAAGGTGACGAAGGAGCTGAAATTGGTATAAATTTATCGCAACTAAAATTACCCCTTCAAATGGAATTAACCAGTAACAATAAACCTCTATCTAATAATGCTTATCAAGTAATTGAAAGTCAAAATTCTGACTCAGATTTACCTGATTATACAGACAAGGTAAGTCCGCTATTATAATATAGCGTATTTCAATTTTATATTACGAATATGTTGCTTTCAGGAAATGTTTGTTCAACATGAGAAGTTTCCATATGGACCGAGACAATTCAAAGATAAAGATGTGCCACCTCAACCAGCTCCTAGAAGTATGGCTAACAATGAAAAAAGTGATGACGGAGAATCTAGTAACCTTAAAAATTATTCTGCCGATATTCATAAAATTGTAAAAGATTTTGTTGAGAAAGAAGAATTATTACCAGATACATCTACCCCAAGAAAACGAAAACGATCTATAACAGTAGCAGATAGGCAAGTTCGAAGTGCCGATGTTGGAGTCAGCGGATTGTACGACGTTATTTCCGAAGCCGATTTGGCATTTAGTCCTGACACTCGCGCTGAAGCCGTTACTGTATTTCAAGGACAAATTCGGGAAGAAATTGTGTATGGTATATGTATGCCTGTACCTGGTTTTAGTATTCTTTTTGTATTAGTGGCGGTGTCGGCTGTGGTGTCAGCTCTTGTTGCTGGATCATTACTTTATCGGTATCAGTTACAAAAAGAGCGTATAGCTGAGTGTGCTCGCCAAAATGGAGCACTTCCTTTAAGTACTTTTTCAAATTGGATGAGTTTACGATTACTAAGATCAAAACCCAAAGTGTCTTTATCCACGGAAATGAATGGAACGATTAACGAAGCGGTGGTGTCTAGTTTATCGTGTAATACAATTGATAATGAACCTTTAACTAATTAAAATAAACAGGATAATAGTAGTGCTCGGGTGCTGACTTTGAATTAAATTGAAAACGAATCGTGAAATTACAATAGATATTTAAAAATGGGCACATTTGCAATATAATATTATAGTAATATAGTACCTACATTGATTATCTCACAGTGAATCCTTCTTACATCCATAAATGCGCTTAATTAGTCGTTTTACTCGGGTGTTCCACGCTTACGCTTACAAGGAATTCAAAGCAGTCTTCTGGTAGAGAAGCCAAATTAATGCATTTACTAAATGTGTTTTATTGCTGAAGTTTTAAGCGTTAGTAATCGAAACGTTGAAGCACAATTACGAAACGTGCCCTTTGCTTAACAATCTATGTAGTACTGTAAGGGAAATATTTATGCAAGACATTATACTCTATAGAAGTATTATGCAGTTTTATTGTGGTCGTGGCGCTAGTGTACAGGATATCTTTATTTATACAAAAACTATTAAAAAATTACTGTGTGTTTAACCAGACTTATATACTTCGGTAGTTTAAAATAATTCCAAGATGTGCATTACTAAAATAATTTTAATATAGGTAGGTACGAATAGGTTGCCCAAGTGTAGTCTGTTAACAAATCGAAAATCGGGAAGTTTCTCTAGTGCTATAATTATTATAGTCTATTGTATTTGTATATTATGTTTATGAACTATATCGTATTTCCATGAAGTAAAAAATGTAAACTTCTATTCGTATAAATTATAATCATAATTTTGAATGTTAAAAAATGTATGATGCATAAATTATTTATTTATTACAAAATTACTACTACCATAATTGTATTATAAATACCTGATTTTGATGGTTTCTAGGTAGCCATAAATTAGGAAGTTGATTGATTTATAAATTGAATAATACTGGCAAATAGAAATTTAGGTAAAAATTATTATATTACATTCGTAATTATTATTATATTATTTTAAATTTATACATATTTTAACAAATTTTATTTCTTGTTCCTGACAATAATAAATTATGATCGATATGTGTCCATTAATTAAATGCAGAATGGCTATTATAGTGTTATTTTTTCTATTACACTTATTATATGTACAGAATTAATAATAATTATAATCTAAGTGAAAAACACATACATATTTTAATAATGTTGTCAATAAATTATATTGTACAAAAAATTAATTGGGATAGGGTGCGGTTACAGTATGTTATTCAATAAGCGAGATACCATAGTTATTACTCCCGAGGATGTACTTACGAACGATCGATAGCGAGTGTTGTATTTCATTCGAGGAAATAGTAACTATCACACGCGAGTAGAATACTATACTTTTTCTACGACTATAAAGCCATTTTAAACATTATTAAAAATGGTGACAATTCAAAATAATTCTGAGATAATGTACCTAGTACGTCTTCAAAATTCATTACTCATCTATTGAAAACATTTTTAATATTTAAATATTCTCTCTGTCAATTAATTTAAATTTAATATAATATAATTTTCTTTTATCGGAATTTCAATAAAAAATATATCATTTTATTTTCATTATTTTACCCAAAGATGTGGTAAAATTATAATGTATGTAGTACACTATAAATTGATAATTAATTTGACTTTAAAACTATTACTTTTGTAATGATCTACTATCATAAAGTCACAGTTAATTAAAATGGCATTTCCGTACCATTTTTCCTCTTGTACAACAATGTACATACGATTTTTTCTACAATTTTAATAAATTAAACTATAATGGTGTTCTAATATTATATGTTAAGATTATGACGAGTAATTACTAGTATTACATAATAAACATTTAAAATATATATAATAAATTAAATATTTAATTTCATCAATTATATTTCTTTTTGTTAAAATATTATGAAGTTGCCAAATAAAAAAAGTTATACAATTTTGAATATTTTACGAAAAAATAAATAATGATATAACAATTTTAATACAACAGCTTTCATAAAGCTAATTTTAACTTTTCTATATTCTTATAAATTTAAAATATGAGAAAAAAATTTAATACATTGTTAGTGTTAAAAATGATCGCTCGTTTACAAAAGTATCATTATTTTTCTGGAAAATATTCAAATCATTTTGAATAATTATTTATTAAGTTAAAAGGTATTTTTGCCATCAAAATCAACAATCTTGAAAAAATTAGAAAATGCTAAGTAAATTGAAAATCATTCAATGAATTATTTTTAGGAAAATGGTAACTGAATAATAAATTCTTTTATTTCATTGTAAATGTTCACATTGCTCAATAATATTGTCAAAGATAATTAAATATGATATTATTTTTTAAATATAAAGTTTATATAAATTAGTTTTTCTTTATTATGATTTTATAGCTATTTACCTATTTGAAATTAGCAATTGAATTGTAACCTTTTTTTTTACATTTTTATCGCAATACATTTCAATGTATTCAAAGAATTCTGCAATAAGGTAAGTTTTATTTCATAAATAAAGATTTGAATTGATTAAAATTAAATATTTTGAATGAACAACGTAGTTTAGAAATGATTTAGACAAAAAATTTACGAATTTCCTGTTTATTAAAGTCAAGTTAGAAAATTTGGTCATATGGTGATTAGAAAATTTATTATAAGGACTGTATGAAGAGAGAGGAATTGGCACCCAACGGGTAAGCAATTGAATTAATTTCGAAGCGAATCCATGAGAAAATTTAAACGTTAAATTGAAATTCAATCTATGAAAACAAACGTGAAATTTGATATTAACTTTTTATTAATTATTATTATTGATACGCCAACCAAAAAGAAATGTATACTCGAAGTATGAGCAGTTTTTTTGTATTTACCCAGTATATTTACAATCTGTCTTAACAAACATTAAGTAAATCTGCTGTCTATGTTCACAAAGATAAGAATAATAATAATATGTTAGGTATAAACCCAGTGGCTTATACCTTTACAACTTTAATTCATTGAATTAATAATGTACAGGGTAAGTTAATAGTCTGCATTAATGCTTATAGTCTGAATCTATTAATTAGTCTGGGGGTTTGAATCTTTTCAGTCTTCGTATATCATGTTGATCACTCATCAAGTCAATTGGTTTGGATGTACACTAATCCTGTCTTTGTACTTGGCACTAAATGAGCTATTTTTCTCTAGAATTTCGATGTTGGAGTTGGATGCAGAGCTCCAAGGTTGTATCCCATACGTCCATACATGTTTGGTTATTATTTTATAGATTAGTAGTTTGTTTTCTAGTGAGAGATTTGATCCTTTACCTATCAGCCAGTACATTTTTTGATATTGCAGGTTGAGTTGTTTCCTCTTAGTCCAAATGTGGGTTTTCCAAGTTAGTCTGCGGTTTAAGTGTATACCAAGATACCTCACGGTTTCTGTTTGTGGAACCTGTTTGCCATTCAGGGTTACAGGAGGACATGTTTCTTTTCGCAGTGTAAATGTCACATGCCTAGACTTTGACTCGTTTGCCTTTATTCTCCATTTTTTGAGCCAATGTTCGATTTTTGTCAGGATTATTTGTTATAGTTCTGAGACCGTTTTAGGATTTGTATGTGATGTCAAGATACCCGTGTCGTCCGCAAATGTGGCCGTGGTAATTTGCTCCATTGTTAGCAGATCCAAAGTGTACAGGAGATATAATATTGGTCCCAATACACTGCCCTGAGGCACTCCTGCTTCTACTGGATATATTCCTGTGTACTCATCTTGAACTTTGACAAGAAAGTGTCTATTGCTAATATAAGATTTGATTAGTTGGTATAGATCGTAGGACAGCATCTTTTTTAATTTATATAGTAAACCCGGATGCCAGACCTTATCAAATGCTTGCAATATATCCACGAAGACTGCAGAACAAAATCAAATCAGGAATTTTTCTGCGATCTGCTGGCCAGTAGGTGGGCTCTCCTGTTAACACAGTTTTAAGATTTTCCTTTTTTAGTGCTAAATATAGTTGCCTACCATTTGGTGATGGATTAAGTGATCTAGAGCCCCACCAAGGATGTTTAGCATTATAGTCTCCTCCCGCGATGAATCTGTTGCCGAGTGTTTTAAGAGAAGTATGAGAAGTAATGATGATAAATAAATTGAAAGGTCAAAAGTACAGGTAGAAATAATAATTGATGGGACTCATCAGGAGAAAGTCCAAAATGTAGATACGCAAAGTAAGTTGGAGGGAGCAATTATATAAAATAGTACAGGAAGATAATCAGACAAGGGAACAATTGTTAGATTGAATAAATCAAAATGGGATGCAAAGACTTCAGAAGAGAATCAGAAAAGAAAGCAAAAGCTAATTGAAAAGTTTTCATGAACTAAAAGAAGAAAACCATGAAAACGACAATAACTACATAAAATATAAAGTCAATTAATTCAAAACAATATAAAATATAATATAAAGTAATACCTACCTATAAATATTACTATCGATTACTTGAGAAGCGAATTTAACGTTAAAAAAGAAATAATAAATAAAAGTTTATTAATGAAAAAAATAATAAATGAAAGAAAGTAAAGATAACTTTAAGGGGTTAAAAGAAAGGTTTATAAAACATCAAGATGGAATTAAGGAAAGATTGTAGGTCATAACTACCAAACGTAAAGAAATTGAAGGTGTAATAAAAATTATTTATAACCACATATAGAGAAAAATTATGAATCAATTATGGGAAAGGTAATCAACAATAACAAGAATTAAATTTTCAAAAAATCGGCGGATAAATTAACAAAAGTAGCCCACATTCTTGATCATTAGAATGTTAACGGAGATAAATAAATGTGTCGATTTTATGGGGACAATACGATAAATCCAAAAATATTCATAAATAACAAAACATAACGAGAATTAAAAAAATCAGTAACGCATTTAAGTTCATGATAAATCACGAAAACAAATTACAATTAATAATAAAATGATGCAAGATATCATTAAAATGGAGGATCAAAGAAAAATAATTGATCTTACCGAATTTGGTCTAAACCTGGAACCAAATCAAAGATATAAAAATGGTATTTATCTCTTGAACTTTCAAAAAACCAATTGTGACGTTTGCACTAACTTACTAAAAGTAATTTCACGTCAAAACGCTGAATAGAATATTATATAAGCAAGCGCTAACAGGCCATGCAGGCCCAGGGCTGATGACGGTAAATCGCCATTTTCCTGCTTAAATTCTCTTGTAAACCTTTGCATGTGTGACCCAGCCGTAATTACGGTAATGACGTCGACACAAATATCAGGATTCACCACAGAGTGTAGATGCTCACCGGAAGGTCGAGCCAAGAAATTTTGTGCAATCCGCGATTTAAACCCAGAATTTCCGCTCTATACTCAACCAGCGATCACATCACTCCACTGCTGTGGCTGAATATTAGAATAGAATATTACCAAAAAGAAAAACACCAAAAATCAAAAATACCGAAAATAAATTGGGTAAAAAAAAGTAAGATAGAATAATTTTAGATGCTGGAATTATTTAAAATAATTGAGGAGCAGACATTCTATATGCAGTTTGTCCAATGTAGAAAATACAAAGTGCAGTTTGTTCAATACATTTTTTAGCTGTTTTGCAAAACCGCCAATCGAATATTTGCTTCATTTATGGATACTTCATAGTGTAATTTACACTGTGTTATTGCAAAAATTACGTTTTTAATAACTTATCATTTAAACCTGTGGTAGTTTTACTGCTCTTGTGAAAATTTCAGAAAATGGACATACTGCATATAGAATGTCTGCTCCTCAATTGTCTTCAATTTATAAATATTTATCAACCACTTAAATACTCATTGACGTAAATGAAAAAAAATGTTTTAGTATAGTTTTCTTTAAGCGTAATACACTTATTAGTCAAACAATGTTCTTGCATTTTTTATACCATCTGTATAATATGATTGTTCGATGTCTTCAAAATAAGACTTTGTTTCTTGCATGTGCTTCAAATTTAACCCAAATCTTTTTCCTTCAAGCCATTTCTTTATATTTGAAAACGAAAAGAAATCACTAACAGAAAATCGATTTTGAAGAAAAAATTCGTATGGTCGCTGTATAAATGCATGTCAAGGTTGTACTGTAAATCAATTTTTTTCAAATTGGCTGAGTTAAGGGATTTTTAATTTTTACCTCATGAATAACTAATTATCACCAAACGATATATTAATAAAAATGGTGCAAATTGATGAGAGCCAATGTTGGCTGGCTCCTCGTAAGAGTTAGATCTGGTGAATATGGAGGATGGGGAAGTATTTCGTAGCGTACGAAGTACAGGAAGTTTCGTTTGAAGTACAGGAACATTGTCGTAATGAAAAAAAAAAACATTTTTTTTTAACAACTTCTTTTATTGTTGTTTATTTAAAAAAAAAATTGATAAAAATTATTTTACGTAAATCCCAAAAAACCGTAGCCATCACTTTTTCAGCTGATGGAACTGCCTTCTCTTTCTTTGAGGTACCGCCCCTACTACCTTACTTTCTACCTACTGTTTTAATTGCTGTTTTGTGTCTGGTGTATAATAGTAAATCCAAGTTTCATTCACAGTAATAAATCAACGCAAGAATTTGTAACGAAAAGTTTATTACATTTTCTGTTGCGAATCTGTAAGCCGCTGGGCACCCTATATTAGTTCCGTGCGCGACGCTGATGTGTAGATTTGACATTGAATTCTGTCAATGATAAAATTTAGATTTTGTTCTGCCGTTATTTATATAACGAAATTGAAATTTGAAATTGAACAGTATTTATTAATTATAATTGTACATTGTGTTGCAGGACCAGTAGGCGCACAGCGTTTAAAGGACCCGCATTAAAATTAAAGAACAATGGTGGTATGGGGCCCCTGTTGTGGACATATCCCCAAGTTTAATAAAATATAACTCAAAACAAGTTTTTCAAAAATTAATTTTTTTTTGTATTAACTTTTGAATTGTCATTATTAAAATGTAGCATAAAATTTGATGGAAAAAATATAAAAAAACCAACTTGAACTAATTAATTTTACACTAAGATAAAAACAGATTAAAACCGATATTTACAATATTTACACCAAATTAATAACAAAACAAACACAAATAAAAATAACGACAAACAGCAAAACAACATAGAGGAAATGCTGTCGAAGACGGATTACGCTTTACGCGCAGTAGAGTATTGCTAACGGTTTTCACGCGCGGCTTCTTAAGTTACGAGGATGCTTCGTCCATTGGCGTGGCAGCTGGTGTTCAAGTGTCGTTGTCGGGTCGTGGAGGAGGTGTCGCGAATGTAGGTAGCGTTTGAAAGGGTAATTTGTATTTGCGTTTGGTGTTGTCTTGTGTTATTTATATAACGTTAAGTTGCACTTTGATGCAATTTTGATGCAGCGATATATTCTTTGAGACGCTATTTCGTTCTTATGAGTGCTCCTGTTTTGAATCGCATTGCGAATTGATATATTCAAATTTCAAGCTGCATTGTTTTAAACTGTGCAGCGGTTTTATTGCGGTTACCATTAGTATATTTGCATTTCTTCCTTGGAAAAAGAATTTATTTGGCTGCAACTTTGAATTGGTTTTGTTTGGGAAGATAATTTTAGCACGGCCGTTTTTATGTCCATCTATGGTTACCAGCACTCTATCGCCAATCTGTATAACACCTGTCGTGTGATAGCAACTTTTATACCAGTAGACGAGATTTAGTGGAGCTGGAGTTCCTGTTCCATGTGAGATTCAAAACATTTGTCTATAGCAATTGTTGTCAATTACTTCAACTAAGATGAATTAACAGCTGCAATAAGTACCCTTGCACAGATTACATTTGTGAGCACCTTAAGATCTTTTAGTGAGTTATATTTAACTTATTGTAGTTGTTTTGTTTTCTAATTATTACACCACGAAACTTGGTGTTAAGTACTCTAGACACCGGTGGTGCATTCAATCAGAAATTTTGATTTGTTCAGAATTATTATACGTAGATTTGCTCCACCATTTCTGGTGTACTTACCTCATTCGGGCGACTTAAACGGGGGTCAAACAACAAAAGTCCTTCCATAACACAAGTCAGTAAATCACTTATGTATTATTTTAAGTAAGTGAGAAGATCCACCATAATATTTATCAAAACTTTTTTTATTTTGTGATGGTTTTTTACGCAAAAAATAATATTCTATTAACACACGAAATTCACTGTTCACAATATTATAAAATAAGTAGAGGTCGCTTGATGGTTTCAATGACTTTCAAATTCACTGTGAATATTTGTTTAAACACTCTTGAACCATTGTAGTATCCAAATAAATAATGGACTTTGTACAGTGATGCTTCTTCATATATTTTTATACGAGCTAGCTGAAGCTAATAATGTAAATGGGGAAGTCGTGTGTTGTGAATATCAGACTTTTATTATTTGTTACGTCTGCCTAGAAGTTTAACATTTAGTTAGCTTGCCGAATTTAACTTGTTAATTTTTATTAATTACTCCAATAATTAGTCCATCCGAGCATCTATTCTGCATTTTTATCAAACAACATCATTTTTTTGCGTTTATTGGCGCTATATTTAAATATCTAGCAAATGGCAATACTGTTGGCTCTTATTTTCGTAATTCGTTGATCAAAAATTCTATTTTTTAAGAAGTTTTCTCTACAATCCTGCTCTTTGCTCTGGTTATAAAGGTTACTCACTCTCGAAGAGATCGGAAAGAACATTGAGGCAATAGTGCACAGTTTGAGTGGTTTCGTGTCAGAAATGTTTATAATATAAATGAACTTGTAGAGATGGACCACTTTACAATAAACTATAACGTCATAATATGCAGATACAAAAATTCATTCATTTATGTTAAGTTACATCTTTAAATTTAAGGGGTGTCATTACGTCATAAGTTAGTTATTTTTACTAAAGTTATGACATAAATTTAAAGGTGGACTTGAAAGGATGAATTGTCGTATTTGCATATTATCACGTGATATTTCATTGTAAAATGGCCCAACTCTATGTTCAGTGCAGGAGGGAGAGGGTCAGACCTCAAAATTATCTGACAACTATATGAAAAAAAAGCAGAAAAATACACGGCTCTTATTAAAATTATTAGATATACAGTAGGGTCCGCTTAATGTGATCACATCGGGACTTGGGGTTTTTGATAACAATAACCGATTGATAACAATAAAACGAAAAAAATTTTTATTGCTTATTTATTAGTATGTACTACATCTACAATAATTAATTAAAAATAGTCACTCATTGTGAAGTTTTTTATGTATTTAAACGACGGAATTCATAATAAACATAAAAATGTAATGTGATATCTCATATTATGTGACGGTGATAGAAAGAGTTACACGGTGGGTTTATTTACATCCACTCCGTCTTTGAAAAAATGACTATATAACTATAAGCGATGTTTTGTGTGTGTAATAATATGTCTGTTCCGTTCCTGGCAAAAGTGATAACAATATCCGAATGATAACATTAACCGCGACCACATTAAGCGGGACCCACTGTATTATTATATATTATATAAAATAAATTTTATACACTCCAAGTAAAGCAGGATTACTAATTTATGTATCTACTACAATAATAATTGTAACTAGTTCTTTGACTATAACTTTATTGAAAATTATAAAAATATACAGGTACCTATTGACTTAAATACTTACTCTACACATTAATCTACTCTTTTATCACTTATGGCTGTTTAACTTAATTGTAAAATTATGTATTAACACTGGTTTGCTGAAAATAGCATATAAAAAGAAATATTAATTTAATGACCAAATCTTAGAATAAATGAACAGTTTTCTTAATAAATGCTAATTTAGTTTAAAATTTTATTATTATCTATTTATCGCAGCCAGAAAGAGAAGATTGTAACTTAAAAAATGATTCTTGAAAACACGAATATTTTAATAAATAATTTTAAAAGTAAAATAAATTCTTTTTAGTTACAATCCTTTCTCTGTGGGAGCTGCGATATTACTATAAAAACCAATGAAAAAGGTCTATAGTTTAGTGCTACTGCAACTGTTAGGTAAACTGGAAAATACTTTTTAAATATTAATATCCCAGTAATATTATGATTTCGTACTTCGACAAATCCGAAAAAACTATTAGATTCGCAATCTTTTGAGTTTTGATTTTATTTTAATTAATGCTAATAAGGGATAAGGGTATTACTTACACCTACCACACTTTAGTACAAACTTAAATTAACGTTAAGCAAAACTTAATTAATTTTCATGCCTAAAATTTAACAAAATCAAACTGTAATATTTAGATAGGTATAGTTAGTTACTGGTATACTAGTAATTTTATTACTACCTACTATCGTTGATTGAAAAATCAACGATATTATTATATTATCCTATTTCTTCAATCAACGCTACTATAATGATTATGGTATTAAAATTTTTCCAATATTTTAATAATTATAATAAATTCAAAACGTTAATTTAATTATTTGTAATCATGATAATACGATTAAAATGTGAAGTAGTTGCTTTAATTTTTATAAAAATAAATATTTTTTTACGAATACCTTTACCTACCAAAACCGTGTCCACTCAGACTCCATATGAACTAAGCGTAATAAATATTATCTATATTTACATATACTGTACAAAATTATTTTAAATGTGCTAATTTATTTTCTAATCATATAACCAAATAAAAATCTTTCTGAGCACATTTAAAATTTACAAATAAAATATATTTATTTATCTCACAAAGTATGATCAAAAATTTATCAGTCAAGTTTTTTATTTTTAATAATTTTTATTTTTACCTAAAGCCAAATTGAGCTTTACTATAAAATTCCCAATACAAACCTAATAATTAATGTAAACATATCAAAATATTTTTGTTTTGCAATTTTTAATTCAATCATATTTTGTGAAATATTAAAAATATAATAAATTATTGTTTCACATTCTCTACAAAACACTACAATTATTATTATTACAAAGCGAACTTGTTGGTGTTTATTTGTAGCGATTCCTTATTTGAGCCTTACTTTTAATAATATCGACCTTAAAATATAATTGATCATTTTTTGGTTTCAAGTCTATAGTTTTATAGCCAATAAATTAATCGATGAAACATATTCACCTTAATAAAGGCTATTAATTGAAAACAGACCGACTATTGAAAATGATACATCGTCGTCGTTTAAAAATTTATGAGCTTGAAAAATAAATAAATAAAATAAATAAATAAATAAATACGAAAAAAATGTCGAATTTTTGCATCAAATTTTTATAAAAAAATTTTTACGTCTATTCCGTTATAACGCTCACAATCAAGTGATACATATTATATTGTGTTACTAATATTTTAACGGCTATATGAAACTTCTCGGATATTATGAGCAAAAAATATTTTTATTAGAATTTTTCTTGTCTGGAATTGAACACTGTTTAAAGTTTGGATTCATATTTTTACCTCCGGTGAATGGTCTTAGTTTAACACATAAAATAGTCGACATGATACAAGAACCTAATAAAATAACAAGTAATACAACCAGAGTAGTTGTAAATCCTGTTGTAGTCATACAGATTAGAGATGGATTTTCGTCTTTCGCGGGATATACTATAGTGGTTGCTAATGAGTTATTTCCGTTATCGTCTAACGAAAACGTCAAATCACCTGTAGATACAACTCGTATTATTCGATTGACGCCTACTTCTTTTTCAGGATCAGTGCTTACAGCTCTTTTAAGTCTGCGCTCATCTCGAGGTCTGTTATCTCGTGGAGCGTAAGTATCTAATTGTAGGGGTAAATTTTGTGGTGGCCCATAACCTGTATCTGAATTATGTGATGACACACCTAGTAAATTACTATGTAATGCATGTAAAGCACTACCATCAGAGCATTGATCTGGACATTGATATCTACAAATTTGTATGGTGCATTGAAAATGAACCTCCATAGAATCTGGAAATTTAAATGCTTGAAAGTGAGCATATGATAATACAGTTGCGCTTGAGCCAAAGTTTCTGATTTTTGTAAACCTTGACATTAATTTCGGTCTAGTAACACAACCTTTTGAATCTACGAGTTGAATTGGCGCTCTTTTGCCATCATGTGCTACACAGTTTCTAACCAACATATCAAATTTAACATCGTCGTCTTTAATTGCTAAAACCATTGTCATAGTTTGACCAATTTTAACCAGTCCCGATACTTCAGAGGCCCATGGACCTCTTCCAACTTGAATTTGCATCCAGCATCCAACATTATCACCGGCAAAATCGGTTCTAACAACATCTAACATATCAACTGGGAACGGTCTGAAAGTAACAGATTTTTCATATTGGTCGTGCCAGGTACACCGCAATTTTCTAGCTTGATCCCAAACTTCTTGAACTTGTGGATCATATTGAATAACGATTATATTTTCAAAATATGTTCCGGAACCTGATTCTGCACCGTAACCGTACAGCCCATTTTCGGTATTTCCAGATGTTCCACATGCGTGAATACCAATATCAAAATGTGCCGATGTACGACCTAATCCAGCAGGAAGATGTACGCAATGTACATTACTGTAATGCCCTTTACTGAACACAATTCCATAAAATGGCTTGTCAAATTCAATATACACTTTCATCGAATTCTTTTCACATTTTACATCTAATGATATTATTTTTGGCATTTCTGGAATTGGAGCTGGCCAGGTCTCTCCTCCAGCTGTTCCGTACTTTTCCATTGCTTGCGTTTTAGATTGTGGAGGTGGTGGTGGTGGTCCATTGTAGGAATTCTGCTCATAACCAAGAGGTTTCCCGTGATTTATATTACCAAACTGTTTTCCGCCACCAGGATGTGGTGGAGTTAAACCAGGATGAGCCGAACCAATTCTTGCATTATTGGATACCGGACCACCTCTTAATGGTAAATTATACAGTAGGTTTTTGGAAGACGAGCCATTATCGTTAGATTTTATGTCTAATTGATTTGTTTTGGTATCATCATCACTTCTATCGATAGCGCCCTGTTTAATTAATTCTTCTGAATTAACTAAGTTGTCTGATCCACTAACTTCTTCTCCTTCGATTAAATGCGCCAGCTGCAAATATAAAAATTAATTAAAATCTTTTGTTACAGTTTAAAATTGCAATATAAAAACTATAAGCAACTAATCAAATTTCAATAATAAATATACCTATATAAATTTATTAAAAGCAAAACCAAAAGAAACTTTAAAATTATTCAGTTTTTGTTTAAGCTCACGTGGAAGGACGTGTTTTTATAGATAATCTTTAGATTGAATTGAAATTAAATATAATAAAGTTTTTGTAAAAGATTTTAATTACCAATTTATTTAAATAGTAACTATGCGTTTTTTCCACCTTTCATAATTTGATAGTAAACAAAAATTTAAGTAGAAAATTTTAATTTTTAGTACAAAATTATATTAGTAGGTACTTTTAGCACCTTAGTATAAAGGAAGGTGCAAATCGTGACATATTTTATGAATTTTTAAAAGCATTTTCTAATTATTTAGCTAATAAATTTGACACGTTCAATCGATTTGTAAGAAAATATAAAAATAGACATACTATTAAATGAGAATGCTGGAAGTTAAATCGACAACATTTCTTTTTCAAGATGCGCGTCTACTTTAAACTGGTAATTATTTAAGTATAATAACAGTGATTAGAATTAATGATAAATGCTTTCTCTAAAAAAAAAATAGGTTTTCATGACCTAACTGTTCACAAGGACAGGTCAATCGGTTGGTTCTTACTGATAGACCAATTCACGTTCAAATTGACACACCTAAAATGTTAATGAATATTAAACACTTGAAGTAATTTTAATAGAAATACCACTGACTGAAGACAAATTGTAACTTGAGCCTTTATTTTTGTGATTAATTAAGATTTTGATTATGAAAATGTTTTTTAAAACCGGATCTAAATCTTAGTTTGTTATATATTTAAATCAAATCTGATTTATTATTCAATTGCGACTTTGTTTAGATTTTAATCAACGACAAAAAGAAAATCAATAACCATTCCATAGTTTCTTACTTAGGGTAGATAAAATTTTGAATTGAGGAAGTTTTTAGAAAATTTTTATAAAAGTGATTGGTACATGTTTAATTTAGAGCATGGTGCCTTGAGGCAAGCCCAGACTAATAACGGTTTATTGACCGTCTACCTGAAGCTACTACTGACCCACATACTACATATATTATGAAGATACTATTACCGCATCACTAATCAAACAATACGTCGACCGATTAAGAATACATACTACATCATTTTTTTACAATATATAATTTTTTACTAATTTTTAAGAAAACATAAAAAATGAATTCATTTCTTCTTTTAAACAATCTGTAGGTAGGTTTCTATGTATAGTCAGTCAGACACACAGTTTTGAGAAAGTTTTATAAACCGTAAAATATGAAATTCAAATTCATTAAATTTTATTAGGTATTTAAAAAGGGTTAAATTTATTGCAATTACAATGAAATATATTCTATTCGTAATATAATTACAATTAAATAATTAAAAAACAAAATAAAACAATCAGCACTAATATAAAAAATAAATAGTGAAAAGGAAATGAAAATTATTGTCATTAGATATTATTTGAAACAATTATTTATTTTTTTTTTTATTTATTTGTCATGTGTCATTTCCATTAGAGGGTATCAATTTCTTTTAAATATGTGTACAATAAAAACAACAAGTGACAGAAAATAACTACGGCACAAGGTTTGCTCTTTAGGCAATAACATCCTTCTAATTTACATCACTTCTTCTACTCTAACCTGACGTCCTCGTAACTCGAGCATTGACATTGATAGAGCAATATTATAATAAGGTTATCATTTAAATAACAATTGACAGAATAGAGGCGGAATATCATTAATTAATTAATTTCGGTCAGTGATGGAATAGTACTTTAATTTGAATGACTAATTACAAGTTTGTTAAATATGTTCATAAATCATAAAATAAATTGATAAGTTTAACAATGACAATTATTTGAATCGAAATTGCTTATCTTTTATAATACGTGGGTAATTATTCAAATATCTTTTAATACCTATATATTATTCAAATACAATGGTAATTTACGATTTAATTATGCAATTTAAGTATTTGTATTTTTTTAATATATTATTTAACTTAACTAGATTACCCATCATCCTAATGACAGACTATCTAGAATCTAGATTATCGTACAAACTAAACTTAAAAGATATACACACTTTTTTTATAGAAAAGAAAAAAAAGACTTTAGAAAACTTAAAAATTATTGTGAAAATTTTGAATCAATAATTAATCATGATCATGAAAATTAAAGATAGTAGGTACCTACATCTTTAAAACTATTGGAAATTGAAATTAGCTATAGCAGATTTTAAAAATTATACCCATCTACTATACTTTTTTACCACATTTTATTTAATTCTTTTTGTAAAATCGAATTTGTAATTGTGACACTTTTTCATAACTCTTCATTTTATCATTATTTACTAGAGCGTTTCAATGAAAATGAGACAATCGATATAGTTGTCCAGATCCGTCTTAGGCTAATACGAGCAGCTACACATACACGGATACTACTACCACAAACACTATTATTGTAGTGATCTGTGCTACTTAACCGCTAAATAGTATCTAAAAAACGTTTTTTATTGAATGGTGCATTAAAATGCACCTCATAATATATTTTATCCCATTTTAAATCATAACGGAATCAAATTATATCAACAAATATTTAATGTTAAAAAAATCGGACCTATTGTAATTCCACAATGGTGAGAAAATTTGTTACTAACAAGGTGATTGTTCAAAAAACAGTAACAGTTAATTTTGAAATGATCATATAGTCATTCTGTAATATGAACAACTTTTAAAAAGAAAATTTAAAAATTTAGATAATGATTTTAAAATCTATAATTTGACGAATCATGAAAAAAATCCTGAAACTAACTAATATTTTGTTCATCAATCGTGTTCCGAATAAACGTGTTACTTTTTCTTCGTACTTCAATAATTAATGAAAATTAGTTAGTGACAAAAAATTTATCTATGCAAGATGTCCGACCTTAAACCAGATCATATATTATGTAGAGAAGAATGAAAAAGATACCACCACTTAATATTTTTTCTTTAGTTATTGTTTAAAACTCCATAAAGTGACAAAAGAGCGCTCTTAAATAAATATTAGTTGCTTTGTTTAAAATTTATTGCCATTCTTTTTGTTTGAAGACTAATTGTCAGTAAGTTACTTTAACAAATTTAAAGTAAATTTGATTAACCATGAACTTATATACAAGTTTTGACAGTTCAACTGTCTCACGCAGGTCTGATTTTTCAAAAATCGCTTATTTTAATTCTATATTTATAACAATGACAGCGTTCGAATACCTCATTACTTCAATCACTTGGAGTAATCGGAGTAATTTTGCCTGCCATCTAACGGATTTTTGTTGAAACTAGATTGATACATAATATTGTTTAACCTTAAATTTAACAAAAAGGCTATAATAATTGCTCGTAACAGTCTAAAAATGAAAAAAACAATTTAATTTAATTTGTCAAGTATGTTCTTGTCCCTTGGATAAACATATTTATTATTTATATTATAATAAAAAATTGTAAGAATTTTTAATTACTTAAAAAAATGATTTCAAAAGTAATATGCATTATTATTTATTAAATTTTAGTAAACAAACTTATACATTAATAGAACAAATTTCTTTAAATTTAAAAACATAAATCACATCAGTAACATTCTAACATAAAAGAGCAGGTAAAATTTAAATAATCACGTTCTAATGTTGAATGCAACAAAAATCCGTTGAATGGCAGGCGAAATCGCTCTGATCACTCCGAGTGATCGGAGTAATGAGGTATTCAAACGCGGTCAATAAATAAGAAACAAAATATCAAGTGCTGTGTATCCTTAGACGCGAAAAATCTACATATTAGTAGATTTTGACGTAAAAAACATTTTAACATCATTCCGGTGACGAAGTTGCAAATGATTTTAAAACAACTAATTCATTTTAAAGATAGGCTGTTTATAATTGTTCGCCATTTTGAAATAATTAGAGATATAATAATGGTTGGCCATCCCTGCTCTAGTATATCAAAATTCAAATCAGTTAATTTGGAAATTATTGTACTAACTGTATCATTTCCTTTAACATTTGTACTATTTGAATCTGAATTTTTTTGAGACAGCAATTGAGCAAATAATTATTGTCTTCGATTCTTGTAATCCCTATTAAAGAATAGAAAATTTTTTAAAATTTTATTTCATAGTATTGAGTATTGCTAACTATATAATGAACCATAATATCTTCTTCTGACTTTTAGTTAGGACCATGTTCTGTTTAATCATCTATTATTATCAAGCAAGCACGGAAGAGCACTTAATAATATATACTTTTAGCTTATAATTGTTTATCGTCCGATAGGTAGCTTGCGAGACTGGCTTCCAGATGTGCCTGTAACCCTGCTTTTTATATTCATGATGGCAATCCATTAACCCAGAAAGGCTACCGGCTTCACGTACCTTCCGAAGCACGAAGACTAGTCATAACAAAGTTTACGCTTCTCCGGATTTGAACCCGGTACCATGCATTTTCAATTAATCTCCTTGCCTGCAAGGCAAACGACCGTCTCTACACCATAATGGATATTCTTACAGATAATGCTCGTAAGTTATGTTTGCATTAAACCAACAGAGTTTAATTTAACTTCGTACTTTTTCAAATATACGAAATAATTTGATACATGCACAATCACAACAAAATTCTAGGTGATTTATAATAAAAAAAAATGTATAATAAAAAAAAATTTATAATAAAAATTCTATACGTAGGTATATTAAAAATTAATCTAATTAAATGCATTCTAAAAAATCGATTAGTGCATGGTTTAATCGCTTATAGAAGAATGTTTTGCTAGTTTTTCAAAATCATAATTATAAGCAATTTGAGTTACAAAACGCTTTACTTTTCGTCACTAGTGATGAAAAGTAATATATCTTATTACTACAATATTATTTATTAATCAAAAATTGTTAATGCTTTTTAATTTTTAATGAGTTTTTATTGGATATTTTTCCAGAAGATTAACATTTGTTGTCTTGTTACAAATTAACCTTTCTATTTAAAAACTTGAGTGTAATTAATTATGTTAATAATTTTATCGGGTATTTTTATTAAATTTAAAAAAAAATTGATTTATTGCTATAGATGAAATATCTGGACTAATCAAAATGTTTGTAAATTAATTACTAAATTAATTAATTTCGTCAGCAATTAAAAAAACATTTTTTATACATTTTTTTGTATGTTCATCTGATCTAAACACATCTGCATAAATAATTTCATATTTTACATTTTTACAATACTATTTTGAATTATATTCCATTTATGTACTTATAGTTGCTTACAGCTTTGAATTTATTTCAGTTCTTTTTAATAGTAAGTACTTACCCCATGAAACAATAGGCCAGCTAGGAGAAAAGCATGCAACCGCATTTCCTTCGCAATATCTTGCTAATTCTGAAATATACAACATCTTTAAAGAATGTTAACAATAATCTGTAATAAAAGAATGCAATAAAGTTAAACAGTTGAATAAACCATTCACCACCATGCATGTGGCAAGTAATCCATGCCAACGAATTAAAAATCTACAGTTTGATTTTGCACCTTATAATATATACGTACATAAACACAGCACATAATCGGATCTACAAATTAACGTGGAATCAGAAAGTGACTAAATTGAAAATAATCAAGATGTGGTGCATATAACATGATTCACACCACTTATAAAATATCGCACTTTGCAAAAAATATGTTCAATTTTAATTTCAAAGCATTATCAACCTATATAATAAATTTAAATGCCGAAAAGTACTGCAATATATTATACAGATAACGTGTAAAATATTTTGACAATTTCTACAAGATGGTTTTGATTTAAGCTTGCGTGCAGGTACGAATTTTACCACATGAAGTGCAAAACAATAGCTCATATTACATAAGACTTCAGTGCTTATCTATTTCTCGTACAATTATTCCTCTCGGCTTCGTCTCAGATAACATACTTTTCAAAATCAAAATGTGCATTTTAATTCTTTGTTATAAATATAATAATACTAGTTATTCATGCAAAATCGAGGATATATTCCGTAAGTGTTAATATTTCTTTAGGCTAATCCGGTGAAAAAAAGTGAAAAAAGTATTATTTAAAGTTGGATTGCAGATGCAGTCCCAGACATGCTAGATTAATGCACAATGTCAGCTCTCTAATTAGTGCTCTGCAACAAATTATAAAATGGAAATTTCATGTGAAGCTGTGCGTCAACATCTACAATTCAAATTATAAATTGAATTTGACTTTGTGAACGCTTGGTTAGTTTTATTACTTCTTAAAAAGTATAAAATCAAATAGAAATTGAATATAAGGTATAAGAGGGTAATAAGGCCCAGCATATAATAAGGCCAACTGCAATATGTTAGCATAGTTTTTTTGACAAAAAATAGTTTATGTTAGGTGGGCCTTATTACCCCTTATACCTTATATTCGCTAGGTAATATCTTTTAAATATTTCTTGAAATTTGTAAAGTGGTTCAAAACAGAAAATATGAAATGTCATTATATTTATGACTTTTATTTAAAAATTCTTAGTTTTCATTGAATTTTCCTGTAAAATTGCATTTTATTGACTTAATATTCTAAAAGTGTTATGTGAAGATTATGCAATTTAAAAACAGTAGTAATAATACCTACTTCTATTTATATTATACTTTTTATTGATGCACCTCAGCGAGCAAGTACTGATCTAATTCATGGGTTAAAAAGAAGTAAAATATATGTAATTAACATTAATATAAAAAAATTTTAAATTGGATAAAACTAAAATATATTCACATATATAAAAAACAGCAGTGTTAGTATTTCAAATTGTGGAAAATATTTAAAAAATTTAAATTATTGTTCGATAAAAGGGTGAATATAAATTATTTTAAGGTACTGCTTACAAGGACTAGTAGGTACGATGCGTAGTTCATATATCTTACAGAATTGTGTTCCTATCCAATAAAATGTTTAATAATTGTTTTGAAAATTTATTTAAAATTATTTAACATGTATTCATTAAGTTAATAATAACTGAGGCTTCTGTATAATAAACACAACATTTTATTTACTCAATTTCCATCGATACCTATATTTGATACACCATACATCCCGTTACTGTGCAATAAACCGCAATGCTCATCTTGATTGATGAGGTGAGTTTTTTTTTCTATTCCTAGAAATATATATCTGTTATATAATAGCATAGCACATATTGCTATGGTATGGCGTAGCTATAGCAAATTGAACCACTATTTGTATCCTTAACAAATACATAATGTATAGTAGATTTTAATATGTATGATACATACTAACTTAATCACCGATACATTGCTGAACAAATAAAAATTATAAGCTCGATATGCAAGTTCATGCAGTCTTACGTTTCCTATGTGATTATGTTGTTCTACAGTATATTAACACCTAATTTATTATTAAGTATGTCAATCATTCTTAAAAACAAACCCACGTGTATTTGCATGTTGTAAAAACGAGAAACAGCCCTTACTCAAAAATTTAGAGTTTATTAAATTTTTTCAAAATTTGTGTTCATTAAACTGATTTGTATATTACTTAGTAAGAAATATACCCGTATACGAGGCATCAGGCCGATTCGTGTAGCTTTAAAAACAGATCGCCACAACAATTACTAAATAGAAGGTCTCAGACTGAAACGTATAGCTTTTCTTACTAACTTAAAAAGTAGGTAAAAATGGTACTAATAATAAGTGCGAGACAATTGAACAATATCAGCAAAGGTCGAAGGCTAAGTCAGGTACCTTATAAAGTATAGTAATAAAATAATTTTATGTGTACCATAAGTAAGGGTTTAAGATTTAATTTTAGTAATACATAGGAAATATAGGAAGACATTTTTACTTATTATGATTTTAAATATTATGTAGATGCAATAATTGGGTATGCATAATTTGCTAAATGTGGGTTCAAAATGCGCTCGAGGTATCAGAAATTGATTGTGATCAATAAAAAGTGTGTTAATAGCAAGTATTAAAATCTTCAATTCGATCCTTCTGACCTACAATAACCGCACAACTTCAAAAGATGTTCAAACTACTTCAGCAACTCAAATTCAGCAATTCTTTTCTATAGACAAGATAAAGCTATCATATCCAACATAAAAATACTATTTTTAATTTTTTTCTCTATTAAAGTCAAATTAAGTTATTACCACAACCATTGAACATTGTATATTCTAGATATGCAGCATATCATGTTCAAAGTAATTATTCAAAAACATGATAATCCAAATTGTTTTGTAAATTATGACTTACACAATTATTATGATGGTTCCTTTTGAATTTTAAATAATATTTATTATAAAGAAACATTGGATACAAATTCAATAGTCGTCTGACGACGTCATAGCATGACGAAAACGTATTCAACTTTTTATTTAAATGTAAAATTTAGTGTACTTTTAATAGTTCAATAATAAAATTATTTATAGGTAATTGAGGAACTGCCACCGGTACGGTACATATGAAGAAATTAGATTATGTTATAAAATAATAATTTTATTCATATTTTGACCGTTTAAAGTTTTATTAAACTTTTATTTATTTATAGGTTAATGTATACGCCACACTAGATTTTTTATTAATTTTTTTAAATTATTTAAAAGTAATTTATAATATAGATTAATAACTGTAAAAATATTATCTACTTTTTCTTATATTGTATGCTTTTACTATTAACAGCTGCGCTAACAGCTTAATTGTAATAAATTAAGTTTTATGTAATTATTATTTAACAATCTGAAAGATTAATTATATTATTACATTAAATTTCATATTGCACTTTACACGTTTATTAATCAAAACATTACACCTATTTAAAAGGACTGGTGTAGCAGACTGTGCTCTACTTGCAAGAGTTAGAAATATTCACAGTTCCGTCTGAACTACTAACCTGTGATGGTCTTTATACCTTCCAGCAAATAATAAGTAATTTATTATGTGTTAAAAACATCTTTACATAACAAGTTATAAAAGATTATATCCTGCTTAAAATAATATTGTATATATCATAACTTGCTACATTTTGCTCATTCTTTCATTATTTTTCTAACATGGTATATTACTAATTAATAAATTTTAATTAGCAGGAATAATTTATTTTAGTTTTAGCAAGATAAGTTATTATTACTCTACTGTTTACAATTCAAACTAAAAGATTTCATAAGAACCCATAAGAACCCATATAGATTCTTAAAATGAATCCTAACCAAAGGATCTGTTATAATTTTTATTTGCGGCCCGATTACCTATTATATGTACCTGTTATGTGTGTAATATAAAATGTATGAACAGTTTTTCACTGTTTTAACAAAACTGTTATTTTATTTAATTTAAATTTTTTATACGAAGGCACACGCAATAGTTTATACCGCTAAATATGTAATTAACTCTAAATTATACTAAATTACATTTCAGAAAGGCTTTTAAACAGAAATTACAGTAATTAGTTTTCCTGTTTATTTCTTTTTAATATTGTAGTGGTCAGCAAAGGGATACTTAAGAGACTCGCACCGTTACAACCCCCCCCCCCCAAAAAAACAGTAAAAATATAAAGAATCAACATGTTGTATACTGCAGACATTACCATAAGGGCAGTTATTTATTTGGTTTTCGGTAAAGATAACGTACTCGTATACGTGATACGCCCGTATCTGCAAAATCCGCATTCAGATAAAATCGCGATATATAAAGCATAAGATAAAGATACCCAGTTTTAATAAATGTTTTGATGAGTTTAAAATATAGATAGGCCATTTAACTTTGGACTGGAGAGATATTCACATAAATCGAATAATTCGAATATCGTCAAAATGTTAGATACGCCCATAAGCCTTAGTATGCAGCAATGTTATTTTCTTAATGATTTATTTTGATTCATTCTTTAGTACCACACCTTACATTATCATTCATTTTATTCCTCACTTCACACGTAGTTATGTAGACCATACTATACTATTTTATAACGATGAACAAGCTAAACTAACAGTTTTTGAAAAATAATCCATTTGAAAATAAACTTGAAAGATATTCACTTTTTCTTTTCATTTTTATTAAACTGTCAAATTTTCTTCTTGTGAACCTTTTCAGCTTTTGTTTAAATTGACTCGTTTAAGCAAGGTTTTGCCATAGAAAGACACTAAATTTTTCATTTATTTTTTATCAAACGATTTAATTCTATATTAAATAAACAAGTTTTATTTTTATTTTTTGATCAATATTTAAATAAAAAATCGTAAAATTTAGAATATTTAACCAAGAAATAAATAACTGTTCATTTCTTGTTAATACGTTAGAAATTTCTTGCGACAAATTCGAGTATATGGTGCTTATTATTTTACAGGTGATTTTACGCAGTTAGTAGGAGAATGACGGGCAAAATGGGGTACCTAAGGCTTAAAATGGCTACAAATAAAAACCTGATGACTTATAATGTTGAACATGAAAACTCAGACTTACTGTAGTATTAACTCTTTATTTATGCGATTTTGATTAATAAAAAAACACACATGGCTTACGAAATAACCTATATCTGCAAATATGCACTCTACCCCGTTTTGCCCGCCGATGAGGGCAAAATGGGGTACAGTCGAGTTTAGGCCTTAGAATTATTCTAACACTGCTTACAAAAAAAATTGCTTCGTCGTAGTCATCTTTTACATCTACACTCGAATTGTGTGCCCATTTACGACTATTTGAATAAGAGATTCTACAATATAAACAATCAGTCCCGCTCACATCACTGTCTGTTTCAGATTTTACTTTTTTATTCTTGCATTTGATTTTTTTGCTTGTTTTAGTTCACTTTGAACATTTATTATCTAAAAACATGATCAAATACCCAATATGATCAAATATCAATACCAATAATAGTACCCGTTATACCCTACCCCATTTTGCCCTATAACAGAATTCTTAAGTAAGTTTTGATTTTTTTATTAAAAAATTATTGCTTTTGCAACAAAATTTATGAAAAACATGCATTATAATATATTACTTGCGGGGGCAACAATAATACGGTAGAATAAAATAATTTACTAATAATTGCATTGAGTTAAATGTCGAGTTAAATCTATATTAATATTGTAAATTTGTCACATAGAAACTAAAATTCATTTTTTTTTACGATTTAACAAAGACTGCAGGTCCAGCCGATAATGTACTTGTCTGTGATACAGTAATAAATATTTGTAATGGCATTACACAGGTACTAGAAAACACGGGTACCCCGTTTTAGGCTCCTACCCCGTTTTGCCCGTCATTCCCCTACCTATATAAAATAATATGTTGGTAAATTTTGTTTTTGTAACATATTTCCTTTTAGCGATGAGGTACATGAGATATAAATGTTTTTATGAAGGGTAAGCGGAATAAAAGATCTACGTCTATTGTTTTACATCTTGAGATAATTAAATATAAAGATCGCTATATAATATGTATTAAACTGAAACTTACACCTAGTATTACATACATTTGTCTCTTTTTTAATTTTTTTTTTTTTATCTTAATTTATTATTTAATGCGACTTTGATCTTTCTTTTCCGCTTACTCTTCACATTTATTTGCAGCTCGAGATGAAGTCGAGTAACTTTTTGTGATAACACTATGGAAATATATTTTATCAAATAAATAAAAGTCAAATGAATTAAAATTTTTGTCAACTAATAAGTATGCTTAGAACCACACTGTTCTTTTTTATAATGAGAACATTATTTCTTTCTAATGCGCTTGCATCATAAAATGTAATAACTAGCTAGAAAAGGCGGCTTCTGACTTCTTCATTCATAAACCGTCTTACATAAAAATAATCAAACATACGGCTTTGTATACATTTTCTGAATGTCTTACATTATAATGTAAGACATTCAGAAAATGCGATTAAATTTGAGGTGTTTCCTAAAATTTATTCTTAGAGGGAATTATCCAATATTATAGACGTTGTAAAATTGCAGTATGCCAGTTTTAGAGATAAAAATATTTATAGCATCCCATAAAGTGTTTTTCCACACTATGCTATTTAAGATGTACATTTTACAAAAAAATTTGTATAAAGGTACAAATATTATATGTTTTGCACGATTTTATGAAATTAAATTTATACATTAAAATGATAGTAAGTTAGTATATCTATTATTACCAGTTGTTAAAAAATTCATTGTATTTATATTACCTCTATACTCTATAGGTTTGTTGACAATTTACAGTAAAAATGATTATGGATTCATGACAACAATGCTTCTCTTCTAAAATGTCCCGTTAAAGATAATTTGTCAATTTTGGTAAGATATGTTAAATCTAAATCAAGTATTGTTAACATTTCTAATCATCGTTATAAATTTTTCTAATTACTTAAAAGTAAATCTAAACCTTTAAATATCAAAACGATATAAATTAATATAAAACTTTAGCAAAAAATATTAAATCTAAAAATAATTAATTTAATTTTAATATAATACGACACGCAGAATATAAATAAATAGATCAGAAAACAAAATAAACTTAAATATATTATTGATTACTGTAAAGCATACAAAATAACTTTATTCGCCGAATAAGTGCTGTCATGAGTATTTTCATCTTCAAATAAGATGAATAATAAAAGGCGACCAATACCATCTCCCAATAAAGTATTTTGACAAATAGTTATTCGGTACTTTATTCGGAAAAGAAAATACCGGCCCTTTGAAAGAAAATAAAAGTTCAAAAAGATATAATGTGCTTTATTAATGTCAAATGCTTAATATTTTTCATCCAGTAAGTCGTATTTTTTCGATCCCCAACCCGACTACAAAATTTATCCAATTTTATTATAACCTTCTCCTCTTGGAAGGCAATGGCAAACCACCAAGAATAATTTACCAAGAGAACCATTTAATATGAAAAATTAATGATCACGATGCTTCTCTCGAGAAGCAAAACAAGAAGGAAAAATTGAATTTTTAGAAAAGCTTTTTAATTAATTCCTAATATATTATTATTATTAATTAAAACAAATTTATTAAAAAGTAATATGTAAAACAAAATAATGCAAAAATAAAAAATAAAAAAAAAAAATAACAACAGCTTCTTGAAAACATAAAATTAACAAGAAGCACGCGGCTGTTAATTCCATAAAGATTAATGATTTGATTTAAATTTTATTTTGCGCGGCACCGGAAAAAACTTTTATGTAAGGTTATCCAGAAATTTATTGGCAATTTTTGTGATCATTACATTACATGTAATTTTACACTGTTAATCATAGTCCACAAAGTTGTGGATGTTTTGCTGTATGATTTAACTAACAAACTTTTTTGCAGTATTGTTAATATATTTTAGTGAAGTAATTTAGTGAACTAATTGAAAGATACGAATTTCAACATAGTGAAGGTTTACAATAAGTGCTTTATATTTTCAATGTTAAAAGTTCAAAATTTTCAAAAGTAAGTAAGCCATAAACACACAATTAAGCCTACTTTCATCGTTTTTGTTTAAGCCGATATAGCTAAGCCATACTTTGTAATTTTTTGACATTAGTAGAGCTAATAAAAAAACATTGCATCAATATCAAATGTGATTTAAAATTTTATATAAATTTAAAAAAAAATACTTGTATAATTTAAAGCATAACTTAATACTTAATAAAAGCCCAATCTATCATTTGGACAACAACTTTTTCAATAGATGGCATAGTTATACCTAGATTTAAAAGTGACTACAAAAGGACACGTCTTTTGAAATCATTCAAATTATGGTTAAAACAATAGGTAGGTACTTACATTCTTAAAATTTAAACAATTTTAATGCAGCATATTAAAGATTGCCATTTTAACTGTGTCATGACATGTTTTAAATTTTAATATATCTTGTGTTTTTGATACAAAATTGCTAATTAACATAATTAAAATGTCAATCCGTTATCAAAACCAATTAAAAATTATATTCTTCCAAAAATATTTTTTTGAAAAGTTTTTAGAAAAAGATGCTAAACGTGTATAATAATTTAAAACGTGGTAGTGATAATACGATGATACGTGTTTAGTCGTAATAATCATCAGTCAATAGTCAATAATCATCAGTTAGTAATAATAATCATCAGTCGTAATAATCGTATAAAAAAACTTTGATTAATTTTATTTATTTCAATTACATATATTTTTTCCGAGTGATGCATTTTCAATTGTAATAGTTTTTTAAATAAATTTTTTTAATTTTCAAAACAGTTTTTAATAAATTTTAACAAAACTTTTGTTTTTTATCTGATTATATGCAACTGACGAATGCTAGTAAGCATGAAATAACATTATATCCAATTATTAATTACATTGCACAACTTTTTCTCAAAAATTGCACTTTTTTATGCTCCCAGTTTTTCATTTCTATAATTTGAAATAATTCTAGTTCTAGTCTACCACAAAAGAATAAATAAAATCTCTTTAAAATGGTTTTTAAACAAAATTTCTATGTATGTATCCTACACTTGCAGTTAAAGTTTTAATATTATAGTGCTTCGTTAAATTATTTTGCTAAATTTATAATAATTCAAATATGCTTTTCTAAAATCTGATTAAAAATAATCTTTATTAATAGCAAATATTACCATGACAATCTCAGTTTTGTTTATAGATAATGTAATCGATCAATTAGCCGAAATTATTTTACTTTAGTTCTGTGGAATTAAAAATATAGTTAGAATCGAATGTGACCAATGTTGCTACCATCTCATTCTCCAAATTTTTGGAAATTAACTTACCAATTCAGATGTCTATTTTTAGAATAATTACGATAAAAAGTAAATTTAAAACTACAGTCGAGTCGCGAAATAGTGAATTAAATATGGCAAAGACCTTTCACTTTTTCGGGGTTGTTCACTATTTAGGTACTTACAAAATTTACAATAAAGCCACGTTTTGAAAATTAAAGCTTTATTTTAAAGAAAATTGATACAAATATAATTATTAATTAGGAAAAATGATGTTATTTTTGATTGCATTTGTTTTTTATTTAATTTAATAGTTAATACTTTTTCCCTTAAATTGATACACCAACATATAAAAATTCTATTCTATGTTAACGTTACGCGTGAAATGAAGTGTAAATATAATACGTAATGTAAATTCTCAATGTTAGGGGAAGTCCCTATAAATGATGTCATTCAAACTGCACGATTTATATAGTACGCAGTTCGCTGTATCGGGGTTACCGCTGTTTGTTATATAGGAGTCCCATATACATTCAATGTTAAAATTTTTGTGTTCACTATTTCCGGCAGTTCACTATATCGTCGGCGATGTGACAAAACCTCCTATCTACATAAAAGTAAATTATGCAGGAAGGACAAAAAACTATCAGCAATTCTTGCAAGCTTTATTAATGTAAAAGCTAATTATTTTTTGCTGAATTTCAAAGTAAATAAAGCCACGGCAGTGGAGTGATGTGATCGCTGGTTTCGCTACGAGCGGAAATTCTGAGTTCAAGTCTCGGACGCATCAGAATTTCTTAGCTCGGCTTTCCAGTGGACATTCTCACTCCGTGGTGAACCAAAAAACCAACCAACCAAAAAAACCAACCAACCAAATTACCCAATCCAAAAAACATAAACAAACAAAAATACTAAACAATTTAAAAATTAACATTTAAAAGTGCTAATAACCCAGTAGTTGATGCACGTTAAAATGTAAATAAAAAAAAAAAAAAAAAGTAAATAAATTTTTGCTACTTATAATATCTTACCAGGACATGTAAATTACTGAAGGCTTTAAAGTAACACAAAAAATATCATTTTAGCAAAAAGTCGAGATAAGAGGTTTTGTCAAAAATTTGACAACCTTTTAAACAAATTAGAATTTATTTAAATTTTGAATTTGTACCAAAGGGTGGGGTTTGAAAAAATAATCTTCTCATAGTGCAAATTTTTAATATAACAGTTTTTAAACTATGATTGGTGATGAATCACATGGTATGATTTCTCCATATTGATTGATTGATTTGGTTTTGAATACTTTCTAAGTAAGTAACAATTGCTTCATTTTATAAAAGAATTACTAAAGGTGTTTCAAAAATTAATTCAAGTTATCTACTATTGAATTTTTCAGTTCTGTATAAATTTACACTAAATTTTTATATGAAATTTAACATTATTATATGTAAGTAAATAATAAATGAAATTTTATTACTTTATTACTATATAGATTAATAAAATATATAAATCAAAAGTATAATTTCTATTCTTTTAATGTATTGATTATTATTATTGCAAACATCGTCAGAGTTGTCGGACCTGCTATTCTTTCTATGCGGGTATCCGACCTCTTGGCCGAGTGACCACATCAGAACTCCCGCTTAGTAGTAACATTCATTATATTCCATTTTTTTAGTAGACTACTATGAGCAGTATTTGCAAATAGATAAATCCAAATTTTATATTATTATAAAATATTTAAATATTGGAAAATGTTTTCATAATTAATTTTATGTTACTAAGATTAAATCATTTGAGTCAGAATTTAAAACATTACATTATTTAAAATTATATCTAAATAGTTCTTCTCGATTCTCATAATGTACCGTGTTTAGACATTTATCTTTACCTGATCTGATACACTTCCGTTTAATTACAAATTGTTTGTGAAAATTTTCACATTATGTATTACAGTGAATGAGTACTTGCTGTGGGTTACCCCACATCTTTTCCTTAATTATAGCATATAATAATTATACTTCTGCTTTAAGTTATTTTGCCAAAATGGGTTATTTTAAGTTTTATTAAATTAATAAAACTATTACTTGTAATCACTGGTTAATTACAAGTATTTAATTACACAATTAAACTTAAGTTTGGCATACATTTTAAATATATAACAATAAAACATACAGTGTGTAGACATAACACAAAATAAAAATTAAAAGTATCACGTATGGTACCCCTAAGATAAAATGATGAAATTATCCAGTAGGTGCACTAAATAATTATTCTTTATACTATTTTTTGTTACAAACATTTACTTTTCAATAATTATTGTATACTGAAAGACTGAAAGAAATGAAAGACAATAATTTAAACTGCTAAATTACGACAGCCATCTAATAGTAAATAACAAGAGACTAAACTACAATATATTACGCGAGGGATTAATAATTAGTCTTGTGGTATACATAATATTATTTTATACACTCCTAGTACATTTTAATTATTTAAAATTTAGAAACAATCTATTTTTAATGTAAATTAATTGTGTAAATAAATAAATATTTCAAATGTACAAATAATATCAATTTGACGTTTGTTTACATTATAAAATGCACGTTGTCATAGCAAAATGTTCTTTTGTTTTACTCAAGCCGATATTCTACTTTATTATATAAATCCTGCATTATCAATTTAAATCTCTTGAAATTTAAAATTAAGCTTGAGACTTTGACAACTGCGACTAAAATTGCAATTTAAGTCCAAGGAATGTACATTAATGCACCTATTACTTCCATCAAAATAAATTGTATACATATTATTCCACTCATGCATATATTATATGTCTGAGTTATGCAAACAACTAAATGAAATAAATTTTTATCATAACTATTATGATTAATAGCACTATATTGTTGTAGTCAACAATATTATTTGTCTTTTAATATGTAACTATGTCATTATCATTTGAGATTATAAAAATAAATATAATAGGTATAGGTATTGTACAAATTTTATACTAATAATTATAAGAAATGTTATTTTGATATGTATGTATATTATTTACTTCTTAAAAGTGTGTGTATTATACAATACATCATTTCAAGATGTTTTTTTAATTTTTTTATTATTATTTTATCAAGTAAATTGCAAAAATTTAATCATTACCTACCACATACATAATAAGAAAGCGGTAGTGATTTATTGTAATTTGAAGTTTATAACATAACTGCTAAATCTGTTACAAGTAATCTAATTTTGCATAAACAATGTTAATTTTAACGATGTTGCGGTGAATAATTTAAAGAGCAAAAGTTGGGTCATTTAAATTTTCTTAAGTGCATATTTACTGTAATGTCTACAAAATTAGTAGGTAGGTATCTAATTGTAATTATTTTTAATGATTATAATTTTTAATTAATTTTAATTACGTATGATTATTAATGACCGATTGACTTATTTTTTAATTGTTGTTATTGTTTAAATGGCATGTTAGAATAATAATTTAAGAATGAATGAATTAGTAATAGAACCAACTTAGCGGGCTTACCAAAAAAGAAGTAATAGCGTATTAATCCAGCTTCCGGTAAGCTATATGAAGCTATTCACTTAGTATGATTGTAACACTACACACCAGTTGAACGTGATTAAGAATGAAATTCACCTGTTTCTTTGACTACTATGACAATCAAAGACCAGAGTTCTTCGGCGGCCCCACCAAAGGTGCTCATACGACCGCCTTCTGACCCAGACACGGGGATGTACAGTTATTCATCTTACAATCACCCTGTTTTAACCACCGAGCTAATTTACTCAAAGAAGTAGGTAAATAATGCGAAATATCTCCGCACCTGTGGTCTGCCTATAGTTTCGCACGACTGCTGTCATTACCATTTTACTACCACCATTGTCTCGTATGCCAGCAGCTATCCTCTGCGGGTCAGTAGAGTATGTTCCCCTTACTGCACCAAATTTGCCAAAATTTTCTTATTTAACTTTTCAAGAATGCTGTTCAGCTACTTTTGCTGGCACAGTAAGACATTTCGATTGTTTGACAAAACAAATCGAATTTAATAATGAATTATCACTACCGCACCTACCGTTGGCCTCTTTAATTTTGATATTTTACTAACTATTTTGCGTAAGTACATACCTAGTGCCGTAAGTATTACATTTCTAATTTTATCGCTTACGCACCTTCCATAATTATATAAAAAAATCAGGAAATTTAAATTATGCAATTTCGAGTCTACAAGCCGGAGGAGTTTCTCACCTATTTTTTTATCAATTAATCACTTCTTTAACTTACTTTATATGTATAAATAAATGTGCGTGATGTAAATTAAATTATAATATCCAAAGCTATTTAATTTGATACATTACAATCTTGACATAATATATTTAAACATTGCACAATAATCAATAACGTATAATAATAATTTATTTATTCTTTTTTAAGTAAATAAAAAACAGAATAAAATAAATCAAAATGAAGTGAACATCTAGTTAGAATTTCAGCCGAAAGAATACCTCTCAAAACTTACATTGTCAGACCGTGAAGAAAACAACGAACGTCGTAATAATATGACATTAATTTTGATCTAATTTTGCTTCTATTTCATTTTAATAACAACAAAAAATGGTTAGGAGATCTGCAGGAATTACATAAAGAAAAGCAATTCAGCACTTATTTGATCATACTTTTTTTTGCTTATTTTTTATTTTGGTGGATATTCAAAACCAGGCGCGAACGAGTGTCTAAAATATTGAAGAAGCCAATATAGTGCAATGTAAAAAAATATAATTTTCAACTTGCGATTGTAACACAAATCGCACAGTACCAGAGCTTAGTCACTTAAGTCACGCGTACCTGCTTCGCGAGTTCTTTACTTTGTGACTTAGGTGATCATTTGGCACTTGACTTAAAAAAAAGCATCCGAGTGCTAGTTTTCTAAATAAAACGCAGAACTAATAGAAGATTTAGTTCAATTTAAAAAAATAAATAAATAAGTTTAGACCAAAGGTAGGATTGGTAAGATTTAATTCCAAAGCTCCAGTATAGAAGACAAACAAAACTCAAAACAAATCAAGTAAGATCCAGAATAACCTGAAGGGATATCCTGGGATAATCAAATCAATATAAAATATGCACTGCCATCTGAAGACAACTTACAAAAAATTAATTTGAGCATTCAGAACACCACCCAACTTACACATAAAACGTTTGTAAAGATTAACTACAAATTACACATTATTTGCAAGAGATCATTAACATTATGTAAAATTAAATACTTTCTTTAAAACTCTTTCTTCATAATCCATTCGATTCAACATCTTAATTTGTTTAGAACCTCTGGAACATTAATGGTTTATCGTTCAAACTGAGTTTTAGAAGTAAAAATGTCAAAAACTTTACATACTTAAACAAGAATCAGTTCATCTTCGAAAGGTGCATCTCAATTTTAATATACTAAATTTTTGAAGCAAGCTAATCTTCTAAACGCGCTACTACAAAAATAATAATTAATAGCTTTCCAGCCATCCCACGTCGTATCAAGTAGATAAACTTAAAAAAAATAGTTCAACAACTTTGAACATTTTCTAACATAAAACCAAAGAAAGTCAGTTGATAATATGGTGACGTCGGAATGGAGGAATTTTGATTAAGCGGGGACTGATGAAAACGAGACTTTGCAAGTTATTTTAATTTTTTATAAAATTAAGGACGTCTATGAATGGATTAACAAGAATTCAGTTGTCGACTCAAAAAATTTAGTTTTTTTTTAAACAAATGTCATTGTAAAAAGATGTTAAAAAAATGTGTAATTAAATTTCAGAGTGCATTTGAAAATTAATTTTGCCAAATTAACGCCATTTTTTGCAATACTGATATTATTATTTATAATTACTATTTTCAAGAATGCGCTTTGAAAACTATATTTTTTCATGCATTTTTCAAAACAAAATACTTTAAATGAAGATAGTAAAAAGCAATTAATAAAAAAATAATAAGAGAAGATCAATAGGGTAGCATAGAAATTAACTGCTGTAAGTTTTCTTTTTTAATTTTAGTTTAAATAATTTAAATTGAATTGACAACCAAAAGATAAGCAATCATAAAAGTTTGCTTCCAAAAATAAAATTTTGAGTTGTTCCGTGGCGAGATTAATATCTCTATTTGTCAAGAATTTTTTGAGAACGAGTTAATGTAATAGTATCGAAAACCATTGTCAAAAAATTAATCACAAATAAAAATAAATCCACTGTGGGACTCTAACCAGTACAGAAATTTTACTGAAATTGCAGTTATAATAACGAGAAGTAAAAGAAGAAAGAAATTACTGATTTAGAAGCAATCCAACATTCGAATTGAAGGTCGATTGCAACACAACTGATTTAAGTGATGAAACGCAAGAAGGATCAAGTTTCTGTGGATTTATTTTTAAGGTATCACCACAGGACAATGTAAATTTAAGGGACACTAATAATACTCACGTAATTAGTTTGATATAAACAAAAATAAAAAAAATAAAAAAAAAAAAAGTTTTGACGTAATATAATACGTTACAGTTTGCGATAAACATGTCTCACTCTCTTGCTTCGCAATAGGACATCATTAGTTTTTTTCACCAATTAATTTATTTCTCTTTAACTTTACTTTAGATCTGTTGATCTGTTTATTTCCTGCATCTGCGTCGTTTCCTTCGCAGTGCTAGATCTGTGATCATATAAATTGTTTAACGTCCGATAGGTAGTTTGCTAGACTGGCCTCCAGGCAAGCCTGTAATCCTGGTTTTTATGTTAATGATGGCAATTCATTAACCCAGGAGGACCATCAGCTTAACGTGCCTTGCGAAGCACGGAGACGAGTCATAAGAAAGTTGCCCTTCTCCGGATTTGAACCCAGTACCTCGCAGTCGCAGTTGATTGCGATACCTACAAGGCAAATGACCGTCTCCTAATAATTTATTAATTGGTTAATATAGTTTTGACTTCTTATTCAGTATTTACTAACACGATTCAAATTTAGCAGATTATTTGACATCTTTATCTTTATCTTACATCTGGATTATTTGAAATTGGCACTTGCTATAAAAACTACTGGCTCAAGGGTTTCAGCATCTTTGTGCAGTATTTGTTCGTAGGACGCAATTTACAATTCAAGTGCTACTATTTACTCTCAATCTCATCTATCACAAGCTCATCTATCATTTTTCATCTCTTGAAGCCGCACATTGACTGCCAATTGGAATAAAATCTTTGTCACGGTTATTGTGTAAACCTACCAGAGCTCAAAGTAAGTACATCGTATTTTTCCAAATTGTATAATTTGGCTTGTTTTGGTGGCTTATTTCGTATTATCAGGAACATCTTTTAACCACGTTTTGTGTCAACATTAAGTACTGTGTGTATTGTTTTTGCACACATTTATACATTGTAATTATTTGAATCGGGCCACGGCTCTCTATTACTATTTCATTATTAAACCTGATTGTTACGTATCCAGAGTTTCATATATATACCTCAGATTTACATTTCATTTGAGAAATCTATCCATACCTAACTCTCTCCGGATTGCAACGCATTTTTGGATCTTTGTTTGGGTAATCTTCTTTTTAGGGGTTGTGTTCAGGGGACTGCTTGTGTTTCATCGTGTCTATACTTGTTTTTCATGGCTATTATTCTAAAAGATTATTATGTTTTATGCTTTTTTTTCAATTTTTTAAAACATTTTTTTGTTAAAATAAAAAGTGTTTTTTTAAATCTTTTGTGGCGCACCTTCGTACCTTTAACGGGGTTGATTAACGCAACATTTACGTTTGTTTAGCACTGTATATTTTTTGTTTCTTTAAAATTTTATCTTGTAGTCCTTCTTGTAAATCCAATAATTGTAATAGATGGTTAATTTTATTTTCCTTTCTAAAAGGTCGTTGACCTAGTTTTTATGATATAGGTATAGGTAGTCACTTTTGGTTAACAAAATATTCATCGTTTTTACATTAAGGTAAAATTGAAAGAGACTCATAATATTTTATAATGAGTGCAAGTAATATGTGAGTTTTATTGCCTTTATCAATTGCAAATTAATATTCATATATAATTTTGTTAAGCAATCTATTCTTATTTTCCTTCTTCATTTGTCATCATTTCAATTTTATAAAGAAAATTAATAATATTTCATTTATGATCTCCAAAAGTAAAATTTTTGTATGAAGTACTACCTACCCATTGAAATATGTTGTTATAGTAGTAATTTTCAAAATAATTAAATGCCGATGAAAATGTAATCAAAATATCAAAACATTGTTGATGAAGCGATCATTGTTATCTACAAGTAGACGTTGATTTATCTAGCTCGACATCACGTAAAGCAATAAATATTCAGTACTTTATACGAATTAACTTTAATTTTCAATAGAAATTAGCAAGATTTATGAAATTCATAAATCGCTTATGAATACATGTTTCGAGTTTTGACCTCATGGTTAAAGTTTTACCAGTTATGGAGTTTTTACCAGTGATACTGATCTCATTAGATCTACTATATTATAAAAAATTTAAATAATAATAACTTATTTAATTTTCCGAAGATTCTTAACCATTTCATCAATTACATTATTAACAATAAAGTTTTGCAAATCGACAATTTTCTACAGTTTCATGTCCAAAAACATACTAAATTAGCGAGCTTGGTGCGTTGTCGCTCTTCGCTCCGTCATATTAAATAAAAAAACCCAAAATTATCTTCTCTACAATATCTTTTTCAGTACTTCTTAGACAACAGATTGCTATAAAAATTATAGAAAATAAAATTTTTTATATAATAGATAGTTTCAAAGTTCAGGGGGGTATTATCGACTCACGTTAGGTAAATAAAAGGTAAAAAAAAATAAAATGCAAAATAAAAGAACTAAAATATACAAATGAGTTGCCATATGAAGACAACCCACCAAAAATAATATCGCGCATCTAGGAAACTGCCCAACGCATACATAGCACGTCGGTAACATTGACTACAAATACTCATTCGCAAGAGATATCATCAAGTAGAATTAAATACAGTAATTGCCTTTTCAACTTACCCTTCCACTACAATCATTCCGATTCAACATCGCTATTCTTTTGGAACCTCTGGAATATTAATGGTTCATCGTGCAAACTGAGTTTCAGATGTAAAGCTAAAAATAACAAAACTGCAATAATTAAACAAGAATCAATTCACCTGCGAACGGTAACATCTCAATGTCGATGTAAATTATTGAAGTAAGCTAATTTTCAAAAAGCGCTTTTAACAAAATAAAATTCCATGGTTTTCCGGTCATCCCACGTCGTCGAAATTATCAAAATCAAAGCCGATAGGGCGGCGACGTCAAACGGACAAGGTCAGCTCAAGTGGACTGATAAGAATGAAAACCAGGTGCGAAAACTCTATTAAAAACATCCATGGAAATAAAAAAGGAAAACACCCTCATGGAAATGGCTCCATCACCTGATCGAACAATAGAAATATATCAGCTCCACTTTAAGTTTGCTTCCAGAAAACTATAATCAAAAGTTGAAAACCAAAGTGGACGAACACAGAAATGGACAGGTGGTAATAAAAAGCTTAAATTTATCAAAGTCAAACTTTGCTCAAAATGGAAAATATCATTGTAATGCTTACCCACAAACAGAAAACTGAAGGTAATTAAAAGATCACTTCATTAAAATAAAGTTTGTGGCTTTTAAAACTCAAACATTACACAGAACGAAAATGAAACTTCCATTTTAGATGGTGATAAACGGAAGAATGCCAATTTGATAAATTTTCGAAATGTTAACGCTTGCGCGTGATGGATATGCACAGGATGATGCGTAGATTTCAAACCAATTTAAATAATAGCATTTGGAATGCTACACGGGCCCGGACAGAGGTTTCCTACGTACGGTAGCAGGGTCACTAGCAAATAAGTCAGTAGGTGGGCAAGAGTCAGCAGCCACTTTGTGCGAGACCGTAGACTGCTGGGGCAAATTGGATAATCAAGTAGACCTTATTTCAAAAATATAATTTCCTGGTGAGGAGAATAAAAGCTTGAGAATGAGTAATAGGTCTATGACTTGTCAATAGTACCACAGAGGGCTATGCCGGCTAACAGCCGGGAAAGTGCCTACATATGATAACTCCAAGCAAGAATCGTATGTGCTTTAGCGCAAACAAGAGCAAGGAGAAGTGGAAGTGACCAAGTGACCAAAAACCTGGCTTAATCAAAGAGATGAAATCAGAAGTCAGTAGTATTATTACAGTAACTTTTGCTGACCCTTGGCTAAGCAAAGTTTCTCTGTATCCCCTCTGGTGAACCAAAATGGGTTGAATTTAACCCGTGTTCTACAGTACAGTAATCTCACCTTCTAAAGGAAACCAAAAGGACACCTAAGTAGTGAAAAACTTAACCTGCTACAAGGAGACTTGTGCAGGCGGTAAATAGCAACTCTGGTGGACTCCAAAGCGACAGCTTGAATTTGAGATGTGTAAGTAAATCTCTAAAAGGCGTTAACGGCTCGTCCTTGAATCAGTTAAACCTTACGTTTACAGAGAAAGCCCAAAAGTCTTTAGCTTTCCCACTTAATATATGAGCATCAGTACTCATTGAGAAAGATTTGCAGTGGCGGATGGTTCTTAGAAAAGTAGTTTAAAATTGATTTCGTTTATAGTAGTTTAAAGTGTGTCTCGGAAAAAGGGCATCAGTCTCCTAGCATGGATTGTTCCTCCGGAAGCACAAACCTTAGCAACCCGACCTGTCTATCGGACAACCCTCCACCTGAGGTCCTACTCGGGTCTTGCAACTCTAAGATCTATTGCTTTCACTAAATCATTTAATGCTTGGTACAATATACCAATGACTCATCCGACGTAGTAACGCACGCCGGCCGTTAAGTTTTTAGGCCCTGAGATTAAATACACTTAAGTTATGCTGCAAGCCCCAAAGATCTTTTTAGAAAAGATGTACTTTTAAAAGCTGCACTGTGCCGCTACTTTGTAAATTTTTTTGTTAAAAATTATAAATTTGTGAATTACATATGTAATTATTGATATAATTTGTTTTGTATATGGGGCATTCCACACCAAATCGACCACTTTTGAACCCGACCCCTTTGATTTTCCTGAAATTTTTACATATTATACTATCCCACCAAAAACAGTTTTGTAAATTTTTTCAAAATTTTTTACTCAACCCAAAAAAAGTTCCGAATTTTTAGAAAAACTGATGTTTTTTTCTTCAAACGATCATAACTATTTCAAAAATTGACTAATCGGAACGTTTTTTTTTTGTTTTTTTATGTCTTTTTTTGTCTTTTTTTTTGTCACAAAACTGTTTTTGGTGGGATAGTATAATATGTAAACATTTCAGGAAAATCAAAAGGGGTCGGGTCAGTGGCGGATTTAGTCCTTATGAGGCCCCAGGCGCAATTCAATTTTGAGGCCCCTTTTTTCAATATTTGCACTACTCATTTACATTACATTTTACAGTAATGGTTTTCAACTTCCGGCATACAGAAGGGGAGCCGTTAGCGCCGCAGGCGATTTTTTTGACAATACTACCTAATTTATATGAGAATATTTCACCTGAGATCTTGTTTTAATACGAGGGCTGTTTGATAAGTATCTGGCCTCGACAAGAGATGGCGCTGCTAATATTTAAAAAATAATATTTTTCGTAAATATAATTCTTCACAACCATACTGTCAAACTGGCAAGTCGATGTCTCGTTTAGCTTATAAATGCCAGCCATTTAAATAAAACAACTTTTGTAATTTTACAACAATAGAAAAACTGAATATCGAGCTGTGATAAAATACTTGTTTTTGGAAAAGAAAACAAATGGCGAAATCGAAACGAAGCTCGGGGAAATTTATAGGAACTCTTCACCTTTGTTATCAACCATAAAATATTGGATAGCTGAATTCAAATTTGGTCATACAAGCATTTTTTATGAAGATCGTCCAGATCGTCCACATTAGGTTATCAATTCAGAAATGATTGAAAAAACCACGATATCGTGATAAATGATTCGAGAGTAAAAATGCGTGAGATAGCTGAGACTGTAGGCATCTCAATCGAACGGGTGCAAAATATTTTAACAACTCGTTCGGATATAAAAAGCTATCCGCGAGATGGCTGCCGCGATTGGTCACAATTGACAACTAACACAGACGTGTGTGTTAACTTCAAAAGAACGTTTGGCTATGTTAAAACGCAATCGGAATGATTTTCATACATACATCTTATAATATAAAAAAAATGGCTCGGTTTAAAAAATTTGGCTCTAACAATGGCAAAAACAATCATACTTTTAAGAGGAGATGCAAATCAAAGAAAAAAGTTGGATTAAGTATATTGAGCTGAAAGGTGATTACGTTGAAAAATAACATAAATTTTACATATAAAAATGTTTTGTTCTAGTCAAGGACAGGTACTTATCAAACTACCCTCGTACCTAAACTACATTATAAAAATTTTCATAAAATTAAATATTCCATCAAATTTTCACTTATTTAGCTAGAAATTTCTGATAGACATTATTTGAAAGTTGCTTTTTTAAGTATTTTATCTTTTATTAAATTAACATTGATAAATCTTGTACCAATAAAGTTACAATTTTCATAATTAATACACCCTCTAAACATAAGCAAATCTTAAAATATATCCAAGCAGTTGTTATATTTTATATTGATTAATTTTCAATGTTATTTCCTGATGTCTCACTTTTTTGATAATTAAATAAAATAATTTTTTTTATTGTGAGAGCTGAATTTTAAGGCCCCCTTGATTTATAAAGCCTATTTAAAAATCCGCCACTGACAGGAAATTCAAAAAATTTTTGAATTCTACCACTGACTTTCAATAGTATTGTAAGTACTGCAGGGTTACCACACATACACTTTTTTTACTTGGTAGAACAAGGTGGAACTCGGATGACCGCAGTTCTAAGGCTTCTATACAGCTATCTTTCTAGTTTAAATGTAAAGGAATCCTTGACTAAAATTTCAAAGCTGTCAAGAAGGAGATTCGTTGTTGCCAATGTCACTAGTGTTTCTGCAGTATGGAGTACTATTGGACAGCCAATAAAACTTTATTACTTTATTGTATCGTAACTAATCTGTTAAGTACAAATGTAGCGACCAATAATAGAGATACCTAATTTTATTGCAAGGATCACTACAATATACTTATTAACAATTTTTCATACAAAAAAATAATTAAATAAAATAATTTTATTTTGAGAGCTGAATTTTGAGGCCTTTTGGATTTTGGAGGCTCGAAGCGCGCGCTTCCTGCGCCTAATGGGAAATCCGCCACTGGGTCGGGTTCAAAAGTGGTTGATTTGGTGTGAAATGCCCCATATATACATTTTTTTTGTATACAAATAATACTTAGCGTATAGTTACTACTTGCAGTAGGAAGATCATCAAAATTTAAATCCAAATGCTTTTTGACAATTTCCAAATGCGTTGGATTTTTTATTACTTATTAGGTACTTTTTGCTTATAAGCCCATGTTCATTTCATTGTTCATTATTTATAAAAAAAATTTATTTGAAAATTGTAAGAATTGATTTGTATTAAGTTTTCAACGAAAATAATTACCGATGGAAAAGATAAATAATATAATATAATAATATAGGTATAATGAATCTTTAATATAATATTAAAATATACGTAATATAATTTTTGGAAAAATTGGATAAACAGTTTTTTTTTTAAATCGGTACAACATGGCCGTATTTGAGTCACCTACGTTATTGCAAAATTTCAAGAGATTGTCTAGAAAAAAATAAACTAATTAGCTAAAAATTATTAAATATTTGACGTATCTTGAAAACTAAATAAACTGAAATGTTTCAAGACTCAATGCTATATAAATGATATTGGTCAGTATATTAAGTACTCTAAATTTCTTTTGTTTTGCTGATGACCTTAAAATTTTCAGAGCAATTAGTTTTATCAATGACTTCATGCTATTGCAATTAGACTTTGATAATCTTTATCAATAGTTTCAGTATAATCGCCTCAATTTAAATTTCAACAAATGCTAGGTAATCGCTTACTTCAAACATGTTTTCAACACATTTGATTACTGAATTGATGATAAAATACTAAATCGTGTTACCGAGATTGATGATTTGGGTGTTTGACTTGCTGCTGACTTCACTCTTTAATGCCTTATTGTAAAAGTGTGTAGCGGCGCTCGTCGAACGTTGGGTTTTATTTGCAGACAAAGCAAGTACTTTTCTGGTAATACTATCAAATTACTGTATTTTAACCCTTGTGAGATCCAAATAAGAATACGCTTCGTGTGTATGGTCTCTGGTATGGTATGGTTTTTGTAATAACTGTTCGGTAGCCAATTTCTTGCGCATTAGATATGGAGAGAGAACGTTCCACAGTGCCGCCCTATAGTACTGATATCGATAGATTGGAAGCAGTTGAGCACATGTTGCTTAAATACGCTCAATATAAATGGGGAGGTATTTCGGTGAAGTTCTCGGTTAGAAATTGCATCGTTTCCTGCAACACGATATCCTTGGAATATAAGCGTTTAGTTGCAGATCTATGTTTTATCTATCGACCGATTAATGGTAAAATTAACTGTAAACAGCTATTGAACCATTTGCTGACGTCCTTACGTACAAATAATACTATGTACAAGAACGTATTTGTCGCTGGTCAATATATTATAAATTACGGCTTGAATAATCCTTTATCTAGGATGATCCGTCTAGTAAACAGACTGAATGGTAATGATGACTTCGACATTTTGCACCACTCGTTTCTGAACTTCAAGACCAACATCACATGGAACATGGATTTGTTGCCCATCGTTGATTGATTGATTTGTTTGTTGATGCTATGCGTTGTTTTTGTTTGTATTCGCAATTCGCTTATAAGTCTGTAAATTGGTTGCACCGTTAATAAATAAAAAGAAAATAAAATAAAAATCAGTTTGATCTGGATATTTATTAAATACGAAATGTACACGGTGTGACATAATTTCCAGCAAACAAATTTTGTAACGTTTGGAAATTTTGTTGCAAAATACTCACATGTAGAATTATCATCCCAATAAATTATTATAATATGCAGTAATTTAAAATTTTGAAAAAATAGAAAATTTTTATAATATCTTACCTAATGGTAATCACAATATGAAAAATATTGTTGATGAAGCGATAATAATTGTTATCTATAACCGTTGCAACGTTAAGAAGGACGCTACTGTTATGGTCACTATTTAGATAGTAGTAATTATCTAAAGAGAACAATTTATTTTCTAACCAATATAACAATTAAGTAAAATACAACACAATAGTAGATGCACTACTTAGTTGCTAATTAAAATTTCAATAATCTCTTTTTTCACCAGTATTTGATCAAGCAGCTGCATAAATTATATAGTAGTATAAAAAAGTACTACTTATGAAAAATATTGTATTGCTTATAAATGTGAAAATAATGAATTTAAACAATTCGAAAAGTTATAAGTTTGACACATTAACACGTAGGTACTACATATAATAATAATACTACATCGCTTTTTCTTAATTACATAACAAATAGAAACAGCGTTAACTTGATTATGCATTTAGATAAGTACAAACTAAACATTAATGTAAGTACTTAATAGATTTTATTACTATTGGAATAGAGGCTAGTCAGAAGTTGCTTAAGAACGAAGATGGCTTAGCTTAGACATTTGGAACGGAAAACCGTCTGTGTTATGAAGTTCATTGGCTCATTTTAATCTAGCAGTTGACAGTAAACTAGAATTTACAAATAAGTAGTATCTAGAATTTAACATGATTGTGTGAATTAGTTTTTCTTATAATATATTTGAAACAAATATTTCATATTCTTCACTCCTGTGCAATATTTATAGAATATGTGCGCTTCTGGAACGGACCAATCATTTTAATCAATAATAAAAATTAATTGTAAAGTTTTTAATAAACACAGTGTTTTTTCTTACAAAAAATGTTATTTTGCTTATTGTTGAAAATATTTTGTGTTTTTCCACAACAGACTGATGATACAAATTAAGCTCTTCATAATCATCGAATCTACAACAATGGTTAACCAACGTAATAGTATACTTTTTATGGCAAAAACTTAATGGAACACCCTTTATGTTTATAACATTTTTGAAATTATTTAAAGCATTTTCAGACAGATACCTGCTCCAGATTACTTCAGGATACTTTTACATAATTTCCTATTAGTTTAGAAACAGTAGCAGAAAATCTTATTGGGTGCTTTTTGTAATAATGAAAAAAAATAACGACTATTAAAATATATTCTAAAAATCGGTTTAAAATTACACTACTAATAACCTTAATAAATAAAATACATTTTTAACAGTTAAAAATATGATTTAAATCTATTGATCCATTGAAGTAGGACTGGGACGTCCAAGTGTTCTAATGAAATGCGTCATGGTCATATCATTTTAGAATAAAAATGTATCCACAAGGGTTAATAAAATTGAAAACATAGAGTGTTGTGCCGGAGATACCTACTAATAATTAAGATAATATTATAATCATCAATTTATGAGAAATATAATACGATTAAAGAAATCTAGTACTGCTACCATAACTCTCCATTTAACGGTCGATGAGTACGAGAAAGTTATAAGGTTACAACGTGCAAAATGGATTAGCAAAAACATATTATCGCTATTAATTAATTTTATTAGTAATCATCTGTTTTTAGATGGATGTGTACCTATAAGAATAATATTAGAAACTTATAATTTCTAGTAGATAATTAGGTAAGTATCAAATCTAATAGCAATAAATATCATTTCGTTCGGTTTCAGCATTTCAGTCGCGACATCCGCTGCAGTTTACGAAGTAAGAGGCTCCAGTAGGTCTACCAAATTATCAGTGGATATAGAGATAAAGCTGCCATACAGGAAGTTAAAAAATAGTGGGTCAGTAAGGAGGTTGTCAGCTTGGAATGTCGGTTGACCTTGACTAACTGCAAATGGTTTAATATAAAACTAAACTATAAATATCCTTTTTAATTTACTAAAGCATTGGCCAATTTTGATGATTTTATTAAAGGTCTTATTTTAGGAGACAAAACTCGCAAAATTTTTGATATCCATTTAGCCTTCATCATAGTTTAAATACATACGTAATTTTCTACATATAAGTCTTTTAATAAAATATTGTTATACATTTGAAATTTTAATTAGTGTATTTAAGGTATATGTTACTTTATTTAATATCAAAAAAATTTCTATTTTTCAACAGATATGCGGCGAAGGCCCTTCCATTTATATAAATACTTGCTATGCGGCCACCTAGTGCGCTGAAATGAATGTTTTTTGTCTAAAATATTAAATTAATTAAAACGTATGTATATTAGATCAACTTTTACATTATTTAGTAAGATAACGAATACTGACTTATAATTCGGTCAGGCGGATTTATCCTGATTGTAAAAATAGGTTGTCTCTCTTCTTAGCTTTCATTTTTTTTAATAGAGATCCCTAAACATTTTCCAAAGAAAATAAAAGTTCTCAAAATATATTATAATTTATAATATATAAAAGCAGTTACCATTGTAAAAAATTGATAATTTTGGTTAAGAACAAACAATTTCAAACAACAATTTCGGTGCATAACGTAATATGTGCACACCGGTCATAAGACGCTTATTTATACATAATGATAGATTATTAGGAGAAAGGTAGCTCCATGGGACGCGTAAATACAAATTTTACGATTGAAACCTCGATGTTTTCTGAAAGAGTATATTTTAAATAAGAGAATTAGCTAAGACGCAATGCCCTAAATGCACCTGTTTTTTCAAAAATCGAATTTAAAAAAGCTTGATTTTCGAAGGTTAAACGCTCGTGATTGGTTAATCAAGTTCGTTCGTGGGAGGTACGTGTGCTGCTATACATAAGAGTGTTGCACTTTTACAATTAGTCAGTAACTCTTGCGCTATGGTAGGAATGCGTTCTCCTTTTTTATTTAATTTAAAAATTTAAAATTATTTAAAAATTACTTCAGAAAAGGGTTACTTAAATTTAACGAACGGTAGTTACTTTTGCGCGTAGGTCCGACTCTTGCGAGGGTGATTTTGATGAAAATTGACTCGAAGCACCCCTCGCTGCGCTCGGGCGCTTCGAGCCATTTTCATCAAAATGACAACTAATTTAAAAATATCCCTAGGCCCGTAGGTCAAGGAAAAGGTGAATCTTTGAGAGGTGAAACTCGTGAGAGTGGATTTGTAACGCAGGGTAGTTGTGCGAAGAAAAATCGACTTAAAGCACCCCTCGCTGCGCTCGGGCGCTTTAAGCCATTTTTCCCGCACATTTAGGGTTGAAAACCATGATTTTCGTTCGGAGTGCACTGTTACTGCATCGCAATGCAAGTGTCGCTCCCACTCTGCGCAAAGCTAAGACTATATCTCGGTGCACGTACCGACAGAATTAACCAATCCCGAGCGACTTTGCTTTAAAATTTACTGCAAAAATCGAAGTTTTTAAAATCGATTTTTGAAAAAACAGGTGCACTTAGGGCATTGCGTCTTAGCTAATTCTCTTATTTAAAATATACTCTTTCAGAATTCATCGAGATTTCAATCGTAAAATTTGTATTTACGCGTCCCATGGAGCTACCTGCCACCGATTATTATTAATGTAATATGTATATAGAAGGCGGATTAAAATACACAAACTAAAGTATAAAATAAAATACTTATTTTTAGAAAATAAGCGCTTATATAATAAGTATTAAAAATTTCTTATATTTAACTAAATTGCTAAAAAAAAAGATTAAAACCTTACAGAAGTCTTAAAAAAAACTACAAAAGAAATATTAATTCCTATTTATAAGAATAATAATATATTTTGTACTTTTGTAATCATTAATTATGATATTTTTATAAGTTTTTTATAAGAAAAATTTTATAAGTGCGCATTATAGTGATAAGAAAATCCAAAAAACCCAAAAAATCGCAGCAAAAATGCAGCATTCAATGATTTGCCCGCCGACAGAGTTTTAGTGCGTCTTTTCTTTTGAGGAAATTTTGTAAAAGGAACTTTTTTTACTTTTGGATTCATTTGAATTGAAAATATTGAGTCCAAAACTATCTAAAAATTAAGAATTTAAACGCATCAAGTCGACATTTTTTTATGGTTAGAACATCACAAGAGTAATATTAGAATATTAAAGAATCACTTACTCGATCGGAAAATCAAATAATTCAGAAGGAAATTGGTGAACGACTTGAATCAGCTAGCAATTCAAATAGGTTTTCTTCAGCATTAATCAGCGAAATTCCGGCACACAGAAAATCAACACGCAAAAAGTGGCAAAAAACCAAGAGCTGTCAACTGGATTATTATGGGTAAATACATTATTTTTACATTTTTGCAGAAAATACAGTAGCGCGTGCATCAAGTCTAATTGCACACATTTAATTAGTCAAACAAAAGAGGCGGAACCAGTAGCAGGCTAACTTTCGGGTACTCGAAAATTTTGTCAAAAAGTATAATTTGATTTAATTAAACTTTATAGCCTAAGAGCCAGTGACCGGCCGACTTACGGTATTTTAACAAAGCTAAAATTTGGTACATTTACTCTCTTATATATGCTGAACATGAAATGGGGACTCTTTAGTCCGGCCAGTGGTACCTACGGTCACTCTGGGTCGAAGAAGTAAAAATTTGACAGAATTCGGCGTCATAGTAACCAGCATAGGAAACCAGGTTGCCGCTTGCTTATTTTAAAATAATTTTTTATTATTATTACTGAAAAATAACAATAACAGGCAGCCACGATAGTTGTATATCCATGGCAGACACTTTTGAAAGTCGCAAAAAACAAAAAATTTCCAATATTTGACGTTTATGTCAAATAATTTTTTTAATGACATCAGTTTTGTTAAAATATTGGAAATTTTTTGTTTTTTTTGCGACTTTCAAAAGTGTTTGCCATGGCTATACAACTATTGTGGCTGTCAGCCATTGTTATTTTTCAGTAATAATAATAAAAAAATATTTTAAAATAAGCAAGCGACAATCTGGCTACTATGACGCCGAATTCTGTCAAATTTTTACTTCTTCGACCCAGAGTGACCGTAGGTACCACTGGCCGGACTAAAGAGTCTTCATTTCATGATCAGCATATATAAGAGAGTAAATGTACCCAATTTCAGCTTTGTTAAAATACCGTAAGTCGGCCGGCCACTGGCTCTTAGGCTATTATTTAATATTCATTAAAAATTAAATTTATTGCTTTTTGAGTGAATTTTTGCCGCTCATAAAAGTAAGCAAATTGATCTACGCACCTTTAAGAAGATTTCTCACAACTCACTGAAGGTCAGGTCTGCTGAAGGTACGGGCTGGCTTGGACAAAGAAGGGTGCATTTTACAAAGAAATCATAGTAATACATATACACCTCTATTCTGTAACTTTTCGTTATCGTTCGTTATCGTTATGAAATCGTTAAGAGCCGTAAAGTTTGGTTTATACTCAGAATTGCATTAAATAGTAATGTAATGGTATGTAGAAACCGAACTTTACGGGTTTTAACGATTTCATAACGATAACGAACGATAACGAAAAGTTACAGAATAGAGGGGATAAAATAATAATCCCATAACATCCAAAACCAGACCAAAAAAGGAATCTCTAAAAGTAGACAGTAAAGTATTAGATATTTTTAATATTATAAAAGAAGATATGTGATGTAAGAAATGCTTTGAAATAATACGTAAAAACAGAAGCAGAAAAATATAGTGATTATCCTAAAAATCAGATTAAAAATATTTTAAATTACATACTTGCAGATGTAGATGTCATTCAAGACATTACAGAATGTTTAATATTGAAGAAGCGGAAAAGGCATTTTACAACATTTAAAATATTAAAACTTCACCGGAAAGTATGATCCTACAAATATTTTAAAAAACAATATTACAATCAAACAGCGATATGTGGCAAAAAGACAAACGTATAACAATATCTGCAAGCTCAAAAGCACACCAAATAAAAACAATGACCAGAAAAAATCCAATCAAATTGGATCAAAAATCAAAATCCAAAAAACTTTCGGTTTTGTGCACGCACTTAGGGCTTGAAATCGGGCTCTTTGTACATGCGTTCGGGTTCCATCCGGCCTGGGTTTATAGTAGTAGCGACAACTATTAAAATAATATGGCGTTGAAAATACTACTTTAAAATTATAAATAATTAATAATATAACCATTATCAGTTATTTATCATTTTTATAAAGAGAAATATGATTATTTCGAAATATTATGAATTCCCTCACATTTTACAGTAGTAGTACGCCTAACTTTGAAAAGCATTTTAGAAATTTTAAAGACCTTAAAATTTGGACCCTAATATTACAATACTACTTTTTATTTATTCACTAAATAAAAATTGTTTAATTATGATTATATTTTATATATCTATAATTATATTATTTGCCAGTTATGAGTAATATAAATTCGCCTCCACATTTTGATAAGATATTTTTCATACACAGTAAGTTTAGTTCTGTTATAGATTTATATTAGGTCACTTTTATATTATTTTTAAAATGTATAACTTAATTATTTATATTTTATTGGGTGTTATTGTTGGTGCTTTATGTTTTCAAAAAAATGAAGTAGAAACGGAGTGTCCAAAAGTGAAAGCGATTCAAAATTTTGATTTGGAACAGGTAAATGCCTACGTAATAGTTAACAGTTAAAAATTTAATAAGCAAATAAAATTTTATTTAGTACACATTCTCCGATTTTAAAAAATTTCATAAATTTGTTTTTCTTCAAACTGCAATAAAAGATACTACTAGTACTACTAATTATTATGTACACAAGGTTAAAATTTCATTTTTTCGCCATTGTGATGTCATGATATTTTGTTAGCGGAAGGGCAGCTACTCGGACGGCAGGTAAAGTCGTTTTTTGCCGTCCATAGTGATAGATAAAATAAAACGACTTGTTTTGCCATAAAAGTTTTTTTATTTAATTATTATCGATCAAATAAATTAAATTATTGTCATTTTAACTAAATTGAATTAATTTTCGAGATTTGAACAAAAAATAATAATAATTTTTGTTTAAAAAAAAACATTTAAAAAAAAATCTGTTTTATTATTTTTTCTTTTTCAAATAACATTAAGAACAATTTATAACAAATCTTCAATTTTGAAAAGTTTCTTTCTAAATTAAAAAAAAAACAGTATAAAAACTAAAAAAAGTATAAAGCTTTAATATTTGCATAGATATATAAACATCTATATATATTTATGCAGTGCAACTAAATTAAATTGGTGAATTTTAGCAATTTAAGGAGTATCACCACTGTAAATTTTTTTGAAGATCAACTTTTTTTATTGACTGACTAAAATTACATTTTAATTCCTAACTTCTTTAAAACAGTAACAAATGTCGTTAGAAAGTGTTTATGTTTAATGTTTAGTTAGAAATTCCTTGCTTGAAATCACGATTTTTGTCTCTAGCGCTAATTTTTAGTTAGCTACTATAGCACGCATGTTGGCCCATATATAATATCAAAAAAAAAATTGTAATTTTTGTTTTAATTCAAATACTCGTCAATCACAAAAAAATTCAATATTTTTAAAATACCCTACGGTTTTTTCTTCAATCAACGCTATAACAAACAATGTAATAAGTGAATTTTTGTTTGATTCCACATTCAAATTTTCAACCCTACAATTTGCAATGACTTTCTCAAATATTTATTATTCTACTACCTTTTCTTCCATAAAAAAATGGAGATGTGGCCCTCACATGATTTTACCATACATTAATCTTATGGTACGATATTATGTCTTGCACACTAATTTAATACAGTTTACAAAAAAGTAATTAACGATTTTGGTCGCTCCGTATAATTCGGCGCCTATGTAGGGTTTGCACAGTATACCCATGATCTTTTGATTACAAAAATTTTAAAAAAATTAAAAAAAAATGGCATCTCGTTAATGCGCGTCACTCATTTACTCCCACTCTCACGTTTCCGTATACCGATTTTACCAAAAATCGAATCAAATCTAAGCTCAATATAAAAGTACTAAATATAAAATTTGGTTGAAAAAGTGAAGTTTTTTGAAGTTTTTGTCGAAAAAAATAAAACATGCGGGATTCGAACTTCTTGCACAAGAAAAATCTTAAAAATTTAAATTAAGCTTTTTTGTAAAATTTGAATTTCAAAAACAGAATTTATATAGCTTTGTATTAAATATTAATATTTCATAAATAATTTAAATTTTAAATTCGTGTACAACTCCTTTTCAAGTGTAACCAAATACTATCTAGAAACATTTTCTATCGGAATAATATTGATAATACCATCCTGTTTCAGGAAATGTTGCTCAACTGTGTTATGTATAAAATAAATCTAAATTTAATATTAAATTCGTAGTAATTACTTTTATGACCAACAGATGTTGGGAAAATGGTATGTCGTACAATATTATGCCACTTCAGAAGAAGCTATACCTTACAGATGCATGAAAGCAGAGTTTACAGTTTCTCAATTTGAAGTTTCTATGAATTTTAGTTACAGTTTCACAGATGATCCACTTAACGAAGAACTTTTTGGAAATATCACATGGAAAATACCAAACCCCGCACAGCCTGCTCATTGGACACACTCCGAAGATACATGTAAGTTAATTACTTATACAATAGTACTATTGCAAACAGGTGATTTTATAACAAATAGAAATTTAAATATTTATTTCAAAATTGAATTATTTAAAACAATCTAATATATAATTTTTTAATTCCTCTAATTAATATTTTGTAATATTCAGCATAATTCAAATATTATATTTAATTTAATTTTAATAATCAAAATTTAAAAATTAACAAGTAAGTACATTAATTATTTGTACTATAAAAATCAAATTATAGATATTTATTTTCACAAATATATTTTAAAAGTTAATCTCATTGCCTATTTCGAAAACAATAATAATATAATAGGTATAGTTGATCACTGATTAGTTAAGTCAGATCAATTATTATGAACCGATAGAAAACGTTTTCTGCACAGAAATAAATTTATGCTAAAAATTTGTAAAATTATGCATATTTTCAGGTATAATTTGTCCCTAGATTGGTTATAGATACAATATTGTGTGAATGAAAACTGTTGGGTTTACCTATTTATACCTGCATACAACCCAAATGATATCTTTTTGTGGTACAACTTTTTTTCTAATCTAAACGCAATATTAAGAAGGTTGTGCAGTTAAAAACTCTCAAATTTTGATTTTCCATTCAAGTAATCATCATCGTGTCAAATTGTTTGCAATATTTCAATAGGTGGTTGAATATAAAAGTTTTACTTGGCCGTCATTTTAATGATGATACCTATTAATTATAAATTAATTATCAAAATTAATATATCAATAATTTTAGGAAAATTTCCTTTTTAGGAAAATAACTCTTGCTTAAATTAACTTGAGGGAGATTTAAAAACACCAGTTACTTTCAAATATGTTAAGAAATCCCTATGTTATAAAATCAACTACACATATACCACAAATTTAAGAAAAATTTGTGTTACTGCCTTGAACGTCCAACAGATATTAACGAGGGGCAGGCAAGTTAGCTAAGGACTAATCCTTTTGAAACAGAAACTGCCCTCTGAATCTCAACCCCTAATGAGAAGGTTGACCCAAAATAGAGACCAGAGTCTGTTGCAATCCGGAGAGAACCTCTCCAGTTTGTTTGCCACGATGTTATAGATCAGCTCACAATGGTTGCGTAGGACCGGGTCGTGAATCCTGAAAATAAGGGTAGTTTGGGGGAAACTCCAATAAAACCCAGGAGGTAATGAAATGCGTTTAATAACAATAAAATTGAGGGTGTGTTCATAATTCCAATAATTGCAATGTATGGCTGTGCTAAAACAATGCACACAGCTTAACTTGAATAAAATAATTAGCATATGAATGTCAAAAGGTGTTCCTAGATTATTGTGGTCAAGTCTAACACCAATGGTAACCTCAAAGGGTTACACCACAATGAATACAAAAAGCCGAAATACACGTCAGTAAATACGGATAGGAAAGATAAAAAAATTACTTACTCGATATCTAGTAAGTTTACAAATAGTAAAAAGTGACATTCGCTTCTTTCAAACCGCTTCCTAACGTGTGGCTCTGAAGATGATTTTTGGAGATCTTGCTTCCAATAAATAAGTTGCACCTGACGCTAATATAGTGAACACTAACACACTGCTCGAAGATATTGAACGCTGCTGGACCAGTGAGAGACGTTGATGTGGGCTGATGAACGGAACCATCGAAACGATAAGAAGATTTCAAAAAATCTATCTTCCAACGAAGAACAAAAATAGATGATTGTTTTGATTGCCAAAACACAACACCGAAACGTAGTTTTTCGTGTGAGATCAGAAATGATCGCTAGTATGCGCCTCGAATCAAGAAATTTGCAGTAATTTGCGCAGCAAGAAAAACAGTCCCCAGATGTTTCGAACGTGTGTCGTCAAAACACACAGTAGCCGAGCGACAGATGGATAACAGGTCACACAAAAACTTGGCACGATAACTATGACTTCTGAATACTTAATATTCGTCCAATTCAATAATATCGGCACTCAAAATTGTTGACCACAAAATAACAAGCTGCTTGCTTCAGAGTCGCTCTCGGAGAACTCAAAGTTCAACCCACCAACCTTTGCAACAAAAATCCCTGCATTCAATTTATAACGCAAGCATTATAAATGAAAATAAAAATGCAGGATCGGATCGAGCAATATCGTGAAATGAAATGAAAAGTAAAACCACGTAACAAACGCAAAAATTTGTTACACTTTAGTCACGAGAGCTCGGGTCGCACGAATGCGGTTCGTGAGTTTTTACTGCTTTACTGTATATAACTGATTTTGCCCCAAAACACCAACTTTGATAGGCTTTTTAAGCAAGATGTAATCGATTTTTCTCAAAAATAACTTCAGAATCGTGTAGAGGGCACAAAGTTTATATAGAAAACATGTTTTACTCTATTTTGGTAAAATATGAATTAACCGGTTTTGCACGCGACCTCCTCAATTTTAAAGTTAAAAATTTTAATTATTCTCATCGAGTTACGCCACTGGCACAGATTACATCAAATTTGTGTTAGAAGCAGTTTTTCGTAAAAATAGTCGCTATATATGGTATTTAGTGATTTGCACGGATTAATTACATGCAAAAAACGTTGTAGACCAGTAGTGAGTGTTATTTCTTACAGATTGAGTGACAAATAGAACCTTTTTAGATAAAACAACATTTGAGGTTAGAATCATGTAATCATGCATCGTACACCTCCCTCTAAGAAAAATGATAATGGTGATACCCAAAAAATTGTAATACATCGCGATGAATTGCAATCCAATCAGATGGAAACAGCTGTGACATCAAATAACCCTCATTATTACAACCCAAATGCATTAGGGATGCAGCAGCAACCAGGGACGTTTTTGCCCCAACCAATGAATATATTCCCGGCAGTATATTATAATCAAAACTATCAGCCAACAGGGCCGTATCTGCCTCAAGAGACGGTGACCGGAAATCATTATATGCCACAGAATCAATTAATTAACCAAACTTATGGTTTACCTATAACCACACTACAAACAATGCAACCAGCCAATCTTGCACAAGCATCTCAAACCCAAGAACCTAGTTGGAACACCGTAGTCTATCGCAAAAGACAACGACAAAATGACAGCCCTGACGTAGCAAAGAAAAATATGCACAAGCAAACCAAACTTAGCGATGGCTGGCTTAGTAAACCTGTAGAGACTTCCAATGCTTTCGAACCCCTTCAGGAGAAAGAAAAAAACCATGATGATGAAATCGAACACGTAGAAAAGGTAAAAAAACCACCACCAATATTTATAGAGGGTGTGGAAAATATACAACCCTTAATCGAGTTACTCAAAGTATGCGCACCAAACGGCCACACCTTTAAGTGCTTATACAACGATCAAGTAAAGGTGCAACCAAACACCCCTCAAAACTATACAGACATAATAAAGGCTCTTAATGAAAAGACCACGGAATTCCACACCTACCAACTCAAAGAGGATCGTTCTTTCCGCGTTGTATTACGCAACCTACATCCCACTGTAGACCAAAAAACCCTCAAAGAGGAAATCGAAGCTAAGGGTCATGCAGTTAAAAATATCTCTTGCATAAGAGAAAGAAAAACTAAAAGGTTACTTCCTCTATTCAACATTGAACTAAAAACTAAACCAAATAACAAGGAAATATACGAAGTCAAAAATCTGATGAATGCGATAGTTAGTATAGAACCCCAACGCCCAAAGAGTGAAGTTCCTCAATGTACCCGCTGTCAGCGATTTGGACATACGCAAAAATACTGCCAACGAAGACCCCGATGCGTTAAATGTGTAGAAGACCATGCAACTGCAGACTGTCCGCGTAAAGTCAGAGATAACGGAGTGCAATGTACAAACTGTAAACTGAAGCACCCAGCCAACTTCAGGGGTTGCTCGGTTTATAAAGAACTCCAAGCAAAAGTGTATCCCGCACTACGTAAAAAACAATTAAGTTATTCTCAAAATATTCCTGAAAATCAACCATTACCAGAAACAAATACACCCCCACCCCTCCCAATAAATAGAAACCAAGTCCAACATGGAATATCCTATGCTCAAATGACTGCAAATGATACCTTTAATCGACAATCCCATCCCAACCCACAGCAAAGTCAAATGCCAACAATTATGCAGCATCAACAGCAACAACCTCAAAACAATCTCGAACAAATGCTAACAAAGATGATGGAGAAGATGGATAAGATGCTTGATCTCCTAATCACCATGATTAGCAAAATGTAATGAGAAGCAATAACAACAATAATGTCTCCACACTAAAAATTTCTGTATGGAATGCTAACGGCTTAGTAAATCATGGATTAGAAATTAAAACTTTTCTAACAAATCACAATTTAGACATTATGCTAATATCGGAGACCCACATGACCAAAAAAAGCTTTATCAAAATACCTCACTATACGATTTATGACACCCAACACCCGGAAGGAACAGCGAGAGGCGGGACTGCCATAATCATTAAAAACAATATAAAACACCACGAAATACCAAAATTAAGCCTTAGAAACATACAAGCTACTTCAGTTGTAATAGATGACTGGAAGGGACCACTTACGCTCTCGGCAGTATACTGCCCACCTAACATCTCAATCAAAAAAGAACAATTTGATCTATACTTCCAATCACTTGGACATCGATTTATTGCTGGAGGTGACTATAACGCTAAGCACAATTACTGGGGCTCAAGGCTGATTACTCCCAGAGGAAGGCAATTGTACCAATCCTTGCATGGCTGCAACCTACTGCCGCTGTCACCAACTGAACCCACTTACTGGCCCACTGACCAAAATAAAACCCCGGATGTACTTGATTTCTGCGTCACTAAAGGAATTTCCCATAATTACCTAAAAGTAGAAACATGCTTAGACCTATCTTCTGATCACACTCCTCTTCTAGTCACCCTTAATTCCTGTGTTTTTAAAGTCAACAAACCACCTACATTATGCAATAAATATACAAATTGGGAAAAATTCAAAAATTATCTCACTACTAATATAGACCTCAACATCTCGCTACAAACAGCAAAAGAAATAGATGAAGCAGTAGAACAATTAACAACTTTAATTCAGCAAGCCTCATGGAACGCCACTCCAACTACGTTGACCTTGGACAAACCTGGCTTTTGTCCCTTAGATATTAAAAAGAAAATAGCGCAAAAGAGAAAATTAAGAAAACGTTGGCATCAAACTCACTCACAAATTGACAAAACAAACTTAAATGAGGCCACAAAACAACTAAAAAAATTATTAAATGATCACAAAAATGAGGACATCACAAATTTTCTTGAAAACCTTACAGCAACTGAAGCAACCGACTATTCCTTATGGAAGGTTACGCGTGCCACAAAGAAAACTCAGAAGACTAATCAACCAATTAGAAAAACCAACGGGGAATGGGCTAGAAATGACAAAGAAAAAACCAAAATTTTTGCGGAACATTTAGTCAAGGTTTTCCAACCACCACCAAGAGAAATTTCCCTTGAAGAAGAATATCCCATACAACAACAACTTGCAGCGCCATATCAAATGAGCCCACAAATAAAAAAATTCAAAATGAATGAAATAAAAAACGTAATTTTCAAGCAAATAAAATCAAAGAAAGCCCCAGGATATGATCTGATAACGGCAAAGATTCTACAAAACCTTCCAGAGAATGGTTTCAAACTAATTAGAATCATATTCAACGCAATCATTAGATATGGTCATTTTCCTTCACAATGGAAAGTAGCGCAGGTGATCATGATCCAGAAACCAGGGAAAGACTCGGCTGAAACGTCTTCCTACAGACCTATAAGTCTGCTACCCATCTTATCCAAAATCTTTGAAAAACTGTTTCTAAAACGATTGAAACCCATATTAGAAGACAGGAACTTAATCCCCAACCATCAATTCGGATTTAGACAGGGACACGGAACGGTGGAGCAAGTGCATAGAGTCATTAAAAAAATCAGAACTGACCTGGAAAGTAAGAGGTATTGTTCAGCTGCCTTCTTGGACATTTCGCAGGCGTTTGACAGAGTCTGGCATGACGGCTTGAAGTACAAAATTAAAATGTACCTACCTTATCCGTACAGCAGTCTACTAATATCGTATCTAACAAACAGGTACTTTTTTGTCAAGGTTGGCGAAGCTTATTCAGCCTTGGAACCAATTCTTTCCGGAGTACCTCAGGGTAGCGTTCTTGGACCGATTTTGTATCTCCTGTATACTGCAGATTTGCCGGAAACTGACAACACCGAAACAGCCACATTTGCGGACGATACAGCCATATTAGCATCAGATGAAGACCCAATTCGTGCATCCCAGATCCTACAGGATCATACAAACAAGATAGGAAATTGGCTGAAGAAATGGCGTATAAAGGCCAACACCACAAAGTCGGTGCACACTACGTTTACCCTCAGAAGGGAAACCTGCCCTAGCGTAGTACTATTTGATGAAACCCTCCCAGTACAAGAAACTGTTAAATATCTAGGTTTCCATCTAGATCGGCGACTAACCTGGGCCAAACACATCTGGTCAAAGCGACTACAGCTGAGTCTCAACTATCGCAAAATGTACTGGCTTATGGGTCGCAGGTCACCCTTATCCATTGACAACAAATTATTGCTTTACAAGACAATCCTGAAGCCCATATGGACATATGGCATTCAGTTGTGGGGTTCAGCAAGTGAGTCCAACATTGACAAGATCCAGCGATTTCAATCCAAAGTGCTGCGTGATATTTGTAATGCACCTTGGTACATCCCCAACACCGTTATTAGTGCAGACTTGCAGATCAGAAGTGTCCGAGAAGAAATAAACCATGCGAGCAAGAAATATCGGGTGCGTCTCGAGGATCATCCCAATGCACTAGTGAGTGATCTACTTGCGGGGCTAGAAGTGAGAAGACTAAAACGGCGTGATCCGATGGATATATCCACGCGATAAGTGTTGAGTGCGTGAGTGCGATACCTTATCTCTTTTAAGGGAGGCATGCCAATGGGCAAGCTCTCCAATATGTCATGTACTTTATTTTTTATTACCTTGTAATATATCAAACAATGTTGCTTATTGTCCCTGACAGATTGTAACAAAACCATGGAGTCAATAAAAAAAAAAAAAAAAAATTATTCTCAACAGTAAGTTTGAGATATATACAATTATACACTCGAGAGAAACTGGAAATCAGGGTTTGAACGACTTATACCACCTTTCCCTAAGTTCGTATGATCACTAAGAACATTTCTCCACTATAAACCCAAATTCGGTATTATAAGACCATATACCACTTTTCCCAAACACGCGCCAATTATGGTGAGTGGTGAGAATATACAATACAATTTTCCAGGTATAAAATTTTGCATATTTTTAACAAGCGCTGTGCCCAGCAAAAGCACAATTTAGGCTTATGCAGTGCACAATTTCTACAGCATAAAATTGTGTGAGTTTAACACGAAACATTTTTTTCTGTGTAGCACTACTAATTGTTTTTCATAAATTTATAGTTTATCTAGATTCAGATCAGTGAATCAGTGATTAACTATTTAATATAGTTTCTGAAACCGGCCATCATTATTTTTGTTTTGATTACATGTTAAAATTTTTTAATTTAATTTAAATAATTTATAGATGAAGGTGTATACAATACATACGTTGTCGACTCTGATTACAAATCTTGGACCCTTCTCCTACATTGTGCTGAAAAGTCAAAAAGTCCACGATACTTGTCAAGTTTCATTATGAGCAGAGAACCTTTACTGAGTAATAACGTAATATCATATTTAAAAGACAAATTGCCAAGATATGGAATTGACTTAGCTTATATGTTTATTATGAGTCAGAACGATTGTGATATAGCTCAAACTGGAATTGATATACCACCTTCAGTATTAGCAAATCGTTTAATGCAAAATATAACTCATAATCCCTTTAAATCACATATTCATTCATAAAATGTTTCATAACGATTTAAATTTGAATAAAATAAATAAACAATATGTAAATTTAGTGCGTTTTTCTCGGTTATCACCTTATAAACTTAGTTTGCCCAATCATAAAAGATCAACTAGATACTAGACTATAAAGCAAAAAATATTTACTATATGAAAAATGACCGCCGTTTGTAGTGTTTTTATTGGTCAACTAAAATACCTGGTGTAATGAAGTTTTCAATTATTATTTGCAAATTTCAATAAAATTTAAAAGCTTCGTAAAGTTGTTGCAGTAACAACTTACTCTAGCTAAAGTGTAACAACATGCCCAATTGACTAATTTGAATAAATCCTTTTTCAACAAAATTCTAGGCGAATTACATTATATCGCTACTTTCATTCTAATACCACTTATGATAATTTTCACCAAAAATTAGATTTTGATTGTTTCTAAATTAATTGTTCAAGCACTAACCATATAAATGTTAATTTTAAATACATGTGAAACATTTTTAATAATAATAAAAAAACATTAAAAATTGTGCAAAATATATCAATCTAAATCTTTATACCTAAAAAGTTTAAATATTTTACTATGCTTATAGAATTATGTACATTTTTTATTTTCCAAAATGGATTTTCTCTAAATTGGCTGAATTGAGTAATTTTAAATTTTTACCTGATGAAGTAGAACCGAGTAGGGGGAATAGCCTTCGATCATATTGTCGTGTTCTAAAGAACAAGCACTAAAGAAGTCCGTAGCTGTATTAGTCGGAGTTTTGCATTAATGAGACTCTCCCAAGGAGTAGGTTCCAAAAATTATTATCAAACAATCCACAATTAAATGAAACAAAATTCTCAGGGATAAATTATAATTTAATCTGACGAAAGTAGTATTCAATATTAAATTTATAATCATGAGACGAAACCTTTTTGTTAAACTTTTCGACACATTCGAAATCTCAAAAATCATGGAAAATTATTCTACAAATTTACACATTTAAACTGCAAAATCATTATCTCCAATTTGTAAAAAATTAACGTTTCAATGTAATCTAAACAAAACATCTGTAATAAAATTGTGTACAAAAATAAAAAATTGTTTAATTTTCAAATATTGGCGACACATTTTGATAGTTCAAAAAAATTGGTGCTGGTTATCAAACAGTTGCAAGTTCCTAATGATATCAAACGCGTGTAAAAGTTTTTTTATCTCCTTAAATAATTATAACCAAAACAATTAGAAAAATTTCACTAGTAGGTTTAAATTGTTTATGTATTCAAATCTTTTTATAAGTGCTTCTTGAAATTCAAATTTAACGATGTCAAATGTGGTTAACCACGAAAAATTCTGATGCATTGTTACAAATTGGCGAAATTAAACGTTGAAATAATGTGAATAAATAATTCAAATGGTATTTACCAAATTGATGGCTTCAATAATACAAAATTAACTCTGTCGAACATCCAACATTCACGAATCGACAAAATGGCGACATCATCTGTTCGCTGACAGGTAAACTTTTCTTCAAATTTTCACAACCCATGATTAATTCCATAACTCAAATTCCTTATGGCACTCCCAATAAAACAAATTTTCAGTTGCTCATACTCATTACGAACTAATTACAAAAATTGCAAACGTTTCCAGACACTTGAATTTTCAACGTCAGGTCGTTGAGTCTACGACTTAACGCCTCTACTTCTATCCAGCAACTCTCCTCTCTAATCTCATTTCCTGTCAAATCCTCTCTTTTGGAAAATCGTGTCGCACTCTGGTTGGTTGATTCTCCAGCCAAATTTGAATTTTTCCTTATGCCAAATTCAACATCTCAAAGTCACTAAATTTAAATTTATTACCCACAACACTTTTAGTTTAAAAACCGCATCAATTATCTTATGCTACCTTCGCACCAATCCACTTTAAAAGTAAGTAAACAATTTTATGAACAAACAAAAAATAAATTAATCAAATTTTAACGTTTTTCCCTTTTTGAAATGTTTAACTTTTAGGTATCAGGACAAAATTCCAACCATAAAATTCCGTCTCTGCATGTACTCATTGGCACACAATTGAAAACAACAGGTTACTACTCATTCGTCTAATTAAATTAAAGGAAAATTTCATAAAACGAAAACTTTAACCAAATGAAAATTTAATTGTGGATAATTTAATATTTGGAATTAATACAATCCATGTCAATATATTCTACTAAGAGGATAGTATTAATAAAACAACATGAGCTATTTTTGTTGATAAAGAAAAGATTTCTGAATTTAAATATATTGTTATTAATAATAAGTCGTTGCTCCAACACGTAGTCCGAATGCCAAGAGAGGGTTCATGTTTATTCCATTTATTATCTTACTTGTTGTAAATCGTACCACCTTAAAATCACCTCCCCTGGGATCGAGTTGCACACCAATCGAGTTTTCAATCTTGGTGGGACGCCCGTCCGTGGTTAAGCCAGCTATATTAATTAAATGATCCAATTTTTTACCAATTTAAAATCACCTCCCCTGGGATCGACTTGCACACCAAGTAAGTTTCAATTGAGATACTGATATATAAATTTTATCTCGGTTAATCCGATGCTTTTTGCGCCGACAGGCGCATATTTTGGAGATCTAAAATAAAGACGACGAAAAGCAAGTTTTGCAATTCAGCAAATGAGTTGAATTTCAACAAAAGGCAAGTTTTTCTACTCGGCACATTGTCGATTTCAATCGAATGCAAAAATAAAGTATATATTTTTATAATTTGTGTTGTACCATTCCTTATTTTGTATGCTTCTTCCCTCGTGCTGAAAAGGGTACTCTCCCCGAACAAAAAAAGTTGTTTGGCTACGCCCCATGATATGAAAAAAAGTTTTTCACCAATAATTTCAGAGATAATCAGTGGAAAAGAGTTGTATCTCAAAGTTTTTTTTCCAATTGGGCAGTAACAAAGCCGGTATGCATACGAAGTTTTTTTACAACTAAGCGTTTCTGATCATGTTAGGCAGTAAAATAGTTGAAACATAGTATAATACTATACTAGAAAAAGTAGTTTCACTTGACCAATTTAGTTACCACGGATTACACTCGCGCATTCTACAGCGCGCAGCCATTCACTTGTAGAAAAAGAAAAAGGATAACGTTATATCAGCTGTCGCTGACAAGTTCTGTATCAGAACTTGTCTGAAGTATTGTCAGAGACAACCCTATTTTGCATTGTGTGCGCCGTAAATACTTGCGCGTCGTAGCATGCGCGAGTTCAACTCATGGTCACCGACATCAAAGGTACCGACCTTAGATCATATATATTACATAGATACCAAGTACCTCCTAAGTTAGTGAATCCAGATCGTTACGAAATAATAATTTGTAGCTGTCTTTGTTAAACACTACAGTTCGCCATCTTGTATCTCTCTCAGAGTCCAAAATCAAACGGCGCATGTGCAATTTTATTGTAATATAACAAAAGCAATATTTGAGAAACAGTCAAATGTAAAAATTTGCACATGCGCCGTTCGGGTTTGAACTCTGAGAGAGATACAAGATTGCCTCTGTTGACTATAAGTATAACAAAGATAGACATACTTATTATGTCGTAACTATCTAATTTCACTAGCTTCAATGCATTGGGATAGGGCACTTGGTATCTATGAAATATATATGATCTAAGGTACCGACACAGAGTGAAACTACTTATTCTAGTATAGTATTATATTATACTATGGTTAAAATATCAGATACGTCGTTGTTTTCTTTTTAACTTTTATGTTTTTCTTTAAAACTTTATGCTAGCTGTACACTCTCGGCGAGACAGGGAGAGCGTATAGATGGGTGCTCTCGCCATGTCTCGGTGTGCCTTGCTAGCTCTCGCTTCCGAGGCGATATTTTTAGTCTGATCAAAGGGTCCCTCTTGACCAAGAAACAGTTGTAATTACCCTAAAACCTTCAAAAAGAAGTCGACAAATCATAAAAAAGTAAATTTTTTTTATTTTGCAAACATAATTTTAATCCTTGTATTCGCTACTATTATTCTATGTCAACCCTTCATCTTCATCAATGTACCTACAAGCTAAGAGATCACAGTAATAAAATAATAAAAACACTTTTGAATTTTATTCCATTTTGTTTTTTGTCTCTATATAATAATTTGTCTTCTTCTTTAACTTTACTTTAGATCTCTTTATTTCCAACATCTGCGTTGTTTCCTTCGCAGTGCTAGATCTGTGAGCATATAAATTGTTTAACGTCCGATAGGTAGTTTGCTAGACTGGCATCTAGACGAGCCTGTCATCTTGGTTTTTTATGTTAATGATGGCAATTCATTAACCCAAGAAGACCACCGGCTTAACGTGCCTTCCGAAGCAAGGAAAAAAGTCATAAGAAAGTGTCCCTTCTCCGGATTTGAATCCAGTACCTCACATTCGCAGTTGATCGCGTTACCTACAAGGCAAATGACCGTCTCATAATAATAATACATGAAGGGTCCACTGCAAGAGTGATGGATGAATGTCCAAAATTGAAGTTTTGAGATATTTGCCTTTAAAGGTTTTAAACGGTTAATTCAAAACTCCGGTCTCCGGTGTAAAAAAAATTAAATTTTGTATTTCTTATATTTAAGTAGGTAGGTACATTTTATATTAAAAAATGCCATTAATTAAATTTGACATAGAAGTTAAAACTAAGCGACAGTCATCAGTATTGCTGTGGATACTGGACCTCAACCGTTTTAGAAAAACTCGATTTTCTTGGGACCCCTTGCGATATTGTCAGGTTTAAGAAGGTAGAAAGTTGCTACATGAATAAAGTTATCAAATGCCATACTAAGCTACAAATGTGCAATTTTGGACATTCATCACTCTTGCAGTGGACCTTTCATATAATAATAATAATTTGAGATTTTTTAAATACGAGAACAAAAAAAAGTAGATTAGCGGCAAATCGGAATTGTCCTAATAAATTTTCATTGCTAAATTAATGTGCAACCTGTGCGAGAGTATATAGGAACACATTTGCAAGTCAAGCGAGAGCCTTTGATACGGACCAAAAATACCGCCTCGGGAGCGAGAGCAGCAAAGCACACCAAGTCAGGACAAGAGCTACCATGTACACTCTCGTTTTTGCTATGAGACATTCGGGCAGAAGTGTAGATGGTCGCATGAGCACGAGATCTCTCGTCGAGACATTCGCCCGAGAGCGAGAGCATTAAAATCGCTCTCCTAAAAAATATGTAAAAATGAGTTACAACCTTCTTCATTGGGAGTGTCGATATAATGATTAATTTATACATTTAGAAAAAGTACTATTAAATACTTTTCTTTCAACATGTTCTTTATTGATATCTAAATTAACGTATTTACTGTATTTGTAAATTTCAACATTATAAAGTAATATGTAAATTTTTTCAATTCACCAATTTTAGTTTAGAAGAAAAATAGTTATAACTAGAGTCCGGATAAAAAAGCATAAAAAATGGGGAAAAAAGTGCTTAAAAAAGCACCAAATAATACTAAAAAAAAAAGCATAAAAAAATATAAATTTAATTTTTGAAACAATTAATAATTAAATTTTTTTCCAAATTTTCAGTAGTAAAATTCATCCTTCTGTCACTTACAAGATTTTTGTAGGCAGAAAAACTTCTTTCAACATCTACACTAGTAATATGCAAGTAATGTGCAAATTTGAATTTTGCTAAAAGGAGGATTCCATTTCAAAATTATCATTTTTTTTTTCAATTTAAAAGATTAAATTTTGAAATATTTTGTAAAATAAGTATTAATAAAGTATACCAAAGCACGAAAAGCATAAAAAGGCAAAAAAAAAAGCACGAAAAGAACAAAAAAAAGCACGAAAAGCACAAAAAGGCAAAAAAAAGCATATAAAACTTGATACCAAATGACTTCTTTTCAATTAAAACACAAAAGTTTTCTAAAAATTTTCAGCTGCTTCGAATTTTCAGAAAAAGCATAATAGCTACAAATCCGGACTCTAGTCATAACTAACCATAACAAACAGGAAATATAACAAGTAACAACCCTCTCTCTAAACAGAGATAAAATAAAAATATTGAGTTTTTCTTTAAAATATATTTAAATTATCGTACATAAAAACTATATCACTTTTGTTATTAAATACATCTACAATAAATTCATAGTACATTTTTACAGTATATTGATCAATTTTATTGATTTCATTAAAATAAATTGTATAGCACCTCTAAAGTTATAGGTCTTTTTCTTTACTTACATAATCAATAATTTTATGCCAATGCCGATGCTGGTAATGAACTATGCTTAGGCTTCATTTTATTAATAAAAACTTTCATGCAACCATTGAAATCCGCAGAAACTAAGACGTGACCACCGCAACCTTTAGTGTGCTGTTCTATCATTGGATCCACAATCTGGCAAGTAACTCGAGATAACATAAAATATTAATTAGGTAAGCTGAAATTTACTTACCCTCTCATTTTGAAGTTCTGAATTAACTTGTTCATCGACCATTTTTAAAATGTCATCTGGATTGGGAGAAAAGATAGCACAAGTTACCACCGCATTGTGAGCTTTAATAGCTTCCCAAAAATCATTTCTATCGCGTCTAACTGAAGTAAACTTGGAGTAATCGTGATTAGTTTTCCACACATATATATCCCTATTTTCAGACCCACTGACTATGTATTTACCGTCATGACTAAAGCTGCCTTTTATTTGACTACTGATATTTACATATCCTTTATATTTACAAGATAAATTAAGATCCCTTAAATCGTATAGCCTGATACGACTATCGCATGAAGTTACTAATATTTTATCTTCTCCGGGCATCGGTTCTATTCCACTTATTTTACGGCCTATGGCATTTTTACCTCTGGTAGATCTCACATGAATTTGAGTATGATACTTTAACTGATCTGTATTGTAAAAAATACATCGTCCATCATAGGAGCCTACCACAGCAAATTTTCCATTTTGACAAAAATTTGCAGCAGTTATTAATTTTGACGAACCCTCCACTTCGTTCCATACAGCAACCTACAAATAGATTGATCAGGTAAGATATAACGATAGAAGAAAAGGACAAAATAATAATAATAAAAAGAAATACCTTTTTATCAGGTATATTCCATAATCTCAATTTGCCATCCAGTGAACCGCTTAAAAAATATCTATCGTCTCGAGGGTGAAATACAATCGCCGTCACAAAATCTATGTGCTGGAAACAACACAAACATTCTTTCCTAGAAATGTGCCATAAGCGAACAGTTTTGTCCATAGAGGAAGATAAAATAAAATAATTTTTCGACCATGCAACATCCAATAAATCAGAGGTGTGACCAGAATATGTACAAAAAGGTTTTGAAACAAAGATGTTCTTATTTCCCTCGTCTGATTTTACAGCCTCCGCTAGCAAATTATATTCATCGGTGGAATGATGAGATACCAATGATTCTTGTGACGGAGTAGGAGAAACCTTTTCAGAATTATACTTTGATCTCATATCCTATAATTTTGAAAAGAAATAATTTATTCAGAGTAAAAATTTCATAGTAGTATTAAAGCCGTACCTGAAAAAATGGAAATGCATTTTTCACTACCCATATCCTTAAAACTTTATCTTGACCAGCAGTTGCAAGTAATCGACCACAACCTGAAAATTTCATACACCAAATTGGTCCTTCATGTTCGTCCTTCATTTCTTGTACATGTTGGATATTTTCAAGTTCATACGGACCTTTATGAGAATTTGATGCCTAAAAATTACGATTTAAAATTAATTATAAGAGAAAAATTCTGCCAGGTTGCCTGGCTGCACATTTGCAATCTGTTCAATTGTAAGCTACACTAAAATGAAAGCAGTTTTACCTTTAATTTTATATTTTGTTCACCAGGATTAACTTCATCAATAATATCCATAATTTCTTCCTTATGACGTGCATTTGACATTTCTTGTGCAATAGTTTTAGCCTTATGCATGGTTTTCTTGACAGTAGAACCAAACAAGCGTTTAAGTTTTGCAGTTCTCTTACGAACAGTGCCAATTTCAACATCATTTTCATCATCTACTGGTAAATCAACTTTCTTACCAGAAATACTTTCTTCGTCAGATTCCTTTTCTTTTTCCAGACTAGAATTACTTACGTATTCGGAAGTTAACCTCATTATGTGTAGAGAAAGAGGATTTATACATTGTGGTAATTTTTCTTCTGCAATACTTAAAGGAACTCGTTCACCAGTATCTAAATTTAAAACGGTAACTTGCTCTAGTATTTCTTTATCAGAAAGGTGTTTTCCAGAGTTTGTGCGGGTCCTAACGCATACATTCAAATTTTTCAACATATTTTCATCACCAGCCGATCTTCTACGTTCTCTAGAATCCTTGGTTGATTGTCGTGTGGCTCCTCTAAAAAATTTTTATTTAAATTTAGAAAGTTAGCAATAACAAAATCAATTTTCAAATACCTGTGTGGGCCCAAACTGTAGTGACCAACGCCACTTCTTGTTGTAGTTTTAACTGGATCATTGGAGTTTGAAACTTGATTTTGTACTAAAAGCAATTCATTCTGTAGGCGTTCAATTTCATTTACAGAAGGACCCTCTGCTTTGGATACGTCATCATCTTGTGGTTTTACAACATAATGGCCTTTAATAGCTTGTTTAATGTCTAATGAATGAATAGAGCGAATGGTACTTGACTTTGAAGACTCTGCACTTTTATCTGCTGGACATATTGCTTTAGATTCTGGAAGTTTATCTAAAGAATTTTCAAATTCTCTTGTAAGAGATTCGATTGTGCTTGCAGGACTTACTAAACAGGAAGGAGTAAAAGTAGCATTGGATGATTCCTGAAACATTCAATTTGAAGAAATTGTTGATATTTAGGTAAATATTACTAAAAAAATTACTTACGGCAAGAGAAAGAGACGATACAGCAGTTTTAATTTTCTTCTTTCGACGAGGTGGAGCAATCGGTACTGCACATCTTAATGATGAATAAGATTGTGAAGTGATGGTAGACTTAACGGAAGTATTAGTAGGCTTTGTGCTAGCAATTACATCAGGCTCTTGCAAAGGAAGATGAGTAGTTTTTTCCTCCAAATTAGGCTCAGAAAGAGTATTACTACTAGGAAATTGCGAAACTTCTTTTGAACTGGGAGATGAACCCGATTCGTGTGAACTTACAGATAAAGTTGACGTCGATGGAAGATTTTTATGAATTTGTGCATCAACAATACCTGAAAAATGTTATATTGTGATTGCAATATTGCAAAGTAATATTAAAAAGTATTAAAATTATTAATTTACCATCAATTGGTCCTAAAACTCTTCCTGCTCTAGTTAAAGAATTTAAACTTTGTAAACTAACAGCATCGTGCTGTATAATTCTAAATGGATGAGATGTTCGATTAGAAGGCACAAAGACACCTTCAACTGAAGATGTCTGACTGTCAGGGGGTGTTACAGTATTACCCTGACAATCTTCATCATCAGTTTGCAATTTGTTTCTGAGTTCTTTAAATCTTTTACGTCCAGCAGTGGTATTAGGTTTGACCTAAAAATTAAATTCATTGTAAATTTCTTCAAAAAAACTTGAATCAACTTTGTAGTGATACATATCCACGATCAACTTTTTGACAACTCTGTATATTCTTTCTGTTGGTACCGTGATGAAATGTTTGTTTACTATATAAACAAAATAACATTTCATCATTTGATAACGATCTCTCACACAAACAAAGTTTTTAATAAAACGACTAAAACTAAATTGGTGACCCCGACGATAGAAAAACGAACACAAGAATGACCAACGACAAGATGGCTATCATTAACGACGAGAAGACTATCGCACAGGATATCGCTAAGGTAAGCATTAAAATACCTCCGTTTTGGGAAGACGATCCAGCTATGTGGTTTGCGCAAATCGAAATGCAATTTATAATGAACGGTGTTAGTGAAGATACAACCAAATTCTATTATATTGCCAGTACTCTCAATCAAAAACAAGCGACCGAAGTTAGAGATATTATTCTAAACCCACCTGAGAGCAACAAATACGAAAAACTGAAAACGGAACTCATACGAAGACTGTCATCTTCCGAAGAGCAAAAGCTGAAGCAACTACTACAGCGCGAAGAAATAGGCGATAGGACTGCATCTCAATTCTTACGGTATATAAGAAGTCTGGCGAACGATAAACTTCCAGAATCTTTATTGAAAACTTTGTGGATTAGTCGTTTACCCACAAACACACAAGGAATCCTTGCAACAATAGGTGAGAAAAGCTTAGATGATATGGCAGTTATAGCAGATAAAATCCTAGAAACCCATCAATCTGGACAATACGTGGCGGTAGCTAGTACATCTAGTGAAAAACACATCAAGTCCTTAGAAAAAGAAATAGACGACTTGCGTATAGAAATACGAAGTTTAATTCGACAAAGATCCAACACTCATGAGCGCTTCAGAAGTAAGTCACGAAATCGTAATGATCCAAAATTATGTTATTACCACAACAGATTTGGATCCAAGGCTAGAAAATGTCGTCAGCCCTGCTCATATAATTCGGAAAACCCAAACGAGAATCAGTAAATACGGCAACTGATTCTCACGTTCCACTAAGCCGTTTAACCATCACCGATAAAAAGACGAAAATCCAATTGTTACGATTTAACCTGGACAATTATTAAATTGTTGGATTATAGGGCAAAATAACACTCCGACTATTATGAGCGATGAGACTTCTCGAGGGGGGGTTCTTTGACGGGGGAATGTTAAGACGCCGATTTACACCTACCTACCGTTATGTTTTGGTGGATGGTCGTTCTAGTCAACTCAGGATTACATCTGGAACAAAGCATGCACAACAAACTGGATATAACTAACTAGTTACATAATAAAAGACTTTGATAACATGAACTCTAATCTATAATGATCATAAAGTTTGTAACAACAATAAAACATACACAAGCCTGAACGTTTAGTCAGGCGATTCTTTCCCGAAGGTTAGAATTATTAAATATACCTAAATGAAGACTGCAGTCGGAAATACTACCTAATATTAAATCTAAAACTACAACAAATGATAATAATGACTGGAGCTAATAACGCTCTCAACGTTAAATAGTGATTGTCCACCAACGGACTAGAAAATGATAGTAAATCTGAACGAGACAAAATTTGAACATAAAGTAATTCGACACACATAAATCGTTCGGTTGGCAATTTCTCACTATTATTCAAAAGTATAAGACGGCACTTCACTTGAAGTAAACAATTTCTAGACGAAAAAATGTTGTACTTACATAAGTCCGATGATATTCAATATTGTTCCTCCTTGTTGACAGCGCAACGATCCACAAACATAACTGCCAAACAGCCGGTAGTAGTGGTCGTAAAAAAATGATAAATCAAGAAGGTATGACTGGATTTTGGAAGAGGGTCCTGATGAACTTTGATGATATAAACGTAGCAAATGATAATTGAACACAGGAACTAAATTCACTATTTCTGCCCAGATACGGTCGATAAAATACGATACTAATCACAAAAGACGGTAACATAACTCGAGGTTGGTGTAGTCTCAACGTAACTCAATTTTACTAATAAGTACGGCACTATCTTTACATTCTTCCTTAAAATAAAGGAACGAAATGTTAGGTAAAAACTAAACTGTCGGAACACAATTAATTTTAAAATCCCACTGATTTTTAATGAACTAAAACAATATTAATTTTCTTTCAAAGATAAACGGAAAGACATCGGAAGTTACTTGTTCCTTCTCAAGTCAAACGGAAAGTGAAGTCTCCTCTAGGTGAGAAGAAAGGGGACACCTGCGTTAGTTGCAGTTTGCAAAATGATGTCATGTGCGATTAAAAATAGAATCTGCTTCCTAAGATAAAAGTTCCGATTACGGACTACAACGGAATAGTCGTAACACACGGGGGATCGGAAGAAAAAAAAGAAAAAGAAAAGAAAAAATGCTCGAAAGTCGGTCGCGAAGATAAATAAAAAACTAACACTCAACTCGATAAAGTTAACGAGAACGATAGCCAAATTCTGAACGGAGTCTAGAATCATTAGATAAATACACAATAACACTAAAGATAGGACAATAATTATTGTTAAATAATCAAAACTACAAATAAAAATACAGATTAAGACAATAATTGCTCACGGCTGAATTAATCAGGGTTGACAAATTAGAATATTTGGGCACCACTTATTTTCAATAAGAATGATCCGATAAGAAAATAAGAAATTTCAGACCATGCAGGCCAATCATATTTACAAGCCAAAATCAGGGTGGAATGTTAACGACAATAAAAAAGAAGACGGCACTAAAGGCTTTCGCGGAGGATTATTGTAAGACGGCTATAAGCTTATTAGGGGGGAATAATAGAATCGTTAACAAAGGTGGAATAATAAAAATTATTATTCGGGCCAAGGAGAATATTCCTAACCAAAAAATTTTTCTTAGGCACGAGGACCGGGTTTCCCGAAATCCGAGATCATTCGGCAAACCGAATCGATACAAGCAACCTAATTGAATTCAATGGGTTAGAAAAATAAAAAAATCAAATTTACACGTAAAACTAACTTAAAATTAAAAATAAACAATTAATGTAACCCACAAAATCCTAACAAATTATAAGAAAGAGTAGATTGCAAATAATAAATTTAAATATTATGGTAGGACAGAGCCTACAAATTAACCCGCCACTGGCTTTAATGTTACAAATTCAACATAACAAAATGATAGGCACGGCTATAATTTGCATCAGATTCCACATCGTAGTATTGAATAAAAATTTATCCTCCATTGGATGGTGAATTAAATTGACAAGTTCGATAAATTTCACGAAAGGCGATAATATAATTCGATAGGTTCGATATTAGATACTAGATCGAGAAAATCTCCGCATCAATACTATCTTTTACGATAATTTACGATAAGTGATGTACCAACATCTTTATTAAAAAAAGTTCGATAATAACGAATTCGATAGGTATAGATAAAATTCCTTTGGGACGAAAAAATTAGGAAATCTCGATCGTTACGCTAAAATGTTAAAAATTTAAAATTTCCGTAACAATTAAGTTTTCTACCAAGAAAAAATTGCATAATGTGAACTACAAATAATGCGCATTTATTCTCATGATATGGTTCATTTAAAGTACATTAAGATAGGTCCGGAATATGCAACTAATGCATTCCATAGTTCAAGTCCGTATTTAACTTAAAATCTTCAAAAGTAACATTAAATTTTCTTTCACAAAGAAAAACTAAACTTTATTTTCGAAATACTCAAATGTGGTCTAAATATCAAAAAACTACAACCAAATCAGGAAGCAATTTTCGTAATTGTAATATGTAAAATAATGATTCAAAGAACGATCCTAACTGGACTATAATCAATTTAATTTATGAACGCTAGCAGTCCTATCAAAAGGATTAAATCATCCATCAAGTCCTGTCCCAATAGGCATTGAATTAGAGATCCAATTACTAATTTGCTGCAAAAATATGACAGAAATTGCCATAAGAACTAACTGAAACAATCGGAATTATTGAAGGTAATATTAATTTAAAAAATTAAAAATAAAGAGAAACGGCAACAAAGTTTGAAATTCGGAACTAATTAAGATAACGCAAAATTCAACGATAAAAATGCAAAAAGTTAAACAAGTCTAATTCTAATTAAACTTACACTAGGTACTCATTTCAAATCAAAATAACATAAGCGAAGCGATAATTAAATTCAAAAAAGCGAGCCGGTAAAAATTATACAACGAGAATTATTATTATGAAATATTATTCATTAATATCCCCACGATAAGGTTTTAAATCCTTAATATGCCAAAATCCGACGTTCTTTCCGTCTTCATTTCTCAATTCATAGGACAACTGTCCTTTTTTCGTAAGTACGGTACAAAGAATATATTTCGGTGCTAATTTAGCTGCAAAATTTTTTGTAGCATCGGATAAAACGTAATTTTTCTTCCAAACTTTATCACCAACTTGGAATGATAAAGGGCGTTTTCGTAAGTCATATCGTTTTTTACTAATATCGTAAGAATGCTTGAGAGATTCTCTAACTTTGCGATATAATTCGGGAACATCTTGGTGATCTTGATCCCAACGAATTCTTTTTTCTAGTTCTACTACATTATTATCATCGGGAAATGGTCCAAAGAAACTACCATCAATAGGCACATATCGTCCAAACATAAGATAAGCTGGCGAAAATTCGGTGACTTCGTGTTTAGCCGTTCGTATAGCTTGAGCGATCTTATAAATATTTTCATCCCAAGTTTTATGATCTTTTTTTACATAGGACGAAATGGCAGCAACAAGAGTTTTATTTACTCTTTCAGTAAAATTATTTTGTGCATGGAATTTATCATTTTTCCACATACCTTGTACCTTATAATCTGTCGTAAGTTTCTGAAATTCTTTAGAAATAAATTGAACGCCATTATCGCATATGATAATTTGCGGAACCCCAAACAATAAAAATACTTGGTTTTCCATAAATTTAACAACCGCTGCTGCAGTGGCTTTGGCCAAGGGTTGTACTAAGACAAATTTAGTAAACCAGTCGGTAACAACCAGCAGATGTTGATTTCCTTTTTTCGACCTCGGTAAGGGTCCTAGTAAGTCAACTGAAATCATTTGAAACGGAAAGGAAATTTTCTTATACTGACCCATTAATCCAGGTCGGGCTTGAGTCGAATTTTTATGAGCGGCACAAATGTCACAATTACTAACGTATTTAGTAACGGCACTTTTTAACTTCGGCCAATAATATAATTCGCTTACGCGAGCAATAGTTTTTGCAACCCCAAAATGTCCGGAGGTCGCTTCATCATGACACATTTTCAATACTTCCGCACGATTGGCGGTGGGGACAACTAACTTCCATTCAGGAACATTAGAGATGGTCGGCAAGGGAGACGGAAAAAACTTATATAAACGATCTTCAATTACCTTAAAATGTGGATAACCATCGGGTTCAAGGCTAACTTTTTGAATCATTTCAGTATACCATTGATCTGGTATTAAGGGGTCGATATTTAAGGGTGCAATATCTCGAGAAAGGACATCGGGCACGATGTTAAGCTTACCCGGACGATGACGAACTTCAAAGTCATATTGACCGAGTTGCATAGCCCATCTGGCTAATCTTCCCGAGGGATTTTGAATTCTCGTCAAAAATTGTAAAGCTGAACAATCGGAAACTACAACAAATTCGGTACCTTCTATGTAACCTCGGAACTTAGCGATAGCAAACATAATAGCGATGAGTTCCCGCTCAGTAGCTGCATATTTCTGTTCGGCACTTGTCAGAGCTCTACTGGCATAAGCAATGGGATGTTCAAGCCCTTCTTTCTCCTGGTATAAAATTCCTCCGACTCCGGTTAAACTAGCATCTGTTTGAATGAAAAACTTTTTATTAAAGTCCGGACTGATCAAAATAGGGGCGCACGTTATTAATCTTTTAATTTCTTTAAACGCGACCTCGGCTTCGGTATTCCAAACGATAGTTTGTCCTTTCTTTTTATTCTTTATCAACGCGGTAATTGGAGCTGAAATTGTCGATAAGTTAGGTAAAAAAATTCTATAATAGCTAATTAATCCGATAAGTCGTTTAACTTCGGTAGTGGTCGTTGGCGTTTTAAATCTGGTAATCGCGTCAACTTTCTCAGGGTCCGTACGAAGACCTTTATCATCCACCACAAATCCCAAAAACGTAAGAGAACTTCGACAAAATTCGCATTTATCAATATTAATTCGAAAACCTGCCGCATTGAGACGCTCAAAAATTTGTGTAAGTGTTTGAATATGTTTTTCAAACGTAGCAGAGGCTACAATAATATCATCTAAATAAACGTGAGCGTCGCCCTGGTGCAAAATCGAACCCAAAACGCGCTCCATAGTTCTTTGTAAGGTTTTTGGGGCGTTAGTTAATCCAAACGGCATTACTTTAAATTCAAATAGTCCGACACCTTGCGCGACAAAAGCTGTCTTTGGTCGCGAAGTTTCTTCTAATGGTATTTGCCAAAATGCTTTCCGTAAATCGATAGAAGTAAGATATTTAGCTTGACGAACTTGATTCAAAATGCAATCAGGCCGTTGCAGAGGATAAGAATCCTTTTTAGTAACCGAGTTTAATTTTCTACCATCAAAACATACTCTAATTTCTCCATTTCGTTTTTTAATTAAAAGAAGTGGACTAGTCCACGGGGAGTTACTGGGTTGAATAACATCGTCGGTGAGCATTTGCGAAATTTCGGTACGCAATTTACTTTGCATCGCCGGGCTTAACGCATATTGTCTCGTTTTTATTGGAGTGACGTCACCGGTGTCAATATAATGACTCACTCCTTTGACACATCCGAGTTCTTTAGTTGCCAAAGTAGCAAATTTATCAATTACTTCATTCAACTGAACTTGTTGTTTTGCTTCCAAAGCAACTTGATTGATAATACCTTCGCATGAAGAAATTTGCGGCTGGTCAGCAGCACGCCAAGAAAATTTATCAAAATGTAGCGATAATTGAAAGATTTTACAAAAGTCTGCTCCAAGCAAAAATTCATACGCTAAATTTGGTACAATAAGAAAATTAACAGTTTTCACTGAACAACCTAACTGAATTTCTAATGGTAAAATACCCGTAACTTGACTCGTCGCACCGTTGGCTACTTTAATTTCCTTAGTTTTGGACGGTAAAATTTTTACACCATTAAGTTCTTGCAATAATCTTAATCCCGATGAACCGACTATTGACGACATGGCTCCGGTGTCCAGAAGTCCAATAAATTTCGTATTTTTTATGTACATTTCTAAATGTGGACGATTATCGAAAGGTTTTTTAATCATAATGGGAGCGGCATTTTCGATAGGATTATGAAATTCTTTGACTTTTTCAAGCCATTCCTTCCATTCGGTAGGATTGCTATTTTGCGCTATTGGTTTGAGGGAGTCGGTGTCGATGTGAACGCGCCTCTGCCTCTTCCACGACCGCGAGTATAATTTCGGCCGCGAATATTTAACATTCTTAATTGACCTTCTACAGGACGACTTGAGGAATCGAGGTTGTTGGCGTCCGGAGTTAATACAACCTCGCTGAGGTTTTCCGAACCAGCTGAGTTAACCGACATAAATTCAGGGGAGCACTTAAGGCATTTATTTTTATACACGTTTTTCATTCCACATCCATAACAAAAAATAGTTTTTTGAGATGTGCAATCAAAATATCTATGACCACTTTGATCACAATTCCAACAATTACGTCCTAATTCGGCATTATTTGTCACATGATTCACCGAAGTAACGGAATTAAAAGATACTCGGGCATCCGAATTATAATTTAAGTTTTCATTAGGCGCAAAGTAGTTTTTAGATGGTGACGACCCACTAGCTAACGCAAATGCACGCTTTGGTTTATTTAGCATAGGGGCATATTTGTCATTTTTTAACTTCAACTCCTGCACACGTTTGCAGCGATCTTTCAATTTCTCTAAACTATCATAATCATCGAGTACGATATGGGACGAAAAAAAAGGATTTAAATTGCGAATTATTTGATCTACTATTGTTTTTTCGGGAGTTAGTTTATTGATTTTAAAAAATTGTGATTCGATGATCATTATGAATGACATTACATTTTCATGTTGACCTTGCATTCGGTCCTGAATCTCTTTTCTTAACTGATACTCATAATCTTCCGGCAGAAATTCCTTTTTTAATGCTTTTACTATATCGGCCCAATTATTAAATTTGCTTTTATTGTTCCGCAACCAAGTAGTTGCGTTCCCCGCAAACAAATCAGTTGCTCCTAAAAATAAATCGATATCGGTAATTTGTCTAGCCTCTTTTAAATCATGTACTTGATCTAAAAATTCTAGGATTCCTAGCTTATCATGGTGACCGCTAAATTTTAGGTTCCATTTATAAATTGGAATTACCTTTCGAACCGGTGTACTAGTGCTATTGAGTCCTTGAAAATTACCCGAATTCTCAAGAGATTCTGATTTAATCGGAATGTTCTGTAAAACTCCTTTTAATATTTTCATTTCTGCCTCCAATACCGAAAGAATTTTTGCTACTTCCTTTGTTTTAGTGACCTTTTTAATTAAAGAAAATCTATGACTAAGATGCATAAAACGTGAATTTAATTTGTTTAATTCCTCTAAATTAATTAATTCTGAATTTTGATCGATAATTTCCCCGATATTTCTTAACGATTGCTTAATATCATTTTCTGTAATATCCCAATCAACCTCAATTAAATTAACTTTTACTTTTGGATCTTTAAGCGCAAGATCCAATTGTACTCTTTTTGAAACTTCGGTAATGCTAGGCGTTATCCCACGACAAGTTAATTCGTACAATAATTCGCTTTTACTTAAATGTTTAGGCTCCATTTTAATATTTTTATATATTTTTTTTGAGTGAGTACAACAACTAAATTAATTTCTATAATTATTATTTCACGATAGTTAATATGCGTAGGCTTCGAGCCTGCACGTTTGGGCGCCAATTTGTTACGATTTAACCTGGACAATTATTAAATTGTTGGATTATAGGGCAAAATAACACTCCGACTATTATGAGCGATGAGACTTCTCGAGGGGGGGTTCTTTGACGGGGGAATGTTAAGACGCCGATTTACACCTACCTACCGTTATGTTTTGGTGGATGGTCGTTCTAGTCAACTCAGGATTACATCTGGAACAAAGCATGCACAACAAACTGGATATAACTAACTAGTTACATAATAAAAGACTTTGATAACATGAACTCTAATCTATAATGATCATAAAGTTTGTAACAACAATAAAACATACACAAGCCTGAACGTTTAGTCAGGCGATTCTTTCCCGAAGGTTAGAATTATTAAATATACCTAAATGAAGACTGCAGTCGGAAATACTACCTAATATTAAATCTAAAACTACAACAAATGATAATAATGACTGGAGCTAATAACGCTCTCAACGTTAAATAGTGATTGTCCACCAACGGACTAGAAAATGATAGTAAATCTGAACGAGACAAAATTTGAACATAAAGTAATTCGACACACATAAATCGTTCGGTTGGCAATTTCTCACTATTATTCAAAAGTATAAGACGGCACTTCACTTGAAGTAAACAATTTCTAGACGAAAAAATGTTGTACTTACATAAGTCCGATGATATTCAATATTGTTCCTCCTTGTTGACAGCGCAACGATCCACAAACATAACTGCCAAACAGCCGGTAGTAGTGGTCGTAAAAAAATGATAAATCAAGAAGGTATGACTGGATTTTGGAAGAGGGTCCTGATGAACTTTGATGATATAAACGTAGCAAATGATAATTGAACACAGGAACTAAATTCACTATTTCTGCCCAGATACGGTCGATAAAATACGATACTAATCACAAAAGACGGTAACATAACTCGAGGTTGGTGTAGTCTCAACGTAACTCAATTTTACTAATAAGTACGGCACTATCTTTACATTCTTCCTTAAAATAAAGGAACGAAATGTTAGGTAAAAACTAAACTGTCGGAACACAATTAATTTTAAAATCCCACTGATTTTTAATGAACTAAAACAATATTAATTTTCTTTCAAAGATAAACGGAAAGACATCGGAAGTTACTTGTTCCTTCTCAAGTCAAACGGAAAGTGAAGTCTCCTCTAGGTGAGAAGAAAGGGGACACCTGCGTTAGTTGCAGTTTGCAAAATGATGTCATGTGCGATTAAAAATAGAATCTGCTTCCTAAGATAAAAGTTCCGATTACGGACTACAACGGAATAGTCGTAACACAATACCTTATCGACACTGGAGCTGACGTTAGCGTATTCCCGAAAACCGCTTGTAGAGACCAAAGAACTGTACAAGAATTCAAGCTGTATGCGGCCAACAACTCCGTCATCAACACGTATGGATTTACAACAATAAGTATCGACTTTGGATTACGAAGATCACTCACGTGGCGTTTTATAGTTGCCGATGTGAACAAAGCAATCATTGGTTCTGACTTCCTCAACCATTTCAACTTGTTGGTCGATATTCGAAATAAAAAACTGGTGGATAACGTTACGCTTATGGAATTAACAGGTTTGTTAAAACACGATCACACATCACAATCTACGATACGTACAATAGATGCAAACAACGAGTATCACTTGCTAATCGACGAATATTCTATTACGAATCCCAATATGGCAAGAAAATCATGTCTACATAATACGATGCACCGGATTGATACGTTACCCGGCCAACCTGTTACCTGCAGACCACGAAGATTAGCCACCGATCGTCTCCAAGTGGCGAAAAAAGAATTTGAAGTCATGATGCAAATGGGTATCGTACGACCCTCAAGAAGCAATTGGTGTTCTCCGCTACATCTTGTAGAAAAGAAGAATAAGGAATTTAGACCATGTGGAGATTATCGTATGCTGAACGCAAGAACAATTCACGACTGCTACCCTATACCACATATTCAGGATTTGGCTCAATCGCTTTCTGGTAAAAGAATTTTCTCCACGGTTGATTTGATTAAAGCATTTAATCAGATTCCTGTCCATCCTGATGATATCCATAAAACCGCAGTCACGACTCCATTTGGCTTATACGAATTCACTCATATGCCCTTTGGTTTGAGAAATGCAGCACAAACTTTCCAACGTTTTATTCATGAAGTAACAAGAGACTTGGAATTCTGCTACGCATACATTGACGACCTTCTAATCGCATCCGAGTCAAAAGAAGAACACATTAAACACCTTCGTCTATTATTTCAGCGACTACAGAAATACGGAATTACCATCAATCCGGCAAAATGCGTTTTTGGCAAAGACGAAGTTACGTTTCTTGGACATTCGATCAACAAAGAAGGAACGAAACCGCTACGAGATAGAGTCGAAGCAATTGTATCCTACGAAAAACCGACAACCGTAAAACAACTACGTAGATTCCTAGGAATGGTCAATTTTTACCGTCGCTTTATACCCAAAGCAGCATCGATTCAAACCCCACTCAACAAGTTTCTTATAGGAAAGAAATCAAACAATGATAAATTGAATTGGTCCGAAGACTCCGAAGCCGCTTTCGTCAAGGTAAAGAATGCATTATCTAAAGCAACTTTGTTAGCTCATCCATTAGCTGAAGCTCCTTTATCGATAATGGTCGATGCATCAAATGAGGCTATGGGTGGTGTTTTACAACAGAAAGTGAACGACGAATGGCAACCACTAGGTTTCTTTGCAAAGAAATTTAACACCGCACAGACGAAATACAGTGCGTATGATAGAGAACTTTTAGCTGCGTACTCAGGCATCAAATATTTTAAACATTCACTGGAAGGTCGACAATTTATTCTCTTTACTGATCACAAACCGTTAGTGTATGCATTCAAACAGAAACCTGAAAAAAGTACCCCTAGACAATTTCGACACCTCGATTACATTGGACAATTCACAACGAATATACAATATATTAAAGGCACGCAAAATGTACCCGCAGATACACTTTCTCGATTAGATAACCTCAACAGCATCAAAACGTTAACAACAACGATCAATTACAAAGAACTGGCGAAATCACAAGAAATCGATTCTGAACTTAAAATGTTTCTAGATGAATCTAAGACAGCAATCAAATTAAGAAAGATACATTTCCCCGAATACGAAACAACCATTTATTGTGACACATCAACAGATACAGTACGCCCTTATATAACCCAACCATTTCGGGCACAAATTTTTAACAACTTACATGGATTGGCACACCCTGGTGCGAAAGCTACTACTAAAATAATTACAGCTCGCTTTATATGGCCCGGTATGAACAAGGATTGTAAGGAATGGACTCGACAGTGCTTACCTTGTCAACGCTCGAAAATACAACGTCACACGATGGCTCCATTAGGTAATTACATGTTACCTTCTACACGATTTGAACACGTCCACATCGATTTGGTTGGACCCCTACCAAGCTCCAACGGATTTAAATACTGCCTAACATGCGTCGATAGATTCTCAAGATGGCCCGAAGCAATACCTTTGGAAAACATAACTGCAGAAACGGTAGCGAAAGCGTTCATAGCAAACTGGATTTCCAGATTTGGCGTACCATTAAGAGTAACTACAGACCAAGGCCGACAATTTGAATCTCACTTATTTAAAAATCTGTCCTTGCTGCTCGGTATTACTCATATAAGAACCACCTCGTATCATCCACAAGCGAATGGTATGGTCGAACGCTTTCACAGACAACTTAAGGCCGCAATAATGAGTCACGAAGAAGATTCATGGACTGAAATATTACCGATTGTACTACTGGGAATACGAGCGTCATTTAAAGAAGATTTGAAGGCAAGTGCAGCGGAGATGGTTTATGGCGAAGGAATACGTTTACCCGGAGAATTTTTCTCGGCAACGAAGGAACTTAACAACAATGATGAAGTTATATCTCGATTACGTCAACACTTCAATACTCTACGACCAGCAGAACCGCCTCTTCATGGTAAACAAAAAGTTTTTATGTCACGAGATTTAGAATCCTGCACTCATGTATTCTTAAGATTTGATGCCGTTAAGAAGTCGTTACAACCACCTTATAATGGACCCTACGAAGTTGTGAACAGAAACTCGAAGACATTTACGATAATGATCAACAACAAACAACATGTAGTCTCCGTAAACCGAGTAAAGCCAGCATACCTGGTTTCAAACGAAAACTCCCAAACACCTTCAAACGAACAGAAACCTTTTTCTAAACCTGCTCTTCCCATCAATCAAACGAATACTCAACCAGTTGAAAATACGAAGCAAACTACAAGATCAGGACGAAGAGTACGTTTCCCGACAAAATATTGTGACCTCGTTAAGAAGATTGAATATAGAAATGAACCACGTTAGCATCGTTCGATCACGGGATCTCACTAGGAAGGGGGTAATGTAGTGATACATATCCACGATCAACTTTTTGACAACTCTGTATATTCTTTCTGTTGGTACCGTGATGAAATGTTTGTTTACTATATAAACAAAATAACATTTCATCATTTGATAACGATCTCTCACACAAACAAAGTTTTTAATAAAACGACTAAAACTAAAACTTCAATTTTATTTTATACTAAACAGGACCTCCTAATATAAAATTATAAAAATATGTTTGACGGGGCCGATGAGAAGATAAAGCAAAATCAACCTGCCGGCTTGCTTATTTTAGTATTATATTATAGCAATTAGGGGTAGAATTTCATAGAAATTAAATTTTTGAATGGATGAAATCACCATTAAAAGCCTAAAGGCATGGTGTCCATATTATTTACTTAGAAAAAATAAAAGCTGCCTCCGTTAACTTTAACAGCTTGTTAAGTTTTATGAAATTGGGGGTAAGTTTGTTCTAACCCTTAGACCTAAAGTCTAAGATACACATGTATTATACCAACTGTAAAGCATGTAAGACACGATGCTAAATTTTGCATAAAATTTACATGTAAATAGTAACTAACCAATATAGAAAGACTATATCCATCAGGTGCCACAGCAGTGGAGTGATGTGATCGCTGGTTGAGTATAGAGCAGAAATTCTGGGTTCAAATCGCGGATTGCATAGAATTTCTTGGCTCGGCCTTCCGATGGGCATCCACACTTTTGTGGTGATCCCTGATATTTGTGTCGACGTCATTACCGCTGATATGGCTGCTTCACACACGAGAGTTTACAAGACAGGTTAAACAGGCAAGGAATGAAGCCATGGACCTTCTAGGCCTGTAGAGCTGTAATATATATATACATATATATGCACATGGTACTAATACGCCTCCGAGAAGTAAGTCAGCGTATCTTGTTAGACTCCGATTTTACTACTTCGACTCCGAAACCGGAGTCGAAAACGTTTCCCCATTAAAAATTAAAATTATGGCTCACCACGTCGCCTGGATTACCGTGACCAATTTTACTCTGGAGTCCAAATGGTCATATACACATATACTTTTATACAACGTAGTGTACGAAAAATCCGCTAGGTTCGCTACCGTTTCAAACGATTATAAGAGAATATGTTTGCCGGTTGCTTGTGCCTCCATGCGCCTGTAGATCTTTTAGGCCTCCGATTTTTTCAATACTTTGGCAACAGCGCTTTATACTATTCTTACAAGTTAGTAGACTAGTAGGCGACTTGCATTTATGCATTTTATACTGTTGGCACATTTTTTATGTCTTATCGCTTTCATAATTTTCAAGAGCAAAAGTCTAATATTATTACAATTACTTAACTTATTATTAAAATTAAAAAATTGTAAGAAATGTTAAAATTAACCATATAATGTATTTTGAAAATTATGATATAAATAATTGATAAAATACATTATCTGCATAGTATACTATGTAATGTAAAAAAAAAAAACATTGACGAATTTTTATCAAATTTATTAGAATTAAAATTAAATTAGAAATTAGATTTACAAATAAATACTTAAATGAGTTTAGCACCGAGCAACATGCAAACCATACAAACTAATTATTTTAACTATAGGTACACTACTCTAAAGGAACTTAATTTTTATTGCGGCCACCTGTAAAAACTATTTCCATACAGAAATTTTGAATTTGTTTAGACTGGAAATTAATACTACGCAGTGATTTAAATAAAATAATGATTGTCGATTTTAGTTTTGTGTAATTAGTAACTGATCAGCACCTTGAAATCTGCACTATTATAATAAACCCAAAGTTTGTACTGTTGTCCATGATGTATGATAAAATTTTAATTGATAAATTCTTAAGATTTTAGGCATAACATAGGCTAATAATTAAATAAAACTCGTAGTTTTTTCGTCATTTAGCTAACGTCGTCAACTATTTTTTAACCACCAACATAATATAAAAAAAAAACATTGAAAGCAATAATTTCATTACTATGTAGTTTTTAATATTGAATTATTTGGAGGCATTTCATTTTTTATGAAATTAATTATAATTTGGGTTAGTATAACAGATCAACTTAAAATAACTTTTAATGTTTAATACCTTGTTATTTTATAAAACTAAAGTAAATTTCATACATGTTTTCACGTAAATAAAATTGATAGTAGGTAGATGCACATTCAAGTCATAAGCAGCCGCGCATATTACTCGGACGAAAAATACGCCTTGGTTTTGCGGGATCTTTTACTATTGGGTTCCAAAACTTAATTTTTTGTAATCTAACATCAATATTTTTAATTTTGTAATAATTTAGCAAACAATAATAGCAACAATTAATAATTTGAGGATTAGAATATCAAGAAATATTTTTAACTTGAAATTAAAATGTCGTTGATGAGCACTTCATCTATATCGTGTCCATGATAAACAATTAATTGATTGTTAATCTAATAATAATTAAACTAATAATTAATAATTAATTAATATAATAATTAAACGCATAAGTTTTTTCGTCATTTAACCAACGTCGTCAATTATTTCTTAGCTATGTATGATACATGATATTATTCTTTTTATCGCACCGTATTAACTACCCACATAATATAAAATGAAGACATTGAAAGTAATAATTACAAGCATTATCGTTAGTATTTGTTTTATACTTAATATTTTGAAAGCATTTCATCCTTTATAATATAAATTCGGGTTAGTATCAGATCAATTTAAAATAATTTTTTGCTTTAATATCAGTCGCCTAAAAGCAAAACCCGACAAGTCACATTTCACTTTAGATACAAAAATCGAGAAGTCTTTGCTTATCTTACAAATTACAATTAGTTTTAAGCGAATTTTTGTAGTGAACCTTTTTTGGAAGTACTAGGTACGTTATTGCTGGTATTCAGAAAGAATCATATAAGTCAAATAAGTTATGCCACCCGGACTGCAATGCATTTAAAAGAAATCTATTTTTGAAAATTAAGTTCATAGTTATCTGAGTACCTAAGTGTGAATATCCTTAGGTGCTCTTTAGTCACTGAGCGAATTACAATAATCAAAAATAAATTTTTATGGGTATCTCAGACACCACGGTGACGTTTACGTATAATTTTTGATGTTGATCTACTTGGGAAACTTACAACGAGACATAACAGTGAGTATGTCGCCAATCGAGATCCCAGTTTTTTTTGTGATTCTAGGAGCTAAAAAAATTATCACTTTCTCAGCGTCTAGTCGATTACCGAGTCGATTGCCCTTTAGTTTTTGAGTTATGAATTTTGCTAACCGCCATTGGAATGGCAAAGCGTAGGTCCGAAGTTCGATCCTCACATGAGGCAAATTTTTTTTCAGAAAATTATGTAATTTATTATTAGAATTAATAATATGCTTTTGCAGATTTATTTAGTTTTTAATCTACGAATTACGATTCCAATACTCTACCTCTAAACTACCACGGTTTCGTGTAATAACAGCCAATATAGTATAGTAACAGTTAATGTTTATTTTCAAAAATTCACAACTCGAAAACTAAAAGGCAATCGACTAAACGGTAAACGCCAAAAAAGTGATAATTTCTTTAGATCCTGGAATCACCAAAACAATTGGGATTTCGATTGGCGACATACTCACCTCACTATAGTGTGCCCTTATTAGATGTAATTTCTGCTGTTTGAGGAATAGATAGAAAAACTAGTTGCTTTAAGTTGGTTACTTACTAAAATATCTCAAAAAGAATGGTGGGGTTTCTGAGACCTCACGGTGACAGACGCGTTAGAAAAATTAGCAGTGAAGGTCCGGGGTTAAAAACGCAATTTGTAATTTTATACATTATAATTCATTTAATAGCATATCAATTGATGCAAACCAAACATTATGTTTTGGCAAGTAAAATAAGTATTGTTTAATAAAGCAACTTATAAAACAAATAGTCCGGTCAAAATAGACATTCACTCTTGCATAAATTCCCAAGAAGCTGAAAATTTGCATGAAAGTTGGGGATACCATTATAATAAAATTGTAAAAAGTCCCCATCGGTCCCATGTGTGCAGAAAATTTTATGCGAGGTCAAAGTTTGCAAAATGAGTTTTTTAGATTTTTTAGCAAAACGGTTAGTTTTATAAGAAAAATAGTTTAGACAAAAATTGTAGATGATTTAATTATCTACAAAAATTGTCCTTACACTTTTTTCTCTAACATTTACCATTTCTGAGAAAAAGCAGTTCTAAAATTTACTAAAGTTGTATTAATTGTCCTTACTATGCACACGTTTCCAGGCTACCTATGAGGTAGCGTACTTGGCTATGAAGAATACAACTTTAGTAAATTTTAGAATCATTTTTTCTCAGAAATGGTAAATCTTAGAAAAAAAGTGTAAGAACAATTTTTGTAGATAATTAAATGATCTACAATTTTAGCCTGAACTATTTTTCTTATACAACTAACCGTTTCGCTAAAAAATCCAAAAAACCTATTTTTGCAAACTTTGACTTTGAATAAAATTTTTTGCATACCATGGGATCGATGGGGACTTTTTACAATTTAATTATAATGGTATCCCTAACGTTTATGTAAATTTTCAGGTTTTTTAGAATTTATGCAAGGATACCCCTATTTTTATATCTATTTTGACCGGACTAAAACTGACAATATTATTGTTCGCCACTGTAAAACTTTACTTACAAAGGGAACCCGCGTACCTGTAATCACCGATTTCGTCGGGATTCACGGTATACGTAGGGCCTGACTAGAAGTAAAAGTTATGTAAGTGGAAACTCCATACGGCCAATCGCTTTTTAACAAAAATCAAGTTTTTGTCGCAGTTTAAATGCATAAGTATTTCATAGGTAAGATTTGGATACGAGGATCGGTGGTTCAAGCCTTCACCAGAGAATTTTTTTTTGTCGGTTTTATTCAGGTTTTTGACTTTTTTTAAATTTTTATGGGGAAAGGTAGCTACTGTGGTCCCGAAAATACAAATTTTACGATTGAAACCTCGAACTTTTCTGAAAGAGTACATTTTAAATAAGAGATTTAAGGGAGATGCAATGCCCTAAATGCACCTGTTTTTTCAAAAATCGAATTTAAAAAAGCTTGATTTTCGACGGTTAAACGCTCGTGATTGGCTAATCAAGTTCGTTTGTGGGAGGTACGTGTGCTGCCATATATAACAGGGTTACACTTGAACAATCAGTCAGTAACTCTTGCACTATGGTAGGAATGCGTTCTCCTTTTTGTATTTAATTTAAAAATTTAAAATAATTAAAAAATTACTTCAGAAAAGGGTTACTTAAATTTAACGAACGGTAGTTACTTTTTCGTGTGAATCCGACTCTTGCCATGGTGATTTTCATCAAAATTGACTCTCAGCACCCTTCGGGCGCTTCGAGCCATTTTGATGAAAATGACAACTAATTTAAAAATATCCCTAGGCCGACAGATCAATGAAAAGGTGAATCTTTGAGATGTGAAACTCGTGACAGTGGATTTTTTACGCACGGTACTTGTGCGAAGAAAAATCGACTTAAAGCACCTCTCGCTACGCTCGCTACGCTCACTACGCTCGGGCGCTTTAAGCCATTTTTCTAGCACATGTACTATTCGGAAAGGTGGTTGTGCAAGGAAAAATCGACTTAAAGCACCTCTCGCTACGCTCGGGCGCTTTAAGCCATTTTACCAGCACATTTAGGGTTGAAAATCATGATTTTCGTTCGAAGTGCACTGTTACTGCATCGCAGTGCAAGTGTCGCTCCCACTCTGCGCAAAGCTAAGACTATATCTGGGTGCACGTACCGACAGAATTAACCAATCCCGAGCGACTTTGCTTTAAAATTTACTGCAAAAATCGAAGTTTTTAAATTCGATTTTTGAAAAAACAGGGGCACTTAGGGCATTGAATCTCCCTTTATTCTCTTATTTAAAACATACTCTTTCAGAATTCATCGAGATTTCAATCGTAAAATTTGTATTTTCGGGACCACAGTAGCTACCTGCAACCCAAATGCATTATAACAACAAATGTACAATAATAATAGTATAATTCGATATCAGGAAGTTGTTATAAGTACCCTATACTTGTAATGCATTTGATATTATTGTGAAAATGTTATACCGGTTTATTGTGGCGTAAGTATCGTAAAAATTGAAAAAAAGTCAAAGAAAAAAAAGTTTTATGATGAAGACTTGAACTGCTAAATATAGAGCTACAAAAAATCCGACAAAAAAAATTGCTTGAGAAAGCCTTGAACCACTGATCCTAGTATCCACAGTCCTCTACCACTCGACTAACTACTACTTGCAAATTATGTTGAATCCAAACATTTATGTAGTTAATTTGTAAAAAATTTGATTTTTTAAAACGCTTGGCCGTATGGAAGTCCCACTTATGTTACTTTGACTTCTAGTCAGGCCCTACGTATACCGTGAATACCGACGAAATCGGTGATTACAGGTACGCGGGTTCCCCTTGTTAATCGGATCTTTTTTGTTTGTTCGCTATTTACCCTAACATTTTAACAATAATTTCAAAATATTTTCATCCTACAGTGAATAGGTAAAATCACACCATCGCACAGGTGGGCTGTAACAGTCCCGTAGCTCTAAATCTACAAACGCATAGATATTTTGTGAAAATAATATAGGTTGTTTTTGATTTTGATTATGATTTGATTAATATTTATAAAAGCAAAAAAGTAAAAAACAAAAAGACAAATTGTTGTAAAAAAATGTGAACAAATTATTTAAGAAATACTCCTGCATTATAAAACTTTATATTTTTACTTTGATAAATATTGCATGAAATAATTACAGTGGATGTACGAGTGTTCTACCTACACAATGTAATTTGAGACTATCTAAGCGCGTGTGTTTGATCTTCCATCTCTATCGTGTCATGAGTGCGTCTTGTTTTATCGGCAGTTACGTCCGGCAACACTGTTGGAGTCTTTCTCGGCCTTTTCATATATACAATTTATACAAATTGTGTCCATAACGTCGTATCGATATACGGAGACCAAAGCGTAATGCCACTATACCAATTATCTGTATCATAAAACACAAAAATTCCTTTCCCCTCTACGGTTGCTGCAGGAGTTCTAATCGTCTAATAGATTTATATACATTTACTTCATACCTACGGTTGATTTTAAAGGCGGATAAACTGTCGTCCTATCAATGTACGGAGTCCAAAACGATACATTTGCACGTATATATATATATCCATCAGACGATTTTCATTAGTTAGTTACAGACTATTTACATGAAAATTTTATGCAAGATTTAGCATCGTATCATACAGGCTTTAGTGAAAAAAATAGTTTATTTTAGTTCACCAATAACAAAAATCTTTATACAATCCCACCTGTGACGTCATAAATTTCTGAGATCAATATAGAGAGAGGCGTGTCTATAAGTTTAAAAATGGTCTAAGTTTCAATCAGCCAAAAAACCGTACAATGTACGGTCACGCTTACGGCATGCGCCGAATTCAAGCTAGCGTTTAACCATGTAATTTTATACATTTCTTTTAATAAAAGAAAACGAGAAATTTTTATTTTGTGAAAGTATTTAGAATTTATGTTATTTATTTATAAAAACAAACACACAGCCGCATGCAAAACTGACTATCTACTGTAGTAGATAAACCTTCGATTATGAGCGCGAGTGCCCTAACAATACCTCGTTAGCATCCCGTCGTTTCTGGACGACTCTACATACATACCGAATGAAAATTCGTACGATTTCAATACATTTATTTAACTATGTTCCCGACCGAATTTTCATCTAAATTTTTTTTAAATTTTCTATAAATACTATGTTACCGTTTGGTGTAGTCATTAGAAATCTAGCAATTTTGAAAAATTCACCCCCTAGAACATTTATTATAATAAAGACCAATTTATGAATCTCTAGTAAGTGTCTCATGTAAATAAATCTGACAAGTATGAAATCGAACCAATAAATCGATTTGATTTCATACTTCCTTGTCAGATTAATTTACTTAGGACACTAACTAGAGATTGATAAATCGGTCCTAAATACGTTAAAAAAATTGAATAAAAATACAAAACAATTTCAAAAATGTTGGATAAAATTTTTTTTTGTTATTTAAAATTAATTTATAAATTTTAGTACCTACTTAAAATTAAAAAGTAAAATATAATTCTAATAAAAACAAACCAAGCTGCTTGAAAACAAAAAGCGTGGAGCTATTTATTTATAGGTGGTAAGCAGGCCCACTGTTGATATACGAAATTCATATTCCCACGCTTTTATATTAATGTTTTCAAGAAGCTTTGTTTGTTGGGGTGGTTGTCGAGCTTCACGGATGTTTTTAATAAGTGGACTCTGCTTCCCGCTTTTTCTAATATCCACATTTAGGTTATTTGTTGGCCCCGGGGTATATTTTTCATGAGTTGAACTGTCTCAAATATCTACATTTTCTAATATCCTGGTTGGAGTGGTTATCGAGTTTCGAGAATGTTTTTAATGAGCGGACCGTAAGCAGAGTACCCGGTTTTTCAAATATCCATATTTAGCTTATTTGTTGGCTACGGCAAAGTTTACATGTTGGATTACTGACGACCTTTTCGCTTTTGACGTAGCTTATAATTTTTTTTTGCTACCTGCTGAATTGGTGGAGTTCACAAAAGTATGACACTGTACATCTTTAAACGTCAAAATATTCAATATGGTGGATAGCTTGTGATTGAAATAGACATCTACTTTGTTGCACGATACACAGTGTATCGTGCTTTGTTGTTTAATAATTACATCGACCAATCAAAATATATAGATTACAAGGTATGATTTTGTGCCATCTAGTTTATTAATCTGAAATATTAATAATTCAATAGATTATACCTTGTAATCTACATATACTTTGGACACTTACTGTCGACATTTATGCTTTTGGCGTAGTTTACAATGTTGCTCCTAAGAGCAATAACCACTGCTTAGTGAATTTGAATAATTTGTGTTTTCTGACATTTATTTTCAAAACTTTAAAAAAATTTAATTAAATGCTAACATAATCTTTCAACACTTTTTTATGTCTTCTTCTTCTTCAACTGAATAAATTCAGCCTAAGCCTAGGGCTTGTTATTTCCATCCACTGCGTCGTTTCCTTAGCAGTGCTAGATCTGTGAGCATATAAATTGTTTAACGTCGGATAGGTAGTTTGCTAGACTTGCCTCCAGACGAGCCTGTAACCCTGGTTTTTATGTTAATGATGGCCATTCATTAACCTAGGAGAACCACCGGCTTAACGTTACCCCGGAGAAGAGTAACTTTCTTACGACTAATATGCTAAACAATTTATATGCTCACAGATCTAGCACTGCCAAGGAAACGACGCAGTGGATGGAAATAACAAGTCCTAGGCTAAGGCTGAATTTATTCAGTTGAAGAAGAACTTTTTTGTTTTTTTTTTACTTTTTTATGTAAACATGATAAAGGAAATTGATTTATTTATTATTATTCAAAAATTAGAATGTGGAAATTTCCACCCAAATTTTAATGTGATTGAAGTAAATCAATTTCCTTTAGAGCGTTTACGTAAAATAGTGTTAAAAGATTGAGTAATGCTAGCAAATTATTTAAATTTTTGTAACATCCTGGAAATAAATGACATAAAACATAAATTATTTAATGTAGCACTGGATTTTTTGTATAAAAATGGATTAGACAACTTACAAATTAAGTTTCTACAAATTTAATGATTATTATTTGCGCGTTTCAATTTTATTGCGTTTATAATTATAGTTGGTCTCCCAACTGAATTTTGATTTTTTTTTTATTTAATTAAGTTTTCAAAGAAAACCAAATTTTAAATTACATTCTCGAGAAATAAAAATAGTATGGAATAAAGTTATATATTTTAACAAAAAGTTTTACTGGATATGTAATGTGGAAGTAATTTTCTACAGTTCATGCCTGCTTTAGCGTTTTCCGCGCCGTGCGGCTCTCTTCACTTCTTGACCTTGCCTCTACCCTCTGCATTTTCGAGTGAAACGGCGTCTTCGTTTGTCTTCTTGCTTGAAATTTGACGATGCTGGGCCGATTGACTCGTCCAATGCTCGAACCGTCCGTGCGATTGCTGATTGTGCATTCTTAAAGCTTGCTTAAATTTCTTCAATACGATATCTGGGGAAAGGTAGCTACTTTGGGCGACAAAATACAAATTTTACGATTGAAACCTCGATGAATTCTGAAAGAGTATATTTTAAATAAGAGAATAAGCGGAGGTACAATGCCCTAAGTGCACCTGTTTTTTCAAAAATCGAATTTAAAAAAGCTTGATTTTCGAAGTTTAAACGCTCGTGATTGGTCAATCAACTTCGTTTGTGGGAGGTACGTGCGCTGATATATATAAAAGGGTTACACTTTAACAATTACTCAGTAACTCTTGCAGTATGGTAGGAATGCGTTCTCCTTTTTTATTTAATTTAAAAATTTAAAATTATTTAAAAATTACTTCAGAAAAGGGTTACTTAAATTTAACGAACGGTAGTTACTTTTGCCGGTAGATCCGGCTCTTGCCATGGTGCTTTTGATGAAAATTGACTCTCAGCACCCTTCGGGCGCTTCGAGCCATTTTCATCAAAATGACAACTAATTTAAAAATATCCCTAGGCCGACAGATCAATGAAAAGGTGAATCTTTGAGAGGTGAAACTCGTGACAGTGGATTTGTAACGCAAAGTAGCTGTGCGAAGAAAAATCGACTTAAAGCACCTCTCGCTGCGCTCGAGGGCTTTAAGCCATTTTTCTAGCACATGTACTATTCGGAAAGGTGGTTGTGCAAGGAAAAATCGACTTAAAGCACCTCTCGCTGCGCTCGAGGGCTTTAAGCCATTTTACCAGCACATTGAGGGTTGAAAACCATGATTTTCGTTCGAAGTGCTCTGTTACTGCATCGCAATGCAAGTGTCGCTCCCACTCCGCGCAAAGCTAAGACTATATCTGGGTGCACGTACCGACAGAATTAACCAATCCCGAGCGACTTTGCTTTAAAATTTACTGCAAAAATCGAAGTTTTTAAATTCGATTTTTGAAAAAACAGGTGCACTTAGGGCATTGTACCTCCGCTTATTCTCTTATTTAAAATATACTCTTTCAGAATTCATCGAGATTTCAATCGTAAAATTTGTATTTTCTCGCCCAAAGTAGCTACCTGCAACCGCATTGCAAAATTGCAACAATATTCCTTACAGTTGTTTTCTCAAAAGATAAAGCTTCGTCTGAATTAAGTACCAACTTTTTTTTATTTTTATGTGTAGTAATATAGGTTCAATAAAGACACTCTAACATGAATGATTCTTAAGTATTTTGTGTCGTCGCACAATGGTTGTGACTGTATATTGAATTTTAAAGAAATATATTAAAAAATAATTACCAATTTTAGCATTTAAAAACTATCATCATGTATCTTGAGTTGGATTCTTATATTTAGGCCAACAGTAATTTCAAGTAGACACGCTTTGTTGTCACATGCGAATCATTTATATTACCTAGTTAAACTTTTTTTTTAAATTAAAATAGAGTGATGTATGGATAATCAAAACCCCCTATAATCCGAACAACCCATTTGTGTAAAATGTTATCCATAATTCGAACTCATGTGTTCCATAATCTGAACATTTGTATTTCTTCTGTATCTTTGCGTTTTGCGCATGCACACGTTTTATTATGTATAGCAGGCATGTCAAACTCGTTTACCACCAAGGGCCACATCAAGTATTACACACAAGCCGCGGGCCGCATTACCAAAAAAAAACTGCATAAATATATCATATCTTTTTTTTTTTGAAGAAACTTGTCAACGTTTAATTTGGTTGAATTTGTTGAGCTGGGAGCTGGCGAGCCGCAGAGAACTTGTAAGCGGACCGCGTCGTTGACATGCCTGATGTATAGTATAATCTTTCTTCGAAGGCAGAGATGCGGTAATTTATGTGCAGTGGACATATTATGTACTTAAACATCGCGTCAGCACTGCTTTTGCAAAAAAATTATACTATAATAACTTCGTATCTATGTTTTCCAATAGTCTCGGCAGTAGTTCATAGGTGATTAACGTTCGCGCAAGTGATTATATGCAGTTATTGAACACTATGTAGTTTGAATAAGTCTCAATACTTTTATAGGTAGATAATGAATTCTATAATCTGAAAGTTTCAGTAATCCAACCAGGGTCTGCCAACTATCTGTTCGGATTAGCCATACATTACTGTATGGGAGTCTACCCCCCCTCAAATCTCAGTTTTCAAATTATGCGATGTTCAAATAAGTAAATCAATTTCCTTTAGCATTTTTACATAAAAATGTGTGGAAAGATTGTGTAATGGTAGCAATTATTTAAATTTGTGTATTATTTAAATTATTTAAATATAAATAATATGAAAAAATTTTTGTAACGTCCTGAAAATACTTAAATGATAGAGAACACAAATTGTTTAATGTAGCACTGGATATTGCTTTTATAAGAACATATAAAAAAAACTTTAGTTCAAAATCAATGCCCGAAATTTTTTTAAAATAGTTAAAAAAAGAATAAAAAAAAAAGTTTAAAATAGATAAATTTTTGTAACATATATTAGAATTGATACTGATGCCCCCCTATCAAAAAATTCATCAGTACTACTGGTTGGTATCATGGCATCATAGTATAATTATTTTATAAATTCCCTACTGCAAAATATGGTAAAATATAGTTTGCCTATTTTAAGGTTATTAATTATTATTATTATTATTATTATTGATGTATAAGTTATTCTATTTTGTAGTTAATTGACATTGAAATAACTAAGTTCTTAAGTTAAGTAAGTGAGTTCCTTTCTCCTTCAAAGAGTTCAGTTTTCATTATCGAAGTAATAATTTAATTTCAAACAAAAAATTACAATTCCTTATTGTAAACTACATCATAATTAATTACTTATAATAAAATATAAATAAAAGAGTGTCAACGACTATATTGTGATAATTATAATCACCAATGAGAAGGCAATACAATCAAAACATACCCAATAAAAAAATATATAATATATATTAATAAAACGCTTAAATATTATTAATTGGTGACTTCAAGGTCTATTAATAGAAATGTAATAAAAAAATGTGATGAGACAATACAGTAATAATAAGCACTAGGTACCTACCATAATGCTTAAAATAAAATTAAGAATAGATTATAAAACATGATGGGGGAGATGAGAGATACCCCCTCAGGCTAAACTACCCCAAAATTTTTCAAAATGTTGTTATGAGAGAAAATTTAGAAATTGTTACAAAAATATTACAGGTATATGCCTCATACACTTACTGATTGGCAACAGGTGAAAACAAAAAACCTTCTGTTCTAATATAAATCAACACATTGAGAAATTTCACTATAATAAAGAATGGAATTTTAACTTTAATTTTTTGCATGACAATTTAAAGGTGATGAACTAAGTGAACTTTCATTCTCACCTATACCTATAAGTAGGTTATATTAAACCTTGAACATGAAAAATTTATTGGTTTTCCATACATCAAAAAAAAAATAATTAATCAGTCAATAAATTATAATAGACGACGCATTTAATTAAATAAGTAGGTACTTACAAATTCATCTTCACCCGACGTGTTGATTTTTTCAAAAATATACTTTTTAGTTAATTTATCTTCGTCTTTGATGTTTGATATATTCGGCTCTGAATTAGTTCTATGTTTTTCCCTAGTTAAGGTGCTGTTTCTAAAATAAATTCAAATTAAAATTAGGCGGGAAACAGGGAACCAATAAATAATGGGTATTGTGATCACAAGTTTTTTAATAAAAATATCGAGATTAGAAATGATATTGTCAAATTGTTTTTATTCAATTGTTAATTTTAACGTTATAAACAGATAAAGTTAAATTTGAGTTGTTATAGTTGTACGTTTTTTGATAAATACGAATGAAAAGTTTTGCGAAGGTAATTTAATTTTTGTGTAATCTGTACTTTAGCCTTTGGGAGTATTTTAAAACTTATTGGTGGCATACCTTGCAGCTTCATTTAACGCAAAACCCTCTGCATCGTAAAACTCATCCGATTCGCTTTCACTAGACATATCAATTTAACAAATAACGAATTAATAAATTCGGGTACGTAAATTTATTTACCGCTCCGCCATATTTGCGCTGTCAAAATTTGGTTTAGTGCAGATTTTACAGATTTTGTAGTAGTTTTACAGACCAACCATAGGGGATTGTCATTTATCTCGTATTTATTCGTCCAGATTCAGAGCGTTAGCACAACTCATACTCAAGTGATGGCCGTTTGCTCACCTAAGAACCAAATCAACATGGAGGACATATATGTCGAAGTATGCGGCGAAAATGGTGCTTTGTATAAGGTTCGTAAAAATTAAAGTATAATATTATATTTTGCTTAATTTGTGTGTGGTTAATCGTTAGGTATGGCCCTACTATAATATCGTTAGGTATATTGTTGTGCTTTCATACTTTACGAGTATTTCTGAAATTTTTAACACAGAACGCGGTCTTTCTGACGCCATAGCTATTTGACAGGGCGTGATTATCCATGTGTCTTAAAATAAATTTAACTGATCGTTTAAATTATTTGTAAGATAATTTTTTTCACAATTTATTTATTTAAATATGACAGAGGTTATTCACATTTATAATTTATACAATCCGGCGAATATTTAGGTTAGTTGATGGCGAGTATCGTGTTTCACATTTAAACTGCATCATCGTAAAATATTTTTTCTTACCACATAAAATCCTTCTTTTTTATTTTAGGGCACCGTTCTCGACGTATTCGACGACGAAATATTAATACATTTTGAAGACGAGTAAGTCATAGCTTTTCTTGTCCAAATATTCTTTTTTTAACGCTCATTTTGCTTTGCAGGTGGCAACCAGATTCAAGATTTCCTTATTCTCAAGTAAAATTTCCACCCAAGCATGACCCCAAAGTTGAATTTGCAGAAAATCAAGAAGTCGAAGTATATTCACGAGCTAATAGTCAAGAAGCCAACGGTTGGTGGAAATGTCGTATTAAGGTACTTTTAGGTTTTTATTTTCAAAATTGCTTGCTATATGGTTGTTTTTATTACTATTACATTTCTTCGTGACAAATTTATATTATAAATTTTAAATATAAATTTTATAATTTAAGATACAAGTTGAACAATTTCTAAAGTTGTCATTTTTATTATTGGGTTGATAATTTCAAAGTTGTAATATACCAGTATATTGCTTTAACGAACACAGCTCAATGGTCAAACAGATGACCATTTCAATTTTGAATTGGGAGGAGCACCTAATAGGAACCTACAGTAAATAGAGGAAATATCAATATTTTACACAATAATTGTTGATTTATGATTTATCATAGGTTTAATCTTGTGTTTTTTTTATTTCATTATCAATAATTTATTTATGAGTAGGTTCTCTTCCCATTCCAAAGTACAGGTGTCCAAGCAAATGTGGTTTTTATAATAATTGTTTTTTGCCTTCTCTGATAATTATAATATTGACATGACAGAAGTCAAACAAATTTTTAAATTTTATGATAAATGAGATAACAAAATGACTTGGAATATCATCTTATTTTATAAATAAATAACTAATTTTGATAATTTGAGGCATTCACAACACCTTTTTAAAATGCTGGACATTCAAGGTATTTTATTAAATAACTTTAATTTCTATATTATGTAATTTGCTAATTTGAGCGTTTAGTTTCAATTCATTTTTTTTTTAATATTATTTTGCCATTTAGAGCTCATCATAACATAACAACATAAAGTTAATTTAACATAACTAACAAAAATGTTTGGGAAATGAGTACTAAGAAATAAATGTATCTTCAAAATTTGTTGAGCTCATTGCTTGTTTGAAGAGTCATATATCAATTTGTCAAGAATTTCATCTAAGAAATTCCTTTCATATCCATAGTTCAAAATTCCTTTTTTATTCTATCCATCATTTTTTAGATTTTAGAGGTATATAGCAACATCCTAACATGTAAGGTGAGAATATTGCATAAAACAAAATTAAATTAGATATTTCAATTTGATTGAATCTTGTAAGGTTTTACAATAAAAGTAATCTTGATGTGAATATAATATACCCATCTTTTCTCCCAAATATTAGTGCAACTAATGGTTATTTTGTTTTCTTCCAACTGGAGGTGTTTGCAACTTGTACCACCTTCTCGTGCTTCTCTTATGTATATGTTAGTACTTACAGTACTTACAGCAGACTAAAAGATAATGCCAGTATAGTTGTGGTAACTAATTATGACAGTGGTGATTCAATGTGCAAGAACGAAAATTTGTCTGGTTGAGCCCATTTAAAAATAAATTATTTTCAACACGTTCTTTTTATGTTCAATGGTGATCCGGCAATGCTGCGCATGGGTATGTGTCAACGAATGACAGTTTAATATGGAAGAACTGTCAAAACAACAAATTTTTTAACCATAAATCGTAATTGTTTTGACATTTTTTTGGTTTTAAAATAATGAGCTCAGTGCAATGTTACTAGATCCTCGTAACTGAAAATATTTGATAGTATGTGTGGGGGTATTTGTGTGCCTATATCACGTGATTTTATTCTGGAATTACCTTAAATTAATTGGTTTATGCCTGAAACCCCAAAACCTTAGTTTTAATCCTGATCACGGAAAAAGTTATATTTTGCATTCCTTGTATATGCAAAACCTTTTCTTTTACAGTTTGTTCAGCCTTGAAAAGTACTTAATAGTAGTTTACATCACAATGACGTAAACCAATACTTTTCAGTACGAGGGGCTTTATGAACTCGACCTGTTAGGCGAGGGGGTAATAATAAAGCCCGACTAGTGAAATGAGGTTACGTCTGTGTGTTATGAAATATTTTTTGCTATATCTGCTATATTTGCTGATCACGGAAAAAGTTATATTTTGCATTCCTTGTATATGCAAAACCTTTTCTTTTACAGTTTGTTCAGCCTTGAAAAGTACTTAATAGTAGTTTACATCACAATGACGTAAACCAATACTTTTCAGTACGAGGGGCTTTATGAACTCGACCTGTTAGGCGAGGGGGTAATAATAAAGCCCGACTAGTGAAATGAGGTTACGTCTGTGTGTTATGAAATATTTTTTGCTATATCAGAAAAATTTTCTATTTTATGTTTTACTTTCCTTTCCGTTTTTTATGTTTTTATGTTTTTTATGAAAAGTTTTTAGGCCTCTGGTCTAATTCTTTTTCACGTCCTAACTACGAAAAGTGCTGCGTTTCGAAATTTGAGTACAAAAACAGTCCATTTACGGCCAGGATTGTTAGATAACGGAGCGTTAAAAAAGTGAACTTTTATCATGAAATTTTTTAGAGGAGCTAACATCAGCTTTCTCGCTCCCCTATACGTAATGTAATCTACATTTTACAATATCCACAGATTCCTTTAATTTTGAGAATAGTACTTATTTTGAAAAATTTTCTCACATTCACATTAAACAATGTATATTAAATATACAAATTTTGTATTATCAAAAATAAAACAAATTAAAAACAATTTTATTGAAATTGGCTCAACGTTTTCCTTATAATTTACACTTGGTTCTTATTCATTCTTATAAAGCTGCACAAACCATACTTTATAATTTGATTTGTAGATGACTGTTGTACTACTCCATTCTAGATAGCTGAACTTTGGTATACAATTTTTACTAGTGGGTTATTCTATATGGGGATATATTTTTTTTAATAAAAAAATTGCAGTAAAGGCCCGTTCTCACGATACAAGTTGAGTTGACCAATTATTATAGTTGATCAACAAAAATTGAACGAAATCTATAGTGAGAACTTTTTTTTTAATATAGTTGAACAACTTATTAGTGGATCAAGAAAAGATTGACCCAGTCAATCTTATCGTTCAAGTATGAGTCATCTGCCACTTTCTTTCAAGTCAAAGTTATCTTGATACATGTAAACGTCAATTTCGATTCGTTTTCAACTCTCGTGCATGTGTATTTTGTTTTTTACGCCAGTTACAACCGAATGAAACTGACACTGTGCTATGAATTGAATCAATATTTATTCAAATGTGTGAACTCATTCAACTTTTGTTGATCAACTAAACTTGAAACGTGAGAACGCGCCTTCATTGGCAAAATTGGAATATTATAACGAAATTGATAAATATGGTGTACTGTGAGTTGCATAATAACTGAGGGATACCTCTTTTTTTTATAATTTTCCTTAAATGGTTGGGTATGTTAGAAATATTTTTATTTCAAAAAGTCTACAGTCTATTCCTCTTGCAATATTTGAATTAACTTTTGCTTGATGGTTATAGGAGTGATTTTGATTCTACGATCTAATTCATTAGTTACATTTTCTATGGAAGTAAGATCGGTGACTGTGGAGGCGGATGTAAACCTTTGAGACCTTTACAATAGATATTTTTGGACTATAATGGAAATAGCGTTTTGAATTACTACCGAGACGGTTATTTGCCTTGTAAGTAACGCGATCAACTGCTAATGCGAGGTACCGGGTTCAAATCCGGAGAAGGGTAATTTTCTTACGATTAGTCTCCATGCTTTGGAAGGCATGTTAAGCCGGTGGTCCTCTTGGGTTAATGAATTGCCACCATTAACATAAAAACCAGGGTTACAGGCTTGTCCAGTTTGCTAGGCCAGTCTAGCAAACTATCTATCGGACGTTAAAACAATTTATATGCTCACGATCTAGCACTGCGAAGGAAACGACGCAGATGTTGGAAATAACAAGCCTTAGGTTTAAATTCAGTTGAAAAAGAAGAAGAATTACTACCATGGTAATATTTAAAACTTGTATTAAAGTCCATTTGGACAGGCTCTCTCATCGTTTTGCTTCTTCACAGAAGCATCGTGACCATTAATTTTGGTATTAAATGGTTCTCTTGGCAGATTACTCTCGGTGGTTTGCCATTACTTTCCGAGAGGAGAGGGGGGTGAGAGGGTCATAATGAAGTTAGATAAATCGTGCAGCCGGGTTGGGGATCGAACCTAGGGCTGCTAGCCTAGAGTCCGGTCCTTAGCCCGTTCACTTAGCTCACCCCTCACATTTGGACAGTACTTTACAATAAATTGTTTTGTAGGAGCTCTAAATATTTGTACTTGCTCATAATTCCCTGTTTTATTACTAAGTTATCCACTTCTTCGGTGGAAATGCACTTTTAAACAAGCACATTTCTTTCTTTCCCACAACCTTTCCACGTAAATTTTATGAATCAAGTTCTCTATTCGGCTTAGGTCACATGGTTCAATCATCAGTCTTAAATGTTATATTTGCTTTTGTCTGCAAATATACCAGTGTGCTACCATGATACTATTCAAAATTCCATTTATTTTGGAAATCTTTGCGTACCGAATACGTTTCATTGTATCGACTTCACTAACGAACTTTTTTGTAGGCATTCGGCCGCCTCTTTTTTTTAAACTTGGCGAATAATTTCTAAACGAATAATTTCTGCATCGATATTCTTGGAACTTTTGTGCCCTAATTCTGGTTTTTATCTTACACGGTATATATTTATACTTGTATTTAGCAATTTTCCAATTTCAGATTGTCCTTTACCCTTTACATAATGAAATATGACAATGAAATATGTTAAATCAAAACTTATATTTTTACAATTTCAGCAATACGCACACAAAAATTTCAATTTCACAGTTCAAATTCATGGTAGTATTGAAATTAATACTATTTGCGTCTTCATAAAAGTGCAATAATTGCATTGCTATTGTTCTTACGGAATTTTAGGAATTTATTGAAGAATAACTTTGTAATCGTGTTCGAGTTATTTTGTTAAATTATTAAAACGCTTATAATTTCAATTTGTAAATAGATTTTTCAAACTTTTATTTTTGTTTTCCGTGACCCACGGAGTACATTAATGAAATGGTAGTTTAAAACCGCCGTTTTGTTTTGAAATAGTTGAATTACGTGGAATTTATTTTTTATTAGGTGCCACAGTTATTATGCGACTCACTGTACATAGAATGAATACACCTAAAATACATTATTGCATAATATTATGTAAAATGTAGGCACATCATACTGGCAAAACTTGAACTAAAGCTTTTAAAAAAAAAAGTGAATCAAGTTCACTTTATTATAAAGCAATATAAGATACTTATCCCCTCACATATTACATATAGTTATAATAAACATGTTTGCATGTTCACTTTATGATAATTATGTTCACATTACTGCAATATTATTAGGTTTGTTTCTTCAGCAGTTTGAACTATAGATGAACAATAAAAACAATTGTTTTGTTGAAGTTAAAATAGAGATGAATGCGGGACGGGACGGGATATCCCGCGGAATATTTTTTTTGTCCAGCGGGATATTTTGAATATTTAGTCCCGCGCGGAATATTTTGACAACTCAGTCCCGCATTTGATTTATTTTATACAACGCAGCCCGAATAAATTTTTTTGATTTTTTTTGTTAACGCATATTACTTAGAGTAAATGTAGGGAAAGGATTCAATAAGTTAAATTATGAAATAGAAGGGGAAACAATTTCGTCCCGCGCGGGACTGCTTTAAAATCTCATCCCGCGCGGGACTGAGTTGATAAAATGTCCCGCGCGGGACTAAATATTCTAAATATCCCGCGGGACAAAAAAATATCTCGAGGGATATTCCGTCCCGTCCCGCATTTATTTTTATTTTAAAACACGATTTTATCATAAATTTTAAAACACGCATTCATCTCTAGCTGTATTGTATAAAATAAATTTATAAATAAAACGCGGGACTGAATTGGCATCCCGTCCCGCGCGGGACTAAATTGGTATCCCGTCCCGCGCGGGATTGAATCGACATCTCGTCCCGCGCGCGGGACGGGACGGGATTTTTTCCATTCCGTATTCTTCTCTAGTTTGAAACGGTTTGCAAACCGTCAGACGCATGCGCAGATTGAACAACGCGTTTTTTACAGCGGTTTGGTCAAACTGTGACTAACAGTTTTGTGTCCTTACAGTAACCCAAACTGGTTTCAAACGGTTTGCTGATAGTCAGAGCAGTTTGAAGATTTTTCTCCAACTAATAATCAGAGACATGCGCGTTAATAAATTATTTTAAAAGTTAGTTGACAATTTTTAAAATTTGGGTTTTTGGTGAAATGTTCATTTACGTAATTAAAATAAATATTTTCTCATTTTTAAATTTTAATTTTTTAAAAAATTTTTAATTTTAAATCTCAATTTTAAATTTTGTGTACAAAATTTTCTAACTTTAAACGATGACATGTTAACCTAAAACTAACTTGTTTAATTTTTTTTAACTAATTAGGTGACACTTGCACTAATACTACTTTTGTAGAACATTTTTACAAACACGGTTGCATTTCTGATTAAATGCGTTCGGACAGCAAAAATCTCAAATCGTTTGAAAACGGTTTCAAACCGCGTCTGCGTATAACGAGCAATCACAAAACTATCCGTGATTTTCTGAAAGAACAAACCTATTGTGTATTGTGATCTTATTAGACAATCTTTTATAGGGAATGAAATTGTCATATATTAAAATATAAATAAAAACAATGTTTCGTCATTTTAGCAACATCTGGTTTTATGCAAAACACAAAAATATTTTTTAAACTAGGTACGGAGGAGCCCTAAATTTTAATTTTACACAATAGTATGATATTATATGATGAATAGTGCACTCATAGGTTTGAAAAAAATAGACATTTTCAAGAATTTTTTTGAACTGTTGTATCATGTTTTTAGTTCAAAAAAAAAATTTTTTCTGGATCAAGTTATCGACTTGGTTGTAGACCTCTCTATAATAAAGTTCTTTGCAGTGTCCATCAGAACTTCTTAGGGTCAGTTCTACAAAGCAAGTATAAATTGAATAAGCTATATCGAGAATATGCCTTATCGTATAACGTTATTTTTTGTATAAATTGTGGGATAACTTATTGCTCTGGTTTTGGGCATCCCACAATTTATACAAAATAACGTTTATTTGTTAACATGACGATTGTGAACAAAATCTGTGTGATCTATTCTCAGTATTGCTTATTCTTAAATTATACTTGCTTTGTAGAACTGCCCCTTAATGGTTTATGTAAAACCAATAATTTTTGTGCCTCTGAAATTTTTTATAACGAATGTTTAGGGAAAATCACCCCTTAATTGCTAATAAAAAATAGAATTTTTTGTTAAAAACAAAATCCTATGATTAAAATCTAATTTGGAATGTCTAGAATAGGCTAAATAAAATAAATTTTATCTAAATCCATCTAGTGGTTTTTAAAATATAGTGGACACCGTATTCAAAAACGTAGTTTTGAGAAAAACGCAATTGAAGTTTAAATTAACTAATGAATTGGTATGTACCTTATAGAATGCAAAAAAAAATTTTATTTTTAAAAATCCTGAGTGCACCTACCCCCTTAAATAAAGGTTTCAAGTAAATGCTTTTTAACAACTGTTGTGCAAGTAAGCAGGTTAACAGCCTTGGTTTCATAAAACTATAACATCTTCCTTTCAAGGTATAGGCAGTGTTTTCCTGTTCGGACTTCATAGATCCTGTCATCGTTTTCTTGGGCGGCTGAAATCTTTCTATAAACTAAAACTAATGGTAGATTTTTATTGACTTGTTAAAGCTAACAAACACTTTGTATTGGTACTTAAATGCATCTTTGCTTAAATTGAACGCTTTAAATTAATACACTCACGAGGAACACTTGTTTCATGCTTTTTACTGGGATACTTAATATTAATAATAAATAAAATTTCAAAATAATTATATTGAGATATTATTTTACAATATCACAATGATGATAATAATAGAACACATTACCATATTTAATAGAATTATTTATTTATTTCCTCAGTGCTTATTTTTATGAATATTATTAATTTAGTACTTTTGCTTATAGATGATGAAGGGTGATTTTTATGTTTTGGAATATTTGGGTTGGGATACGACCTACACGGAGATTGTAAGTAGCGATAGACTTCGTCCCAAAAACAATAATCCACCAATCGATAAAAGTATGTTTCATAAATTTGAAATTGAAGTTCCTGAAGATGTTCGCGAATAGTAAGTGTTTTACATGCTAAAAATCAATTAATGTTTTAATATTATATATTTTAGTGCAAAAATTGAAAATGCCCATAAAGAATTTCAAAAGGCTATTGGAGCAAGTATAATTAATTATGATGCAGATCGAGGAATGCTGGTTGTAATATCTAATTTCGAAGCTTGTCGTAAGCGTGCGTCTATGTTGCAAGATATGCACTTTAGAAATCTTTCACAAAAAGTTCTTTTACTTAAACGTACAGAAGAGGCTGCACGTCAATTAGAAAGCACTAAATTAGCTACCGTTGGAGGGTAAGTAAAATTATATATTAGTTATAATGTTAGAAATGTATATGCCAATAAGACTGAATTAAATTTTTAATGCGTCGCAAGAAATGAAAACATTAAATAGATAATATAATACAGACATTAAGACTGATGCAATAAAATAACAGAATTTTTAACGTAACAGTTTTATGCCTGATTTCATAAATAAATTTTTTAAATTTATAATAAATTTTAATGCAGGGGTGTTAAACTGGCATGCCACATGCGGCCTGCTGAATATATTTTTGTTGCTCGTAACATATCGACACCCCCAAGGAACAAAGACGTAACTCATTTTTACATATTTTTCAACAGAGCGATTTGAAAATTTTAAAGAAAAACATAAAAGTAGAAAAAAAACAACGACGCAACTGATATTATGACTATTTAACCCCCTAACATCATCAGAAATGCTAAATTGTAAAAAAATGTAATTTAAATAACGGCTTTGTTACTGCTCAATTGGAAAAAAATTGAAAAATAACTTTGAGATAAAACTCCTTTTTTCTGATTATCTCTGGTATTATTGCTCGTAGAGAAAAATTTTTTTAACATAAAAGAAAGGTATTTTTCTCAGGAATACAGTGGTAGTCATAACTCAAATTTGACCTAACTTGAGTTACGGCTTTGTTCCTTGGCGGTGTCGATATATGCAAATATAAAAATTACTTCAAAATAATTTACTTTTTTTTAATTTTAACTTATTTGACACTAAATTAAGAGCATTGCACACTTCTAGAGTGATTAATTCATGTTTGATCAATTTATATCCAGAATATTACAAACATTTTAGTATTTGCTAGTTTCTAGTGATCTTTGGAATATTATTAGGAATTTTCTAACTCAAGATTTTTTTAGTAGAGAATTTTCAATATTGTAAGAAACTAGCGATTTTTGAATTTTTGTACAATTTTGAAAGTAAATTGTAATTTACGTTGTAACGTAAAACATAGGTTTTACTGGGTACAGTGTTGGAGGAGGTTTAGTTCATTTCTTAATTTTAGTCACCCACTTGATATGATATACATTATAATTTATAATAGAATATTTAATGTCGACTTCAAAATATGAAAACAGGTTGAATATTTGTAATAAATTATCTGTGATATGTTGTCAGTGACCACGAGTTGAACTTGTGCATTCACTTGTGTGCAAGTAGTGAATGTATTGAATTCAAGGAAAATATTTGTATTTATTTAATTACCTTATATTGAATTGATGGTAGTTGGTATATCTGTGATGTTATGCCAGAAGAATGCATATCAACTTCTGCCATAATAGCACAGATATAATCTTGACTTAACCTGGTATGCTGCCAACATTAAAATATAAAATCATATAAATTGGAGAATTAGAATTACAGCAATTATTAGAGAAGTGTGCATAGGTGAATGAACGAGTTCAACCCTCGGTCATAAAATCGGGCAAGTGAAACTACTTATTTATTATGATACTTATAAAAATATTAAGCTATGGTAATACTGTTGCTTGATATCATATCATGTTCTAACAAGAACCCCTTTATTTCTATCTTATAACCAGTTCCAGTTTAATTTTAAAATAATGTTACATTTATATAAGTGTTTAGGCAATAAGACTCATGACAATAATAGGTATTTTAAGTCTCAATAAACATAAAAAGTTTGGTATGATCAAGTGGTTCTCATAGGAAAACCACCTGCTTTTATAGTCATAATGGGAGAGCTCATATTATAACAATCTAATTTTTCTCGAAAAACTCAAAATACTAAAAGATATCAAAAATATTGAAGAGGCCGAAAGTGTTTAGTGGAAAAAGACTAATATTTTTTGTTTGTCATTTACCATTTTCAAATTATTAGAGAAAGGCTGGAGTGAGTCTAACTCATGAATGACATACAGTACAACCCTGATTATCCGTGCGAATTATTATAAAATATATAAATTAAAACGCGAATTTGAAACTATTCGTGGGTCTAACAATTTTAGCAAACGGTTTCGAACTGCTGAAAGAACATATTTATTAAACAGTTAGGTACTTCTATAATTTTTTATAATTTATTTTTTTAATTATCAGTTGCATTAAGCAAGTGTTGCTTTTTTTAATAGAAGTTAATAAAATTTAGTTCATGAACGTTGTTAGTATGAATGAATGCTTTCCGATACATTTGATCTTGACATTTATGTACTTTATTAAAATAACTAATACAAGCTATAAATATTTTTTAAACCGTCATAGTCTCTTGCCTAAAATTAATATTTAGCCAGGAAAGGATTTACCATGCCATGGTTTACGTTGACAATTTGTTTTTCTTTCAGCAAATATAAGCCTATGTACCAACGGGTCTCGAATTATGAGGCTGGGCGGGGTAATTCCAGGTGAGATTGAACTGCAGCAGTATGCACGTAGTACCTTTTTTCCTGGCTCTTCCTGGCAGTATTAATTTTATGGCAAATTTTTTTATTAAGTTTGTTAGCTCTCGTGATTAGTATCTGAATTAGCATGAATAAATATATTGATGTATGTACATATTTGTGAGCATGTTTTTTGTTTACTTATTTAACTGCCAGGAAAATCACTGTTTATTTAGTTACTATAAGGCTTGTACTTTATTTCAGATTACATTTTATTTTTATAAATTCTTTATTTGCTATTAGTAAGTAATATTGTGTAGGTATATTACTTTTGAAAAATATATATATCTGCACTTTATTCACAATTTAGTAGTGACAATACTTCTTAGGACTGCTGTTACAATCATTAGATAATCATCATCAGTTAGTTATATGTTATATCTGATGTTAACCGATGATTGTAAAAATGGACCTTAATGGGAAAACTGCATATTTCAGTATTATAGTTTTGTTATTGAAACAATTTCATCTGTTGGACATTGGTCATTTCTGTATAATGTAAACAAATTACTAATTTTGTTTAATTTATTTGTGTGTCTATATGAAGTCATTATTTGCAAAACTCGCCAATGGACAAATAAGGTAAAAATGAGTTGAACTTGGTACTCAGGAGACAGAATATAATATTGGTTGACATCATGACTGTATATTTCATAAAAGTAGTCACATGTGATGTAGTTACTTTAAGAAGTAGAAATTATGATTATTAGCTTTGTCGAAACATGTATAATATTTTCAATGAGATTCAATACACAAAAATAATCGTCACATCACAAATGAGAAATTATTTTTCATTTTTAGACTTCTTTTCAAGACATTCCACAGATAGTAGGTAAATAGTGAAAGATTGGGTGAATATATCTTGGTTCTTAAGAAATCTGTACTGTCTTGTAAAAATTTGAGAATTTTCTTTGAAATCGATGAGTTTGAGTCGAGTATTGCTGAAACTTCTAATAATTATTAGTTGCTTAATAGTTAAATAATAATAAACAAATAATAGTTCTTAAACACAACAGAAAAAAATACGGACAATTGAAAGAATGTTTTTAATTTATTGTTTTGGTTAAAATTTGAAATTTAATGAAATAGGTGGGCTTGTTTTTGGGTGTAAATGGATTTTAATTTTTGAGAAACAAACTACCATCTCAATCATCCAACATCAACAAAACAAATGGCTCATAGACATTGAAAGTACCTAATTTTATTTAAAAAAAAATTGTTTTGAGAGTGTTTGTGGTGTTGGGAGTTTTGCCAGTATGGCTTGGCGATTATTTAATTGGGATACTAATTCTGTTCAATTATTTATTATTAGTAAAATACAATTTAAATAAATTGTCACTTGCGTGATCCTAACCTAACCAATTACAGAAACTTATTTGGTATCATAACCAAAGACCCAAGTACCAATTTATTTGGATTGCACTATATATTATGCATGTATCAGAATGCGTTCGAGTAGACGCAGCGAAGATGCACATAATTAAATTAATTGAATACTTACTTTTTGAATTTATAATTTTACTAATAAGAGAAAACTAATACTTGACCAAAAAGGAAGGATAATGTAAACTGGATTTTAGCATCGATTATAATTTTGAGATATGCAACTTTTTGGATTCTGACAAATAGACTATACTTTTTTTGTCAAAAAAACAAATACAATTTCAATAATATTATGTAAGTTGCCTGTGTAAACGCGTTAAAGCGCTTTAAATGTACTCCAGAGATTTAAAATAATTCAAAATTTCTTTTATTTTCGTAATTATTTTACTCGAATGATGAGGAAATGGATCGATGTAATAAAATTATTATAAAAATAGCTTAACAAAAACATTCAAGTAAAATTATTACGAAAATTCCGTTTGTGAGCGTTCATTAATTATGTAAGGACGATTTTTGACCTCCCTCCCAACGTAAGGGCACGTAAGATTGTGGCAATCCTCCTCCCCACATCTTAAGTAACGATTATTTTTTAAAGAAATTAATTTTGACCCCCACCCTCTCTCTGCACCTCTTATATTTTTAAAATATGAATGATATTGATGGCCTAGTGCACAAATGTGGTAATTTGTATTTGCAACAAATTATAGAGCTGAAGTATTAAAAACCAAATATTTCTGGTTTCACTAAACCAATATTGTTCTGAAACATGATACCTCGGTATTGAATTAGAACAGTGATATATAACCAAAGGTTTATTTGTCAACCATCAATTTAGTTTCTTTCAAGTTCCAGTTAAACTTATCAGGAAAATTTGAATTGTTTTTATGGAACAAAAATATGATAGTTAATAGGAATTTTGAGAACTACTAACTTTTTAATTGTTCATAACCCAGTCAATAGGTACTTTTACCTTGCAAAAGATATAGGAAAGTTTCTATTTGGCATGATTGTTTAGTTAGGTAAGTTATATAAAGTTCCAAGTTTTCGACCTTCGGGGGGGGGTGCCGCTCGCGCCGCCATCTTGGTTTGAAGGGGTGGAAAATCGCTTTTTTGCTACTATCTCGTTACCGCTACGTATGTAGCGTAATACGTAACGTAATACAAACGTAATACGTTGATTAAGGGCCAGTTGTATAAAAGAGGATCATCCTCGGATCAGAGTTAAACCAGGATCAAAGCAAATGTCTGTTGTATAAGCGAGAGTCAAGCGTTGATCCTGGGTTAACTCACCGATTTTCTGATCCGAGAAATCGGTGGATTAACCCAGGATCAACTTAATTTACTTTTAAATTTATTGTGATTTATACTGTTTGTCTCAATCCATTTGTCATTTATTAAAATAACCCCTGGCAATATTATTTTTTTGTGTATTAAAGTAAGAATAACAAAATAAAAGGAATAGACGTTGATCCTGGGTTAACTCTTGATCCAGGATCAGCTGATCCCCGAGTTAACCCTCCTTTATACAACTGGCCCTAAGGCTATTATAAAAATTGTAGAGCGTGCGATTCTGCATATTTTTTATCAAATACATTTTTTCTAAAATTAATAGTTATTAGTGGTGATTCTGTAAGGAGTATGTTAATTTTAACGTGCGTTAAAATGTTCGGTAATATTCGTAAAAGTAGTTCCAAGTTAATCAAATTAGTTCCAACAACGCTCAAATTTAAATTTTAACGTGATGTCAATTTTAATTCCAATTCTATAAGCAACAATTAACATATGTTAAAATTTTAACATAAATTCCAATTCTGTAAGGTCGAGAACCGTTAAATTTTTAACATAATGCGTTAAGTCAAGGCGTTTATTATTTGATTTTAAAGCCTACCCAAATAGTACATGTTAATAATTTGCATTCGTATTTTGGCACAGTTATTAAAGTTATTTTGTGAATTTTTGTTGAAAATATGGCACTTGATGGGTTTACTCATCTTATGATTGTTGATAATCAACAAAGACAGCACGTAATTTTTATATAAATTTTTAGTTGTATTTGATTAATACATTAAAAATTTAGACGAAAAGTGCGAACGATTCAAAGGCAATTGAGAGATGCTAGTAACCGCTTTGAACTATCCAATAAGTTATTTTTAAGATTATTCCATTTGAACAATGTATGATGTGCTCGAAGTTTGATCGACAATTTTTCGCCATATATGCAACAACCTCAAAGAGACAACGTTTCTTACAACATGAAAGGTGAGCTAGATGAGCTGGCCAAGAACCAGACTCTAGGTCTTAGGTTTGATCCCGAATCCAGCTACAAATGTATCCGACTTCATTATGATCCTCTCCTATCCGAAGGCAATGGCAAACTACTAAGAGTAATCTGCCATTCATGGTCACGATGCTTCTGTCAAGAAGCAAAACAAAGAGAAAGAATGCAACTCTCGCAAAGAACTCAAATACCAATTTACATTAAGATTACCAGCAACATTTCATTTTTTTAAATCAGGAGGTTACCAAGTGGGAACTGGCCACGGATTTTCTGTTAGTCACTGCATAGCAGAAGTTTCAGATCTCATGACCAGGCATCTTTTTAATACATGTATAAAATTTCCAAAATCTGAAGACAAATAGCTAAAAGTAAAGAAAGGATTTGAACAATTGAACCCGTTTTTTTTTGGGGTTCTTACTCATTCTACTAATGCAAGGCATTTTTAGATTGAAAATTATAGTAATTAAATGCCAAACAAAATAATTATTAATTTGCTAATAAATATCAGAAAACAAACAAAGCAAATATTATGTTGGTTACCTACGTTTTGACATACGTTATTTGTTGTTATTGTTATGAGTGTTGTTGGAACTAATTTGATTAACTTGGAACTACTTTTACGAATATCTCCGAACATTTTAACGCATGATGTTAAATTTAACATTTTACTTACAGAATCACCACTAATGGTGGGTTTATAGAGCGAGATAAGCGAGAAGAGATAGTGGATAAGAAATAAGAGATAGTGACTAACGGATAAGCGGGTTTATACAACGAGATAAGGAATTTAAGAAATGCACATGTTACGCATGAGCAGTTCAAATTATTTTGAAACTTGGACAGGCCACGACAGCTTATGTTTATAGTTTGGTTTTGTCATCGTGAAGCATATTTTTCAAATCTTTTAATTTTATGGTTTGATTACCCAGAAATTTGGCATCTTTTATACTAAATAAATTTTGCAAACTAAATTTGAGAATATTTTAAATGAAATATTTCGAATTCATAAAATACAAATGGATAGTCAAGATTTAGCGCGAAACAAAGCCTATATAACCCAGAATAATTTAATAATTTCCCTTAACATTTTTGCAAATCTCTAACTGCGAATAAATTTTAAAATTCGATTTATTGTTTAATAAAAACCGCCTGCTACTTATATATAGACAAAATTAATAATTATTTAATATAGATAAATAAATATTTGGAATGATTGTCGTTCAAAAATTTATATTATTATTATTTAAAAAATTATATAAAATTGATATTTTATAATACATACGCAACATAACAGTGATAAAAAAAGTAAAATATTAATTCGTAATGACACAAATGAGCGGGTAAAATTTAGTTCAAATGAACGTCGACGGGATAAGAGATAAGAAGTTGAAAAATGTTCAACTTTTATCCCTTAGCTCTTAGCGCTTATCGCGTTGTATAAACGCTACTACGGTATTCCTATGGTTTAACTTTCTTATCCACTATCTCTTATCGCTTATCTCGCTCTATAAACGCACCATAATAAGAGTTATAACGCTTTGAAAATGAGCGTTTCCGTCAATTTCAAAATAGTAATGGTCATTTTGAAAAAAAAAATTTTTTTTTGATTTATTAAGTTTTGATAGTGCTTCTTTTAGTTTTAAATAAATACTTGTCACTTTAATTTAACAATAGTCTTTTCATTTGAATTCCTGATTATTGTAATAATTTCACAATAAGCTCATTTTATAGTAAAATAGCTATATCTTTTTTCTAAAATAAAATATAGCAAATGGTTATAAAATTTCGAAAACTGCACTAAACGAGCAATTTTTTAAAATAACTTACTAGATTAGTGTGATACATTTTTTTTACAAAATGAAGAGTCGAAGTTAGCAAATAAAAAAATTAATTCTTGAGTAGGGCTAAAACATTTTTTTTTTTCAAAAACTATGGCACCATTAGTTTTATTTTTATTTGTGATCAATAACAGGACTACTCAGGATTACGTAACGAAAATTAGAACCTTATAATAAAAATTTCGTACTTGTGGCACACGATAACTCATTTAATGTGTCGCTTTTCACAAAATTCATAAAAGTGGGAGTATCTCGAAAACTAACGATTTTTTACTAAGGTCGTATTTTGATTTTCTGGTTAGCCATAAGCTGGTCTATCAGCCCTTCAAGGGATAACGTTGAGTTTTGAAACACACTGCATAAGGGATGATAAGATTTCTAATAGATCTCATGATGCAATTTTTTTATATAGAAAAACTACAACACTTAGTTGCAAAAGAGAGATTAATGAACAAGGTCTTACAACTCATATGAGTAAATGAGATGAAGCGGTACATTTAATTAACCATTTTTTTAATGAACCTCGCTTGTTTTTCAATATGACCATCAATACTTTGAAATTGACGAAAATGCTCATTTTCTACGCGTTATAACTCAGTAACTATTAATTTTAGAAAAAAATGTATATGACAAAAAATATGCAGAATCACACGCTTTACAATTTTTATAATAACCTTAGTTAACGTATCTAGGACCAGTAACGAGATAATAGCAAAAAAGCGATTTTCCACCCCTTCAAACCAAGATAGCGGCGCGAGCGGCATCTCCTCAAGGTCGAAAACTTGGAATTTTATATAACTTACCTAACTGAAAACAGTCATGCCAAATATAAACTTTCCTATACCTTTTGTAAGGTGGAGCTATTTTTTTCGCTCTATTGACTGGGCTGTCAGTTTGATCACTCGAGTGACAATGCAATCGTAAGATTAAAATTTTTGCAATTTAGTTGCAGGTTACAAAAGTATGGATTTGTTATATTTTTCAGGTCAAATTGACAAATTTTAGGATTTCAGCAAGTTAACACACATTTCTAAATTACATGTAGCTTTTGCAGCAGCTGATTTTAAAAACATGACAATGTGCAATAGTTTTTCCTACAACTTAAGTAGCTGTTTCTGAAAGCACCTTTATAATTTATTATCTTTTTTTTTTAAATATACGTTTTTATTATAATTAAAATTTATTTTTTACTTTTTTTAACGAGGTGAAATAATTGATCATTTCATTGGTGGGTTTTATAATTTTTAATTATTTTATTTTTTGCAGGTATTCGGATGAATTCAATGTGCGAGAAGATTTGATGGGACTTGCGATCGGTGCTCATGGCGCAAATATTCAGCAAGCTAGGAAGGTTGATGGTATTACAAATATTGAGCTAGAAGAAAATTCATGTACTTTTAAAATTTATGGAGAAGTACGTTTTATCATGTGTTGATTATTAATTTAAATTTATTAACTGTTTGGTTTTTAGTCTGATGAAGCAGTTCGAAAAGCTCGATCTATGTTAGAATACAGTGAGGAGTCATTGCAAGTTCCTCGAGCGTTAGTTGGTAAAGTTATTGGAAAAAACGGCAGAATTATCCAGGAAATTGTTGACAAGAGCGGAGTTGTAAGTATCTGATAACTTATTAACCGTACAGCTTACAAATAATGAACAAATTTGAATTACACGTAGACTACAATCTTGCAGGTTCGAGTTAAGATTGAAGGTGATAACGAACCACAGCCTACCATACCTCGTGAAGAAGGACAAGTACCTTTTGTTTTTGTTGGCACAGTGGATAGTATAACTAACGCAAAAGTTCTTCTCGAATATCATTTAGCACATCTAAAGGTAAGTTTATTTTATAAACTGTAGTATTACAGATATGTTATATCTAATTTTATATGTAACAGGAGGTAGAGCAATTACGACAAGAAAAACAAGAGATTGACCAGCAGCTAAGAAATATTCATGGTTCAACAATGGGTTCGATGCAAAGTATTTCCATGTCGAGAAGAAATGACCGTGGATACAATTCAGATATGGATGGTGGTCCTCGAGGTGGGCGAGGCGGTTCTATGCGTGGACGTGGTGGGCGTGGAAGAGGAGGACCAGGTCGCAACAGCGATTCTCGTTATACTTCTGGTAGTACCATCTCAGATTATATTAATAATGTGGACAAGCGAAAAGGACTAGGTAATGATAGATCACGTGGTCCTACGACTAATGGTAAACCTATGCGGGGGGCCTCAGGAGGTGACCGTAATGTACGAGATAGAACAAGTAAAGGGAGAATGACGGTTGATGCTAGTGCGGGTGGAGATCAAGAACGTAAATGATTTTTTAAATTTTTATATTACGTTACCCACTACGGTTAACTGCCACTGCATCAGAAAATGAAACAGTACCCCGACTTTATGCACCACAAATTAAAAGTTAAATCACTAAATTAATAAATTACTTTTTGATTTATGTAAATACAAAAACAAAATTTGTTTGTTGCAATGAATTTTTTTTTTAATTGTTATGGTCAAAAATGGAATGTTTTGTCACTAGTAATAATTTTATTTTGGGACTAAATTTTGACATATTTTTAAGCGTGGTGTGTCAAGCGTGGTTTCTGGCAGGCAAAAATAGACTGACCCGGCTGATGACTTTCTTTATGAATCTTAAGCAATTTGGTGAAATGACACTGATTGCAATTTAATGACGAGGAATTTATACTGATTTGATAATAAATATTCTGTCAAGAAAGAACAATGTATCTTTTCTGGGCATTTACATTACATCTTATTGAAAATATTTTTCATAAACAATTAGGTCAATGTTAATTTACTTAAAAAACTTTTAATTAATATGGCATGTTTGTGTAAACTAATAATTATAACAACTTATAACGGCTTTAAGAGATTTTACCTTTTTTTTTCAAAACTAAAACTTTATTTTACAATGGTAGCAGGCTTCATGTTGTAAATAATATTTCATCTATCTTTATTGTTTTTATAGGCCTATGTGCATTATGTATTAGTAATATACATGATCTTTTTGTTTTCCTAATTTTTCAAGAATAGTATTTTGTTTTGTGTTATGTGAATTTTCTTTTAAATTTAATAACTGCCATGTTTACAATTGCACTTAGGCCCATTTTATTATGTAATGAATCGCACTTTGAATTGACCTGACATTTTAATTGATTTATTTTTAAATAAAATGTGTTCTTTTTGTTTTAAAATCTTTTCACATAAATTATATTAGAGCAATATGCTCCTTGATATGGACATTATTCTATAATACTGACAATTTCTCTTGTAAGTGGGAACTGTGGTTTATTTTAAATTATTAAAACTTAATTTTTTGTATTATTCATTTTATATTTTTGAATTTTGACACTTGTTTCTGTTAAAAATGTTCACTAACTATAATTTACCACCTACATAATATATGACACATTTATTTATTTTTTTTTTTAATAATCTATTGTCTATCTTTCTATTTTATGTTACTGCACTTTCCACATCGAAATTGTCTATAAGTCATTTATTTGTCATTTCTCTTGGTAAATTTTATTACATTGTTTGTTTTTAATTTTGATGTATTAATAATTTTAAAATTTGCCAATTGAAATGACATTCTCAAGTTATTAAACCCCATAAGGCTTAGAACTTATTAATATGTAAGTAAATCCTTGCTGAAAGGGTACTCAAGTCAGACTTTCATAGTAGGAAGATCGTGTTATTATACACATAAAAATTTGTAAATTCCAGTGTTTGTATTCAATATTGTGAACATGGAATAGACCCTACTGTGAGTTTGCTAACGTAGAGGGCATTGGTAACTGCCATTAAATTCAAGACTGGCTCATACTCATGTCAAATCTTATTGTGAGACTTTTTTTTAGAAATATAACTTATTAATAAAAGTAGTGTGTTTTTTTGTACTTAAAAAACAGACTCGTACCCTTTCAGCAAATTAGCTTGCATGTTTTATTTATCAGCTTCTCAATAATATTCTGAATAATGTGTGTAATGAAGTGGCATGTTGCATGTTTGCCTGAAAGGTTAGTCCGAGTCTGTGATTACTTTTCTTTTTGCCTGTTTTGACGGAATCTTGCTGTATGTTTATGGAAAAAAAGTTTTGAGGTTTCACTAGATCCAGCGATATTTGTTTCTATTAAGTCTTCCAAAGAAAGGAGTTCAAATAGTAATTATTTTAAATTTTGTAGTTTAATTTTCATAATATTACTAATTCTGATTGATAACGCTGCTAAGGAATTATAATCAAAAGATTACAATATTTATTATTTCATTATATTAAAACTTCAAAATATGGAGTTATTAATAAATTAAAAATTAATTAAATGATTTATTGAGCTTTCAAACGATTATTTCGTCCGTCATCAGAAAGCTCAATAAATCATTTAATTAATTTTTAATTTATTAATAACTTGATATTTTAAAGTTTTAATATAATTTAATATCATCGAGTTAATAATTTATATATTTAAATATTTATTATTTTCTTTACTCGACTTCTTGTATTTATATTTCAACAATTATTCTTAGTTTTGGTGTTAAGATTACATAAGGGGGATATTGAAGATTTTTGGAGAAATAAAGCATTTAATTTTTGAAATTTTATTTTATATTATAAGGTCTCACCAGTTCTTTTTTAACATAGATTTTTAATATTCAGGATCACGTCACCAAACTCCAGACACAGTTGATGAAAGAGTGAGGGATCTTCCTCCTAGGCAATATGGTAGTCGTGGAATCCCTCGGGGAGGAAGACGTGACAATCGTCGAGACGATCGACGAAGAACAAATGACGAAGAAGATACAATTCTAGATAGTCAAGAAGTATCTAGTGCAGATCGTGGTAAGTTTGAAAACATTTATTAGTAGCTTAAGCAGTAAAATTTTGTAATCATTACCATTGTTTTAACAAAAGGTTTGTACAATTTACGTATATTACACGAAAGAAATTTCGGTTGTAGATTTAGCTAATTTTTGAATGTTGCACTCTGCATTTGCATGTACATATTTCACAACACATAGTTTGCATATATTTATGTAAGTATGTAAGACAATTGACACTTGTCTAGAATCGTTATCCAGTGCAGAAACTGTATCTTGGGCAAGTAGCAGATCCCAACGTAGACGTAGGCGTCGTGAAAAGCAACGTAGTCGCACTGCTTCTATGACTTTAACTGGTAAGTGTTTTGTTCATAGTTTTCAGCTGATCATTTTAAACAGCAGAATGTGTACAGCTTTCAAGTATTGATCTTCTAATATTCGTAGTCTTTGTTGCATGAATTGAATGTGTACATAATATAATATATGACTTAATAGGTAATAGACAACATTTCTGTCTTATGTATTGAAGGTTTTCAAACATGAAAAAATGAAATCTGCAATAACTAATTTTTTATCTTCGACTGTGGTCGTTGATTCTAACCAGTGCAATGTTGAAATTATAAAGTTTCTTATTTACCTGATTGATTTATTAACTCTTTTTTTAAGGGTAATGATTACTAAGTACTACTAACAGATTTTTGTTGCTTTTGTATTATTAAAATAATTATACAGGTTGACCAGTTTTCGATTGTAAGCATATGAATCTTTTGTACCAAACCAGATATAAAGTCTTTGGACGCGTAAATGAACTAAAACGCTGGATTTTAGGCGGACTTTAGTTGATTTACGCGTCCAAAGGTTTAAATTAGGAGCAAATTTCCATAGTTTCATTCTCACTAAGTGATAATTTTATCATATAATTTAACCTAAATTTCAACATCAACAACAACAATTCCTTCAGAAGTTTTCATGTATTGTAAAACTATTTTGTAACATCTCAGCAGAATACGCTCTTGTAGTTCAGTATATGGAGATTTTTTAACTTATGATTATGAGGTTCTGAAATTAAGCCGATGATTTTGCAAATTTTCTTTAATTTAATGGACTGGATCTGGAGATCACAATGCTTAAGGTCGTAAAGCTGGCATTTTGTGTGCTACCCTGCCTGCTAAGGTTAATTGATGCAGAAACCTCGTTTTTATGCCTTTGCCTGAAGATGCACAAAAGTTTCTTATGCATTTATGTGAATATACACGGTAGATAGATACTGATTTTTCCTATAGCAGTTTATAGTTTACACTATAAAAATGATTAGTATCCAAATTACTTTAAATCCAAAATTGTTAAAATTGCAGATAGGTCAATTATTAGCCTTAGCAGGGCAGTATATTGTAATAGAGGCGTGTAATTGGTATTTTGAAATATTGTTATTTGCAGTTAACAATGGTCATTCTACAGGAGGTTCGGGCGATCAACAGTTGAGTACTACTGCAGTTTCAAATTCAGAACCGAAACAAGTAAAGCAGCAGAGATCAAATAAACCACCACCGTCCCGGCGTAGCGATTCAAAACCGAAAGAAGCACTCGTTAATGGTACAACTGCCTAAGAGTTTAATGTGCTGTGCCAAAGTATTAATTAGAGGTTGTATTACTAATTACCAGTGTGTGCTTCACGTGTAAGCAAAAACTTGTTTAAATAAGTTCTCTCATTTGTTGATGTTGTGTTTCATAATATTTCTCCAGCATAGTAAATAATTAGTGGGTGGTCTGCTGCCCTATTCCTGGCTGAAACAAAGTGACTGTTAGGTTCTGTGAACCGTGAGTCCACCATGTTGGTTTAGACTGTGTGCTACGTATCGCTTGAGTTGGCGTTCCATCTTTATTATTACACTGCAAGGGCAGGTACTGTTAATTTAATTTTAAGCCCAATAGGGTTAGCAAGTATTTTTGTAATCTGTAATATTTTGATGTTATTTACTAGCGCACACTATTCGATAGTTTTAAATTGCTTACAGTTGATTCTACATCATAAAAACTTAAGTTGATTTTAAGAAATTTGTTAATTTATCTATTCTTAATATTTATTTATTTTATTTTTTATTTTTTTTTAAGACTAGTTACACTGTTTGTTAACTTAAATTTTTTTGAATAAGTTTTTGTGTTCCATCAGAGTGTGTAAAAATTGAAAACCAGCTGATTATGTAAATAGCCAAATATATAAACGATTTTCAATTTTGTTAGTATTTACACGCTTTTATTTATGATTTGTTACACTTTCGCCATGTATTAACTCGAGTTAATAAATTTTTGCATTGAATAAAATTATAGAACTGCTTCATTTTTTTAATAACTATTTTTTTGTTATTGTTCTTAATATTATCAACATTGGAAAAGCAAACTGAAAGGCTAAAAGGTAATAGTATGTAGTTCTTTTTTCTTGTTATGTCACAATCCTTTAGAATGTATCAATGTTCATAGATACTGTAAATTATTAGTTTTACAGATCATAATACCATCAGTTGAAACTTTCAGCTTTTTTTAAATTGAACATTTACAGGTATATGAATTAATGTACCGTTTTTATATTAAAATAAAATTAATAAATACTAATTCTATGCTTTTTAATAAGCACCATGTGTTCAAGGTCTTTGTGCTGATTGTTCCGTTGGTCCATGTATATATTAAGGTGTAGGTTGCAAAGGGTTGGATTCACTTGACCAAATCAAAGAAACCAAGGTGGTAAACGGCTTTTTAATGCTTAAAATGTCTATAATATTATATGGGCGCTGGTAATTACCAAGCAAAGAAGGGGACGAAGTAACCAAACCAGAGAAACACGACATCTTACCTTCAGCGCTTTAATAAAACTTACAGTCTTGGTATGTGTATCACAGTCTTGGATGGTAATTCCAAATGTCTTTACAAAATAGATATCAACCAATTGAGATTTATTAATATCTAGTTGTGTCCCAAGTAAATTAATCTGACAAGTACGAAATTTTTCTAATTATCTGTTAAAATTCATACTACTTGTTAGATTTACTTACCCTAAGTGCCAAACTACACGAGCGTTGTTTCCGTCGCGTATTCTCCGCCGTGTTGAAAACCACTCGTTTAAATGGAGCAAACTACACGAGCGTAATACACGCTGTGTGGTTTTCAATACGGCCGAGAATACGCGACGGAAATAACGCTCGTGTAGTTTGGCACTAAGTAGTATTATTTGTTAAAAATGTACAAGGTACGTAACTATCGTTATTACAACGTAATAAATCATATTAGCAAAACAAACAGCAGGTGCATCTGCTTCTCTTCATTTCTGTTTGATTACACAGTGAAATTCTGAGAAGTGTCTGTTAACATGTAACCACTGACATACATGTTTTGGGACGTAGACTCTGACATGCGGTCTCTCAGACCGCTTACTTTTTTTTTAATTTTAGTGTTAATCAGATTAATATTGCTGTAATTTTTTTTCATATCATTTATTGAACTATTCTTTATTAGCCCATTCAAATTAGATTTTCTGCTCGGAAAATTGGAAATCGGAAAACCATTGAGCTGAATTTTGGTATACACCTTTATTACATCATTGTAAACAATATGTGAAAAGTCGAAATCGAGATCATGTGAGCTTCAAAGGTTATTCGAGGTCAAAGGTCACAAAAACGACCTTTTTGTAAATAGTTCGCTTTTTGTTTATTTTTCGATAAAAAAAGGTTTTATAAAATTTTTATGAAAAAGCTATTGTTTTTGCGCTAGAGGTCCTACAATGAGCAAATATTCTGGTGGTTGTTTTACCTTAAGAAGAGGCTAGTAGAGGTAGCATGAGACTATATCGCACCTTGTTGCACTCGTGGCGGAAGATAGGTGAATCAACCTTTGACGGCGGCGAAGTTTTTTCATAAACCATAAAAAAATTTCAAAATTTTTTTTGATTTTTAAAATTTACATAGTTACCATTTGGCTGTAAAGAAAATTCAAGCTATTTCGTTGAATAGTTTAAAATATATAGCGATATAGAAATCACCATTATTATTTACTATCAATTTGTACCTACATTATATTTATTTTCTCTTTTATTTTTCAATAAATGTTAATGAAAATTGTTTACCCCATACATTTCAACAATATCTACCAAATAGAAAAAAAATATATGTCAAATTTTGTTTAGTTTAAAAGAAAACTTCGCCGATAGTAATAAAATGAAATATTGTTAATTTAAATGCAAGTTTTAGTTAGCCAAGTCGAAAATTGGTTTGTAAAACTTTCACTATTGTAACAAAGATGGAGCAATTTGAAATTTGTTTTTGTGAAGTTTAAAATCGTTTTTCGAGAAATACATTTCATTAGTGTAGAAGTTGACGATACCACGTTAAATTTAATAATAGTTTAATAAATCTCTATATATAAAAATGAATCCCTATTTCCCTTGGTCATCGCATCACGCGTGAACGGCTGGACCGATTTTGCTAATTCTTTTTTTGTTGTGTTTGTTATTGTCAAGAGAAGGTTCTTATGAAAGAAAAAATTCAAAAAATCGAGCAAAAAGATAAAAAATTGCAAAAAAAATATATTCAACAATTTTCATTTCGCTAAAAAGTTAAATCATTTATCGATTCTGAGGCGAAACGAAGTTCGACGGGTCAGCTAGTATTCTATAAAAATAATCGTTTTTTGGATACCAATTCAGAACAACGTCATAAAATGCATTTTTGACCATACTATTCATAAGCGATTATTTTTTGTTACCCTCCCAAAATTAGTCCACTTTGTTTAGAACTGTCGTCACTTGTTCGTTCACTTGTACCGTTATGAAGGTACGCGCCAGGACTTATGGAATAATACAATAGGTATAATGCTTATGGCCGATTTCAGCAACGTTATAATATAGCTAATCACACATTATTTAATTCAAATCAACTACGAACCAATGGAAAACGACTATTAGCGCTGACAAACGTTCTCTATTGGTTCATAGTTGATCTAGGTTAATTAATGTCTGATCAACTATATTATAACGTTGCTGAAATCAACTATTAGTGATTTATGATTATGAAATGCAAGTTTAAAACGTACATGAAAAATTATATTAGAAAGTTTTACAAAAATATCTATAATTTCTTTAACATGAAAAAACATGTAAAAAATAAAGCTTTGTTTAGATTTGCAATTCTTAAGAACTAATTTTAATTATATCAAAAATTATAATTTTAAATAAAATTTTAATTTATTAAGAAGGGCCTAGTAGAGATACCATGAAACTATATCGCTCTCTGTTGCACTCATGGTGCAAAATATATGAACCAACCTTTGACGGCGGCGAAGTTTTTTCATAAATCATAAAAAAATTTCAAATTTTCTTTTGTTTTTTAGAATCTACATAGTTACGATTTGGCTGTAAAGAAAGATCAAGCCATCTTGTTGAATACTTTAAAAAATATAGCGGTATAGAAAAACACCATTTTTATTGGTGATTTTTAAATTGCTGTAAATTTTAAAGTATTTAATGAAATAGCTTGATCTTTCTTTACAGCCAAATGGTAACTATGTAAATTCTAAAAAACAAAAAAAAATTTGAACATTTTTTATGGTTTATGAAAAAACTTCTCCCCCGTCAAAGGTTGGTTTTTCTATCTTGCACCATGAGTGCAACAAAGAGCGATATAGTTTCATGCTATTTCTACTAGGCCCTTCAGGAAACTAACTTATTTGCATAATAACAATAAGCCTCGCAATAAGCAGTATAAAGCTGACGTCCAGGGACCTAGCTAGACATTGGCTAAGGAGGGGTTTTCTCGAAACAGTTTGTTTTGCTTATGTCTCAAAGGGGGGGGGGAAGTCTGAAGAAAAATATTTCTAAATTACATTTTTAGGGACCGCATTCAGGGTAAAGTTTTTTGTTTTAAATGTACACAGGGTAAAGTATCAAACATCTAAATTCTAAAACATATAATTGGAGAATTTTGATAGGATGAAGCTATATTAGTTTAATTAAAGAAGCTGTATTTGAAACGATATGACTAAAAAATTAAAAAAAAACCTTTTATTTAAAACTAGGTGGAACGACATCTAACCGTCTAACCGACGAAAGGCCGTCCACGGACGGGTAGCTAGCCGATAGATCTCTATTTTAGAAAAAATATAAAAGTCAAATATTAAATTTTCTGGTTGGATGATCCTCGGATTAACGGAGATAAAATTACTAACATAAAACGTTTATTATGGGTGGGTAGTACCAACCTCGGTTATACCTCGTTCAACTTTGAACTTAGTTCAACTAATCAATTTGGTTAAATACAGGATTTTTAGCCATGGTGATTGGTTAAGCTCAGTTCAAAGTTAAACGAGGTTTACCCGACGTTGGTATAACCTAGCCCATCAATTTACTCGTGTATAATATAATATACTATTATTTATAATATTATATTATTATTATTATTGTGATATTAAAGAAGTAATAAGTAATAACTAATAAGTAAGCGTTACAAAAATATTCGAGCCCTTGATAAGAAGCGGTGTATATTTTTAAATTTAAATTTTATATAATTTACTTATTTAATATTTAGTGGCAAACAAGGGCGGATCCGGGGGGGGGGGGCGATCGCCCCCCCCTTAAAAAAATTATGCATTATAAATATAACGTAAAAACTAAAATTAATGGGAAAAAAGCTATCAATTTTGGTATTTTTCTTAACAATTTATGAAATCGCCCCCCCCCCCTTTCTATAAAACCATTGGCAATAATTGAAAAAGTTTGAAAAAGTTGCTAGAGCCGCCCCAGGTGGCAAAGCCATTTTGTTCTATCACTCTCTGTAAATGACTCGGTATTATTGATTCTATTTTGCTTGAGGTCTTTGCTAGGGATCCAAATGATTGTGACATCAATAAATCTCATAATATGAATTTGCAACCGCGTAAATTAACTTATTTTTAAATTAACCCCGGAACTTAATGAATTACATATTATTTAAATAATGAAGTTTAGTTCGACGTGCGTGTAGCATCTATGTGTGTTTTCGCTGCGTAATAAGAAACTAAATAGGTAAGACGCATGGTATAAGTTATTATAAAATGTTTGTTTGTTTGTTGCAATTTAAGGCCTAATAGAGATAGCATGAAACTATATTGCACTCTGTTGCACTCATGGCGCAAAATGAGTAATCCAACTTCTCACGGCGGCAAAGAATTTTCATAAATCTGTTGGAATGTTGTGGGATGTAGAATATTCATTTGAGTTTTACAAAGTAAATGATTTTAGAAAAAATTATCGTTTTACCAAAGTAATAGAACAATTCCAAAAAGATAACAAACGTAGACCTAGACAGGTAGTTTTCACCCATTCTGCAGGTAGTCAGATACCCTTCTCTCTCGATCCACACCCTCTCATTTGTAACTTATAGAATTCTACTAAAAATGAGCCTAAATCTTATCATTTCTATTACTCAAGAGAGGGCCATATAAAATATAATTTTTAACAACCGAACATTATACAACTACCTAAACAAAGTGAGAAGCAAATAGATATCAATTTGCTATCCTTATTAGCCTCCTCTTAAGGGTTATTATTCTTGATTCAAACTCCGGTTTTTTTTCTTTGTGGTGTTTTTCCATTATATATGTACCACATACTACCCCATAATCACCCGAATGTTTGCACCTTAGATCATATATATATGTAATATATTGTCGTGAAACGACCTTAAAGAGTCACTTTCCCCATTTTCAATTCTTGCAAAATAAGTCGAAATTGATAATTTTGTTTTTTTTTCATTTTTGTGTTATTTCGTTTTATCAAAGAGACCAATGAAAGTTTAATAATAATAATAATAATAATAATATATATTTACGGATGAACCATTTTACAAAAATGCATATACAAAAATACTAATGAAAAATTTACACAATAACCAGACAATAAATAAACTATAGTTCGATCGCTGCAAACTCCATGGATTTTAAAACACGCTTAAACGCCACTAATGACTCTGTGGATAAATCGAACGATTTATCATCACTTAAGCGATTAGCAGAGCGTATCATTCGACTAATTGGGCTGTAGAATCCGTAATTAGTCCTATGGAAACCTTCTTCAAAAATCTTCGTGGATCTAGTGAATCTAGATGGATTCCAAACTCTAAAATGATCGCGAAGATAGCTGCAGTCAATTTTGTGATTCACCAATCTATGGATAAAACACAAATCCGAGATTATTCTTCTATCTGCCAATGTTCGAGTGTTACAAAACTCGAGGCAGCCACTGTCAGAGAAGTCGTCAACTAAAAGCCCGCGTTTATAATGCAAGTACTTGAAAAACTTGTGCTGAACACGTTCAAGCTGGTTTATGTAGGTCAAGTAATAAGGAGACCAAACACAAGATGCATATTCCAGTAGCGAACGAACCAACGAGAAATACAGTAGTTTCACTGTGCCGGCCGAGAAGTGCTCCGATTGGCGCTTAATAAAGCCAAGTGTGCGAAAAGCTTGCCCACATATCTTAGCGATGTGACTTTTAAAAGTCAAGCCAACATCCAAACGAACACCAAGGTCGTCAATTTCAGTTACTCTTTTTACTGGTGTACCGTGTAAGTGATACACATACTGAATACTTTGTCCTTTGGAGAAGGAGATAGTATAGCACTTATCCAAATTAAGATCCAACCCATTTATGGAACACCAGTGACACAAGTTGTCGAGATCTTCTTGCAACAATATACAATCACCGATCGACTTGATAATCCTGTAAATTTTCAGATCATCGGCAAACAACAAATATCGAGAATTTCGGAAAAATTTAGCAATATCATTGATGAACAACAAGAATAAAATAGGACCGCAGTGGGAACCCTGCGGAACACCCGAAGTCACCTCGATAACGAAAGAGAGAAAGTTATCGATTCTGACTCTTTGTGTTCTGCCCAATAGATAACTGATGAACCACTTTATAACTACTAAACTGAAGCCAAGAGACCTAAGTTTCGCTATAAGAGCTGGTAGATTAATTCGATCAAAGGCCTTTGAAAAATCAGTATAGGTTGCATCAACCTGTAAATGATTTTCAAATGCCTCCAAGGAGAAGGTCACAAATGACAACAAATTCGAAGTTGTAGATCGACCAGGAAAAAATCCATGTTGGTAATCTACAATGAACTCTTTACATGCAATGCTCAACTGATTAGCAACTAATTTATCGAGCATTTTGGGTATTGTCGATTGAATCGAGATGCCTCTGTAATTACGGATGTCACATCTATCACCTTTCTTAAAAATGGGCGTAATGAAACTTTCTTTCCATAATTTTGGGAAGCAACCACTTTGTAAAGATAGATAAAAGATTTTGTAAATGGGACTGCATATACCATACAGACACCGTTTTACAAAGTAAGGTGGAATGCCATCTGGTCCAGAACTGAAGCTGTCAGATAAGCCATTGATGGCATCAAAAACACATGCTTCTGACACGTTCAGGTGACAGTCAATCGAATTCACAGAATGATACTGGAAGGAAGAGTTGCCACTATCGCTATATACTGCCGAGAAGTGTTTGGCAAATAAATCTACACATTGCTGACCTGAAGTTTATTTTGTTTATTGAAGTTTATGTTGTTGTACTTTGTTTATTGTAACTCATAACACAAAAAAAAACACAGACTGTATTTTTATTTGAAATTTTGAAGTTATTTTGTATTGTGAATTATTTTAAAAATTTAAAAGTGTGCACGCGATAAAATTGTTCGTAGAACGCAAGTTCGGGCGTTATCAGAAATGGACAAGAAGAAAAATTTTGCTAGAAAAGTTAATCGACCAACGGTCGTGAGAGAGTTGACTTTTTGGTCAAATATTTGGGTTTTTTCGCCGCCGAAAAAGGCGTTAAATAGTGAGTAATTTCTTTGTGAGATCGTTTTTGGTCTTGGTAGACCGAAGTTTGATGAAGATTGGATTGGCGTTCGACCAGAATTTGTTGGTTTATAATTTGGAATTTTGGAAAAGTGTTGTTCCGAGTTTTGAGCGGCGATTTGTTTTGATTTGCCATTTTTCTGTATGATTTGAAATTCTGGTTCCAAGAGTGCATTGGAGGAAAATTTATTAACGTTTGGTCAATGGTTCGACATTCCTGCGTGTCGAATGAGGAGTTTTCTTCACCAACGAATTTTTACAAGGTAAAAGAGCTCAGTACAGATTATTTAACATTCTCGATAAATTGCGTTTTTTTTGTGAAAATTTTTGTGGCGCCGATAAACTTTATTGTTGATTATTGTTTGAATAATTTTATTTCACATAATTTTGAAATTATTGCAAATTTGTTTAACTTGCGAACACAATTACACCATAGTAGATGCAAATGCGTTGTTTTTTTTGCTATTTTGAGTACTTGATTTTTCATTTATAGCAACGCGTTTGTATTTGCTAACATAGTACACCACGCTTTCAAAACTCAAATTTGTGAGTTACAAAGAAGTCTCTTTGATTAAAAAATTTTATTATTAATTTGAATAAAAATTAGAATTTGTAATTATTGATTTCGACTTGGTAGTTTCATTTTCATCTTGGAAGCCACATATCCTGGGAAAGATTTGTGAGTGTTCCCATTTAGCGAGCTGCCGGCGCACTTTTGAGAGGTATCTCGCTGAGATCACTTCAATATATCGTCCCCTTAGTACTATAACTAGGTAACTTGATTTTGCTCTTACTGAGAAAATTGAAAAAATTGAATGGATCTGGGACTACATTTTGCAAGTGGATAAATATGTTCTATTATGTTTCTAAATATAAATTATCCACTTGCAATATGTAGATAAGTCCCAGATCCTTTCAATTTTTTCAATTTTCTCAGTAACAGTAAAATCAAGTTACCTAGTTATAGTACTAAGGGCCAGTTGTATAAAAGAGGATCATCCTCGGATCAGAGTTAAACCAGGATCAAAGCAAATGTCTGTTGTATAAGCGAGAGTCAAGCGTTGATCCTGGGTTAACTCACCGATTTCCTGATCCGAGAAATCGGTGGATTAACCCAGGATCAACTTTATTTACTTTTAAATTTATTGTGATTTATACTGTTTGTCTCAATCTACTTGTCATTTATTAAAATAACCCCTGGCAACATTGTTTTTTTGTGTATTAAAATAAGAATAACAAAATAAAAGGAATAGACGTTGATCCTGGGTTAACTCTTGATCCAGGATCAGCTGATCCCCGAGTTAACCCTCCTTTATACAACTGGCCCTAAGGGGACGATATGATCTAAGGTTTGCACATACTATACCCCTACCCCCCGAATGTTTGTACTTTGTAAGCCTTCTAGCGCAAAAACAATAGCTTTTCGTGAAAATTCCATACAATCTTTTTTGTAGATAATTATCATAATTTTTATGTAAAACTTTTTATTATAGGATAAACAATAAACGGGCTATTTACAAAAAAGTCTGTTTCGTGACCTTTGACCTCAAATAATCTTTAAAGCTCACATGATCTCAATGTCGACTTTTCACACATTGTTTATAACGACGTACTATAGCCCAGTCAAATTACACAAAAAATAAGCTCCAGCTCGGAAAAATTACCATCGAGAGCTGAATTTTGGTATACGCCTTAAAGGTCGCGAAAACGAATTTTTGTAAATAGTTTGTTTATTGTTTATCCTACTATAAAAGTTTTACCCTAAAATTATAGAAAAAATAATTATCTACAAAAAATATCTTATGGCATTTTCATGAAAAAGCTATTGTTTTTGCGCTAGAAGGCCTACAATGTACAAACATTCGGGGGTAGAGGGGTAGTATGTACAAACATTCGGGTTATTGTGGGGTAGTATGTTGTACATATGTTACAGTTAAAACCCGAAATCAGTTAAAACCCGATCTAACTAGTAAATTCTAGTTTTAACTAACCGCCTTAGTAAATTCTTGTTTTAACTGAAATAAGTTTAGTTAAAACTAGAATTAACTGATTTCTAACAAATTTCTTTAGTAAATTCTAGTTTTAACTAAAATTATACCAGTTAAAACTAGAATTAAAGTAAATATTGTCTTATTAAGCAATTATTTTATACATTATCATTATATTCAACTTATTGCCACATGGAATGCTGTTGTGACATTTTGAATTGCAAATAATTTCTCTTTTTAAACAAAGGCAACGTTTTGGGGTGCAATTTTTTTTACAAGAACAGCGGACAAACCCTTGTCCAGATTCAACGGCAGCTTTTTGCGCTGCAGTCCTTAGGCAAATTGCTTCATCTGGCACTTGTTTTTGAGTCAAAAAACTTTAGAATTTTTTAAAATTTTTTTGTCATCGTCACTTTTAAAGTAACTGGACCAATGAGAGCGCTCCTGTATGATCGGATAAACGTACAAACAGATACATGGAAATTGAGATTACCCCCCCCCCCCCATTTGGTAACTTTTGGTAACTTTTCGAGATTGTTCGTTATCGACTATCGTTATCGAATCGTTAAAAACCGTAAAGTTTGGTTTCCATTACTATCTAATGCAATTCTGAACAAAAGTTAAATTTACCTATTTGAAAGTGACAATGACAAAAAAAAATTAAAGAAAATTCTATAGTTTTTTTGACTCAAGAACAAGTGCTAGATGCACTTTACAATTCAAAATGTCACAACAGCATGCCATGTGGCAATAAGTAGAATATAATAATGCATAAAATAATTGCTTAATAAAACAATTTTTATCTAATATTAATGCCCGTACTAATAGTCGAGGATCAATCCGAGATCAAGGATTAATTCTCGGATCGTTCAAAAATGCTACCAATAGTCGTAATAATCCTGGATTGAACACGATCCGAGATCAATATTGAACCTCGAAAACCGATCTTGCTTTGACCAGGATTAATCCTCGGATCATTGTGGCGCATGCGTGTTTGCTATGTTGTCATAGTGCATTAACCCTCATAATAATTAAATAATTTTTAAAAACTTTTATTATAGGAACTGAACAGGAACGACGATATAATATTAAAAATTAAATTTTTTTTAAAAATTAATAATAAAATAAAAAATTATGGTTATAAAATAGATACTAATAATGGTTATAAATAGAAACTAACTAAATATTACTAGATATATTACCAAATCCAAGATCAAATCTAGAATTCACCGATCTTACCCGAAGCCGGGACTATTTGTTACGCCAAGATCGTTGTTACGATCTAGGATCGCTGGATCTAGGATTGATCCGAGGATTGATCCTCGACTATTAGTACGGGCATAAGTCTACTTTTACTTAATTCTAGTTTTAACTAAACTTATACCAGTTAAAACTAGAATTTACTAAAGAAGTTTGTTAGAATTCAGTTAATTCTAGTTTTAACTGGTATAATTTTAGTTAAAGCTAGAATTTACTGAAGAAATTTGTTAGAAATCAGTTAATTCTAGTTTTAACTAAACTTATTTCAGTTAAAACTAGAATTTACTAGTTAGATCGGGTTTTAACTGATTTCGGGTTTTAACTGTAACACATATATAATAGAAAAAAACCACAAAGAAAACAAAACCGGAGTTTGAATCAACCCTTAAGGTAAAACAACCACCCGAATATTTGCTCATTGTAGGCTTTCTAGCGCACAAAAAATAGCTTTTTCATAAAAATTTTATAAAACATTTTTGTAGGTAATTATCTCCTCTATAATTTTTATTTGAAACTTTTTATCGTAAAATAAACAAAAAGCGAACTATTTACAAAAAGGTCGTTTTTGTGACCTTTGACCTCGAGTAACTTTTGAAGCTCACATGATTTCGATTTCGACTTTTCACATATTGTTTACAATGATATAATAAAGGTGTATACCAAAATTCAGCTCGATGGTAATTTTTCCGAACTAGAGCTTATTTTTCGTCTAATTTGACTGGGCTATTATACCCTTGTAAAGTAAGAATTCACTATAAATAAAATTAACTTCATTTATTTAATAAATAGTAAAAGTCGGCGTAAATTATATAAAAACGTTCGATGTTTATTAAAAGTTACATAAAAACTACATTTTAGAAAAATTTAAGGTTTTTTAATAATAAATGGTGAAAAATATGTTCAAACTAAAAAACCAACATAATAAACTTAAAAAATAATTACAATTGAAAAAACTGACAACACTTTAAAATTACGAAAAATTAGTGTTCGTTTTCTATGCACTGTTCGCAAATTTTCTTAGTGCACTGAAGGCATACCTTTTTTTTTACAAATTAAACATCGAAAAATCGTTTTTATTTTTAGTTTACTTGGGCATAAGTAACAAATTTTCTTGTTTTTTAATTTTTTTTCAAATACTACATTGTCAATATCGCTATCATTAAAATAATCAAAATCACTAGGGCTCTACGCTGCCCATTGTGTAATAACAGTCTCAAAATCATAATCTGTAGGCTTAGCAGTGATTTGCGTAAATTTGAAAGATTTAGATGAATTTGTTTCTATTTTATTTATAAATCAAACTAACACACGTATTCAATTACAGTAATGTAGTCATAATCATAGGCAACTAAATTTTTGGTCAGTATTTTTATCATTAAATGATCAGTATATTTTAAAATAAATGGTCAGTATTTAATAATATTTTGGCCAGTATAAATATTTAAGTGTCAGTATTTAATTGAATTTTGGTCAGTATAAATATTTAAGTGTCAGTATTAAATTCAATTTTGGTCAGTATAATTTATTATTTTGGTCAGTATTATTTATTAATTTGGTCAGTATATTTTTGTTATTTTGGTCAGTACCCTCTACTGTAAGTTTCAGTAAGAATTTGTTTGATTATTAGGTATATTTTTATTTTATTACTTAGCTAATTTTTGTTGTCAGTAATCATTTTTAATAATATAAGAAATTTAAATAATTATTGTAAAAATTTTATTTCATTAATTTATAAATTGAAATACGGAACTATTTTTTTATTTTTATAATTTATTATAATATAGAAATTATACATAAAATATTTAGAAGATTGCAATTAAAAAATATATAGGTACAAATAAATTATAATAGTAAAGGAAATGTTATGTAATTAATCCACTAGAAGAGCTCGAGTAGCTAATTTTGGCCTTCCCCTTGAACGCTTTTCACCTATAGGTATTTGTTTAGCTGCTGGGGGAGATTTGACATATTTTAAACGTATAGCCAAGCCTATTATATGCTTGCATATATATTTCTTAAAGAAACCTGGACAAGTGTTTTCTGTTTTTCTGTTTGTTTTGGAAGATTCACAAAGCATACTTTAAGAGGGGCACTTTTTTCAGGGCCCTTTTAATTTAATCAACAGATGGCGCCTACTTAAATCATAAACATAAAAGACCAGCACGCTGCTGCTGCTGCTGCTGCTCCTCAAGCGTGTCATTTTTTTAGGACACATAAAGCACTCTGATTGGTTGTTGGCCTTAGTACCTTAGTACTAAGTACTTTAGGTACTAAGTACCTTAGTTTTTCTTAGGACACATAAAGCACTCTGATTGGTTGTTGGCCTTAGTACCTTAGTACTCTAATCAGAAAAGGTTATATATATTTCTATATGGAGTGGTAAAGTAACTTTAAGTTGGTTGTGTGTTGTGTGTTCTAAAAAAAAAAATGACAAGCTGCTACTGCTGTTGCTCCTCCAGCGTGTTATTTTTTAAAAGACACAACGCACTCTGATTGGTCGTACCAGCTTAAAATCACCTACCCTGGGATCGAGTTGCACACCAATCAAGTTTTAAACCTTTGATATAATAAAATAAATAAGGTATGACAGATGCGAGTTCCACTTTAGTAATTGTTGCGCATGACGTCACGTGGTAAGTAAATACATGGTACAGTAAATAAATGAATCAGCTCAAAAACTAAACGTTGTACCAGTGTAATTCTTGGAGGCAATAACCTACTTTGAGCGCTTTAAATCACATATATAAAAGACCAGCACGCTGCTGCTGCTGCTCCTCCAGCGTGTCATTTTTTTAGGACACATAAAGCACTCTGATTGGTTGTTGGCGTTGGTCGTACAGACTTAAAATTACCTTAGTACTCCAATCAGAAAAGGTTATATATATTTCTATATTGAGTGGTAAAGTAACTTTAAGTTGGTATGACCGACGACAACGACCAATCAAAGTGCGCTGTGTGTCCAAAAAAAATGACGCGCTTGAGGAGTAGCAGCAGTAGCAGCGTGTCAGTTTTTTAAAACACACAACGCGCTCTGATTGGTAGTTGTCGTTAATCAGGCCAGCTTAAAATCACCTCCCCTGGAATCGAGTTGCACAATACTAAACGGCCAACACACGCTACTCCTCTACCTCCTCCTCTTTCAGCGTGTCATTTTTTTAAGACATACAACGCACTCTGATTGGTTGTTGTCGTCGTTGGCTTTTAGCAACTTAAAATCAACTCCCCTGGGATCGAGTTCCACACCAAACAAATTTCCAACGTTGGGGAGACGCCCGTTCGCGATTGAATCAGCTATATAATCATTATTTTTGAACTTAAGAACGTTTGAACGTGAACAATTAAAATTGTCAGTAATAGGGATTTATTTTTTTTAATGAAGAATGTTAAAAGACAAATCCATCGGTTGAGCTTAGGTTAGTGTTGGTGTTTAAAAACAATTTTTTTTTAAATTAATACCTCTAAAATAGAAATTCACCGACTAGCTGCCCGTCCGTCGACGACCGACGACAACGACCAATCAGAGTGCGCCGTGTGTTCTAAAAAAAATTACACGTTAGAGCAGTAGCAGCGTGTTATTTTTTAAAAACACACAACGCGCTTTAATTGGTCGTTGTCGTTAATTATACAAACTTAAAATCACCTCCCCTGGGATCGAGTAGCACACCAATCAAGTTTTCAACCTTGATTTCAGGCGGTTCAGGCCCGTAGCCAGGGGGAAGGCACCTTGGGGCACGTGCGCCCCCCTCCCGAAATGTTCAGAAAAAATTATTTTTTAAGTAAAGGAAAATTTGTTTAAATAATAAAAATTCTCGGAAGGAGAACCACCAAAAATTTAAATTTTTTAAGTGCCCCCTCCCTCAAATTAAATCCTAGCTGCGGGCCTGCCGCGGTTGAACCAGCTATATTAATTAAATGATCCAATTTTTTACTAATTTAAAATCACCTCTCCTGGCATCGAGTTGCATACAAAGTAAGTTTCAACTGGGGTACTTATACAGGGTGGCCCTTTGAAAACGAAACAGACGGGATTGTGGCCAGCAGAATTTTTTTCTTAAGAAATTCAAAAATACGTCAATTTTATCATTGAGGGGGACAACTTTTGCAACTAATGTTACTTCCGTATTGTTTCATCCTTTTGAGTTGCGATGACAACCCCTAAAATGATAATAGGGATGATATGGCAAGTAACACTTCATTTGAAAGGTCTTGCTTCCCTGAATTCAGTTCTATAATTTTTTTAAAGTTTTATCAATTATTCAACAAAAAAATTGAAGCTGCAAAAATGCGAAATAAATCCGATATTTCAAGACATTTAAGAATAAAAGAAGGAAAAACGCTTGGCCAGGTATTTTTCGTTTTCAAAGGGCCACCCTGTATATAAATTTTATCTCGGTTAATCCAAAGATTATCCATTAAGAAAATTTAATATTCGACTTTTACATTTTCAATAAATGTATTTCACAATAATAAACGGGCAGCACATACAACTTCTTAAGCGTGTCATATTTTTAAGACACACAATGCATTCGGATTGGTTGTTGTCGTTGGTTTTTAGCAACTTAAAATCTACTCCCCTGGGATCGAGTTACACACCAAACGAGTTTCCAACGTTGAGGACGTTTGAACGTGAACAATTAAAATTGTCGGTATTAGGGATTTATTTTTTTTAATGAAGATTGTAAAACAAGAAATCCATCGGTGGAGCTTATGTTAGTGTTGGTGTTTGAAAACCTTTTTTTTTAATTAATACCGCTAAAATAGAGATCCACCGGCTAGCTACCCGTCCTTGGACGGGCTTTTCAACTAGTATTTTTATAAAATACTAGGAGGCTTTTGTATTTAAAATATAACAAATTCGTTGAGATAATACTATTCTATAAACAATATTCTTGGTCTTAAGCTATTTTGAGTTCGTATTGAGTATGCCAAAACACACTCACTTACAAAAAAAGATAATTAAACTTTAATTATGAATTGTGTTTTTATATTCGTATTCGTAATAAATATTACGAATACAAAATAACTTAAGACCAAGAATATTGTTTATAGAATAGTATTATCTCAACGAATTCGTTATATTTTAAATACAAAAGCCTCCTAGTATTTTATAAAAATATTTAAGTAGGCGCCATCTGTTGATTAAATTAAACGGGCCCTGAAAAAAGTGCCCCTCTTAAATGCTCTTCGTTTGAACTGATCAAAAGTGTTCCAGCGCATTTCTGATACGGCTGAAATTTCCTCCTCCGTAACAGTAAGTTCTTCATTGGATGGACAAAAATATTAAATTGAATCTTCGCATGTCATTGATGAAATTCGGATCTAGAAAGGGGGGGGAGACTGCAAGGGTGTCTGTCTCGAGTGGTAGCTAAAAGAGCTCCAAATTCATATATTTGAACTTTTAAACTTATTTGATCTTCAAACTCAAATGATGGAGAAAGGAAAAGCCAATAAAAGGGAAAAAATATTTAAAAAATGAGAAATAATATTTCGCAAGTAGTGGCCATTTTTTGTTCAGCACATTCATGCTCATTTTATACATTTTCCATAACTTTTGCTTTTTATGTGTTTTTAATTTAAATGTTGTTTTTTCAGCTCGGACATGGTCGCTGGCTTATTGCATTCTGCATAAAGCATTCAAACCATAACAATCGTATTGCGTCACCCTGGATATACTGATATGTTTAAAATAATGACAACTTATTTAAAATACTGACAGAATTTATACTGACCAATGTAATACTGACCATTTATTTAAAATACTGACCATTTAATTTAAAATACTGACCATTTATTAAAAATAATGACCAAAAGTATTATAAAATACTGACCAAGTAAATACAAGCCATAATCATATTCAATATCCCGAGTGCATTTCAAATTGTATACTAATTTGAAAAGCACGAGAGGATATTTATATTTCACGACTATTTCACGAATAAAATAGGAGGTTAATGTAAATAATTATTTACATTATAATTTGAGTTACTGCTAAAAACACAATTTTCTTCAAGTTTATTAAGTAGATAATACGTATTATTTAAATATTGAAGTTAATAAAAAAAATTGTCACTTATATTTGCCTTAAAATAAACTTGAAAAAATATTCGCTGCAATTCGATTGCTATTGGTTGAATGTTTTGTTGTTTTTTCATTCCATTGGTTTAATGACAGCTGAGTGAAATAGTCATAAGGAATACAAAAAGAGCTTTGATTTTATCCGGATAATTTTTAATTTCAACGAAGACGTGATCAACAATTTATCGAGAAAAAATTTGATCATCCATAATCACCGAAAGCGATCGAGCGCAGCGATCAAATTTTCTCGAGTTAAATTTTAAAAGCACGTCTGAGTGATTAGAAATTAAAAATTATCAGGATTAAAATCAAAGCTCGAGTTGTATTTGATAAGATAATTCCAATAGTGAACGATGAAATTGTTAATAATACAAAAAGTATTTAAAACTTTGAAAATTTATTGAACTGTCAACGGGAATAAACAATTGAAAAAGGTAAACAAAAAAATATCCGCAAAAAATAGCCAGTTGCATTTTGATACCTTCCTTATAGTTCGTGGTTTATCCGCAAATGCGCTGTCTATCTTAATTTATCCGCTAGCAAACTTTGATAATTCGACGGCTCTTATGGACAGTTTTATGCACGCGTGGAATTATCAGTGCTATTCACGATCGAAATGCTAACTTAACAATGTAACAAGAACCGCTAAGCTTGCTAAGATTTGACTAAAAAAACATTTTGAAAAGCAAAAAATTGCATTTATGTGACATTTATATGTATGTCACTTATAAATAATTCATAATACGGGTTTAACCAAAAATTTTAAAAAAAGCATTTAAATTTTTGCATAAATGTTAAAAATTTAACTTTTAGGGACTTAATGATTCATTTCCTGTTTTAAAATTTATATAAAATCTTATGAGTAAGGCAAGTTTTTGACACCAAATGCAACTTTTTTTCACGAGTCGCAAACTGTCTAAAAACAACAAAAAACTGTATTTTAATCGCATCTGATAAATAATAAAGGAGTTTTTAGCGCAACTAAAATGCAACTTTTCACGTTATTGCAACTTTTCACATATTTGCAACTTTCTTGCAACTTTTAGCAAAATTACACGTTAAATAAATTTTTTTCCAATTTTTCCTTGAATTTTTAATTTCCATGAATCTTAAGTTCGTTATGACCAGCAAATGGTAACTAACCAACGGAAAGCACGTGTTAGTATCCATCAGACGTTTTCTATTGGTTAGCTACCACTTACTAAGTACAACCCTGTATGAGTTAGTACGTGTTATTTTTGAATTTTGAATTGTTTAGTACGACTTTAGTTTTGTGTTGTCTAATTTTCACAAAAACTTTCAAAAAAACTTTTTTATAATTTATTTATTTTATATCAGAACATTCGGTGGTAGTACTAGTCTACTACTCTAAGTAGTCGTTCACAGTTGTGATTGTGCTGTGATTCAGTTTCAAATATGCTTAAGCAAACCAGCACGTTGATTGGAAAAGTGCGTCAATATGTTACAGAGTTTCCAAAAAAATTCAAGTCGGCACCAAGAAATACATTGTACTGCATCTTGTGCGAAATCTGTGTAACTTGCGATCGACAATCTTCAGTGACAAAGCACCGCAAGTCCGCTAAATAGTTTTGAAATATTTGCCTTCAAAGTTAATTGCTCTTTCAAAATTCTGTAAAAACGACACACTGTTTTTGTATATCGAATTGATATACAGGTTATTGCACAAATTTAATAGTAAAGTCATTATGCACTGAAAGATTGCACCCTTTAGTCTCAATTTCTGCACTTACATCAATAATTTTGAAAATGTCACTTATACCCTTTTTGCTCTCACCCCTTCAATTATTCTAAATAAATTGATCTTGTACAATAAAAAAGTGTGAAAACAATTACATCTTGGGGAAAAAATAAAAATTTTCTGAGAACCTCTTTTCACAGAAAAAATGTTTTACTAGTTTTTGTTGGGAGCGTCGCTATGACATAGGAAAAACAGTTTCAACACAACTACTTACCCCTTAATACTTAAATACTACCGTTATTAATAGATTTAACGCGTTGATTATAATTTAATTTTAATAATTTAAACAAGATAATTATTTATTAATAATTTTGTTTGGTGAAAGTTAAAATGTTAAAATTAAATCAATTTTAATGTAATTAGATTTAAATGTTCAAAAAACAATCAAAATAGAATTTTTTAAGATCTCAAACGTCTGATAGGTGTACAAAATAATAATAAAAATAGCTTCATTTTTAGTGAATACAACGTTTACCTCATGACCCAGAGATACCAAGTTCGAATCCCACGGCGGCATATGAAAAAAAGTAAGTGTAATTTGTATAGCCTCTTATTTTAGTCAAAATTTGTCACAAGTTTTAAACCGAAAATATAATAACAAACAAATTAATATATGTGTGAATATAGATAATATTGTTAAAATATAATATAGCGAAACGTAGAAGAGAGATATATTTATATTCTTTAATATTTTGTTCATAATCTCAAGAAATTAATTCATCTAATAACAATAATTTTAATTTTAAAATTAAAAATTTGAGTTTAGGGTAGTGAAAAAGATGTAACACAAAAAGGTATTATTTGGATTGTATTCAGGTATAAATGGGTTGACCCAATAGTTTTCATTCTTTAAACACAATATTGTACCTGTAACCAATCTAGGGACAAATTGTACCTGAAATATGCATAATTTTTCAAATTTTTAGCATAAATTTGTAGAAGAAAAACGAGAAGGAGGATTTGTTCACGTTAATGAAGGTAGTGTAAAATGGTTTATATTATAGTAATTATTGTACTTACATAAACAGACAGAATATTAACTAATTAAACATTTTTATTAATAAATACATAAATACTCTTAATTTTTGTACTACACACATACTACATAGTAAAAAATTAAAAACATAATATACTGGCAGTTGACTCCATTAGTGCAGCGTCAATGCTGTTATCTATCAGGTGGTCTAATTGTTTACAGTATACGTAGGTCCACGTAAAAAAATACATGTTGTCGTTAGCAGGAAGTTCTACTGATGCTAAATTAACGTGTAGGTTAAATATTTCCAATGAATATGTTTTGGAACCAACAGATGACCATCAACATTGGTCATCAACCAATGTATAACATTATGATTATACGTGTGAGATATAACTAGGTTATCAAAAAATGTCAAAAGGACATTTTTAATAACAATAATATTATGTCTATCTTTTTCCCAGCCAATTTGGCTGAATTGTGATACTTCAAATTTTTACATGATCATGATGATGTGTTAACTATAACTGCACGTTTAATTATTATGGTGTAAATCGGTGATGGCTAATGTTAATGTTGGTGTTGGCAGTCCTCTTGTAAGTAATTTTGTTGCAACAAGATTCTAAACAAAGTCAATCACAAAGTATTAAAACCTATACAACGTTTATTTAGTCGAATACACCTTCCGCTAAATTTTTATGAAGAAACTATAATACAAAACACAGAGCCAGCGTATTATCAAAGTTCAAAATTCATGACATTATTATATTATAATAATATTATGACTGCCCCTTAGTGATTAGTTGTAATATAAGAGTTTAATAAGTGTACTGTGGTACAATAAAAATATCAATAAAAAATTTTAATTTATAATAAACTTTCAAGTTCTTCAGGAATGGATTCGTTACTGCTAAAGTCGCTGTAATCATCATCTTCATCATTATCATCATCAAACCAGTGTTCAAATACTTCTTTATGATGTTGCAACGTCATCGACGATTGAAAAAAGCTGTCACAAACATCGCATCTAAAAATAATTTTTTAAACAAATTTTCTGAACATAAAAATGTAGTAAGAAAACAAACATCCCAAGTAACACACCTTCGTATAATAGACGTATATTTTTGGGATATTATTGGTATACGTCTATATTTGGTATATCTAATATACGTATATCATATACCCTTTATATACCATACGTAAAATATTCGTATATTAGACGTATATAATTGGGATACTTGAGATGTGTTTGATATACGTCTAATTTTGGTATATCTAATATATGTATAGGCTTTTCGGAAACGATATGATGAAACAAATATAAAATTTAGTAAATAGCTTTACTGCTTTTCGAAGTATTCGCCTTGTACATTAACATACTTTTGTATAATGGTAAAACTTGAAGAACATTTTTTTTGACGTGATAACGTCTTATATAAATCGATGAGCCCTGGCACGAAAAAACATGTTTCATTGTCACGTTCCGCCTGAGCCATGCGTGCAAACGAGAACGCGGAACAAGCGATAGAAAGGCATGATCGGCCTTAGCGTTTGGCTTGCGGCGCATCTATCTCTCTTCCACTCCATCGGCCGATGCGTCCGAGTGAAAGAAAGGCAGCGGCAGCACACAACCTACACGTTAACTGTATTGGCAACTGTTTATAAAGTGAAGTGAATATTTAGCGCATTGTTACTTACTTGTAATTATTAATCTGTATAATTTAAGTAAAAAAAAATTTTTAATTAACGAGTGCAAATAAATGTTAATTTATCGAATAAATTTATCGTTAATTTTTGTATTATTCAAAATAATGATTATTTAGTGATAATTAGGGCAAGTTTTTGACACCAAATGCAACTTTTTTTCACAAGTTACAAACTGTCTAAAAACAACAAAAAACTGTATTTTAATTGCATCTGATAAATAATAAAAGAGTTTTTAGCGCAACAAAAATGCAACTTTTCACGTTATTGCAACTTTTTGCAACTTTTCACATATTTGCAACTTTCTTGTAACTTTTAGCAAAATTACAAGTTAAATACATTTTTTTTTCCAATTTTTTCCTGAATTTTTAATTTCCATGAATCTTAAGCTCGTTATGACTAGCAAATGCTAACTAACCAACGGAAAGCACGTCTTAGTATCCATCAGAAGTTTTCTATTGGTTAGCTACCATTTACTAAGTACAACCCTGTACGAGTTAGTACGTGCTATTTTTTAATTGTTTAGTTTAATTTTTGTAAGTTGGTAACTTGACCAAGTAATAGTTATGAAAGTTAACGTGCAGGAACGTGCCATTGTAGAAAGTTGGCAAAAAGTTGACAAAAACACCCAAAAGTTGGTCAATTTCACATTTTTTTATGTCTAAATTTACAAAAAGTTGCAAAACTTACAAAAAGTTGGCAATTTTGAATTAATTTAGTTGGAAAATTTGAAATTTATCCCCCCCCAAAAAAACTTGGTTGGGCACGTCCCTGTTAACATGCCTTGTTTAATTAAATAATAAAAAAATCCATAAAAATATAAAATATTGCAATGTATTTATTTATTTTGTAAATTTCTATGTGTATATTCTTTATTATTTTTTTGTTTTTATTGCAACTTTTGTGATTTATAAATGCAACTTTTCGTGTTTTAAATGCAACAAAAAAATTGCCCTAGTGATAATAATTCAATTCAATTCATAATAGTATGCAATTTTTCATCAATATTTTCTTATGACGTTAACACGTAAAATTACAAACAACCAACTTTTTACTCTAAGCTGGTACCTCAGAAACCATCAGCGTTTGAAATGTTTAAACAATACTACCTAAACGGTGGATCGTTGTTAATTTTTGGGTTTATACCAATAAATCCAAAAATTACCAGTAAAGATATTGGATATTCTACACCAAATTTGAAAAACCTCGGTTAAATTTCTTGACCATTTGTTGCACCATTTGAGGCGGCTTTGTTTTTGAGTTTGTGTGTTTATGTCAAATTGTGTGGGTTCAAACGACTGAAAAGCTTTTCGTACGTCTAAATGATTATGCAAATCGTGTGTATTGTTTTCATGTCAATATGCCTAAGGATGTAGGAATCTCTCGTTATGTCACATGCTTATCTTGCTCAATCATTTCATATGCAGCGTTAACATTAGTCACAACAGAGTATCTGGACGACCTGCACGAAATTCGACACTGAGAGGATGCGATCACTTTAGAATTTTGAAAACCAGTTGTAAACATTTTTCATTTATAAAAGCCAATACAAGCCAATCGATGGATTGTTTCGGCTTTATACTACATATAAAATCATAAAAAATTATCACAAAAAAAATTTAAATAGATTAATTATTAACTCGTTGATATTAAATTATAATAAACTTTAAAATATCGAGTTATTATTAAAATTAAAAATTAATTAAATGATTTATTGAGCTTTCAAACGATTATATCGTCCGTCATCAGAATAAGATATACAGATATTATGTAAACAAGTCATGGAAATGACTGAAACATGAAATGATTTGCATAAAGAAGACCAACAACACAATGAACCGGCAAAATGACATAGATGGCTTAAGCAACATTTATAGCCAATTACTCCTTTAAGTTTTTTACGTATTGGAGTTAGGTTTTCCTTCTTTGCCGGAACACAATTTAGGTTTTTCCTAACTCACGGTCCTAGATTTATCTAGTCACCGTTCAAATGACAATACTTGTACCCAACAGTTTTCATTCTTTAAAAACAATATTGTACCTGTAACCAATCTAGAGACAAATTGTACGTGAAATATGCATAATTTTACAAATTTTTAACATTTTTTTAAAAAATATGCAAATTTTGTAATTAGCAGCAGAACATAAAATATGGATTTACAAGTTTTTGTAGTATTGTGACCTGTAAAAGCTGATTTATTACAATGTTTTTGATGTGTTATACAAAATACATCTATCCTACATATAATCGCAGCTATCATTTTTCAAAAAAGGGTAGATTATCTTATTGAAAAGAGTTTAATTCAGCTTCACGTCAAATTATATTGCTGATTACATCTTTAGGTTCCAGTAACTTCTCAGACAAAACATTAATTTTATTAGAACAATTAAATTGCCAGCTGTATTTAAAAGATATAAAAATCATTACACTGTTAGATTTACAATTTAATTTTCAAAAATAGATTTGGAATATGGATTCTGAATTTGAACTCACACGCACTTATGCCTTTAAATTGGGTCTATTGTACTATCCTTGGTTTTCAGATCCATCAATTCTCTAGAATATGAATAGATCAAAAGTGAAGAAAAAAGCTCGTATTTGAAGTATGAGACAATGTGCTCCGAATTGGATTGGAAGTAAATTCCAATCACTTGCACTAAGATTAGTGCCTGTAACGCCGAAGACAAAATATGTAAAAATATATTTTCTGCAACATGTGAGTCCGATTAAGAAGACTAAAGCTTTGTTTGATATCACTGTCCTAGTGTAACCTGAACTACAGTAATTACAAATTTATTGATGTAAAATCACCAACTTACTTTTTACACCAATCAATTTTCGCAATTTTTTAGACTAACTTACTCGGAGTGTTGGGAGTAACATAATAAACAAACCTTAGGTCTATATAGTGCTGTGATTTTTAAGTTAGCAGTTTTTATAATTTAAATTAATTAATGTTTTCATGATTTAGCAATACTTGAATGATTATATTATGATTCATGATTTAATTTGATTTTTAAAATAGAAAAATGACAAAAATTTTAATATTAAATTATATAATAAATAAACTTGAAATTTTTTTGATAAAATAGACACTAACTCTAAAATGCATTCTTAAAAAAAATTATGATCTAAAACTGACTTTATTTTTTATTCATATAATTTGAAAAATGAGGATGTTTTGTGTTGGAATATTCATTAATGTTAAACGTATGACTCCATATTATTTCATCGTTTTGTAACTAAATCATCATACACTTTATGAAAAAAATAATAATAAATATTAACTAAAGTTGTACATAAAGTAAATTTCTTTCTAAAACAAGCTTTTAAGATATTAAAATCCGAGATCGTTGAAAAATTAAAACAGTTACGATTTTTAATGTATGCTCTTGTTTATGATTTATTTTATAAATAAATATATCAAGAAAAGGGCATTGGAGAACCCCCAAGAGACTGTTACTATCGTAATTCGTAATATGGATTTTTGACTAAAACTAACGATGTATGACACATATTATTTCTATAATTAAGATTGTTCCACAGTGCCGCTAATACAAATCAATTTTTTTTGAGACTTAAAGTAAGTCGAGTTTCCTGAATTAGAACCTGACTTGAATTTACATTATCCCTTGATAAAAGTTAATAAATGTTGATAAAAAACGTAGCTTGAGATCAAAGCACACCCGATTTGATCCTCGTTACTTTCTCCAGTAAAGAAAAGTCTCTGCTAGACAACCTTTAATGTAATAACAACGCGATGCGACGTCTTGCAGAGAACATCTTTAATTCAACAGATATTACGTAAGTGTACCTATTTATAAATAACAACAAATTTATACTTTTTGTTTAGCTACAAATGTGAATTTCAAATACTTATTCATGGATAAAACTTTCTTTTTCAGTTCATCAACAGTTCATGATCTCCATGTTAATTTAAAAAAGCATGTATACTAATATAATAATCATTATAAAAAAAATTTAAAATTTATGCATTACAAAAGTTGAGCTTTCATTAAAAATTTAAATTGTAATCACATTTCACACCTTATACGATAATTTCTAGGGTTCAGCAGTGAACCCTTTGAGTTAACAGCATTGGCAAACCCAAAGCATCTTTTATATAATATGTACATAATATTATATTGTTAAAAAGAGTTCGTTGTTGGAATAATAACAAAAAAGTATTCCCACAATCAATATCAATCTGAAGAGAGATTATATCTGTCTGAATTTTTACCATTTACGGTAATATATACCTATTACAAGACCGGCATTTAGTTATTAAGTTATATTTATTCCATAACCTAAACAAGCAATTTTGAACAGAACAGTCGATTAAGAGATACAATCAAAAGCCTTAGAGAAATCAGTATAAACAGCATCAAGTTATACCCATGTTTTGAAGGGACTGAATTAATGAGTAGGTACATAATGTACCAAAATATAATAAGTGGTGTAGTTGACTGACGCGGAAAACTCAGTGTTATCATTTAGGTTTGTTTTATTAATTTTTATTGACGAGAATTAGTTCAACTGAAACTAATTTATCAAACATTTTTGGGATGGTTGATTGAATAAATGTTACACCTTGAATTACTGATACCACACTTCTGTGTGGCCAGAAGTTTATATTTGAAGAAATTACTTATTCGTTCTAATAACAATCAAATCTTCATTTTGTATATTTTTTTATCTTCATCATTTTGTTAAAAATTTTGTTACTTTATTACACACAGTTAATAAGTAATGAAACATACCTACTTATAAATAAAAATATACATAGGTATGTACAGTTTTAATGCCAAAATAAAAAATTCAAAAATTGTTATAATATAGTTTTTTTTTCTATTTTGCCGCTGAAACAAAGTCATTTCGATACGCAATCCAGTATCAAAATGGACTATTATAAAACCCAAATTCTTGTTTTAAGAGGTTGGTATCATAAACGTCATTGATAATTTAAACGAATGTCATTAAAATCAAATTTAAAATATCTTTTTCTATTTTGCGTCTAAAACAAAGTCATTTCGATACGCAATTGCGTATCGAAATGGACCCTATTATGAAACGCAATTTTTTGTTTTATGAGGTTGATGACAGAAACATCATTGAAAATTAAAGCAAATAATCAGGGGTATTATGTATTACCAAGGTTATCATAAAGGTGACAGTTATGACATAAAATAAAGTTTTTTGGTAAATCCTACCAATGAAATCGATACGATTTACCGCAATATGTTATAACGGTCACCTTTATGATAACGTTGGTGATACATAAAACCCCTGAATGTAATTTTAAATGAAATTAAAAATCTCCAAATTTGTTTTAAACATTTTAATTAACTGTAAATTAGAGACGATAATAAAGAAAATTCTTAACTACAAGTATAATTTTGTTTATTTAGAAACTTCTTAACTACAAGTATAATTTTGTTTATTTAAACTTTTGTGCGATATCTTAACCTGTAAATTTTTGACACAAAGTTTCAAAGTTTTCAAAATTGTTTCAAATGTCAAATGTGTTACCAATCAACTTAAAAATAAAACGAAATTTCAAATTGACTATAATAATTACAAACACTTTTTTTTTTAATTTTAAACCATAAAAAATGCAAAATAGAAAAAATTGTATAAAAAAATCGTTTCATAATCATTTTTATTGCACTTATCTTTTGCACGACAGATATCGTGCAATAAAAACTTTGATTATGAAACTCGTTTAATATACTATTTTGAAATTTTAGTTTACTATAAACTAGAAATAATAATAAAAAAAGTATTAACTGCCAGTATAATTTTGGCTATTTAAACAACCTGTAAATTTTCGACACAATGGTTTACACGGTACGCTTGGTACGCGGACTAAAGGCGGACCAAGACTATATTGGGACCATATCCGAACTATATTTTTAGTCCGCCTGGTGTAAACATACAGGTACCAAGTTGGTCCGGCTTTAGTTCGGTCCTCTAAAATATGAGTACCAGACCAAATACGAACTAAATTTGTTCGACGGGTTCGACTACATTCGACATCACTCGAGAATTTTTAATACCGAATGCGCTCATTTTTAATTTTTATAGGTTATAAAATAAAATTTATCAAGTAGGTAGATTATACTTGGTGCCAAATATCTGTGCCTCTACGTCACTAATTTCTGATTAAGAAATGACTTACTGAATATAATTTAGGACGTCGTTCAGCTTTATTAAAAAGAGTACGAAAACATTTGTATGTTTTTCTGATCGAAACTAATAAAAGTCGTACGTTACCAATATTGGACATTACAAAAACAAACAAAAAACAAAATTAGTGTGTCTGAACGTTTACTGCATTGTAATGCACTAAAAATTTTGAGTCACGTAGTGCTTTTTGTATCTAATGATACCAGCGCCAATAAGTGCGGATAAATTCAAACTTAAAGTTAAAATAACAAACTTAAAACGTCAAAACGTAAAACGTATTCAAATTTAAAACGACAAAATTTTAATTTTATATTAAATATTCAACGTTACTTTTAAAATGTTTATACCAATAAGTGGCCGCACTATAAAATCTCAATCGCAACAGTTGATTTTGAACTTATGAAATGGGTTACTGAAAAACTAATATGCAATTTAGAAAAACCAAGTTTAATAATAATGAACAATGCATCTTACCACTCTACGCTGGTAGAAAAGCAACCTACGTCAATGTGGAAAAAAGCAGTTTTTCAGTACGGTTATCTAAAAATAACATTCCTTTTAGCGACAGTTGATTTAAAGCGGATTTGTTAGAATTAGCAAAATTAAACAAGGAGGAAAAACGGTATGAAGTAGATGAACTGTTGCGAAATCATGGACATGAGGTCTTACGATTACCCTCTTACCACTGCAAGTTTAATGCGATTGAACTTGTATGGGCGCATTGTAAAACTTATTATAATAAGTATATTGGAAGAGATGGTTATAGGGATGACAAAGTAATTTTGATGTGGAATTAAGCATTGCAAAATTGTACATCTACAAAATTTTAATAACCCTTTTTTGCCCTATTCGGAATCCCGGGAAAGCAAAAATTTTCATTTCGAAATTCTGGGATTTCAAACTTGCGAAAAATGAGAAACCTTAGTATGCAGATGATCTTATATATTGTGGATGCAACGAAGAGGAGGAAACAGCTGAACATGTACTTTGTTACTATCTGGCTTTGTTACTATAAATTTGTTACTATAACTTCAATAAGAGAATCTGTGTTGGAAAACTTCTGGCCCGACTTGGCCAAAACCAGTAATACTCCGTCTGCCAAAATCCTTAAAAATCATTCTACAGCTGAAGTGGTTTAGAGAGTGACAGGATTAGGAAAAAGTAGAAAACTGAAGATAGTACAATAGGCCCGATTGAGAAACCTAACTGCGTGTGAATTTATCTTAATTTCCAGAATAAATCAAGAACCCAGTAACAATCATCATTTTCATTAAGCTTCTTACATTCTAAGTAGAATATTGCTTTCCCTTTCTGGAAATTACAAATCCGATTAGCGCGGTGGATTAGTCCCCATATTTCATAGTTCAGATAAATCAAGATCAATTTCACCATAGCGTTTGGATGGCCGAGCTAAGAAATTCTGTATAGTCCGAGATTTGAACTCAGAATTTCCACTCTGTACTCAACCAGCGGTCACATCACTTTACGGCTGTGACTTCAGAAGCCCGATTTAGAGACCAAAATGCGTGTGAATTTATCTTACTCTCCAGAATAAATCCAATACCCAGGAACAATAACGTCGAAAAACAAAAATATCAAAATTAAAAATGTCAAAAACAAAAAAGTAGAAAATAAAACACGATAAAATATGTCTGGTAGTAGTACAATATTAATAATAGTAATAATAAAAGAAAGTTTCTAAATTATCCAAATAAACGTCAGGAGATATATTATGGTAGAGTCCTTGATGCTGTTGAAAACCTCATGCATAGGTTAACTTTTGAGGGTCTTCAGGATAGATTTAGAAGTCGCTCAAATCAATGCTTTCAGACCAGCATTTGAAGGCATTAAAAAGAGAGGTTGGTTTTTCCACTTCAGTCAATGCATATGAAGTATTCTTCAAAAAAACCGTATGATTCGAGTCCAGTAGGAGACCAGTGAGGACATTCAGTTTTTAGTTAATGTTTGAAAGTTAGTTGGTTTGAGTTTCATCTCCGTTGCCAAAGTGGTTCACTTCTTTGAAGAACTTATTCAAACCAAGTTTTTCATTACGAACGCTAAGATACTCGAATCGCTGATTGATTATTTTAAAGATATCTAAATTGGTCGCCAGCGCGGAACAACCAGGCACCCTCTAAAAATTTTAATTACGCTTTGGAATTATTATGAATTATTATAAAACGGTCCTCAACGATCTTTTCAAAACAAATAATTCTGTAGAAGGATGCCACCGAGCTTTCAGTTATCTCTTGAGCTCCAAACTATTCTTCAATTTGAAAGTTTATCGATGTTTTGAAGAAAGGACACTCTATGACGAAAAAAGTATCGCGACCTTATATACGAGCAAGATCAAGTCCATAGTGCAGTCGTATGGTAAGCGTAACCTAGATGATTATCTGACTGGCATCGCCAACAACTTTAAATTTTAGAACAACTAATAAAATCGTATTGAATTTATAAATACTTTTTGGCTTTTTCTTTTATATAATTTAATAAAAAATGTAATAAAATATTTTTAACTAATTACGTAATAGATAGTAGATACTAAATATATTAGCCAATCATATTACTTTATTGTACCACCGAATATATTATTGTATTTTGACGTTTCTGTTTTTGAAGTTTCTGTTTTTGACATTTTCTATTTTTGACGTGTTTGTTTTCGACATTATTATTTTTGACTTTTTTGCTTTTCGACGTTTCTGACTTTTGACGTTTTTGTATTCAACATTTTTATTTTCGGCGTTTTGACATGGAATCAAAAACTTTTATTAAGTTAGCTGTCTAAAGTTTTTGTAGTTCGACATCTGTCTTTCTGGCTCAAATTTGACAATGCGCACTTTTTCAACTTTTTGTTGAAATTCACTTTATGTTGCATTTCACATTCGTTGAGGTGGATAACAATAAACCTTTTCGGATCCGTAACTTGAATCACCTGTTTTTTTATATTTTGCTTTTTAATCTAAATTGAGCACAATAATCGTTTCTATGTGAACATTGGAAGTCAAAAAAACTTTTTTTTTTTAAAGAAATAACATAGAAATCAAACAATGGCACACTTGAAGTAATTCCATTACATATCCATATTGCAAAATATAACTAAATTTAATTAATAAACTTTTTAGGGTAAAATAATTTTCCAAGATGTTTTATTTTTAATTCAAAATAATCATTTATGTTGTCCCGGAAAACAGAAATAAGAATAACCTATATACTATAAATGTTAAAATCATACTAACTTTATTGTATAAGCCACAACATATAATTAATGAGTAATAATTTAATGTTAATTAATTTGTTGTAGATCTCATACCTATAATGCCTTTTCTCCAATTTGTGAGAGAACAGCTGTTTAGAGCAATCAAATGATGTATCACATACGTTGCAAGTTAATGCTTCATCTAAAATCAAGTAAAAGCAGATCAAAGCATTTGCATATCAAAGTACAAAAAAGTATTTCAAGATTCATTATCACGTAAATTTATGCTAAATAGAATTGTTTTGTATTTAAATTTAACGACAATATCGCGCACTCAAGTCAAGATTTAATTAAAAAGTGTGACGCAATAAACGTGTTCCTTTTTTAAATTTGTTATAACAGGCTTTAATATAAAATAATTTTTGCTTTCTTTATACTTATTGTCAAATATAAAAGGTTGAAAAATCGACCGGTGAATTTTTTATGTAAGATAATTTTTCTCATAAATGATTAAAAAAATATATACCTTATATAATATGTATGTATATGTAGATATACACAAAGACGGAATAATAGAATTTAAATTGTTATTGTAAAATTATATAAACATAATAACAAAATTTAAATTTTATACGAATATACATAATGTTTAAACGAAATTATAGATTCTGATTTTCGCATGGATTCACACACACTAAAATTGTTTTAAATTAATATAAAAATAATTCAGTTAATTAATTCTGCAAGAATTCTTTAAAATTGTATAAATTCATGCATGCGAAAAATTTTATTTACCATAATTACAATAATTGTTAATATTATTGTTATTAGGAACTGGATCCATCATTATTTCTTCTTTAATCCTATTGGAATTAGTATAGTCCTCAACCATATTTTCCAATGTCGATTCCTTGGAGCCATTTGTAATTGGATTTTTTTCGTTGAAGTTTTCAATCGAGTTAAGGTTATTTTGTTGTGTTAGTTTATTATAATTTTTCTTTGTAGAACATATATCTAAAATTATTAAAATTAATCTTTACTTTACTAGGACAATAGTAAAATTATTAAATAACAAGATATAATTCTATTCAACTAAGAAGATAATTTTTTAATTGCCTTTTTCTACGTATGACCCGTGAAGAAATTTCATGCGGTCCTTCTGTATACATACTTATTTAAATATTTTATCGGTTCTTTGAAGAAGATGAACAACAATATAATTATATTCCTAAAAAAAATTTTCACACTTTACGACTCTTATGGACTTTTTATATTTTGAAATGGCTCTTGAAACAAAAACATTTGCTTATTATTGCGTCAGCAAGTTTACGTTTATTTGCCGACTATTTGGTGAGTAAACGGTTTGACGTGATTTCAGAATCACAAAATTCAATATCTAGTATTTTTTTTCGAACTAATGGAGAACATCCGCTATAGTGGTGAGGGTAGAGATTGTACAAAATCTAAAGATCTTGCGAAAAAGATAAACCAGTTTAAGAAGCTAATTAATTCATAGTGGAAATATTTTAAGACCTTAAGATTTAGTAGTATGAGCTACTGATCTGAGCTTCTAAGAAACTTTTCCTTTTCCATGTATTTTTTTAAGAAAGTCGTAGTAGGTCACATACTTCAATAAAGATTGTTCTTTTAATTTATTTTCATCTGATAGGTTTTTTCTTTAATACATATTTGTTACAAAATTTATATAGCTATTTTTATTTTTCAATTCTTTATGCTTACAAAAATATCTACTAAAGTGAAATAATTAAGGAAAAATAAAACCTTTGAAGTTTTCTGCAAAAGAAAAATAACATATCGTGTTTCAAAATTTAATATAAAAAATTTAACTCTAAAGAGAAGACCTATTATTTTTGACGATAATGTTAAATAAAACAAAAACTATAAATTAAAATGGAAAAAAAAATTTGATCAAATTGTAGATTCAAATGTGAGTTAGGTATTAAGGAAATCGGAAAATACATTTTCACCTTAAATGATTAACTATTTTTAATATTACAATTAATATTTTTTCACGTAAGTTGATATATCTAAGTTTGCATTAGGCGTTACGATTTTCAACTTCTACAGAAACTACCAATTAAAAAAAAACAAAACACAATAATTCAAGAAAAAATTACATTTTTATGATATTTTGCAATATTTTTATTTAATACTACTTACCTAGAGTGTTGTTCTTAATGACATTTAATAACGAGTTGCTCTTAAATTTAGTTTTACGTAAAATCCAAAACATTATGATCCTTCCTGCACTGAAAGCGCACTGACAATGTATTATTGGGTGTTATGGGGGTAGCTCGCTCGCGTTAAGTGTTTCACAACCAGGCGGCGGTCGTTAAATTTATGCTCGAAGGTCTATCTATACCTACACCCTTATTTTACCGAGAGACATTGCGATCGCGATCATGTGCTTCTCTTTTTTTTATTATATATTAACTGTTCAGTTTGATAATAATAAATTGAAAGTTGAAAGTAATTAATTTTTGTATTATTACTGCACTAATACAAGCAAATTGAGTTAAAAGTTTTTAATTATTAGAATAGGTTCCAATACCTGCTACCTATTATTATTTTTAATTAAAATTTTACTTTTCCTAAAATAATATTGACAGGCAGTAATACAGTTATTCGGTACATTAACACGCACAAAGCGCACCGTATTGCAAGTAATATCATGAGTTAGCTACATCCTATGTCAATCAAGCTATCAGATCACCGTCGTTCAATTTACTTTAGAAATTTGGAGATTTCGTTCTTCAAACTAGAAATTGAAATTTTTAGTATAGTTTACACTTTACAGCATATTGGAAAATTATCGGACATTGTGTGATACAAATTCCATTTCAAGTATTCATATTCAATATCAATAAGGAATACTAAAGACTTTTGTGTCCTTAATGATTCTAGAAAAAAACTTTAAAGGTACCTATTTAAAATTAAATAATTTGTACGAATTGATTCAAATAATAATAAGTGACACTTTTCTACTATGAACATTATTTGATGATCGATGCTTGAAGCCAATTTTTGATATAGCAATAAGCATGTAAGCGATAATGTCAGTTAAATGCCATTTAACAATTATACAAATTTTAACAAATATACATGAGTGCATTATCTTGTTCGAATATGGTAAATCAAACCTTTTTCTTTCTTAATTGAAAAAAAAGATTAAAATTTTGATTACTAAAGAGTTTCGCATCAGGTGGAAATCAAATGTGGTAGATATTTTAAATAGAATTTTTATTTTTTGGACAACTGCGTTAATAAACACGAAATCGTATACCCCAAACCATGATATCATGAAACAGCGATCGAATGTAATTTTATTTTTTAACGGAAAATGACACTATACTAGGTTATTATCGCTTTTTATTTGTTATCAGTTTAAAGCGTCTTGTCACAATGTAGCAGTAGTCAGGTGAACATCAACATTTGCCATAATAATGCTTTGCAGAAATAACAAAGTTTTGCAATTAAGAGAGCTTTTTCAAGAACCTTTCAAAGCTTCAAAAGCTTGAATCCTAAAAATTCAAAAGTTTAATTTCAAATTCGCATTTATTTTTAAGCTTAACTATCAAACTCATTACTGAACTTTTCATTTAAAAACTATCAAATAGTAGTTTTCGTCACAAGGACGTAAAACGAGATTTTACACCCGAGGAGCGGGGTTTCGAAGGCGAGGCGAAGCGAAGCGGAGCCGAGACGCACGAACCGTTCCGAGGAGTGTAAAATCAGTTTACGTCCGAGTGGCATAAACTGCTTTTCGTTTTACCGGAACTACCTCATTTTTATTCGCAACATCGTGGTGAGAGGCTATGTATTGAAAATTTAAATCTGGCTCTTCTGATTGGTTTGGTAATTAATCAAGGTTGGTAATCTTACATTTTTAAAACCATATACATACCCCTATGTGAATGCAGCTTAAGTCATTTATATTTGTAACGTTGTGGTGAAAGGTTGTGTTAGTAAGATGGAAAGTAAAAGTATCAAGAAGCCGCCAGAGAAGCAAAGGAAGAGTTGCTGCCTACGAAGTCGAAGACGATATATAAAAAGGAATACGATAAGTTCTTAAAATTTTTAAATGAACACAATGTGTAGACTCCGTCTACAGCAAAGGCAAGATTTCAGATCAAATTTTGGGATCTGCATCCACATCTTCCCTCAAGAAGATTGTTAATGCGCCGCAGGCGCATTCTTCAAACAGCACAGGGGAGAACACAGACGAATTTAGAGGTCCGTTGTTTTCCAATTCCGTCGTAAAAATTAAACACTTTCACTCAAATAAATAATTTTTGGCGTAAATATATTGTGTTTTATTTTATAACCCCCCCCTTTTTAACGTCCTAGGACGTTAAAATTACGGCCCCCCTTTTTAACGGCCTAGGACGTAAAAAGGCATTTTAAGCACCTGAAATCAGGACTTAAACACCTACTTTAAGGGTCGGTATAACGAAAAATTTCTTATAACCTCTTTTTTATTCAAATTTTGTATAGATATTGAAGGTGTATATTAAATAATTAATTACCCTTGATGAATACAAACTACTTAAAGTAAATCAAATTTTACAAAAACCTTATTAACTCGCGTTTTCTTTCACTTACTTCAAATTGTAATGCAAACAACAGCAAACTGTTGTGACTGATCTTTCACAGCTGCTTGTTTTATTTGTAGTTATTTGATAATAATATTTGGGCTAAGTAAGAAAAAGAGACATCTTATTTAATAAATCTTCTTTCGTAGAAATAGTACTTACAGGTGTGTATTCGAAGAATAAACAAAAAATTTGCGGGTCGTTGAGAATTGGGCATAAATTTAACGAAAAGGTGAAAACTTCATATGTGAGTATGATAATTGTTGTAAATGTAGCCCCACCCACTCTTTACTTTAGAACCAAAAATACTTGTAAAAAGTGTGCATTGTTTTAAAACACATTGTTTTTAAAACACTGGATCTTTAAGATAATTCAACTTATTAAAAATATAACCATAGACCAACCGAACTTATTAATTAGAATATTAGAAAATCGGGAGCTCTGAGACAGCTCAATTTATTAAAAATATGCCTGGACCAACGCAATTCATCATTCGGAATCCTAGAAAATCCTAGTGGATCTCTGAAATAGTTCAACTATTCAAAAATATCAAAAAACTACACTCAAAAAATATCTTAATTCCGGATATTTAAGCCAGCAAAACTCTTACACCAGAATACTTCAATAAAGTCAAAATTTACGTAAAAATGTAAACTTTAAAATCGATTTTTGGCTAAACTAACAGATTCTTGACACCTTAAATGCTTACTTTTAAAGTTGTCTATAAGATCCCGTTGTGTTTTTTTAATAACTGTAAAAGGAATATTTTATCCAACTATACCAAACAACACACACATAAGTTTTCCACATTGATCTCCCAAACGAACAATTCCAATTTTATTGTCTGGAACAAATTCCATCTGTGTTGCTTTTCCCAAATTATCACTTCAATAACTCTTTATTACTACATATGGTATACTACGTATACTCATACTATGTATTGTATTGTAATAAAAATTAAAAAAATTCAGATTCTGAAGGATTTTGATTTGAATTCAAAATATGTAAAGAAACTTAAAGAAAAAAGTGGCACACTCAAAAGGCACGTCTTTCCTTTGTTTTAACGTTTCAGTAATCCTTGTTTTGTATTAATAATTAATGCATAAACAATAAATATCAAAAGGAATCATAAAATTGAAAAAAAACCTTTTAACAATGAAATACTTTGATGTTAAAACAAAAAGGTTAATTAACATTTTTTTTATTGCCAATTTAAAAAACGCAGAAAAGAGTTCCAATGATAAAATTGTGAATAAATAACATAGAAACATTGGTTTTATTTAGTTTTATTATGTATAAAATATTATTTTAATATTTTGAATTTTATTATTTTCTTGCTAGTGTTTTATTTAATGTTCCACATGTTGTCATGCAGTTTCATTTGGAAACTCTAACACGAGCTTGCAAAGAATTTTACGTAAGGATTTCCGCGTTCCGACAGCGCACAGAACTTTGTGGACTTCTCACCAAAGCATCTCTGACCGGCTATAAATGTTTTCGAACAGGAATTTCTCACCTAGCATTTTTAAATCTCTAAATTTGTTCCCTTTAAAGTTAACGTTTTAGGTCCGGTTGCACCAACGCATAATAAGGATTTAATAGAGTAATAAGCTATTACTAGATTAAAAATTGACATTTTGACATAAGATGCGTTGCACCAACAAGACTTAACTTATTACTAGATTAAAATCTCCACTAAAATGAATGACATATGTCAGTTTCCCTTGCAACAACATTTATTAAGGAAATTATTAGCAAAATTATTAAATATTTAATAAAAATTCCTTAGTTACCAAAAAAATGCGTTGCACCATTGCGACTTAGTTTAACAGGGTAATAAATTTAATAATAAGCAAATTGGCCAAAATTGGTCAATTAAAATTTTAAGTTGAAATTTTATTAGAAAAAATTTGATGAAAAAAAAAGATTTTTAAGTTATGTAGTACATAGAACTTGAAAAATTAATCGCTGAATTCAAAATTATATTATTATGAGTAAAAAATGTCAGCTACAATTTCTTTTTCGAGTACAGATGAAGATATAAATTTGTTAATTTGTTACTAAAGCGTCACATTTTGAGTAGTTAATATTCCTCTATGGATTTACTCACAATATGTGAATATTATGACAGTAATATTATGTTGTCGTTAATACAGAAAAGAAAAAGTTATTCATTACCACTGAAAAGAATTCGTATTTAATAATATTTCTCAAATATTAAAGTCTTCAAATTATTGCAGTTAGAAAACTGTTTTCTGATTGAGTGCTAAAGCAAACGAAGAGTTACTTCACTTTTTGCCACTGGATATTGAAAACTACTATTGGGCCAAGAAAATCAAAGCGTGATGCAAAAATTGTAAGATATTGTTTCTTTTATAAAAATGATGACTTGGATTGTTGCAATTTCTGCTTATATATTTTGCTCAAGAACTTTCCTTTACATTTTTTTCGTTAATTTCCATGATATATTTTTAATAATCACGTACACATTTACCTAGTGGCAGATCTAGGAATAGTTCAGGAGTTTAGGATTGAGAGTTAAGTTAATATTTAAAATTTTTTTATTAATTTTTCAACATTTGCATCTTCTTGGATAGTACTTGATTTTCCCTTTTATAGATATTATATAGATACGCTACTGTATTAACCTAAAATTAATATTTAAACAAGCGAGAAATGTCAAATTAGTATGGCGACCATTGTTGAATTTCATAATAACTAATATGAGATTTTTAATTGAGAAAAATGTTGGTGCAACGCAAAAAAATTTAACAGGGTAATAGTTTAACAGGGTAATAACTTTTACATATATTTTGACATAAATAATAGATTTTTATAATATGAGTTACTAAATAGTAACATTTCTTTTAGATTTTTAGGTTATGAACTACATCGAAGTTGACAAGTAATCGTTGAATTTTGAAATAAATTTTTTTAAACAACAAAACTTTTTCAAGGAAGCAAGCGAAAGATAGAAATATTAATATTTTGGACAAGCCTTATCAAAAACGAGGTAATTTTCTCAAGCTTCACAATTTTGTGGGCATAAATTTTAAACTTTGTCGCTTATGAAATTGTTTTTATAGGACCTGGCGATGTAAAAATTTTTTTATTTTTTTACATCTTCTGTGGCCGTTATACAATTCCAATATGCAATGATTTCAGCAAGAAACTCACGTCGTGAGATGTTCAAAAATCTAACAAATTGCAACGGTATATTGAAAATAATAAATTTACTCCCTGTGTATATAAAATGTGATTGAAAAAAGACAACTTAGAATGCATTTTTTATTAGAAATGAAAATTAACGTGAAAATACACCATTATAAGGGCAGTTCTAACTGCAACGTTTTGACAATGACAATAGCGTTTCCTTAGCAATTATAAAAATATTAAACTAATAGCCTAATAACGTTATTAAAATAATTTTAACAGAGTAATAGCTATTATGATAATAGCGCTTAATATGCCAATTTTAATAGACGTTGGTGCAACCCGACCTTAATAGTGTAGTGGTCTCTATAGTTACAGTATAATTAATTATTTTTTATAGAGTATAATATTGCACTTTTATTCAGTTTGACTAAGTAAGACTGGCTTAATTGATGTCTTTCGAAATACTAAACTGTTATTACTTTTTCAAAACAAAGCAGAAAATGCATACAGCAGCCTCATATCGTTAAAAGCTAAATTATATTCAAACTCGCCTGTCGCCATGGCTTACTATGTAATAATTGAACTTCTTTTCATTACGAAAAACAATTTTTCTTTAGTTTACTGTCCAAGTTTAGCATAAATGACCCGGCGCGTACATATTTTGACATAAACGCCTGCAATCAACTGTCTTGGCATATCTTTTGTTATTAGTTTTCACACCAACGTTGGTATTAGATGAATTTGTGTATAAACTTTCCTTAACTTGTAACTGTCAATTAGTCTCCGTCGTATTTTGTTAACCTTTTACCCCATGCCATTATCTTATATACCAACTTTTAATTTGAACAAAGTTCGGCATTGCGTTTAGTTTAGTTTCTCCTGAGTTTGCTTAGGTTCATACATATCTTTATGTATAGCAATAAATAAAATAAATTGAAGGTATCTCTAAAGTTTGTCTTATAATTTTTGGTCAACTTTTAATTTTATGTATTTGTACATGTTATAATAAAATAATTGTTTCATTTCAGGCCATTATTTGCAAAAATCTTTTTTTTAATTAAATTAAATTTTAATTAAATAAATTATCGAAATGTATTGCAATACATCAAAATCATCAATCAAGTTACATGTAACTTTGTAACACCTACCCATGATTTTCTCTTCACTTTTAATTGTTTTATTTAGCAATTGTTTAATTTTGGTTTTTAGAAGACGCATTAATTAAATAATTACTTAATTGCCACCAAACTCTTGATTTTTTCGTCAGCGCCGTATATAAGGAGGTGGTTTAGAAGGTTTAACCTCCCTTCCTGCATGGCATAGCAAAAAAGTAATAAAAAGTTAAAAAACGTTTTTTCGTCATTTTGGGTGTAAAGTGACTACTTTACGACCTGTTTTGCGGTCGTAAAGAAGGTCTTTTCGTCACAGTTTGTTCGGGTAACACGTAAAACACAGTAGTAGTAACGGTAAAACACAGTTTCGTCGGATCGTGCTTTTCGTCGTTTTCATTTTTGATCTTCAAAATATGCGCCTGTCGGCGCATAAAAAACCCTGTAGGAGAGGCTAGAACGCGTAGATCGACTATCGTGGTCCAAAATGTAGTCTGAAATAGAAAATAATGTAAAAATTCGCCTCAAAATCGCCTCAAAATTTTGCCGAACGCGATGGTACCTACCACGTGCGATCCATCGAAATTTTGCACTTTTTTTGCAGCGTGTTCATGAACATCAATAGATGCGACCACAATTGTCGTATTTATTGATTATTTAACGATTATTTCTTGGCTTTTAGGCATTTTTAATTGAAAACACTGACACACAATAGGCACGCGTCTACACCCCACAAAATCACAAATGAAAATGAACATGGCGTCCCAACATGGCCGCCTTCCAGGGTACCAGCTGGTGCCAAGAAAAACCCTATGGTTACAACTAGAAGTTGGTCGATGCCAATCATTGCCATCTTTATTTTACAATTTTAAATTTACGGTTTTAGAATTAGCGTTTAGAATTTAACGAAATTTGGAATATTGGTAGATTATGATAAGATAATAACGCAGTTAAATTTTTGAAGAGCTACTGAGAACCAGTTAAAAAATATAGCTATTTGAAATTTCATGCTTTTAACATTGATCCTTATGGGAAATTATAGATTTTTTAATTTTTTACAAAAAGTGCCGTTGAGATTTCAATAAAAACAAAGTAAACGAAAGAAAATAATATGTAAAACATTTTAAACACTTAAAAATACTGCTTCACAGCCTGTGATAGTAGTAATTAGCAAATTAATTTTAAAAATGTACTTTTTGTATTGCAGTTCTTTAGATGTGGCAACATTGTAACAGAGGTTATAACGCGCGAAAAATTTAAAAATGCATGGAATATGAGAATATAGTTTTATAAAAATTTTTTTCTAAAAATAACACAAACAAAGTTTTTTTATAATATTTTATAATAAATATAATGTTTTATTTTAATTATTATCATAATGTTATAATAAAATACATAAAATTTTGTTATTCTATTGTAGTAATAGATCTATGGGTTACTTCAAAGCTGTTCAAAGCAACCAATGCTATTTACATAGAAATCCTTTATCTACTATAGTAATAGATCTATGATACACTTATACATAACCTCTAAGTTTGTTACACCACTGTGAAGTTGCCCAGTCTAAATACTACTTAAGTCAAGTGAGACAGTGTATAAATTTGACTCTTGCAGTATCGACAGTACTACCTTAAGCAATTATTGCAAAAAAATCAGGAATTTTGTAGGATATTGTCCCCAAAATGATGAAAAGCTGTTCATATGACTCGGATGTAAAAGTTTCTTCACCCCTCTGACTATTTATTCTCCTCGCTACGCTCGTCGTGGTGAAAAACGACCCTTTACATCCTAGTGATATAAACTACTATTTCGTTACTCCGGTCGTATTTGGGGTACCTTTAATATCTGGTTTTAGGACGCAAAAAGGCTCCACTTTCACTTCTCCACGGTTCACTTCTCCAAGTGAAACAACTCATTTATATCAATGCACGGGTGACTTATTAATTTTGGTAAATATATTTTAAATTATAATAATCCAAATTGTATTGAATTTTACTAACCCATCGTTAGGGAATTGTTTTACTTTATAAGTTGTATATTTCGTTGTAAATATTATTCATTATAATTAATTGTAACATAAAGTGGTTTCCTTTATTCAAAATGCTACAACCTCCGAATTAAGTAAATATGGCCAAGACAAGGAAATAAGATCCAATAATTTCGGTACAAAGACCATGGTCCAAAAAACTAGCTGTGGCAATAACTAAATAAAAAATTACTTATGTGAACCCGAGAGGACTTTACAACCAAGCTAACATAAAAAATCTGAATATTTTCAGATCAATAATTAATCTAAAAAATCCAAAAAATGCACTTGAAATTTTCAGCCTTACTCCCATTTGTTCAATCTCGCTCTCCTTTTCTCAACCTGTTTTTTCAAAAATCTCTAGAAAAGATTCCAGGGCTGCATATTTTTAGACGCAAAATTCTTAAAAATTCATTTCATAAATAATAGCACCCGAAAGCATGCAAACGTGTTACATCACATTGAAGGAAATGTCATAAAACTTTGAGTTTGAGGAGAGTTTGATAAGAGCGGTTCACTTTATATATAAATAAATTAGTAGTCAGTAGATAGTGCTGCGGGTTCTGTATATTATAAAGCCATTTTTATTACTTTTGGGGCAGGTGTATCAAGAATAATATGCTTTTAGTATAATATGGATTCCGATTCCCAATCGTTAAACTCAATTCTCATAAATTTCCAATAATAAGAATTGAAAGAATTAATTTTGATATTACTATAGATAGATAGAGACGGTTATTAGCATAGCAATTAAACGCACAGACTGCTAATACATTAAACCCGGTTCGACTCCGGCTGAAGTAAGAATATTATTCTGACTGCCTTCACCCGAAAGGCAACGGCAAACCACCGAGGTATAATTTGCTAAAGAATATTTGAAAAAAATGTCACTATGTCTTTTTGTATGCGAAAAAATCTGAGAGAGAAATAGATAAATAATCGCATAAATCAAAAAACGAAGTTTCATCGTCACAATTTGGTGATTTGAGTTATTGAAAGATGAAGATTTATTATATTAATTTATAACAGTGTGGTCTAAGTAGTGCAACTTGATAAACATATCACAATTTTTTAGTGTCAAAAGTGTCGCAACACTTTTGGTTTGTATAAAAATTTGTGATATATTTATTATATTAGGTCCTCGTAGAGTGGACAATCCTAATAACGACCAACAAGTCAGAAAAATTTGTTTGTCATTTGTTATTAAAAGTAAAAATTTTATTCAAAAATAAAAGTAAAAAGAATTAAATTTTAATTTGAAACTTAAGCAAAGTTTTCCTATGAAAGCTTTTAATTTAAAGAGGAGAGTTTAATTAACGTATCATTCATAATAAAGCAATTGTTGAAAATTGTGTTGGTTATATGAAGGCTTTTTTTTTACAGGTTTTAATTGTGTTGCTTTTCTAAGGTATGACGTCATCTAAAATTTTTTTAAAGCACAACTAGAGTCTACTTTGATAACTTTATATAAGATAATTATGGTAAGGTAAGTGTGTACTAAAACTTTACTAATTATTACAACACAATACCTAAGGGTTGGTGGGGCAGGTTGGTAGGCAAGAAGAGAAAATTGTTACATTGAAAAATACAGTAACTTGCGATGACGTAAACCAATTAAAATAGAAATTCTGATAAAATTTACATGAAAGTATTAAAAGTGTTCTTTAATAATTTTGTATATGTTACAGTTTTAACCCAATCTCACTAGAAAATTATAGTTTTAACAAACTTTTTTAGTTAGTTCTGGCTTTAACTAGTATAAGTTCAGTTAAACTGAAATTAACTGGATGCTACCAGTAAATTCAGGTTGTACCTAACTGAGATTTATTACAGTTAAAACTAGATTGAAAGTAAAAGTAGATGTAATTAGATAACAATTGTTTTATTAAGCTAATACTTTATCGTTTACACATTAGTAACGGGTTAGGCGGTCTGCCTATCAACTGATCTTCTGTTAGATCTGAAAACTATTTAGTTGACAATTTTACGGTTGATCCCACCATATCGAATAGAAATTATCCTATACAATAATAATATACCTAAGAACAATACCTATAAGAACAATAATAAAATATTAAATAATACAAACTAGAAGTCTACCTGGAAGTCCTTTCTTGTTCATATTTATTTATTATTTAATACACGGATATCCCATTTAAAATATCCTATAATCCAGGGAATGAGGACGTGTCGCTTCCACCGTTTAGCAATTACCATTTAGCCCTCACCGTTTCGCTTTCGCCATTTTGCCTTCAGCATCCATTCACCCCCCAAGTTATTCAGTATTAATATTATAACTTATAATTATAAGCTAGAGTCAGTAACGAACTAACTTGATACGCTCATAAAAAACAACAATTTTTCACAAAATAAACGAACAGAAGAGAAAAGGGAGCTCCTTAATTTTATATTGAAATACGGAATGTGTATAACAGAATCTAAAATGATCGTTCCAGGACAAATAATAACATAAAAGGCTGGCATTGCAGTTTTCAAAGTATTTGTGGTCAAAGCCGTATATTAGGAGGTTTAACCATTCTTTCCATGGCATAGCGAAAGATTAAAAAAGATGGTTTTAATAATTTAGATATAAAATTTCACAATTATTACTAGATGTTAGACCAAAAATAAACAAAAAATATAGTGTAATTTTAAAAAAAATTAAAAATATTGTAAAAAGTTATGGTAAGGCAGATAGTTAATCATTGCCCATAATTTTAGATTTTAAAATATTTTGTAATAAGTATTAAATATTATTTTAAAATTATCTTACTTCTAATTAATTTATTGTTTTTGGGGGCGAAACGGTGGGGAAGCAAAACATTCTGGGGCGAAACGGCGGGAGCCAAACGTCATATAAGGGTCTTTCCATGTGAAATCAACACACTTTTTCAAGTGACCATTTCAGATTTTATTAAAATTTAATATATACATAGATAGTATGGAAACTAACCAAAATACAAATTTTTATTGAAATATCTCAAACGGTTTCCAAAATATCGCTACGTAAAATTTTCAAAAAATTGCCTCGAGCGTATTTTCAAATTATCATAGAAACTCTCCTAATTGAGCTAGAGAGGTGAAAGTGATGTCATTTTACTCAGTTTTTTATGCCCTTTCCAATGATGTGCAACACAATATGCTTTATTATAAAATTACTTTTAAAAAATCAAAATTAAAATTTTGATTTTGATTTTCTGAAAAAGTACATCATCAAAATTTTTCAAAAAAATTCTCTGAATAGTCTGTACTTATGTTAAGTGATTGCCAAAATTTAAAAGTGGGACGGTAATGGCTTCATAGTTAAAAATATTTTTAAGTACAAGGTGATTTTTAAAAAACAATAGCCATAGGGTTATTATAGGTATTACATATTCACTTTTTTAAGTGACCATTTCAGATTTTATTAAAATTTAGAACATACATAGATAGTATGGAGACTAACAAAAATACAAATTTTTATTGAAATATCTCAAACGGTTTCCAAAATATCGCTACGTAAAATTTTCAAAAAATAACCGCAAGCGTATTTTCAAATTATTATAGCAAGTTTCCTAATTGAGCTAAAGAGCTGAGAGTAGTGTCATTTTACTCAGTTTTTTATGCCTTTTCCAATGATGTACAACACAATATACTTTGTTATAAAAGTACTTTTCAAAACTCAAAATTAAAATTTTGATTTTCTAAAAAGTACATCATCAAAATTTTTCAAAAAAATTCTCTGAATAGTCTGTACTTATGTAAAATGATTGCCAGAATTTAAAAGTAGGACAGTAATGGCTTCATAGTTAAAATAATTTTTATCTAAGATGGTTTTTAAATATTTCACTAATTATGTAGTAAATACTACATATTTGAAAATTAAAATTTATTTTAACTAGGAAGCCATTACCGTCCCACTTTTAAATTTTGGCAATCACTTAACATTTCACATGGAATGACCCATAACCATAATCCAGCAGTACTCTACATAACAATATTTTTAAAAATATTGAAAGAAAAAAGGAAGATATCCGCACCTTTTTTTTACACAGATTTATTGATCTATTTATTAATTATATTATTAATATTAAAATATTATTTTTATTTATAGGGCTATTTAAGCCATAGTCAGTATCATGATGGCTATAGTGATGACAGTTCTTTTCCTCCTTGTATTGTAAATTTTATAGTGAGCTGTTAGTTATTACTATTCTGCTAGTTAGTAATAAATCCTAAGTAAAAATTTAAATATTATATTCTTCTTGTATTATACAGACCTCAGTTAATTGCGGCTAAAAGACTTTTCAGAAAATAAATAAAAAACATATTATTAAATGAATTAATTTCTTGGGATTATGGACAAAATATAAAAGAATACAAATATCTCTCTTCTACGTTTCGCTATATATTTTAAGCTTCGTCAGGAAGAACATATAAATAAATTTTCGTTTTTAAAAAATAAAATTTATTTATATGTTCTTCCTGACGAAGCTTAAAATATATAGCGAAACGTAGAAGAGAGATATATTTGTATTCTTTTATATTTTGTCCATAATCCCAAGAAATTAATTCATTTAATAACAATTCACAAAATGGACGATAACAATTCATTAATTTAAAAAAACATGTTTTATTCAAAAATTTTTAAGTTCAAAAAAACAAAAAAAATCATTATAATGTGATAACCAGAGTTAGTTACGATAACTTTTAATGGAAATCTAGCGATTTCCTAGCTGGGAGGTGCGAAATTTTGTTGTTAAAAAAAAAGTTTTATTTTATTAACGTATTGTATTTTTTGTATTTTTTATTTATTTATTGTATTTTTCATAACTTAAAACTATGTGTATTATTTAATGAAATAAAGAGAGAGGCTATAAAATTATATTTTTTACAAAGCCATGTTTGGAATTGAACCAAGAATAGGACTGTCAACAACATTTGATATTCTTACAAATTTTCCCAAATCAGATGACCTTCCTGAAATCTAGAAAAACATTCTAGAGTCTAGGATCTAGACAATGACAAATGTATTTAATCTGTGGTTCTCTACCTATCCTACGGTACCACTGAGGATACTTTAAGGAGTACAGTTTAGAAACCATCCTATCGGTTGTAATTTTAGGTTGGTAGTAGTTCATACCGGTGTTCCGAAAAACCGACTGACCGTTGATCTAAAGTTGTGTCTTAATCTAAAAAGTTGATCTAAAACACTAACTAAAATAAAATCAAATAAAAAAAAAATTATTTAAAATTAGCAAGCTCAACCTTCTGATTGAATGACTGCTTTTTATAATGTAGTTGAGGAGCAGACTTTTTATATGCAGTTTGTCCATTTTCTTAAATTTTCAAGAGAGCAGAAAAACTACTACAGGTTTATATGATAAGTTACCAAAACCGTAATTTTTGCAAAAATACAGAAAAAATACACTATGAAGTATCACGAATGCAGCAAATATTCGATTGACAGTTTGGCAAAAAAATTCAAAAATGTATTAGACATACTGCTGCACTTTGTTTGTCTACATTGTACAAACTGCAGTTTGTTCGTCTTTACAACCCGAAATTTGTCGACTTGCTCACTTCAAGACAAAAAAAAGTTTTTCTAACACTAATATTTTATACTGTTTCTATGTTGCATTTAAGCTCACATGTTATGTTTCCTTTAAAATACGTCTTTCTCTATAAAATACGTTGTCAATGACAACGTACTTTATAGGATATAAAATACGCTGCTGCATAATTATTCAACATTTAATTTAAAAAACTATAGCAACCATGTCAATTTTCGCATTTTGTATAGTGAGTGTGACATGATTGCGACTGGTTCAAATATTTTATTAAAATTTCTGAATTTATTGAAATATCTAATACGATATTTTAGTGTTAGAAAAAATATTGAAGACAACGCGTGTTTTATAGATTAAAAATCTTTCTTTATTAAATCCTCACTTCCTACGGTCGCTTGGATTTAAACTACGAGTTCGATTTTTAAACAGTCTATAAAACACTAGTTGCCTTAATAGCTAATAAAGCATAGGTATTACAAAAAAATTTTATTATTAGAAAAAATTTTACATTCCTTTTTACGATTCTTTTTTACAATATTTTGTTTTTTTTTTTGCTTTCTTGATTAACATCGCCTCATGTTCACCTTCCGTAATATTCATTATTTGTTAATTTTGTTACGTCTAATGATAACAATAAACCTATTGATAAAGACTTAACATTTGACCTGATAGTGCACACACGTGAAAAACAGCGGCTAAATCTACGTATGAAGAACATACTGCTATACGTTAGTACAACGCCGTTGGACAAATTGCATTTAGATTTTGTAATGTTTAACAATTTTTTTATCCTGGATAGAAGAACGCCCTTTTATAATTAAAATATGTGATATTTTACGTATAGATTGCAATGCCATGTATAACTAAAAATTTAAGAAAATGGAAAAAACTGCATATGGAAAGTTTGCTCCTCAGTTGTAGTAGGTATAAAACTTCATAATTTTAGAAGGATTTACAAAACTTAAAATAGTCGAGGACCTCTGGATTAGACGATGGGGTATTCTGTAGCATTTCAAATGCTATTATTTTTGCTTGGAATTTTCTGTTAAGTAAAAATTTAAATTGACTTGAAATCTAAGCATCATCCTGTGCATATCCATCAAGCGCAAGCGTTAATATTTCGGAAATTTATCAAATTGGCATTCTTCCGTTTATCTCTATCAAAAATGGAACTTTCATTTTTTGTTATGTTTGAGTTTTAAAAGCCACAAATCGCCGCTTATTTCATAAAGTGATCTTTTTTAAGAGGGGCATATTTTTCAGGGTCCTTTTAATTTAATCAACAGCTGGCGCCTACTTAAATATTTTTATAAAATAAGAGGGGGATTTTGTATTTAAAATATAGCAAATTCGTTGAGATAATACTATTCTATAAACAATATTCTTGATCTTAAGCTATTTTGAGTTCGTATTGAGTATGTCAAAACACACTCACTTACAAAAAAAGATAATTAAACTTTAATTATAAATTGTGTTTTTATAAATAAATAAAATAGCAAGTATCACAAAAAAAAAAGAAATCTACCAGGCCCTGAAATATATGAAAAATGGAAGATCCCCCGGCCCTAGAGGAATTCCGATTGAGCTAATAAAGAATGCCCCGTCGTGCCTCATAGAGGTCGTACAACGAATATTTAATGAATGCCTAATAGGAGGTAAAAAAGTGCCACAAGAATGGAAACTGGCATACATTACACCTATATATAAAAAAAGAAAAAAAACAGATTGCAATAATTATAGAGGGATTAGTGTGTTATCCTCAATCGGAAGACTGTATGGGAAGATATTAAAAACAAGAATAGAGGGTGAGATCAATGTTGGGGAGGAACAAAGTGGATTTACGGCAGGAAGATCATGCGTGGACAATATATTTTCAATTCGTCAACTTTTAGAAAAAAAGAAAGCAAGAGGTAGAGAAGTACACCTAGTCTTTGTCGACCTTGAAAAAGCATATGACACTGTTCCCCTTCCAAAGCTATTTGAAGTACTAATCGAGTTAAAAATAAACAAAAAATATATTGAAGCCATAAAAGATCTATATCATGAAAATCAAGGTATGATCAAGATTGGAAAAAAAGTATCAAAATGCTTTAATACGAATAAAGGACTGAGGCAGGGTTGCTGTTTATCGCCAACTCTGTTTAAAATATACATCAACACAGTCCTAAAGGAATGGCAAAGAAAGTGCAAACCAATGGGAATAGAAATAGATGGAGATATGCTTCATACTCTTCTGTTTGCAGACGACCAAATAGTGATAGCTCAGGACGAAGACGATATCATATACATGATGAAAAATTTGACTAAAACTTATGAAAAATGGGGTTTAAAAGTAAATTTTAACAAAACAAAGTACCTGGTAGCAGGAGGAAAAGGAAGAGACTTAGATATAGAGGGAAAAAAAATAGAAGCAAACGGAGAGTACAAATATTTAGGAGTGGTTATATCTGAAGAAGGGAATTGTCAAAGCGAAATATCGAGCAGAATTAGAAAAGCTAAACAAGTAACGCAAAAGCTAAATGCACTTCTCTGGTCAAAGGATCTAAGAAAAAAAACAAAGAAAAAAATATACAATAGCATGTTTAAGAGCATTCTTACCTATGGAGCGGAAACGTGGGAAATAACAAAAAGAAATAAAAATAGACTCTTGGCGGCGGAAATGGATTTTCTACGACAAAGCTGTGGGATAAGTAGGCTGCAACACATCAAAAATGAAGAAATAAGAAGAAAAATGAAAATGAAGGAAACAATAACGGAAGAAGTGGAAAAAAAGCAATTGATATGGTATGGGCATATGCGACGAATGCCACCCCAGAGATGGCCACAAAAAATATGGTACTGGACCCCCCCGGAACGAAGAAAACAAGGTCGCCCCCCAAGAAGATGGGAAAATGAGATCCACGAAGCTATGGAAAGGAGACAGCTAGAAGAGGATCAATGGCAGGACAGAGACCTCTGGCACTTAGGATGCGGAACACGGCCATAATGTATTAAATTATTATTATGAAAAAAGCTGTAATATATCCGCAATATATATATATATAAATAAATAAAAAGTCAAAATAGCTTAAGATCAAGAATATTGTTTATAGAATAGTATTATCTCAACGAATTTGCTATAGGTATTTTAAATACAAAAGCCTTCTCTTATTTTATAAAAATATTTAAGTAGGCGCCATCTGTTGATTAAATTAAAAGGGCCCTGAAAAAAGTGCCCCTCTTAATAACCTTCAGTTTTAAGTTTGTGGCACCTGTCATTTCTGTGCTTGTTCATTTTTTGTTATCAACTTTTGATTATGGTTTTGTAGGAGCGTAGTTAAAGTGGAGCTGATATATTTCTATTGTTCAATTAGCGCGATGGAACCATTTCCATGAGGGCGTTTTACCTTTTATTTCCATAGATGTTTTAATAGATTTTCCACATCTGGTTCCATTTTTTTTTATCAGTCCGCTTGAGCTGACCTTGTCCGTTTCGACGTCACCGATTATGCAATTTGAGTGTTTTTTATTAAGTTTACGGTACTGATGAAGACTAGCGAGTCTGAACCACAGAGTTTTTTGTGGGTGATGGTCTCGGGACGTTGATGTATTGGAAAGTCTGTGTCTACTTTTCAAGTATCAACTGCAATCAACTGCGAATGCGAGGTACCGAGTTCAAATCCGGAGAAGAGTAAAACTTTCTTATGATTAGTCTCCGTGCTTCGGAAGGCACGTTAAGCCGGTGGTCCTCCTGGGTTAATGAATTGCCATCATTAACATAAAACCAGTGTACATTTGAAGGCGAGTCCAGCAAACTACCTTATGGATGTAAAAATATTTATATGCTCACAGAACCAAAACTGCCAAGGAAACGACGCAGATGTTGGAAATAACAAGCCTTAAAGGATTAAACTAAGTTAAAGAAGAAGAAGAATTTAAATTTAAAACAACACCACACGATGAAAAACTAATAATAAAAATTCAGAAAGTGGTTACTTTGGACACCTGCCACATAGCTAAACGTTTCTAAGGGTATCAAAATAGGTACTAATAATAATTAAAGAAAAACTTTTTTAAATTAATAAAAATATTTTAAAAAACAAACATTGAAATGTTTGGTATATGCCCGTATTTTAATTTAACTGCGTTGTAACCTGTAAAAAACGAAGAAAAAGTTACAAATAAAGAAATAATAATTATTATTATTTCATTCTATTTAACGATTTTTTTCTTTATGATACATTTTATTTTGTTAAATGGGTTACTTATCTCTATGCACCAATATCTTATTTGTTTATTATTCTAAGGGCTGATCTTTTCAAGTTTTTTAAACGTCAAATAGTTTTGACGATTTCTTTACTTTAGCTTTTTAGCCTTCTAAAATCAGCTTACTGGCTAGTAAAGTTATTATCATGATAAAGTTGGCATACTAGTAGCATAAAATGCAACCAAAAGATCCAACTTTCTAACTAAACCATCAAAAATCCTAAATAAAATAATCGTCGAGTACTACTTGACGTATAAAAAACATGAAAAGATCGGCCCTTAAGATACCATATAGATATTTTGGAATCACTGAAAATGTATTAAACATTTTCACATTGAATACTGAAAAAATCAGAAATTAAATACTTTCATTATAATGACATCAAAACGCAATTAATCGGATCAATTCATTCCGTTATTCAACACAAACAAAACATTTTAAATACCGATTCTATAATACGGAATGGTTAACCATTAAATTTTATTAACATTAACCAGGATCAATGAATTATTTTAAAAATAAATTCACTTTTAACGTGGAGAAAATATTCCCGAAGCACTTTAGAAATTCCTCTTTATTCTTCAGTAAGTTTGTCTTTGACCCAAAAATAAAACCTATTAAAATTAAATAAGTTTTTATTAACATATTGAAAAGTTTTACAAAAATACATAAAATACATAAAACAAGTAAACTGCAATATAGTGGGAAATACTTGGGGCTGGAGAAGTAGCTACTTTAATTTATTTAAAGAAGTTTTAAAATAACTTCAAAATTAAATAAATTGTACTTATAATTAGTTCTAAAACTGAGAAGTTGAACTTACAATTTTAATTACTAACTTGAATAGGTAAATGGTAATTAAATATTTATAGTGTTAATCAATTTTTTTTATATCGGATACTGAAGAATATTACAATTTACGGAAGTGTTTCTTAAGTGTTGAATATAACTTTTGTTTTTTTACTTTATTAATTGATTGCTTAAGTCGTGATTGGTATTTATTATATTAATATTATTGTAATATAATAATATAAATATTATATTTTTAATATATTACATTTTTTTTGTAAAATATAGTATTTTTATTAATATTTAGTCTTTTTTAAATAATTATGAAGTTTTGTGATTACTTAAAGTGTTTTTAAATTTTTATACAGTCTAGTCTCTGTACCACGAAGGAGGATATTATAACAGATTTAATTTGAATTCTACACAAAACAAAACATAATTTTTTTCAATAGGAATTCACATTAATATATGGACTAATTTTTTATGATTTCAGCAGCTATTAATTATTGTCTATTTGGGTTTCATCATTGCTTATATAACACAATATCTAAATTATTAATTTAACATCTACTGTAGCTTAATAACTACATATCATATTCATCATAACTTTTGGTAAGTTAGCAAATTATTTTTTATTTTTTACCACATATGGTCAGAACGTTCTTTTGTAACTATTAGAAATACAACAACAATTTTTTGGTTTTTATTAAATTAATTAAGTGAAAAATATAATTTCAACAAAACATAAAAATTTATAATTTTACAATCTCTTAACTATTGTTCTGGAAAATTTTTTTTCTTACGTTACAGCAATAAAACTATTCTTTGGAATGTTAAGATAATAATTGTATTATTATGGTGCACTTAGAATTAAAATTATTAACTTTAATTACGAGTTATTGATATGTAAAAAATCTGCAAACGTACATTGATGTTTAATGTTGTATCACAGGGTTTTTGTGTTAATAATTATTTATTAGGTAATGGTACCTACTTAGATATTGTACAAGCTACATCGTGCTTAGGTAATAATTCATCCTTTTTATAGTACTATTTATATCAATACATTTAACTTATTAATTACATTTTGAGTAAATGGTTAATTATTAACATTGCAATAATTGGTATGTTAATGACCAACTTTACGAAAACATAATCAATATTTAAATGTCATTAATCATTTTTATTAACGCTCATTTTTTAAATGTGTACATCACTTGGTTGCTCATAATGGCAGTGAACTATAGGGCTCAATATAGAAAACTGTCGTTATGAAGTACATTTTACTAAAAACTAACAGCTTGCTATTATATCTTCTATAAAAACCAGTTACAAAACAGATTTTTATAAAATATAATATTCTTTAAACTAATATTTTTCTGTATTATACAATTAACACTAACAATTGAGGTTTTGCAAAATCGTTCAAGTATCATTCTTACAGCATAACAATAACTTACAAATTAGAACATAAGCTGTAATTATTGTCCATTATAATATTGACTTGTAGTAAGAAATGCAAAAAATGTGACATTATACAAATATTTTAGATACCTAACAATTATTGCCGTTCTAATTTATTATTAATAATCTACAATAATATCAATTTATTAATATTAGAATCTAATTTAAATATAAATTACGATAAATGTAAATCACCTTTAAGAATGCGTGTAAAAGTCTTTTTAAATTGTTGATTTGCAAGCGCGTAACAAAATGGATTTAAAGGACTGTTCGCATAGCAAAGAAAGTAAGAGAACATAAATAAGTGTTCATTCGTACAAGGCGGTTCTGCACAAAATCCTTCTACAAGTGCTAATACATGGTAAGGAGTCCAGCATACAACAAATGCTCCCAATATAAACGATATTGTACGTAAAGCTTTTCTTGCCCGATTTTCCGATTTTGATTTTTGTCTTCCAAGTGCCCCAAAAGGTCCTTCTATTGTTTTTTGTTTTTTACTTTTTAATTTTTTTCCTAAATTTTTCACAAAACTTCTTTTCATTTTTGTGCTTTCTGTATTGCATTTAACGGCGCTTTTACTATTTTCGTGAGGTACTTCAGATATTATACTAGGCGCAGTACACGTTTGATTATTAGATATACCACAAATTTGAGTTTCATCTTCTGTAGAGCAATCAGGTGTGTGAAATGTTGGTTGATTTACAATACTTGTCACTGGCTTTTCTGATGCTATGGTAACTTCTGTACTTAGCTTCTTCGATGTTGGAGCATTTTGAGAAGATGCCCTTAACAGTGCAGTCTGAAGCAAGGATGTATTTGTTACAGTATTTACATTATGTATAGGTGATTCATAAGCTATACTTGATGGAGGTGAACTTTCACAAACAGGCGAGGGTACATTTACAGAACTTTCATCCATATAACGGAGATCGGCACCATCAAGCCCTACTAAGACATCATAAGTGACTTGTGATTTAACTTGCAAACTACGTGGCCTATCACATACGGAGGCAATATTACTAGGCAGTGAAGATTTATTTAATGATACAGGATTATGCAATACAGGTGGACTACCTTGAAATTGTACAGGAGGAGGAATTATCGTTTGAGATTTTTGAGATAAACTTGGCGAAATTGGATGCTCTACGGGTTTACTACTTAGTGTATCTTCGGTATTAACATTTTCGGATTGTAAGGGTATTAATTTTTCACCTACCCCAGTATGACCAGCATCAAACGAATTTTGCTCTACAATTTTAGGTAAAATGCAAGAATCGTCAGCGCTATTTAATTTTTCTGAATTGGGCGGCCTTGGTGCTCCTGGAGTTGTTTTTTGAGTTGATGGAATTCCACCATTGATACGATTGCTACCGTCGAACGCGTAAAGCGGTACACTACTTTGTATTAAAATTCCTACCATAGAAGAACGTTTTCTTGTTAAATTTTCTTGGTTTTGAAAATGCTGTTGTTGACTTGGAGCGGTACTATCTTCATCTGATTCAAAAGCTGGACTACTTGATCGTTCAGATTTATCGATATCCGCAACAAGCTGTGTAGTAGGAAGGCTTAAGTTACGACGATCGCAGCTTTTATAATCTGCTGTTGTAGTTGTTACTGTAGCTCCACTACCTCTATGCAAGTGCGTCTTTTGACTTGAATTAGAATCCCCCGATCCAACTCCTTGATTATAATCTGGCACTGGTAACCCCAAGTGACTTGGGGCGGTAGTTTGAACGTTTGGAAATGCTACACTAGATAATATAGCCGGTTTATCTTGACTTAACAAAGTACTTTGTGTTTTTGATAAACCAATTCCGGCAGCACGACCTGCCATACCTGACATAGCACCGGCACTTAGAGCTACCATAGACTGCATTTTACGTTGCTTTGCTTCACTTTTTCTTTGCATATCATATGCCGTTTTGTATATTCCACCATATAAAATAAATAATACAATGAGTGTGGTCCAATAATATCCAATAATTAAAGCCGTATTAAACACAGGATCTTTTAGAAATTGTACAGTGCATTGGCCTGGTAATAAATCGCGGTAACCTACAAAGTGTTCCCATCCGAATATACTGATGAAAAACAAAAGAGCTGGTATAATCCAAGTTATAGTAACCATCCAAACCACTTTATCCTTAGTCCTCCAGCCTCGATATTTAGCTGCAATTTTCACTGAACAAAATCTATCAATTGTTATAAGCAACACTGTGTATTGTGATACCAAGCACACTGTATAATCAACTGACAGCCAAAGATCGCATAAGAGTGGTCCTAAATCCCAGTATCCCATAAGGACGTAAACTGTATAAAATGGCATGGAAACTGTCCCTGTAACAGAATTTTTTTTATTATTTATCATAAAATATAACAAAGAATTATTACCTATAAGCATATCGGTCGCCGCTAAGGAAGCAATAAAATAGTTACTAGGTTGACGAATGCTGCGATCAACGATAAAAGCGAGAAGCACTAGAACATTTCCAGCAACGGTTAAAATTATACATATTCCAAGACACACCGCTATACATATTGTTTGCCATAGTTCAAATGGTGGTAAAACAGATATAATTGTAGGTTCTGAAAAAGTTGTGTTATATGTTTGTGTGCTATTTTCGTATTTTATCCAGTCTGTTAAAGAAGCAGAATCATTTCCTAAGATATTTAGAGGATCTGGATCCCAGGAGCGAAACGATGTAGTAGAATTAAAAGCTTGAGTGCATTCTGTAAATGATAATAATCCCTGGTATACGGTTTTGCAGAATCGTTCCTTTTGTTTTTGTAATTTCCTAAAACAAATAGAAATAATTATTTTTCATAAATACACAATAAAGGTAATAAGTAATACAAACACAAAAATTGTTAGAAGAAGTTTTTTTCTGAGGAAATTAAATATTATATTGACATAATAGGTTTGTTGTAAAAAATGGAAGCATGTGTGATTTTGTATTTTAATGCAACAATGAACAAAAAATTAACATCCTATTATTGTACGCAGATTATGTATTTCACTATTTATTATACAAAATACCTTGATGATATTTATTATGATAAATAGATGCCTATTTATACTTTAGAAGACATAGTATGTACATAAAATATTATGTACATGCTTCGTTAATAAGTATTATGCAGGTATTTAGCATTCGTAGGGAAAGTTTTAATTCATATACAAACAAAAGCTTTTTGTTTCTATGTTGCATACTTTTGGATTACTAGGTTTTCCAATATTTTACAATGTAAAGCGCACAATACAAATAATTGATAATCATATAAAATTATATTTTTATAGGTATAATATAAAATTACTATTTTATTTCAAATAGGTACCTGTTGCAAAATGTTTAATAAAAAATCATAATGCCATGGCTTGCTTAAATTTACATTTTTAATGATAAAATCCGTTATGTAATGAAAGAAAGATGGAAGTCGGCAGGGATGTAATTTTCAAGAGCTAAGGGACCATTTAGTTATCGGTGTAGTAACGGTAGTAACCGTTTAAACTGCCTACGTTTATTCACGCCAAGATGACAAACTGAAAATGTCTATAAAGTTTTTCAAACACATTTAACAAACTTTAAAAATCACTTAGTATGTAAACTGAAAAGCGTTTATTATGCAAGATCGGTAAGCAGTGCTGGTATAAGTAAGGAAAGTAATAAAAAAATATGAGGGAGGTAATTACAAGATAAAATAAAAAATAACTAAGATTTTCAACTATTTTTATTTCATTTATTTTATAAATCCAACTAATTTATGAAAAATAATTTGTTTTCAATTTAAAGTTTTCATTTAAAAATGAAATTTTAAGCTATAAAATTTGCTTACAATTTTCTTCTAGGTGGTGTAAAAAATGGTGATATTGGATGCTAACCCGAACTTTCCCTAGGGGTCTTTGACTGATCAAGAAAAAGTCGACATTGACTGATGAACAGGAAAGTTGATAAGTTGGTAATATATACTAAACTTTTATAGATTAATTCCCGGTTGTCAAAAGATTGCATTTCATGTTTATTGTTATAATGTAATATTTGCTTTATAATATCACATTTAATTATCTATACAAAGTAAGTTAAATACTCAAGACTAATATCTAACGAGAGATCCCATTAATCTTCTTTTTATAATGCTTATTTTGTATTTATTAACATTATGCACAGTTTAGATACCTACTAAAAGAATTAGTTTTAAGTATCGCTGTAGAGCAATAGGTACTCGGGATTAGCTGAAGAACTTTGTTATAAGTTAAAGTTTTGGATTACTCAATTTGGAATTGAAAATGGTTGGTTTTATTTTTTTTATGCAAAATGTCTATATTACCTATCTGATTCTAAGATCGCATATAAACGAATAATTTAATATTGATAAGTAAATAAATACTTGTACAGCATTTATTACTTAAGCAAAATATTAATCTAAACAGACTAGTCAAAACCTTGTCAATAATTGACCTTACAACATTTTTCAGTGTTTAAAGCTACCTTTCCATGTAAAGTTAATCTCTGAAACAGTACAAAAAGTATTATATAACACACTATGTGGTAAATAATAAACCCAGAAAACATTATACACAGATAATTGAAGAAATTGGGGTTCTCCGTTGTTTCGATAACGCCATTTAAAATGTTTGCAACATAAATAAAGTTGATAATATCAAAATTAATTCAAACTTCTTATCCCGTATTTTAAAGATAACTGTCTCTCGTGATAAAAATTCATGTTTAACAATCAAAAGAAATGATTACAACTCTCATTAGAAAATGAGAACAGCTTATATACCACAACAAAAACTTATTTTTAAATAAAGAATTTTCAGCTTTATTTCAAAATTGTAAGCAAATATAATTAGTCATTTCTTACCATTTATTAAAAAAGCATTTTAACTTCATATCCTTGAAAAACTTCCGCATTTTTCTTCGACTTCCTTTCAGTTGTTTATTCGCTCAAAAATTAGAATATTCGGAAGTTGAAAAAAACTTTTGCTTCAATAGTAGCTAACACAGGAAATCTTTCTTTAAATTTTTATTTAAAAATATGTTACATTTTTAGTAATGCGAATTAGATAGAACTATAGAAGATTTTCTTATACGTAATAATTAAACCAGAATAACAAAATATTTAATTTTCTTATTAAAATTACTGCACTAAATTTATATTAATTTTTGTGTACAGTAAAATCGTAAAAGTTGGAACAAATTTAAATATTAATAAAACAAGTTTTAAATTTGAAATTTTAATTTCTAAAAACGTGTTAGTTAACCTTCTACATAAATAACAAAAATTTATAGTTGAGAATAGGTCTAAATTTTAGATATAGTAATTTAGATAAATTTTAAATATATACCTACGAGTATATTGTTATCTTTCAAAGTATCCAATAAACAGCACCGTGACTGATTTTCTTTTAGGTTTCAAATTTTTACAATTTTAGAATTTTTTTTTCAAGGATACATTTTCACAATTTTGTATATTTTTGTTTTTCTTATAATTTGGCTTCTGTTGCCAAAAGATTGCACTGCCATCTTACTAATTTAACAGGTCGCTTGTGCCTAAAAATAGTTCTGAACAACCAACAGCTCCGATAAATTAGGGAAATTTACTTTTGTTTAATTATATGAATGGCAAGAAAGTTTTATAATAGAAAAACAATTTTGAAGTCGGTGGTAATTTAACGTTTTTACTCGAAAATGGAAAAATAGTAGAAAAGTTTTGATTTTTCTGGATGATAGAAGACGTCCAAAAGATAAGGATTTGAGTGTGAAACGGTAACTACGACAAACGTTCCTTGCGCTTCCATTGTGCTTTTCCAAGTATCCAATTTTAGACCATATTTGCTTTTATCATTTGAGTGATTTTTCTCGAAAATATCTTGAGTAGTAAAAAGATGTTTTGGTTTCTCCAGAATTAGAAAATTGGTTTGAATTTACGTAGAACGTCGCGTCGATAGTAGAAAATCGAACAGAAAAAATTTGCATAGCGTGGTTGATGTTGAAAATTCGATGGAGGATGGAATCCATAGCATCATTCTTGATTATTGCTAGCCCATTTAGTTTTGACCATTCAGAGATTCAATTAAATAATTTAGATTGTAAAAATTTCAAATTAATGTGCTGAAAAGAATAGAGGTTAAAAAAATTGTAAACTGAAATTAGCGTGCGATATTTGAAGAAGATTCAAAAGGTGTCCAACGTTTTATTTTATTAATTATAATAAAGTTTATTTAATCAGTTCAAATCCCATAATAGAAGTATAGATTTTTTTCAATTTATATCTTTTCTTTTATCTTTTGAGTTAATTAAATTTTTTTATTTAGCTGCAAGAGCTTTTTATTGTGTGGAGCGATTTACACATGGTGCTTTTTATTTATAAAAAAAGTATATTTTTGAGTTTTATTGAGCTAGCCGTGGCAAAAACAAGTTGTTACTCTGCTACTGGCTTATAAAATATTTTCCCATATTTTTTTTGTAATAGCGGTAGTAGAGGACAATATTTTTCAAATCCTGTCAGTTTAAATTTGTTTCTCAGTACATTAAGATAAATTTCTTATTTTCCCATCTATTCAGTTTCATTACGCAACGTTTTTCCTCTATTATTATTATTGTTGAACAGGTTGTGATTTTTATATTTACATGTACTAAAGCTTTAGGTTTGTTATTTCTCGCGTTCCGAGCTTACTCCATCCTTAATAAAACTGAGTACGTATGGCCGATGGAAATTTGAGTTATTTTTCCGACGGGGGATACAGAAAACCAAGATGTTTTAAACTCCGTTCACACTACATGATTTATCATGTGACTTGTCATATGACTTCTCATATGAGAGATATTTTTACTTTCACACAGTATGATTTTTGATATTATAGAAGTTATGGCTTTAATGATTGGCTGTTGTGATGGTTTGACTTTAGCCATGACTTTTCTTGTGACTAAGTCATATGAGATATCATGTAGTGTGAACTAGCTTTTAGTCTTTTTGAAGCTAATATGGTACATACACATAGTATGTGCGGAGTTTTGTCTTTCTCTCCCCATAACCTACATGAAGAATCTCGTATGACTTATGTTGAGGTGCATGTTTACAGAACAGTGTCCGGTAAACAGTAATGTTTTAATACTAGTTCTCTTTGCGGTCAGATGAGATATTCGCCAACTCATCTCTTTTTTACGGTTTGAATGACTTTATCAGTCTGTTCTGATCCGTTTTTTACTTTTACTATTTTCAAATATTTTTTCGACACTCAACACATAAACCGATTGAGAACTGATAACAGCAGTGTTATACCAAAGATTATAAAACTAGAAAATGTCTAAAGCTATAGGTTTTAATATGTTACAGATTTGATTACAATGTGCATGCAGTGTATAATGTGTTGCATATACAACTAAATTATTAAATCGTATTTGTATTGTTCTGTTTCTTTCTTTCTAACAAGGATAACTCACACTTCTAGCAAAGTTACAAACCTAAATTTTACCTAAATTGGCAATGGATACTTTTATTCTGCTTTATCTTATATATTTAGCATAAGACAGAGTGCCCACCACAACTTATTCTCACCGCCATTCTTAACAACCTTAAAAATACCGAATAAACAAATTTAAAATTATATTTGCGATATCTATGATAAACCAAAGAAAACTATATAGCGACAAAACACAATAACTACATACCTGGTTAAACTATCTTTGGTTAAACTATAAATAATATCAATTAATATTAAACTTAAGTTAAAGATGCTTGCTGGCACCATGTAATGTCTGCGTTCTCACTAGCGCTAACACTCATTTCCATTTATTTGTATATTAAGTTATCGCATGTAAAATATACCGAAACCAATTAATTATAGTAATTTAAATTTAAATTTTTAATACTTAGGTACTTGAAAATAGGGAATACCTAAAAATATGTGTACACGCAATATGAAAACAAATGATCTAAATAGGTACAAACGGTTTTTTTTAATGTAAAATTTGTTGTCTAGATTCTAATTTAGCATATTATATGGTATCACATGTGTATGGATCACCCAGGATAAAGCAATGGAATCACAGCTTCATAGCAAACTGTCAAACCAACGAGTTCTAAATAATAAAATTCAATCAAGTTGAAAACAAAACCAGTACATATGGCGGTGTTGCTGGAACTGCAAATTTTATTATTTAAAACTTGCTGGTTTGACTCATCAAGCTAAAACTGTTGTGATATCTACGCTGCAATTTAATGAAGTTGGTCTGGAACGATCCATTATTATTTTCCAGATATTAATTTATTTCGTTAATTTTTTCTTTAACAATTCTCATTTTACTGGTGTGACTTAAAAAATATTTTAGCTTATCTAAAAACTTGTAACTTATATAGCAGGTATATATGCAGTCGTTAGGTCGAGCTTAACGTTAGATTGATTTAAGTTGGGCCGTTTTTAAGTTTACCGTACCTGCTTTACTTATGTATTTATTTACTTTGAATTGAAAGCAGTATTCCCAACCAATCAGTTAACCTGATTGATGGAACCAAAGTCGAACTGCGCTTATAGTTTGAGCTGAAGCGCCTACATTTCATTTTAAAATCAATCTAATCTTTTAGCCCACGTTTATAGAGCTAACGTTAGATCGATCTAAGATAGGTAGGTTTCAAATTTACCGTATAGTTAGTTCAAACTGAAAAAAAATGTTCCCAAGCTAAATTAGTTAAATTAAATGCCTAATTTCAGTGTGGCACTGATTTACAAGGGGAGGGGAGAGCCAACTTTGATTGTCACAGGTCTTCACCACTACTATTATAGATTTAAATCTCAATTAAAACTTCATGATATGAAAATTTAAAACCCTTAATTTTTTTTAGAGAAAATCGATTTTGAAGGATGAAAATTGCAGGTAAGTTTAAATTTCATATATTGCGAATAATATTTTGTAACGTAACATATGGATTACGATTATGCAGCCCAATTTGCTTTCATAAGAAATACATGCCACAATCCAAATGCAATTTATAGAGTAATCATACAAATTCGTTTGTTAAAATTGACTAAATTATGGGTATTTTAAATTTTCACCCGATGTACTCCTAATTATGTTCAAAACGTATATTAAAAATGGTGAAAATCGGTGAGTACAAGTGTTGGCGTCTCCCTTGTCAATGGGTTTTGTACAATATTAATTTAATAATAACATGTTAATATAATATGTTAGTCTATGTTTAAATTGAAAATGTTTATTTTATTATTTATATAATAAATACTATTTGTAATAAATCTAATATATAAAATTCTCGTCGCGGTGCTTGTTCCCAAACTCCTCCGAAACGGCTCAATCGGGTAGGTCTGAGAATCGGCTAACATCTATTTTTCATATCCCTAAATGTTAAGGGTGGTCCACTTCAATTTTTTTTATTGACCGGGAGTTGACACCGAGGCAAAACAACGTTTGCCGGGTCACCTAGTACTTATATAATAAATACTCTTTAAGTACTTACAACTAAAAATAATTTTTTTATTTATATAATTCCGAAAACTATTATAGGCAGGCACGTTTTCTGTGATGCTACTCTTTTTAAAATTTTTATTTTACATGGTTGATTAAATCAGAACTTATTAAAATAGCTAAATATTTATTATTAGAAATATGCTATGTAAGCAAGCAGAATATTAAGTAACTTATTACTAATATTTTTTTGAGATAAATTGTGAGAGGTACTATCATAGGCATATTTCTCCTATTCCTTATAGATCAATATGCCAAGATCCTAACTTATAATATTTAAGAGTTCTTTACTTACATATAATTAATATTCGTTACTGAAATAAAGTAGGTACAGTTTTATAAAGTAATAGTAAATTAATAAATCAATGACTGATAACTTCAAATTATTGCAGTAGTAATTAAACAAAATAAATCTTGAAAAATTAATTGTCATTCAAGAAATTTTGATAACCAATTTTTTTTCTATTTTAACTAAGAAAATATTTTGAACTTATTATTTTAATCAAATCATTATGGTACTCGAATAACTTTTCATGCTACTACCTGAAATCACATCGTGATTAACTAAATTTATAAATAAAGGGTATTTATCACGAACAAACTTTAATGTTCACAAAATGCAATCGATCAAAAAGACATTTTTCTATTAATAATCTGACTGGGGTTTGAAACAGTGTAGAAGTTGCAAAGTCAAGTATTTAATTTTACTTTTTATGGCACTAACATAGGGATATTTACAGTAGTACCTACACATTCTTGAAAAATTAAATATTAATATAGGCAGAAATCCGTAAATAATAATTTAAACTTGATTTAAGTTATTTATTTCACATTTTGATTTAATAATAATTATTCAATTTAATATGCATTATGTTTAAATTTTCTCATTAGTTTAACATATTACACATAGTACCTACGTACACTTTAAATATAACGTTATAATAATAAATTATTATAGGTTTATAGGTAATAATTTTCAGAAACTTTCTCATCTCCTGATTGAACATTTTGGACATACCATTTTTATTTAATTAAAGCAACAAAATGTATTGTTTAAAACTGTAGTATATTAGATATTAATGCTACCACGTACTTACAAATTGCTTTGGTTTAAGATAAGTACACTTTCTTTTATTTTTAAGCAAATATCTCTGTGTCGATATTCAAACTGGAGTGACCCTAGGGTCGCATTATATTACATTGCTGTTTGCTTTTTACCCTATACTCCTATTCTATATTTAATCGTATGCTAGTATACAAAACCATGGTAAACTCATCACAAAAGTAACACTCTTTTTGATTAATATTTATACTTTTTAAATACTTGAGTATTCAAAATTCTTTAGTAAATACAAAAAATTATAAATAGCTTACATTATTCCTTTATATTAAAACCTTCGAACAAACAGAAGTGAAGTTAATTATACAATCATTTCGCTGAGTCTAATTTCAGATTTACAATAGTTTAAAATATTAATTCAGTTAATATTTAAGCTATCATCTATTATAGTCTACCTAATTTGTTACGGCAGCATTGTTAATTATAAGATATGAAATATGAGTAAAATATTTTAAATTCAGTTTTAAGTACCTACAACCATTTTTAAATTAAAGAAATAATCATCTAATGTAGCAGGAATGGTAAGTATTGATTCTACCTTATCATATTTTAAAATTCAATTTTGCGGTTTTACATTAGCATTCATTTCAAAAATAAAAACGTAATTAAACTTGACTTTTGCATATATTTCAATCTTCATTAATTCCATTATTGTTATCTAAATGAAGAATACTAAACCTGACATTTTAAGGTTTGTAATAAATTTAATGAAAGAGTTAACATCTTAAACTATTAACAAGCTATAAAATAAAATTCAATACCTACCTAATTCATTATAATGTTTTATTAGAGAGCTTTAGGTAAATGTTTTTGCTCTTGTCAAAGTTTGTAAGCATAAAATGATATTGTGTGTTATTATTTATATCAAATACACCGGGAATTTCTATCAAATACGATTTGATGAACACACGCGATCATATTATTATACAGTGGTGTTACACAGGTGTCCACTCATTATTTTTTAATCAAATTTTTTTTACCCAATAAGGTGCTAAAGGACAACAGTTAAGTTACTAATTTTCAGAACCATTTCTTGACACAATTTGTTTATCAATCTTCTATTTAATATATTAATTGCTGCATTAGCAGTATGACATATGACATCATCTTATTGAAACCACACGTCTCTTTTAAGTCAATATCATCAAATTTATCATAAAATTATTTATATTATCGTTGAACAATAACGTTCTCCATAGATATAAACAGTATGGCCTTTATCATTTTTAAAAAGAATGGTCCAATCATACCTCCAGCATGAAATGTACATCATACAGTTAGTTTTTGAGGATGTATTGGTGGTTCATGAATCACTTGTAGATTTGTTAATGAGTAAATACGGAAATTTTGCTTATTAATATACGATGTAAACAGAAAGTTCAAAAACAAATAATACTGCAAAAATTAAAGGATAACATGAAGCTATATATAAAAGACCTCTACTCAACTTAACATATGTAGTAAGTATACCTACAATAAATGATTTTTTAAGGATTCCACTTTTTGCCTTGTTAACTAGCTTCAATATTTTTTCAAAAGAATCGTGTGCCGCGCATTTTTAACCTAAATTTTTGTAATAGTTGTTTTAAAATTGTTTCAATTTTTTGAATTCATAAACTTTGACACATGTATGATCAAACAAAATAATCAAATGGATTCAAATTAGTTGAAATGGGTGACCACTCATTTTTACTCAAAAAGTCTGTCAAGTTAGCATTGCACAAATGTTCAACTTTATTTGCGGTATGAGATAGAGCTCTATCTTAAAAACAATAATAATCATCTCCAAATAAAGTTTGAGTACTAAGTAAAAGAACTGCCTGCATAACTTCCTTGAGATAGTATTTTGTGTTTACTTTAACCCACTTTTCAATACCTAGGTTATAAGTCCTTTTTAAGGATATTCATCACTGACGTTTGTGAGATTTTCAAGTTTTGAGCCAATTTTTGTGACAAACGCTGTTAATTTCAAAAAAGACGTTTTCTAACAACCTTAACCATCGGGAGGTCGCGGAACTAAAAATCACACGCGAGGTCGCGCGTATCTGTGAGATACATGCCTTTTAATGTGCCCTAAAATGCAAAATAGATATAGATAAACTTTGTAAATATAATTATAATGATTGTTTATTTATAAACCACTCTAGTTTATAGAAAAATACAATAAAAAATTTAAAATAATCATCATTTTTAACAAAATAATAATAAGGTTTTAAGAAAACATTTTGCATGTATGTATGTATGTGTCAGATACACCGCGACCTCCCGAGGGTTAAGGGCAGCTGAGGTACATTTGTAGAGGAAGTATCGACAAATTGCTCAATAATCTTACAACAAAAATCTTTTTGGAAGAAAATATGTGTTAGTTTATTAAAAACTGCATTTGCTACTTGGCTTTGTACTTAATACAAAATTTTTATTACGAGTTCTCCAAATTGTTAATCTTGAACAATACATTTCTGTTGACAGTTTAAAACCTTTTTTTTGTCAAATTAATAATAAAAAGGTTACTGGAATTTTTAAAAACAAAAGATAAAAACAAATGTATTTCAATATTAGATTTTTAAATTTTATTTGAACTTTCTGTTCACGAGGTATATTTTGTATATTTTATTTATGCTAAAAAGTCATGGAAAATTGGGTTCAACTAATTCATTCATGGAAACGCTCACGTTGTAGATATTTGAATGATGCTATATTCTATCATTAATGACCATTATAATTGAATAGGCTTTCAAATATGTAAAAGAAAAATTACATTAATAGTTACTACCTCACCTAGTTTCTATTTTATTTTTGTAAAGTAGCACTACAATGATTTTAAACTGATGCTCTCAAAAATAAATAAAATAATAATTGACAGTGCTCCAAAAGTAATTATTATAAAATATCTCTAAAATGTAAGTAGATTATCAAAAAAACAGTGTAGCTCTTGCCATGGAACTTTGGTACTACGTAATTATAATCTTGACGTAATTATAATAATGAGACGGTCGTTAGCATAGCGATTAAGTCCACAGACTGCTAATACAGAAAACCCGGTTTGACTCCGGGTGAAGTAAGAATATTATTCTGACCGTCTACACTCGGAAGGCAACGGCAAACCACCGAGGTGTAATTTGCCTAGAGAACATTTGAAAAAATGTCACTATGTCCTTTCGTAGAACGAAGGAATCTGAGAAGAAGAAGAATTATAATCTAACCAATTACACAGACTATTTTGCTAAAACAACCAATGAAGGTACCTACTTATTATGTACAATCTGTTTTGTGACACGAACTGCATTATAACTGAATTCTTTCTATGGTCGGAGTAAATCTAATGTAAGATTAATTATTGCATTACTATTTATTTATAAACGCTATATTTTATCTCTCAATAAGCAAACAATAACTTCTATATTAATCAAATTGTACCTACGTTTTTATTATGTTTTAAATTTCTAACTTATAAAATAAGTAATAATTGTTATTAAAATTTAAAAATATGTTTATTTAGTGGTTACAAATTAAACTGTTTTAAATAGCGGTTACTGTTTTTAATAGCTTTAATAATACCACCTTAGAATTTCAAACAGATAACATAATATTGTAAAATTTAAAGTCAACCCTTTCAACCGTTTTTAAAATTATTTAAATTGTTTAAATTAAATAATACGCATTGAAGTCTGAACGCCTGAATTATGTATATAATTAGAAAATATTAAAAAAGCAGGAGTAAAAAGTAAAAGGCGGGAGTAAAAAGTAAAAAAAAACAAAACTGTGATAATAATATATAAAATCGGTTTTTTCGTTCAAACAACAGTGTTTTAAATTGTTGGTCCCTCTACAGATAGGCACAATAATCAGCCCCCACATGTAATTTTGGGCCCGGTTACTAAAACAAAAAGTGGATCTCCCCAAAAAAACTAAAAATATTCTTGTCTTAATTTCCTGCAAGCCGTTGGCCCCGGCAAGCCAAGAGTGTTTCCATTCAGTGCGTGAGCACAATCTTTAAAAATTTTGTAAAAAATGAAATAAGTAAAAGTTTTGTCTTACTTCTTCCCCAAATATCTAACAAAATTTTTTTCAATCTATCTATTCTAGATAGATAAATTATCTATTTTGTACAACTATTAGAAGAAATTTTGTTTTTAATTACTATTGGAGGTTATGCGAGAAGAAAAATATTTGGGCGTGAAGAAATAATATGAAATGGAATGAATGTAAGCGTGAAGTGGTAATTTTACAAAGTCAAGAAAACCTGAGGTGAAGCGTAAATTTTAAAGAAGTACTAAAAATTTCACACAATATTAGTCTTGAATTGTTTTTCTACTGCTTAGTGACGAATAGAAGAAGACTTCAAAGTTACGATTTTATAACTCTTTCATATTGTATTTTGACAAAACTGGCTTCAATCCGCAGGGAACATCTGATGGTGCTGAAAATGTATGTATAGATTTAAACCTTTTGTAAATGTTTTTTTTTATTTTTGGTTTTGGTTTATTAAAACTTAAATAAACATAAAAATATTGTAGAAAACTCTTGCGCATTTTATTGCTTGCTTATTTATTACAAACCAAAAACGTTTTACTCCTGTGGTTGGTACAAACCAATTGAGTTTCAACCAATTATTATTCATTATAAGGTGAGGGTCATAGCGGCGGATAAGTCGCTCTTATATAATAATAATATAATTTTTTTTATAATTTATTAATTTAATTATGTAAACTAATTTACCCATTTTTAAAATATTTAGGTGTTCATGAAGCCTACTTTGTATGTTATAACCTTATAACTACTTGCCCAAATTAATCCGTTATATTGAGGGTTTACTATAGTAATGAAATATACTCGTATAAACTTCAATAAAAATATAAAATAATTAGATTTTTAATCTATTTTATAATGAATTCTATTAGTAATGTAATGTCATATTAGTAATGAAATATTATACAATTAATATTTTTTCAAGAAAGCAAAACATAATGCATTCAATAGTTGTAGTTTATTAAGTATTATTAAATCCGTTTTACATAAAAAACTTAGCGTAGGGTGTATTATGTTAATAAAAAAATTAATAACATCGCATCGATGGATTAAAGAAATTTATATGATAATTTTTGATACAATTAAAAATTAAAAAGAAAAAGCATCAAAGCTTAAGGTTACATCAGTATTAAAATGATTTTACATAATATTTAACGTTTCAGATCGTGTAAATTGGAGATTACAAAATTTAAATAAAATTATTTTGCAAATGAACAAACGTACGCTAATGAACACTAATTTAAATTAAAATTATAATTAAGTTTTACATTACAGGATACAATTTATCTAAAAAAAAAGTATACCTATCTAAATTTATTATTAAACCAAAACAATTAAAATTTTTAATATTTATACCGCAGTATTATACCTTCGTGCAAAAATGTCAGCGTATTTTATTGTATACTTTGGTTCGATACGTTAAATTTTAATGGAAAGTTAATGATTTAATTATTTTTTAAAATGAATAATAAACTGCATGAAATTGAGTACCTACTACTCGTTCTACAAAAATATTTTAAATGTGCCTGTATATGCAGCGCATATTTTTAATTTGTGTGCTAATTAAGTTCTCTAGCGAACAAAGCCAATTTATAGTGGTAAATGCATATTGCATGATTTAATCGCATACGTACCTCAATACGATAAGCCAGTTAGTTAAATGCATCTAAATATTTATGGAAATCAATTTCAAGTAGATTTTAACTACCAATAAAAAATAATTTGTATATTATTATTTGTATATTATTTATCTGATAAAATTATGGATAAATAATTATAATTTAAGCACTAAACAAAATGAAGTAGTATAATGTGAGTTTAGTGGTGTATTAAAATACAAGTTTTTACTAATTACTATGTAAATAATAATAGATTAACCTAAGCTCACCTATTTACAATTTTAGTTTTTCTTTAGCTAATTTGACCTTTTATCAGAAACTAATTAGTTTCTTAAGAGTCTTTATAAGAACTATTGTTAAGCTTTTGTTAAATTATTACAGTGCAGTTTCGATAATCCGTATTCACGGTAATCTACTAAATACCCAATAATATTTTATTTACAATCATCATTTTCATAACTTATTTTTTAGTAAATAAAACAAAAACATTTATAGATACTGTTAATAAATAACCCTTATTAATACAATTATTTTACAAACAAATTGTAGTTTAGATTAGATATTATACATTTAAAGAAAACAGTGTTTATTACTTCATTAATTAAGTAATTTTTTTAATGGAAACTAAAAATTTGTATCAATGCGATTGTTAGTTTATTTACATTACCCAATATACTGAAATAATATGTAAAAAAAAACACAAGTACTAGAAAGACAAAACAACGCAAGGACAAAGTACTGCAAATATGTAATATAATATTAAAAAAAAGTAATGCCAATAACGGGATTAAAACAGTGTCGTAGGCAAACATTCTTGTTATATTAATTACTTAATTGAAATAAAAATTTTCTACTAACTTACAAGCTCAGGGGGTTTGGAACCTTCATAGCCCATCTGCTAGTTACGCTATTGTTTTTTATCATAATTTTCTTTTACTTTTTTTCCTATAATAAACTATCGCTTTTTGTTTGTATAAATCATGATTTCTTTGTGTGGGCTTGTGAAGTTTTGTATTAAAATTTTGTTTTCTAACTTAATAAGTAACTAATCTAACTAACCTAATCTAACCTGACCTAACCTAACACAAGATCGCCTGGAAACAACAGGCTGCAAAACTTTTGCATAATAATTTTTATATTTTTATCAGTCGGTTAGATTGAGAGAAAGTTTTTAAAAATTAAATTTTAATGAAAAATAGCTATCTTTTCAAATGAAAGTAAAGTTGATCTGTGAGATTTTGACGGCATTTACTATGCAAAACTGATGACAAAAACATAATAGATTTGTGGTCTCTACCCTTCTTAGAACTTAGTAGTTATTTGTTACGGGAAGTGTGTTTTTAACTTTTTTTTATTGTAAAATAAAAAATAATTTTTAACTGGAAATTGAAATATTCTTATTTATATTATTGATTATAGATTGATAGTTACCAGCCGACGTGTTCGAATACTTGTACAACGCCGCATTCTAATGTCGGTTACTGCAAGACGGACGGAAAATCTTGGATTTATGAAGTATATAAGCAGTGGCGGTGATATGAATATGAATAAGCAGATGTAAGCAATGCTTAGGGGCCCGAGATGCATGCGCCCGGGACCATAAGTTAATAAATATTACGCTATTTAAAATTAATTCTTTGTTTTTAGGGGCCCGTTTGGTGAGAGGTAAGTAGTTTTGACGCAAAAATAACAATTTTACGATTAAAACCTCGATGAATTCTGAAAGAGAATATTTTAAATAAGAGAATTCACTATGAAAGTGCACAATATGCACAATAACTTTAAAAACATGATCTTCGCTCGAAGTGCACTCTTGAAGCATATAAATGCTAGTGTCGCTTCTGTTATCCTTTTTTTGCTTATAGCCTAGAGAATTTAAATTACACGTACCGACCATAGAATGCATGTGATTCATCAATCACAAGCGACTTAGCTTAAAATTTGCTATGAAAATCGACCTTTTTTAAATTTGATTTTTGAAAAAACTAGTGTTTTAAGGCTTTTTCTCATAGTTAATTCTCTTATTTAAAATATTATGCTCTTTCAGAATTTATCGAGGTTTCGATGAACCCTAGCTACTCTTGCACAGCCACTGTACATAAGTTGTTAGATTGGAATTGACAGAAAGCACATTTTGTGGGTCAAGTAATGAAAAGGTATACTTTTTAGCGATGCAAACAAGTTTAACTTCGATGGAAGTTAACGTATAAAAACGTTATAATTTTTGAAAACTGCATTTTCCTGCAAGGCAATTCTGCGATTTTATGTAACTTCAGAGACACTTTAAACCAGAGGTTTAAACCTCTTAGAGAACCCGTGGGGTATTATTTTCAAGGAGGTTTACCAAAATGGGAAACAATGTAAATCATCTGAAGAGTTAAAGAACAGAATCTCAGAAGTATTTCAAAATTTATAAAAGTTGTCAAACCAATTTATAATTAAATACAATATTATAAATAAAATTTTGTACTTTATACAAAAATAATAAGTGAAATTTTAATTTCCATATCATTTATTTAAATAATATAATTCTTAATAAATTATTGATTATACCTATGTTATGATGTAACTATGCGTTTATAGTTCTTAAGGTGTCAAATATCTTAAAAGTTGTGATTCACGCTCGATAGATGTCGGGCGTGACAGTGAAAGAAAGCGGCACATTTTGCCGCTCACATAATAGGTATCCAGGTACTGTACTATTAGAAAATAGTTTTGAGCCTCTCCGGTAACAGTCTAATCTTTGTCTGACGTCACAAAATGCATAACGCTAGAAATTTTAATGTAAATAAAGATAATTTAATCACATCGAAACGTTACGTTATAAAATCACCTTTTTATTAGCGTGTATGTATCAGTTTAAATCTTTGACAGAATTTATTTTAATATTATAAAACCGAAATTAGTGTAATTTTAAATTTTGCTTGCTAACTGCAATTTAATTTGTTGTTAAATAATCATATTATTTTAATAAAATTAAAATATAACAAGCCTTGTTCAAAAGAACAAAGTATTTTACGAAATTATTTTTCCTAGCTATAGAAGGTACCTACAAATTTTATTTCAATTAGGGAGTCTTCGCCTATTAATCCTGAAAATGGTTTTTCTAATTATCATATTCATTTTGTTCACATTGCTGTAGCAAATTAAACAGCATCTTCAAAGTTGAGACTGTGCCGTGGGTTGTTTTTACCCCTTCTCGGGGGTGAAAAATGTTTCGCTGAAAATAAGTCCGGGAATGTTAATTTGTCAACAAAAAGAACACGTTTTCAGACGATTTTTCGCGAATACCTCAAAAAGTAAGCATTTTATCGAAAAAATTATTTCTATTAAAATGTAGCTTATAAAAAACAAAAAGAAATACTGGAATTATGGTGTCTGTCAACCCAATACAAACGGAATAATATAGCTCGTTAAAGGTTGCTTCTTGTTAGTCGAACGCCAAAATTGAATGTTTCAACGTAAAATAACCAAAAAACAATGCATTTTTCGGAGAAAACTTATTAGTATCTTTTTTAAAGTTTTTGAAAAAACCTTTATTTTTGTTCTTTATAAAACCCAGTAGCGCATCAAAACCAAGCGAACTATGACAAAAGTAAAGTTAATCCCTATTTTTTCGGTAACAAAAAATGTGAAATTCATCCCTTAATTACCACCCCAATTGAAAATAATTATTACTACTTTACAATTCACTTAATTTATGTACTTGTAATATGCTCTAGAAGTTTGGCCAGTTTAAAGTGCTTAGTTTTGAAAAAAATTGAGGTTGAAGTGAAAAAAGCATTTTTGTAATTTTGCAAAAGTTGCTTAGAATCAGTCAATCTATCCATTCCTAAATTTATTTTTATTGAAAAAATTTTTACCCTCGAGAAAGGGTAGCATCCACACCCCCAGAGTAAAAACAACCACTGATACAGTTCCAACTTTGAAGGAAAAGGTTAAGTAAAACCTAAATCCAAATTTTTATGAAAATCGGTGCTGTTTGGAATAATTCTCGAGTATCGCCGTATTTTACCTTCAATGGCTGGACTAATGTACTTTTCCAAATTTCATATCAGTCTCAATATCAGAGGAATACAAAGTTATTTTAACAAAGCTATGGCAGGAAGTGTGCGATCGTTTTCTAATAATTGATAGCATTCAAATTCAATATTGATAGTAATCGATCGTATATCGATACTTATCAATATAGATTTATCATTAGATAACGATTTTTATCGACATTTTACTATTAATAAAAGTTATCAATTATTATCAATAAACAATAATTTTTGATTATCGATATCGATTTTCCAATATCGCCCAGTTGTAAATAGCAATAAGCAGGTATAAATTATCATAAAGGAAATTTTCAACATTATAATTATTAATTTCAGTTTTGTTGAAAGGTACATAAATATTAATGTGTAATTAATAATTTTTAAAATAAGCTAGAAAAGCAAGCAAATAGAGACGCGAGTGATTATATTATAATCTTTATCACACATTTTACAAGCAAGTTGAAGAAATACTCCAGACATTCATGCATTTTGTTGCACGTGTAATAAATTTTATAAACGGTTCTTAGTATAATTTTGAATGTGTGCAGAAATCTTTAAATAACAATTTAGATTATAATGAGCTAAGGAATTTCGCATAAAATATATGTATGATTTTTAAAACAGCGTCAGAGAGATTTCTGTATCATAAACAAACAATTTTAGAATGTCATATTCGTACCTATATAGTTTCTCTGTCTTTTGTATTTCTAAATTGGGATAAGACAAAGAAAAACGTAACGGCGGAAAAAGAAGTCATTCAATAATCCCTTATTTAATCAAAAGTAATTTTTCTAGATGTATGAATGGGATATTTTATCGCCATCTATGTATTTAACTCTTAACTCCATTTTACATGGAAATTACGGCAGTATTTAATATCCCACTGATTTTGTTTATCATTAAATCAATTAATTCGATTTAAAAAGATACATCTTTGATATTATTTTGTTAATGACATATTATAATTTCAACAATATATATGTATTAGTTTTCGCGTAATCATGAGAATAGTAATGCAGTACGCGCCATCACTTTATTTATTTAATTGTTACGTTAATAATTATCTTTTACGCTTCATATTTCAATATGTTACACAGGAAGCTTTGACGAACAACCTGTAAAGTTTTTGTAGCTGTAGATGTAGTATTATTTAAATGCAGTGGGATTTACTTCTTATGGCCAAATAACATGTGAATCGGCCACCTTAATATGTATATTATGTATTATTCGGTTTTTGTAACGCTCTACGACGTCTTCCGATTCCCAAACATCGCCAAGCGGCGTTTGGTTTTGTAAGCATTTTACATTTTTTACCTACGACGAGGAGCTAGCCTGACGTAGAACCTAGAAAGTTGTAATTTTACCCGGATTCAAACCGGGTATTGCAGAGCGTTCGTAGTCAACTCGCTTGACTATACTCTCCAACCGTCTCTAATAAATAAAATTATTAATAAGAAGTTTAATTTTTATTAAATATTATAAGTAAAGGCTATTTCTATATTATATATCATTTACTTGCAAGGGGACCGCCAGGTATTTCATCGACTTGATTCATTACATTAGGCGTTTTAATTTAAGATTGTAGCGCCACTAACGGCCATGTTGGTACTAAGAGTTAAAAGATAACTGTTAATAAATGAATTAATTGACCATGATATTACAAACAAACAAGAAGCAAATAAGATATCTTTCATATTAAAAACATAATCAGTACACAACTGCACTCTTATGCTTACTAAAATTGATGGTAAACAACTTTTCCAGCGCATTACCTCTAGTACAAAACTTACCACTAGATAGCGTATGTCTTCTTTTGAAACTCCTATACGTGCCGATCATAATTAGAAAATCGTCAGTCTATTTTAAAAACTAACTTTCAGCCAATTTAAAAAAAATCAATTTTAAAAAATAAATAGATATACTTGTAAATACACAGATTCCATACGCATTGCATAATCTTACTGTGCCATCCATAATTATTATAATTACTTACAAAACTCTTTCACTCACTAGGTAACCTTATTCACTCGATAATCTTGCTATGATTGGTCGACTTATTCTTAACAATCTAGTAAAATATGGTAATCAATCGACTTCCAACGTATGCACTTATCAGAATGAAGGTTTTATTGATAAATTGCGCATATAGGAAATTTACTTTAAAATTGTAGAGTGGAAATAAAGCAATGTGCAAAAATGTTAAAAAATTGGTACGGTTTAGAGAAATAATAAAAATTATAAAACTTTGAATTCTAGATAAAAAAAAATTTGGATTTTTATTTTAACAAAAGTAAAAAGGCAGAAAATTAAATTTGGTTATTTAATATCAAAAATTAAAAGTAGGAAATTTGATCGGATTGGGAGTTTTTTGTCCTACAATTTGCAATTCATGCAAAATTAAAAAATTAATTAACCTGGTAGTGTTTAATTATGGATCTATATAGTACATGTAGAGCGATAATGAATCAAATCCCCGCAGACCATTCCTAGCGGTACTATTGTTAGTAAATAAGGGGCACTAAAAGATAATTTTTGAAAAATATTAGCTAATCTAATGTCTGTAATTTATTTGGCTGTTGCACAATTTTGAAAATTATTTGAGTACTAAGATTTTTTGTTATAATTTGGTTTAAAATTGAAGATACGAATCATATTATTCAATATTGTATGCTCCATAAATTTCTTCAGGATAATAACGCAACAAAAGCTACAAAAATAGTTTTGGTGTTTAGGAACGTAATAGATGTTCATCATCGTTCGGGAAGACCATTGAACCTGGATAACTTTTGCATGTGGCTGTTGCAGAAGTGTCGGAAAACTACATTTATCATTGTCTGCCATACAATTACACCTTCAACAAATCGGAAAGATCAATAGACAAGAAATTTGGGTTCTTTGATGTGAATTTACCGCTAAAAATAATGCTTAAAATGTAAATTAAATCATTCCAATGCAATAAACTTAATTTTAAAATCGTTTTTATTCCAAATAAGGATTGAGTTTCAGGAAAATATATTTTGATATATGTAAATGCAGGCGCGCCTAAATTAAAATATTTTTAACTTCGATTGTAGTTAACGTATTATTATTTTATAACAGCATTTCGAGGAAATCCAAGAAAATTATAATTAAAATTTTCAATAATTTTATAGATTTATAGAACATACAAGATGCTCCAATTTAACGTGGAATCCAAACCACCTCACATAAATTAGGTTGGTATTTGTCATTTTTCATATTAGTCGCCGTACGAAACTACCTATGGTAAAATTTATTAATAACATTGAAGAAGGTATTCCTTTCTAATGAAATTCAAATATAAGCACTTATTAAATCAATATTGAGAGATAACAACACAAACAAATAAAACACAAGAGTTATGCACACACTATAATATTGGTGTTGTTAAAGTATCTCTATACTATTTTTTATTTAAATGCATTATCCTTATTACAGTAAGGCTATCAGTGTTATTAATTAGAACTCAATCACTGTCCAATATGTTGTTTATTTCAAAGTATGGTACGAAACACAATTTGCATAATTATGATGAGGATTGTTTAATTCAATTCTCAATTGAAAAAAAATTTGTTCATTGCATATAATATAATCTTGATTATATTACGACGACGTAATTCATTTTCTGGTAAAATTTCATCCTTACCGAAAGACTAGATTACGGTGCGATAATTTTGTGATTACGTAAAATTTGAAATGTGAATTTGACAAAATAAAAAGGGACGAAAAATTATAACTATGAAAAATTTAACTTATACTAAATTTTCACTTTACTTTTCCTCCTTATTCAAGAACATAGTAGCTTCACATGTTATGGTTAGCAACAATGCCGATCAGAATACAATGAAAGGTTTATATAAAGGTATATGCCAGTTTATACAATAATTTCAAACTCGAGTGGTAAACTAGTATAAAAGTGAACATATAAAATATGACACTCTCTTGTTAATGGTGGTCGTGCTAGGCCACACCACATTGTTAAAAGATAACCCATCCAAATAATCCGTCATTTTAATGATGTACTACTTTAATGAAATTATATAAATTCAATAATTTTGTAAAAATTAAATCATGTAAAATAAGCAATTCTCCTAGAAATGGTGCTTCACATTGTTACAAGTAATCCGTCATTTTAATGTTTTATGACTTGTTAGGAATATAATTTGCATAGAGATTAATTAAATGAAACAATTTCCAAATAATGCTCAGTGTGGTATAAATTTGTATTGTGAGCTTGACAAGATTTCAAAACGAAAAGAAAATATAATACATAGGTACCTACTAGAGTATGCTACTAACCGCAATACATTTAGTAAAGACAATTTCCAGTATTGTTAATTTTTAATAGTGCCAGGTAATTATAGAATTGTGCAGTTTTCTATTGCACTGCTAAAATCTAAAAAATACATACTTATTAGATTTAAGATTTTTTCATTTTAAGAAGCTGTATCTACACAGTATATATCTAAATTTTTGCTAAAATTTAGCTGACAGCTATTTTTGCAGTAAATTATAATTTACAGCTAAAAATCTTTATGGATTACCAAATGAACATGAACCGTATTTCCACTGCATTATGCGAATTTAGTTGTGCTAAAGTTGATTTATCGGAAACTTTTAATTACGGTAACTAACCAAAAACCAATTTTTCACAATTATGTTTGGAAAACAAATTATTATTATAAATTTTTAATTATAGGCGTATACTTAACAAAGTAATTAATTTTTTTAATAACTAAGTTACATAATTACATTTAAAGCTATTACTTTCGCAGAAGAGAATATAGGAAAAATCTGATTTTCAGTATCTGCTCCCTAATAAAACGTTATGACACATAAAGCAAATCTCCCTCGTCTTCTTATAAAAGATTATTCGTGTTACCAAGATATCTGGTGATTTGTAAGAACAACTGTATTTCGGCGTTTTGTAATGAAATGCGATAATAAAATATATTAAAGAAGTATATAGACACCATTTGCTGTATAAAATACTAATCAGGGTTAAATTCCTCCTATAATTTTTAACTATGTATCCAGAAAAATATGTCTCCTACACAAATCATTAAAATGAATACAATTTTAAACTTTCTATTTTAAATTTTTTGAGACGTTTAATATTTTGGTTAACTGCTATTGAAATTTTAATCAATAATTATTCAACCAAAATTAAAATATATGCAAGTATATTTAAAAAATTTAGACTACAAGAAAGCATAAAAGGAATTGAAAAATTTATCTACTAACAAAAGTGCAACCCTCATCAAAGATGAATCAGTAGATACACTATATGTACCACATCGGGTTTCTTTATATTCCCTCTATATCTATAGGCAAGTGCGGTATCTTACATTCTGAAGAACAAGAAAAACAAAATGAAATGCATTGTATTTTAAATATTTGAGATTTTGTAAAATAATATATTTATTTACTATATGCTGTAAGGCAATAATGAGTAAGTCACATTGAATTATGAGATAATTAGCTTTTAAGTTTTGTAAGAAATAATCACTTGTATATTTTGATTAAACAAAGAATTTATTACAAAGTAGGCCTAATAAGTAAAATATATTATTTGTAGCACCGAGTCCCAACAAACTTATTTCTATATATATGTACCTATTAGGGTTAATTATGTACATATCATGCTTGACTATTACTTTCCGACCGTCTTTTACAAACTTTATTTCTTATATAGGTAAACATATAAAATTGTCTATTAACACGTTGGCTACTATACAGGGTGACCCTTTGAAAACGAAACACACGGGATTGTGGCCAGCAGAATTTTTTTTGTAAGAAATGCAAAAACACGTTAATTTTATCATCGAGAGGGACAACTTTTGCGACCAATGTCACTCCCGTATTGTTTCATCAATACGGGAAGGGGGTGATGACAACCCCTGAAATGTTAATAGGGATGATATAGCAAGTAACACCTCATTTGAAAAGTCTTGCATCCCTAAATTCAGTGCTATAATTTTTTTAAAGTTTTATCAATTATTCAACAAAAACATTGAAGTTGTAAAAATGCGAAATAAATCCGATATTTCAAGACATTTAAAAATAAAAAAGTAAAAAATAATTCAATCCTGGAAAAAATAAAAATTTTTCTAAATAACTTCTTTTACGCAGAAAAAAATATTTCACTCTAGTTTTCGTTGGGAGCGTCGATATGACATAGGAAAATCAATTTTAACATCACTATTACTTACCCCGTAAATACTACCGTTATTAAGAGGGGCACTTAATTCAGCGCCCTTTTAATCTAATCAACAGATGGCGCCTGCTTAAATATTTTTATAAAGAACTAGTAGGCTTTCGTATTTAAAATATAGCAAATTCGTTGAGATAATAGATACTATTCTATAAACAATATTATTGGTTTTAAGCTATTTTGAGTTCGTATTGAGTAGGTACGTCAAAACGCACTCACTTACAAAAAAAGATAATTAAACTTTACTTATGAATTGTGTTTTTATAAATAAATATTACGAACCCAAAATAGCTTAAGACCAAGAATATTGTTTATAGAATAGTATTATTTCAACGAATTTGCTATTATTTTAAATACAAAAGCCTCCTAGTACTTTATAAAAATATTTAAGTAGGCGCCATCTGTTGATTAAATTAAAAGGGCCCACCTTAATAGATTTAACACGTGGATTAAACTGTAATTTCAATATGTTAAGCATTTCTCTAGCAAAATATTGTAACTTTGTAGAAACTCGCGACAACCAACAGAGTAGACTCTGAAATGTATAAATTATGCAATTCTGGGATTTATAGTGACTCTTTAAATATTGAATTGGGATTTTCTTAAAACTATAATTACTGAGTTACTATAGTTTTTGATGAGGGCGTCAATATGGCTTTTAAACTGATAATAGTAACATGTTCTAATAAAAAACAATGTAAAAAAAAATATTTGAATTGTCCGTTTCAGAAACTATTCAAGTAGTACAATTTTGCGTTTACAATTCTTATAATTTTTAAGAACACAACTATTGTGAGAATATATAATACAATTTTCCAGGTATAATACTTCGCATATTTTTAACAACCGCTGTACCCAGCAAATAATTTAGGCTTATGCAGTGCGCAATTTCAACAGCATAAAATTGTGTGAGTTTAACACAATACTTTTTTTTTCTGTGTACTACCTCTATACAAAACTATACTTAAACCAGTCTGGACTTATGGTATGTAGCTCTGGGGCTCGGCAGCAAAATTCCAATGTCTAGATTATACAAAGATTTCAAAATATAGTGCTCCGTACAATTATTAATGCATAAATAAAAAAATTTTTTTTTTAATTTGACGTTGGGATTTAGAATACTTCAATATAAAATATACCTACAGTTGTTATCATGAAAGATGAACCTTCGTCATAAACGGCATTTGTATGAAATAAGACGAAAATTGTAAGTCACATAAGTGTTCGATATAATAAATTTAAATCAAAATAATTATTTTAATCATTATAATATTCACAACAATACTTGGTTCTAAAAAAAACTAACAAATTTTAACTTTTTAAATTTTATTTTTAAATTTTATAATTTTAAATTTTTAAATTTTAAATTTTAAGTTTATAGCAAAACAAAACTTACAATTAACGTAATATAAAATAATTAATTACAACGAAATGGAAATATAACCTAAAAACCAAAGTAACTTTTCAAAATTATAGCATCAGTCAATATGAAAAACTGCTTTCATTAAAATTATTATGCAAGCTATGAAATATTGTATCTATCTTTTTCTATCTCATACGTTGGGTATCATATAATTTTCGACGTATAAGATTTCTAAAATCAGACACTTAAGAATTATTTATGTTAGTGTGTCTTTATTGCACATATGTTACTACAACTAATTTGAAAAAAAATTGTCGGTTCTTAATTCAGATGGTTGTGATGTAAGCTTCATCTTTCAAGATAACAGCTGTATGTAATTTTATTTTCAAATATGTGAAAATTTAGTAGAGTGGCGCAACGGACTACAGGTCTATGACGTGCTGATGATGATGAAAATTTATGATTTTCAGTTTTTTCCTGATTTTTTTCATATTTTTAAAAGCTTTTATTTAACTTGGGAAGACCGTTGTCCGTCGTCCGTGTGGATCGACCGCTTTGATACCATTTGTAAGCAACTTCCCGACGTCCTAGAAATCTGAAATTTGGTACACAGCTTTCACCTGCAGAGCATTTTCATATTTTAATGTTGTTTTTCTAAAATTTTGAAAAATAAGCGAAAATAACACAGCGAATTTTTAGTGACAGCTGTCACTCGTTTTTCATTTAGTGTCATTCAGGGTGAAATTTTTCGTCGTAATGATTTATATAGGGTGAAGTATCAAACATTAAAAACACATAAATAAAGAATTTTGATAGGATAAACTTACATTAGTTTAACTACAGAAACTGTATTTAAAAATATATAACTAAAAAATTAGAAAATAAAAAAATTAAATAAAAATTAAAAGTTTTTAAAAAAACCTTTTATTTAAAATTACAAAAGTGCACTAAAAAGTAAAAAATAAAAGCAAACAAAGCTTGAAAACATGAATATAAAAGCGTGGGGCTGTGAATTTCGGACACCAACAGTGAGCCTGCTGACCCACCTATAAATAAACAGCCCCACGCTTTTATATTGATGTTTTCAAGCTTTGTTTGCTTTTATTTTTTACTTTTTAGTGCACTTTTGTAATTTTAAATAAAAGGTTTTTTTAAAAATTTTTAATTTTTATTTAATTTTTCCAGAATGTTAGAAAAACAAAATTAAACTATAAAAATGCTCCGCAAGTGAAATCTGTGTACCAAATTTCAGATCTTTAGAACGTCGAGAAGTTGGTTAAAAATGGCCTCATAGAGGTGCACCTACATAGACGACGGACGACTGACAACGCTCACACCAAGTTAAATAAAAGCTTTTCAAATTAAAAATACAAGTAGAGGTATTCGATGGCAAAGTCAAAAAGTAGGTTACAGGTACTTCGATCCGAGAACATACTTACTTACTTCCGATGGCCAATTAGCTCTTTTAGAGCTTTAGCCTCCTCAACCCTTTCATTTGTTGCGATTCATCGCTGATTTCTTCTAGTTATCTCTCCTGTCAATCTGGGTCAAGTCAACGATCCGAGACCATGAGTGTTAAAATTTCTTATCGTCCTGGACCACGTCAATGACGTATTCTGATTTTTTTAATTTGATTTCATGGCAATTCAGCCCAGGTACTGTCTTTTTATTGTGACCAAAAAAAATTGATACGAGTTTAATCCGATAATCTGGATTATTTGATCATTAAGAAATTAAGATGTGTGTGTAATAGGTAAAATCTCATTCAATTGTTTTCAAAGATTTCCAAATGTATGGAAATGATGAAATATAGCTGTCATTTTTGGAATTCTTGGTTATGATTGACTTGAACTTGAATTACACGATTTCCAAAATGCCAATTATAAAAAGTGTTTATTATTCAAACGTTACTCTTACTATTTTGTGAACCGAAAAAGATATGATTATAGTAGGTACCAGTTGCATTTTGAGTCTGCTCCAAGAAAGCGTGAAATATTGATGAATATAATAGATAAAGTATAATATATTGCAGTGATATAAAAGCTTTCGCAAGAAACTGAAATTTTCCGCCAAGGTTTCTTTCATACCTCTACAAAAAAAAACGGATACCAGACTAGCTCAGAGGATAGAATAATGCGCCCCACAAATGGATTCTTATTATGTGGTGTGAAATTAAAATTCAAAAAATACGAAAACAAATAAATTATAATTGGATGAATAAGTTGGTCGTCACACAGTTATAATAAAAATTAAACATTAAATTTTCTCTGAGACGGTTTAGAAAAATTTCTGTAAGTCAGGGTAATTATGGAAGCGACATTTAATAAATCACAAATAGTTCTGAACTTCCACAACTATAAACTGAGCAATTAAAATTATTTACAATAAAACAAAAATTAATTTACACCTTATAAAACAATTGTTATAAAAAATTCGCATCAAAGTTTAATACGACCCGCACTTAATGCGTCGCGCAGATGTGTCGCACGTTCCACAGATGTAACTTGCGTACCTCAGCAATAGACCAATAATCGTACATGTAGAAAATAAAGTTTAATAGTTCAAAACAATTTACTATTTTGCTACAGCAACTTGTTCCACAATGGCGCCTCTCGTAAAATTTTCCTAATTTTCAATGACCATCTAGATAGGAATTTCCAGACCCTGGCAGCTTTCAAACAATTCTATGCGCTGCAATGTCGTCTCACTGGACATTCAAATAAGGTTGAATAATCAAAAAAAAAACTTGAACACTTTTACGCACTATTTAAATTTAATTTTTGCAGAGCGTTACGTTCAAAAAGCATTGTTTCTCCGTGCTGCTTAAGCACGTCCCCGCTTTTTCAAAATTTCTTCCTTTCCTCTCTGCCTCTTTATCCAAAAATTTGTATTTAACCTCACTGCGCAAGTCACAATTGGTGTTCTTCAATGCAATCACTTACACCTTCAAATTTGCCGGCAAATATCACATTTCAAATAATCAAAATTCAAACAATAAAATTTTACAAACAAAACTTACAACTATCTCATATTGACCACAGAAAAATTGCCTCCGTGAACCAGCTAATGCGTGTTCAGCTCAGAAAACTCAATCAAGAAAAGAATCTCTTAAAAGATTTTCAAAGAGAAAATTAAAACATTGTGCAAATTTCTACCACCAAATCATTGCATCTCCTAAATAAAACAAAATCAATATTAAAAAATTTAAATTAAAATCCTTGCTATTACAAGGATTCACCTGTTGGGAAATAAATTCTCAAGGTAGGGCTAAATTTCAAAAAATATATTGTCATGTTTTGAACCTCCTCGTATGAGATTGCGACAGGGATGTGAATTTTTTTTAAATCTAACTCTACCCTGAGAAGTATGTCCCAACAGATGGATCCTTGTTATTTGTTTTTAATTTTAATTTCTGCTTTTGGTTTGCCGGACAATAAAGATGCAATAAATCAGTCATCGGAATTCCATAATGTTTATCATTATTTTCCCTTGTGAAAATCATTTGAAGGAATGAGAATTAGATCTTCTCAGCTGAACAACTTGGTTCACGGAGGCAATTCCTATAGGCGTGCGGAATAATTTTAGTTGATTTTAGTTGTTAATTTGTACAGTTTTATTTTTGAAAATTTTATTTATGTGAGGCGTATTTGTGTTATTTGTAAATTGAGTGTAAATAGTTGAAATTTTGGAAGTGGACAAGAGACATGCGCACCGCGCAAGAGTGAAAATTTATAGAGAATTGCAACGTTAGGAGGGAAGTGCAATTTTGGAAAAAGGAGGCGAGCAAACACAAAACGGCTCAAGAGTGGCTTTTGAGTGTTAGCGCCCGTAGGCGTAACACGTATCTGATTTGAGTGAGCTATAAATGCGAAGCAAAGTGTTTAATGATTGAAGATAAGTTTCGTAATTGTGATTATTGTACCTGAATGAAAATTGAGACTGTGAATGTGGAATTTAGAAAAGCCAAGCAGTATTTTTTAAACGAAGCTGTTAGAAAATTTTGTACATGTCTTGAAGCGGTTCAACGTTGGAACGCCACGATGCCTTCCTATGGATGGTAAAATTTTTAAACTTTGTTTTCAAATATTATTTTTTATATTGCATCGAGTATTTCGCTACGTTTTGAATTCCCAATTTGCATTTTTGTAATTCGTGGTTTAAGAATTACAGAACTTTGAATTTATGCGCGCATCTGCATGTGGTTGAATTCGTTGACCACACGACGAACACATTTGATGCATAGTGGACAATTTCAATAAACAACAGCAAATGTGCGATTATTTTATGTTTGATTTTGAATTGAATTTTGTATGAGTTTGTAAATAATTTTATGTCTCGTCCGATAACTGTGAAAGTGCAGGACAGTTTTGATTTGATTAAATGTCACTTTCACGGTTATTTGATCTGTAGGAATTTGACTATAGTCACAATAGGCTTCAGAGAAGGTCTAATCTTTTGTTTAATTGTTTATGGGATGACTGATTTATTCATCGAATTACATTTTGTTTGCTATTATTTTATGAATTTTATTTTTCACCAAATGATAAGTGTCCATCATTGGGACGTATGACTCCATCACTGAGCTAGCGGGTGAATTTTTCATTTTTTTGCAGAGGTATAAAAGAAACCTTGGCGGGAAATCTTCGGTTTCCCGCAAAAGCTTTTTTATCATTGCAATATATCCATCCCTCTTATAATTCCTGCCAGGAAGGTCAAAACATAACAATATTTATGAAATATTGGACGTAAATAGAAGAAAAGTTGGTGATTTATGCAGTTTTGAAATTAATTTGTTAAGAGCAAAGCTAGAACTTCAAAATAAATTTAATAATTTCGGAACAGAATTTGGCAGAATATAATCATAAAATAATAGTAATTTGTGTTTGTAAGCAGATTACAATTATTATTTAATATACCTATATCATTTAATTAAAAGATATTAATTAAACCATTACAGCAGAGTTAAATTATTCGCATTTCCAGATAAGTTTTAAAAATTGATAAACGTCATAAAACAAGAAAATTAGTAAAATACTATTTTTAAATAATTCATTAAGTTCATTAAGCTTTTACGTTCTAAGTAGAACATTGCTTTTCCCTTTTTGGGAATTACAAATCCGATTGGCGGGGTGGATTAGTCCCCATATTTCATAGTTCACATAAACCAATATCAATTTCACCACACCGTGTGGATGTCCACTGAAAGGCCGAGCAAAGAAATTCTGTCTAGTCCGCGATTTGAACCCAGAATTTCCGCTCTGTACTCAACCAGCGGTCACATCACTCCACGGCTATGGCTATTTATTATTTATATATTATATATTTCTTTAAATCACTTTTATATAATTTACTTTATTATTCATATAGCAACTTGTAACTGAAACCCAAAATAAATTTGATATTTATAACTACAGTTGTTATCATGAAAGATGAAGCTTCGTCATAAACGGCATTTGTATGAAATAAGACGAAAATTGTAAGTCAAATAAGAGTTCGATATCATAAATTTAAATCATAATAATTATTTTAATCATTATAATATCCACAACAATACTTAGTTCTAAAAAAAACTAACAAATTTTAACAAGTTTGTAGCAAAACAAAACTTACAATTAACGTAATATAAAATAATTAATTACAACAAAATGAAAATATAACCTAAAAATCAAAATAACTTGTTAAAAGTATAGCATCAATCAATATGAAAAACTACTTTCATTAAAATTATTATGCAAGCTATGAAATATTGTATCTATCTTTTTCTATCTCATACGTTGGGTATCATATAATTTTCGACGTATAAGATTTCTAAAATCAGACACTTAAGAATTATTTATGTTAGTGTGTCTTTGTTGCATTTATGTTACTACAACTAATTTAAAAAAAAAAGATTGTCGGTTCTTAATTCAGATGGTTGTGACGTAAGCTTCATCTTTCAAGATAACAACTGTACATACTTTATTTACGTGTAGATACCACTGTGCACACTTCTAATTGATTGTAATTATTAATTATAAGTTTTACATAAAGTAAATTTAGAACTAATGTAAGTAACTTTACATCTCTACTAATTACCTAAATTTTTATCAACAAAGGCTTTTTTGTGTTAGAGAAATAATTTATTGTATAAGTTGGTCAAACACACAATGGTATATACGTTGTAATATTTAAATTTTATCTTGTGATAAAACATCTTCTGGCTATCTCTCATGTTTCATTCCCTATACATTTAACTCAGCCGACCCAATTCATTATTTGCTCAATTAAATCACAAATCTTATCAACTAAGCTATATTTAATTTTAATAACTTAAACTTTCTTTAACAAAATGCATGCGGTCAGATTTGAAGCACAAAGTGAATAAAATTACAAATTTTTCTCGAGCACATGTCATTGAATTTTTGCAATAATCAAATAAGTCAGCGACCAGACAAATGTTGTTATGATGTTCAAGTTAACAAATTTATCAAACCTTTCACATGCTATAAAGAACCTTGAATTTTACTAAAATAAAATTTCAAAGTTTTTTTTTATTAATTTCTCGCGATAATTTTAATTTTTATGTACATGTATATCAAGAAATATAATTTTTAACATTTCTCAAAATTATGTTTATTAAGTTTTCTAAATTTTTTAGCAAAAATATTACGTGTTAAAAATATTATAGTGCCAAATTTGAAATAGCACCAAAGTACCTACTTCAAGTTGTCGGTTAGTATTATTATCATATCATCTCTCTGTTTAGTCGGGTGATGAAAATCAAGGTACCTGCCAACTAGTATGTAATAATGGTATTATAATATTAATAATTATAAATCATTTTAAAATAAATTACCTAAAAATATGGTAATTTTTGATAAACTAAAATTGAAAATTAACCTTGACACAATTATTTTATAGCTCAAGAAAATTTACAATAAATATATAACGTGAAATATCAATATTATGTGTTATGGATTGGTATAGCTAATACCGTCGTCCTTGTAAGCTTACCCAGGTACAGACACGCCAACTGGAATAACGCGCTTTTCCGCTAGACGGCTTGTTTCTCTTTCATATTTTCACTTGTCGTTTATATTATAAGCAGTCACATTAAAAGTACCTTAAAACAGTCTAGAAATATTGGAAATATTTAATAAATACTTCCTTGTATTAATAGCAATCTGAATTATTTATCAAATTTTTGTAACACTTCAATTATTGCTTTTAAGAGTTGCCGAGTAGCTAGCAAAGAATTTAATATTACACAATAGGAATACCAATAATCAATGTTAATTAAAAAAATATGTAAAGCAAATTTTGGTCTGACCTATACATTTGCATTTTCCTATAGGTTGTCCTATAAATACATTATTAAAAATATTTTGAATACAGTCCTGTTTAACAAAATATGTTTTAAATAATGATCCTAAAAGAAATTGAAAATATTCTCTTATTTTCTCGTCATTTATTAAAACAGTAAGTAAAGTAAAATATTTTTTAACAAAAATTTGTACAAAATTTAATTAAAAGTTATATAGGTACTTATTAAAAAAAGTTAAGCATAAAATATTTATATATGCTATGTGAACTACCACTCCCAGTTACCCACTTTTCATAAAGTTTAATTAATTATTTGAAATCATTAAATTGCATCAATATTCAATAATTAAAAGTATATGCTAAAATTTATATATTCATATTGTTTTGGATTGGTTAAATGAATAAATTTAATATTAAATGAAATACATAGTATGTTCTCTTAAAAATTCAATCATTTTGATAAATTTTAAAAATTGGGTTGTGGTGTGCATCTTTTTCGCATCTAGGAAATGCGAACGATTTATACCTGAAATTACTAAGAAATACATTTTTAGTAAATAAGAAATTAAAGTAGACCTTCAATAATCTAAAGCAATTGCTAATAAATATTGTTCAAATGAATTGATTAGTGAAAAGTTAAGGATCTATAAGATTATAAATCTAATCGATGAATTTATAATACACTCTATAAAAGAATGATGCATAAGCATCTGAAAGCTAAAATCTGATTGATTTAATTATTGTTAACTTAACTATATTTTAAAATAATTTAGATGTACCTATAAAATGTTCTACAATGATTAAATTATAACAGTAAAAAATACTTTTTTTGCATACAAATGTATTTTAATTTTTTATTTAGAAACACTTACATCGATTGTATTGGTCTTTGACTTTTGAATTAATGACTGTTGCAAAGCTGCAGGACAATCGCCCCTTATCTCTTTTGTTGGAAGGGTTGGTGCATAAAGCATCACGGATATTAGAATGTGGGTAACCACAGAAAGGAGCCGAAGTTCAATCCGTGCTGGTGATTGTATTGGTGTAAATAAATAAAGGGTGTCCCAACAAGAACGCTGGTTTTTATTTCAAATAAATTAAAATAATTCCTATTAAACGTGAAATACATCAGGCAACTGGCCACCACAAAACTTCTGGCACATGGTTATTCTTTTGTTGACATTTTAAATATCATTTTCACTTAAATGTGGATGTATTTCACCAATAACGCGTCGTATTTCTTCTTTAAGATGTTCAACTATTTTAGACTTATTCGCCTACACCTTTTCCTTCGCATAGCCTCAAAAAGAAAAGTTCATCGGTGTTAGATCGCACAATCTTGGTGGCCAATGTTGATCGCTTAATCGAGAAATGACACAACCTGGAAACTTGGTCTGCAGGAACACTATTGTTTTACGTGCTGCGTGGAAGATCGTACCGTCTTGTTGAAAAAACATGTTTTCCATATCAATTACATCAAATTTGGGCCACAAATTCTCCGAATGTTCCTGGATTCTTTTTGATTCCTGAATTCCTGGATTTTCGGATTCAGATTCCCTTCCTGTGGCTATAGTTTTGAGTGACCGACAAAGACGACGACGAACAATGATCTTCTGATCCATCAGCGTAAATTTGGTCTCAAATTTTGTAATTAAACGTCTTTCTGTCGATTCATTTGACGTAAGTAAAACTTGACGTAATTGGTGAACTGTTTTCGCAAAACTTTCATCTTTTTTGTAATGTGTTTTTACAATAATTAAACGTTGTTCGTTTGAATCCTTCTTTATAATCTTAAATCGTGTGGTCTGTACGTGACAACTGTCAAAAAAAAAATCAACGTTCAACTCGTATTAGCAAAATAGCAGCAAATTTAAATCAGTCGCTTTTGTTGGGACACTCTTTACAAGCACAAATAATATCCACCAAGCAAGTCTAATCATTGCGTCAATCAACATTAAAATAGGATACTTAGATGCACCGTAGGAGATTAAGGAAATAGTTTTTTTTATCTTTTTATAGAAAAAATGTAAAAGGCGTTGCTTACAGTAGTTGCTACATAATAGTCCGGTCAAAATAGACATTGACCCTTGCATAAATTTCCAAGAAGCTGAAAATTTGCATGAATGTTAGGGATACCATTATAATAAAATTGTAAAAAGTCCTCATCGGTTCCATGTGTTCAAAAATGAATTTTTTGAATTTTTTAGTAAAACGGTTAGTTTTATAAGAAAAATAGTTTAGACATGAATTGTAGATCATTTAATTATATCTACAAAAAGAGTTCTTACACTTTGTTCTCTAAAATTTACCATTTATGAGAAAAAGCAAATCTAAAATTTACTAAAGTTGTATTGTCCTTAGTATGCACACGTTTTCAGGTCACCTATGAGGTGGCTATGGAGAATACAACTTTAGTAAATTTTGGAATCAATCTTTCTCAGAAATGGTAAATTTTAGGGAAAAAAGTGTAAGATTAATTTTTGTAGATAATTAAATGATCTACAATTTTAGTCTAAACTATTTTTCTTATACAACTAACCGTTTCGCTAAAAAATTCAAAAAACCTAGTTTTGCAAACTTTGACCTTGAATACAATTTTTTGCATACATAGGATCTATGGGGGATTTTTCACAATTTTATTGTAATGGTATCTCTAACGTTTACGTAAATTTTTAGCTTTTTGGAAATTTTTGCAAGGGTACTCCTATTTTTATGTCTATTTTGACTAGACTATCAGCCTATAGCGTAAAATTTAACTTTTAGACTAATAATTACTGGGAAAGCGCAGTTAATCCATAAAGTGCACCATCCAACTCTGATCTCTACCGCGCATTTACCATAACTACAGTGCGGTTCCCACCTTATACAACAAACACTTCATATCCGAACACCCAGAATCAAAAAGAAACCATCACAAATAAATAATAGATTTAGTGTTGAACCACCAAATAATGAATGTTGCAGTTCCAAATTCATTATCACAATTGGATTTCGATCTTAATCCTATATATTTATTTATATCTCAAGAATTCCTGTAAAGAAAATATGGTTAAAATTAAAACAACATTATTAAGATACGGATTGGAGAAAATTCAAAGAAGAGACCTGGATAACTTTATTAAAGTTGCACCAAATATTCGAAGCTTCGAACAACTTGAAATAAAAATTAAAACTTTTACCGAAACTATCTTGAAAGCTGAAAATTTAAATTTGAAACAAATTAAAATTAAAATACAAGCCACGGCAGTGGAGTGATGTGATCACTGGCTGCGTTACAGAGCGGGAATTCTGAGTTCGAATCACGGACGCTTCAGAATTTCTTAGCTCGGCCTTCCAATGGACATTCTCACGCCGTGGTGAACCAAAAAACCGACCAAACAAAATACCCAATCCAAAGAACATAATAACAAACAAAAATGCTTAACAAATTAAAAATTAACATTTAGAAGTGCTAATAACCCAGTAGTTGATGCACGTTAAAATATAGATAAAAAAAATTAAAATACATAAAGATTTATTATATTATAAACTTATTTTTGAACCAAATAAAAATGAAAACTATTTTAAGAAAAAATTGTCAGCACATGCAAAATGTTGAAATATTGCAAGAATATCGGAAGAAAACTGAATTCACCAGTTATTGGAAAAATAATATTGCAACATTATATAAATAAATTAAGGGGTTACGTACAGTCATGCGGTCAAAAAATAGCAGTTTTTTGCGATTTTTTTTCTTAGTTATGAATAGATGTATTTATTTGAAAGTTTCATTATATGAAAGAGCAACATTTAAATAACATTTAAAAATTTTACTTTTAAAAAAACATGTACAATTAATCAGCTGGTAGCAGATTTTCGTACACGCTTAAAAAAAAGATGACTTGCGGTGCGTAAGATAACTAGTCACAGGGGATTATCTGAAATCAAAAAAGTAAAAAAAATTGGTTAACATATTAGTTAATCTCGAGACTGAACTAATCCATTTTGAAAAATATGAAAATTTCCACTTTTGGGAAGGTGTTGAAAAAAAATGTACGATTTTTAGCCAAAAAATTTGCCTATAATTGCTTGTAAGTAAAGATTAAATTGAAAAACGAAAAATATTAATCGTTCAGTCTCGAGAAATATTTATATTTAACATGTGTGTGAAATTTCATCATGATTGCGGAAGTAGTTTTTGAGTTATCTTACGCACGGACTTTTAAAATGTAGTTTTGAGTTAAACACGTCTGAAGTTTTCGGAGCCGGACAAATGGACGCGGCCGAAAGGACGCGACCGAAAGGACGCGACCGAAAGGACGCAGACCCGAAAGGACGCGGGCCATAAGGCCGCAGACCAAAAAGGACGCAGACCCAAAAGGACGCGGGCCATAAGGACGCAGGCCCAAAAGGACGCGGCCAAATAGACGCAGGCCCAAAAAACGCAATTTTATGAAATTAATAATAGAAATAATTTTTATATTTTATACCTGGTTATAGAAACGGTATTAGTTCTTTTATCAGATCCGTACTTGGGTGACGTCTCTTACTATTGGTCTGTTTACAGTCAGAACCGTATTCCTCGATTATTAGTGCTGTGTATAAATCTCGCCATCTAGGGGAACGTAAGAAGGAAGTATTCTGATAGGATTAAAAATCATTCAAAACTTTACTTAATTCAATTTATAATTTATTAACATTAACTAAATAAATTATACAAAAATTTTTTTACATTACGTAGTTATGGGAAATTCCACGAAGATATTCAATCACACTGCGATTTTCATAATCCATGACAATACATTTGATGCGGTTGTCGGAATCAATATATTTTTTTTTCTTTCTTGGGGGTTCAGCACCTGCAGCTATTTGTTCGAAAAATACGTCCCTACCCCGTTGAATTTGTTTTAAGGAATAAATGAGTTTCCATATTGTAGGACGATCCATCGACAGCTCACTTTGTAATCGTCTGTGAGCTGCTTCAGCGTGATTATTCGTTCTATCAGTATCTGTTAATACTCGTGTGTAAACAGACCACGTTTCAGGAGGAAAAATAGGACGATTTCTTCCATTACCTCTGCGATTGGGTCGTCCTAAATAAGAATCCTCAAACCATTGTAATAAAGGTTGTAATTCAAGAGGAATTTCAGTGGCTAATTCATCAACTGCAGTATCCAAATCATATATGGGTACAAATGCCAACGATGTAACCATTCGTGCATATAAAGCAAAATCGGCATCATTATTATAACGCCCCAGTAGCTGAAGATTGCCTAAATGCTTTCTCATATTTTTGACAAGGTGAAAAAAGCATCCTAAAATTTCACAAGCTGGAAATGCTTCTTGAAACGCATTGATTGCTGCCAACTCGTAATCGCATGAAATTTTCCTAGGATTTAAATTTGGTTCAACTTCTTTGAGAAGTGCTATCATCCTAATATAAGTATTCGTTTGCTTATTTGGCAATAAAGCGTAAATTACAGGATGTACAGCGCCAAATTTTTTAGCCATTATCACATATATTTGATAAAACAGTTGTGGTGCTGTTGAAAACGTTCCATCGACGAACCAGTGTTCAGAATCACGTAGAATTTCATGAACATTTCTTTCTCGACCAAAAAGTAGAATTCTGTTAGTTTCTGGCCCGCTATCGGCTATCAAAAAGTTTTCTTCTATTCCATGTACCTGGAAAGTTTTATACATTTCCGGAATTACAAGATCTTCCAGCCTTGTTGGTGCAGGAGGCGCAGAATTAACTTCGTTTCTCTTTCTTCGAACGGTTTTTTTTAATGAACTTTCGTTTGGTAAAGCACCTTGTGCTGCTTGTGACATTTCACTATTAAGGCATGAATTAATTATTTGTGCGGTTGACTCGACGGTAGTTGCGGCACGTTCCTTCATGTCATTCACTAAAACTTTGGCCTCAACTTTGGCCGCATCACTATCATGCGTGTGTTCATTTATTTGTTTTACTACTACATTATTTGTGGTATGTATTCTTACTTTGCAGCCGTAATTTTTTTGATCGCATCGCCAAAACTTTTTCAGTTTACATGCACTGAATCTGTCGAATGTAAAACTGCAACCTTCATGAACAAATTCTTCAATACCTTTTTGAGAAAGCATTTTCGTTGTTTTCAAAATAAATACTTACTCTTAATAACAATAAAACAATAACAAAACAATAATAAAATAAACTACAGGTTATTTGCTTACTCGGAAAGGTCGGAAAGGTGACTACCACTTGGCTACTTATATGTACTTCTTGATTGAACTAGACTAGATAGGTTTTCATGATGCCACACTCTACACAAAGGGTATCAACATTAACATCATCAGTGTACCAACCTAAAGATATTATATATAACCAATCTCCATTCACCTCTCTACCTCTCTTACGCATTATTTAATTTTTAAATATTTATTATTATTACATTGTAACATAAAGCAAAATAATATAAAAAAGTATTTTTTGCATTTTTTTGGGCCTGCGTCCATTTGGCCGCGTCCTTTTGGGTCTGCGTCCTTTTAGGTCTGCGTCCTTTTGGGTCTGCGTCCTAACGCTCGCGTTCTTTCGGTCGCGTCCTTTCGGCCGCGTCCTTTTGTCCTAGACCGTAACAAGATTCTCAATGACATATGGTATGTTAGTGCATTTGGGACCTTATTTATTATAACACTTATGAGGATATTTCTCAGAAAAAATGTTTTTAGTGGTTTAATAAATGGTGCTCACTTTGGTGCCATTAGAAAAGTACATCCTTCTCATTGGATGCAAAACAATTCATTTACAAAATTATTCCAGTAATTTTTGTATGTTTAGTGTTTTTAGTCTATTTAATGCATCAAAACACCATGAATTTTTAGGGTAACGTACACATACAGTCAATTACTTATTTAATTATAACCCATTGGAGTTAAGTTTTTTTTCTTACCGGAACACAATAACTTACGTTTTTCCCAACTTATAAGTTGGGAAATCTTATAAGGTTTTCGGCTATTCAAGACTTATTAGACCTATATTAGATATTACTTATATAACTATATATATTTAGTTATCGTTCAAATAGAAAAACAGTGTAATTGATTCCATGTTCACCTGTTATTAATTTTATTTTGCCGAAAAAACACATTTGCGCTCAAAAGCTTAATAAAAAATAGGTATAAATTAATTTTATTATTAATAACTCGATACAATTGTAAAACAAAGGTATTTATTTATTTTCACGAGTTAATAATTTAATGTTTAAATATATTACGAGTAAATAATATGGATTATTTTAGTTTATGAAAAAAAAATTATATTGTAATGATTCTAAATTAGGTATATTTAAATCTTTACCAGATTAATTTAGATTTTAATGTTTAAATTAGAATACTTCGCAATAAATTGAGTATTTTTGCATATTGATGTGTCTGAAAATTTTAGCTTTTAAAATTTTACAAATTTAAATCAGAATTTTGCTGAAAATTTTTTTTCAATGCCTAATGCATTATTCTTTTGATGTAGGTATTTCCGGTCTATCGTCGTAACTTTTGTAGCATATCGTTCCATGTTTTATAGCTTAATTCAATTAAATTTATTTTTTTATTTCATTTCAATTTTGAAAAATTAAAAATAAGTCTTTGAGGCTATAAAATATTGATCATATTATGAATTAATTTAATACATAAATAATAATTTAATAATAATATAAATTACCTAACCTTTACTTTAGGCCTTACGGCTATACTTTTCTGGATAAATCTGAAAGATCCTTTGACGTTCAGCTTAACCCTTCAGGCTAATTCAGGTGGCCGTGACGCTGTGAGGTCAGGAGTAATCTAACTTATTATGATTGACGCTTTTTAAATTAAAGCTAGAAATGATGTAGTACGTGAAGTTGAAAATGTAGTTATTATTCAGATTTATTTTAAAGATTGCGAGTATTTGTGAAGGATAAAGTTGTTGCGTCTTCAGTCTCACTCAAATAGTTTGCCATAGTTAAATGACACAATGGATATAAAAAATGAATGAGTTAATATTATAGTGATCTACTTCTTTTTCAGGTGCCTATCCGATTCCGGATGTTGGCGATCCTCCTAAGACTTAACTAGGGAAATGTTAATGAGGTGGTTTTTCTTTGCCTTTCCCATAGTTTACAGATCGATTTTGAACTTTTTAGATCTCAGCACATATGTATAATACACGCAATAGGTAATAACACAATTTTAAAACTAAAAATTTTGTTTAATTTATCACTTTTTTTTTAAATAATATACTTTTATTTATGTTGCACTTGTACCTACTGCAAATCAATTGATTATAGTATAAATTAGTTTTCAAAAAAAATATTATAGTGTAACTGCTTAATAAAATATGCAACAAAGAAGAAGAATAAGTAATATTCTTATTTGAAACATTTTTGCACTGAAACGCTCGGGAGCTTTTACACCAAAAAGTTTTCATTCAAATCGTAAGTATAACAAATAAATGCACGGTCTATATACTACCTACATAACGTACATACAGTAGAAACGGAAATTTATAGTTGAGAAGAGGTCTAAGTAATAATCTACAAGTAGATATTAAATTTATACTTCTTACAGAATTTATAACACAACAGTAATAAATATAGTCAGAACCGTCATCAGATTTTATTTTTTGATTTTATAATTTGTTTGCTAATTGTTTCAATGAACTTTGAGTCCTGATGACGGTCCTGACTATATTTATTACTGTTGTGTTATAAATTCTGTAAGAAGTATAAATTTAATATCTACTTGTAGATTATTACTTAGACCTCTTCTGAACTATAAATTTCCGTTTATTTTGTATAAGGTCAACTAAAACACGTTTTTATGAAATTCAAATTTCATTTTAAACTACTTTTATTATACAGTAGAAAGCTTTTCTCACTTTTGTGATGGAAAGAATTGATGATACACCCAACTAATTCACAAAAAGTCTATATTAAGTATATATATTTTAGAAAATATATAACTTGTTTTCAATAATTTCAAAGTTTAAAAAAAATTTTCAGCAAGATAGTTTTAATTTTTGTAAGAGTTAAAAACAATTTTCTGATATTTATGTATTTTTTTCGCTCTTAGTATTTTATTTAACATAACCATAAGCAAATGGACGTGTAAGGCATGTACATTCCAGTTAAACGTTCCAATCGTTCCAAGAACTATCATTTAGAACAATTTTAGGTGTTAAAATCGGCTTAAAGAAAAAAAAATTTTTAGATCTAAAATTCTATTTGAGAATACTGAAATCAAACAATGCGGATAATAAATAACATAATACTCGTATTACAAGCAAAATCTACTTAAAAAAATTCTTAACGCAGACATACAACACACAGCCTAAACCGATGGGTCCTAGAAGCATGGAATTTTGCACATGAGTTTCTTATACAATAAAGGTGAGCACTACAAACAAGTAAAGTAGAAGGCCGAACAACTACATCTGATACTCATAGAATGTCAACGCGGCCAAAGCCGCTATAAAACTCCCAGTGAGTTAAATAAAATAATTAAGCAAAACCGTTTATGCCATAATGTAATTCAAATATAAAGTTAATAATAAAAGAATAAAAAATCAAACAAAAATTACAGTTGAGAGTTGATATTTTTACAAATCAATGTGACAAATACGAACGATAGGAACGTCATCAGCATCGACGCGTCAAATAAAAAACTAACAAAAAAAATGATAAAAAGTCAGAGGCGCCTTAACGGATACACTGATCTGATTTCATCAGATCCTTACTGCATAAATAAAAATACAACATTTCTTACCAGTTTTTCAAAGACTCTGAATCTTTTTTTTGTCGGTTTTCATTGGACGTCAATCCCAAAACGGTCTTGATTGTTTTGGTCTTTTTCATTTTGATTTGTAATATCTTCTTTGGTATTATTAGTATAAGGTCGACTATAAACAGTATTTTAAAAAATTTGAATTTTTAAATTTAAATTTTATCATTATTTTTTTTCAATTATATGATTTATAGTGGAATATTGGAACTCCAAATAAAAAACAAATTATTTTGTTTTTAACTAGTAAATTAGTATAGAAAATAAATCTTTAAAAGAAAATTTCAAGAGTTAGGTGTAAAATATAAATTTAAACAAACACTTAACTAAACGTTAAAATTTAATATTTTAACCATAACTTATTCTTCTTCTTCATAAGCCGTTTTTCGTCTACTGCTGAACGCTAAGCCTCCCCTTTTAAATTCCCCCCATGTGGGGGCGAGAGGGTTATACCCATAACTCACTACGCTGGGCAGGCGGGTTGGCGAGTAGTCCGCAGATCAAGTTTGGACTTTTTAAATCTCAGCACAAATCTGACGCAACCAGGATTAGAACCGCGGTTTCCCGCTCTCTAGTCTATCCGTGTTTGATTTACGCCGGACTGCTAGTCATAACTTATTGTTATAGTTAAAATAACTTATGGTTATGGTTAATAATATTTTAATGTTTAGTTAAGTTTTTGTTTAATTTTATAGTAAACTAGGGGGGCTTTGCCCCCCTGGCCGCTGTCGCGGCCCAACCCCCCGAGCCGCTTCGCGGCCCTAATAGCACATAAACGAAATAACTTTGAGTTCTAAAACTTCTTTTCATACAACATTTTTTTCCGATGATTAATATATCTCAACGGATGAACAGATTAACGTTTAAACGGATTATAACGTCATACAGCTTGAAAATTTAAAATAAATGTTATCGATTACTATTAGGTATTTTTTTATTTTTTGAAAACGTTCTGCAATTTTACTATTGGTTAAAGGGAAAGAACCAATCACAATCTTCCAAAACGTTGCATATTTTGTCTCATCTTTTTACAAAATTAATTTTTCCAAAATATTGCACTGCAATATCGGCGTTTTTGCGTCATATCTCCGGCATCATGAGGTATTATTATTATTTGAGAATTATTGGCAATTTGAGCTACTGTCTGATTTTCGCTTTTTATGCATTCATTCAAAGGTTCCTTTGATTTTTTTGCTGGCGGATTTGATTTTGATAGTTCTTGTTGCTGCTGTTGTCTTTCCCTGAGTTCCTTGACACGTTCTGCTGATGTTTTAGAAGATAAAAGCTCGTAATTTGTTGATGGGAACGACGGCTGCGGCCGATCAACGTCTCAAGTACTAAACAGATCAAATTTCCTGAGATGTTGATCAGTTTATCAGTTTATACCATGGTATAAATGTTGAGACAGTAAAAATAATTTTATATCTTATATATAGTATAAGCATTTCGGTTTCATAAAAATGTTACAAAAAAACGTTACATAAAAACGTTACATATTGAGCCCTTATCTTTTTATAATATAGGGTAGATTAGTTCATTTGTTTTTTATTTATCATTTCAATATCCTACTATAATTTCCTATAGTATATTGGTTATTTTATCAATTATCTTAAGATTGGCAACATTATAGCAGTCCGATGTTTCTGAGTTCATGCACGTGTTTGCATGAGTTGTTGCTGTACCTGTGTATTATATCCTAATTGTTATCCATATCGTTTGTAAATATTATTGGTTTATTATTATTTAATCTTCTTATCTTATTTTTTTTATTAGGAAACTTGCAAGTTTTGATATCCTAAATAACCGGGACGCTTACAAACTTCTACATTTTATAACCACGAAGACATCTTAAGGGGTTACGTACAGTCATGAGGTCGAAACATAGCAGTTTTTTGAGATTTTTTTTCTAAGTTATGAATAAATGTATTTATTCAAACGTTTTATTACATGAAAGAGCAACATTTAAATAACATTTAAAAATTTTAGTTTTCAAAAAACGTGTACAATTAATCAGCTGGTAGTAGTTTTTCGTACACGCTTAAAAAAAAGATGATTTGCGGTGCGTAAGATAACTGGTCACAGAATTATCTAAAATCAAAAAAGTAAAAAGATTTTGTTATCATATTAGTTAATCTCGAGACTGAACATATCCATTTTGAAAAATATGAAAATTTCCACTTTTGGAAAGGTGTTGAAAAAAATTTACGATTTTTAACCAAAAAATTTGCCTATAATTGCTTGTAAACGAAGATTAAATTAAAAAATGAAAAATATTAATCGTTCAGTCTCGAGAAATATTTATATTTAACCTGTGTGCGAAATTTAATCATGATTTCAGAAGTAGTTTTTGAGTTATCTTACGTACGGACTTTTAAAATTTAGTTTTGAGTTAAACACGTCTGAAGTTTTCCGTTTGATATAAGTTTCATAATAATTGTTACCCTTATTAGCTTATATCTTTGCGAGTTTTACTCCGATGGACTTGAAACTTTCACATAATATTTCTGAGATGTTTTACTTTCATATGAAAAAACAAAAAAAACGAGTTTTTTAGAATTATTCATGACTGTACGTAAGCCCTTAAAATCAAGATCAATAGAATTTTGAGTCTATTTGGATAACTGGCACATAATTTTTAATTTTTATTTAGCTAGTATGGGTCTGATGAGATCAGTTTCACGGATAGAATCGTATAAATAAGATAGAGATATGTTATCCGTTAAGATGTTTTCTTGTTTGCTTTCTATTGGAAATCGGTCCTGATTGTGGTTGGATTTTGTAATATTGATTTGTAGAATATGTCAATTTATAGATTATTTATGATCTTCTCTTCTAATGTTTGTTAATATTAATGTAAAATAAAAATAATAAAGGCAATACAATTCAAGTGTGCTTTCTGTATCTTTTATATCGTTTAAGCTCTCACCTCTTTACGAGGCTACACGTTCGTGATTTTGTTAGCCGAACTACCTATAAGTATGAAGGAAAAGGTAATCTCGGGCGATTGGAGGACGCAATAAATTTAAACAACTGGAAACGTCGACGTGTTTCGATTTATTATTAAATCATTGTCAAGACTACAATAAAGTAAAAAACAGAGCATGAGAACAAGTCAACTGCAAAAAAATCATACTCCACTTCGTAACTCAGGTGGTAAAAAGTTTAAATTTGCGAATAGCGATAACATAGATGGTAGGCGCAAGTGATGTAATAGAAACAATGTTTAGCAACTACAAAAATTATGTCAAACTAATAACAAACAGAGAAATTGTAACTACAAACCTATAAGTAGATAGTAACCTACGTATACATTTTGATGATTTCTCTGTGAGATTTTGCTAAAATTTACTCAGGCTGCTCGCTGCTATGGTTAGCCTTAAGAACGTTTTTCCGGGGGTCATGGTTTAAAATTTGCGTACTAAACACAACGGCAAAATTTTCAAAGAAAACCAATAGAATTGTTTCAAGATAGCAGCATGATATACTGAAAAGTTATTCTATTACAGACTGGGTTCTAAACAAGAAGCAGAAGAATGCATCGACCAATATACTATCATCCCCATTTAGAAGCTGTACCAGTTTGGCAGATTTAGGTAATTTGCAAATAAAATCTTTGAGACAACAAATCCAGTTTATTTAATTAGAAATAAAATGTTTAAAATGTCGTTCAAGCTATAGTCCAGTCATTCTACGAAAAAATACGAAAATGATACTACCTGGAAACAAAAAATGGAATCGTGTAGAAGTAAAAATTCTAAGAAAGATAGCGTTCTTTACATCGCTCTAGCTGATGTAGAACATAACCTAAAAAATTAAAGAAAGCCTAAAAAACGGTTTTTTGCGATTTAAGAAAAAACAAAGCATCCCACATAAAAAAGTTAAATCGTGGAGTTGTAGATAATCAGAAAACCTATCTAATGCATCCAGAAAAATAAATATTTGTTATTTATTTTCTGAGAAAATCGAAAAATAGCGTCAAATATTGCTGTTTTTGTTTTAGCTGTGTTTTTCACAATTTTGCATTAAATTATTCTTTGTTTGGTGAAAATGTTGCCTCTGTCGAGTAGAAAAAAATCGTTTTTTAAAAATTGTAAAAAAATTAAAAAGTACGCGATTTATAGCACAAAAACGAAAAAAAATCCTTTTAGTAAATCGGCCATTCTTTACGATCGGCATGTCTTAGAGAATTCAGCCTAGGCTTAAATTCTTTGTAAAAGATAGTTCTATGATACAATTTAAAAAAGAAATATTTTTAGTCAATGTATAAGCTCAAAAAATCGGATGAATATGGTAAAGGTTTTTAGGTTATGTTTTTGCGAAATATCTTTTCATAAATGTTTTTATATAAATATATATGTATTTTTTTGAATTCTTAATCCATAATATAATCTTAATATAATATATCTTAATATAATCCATAAATACGTTCAATACGTTAACAAATTTAGAAATGTTGTCGTAATCTTTGATGGTTATCCCGATGACCCAACTATAAGCTTAAAATCTCACGAAAGATATCGACGACAAGCAAATCAAAAAAATGGGGAAATTGATCTTAAAAATATAACAAAAATAACAGATATCAAAAAAAAAATTTTTGGCGAACAGCAATAATAAAAAGAAGTTGATAAAGCTGCTGTCAGATTCTTTGGAGGACAATGATTTTAAAATTATTATAGCAGAAGAAGATGCAGATGCATCGATAGTACAAACAGCAATAGAATTATCATTAACTACGAAATCTGTTGTAATAATCGGTGAAGATGTTGATCTCCTTGTTTTGTTGACGCAATTAGCTCCGACAGCAAGTCAGATATTTTTATTGAAACAAGGTCGAGGTGCTGAACGAGACCATTGGTACTCCAACGACAGCTTCATTTACCCCAAATTAAAAAAGTATATTAAGTTTTGTCACGTTGTAACCGGCTGCGACACTGTTTCGTGCTTTTACGGGCAAGGTAAAACAAAACTTATTAAGTTATTGGACAAACACCCAAGTCTTCTTCCATTATTAGATATCTTTTACTTTGACAACGCCAATCCTGAGGAACTATTAGAAAACATGTATGAGCTTATAGCTGAATTATATTGAAAAACTTGGCAAGGGACATTAAACTAACTTCGATACGATATGTTTAAGAAATCCACATCTAAAGCAACCTTTCAATTGGAAAGCTTACCGCTCACAGAAGGAGCTGTAAAACAGCATGCAATGCGAGTATATTTACAGATGCAGATATGGCACAGAAATCATTGCATTGCAACTGAATGGGGCTGGAAAATAAGGAATTAATTCTCAAAAACATTATCAAAAAAATTGCGGTGCGAAAGGGGGTGTAAAGGTGGACAATGTGGTTGTAAGAAACACCGACTCAAATGCACAAGTGTTTGTTTAAAGTGCGACGAAGAAATTTATCATAACTTTGAAGATAATGACACTTTACTTGGTGCTATACCAGACTTACTGGAAAGTACAATGAACACTGATAACTGTGCCACTGAGCAAGATAACAAAGACGAAGATCAAGAAATTTAATGATTAACGTGTAAAGGTAAGTTTGTAATGTACCTACATTGATGTCTTGATTAGTTCATCCTATTGTTACCAGCTCTATAGAAAAATGAACAATGTCGGAGATAACAAAAAATGCGTTATTTTGTAGCAAAAATATTGTAAAGTGCCTATTTTTTTTTAAATGTGTAAAAAAGTGTATTCTATCGATCACTATACGTGGAATTTAGAATTAATAAGAATTCAAAAAGATATTTTGCAAAAACATAACCTAAAAAACGTTACCATATTCATCCGCTTTTTTTGAGCTTATACATTGACTGAAAATATTTCTTTTTTAAATTGTATGATAGAACTATCTTTTACGAAGAATTTAAGCTTAGGCTGAGTTCTCTAGGACATGCCGATCGTGAAGAATGGCCGATTTACTAAAAGGATTTTTTTTCGTTTTTGTGCTATAAATCGCGTACTTTTTAATTTTTTTACATTTTTAAAAAACGATTTTTTTTTACTCGACAGAGGCAACATTTTCACCAAACAAAGAATAATTTAATGCAAAATTGTGAAAAAACACAGCTAAAACAAAAACAGCAATATTTGACGCTATTTTTCGATTTTCTCAGAAAATAAATAACAAATCTTTATTTTTCTGGATGCATTAGATAGGTTTTTTGATTATCTACAACTCCTCGATTTAACTTTTTTATGTAGGATGCCTCGTTTTTTCTTAAATCGCAAAAACCGTTTTTTAGGCTTTCTTTAATTTTTTTGGTTATGTTTTACATCAGCTAGAGCGATGCAAAAAACGCTATCTTTTTTAAAATTTTTTCTTCTACACGATTCCAGTTTTGTTTCCGGGTAGTATCATTTTCGACTTTATCATTACGTCGTTCGTAGAATGACTGGACTACTATATAACACCGATAACACTTGTTTTTAGTTTTTTATAAAACCTACTTAGGTATTTATAGTTTTTACGAATATTAATTACGGATTATTAATTAAAATATAAGAAAGTAAACTTTTCAAAACCAATTTTTTAAACTAATTTTAAACATTGTTAAGTAGTTAAAACTACAATTTTTAGTTAAAACTGCTTTAGACTACTAAATTCAAGTTCTTACTGAATTTAAGTTTTTATATTAACATATTCACCTATATTTGTATATCTCCGTATGATTTTTACTGCCGTTTTCTACATATTATAAAAAATGTGTTTTTTATTATTTTTACGTACGCCAATCCAGTTTTTATTAAATAAACTTTGTAATAAGTAAGGCACTTTGTAAGCTTTACCCGATTTACCTTTGCATACAAGGTCATAAAATTATGCATAAAAGGGGAGAAAGTATTTATTAAATTCATCATCAAAGAAATAAAAACTTTTATAGCTTATTGGAACATTTAATTTTGACGAATGATTTCGATTTGGTTGAATGTAGAAAAGGTTTTTCTTCTAAGCTGCAAATCTCTACGACGTACTCTACAGTGAAAAACTTTAATCCTTGATGGCTTGCTGTCAACTGACGTGTGCTCTCACTTTTCCTTTTTTTAATTTACTTTTCTTGGTGAAAATATTTTATTTTTCTCTTTGAATACTGTTTTCGATAATATATAGAAGAGGGTAAATGTTCTAAACTGCCAATTTAATGACTTTTAAAAATAAAATATTACCATTGGATAGACACAAACGTGTAAATAAAATTTTATCTGCAATATCATAATTAAAAATATTGAAAGGTTAGCCAAGTTAGTTACATTAATCCGTACAGATGGCTAACCAAATATAATTATATAAGTTACTCATAAACCAAAACCTTAATATTACTAACTTAAAATGTTATAATTTTCTCTTTAGACTTTTCTAATGCATACCGGATAATTCTAAAACATTTGTTTAAACATTTAAAGATACGAATACAAAGAAAGCAGGTTTCTGGTTGCAAGATACTTATAATTTCCAATATAAAAGATTAATAAATAACAAAAAAATTGGTGCATAAAACCTTCATTCTTTGTATCTTACATTAACAGCTTATTTAGTAAGTTAAAGAGGTATAATGCACGTATTTTTTTAAATTCCAACTTTGGAATACAATAAGCTGTGATACTACAGTCACTTAGATATTTTTAATCACTTTTTAATGTATGCATCATATTAATCTTACCAACATGATAATTCTTGTAATATCAACATGATGCATATTAAAGTAAAATTTAAATACTGCACCCTTTAAGCTTACTTAGCATAATGATGGTAAGTAACCTTATGATAACTTGATGATTTCTTACAATGAAGTCTGTACATTTCAATGAAATAAATATGAACATTTTGAATCTAATATCTGTATGGTTAGTATATTGTTATTTATGATCGATCAGTCTTATTCTAACATTAATCCAAACCCTTATTTAGCTATTTGAATCTTTAAACACGCCCAGTTCGATTTCTGCCTAATTTAGGCAGATTTCCGCTATAGTATATAAGAGTCCTAGTTCCTTGCCTTTCTTAGAGAAATTATTTCTATTCATGAAGGTCATCGAGTTGTTTTTCTTTGCTCAAAAGAAGAAAACTACAGGTGAAGTTTTTTTGGGCTTCTTGCAGCATTAAAAGAGATTTAGATCTACCGTCTAAGGTCTAGAGGTGAGCTAAGTAAACGGGCTAAGGACCGGACTCTAGGCTAGAAGCCCTGGGTTCGATTCCCAACCCGGCTACAAAATTTATCCAACTTTATTATGACTCTCTCTCCCCTCGGAAGGCAATGGCAAACCACCGAGAGTAATCTGCCAAGAGCATTATGATCATGTTGTCCAGTAATCGACGGCTCGATTACACGATTAGACACATGAAAATAATCACTACGCGTCTGTTAAGACGGATAGACTGGAGGAGGAGATCTACCGTAAGCTACAACTGTATTTATAAGTATTAGAATCATACATGAAAGCAATACTTTTTCAGGTTCAATCAGGAAAGTTATGACCATATGTAAAGGTCGTCATACATACATAAGTGCTTTAGGTGCTTCAATCTAGAGCCTCCGATCATCGTTAGTTGAGTTTCCTGATAACTATTTGTCAGCTATGAGACGTTTTTTTCCCCCATATGACATTATATAAAATTTTTCTAATTGTCAAATAGATTTAACTGTAAATTGGTAACCTAGCTAATATCGGTCTTGCGGTCATTTAAATAAGAATCCATAGCAATTTAACTCATCAAAATGCAATCAAAAGATAAATGCAATGGTATACTTATACAGTGTTTTATAGCCTAACAATAAAAGAGTTAACTTTTATGTTTTTATAGTTTATAAAACCGATTTCAAAAAAATGCACTAAAAAGTATAAGAGTTTATTAAGACTTTCAGTTGAGCGTTTTAATCTAAAATAAAGCTAAATGTTTTTCTTATATTAAATTATCTTATGCTTGTTGCTTGACTTCAGCAAACTAATCTAATAAATCTGTTATTTTATAGATCTTAATCGAGAAATATATTGGTACCTATTTATAAAATGTTTAATTGTATCTTTTAAAATTTGAACAGTAGCATTGCAAAAAACTTTTTAACTCTACATTTGAATAAATTATTATTACTAACCTAAGTTCAAAATAAGATTTTTTGTCACGACAAGTTTGCGTGTTTATACGTAGGTAGGTTAGTATAAAATATATATCACGAATATCTGGACGTCGGTTGCCTTGAACAACGTATTATAAAAATGCAGTGCCTATTTTATTTGCTATAATGCTGAACAGTTATTGAGTACTTTATAATAATTTTTCTTATAAAATATTTATAGGGTTTCTTTATTATGATGAAAAATTAATTTCAGATAGATATATTAATACAAATATTTACTAGTACCAAAATACTAAAATTAGATTTACTGATATCTCTTAATCTACTTAATTGGATGAGTTTGATATATTTGGCCAGCTATAAAAATGTAGAATCTAGTTCATCCAATTTAAAATAAATATTGGATGTATTTACTTTAGCAGATCCCATAGACCTCAAAGGGTTACTATCTCTTACTGTGAGCAACTTTAACCTTCGAGTAGTAGCATCTGATCGAATAAACCTTGATTTAATAAAGTTGAATATAACTTTAGAGTTTTTATTCCAACGAGTTATAAGGTCTTACGTACAGTCACGAATTCGAAAAAACTAGTTTTTTTTTATTTTTTTATATGAAAGTATAACATCTCAAAAATATTATGTGAAAACTCGCAAAGACATAAGCTAATGAGAGTAACAATTATTATGAAACTTATATCAAACGGAAACTTCAGACGTGTTTAACTCAAAACTACATTTTGAAAGTCCGTGCGTATGATAACTCAAAAACTACGTAACCAATCATGATGAAATTTCTCACACGTCTTAAATATAAATAATTCTCAAGACTGAACGATTACTTTTTTTTCATTTTTCATTTTTATCTCTTTTTACAAGTAATTATAGGCCAATTTTTTAGGTAAAACTTTTATTTCAACACCATCCCAAAAATGGAAATTTTTATATTTTTTAAAATGAAATCGTTCAGTCTTGAGATAAACTAATATATTAACCGAATTTTTTTACTTTTTTCATTTTAAATAATCCTGTGACGAGTTATCATCTTTTTTTTAAACGTCTTCGAAAATCTACTAGCAGTGGTTTAATTGTCGTAAGTTTTGTGATAGTATAATTTTAAATTGTTTTTTTTTCTTTCTATCAAACTTTCAAATAAATACATCTATTCATAACTTAGAAAAAAAATCTCTTAAAAACTGCTATTTTTCAACCTCAGGGTTAATCAAATTCTTTAAAATATTGTTACATAAGGATAACCCCTTAATGCATTTATTATGAAAATTATAAAATTTATATAAATATTACAAATACATGTTAAGTGAATATAATAAAAATCTTTGAACATGGGCGTTACTTTATTATTCCAGGTAATTAATATATGAGCAAAAATGCACAGTGCTCGTCACCACAACAGTAAAAAATAAGAGTGGTGAATAAAAATGACTTTTAGGGCCGGTTGTACAAATGCGAGTTCAGCTGAAGATCAACTAAACTACAGATTAACTGATCTTGAGATTAACTTTCTCCTCTGTTGTACAAGTTATATTTTTCACAAGTTCAACTAAACCTGCGACTACGATGTTTTTACAACGATAGTATTAGATGCGCATGTACTTTAGAATATTTTCAAATGAAATTTGAACATTTGACAGACAAAACACCGCAAAATTTACTTTTTTTTAAGAATAAAACGTTTTTAAGTCTATAAAGTGTATGATGATTAGCTGTTTTGATTTAAGACTACAATATGTTAGCTATTTTGATCCTTAATGACAAATAACTTACAAATGAGGTAGCCTCAGGGGCTCGTGATGGAAGGGGATGGTCGCTAGGGTGCATTCGTGCTGCAGGCGAAGGTAGTTTGAAGAGACGAGGACTCCGAGACCATGGATAGTCGCATGAAGACGTTGATTTGTAAATAAATATCAATACGTAGTAATTGTAATATAAATCAAAGTGAAGCTGAGAGTTTTATTTGGATCCGGAGTTTTAAGTAGTATTTTTTGTATACAACTTTCACTAATGGGAACCGTATTTATGTAAAATTATTATGTCCTAGCATTGTAAACATAAAGAGCCGATGTCATCCTTACGGGATCTGATATAGATTTATGGCACCCATAAAAAAAATAGCCAGCACACTTCGTAATTTAGGATTTCTGTGAAGTTACGTAACGGTGCGGCTTTTAGAACCAGGGATGGTTTAAATTCTTGAATCAATTTCAATTGTTATCAAGTACCGTTTTTTTTTTTACTAATAGACGAATATTTACAATCATCTGCCTAAAAGCAATAAGTAAATGATATGGTATAACACAAGTCATGTGGGAAGAATTCCATTGAATTGAAAAAAGGGAAAAAAGTACCGATTTTAATTAGAATTATTTTTGTACAGCTGCATAAACAAGATTAAACATAAACAAAATTAAATTGACTAAATTTATTATTGGTTTCTATTAACCCTCATGTTATACTGAATAAAAATACAACATATTATATCACCTATATTAGTGCGAGATCCGGTATAAGAAATATCTACCCTCATCTGTTATTTATTAGCGATAAGAAATAAATGATAGATAATATACACATTGACACATTGGACATAGGTTGCCTAGTTAAATTGCGTACGGACGATATTAATAGCCCAATCAAATTAAACGAAAAATAAGCTCCAGCTCGGAAAAATTACCATCGAGCTGAATTTTGGTATACGCCTTTATTACATCATTGTAAACAATATGTGAAAAGTCGAAATCGAGATCATGTGAGATTCAAAGGTTATTCGGAGTCAAAGGTCACAAAAACGACCTTTTTGTAAATAATTTGCTTTTTGTTTATTTTCCTATAAAAAGCTTCAAACAAAAATTATAGAAAAATAATTATCTACAAAAAAGGTTTTATAACATTTTTATGAAAAAGCTATTGTTTTTGTGCTAGAGGGCATACAATGAACAAATATTCGGGTGGTTGTTGCTCATTGTAGGCCTTCTAGCGCACAAACAATAGCTTTTTAATAAAAATTTTATAAAGCTTTTTTGTAGATAATTATCTCCTCTATAATTTTTATTTGAAACTTTTTATCGTAAAATTAACAAAAAATGAACTACAGTGGGGCCCGCTTAATGTGATCACATCGGGACTTGGGGTTTTTGATAACAATAACCGATTGATAACAATAAACAAAAAAAAATTTTATTGCTTATTTATTACTATGTACTACATCTACAATAATTAATTAATAATAGTCACTCATTGCGAAGTTTTTTATGTATTTAAACGACGGAATTCATAATAAACATAAAAATGTAATGTGGTATCACATATTATGTGACGGTTATAGAAGAATCACATGGTGGGTTTATTTACATCCACTCTGTCTTTGAAAATAATGAACCATAGGCAGATTTTCTTGCTAACACCTGACTTTAAATTATGTGGGTGACTTATGCACAATATAAAAAAAATGCTTGTAACTAAAATTCAACTCTTTTGCTCGTGGGAGAAAATAATTTTAAGAATAATATGATAACATTAACCGAGTTATGATAACTATAAACGATGTTTTTTGTGTGTAATAATATATGTCCGTTCCGTTCCTGGCAAAAGTGATAACAATATTCGAATGATAACATTAACCGCGATCACATTAAGCGGGCCCCACTGTATTTACAAAAAGGTCGTTTTTGTGACCTTTGACCCCGAATAACCTTTGAATCTCACATGATCTCGATTTCGACTTTTCACATATTGTTTACAATGATGTAATAAAGGCGTATACCAAAATTCAGCTCGATGGTAATTTTTCCGAGCTGGAGCTTATTTTTCGTTTAATTTGATTGGGCTATTAATATCGTCCGTACGCAATTTAACTAGGCAACCTATGTCCAATGTGTCAATGTGTATATTATCTATCATTTATTTCTTATCACTAATAAATAACAGATGAGGGTAGATATTTCTTATACCGGATCTTAGACTATATGAGGTACCCGGTACCTTGATATAATACTTACGTTATTCAGTGTTTTCTGTAATCTTTTTTGCAATTATTAGGGTTTTTAAGCTATTATTTATGTTTTTAAAGTTTGAGTCATTTATAATCAAATTCTTGCTTACGAAGTTTGGTAATTAAATAAATTAATTATCTTAGTACTTGTAAAAATGCCACTCGTTTCTTAGATAAATAAATATTTATTCAATTTTTGAAAATTTTTAATAGGAACGTTATTTACAAGTGAAGTACAGCTTCACGAGCACCGGGTAGGAGTTAATCTCAAGTTTAAACTGCCAAAGTTGGCGGATTAACTTAAACCGGTGTTGATCTTACGTTCAGTGCTAAACCAGCAATGTACAACCCAATTTTTTTCTGAACTGCAGTTGATCTCCAGTTCAAGCTAATCTCAAGTTTAAACCATCGATGTACAACCCACCCTTAAAGTATCTACAATATAATCCGAATGTCCGCTAGAGCATTACGTCGTATAACGTAGAGCGTCGCGTCGCTAATTAAATAACCTAATTTACTTAAATGCAAACATTCAAAGTGAGAACATTGATCGAGCAGTGTGTTCCGTATATTTATAGCGTTCGTAGAGCGTCAGCTTTCAAATCAATCCAGATTATCGTTAGAATATACTTTTATTGTCAAACCTATGCATGAAACTAATACGAGTATTTGTCAACTAAAAAGTTGTGTGAACTAAATTCAGATGCTTATATTATGCTAGTTAGAAGTATACTTCTATCCAAAAAATAATGTTTTTAACAAAATACCCTGTAACTATTTATTATAAAGTAACATTTTTTGAAAATAATTGACGAAAAAAGCGTTCTTATTTTACATTAAATTTTTGTTACATACAGAATCATGATTTACTACATTATTTTACTTAACAGATCTTTTATTTTAACAATTTCTTAGCAGAAATTAGTAGATTTTCTTTCAATATTTTAAATTTTATTAAATATTTTCAAACAAAGTGAATATGGCATTGCTGTAAATATCTAATACCTGATCAAAAGTTGTCATAGATAGTAGCGATAAGTTTTTTGAATTATTATACACAGAAAAATGTTTCGTGTTAAACTCACACAATTTTATGCTGTTAAAATTGTGCACTGCATGAACCTAAATTATGAGGTAAATGTCGCTGCCCCCCCCCAAAATCGAATTTTTGGGTAAAATTTGCGTCAAACGTTTCAGCATCGTTTGAGCATCAATGAGCTTCCAATATTTTTGTTTGAGTCTCAACCGTCGCGGAGTTATTTGCAAAAACTTTGGGGGGGGGGCTAATCAAATTTTTAGTACTCCGGGCAAGTACCGTACAAAAATTTTTTATTTTGATTCTATTTTATCGGATTAAAATTTTTGATCCGATTAAAAAAAAGTTTTTTTTTTTTTTAATTTTTCAAAGAAGGGTTCTGCGAGAGGTTTCAGAAAAGTGCCTAAAATTGATCACCTTTACCTACAATACAATACTACGATTACACTATTTTCCAAGCTTGTGGAAAGTAGCTCAAATAATGATGATTTTGAAGCCTGGCAAGAAACCGGAAGACGTTAAATCATATAGGCCTATAAGTCTGCTACCAATGCTTTCCAAAGTATTTGAGAAAATTTACCTGAAAAGACTGAAACTACTACTCAAACAACTAAGTATCATACCAAATCACCAATTTGGATTCAGAAACAAGCATGGTACTTACTATAGAGCAAGTGCACCGAATAGTGAATATAATTAACAACAATTTTGAAAAACAAAGATATTGTTCAGCTGCATTCCTGGATGTGAGTCAGGCCTTTGATAAGGTCTGGCATATGGGCCTATATTACAAAATTAAAAAACGACTGCCATATCATCAACTACAAATATTAAAATCTTACTTGGATAATAGGCACTTTCTGGTAAAACAACAAAACGAATACACAGGCCTTTACCCTATCAAATCAGGAGTACCTCAAGGTAGCGTACTGGGTCCAGTACTCTATCTGATCTACACTTGCGACCTACCAACAACTCGTTTAACCACGGTAGCAACATTCGCGGACGATACAGCGGTTTTGTCATCACAGTCTAAACATGGCGTCCAGAAATCTTCAATTCCACCTAGACAAAATTCAAACATGGTTGCGAAAATGGCGCATGAAGGCCAATGAAACCAAATCTGTCCACATTACCTTTACCTTAAACAGGCCAACATGTCCACCAGTCAGGCTAAATAACCAACAACTTCCTCTGGCTGAGGATGTCAAATATTTAGGCATACACCTGGATAGGCGTCTGACGTGGAAAAAACACATAATTACCAAATGTAAACAGCTCGGCATCAAGTTTAGCCAAATGTACTGGCTAATTGGCAGAAAATCGCAACTTACTCTAGAAAATAAACTGCTACTCTACAAAGCGATCCTCAAACCAATATGGACCTACGGTATACAACTGTGGGGTTTATCAGCTGACTCCAACATCGAGATCATTCAGAGATTTCAGAATAAGGTCATAAGAGTGATGGTCGACGCACCTAGATACATACCTAATGAAGTTATACAACGCGATATACCTTTATCATCCGTTAGGCAAACAATTACAACAGTCAGTGCTAAATACAGCGAAAGACTCCTACATCATCCTAACATATTCGCAAACAAACTATTAGTGAGCACAAGTGAAGTTCGCAGATTAAAAAGACAACAACCTTCAGACCTGATAAACAGATAAATGAAGTGCAGTGAACATAATTGCTAATGTATTATAATAGATATTGTTCAATGGAATAATTTTCCTCATGTTATTGTTGTGTAGTCAGATAAGAAGCCTAATGCCTATAGGCAAATTGCTGTATTCTTAGAGTTAATAAAAAAAAAAATTTTTTTTCAATAAAACTAAAATGTATCAATTATGTTGTTGAATTGAAATTAGGAAAAAGTTTAAATTTGGGTTCAAATATGCAAATCAGTCCCGATTTGTCAAAAATCGATAACTTCAATTCTACATTTTTAATAATAATAATAATTCAAGACCAAATATCAAATATTGGTTACCTTGCACGCGAAAAAAATCTTTTTTGGGTTGATATAATTTTTATCCTTATCAGTCATAACGAGAATCAGGTATTAAAAAAATTGGTTAATCTCTTGGTATGAATCTAAATTCAAAAGTGAGACAACCAGTATAATCAGTTTTGATTACAGAACATGTAATTTTTGATTTAAGTATTTGAACTGCAATGGTTGTCTGTTGTACAGTGGCAAGTTTGCAACTAACGGCATTAATTCATTCCCATTACTATAGTAAACTAAGATTGAAAATGACAAATTCAAATATGAAGTTATAAATTTTTTTTAAACAAAAAATTTTTTTTTTAATAATGTGATAACTACATATTTTTAGCTTAGTTTAAAAATTATGATATATTTAGTTTTAAATTATGAAATTTTTAACTCTTGAAAATTAACAAATTGATATATTTATCAAATTAGTTTTATGTTTTACCTAAATAATTATTTTTAAACATTTAAAAATATTTTTTATTGACAGCACAATTTTGACTTGTTCAAACCTTGTGTTTTAAGCTACGAGAAAGCGTCTTAAAGTATAATTTTAATATTACTCTAATGTAAATTATTGTTATTTTTTTAAATGTTTGTTATGAATTTCTATCAATATTGATCTTTTTCTTTATTTTTCTTTTTGATCGGTACTCCCGAATTAAGGCATCGTGACAGTATTCACAATAAACAATTATTTTTGTCACATCATATATGTTCATGCCAGATTTTGAAAGATATTGCTCTCTTCATACGAAAAAATTTTGATTCGTGTCACGTTTCTCGCTGGAGTGAGACGTTTTAAATTTATTTGAGGATTGTCAGAAGTTTTTGCATCATTTTAACTAAAAAATCTAAATAAATGATTCAAATTGATTACAGACAGAAGGACGCCAGTTTAATTGGTGTAATATTATTTCTCGCAACATAAGTACTATTTATATGTGGTAGCTCGAAAGATAAACATTTTTAAATTACATGGTAGGTATCACTATTAATATTATCAAAACAATTTATTACCCACTACTATTGAATTTGTGATTTTTGTAAATTTAGTAATTCAAAAATAAACTGTTCAAAAATTGCAAAACATTGGTAGTGACCACTTGAAGCATCCTGTTTATAAAGACATAAGAAAATAAAAACTGATTTAGGTTACTCATTAAATCTTATATGCACAAATTACTTAATTAAATGCTCAAAATGTTACAGGTGTTTTTATGTTTATTTTTGATTTAGCGCATCATTAATATAAAAGATAGAAATTAATTTAGCTTGAATATAGAATGATAAAATATTTTGCAACTATATCTGGCGTCGCCAATGCCCTGCGGTTTTGGTGAGGATGTGTCAGGAATTTTAAAAAAACTGACTGAAACATGGTACGACACTGATCGGCCCCAGTGAGGATGCGGCTTGTCAGTCTGTTGTAGAAAAGTATGGGTGTAGTTATAGTAGTAGTACTGTATTTATGACAAATTGAGTCGACAGTGTAAGTGTGTATGTTTCTGGACTACATTATTTTTTATAAACCATGATCTGCCAGCACAATGTTATTAGTGGGTTGATAGTAGGTACTTGACACACAATTAATAAGTGTAAATTTTTTTAACTAAAATGCATTTTAAATATAAAGAAATAAATAAAATATTTAGTAAATTTAATTATTTATTTTGTGTAGGTACTCACCATTGGGCAATAAACTGAGGTCCTATGGCAAAAACAGGAGTAGTAATATTCGTGTCCAATTCAAGACCTCCAAATTCGGTATTGTTTTCCATACTAAAATTATTTCACCTCATGGTTTTTGTATTGCGAAAACTATATTTGAATTGAATTTTGACCTGTAAAAAAACTTAATAATTAAAAGCATTATAACCAAATAATAATTTTTTAATTACTACAATAGAGTTGCCAATATTTTCAGATTACGATATAAAAATATGTAATCGGATATTGTCCCTTCTCTGCAAAACTAGCGAAAGAAAAATTAACCCGAGTCTGCGTTTAAGTTTATATAATATTATTATTATTAAATATTGATGGAACCTCTATGGTCAAAATTACGTGATGCATAATAAGTTTTCTAGCAGGCACAAAAAGTCATAAAAGTAAAAAAAAAGTTTTGCTGGAGAATTTATATTGCCTTTAACAGGGGAAGACAGAGAAAAATTGCAGATTTGCTAGTTTGCTATAAAAGGGACAATTATAAGACTATTTTTAATGCTACGTAAACTAGTAACAGATAGATAGTAAATGTGTAGTGAAGAGGTTTTAGAGAAATATATATGTACACACAAGAGTTTTATTCTCACTCTCAACATTGTTTTAATTTATTTAAAGGTGTGTGTTTACAGTGTGATGTATTCTTAATGTTTTTTTAAGAAATGCAGACTACAAAAATATTTGTATACCTTCTATTGTCTAACTTAATTATACGCCTAAGTAGTGTGTATATTATAGATTACAGATACAAAAAATGAGTTTAAATAGTTTTTATTCAACTTGAAATTTACTATTGGAAACTGCTGAGGTATATTTTTGACGTTTTGAAAGGATGAGCGCTTTTACATTCAGTGTTTTTTTGGTATTGCGAAGCGAAGTGCTTCGAGAGTTTCGAAGATCATTCGGGGAGGAAGATAGAAGATAAATTATCTTCATAATTTTTATTCTGTTTGCGAAAATCGGAGCGAAAGTTCTGATTTTTGTGCACCGAAAATTGATACAAAATCTGACGCAAAATTTTTAATTTAACAGCTGCGTCTGGCTATATTACGGGGGAGTTTTTTTGTATAGCTTTGACCATCTTTCTTGTAAGTTGTAATTTAATGAAGCCATCTATATGTAGGTACATACTCTGGAGTTTTTTCTACTTACTTTCGTGCTTTTAGGCCACATCCGACAAGCAGCGATAAGCAAGTGGCGCCTTATTATGTTTTTTGTGTGTGAATTTTTAATAAGATCGAGCATTTCCTTGGTTTGCAGCCATCTATCTCTACAAAATGTTTTACGTTGAGCTGAGCCGTAGTGCCGTTTGAGAGACTTGGGAGTGCAGGTAAGGTCATAAGTTTAATAAATTGAAGTTTTGTGAGCTACGATTTTAGATTAACGTCACAATCTTCACGTATCTAGTGGTTTGTTCATTTGCATTTCACAAACTATGAACCATTGAACATATATCATCTTTAATTTCCGTTATAGCATGAAAAAGCTGGGTTTTGTTATCTTGGAAAGTTTCATTACACATAGATGGGTTGTGTCATCGTTACTTGCCTGTACTAAAACAACGATTGCTTGCTCTATGGTACAGTACATCTTAAACAAAGTTTTTTACAATTTATGATCAAGTGTTTTATTTAGAACAATGCAATCATGAGTCATTTTCAAAGCAAACTTTAAATACAATTATTAGAAGAAGTTGGTGTAGTCTTGCATTTTTTAAGCTTATGAGAGCTCTATGTAAGTGATTTTTATCTTTACAATTTGTATATATTGACGCATTTCTTCGGGTCTTTATACTTTCAGTTTGTGATAACCATCTTGCGGTTATCGTAGACTTGGTTCACGTTGACTGAGAACTTTTTGCAATATAACTCTTTTCATAACAACATTAAACATTGTAATTGTTACAATTACAAACTACTATTTTTTCATAATTCTCAACCCAACCTCAACATATATTACCTACTGCGGACTAGCTAACCCTATATTGTGGCAACATGAATTGCAGAGATTATATTTCCGGATTGTGATGTAAAATGGATCTCTGGTTTTTGAGCATCAATTCCATTAGGAACTGCGTTTTTTTAATTGTGTACACGACATTTGCGGAACGAGTTATATACCTTTAACACACTAAAAAATTAATGTTTTATTATCTTTTATAAAATTGGAGATATGCTAATTTATTAAATAACTTAAATAAACCAAAAAAGTAATATTAATACGAGTATTTTTCATTTATTATCTGAATTATTTTGTGTATAAAGTATTAGATTAATAATTATGTTTGCTTTTACTAAATCTACATAGTTTTAACTGTGATTTATTTTAGTTACCATGCGAATTTACTAACAGCAGTTAGTTAATTTTAGTTTTAACTAAATTTATACCAGTTAAAACAAGAATTAATTAAAAAGATTTATTAGAACTACAATTTCCTAGTGAGATCAAGTTTTAACTGATTTTGGGGGTCAGCTGTAACATTATATTATATAAGCTTGAGCAAATAGCCGATATACTTATATAATATGTATAAGAAGTGTCTTCGTAACTACAAAAAATTTATATTTTTAGTTTATTATGCTATATACCAAAAGTGTTAAGGACGTGTGACACTTGTGCTAAAAGTTTGTACAAAATTTGATAGCAATTTTAATAACAAATATGTTATCAAATTTTTTTGACGATACACGATACACGATAGAAAAAGTTTCCACAAGCGCATGGTATTCTTCCACTTTTACAGTGTTATTTTGTTAATGTTAAATTATTTAAAAAATTATATATAGGCACAAATGAATACAACGATAACTTTTAATCAATGCCAATAATAACATCATAACTTTGTTGTTTAAATATTTCATTGCTCAATTTAATGCGTAGATTTGGCAAATAGAAATAAAACAGCAATTATATAAATTTTGTACTAAATTAATACAAGTGTCAAACGGCCTTTACGATCAATTTAATTAAATATATTTTTAATGTGTGTATACGATTTGTGAAATTCTATCTAAACGGATCTTCAATGATCATTAAGGATTCTTTCAGATAAAATTTCACGAAGCGGATACACATATTAAAAATATTTAAATTGCCATTCACCTTGTTATTTACTCAACTATTACTAATTAAGATATTTTTGCCGTGCTGAAGAGAAAAGTCCTGTCTGAAAATACCCATTCGGAGATATATTTTACATAATTATTCATAGGATTCTCAGTTTATATTGCAAAATGATTTTATAACATAATTTTGAAATATTTATTATTTCGTGTTTAGAAAATTTAAATTTTTTTAGCGTATTCTATTAAAAATTGTATGTTAAGTGGAAACATCTCAGTATCGGTATTTTTCAGATAGCACTCTCTTCCTTAGCACGGCGGATTTAATAACTTAAATTTTATAGTAGGTACATATTTCGGGCTTCTTACTAGGTACATTACAGCTGCATAATACACGTGAATACTGCACTGTTTAATAGTTTTTTACACGCCCGGGAGTAGAAGTCGGTTTCTAGGCGATGTAAATTGTGACAGAAGTTGCTCATTTTACTCTAGGGAGTATAATATGAACAAATCTCCCCTAGGGAGTTTTCATTATACACATATTAAAAAAGCCAATAACGATGGAAAATTTAAGAACTTATTTATTAATATTAATAAAAAATGATATGTTATTACAATTTTTAAATTTAATATTTGAAGGTATATTCAGTGCTTCGCCCTCTGGCTACAAACTTGCACCTCGTGAATAATATTGCTTTTCTCTCCCTTAATGTATAATGTACTATTATTTATTAATATCATTGTAAAATTGTCATATTTTGTTCTATCACTTTTAAATATTTTTAGTCCTGATAAAGCAAACAATAAAGTTTTGTGAAACGTTGACTTGTATTAAAAAATAATATAGTTTATCGAATTGTCTAAAAAAAAACCAAAAAAATAAAATAATAATTATATAACACTTTTTTAATTATAATTGCCATGGTTCTGAGCTTTATTCGTAAGTACCTGAGAATACTTAGAATGTTATGGATATTTTATGCATCATTAACATCAGATATAGGACACTTACACAATCTTTAATATTCATAAAGAATAATTCTTTCTATATAATGTAATTATTTATGTTATAATCGCCAACCCGCCTGCCCAGCTTGGTGAGTTATGGGTACAACCCCCTTTCTCCCCACTTGGGGGGAGTTTAAAATAGAAGGCTTATATCCGACGATGGATGTTATAGCTGATGATGAATTATTATATTGAGGTAATGTTAGTTTCGAGTTAAATGTATAGAGTGAGTTGACTTATATTTTCTAAAATCCAATACGGATTTGAATAGGTAAATTTCACGATAATATGTAAATAATTCTAAATGTGGTCACTAATTAAGGTTAATTTAATTTATATGTTTTATAGAAGAGAATAACTGAAGAGCAGACATTCTATATGCAGTTTGTCCAATGTAGAAAATACAAAGTGCAGTTTGTTCAATACATTTTTTAACTGTTTTGAAAAACCGTCAATCGAATATTTGCTTCATTTATGGATACTTCATAGTGTAATTTATACTGTATTATTGCAAAAATTACTTTTTTAATAACTTATCATTTAAACCTGTGGTAGTTTTACTGCTCTCATGAAAATTTCAGAAAATGGACATACTGCATATAGAATGTCTGCTCCTCAACTACTGTAATATTTAATAATCAATTTTTGACATTTTTCATGTATATGTAGGTTCATGGCTAATGTTGTATAACCAGAATATTGTTGGGTCCATAGGTCGATGGATATTTAAAGAACCAATTGAAAATCTATACAAAAAATAAATTATAGTTTTTTTATATACATTGGGGCCCGCTTAATGTGATCGCGGTTAATGTTATCATTTGGATATTGTTATCAGTTTTGCCAAGAACGGAACGGACATATATTATTACATACAAAAAACATCGCTTATAGTTATCAGATTTTGGTTAATGTTATCATATTATTCTTAAGATTATTTTCTCCCATAAGCAAAGGAGTTGATTTTCAGTTACAAGCATTTTTTTATTTTGTGCATACCACCCACATAATATAAAATCAGGTGTTAGCAAGAAACTCAACGTCACACATGTGGTATCACATTACATATTTATGTTTATTATCAATTCCGTCGGTTAAATACATAAATGGATGATAGTTTGCTGTTAATGTGTGTTGTAAGATTCAGTCCTACTTGAAAATTTCACAATTTTATTAATTAATTTTTGTAGATGTACTACATACTAATAAATAAGCAATAAAAATTTTTTCCTTTTATTGTTATCAATCGGTTATTGTTATCAAAAACCTCAAGTCCCAATGTGATCACATTAAGCGGGCCCCACTGTATGTACTTATAAATTAATCCAATAAAATTTATTATAATATTTATAAGTTTTCTGTACGTGGTTTCATCAGAATTTTATTTAATTTTAATTATCAATAACTTATATCTTGTTATAATAAATAGAACTAATGTAAGTTTTAATTTTAATACCAGCTAAAATAAATAATGGTGAATTAATACTACTAGTACTTTAGCAAATTATGTTTATCGTGAATTTTTACATATTTAGGAATTTCCAGTAAATTATTTACAAGCTGTAAAGTTTCAAAGCTTTCTATTTATTTTACCCTTTTGAATGTATTACAAAATTTACAAAATGTTTTATTTATTGTTTATTGTGTTTATTTTACTATTACCATTTTACATTTTAGCTTGTTTCTCTAAGGAAATAATGCATTATTAATCTATTCCTTTAGAAGATTTTAAAACAAATGCTTTAAAATTCTCTTTAGGTATTATTTGCAAAAAATATCTTACGTCAATTGTTACATTTTAAATTAACTAATTAATTAATTATAATTGTCTAAGAAATCTGAAAAGAAATCATTTGCACTTGAAAAGATATATTTTTTTCACTTTTAAAGGTTCTCTACAGTTGATTTTTGCTCTTAATTATTTTTATAACTGTAAAAGTAGAATGTTGAAAACGCCGGCAGGGCTCTTTTCTACAATTGAAATACCACAATAGTTTACTGGATGTGCCTCAAAACATAGAACCTCATGCATCACACAGCTATGGAAGCTAAGTAATTGTAACAGCCTCTGTTCTTATCAAAAAAATTACTCCATTTAGTCTCACTTTTAGTTCGTCAAATTAGGCATTCCATTTTAAGATTTTTCTGAAATATAACTCCTAGTTATGATTGTATCCATATATCTGGTTTCCAACCGTAGCATTTGAAATTTTGTCACAATAACTCTTAATTCAATTTCTTCATATTCTAATTTCCTAATTAGCGGTAATTACAGAAAATTACCGAAAACAGTGGTATGGGAGTAAAAAGTGGTGGAGAAGCTCTTACTCTTTTTACTACTAACGTCTTTGAAAAGACCATCAGTTCTAAGCTATAGATCTCAACACCTTACGTTGGACAAGTTTAACTGGCAATAATTTTACTGAATCGGCTAAATTTTACCACTTTTACGAGCTTTTACTTAACTTCACATCGTGTTTGCTGATGTTTGCTACAAATTTTGTAATCCATTTGACCTAATTTTGCATGACCGATTGTCTTGAAATTTTACACACATGCGTAGTTTCTATGACAATAAATATTCTTCTAACATTCTTCTAATATTTATTGTTAATTAAGGGGTTTTGCCACCGTGGAAGCCTGAAAATGAACCAACAACGAAAAAAATGTTTTATTTGCAAAACAAAGTATAATACTGGTTTACATGTGTATTAAGGTACAAATATGTACTTTTTAACAAAAATTAATTTACAAAGTGGCGGCACAGTACAGCTTTTAAAAATACATCTTTTTAAGGAAGATCTTCGGGGCTTGTAGCATAACTTATGCCCGTACTAATAGTCGAGGATCAATCCGAGATCAAGGATTAATTCTCGGATCGTTCAAAAATGCTACCAATAGTCATAATAATCCTGGATTGAACACGATCCGAGATCAATATTGAACCTCGAAAACCGATCTTGCTTTGACCAGGATTAATCCTCGGATCATTGTGGCGCATGCGTGTTTGCTATGTTGTCATAGTGCATTAACCCTCATAATAATTAAATAATTTTTAAAAACTTTAATTATAGGAACTGAACAGGAACGACGATATAATATTAAAAATTAAAATTTTTTTAAAATTAATAATAAAATAAAAAATTATGGTTATAATATGGTTATAAAATAGATACTAATAATGGTTATAAATAGAAACTAACTAAATATTACTAGATATATTACCAAATCCAAGATCAAATCTAGAATTCACCGATCTTACCCGAAGCCGGGACTATTTGTTACGCCAAGATCGTTGTTACGATCTAGGATCGCTGGATCTAGGATTGATCCGAGGATTGATCCTCGACTATTAGTACGGGCATTAGTGACTTTGATCTTACAACAAAAATAATAAAATCTGCTTAATCTACATATAAATAGCTAAAAATTGACTTACGGAATTTTAAAAATATTAATTTAAAAAATATAGCAAGATTTTGAAGGAAAACTTCAATTTTTGCGCAAAAACTTGACAGAAATTTGTTAATAACTTTTACAATTTTTAATATTTTTCAAAATCCGTACGTCATTTTCTACGAAATTTTATACAAAAGCTATAATTAAAATTTGAATTCAATCGGACAAAAATCGTTTGAGTTATGCTGCAAGCCAATTTGAGTTTTGTAGTTTCGTGAAAAACGCGATGAAAGTTTTATTATATTACGTATATCGTAGTTAAGGCTCATTCACACGGGTTAAATTGATAAGTGATTTAGTTCAATTTAACTTAATTATCACTTAATTAATGACCCTTAGTGCACTGACACTATATACAGTAGGTACTATGTAACTTGCTCAATTTTCAATATTTTAACTTGAAATTTTTTTTATACATTTTTCAATATGTATTATATTTCGATAAAATGCAAAATAAAAAAACTCGATTTCATTTAAGTTTACAGTGGCAAAACCCCTAAAGACTGTTGTGCAGTAAATTTTAACATAGGGATTTCTTAACATATTTGAAAGTAACTACATATCCCTTACTACAATCCCTACTTACAAAAATTCTAATTACAGAATTGGAAAGCTACATTTTTTGGGCGGATTCATAAATCGTCACTTTTTTTTTAATTTATAATTTCTTGCGTATTTGCGGTTAATTGATTCCATGTTTTTAATTCATCACATTTTGTAGAATTATTATTTTATTAATGTAGTTTATTAAAATTTGGTCGTTTACACACCTGGAAAATGGTATTTTACATACACTGGTGTTTTTAAATCTCATTCAAGTTAATTTAATCAAGAGTTATTTCCCTTCAAAGATAATAATTGATATATTAATTTTTATAATAATTAATTAATATAATATTAATATGATGGTCAGGTAAAACTTTTACCTTCAACCACCTATTGGAATATGGCAAACAATTTGACATGACGATTACTTAAATGGAAAAACAAAATGTGAATGTTTCCAACTGCACAACCCTCTTATGGTAATACTTTAAATTTTAATAAACGTTATACCTATTTTTTATGTATTTAAGAGATATGTAGATATAATAAAAAGTAGATCTTAGTACCAAAAAACTATTCAAAATATCATAATGTTTTAAATAATTCCACTCTTCTAACTTATCAAGTTTTAATTTTACTCTTGTTTATTTAAAGTTTAAAATATTCCTTAAATTAAATAAATAAAATACCTTAGTAAGGTAACATAAATTTAAAGTATATAGTTCATCAAATGACTAAAAAAATCCTTGAAATCATTGATAAAAGCGTGGAGCTAGTAATATCATCTACAATAAATAATACCCCACTTTTTTTTATTGATGATAATGATATAATTTGTTTGTGCTTTGAGTTATTAATTATTATTATTATTGTTACAGCTCCACGATTGTTTTTCGTTTTGTGGTGGTCGCGTAATTGGCCTGAATATTTTTCTCTTCTTCTTCTTCTTCAACTTAGTTTAAGCCTTTAAGGCTTGTTATTTCCAACATCTGCGTCGTTTCCTTTGCAGTGTTGGTTCTATGAGCATATAAATATTTTTACATCCATAAGGTAGTTGCTGGACCTCGCCTTCAGATGTGCCTGTATCCTGGTTTTTATGTTAATGATGGCAATTCATTAACCCAGGAGGACCACCTGCTTAACGTGCCTTCCGAAGCACGGAGACTAATCATAAGAAAGTTTTACCCTTCTCCGGATTTGAACCCGGTACCTTGCATTAGCAGTTGATCGCGTTACCTACAAGGCAAATGACAGTCTCTTTATCTCTATATTTTTCTAGATTTAGAGTATCGCAACCTTTTTTGCCTTTTAGCAACTATCTACCAGTTCTTTCTGAGCAAACCGGAAATCATTTCTATATCTAAAAAAGTGTCGTAGCGACCGAGTGTAGCGTAGCAAAACGGTATTGAAAACTGTCACATTCAACTATAGACAGTGTATAGCGGCCATGTTGGTGAAGCTACAGCTGTTAAATTTAGAAGCTATAGAAACTAATATTTGACAAATCATCATTGAAAGTTACGGTGTTGAATAAAGCGTGAAAATCATTAAAATTTACTAAAAATTAAACTCGAAATCATTAATAGCTATAGTTATGTTAACTTATAAAGCATCAATCGTCTGCTACTTATTGGCGTAAACCGGTGATTTAGTCACAAGTCTTATGGTGTTAAATCAAATGATCTCTGTAGCCAGTTGACATAGACGAAACTCGAGATAACCATGCCGTCGAATTTGTCGTAGAGAAGATACATTGTTGCATGCGCTGTGTGGCACGTAGCGCTATCTTGTTGGAAATACATGTTGTTGAGATTTTTATCTTTAAATGTATGCCAAATAAAATTGCTTATTATCGGCCTGTACCTCTTTCTGGGGACAGTTATTTTGATTTTGTTATGTTTAAGTTTGATGATTTTCAGGCATTGATCAATACTGTAACTTTCAATGATGATTTGCCGAACATTAATTACTATAGCGATTAAATTTGACAGCTGTAGATAGGTGCTCTTATTGGAAGACCCTATTACAAGAATAAATCTTTGTCTATTCAATAATGATTAATTTATTGCTATTTTTGTGTTAATGGACTAAATAACAATTAGATTATGTAAATATATCTTCAACGTTTTCCTAATTTTCTTTAAGTTTTTTCGGGAGAAACAGAATATTAATAGTAAAATAAAAATAACATTATTCAAATATGAAGTAATAAAATTTAAAAAAAAATTTTTAACGATTATTTCACAAAGTGAACTAAGTAAATAAATTAAAATAAATCATCATTATTGTAAAAGATCATTATAAATTGTGTTTAAGCTTTGTGTATTTTTTCTAAAGTTTACATTATGTTTTCTTGTTACATGAACATTTCACTTAGAATAGTTATTAGTCTTTTGAAATAATAATTGTTTTCCATGTCTAAAATTTGTTTGTGATTAAAATTAAAATTACGTCTTATTGTCTGATAGTCTGATGATTAAAGATTTTTAATGCAAAACATTAAAACTTTACAAAATCTAATTATTATTTAGTTCACTAACCCAAAAATAACAATAAATTAATTTATATTATAGTTCGGACACTAACAAAAATATTTAAAATACCTTTGGTCTACTTTATTACCCTTAAAACGTGTCTGAAAAAAGTGTGAAAAAAAAACATTTTGTATAACAAGAGATCCACATAATAAACATCCAATTTAGGCCACCTTGTCCTAAAGTCCATATAATTTTTTAAATATTTCAATTACTTTAAATTTATAAAAGGTTATTTTGTGACTTTCTTTATTTTAAATCAATATTAAAAATTCAGTTTTTCTAAATATTAACCGATGAACTACCAGTAAATAGGAAGCAAGATTGTTTTATAATTCATAATTTGTTCTATCTAGTTGTCGTGCTCAAAGTTGAGAACTACGATTATATATTTTAAAACTATTGACTTGGGAGTAAATAATGCATATATGTAACTTCGTCGGATCTTTAAGATACTATTATAATAGATACATAATGCAAATAGAACTTGAATAATTAAAAGTAGTCAATAAATGCAGTTGATATTGACGAACGCCATCTTGATGACGATATGCAAGAGCCAAAGAGTGGGGCCATCCAAATTATTTATGGAAAGATAGCTTTTCAAGTGTTAAAATCAATCCCATTTTATCCGTATAAAAACCTCCGCAAAATGACATATATGCTTCCCTGTTGTAAGTTAAATGTAATAATTTTGTAATAATGTTGTAGGTATTCAAATTCGATTCAAAAGCTTATACAGGAAAATGTAAAACCTGTTGCGTTTATTATTTATTAACTTATTTGTTAGAATTTACATGTTTATTTAGAAATAAAGTAAATTATTTTTAAGGGCTTGTAAATAGAATTTAGAGAATACATATATATTCTACGGCGCATATAAATCTCTTTCCTTTAGTTTATACCCGAAAACCTTATCACAATTTTGATGTGACATGTGCCAATTTCTAATGCAAGAAGTTCAATATAAATACACGACTTTATATTGAATTTTTATAATATTTAAATATTAGGTATGCTCAACTTTTCCATCATATACAAATAAGACTTGATTGCATTGATTTAATTTATTTTCTTAAAAAATAACTTAAATAATAAATAAGCAGAAGCAAAATTTTTAGATAGAATTCAATTTTTAGTATCAAATTATTTCACAATATTTGAAACCATTTAATTATTTTGCTTTTAAAATCAAAATCAAAATAGATTAGTAGGTACTTCATTTTAAATCAATGTGTGAAAGCTTATAAGGGTCCCTGCCTGAGAAAGTTGAGATGTTCAGACTCGAGAAACGCTCGTGTAATGTGTATAATGCGTGTAATATACGGGTCATTCCATCTCAAATCGATCAATCACACTTTCACCCCACAAAATACAATAATTTGTAATGATTTCTTTTGCTAAATAGAAGTAGGTATTTATTGATTGAAATTCCACAATTGTACAATTTAAAATTACATACATTACCTTTAGTGATATAATTAAAGAATACTTACTAAAATTAAATATTTAGCTATACCATTAACTTCTTAAATTACGACGACCCGAATTTTAATAATAATAACTTTTATGTACTGCTACAAAGTAATATTAAGTACTATCTACTTTCGTTACCTGATTAGTAGGTAACGCTGTTGGTTGATTGTTTATTTCCGTTTGTAAAATTCTGAGGCATTCCACATCCAAACAAATTTCCGATTTTCATGAACCAACTCTCTGTATTTTCTGCTTTGCATTGCCATACGTCTATTAATAAATTATCAGTGGTTATGCGTTTTAAAGTGAAGAATTTTTATGGTTTAATACACTTTAAATCTTTATACTATTGCGAGGAATTTTAATGTGAAAATTATATTTTGAATTGAAATACATTTGAAAAATTAAAAAACTTTTGAATCTGTTTTCATCATCTTTTTTCAAATTTTCTAATTAAAAATTTTTAATAACATATTTATAGGAAGGAATGTTATATTTAAATTCAAATGAGTAAAGTATTTTAATTGTAAAAATTTTTAAGTACCCAATTATCTTATTTATTCATTTATTTACTTATTTACAGAAATATCCTTTTTATAACTATTAATTTAAACATATATTACAACATTACACACATACAAATTGAAATCCTTGATTATTTTGTGACATCTAACGACGACTCTTCAAATAGATACAAGCATCTAACGTCTATTCTTTGAATACCACAACAAGAGATAAACTCGCTGAAACCATGAAGGTCAAAACCAAATTACAAGTCAATATTCAGTATTACGTCTGCTTACTAAACAATGGCAAAATTATCGAATTATTAGTTAGGCAGTTAGATTTCAGCTCTCCGTCAAAGACGGAGGAAAACCTAGCTTCGGGACGTCCGGCCGGCGCGGCGTCTAGTAAAATAAAGTACCTAATTATGGCATGTCTAATTGTCAGTTCTACCGTTTTATACTAAAGTTAGTATACCATCAAGTCATCGCGTCGGCAATATAATTACCGTCGATCATTAACTTTTTAAATTTAACTAAGTTGCCGTACCGCAAAGTGACCTAATATTAAAATAATAACCTGGTCAGTTACAATTTAAGAAAATTAAAAGTGCCACGAACCAAAACCCTTTTACAAGGAATCAGACAATTACTGTACCATACTGTATTATATAGTTTATAGAAATCGATAAGATAAATAAATAATAAACGTTTTGCTGTAAACTTTCCTCGTACTTATACCCCACTAAATGTTAAATAAACACTGCTGTGCGTATTTGAAACTTTTGTGTGTAATTTTATGAGTTTACCACGAGTAAACATTTAAACTTAAAATATCACAACCATGGTCAACAAATTTACCTTATTATTCGTAAACTTAAAAATTATTTTGTTTTAAATTACCTTTTCAGGAATCTACCTATAGTTATTTGATATAAAATGATATAATTATTGTGTAAATTCATATATGAATCCGTGTAAATTTAATCTTCATGTGAATAACGAAATAAGCGTGCATAATAATTTGATTTTACATTATCGGTTTGGCTATATTTATCTTTTGTGAATCGTCAATTAATTACTTGACATTTTTAAAATAAATTTTAATGAACTTTTTATATAAAATCATGGTAAAAGCGGATTATAAAAAAACTTCTGCAAACCTCGTATTTTTGGAAAAGAATCCTCTTCATAATTAATTATTTGAAACTCAGTCACTCCATTCTGATCTTCTTGTATCTGTCGTCTTTTGTACCAATGCTTATATTTTTTTATTTGGTCAGTGTGACTATTTTTAGAATTTTTATTGTTTGTTTTATGAATTCTTGTCATGATTACTAAAATATGAACAATTTTGACTAAAAGTACCTACCTATTATAAAATTATTTAAAATGTTATATTATTAAACTTGTTGGTATTAATAATTGATAACAGTGTGGTCTAAGTAGTGCAACTTGATAAACATATCACAATTTTTTAGACAAACCAAAATTGTATCGACACTTTTGGAACTAAAATATTAAAAGTTGACACAATGTAAATTATACTAAATGTATAATTTTATTCACAAACGTTTTCGCTATACCATAGCATCGTCAGGTGACTAAACAGTGACTAAACAGTCACCTGACGATGCTATGGTATAGCAAAAACGTTTGTAAATAAAATTATACATTTAGTATAATTTACATTGTGTCAACTTTTAATATTTTAGTTCCAAAAGTGTCGATACAATTTTGGTTTGTCTAAAAAATTGTGATTTGTTGGTATTAAATAATATTAAAACTTTAATTATTTCGAGTTACTATAAATTAAAAATTCAATTAAATTATTTATTTAGCCTTTGGAAGATCATTTCATTCCATCATCAGAATAAAGTGAACAAGTTTAAAAATATGATACAATAAGTAAACAAGTGCATGGAAACAAGAATGCATGTACCGGAGGTAAATTCGGTTTAATATTCCAAAGCAGAACAAAGATACAATTAAATTTTTGAATGCAACCTGTTAAACCGGTAACTACAAGTATAATTTTGGTGAATGCCTAATGTTTCAGATTTATTAGCCTTAATCAGTAACAGAACTAATCAAAAGTTTGATAGGGCGTTACAGACAGCGAGAAATACAAAGGTTTTTTACGACATTCTTATATTTACATTTTATTTTGCATTAAAAAAAATTACTGAGTTCAGTATTTATGTTGTAAAATGCGTTTTCTTTCAAAGCTCTTAAAATAAAACAATTTTGCTTACATATATCAAAAGAACGCCTGGATTAATTTTATTAATATTTAAATAGTACGACATTCCATACAGGAATAAAAGTCATTATTTGAGATAGTTCTTTCGAAAAGTTCTATATTTAAATTAAAGTTTTTGCAGGAAGTTTAGTTTAAAATAGTTAAAATTTAGAATAAAGCAATTTTTAAGGTCTTCTCAGACCCTTAGTGGTAGCGTAGGGTTTAATATTAATCTTTGAATAAAAAATTAAATTAGATCATAATTTACCTTTAGTAATTAAAATTTATGTACCTATTGAAATATATTGATAGTCATTTATTCCACTTTAAACAATATTATGTAATAGAAGATATAATAAATTGTTTATATTTATCAAAGTATAGTATTTCGAATCAAGATTTAAACGAATGGTTTTATAATTAATTTTGACTTAATTAATTTCAGAACTACCGATGTGGAGTAAATAAGATAACAAGATTATAATCGGAATTAGGTAGGTAGGTATACCTTAATGACTGGTTTTAGGCATTATGTAATACACTATATTGCAAAAATTTTATAAAGTTGACGCAATTTTTAATCCCTTAATAATACACAAACGCAATCAGTGCCCATTTACATTTAATAAAAAATATAACTCTAATATTAAAGTTATTATCGATAAAAATTTACAATACACATAATAAAAGGTTTCCCAATTTGAAAATAAACTTTAATTATTTTTATTATTTATGTAATAATTTATTATACTACGTATTATATTAACTAGTATATAAATATCAACAATTTTGAAATTCATTGGTGTATTTATAACGTTTGGATATGGTATAAATGAAGTGCACATTTTAGTTTACAATCTTGTGAGCTAGAGTTGGTTCGAGCTAAGAAGAACCGGCACGTGATAATGCGCAGATACAAAAATTCGTTTATTCCATTTACCCGTTAGCACCAACACTTTCTCCTTCCACATGTACCGTGTTGGTATTTCTCCTTACCGGTTTTTCATAGCCCGAGCCAACTCTACTATGGTTTGGGTTAACTTTGCCGGTTCATAAACAGTTTACAAACTTGACATGTTGAATGGATAGCAGAGGCATGATTAAAAAGTTTGGAAGCATGGTTTAAAATTAATTTAAGAAAGGAACCCCAATTTAAAAAATACTCCTATATTTTCAAAATTTTCATATTCTGAAATTAGGAACCTATGTAGGTAAGTATGAAATTTGTTTAAAAATAAATAATTTACTATTACCAAAGCGAGTAAAACGAGTACTGCAGGCAAATTGCTTTAAAAAACCATTAGACCGAACTGATAGATAGAAGGGGCAGAAGATGTTCAAGTTTATTTATGTAATTGTTTGTCTCACCCAGCAGAGTGTAATGAAGTGAAACGTAAGTGACTACGAATAAGAAGTTACCGGTTCGAATCAGTCACTTGTTAGGCCGGTACTAATAGCACAGTGACTTGAATGCGACAAAAGAAGTAAAACATCTTTTATGCCCGTACTAATAGTCGAGGATCAATCCTCGGATCAATCCTAGATCCAACGATCCTAGATCGTAACAACGATCTTGGCGTAACAAATAGTCCCGGCTTCGGGTAAGATCGGTGAATTCTAGATTTGATCTTGGATTTGGTAATATATCTAGTAATATTTAGTTAGTTTCTATTTATAACCATTATTAGTATCTATTTTATAACCATAATTTTTTATTTTATTATTAATTTTTAAAAAAAATTTAATTTCTAATATTATATCGTCGTTCCTGTTCAGTTCCTATAATTAAAGTTTTTAAATATTATGAGGGTTAATGCACTATGACAACATAGCAAACACGCATGCGCCACAATGATCCGAGGATTAATCCTGGTCAAAGCAAGATCGGTTTTCGAGGTTCAATATTGATCTCGGATCGTGTTCAATCCAGGATTATTACGACTATTGGTAGCATTTTTGAACGATCCGAGAATTAATCCTTGATCTCGGATTGATCCTCGACTATTAGTACGGGCATAAATGAATTGAGGAAACCTCAACAAAGGTGGCTATATTTTGGAAGAAATGAAAGCCGTCGAAGAAGAAGAATAATTGTTTATCTTACAAAAAGCTCGCGAATGAAATATTCTATAAATATCATTTTTTGTAAAACATTCTATTAGAAATTTCCACGTTTACTCAACTATTTCCCTCAACAAAAGAAGTTGTAATGCATCTTCAATGTTAAAAGTAAATAGGGTGATATTTAATGTGCATGTACTTAGCACCGCCACTTTTAAAAATCACAAAAATTTTAATTGTGCTGGATTGTGCCCGGTGTGTGCCGCGTTGTGCCGTATTTTTTTTTCCGGATTTTATGGAGGTAGCCTATTTTGAGGGTGGTAGTTAGCACCGCCATTTTCAATAATCCTAAAAATTTTAATTGTGCTGAATTGTGCCCGTTGTGTGCCACAGTGTGCCGTAAATCATAATATTTTATTTTGATAAATAAATTTTTTTTGAACCAAAACGTGTTTTATCGATGGTCTTCAGCACCGCCATTTTTGATAATTCTAAAAATTTTAGTTGTGCTGAATTGTGCTCGTCGTGTGCTACAGTGTGCCGTAAATTTTAAAATTTTATTTTAAAAAATAAAAATAAAATTGGGCCAAAACGTGTTTTATCGAAAGTCGTGTAAATTTTAAAATTTTAGTTTCACAATTTTTTTTTTTTTGAAAAATAAAATTTTTTTTGAACCCTTTTATTACAGGTAGATGAAAAAGGTAAAAGTTTTTAGAAGTAAGGATTATTTAGATTATCCTTTAAAGTAAAATAAAAATAAAAAAGTATTAGAAACTAAAAAAATATTTTATCGATGTAAATTAACCCCGCCATTTTCGATAATTTAAAACATTTTAAATTGCGTTGGATTTTACTCAATGCGTGCAGCTGTATGCAATAATCATATTATTGATAATCATATCTTATATCAACCAATCGCAGATAATAAAAATAATATTAATTAAAGTATTATTGACTGGAATAATCTATCGCCGTTGATAGGAGAGGTGGGTAGGGGGGTCGATATAATCTAGTCATCGATAAAAAGGACGATTCCTGGAAAATGACTCGATAATCTAATCGATCAATCTATCAGTGATTTGGAAAGCACGTTAAGCCGGTGGTAGCAGATGTAATAATTGCTTATAATGGTACATTCAATTCAAGATCTATCGGCCACTATACTGCATACATGCAAATATACGAAAGATTGATAAAATTGAATGATATTACAAGGCAGGAAAGTCATCCAACGTTGCAAATTCTAAAAAAATTCATGTGTATTTATACAATAAATTAACCAAATACATATAATGTAAAATAAAAATAATAATAAATAAAATTTTATACATTTTAAATGTTTTTCTTTCTTCTTTTCAATCTTTCTCTATCCACTGTTGGATGTATTTATACAATAAATTAACCAAATATAATGTAAAATAAAATTGATAATAAATAAAATTTTATATATTTTAAATGTCTTTCTTTCATCTTTTCAATTTTTTTTCCTCTGTTGGATGTAGGCTTCCCTTTTAAACTCTCCCCCCCCTCTAAGTGGGGAAAAAGGAGGTTTTGCCCATAACTCACTACGCTGGAAAAATGGATTGGCGAGTAGTCCGCAAATCAATTTTGGACTTTTTAGATCGCAGCACGTATCCGACACAACCAGGATTAGAACTGTGGTTTCCCACTTTTTAGTCTATCCGTTTGATGTACGGTAGACTGCTGATTTATTTTAAATGTAATAATTGTAAATTGGATATGTGCTGTGATCTAAAAAGTCCAAAATTGATCTGTGGACTACTCGCCAAGCCGTCTGTCCAGCGTGGTAAGTTATGGGCAAGAACCCTCTCTCCCACCAGTTGGAGAGAGTTTAAAAAAGGTGGCCTAATGTTTAGGAGTAGACGAATAACGGCTGATTGAGTTGTAATCGTAATTTATGTAAAAATGTTCACTATAGTCTATAGTAGGTTGTATAGAAATTAATTTGATATTAATCCCTCTCCGAATAAAAGATAATCCAAATAATCCTACCCCTAAAGACTTTTACCTTTTATAACTTTTTTTCACCTGAAATTTGAAAAATTTGAAAAAGCTGAGACTTTTTACCTGAAATAAAAGGGTTCAAAAAAAGATCGGAGGTAGTTTACTTATACATGATTATCGTGTCTTTCATCTCAACTGTGCTGAAAATCTATTACATAAAATTTAGATATTAATAGTTTATTTCACACAGCTGCACACATTGACTAAAATCCAACACAATTTAAAATTTTTTAAATTATCGAAAATGGCGGGGTTAATTTACCGGTACACGTCGTTTCGGCGACCGCAGTTCGGCGAAAGCGATTCGGCACCGTATATTCGGCGACGGTCAATTCGGCGACCCGATGTTCGGCTATGTTAGTTTCGGCGATTCCAATTCGGCACCGGCATTTCGGCAATTCCCATTCGGCGACAGAAAATTCGACTACGTCGATTCGGCGACGGGAAATTTATTTAAGTGTTAAAATTTATTAAAAATTTTTAAATTAAAAATATTAAAAAAAAATATTTTTTACTTTTAAATTAAATATTTATTTACATACATAACACATACAAATTTTAATCCATGCTATAATTATAAGATATACCGCGAAGATATTCTATAATATTAATAGAATTATAATTGGTTACCTCCGCCAAAATTCGAGAATCAGCCGCTTCGTACCGCGGCCTTTTTTTAGAAGGTGCATGTCCGGCTAGAATACGTTCGTATTCTGTCTCGAAAGTTTTTTGAATTCGTCTTAATTTATCCAAAAAAGTCCACAACGTTGGATGAAATATACCACCACCAAAACCTAATTGTATTTTTCGATGACAAGCTTCGGCGTAATTGTTAGTTCTATCAATTCCATCCAACGTGCGTTGATACACAGACCAAATATTTGAAGAAAACATTGGAATATTTCTGGTACCTTTATTTCTAAGACGTCCAATATATGTATTTGTAAACCATTCTAAAATTGGATCAAATTCTGGTGGTAAATAATTTTCTAAACTTGTAATTGCATGAAAAATATCATTCTCAGGAACAAACGCAATTGAAGTAACCATTCTTGAGCGCAATGCAAAATCTACATCGGCACTGTACCTTTTTAACAAATTACTTGACGATAAATGTTTTTTTAAGTTCTTCACTAAGTGAAATAAGCAGCCATGTATATTAACGTCAGGAAACACTTCACGAATCGCTTGATGAATGGCAAGCTCAAAATCAACACTTATGCCCGTACTAATAGTCGAGGATCAATCCTCGGATCAATCCTAGATCCAGCGATCCTAGATCGTAACAACGATCTTGGCGTAACAAATAGTCCCTGCTTCGGGTAAGATCGGTGAATTCTAGATTTGATCTTGGATTTGGAATATATCTAGTAATATTTAGTTAGTTTCTATTTATAACCATTATTAGTATCTATTTTATAACCATAATTTTTTATTTTATTATTAATTTTTAAAAAAATTTTAATTTTTAATATTATATCGTCGTTCCTGTTCAGTTCCTATAATTAAAGTTTTTAAAAATTATTTAATTATTATGAGGGTTAATGCACTATGACAACATAGCAAACACGCATGCGTCACAATGATCCGAGGATTAATCCTGGTCAAAGCAAGATCGGTTTTCGAGGTTCAATGTTGATCTCGGATCGTGTTCAATCCAGGATTATTACGACTATTGGTAGCATTTTTAAACGATCCGAGAATTAATCCTTGATCTTGGATTGATCCTCGACTATTAGTACGGGCATTATACTCAACGGATTTAGTTGAGGCCACAATTCACGGATCATACTAAATAATTTTACATAAGTTTCCCTCCTCTTATTAGGTAGTAAGCAAAACAAAACAGGAAACACTGCTCTTCCATCTTTTCTAGCAAGTATAACGAATACTTGTGAAAAAAGAGACGGGCAAATTAGAAAAGTGCCGTTCATAAACAATTCTAACATATTTTCACACCAACTAGAATTATATTCTCTTCCAAATATCATAATACGTTCAGAGTCCAAATTCTCACTCCCTGAATCGGCAAGAAGATATCTCTCAAAATTACCAGGGCTAAACTCATAAGTGGAATAACCTTCCGGTATGATTATTAGTTCCCTAGATTCCGGATTTGCTGGTGCTTCAGAATTTTGGTGACGTTTCCGTTGTATCGTTCTGCTCATGACAGAATTGCTTGGAATGTTACCTTTTATGGCATCAGGAACATTTGCAATAGCCCGTGCTCTTATTTGCGATGGATTGTCCATTGTATTTTCGGCTAAAAGTTTTATAACAGTATTAAGTTTTTGAAGTTCGACGTTTTCTGCATTTCCTACGGTCCTGCAGGAATGCTCCCTTCGCTGTGAATTGAACGAACCGTCTCTAATATTGGTCCATATTCTGCCATTGCAACCCTTATGCTTACTTTCACATCGCCAGAATTGAATAGTACTATTTGTGTTAATTTTATCTTTAACATAGAGGTACCCATCACGAGCATATTTTTCATTGCTTCGTTTGGTTAAAATTATTTGAGTTTCTTCCATTGTATTATGAATTAAAAATTAATATATTGATTTCTAACACTACACTGGAGTACTTTTATTAAAATCTATACAGCGAAATCTATAAACTGGAGATAAAATGTCAATTATTGCAATCTTATAAACTTACTTAAGTTACTTACCTTAATAACATGTTACGCTGAAACGCTTCCACTTACTTCTTCTTTGTCTAAACTGAAATGTTTTGATACCAAAACCCAACTCAACTGACTATTTTAGCGTAAAAACTCAACTGACTAAAGAACTCAACTCAAAATGCCATCTATGACTCCTCGAAAACCGTTACTAAAAGTGGAGAGCTAATTGAAATTTTGGAAAAGATACTTAAGGAAAACGGTAATATTTAATTGAAAAGGCTGAATTGTATTGAAATGGGGAAAACCAAGAAAAGATTAACACAATAAGCATTATTGAAAAGGAGGATATACATAAGAATTATATTGAAATGGGGAAAACCAAAGAAAGATTAATACAATAAGTATTATTGAAAAAGAGCAAATAACAAAAAAGGGATCTATTTAAGAGAGGTAGGGAGAAAACCAATTTTTATTAACTATGAGTTTTTAAATAAAAGTTCGAAAAGCCGTAGGCGTCGGTACTAAGGTTTTTGTATACATTTAAATTTTAAATTTGGAAGAATAAATTAAAAGTATATCTTTCGTCGCCGAATCGACGTAGTCGAATTTACTGTCGCCGAATCAAAATCGCCGAAATGCCGGTGCCGAATTGGAATCGCCGAAATGGCGGTGCCGAATATCGGGTTGCCGAATTGCCTGTCGCCGAATCAGAATCGCCGAAAAGACGGTGCCGAACTGGAATCGCCGAAATGACGGTGTCCGTTAATTTACATCGATAAAATATTTTTTGACTTAAAATTTACGGCACACTATGGCACACGACGAGCACAATTCAGCACAACTAAAATTTTTAGAATTATCAAAAGTGGCGGTGCTAACGACCATCGATAAAACACGTTTAGGTTCAAATAAAATTTATTTATCAAAATAAAATATTATGATTTACGGCACACTGTAGCACACAACGGGCATAATTCAGCACAATTAAAATTTTTAAGATTATTGAAAATGGCGGTGCTAACTACCACCCTCAAAATAGGCTACCTCCATAAAATCCGGAAAAAAAAATTAAAAAAAAAAAAACAGCACAACGCGGCACACACCGGGCACAATCCAGCACAATTAAAATTTTTGTGATTTTTAAAAGTGGCGGTGCTAAGTACATGCACATTGATATTTAGGATATAATAATATGGTCTGATAATACTATAAAATTTTAAACATATCATAATTTTTTTTTTAAATTAGTTTTTAATTTAATTTTTTTTAAATATGTAACAAATTAGGAGAGGTGAGTTGCTTAAAGCATAAATGGCTTGTTGAAGTTGGGTTTATAGGGGAGAAAAAATAATTAACTTTAGCGTGTTGGCAAGGGGGTTACGAGTTAGTAGGGGTATATTTATAGAAGATAATTAACAATATTTTAATTGCCTTCTGGGTTGATTATTTAGTAAGGTAGATTGATTCCTTAGTCTATTGATTTCTATAGTTTCCAAAAAATTTAATTTTTAACTTTTAGACTCGATATGCAAGATTGTTTTACTCACAGTTGTTTGTGGTTATTTAATAATATTAAAACTTTAATTATTTCGAGTTACTATAAATTAAAAATTATTTTATTGTCTGTAAGAAGCTTCACGAAAGTGGATTTACCGGTATTTAATCGATAAGATCTAAAATATACTTTGTATCGCGTTTGAAAAGCTCTAACCGTACCTATTTCCAAAACATTTTTTAACACCGGCACATTCCTCATAGGCCCAACCGTTACGGTGTTGACATTTTATCCACTCTTTGTTCTACTTCAAATTTAAATAAAGGTCATTGTAATATATTAATAAGCACACACTGGTCTTGTTCTCTTCTTCAAAACTACTCATTTTACCTTTCTTGGATTTATAAACGTTTTTCTGAAATTTTTATTTAGTTCATTTTCCTTGTCGGTTTTTTCAGTGTTGAAATTTTTTAGAATTTATTTCTTTTAACATGTTTAAGCTGTGTAGAAATTTAATTTTATAAAACGGGATAATATCTCATTTTAACCATACTTGGTACTGTTCTGCTTTACCCGACTTTACCCAACTCAAAGCAAATAATCGAATTTCAGACACTGAATGAAATAAACCAACAGAAAAGAGAGTAAAAAAATATAGAAACATTAATGCTTGCCCTTAATGTATCTTGATAAAAAAAACATGAAAAAACAACACTTGAAAATGTTCAATTAAGTATTTAATAAATAATTATTTATTCATTATAGTTAGTTATATGTTATACTGTTCTGCCCAACTCTCCCCTACATAATAATTATCTGTTTACTGCGAGAAAAGTATACGTATAATTGCCATAAACATAGCTCTGAGATATTGCGATTTGAAGGTTTAATGTTTAATTTTGATTAAATTTAATTTTTACTCTAAATATAATAGTTGATAAAAATAAATCTGACTAATGGTTTTTGGGTGTATAAAATAAATTTAGAGAAACGGTCATTACCTTGCAGCTAACACGATCAAATGCGAATGGGAGGTACCGTGTTCAAACCTAAGAAAAATCAAACTTTTTTATGACAATGTTTCCGTGCCTTGGAGAGCACGTTAAGCCGGCGCTGCCCCGGAGTTATGAATTGCCATCATTAACAAAACACAGACTGCAAGCACATCTGAAGGCCAGTGTAGCAAGGTACCTACCGGATGTAATACAACTATAGTCACAAATCGATCTGCGGACCACACTCGCCAACCCGTCGGGTCAGCGTGGAGAGTTATGACTAAGAAAAAAACAATTATATCTTTGATAGAAAAGGTCTTTATCCAGCAATGTAAAGCTGATAAAGATGACAAGCTGATAGTGATAATCAAATTTTTAATAAACAATAAATTAATAACATTAGTGTTTTTCATTATTTGATACCAAATACTTATATTAAAATCTATCACTTAGTAATTGTTGAAACATAGTATTACTAGTACTTATTTTGTCTTTATATCGCAAAAAGCTAAATATTTAACACATTTCTAAAAATTTTACATTTATACGTTACTCCCAGTGGTACATTACGTAGAGTTAACACACTCTAGTTGGAACAGAGGAGCTAAAATTAGTCTGGTGCGTTTACACTGGCACCATCTCCCTCCACATCTACTGATCAGAAATTTATCTACAAGGTTCCTACTTAGAATGCATTAACTCTACATAAGTTGTGTAGTGTGTCTGTAAATAAGATAGCATCTAAGCAAAGCAATGAAATCACATCAAACCTTTAACTTAGGCAAGGTGTCTATCGTGGCTGGAAGCCAGATGTAAATGAATGAATAACGTGCAGGAAGTTTTTTTTTAAATTTATAAACCTTTTCAGTTACACTACTTTTTTACGTTTATAGAAAGTCCAGTGATGGCTATATCCAATTGCCATAATATATAATGTTTCTTAGCTGAAATCTCTGAATATAACCCATTTTAAACTGAAAAGAGATTAAAAGTAGTTTAAAGATAGAACGTCCAGACAATTGTCCTGCTGGAAGGTTCTTCCAGCAGGACAGTTGGACATATAAATTTGTCCTGCTGGAAGGACTTAAATTTAAACGAGCCAGTCCTTCTAGCAGGCCTTTCTTTTCTTCTGGCAGTACCTTTCGTATTTCCATAAGCGTCGTATTATATTTTTATCAATAATTACCTAGTTAATTTATAATCGTAACGTAATAATCAATGTCCCACAAAACAATAGCCAAGTTGTTACTTATTTTTTTAACCGTTCCCTTACAAACCGCATTTTTATAAGAACTTCCAAAAATAAATTTACTCCAATCATTATTTCCTTTTTTACTATTTATATTTTATTTAAAAAGGAAATCTCTCTTTAAAAGCAACTAACGTACTGAACGCCCCTGCATTACTGACACAGCAACGAAAATGGTTTGTAATTTAAATAACTCATTCATTTTGAGAGTTACAAGATTGAAATTTTTACATTATATAGGCAAAATTTCAAGATCTTTCCAATGGTAGTATTTTAATCCCGATTGAAAGACCGAAATACTAATTAAAACATACTTTAAATTTGTCCTGCCGGCAGGCCCATTGGACGTTCTATCAATTTAACTCTTGAGATAGGCAAATTTCAGAAACACTAACTAATTACAATTATTTATGTGACGATTGTAAAGAGTTATACAGTGGACCTGCAGTAGATCGTCGATAATACGAAGTAATTGTTACATGTTAGAGTGATTGACGTCTTCAGATTTTAAAACATACACATCCATCACAACATGACACAAAACAATTTAAACAGTTGTTTAAATTGAATTTCGTAATATTTCCTAAATTAAATTCTCTAATTATTAATGTTATATTAAAAATCTTTATACAGTGATCAAAAGTGCGAAAAATGTGATAAAAACTCAAAATGCTACAAAATAGCTTTAAATTCAATGTTTATACAGCGGATTTGTCAGGAATTGTTTATAATACATTGGCGTAATTAGTATTAGTGGGCACTTAATTTCATCGATTTTTTTCCTTTTGTAAAAAATGAGGTCACAAATAACTATTTAAATACGCTAAGCATCCTGCATATTTTTTTTTTTTTAAATATTAAATTATTTAAATCCAATATTTAAATTTTTTTATTTATTCCCAATGATTATAAAAATAAATAATTTACATTGATTTTACGATTAAAAACCTTAATAGTAGGTAAGCTTATGTAGTATGTTCAGATACGACGTTAAAAAACTGATATTTGATGTATAGCTTATATAAGTTACCGAATGTTTTTAATGTCTCTCTGACTGAAGCTTTCACTTCATAATGTCAACTATAAATTGTTATTACAACCAATTGTATGATTTTATCATGCTTAAAATCGTTTAGCAGTAGCTATTTTGATGCGTCTGGTATCTGATCTTGTAAAATATTATCACAGTTCTAGATAAATTAGCAGATTAAACTGTAATGGCTTATATTCAATATCAATTTTTGCCAAATTACTATAACATAAAAAAACTTAAATATGTTTTCAGTTTTGAGTATTAATATTAAAATTTTTACAAAATAAATATGTAAATAATTCAATATGGCCTCTACTAACCATAATTCGTAGCCTAGTAATGTACTATATCGCAATCAAATAAGAAAAAGTTTTTGATAGAATGTTCTGAATCAAAAGTTAGAACAAAAGTCTTGCTAAACTATAGGATAGCATAGTTTTCCTCAATTAACTCGTCCAACTTACTTTGCAGGTTTATATTCAAAATAGATGTAAATATTTGAAAAAGCCATGGCAGTGGAGTGATGTGATCGCTGGTTGCGTTACGAGCGGAAATTGAAATGAGTTCAAATCTAGGACGCATCAGAATTTCTTAGTTCGGCTTTCCAGTGGACATTCTCCACTGGAAATTAAAAAAAAAATAAGTGCTAATAACCTAGTAGTTGATGCACTATAAAATATACCCCCAGCCACAGGGGTAAAAATAAAACAAAAAAAATATTTGAAAAGAATTTTGGGCATTTTAATCATATCGTACTTATATCATTAAATTTGAACTTGACAACACAAAACAGAAGAAAATTCAAATGGGTATAAATTTTTTCTAAATATTTCAATCATGTGCTATGCAATGTAACATTTTCCAATCTCGAAATACCTACTTGCATTTTAAATAATTTTCAGTATAAAAATTCTTAATAAAAATGTCAGAAACCATCAACTCAGACATTCGCTTTGTCACCTGGCTTAATGAAAGTTTGGAGAAAGTATTTGTAAAAAATATGACAATAAAAAATAATAAGTTTAGATGACTGTTAGTTGCTGTTATGTTTTTGCTGTGTTTTATACTTGTTCGCTTATTTGACAGTTGTCATTAATAATTGTACCTTTCTGAAATTTTAAATTAAAAAAAAAAACCTCATTATGTGTATGGTATGTACAACAAACTAGTTGGCTAAATATTAATTAAAATATAGCACATCGGCAGAATAGTGTCTTAAGTACACATTGTGTACATTCTATATAAATAAGTTTAGAGTTACGATAATGAAGGAGAACAAAATTAATAATGAAATTAGTATAAATTACAGACCATTTCAGAGAATATTGTAATTCAGTTATGGAAAGACAATGACAGTTTAAAAGATTAACTTGTGAAATAATATATTGAGTTACTAATAGTATAAATATATAAAACTAAAACACAACTTAGAAAAAGCTTTCCTCAATTTAATGTGAGAAAATTTCGAGATAATACTAAGTAGGTACTCAAATCAATTTCTCTAATTGTGAGTAAATCATATTCGATGTTCATTAACGTGTTTAAACAATTTTTAAAACAATCTTGTTCTATCGTGTTGCTCAACTCACTTCTTGTACGCTTTAACGTCGAAAAAGAACGTTCTCCTCTGCATTTCGTTAAGGATAAGTAAATGCGTAACACTATTTCCACATTTGGGAAGCACGACTTTAATAAATTTTCAATTAAAGTCTAGAAAATTGCAGTTTCATAGCCTCATAAGTTTTGTTGTCAATATCAATTGCCAAATCAGATTTTTCAGCAAACCGCACAAGTTCATCGCCTAAACTTTCTTCCAAATTTTTTTAGTAAGCACAAATAATATTTGTAGTTTTTGCAAGATTTCTTCTGTTGTAAGAGATTTTAACTGACGAAGTATTCTACATACACCAGCATGCCTTAACGTGCCTTTCGAAGCACGAAGACTTAGTCATAAAATAGTTGCCCTTCTCCGGATTTGAACCCGGTACTTTGCATTCGCAGTTGAAAGCGTTACCTGCAAGGCAAATTACCGTCTCTAAACTCTCTAGTTGGCAACTAAATTCAATAAATGTGCAAAACAGGGATGTATTCTGCGTACTTATTTATCTTATTAATTCGTGATTGTAAACAGCGATACTTCCCGCTTATATTGCTGGTATTGTCATGGCTTTGGCCACGATAGTTTTGGATTGCAATGCTATTTTTGTTTAAAAACTTAAGTAAACTTTGAGCTAGTTGTTTAGCAATATAACTTTTCATATTCAAAAACATTGCATAATAAGGTGCTCTGGAACTGTTGAGTGAGCATACAAGTGGCAAGCAAGCAAGTGGCAATTGGCACAACCGATCCAAGTGTAATGGGATTCCTCAAGAAAACACACTTGTTTTTCAAGTACAACGGAAGTAGAGATAAGATATATAGTTTTTGGAATATAAAAAAACCCATACGTAAATGGTCAAGTGTGGTCGGATAAGTTCGCCAAACTTGCGCATCACAACCACAAACGAGTAGCAAATGAAAAAATGTAAAAAAAATCATTTCAAATTGTATCAGGTGTTACGATAGAGTAGTGGTGATTTGATGTAACAGATCACAACGTCTTCGAAAAACAGAAGTAGAAAACGTAGCGCATTTTTCACACTCAATTTCGAAACTAAAACGGATTTAAAATTGAGCAATACATCAAAAAGTGAAATTCGATCGTTTACTTGGGCCAGACTTTCAGAACCTGCACTTTCGCTCAGCTACTCAAAAAGTATTTTCTTCATAATATTGCAGATGAAACGCATAATATAGACCGAAATCAAAAGAAAAATATTAAACAAATGCAAACATTCGTTACAATGAAAAAGTTTTTTTTAAGCTAAAATTCATTTTTAAGAGTTATAAAATTAAATACCAATTTATTCTGATTTATTCTTCATAAATTAAATTAAACGCATTTTATAAATATAGCAATTTACATTTTTACGGTGTTAATGATAAACTGTAAGCTACAGGTATATCATAAAATATTCAATTGCTAGAATCAGAAATTGTGAATTATTGTACACCAGTAGGCTGCAAATCTAAAGAAAGCAAAATTTAAAATGAGTAAATGTTTTAATAATAACTTTTATGCAAAAAAGAATGTTGCAAATTTTAATATAGAAATACTAAATTTAAAAAGCTATAAAGTTTCGGTTTTTCAGAATCTATCAATTTAAATTTTCATACGCACGTAACAGAAAAAATTAACATTTTTTACAAAAGTACCTACTGTCTGCAATGAATATTCAAAAATAAACAACATTTTTTTAAGTCATTATGTAACTTATTAAGAAAATTGTTAAAGCGGCTTGAAAAGAACCCGGAGCATTATGATCACTCGGGATAATATGGACATTCCCATTTGCACAAGTTGTGAAGACCGTCTGGAGTTAATATTGCTTGATTTTCTCACTTTAATTGAGATTGTATAGTGCCAGTGCTATCGCGTGGTTTTTGGACACGAATTTCTGTAACATTACAATTTTAAAACGATTTTCATAAACGTATTACTTGCAAAGAAAATAATTTTTCACAATTTTAAGAGTAAAGTGTCACTTTACTCTTACTTTTGCGGGAGTAAAGTACCAATTTTTTTCCCGCAAATGAAAGGCGGGAGTAAAGTAAACATAAAGAAATCGTTATTATACAATCGAACGATATCCATAGAAACAAAAAGTCAAAAGAAGCAACCTCACATTTTACTAAATAATTTTGCAAATTCAAAATCTTAAATTTAGTTATTAACCGATGTAATTTATCATTTGCAGACAAATTGTGAAAAATAGTATTATTTTCCTTGGGACTAAATTAACTTTTCATCCCATGTGCGATTTTTGCACTCGGCAAGCCTCGTGCAAAAACCTTCACACACAGAATGAAAAGTGGCACCTTTAGTTCCTTGATATATAATATACTATTATTTCCAATAATATATTGATAATTACGATAAAAATAAGACGATTAAAATAAATCTTCCTCTATTTAAAAGTTTCTTAAGCACATTTTTATTTTCTTTATTTGTACTGCAATGCTTTTAGTCAATAACAACCAAATTTGATGCGTATAAAAATTTCAACAGTTATTTAAAGATTTGAGTTTTGGCTAGCAACATTTTAAATTTTACATTTTTAATTATTTATAATATTTTTTTAGCTATTTTGTCTCTCACACATTTTAATAAACTCATTATTTATTTATCATTAATTTACTCAAAAATAAATCTGAAAAAATATAATGCAATTTGTCTCTTTTCTTATTTGTCCATTTTATTCATATGTATTATAACAGGACTTTTACCACGAGAAGTAACGATACAATAACTGTTAATATGGCTCAGTTTGACAGTAAAAGTTTGACGTAGTAATTTAACGAGTAGAGGTGAAATATTACACTAAAATGTACTGATAGATGAGTGTGATAAATTTAAAGTTTATTGTAGATTCTGTAAAGTCAATTGAAGTGAGTTTGAAGGAAACAATTTCGAAAGAAAATGAGTAATTAAAGCAGCCATTCGTAATAATAATTAATTTGTAAATGCCTTTCTGTGGTCACATTAAAAATAAACTACAATCAGTGACGTAGGTTAGAATGAAAAATTGATTGAATAATAAAAAATACAATACAAGGTTCAATAAAAAAAAAGTATTAGAAATTATCAAAGTGGAAGAGAAGGTGAAGCAAATGAAGGAAGAATTTAAATTTCAATTAAGGAAGTTTCAAGCAGCAACACGAGCATAAACAGGTGAAAAGAAAACTCCGCAGATAAGGTTCAAAAGATTAGAATATTAATTATTGGAGATAATAATTTAAAACAAAAAGGAGAGAAAGAAACACTTAGTAATTTTAAACGCAAAAGTCATAAATGATAAAGAAAATACGAAAGGAATAAGGCATTTGCACGAAAGAAATTTTTTGTGAAATTTGGAGAAATTAAAATCATAGGTTTTTGTGAAACTCATTTATTATTTGTACATTATTATGTACATAATTAAATTTAAATTTTTGAGAACTGTCGAAAACGGCCGAATGTAATGGAGATACAATTTTTCCATCATTCTAGTTTTTCTATAACTGTAACCTCAACTAAATATATTTTAATCTGTAAGCACCTTTTTTATTTATATTCAAAAAATTGAACGTAACACTTTTTGTGCAGAGCATTATAAATTAAAAATCAAAATTTCTTGATTTTCTATTCAGTACAACTAACAAGGGGGCATCACAGTGAGTAATCGGCAATCAAGATCCCAATTTTTCTGGTGATTTCAGAAGCTAAAAGAATTATCACTTTCTTGGCGTTTAGAGTTTTAAAAATGGACACCGTCGTTTAACTGCTATTATTATTAGTTGTTGGAATAGTAATTCGCTGATATAATTATATTTTAAATTATTGATTTTTTACTTTTATTGAATACTCTGGATTCTGGATTCTGAATTTGTTCTGAAGGGCAAGACAAGCTCACGCGCACTTAGGCCACTAAATCAGGCCCATTGTGCTACCTCCGGTTTCAGTTACACCTCGATCCTGTCATTCTCCAATAAGCCAATCCAGCTGTAGAATGAACTCTAGGATCTTGGCAGACGGAGTGTCCTTGATTTTGGCCATGTCGGGCCAGAAGTCTCCCAACACAGATCCTCTTGTTGAAGTTAACGCCGGACAGTAACAAAGTACATGTTCGGCTGTTTCCTTCTCTTCATTGCATCCACGACATATTGGGTCTTCTGCATATTTCATCATGTGAAGATGTTTATTTAATCGGTAGTGTCCAGTTAGAATTCCTGCAATTATCCGCAGATTGACTCTGGACAGTTTAATACTCTACCTTAAGACTGCCGGTTTTTTTTTTAATAACATCCAATAGTAAACCTCAACGCTTGTTTTCAAAAATTTATAACTTAAATGCTAAGGGGTATTAGATTAAATGCTTAGAAAGTGATAATTTGTTTAGATTTCAGAATCACAAAAAAATTAGGATCTTGATTGCCGACATACTGAGTACGATATCTTCCAGTAAGAGTAAAATTTTATTCGGTGCTGTATGTAGTATGTACAGATTAAATAAGTTGAGGATAAAGTTAAAAAAAAGCTAGTGTGTTGGAATAGCTATAAATAAACTTTAAGATGGTAAATTGAAGTCTTGTCAATGTAGCATTTCAAATGCTATTATTTTTGCTTGGCATTTACCGTTTAGTAAAAATTTAAATTGGTTTGAATTCTACGCCTCATCCTGTGTATATCCATCACGCGCAAGCGTTAATATTTCAAAAATTTATCAAATTGGCATTCTTCCGTTTATCACCATCTAAAATGGAAGTATCAATTTTCGTTCTGTGTAATGTTTAAGTTTTAAAAGCCACAAATTTTATTTTAATGAAGTGATCTTTTTAATAACCTTTAGTTTTATGTTTGTGGGTAAGCATTACATTGATATTTTTCATTTTGAGCAAAGTTTGACTTTGATAAATTTTAGCTTTTTATTACCACCTGTCCATTTCTGTGTTTGTCCATTTTGGTTATAAACTTTTGATTATGATTTTCTGGAAGCGTAATTATAGTGGAGCTGATTATATTTCTATTGTTCAATCAGCGTGTTGAGACCATTTCCATGAGGGCGTTTTTCTTTTTATTTCCATGGATGTTTTTAATGGAGTTTTCGAATCTGGTTTTCATTTCTTATCAATCCACTTGAGCTAACCTTGTCCGTTTGACGTCACTGCCCCATCGGCTTTGATTTTGATAATTTCGACGACGTGGGATGACCGGAAAACCATAGATTTTTTATGTTGTTAAAAACGCTTTTAGGAAATTAGCTTACCTCAATAATTTACATCGACATTGAGATGTTACCGTTCGCAGGTGAAGTGATTCTTGTTTAATTGTTGCAGTTTTGTTATTTTTAGCTTTACACCTGAAACTCAGTTTGCCCGATGAACCATTAATATTCCAAAGGTTCCAAAAGAATAGCGATGTTGAATCGGAATGATTGTAGTGGAAGGGTAAGTTGAAAAGGCAATTACTGTATTTAATTCTACTTGTAAATCAACAATGTTACTGACGTGTTATGTCTGCGTTGGGCAGTTTCCTAGATGCGCGATATTATTTTTGATGGGTTGTCTTCATATGGCAACTCATTTGTATTTTTTTTGTTATTCTATTTTGCTTTTATTGTCCCAGGGTATCCCTTCAGGGTATCCTGGATTTAACTTGAATTGTTATGTGTTTGTGGCGTTTTTCACCACATAATTAATAATTAAAATCAATTTTTGTTTAGTTGCTATTTATTAATGAAGTATTTTCAAATTATATGGTATTTTCAAATTAAATAAAATTACAAGCTTTTTTCTAAATATGTCTACCGAAAAACAAAAACAATAATAATTTTATTATATTATCCTAGTAACAAATCAAAAATCTTTTATTTTATATTTTTAATTACTTGATCAAAATTATTAATTAAAAAATTAACGATGCTGCCACATGTTGGTGTGTCTTCTATATGGAGTTTTGGAATCAAGCATTGTCAACACCACCTTTTATCTCGACTTTTGTTTTATAAATAAAACCACCCCTTTTTTTAATATCGTGTTTTATTTAGAAGACTGGGGCCCGATTATATTTTTTTCCTTAGTTAGTTGCCAAAGATCGTCTGAGTCACAACGTTAAAAAACCCACAAACCGCGCATGCGCGACCCATACTCTGGTACTAAACGGGGGTGTAATCCCTTAGCTGGCCTGTCTGCCATTCCATTGCAGATCAGCGGGGCAAGAGACACAAATAGGAGCAATTTGTGGTACATCAAGTAATAAGTAAAAAGATAATTTTTAGTGGGTGTGCTAAAGATGTTTTTGCAAAAGAGAAAATATAAAGATTAAGTCGGATTTTGATAGTTTTAGACTATTAGTAGTAAACGTATTAATTAGCAGATTATGTAATCTTCACATATTGTCTTCATATATAATGAGCAATGTTATCAAAGACAGTTTCATACTTATTCTGAAGGTTGCTATACCAACTTGCATAAATTGCATTTATGTAATCGTCTCACATTGTTTATTATGTAACGAGTAATCTTATCAAAGAGTAAATTTAATTTTTTGCGGGTTTTGTGCCATAAAAACGTCGATCATGAAACTCATTGTTTAATACATATAAAGAGTGTCCCAACAAGAGAGCCGGATTTAATTTTAAAGAAAAAGACATTTATTTTTTGAATTTTTATTTTTTTAAAACATTTTAAAATTTTTTACAAACATTTTTATTTCAACATAAAGTAAAATAGTTTCCATTAAACGTGAAATACAACATCAAGCAAATGGCCACCACGAAATCTCTGGCACATGTATATTTTTTTGTTGAAATTTTAAATATCATATTAGCATAAATGTGGCTGTATTTCACCAATAACGCGCCGTACTTCCTCGTTAAGATGTTCAACTGTTTCAGGCTTATTCGCATACACCTTTTCCTTTACATAGCCTCAAAGAAAAAATCCAACGGTGTTAGATCGCACAATCTTGGTAGCCAATGTTGATTGCCAAATCGAGAAATGACACGGCCTGGAAACTTGGTCTGCAGGAACACCATTGTTTCACGTGCTGTGTGGGAGGTCGTACCGTCTTGTTAGACGGCTATAATTTTGAGTAACCAAAAAAGACGACGATGAATAATGATCTTCTGATCCATCAGCGTAAATTTGGTCTCAAATTTTGTAATTAAACGCTTCACTGTCGATTCATTTGACGTAAGTAAAACTTGACGTAATTGGTGAACTGTTTTCGCAAAACTTTCACCATTTTAATAACGTGCTTTTACAATAATTTAACGTTGTTTCTTTGAATCCTTCTTTATATTCTTAAATTGCGTGGTCTGTACGTGACAACTGTCAAAAAAATCATCGTTCAACTCGTATTAACAAAATGGCATCAAATTTAAATCCGGCGCTCTTGTTGGGACACCCTTTACTATTTGGACAAGTAGATCATCGTTCAAATACCCTTATGTGCGTCGTCAATTACTTAAATTTTTAACGCATTACTGTACTAGCCGGCGTTACATGGATGGACGACATATTACATGAATAGTCGCATTACAATATTTTACGCCGACATGTACATTATGCATATCTATTAAGTTATACTCATCCCAAAACCAACCTACTGTTTTATGTCTTAATTACCTATATTTAAAACCTCGTAACACTAACTAATAAATAATAAATTAAAATAACACCATAAAAAATATTACGGATGTTCCAGGTCCTCTATAAATACCCAACTTAATAGTAGAAATTTATCCAGATATGTAAACGTAACCGTGTTTTATTAGCAAGAAATTTTAGTTTTTATCAATCGCTTCTAGAAAGAAAATTAAAGTTTTTGCAATAAAAATCTTGAAATATTTTGATTTAAAAGAAAATTCAGCTAAATTTTTTAAATAGATAGAGCAACATTTAATAATTTTTTAAGTTTTCAGTGGCGTTTGTATAATATAATAATTTTCCAGTTGATCTAGTTGTGTTCTGTAACTTAATAATATTTTTAAATTTGCATCATTGTAGTTATCAAAAACATTAAAATAAAATTAAATTTTTTATTCAAAAAGTAAAAAACAAACGGTGTTTATAGGAGGAGGCACAAATACAAAAATGTAGCTTTATTCTACAGCGAGAAAACCTTTAGTGGTACTTGTAACGATTTTTAAGTTAAAAATAATTCTTTTTAGGGAAATTCTAGGTTTTGCGCTAGCTGAAAATGTTTTGTGTCTATTTTACATTAATATTAGTCAAAACAGAAGACGTACTAAAGCTATGAAATCTATTTCCAGAATTTCTTTTAAATTTTACACAGAAATCGTAGATAACAAAAAAATAATGTTTTATGTTTCCTCCTTCACACTTTCATTGTTTTCTGAAACTATTGTTTTCAGTTACAATTATTAGTTCACTTGAAGAAGCAATACTTTAAAATCAACTACTAAAATTTAACTTGAAACGTTAATCATAGGGCCAGAATATTAAAATCACAATCCTATTATGTGATTTATACCCAAAATCTTAATTGCTACATTACTCCTCTCAAGCTAAATACATCAAGTGTAAATTTATCAATTTAATGCGGTTGTAACCTCATGCAAAACTACTTGGTGTCAATCTTAATAACAAAAAGTTATTATATTTAACACATACCTAGTATGTATTTAATTTTCTGTAATTTTTGGTTTATATTCTACAAAATATTATAAAATTATTTTTAAATATAGAATTATTCAATTATAACAATATTAAATTCTTTACATGTTAAATAAACAGTTAAATATCAGCATACTATATTATGTAATCGTGTTTAAGTGTTTCGCTAAAGCTCCTCAGATGAATTTAATTTAAAAAATTATAAACCTATTAAATAAATTAGGAAATTTGTATAATAAAGTTTTAAAAAATGCGCTTGTCATTTAAATCTGTTACATTATTAGAGTTAATTTTAAAAAAAATATTTTAAATTTTCCACAAGCTAAGAAAAGATTAACACTACAAAAATGTTAAAAATCAATTTTTAAACTTCTATTTCGTACATTTCTGCTGCACATAATACGTACATATTAGTAAATAATTTATAGACGTATGTACATACGCTTACAAATTAAAATTACAGAATATACCTACTTTTACCTTTGAATCTAATTTTAATTAACATTATTTGTTAGTAAGTTAACAAATGCTATAGAACAAATAATTTTACCAAACAGTTGATTTTGAATGTAAGATAAGCTTTTGAAACTTTTCTCTTTTAACAAGAGGTTTGCAAAGTTTCTATAAGTATTTCAGTTTTTTACAACTCGAAGTATATATCTACTAATTTTAAGACTATTTAAATGGATATTTACGATACGTATTTTACTAATTTATTAAATTTTGATTTATTACAATTTTAAGTTAGTTACGGTACTTATGAAAAATTTAAAATTTATTGTAAAATTATAGGTATATTATGTTTTAAATTAAAATTAAAGATAACTTTACATACCTTAAAATATATTTTTTATGTCACTAAACTTGAATGCATCCATCAGATTCGTTAAAAAATTAACTAGTTTCCCACTAAATTATAATAATTAAAAAAAAAAATCAAATATAATAAAACAAAATATAAACAATAGTAATATTTAATAAAATAAAATAAACGAAAAAGTGATTTTAATACATTTTTAATGAGGTTAAAATTAGAATAAGATTGAATTACATTTAAGGGAATTTTTAAACTAAGAAGAAAGAATATCAAAAGTTTCCTATAAACAATATTAGCGCACCTAAAAGAAGTGCTACAAACCACATTTACCGAATAACCGATGCCGAATGCAGTTTACTTGTTACGAAGCGCGTCTGTTTGATAAAACTTGAAATTGCGCAAGTGCGATTTTATATACGAAAACGCAATAATTGTTTAAAAATTCATACCATTACGAATTCAATTGTGATTTTTAATATGCATGATAAGTACCTAAGAGTTATATTATAAAAATTATTAAAAAATTATCTTGCATTACAAAATAGATTTTATTCTATTCATTCTTCTGAAATTCTGAATTATAATACACAGAAATTATAAAACTGAAAGAAAAACGTATGAAAAATCAACTTTTAACACTAAAAGAGAATTACAAAGACAAATAAGAATTTTTTGCTAACTTGTCACATTGACATGAAAGCGAGAAAACTATAGTACTAGCTTTGTGGATTTTGATTAAAGTTTTCAATTCAAAAGAAGGTTTCTTGCTTCTTTTCTAGTTGTTGCTTTTAAGGAAAATGTTTTCTTTAATTGTTCTAAACTTAATTACTACCTAGATACATCATGCCTACTAAAGTTATATATAGCTTTAGTTTTTCAAGAAAGAAATACTTGTTCATGATTACCATAAAATTTATTTATAAATTACTGCCTAATCATACTTTAAAGCTTTTTTCTTGTAGGATAGAGTGTAGAATTGATTTCCTCTATGAGGATATCAATGATAAATTTTTAATATTTCTTTATTTACTTTGCGCATCACTATATCATTATTGTTTGTATGTCTCATTTTTGCATTAGGTAAAAAACAAAAGCAGCCAAACTGTCATTTTTAGAAAATTTGGTGTTACTCTAGGGGTTACTTATGACCATACTAATAGTCGAGGATCAATCCTCGGATGAATCCTAGATCCAGCGATCCTAGATCGTAACAACGATCTTGGCGTAACAAATAGTCCCGGCTTCGGGTAAGATCGGTGAATTCTAGATTTGATCTTGGATTTGGTAATATATCTAGTAATATTTAGTTAGTTTCTATTTATAACCATTATTAGTATCTATTTTATAACCATAATTTTTTATTTTATTATTAATTTTTAAAAAAATTTTAATTTTTAATATTATGTCGTCGTTCCTGTTCAGTTCCTATAACAAAAGTTTTTAAAAATTATTTAATTATTACGAGGAATGCACTATGACAACATAGCAAACACGCATGCGCCACAATGATCCGAGGATTAATCCTGGTCAAAGCAAGATCGATTTTCGAGGTTCAATATTGATCTCGGATCGTGTTCAATCCAGGATTATTACGACTATTGGTAGCATTTTTGAACGATCCGAGAATTAATCCTTGATCTCGGATTGATCCTCGACTATTAGTACAGACATTAGTGTTACTGAGGGGGCCTAATGGAGTGGTAAAGCGTCTCTTATAGCCTCTCCCGCTCAATTCCTACTTGCACCTCCAAGCTGGTGGTCCCTGGTAACCTGCGGAGGACTCCCAGAGATCGGGTAACCAACCCCGGTGGATAGGAAAAATTGGCAGGGCTGACGTGAGAGGGAGGCACCCTTTGGGTTGGGCGTGAGGCCAGCATCCTCACACCGTAAAAAAAAATAAAATGTTAAAAATTTCACAACCAAACCTCGGAATACGGACGGATCAAACGGTAAACGCAAACGGGAACGAAAAATGAATTTTGGTACGTGAAATGTTCAGGGTGTAAATAAAAAGATGGAAGAGGTACTAAAAGAAATGAAAACTTACGATATCGATATTGCCTTTCTCACTGAAACTAAAAAAAGGGAATCGGAGCAGAGGAGATTCAAAACTATGTCCATATATTTAGCGGAGTGCCTAAAAAGGAAAGAGCTAGGTGCGGCGTGTCCATCATAATAAAAAAGAACCTAAAAAGATTCATAACTAGTTGGAATCAAAGAAACGAAAGAATCGTAAAGGTGGAGATGACTGTCAGGGGACACGATTTGGCAATATTTGGAATCTATGCTTCTAACCAAGATGCTACAGAAATCATCAAGCAAACCTTCTATGATGAGCTCGGAGAACTGCTGGATAATGTAAGCAATCAGAGAGAAACTATACTATTGGGAGACTTCAATAGTAGAACGGGATATCAATTAAATGACCCGATTGTAGGTAGATACGGAGAGGATAGCATAAACAGCAACGGAGAAAAGCTTATACTACTATGTCAACAACAAAATCTGAGAATCACAAATGGGTTTTGGAAACATAAGGATATCCATAAATATACCTGGAGACAACTCACCCGTCAGCTCAAATCTATAATCGATTACGTGATTGTGCGCCAGAGAAGTAGACTTAAGATTAATGACGTGAGAGTTCAAAGGGGCGCTGAATGTGGGTCGGACCACTATTTGTTGAAGGCCTCTATATGTTTCCCATTCATTTACTTTGACAAACCACAAATTGAAGATATAACAGCTGACGAAGTAAACAATATTAAATTTAACTTGCTGGGCCTAGAACAAGAGTCAACAAGGTTTCTTTACCAACTTACACTTGCCAGTAAATTAAAAGACGTTCAAATTCGTTCAGTCGAAAAAACATATTGCCAAATTAAAGAGTGCTTACACGAAGCGACAAAGGAAGCCCTGGGAGAGGCAGTAATAAGCAAAGTGAAGGAAAGAAAGCCTCCATGGTGGAACATGAATATCGAAGATCTGGTGAAGCAAAAGAAGAGAGCCTACTTATTATGGTTAACAACTAATAATATTGAAAACAGAGAAAAGTACAAAAAACTAAGACGCGCAGTTAAAGTAGCCACAACAGAAGCGGAAAATATATGATGGCAAGAAAGTTGTACAGAAATAAACAACTGTAGGGGAAATACGAAAGCAAATCAAGCATGGAAACTGCTAAAGAATATGAGAACAAATGTCAAAGAAGGAGGTGGCATTTCGCCTATAAGTATGGAAGAGTAGAGGAATTATTATAGAACACTGCTTAAAGAAGACAGGAAAGAATTAGAACAGGTTGAGGATGAAATATTTACATCAGATTCAGAAGAAGACCCTGAAGTCAGGAAAGCACTAAAATGCATGAAAAATGGGAAGTCAGCAGGACCTGTAAATATAGTGATAGAATTAATAAAAGCAGCCCCAGATATTCTTTTAGAAATTTTGACAAACATCTTTAACAAATGTTTACAGGGAGAACCGCCCCCAAAAGAGTGGAAAACGACATATATAACATCCATATTTAAAAAGGGAAGTAGACTTAAATGCAGCAACTATCGAGGTATAAGCGTTATCCCTTCTATAGCATGTTTATATAGTCGAGTTTTGAAAATAAGATTGGAAGAGTGCATAAAGGAACCAGATGAACAATGAGGATTTAGAGCAGGCAGATCGTGCATAGACAATATATTTACTTTTAAGACAACTTACTGAAAAGTACACAGGTCGAGGGAGACCGGTTCATCTTGTATTTGTAGACTTACATAAAGCCTATGACACCGTTCCATTAAATAAGGTTTGGAACTGTTTAAGTGAAAATGGTGTTAATAAAAAGTACACAATTGCAATAAAGAACTTGTATACAGGCTGTATGGGTAGAATAAAGAAGGGAAATAAGCTATCCGAAGAGTTTAAAATAACAAAAGGATTACGACAGGGATGCTGTTTAGCACCGACTCTTTTTAAAATATATCTATACATAGCTTTAATAAATTGGACAAGGAAGTGCAGTAATATGGGCATACAAATAGAAAGCAAAACACTGTTTACTTTGTTTTTTGATGATGACCAGGTTCTGATAGCGGTAGACGAGTATGATGTAGACTATATGCTTAGAAAACTGGGTAAAGAGTACAAAAAATGGGGACTGGTGATTAACATGCTTAAAACGGAGTACTTGGTGGTTCGCGAAGAAGGATAAAGCCTAAAGATTGGAACAAACATTGTGAAGCATACAACACGATTCAAGTATTTGGGTGTTATATTTTCTAGAGCCGGCAACAGCAATGACGATATAATAAATAAAATTGGACAAGGGCGAAAAGCCATCAGGCAATTGAACTCAATCTTGTGGAATGACAAAATAACCAGAAAGACCAAAAAAACAATAAATAAATCAATTATTGAAAGTATAACAACTTATGGGTCAAAGGTGTGGACAGTGAGCGCGGGGAACAGAAAAAAGCTGAAAGCCTTGGAAATGGATTTCTTAAGACGAAGTTGTGGTGTGTCCATAATGGATCATGTTATAAATGACGATATCCGACAAAGGATGAAAGTAAAAGGCTCAATAATGGATACGGTGAAGGCTAAAAGACTGAGGTGGTTCGGACATGTTCAAAGAATGAACAACGATAGGTGGCCAAAAAGGATATGGGAATGGACGCCGCACTTTAGAAGGAAACGTGGAAGACCAGCTAAAACATAGGCGCAAGAGGTGGAAGAAGCAATGACAGATAGAGGACTACTTCAACACAATGATTGGACCGACAGACAGGCTTGGAGAGTGGGATGCGAGAAACGGATACGTCTGTAAAACACTCCCTTATATATTGTCATATTATTTTTATGTGTATTTTTATAATTATAATTTTTATATTTGTATTTTGTAAATTTAAATTGTTACGCCTCTGGTGTAAGAGCTGAGGTGGGGAAATTTTTGATTTTGGAGTGCATGAGGACTCGCGAGCGATCCACGGAGCTGGGAGGTCGCGATTTTGTAGTTTGAGAGTTTCAATGTAAATTTTTGCATTAGTTATACCTAATAAAACCAGAGTTCAGCGAAAGATTTCGTGTATATTTTATTTCTTTTAGAAAGAAGAATAGAATTATTAAAAGTTTTAAGTTCCATTTGTTGCGAGTGTGCGATTAATATTTTCGGATAATTCTATGTCAATATATATTGTCCTCTACAATTGCGAAAGTAAAAATAATTTTAAAAACCAAAGAAAACTCTATCCGCAAATTGCAAAGCACAACCTCGATGCACCGACTAGCTTTCTAAACTAAAAGAAAAAATTTTAAAGAAAACAAAATGATGAATACCTTCATTGCTTACTTTATTTTATAAAAAGAGAAAAAAAAATCTTTGCCCATATAATAAAAAAAATTTTATATAACACTTTGATTACTTGGTTTGATCCTATGAACCACAATCTCAAAACCAACAATCCACTTAACGTGCCTGTAACCAGATACTTTTAAATTTTCAAATAACCTACAGGTTAAAGACACGCTGCGGAAATAAATTTTTATAATAAATAAAAAAACAACGTTGGGTACCTTTTTATCTTCTTTTCCAAATCTTGGCCATCCATTGGGTTTAAAATAAAATAAATCCAATTCTTCACTATCAAAATAGTTAGCACCCATGCGGTCCAAAAATATTGATCATCTGTTCCAATTTTATACAATTATTATAAAAAAAACGCAATTGTCGACATTGAAATTAATTGTCCAAATATTCAAAAACACCTGTTCAAAAATGGTAGACGCTAATTTCTACGCCTTAAACTATATTTCCAAATTATATCAGGCTCATCACTCTTTAGGTACACATTTGTGAAAACCAAAAATTCAATTCACCTAACTGGATCCAAAATTAACACTTCGTAAAATTTTCGAAAAACACAAGATGGACGTCCGTCTAACTTGACGTCTCACCAAAAAGAACCTCTTTTCCGGCTCCTCTGTCCAACTCCTTAAAATTAAAATTTTCAACTTTCCATTTTCATACCAACTTAACCAATTTGCACTCCTACTTTTTACAAATTAATAAACTAAAACAATTTCCTCTCTTGGACAAGTTGGCTATTCAAACCTTAAAACAGGCACAAGCGCCTTATAAAAAAACCAAAGTGTTATTGTGACTTCTTCACAACAGAAGTCAAAATTTAAAACAAATTGCGCAAACAAAATTTTACAGAATTTTCCTTTTCAACTTAAAAAAATTTATTGTTTAAAATATAATCAAAAAAAATAACATGACAATATGTGTGTGTGTTACTCTAAAAATGTAGAAAGGAAAACTGATGTAAAATGGAAAACTAAAAATATTTAACTGACATAGATGCATAGTTTTTTTGAGGTCCTAAAGTAAATAATATTATCGAGCATTTTTGATGCAGTTGTGTTATGTTTCAATAATTTTAATACAAGGGTAGTTTGATAAGTACCTGGCCTTGACTAGAAACAAACATTTTTATGCGTAAAATTTAGGTTATTTTTCAACGTAATCACCTTTCAGCTCAATACACTTAGTCCAACTTTTTTCTTTGATGTGTATCTCCTCTAAAAAGTATGATTGCCACTACCCTTCAAAATATGTGTTATTTTCAGCAATAATCTCATTGTTAGAGCCAAATTTTTTAAACCGAGTCATTTTTTTTTATATTATAAGATATATTGTCATGAAACGACCTTAAAAGTCACTTTCCCCAATTTCAAATTTAGAAGATTAAGTCGAAATTGATCATTTTGTTTTTATTTCATTTTATGTTGATTTCTATTTATCAAAGAGACGCTCTAATGAAAGTTTATTGTAACTTTTAACATAAACAACAGACAAATTTTATTTTATTTAAAAATTTTTTTGAAGTTATGAATTTGTTTGGTATTGAAAATTATTTAAAGGTTTTTGAAAGTGAGCGCATGATAAGGATGGTTCGTAGAGCGCAGGTTCGGTGTGATAAAAAAATGAAGGAAAAGGAAGAAAAATTTTGTTAGAAAAATTTAATCGACTCAGGGTCGTGAAAAGAGTAAACTTGGAGCCATTTTGGTTGTGTTATTTTTGGCCGCCGAAAAAGGCGTAAATAGTGAAATATTTCTTTGTGAGATCGTTTTTTTTGGTCTTGGTAGACCGAAATTTGATGAAGATTGAATTGGCGTTCGACCAGAATTTGTTGATTTATAATTTTGGAATTTTGGAAAAGTGTTGTTCCGAGTTTTGAGCGACAATTTGTTTTTGATTCGCCATTTTTTCGTGTGATTTGAAATTCTGGTTTCAAGAGTACATTGGAGGAAAATTTATCAACGTTTTGGTCAATGGTTCGACGTTCGTGCAGGTCGAATGAGGAGTTTTCTTCACCAACAAAATTTACAAGGTAAAAGAGCTCTGTGCATATTGTTAACATTATCGATAAAATTGCGTTTGTTGTGAAAATTAAAATTTTTGTGGCGCCGATAGACTTAATTATTGATTATTGTTTTGAATAATTTTATTTTACATAATTTTAAAATTATTACAAATTTGTTTAGCTTACGAACACGATTACACCCTAGTGGATGCAAATGCGTTGTTTTTTTTTATTTGCTGTTTTGAGTACTTGATTTTTCATTTATAGCAACGCGTTTGTATTTGCTAACATAGTACCTACACAGCGCTTTCAAAACTCAAATTTGTGAGTAAAGAGGTCTTTTTGATGAATATTTTTATTATTAAGATTTTGAATAAAGATTAAATTATTCTATTGTTAATTTCGACTTCGTTTTCATCTATTTGACTTTGTTGATTGCGACAAAATTCATATTTTCGACGAGAAGCCACATACCCTGAAAAAGATTTTTTTAGTGTTCCCATTTGGCGAGCTGCTGGCGCATTTTTGAGAGATGTCTCGCTGAGATCACTTCAATATGTTTCGTCAACAGTATATACCAACGCCAAAAATCATTTCGATTGCTTTTTAACATAGCCAAACGTTTTTTTGAAGTTAACACACACGTCTGTGTTTGTTGTCAATTGTGACCAATCGCGGCAGCCATCTCGCGGATAGCTTTTTATATCCGAATGAGTTGTTAAAATATTCTGCACCCGTTCGATTGAGATGCCCACAGTCTCAGCTATCTCACGCAGTTTTACTCTCGAATCATTTATCACGATATCGTGATTTTTTTCAATAATTTCTGAATTGATAACCTAATTTTGACGATCTGGACGATCTTCATAAAAAATGCTTGTATGACCAAATTTGAATTCAGCTATCCAATATTTTATGGTTGATAAGAAAGGTGAAGAGTCCCTATAAACTTCCCCGAACTTCGTTTCGATTTCGCAATTTGTTTTCTTCTCCAAAAACAAGTATTTTATCACCGCTCGATATTCAGTTTTTCTATTGTTATAAAATTACAAAAGTTGTTTTATTTAAATGGCAGTCATTTTCAAGCTAAACGAGACATCGACTTGCCAGTTTGACAGTATTGTTGTGAAGAATTATATTTACGAAAAATATAATTTTTAAATATTAGCAGCGCCATCTCTTGCCGAGGCCAGATCAAACAGCCCTCGTATATCTAGACCAATGTAAAACTTATTATTATTATTTAATTATTATTATTAAATTTTTATTAAATATAATATTATTTTAATAATTTATTATTAATGAATTACCTGACAATACTTTTGAGAGAAAATACGTTCCAAACTATGTCACATCCTTCAACTATTTTATTTGATGATGAGAAAAAGGAAGTGCGTAATTCATGAAAATAGTTAATAATATTATACATGTGCCAGTCGGCTAGCGCCTCGTCTGCAAAAGCTCATAAGTGAGCGAATTTGTATCTTCACGAGTGCTGTATGGCGTTTTCTTTAAGTCTGCTATTAAAATGACAATAAAAAATTTTTAATTTTAAAAATTGTATTAATAAAATTTTTTTATTTATTGTACACCAACATAGACGGTTTGTTGCTTTGCTATAGTTTATAATAAATGACATTTTGAAAATTATAAGTAAGTTTATATAAAAAAGCAAATAAAATAGAAAGGGTAATCTACAACTCGCACCCCAGAAATAAAAAAGTTTAAGTCCAAAAAGTAACTTTGAGTTAAATATACCAAAAAGTTCGTCTCCTCAAGCTCTATCCATAAAAAAATGATAATATATTGATAGTCCAATTATTACAGCTAAAAAAGCGCCAAGTTCCCGGAACTTAGTACTTTTGTTCACCTAGCAAGAAGTATAACTCCAAAGGTTCCAACTCTTACTAACATTCCATACGCATGTCGTAATATTTCCAGCTGTAAAAGGTTATAACTTTTAACAGTCGCAGTAAACAGCTTATTTCTTGTATTATTTTAGTTAATTTTAAATATTTTTAATTTATAATTCTTTCTATGGTAATGCTTAAAGGAAAAAATAATAATCTGATAAAATATTGCCAAGGAGAAGACGTTGGATTTTGGAGTGGCAACTGTGTTAAGCAAAACAAAAACAAATTTATTTATTGTATGTACCTTTATGAAGTTTTTGTTTTAAATGTTATATTTTTTATCCATGAATTTCTTGTGGTGGGTCATACACGAAACGAAGGACATAAATATGCACTCCGTTATTGAAAAGAAAAAAGTCTTGAAGGGCGGCCCAATATACGTTTTGGAACAGTGGATCATGTTTATGACTAGCTGCAAAAAAAGTGGAGTACCACACAATGTTGCAGAAATGGCATCTTCAGATTTTTCGGATTTCAAGAAGCTAACTCGAAGCATGTCATATAACTTCAGTATTAATGAAAAGAGAGAAAAAGTTTCATGGAATAAAATGGTTGACAAGAATTTTTCGTATAAATTGATGTGTAAATTAAATTCAGTGAAGCTGAATATTAATGTATGGATGTGCAACGTCACCATCGCTCTCAACGTGAGTGTTCAAATAAACAGTTTGTACAGCTTCACCCAGCGTACGCCAGTTTTTCTGGAATATCCGATGATAAAAAAGAAGATTAATGTAGTTTACTGTGAATATTTTATTATTTTTGATTTATTAATTATTATCATTAATATTATTTAAATGATTACTAATAAAATTTATTAAAGAAATATTTTAACTTTTATTTTCTATTTGCAATATCAAAATTGATATTTTAAGTTAGAATCTTACAGCACAATGACAATTTCAGAAATAGAAGAAACCAAGTCAGAAAATGTTTAATTTCTCATTAACCATTAATAAATTTTAACTAAATTTGCTTTTGTTACAAATAAAAAAATCTAGATGAATTAATATTATTAATTAGATAATTGTGAATTTAATACGTTTAAATATTCAAAATGCCTTATCTCAAAATGACGTTTTAAGATTTATACACCTTTCTTTCTGGAGGTGCAAAACTATTAATGGGAAAGCTAGAACAAGAAAACCAAAAGGATAACACATTTTTACCTCACTTACCTAAGAAGTATTATAGGGAAGCATGTAAACTGGAGCTCGCAGTCAACTTCCAATACGCTTCTAACATTTTGTCATCTCTAGGTAACTAATGTTCGCTATACAAAAGCAAAGTTGTACGGATTTTATTTATAGTTTTGTGCCTTCATAAAGAAGTGGGCCACTTCAAGTGGCTTATTTCTTCAAAACAATGTCAGAATTTTTCAATAAATACATTGGCTGAAGCAATATTTCGCCAATATTAAATAGTAATTTTTTGTAATATTTTGGAATGTTTTCATTACAAAAAACAATAAATATCACAATACATCATTTAAATGTCCTTCACGAAATCACTTGCAGAAATTAAATGATGCCTTAAATTAATGACTTTTGCCATCTCCGTAGAAAAAAGTTCAGTAGAGTTAAATCATCGCCGAGAATAATTTTTGTATGAAAAATCTATCTTGTGGTTTGAGTTGTTGTGTTAAAACAATCTAGTAAGGATCTAATCTAAAGTTTTATTTTAGAATTCGCTACAAAAATGTCTGGGAAATGTCTAGTTCTTGTGAAAGACGAGAAATCGCTTTTTCCCGTACAGCATCAATTTTCTTTTTATTACTTGCATTTCTTTGTATTACTGGCACATCAAGAAAACTAAAAATTTTTTTTCAAACTTTTTTATTAAATGTTTAATTGTTTCTTATCTGGTCGATTATAACTTGATGCATGTATACCTTTTCTTGATTAAATGGCAGATTTTAAAAAGTACAAATATCAATGTCACTAAAAAAATATGGCAGCAGTCGTGAGAAACGTCAGTTTAAAAATGAGGCGTTCCTATTGAATAACCCCTTATTAAAATTTAAATTTAGCGCTACTTGTTTGTAAAGTCCTGACGACCTAAGGGCAAGTGATTATTTAATTGTTTAGTTGTTTATTTTTCTTTGTAAAATAAAAAGTTTTTGTACATTTTAAAAGTGTATTTTATTTGAAAATGAAGATTAACTATTTTTCTTCTTAAAATAAAATTTAAGAAGAAATTAAAATAAAATTATAGATATTTCTTCTAACCGCACGGCTTACAACCGACTACGCTAGAAGACCACAAAAAAACTAAGTTTAGGCCAGCAAAAATACATCTCCTTTATTACAATAAGTTCACTACTACTATAACACTAAACAAAATAATAAAATCAAAAACAAAAATAAGTTAGATGTTTAAGCTTTAAAGCAAGTCTAAGCGATTATTCTAATTTAAAGAAGAGCTAGTGAAAAATTCAACTTTAACCTTGTTGGAAAGATTCTCTAGTCTTGTAACAGGAAAGTGCATCCCATAGCTTATTCTGTGGAAATTGGTCAAGAACAGATCTGGTTTTCGAACTCTGCTCTCGTCGAAAAAGTCTCAGTACTTCGGAAAGCCCGTAAAGCTGTTGTATGTTTCTTGTGGCTAGATACTTTTCCAAAAGTTTATAAACAAATATATCTATTTTATTTTAAAAGAATACATTTTTAATTATTATTACGTGTTTATTTAGAAACAAATAATTTAATGAAATACCAGAAAGAAAATCTGTGATAGATAAAAATTACTAAAGAAAACATATTTTAAGATTAAAATTTTTTATGTAATACGAGTATAATCAATTAAAGGAGAGTATATTCAGATAAGTATTATATATTTACAAATTAAATTAAAATTAATTGAATTTAAAAAATCGTAAGCATAGCAGAAGTTTTCCAAGTTTCTCGAAACTTGTTTAATTACAGTGGGTATACGTACCTACCTATAACGGCATTACATTCTGAAACAAGGAAGTTCATAAATAAATTTTCTATAAAAATATAATTAATTATTACAGTAATTAAAAGTTTTACACTTTCGGTTACTTTTTAAATATTTTTAGGAGTACTTTTGAAATATTTTGTTTCAAATTTTAATATTGCAGAAAATTAAACCTACATATTATATTAAAGGAGTAATACAGTTTAATTTCAATTATAAAGTAGTTGATTAAAACCCTAAAACCATGATTGCAACCACAAGATGTGCACATGATTGCACACACATGTAATTACTATGAATTTATTGTTGTAGAGATAACACAGGTACAGTTTGTCTCATAGAGTGAAAGCTGCCGAATTTTTTTTTGAGTTATTTTTCGGTAGAAAATTTTACGTTTATTATTGTTCCATTAGAAAGTTGAATTATAAAATGTAATTCTGTCTGCTGTCTCTTGAGCACTAAAAAGGTGCTAAATCCTCAAAGTTGTCAAATAATAATGCCTAATATTGTAATAATCTTTAAAACTTTAATTAATACGAGTTACTATAAATTAATAAAATCAATCGAGACTATCTTCCGAAAGTTCAATGAATAATAATTTAATTGATTTTATTAATTTATAGTAACTCGTATCAATGATTATAAAAGCTATAAAGATGAATAACGCAATGTAAATTTATATGTATCAAAATTATTTCTCATAAGTAGATGGCAGCACTATTTTGCGTGATCAAATTTTGAAATGCCGGTATGTAGTTATTGTGTTTTGTGGTTATGAAGCTTTCGTTGGTTTATCATAGATGTCGCAAATATAATTTTAAATTAGTTTATTCGGTACTTTTAAGGTTGTTAAGAATGGCGGTAAGAATAAGTTGTGATGGGCACTCCGTCCTATGCTAAATACATAAGATAAAGCAGGATAAGAGTATCCATTGCCAATTTCAGTAAAATTTAGGTTTGTAACTTTGCTAAAAGTGTGAGTTATCTTAGAAAAAAAGAAAAAGAACGATAAAAATACGATTTAATAATTTAGTTGTATATGTAACACTTTATACCATGGTGTATAATAAGATAGGTGAGCTTACGGCCTATGCCTACATCGCAAATTTGTGGGTCTCGAGCGTGGTCGGTGTGCGAGAAAGACGAAGCTACATGAGATAGACGAAGTGCCTCTTGCGAAAGCACGTAATGCATATGTGCATTTTATAATAATAACAGTGCATTTTGTTGCATTGAAGTCTAATTCTTCTCGATACAATCGGTTTATTGTTAATTTTTGGCAATGCCTCGAAGGTGCTGTTTTGCGCCTAACTGTAATAGTGGGTACAAAAGTAATACGAAAAAAGTATCGTTGTTTAAAGTGCCCAAAAACAAATTAAAAGAGTGGAATGCTGTGATTCCCCGTGCGGACAAACAATTGACGATTAATAACGTTTTGTGCGAGAAACACTTTTTAAAAGAAGATGTGATCCGTCAAGTAATCACAGAAACTTATTCGGTAAGTTGTATACAGTAGAATCCGCTTATAATAACATCGAAGGGAAGTGACAAACAAGTCATACTAAGCGGACGTCATACAAAGCATAGTCTTAGAAAATAAACAACTTCCTATTTTTATTAGATATTTAGTTTAATAGAGAAAAAAACTACAAATTGTGTGTATCTATTAATAAGAAAGAAACATGAATTGACACAAAGCAAGCATATTAAAAACAGAATCACCGAGAATCAAAACAAAAATGAGCCTAGCACCAAAGATCGTTGTAGGGAAAGGAATGTTGGTTACATGATTTCTTAAAAACTTTTCTAAAAATGCATGTAATTCAACCAATTTTTTTCACAAGCAAGATGAAAGAATTGTCCTGGATGTGATCTACTTTAAGTACTTCTGCTAATAACGGTAACGATTACAAAAATTACGATATGGCTATTTTTGTTATCTAAAAAATAGAGTAACTTTGCAGCAAAATTTTCAATATTTCTAATCATTTGATTGTAATAAAAATTATATCACGTCCAAGAGCTAAGTTTTATCTTTAAAATGATTACAAAATAATTCTCTAAAAGTTTGAATTTTTGCATTTGTAGTAAATACAAATGAGCGAGCTGTCCCATATGATTACATAGGTAGGACGGCAGCTTTAGAACCAACCGCGGCACTCATTCTGTCCTTGTCTAACATAGTTGACCACGTTCGAGGACCATGCGACAAGCGCTCGTAAGCCCACCTATCTTATTATACACCGTGCTTTATACACTGCGTGTAACTGTAAAAATTTGTAAAAAAAATGTCAAAATTTGTGACATATTAAAACCTATAGCTTTGGACATCTTTCTAGTTTTATAAACACAGGTCAACAAAATCAAAAAAAAATTTTGGTGCCGAAATATTGTTAATTGTTTTGTGTTAGGTGTGCATTGGCAACACTAAAAATTATTTTATTATTTTTCCTACGTGTACTTTTGGATCTACTCTCAGTTTTGAATATAGGCGGTAATCAGTACTTGCGTTTGCATAATTTGCTTTCTTATCGATACATTTCTAAAAATATATTGATTTTTATATCATGTCTTCATCGTGAAGAAGTTGTCTCAATGATCCAAATGTGTTTTGTTACATTTGTGGCGAATACACAGTTAAAAAGTTCAGAAAACCTAATAACAGATTTTATAAAAAGTGTTTATTTTTCTTACTTTAAGTCGGAAGTTGTGGACGAATACAAGCCGTGGATATCCCAAATTGTTTGTAAAATGTGCTGTAAACACTTGAAACAGTGGATCAATGGCTAAAGAAGTCGTATGAGGTTTGGAGTGCCTATGCAATGGAAAGAATAAAAAGTCACTTCGATAACTGTTACTTCTGCTGTGTTGATTTACGTGGTGTTAACGTTAAAAAAATTATTTATTCAGGCTTAGATTTGGCTAGAAGACTCTTTACCACATTCAGAGGAAGTACCTGTTCTAACAGTTTCTTCTATTCGTGAACCATCATTTAAAGAAATCTTTAATAAAATGAGTAGCGCTAGTGATTTCAAAGGAATACCTAATTTTCTAATTAATTGCGCTAATTTTTGCTGATAATGTGATCAGTATAAAGTTAAAAAAAAATTAAGTACAGCATCTCAGCACCAAAACTAGTGTTGACCAGTGTAATCTTTGCTCGTATTATTCAAAGTTTTAAAGTTAATTTTAAAATCAACGAGTTAATAATAATTATAACATTTTTAATATTGTCGTAGTCTATAATCTGAATTCTTATCTGTGAACCTCAATTATATGCTTCAAGTTTTATAGGTATTCAAATATATCTATCTACAAATTCAGAACAAACTCTAGTCAAAAAGCCCTGACTATTTGACAGACAGTGACAAAGATAAAACAGCAAGTCGAAGAAAAAAGTTCTATATTTTTAAACAATATAGATTTTAAAAATAAATTAATACATTTTTTCTTGATGCTACAGCATTTCTTAAGGAAATGCTTCTTAATGAAGCATCATGAAGTCGCTAAATATAGAAAACGTAACCTACAGGCTACTGCGGTAGAAATAGAAAACTGGAACGGTAAACTAATTCTAGCAGCAGTATACTTCTCACCAAACCTAACTATTAAAAAAGAGCAATTTAAATCTTACTTCGGGACCCTACAATAGACCAGGTACACAGAGTGGTCAAGAAGATTAGAAAAGACATAGAAAATGGGAGATACTGTTCTGCGGCTTTCCTGGATATTTCTCAGGCTTCGACAAGGTATGTGGCACCCAGGTTTGATCTACAAAATTAAGACCACTTTGCCTCATCCGTATTGTCAGATACTGAGATCTTACCTGACAGACAGACACTTTCTTGTGAAGTACGAAGATGCTTACTCTGCTTTATTTCCTATAGAATCAGGTGTTCCACAAGAAAGTGTGCTGGGCCTACTTTTGTATCTCCTGTACACCAATGACCTGCCAACTAACTCCAAAACTGAAACCGCCACCTATGCGGACGATACAGTGTGGTATTTATTGGCTTTGCATGAGGATCCAAATGTTGGCTTTAAATACTTACAAGAACATCTTGATGGAGTAAGAAGATGGATGAAAAAGAATAAAATTAAACCAAATAACACCAAATCTATACACATCACGTTTATTCTTAGAAAATACACATTCCCAGCTGTACCATTAAACAACACCGCTTTGCCTAAAAGCGAAGGGGTTAAGTACCTTGGACTTCACCTGAATAGACGTCTCACATGGGAAAAACATATTTGGAAAAAGCGATTGCAATTTGGACTTCTATATCGAAAGATATACTGGTTGATGAGCAGAGACTGGCATCTTAGGATGGAAAACAAGCTATTAATATGGGGCATTCCAGTTTTTTTTTTTGAAATAAAAAAATTAAAAATCAAAAGTGGAAAAATTTGAAAAATGAATGATTACTTCCGAAAAAATGAAAAATTTTATAGAATACAAGTTTAAATATTTTTTTTGTGTTTTTTCCTGAAAATTGCGTTTAAAGATGAAAAAAACAAAGAAAAAGCGTTCTGATTAGTCAATTTTTAAAATAGTTATGCTCGTTTGAAGAAAAAAACCATTAATTTTTCTAAAATAATTCATAACTATTTCAAAAATTGACTAATCAGAACTTTTTTTTTATCTGTAAACGTACTTTTCAGGAAAAAACACAAAAAAAATATTCAAACTTATATTCTATAAAATTTTTAATTTTTTTGGAAATAATCATTCATTTTTCAAATTTTTCCATTTTTGATTTTCTTATTTCAAAAAAAAACTCTGATTTATTCCGCGTATAACAACGCAAACCCCATAATGGGCCGACATTTATTTCTAATCTTTTGGTTTAATTAAAAAATATTTTGTTTTATTCTTACGAAAAAATATTTTTCAATTAAACAAAATAAACAAAAAAAAAACAAAAAAAAAAGGTTTTGATTAGTCAATTTTTGAATTTTGAAAAAAACATCAGTTTTTCTAAAAATTCGTAACTTTTCTTGGGTTGAGTAAAAAATTTTAAAAAAATTTACAAAACTGTTTTTGATGGGATAGTATAATATGTAAAACTTTCAGGAAAATCAAGAGAGGTCGGGTTCAAAAGTGGTTGATTTGGTGTGGAATGCCCCATATACAAAACCACCATCAAGTCAGTGTGGACATATGAAATACAACTGAGAGGCGCAGCCAGCGAGTCAAGTATGTTCCCAACAATGTCATACATAGTGACCTGGGCATGTCCACAGTCAAGAAAGAAATTGCGATGGCTAGTAGGAAGTACAAGTTAAGACTCAGTTCTGATCTAAATATATTAGCAACAAATCTTCTCACTGTCCTCAACTTAAAAAGGTTAAAGAGGTTAGACTTCTTGAATCTGCCCCAGCGGAAATGGTGTGATTTCTTGAGTTCATGTCAACATGAAAACAAAATGTTTTTAACTTTAAAATGAGGCCTACTAGTAAGAAAGAGTGTAAGAAAAATTCCCTTCGAAAAGAGAATTCTCCGCACACCCAGTAAACTGGTAAAATTCGACGTGCGAAGACCCTGATGTTAAATACTAGCTCAATTATTAATTCGGCGGCTAGGTGATGGGTTTTATTGGCTGCTTCTCGAAGTATAAAAACACAAAAAATATTAAATAGCTTTAATATATGACTAGGCACACCACAAAAAATCACTGGGGGTAAAATAATTAACACTGCCAAAATTCCCGTCTGGAAACCCCACCAGTGTCTAGAACCAAGCACCCTTAATACAGTGGTGTCAAAAATTAGCGCAAAACAACTACAATAAGTAATAATAATAAATTCACCTACCGATCGTAAGATGATTACAAATTTTATCTGTACAAAAATACTTATTGTAGAGTCCTCTTCTCTCTTCAAGATGAAAACTATTGTTCCCGATACAGGCGTTGATTCCAGATCAGGACAGGAAATCCTCGAAATATCGTCTCCAAGTGTAGTGAGTTTCAAGTTACAGGTGTTCCCCAGGTTGCTCAAGTAAACAGATATCAGATCGAACATAAGATGGCCGTCCAAAACTATTATCTTAAAACAGGAAGTTTCAGCCAAGTAAAATCTTCCTTGGAGGAAGAAAACCATAAATGAAACGTTGCGGGTTGTAATCTTAAGACAAGGTAATGGAAAAAGCCGCTGTATAAATTCTAACAGCTTGAAATTTGAAATACAAATCCGCAGTGCGATTTTCAAAACAAGCATTCATAGAATCAAGGCGTTTCACAGAATATATCGGCACCACAAAATGCCAAAAAGGTGATTGCACAATGCAAAAATTACGCAAAACAAAATCGGAAGGTTCCACCGAATTCCATAACAGAATGTCAATTGACAGTCCTACCCAGGTCGCACAAGCACGTCACGCAAGGGATTTCAAGAGGATACCCAGCGGCGTGCGGAATCACAGCGAAAATGTAAATTTTTCGTTACAATGAGTTGGCTTCAACTGTGATACCTGTTGTTTCTGTTTCTTTTGATACATACAATACCGAATGTTTATTTATAAACAGATTGTAGTTGTTCTAGGTTGTTAATAAAAAAAGCTTTTCTTAATAACGTGCTTTATTTAAATCGCTTATTGCAAGAAATGTCTGTATTTTTTTTAAATTGTATTTTCTTAAGTTAGCTAGGTGTAGACACATCTTTACGGCAGAAATTACATTTTTAGCATTTTTGGTATTAATGCAGTGCACTGATTAAATTGTTATAGTTCTTGCATTGAGATTTTAACAATTTATTTTTATTATTATTTGCAAACAAATCTTCTACAAAAATTTGAAGATGTTTCAAGGGATTTTGTTGTATGCATGTATAACGATTGAAAAAATTGGTAATCAGAGTTATACAGAAGTATAACCTATTTAAGTAATAAATCCTATAGAAAAAATAAATAAAATGAATCATCAATAAATTGATGATTTACATAAACCGTTCAAGTCCACGTGATATCAAAACTTTAATGAAAAAATGTGAATACTATTCTAAATTCTGGATTTGTTGTGAAGAGCAAAAGAAACTTACATGCACTTATTGTTAGACCTTTAAATAGGGCCTATATTGTACTAGCTGTGGTTTCTAGCTTTATTCCGATCTTGTCACTTTCTAAGCCATCCTAACAGCAGAATAAACTCCAGCATCTCCCGCTAGATTCTAACCATGTCGGGTGAGAAGTCCCCAACATGGATCCTTTAATTGAAGTAACCGCCAGACAGTAACTGTTTTAGTGCAGTTGCTTCCTCCTATTTATTGCATAGACGACATAATTTAGTTTAATTGTTTACTGTGGAATTAATTTTTAGATATACGAGTAAATATAGATATCATGTAGGTACGACGATATATTATGTTTTCAATAGAAAGGCGAAACATATCACACAGTTTGCTAAATCATGACCCCATTGCAAAGCAAATTTTCAAGTTGTTGATTTCACTAAGATGAATAAATAATATTATCATCAAGTGATGAATTATCATAATGATTCGGGATAAAAAAATTTTGATTTTTATTCTTTTCCGTAACATGGGAAGCAGGTAATTTACTATTTTATTTACCAATATTTGGGTTTAACTGCAATATTAATATGGTATTTTTATATAGAAATACAAAAACAAAAAGTATTTTGGGAAATCAATTAAGCTGTTTTCAGTAATATATTGAAGTAATAAGGTTGTATGTATGTCTAATAAGTACTTACGGAAGAAAAGTTTTCTTTGCATGTTGATTCAATCATTCAATCAATTCAAATCATTGCTAATAAATATTATGCTATGACTGTTTGTAGCCATAAGATAGGTAGTTAGAGAAATCTTTACGATTGGTGCAAGCCTAAGGTTATTTTAAGTCTGATCGATGAAATGAAATCTCTGAACTGACTATCAGTGTTATAACTTATAACTGAAAAGAGGCGCTTTAAACATAATATATAATAGAAACATATTAAAGCACTTTTGTAAAAGCCATATTTCTATTTTACCTTATTGAAAAATTTATAAGAAAAAAAAATTAATCTAATTATCGTTTTGAATATATAATATAATTTCTTCCAATAATTTCCTGTAGGTACTTGTAATACTATTGTTCCAATTATAATTTTTGTTAATTATATGATACCTACACCACAAATTTCAATATATTGATCGTAATAAATTATTATCAAGCTATTTAATATAACATATGCACCCTAAATGGAAGGTTGTTGTTTACATTTGTCACTCATTTTAATATTAATTAGAGTTTTAAAGTTAGAAATCGTGTTTCTCTTTTCTAACTATTCATGAAAACCATCTCTGTTTTAATCTCAAAGGCAGCAATTTGCTTATGTTAAATGAGCCTACATGCTATAGGAGGGCTTGACCTCTCGCTGTGTAAGCAAGCAATGCACTGTGTCAACTTAATAGCAAGCAGTAAAACTATTCAATATTCTTGATAACCTATATCCATTTAATTAGTGTAATTTTAATAACTTTTAACATTTCCCATACTGTGGGACATTTAAAGCAAATATATTGTCATAAAATTATAATCTCCAGAATATCAATCGCCCACCTGCAGTGTGTGTCCTTGCAAATAAATAAAACTTGAAAATTTCAATAATTGTATTCTTTTTCTAAAAGAAATAAAAATCACAAAAACTTTCGCTACACTCTAATTTTATTATAACTAACTCAAAAATTTACATTGAATCTCGCATACTACAAAATCGCGACCTCACAGCTCCGTGGATCGCTCGCGAGTCCTTTCCAAAATCAAAAACTTCCCCCACCTTGGCTATAACACCAGAGCGTCACAAAATTAAATTTTCAAAAATTAAACTTACAAAAATTGTCATCAACTAGTAAATTTCTTCATCCCAAAAAATATACGACATCTCCTTCCTATCCTTAGAAAAGTTCTGTAGGAACTAGAGAAGGATACCAAACGTCGTATCGTTGGGATGAAGAACCAACTTTCAAATTTACAAATCAAAACTTACAAATTACTATTTCATTAATTGACTAAACTAAACCAATCAAATTTACAATTGTTCATAGTTATTATTAAATTTACAATTATTTTAATCCGTTGTCCGTTCAATCGCGTTTTCATTTTAATAATTCACACTCTTCTTTATTTTTTATTTGGAGTTGTTTTTGGCTCCAACTTCCTTCCACCGTACCCTAATTCGATACGCCCATTTTAATAAAACGGATTGGCATGCCTGTACCACTTCCATCTTCTTCATCCAACTATGTTTATACAACTTTTGATTTTCGACTTTGTTCTCTTGAAAATTGTCGTTTTTAACTTTAATTAACCATACTAATTTTCCTGACGCCATCTCTTCTTGCTCTTTGTTTTCCCATCTACTTGACCTGGTTACATCCTTCCTGTCGGAATATCCACCCAAACTAGTAACTTTAATTTTATAATTTTCAAGGTTTCTTTGAATATCTATTTTTTTACTTTGCAGTTTTCTCCATCTTATTCTTCTTATTTGTTTTCTTGAAAATACGAGGCCTTCCTTCTTAGTGTTGCCATTGTGCCACTTTTCTTTTTCGATAAAAATTTCGATTACACTAATTTCTTCTTGAACAACTTTCTTAATGTTTTCTTTCACCTTAATCTCCTCAGTTTGGAACAAATTTTTTTCTAAATCTTCATTTTTCAACATTGGTTTACTTAATTTTTCTACTCGAAATTCTTTCCTGATTTGCTCAAAAGTTTGGTTTATATTTTGATTAATCAATTGGAACATCTGTTCCAACCTCGGCATAAAATTTTCAACCATTTGCTCACTCATTTTTTTTTATAGACTCAATCCCAGGGTAAAGGTAAGTTCTAGGATAAAATTCCTTATTTTATCCACTTGGCCCCACGTTGATATGCGACAGATGACATCGAAAATTTTATAATCACACACTCGCAACAAATGGAACTTAAAATTTTCAATAATTGTATTCTTTTTCTAAAAGAAATAAAAATCACAAAAACTTTCGCTACACTCTAATTTTATTATAACTAACTCAAAAATTTACATTGAATCTCGCATACTACAAAATCGCGACCTCACAGCTCCGTGGATCGCTCGCGAGTCCTTTCCAAAATCAAAAACTTCCCCCACCTTGGCTATAACACCAGAGCGTCACAAAATTAAATTTTCAAAAATTAAACTTACAAAAATTGTCATCAACTAGTAAATTTCTTCATCCCAAAAAATATACGACAATATATGCATATTCTTACTTTATTTAAATAAATGGTTTGGATAATATATTTATAACACTTAATTATTTACGTATGCCAAAATATTAATAACCAGAATTTTGAATGCAAAAATCATGTTAGCTAAATTTTGACAGGTAGATACTTTGGTAATGTAAAAGTTATGATGCACGAAAATTCTTACAAACAGCATTTTTATGGCCAATCGAGCATAGTTAAATATTATTATGTTTTATAAACTAAAAAGTCATATTATAGGTACATACCTATATTATGTCAAATTTAAAACAACACGAATGCTGAATAAAAAAATTGTATTGTGATAAATGAAAAAGTTAAACCGTTATAATTTATAGAGTTCGTTACAGTAGATAATGAATTGTTTTATAATGAAAGCCAATAAAATTTTATTGATTAGCACCTATAACTACACTAAATTAAAAAATTCTGTAGAACAACGTACCTGACTTTTATGAATGCAATATATTAGAATGCCTTTAGATGCATATAAACATAGATGTAAAAAATAGAAATAAAACCACTACGTTCATAAAAAGTAAACTATAAGAAAATCTTCTGCACGAATATAGCGAAAGGAATGATTGTGAAAAAAGTAAACAATTAAAGACATTCCTACTGTAGAAATTGGTTTGTTTCAAAGTGCTAAAGTGCTCTTGATTCAACATGATACCGCCATGATATTACACATCCAAAAAACAGTTTGCTTTCCTATTCTATCTACAAAGTATGTTTGAAATTATGTAGTACATATACATATAAGAGATTTTGACTCCTCGACCAAGTTAAATGATATTTTTATAATAAAATCAAAATATGGATAAGCAAAAGTATTCTGTCTAATTTAAGTAAATTAATAAAACATTTTTTTTATTCTATCTAAATTACATTTATCAGCCTCTAGTGACTGAATTATATTATGTCTTATAAATGAATTTTAAATTTAAGTAGCAAGGCATATTCTTGAAAGTCAATTTTTTTTTATTCAATCAATATCTACCAATTTTAAAATACTTTTCTTTAACCTTGATTTAAAAATATACAGTGTACCTATGCATGTATTGATTAACCAAATTTTGCAGACTTTTATTAAGAATTATATCTGTACACATTTCTTGAATTAATACAATTAATTACCTCTTATTAATTTGAAATTAGTACAATATTAAACTTGTTACAAATAATTATAATCGACAAGTAAATGAATGAAAAGATATAGTATAATAATATGGAATTTAGGAATAATTTATTTAAAAAAAATAATTTGAAAAAAACTTAAAACCAAAAAAAATGAGAAATGTGGCCATGACATGACTTTACCATACATTAATATTATGATATTATTAACCAGCAGTGTGGTGTTAAGCACATACTGGCAAGCTAGAGAGCATAATTCTGCGGTTCTATTCCTAGTCGCGCCATACACACTACTGGGAAATAAACTGATTGCGTTGTTATATGCGAATTAATCGGCTCAGCCGCTTTTCGTTAATTCATAATAATAATAATAATAATATAATATTATGTCTTTCAGAATAATTCAATACAATTTATACCTAATTAGTGCGTCACTAATTTGATGGTGAATCGAGTTACCTTCCAGGGATTATCCCTTTTATCGATAACTCGATTCCAAAATTTAAAAACTGATCGAACAATTGAATCGATGCTATGATTTTTTTTGTAGCTGTAGCTGACACTTGGCATCTGCGGAGCAGATGCGGGCGATAGCCCGCTTATCTCCTTCGTCTGATTAGAAACCTGACGTTGAGAATTTTTTACAGGGATTTCAAACCCGAGGAGCGGCGTCGAGCCGGTGTCTTGTTTGTTATTACGCTATAAGGTAAGCACTGCGGGGCCGGAGGCTAACGTCGAATTGTCCGCGCGTGCATGCACGGGTGAGACAATCCCCGCGCCCGCGGCGGCGCGATGTGCTTACCTTGAGCCCTTTCTACAATAACAGAGCCTCAGTCGCGCCGTTGCTACAGCGTTTTTATTAATATAAAAAAAATAATTTTTTACAATTTACAAACACAACAATAATCTAATAGGCGCTGAAAAAAAATTTAAAAACACAAGCTGAAAAGGAAGAAGATTAATTGGACAGGACAATGACGAATATTTGTAACCTCCCCGGGGCAGCGTGAACACTCCTCACTGGAACACGCCGTCCTCGGAGTCAGAGTCTGAATACGTGATGTCTGGTATTGGGTTGCTTTGTTGGGGTGATCTAGGGTGGGGAGGCAATACAACTGTTTTAGGGATAATTATATCCTTGGGCCTAGGCGTCCTTGGGTAGTCGTTAGTGTCGTAACGACCCAGGGCTTGGATGAGTGGATTGTGGCAGTCGGAGCTTTTCAAGTACAGTTTAGATGTTAGGTCTTTTATGAAAGAATCCATTGGCTTGACTCCGGAAGCTGCCTGGAGTTGTCTATTAGTGACAAACCATGGGGCGTCCATGGCTTGTCTTATGCAGACGTTTTGCATGGTTTCCAATCTTTTCATTTGATTAGAAGATGCGAACCCCCATGCCGGGACCGCGTACGTAAGGACCTGGCGGATGACCGCCTTGTAGATCCTGATCCGATCTTTGTGGCGCAAGCAGCTATTTCTACCGATCAGTGGAGCAAGGAAGCCCTTAAGGGCTTTAGCTTGGGATACACAGTTCGCAATGTGTTTGGACCAACTTAGTCTTGGGTCGAGGGTGACCCCGAGATATTTGACGGAGTCTTTCCAAGGAATTACCTCGCCAAACATCTCGATTTTGTCGGGAGGGTGTCGTTTTCTATCGAACATGATAGCTTCGCTCTTCCCCGGGTTTACTACAAGTCTCCACTTGTAGAACCAGGGTTGAAGAAGCTTCAGCGTATCACGAACGATAGTAACGTTCCTCTTTCGTCTCGGGTGAGTTGTAACGATCGCAGTGTCGTCAGCGAAAATACCCATCGTTACGTTTTGGGGAATGGGAATGTCCTGGGTATATATGTTGAAAAGCGCGGGGGATAAGATAGATCCTTGGGGCACCCCCGCGTGTATAGGTCTAATCGTGGAGAATTGGGCATTGATTTTGACACGGAAGGTTCTGGCACACAGGTAGGATGTGATAAGCCTCACTAAGCTTGGATTAACTCTAGCCATGTAAAGCTTATACAGTAAACCTGTGTGCCAAACTTTGTCAAAGGCTTTGGCTATGTCCAGCAGGACAGCCAAACCTCTATGGCCTCTGGAAAAACCTTCCGTAATCTTTTCTGTTATTCTAAGAATTTGATGGGTGGTCGAGTGACCCTGGCGAAACCCGAACTGTTCGTCGGGGAGGATGCCGAGCCTTTCCACCTCGTCAAGAAGGCGGGAGAGTATGATTTTCTCCGCTATCTTGGCAATGGAGGAGAGGAGAGATATCGGTCTGTAGTTGAGGGGATTGGACGAGCATTTTCCCGGCTTAGGTATGAGGATGACATCTGCCAACTTCCACCTGCCGGGAAAATGCTTCAGTCTAAGTATGGCATTGATGATCGCAGTTAGCGCTGATATGGCCTTTTTAGGAAGGTTTTTCAGCGCTAAGTTGGGAATTTGATCAGGACCGGGGGCTTTCCTGGGAGAAATAAATTTTATGGCACTCTTTATTTCAAAATAAGAGGCGGGAGAGATGGGTTCGGGGTCGGCTTGCATTAATCTGTCTCGCACCGTCTTGTTAATCTTATCGATATGTTTTAGAAGATCACGGTAGGACGTATTTACCTTGTTCGGGGAAAACTGTTCCTGAAGAATATCGGCGAACAGTTCGGCTTTGTCCAGGGGAAAGTAAGCGAGGGAGTTATCTGATTTTTTGAGGGGGGGAATAGAGGAGCGAACGCCTTTAAGGGATTTCACCATGCTCCAAGCTGATCGGTTTTGGAAGGACAAGTTTTCAATCTTGTCCGCCCATTTGTCGCTTTTGTACTTCGCGAGTTCGGATGTGAGTTGCGTCCGAAGCTCGGAAGCACGCCTGATGTCGTCGGGATGCCAAGTGCGTTTCGCCACCTTGTGGGCACGCCGCTTAGCGTGGATAAGGTCCAGTAAATATTTAGGGACTGCAGGGCGGGAATAGGGAGTGGAGGTTGTCTTTGTTGCGAAACTGATAGAATCATTGATGGCTTGCTCAAAGCTAACAACGTACTTCTCCAGCTCCGCAACAGTATTGATGATGGGGATTTTGCCCAGGTTCAAGCGGAGGTGGTCCTGGAAAGCGGGCCAGTCCGTCTTGCTATGGGTCTTGTCGGGGAGCGGAGCACCGTGGGTGGGGACACCCAGGGTGAGAAGAACGGGGTAATGATCCGAAAGTAGGTGTTCACCTACTTCCAGTTGGTGCTGGAGGAGGAAGTTTTTAAAGATGACTATGTCAAGCACATCTGAGGAATGGTGAATACTAGAATAATGGGTAGGGTCGGTTGGGGCGTCTATCGTGAAAGGGAATTGTTCTGCAAGAAGTTTGAGTTTGCGTCCTATTGCATTAGTGGCTCTCGAATTCCAGGCGGAGTGTTTGCAGTTTAGGTCACCGGCAATGACGTGCGGGGTGTCTCCGCTGCTTTGAAGAAGCTCGGAAACGTCTTTGGTGCAATCAACGTCGGGCCTGTTGTATGCTGCTGAAATGTGTATCAGACCGTGATTGGCTAGAGGAACGCCAATCGTAGTTAATTCCATATCTGCAGCAATGGTCGGGATACGATGGTGGGGTATTGTCTTTTTGACATAAATAGCTGTACCGCCTTTTCTGGCATAGGTACGATCGTCGCGGTAAAGATCGTAGTTGGGGATATTAGCTCGGGTAGCCTTTTTGAAAAACGTCTCCGTTACCAGTAGAAAGTCGAGGTCATGGTCGGCAGCAAAAATCTGCAGAAGGGACCGTTTCTCATTGGTCAGTCCATTGGCGTTCCAATAAACGGTTTTTAGGGCTGCGGGAATTGTAGTCGTCATGAAATCTTATGAGCGATGGCGTGGGCTGAAGGACAGGAAAAAAGTTAAACGACTCTGACAAACTGTTTGAGGGTTTCCTGGATCACCTCGGAAGACATTCCGAATCTTATGAGTTCTAGGGTGACCCTAACTATTTCGCGTTTGGACGCGGTGAATTTACCGCTATCGTCTGTAGGAGGGATGTTGGAGGGCTTGTCTTTTTTGGGAACCTCGGATGGTTTCTGAGAGGGGACTGATTGGGTGGACCTTGATCGGGCCTCCTGGACGTTTTGGGAGGGAGCTGGTTGGGTAAGGTTTGACCGGGCTACCTGAACGTAAGAACGTTCATTGGTGACCGGCCTGTACGAGTGTCTCGGTTGGCTGTTGAAGGGAGTTTGTCGAGGGGGAGCTTGCACTCTCCACATTTTGGGGTACAATTTGCAGCTCTGGTAACTAGCTGGGTGGTCGCCACCACAGTTAGTGCAGGTTGCCATGCCTTTGGGTCTGCTGCACTCGGCCGTCCAGTGCAGGCCTGGGCACTTGACGCACCTGGGGGTAGCCTTGCAGCAGCTCTGGGCGTGGCCAAAAGATTGGCAACGATGACACTGCCCAATATTGGTTTTTGCGTGAGGAACCTCAATCTTAACGCGTATATCGTGAACGACATCCTCGTTGAAGATGTTTGCGGAAGTCGTTGTTTTAGGCATGGTGACCATGATGAGGGGAAGGGGTCTCCTACCCCGACTGCTCCTCATCCTGCCCACCGTGCAGTCGTAACCTTTAGCAATAAGGTCCTCTTGGACCTCTTTAACGTCTATGTTGATGGGGATGCCCCTAATGACTGCTTTTAGGGGCTTCTCCTCTCTCAACTGGTGGAAATACCATCCTCCTTCTTCGGGAGTAAGTACTTCCTCGAAGTACTTGTAAATCGCCCTATAGTCGTTTTCACTGGCGGGAGTGATGCTCAGTCCGCCAGCGAGCAATTTGGCTTTTGTGAAGTGAATCCCGCGCCTCGCAAATTCAGCCTTTATGCTTTTCCGCTTAGCAGTATCCCTCAGCACTAACGGAGGGATCTTAGTTTTGAGTGGAACGGCCAAAGGAGATTCCTGACGGGGCGTCTGACTGGGGGGTGAATGAACTGGGAGAGTGTCATGGGGGTTGTCGGTGTTTGCAGAGGGGAGTGTTTGATCGGGTAGTTCATGGTCTGTCAATTGGATGATCTGCCCGTCTACCTCCATCGGTAGGTTGACGAGCTCACCCGCCAATTGGAAGCCAATTAAATCCTCTAGTGGGGGGAGGTTAACAAAATTATCCGTTACATTAGTACTTACCTGTCCGTCACCTTTTTCTTCATCTTTTTGGAGGATCTGTCGCGGCTGCGTGACACACTACTTGAGGCAGGTCTTGATTTTGATTTTTTGCGCTGCTTACGCCTGGTTTCACGATCGCGTTTTTTCTCATCTTCCTTAGGCATATCTTGCAGTTTTGTTTGGTTGGATTCGGTCTTTTCAAATTGATTGGCCGGTATAATGGGCTCCTCCTTATCCGGCTCTTCAGTGGACATCGTGGCTTCTTCACTTTGCACGGTTACAGGGTTGCTCAAAACAACCTTTTTTCCTTTAATCGCGCTCTGCCTTTTGGCCTCGAACTTTTCCAGGCTCGAGGTGATCAGGTTCTTGTAACCCATCAGCTACTTATGAGTGCTGATGGCGTCATCGTAAACCGCCTTTACCCTTTGGTAAGAGCGGCTATCCGGTCTTTCGGCCAAACTTTGATAAAACGCCTTCGTCGGGCTCGATCCGTACGCGTCTAATTCTTTCTTCGTGTTGGCTGCCAGATTGGTCTGCTCCAATAGGGAAGCTTTCAAATGGGCTAGCATGCGTTGGAGTTCCACTTCGGTTAATTCGGATAACTTCTTGGAGCTTGACATATTCTTCGATGACAGTTTGAGTCTTGGCAGGGAATCTAGGGAATCTGTGTACTGGGAAATAAACTGATTGCGTTGTTATATGCGAATTAATCGGCTTAGCCGCTTTTCGTTAATTCATAATAATAATAATAATAATATAATATTATGTCTTTCAGAATAATTCAATACAATTTATACCTAATTAGTGCGTCACTAATTTGATGGAGAATCGAGTTACCTTCCAGGGATTATCCCTTTTATCGATAACTCGATTCCAAAATTTAAAAACTGATCGAACAATTGATTCGATGCTATGATTTTTTTTTCGGTAAGTGGATTTATCTGGACAGATGCACATAACATAAGTTGCGACATTATTAGGTGTCGCCCTCTATCGAACACAGTACTAAACATACGCGCGTCACTCATTTCTTTCTACTCTTGCGTTTCCGTCGACCGATTTTAACCAAAATCTAATCAAATCTAAGTCTCAATATAAAAGTACTAAATATAAAATTTGGTTGAGAAATTCTTATTAGTTTGAGCGCTAAAGCGCACACAAAATTAAGTAACACACAGACATTTCTTGATGTTTGGTCTCTTTCAATTCGTTTGACCTCAATGACTGTAAATCCGTAAAAATGCAAAAAAAAAAAATTTACGTATACTACGTATACTCATACTGTGTAGTATGATAAATTAATTAAAATATCGTTCTTGCGGAAAAAATCAAGTTTAAAATTCGAAAATTATTCGGTTTGCCAACGACAGCTCTGACGCGATATGTGTTTTTTCCATTTTTATAACAAATTTGGCAACACTGTATTAAAATATATATATAAGATAGCACTACGGGCCTTGCAGACCCATGGCTTGTTTGACTACACTGGACCATTTCTTTCGATCTCGAGCTCTATCCATCCATTTTTTGATATGTAATTTGTCTAAATCTGTTTGTACTTCTTCCTTCCATTTTGATTTTGGTCTACCTCTTCTTCTCGTTCCACCCATGTTCATCCTCAACATCATGTTTGGTATTCTCTTTTCGCTCATTCGTATTAAGTGACCCAAACATCTTATGCGCTGTGACTTAACCACTCCAATAATAGTAGCTTCCTTATATAATTCATATAATTCTTGGTTGGTTCGTTATATCCATCTTCCCTCTTCATACTTTCCTCCAAATATTCTTCTCAATATTTTTCGTTCCCATCATACACTTAGAATTGTTTGTTCTTGTTTTCTCAACGTCCAAACTTCGCTTGCGTATGTAACTACTGGTCTTATTATTGTTTTGTACACCCTGAGCTTTACCGACCTTGAGAACATTTTACCATTTAATATTGATTTCAGGGCAAATGCGGCTTTATTAATTAAAATAATTATTTATTAAAATACCTACTTAAATTATTTGACAGTTGCTGATGTTTATAAACGTTTTTTTAAGGTTATGTTCATCTGTAACACCTAAAAATATTTTCTTGGGTTACTTATACAAGTTATTACCACAATATTCTATACACCATTTTCAAATGTTTAGGTTTTTACTCATTGCTAGATTTTTAACTAAATTTTATGTATGAATATTTGGTTCTAGTTAATATTATCTAAATCTATTTCTAGGTATAGGTATAGATAGGTATAGATTATATTACCCACTACAAAGAAAACAGCTATGTTGCAAGTAATTTTAAAAACTCTAGTTTAAAGTCACTCTCGCCAAATATTTGCTTTCAAAATTTTAATTATATTAATAAACGTTTTAAAAAATGTAGGTACACACTTCTCTTCTGATTGCCGCCAAACAAAAGCTGCTGCCTTTGTCAAACAATATAACTTGGACTTGTTTTATCTTTTTCAGATATACCTGTAATAATTATAATTTTTTAATTTTTTTTTAAGGAACGAAATAAGTCTTACTTGCTTCCAGCGAGCGACAGTAATATTTTTATAATCGTTTGTAAAGTTTAAGCCTGCTTTTGGCGTTTATTTGGTCAGTCGAGGTGTTTTGCAGGTTCTTTGCAATGAAAATTTGCTTTTGCCCAAAAATATACAATACAAACTTGTTGAACAATAACATTTTAAAAATCAGTCAGCAATATGAACTATAATTTTAAAATTATTAAGGAAATTAGTGGGGTCTGGGGTAGTTTCTTTATTTTTCTTATTTTGGCTTTTAAAAAAGAGTAACGGTCATTTGCCTTGCAGGTAACGCGATCAACTGCGAAAGCGAGGTACCGGGTTCAAATCCGGAGAAGGGCAACTTTCTTATGACGTCTCCGTGCTTTGGAAGGCACGTTAAGCCGGTGGTCTTCCTGGGTTAATGAATTGCCATCATTAACATAAAAACCAGGGTTACAGGCTCGTCTGTAGGCAAGTCTAGCAAACTACCTATCGGACGTTAAACAATTTATATGCTCATAGATCTAGCACTGCCGAGGAAACGAAGCAGTGGCTGGAAATAACAAGCCCTAGGCTTAGGCTGAATTCATTCAGTTGAAGAAGAAGAAGAAGAAGAAAAAAGAGTGCAAATACAAGTATTAGGCCGCATTCATAATAAAGTATAAGATTTTGCCTTGCTTCGGTAGAAAGCTGGTAAGAACCAATCAAAATAAACAATTTTTAAATCATTGAGAAAGATAAAAGAAAATACTTTAATCCAATTGGTTCTTGCCAGCTTTCTACCAAAGTAAAACCCCACTTCCTTGTGAATGCGGCTTTACAATTAAGCCGCACAAAAATTATTAATTATTGAAAATACAATGGGAATAAGTTGTGGACCCAATGTGCACCGGTACGCTGAAACCAAAATACTCGAGAAGTTAAAATGTTACGTAGACAATAACAAATCGACATTTTTGAAGCTGCACATCTGCAAAAGGTATGTTATATAATCCAGGAGTAGACGCCTTTGTGTAAGTAATTTAATAAATTATATTTGCATTTATTGTATTTGTATTTATTTATTTTCTTCTTCTTCTTTAACTTTACTTTAGATCTGTTGATCTGTTTATTTCCAACATCTGCGTCGTTTCCTTCGCAGTATTGGATCTGTGAGCATATAAATTGTTTAACGTCCGATAGGTAGTTTGCTAGACTGGCCTCCAGACGAGCCTGTAATCCTGGTTTTTTATGTTAATGATGGCCATTCATTAACCCAGGAGGACCACCGGCTTAACGTGCCTTCCGAAGCATGGAGATGATTTTAATTATTTATTTTAATTTATTTAATTTATTTATTTATTTATATTTGTATTTATAAACCACCACTTAGATTTATTCATTAAGCTTTTTACGTTCTAAGTAGAACATTGCTTTTCCCTTTTTATATATCATATTACCTATTTCCGATAAATCAATATCTATTTCACCACACCGTGTGGATGTCCACTGAAAGGCCAAGCTAAGAAATTCTGTATAGTTCGCGATTTGAACCAAAAATTTCCACTCTGTACTCAACCAGCGGTCACATCACTCCACGGCTGTGGCACTTAGATTTATGTGAATGAAATTTATACAGCATATTCTAGACATTTAAAATTTAATCGCAGGATTTTCTTTTTAACCAAAAGTTTGATTTTTTATTCAATTATCGAGCGATTTTTCTCTCAAAATTCATAAAAAATTCAAGAAACATTGATACTACTTATTTTTCAGTTGCGAGATCAACACACAGTCACCCTTGTTTTTGTAAGTAACCATGAAAGGAATTAATAAATTTAATTACTTTGTAGTGAAACCCCGACTTTGACCACAAATGTGAAGAAAGTAATTTAAAGCAGATGACCTTAGAAGTAAATATGTAGACGTATTTTGTTACATTAAAATGTTATTACAAACTATTTTTATTCCTTTATTTAAATAATTTTTGCTACGCTACCCTTACCTTCTAAGGTAAATCTTAAGATTTGTAAACTTTTTACAAAATATTCACAAATTATTAATTGCAATTATAACACTAAAAGACGAAAAACATAAAAATTTTTCTATACCTGCTTAGAAAGCGGATTTATGGTTTTGTATTATTGGGGTAGTTATCGTTAAATATACAGGAAATATAAGTGTGACCATTCAATCCTTAAAAATTTGATAAAGTTCAAAGAAAATTGAAAAATAGTTAAATAATTGTAAATATTCTGTAAAGTTTTAACGTTACATTTGACCCCGAAAAAATTGTTACAATTGTCCCCAGCACATCTTTTAGAAAATTTGTCGTCATAACGTCCAAAATAAACAATTTAAATAAAAAATAATTACACTTATTCATATTTCAGTACCAAAAGTCTTACATAATAAAAAAAAATAATAACCGTAATTACTAATAATTAGGACACCTTTGACCTTTACAAAAAATGATTTTTATTTGATTTAAAATACAATTTTCGATTCATCCAAAAGAACACTTATAATAATAACTACAAAATAATAACTAACTAACAGAGTAACTAACTCAACTAGAATAATTACAATAATGACTTAGTAACTTGACATGTCGATTATTTATAATTTAAGATAACAAAGACTTTCAAGTAAGAATGGTGTGATTATTGACCTCCTTACTTAAGAGTTTTCATTATCACCGGAAGATTGACTTTGTATATTTGGATCTATGTAATCTTCCTTTATTGTCTTAGTATAATGACCAATGTTATCATACTGCAAAATTGCATTTATGCAATAGTCACACATTGTTCATTATATAATGATTTAAAGTTATCAGAGACCGTTTCCTGTTTATGAGTAAACGTAACTCCTCCCGCAAAAGTTCAGAAAATTTGGGGCTTTTATGATGGCGACAGATTTTCCTACATCATCCGGTGTGGTTATGCTGTCATGATTGATCTCGTTGAGTTCACAACCTTGGGTATTGAAGTTCGATGTCTTACGTTTCCTAATACAAATACATATTTTAAAGATTACTACTATGAAAATAATTAAATAAACAAAGATAGTCCAAATACTTGTTTGCTTAAAGTGTATGACCGTATTTTTGTCGTTCAATCGCACTCGTTGATTAGTAAGTTCACTTTGAATTTTGTCAAATTCACTCAAATCTAATTTGGACAGTTCTAAGAGTTTCACTTCAAAATTAGCACTTGTTTTATCGTTCACTGAAATTTTTATGTCGGAAATTTTGAAAAATTTTAGATTTCTATTTTTATTTTCGAAACTTTGTAGTTTTACGTCACTTAGTTTTAATTCGCAGAATTTTGGAAGTTCTACCACGTATGTACCTTTAAGAGGTACATACACTTTCTTTTTCGCGTTTGCACTTTTGATGACCCAATATTTGATTTGTTGATACCACTATCCATTTTCCATTTTCAACCTTTTGAATTTTGAGGTTGTTTAATTTGATAATTTCTTGTTTGCAATTTGTTGTTCTTTCCAAAAATTTTAGGAGTTGGACTTCGCATGGAACGTCTTCATTGTTTTTGATGCCAGATACGTTTTCTTCACAGAGATATTCGTCGTATTTTATTTCTTTACAGTCATCTTGGAAGTTCGAGTAATATTGCTCATGTAAAATCAGGAATTTTGAACTGGGTAGGATTATTTTATAATTGTTTTCTTTAGTGGGAATTAGTAAAGGGTATAATTTGAAATAGTCATATTTTTCAATTTCAACAATTGGGATATCAAGTAGAAAAATAATTTGATTAAATTTTGTGTAGCTTTTAATATTAATGATTTTTTCGAAAAGTAATATGTTTTCTAATTTAGGTTTAAATGGTAATCTAGCATTTTTGGTTTTATTATTTATAGATTTAATTTCTTCTAAAAGATCGATTGGATCAATTATAGAGTTATGAAAAGTATTCATTTTTGCAAAGCTGATTGCTATTTCTAAATTACTCAGTAAATTATTAATTATTTGAAGGGTGGTGATTAATTCTGAAATTGTATTCATCATAATTCTGAGGTGTTGGTATTTTACATTTTGGGTTTCTATTGATTATATGATTGTCTGAAAGTGACTTAATTATATTCTAATAATTTTTGATTATTAACGAGAGTGATTGTTGTCTGGTTGAATTTTGTAATGACAGTGTGCATTTAACGTTATTTGTCATTGACAAATTTTAATTTTATTTTGATTTTGTCTTAAATTTTGAATTTCGTTGTCAAAATTGCGTCATCTTGATATAAATTTCCTGTTATTATTTTTATTAAAGAACCTAATATTTGGTTTTGTCTGGATCAAGAAATTTATTTGCAAAATTTGTTTATTTATTAATTCTATTAAATGGTCAATTATTTGCTATGTATTGTAGAACTCATTTTTGTATCCGGTTTCAAGATGCATAGTATGAAGTTTAAAATTTATAAATTGATATTGATTTTCTAAAAAATGAAATTGGTTTATGATTAAATATATGTCAACGATTTGGATAAAAGTCAAAGAAGAAATTTTGTTATGGGCGTTTCCTAATCGTATGGGAAAGGTTGTTAATCATTTGTCTGTAAGTCGGTTCGTATGTAGTAATTTTATTGACGATTTTAATTTTTGTGTCTTTTATTTTGTTTTCTAAATTGTCATAAATTAATGTCAAAATTGCATTTATGCAATAGTCACACATTGTTCATTATATAATGATTTAAAGTTATCAGAGACCGTTTCCTGTTTATGAGTAAACGTAACTTAACTAGTATAGTTTTTTATTAATAAACAAAATAACAACAACAAAAATAATTACTTTGACTTTTAAAAACACAAATGGACCTTGTTGTACGCGTAGGATGGACTCGTAGCGACACAAAACAAGACCAAAAATGTTTCTATACAAAAGACACGTATTTTTCTTCATTAACGCTCTCCGCTATCTTTATTAATTTTTGAAATATTTGCGTTGTTGCAAACGTACCCTGTTTCAATTGTCTCCAGTCTACCCTACTTTACGAAATCAATGTTGCTTTAAAAGTTGTAGATAATGTATAAATCATATCGAGAATACCGTTTTAACACCAGGATGTAGATGAAATATGATAATCCAACTCTGAAAATATTTGGAATTGAAATCTACACACTGCTTGAAGCGACGACAAATTGATGGTAAATAAGTATATTGACGTATCTTACAAATAATATTAAGTTATAGGTAAAATAATGGATGGCAGGTTAAAAGTGAATACAAATTACTCATTGCTATTGCACATTATAGTATTATAATTCTAAATAAAGTAGACAATCGAAATATTAAACAAATAGTACTCGTAAATTTTTTTTTTTAATTTTTCTTACTATTTGAGATCTTTTTTTTTAAATGTTATTCACTGCAATATGTTAATAACATACTATCCTATTTCAGTAGTGTATACTTTTGAAGATTTACAGCAATCATAAATATGGTTATACAAACATAGAAAATGCAATAAATTTTATTTTATTTTTAGGGTTTTTTGATAGTATATAAGTATTATAAATTTAACAGCCAATTGCGACTATTTTTGAAAATATTTTTTTGCACTGCGCTCTTCAAAAACAAGTGCAAATTGTACGAATTTACTACGAAAATTCAAGTTCTGCTTGTAAAACTTTTCGCGTGTTGCATTCAACTTACGATTGCATGTAAATTCCACGTTGTTCACTAGAAATTAACCTTTCCCAAACCACAACTTGGAAAATTTTGCAAAACGACTTTGGTTTGCACCTATACAAGATTCAATTAACTCAAAAAATAAAGCCAAAAGACCATGCCACTCGTCGGTTATTCCCAGAATAGGTTTTGGAGTACTTGGAAACAAATCGTCAGAAAAAAATCAACAACAAAGCACATTTTTGTTTAAACGGGTTTGCAAACAAGCAGAATTACACCAATCCACGAGATATTCTCGAGACTATATTGCATCCCGAAAAACTGATTGTTTTGTGTAGATTATAGGTATGCAGCATCATCGGTCCATACTTCTTCCAGAACACAAGAGGTGAGTCAGTGACTGTTAACAGTAACCACTACAGATCAATACAAAGTTTTTGTGACCTCAATTAGATGGTATAGACGACACACATGGATAGATGACATGTGGTTTCAACAAAACGATGCGACGAGTCACACAGCTGCGATGACTCGTGAGTTTGTTACGACTACGTCGAACAGTCCTTAAATTCACTTAAAATTTTGATTAAATCATAAGATTTATTTGAACGAGCCTGGTATATGTCACAGACAGCCGTCTCCACTAAATTATTTTTAGAACTTATCTACGTGAGAAACATGCCATTCGTAGGCTTTAGTTCTAAGAATTCTGTCCTTAACTTGCAAACAAGCAGAATGAAGAATTACGTCATGTACCTCGACGAGAAAAATAAGAAATCGGTTCATTTTGACTCCTATATCTAGGCAACCCTTTAATCTTTGAAGAAACTTTAAGTAAAAATCCCTGTTAAATTTCAAGAGCCATCTTGGAAATAACGGCACTTTCGGTTCGACAGTCAAAGTAGTAAGATGCGTTCCTTTGGTCTCGTGATTCAAATAAATAATTAACGGACTTTCGATCTGTACCTCGAGTCATGAAGACGTGAGTTTTTTTCGTTGTCTTCCAAGCAAGGAAGAGGTGTTTAACTTTTCTATCGTACTTCCATTGAAGGAAGATGTGGTTAATTTGTATCGTGCTTCGAATAAAATAACTAAAACTTATCTATGTGCCTATAAACAAATACCTGAGTAATAGTTTCGTGTAACTAAAATTAAATAAGTAACTTAAAACTTTTTACCGATCTATCAAACAAAATGTGTTTTATAATAATTCTCTCTCGAACATGGCAAATTTGAATTAAAGACAAATTATTGATTTACGATAAATACTTATACCTACTGGATGGATAAAATTTGGATTATTAAGAAGATAACGTATACCTATGGGATGAAGGAGATTTGGATTATCAAATAGTCAACAACGACTACAAAGGAAATGGAATTGGAAGGACGGTGTGCAATCAACAGGGGTATCGATAAACCAGCTTTTCCGAATTTGAATTCAGGAAAAATAATTAGAGTGCAACGACTTACCACGTTTAACCGGGTTAAAGGTTAGTTTTTGTTCAATTTAATTGTATGTAACCGCACGTATCTAATTGTAACGATTGATTTGATGTATTGCTTATTCAACGACTAATTGGTCCATTTTTCACTATGATTACATTAAAAATCAATCATACAATTACCTATACTGTTTCTGTATAAATTATTTATTTGTACAAATTATTGAAGTGGAAATCAATCCGTAAGGATGATGAAAATAAATGGTTTCTTACCATTGATTTTGTTCTAATTAACGCCTTATTTAAATAATTTTAATTAAATCTTGCGGAAGCTTCCTTGATCATTTAGGTAAAATTAAGGAAAATTTGTATTTATGTTCCGTATTTGTGGCGACGTTTTGTTTAACTTTATTATATTTCTTTACCTCAATTATCTTTTATTTCAAGAGCGTCGAATTCTTTTCAGGATTGTGTATATATGTAAAAGCGAGGTAAGCGTATATTTTGTTTCACGTAGGTACCACCCTGAGATAAAGTTCTCAGTATTTTTTGAATTCAAATTCGAAAAATCTGCTCCACCGAAGGAAGTGAGTTTAGCCGAGGGTAGGTGTAACATTTGGCGCCCAACGTGGGGCTCGACACGTATTACGTATTTGCGTGTTAACAAAATATATCGACGACCACCAGTGGCGTATCAAGAAACATTTATCGTAAATTAATAATTATTTTTTTATCTCAAAATGAATTTAAAGCATTTGTCTTCACACGAGTTGAACTTTGAATTACTTGCACGTTCAATTTTGCCTAGAGTTACGATTACAAGTCGTAGGATTCAATTACAAATTGCCTTAGAAGAAGATATTGAAATTTCAAAAGACCCGTGTACCTGGGAAATTCATTTTCAAGAAATTAAATTATCTTTAGCGGAATTAAATCGCGAATTAGAAAGACAACTATCGGACCAACAAATAGAATTTTTGGAAACAAAAATTGCGCATATATCGACTCGCTTAAATACCGTGAATACCGGAAATGACGAACAAAAAATTATTGCGATGGAAAATTTTAAGATTCAATTGAAATTAGCGGAAACGACCTTAACTAATAATGAAAATAATGTTTTCTTTAAACAAAAAATACCGGTAGAAATATCTAAAACCAAATTTATACCTATTTATAAGTGGAACTTTACCAAGTTCACAGGTCATAACGATTCTCGGGATATCTTAGCTTTTCTTGAAATTATAAATGAATTAAAAATCGCTAGGGGTGCAACGGATAAAGATTTATTCCAGAATGCACAGGATTTATTCGAAGGCGAAGCTACTATTTTTTGCAGGAATGCAAAGAAAAAAGGTAATAAATTGGGACGAATTTTTAAATTTATTAAAAGTAGAATATTTACCTTTCGATTACCAAAGTCAATTGGAAAAGAAAATTCAAAATATAACTCAAAGTACCTTTAATAATATTTTTAATTACATTAACGAAATTGAAATGTTAGGTCATAAAATCGAACGGAAAATATCTGAGAAAGAAATTATTGAGATTATTTTACGTGGAGTGGATCCCTATTTTTCAAATATTTTAGTTTCTTCCGAATATCATACCTTAACGGAATTAAGAAATAAGTGTAAACAAATACACGAACTTAAATTACGTCAAGATAATTTAAAACCTGTAATTAAAAGAAATTTTACGACACCTTATCGACCGATGGCTAAGTTGAAAATTTCTACTAACCCTGAATTAAATGTTCCTAAGAATAATTTACAAACAGGCACTATTCCTAAAAATAATTTACCGTTACCTAGTAAAATTTTAAATTGTTGGAATTGTCATAAACCAAATCATAGCTATACAAATTGTATAGAAAGGAAAAATATTTTTTGTTATGGGTGTGGCAAAGCCGACACATTTAAGCCACAGTGTTCTCATTGTACTAATATCGAAAATGTTCCAAAAAACCTGTTAAGGGGAACGGATCAGGTCAATCTCGCAACCCCAACATTTCTTACCGACCAAAAATTTATTGCTACAAAGCAAAACAAAATTACGTCATCTCGAGAAAACGAAAACCGTTTTCAAAAATAACTCGTAAAATAAATTTAAATTTTAACAAAAAATCTTTTTGTTTTAAATTAGATAAGAATGAATGGAATAATTGGTTATCTGAAATATCGAATTTCTTTTGTGATAAAGTACCTAAATTAGAACCTGTCTTTTCTACACAAAATAATGACAACCGAATTTACCTTACCTTTCAATTACAAAATCAAGTCATAGTCGCGCTAGTAGATAGTGGAGCAACAGTTAATGTTGTGGACAAGAAAGGAATGGAATTTTTAAAATATATTAAGACTCAGCACATAACATCTACAGTTGAGAAATATATAAAAATTGCCGACGGAAGTTATTCTCCTATCTTGGGTAAAACCAAATTTACTTGTACCGTTGATGACAGGAAAAAATCAGTCATTTTTTTAATTGCGCCCGAATTACCTGAAACTTTTATCGTAGGTGCAAACTTTTGCGAAACTTTTGAATTATTATTACATTTTGGAAAAATGAATTTACGTCCATTTCCCACATATGGAAAACAATTTACCTTTAAGAAAGTAAATGATAATCGACCTTTTATCGACATAACTCTTTCGAATAAAGTTTTTTCAGTGCTTGCAGATACAGGTGCAACAAATAATTTGATGGGTTCACCTGGTATCGAATTCCTAAAAAATAAAAATTTATTTAACCCAACATTTTCAAAAACTTTGGGAATAAATATCGCTAATGGTTCGCTTACTAGAGTCATTGGACAAATTTCCTTGGAAGTAACTTTAAATAATGTACAACGTACAATTGATTTTTTAATAGTCCCTGCAGTACCACAATCTTTCATTTTAGGTGCTGATTTTTTACATGAATTTAATTTAACTTTGAACTTCCGAACTCATTCATGGCAAATGCCCTCTGAAAATATCGAAATTATGTCAAATAGTAAAGAAACTTTAAATTTACCTAAAATAACGGAAACTAGTATCTATTTTGCCGAATTAACTTTTCCAGAGAATACCGAAAATATCGAATATATCGAACCTAATTTTGAAAAAATAAATGAAATTTCAAAAAATCAAAATGAATTAATTTTTGCGCAAGTAAACACACCTTCTGAAATTAATGATGAATTAATTTCTGAAGAATTAATTAACGTTACCGATAATAAAGCTATCTTAACCGATGAACAAAGCATTCTTTTGAACGCGACTATTTCTAAATTTAACACTTTGAGTACAGCTGCTTCCGGATGTGTGACAGTTGCCACCCATGACATCGAAACACTGGACAGCAAACCTTTTAAAAAACGCCCGTTCAATCTCTCACCGGCAATGCAAGTTCATCTGCATAAAGAAATTGATGAAATGTTGAATGATGGAGTAATCCAACCTTCGAATTCTCCCTATTCAAGTCCTTTTTTGTTAGTTAAGAAAAAGAACGATGAATACCGTTTTTGCTTCGACGGAAGAACTTTAAATGCAATTACCGTCAAAGATTCCTATCCCTTACCTCGAATAGATTCAATTTTGAACAGATTAAGAAATACTAAATATTTCTCTTCGATTGATTTGCGCAAAGCTTTTTGGCAAATAAAATTAAGTGAACGCTCTCGACAAAAAACCGCTTTCTGTGTACCAGGAAGAGGGTTATTTGAATTTCTAGTAATGCCTTTTGGACTTTCTAACTCACCCCAAACTCTTCAGAGAGTTATGGACGAAATTTTAGGATCACTTATTCATACCGGTAAAGTTTTTGTATTTCTAGACGACATTATGGTAATTTCCGAAACTTTCTCTGAACACATCGATACCTTAAATAATGTATATGAATGTTTGAAAAAAGCAGGATTCCGAATTAATACGGAAAAATGTAATTTTTGTATGAGATCATTAACTTTTCTTGGATTTGTCGTTGACGAAACAGGTATCCGTACCGACCCGTCAAAAGTTGAATGTATTCAACGTTTTAAAACTCCAAAAACTACTACCGAAGTCAAGCGACTCATAGGTATGGTCAGCTATTACCGAATTTTCTTACCCGATTTATCTACTATCTCATCTCCTATCACTGCTCTTATTAAAAATAAGAAAAAAGGACAAACTATTACCTGGAATAACGAAGCTGAAATTGCCTTCGAAAAAATTAAAGAATTAATTTCGACAGCTCCTATTTTAATTTCTCCCGATTTCTCAAAACCTTTTTTTCTGCAAACTGATTCTAGTGCTGTAGGATTAGGTGTGGTCTTGTTTCAGGAAAAAGACGGTTTAGAACACCCCATTGCTTACGCAAGCCGTGCTCTTACGTCTGCCGAACAGAAATATCATGCTACAGAGCGTGAATTATTAGCTATCCTTTTTGCTATAAATAAATTTCGTGGTTATATCGAAGGTACTCACTTTACTGTAATAACTGATTGCTCAGCATTACAATGGTTATCTAAATTTGACGAATCTTCTGGTAGATTAGCTCGCTGGTCATTAAAATTAGCTCAACACTCGTTTGATGTACGCCATCGCCCGGGCAAGCTAAACATTGTTCCCGATATTTTATCTAGAGACGTTTGTCTTATCAAAGCACAAAATTTAGTAAAAGATGATTGGTATCATCAATTAGAAACTAACGTTTTAGAAGAACCCGAAAAATATCCCCAATTTAAGGTGGAAAATGATTTCTTATATAAGTTAGTACCGACTTTAACTCCAAATTCAGCTAATCAAGTTGAGTTTAAAATGATTATACCTTTAGCTAATAGGAAAGAAGTATTAAAACAATGTCACGACGATCCGACATCTGGACATTTTGGTATTGCCAAAACTATCTCTCGCGTTAACGAACTTTACTATTGGCCAAAAATGATATCTGACGTTAAAAATTATGTCCTCTCTTGTGAAATTTGTTGCGCACAGAAAAGCTCTCAGCAAGCTAGACCTGGATTAATGGGAAAACCCAAACATGTTTCATATCCCTTTCAGTTAATTTCTATGGATTTATTAGGACCTTTACCTAGGTCAAAGAAAGGAAATCAACATTTGTTAGTAATTACAGATTGGTTTACAAAATATGTTATAGTAAAACCTTTAACTAAAGCTACCGCAATCCAAATCACTCGATTCCTTGAACAACAAGTTTTTCTAGTTTACGGTATCCCACAAGTAATTTTGTGTGATAACGGAGTTCAGTTTACCTCTCATTTATTTAAAGAATTATTATCTAAATATGATGTTCAGAAAACTTATTACAATTGTAAATTTCATCCACAATTTAATCCTACCGAAAGAGTAAATCGAGTATTAGTTACCGCTATCTCTTCATATATTACTAACGATCATACCCGTTGGGATGAAAATATTTACAAAATTGCATTAGCAATAAATACCGCCAAACATGAAGTTACTAATTTCTCTCCCTCATTTCTAGTCTTTGGTAGATATATACCTACCGATGGTTCCTATTACGGTCCTGTACCTACAGATACCGACGTCTTTCAAGTAGACGAACGGATTCGTTGGGACGAAACTCAACAACAACTCCCTACTTTATTTGCCGACGTACGGAAAAGTTTACAACGAGCTTATCTAAAAAGTAAACAACATTATGATTTGAGAAAACGCCCTTTAGTTTTCCAAGTGGGTGATATCGTTTGGAAAAGAAATTTTGCTTTATCTGATGCCTCTAAGCAATTTTCTCATAAACTTGCGCCTAAATATTTAAAATGCCAAGTAATTGCAAAACATGGTGATCTCGCCTATCGTTTAAAATTAGTGGATTCCCAGAAACAGATTGGAGTCTGGCATTTGAAGGACCTTAAATCGTTCCATTCTGTCGATCAATAAATCCCTAAAGAACTTTTTTATATTTTCTTATTATTACCTACCTATCTGATTCAATTAATTATCTTTACCTTATTATTGACTTTCTTATAACGTACTATTTCTTACCTTTGTCACTTATCTCTAATTAAATATTTTTCTTAAATTTACTAAAAATTAATTTACCTATCCCGAATTTTGTGGTGTGTATGTATGTTAGTATAACTTTTTTGTTTAACTCAGGGCCCGAGGAAACAAGAAAACTGCTTAATAATTAATTACTTATCTGCAAATTCGAATTTTAACTTTACCTCAATTTTAAATGTTTATACCTTGAATTTTGAATTATGAATTATCTAAATGAAACCCAATTTTTATCTGAATAATTTTTATCTTTATAATTATCGATTTACCTATTTATCTTTTCCTTTTATCGAATTTCTAATTCCTAAAATATTATCTTATTTATTGCTATATCTGTTACCGTATCTTTATCTTATTGAATTTACCTTTTTTAATGCATTACCTTTATCTAATTAATTTTACCTTATTATCTCCTTTCTTATCGAATTTATCTTACCTGAATCAGTAACTTATCTTAATTAATTCTTTGTATCGAATTGTAACGTACCGAAGTACCTAGAAGTGAAGAAAAAGGAAAAATGGAAATTATTATTATAACCTTAATAAGCAATCATATGATTGTAAAATTGTTTAGTTATCGTTGAATAACTTAACTAAATACCTTATACCTGTTACCTTTTACCTAATATCGCATACCTTGTCTAATGACATTAAAAATCAATCATAAGATTGTAATTTTGTTTCGTTATCGAAGTGAATAACTTAACGATATATACCTATTATCTATTATCTTATATCGCATTATCTTGTCTAAAAAGACACTACCTTATCTTACCTTATTGTTATCTTTAAGGATATCTTATCGGTCCTGATCAAACCGAATACCTAATGAATATTATCTGATAACTTTTTATCTAATAATTTTATGCGATAAAATTAAACAAGGTTAATAATTTCCAATGAATACAAACATTTTTGTTTGAATCACAAGGTGATATCTGTTCACCAACAATTTTAATCGTCTGGATTATAAATAATTACTATTACATAAAATTTCATAAGAAATTTTAAACTTTATACAAGGTGTTTCACCTGTTCCGAACCTAACTTGTAAATTTGATTGATATTTGATCATCCCTGGAATTTAGACTGCCTTATTAAATTAAGATACGGTTTATACTTGTGGGAATCAGGATCGCAAATTGACTCGGATATTTGAGAACCTCCCTCTCGTACCGATCGACATCGATTTTTTTATACAGGTCCGTCCTAAGCCCTTTGATGATTTATTTTATTTTATTTTTTCATCTTCATTTAATTTTAAGAATCATCCGTACTTTATTAAACCTCGGAAGGCCAAGGAATTAGAAAAAGATTTTAATTTTGTGGGATTACAATAGTTTTTCAATCCCGTGCGAAAAATCGTTGCCCTCTTTATTTATTCTTGCTCAACTTTCTAACCTACGGAGTAAAGTAAAGCTACATTAATTTTAGTGAATATGATTGAGCTACTAGGAATTTGTAAATATGATTATAAAACAATTTTAAATTCCGACATGATGCGTCGCTACGATTATTAACACTGTCCTTGTAGGAATCTGGTCGCTTTCGGATCCCGTGAAGAAATTGACTCCCTCCTTGAACAATTATGCGTCGTTGCGTGCTGAATTAGGTCTTTAGATAAGTTTACTTAGTAGTAAATTATATTTTTATTCATTTTATCGGCCTGTAAATATGATAGCCAACATTTATCTGTCTGATTTTCTTAATTTTACTCCCAGATAAATTAAGACAAAATTGAGTGGCGCCTAACAACCCTGAATTTCCTCCCCAACCAATCAATAGTGATGATTATAGACATGTAAATTTGATAGTCTCCCCGAGCTCATCTCAATTCATTCCTCCAAGATCAATAGTGATGATCATATACTTGTCAACACCATTTTTCGACGAGCTAGACCCTTCCGCGTTTTATATTTTCCTTATCTTAAAAGTTTATCTTATTTTCTTTAGCTTTTCTCTTCCTATTGAAGATATCTATTATCTATCTCTCTTTACTTTGTATAACTTTGACTCATTAACTATTAACTTTTTGACTCATGGTCCCAGATATGACCCTAAACTATCCTATCGTTGCGTTTCTCGCGATTATGGTCCAAGACATGACCTTAAACTGTTCTACAGTTCCTCTGTTCTATTACCAGTTTGTCACCTTTTTTGGAATCAAACTCCACATCTGGTTTTAGTTAAACTATTCTACCTTGAGAACTTTCATAGTTCGTTAATTCTATACGAAATCGATTACTTTTTCTTAAAAGTAGTTTTAATTCTATTAAAACTATCATTTAAAAAAAAAACCTATGGTTGAGTCTATTGGTAAATCTTAGATTGAGACTTATGGCTGTAGATCCATAGCCAGGTATATACCTATAATAAAATAATAATATAAATAAAGAATTAAAATATCGAATATCAAGAATAATTAAAGGCATTAGCCGAATATCAATAATAATTAAAGGCATTAGCCGAATATCGATTAAATAATAAAAGGCAAAGTCCGAAATTTAAGTGAGAGAATACCTATATCTAGTGGTTCCTCACCTTGACAATAAGTACAAGTATGGAACAGGAGGTATTATTGCCTCTGCGCCCCCCATACCATTCTTATTGTCAAGCAGTTATCTGCGTTATCTGACGTGATTTGCGTTATCTTACGCTGTCTCCCGTTATCTTTGCGCTGTCCGCGCCATTGCGTTTTTATTTACGCGTTTTTTCATAACTGTAGAGGGTATACAATTCTATTGTGTACCTTTGCACTTTCTTGCGTTACTTACGCAAATTCTAAGTTAATGACCCTTCTGGTCATACAAAGAATATTCCTTGTTTCAAGTCTCGTACTTGCGTTATTTACGCGAGATTTCGGTTTCCGAGAGATCCTATACCGGTTGCGCTTGTTTTCAAGCTATGCGCATTTTGACTTTTATTTAGTCTTGAGTAGTAACTCAAAACTAAAATTTTTATTATAAGTTTGTCTCATTCGAGCCATACTTATAATGTTTTCTACGTCCTTGACGTACTCTTTTTAGTTGGATGAATGAGTGTGAGAAAGGTAGTGGTACGGGTAGTTCTAGTGTGACTGGCTACCGACCCTAGTTCACCGTTCCGCCCTTGTGTGTGTCTGTCAGTTTCGTGACGGTCTGTAGATCCTCAATCGAGAGGCGAAGATTTGCTCCCGACCCTCTCGATCGGCTCTTAAGACGAGTTTTTTTTGCGACTTCATCATGAGGTGACGATTTGGCCCCGATCCTTATGAGGAAGTTTCGTGATAATTTTTCTCTTATAATTATTTCTATAAGAAATACATTGACGCTCTTGGGCTATGCCCAAAGAATTTTGATATCGGTGCCCGAAGAGGAAACCAATGGCTTCACCGTTTCCGTTTCGTTGTCTGCGCTTGGCCTCACCAAGCAGAGGAAAAACGATGACTGCAATGCCATCGCATCAACATGACATTTGTTTTCATGGCGATAAATGTGTCCTGTGCACAGGGGGTGGGAAAATTTCGTGCACAGTATCTTCAACCGAAGTAACCTAGCCTTATGGTAATGATGGTTACAACCATATTTCTCTGGGATGGGATTTCATTATATTTCGATTTTTGTGGGTTATCTATCGGGGTATCATTATCTAAATTGTTTTATTATCTTTATCGCAGCTTGGAAATGCTGATTAAACAGTAACGTATCTCTATCTATACCTTAACATGAATTAGGTTAACTTATATTCCTACTATGACTTTTACGCTTTTTTTATTGTTTTTTATTAACGATAAGGATATTTGTTACGACTACGTCGAACAGTCCTTAAATTCACTTAAAATTTTGATTAAATCATAAGATTTATTTGAACGAGCCTGGTATATGTCACAGACAGCCGTCTCCACTAAATTATTTTTAGAACTTATCTACGTGAGAAACATGCCATTCGTAGGCTTTAGTTCTAAGAATTCTGTCCTTAACTTGCAAACAAGCAGAATGAAGAATTACGTCATGTACCTCGACGAGAAAAATAAGAAATCGGTTCATTTTGACTCCTATATCTAGGCAACCCTTTAATCTTTGAAGAAACTTTAAGTAAAAATCCCTGTTAAATTTCAAGAGCCATCTTGGAAATAACGGCACTTTCGGTTCGACAGTCAAAGTAGTAAGATGCGTTCCTTTGGTCTCGTGATTCAAATAAATAATTAACGGACTTTCGATCTGTACCTCGAGTCATGAAGACGTGAGTTTTTTTCGTTGTCTTCCAAGCAAGGAAGAGGTGTTTAACTTTTCTATCGTACTTCCATTGAAGGAAGATGTGGTTAATTTGTATCGTGCTTCGAATAAAATAACTAAAACTTATCTATGTGCCTATAAACAAATACCTGAGTAATAGTTTCGTGTAACTAAAATTAAATAAGTAACTTAAAACTTTTTACCGATCTATCAAACAAAATGTGTTTTATAATAATTCTCTCTCGAACATGGCAAATTTGAATTAAAGACAAATTATTGATTTACGATAAATACTTATACCTACTGGATGGATAAAATTTGGATTATTAAGAAGATAACGTATACCTATGGGATGAAGGAGATTTGGATTATCAAATAGTCAACAACGACTACAAAGGAAATGGAATTGGAAGGACGGTGTGCAATCAACAGGGGTATCGATAAACCAGCTTTTCCGAATTTGAATTCAGGAAAAATAATTAGAGTGCAACGACTTACCACGTTTAACCGGGTTAAAGGTTAGTTTTTGTTCAATTTAATTGTATGTAACCGCACGTATCTAATTGTAACGATTGATTTGATGTATTGCTTATTCAACGACTAATTGGTCCATTTTTCACTATGATTACATTAAAAATCAATCATACAATTACCTATACTGTTTCTGTATAAATTATTTATTTGTACAAATTATTGAAGTGGAAATCAATCCGTAAGGATGATGAAAATAAATGGTTTCTTACCATTGATTTTGTTCTAATTAACGCCTTATTTAAATAATTTTAATTAAATCTTGCGGAAGCTTCCTTGATCATTTAGGTAAAATTAAGGAAAATTTGTATTTATGTTCCGTATTTGTGGCGACGTTTTGTTTAACTTTATTATATTTCTTTACCTCAATTATCTTTTATTTCAAGAGCGTCGAATTCTTTTCAGGATTGTGTATATATGTAAAAGCGAGGTAAGCGTATATTTTGTTTCACGTAGGTACCACCCTGAGATAAAGTTCTCAGTATTTTTTGAATTCAAATTCGAAAAATCTGCTCCACCGAAGGAAGTGAGTTTAGCCGAGGGTAGGTGTAACAAGTTGTTGCAAGAAAAATTTTCGGGACGGGTTATTTTGACATTGGCCGATGTCACTTGACCACCGAGATCTTGAGACTTAACATCTTTGGACTTTTTTTTTCTGGGCTACGTTAAGTTGTTTGTCTACAACAATAAGTCAATCACAATTAACAAGCTGCAGACCAACATCACTCGAACTATTTCAGAGATACAGCACAACTTAATTTAAAAAGTCATTCAAAATTTAACTCCACGGATCGTCAAATCCAAACGAAGCCAAGGAGCTATTTGAATAAATGTTATTTTTAAAACATAATGGCATCAAATGTACTTTAACATGAAATAAAAATATCAGTTAGATCTACCAGAGAACTGCTTTTTTTTTCAATTTAAAGATTTATAGGGCTTATTGAAAAACCTTTTATAAATAATTGTATGAAAATAACAATAGTGGACTGCTGAAAATGTTTTTGGAAACAATATTGGTTACTCTTTAAAAAATGTGTTTCGAGTTTTCAAAATATTTTTTTCACTCAGTGTTTGAAATGATTCTAAAGCTGCTGCAAGCGACAAAAAACGCTTACCCCGAATTTCATTTATGATATTTGGAAACAACAAAAAATCATTAGATGACAAATCAGGTAAATTTGAAAACCTTGCTTGAATTTCTTGAGCATTTATTTGAGCAACTTTCAAATAATTTGTTCAATCCACAGTCGTGGAGTGATGTGACCGTTGGTTGAGTTACAAAGCGGAAATTCTGGATTCAAATCGCCGACTTCGCAGAATTTCTTAGCTCGGCCTTCCAATGGACATCTGCATCAAGGCTGTGGTGAAGTGCTAATAACCCAGTAGTTGATGCACTTCGAGACCCCCAGCCACAAGGGTCTTAAAATCAACCCCCAGCCACAGGGGTTAAAATAAAAAAAAAAAAAAATTGTTTGTTTTTGTTTACACATCTTTGATACATAGCATAATATGTAGTATTTTCTTTTCTTTTACTATTATTTAACATTTTACTTGCTTTAACCTGCATAAATCCTACTTACAACCTCATACTATTTTCGTACTCTTACCTCGTACTCTTCTCGTACCACTCGGTTGATTTATTAACAGAAAATTTTAAAAAAGTTGAATAAAGCAGTAATTTTAAAAGTTATCCGTTATTTAGTATAATACCTACAATATAACTATGTAGTCAATACAATACAAGCAATAGTAATAATTTATAGTTTAAATTTTAAACAGTAACGAATACCTTATCAATTGTTCCGTATTTCATGTAAAACTATCACTTATATTTATCTCAAAATAGTGAAAATTAAAAATAAATATTTTGTAAAAAGAAACTGTTTTAACTTTCTTGCATAAAAACTTCCATATAAGCACTAACATCTTACTTTGAAAAAAGTTAAAAACTTTGTCAAAGCACAGACTCCAACTTTAAAAAAGTTAGAAATCAATATCAGAAAATATACCTACTTAATAATTATGGATTTTAGCTCATCTACTTAGATTGAAGTTCTGTGATAATATAATTTATTATTTATCTTCAACCATAATAAATTATGCACTATGTATTCAGGGGCATTATGTATCACCAACGTTATCATAAAGGTGACAGTTATGACATAAAATAAAGTTTTTCTCCAACCGTAATAAAAGCAGTGCATTTTTAATAGCATTATGTCAACTAAAAGTCGACGTTTTTGTTATAATAAAGAAATGCGAACATTGCTAAGCAACTAACACTTTTTGTTACGTGCACTAAAACTACTTTTAGTGCTAGACTTAAAAGTGAATTAAATATATTTTTTAATATCAATAATTTATTGGCTATACAACATTTTACATATTTTACTTGAACAATAATAATCTAAAAATACTTAATAACAGTAGTTAAGTGAACTAATTCATCGCAACGGCATGTGCCGGCAATTCCAAATATTAAAACAACCTAAAAACGTATATAAAATTTAGGTACTATTTCAATTTTTAATATTCTAAGTTTACCTCAATCATTACAAATTTATCATCATTTGCTTTTTTTAAAAATGCACGTAACTTTGAAAATTTTCCAATATCCACGTTAATGTTGTTCATTACTTTCTGTTCACCAACATGGTTTCTGTTAACCATAGAATATTGTGGCCAAAGTGTTGAAGATTTCATTGTACTAGACAAATTCGAAAAATATACCAATAAAACGTTCTTCCAAAATAGGATTTTATATTTTTTTCGTTAAACCATCGCACTTTGTTTGACAAGCAATTTATGACAACTTAATATAAAAAACAAAAATTCCAGCAAATCCAGTTACTGGATTTTTGAAATAATTTAAATTTTTAATTTCGCATTATTAATGATGTACGTAGTATTTAGGTTTTGGTTGGAGAAAAAGTAGTATGTCTCATTTGGATTAAAAGTGTCTTTGTTTGACGTGCAATTATTGCCTTCGCTCGGCTCCGCTAGCGCTCCGCCTCGCAAATGCAAAAATTGCTTGTCAAACAAAGTTTCACTTTTAATCCGAATAAGACAATCTACTATTTTTGGTAAATCCTACCAATGAAATCGATACGATTTACCGAAATATGTTGTAACGGTCACCTTTATGATAACGTTGGTGATACATAATACCCCTGATTGAATCTCAAATAAATTTATTACTGTTAATTCAAATATGTATTTTTAACTAGAATGGAAGCAATAATCTTATAAAATTCAAATTTTTTGGTGAAACACACTTTCAAATTAATTAAAACAAAATTGCATTTGAATATGAATTATTATAAATATGAACTAAATTTAATTTCTATTATTATTTTGATAATTATGATTTATAAAATTTTTATAAAATTGTAAAAATGTATGAGACGTCCCTGGAAATAGTTGATGTAGGGGGTCAAAGTGTTTGATAAGAGAAAAGTGTGCGATCTTCGCACAAGTCGCACGGTTGGGTTTTAATTTTTTCTGATTGAAAAAATAGTGAAAAATTGAATTTTCATTGAGATAGACAATAAAAGTTAGTAAAAGAAGTGTGCGTTTTCTTTATTTTAGCGTTTATTTACAAAAATAGAGAATAATTTTGGATTATTCTAGTTAAAGAATTTTATTGAATTAAGAATTAATTTTGTAGAAAACGGCAAGATCGCCTGATAGCCGGCGTATGATAGGGGACTGAGTTAGTCGAGGCACATGGCATTCAAATTCCAACAATTAGTTTTATTATTTTTCGAAAAGTTTATTTTTTATGGTTTTTGGTTTTGGTTATTTGAAGATTGGATTATTTTATGTCAATATATTATATTGTCACAGCCGTGGAGTGATGTGACCCCTGGTTGAGTAAGTATTCACACGCTATGCTGAAATCAATATTGATTCATCAGAACTATAAAGTATGGGGACTAATCCATCCCGTCAATCGGATTTGTAATTCCCAAAAAGGGAAAGCAATATTCTACTTAGAATATAAAAAGCTTAATGAATGAATATTATATAATATGTAGTATGTTAAAACCCGATTTAACTAGGAAATTCTAGTACTAACTAACCTTTTCAGTTAATTCTAGTTTTTAGTAAGTTAAGTTTTAATACTAATATAATACGATGTTAATTTCACCTTTACTTATTTAAAAGGTGGATGCATATTAACACCGTATACTTACCCCTGGGATTCTTCTAGTCTAGTAAGAATCCCTTTTGCTCGCTCAGCCGGTTTTCTTAAAATTTTTTTGATTGAATTTTTACTAACTTTTAATGTTGGTTGCTTTGAGAAAAAACACAAATTTCAAATTTTACACAATTATATAATGTTGATATATATATATATGACAGCTCTACAGGCCTAGAAGGCCCATGGCTTTTCCCTGCTTACCTAACCTATCTTGCTAACTTTGCGTGTGTGACGCAGCCGTATTTACAGTAATGACGTCGACACAAATATCAGGGATCACCACAGAGTGTGGTTGTTCACCGGAAGGCGAGCCAAGAAATTCTGTGCAATCCACGATTTGAACCCAGAATTTCCGCTCTATACTCAACCAGCGATCACATCACTCCACTGCCGTGGCTTATAATGTTGATAACGACACAAAAATATGTAGGTACATCAAAATAAAAGGTAATCAGTAATACGAGTCGCGTCCCGAAAAATTCTATTCTACGACAGAAAGCAAAATTAAATGAAAATATTTTGTTTTTAATTTAAGTTTTTCAATTGTTCCAAATTTCTGAAAAGTTTAATTTTGCTTTCCTACATATTTTATATGAACAAATAATAACGGTTTTTACAAAATTTAAAATGTTTGAATCAATAAAAGAAAAATGTTTCACTGAACCTTAGTTCCTCCGGACTTGGGTCTATCTTTCTTGGTTGCTCTTGGGTTTCCAAAGCTTCTTCCAATTAATTAGTGTTATTCACTTAATTTTCCAATCCAAATTTTCTCAACTGCTTTCCAATTAAATCAATCCAAAAATAAAACATTTTCCATTTCTTCTTTGAAACTTTCTTTTAAATTTACCAGGTTCAATTTATTCACTTAATACTTTTAATCGTAATCTCTCTTAGAGCCAAATTTAATTATTATTTGGAAAATAAGTGTGATTTTATCACCACTTTTTTTTTAACGTCTTTACTCTTGCAAAGATCGTGAGCAATTGATTTGTTTGTGTCTTTGCTTATCCTTATCAACCATCTCTTGGGAAACCTTCCTTTTTAATTTTTCAGTTACTTGATCAACATTATTATTTACCAAATTATTTTATTTGAAACCATGGATTTTACACCGCGCTTTTGATTTTTTTTTAATTTCAAATTTGTTTTGTTTCATTAAGTTTTCTAAATTTTACTTTGTCTAGTCAAAATTCAACCTTTTTAAATTATTTTCATTTTAAATCCCTTTATACCTCTTTCCCTCAAGTTATCACCGCAATAATTATACATACATAGTTAAAAGTTAGAGAATCTAGTGCAATTTTCTAAAAAAGTTGTTATCGCAGTTGTTACTAAACAACTGAAAAATAACAACTTCAAATAAGATCTTCTTAGCAACTTTAAATATTTTGCAATTTCGTAAATACACAATTTAGCAACGTCGTTATTAATAGAATTTTATAACAATCGTCGTTATATCTAAATTAGGTAGTACGTCGGTGCTTAAAATTATTTTATATAAATTACAAACGTCAAACACTTCTTATAAATTTTATTTTCTTATTAATCTAGAAATAATTTGTTCGTGTTGCGTTGTACGTTTCTGTATCAATTTTTCGAGAGAGAGTTTCAAAATAAAAATTTATTTTGAATTAAAATAATAAGTTGAATTAGTGCCCATGAATAAATACCAAAATCAAAAATTTGATCCCAAAAATGCATTGTCAATCAGTATAATTTAATGGTAAATTATATTTTTAACAATAAAATAATAGTCGAAAAGACAAACCAAAACGAAAAAAGTCATTTATGCGAAAAATGGAAGGAATTGACTTCTATTTTAAACAATGAAAATTGATTCGTATGGAATATTTTGCGAAGAACTTTGAAAGTAGTACTCAAGCTGTAAATAATTTTTTAAATACTTTATCTAGCAGTATTAATAATTTAGCAAGAGCCATAACTTTATTGGCTAAATCAAATAAGTAGATATTGTATGAATTACATAATTATATAAAGTTTCTTTGTATTAAAGTTTTTCTTAAGCTCCGGGTAATTACTAAAATCTTTCGATTATCTGCATTTTTATCATCCTCTTCTTCGATTTCATGATGTTCATAATCTTCTATATCAAGTTCATCTTTGCCAAAAAGGGGAAAAAGCAAGTTCTCTGCTTAATCTGAATATTTTTTAAATCGCATTTCAGAAATTTCAAAAGGATTACTATAATCCCTCAAATGTCAATGCATATTTCTTAGATTATGTCTAAAAAATGTATGAAACTTTTTAAATAACCTGCTTTAATAAACTAATTAAATAAATACAATAATTACCTTTGTTCTTGCTCTTCAATAATATTTAAAAACTCATGTCCATAAAAGATATACAGTGAAAAACCATCGTTGTTACCGTAAAACACCACAATTTAGCAGTTGCTACGATAGCGATAAAAAATAACGAGTCGTTAACTTGAACAACTTTGAATTTTAGAAAATTCAGTCATAACAACTAACCCTTCACTTAACAACTTAATTCAGTTGTTATCAATAACAACTATCTTTAGAAAATTGCACCGAAAACTTGTTTTTTTCAGGTAATATTTTATATATGTAGGAAGTTTTCTTTTCATTTGATCTTTTGTTAGGTCTGTAAACTACAGTAAGTATACTTATAAAAGAGTGTGACCTATGTATGTGTTGTTTGTCGCCATGTTTTTTTACAGTTTCCATGGTTAACAGTTAGTACGTGCATATCTCTCATGGAATAATTGATACTTACATGATTTCTTGCACAAAAACGTTCTGTGTTTTTCGGAAATACTTTTATCAAAAAACCCTTTCTGTTATTAATAATATTAAATAGTCAATAAATCAATACATTAAATAGTTAACAATTTAAAAATTTATTATTTTATATCGTTTATCAAAATATTTATTTATAATAATTAATGCCGACTAGTTTCTACCAATTACAGTTAGCAAAGATTTAACAGTAAAAGTTATTGTATTTAATAACGTCGTGTCGTTTGAGAGTAAACGCCGCAATTTAATTTAATAATTAAATTTTTAATTTTAAAATGGCTTGTATTTACTTGGTCAGTATTTTATAATACTTTTGGTCAGTATTTTTAATAAATGGTCAGTATTTTTAATAAATGGTCAGTATTTTTAATAAATGGTCAGTATTTTAAATTAAATGGTCAGTATTTTAAATAAATGGTCATTATTTTAAACATATCAGTATATACAGGATGACGCAAAACCATTGTTATGGTTAGAATGCTTTTATTGGCTATACGTTTAAAATATGTCAAACCTCCCCCAGCAGCTAAACAAATACCTATAGGTGAAAAGCGTTCAAGGGGAAGGCCAAAATTAGCTACTCGAGCTCTTCTAGTGGATTAATTATACAACATTTTCTTTACTATTAGTATAATTTTTTGTATAAATTTTTGAATTGCAATCTTCTAAATATTTTATATATAATTTCTATATTATAATAAATTATAAAAATAAAAAAAAAGTAATTCCGTATTTCAATTTATAAATTTATGAAATAAAATTTTTACAATAATTATTTAAATTTCTTATTTATTAAAAATGATTACTGACAACAAAAATTAGCTAAGTAATAAAATAAAAATATACCTAATAATCAAACAAAATCTTACTGCAATTTACAGTAGAGTGTACTGACCAAAATAACAAAAATATACTGACCAAATTAATAAATAATACTGACCAAAATAATAAATTATACTGACCAAAATTGAATTTAATACTGACACTTAAATATTTATACTGACCAAAATTCAATTAAATACTGACACTTAAATATTTATACTGACCAAAATATTATTAAATACTGACCATTTATTTTAAAATATACTGACCATTTAATGATAAAAATACTGACCAAAAATTTAGTTGCCTTTTAAAATTAACATTATTATAAATAAATTTAAAAATATTATCTATATTTACACTTATTAATTTGTTATTATATTTTCGTTTTTAAATTGCGACAAATTTTGACTGAAATAGGAACCCATACAAAACCTATGGCAAAATTTGAAAAATCAAAAATTTTGTAGAATACAAGTTTGAATATTTTTTCCTGAAAAGTACGTTTAAAGACAAAAAAACAAAAACAAACGTTCCGATTAGTCAATTTTTGAAATATTTATAATCGTTTGAAGAAAAAAAACATCAGTTTTTCTAAAAAAAATTAACTTCTTTCGGTTGAGTAAAAAATTTTGAAAAAATTCACAGAACTGTTTTTGGTGAGAAAGTATAATATATAAAAATTTCAGACAAATCGAAAGGGGCCGAGTTTAAAAGTGGTCGATTTGATGAGGAATGCCCCATATATTCTAAAATAAAGATCATACAATAATATAACAATGTATAACAAACCTTCATTTATTAGTAGAACACATTAATATTCCGATAAATTATTGAAATAATATTATGAGCAATTCTGAAAATCTATTTAAAATAAGCAGCTTTTTAGACAACTTCTTCATAGCAATGTGTAAAAAATATTTAAATCAATAAATAAATATGTATGTCATTTTTCAAAAATATGAAAAAAAAATATCTAGGTACATGACACTCACATCCAGACCAATTTTCAAAAATGACAATCAGAGAAGTTTAATTTTAAATTAGTTTTTGTCGATAGCAATATTTTCTTTCGCTAAGTAAATAAGAGAATAAAATATTAAAAATAAAACCTTATAATATTTTTAATTTTATAAAATTTTATACGTATTGCAACATACATACACCAAATTAAATTTAATCAATTCAATTGTTTTCAATTACTTATCTGATTATTTATTCATATTTGATTAGTTTCTATCAGTTTTATCTACTAAAAAAATTCAATGAAAATTGATAAGAACACATATTTAATTTTTACTATTTTTCTGACAAGACTTATTTTAGCTTTGTTATAAGTTATAACTTTGTTATAAGTTTTGTTTGATAATAACAATAATAAAGTATCCGTAAAAAAAAAATTAGACTAAGATAGCAGTGAAGAAAATCAAATTAGGTAAAGCCTGATAATCCAGAAATGTATATCTTCTATCTTAGCATCCGATCTTCATGGAAGATAAATATATCTTATTTATACATTGGTTATCCTCTATATATTATCATTTTTTTTTTAGCCTTAGAATTTACAACCATTAGAATTTACATATAGCCGGGACACACTGGTATCAGTGGCAATGAAAAAGCTGACTCCCAAGCAAGGGAGGCTGCATGTAATAAATTAGTAGGTCCAGAACCAACTTGCGGGATTACATACAAGACTGCAAAAGGGACTATCAAGGAACTACTAAGAGAGAAACACCTTGTGTACTGGAGGAATCTTCCGGGACTGAGGCAATCGCGGATGTTCATTCGGGAACCCTCTGGGGACAAAGAGATCAAGGGAATACTCCGACTGAGCAAAACTCAGTTGAGAAAAACAGTAGGACTATACACAGGACACTGCTGCTTAAATAAACACCTCAATAATATTGGGGTCGTTGAAGATCCTACATGTAGTATGTGTGGGGAGGAGGAAGAAACTCCATACCATCTGCTATGTGTATGTCCAGCTCTTGCCACCGTAAGGCATGCACACCTAGGGAGTTGCTATCCGACCACCGAAGAGATAAGAAATTCACCCATCAATAATGTACTCAACTTTGTTGAGGACTTGAACTTGTTGGGGTAAAACTAGGAACGCGGGGTACAATAGGCCAGGAGCCTAAGTGCAAGTGGGAGTAACTTTTACAGACCACACCCGTTCAGTAATAATAATAATAAATACAACCATTAAAATAATAATAATAAAAATTTTAAATTATAAAGTGGGACATCAGAATTTTTCTTTAGTATAGGTAGATTTATTTTTCATTATGTTTTATACAAATTCAGAAGCTCTCACAATAAAAATGGGTTTTGTTTTCAATCTAATTCCATTAAGGGGAAGCCAACACACATTTTTTTGAAATGAAATTGTATAAAGATTTCATAACATTTTGTTAGATAATTGAAGACTTAGGTGTCTTTGAATTTTTATTCAGGTTATCATTATGTTTCGTAATTTTTATTGATAAAATTATTTGTTTTTTTGGAAGAGTTACGATCTGAAATAGAAGTGAACATTTTAATAAATATTGATTAACATTTAATTAGCAAAGTTTCTCACCTGTCAACAAAAAGAAGAAACTTTAGTTTCCTGCAACACTTTTAAAAAAAGCAAGCTGAAATAAGGATTGGAATTCAGGAAAATTTTTCTGAGCAAAAGACTCAGTTCTGTCTGGATGGTTTAATTGTATGAACTTGCGACAATTCTTAGTATGGAGAAATTTAATTTTTCTATAAATTTTCTATGGAGTATTCGGTTGATTGACGGAGTATTAATTAATTATTTATCAAATATCTGAAAATTACAGTAGATTTTGCACCAAAGTTTAAAGGTGGTGGCAACATACGATTTGAGCGTGAAAATTTAAAAGGAGGTGTTTCCGAAAGTTACGTGAAGATTCGAAAGCGATTCGTTTTGAACATTGGGTATGAGATGGTAAATAATTGGACGACTAATTATTATACAATCATAATTTTTAAAATTAATAGTTCAGGAGTTGATACCGGTAAGTTGGAAAGTTTTGTGAAAGTCAATAAGTTGTTTATTACTGATTATATCTTTTGGGTTTATGGACCATTTAGTAGCCAGGATCCCATATGTGGAGTTTGTTGTATTTTATGCTTTTGTTAATATTCTCTCTCTCTCAGATGCCTTTGTCTTACGAAAGGACACAGTGACATATTTTCAAATGTTCTCTAGGCAAATTACACCTCGGTGGTTTGCCGTGGCCTTCCGAGTAGAAACGGTCAGAACAATATTTTTACTTCGCCCGGAGTCGAACCGGATTTTCTGTGTTAGCAGCCTGTGCGCTTAATCGCAATGCTAATTACCGTCTCTTGTTAATATTACTTATGTTAAATTTATATAGATACTTACAGTAGTACTTACAGTCCTCGACAGGAAACTTTGGTATTACGTCAACGTAATGCAACTAATCACGAAAGCTGTTTTAGTAGCATCAATGGCGGTGCTTATGTACAATCAGATGTACAAAACATTAAAATTTACTGAGAAGGACTTATAATGCTCAAAGTGTTTGTTTGGTATTTAATTATTGTTTTATATCGCTGATATTACATTACATATTACAGCGCTGAAATTCTTTGCATAAGTATTGTTTAATGCCATTGGAGGCTGATTGTAACTTTTTCTTATTAAATTTTAATTTCCAAAATTGTGATTAGAATTATTGCTACACCAAAACATATAACATATAAAGTGTAACCTTCTATTATTTTAAATAAAAAAAGTTTTGTAAATTTCCTTTTATCCAGTTTTAATTTAGTGAATTGGCGCTCATCTTATATCTTAGTTTTCTTTAGTTAGCTGCCAGAAAAGCACATGAGTGAATTATTTACAAATAATACTACTCTTAAATTTATTTTCAACGCTGGAGATGAAATTTTAACATTTTGTTCCATCAGATGGATTCAGCTGCGTTTGTCTTTGATTTTATTTAAAAGTCTGAAATTTTTTCATCAATTTTGCTACCATAACTTAAGACAGTCTCCTGGTTTACATCTATTGTTACAGAAAACTTTCTAATGAGTGTAGTGAATTATCAAAATGTGAGTTATTATTTTACAAGTTGTATATAAGAAAGGTATGAATACAAAACAGTAGGTTGCTGGTTTCTGGTTGCAAGTGCTGATAATCTCCAATGTTAATGAATGTAACCGAACATAAACGAAGCAAGCAATTGCAATCTTAAAATGCAAAGATTAATACTACTTAGTTGACAAGCGCTAAAACCTTTCTTTATGTTTGTACCTTAAATCTTGCTAATTAACAAAAAGTCGACAAATAAAGTAATTACTTTATAGGTAGTAGTAGAGAGGTGCGTTACTTGAATTTGTACTATGAAACTGAATATCGACGATATTAGTAAGGTTTGTATTTTTTCTGCTTGAGAAATATTTTTCTTTTGAAAACAAACGTTTTTACCTACTATAATTGTTACTACATTATTGCAAAGCTCAAGAACATGAAAATTTTCAGTATTTTAAGTTAGCCATACGCATACTTTGTAGTTTTTTTATGCTGTTATTGTTTAGAGTCAATGGGTTAACTTCAAGTGCAATTTTTGTATCAAAGCTTATTCGTTTGAACAATATATAATAATATATGAGACAGCTTTGCAAAGGTAAGCTGTACAAGATATTCATAAGTTAGCTTATGGATTTGAAGTGCAATGATTTATTACTATTTATATATTATTTAGACTTTATAAATTATCCATTTTAAAAATTGTCTAAGTTTTAATGCGCTTATTACTTAAAAAATGAATTATTTAATCAAACCATCAGCTTGGCTATAATATGTTTATTTAAATCGTTTATTTGATAAACACACATTATCTACTTTTGGTGTAAATTGAGTTACATACATAGTAAGAAGCGCTTCTGTATAGCAAAAGCTATATTTTGTACAAAAATTACACATCTCAGGCCGACAACAGAGTAGTAGTGGTCATGTGAAATATCACTATTTATTTGAGAAATCACACATACCTGGATATGTGTACATAAAACTTTGATTAAGTATCTCAAAACTACATCACATGGAGTTGGTTTCTCTAATAAACGATTAATTTATACTGCAAAAATGATTAAAATTTAAAAGTTGTCGAGTTAATTGACCGTAAAAATTGTATTAGGTATTCTTCTTCGTCGTATGCTTCTTGACAGAAGCGTTTATTACTCCCTGATGGTTTGCCATTGCAATCCGACGGGGTATTACGTATACCTGTATGTAATAAAAAAAATTACAGCTTTTATCAGAAAATGTGATATTAATAAATATTTATACTGAAAAATATTATACCTACTACAATGTATTTGTTACGAGACAAATAAACGATGATGAGAAAATCTTGAGTTTTAATGCTGTAGTGACGTACCAGGTACCTCTTTACAGCGTAGGGAAGACTTGTATAATTTGCAATATAAAGAAAATTCTATAATTTTCTGTTTGTGTAATTTCAGAATCTTTTTATTTGTGAACCTTAGGATCATAATTTTTGGTGATATAATTGGAATATTTATTGCTTCTTCTTCTTCTTTTTTAGATTATTTTCCTGTTTTTAATCAACGTTTTCGTGATGAGTTACAAGCTACCGCTTCATCTTTTCTTTGGACGCCCCACTCTCTTTTTTTCTCTTAAATGGCTGTCTCTTGCCTTTTTTTACTAATCTGGTTTAGTCCATCCTTGTTATGTGTACGATTCATAAACGTTATCTGTCGGTTATCCAATCTAAGATATTTGAAACGTTGCAGGTTTCTAGTATGTTATATTTCACAAATCCAAAATATTTTAATTATCTATAAAAATAATGTCGTATTTCTCGAAATATTGCTAAATTTTTTTGGGTGTTGCCCAACCGGAAAAAAAGCTGCTACTGTACTAGCTTCGTTATTATTTAATCTACCGAGTGCTGAATGAGTTAGGCGAACATAGGATATTAACGTGTAAAAACTTATTTTTGCAAATTCCTGCTTCTCTAATTATTTTAGAGAAAAATTGAAAGATACAAATATAACGTAGAAATATAAACTACGAGTGATAAGAGCATTAGATTTTATCTAGGTTTTACCTAAAAGGTCAAAAAATGCTTTTGAAATTGTTAAAATTTTGATTTATCAGACTGGCCATGGAAGTTTCAAAGGTAATATTCCATATTATGAAATTGGATTTTTATTACTTATCAAAAATAATTACCTTGGAAACTTATATGACCAGTTTGATAAATCAAAATTTTAACAATTTTAAAAGAATTTTTTACCTTCTAAGTAAAAGCTAGATAAAATTTAATGCTCTTATCATTCGCAGTTTACATTTCTACATTATATTTGTGTCTTTCAATTTTTCTCTAAAATAATTAGGGAAGCAGGAATTTGCATAAATAAATTTTTACACGTTAATATCCTATGTTCGCCTAACTCATTCAGCACCCGGTATATCAAAAATGAATTTGACAAAAACAGGATCAAATACCACAAAAATTAAAAAAAAGTTTGTATAACACTTGTTTTTTCACATATTACGGCAAAGTATTTGTTGACACAATAAATGCAAATGACAGATATATTTTATAAGCGTCGGAGAGAAAACGAAAACAGAGTGAGTTGGTAGCCAAATTTGTCGTATTACATTAATATTAATTTTAATCACCTGATAAATCGAAAATGTTACTGTAGTTAATAAAGTTAAAAAAAAAATTCTGATAAATTAAAAATACAGCCAAATAAGACAAGTTTGCCGTATACACTTCTCAGAAGGTAAATGTTTGAAAACTTTTAGTTTAAATTTATGTAAATGTTTTATTTATTTTGTTTTTAGTATAATTTTCATATTATTATTTGAATAACTGTGTTTGAAATTAATTTACATTAAAATGATAATATATGATTATGTAAAATGAATTCAATAAATTTTTACATTTTTTAGATTCTTCCTGCTTGTTACCGAAGTAAGGTGTTACTTTTAAATCCATACATTTTTTTATTTCGTTTATATTCTCTATTAAATTTCAAGATTGTAAGAGGCTTTATAAAGAAAATTTAATATAACTTTATATTATGTGAGCAGACAAGGCAATATATTTTATTAGATTTTAGGATTTGCTATTACAAAATATCTCAAAACTACATATGTATCATACAGACATATACATAATAATGTAATGTACAATACAACGATATTTCAATATCACATGAACTTCACATTAAATTTTCAACATTATTTAGTAATACAATTTTATTGTGTTTAACAATATAATTATTATTATTTACATTCGGTTTGAATAAATATGTACAAATAATAATTTATACATTGATTAAAGCAATTACACTTTTGATTATAATTTATAAATTAATAAAAAAAAGAAAATAAAAAAGCTATGTAATTAAGAAAGGTATTTTATTAAATTATAACTAAAATTTAAAAATTTGCTAACAATACTTATTTTCAGAACATAAATCAAAGTATATCAATAAATTCCATTTATTTATTCAAAATTATATATCGTAAATAGGTAAGTAAATAAGGTGACAATGATAGTATATCACCATAATACATAATATATCAATTTATTTCACGATAATAATGCTCATAATTTTTCTCTTCGATTAAAACACTTGTATTTTTCAAGTGTTTTTAAATAATCAGATTAGGTTACAAATTTTGATACTCAATTGGTTCAGATAATAAAACGCAATTAATAAGTAGGTAACTACTGAACAGGTAAGTTTCAAATTAAAATTTATATTTTGATTATAATTTAAAATTTTCATTAATTGATTGAATTTATTATTTACTACTATAACAGATTGTTACAAATTTTATTTAAAGATTTCAAAACACTGATAAATAATTGCCAAATTTTAAAATATATTCTAATATAATTATTGAAAACTAGTTTTTATTTTAATCTCTGAGATATTAAATTTAGGTATTAATTTTAAAATGTGTACTATTTCTTTTTATACTACACTAAATTATTTATATTTAATGCTGGATTAATTTTACTTAAATTTTAACTTTAACAATTATTTTGATCTCAAAAGTTTTAATAAATTCAAGAATATAATATGTCTATCAATCTACATAGTACGTAGCTTTACAATCACTTTTACAAATTATTTTAGAATTGAGATGCTATTTCTAACTGTGATAATAGTATTAGTGGGTTTATCTACTAGTGACCCACTTTCAAGAAAGGAAATAGCTAAACCACGAGCAGATGACGAGATATATCGTTTAAAAACTGATGTTATCCCCGAACAATATACACTTAAATTGACTCCAAATTTTAATGAAAAGACTTTTACAGGCAGTGTAGAAATATTACTTAAAGTAGAAGTAAACACAAATGATATAACTCTTCATCATCGACACTTGAATATAAAAAATGAATCAATTAAAATTACTACCACAAACGACCCAAGTACACCAATAGCTGCTATAACTGCAGGTCCAAGTGGAACAGATTTACAAGAGTTTTTTAAGATTAGTACTGTAAGAGTACAATTACAAAAAGGAACAGAATATATTTTACATATACCCGAGTTTCATGGAAGCCTTGATGGGCTTCGAGGTTTTTATTATGCCGAATATACGGATGAAAGCAACAAACTCAGGTACAAAATCAATTTTTTTTTAGTTTTTTAAGGATTGTATGAGTAAAATTCACTAAGATTAAATTATGCAAATTTTTTTTAACCTTGAATTTTCTTGATTTTGAAACATATTACCTTTGTAACCTTAGAGTAATAGGTTGTAACCCAGTAACCACGTTAACTAAATTACAAGTTAATTAAATTACTATACATCTCTATAAAAATCAAATTTTACTACAGTTGTTGTCATGAAAGATGAAGCTTTGTCATAAACGGCATTTGTATGAAATAAGACAAAAATTGTAAGTCAAATAAGTGTTCGATAAATAAATTTAAATCATAATAATTATTATAATCATTAAAATATTCACAACAATACTTAGTTCTAAAAAGAACCAACAAATTTTAACAAGTTTATAGCAACACAAAACTTCCAATTAACGTAATATAAAATAATTAATTACAACTAAATAGAAATATAACCTAAAAACCAAAGTAACTTGTCAAAATTATAGCATCAGTCAATACGAAAAACTACTTTCATTAAAATTATTATGCAAGCTATGAAATATTGCATCTATCTTTTTCTATCTCATACGTTGCATATCATAACATAATTTTCGACGTATAAGATTTCTAAAATCAGACACTTAAGAATTATTTATGTTAGTGTGTCTTTGTTGCACTTATGACTACAATTAATTTGAATAAAAAAGATTGTCGGTTCTTAATTCAGAAGCTTCATCTTTCATGATTACAACTGTAGTAAAAATTTATGAAATAATGTAGTAATTAAAAGATAAACAAATAATGGTGTATGTGGTTAAAAAAAAATTTAATGTGGTGAAGTTGGTTAAAAAAAACTTAAAGACGAAACTAATGAAAAAAATCACAGTTCAAAACGAATTATTGCAACTCGGAAGTTTTTATACATTTCATGCAATGTTTAAATTTATATGTTTGAAATTGGACGTAGTCAAGCAGAAAACATCTAACACTCAATTATTTAAATGGAAATTGGATATGTTCTGCTTCACTTATCCAAATAATACCTACTTTATAATTTTGTTTTTTATCTACATTTTAACGTGCATCAACTACTGGGTTATTAGCACTTCTGAATGTAAATTTTTAATTTGTTCAGTAGGTATTTTTGTTTGTTATAAAATATGTTCTTTGAATTAGGTATTTTGTTTGGTCGGTTTTCTGGTTCACCACGGCGTGAGAATGTCCACTGGAAAGCCAAGCTAAGAAATTCTGAAGCGTCCGTGATTCGAACTCAGAATTCTCGCTTTGTAACGCAACCAGTGACACATCACTCTACTGCCGTGGCTTAATTTTGTTTTAAAAGCATAGATAAAAAATTAAATTTGATTTTTAATTTAGAAAAACTTTGCATTTACACCAAATATTTTATACTATAAAACACAACATACTAATTACACAGTAAGTTTGGAATTAATTTTTGATAAATTATAGAAAAATAACTGATAAATTTTAATTCAAAGTAAAAAGTACTAAAGTCTGTAAATATGAAACTGGAAGTTGGAAATTGCTGTTATGCAGTTAGTATTAAACAGCATCATTATCGCCAGTTGCGATCGCCAGCTGACATCTGACAAAGATGTTCCTTGCAAAACAGAAAATACTAAACATTGCCTGCCAACAACAAATTATTTGGGGTATTCACACTGGGTCGTGTATTGGTGTTGTATTTATACACCGTTGTAATATCATAGTAACGTCTAGTAATAAACAACTTTATTTGGCGTTACTAGAATAAATACAACGGTGTAAAAATACTAGGGCATATACACGTCAGTGTGAATACCCCTATTGATTTGAATCAAGTTTTGCGTAAAAAACAACTAGAATAAGAAAAACGGTAACACGAAGTGACTTTGCTTCATGATAATGCCCTATCACATACAGTAACATTGACCAAGGAAACGATTAAGGGGCTTAATTGGAAAATACTTCCGCATGCGGCATTCTCACAAGACTTGCCTCCGTCCGATTACTACTTATTTGCATCGATAGGACCTGCACTTGTTGAGCACGAGTTACGTTTAGTGTCCAAGAAGAATTTAAAAAAAAGTAAATTTAATTTAAAATTATTTATTGATTTGCTAACATCGATTTTAGAAGTTATACAATCAATAGTTACAACTACGTTATTACATATGAGTGACCGTACTCTACGATAATTACAATCTTACTGCTTGTGGATGACAATGCTCCTATATTTATATTATAAAAATGCTTATAAACTATTTGCAGAATTAACATTAAAAACATAAACAGGTGTTGCACATAAACTGCACTCGAAGAGGTTATCCACGTGTGGCTTGAAATACTAGGATGTTATGGTGACAACATGACAAATGCTTATAAACTATTTGCAGAATTAACATTAAAAACATAAACAAGTGTTGCACATAAACTGCACTCGAAGAGGTCATCCACGTGTGGCTTGAAATACTAGGATGTTATGATGACAACATGACACCTCCCCTCTGAGTTGCAAAATTACGGTTGACGTAGATTTTGTAGACCAATTTGATCGATGTTTTGTTCGATTGGCGATGCTGACTTTTTTCTCTGGAATATTTTTACTGAAACATAACAAATTGTAGCAATGATAATTAACATATATATCAAGATGGTCCATGCGCTGCTGCGATTAAAGTAGATACTTTTCGGGGTTTCTTCAATTTCCATTTTTATTTGATGTAATCGAAGATCGGTTGCTTTTAATTCGTCCAGATTAATTGGTTCCATTTCCATTGGTTTAAATTTAACTTGCGATTCGGTTGGGTGAATTTCAAACGATAAATTGGGAATTTTGATTGTATTGATTTTGACTCTTCCTTTTTGACTTCTGACTAATTTTGAATGAACTTCCATTTTGCAGTTTCCATCCATTGAAATAATGTACGTTCCATTGAGTGCGGTTGATACATTTCTCGAATTACATTCTTGTTTCACAATTTCTTCATCCTTGGTTACCAATAACCATTGATTACTTGATAAATATTGGATTTTTGTAGCCTTGATGTCTAAATGGTGTTGTTGACAATTATCGTAATTTTTGGTAAATTGTATAAGCTGGATTTCACATGGAGAATTTTCGTTAATTTGATTAATCTCATAATCACAAATAAAATTAGTAGGTTGTAATTCGATACATTTTTGGTTACTCAAAACGTAGTTATGCTCATTTATTAGGAGATACTTGGTTTGAGGAATAATTACGGTATAAATGGAATTTTTACGAATAGGACATGAATATAGATGAAAATAATTATATTTGATTGTTTTGATAATTGGGATTTCTAGGATAAGATGAATTTTGCTAAGTTGGGTGAAAGCTTTGATTTGGATTAATTTTTGGAACTCGGGATAATTTTCTCGCCTTAAAGGTAACGGAAATGTTGCTTCGTTTAATGATGGTTCAATTTCCAATAGTTCCTCCATGAGATCATCTGGTGATAAAATTGATGGATGCATTACGTTTAATTTAGCAAACGTCAAGGTTTCTTCTAATGTTTCTAAAATATCTTTTATTGTATCTAACGAGGTTATTAACTGCAAATAAACTGATACGAATGTTAACCTATGCTCGGACTTGGATTTCCATACATTTGTAGCATTAATAAATAATTCCATGTATGCAATTTTTTCTTGAAACATTAATTGATTACTAGCCAATTTAATTATGGTACTGTTAAATTTTTCAATCGCAAACGTAGTAAGTTTAATTTGTTCTTTCATGAGTAGTTTTTGATTATTTTGGGCATTCGTTAAATCTTGAATTGCCTTGTTGTATCTTTCAGCATCATCATTATCGAGGTTTCCCGTAATAATTTTGATAAAACTTCCTAATCCATTGAAAAATGCTCTACGTTGTCTTTTCACATTTAGTGGGTCTATTGCATTAAATTTTTGTTCAATTGTTTTAATGGTGTTTTCCAAAAGTTTCTGAAAGTTTTCTACTTCCCTTAAATATCCTGGACCGTTGGAATGTTTATAGTAAGCACTTGTAATATTCTTAAAATTATTTACTAAATTATTAAATTCTAACCTGAGTGGTACTACATCTATAATTCTAATCAATGTCCAATAACTATCTACATTACTAGCTGTTCCCAGTTGAACGGGTAGCATTCCTGGGTTGTCTTCCAACTTGTGGATGTTGATTGACTGGGTGTTTCCCCATCTGTAACGTTAGGTTTTCTTAGTAGTCTTAAATGAACGCGTTGAATTTTGTGGTCTTTTTCAATTTCACAAGTATTGTCCTCGAAAATTTTACGTATGACAAAAGGACCTTCAAATTTGTCTCTAGTTTTACCTCTTATGTTACTTGTCTTTTTAGTGTAAACTGTTTGATTAATTTTGAATGGGTGTGAATTTTCCGAATTACGTTGTCTTGCCACGTCTTCTTTATTTGAGTGCATTTTTTCTTGAACTCCCTCGTATGTCAATTTTAATTTGTTTATGTGGTTGGTTACGTAATCTTTGTAAAATCTATCGTTTAAATAAAGATCATAAGGGTCTCTGGAATTTGTATGTCCCAATATTAACTCAAGTGGAGTATACGCTGTGGAGGAATGAATTGAACTATTGTAAGCAATAATTACGTATTGCATTAAATTTTTAATCGGTGTCCTTTTATCTTGCGTTCTCATTATTCTCAGGTGTTCAATAAGGGTACTATGGAGTCTTTCGATTAATCCGTTAGAGGGTGGATTTCTGGGGGTAATAAAATGTACTTTAATTTTGTGGGCTTCCAAAAGTTCTTGAACCGTTCCGTTTTTAATTTCGGTTCCGTTGTCAGTGGTGATACTTTCTGGAACTCCGTAAAATCCAAAATATGTTATTAGAGCATTAGCAATTTCTGTTGCGTTTTTGCTACTAATTTGAATCGCTTGTCCTACCTTTGAAAATGCATCGATGAGTGTTAGGAAATGTTCTCCTTCGATCGAAAATGTGTCGATGTGAATTTTTTGAAATGGTTTTTGAGGTGTTTCCGTAATTATTATGGGTAGGTGTGTCGGATTCCGTTCGTATTTGGTTCGTTTACAAATTTCACATTCATTAATAAAATTTTGAATATCTGATTTTAAGGTGGTCCAATAAAATTTTCTGCGGATAGCTTTTGTTGTTTCCAAAATTCCTCTATGGTTGGTTTTTCCCTCGTGGTGCAATTTTATTATTTCCAATTGTTCGTCCTTGTTTACAATTACCTTTAATCTCTCCGTACATCTTATTAATTTCGGACCATTATTGTTGAAATATTTTGTATAAACGTTGGAAAATTGTTTATACATACTTTCTTTGTCAAACCACAAATGATAGGTTTTCTTTGCCGCTGTATTTTCTTTCAAGAATTTCATAATTAATTTCTCATTATCCGTTGAAGGGATGATTACTTCTTTTATGGTTTTTGTTCCTTCTTTTCTTGTTTTTACCTTAACTTCGCCATGAAGACTGGTCTTGATAATTAATTGCTGTTGTTTGTCATCGATAGCTTCATTTAAGATTGGTATCGCTGTAATTGGTTCGTCGTCGATATTAGAATGAATGGTTTTTTCCTGTTGATTTTGGAGATTTTCATTCGGCGGCGGTTTATCTGGAGGTTGAACTTTTGAACATTTGTTGAGGTTGAACATTTTTCTAATGTCTTCTGCTGTTGGAAACAATGCCCTGGCCAATTCCAATTCACATTGTAAATCGTACATTCTGTCGGTGCTGTCAGAATCATCAACATTGACCATTATTGAAGGGTCATCGCTGTCCTCGATTGCATTTATCTGAATACGAGATAAAGCACCTGCGTTGGTGTTGCATTTTCCTTTTTTATATATAATTTTGTGTTCATTCAAATTATTTATCGTCGTAGTAACAAAATTATTTTTACATTTAACTAAACACTCGGGTATTTCTACACCGCGTATCAGTTGTCTGTATCTAATTATTTCTTCATGACATTCCTTATCTACGGGTACTTGAACTACCTTTTGAACTCTCGGTTCAATAGTAATTTGGTAAATTTGATGTTGGTCTTCGTCTTCCTCTTCCAAATAAATTGGTATTGCTTTATTTTTGGTTTTTAATAATTTATTTTTAAAATCGATTTTTGCTTCCAAAATTTTTAATAAATCTAACCCTATCAATCCGTCGTATTTATTATTAAAATTAAAAATGTAAAATTTGTGTTTAGATTTTGGATCAATTAAATTAGGTAAATTTATATGTGCTACCTCATTATGAAGACTAACTTGGTGCGCTGTTTGAATTTTAAATGGTTCCGGTTCGATTTGATTGGGAAAATACTTATAAGCCAATTCTTGATTAATTAATGATTTCGTACTTCCGGTGTCTAACATAAATTTTGAATTTGTTTCTGAAATTTTAATGTAAGGTAATTTTGTAAAAGACGTTGAGTTGAGATTTATTGTTTCCGCTACGTCGGATTTTTTGTTGATCAGGTCCTCTCGAAAATTTACTTCAATGTCAGGATTTGTAGAATCTTCTTCTTCCGTTTCTTGATAGAATTGTTCGTTTTTGTAGTCCTCTTGAAATTGGTCATAATTTTGGTCGTAATCAAGGTATGTCTCCTCGTGATTTTCTTCTACATCTTGACAAAATAATTCTTGTGCTGTCCACTTTGGAGCTGATGGATAATTTGATCTGCGAGTGTTACTAGATGACGTATCCATGGGCTCTGGTTGGAAAGGTCGTGTTTGTTTGTTTTCATATCTGTTTCCACTAGCATTAGATCGCTGAGATTGTTGACCTGGTTGGAATCTTTGACCTAGTTGTTGTTGATTAAAATTGAAATTTGTTGGTCTTGACATGTTGAAACTAGAATTTATAGGTTGTTGAAAACGGTTGAAAGATGGTTTTGTCGGGTTGAAATTTGACGGTCGAATAATCGGTTGTTTTTGAAAATTTGGTTGTTTATGAAAATTTGATTGATTTGAAAAATTTGGTTGATTGAAATTTTGAAACTTCGAAACTGGGTTTATTGATCGTAGTGGTTGAGCTGGTGTTTTCTTTTCGATCGGAACATAATTTCGTTGGAAATTTAAAGTGCTCGTTTTGTTTTGTGAATACATGAAATTTTCTTCCTCGGTGACAAATTTCATTGCTTCTTCCAAATTTTTGGGATTTTTTAATCTCACCACTAGTCCTAATTGACCATTCAAACCTTGCAAATAAGTTTGTAATGATAAGTCGTCGTAAATTTTGGTTTTTACTACTCGAACGTTTGGATCGCTTTCTTGTAATTGAAGATGTGTCAGCAATAAACTACGCACATCCTGGCATCGCATTCCAAACTGATATGGAGATTCTGCCTTATGAGGTTTTAAACTCATTAGGTCGCGTAATAAACAATTTTCGTCACGTTGGTCGCCAAAATGTTGGATTAATAGCGCCTTTATGTTTCCCCAATTTGTAGCATTTTCTCTACTCGCTATTAGGGTTAAAGCTCTTCCTTCTAGTTTGCTAATAATTACTTGGATTAGTTGTTCATTACTTGCAGCGTCGTTACTATTAAATTTTGTCAAAAACCGTTCACAAGATTTGGTAAATATTGATAACGTCGATGGGTTTCCATCATATTTTGGTATTAAACTAACGGTGAATTTATCCAATTGTGCCATTTTTGGATTGTTGATAGTAATTTCGGTATTTGGATTTGAAACAGTAGGGGTTGTGGGGTTGTTAGGATCAATTCTAATGTTTAGGTTGCCGAATAGGTTGGCAATTTCGGATTCAGACATTCAGAGAAAAAAAATAATAAAAGGATAAAATGAGCAAAACTTACGCCAAGATCGCCAAGAGCGTTGCAAATCTCTTCATATCTTGATGCGTACTGCTTCTGGTGTTGTGGTTCTTCTTTGGATCACTTTGTTTAAATTGTTTAATTATTATTTCGATTTCGGTACGGTCTTATTTAAATTTTATTTTAAATTTTCGTTGCACTTAGTTTTTCACTTTTTTGTTCGTTGAGTTAGTGAATCGTTGAAACGAAAAGCCGTCAGAAATTTTATCTTAAGGCCCTAACTACAATCCGCTCCGACTGCGCCAGTTACGTTTAGTGTCCAAGAAGAATTTAAAAAAAAGTAAATTTAATTTAAAATTATTTATTGATTTGCTAACATCGATTTTAGAAGTTATACAATCAATAGTTACAACTACGTTATTACATATGAGTGACCGTACTCTACGATAATTACAATCTTACTGCTTGTGGATGACAATGCTCCTATATTTATATTATAAAAATGCTTATAAACTATTTGCAGAATTAACATTAAAAACATAAACAGGTGTTGCACATAAACTGCACTCGAAGAGGTTATCCACGTGTGGCTTGAAATACTAGGATGTTATGGTGACAACATGACAAATGCTTATAAACTATTTGCAGAATTAACATTAAAAACATAAACAAGTGTTGCACATAAACTGCACTCGAAGAGGTCATCCACGTGTGGCTTGAAATACTAGGATGTTATGATGACAACATGACACACGCTTCCTTCTTAGGAAAATGTACGAGAATAGCTCAATGACTGGTTTGCCTCAAAAGAGCAATAGTTTTTTTGGCGTGGCATCTACAAGTAATCAGACAGATGGAAAAAATTATTGTATAGCTAGTGATGGGTAATACTTTAAATAAAATGTTATTTTATCATTTTCATACAATAAACATGTATTTTCTATACAAAAATTTTTGGTTACATTCTTAGTATAGGTTACATAGACCTAACGACTAATGTATGTAGGTATGTGTTTTGTTCATAAATGGATTGCAAACTGTAGGACAAAGAAACTTATTATTAATATATCTATAACAATATTAAAAACAGGCCTTCTAAAAATATTTCAATTTTTACTTGAAAATACCACAAGTAGTAAATAAATAGACTTCTCGCATTCCCAAATATATTTGTTTATAGGAGTTTAGAACAAAATAAGTCACAATAAAATGGGGACGTACAAGAATGTTGTAGTAATTTAGTAATATTTAATATGAGTAACTTTGTCGATAATTCAAGTGAATCTCCAGTGGATGATAGCGATGTAGATAACTGCTTTGTTCAAGTTTAAATGAAAAAAGCCAGGTAATTTAATCAAGTATAAATTGTGGCATATCACGTTCTTTTAATAATATTATGTAATCACCTGCAACATATTATTGTGACTTGTTGTGTTATTGTTTTTGCAATATCTCAGCAATATTCAGCATAATTTTTAGAATAAAGTTTTATTCGTATTTCAAATTCTTGATATTATTGCACTATTATCAAAAATAATAAATATGAAATCTATAAACTACTTCTACGCTTACAAGTTTATAAGAAAATGGATTTATATAATCTCAAAACTTAAATCATTAATTAATGAATTGTTATCGTCCATTTTGTGAATTGTTATTAAATGAATTAATTTCTTGGGATTATGGACAAAATATTAAAAATCATTAATATCATTGAATTCTAATAATTATTAATTATTTTTAGTTCTGTGGTATATTTCGTTCTTACAGTAATTATTTTTTCAATTCAACTTGATATTTTTTAAATTTTAGTTATATTTAATTTTACGAGTTAGAAAATATAATATGACATGATTTAGTTATTTTGTTTCTAAAAATATAATTAGCAAAAAATCAAACATTTTTTATAATAATTTATAAAAACAAAATCATTTTTAGAAAATTTGCGACTACTCATTTCGAACCTACTGGTGCTAGACAAGCATTTCCATGTTTTGACGAACCGAGATTCAAAGCTAAATTTAAGATTTACATTACTCGACCAACTTCTTATAATTCTGTATCTAACATGGAGATAGAGGGATCAAGGTTTGTAATAATACATTTTATATTGTTTCGGTTCAACAAAAATATTTCTTTATGTATTCTAAAAAAAGTCGATAAATTGCACCAACGCTTTGTTACGATGAAAAAATTCTAAGTTTTAAATCCAAAAAAGAATTATATAGTATCATATTCCGAATAATAAATATTTTGGATGTCTATAGTATCGATTATTCTGAATAAAACGGTTTGTAAAAAAACATAAACATCAACGTGCTTAAAAAATAGTTTTCTGTGCATGCATTCCGCCAGTGATATCTATGGAACAGAAACCATGGCGCCAACAACACTGCGAGTAATGGAGAGAGCTAAGATGTGGAATAAAATGATAAGCATTGCACAAAAGTCGCGAATATTATAAATAATGTAACAAACTTAAAATGGAATATTAAGGACATTCGGCTAGAAAGTCAGGATCAATGCACCTACCGTATGACATCATACATTGCAATGCGACTATAAAAACAGGAAAATGATGTATCTATTGAAAACTGGAAATATGTTTATGTTTATTCCGATTTATTCAGAATAATTAACATTAAAGCTTCCATTCCTTTATTACAAAGAGGAAAAGTTTACTGCTTCGTTATACTAGCGAGATAACACCACCTTAATATTAGTCATATTTAACAATCCGTAAATTTTAAATTTCATCAGCATTCGGCAATGCAATTTCAATATTTTTACTGTTGATTTTAAAATTGTAATAACTGGAGGTGAGATTATCATAATTATAATTAAATTACTGCAATTTGAACATCGGCTGTGGTCATATTAGTGCAACATTAACACCTAAGCTGTTTAATTTAATGTGTAAATTAGTTTGTTTTTTACTACTTCAATAAATAATTTACTACTTTAATAAATAAAAAATTAATTTAAATTATTGTTGGTATTATTTAGGACTGTAGCTTCTGGTGTAGTAGAAGATGAATTTAAAATAAGTATACCAATGTCAACATATTTAGTTGCATTTATAGTATCTGAAATGAAATTAACGGATGAAAAACCAGATCAAATAGTTCGTACACTTGCACCACCAGAAGACATAGATCAGGGTCGTGCTACCTATTCGGTTGATGAAGGAGAAAAGATTATTGACTACCTTCAAAAATTTGTTGAAGTTGATTATTCTATCGATAAAATGTACCAAGCATCAATACCAGATAATTATTTTGGTCCTGGTGCAATGGAAAATTGGGGACTTGTTACTTATAGGTAAATTAATAAGAAATTGATTTTTTTTTATTACAATGTAAAGCAAAAGTTTCTACTTATACTTTTTAATTTTAGAAAAAGCTATCTACTAGTGACAAAAGAAACTACAACAGCGATGCAGCAACAAATAGATACAATAATAGCTCATGAATTTGCTCATCAGTGGTTTGGAAATTTGGCAACTCAAGAATGGTGGAGTTACCTTTGGCTGAGTGAAGGTTTTGCAACATATTTTCAATATAAAGCAGTTGATGCTGTAAGTATTTTAGAAATATTTTTAATTATGATTCTCGCTTTTGACAATATCACATCAAACAGACAGACGGGTGCATTAATATTTTATAATAAATAATTTTTTAAGACTAAACCGGAATGGAAAATTATGGAACAGTTTATTGTTAGAGTAACTCAGTTAGCTTTTGGACCAGATAGCTTAAGTACTACCAGAAGTATGAATCACGATGCCGGATCGCCTGCAGAAATTTCCCAATTATTTGATAGAATCGCATACGAAAAGTGTAAGTGATGTTTAATTAACAAATTGATTTATGGTTTATGTAATTATCTATGCAGTTCTAACTTGGTACTACCCATACCCGTAATTTAAAAAGACAAATTCAATAATTTATAATGCATTTCTAAAAATTAAGAACGGATATTTTACATTTTGTTCATGTTTTAGTTATCCCAAAATAGTGTTATGATGTATATTATAATTATGAAAATTATGGGTCAAGTAATACGCGGTTTGTGAGTCATTAGAAAATATCTAATGTATTTACCACAAGTTGCTCTATAGCGTTTTCAATGACGCTATCTGCAAAAGATAGAAATTTAGGCGCCAGTTGATGATAAAAAAAAATTATCATCAACAAAATAGATTTTTTAATTTGCAACCAAAAGATGTTAAATAGAAAATGTGGAAAATCACTTACGTGAATATTCGAGAAGAATTTCACACCAAGCTACCATAAAAATGCGGTCAAACAATTGGATCAATAATTGATCTAGAAAAATCTCAATGAAAAAGTCACTTCCAAACTTTTACCACCACACTCTTACTTTGATCTTCATTCCCCTTTTTTCTCTACTAACTTCTCTTTTTAAAATTCCCTAAGAAAAGATTTCCTGGTTGCATACTTTTGGGCGTAAAATGTTATTAAATATTCAATTTAATAAATAATATTACCTGAAATCACAAAAAGTGTTACAAACGTTCCAAATAAGTATCCAATAATTATAGCGTACCCATAATACATTTACTATTACGTTTGTTTTTCATTTGGCATTAGGGTTACCACAAATCGTACATGATATCCTACTGTTTACTTCAGTAGTAGAGAGCTTCCAAAATAACCAGCAAATTTGATATCATTACTAAAAATTAATAATATGCGACCATGTGAACATATACATAATCTCCGGTAAATAAGGACAATTTCCTATTAATAAAATTCTATGTAACATAATATTTTATATACACAGTTTTGGAGTTATAAATTATTATTTCAAGTAATTAGTAGTCAACTTTTGTAAAATTTATAATTAGATTTTGTACGAATATTATTTAAAATAATTATTTTGAATTGCTAGCGTACAATTATTTAGCTCTGCATATTTCTAAACCAGCAGACTTCATTAGCTGTTCTATTCTTTCAATTCAATTACTTCATGTTTTGTGTCTATCCTGACAGAATATCATTAAGATTTAATTTTATTTTAAATTAAGTTGTAAATACATTAAATGATATTTATTAATTTAGAACCTTTAGTACCAGGCTTCTCCCTACTGTACAAAAATCTGGAATTACCTTATAATTAAATAAATACTCGTAATTACTTTGAAAAAATTAAAGAAAGCCAATTTTTTAAATTAGAAATTCAGTGTTCGAAATAAACTTAAAAAAAAAAATTTATGTTAAAAATTAAACTTAAAAAATTTGAAAAAATTAAACTTTGGTGAATGATTAATGTTTATGTTTACATTCCACTAAAACTGACGAGAAGTAATTTAACAAATAACAAATAAATTGTTGGTCCAACCACAACTTAAGTAACTCAAAAATGCCAAATATTTGCGGTTCAGCAATCAGAAACTTTGTTAAAATAACATAGTGCTATATTATTATTTATTTTTGTGAAATTTTGAAATATTTGAAATTAAGGTAAAAGTTAAAATGTTATGTGGCCTTGTTTACCTAGCTTTTTAACCATTTGATCATTTTTAATAAATTTGAAATGAACATAAGACGACTCTAAATATATATGTTTGTAATTTTTTTAGTTTTTAGCATGCCTAGTTTTTAAGTGAACTAAGTAAACGGGCTAAGGACCGGACTCTAGGCTAAAAGCCATAGGTTCGATCCCCAACCCGGCTACAAAAATTTATCCAACTTTATTATAACCCTCGGAAGGCAATGGCAAACCACCGAGAGTAATCTGCCATGAAAAGCCTTAGTTAAAGGCTCACCACACTCTATTGGTAGGGTAAAAGGACTGAAAAGAGAGTTTTTAAGTAGTATTGCGTTAAAATTAAAAGTCAGCAGAGTTATATTTTTAATACAAAATTCTCCTGTATTTAATATTATGTTGTTGCTCAGAGGAATTCTGCAAATTTGAAAAACACACTTTAGTAATTCGCGGTTATTTTGCTTATTTATGTGATGTGAGATATGCGGGATTCTACTAAACCACTGCATATTAAGTTATAATATAAACAACTTTATTAAAAATTTGCAAAACTCAATGATAACGAGGCAGTGAAAACGTACAAGCCTTTCTCCTATGACAATAAACATAGAAAATTTCTTAAAAAGCTTTGTCTCTACGTGTCTTTCTGAATGGTAGCACATTGATTGAGTTACAATTAAGCAACTACCTTATAGTTATATTATTTATAAAAAAAAATTGTTTACTAGCAAAAGTAAATAATGATGATTTTTTTCAATTTATCGAGTTCTTTATAAATAAATTGCATTTGCTCTCGAAAGCTTATTCTTCTTCTTCTTCTTCTTTAACTTTACTTTAGATCTGTTGATCTGTTTATTTCCAACATCTGCGTCGTTTCCTTCGCAGTATTGGATCTGTGAGCATATAAATTGTTTAACGTCCGATAGGTAGTTTGCTAGACTGGCCTCCAGACGAGCCTGTAATCCTGGTTTTTTATGTTAATGATAGCCATTCATTAACCCAGGAGGACCACCGGCTTAACGTGCCTTCCGAAGCACGGAGACGAGTCATAAGAAAGTTGCCCTTCTCCGGATTTGAACCCGGTACCTCGCAGTCGCAGTTGATCGCGTTACCTACAAGGCAAATGACCGTCTCTGAAAGCTTACTCAAAACTATAAATTAATAATTTTATTAATTATTATTTATAACTTGATAAATTTTAATAAAACCAAAGCATCATTTTTATATTATTTTGTATATATTTTTTTACAGCTGGTGCCATACTTCGTATGTTAGAAGCTGTTTTAACAACAAACGTTTTCAAGGCTGGACTTAAAGGTTATCTTAATGAAAGGTAAATTATTTTATAAATTATTATTAAATGCTTAAAATTTATAAAATTTTATACTAAATTAAAAATTTACAAAAAAAACTTTAATCATTTGACACAATATGTAGGTAGTATTTAAATGTTATCTGTAAATTGAAATACGAGATAAATATTCGTACAAAAAAAAATCATTAAAAAACATTTTTAAATTATAAGACTGAAATAAGGAAAAAGCTTAAAATTAAAATTAAAAGGGAGCAGTACACCTCCTTGTGCATAAATTTTGTTCAAAACTGTTTTGAAAAAGATTTTGTAAAACTTTTTGTTTTTTAATTTATAGAGGACCTTGTAGCTGATGAATTGCCAATTTCGATATTTTTATTTTACATAAATTAATGTAGTAAATTAAATATAAAGAGATAAGTGTTTCAGATTTAAATCTGACGCATACTATTTTAGAAACAAATCGCATTTAAAGTTAATTTTATCGCAAAGATTCAGACTGAAAAAATAGATTTAAATATCTACGCACATATAAATAAATATTGCAATAAAATAAACTTCTAATGCAAAATTTTTCTCAAATAGGGTGCAAATAGGTTAAATTTTGAGATAATTATCTTTTATTTACTTTTGTTTCTCTTTAAAATTAAGTAAAAGAGAGTACGATTTACTTCGTAGGTTTCTTGTTTAACATTTAACTATGGTAATGTGCTAATTGTTGCGCTTATGTTTCTTTGTTAATAAATACTACTATTTATTTAAATTTCATAAAATAGAAAATTATTAAAATTGATAGCTTTATTGGTAAATAAGCAATTTAAAAGATACACATCAAATTATCCATTTTGGATTTTGACTTCATTAATTGACACTTCCTACACCTTATGTTTTTACTTTTAACCTAAAAGTTATAGTTAAATCTGGAATTTGAGTAAAGTATAAAAGTAAAGTAAGCATAGAAAAAAGTTTTATTTTTTTGTCTGCTTTGTAATTTTGAAGCAGTTTTAAGCACTTGGTGAATTTGTAGAAATTTTGAGTATGAAATTTACTGAATTTTAAAAGATTATTTGGATAATAAATTGTTCTGTACGAGAATTTTGATGTATAAATTTTTTTGGCAAAGTAATCTCTGATCGAATTACTTATTGGAATATTGCAATAATACTATTGGAATTCGAATATTTTGAAAAACGTTGGGAATTCAAATGGGAATCAGCATGTCTTTTCATTACAATATAATATACAAGCTTCAAGTTTAATTTCTCTCAATTTTACTTTACCATACTACATAGTATGAGTATAAGGATACTACCAATATACGTAGTATGGGAAAGTATTGTAATTAAAAAAAAATTTTGATTTTTACAGATTTGTAGTCCTTGTTATGTCATGTGGTAAGTAGTTTGTTAGAAAGCCCCTAACGGCAGACAAAGTAGACTATTAAATTTTTCTAAAATTTGATTCTTAAATTTCTTTTTGAACGTTTTAACTAAATTCAATTAATTTTCGAGGTTTTAAGAAACAAAAATCGTTGTAGCTCATCTGCTAATTGTCGAACCCTCTTCGGTTGTCCGTCAAATTACTACATATTTATGACAAAAGTTGAAATGTTTGTTTATTATAAAACAATATATACTAACTTTTGTCAGTGGATCGTATAATTATTTCTTCTCTTTTATTTCTTTATAAGAAATTAATTAATTTCGTTGCAATAATAAACTAAATTATTTGATTGTATCAAAAATTACGTTATTGTCATGTTGTTATTCAAAAGGGACATAATGGATACTTGAATAATAGCAAGTTTTCTTTTTGTTATAATTTTACGTATAGTTAGGCTTCCAGAAAAATATAAATGCAAATTTGAAATTTAATACTTTATTGGTCGACATACAATAATGTGAATCATTCAGTTAACTAATGAGAACTGAATCAATTTAAATATAACACTGATGTTATTAACGCCCTACTAAATATTTATCAATACATCCTAAAACCCAAGTAAAAACCATCACTTTATGACAAAAGGGAATAAAATAGTTATTTCATAATTTTTTAGCAAATATGTCAAATTGATGACCAAAAAGAGTCAGTATTAGCAGATAACTCAAATTGTTGTCGTTCCAAATGAAACGTGTTATTTTTTTAAAACCTCTAAACAATTATTTATTTAAATAATTTATAATAATTAAATATTTATTGAAACAAATTATTTTTTAGTCTTTAAAATAGAGTGAATCCAAAGTGGCAGGAAAAACGTGCCAGTGCCGTCTGCATTAAACTACTTTTGACAGTTAGTAAAAAGTTATGAAAGCTTCGAATTGACACCCATTTATTACATAATGTAGATAAACCCGACCGGACGAATATTTGTTTCTGCACATTAGCTCCGCCCGGCCTTTTGGATTCACTCTACCACATTAAAGTGCTTTTAAACGGCTCGAGTATGCCTCGCGCGTCAGACTCGCAAGGAATATTCGCGCGTTACTCCCGCGAGGCATCCCACAAATCGTTGTATGGTGAGTCATGATGCAGGGCGAGCCGCCAGTATCTGTATATAGCTGGTGATGCACATGCTACTAAGTCGCATGCTCTCTTACGACTAGGTACCAATAATTGCATGAGAGCATGCGCAGTAGCATGAGAGCATGCGACTTAGTAGCAAATGTATTCCCTGCATAAAGCTGCGTTTAGATAGCGCGAGTTTGCCTCGCGAATCTGATTCGCGCATCAATCCTCGCGTCGTGTAGACGGTTTTATGGCGCGAATCACGACTCGCGAGGCATATGCACTGCGAGCGGTCGGTAGGTCGGTCTCGACCGCGCGTCAAAGGTGCCTCGCACTTTGATACTCGCGCGGTGTAAACTTCGTCTTGGTGTTTCCATGTTATTCAGATACTGGCGGCTCGCCCTGCATCATGACTCACCATGCATCTATTTGTGGGATGTCTCGCGGGAGTGATGCGCGAATCTTCCTCGCGAATCAGATTCGCGAGGCAAACTCGCGCTATCTAAACGCAACTTTACATGGAAACACCAACAAGAAGTTTACACGGCGTGAGTATAAAGCTGCGTTTAGATAGCGCGAGTTTGCCTCGCGAATCTGATTCGCGCATCAATCCTCGCGTCGTGTAGACGGTTTTATGGCGCGAATCACGACTCGCGAGGCATATGCACTGCGAGCGGTCGGTAGGTCGGTCTCGACCGCGCGTCAAAGGTGCCTCGCACTTTGATACTCGCGCGGTGTAAACTTCGTGTTGGTGTTTCCATGTTATTCAGATACTGGCGACTCGCCCTGCATCATGACTCACCATGCATCTATTTGTGGGATGCCTCGCGGGAGTGATGCGCGAATCTTCCTCGCGAATCTGACGAGCGAGGCATACTCGCGCTGTCTAATCAGAGCTTTGTATACATATAATAATAGTAAAAAAACGACATGTTCTATCGCCGTTTGAAGAAAACAAGAAACATTGATTAAAAAAGTAGTAAAAATCTTGATGTAGGGGTTTCTAGTTACATTATAAAACTATGTACTTAATAGTAGAATATTATAATACACATTTTAGAGAATTTAATTATTCTACACCTGAGATGCTATATAAATGCCTTGATGATGCTTTGAACTTATCATCTGAAGAATTACCTAACGGATTAACAGTAGAGAGTATTATGAAAACTTGGGATTCACAAAAAGGATACCCCATGGTAACTATTAAAAGAAATTATGATGGCAATCAACGTACGGTTGAAATAGTTCAGGTATTTGTTACTACCGTATTACTAATCAACATTAAAGTAGCGATTTACAAATTTTAGAATAAATTTATAGCAAAAGAAAGTTTAGAAGATAATACACTTTGGACCATACCTATAAATTACGCTACACGAAAGCATCCAGATTTTAAAGATCTTAGAGCTACCGAATGGTTAACTTTAAAAGAGAAAGAAATTACAATCGATGAGCTAAATCAAGCCGATTGGCTTATATTCAACAAACAAGAAGCATGTAAGTATTAACATTATTTACAAACTGTGTTGTGTACCTAATAAATATAAATAGTGGCAAAAACGCAAAAGGTTAAGGCTCCTTATCACGATTTTTATATATTTGTTATCCCAATTCCGTAATCTGGTATCTAAATATTAATATCAAAAGGATATAATTCTATAAGTTGAACCAAGTTTTCAAAATGAGATACAATAAGCAAAAACAATTTTAGTCGATGCTAAATAGATTATTGTCCATAAGTACTTAGTACGTTATATTTAAATTGTTAAGGTTTTATTTTAATGTTTCTAAATATCTTCTTTATGAACTTACCTTATATCCTCTGAGTGAAGGCATTTGATCAAAACTCTAAATTGTTATGGAAGAACATTCAACATTGTCAACTTTAAACGGTTTTTCTGCATTTATGTAAAACCGAGAGGTAAGTCACTGTGGCATTTTGGTGTAACAATATGTTATATTATAGAATTTTGAGCATTTTTGTAAATAATTTCAGGATTTTTAAAAAAATTTCTGGAATTATAAGGAACACCATTTTGAAAGTGATTTACTCCTCGTGTAAAATGATTTTTATCCTATACATTTTTGCGTTTTTACCATAGAGTTATGGTAATCTTAATTATATTAAACAATAATAATAATAAAATAATACTCATTCCAGACTACTATCGAGTAAATTATGATGCGAATAACTGGAATTTAATAAGCAACGCTTTAAAGCAAAACTATTCTCAAATTAATGTTATTAACAGAGCTCAAATTATTGATGATTCATTCAACATTGCAAAATTCGAAATTTTAGATTACTCTGTACCATTTAGCATAAGTTTGTATTTAGAAAACGAAGTAGAATATGTTCCTTTTCTATCTTTCTTCAACGCAATAACTTTCTTGAACGGTAAGATTTCTGGAACTCCTACAGAAAAAGATTTTCAGGTAAATAAAATTTCATAATGTAACCTACTTTTTTTAATGTTATATGATCTAAAACAATTCTAAAATAAATTGTGTTATATTTTATTTAGTAAAATTACTATTGCAATTTTAATATTTTTAGGAATATGTGTTAAATGCTTTAAAAGGGATTTATAATCACTTGGAATTTAAACCTAAAAATAGCGATACTCACACAGATAAACTAAGTCGTGCACTTGTTATCAATCACTTATGTAATTTTAACCATGAAGAATGTAGAAATAAAGCTTTGTTAGAATTTATATCATGGAAAGGTGGAAATTCAATTCCATTAGATTTAGAAGGACCAATATTATGTGGTGCCATGAGAATCGCAGATATCGAAGATTGGACCTATTTATATACGGAATATTCTAAAATGGAAAATTCACGTTTTAAGTCTAGTGCATTATCTGCTTTGGGTTGTAGCGAAGATAGTTCTATTTTAGAAAAGTGCGTATTAACAACAATAAAATTATCAATATACCTAATGTAATATATTGTTTTAGTTTGTTGCATGAAACCATACCTCCTTATAATAAAATCAGATTTGAAGACGCAGCTTTAGCAGTAATCAGAGGTGGATCTATTGGAGTTCAGGCAGCGTTCAATCATGTATCAAAATATTTTCTGTATTTATTATCTATGTTAGTATTTTTTTATTTCATAGAGCAAACCACTTTACTTTTTAATTTTAGTCATAAGCAATCAGTGATGACTTCGGTGATTACAGAAATTGGTTCAAAATTAACAACTGAGGAACACCTTTCTAAGGTATCGCAATCGTATAGCACTTATTTTATTAATATGTAATTCTAACATTCTTCAATTTCAGCTTGAAGAACTAGCAGAAGAACATAAACAATTTAACAACATATTTGCTACAGGTTTATCAAAAGCTAAAGAAAATATTGATTGGAATAAAAAACGTTTACCAGAAATTAGCACATGGTTTATATCAAATAAAAGTAGCGGATCAGAAGTGCCTGTATCTGTCAGTATCTTTCTTTTTGTAATATATAGTGTATTGATTAAAATATTTTGACTTACTTAATTATATAAAATGTTATTAAATATTTGTTCATTATTAAATTTTTTTAAATAATTTGTGTTTTGTTTATTTTAAAATTTATTTGGTTGTTCTCAAAATTTTTGATAATAGATTATTCTATTGCTGCCTCATGAAAGTGGATACCGTAAACCGAGACTATACTTGGACTTTCCTTTAACACATTTGTGTAATAATTTAAAACTAAATAATGATTTTTATTTCTAAATATTTAACTGTAGGCATAATAATGTATTAACAAAATGTAAATATATCATCTAAATAACTTATGCAAAAGAAGTTTAACAAAATGTTAACAAAATTTTATTGACGGACACTGAAGGGTATAGATTAGTAGAGGTTTCAAAGTACATGTATAAAAAAAAAATCTTGAAAAAGTGGAGGATATATGGCCGATCCTCCAATTTTGATCATGATTTGCGGTGACCATGGTAAATCTGAAACGGCTCACTTGAAACAAAAAGAACGAAAAAAATCTCATTGGTAATACGCAGTTCGTGAATGAATGGATCTCCATTAAGACCAAAATTAACATATTTTTGTGTCAACAAACTGAATTTTTTAAACCTGAAAATCAATTTTTTTTTTGGGAAAACCGTTGCCATTTTTTAGAATCAAAATTTTGATTCCAAACTAATTAGCCTAACTTGATATCTCTCTGAATCCAATGATCATCTTTACTTTTACATTTTCAATAAATGCATTAAATTATCATCCTCGTTTTTTAACGTAAAGACATTTGAACGCAAACAATTAAAATTGTCAGTATTAGCAAACAATGTTTTTTTATTGAAGCCCGTTAAATGAGATCCACCGGTCGAGCTTGACTCTTTTTAAATGACTCTTTTTAAAATTAGGATTGTTAAAAGACGCTAAAAAGAGATACACAAGCTATATACTATAGCTAGCCTATTTTTGAACCAGAAACCAAATAAAACTACACAGAAGAAAAAGGTGTACTTAAAAGTAGAACAATTTGTGCCTAGATTGTCTACAGGTACAAATTGGGTGAAAATTAGGTACAATTGTACTTAATTTTAGTTAATTTTAGTCATCTCTAGCGCAATTTTACTATTTTATAGCACAAATTGTGCTAAATTTTTACACAATTTGTACTTGTAGACAATCTAGGCACAAATTGTTCTACTTTTAAGTACACCTTTTTTTCTGTGCAACTAATTTAGAAGAAAAAACTTAATAAACATCGTCATCCTAACAAATTAGTGGTAGTATGTACACTGTTATTCTTTTTGACAACATGAAAACAATTTTTGTTGATATAATTTTTTTCTTATTTAGAATATAAACAAATACATTAAAAAAAATAAGTACAAAACTACTTTGAGAATTTTTTTTTGATTTCAATGCATCTTGCTCCGAGCTTTTCTTGAATTTTGTAATAAAATGAGTATCTATAAATAGTTTACAGCATTTGCTAGCACTTTACAAGTAATTTTAAATAACACAAAAAATTTTAATTTTTGATAAAATTTAAATTCATGAGGACCAACTTGACGTTTTTGTCAAAAGTAAATATTTCAATTCTTAATAAAAATTTTACAGACTCAGCACTTTCAAATAAATTAAAAAAAAAAATTCCAAAGTTGGAGGTAGGCGTCAAGTTAGCCTCCTTTCCGTTGAAAATGATTATTTGCTAATAAAAAATTAACAAACCCAGCATTTTTAAAATAATTTATTTCACTTGCCAGCACTTCGCAAGCCCTTCTCATTGACGTAAAAAAAATTTCGGAATTTCAAAGTGCGGGGTACAACTTGACGGAGCCCTTTGAATATTCTAATAAGATCTTTCTGGATAAACCAGGTATGATTTACTTTGCTTCACTTTTGGGAAATTCCCGTGCGCAATTACTTTAATTCCATGTAACTTACATTACATTTGAATTTATTTTAAACTATTAATTTATCATAATTTGTTATTGATGTTATATATTTCTAGTTATCATTTAATTTAGTATCCAAAATAGTTCATTTACAGAAGATAAATATTTTTTATCCGAGTAAAAAACCGATTAAAATGTTTGCATATGAACTTTGACAAATCCATATCAAAATCTATCGGTAGTTCAGTAGTAAATTTATAAAATTACTACATAAGTATTCAAACGTCATTTTTTAGTTATATTAAGTGTTTATTTTGTTAAGTTCCATTATTAAAAAGATTAGGTAAGAAAGTTTAATTAACTACCTACCTGCATAGTAGCATAGTTCTACATAATTCTGAAATATAACTTTCGAGCAGTGTATAATTAAATATACTACACCTAATTACTTTGGAAGTATGTACTATTATAAATTATTTATAAGGATCTATAAACAACAAATGCAATTTACGTAGTTTCTTGGAATTCCTGAAAATGATTTTAAATTTTGAAAACTGTAACTTTTTTGCTATTACGTATTTTCCGTATAGATATTTTTGCAAATCCGCAATAACACGGATTTATTTTATTATATTAATAAAATATTATTATATTTTATATTATTTATAATATTAAAATATATAAATATATTTTGGGTTATTAACTTAATACAGTCATGGACGTTCATTGGGGAGAGAACAAAGTAAGCAAGCAGTAAGCATTTTATAATCCAAGGGGAGGGATTATAAAATTTGTTTAGACATTTATTATTTCACCAGCGTAAATTTTTAAAAATTAAAAACATAATCAGTACACAACTGAACACGTATGCCGAATAAAATTGATGGTAAACAATCATTCCAACGCATTTCGTTTAGTGAAAAACTTGCCACCAGATAGCGTATTGCTTCTCTTGAAACGCCTATTACCACAACCTTCAAATCTGTAGAAAATTTTCCCAGCTTCCACTCTTAATCAAAAAATTTATTTATTTACCTCCTCAGTCTATTTTTGTCCAAAATACACTTCTGCATTTCAAAATACAACATTTCGTCTTTGTCTATTACCTCTATAACACTTCATTGTTGGAATTTTTCTCCATTGTTGGTTTTCTGTTATTTTTTTTCTATTTATCTATTCTCTCTAAGTTAAAATGTTAAAAAATTCTGTCTTCTTTAACTGATCTGATTATCAAACACCGCACTTTGTTACACAGAATTTGGCATTTCCAAATTGGTTACATAAATAGCAGTTTAATTTATTAATTAATGTAAAAATGTAAATTTTTTCTTTAATTTTAGAAACAGTAATGAAACGGTGCATCTTAGCTTTTTTAATATGTATGACAATAATTACAACAAAAGAAGTAGATGAGGAAATGGACAGCACATACGCTTTACCAAATAGTGTGAAACCAATACGATACAATTTAACCCTAGAACCGAACTTCAATTTAAACGGGTCTTCTTATTTCAATGGCAGTGTTGCAATAGACATTGAAGTGTCCGAAAATACTGATTGCATTAAATTGAATTCTAAGAACATAGAAATAAATACAAATTCTGTGCAAGTTATGGATTCAAATCAATCTGTAATAAAAGTAGCAAATTGTTTGTTTGACGAAGTTAGAGAGTTTTTTATTATTTATTTGGAAGTGGAATTGACGCAGAATGCAAGATATAAATTAATAATCTCTAATTTCTCAGGAAACTTACGTCAAGATAACGTAGGATTTTATTTAGGAAAATATTACAAAAAAACACTAAATGAGAAGTAAGTTAAGCATAATGATCCACAATTCTACAACAATTTAGAATCAACTTTTTTATTTAAAAATTGATCGAGTTTTTTATTCCGCTGTACCTACACTTTAATATTATTCTGTTTAGAAAATATTTTGCTGTATCCGATTTCGAACCTTCCGATGCCAGGAAAGCATTTCCTTGCTTTGATGCTCCTAATAAGAAAGCAAAATTTATTATAAATATGATACGTACTGGTGACTATATTTCACTATCTAATGAACAATTAGAACACACTCAGTAAGATATTTATTATTAATTTACAGTAAAAAATTGAGTAATTATTATTTATGAATTGCCATTTCAGAGATTTAGGAAATAACCGTTTTCAAGATACATTTAAAGAAACTGCGATTATGCCCACTTATGTGGTAGCGTTTATTGTTATTGATTTTGCGCACACTCCTCAAGTAGAACGACATAGAGTTTTTGCCAAAGCTGAAGCAGTAGATAAGGGAAAGCTAGATTATGCCTTAGCGGAAGGTATACATTTATTGAAACTTATGGAAGAATTTACAGGCGTAAAATATGCACTTTCCAAAATGGATCAAGTTGCAATTCCAGACAAATACTTTCAAGAAGAAGCTATGGAAAATTGGGGGCTAGTCACTTTTAGGTATATTAGATATAAAAAAGTTGCATACATTTTTGTAATAAATAATCTATTTCAGTGAAGATCATTTATTTATTTCCAATGAAACTTCAAAAACAGAAGATTACGAACGCTGTACAACCTATATAGCTCACGAATTTAGTCACCAATGGTTTGGAAATCTAGTCACTTTCCAAGAATGGCAGTATATTTGGTTAAGTGAAGGATTTGCTTCATTTTTTCAATATTATTTAGCATCTTTGGTGAATTATATTTTAGTACTTAAATAAGTTGTTTTGTTTAATACGCCCTACTTTGCTATTCTAACATTACATTTAACCTTTGCAGGCTAAACCTTCATGGCGACTAATGGATCAGTTTGTTGTAAATACATTACATAGTGTTTTACTTCGAGATACAAGCGATACTGAACCCATGAATTATCAACCCAAAAGTATAGGAAAAATTCCAAATGTATGGATTTGCTATTTAAAAGGTAAACTTACATAATATAATTACTTACACATACAGTGGGGCCCGCTTAATGTGATCACGGTTAATGTTATCATTCGGATATTGTTATCACTTTTGCCAGGAACGCAACGGACATATATTATTACACACAAAAAACATCGCTTATAGTTATCATAATTTGGTTAATGTTATCATATTATTCTTAAGACTATTTTCTCACACGAGCAAAGGAGTTGAATCTCAGTTATAAGCATTTTTTTATATTGTGCATAAGTCACCCGCATAATTTAAAGTCAGGTGTTAGCAAGAAAATCTGCCTATGGTTCATTTTTTTCAAAGACGGAGTGGATGTAAATAAACCCACCGTGTGATTCTTTCTATTACCGCCACATAATAGGTGATATCACATTACATTTTTATGTTTATTATGAATTCCGTCGTTTAAATACATAAAAAACTTCACAATGAATGACTATTATTAATTAATTATTGTAGATGTAGTACATACTAATAAATAAGCAATAAAAAATTTTTTTGTTAATTGTTATCAATTGATTATTGTTATCAAAAACCCCAAGTCCCGATGTGATCACATTAAGCGGGCCCCACTGTATTTATTAAATTTGTTCTTGCAATGTAATACTCCTCCCCTTTTATTGAAAATTTCTAAAATTTAAATCATAAAATGAGAAGAGATTGAAAGCAAATATTGAAAGTTAATTAAAAAAAACAAATGATATTGGAAAGTAATCCACAACTACTTATTTTAGCAAATTGCAAAGGCATTAAAATTCAAGTGTCTAATGATTTTTTCTCCAATATAGTCTTAGTCTTAACGTAATTCATACGTTATAAGTAACTTTTTGAAAATAAATTATTTAGATGCAGTTTTTTCTACTTTAGCAATATTATTTGTAATACCTAATAACTGATAGAAAATACTTTTATTTTTATTCTAGCGAGTAACATAATTCGAATGCATCAACACATTTTGACACCACCTATATTTCAAAAAGGATTACATATTTATCTCGAAAGAAAGTGAGAATATTATAAAAAACACTATATATTTTTTTAATTCAAAATTTATAAATTTTAGTAAATTTAAAGCTGTTACTCCATTGGATCTTTATCAAGCCTATCAAGACGCAATAAACGAAAATAATGCAAACGAGCTTGTAGGAAATTATAATATTTCTACAATATTGAGCTCCTGGGACTCCAATGCTGGTTTTCCCATTATTACTGTAACTAGAAACTATGAAACAGGGACTGTTACTATCAACCAGGTATTTAACTATCACTTCGTAATTATTCCTTCAAACTAATATTGTAGACTAGATACTTTGAAAATAAGCAAATAGATGAAACAAATACATGGTACGTACCAATAAATTATGTATATCAATCAGATAGGAGCTACAATTTTTCTGACACTTCTACGAGTTTATGGTTAACTAATAAAAATATTACTTTGCAACATAACATTACTGATGGATGGCTTCTGCTGAATAAACAACAAACTGGTAATCATTTATTAATTTTTTATAATTTTAATATATTTGCAAGATATTTCTGATTGATATTAATTTAATACAAGCTACATTAGAATTATTATTACAATTTTTAAAATTTGCAAAGCCTAAATTGTTTGAATGGTTCCACTTTCGGCACACTGCAAGTAAATGATAATGAACTTTTTTTATTATGAGAGGTTGACTGGTTAGTGTTACAGTTTTGATGTTCATCATATCACGGAATATTTCATTGTTTTCGAAAGAAACTACTAAAGTTATAAAGAATTAAATCTTCTCTATAAAAATATCATTAATAACAATACTCATTAGAAAATAAAACTCAACAGTGATTTTTGAATATCTTCTCGATTTGCATCAATTACTATTTTGCTCAAAACTATTTACTTTATGCAAATAGAAAAAAAATCATTTTGAATTTGTCAAGAATTTAGTTACCTATTAAATGATATAAGTTTCATTAAAATCAGTGGAAAGCTGAAGGAGTTATGTACATTCCTCGTATTGTGCAGCAGTTCGAAAGGGCTTTGGAGTGCTCTGCCACACGCAGGAGGCTGAAAATAAAAAAGAATAAATGAAACAATAAAATATAATATAATTATTATACTCTACTATTGCTTTAATAAAAAGCCTTTCGTGTAATTTTTCTGTATTTTGTTAATCCACATTTGATTTGTACACTAGTTGAAATGCGTAAAAAAACATAAATGCAGATGCGATTCCCAATTAATTAAATCTGTACCAATCTTCTATTCGACTTGTTGAAATTTTCTCACAAAAATAAAAATTAATGGATTTGTCCAGACAATTTTTTTGTTTCCAATATTTTAAATCTGATACTCCAAAACAAAATTTTTCCACTATCCAAGAAAATTTCTCACGTTGCAGCTACCAAAATTTCTTCCGTTTTCTAGGATTTATACACTTTCAAATTTTAAACTTGGTCGGAAAAATACACCGGTCAAAAATATGCAAAATTGGCCCCAAATCTGGACACTTTCAGACACTCAACGTCAAGCAAAAAGAGCTTCTTTTCCGGCTCTTTTGCCAAACTTTCTAAAATTAAGAATCTCCAACCATTTCCAACTTTTCAAATTAAATTTTTACCAAGTAATTGCTGTTACCAGCACAAACCTTGCACACTTTCTATTATTTACAAAGTTAACAATGAAAAATTTCTTCTGATTGGAAACTTTGGCTGTTCAAATCTCATAAGAAGGCACAAGCGCCTTTAAGCCTTTAAAATGAATCAAAATGTTAAGATACTTTCTTCACAACAGAAGTCAGGATTAAAAAAATATTGCGCAAAATAAAACTAAAAAAATTTTTTCTTTTTAAAACTCAAAAAATTTGAAAATCAAAAATAAACACAACTTATCATTCATATCGCTTTTTGTGGGTTTGTTATACGACAATATAAATATATCCAATTCCTTGAAACTTAAAGGCTGTATGACAAGTGTACAAATCATTGATTGCTTAAACAAACCAATGTAGGTACCGATGTTAATTGTTTAACCAATCAATGGGTTAGAGGTAGTCAATTACTAAATAAAATTGCATGTTAATACGGTTGCAGGTAGCTATCGAGGCCCCGAAAATACAAATTTTACGATTGAAATCTCGATGAATTCTGAAAGAGTATATATTAAATAAGAGAATTAGCTATGACAGAATGCCTTAAATGCACCTGTTTTTTCAAAAATTGAATTTAAAAACTTCGATTTTCACAGTAAATTTTAAGCAAAGTCGCTCGGGATTGGTGAATCAATGCATTCTATTGACAGTCCGTGTAGTTTCAACTGGTCTTAGCTTTGCGCAGAGCGGGGATAGCCGGAGCGACACTTGCATTGGTATGCTTTACCAGTGCACGTCCAGCGAAAATTATGGTTTTTAATACTAAAGGTATTAAACAACCACCAAAGGTATTGCACAACCACCTTTCCGAATAGTAAATTTGCAGGAAAAATAGCTTAAAGTGCCCGAGCGCAGCGAGGGGTGCTTTAAGTCGATTTTTCTTTGCACAACCACCCTGCGTTTAGAATCCACGCTAACGAGTTTCACCCCTCAAAGATCCACCATTTTTCTTAATCCACGGGCCTAAGGGTATTTTTAAAATGAGTGTCGTTTTCGACCATGGCAAAACCACCATGGCAAGAGTAGGATCCACGCGAAAAAGTAACTACCGTTCGTTAAATTTAAGTAACCCTTCTCTGAAGTAATTTTGGTCCTAAAAATTTGTCAAGTGCAACACTATTATGCATAACTGCACGCGTATCGACAACAGAATGCATTGATTCACCAATCGCGAGCGATTTACCTTCAAATTTGTAGTAAAAATCGAGCTTTTTTAAATTCAATTTTTGAAAAAACAGGTGCATTTAAGGCATTCTGTCATAGTTAATTCTCTTATTTAACATTTGCTTATTCAGAATTCATCGAGGTTTCAATCGTAAAATTTGTATTTTCGGGGCCTTTGTAGCTACCTATCTCCCTGATCGTAAGATTACGTACTCGCTTTGTAGCCTAATGATCAAGGTTGAACTATAATACAAACGCTTATCGGTGCGTCTCTAAATTATTACATTGTCATAATAGACAAATTTCTATTAGTGAACAATGTATTCTTTAATTCTGGAAACGACGATAGCGCGCACGTGGCGCTAAATCTTTGCACTGTGGCTCAACCTTAACAAGTGAAAAAATAAAAAAAAAATTTCACTAAACTAATTTTGTCATTTGTTTCTTTCCTAAGCAAACCAAACTGTCAAATTTCAAATTCAAACATTTTTTTAAAAATTATTTTTCACAATTTCAAGAGTAAAGTGGTCACTTTACTCCCACTATTGGGGGAGTAAAGTACCAATTTTTTTCAAAGTGGGAGTAAAGTAAACATAAAGGAATAAAGGAACGATATTCATAGAAACAAAACTTTAAAAAAAGGAAACGTCACATTTTACTAAATAATTTTGCAAATTCAAAATCTAAAATTTAGTTATTGACTGATGTAATTGACAAATTGTGAAAAATAATATATGAGTCGTCTAGATGCAAAACTCACTGTTTGCATATTTACTAGTTTTGGCAAATTAAAGAAAACTATTTTAGCTATACTGGAATGTCATATTATTTTGAAATTTAGTATACTTACTTGAAAATACGTGTCTAGAATAACAGTGATAGTAGCTTGCTTCAAAAATGTCCAGAAATACCCAAAAATTCATTTTTAAAATGGTAAATAGTGAGTTTTGCATCCAATTCTTATAAATCGCGAGTTTTAAACCCAATTATATCAAAATAAAATTCATTTTATAATAATTATAATTAAATAATAATTAAGTAGGTAATAATTAATAATTATTATTTAACACAAAGCACAACAACCACAAAATACAATTAATTACTTTCAGGTTACAATCACGACAAATGCATAATTGTGTGCATTGCCCGTTATATTATTATCACCTGACACTTAAAACTGATTAGGATTGGTTGGAAAGTAAATAGTGAATTTTGCAACTAAATGTCATTAGCAAAAAGAAAGTTTTGCACCCAACACCAAATTTCATTTGAGTTTTAAGATAATAAATAATGCCTTTTGCTACATACTTATATTAGAAAATGATTCTTCTTATGATTCTGCGTCGGATACCGCGCTTAACTCAAATTACCCAAAATTGCAAACAGTGAGTTTTGCATCTAGACGACTCATATATATCTTGGGACTAAGGTGACTTTTCATCCCGTGTGCAATTTTTGCACTCGGTAAACCTCGTGCAAAAACCTTCACACGCGGGATGAAAAGTGGCACCTTAGTCCCATGATGTATAATATACTATTAAAGTATATAGCCTAGTATTTTTACACTGTTGTATTTATCCTAGTAACGCCAAATAAAGTTGTGTATTACTAGACGTTGCTAGGATATTACAACAGTGTATAAATACAACACCAATACGCGACTCAGTGTGAACCCCTATTGTATATAGTAAAACCTGTGTAAGCCGGACACTGCGTAATTCGAAATCTTACCTATTAAGTACATTTTTCGTGGTCCGGAATTATAACATAACATAAACCGAATAAAATGTTGATTCTTGGGAGTTCAATAAGGATGGACAACTTAGAGATGAAAATCTGCCCAAACAGAATATTATCGGTTCGGGCTTATGCAGATTTTACTGCATGTTAAATTTTATTATTTTAACTACAAATTAAATCATTAATATATTTCAAGGTTTCTATCGAGTAAACTATGATTTAACAAATTGGGAGCGATTAGCTTTATATCTTAACACCGAAGATTTTGAAAAAATTCATCATCTTAATAGAGCCCAATTGATAAACGAAGCATTTCATTTGGCCGAGAATGGTTATATTACGTATAGCGTTCCTTTCAACATAAGTAAATATTTAGCTAGAGAAAAAGATTACATCCCAATTTTCACATTTACAAATAATCTTTACAGTTTAAACGAATTACTGAAGTTTTCTAAAATATATGATATATATCAGGTAAGATATTTATTTAAATTAATAAAGTACAGTTTGAAGTAAAAACGATATAAATACTTTCATCAAAATTTTTTTAACGATTTTTGCTAACTCAGAAAACACATTTAATGACAAGTTATAATAAACGAGTGTAAATTTCGTAATTTACTCTCTAAAATTTTGATAGCTCTATTCTAATTTTCAAGAAATAAACATATTACAACCCCAAATTGAAACTTGATTTTTTATTAAAAAATTCAAAAAAAATTTAAATTAATAATAATTTAATTAATACCTATGGGTTCAAGGTATACTCACGGGTCCCTAAAATACAAATTTTACGGTTGAAATCTCGATGAATTCTGAAAGAGTATATTTTAAATAAGAGAATTAGCTATGACGCAATGCCCTAAGTGCACCTGTTTTTTCAAAAATCGAATTTAAAAACTTCGATTTTTGCAGTAAATTTTAAAGCAAAGTCGCTCGGGATTGGTTAATTCTGTCGGTACGTGCACCCAGATATAGTCTTAGCTTTGCGCAGAGTGGGAGCGACACTTGCATTGCGATGCAGTAACAGTGCACTTCGAACGAAAATCATAGTTTTCAACCCTAAATGTGCTGGAAAAATGGCTTAAAGCGCCCGAGCGCAGCGAGGGGTGCTTTAAGTCGATTTTTCTTCGCACAACTACCCTGCGTTACAAATCCACTCTCACGAGTTTCACCTCTCAAAGATTCACCTTTTCCTTGACCTACGGGCCTCGGGATATTTTTAAATTAGTTGTCATTTTGATGAAAATGGCTCGAAGCGCCCGAGCGCAGCGAGGGTTGCTTCGAGTCAATTTTCATCAAAATCACCATGGCAAGAGTCGGAGCTACGCGCAAAAGTAACTACCGTTCGTTAAATTTAAGTAACCCTTTTCTGAAGTAATTTTGGCCCTAAAAAGGACCTTTTTGTCGTGGCGTTACACAGGATACCGTTCCGCGATCTGATGGAGGAGTCCATTAAACACGGCTCCAGGTGTGCGCCCAAATATACCAACCCACAAAAACTGGTCCAGGTGACTCGCAAGTAAAGAAGATTGCATCACACCTAAGCGACGACAGAACCCCTTTAGCTGCGACCAATAGCCCTCCACTGCATTTGTGCAAACCCCTGTAGCGGGGTCTACAAAATTGCGGCTGTGGTTCACCCATCTATGAATGTAGGCTGGTGCAACTCCTGGTATCTTGTCCAAATCCCAGTAACTCCGCCAACCATCCGTCCAAATTTCGGTCCCGGGTCGTACTAAACGGACGATGAGTTTGTGCAGCGTTTTCTGCTTACGACCGGAACGAAGGCAACAACCCCTCGCCTAGCAGTGAGACTGTAGACACCTACAATCCACTGCTGGGGAACGACTCTGCCAACGTTATGCTTACGCTTCGCGACTACACTCTCGTCAATCTGTACCACCTCACCCGGGCCGCCGAGTTGGACGAGTGCAAGGTTGTTGCGGAGTTTCCAGGTGCAGATACGTCGAAATTTCTGGTGTAACCTATATACGGCGTGACGTTCCATCTCGAGAACGCCAGCAGTTACACCGGCTCGAGAGTTGTGCGCCCAGCTCCATAGAACGCTGAACACCAGCACTGGTGGAACCCTAAGACCCGCAAAAAAGGTCTTGTCGCATAGAGAATACTTCCTCCTGCACTTTGGACACCGGAAGCAGTAGTTGAGGTTGTACATTTGGTTTCTCACCAATGTGCAATAGCGTCTGCACGAAGGTTTCGAACAGCGCTTATTGGTTGGCAACAACCGAAGACCCTGCAGGAACTCCACCACCGCTGCATCGCCCCCACTGAACAATGCAGCAATCTCGAAAACCGAGTTTACATTTACATCAGGTATCGGGAACGGATTCGCTGCCATTGCGTTGACTACTGAGTAACTTGTCAAGTGCAACACTACTATGCATACCTGCACGCGTACCGACAACAGAATGAATTGGTTCAACATGATTAACCAATCACGAGCAATTTTGCAGTGAAAAATCAAGCTTTTTTAAATTCGATTTTTGAAAAAACAGGTGCATTTAAGGCATTCCGTCATAGCTAATTCTCTTATTTAATATATACTCTTTCAGAAAAGTTCGAGGTTTCAATCGTAAAATTTGTATTTTAGGGACCCGTGAGTATACCTCTCCCCTACCTATGATAATATTTTTTTGTATTTGTTTTAGACCTTTGTACTAAACTCATTAGAAGCAGCTTACAATAACATTGGATTTGAAGAAAAAGATCAAGATACACATATAGATAAGCTTCACAGAACAAAAATTTTACCATGGCTTTGCAAATATGGTCATTCTGACCCTACAAGTAAAGCCTTGGAATTGATTAAAAATTGGAAAAATACTGGAATTCTGTTATTACCAACTAATTTAGAGAAAGAAATTCTTTGTTGCGGAATGAAATACGCATCTTTAGAGGAGTGGGAATTTGTTTATAATATTTCGCAAACATACACCGATAAAAAGAAACAATTGTATTATTACCTTTTACAGTGCAGTGACAATGAAGCCGTTTTGCGCAGGTATTATTTTTAATAAGCATTAATACTACAGAGATTACTGAGAAAGTAGACCAAATCCAACGAGTGACGGTGGTGATGACTAACAACAATTGCGTAGTTGGTGTCAAGAGAGAACGTTTGCAAATTTTGTTTCTACACATTGCATCATCACTAGCTGGTTTTGGTTCACATTGTAGTTAGTATATTTTATATGGGTGTTATCAACAATTTTTAAAAATATTTTATAATTAAAATAATTGAAATGTATATCTGGGGACCCATAATTGTAATTTTAAACATTTATAAAAATTATAAAAGTAATCTGAAAACAGAAGTGCATAGAAATTGCAAAAAAGACTTGCTTCAAAAATCTTAGAAAATGATTCTGATTTTAGGAATAAAATGTAATTGCTTTACATAAAAAAATTTCTGTTTTCATTACTACCTTACTGATGAAACTAAAAAAAATATATATTTAAAATGTTAAATTATATTAACTCGTTGATATTAAATAATATTAAAACTTTATTATATCGAATTATTTAAAAATTAAAAATCAATTAAATTATTTATTACATTATTATATTATTATTAAGCCACAGCAGTGGAGTGATGTGATCGCTGGTTGAGTATAGCGCGGAAATTCTGGGTTCAAATCGAAGATTGCACAGAATTTCTTGGCTCGGCCTTCCGGTGGGCATCCACACTCCTGTGGTGATCCCTGATATTTGTGTCGACGTCATTACCGTTGATACGGCTGCGTCACACACGAGAGTTTACAAGACAGGTTAGGGAGGCAGGGAATGAAGCCATGGGCCTTCTAGGCCTGTAGAGCTGTATTATAAATATTATTATTATTATTATAACAATATATTATTATACAAAATAAATAAAATACAAAATGGATTTAAATTCTTATTTTGATGACGGATGAAATAATCATCTGAAAGCTTAATAAATAATTTAATTGATTTTTAATTTTTAAATAACTTGATATAATATAGTTTTAATATTATATAAAAAAAATGTGTGCAGGTTTATTTGTTGCTATTTTTAAATTTGTTTGTTTCAGAATTTTTGAATTATATTTGGCTCCACAACTTAATAGCTCGTATTCATATATTCTAAAGCCAAATTTATCATTTTTCCGATTTATTGACACTCAATCTGGCGGACTAAAGATAGCAATGGATTATATAAGCAATTCGAACATAAATGTGTAAGAGAACAAACTTTATTATACATAACGTGTTTGAAATACTAAATTGTGATCTATTTAGTTTAATGAAAATGAAACAATCACGTTAATTATTTAGCGCAGCATTTCTTAAAATGCACTCCTTAAAAGAGTAGGTAAACGATGAATAATTCACTTTAACTGTAAAGCGGCATTCACAATAAAGCGATGTCTTGCTTTGTTTCAGTAGAAAGCTAGAAAATGACAATCAAATAAACAATTTTTAAATCATAGAAAAGGATAGAAAAAGATAATTTAATCTAAAAAGCTTTCTAACGAAGCAAGAGGCAAGACCTCACTCAATGTTAACGACGCGACGCTTAAGAAAGTGGATACCTGCTTTAAATTCGACACTAACTATATTTGCTAGTTAGTAAAGGACTTTACAATTATCTCATTTATTTAATAACAATTATAACCTAACTCGGTCAAATAAGCACCAAAATATTCAAACCATATTAATGATACTTGATTACCATACATACAAATATGCTGAAATATATTTAATCTAATTAATATTGTATTAAAATATTTTTAGTTTTTACGTCGTGAAAATTATATGAATTATAATAAATGAGTGCTATCGTCCATGGTTATCTAAATACTGTACTAATTGTTATCGGGAATTGGACAAGTTGTGCGAAATGACATTGCACAATCATTTAATTGAAAAATAACCTTGTCCAGTTCCCGATAACAATATCAGCATAGTAGATATTATGAATTATTTCAAAAGAATTACAAGTTAGGGGAGGGTGGTCCTAAGTCGACCCAGTAAGCCTTTTATCCGAAAACGAAAGGTAAATAGGATTTTATAGCACTAATAAGAGTGTAGTTGCGTACTGACATCGATTGGTTATAAATCTATGTAATTTAGGAAGGTGTAATGTGGCTTTTGTAGTCGCAATGCAGTGAAAAGTAAAAAAACAACATTTTGATTATTTTTTAAAACAGTGTTCCCTGTCGGCACCCCCCTGGTCTTGAGTCGGCACCCCATTTTTTTTCGCTCAAATGCAGGAAAAAGTGCAGATTCTCTAAGTTGAAACAGGACATGGACAAATTTGAACAATTCAGAAGAATAAAACATGCAGTTTTTGTCCAATTTTTTATGAAAACATTTCTCAGTTACGTACACAAATTTTATATTGAAACCTTTCTCATGTAAATAATTAAATGAAAAGAGTTTATTAAAAAAAAAGATCATTTGCTATCATCGTCAGATTCAAAATACGTAGGGCGTAGCAAACACGAACGCAAGTGCAATCCACTTGTGGAGGGCTGCGGAGATTGGTGTTCTTGTTTTTTTGGGCGTTTGTTTGACCCTGTTTTCTTTTTTGACGGTGGTCCTTGTGGTCTTTTTTCTTTGGTATTGCGTTGACAACGCCGTTCTTCTTCCTCAGCGATACGGCTGATTTCAGCATCAGCCGTTAAAATTGTCGTTCAGCCCGGCTTTCGAGAAACAAAGTTTCTAAAGTGTTATTTAGAAATGACGAATTCGTCCGAAATAATAAATAATCGAAATAATCCGATAAATATATTACACTGAAAAGATTAAATACCTGAAACAATGCAAAAAAAAGCGTCAAGATAAAAAAAATAGTGCCGACTTAGGACCACCCATTTAGTGCCGACTCAGGACCGCTTCGACTTTCTACAGGTATCACGTGATTTTGCACGCAAACAAATCCGAATGGAAAATTGGCATAACCGATAAATGTCAACATTGAATAAAGAAACCAGCGCACTCACTCATTTTCAATTTCGGAAATATTTACATACCTGTAGCAGCTTCAGAGTGCATGACAAATATGAAATTGTGTCACTAATAAAAAAATTATAAATACGCTCACATTGCACAGCACAATCCAAACTGAAAACTTTAAACGTAATTTACGTCAGTGGTTACCAACATGTCAGACGACGAAATAATTTAGCCGTCACATACGCCATCTCTGAGAAACACCATGGTGTCGACTTAACCCGCAGTATCAACTTAGGACCCTTCTCCCTTATATTGTAAATATCTGAGGAGCTCAAATAAGAGCGAAGCATATAGTCATAGTTTACATATAAACAGTAATTTATTATTTAGCTAATAATGAAAATTTATTGTTGAGGTGGTAGGTCATTAAAACAAAATATTTATTGTCCGATGTTTCGGGCCGTTTATTGGCCCATTTTCAAGGCTACGAATGAAAACACTTGTGTGGTAGAGAAACCATTAATATAGTTTAAATTCGAAATCTAAATGAGAAAAAATATGAATTAATAATTAAGTAAAAGTAAATAAAATAAAATAAAACTTTCATGTTTACGATTCTGATCTTCTCCCCCGTGACAATTTAGGAAAAGCCACAATGGGCATCGCTTACTTCTTCAGTACAGTAATGATAATGAACTGAGGTAAACGTAATGACCACTATGGCTTTAACCACGATACACTTAAGTGTATCGTGGCTTTAACCTAATCTAAGGTCTTAACCCTCCTTTAGTAAACTATTGGGTTGGTTAAAAGCAATGACTTTGTCACAGGGTAGGGGATCGTAAACATAAAAGCGCGGGCACACGCTTTTAACTTATTATTTACCATTAACGTGTAATTCATTTAAAATAATTTATATATAATTTTTAGCAGTTAGAAACTTAAAATATTTTATATATCTTAAATCATTTTTTATAGGGTTTTAATTTTTAATTATTCATATTATTTAATTTCGTCGGCATATCTCATAGCCATTTAATTTTTTTGATTTAGGCTTTTATTTTTTTATTGACTTTATGTAAAAAAATTACACCATAATTTAGATTCTTTCTACATTTTATTGTTGAATATCGTATCTACAATTATTGATGTATATCTAATAAGCATTAAATTTTAATTATGATTAAAACTGCAAGTTTTTCTATTGATAATTTTTTTTATAAAAGCTTTCTCAAATTAGGTTTAAAATAACTTTATAATTTAATATTCGTGTCATATTGTAACTATCTGAGAATTTTTTTTTATTTTACAAATTTTATTATTTAGCATTTAACTTGTAGTTTATTTAAAATAATTTGTAATAATACAATTATTAATACCTACTGGGACTTCCCAATTTATTTTGACATTGGGCATTGCACTATTTATAAATAAGTGGTTGCTATCAAATTATGCAACTTTTGTGTTATTTGGCCGAATTATTCCCTACAAACAGTGTATAGTTGTAAAGTAGTTTTCCAATTAAAAGATCCTACGCGAAAAACCGTAAACTGCCCCAAATAGAAAATTTTCAATACTTATTGGATGACCAGTAGAAATATAATAGTAAATATGTGTAAGATAATGCATATTTTGGGATTTACTTTTTCCTCTATTACAAAGTAGAGGGACAAAATCTCCAGATTTTTTTTATTTAAATACCGACTATGACATAATTTTAAATTTTTTTTAAGTTAAATTTAATCATTGCTATTTTTAATCTCAATATTCTATTATACCTACTAATAATATTTTATAAATGGTTCCATTTGTGGTATTTTGTACTATACAGATGTATAACTTTTATTTCAAACACGTTTGGTTTTAATTAGAACACTCTAAGTACATTAATGCAGCACATTTATATTTTTAGTACCAATAAATATTTGTATGTAATTGCCGACCAACTTCAAAGTACAGATCAACTTAACCAGGTATTGTAAGATCTTTTTAAAATAAGTATGGTAATTAATATCAATTAATTCCAGATGAATTTACAAGGCCGCGTTAATCCTGAAGTGTTTGAAAGACTTGAAAAAATGGTTAAAGAAAATATTAAAACTAAAAAAGAGAATAAATATATTGAAATTGAAAATTGGTTTGCGGAATACAATAAAATCTAATATCATAAGTAATATTAATTTAAGCTTAAATGCCATGTAGCGTTACATAATTCATAAAATAATAACAATTAAATAAAAATTATGCTAATTTTTTACAATACGTATTTTAAAAACCTTTAAAATTTTAAATTCTAACCTAGATAAATTAACTGTAATGTGACAATAAAAGTTATTCTCGAAAAAAGTGCTGACAAAATGTGCTACCTATCAATATTAATATAAAATATTTTGTTTGCACAATATCAAGAAAGTTAAATTTTTTCTTTTTATTAAAAGCTTTTATTTAACTCGTTCTATCCAGATGTAGCTATATTTCCTAACTGGTTTTTAAGGCATATGGATTTAAGCAATTGTGCTGAAATTTTTATATTATGTAAGTAGAATGACAATACAATTATCATCTTTTAATTTTTTAAATAATTAATTATATACTCAATTTCAACCACACACAGCAGCCCATGTATTTATTAATATCTTTGAAAAAATTTTGTTTGCTTGAATTTATTTTTTTACTTGAAAGTGCAATTTTTTAAATTTAAATAAAAGTTACATTGTTACATTGCTTGATAAAGTTGATCTTGTTCTTGAGGGTTAAAAATATATATTATATTATATATTATATATCAACAAAAAATATACGATAACCTTATTTGTATATATTGTCCCCCTTTATAATAATAATAATAAAAATAATAATATATTTACGGATGAACCATTTTACAAAAATTCATTACAAAAATAGTAATTAAAAATTTACACAAAAATCAGACAATAAATACACTATAGTCCGATCGCTACAAACTCCATGGTTTTTGAAACACGCTTAAACGCCGCTAATGATTCTGTGGATAAATCGATATAACCACAAATATATGTGAATATTAATAACTTTTTAGAAAAGCGCAATTAAAGCTTTAAACATACGTATGTAGTTTAAAGTTAATCAAATTAATGAGTAGATAATACGAAACACAGTTAAGCATGTTATTTCTAAAGTACATAAAGCCATTTTTATTTTAAAGCCAGCTTTTTTGAAGGCGGCTTTACGTTAAAAATTCATGGTTGATTATTTTTTTAAATAAATCTGATTCTTTGAAATATAATAATAACATATTTGGAGCTAAACCAAAAAAATAATGTTGTCACCGAAAATAAGACGACTTTTCTATAAGTTATGGTAACGATATCGGACATAAAAAAGTTGGATATAAAATAAAGCTTATATTATTTCTTCTCGAAATAACAACTAAATAGTATATTTATAATAAGTGATTTTCAATTTTTTACATCATTTATTAAAACATCTATAAACACAATGAAACAATGAAAGATAAGATAAAAAAATTATATTAAATTTTCCATTTTTATCAACCTCTTACATATTGTGAGTATTCGTTATAAGACTTTATAGTAGTGAATACCTTAATATGCTGTAAGCATATATTGCTTAAAGGTAAGAAAACCTATGTAACTATTTTTAATTTAGTCTGTAAGCTTCTAAATTAAATTTTAAACTTTTTAAAATAAAAGTACGTAATAAAAAAGTATTCAACTGCTGTGCACGAAGCTTTTTCAAAATTTAACTTAATAATAAATACCTAATATCAGTATAATATTTTTTGTTCTTTTTGTTTCGTAATGACTTTTTATTATTTTACCTTTACGCACTTTCATAATATTATTTTTTTCTATATATTTCACAATAATATGTGTATTTGCATTTTTCTCTATCTGATCGACGAACAAATCGATATCTACTACGTAATTTACTTATCTAGTTATGTAGTAGTATATCTATATAAATTAAATGAAGTATTTCTGAAAATCTCAAATTGCTAGTTCGTATCGGGGAAATTACTAATAGATTTATGTAAAAAAATATACGTATATCTATTTTTATTTAAAATTCTTAACTAATATAAATAAATTTATAAAAACATTTAAAACTTATTTAGAATTAAAAAGTGCACTAAACAGTACAAAATAATTTTAAAATTCTTTAAAAAATAAATAAAAGCGTGGGGCGTTGTTTGTGGAGAAAATTATTAGGCCCATATAAAAAGAAAATTTTACTTAAAATAATAAAAAAATCACTAAAAAGTAAACAATTATTTCAAAATTCTTGAAAACATGAGTAAAACCATGGGGAGATGTTTATTTACAGTCCTTCAAGGTAATAGTCAGATAATAAATAATTTATAACCTACAAGTAGCAATATAGGTTTATAAAATGTTGCCTCAATATAAAATATCAATGTTGTGCAAATATTGAATTTGTATTGAAATCATTTATTGATTTTAAATGTTGCAATTCTTTTAAATTTATTTCGACTTTGACTTTGTGTTGGTATTGGGAAAATAATTTTTTTAATTTTAAAAATAATTTTACATAATTTTATAATTTATTCTCTAATATAGACATTCAAAGTTGTTTCAATGTAAATTTCATTAATTTGCATCAAAGATACTAGTGAGACAATTGCAAGTTTACCTGATAGTTTTAGTTCGGGACCTGACAGTTTTCCAGCATTTTTTTATATAACAAACGTGCGTCTAGTTTCAATATCTCATCAGATCTATAAAAAAATTTAAATAATCTTTATCGCGTGGTGAGTTTCTCGCATATGGAAGAATAGAATAATTTTATAATTCTTATTTTCAAAAAAAGGTAATCGGTGTAACATCAGTGTTTTTAGGGGTATTTATATACAGTATATATTTCTAAAAATGCTAGACAAATTAGATTCGTGTCAACTAATTCACGTTTGTAAAAATGTTGTAGTAGATAATCAGCACGGGTTTTTTCCGGTCTGGTTAACAATTAGTAACTTATTATAAATTACAGCGTCGCAGCCACGGGGGAATTCAAACCCCTATAAAAGCCTAAAAATTACTCAATATTTTCCAGATGTTAATAATAATTTGATAAATTACATGTGCATCAATATAAGAAAATTTAATTACATTTTTAAAATTAAATTAATCTATTAAAAAAGCGCTTTTGATAGTTTAAATACAATTAAATAGCATTTCTTGGCTATTCTAAATCACATAATAACAACATTTTTGTTTAAAATAGTCGCCAAATTATCAAAAAATGTCATTTTGTTCATTATTAACCTGAAAAAATTGTTGGCCACTAGTCTAAAACGTATTACTTTGTGAGCTACTAACCTAAGTAAAAATGATAGCCTATATAACTAGTGTATAATATGAGTTACTAAAAAGTAACATTTCTTTTATATATCAAGTTATTTAAAAGTAAATTTTAAATAAAAAAGCGATAAATTTAATATTTCTTATTTTGGTAGCCTTCGTATTATTTATTTTACTTCTACCCTTCTTTTTCTCTCGCTTTTTTGTCGTTGGAGAAAAAGTATGCTTCCCGAAAACAGAAAAAAATGGAAAAACAACTTTTTGTTATTTAATTTGCAATTTATTTTTAAATCTAAATCATAACCAAATCAGCTGGTTATTCTAACCAATAACACCATAAACTATTAATATTATTATCTTAAATTATTCATACGTCAAAAAATCAAATTCAAACATTGTTAATAAATCAAATAAAATTATTCATTAACCATTTCAAAATATTTACAAAACTATGTGTCATTCATGCCATTTTTAATTTAACTTATCATTAATGTTTTCAATTGTCATTATCCGCTTTAATTCAAGTAATTAATCATACTTAAAAATAAAAATTTTAATTCTATAAATTTTCCTATCATTAAATCAAATCATTTCTCAATTGTTAATATCCGAATTAAATTATAAAACTTACATCAAATTTATATTATAATTGATTATTTAATCTACAGTTCTTTAATTTTACTCTAAGCCACGGCAGTGGAGTGATGTGATCGCTGGTTTCGCTACGAGCGGAAATTCTGAGTTCAAATCTCGGACGCATCAGAATTTCTTAGCTCGGCTTTCCAGTGGACATTCTCACTTCGTGGTGAACCAAAAAACCAACCAACCAACCAACCAAATTATCCAATCCAAAAAACATAAACAAACAAAAATACTAAACAATTTAAAAATTAACATTTAGAAGTGCTAATAACCCAGTAGTTGATGCACGTTAAAATGTAAATAAAAAAAAAATTTTACTCTATCGAAATTCCATCCTTTTGATTGGAACGAAAATAAACTATCTATTTCTCTATCTCTAACGTTCATATTTTCATAACCAGATTTTTCGGTCTAGGACATTGGGCGCCTACAAAAGGGCGCGGCGGTTTAGACGCAGTTTCCTGTAAACGCAAAACCACGTATGCGCAGTGATGCTCGGTTAAGCAATACGAAAATTTGTATCTATTAATTTTTTTTAAATTCCTTACAACCCTGAAAATATATGTCAAACTTAGATATTCATTTGAATAGTATTTGATTTAATTGCAAGTTTTAGCTCTTCTCCCTAGTGTGCGTCGTAAAGATGGTTATTTGTAGAGTTTAAATATACCTGTTAATACCTACTAATGCAAGCATATATAGCCTCGGCATGGCAACAAATTCGAGTGTTGACCCGCGAAAAACCATAATTAACTATTGGATGATTGTAATCTAGTAAGTTTTCCGAAGGTTTCGTATAGGCAGGCTTATACAAATAAAAAATTACTTTTGACATACATACCCATGGCAACTTCTTTAGGAGAAGTGGTCTAGGTTGGGCTAAAACATTAAGTAAGCACCTTAACTATGACCATATCCGAGTCTCCAAACTGCCGACACAATGGATTTGTTTGTTTGTCCTACACTAAATTACACTAAACTACACTGGATAGACTGGTGTAGTCTGGTGTAAAACATGTAAAATAGAACAGGTAGTGTAAGAAAGTGTAGTGTACACCAGCGGTTACAAACGAACGCGTTTTTGACACTTTTCTACACTGGCCCCGACTTTGACAATGCTTGGCGTATTTTTTATTATTGTCCAGGTTGAAAACACATTTGCTAAAATTGTTCTGAAAAGGATGCTCATAAAAACTATTAGTAATCTGCAAATCGGTAAAAAGCGCCTTAGTGTGACTTCAAATAAATAATTATATTTTCCAAATTAAGTAAAGATTGTAAAATTGCGACATTATGCTAAAAAGCAATTTAGTGCGACAAATTAAAGAAAAAATTATAATGGTTAAAGAACCCATATAATATACCTATGACCATCAGGACATCAACAATAATCATATTTCAATTTTAATTAAAATTATTACTTTTAATTGTTGTAAAATTAGATTATATTATCGAGATGAAATTATGAACAAACATTCAAATAAATTGAGAAGTAAATCATCGTTAATAAAATTTGCAATTTCTGTAATTTTTTTCAACTATTTTCTAGGCTAAATATTTTCTACACCACTTTACACTTTTCTACACTTGCCTTTCGGCCGGTGTAAGTTAGTGTAGCTCTGAACAGTTCGGTGTAGTTCTGGGTAATTTACACTGGACAAACAAACACGTGTAGTTTTCTTACACCGGGACAAACGAACGCGTTTTTCTACACCAACTTACCCGGTGTAGTTCAGTGTAACTTAGTGTAGACAAACGAACATACCTATAGTGTCAATAAAGTCACTAATCGAAGAAAAATTGGAAACTTTAAAATTAATTATTTGCTAAACTAATCGATATATTCCGATATATCGATACATTCCTCCATATCTAAAAAGCTTTATTTTAATGTTTTCTATCAAATTCCCTTGAGTTTTCTTCAATAAATCGACACTATTAACGAAGAAGAACGTAACTCAACTTTATATGAAATTTGAGTAATAACTACCACTGTAATCCTGAAAAAAATATCTTTATTTTGCAAAAAAAAAAATTTTTCTACAACCAGTATAATCAGTAAAAATACTAGTTGTATCTCAAAGTTTTTTTCCAATATTTTTTCAAACGGGCAGTAATAACGCTGGTACTCGAATTACTTTTTTTACAACTTAGCGTTTCTGATTATGTTATGCGGTAAAATAGTCGTAATATCAGTTACGTCATTTTTTTTTACCTTTATGTTTTTCTTTAAAACTTTCAAATCACCCTCCTGAACAATATGTAAAAATGAGTTACGTCTTTCTTCGTTGGGAGTGTCGAAATATAATATTATCTTTGAGTCAGGGTTATCGTCCTAAACCCTTTTTTTTCTCAACTTCTTTCTAAATTTGTCCTTCTTTTCTAATCAAACTCGATTCTTAAAACAAAAAAAATATTTACTAATATGATCATTAATTTTCAGTCTATCGGAGCTATAAGGAACGTTTTGTAATATTAAACAATTGCTATAGAATGATCTCGTCCTACTCTATATTATATTTTCAGTCTAAAAAGGCTTTCAATCCAATAATTTTAGTTTGTTATTTTTCCAGATAAATATGATGAACTTCAGCAAAGCCGTATCTGTATCAATATTCTTGTTACTAATTCAGTGTTATTTGGTAAAAAATGAAGACGAATACATGGATTTCCAGGAGTACAGATTAGATAATGATGTTACTCCAGAAGCATATAATATCATATTAGACTTATCCGCAAATTTTAAAACCGATCCTACATACGATGGCAATGTTATTATTACTGTTCGTACAAGTAATGATGCAAGTAGTGAAGATACAAGTAGACCAATTTCTTTGCATGTTAAGCAAATTGGAGTTGATTATGTTAAAATTCATAAAATAAATTCTGATGATATATTAAGAACAACGCATGCAGAAAATGAGACGTTGGAAATGTTAACAATTACTTTTGATGATGGTGTATTACTAGAGCCCGATCAAAACTACCAAATAGAAATAAAATTTAATGGTACACTACATGATGATATGTATGGGCTCTATCGAAGTACATATTTAGATGAAAATAAAGATGATCAGTAAGTGTCGTTATAACATAATAGTAGAAATAGATTTACTAAAACTATAATATCGGTTATTATTGGCAGTTTTGTGGTAATAACATAAAGGGCATAAGTATACTCATATATTTTCATAAAAATTTAAAATTAAAATTTAAAAAAAATTTCCTTTTTTACCACCGACTTATAATGTGATTTTAATGCATCGTTAATAACATTAACGATAACATATTTTCAATTTTTGTAGATGGATTGCTACGACTCAATTTCAAGCAACCCATGCACGAAGAGCATTTCCTTGTTTTGATGAACCTAATCAAAAATCCACATTTATCATCGAAATTAAACATCATTCAGACTATCACGCTTTAAGTAACACTGAAGGAACAAGATCAGGCGGGTATGTATATTTTTTATTGCTTCTACTTTTTTTTGTACTTTTTCCATTTACTAATATTGAAATTAACAGTATAATATTTAATATTTTCTAAGATCTAAAGAATCATTAACTTTAAAAATGAATTTAAATTCCTTTTTTTATCTTGTAATCATGTTCTTTTATAATGCTTTTGATGAACCATGGGTTGGTTATACTGTGTGTAAAAAGAACAGTCACTTTATAAAGTATTTTAAAAGAAATTAAAGTTTTTGTAATAAGTAGGTACATCAAAGAACTGACAAACACAACAATAAATTTTATTAAATATCTTTTATGATATTTTAGTTTAGCAAAAGTTAAAAAAAAATTCTTTTTTTACCACCGACTTGTAACGTGATTTTAATGCTTCGTTAATAACATTAATGATAACATATTTTTAATTGGCAAAATGCGAATAAAGCAGCCCCAAAAAATGAAAAAAATTACCACACTATATCGAAAGATATAATATCGAATTTTTTATACATGAAAGCCGTCAGGAATTATATAAAACTAGATTACATGAGAAACTGGAGATGAACGATACCACTAACTGTACCGTAGAAGAATACTGGAACGCAATCAAGGACAGCATGAAGAAAAGCGCAGAAGAAGCTTTAGGAATAAGAAGGATTAACATGAATGCACAGAACCGCACAAAACTTTGGTTCACGGCGGAAGTAAAAGATCTTGCAGAAGAAAAAAAGAACAGCTACTTAATATACAAAAGCTTACCATCACCGGAAGAATACAATAGATATGTTGAAATTAGTAACAGAGTTAACTCCACAATAAAAACCATAAAGAGAGAATACTGGATTAAGTTCACAAAAGATACGGAGTACGACTTGTATGGCGCCCAAAGAAATATATGGAAAATGCTAAAAAGAAGAAAAAAGCCTGTTAATAACTACATGCAAACAAACACTATCACATTAGATAAATGGGAAGAATATTTGAGAAATCTATACTGTGCTGAAGAGAAAGTAGAACCGCAGAAATATATTATAGAAAGTGATGACAAAGAGGTGATCATACAGCAAGACGAGGTAATTGAACGATTAAAAAGGCTAAAAAACAGAAGAGCGCCGGGGGTGGACAATATCCCAAACAAACTCTTAAAATATGGAGGCACCACACTTGTCAAAAGCTTGACGTCGCTATTTAATAAGATATTGAGAACATCAACAACACCGAAAGAATGGCATCAGAGTATCACTATCCCAATTTTCAAAAAGGGACAAAAGAACAACTCCGAAAGCTACAGAGGAATTACACTGTTGTGTGAACACAACAGTTGTATAAGAATAAAAATCGAACTGCATATAACAAACAGGGAAGAACAGCAAGGATTCCGAAGCAATAAATCTACCACCGATGCAATATTTATATTAAGACAAATTAAGGAAAAGCAATCGAGTTTGACAAAACAGCATATGCCTGCTTTATTAATCTAACAAAGGCATTCGACAATGTTCAAGTACCTGACGTGATCAATATACTAATAAAGAAGAAAGTACCGGCCATAATCGTTAAAATTATGCAAGAGATATATACTGCCGTGTTAATTCTAAACGGCGTATCTGCAAAACGCTAATTGTTGGGAAATCGTGTTTTATAAATTTCCGTGTGCCAACACATGGTTTGAATGATGTATTCTAGCATCTCTATACACAGTTACACCTTCTAATCTTAACGAAATGATAGTTTTACATGCAGGGAAGCGTTGGTCATCAGTAACACAAGACGACAAAAAAAGCAGATACGCCCTTTAGAATTAACACGGCAGTATAGTGGCAATACCACCAAGATTCGTGTGGATAATAAGACAACTCAGGATATCGCGACGCCGGGTGAAATAAGACAGGGTGATAGCCTAAGCCCATTCCTGTTTAATCTGATAATGGATGAGATCATCGAGGAAGTTACCTTGTTAAACCTGGGTTATAGAATAGGTGATGGAGCTATTGACATGTTGTGCTATGCAGACGACGCCACACTTATGGCGGAAACAGAAGACGACTTGCAGAAATTGCTATACAAATTTTACCAAGCGACTAAGGGCTAGTTCTACAATGCAAGTATAAATTAAGAATAAGCTATACTGCGAATATCTCACACAGATTTCATTCATAATCGTCTTATAACGTTATACAGTGTGTTCACGAAAAGTGGTAACAGTGAATAATTCTTAAATATTACTAGATACAAAAAAAAGTTTAAATAGTTTTTTATTCAACTACAAATTTTCTATTGGAAACTGTCAAAGTATATTTTTTTATTCTTCAAATTCAACCAGAAGTAAGCATAAAATTTTATTTTCAAATAGCAACATGACTTTTTTTAACATTTTGCCAATCTGCAATTTTTTCTCTATAAATACCTATAATACATGTAATACTACTTTATATATACTTTATACTATAATTCTTATGTAATAATACATAAGAAAATATTTGAAAAAATGTAAGATTCAATAATAATTTACTGATTATTTACACATAGGTATGTAGAGTGCCATGAAAAACAAAACATCACGACACCGAAAACATGCAACGGTATTCTACCGTTTGCGGGTTATTTTAATTTTTTTTCAACATGAACCAAAGAGTGTAATGTATACTGTTAAGGCAAACGTCGGTTTAGTACAGGAAAAATAAATTTCATCTTTGTTAAGACCATAATTTGCCGGCAAATATTATTTTCGCTTAGGCTAAGGGAGTTTTCATAGCTCACAGCTGTAAAACGATCCAACTTTAAGGAAATAGGGCATTAGTCGCGGTCACGTATATAAGAAATTGCAGGTGGAGACCGTTCCCACATGAAATAATGTTCGTTTTCCAAAAATTAGAAGTGCTTTATTACTTTCACACGAGTGTGAGAATATTTCATAGGGGGTTGCAGGTTGAAACCACCGGCTGTTGCGCTCATGTAAAGACCGGCCGCCGTCTTCAAAAGTATCACATTACATCCCCTTAAAGAAACGCGCATTCCTTGAAGCCTCAGGCGCTCAAGGCGCGCTTCAAAGTAATGGACAAAGAGTGATGGATTTCTCACCCACTTTTCGACTCGCAAACCAATGACCGATTGGTAACTTATGGTGTAAAGGATGGGAAACACCCCATTGATTTTTCTCACCAACGGTGATAATATTTTGATAAGACGTTACCAATAATGTTCTTAAGGCGTTAGTTTAAGATTTGTTAAACCAATCAAAATTGTCAACTACCCTAAAATGTAATCATAGCAAGGGGGTTGTTGTTAATTTTGAGAGGAACACGACAGTGATCATGTAGACTCGGTGGACGCTGGATGCGTTCTACTAGTCCGTGGCCACTTTATAGTGGTCACGGAAAATCATGTGTGAAAGTAATCGCTCTAAACGGGAGCGTTTACAGGGGTACGTTTGAACGTGGTTTTGTTCCGAGTTACCTGAAATAGGGTAACTACGCTGATCTTGGCAGATTTTAGTAATCACTTCAAAATCAGTGTGTACGCAGTAGTAGGTGGTGTGATTGACTTTACCCAGATATTCTATTGATAGCGTTATTAGGGTAATTGATTTAAATTGTGCCGGACGGGACGAGCGGTTGTTATCAATATTCGTATAAGAGTCTGGAGGACAAACTAGTTGTACTCGATAGTGAGGTTAACCCGTTTGATTGAGGTACTCAATTTCGACACATCGTGTAGGCCATATAGTGCGTAAGCTACAGATACATCGAGTTCTGAAAAGGTCGGGTACAGTTGGTTGAAGTTCTCCAGCGACTTTTGGGCAAGTCATACTTACATATAAGGAACAAGGATACGTCTCAAGGATAACTAACTCTCTAGAGTAACGTCATCAGGGCTAAAAACTAATCCATCATCGTCGCGAAATTGGGTAATTGGAAATCACATCACAAGGATCTAGGAGAATCAAACCACAGGGTATGTTTTGCAAGGAGTCGTCTCTACGCTGTTGTTGGTCTTCTAAATTCATCAATTAGTATCAATGTAAGTAGTTTTAAGAGTTATTAGTGTTAGTGTGTTTTATTTCTTCAGCGTTATTTAGTGTAATTCAGACGATAGTCATAATATTAGTATAATGTGTTATTTTGTTTGTACCTATTGTTTTAAACTGATCAAAAACTGTAACAAATTTTTTCATTTGTTACGTGGTTTTACTTTTCATTTCATTTCACGATATTCCTCGATCCGATCCTGCATTTTTATTTTCATTTATAATGCATGCGTTATAAATTGAATGCAGGGATTTTTGTTGCAAAGGTTGGTGGGTTGAACTTTTTAGTTCCCCGAGAGCGACTCTGAAGCAAGCAGCTTGTTATTTTGTGGTCAACAATTTTGAGTGCCGATATTATTGAATTGGACGAATATAAAGTATTCAGAGGTTATCGTGCCAAGTTCGTGTGTGACTACATGTCCATCTGTCGCTCGGCTACTGTGTGTTTTGACGACACATGTTCAAAACATCTGTGGACTGTTTTTCTTTTTCTTGCTGGGCAAATTACTGCAAGTTTCTTGATTTGAGGCGCATACTAGCGATCATTTCTGATCTCACACGAAGAACTACGTTTCGGTGTTGTGTTTTGGCAATCAAAACAATCATCTATTTTTGTTCTTTGTTGGAAGATAGATTTTTAGAAATCTTCTTATCGTTTGGATGGTTTCGTTTATCAGCCCACATCAACGTCTCTCACTGGTCCAGCAGCGTTCGATATCTACGAGCAGTGTGTTAGTGTTCACTATATTAGCGTCAGGTGCAACTTATTTATTGGAAGCAAGATCTCCAAATATCATCTTCAGAGCCCCACGTTGGGCGCTAATGAAACAAAAAACTGCCTTCTGAATCTCAACCCCTAATGAGAGGGTTGACCAAAATAGAGACCAGAGTCTGCTGCAATCCGGAGAGAACCTCTCCAGTTTGTTTGCCACGATGTTATAGACCAGCTCACAATGGTTGCGTAGGCCACGCATTCAGGTGAATCCTGAAAATTAAGGGTAGTTTGGGGGAAACTCCAATAAAACCCAGGAGGTAATAAAAGGATTTTAATAACAATAAATATTTGAAAAGGATGTTCACAGTTCCAAGAATTGCAATGTATGGCTGTGCTAAAACAATGCACACAGCTTAACTGTGTGCAAAAGGTGTTCTTAGATTATTGTGGTCAAGTCTAACACCAATGGTAACCTCAAAGGGTTACACCACAATGAATACAAAAAGCCAAAATACACGTCAGTAAATACGGATAGGAAAGATAAAAAAATTACTTACTCGATATCCCACGCTGACGTTCCAAGGTTAAAAAATGAGTTAGTTGATTACTAATTAGATTGTTTTGTCATCAATTTAAAGTAATGAAACATAATTGTATTTAGATGCAAGTTTAATTATTATTTCAGCGTCTATAATAGAGTACTTTCAGACGATTATAATTTAAAATAAATCTCTTCTGAAATAAAAACGCCCTTCTAAAATATAAAATTAAAACAACAATAAACTTAACGTATATTGTTTTTTTGAATAATCCTTTGGACGCTTAAATCGACTAAATCGCCTGAAGTGCAGCGTTTTAACCGATCTATGCGTCCAAACCCAAAGGGTTAAGTAGTGCTCTTTTATGATAAATTGCTTTTTTAATATTTTTTTTTGTGGTTTTTGTTCCATTTTTGATGCATTTTGAATTATGATGCTTTCTAATTACAGTAACAATGGGATAGTTACAACTAAATTTAGAGAAACTCCAAAAATGTCAACATACCTTATTGCAATAGTAGTGTCCAAGTTTCCTAAAATTGCTCAGAATAATGTGGATGAAATAAACCATGCGTTATATTCTCCAAAAGAAGTAATAGGAACAGGACAGTACGGATTTCTTATAACTCCTAAACTTTTAAAAGCCATGGAATATTTTACTGGTGTTCCATATGCAAAATCAACACTAGGAAAAATAGATCAAGTCGCAATTCCTGACTTTTCCGCAGGCGCAATGGAAAATTGGGGATTAGTTACTTATAGGTAAGTAATATTGTACTTTAATACATAAAGGGTATCCACACTGTCGTGAATATACCCTTGCATTTCTACACTGTTGTATTTGTCCTAGTAAAGTTAGTAAAGCTTAGTAATGGTGAGTATTTACTAGATGTTGTTGCTAGGATAAACGCAACGGTGTAAAAATACAACACCAATACACAAGCAAGTGTAAATATTCTTATGGAGAAACTAACAATGAAATATGTAAATATTATTTTTTATAATTATAAACTCTCATCATAGTAATTTTGGTTGTCTAGATGAAATTAAGCCTTGCTTTGAAAAAAATATTTTTTCCTAAAGGATGGTAATACTAAAATTTTCACTTTCAAATTATCACTTAAGAGAATGTTTAAAGTGATAACTACTATTTTATTTACTATATGACTAAAATTGTTATTTATTGTAGAGAAACGGCGTTATTATGGGATCCTGCAGAATCTTCTGCTAAAAATAAGGAAAGAGTTGCAACAGTAATAGCTCATGAACTTGCTCACATGTGGTTTGGAAACTTACTTACCTTAGATTGGTGGTCTTTTACTTGGCTAAACGAAGGTTTTGCTCGATTTTTCCAATATCGAGCTGCTGCACGTGTAAGTTTACTATAGTGTTAAATAGCATAATATGTGTAAATTCATTTCTAAATTATATATTTTTTATTTACAAAAATAAAATGTAGGTTGAATGGGAGTGGGACCTAGATACTCAATTTGTAGTTGAACAACAACAATCCGTATTTGTTACCGATGCTAATGAAAATGTTGATGCTTTAACATCTAATTGTAGTACTCCATCTGAAATAAGTAGTAAATTTGGTACAATATCTTACAATAAAGGTAAATATTATAGAGAGTAACAACAAGATTAATTACATCAAAATGATATGTACCTACTATAAAACTATGGAACTTTGGTGTTACGTAGTTCTAACGTAACCATTTACAAAAATTATTTTGCTTAACACTTTCAGTGCCGCAGTGTACAAACATTGTGCACCAGAATAAAATTAAAAACCAGTCGTGCACCAGCCGTAGAATTTTATCTGAATACCTCTGTTGCTAACGTGTAGCACACTTTTTTGCATTAAAAAGTATAATATGCTTGTTTAGGATGACCAGGACAAAATTTTGTTGTTTTTAGTTTTTGTCTCGGTGGGCATAGGTTTTTGCACCACTGTAGTAAATGCGAATTATAAAAACTAAGTAACTCTTTTTATTATACAAGATGTCCGACCGCCGATCTAAACATAGGAAAATAACATGGAAAATTGATATTTTTTAATTCCTACTTCCTAAAAACGGATAAGAATCAGAAAAATATCAATTGAAAGAGTTTTATTTTCTGCTTTTAATAATACCCTTGATATTAGATATTTTTCACTTGAAATTTTGTTCTTTACTTATTGTAAAAATGTATAGAATTCAAATATGCAATTTTTGAAAAATCATTTTAGATTTTTTATCTGGTTTAGATATTTGAACTGTCAAAACTTAAGGCTAAGTTCATTTTTAACCAAAATTTTAAACTGTCAAAGTAATTAGTTTAAAAAAATAATAATTGCGGTGAATTTCAAACAAGAAATCTATGTAATAAAAAATAAGGCCTTTTAAAAGAAGTGCTATTTTGTCATTTTATTTTGAGCTAATTGTAATGTATATGTTACGTACCAAGCCCGAAATTGTACAGATCGCGCTCTGTACAATCCATTTGTACAGAGCTGTTAGTTTCAACTTTTCTGTCAACTTGGTACAACTTAATATTGTTCAAAGCTCGACAGAACAGCAGAAGAACAAAAATTTAAATAACATGGCAAGATATATTAAAATTTTCATTTTATTTAAAGTAAATATAATTTCCTTGCACACACATAATTTATTTATTGGTACAGCTCAATGAATTATGGCAGCGAGAATTGAACAAAACTCCTTTTTTCCTGCATACACATCTTTTATTCAAACATTTTTTAGTGCATGTGCTCCGCACAAATCCTTGGCCGCCGACTATTGATGTCTCTGAATTTGCGACTCGTATGGATACTGATGCATCTGGCACCTGATAGGTCGTTCGGAAAGTGACGTTTTTTCAAGGAAAGGAAAAGTGTGCAAGGAAATTATATTTACTTTAAATAAAGTGAAAATGTTTATATATCTTGCCTTGTTATTTAAATTTTTGTTCTTCTGCTGTTCTGTCGAGCTTTGCACAATATTAAGTTGTACCAAGTTAACAGAAAGGTTGAAACTAACAGCTCTGTACAAATGGGTTGTACAGATCGCGCTTTGTACAAATTTTGTAATACCAAATCCGGTAAATTGCACTTCGTACAAAGTAGCCTGTACACTTCGCACTCGGTACAAAAATCATTGTACAGGGTGGCTCAATTTCGATCCTTCTTATGGGGGAATCGGTAACTATGGGAGATATCAAAAAATGGATGACGCATCCTCCATCTCTTTTTTTGAGAAAATCTCAATGGCGAAAACCAGAATTTGCTATCTTTTTTTGTTTTCGAGTTATAGCCAAAAGTTCGATAGACGAATTAGACTTTTCTATAAATGTCGATATCTTGGTTGTTTTTGAAGTTACCAAAAAAGTGTTAACACTTTCTTCAGACACTTTTTTTAAAAGCAACAAAATGGGATAAAGAGATTTTAAATATCTAGGTTAGTTTCCGAGTTATAATATAAAGTTGTGTTTTTTTAAATAGAAACCATAGTTGGCTATGACATTTTTAAATGGCCTTTTTTATTAGTGATGGGACTATCGAATAAAAACTATCGAATTATTCGATAGTTAGTCTTCATTGAAACTATCGATAGTTACTAATAAACTATTCGAATAACTTTTTAGTTACTAAAACTATTCGAATAACTTTTTAGTTACTAAAACTATTCGAATAACTTTTTAGTTACTAAAATTATGCGAATAACTTTTTATTAGTTACTAAAACTATTCGAATGATTTTTTTACTAAACTAAAACTACCGAAAAAATATTTAGTTATTGAATGAATTTATTATCAATTAGCAATGACAATTAGTAACTTTTAGATTAGTATTACTATATTACCCATCGATCCCAAATAAACAAAATGGTACAATATTATGAATAGTTGTTAAACAGTAATTTTGTCTAAGGGTACCCCGTCTAATGGTAAAACCTCTCAAGTAATTGATGAAGCAAAGTGTATTATCAACATAAAATTCTTATTAGCGCTAATAATCGTTTTCTATTGGTGATTTATATTAGTCTATATCTTAAGACCGGTCTGTTATCGCATATAAATCCGCCCTTTACACATAACAACCTTGCGATTGCCCTAGTATAGAAAATAAATCTTAAGAAAAAAGAAAATTTTTTTCCTATAATTTTTTAATTTCTTCCTGTATTCCTTATAAAGCCCGTATGACACAATACGTACAGAAAATTTACCAGCAAATTTTGTGCTAGATTTTCATGCATAATATTTAGAATATGTTTTAAATTTGGAGGTAAATGTGCGCAGTAGACATTTTTCCGCCTAAAGTCCGCCCAGTTTGGATCAGTGCTGCCAATTAAGCGGTTTTCTGGCTAGAAATGACTTATTGAAAGTTGCTTTAGCGGTGAAAAGCTACCATTTAGCGAACAACTGAAATTCTAGCTTCATTAAAGGTTATCTGACAGAAAATGTGACAATTTGTAAAAATTGCCAAAAGTCCGGCACTGATTGTTACTAAAGGACTTCGTAAATTTAAGAGTTGGCAACACTGGTTTGAACTTTAATATGCAAGCGCGCGTGCTAAATTTGTCATAAAAAATTGCACTCGTTGCATACAGAAAATTATTTTTAGCTGCATAAAATTATGAGAAAAATTTGAGAAAAAATTATGCATCGGTCATACGGGCTTAATAGAGAATTGTAAAAGATAATCCATATACCAATATAAAAATATTAGAATTTTAATTGTAAGCGAAGAATAACCAATAAGAAAGTAGAACCAGAAATATTTGAAAAATATAAAAAAAAGGCAAAAACAGAGGGGGGGGATTTAAAACACGAATAACGTCTAACTGAGATTTATAATCTATCCCCCTTAAAGCCTGTATGACACGATGTTAAATTTTACATAAAATTTACATGTAAATGGGAACTAACCAATAGAAAGAGTGTATTAGTAGCCATCGGCCGTTTTTCATTGGTTAGTTACCATTTACATGTAAATTTTATGCAAAATTATGCATCATGTCATACCGGGGCTTAAGAGATTAATAAACTGAGGGAACCTCTGATCTAAAGCCATTAATTGTAATTGGTAGTAAATTCATACAATAGTTTTAGTAACTAAAAGATTATTTGAATAATTTTAGTAACTAAATAGTTATTCGAATAATTTTAGTAACTAAAAAGTTATTCGAATAGTTTTAGTAACTAAAAAGTTATTCGAATAGTTTTAGTAACTAATAAGTTATTCGAATAGTTTTAGTAACTAATAAGTTATTCGAATAGTTTATTAGTAACTAAAAATTTATTCGATAGTTTTTATTCGATAGTTTTATTCGATAGTTTTTATTCGGTTTGGTATTTAGTAACTAAATTTTTAATTACTAACTATCGATAGTAAAACAAAATTAGTAACTAACTATCGATAGTCAAAAAATTTCGATAGTGCCCATCACTATTTTTTATCCTCTTTTCAATGATGTATAACATGTAGGGTCTAATATTTTAGTTTCATCTTATTTTATTAAAAAATGTAATAAAAATAAAGAAGAACGAAAAATTTAATATAATAGTAACTGTTTTTAGTAGATAACAATAAAAAATATTCAACACTTAACAAAAATTAAAGTAATTGTATTCAAACTGAAGTCTATTATTTTCAATACATATAACGTTGTCAAAACAAACACTACGAAATTGGCATCTAAAAAATTCTTTTACCCATTAGTTTTTATTAAGAAAATATTTGTTTAGTTAGATAATTACTAAAATATTATGTTGCACATGCAAGAACAGCATTATAACTAGCTTGAATGAAGAACTCCAACATATCGTATTTTTCATAGTGTTCATAAGCCATTTTACATTTACGTGAAATAACAGGTAAATATAGTAGCATATTATTAGAATTGCTAATAAATATTTAATATTTTAATTACAGCAGCTAAACTAATATTTTCCTACTAAAAACTAATTGATAAAGAAATTTTTTAGATGCCAATTTCGCAGTGTTTGTTTTGACAAAGTTATATGTATTGAAAATAATAGACTTCAGTTTGAATACAATTACTTTAATTTTTGTTAAGTATTGAATATTTTTTATTGTTATCTACTAAAAACAGTTACTATTATATTAAATTTTTCATTCTTTTTTATTTTTATTACATTTTTTAATAAAATGGGACAAAACTAAAATATTAGACCCCACATGTTCTACATCATTGAAAAAAGGATAAAAAACGCCATTTAAAAATGTCATAGCCAACTATGATTTCTATTTAAAAAAACACAACTTTATGTTATAACTCGGAAACTAATCTAGATATTTAAAATCTCTTTATCCCATTTTGTTGCTTTTAAAAAAGTGTCTGAAGAAAGTGTTAACACTTTTATGGTAATTTCAAAAATAACCAAGATATCGACATTTATAGAAAAGTCTAATTATTTAACTTTTGGCTACAACTTGAAAACAAAAAAAGATAGCAAATTCTGGTTTTCGCCATTGAGATTTTCTCAAAAAAAGAGATCGAGAATGCGCCATCCATTTTTTGATATCTCCCATAGTTACCGATTTCCCCATAAGAAGGATCGAAATTGAGCCACCCTGTACAGAGCGCGAACTGTACAATTTCGAGCTTGGTACGTAACATATATAATGGTTTTTTTTATACCAAATAAAGTTTAAAGAAAGAAAGTTATTACAACATTATTTATTATTATACTAACAATAATTAAAAAAACAAAATATCAAGTGTTGGGTATCTTTAGACGCGGAAAAATAATCTCTTTAAATTTATAGATGCTTTTTTCATTTTTATCCGTTATAATGAAAAGAAGAATTAAATAAAAATCAATTTCCCATGTTATTTTTAAATGTTCAGATCGGCGATCGGTCATCCGGAATAAATGAAACAAAAAGATTATTTTATACCACCAATATAGAGGATAATTGTATAATGTAACAGTTTTGTGCAGTTCAAAAAATAATTCACGCACAATTGTTTTCAACACATTACTATGCATCTACACCATTATTGTAGATGTGCACCACGCTCATATTATGGATAAATCAGTGCCTTGTGACAGCGCTGCACAAATGTGATGCAGGAGCTAAAATTACTATATTTATAAACTACAATACTTTTCCATACTAAATATGGTATACTACCACGTGTAGTAAAAAAACTTAAATTAAAAATTTTAAAAACCCCCGACAAAGAAAATCTTTAAAAAGTTAAAAATAAAATCCAAGCGTCGTCGCGTCGAGGGACCTAGGTAGCTGACTTGTATTTAAATTTCACATTGTATCATTTTTAGATGTATTCTGTTTTTACTTTATTTACTTAGCGGTCTCCCGACGCGACGAGGTTTGAATTTAATTTTTCACTTTTTAAAGATTTTCTTTGTCGAGGGTGTTTTAAATTTTTAATTTAAGTTTTATTTGATGCTCTTTAAACTTTAAATATTAATAGTACGGCCCTGCTTTTATCAATTTTTTATATTACAAGTACGGCCCTGCTTTTATCAACTAGGCTAGAAAACAGCAAATGATCTTCGAACGGCTAAACAGATTTTTTTGAATCATAGCTAAAAACACTCTCGATCAAGTCACCTTCCAAACAAGAAAAACTAAATCAAAATCGGTTCATTTGTTTGGGAGCTACGACCCCACAGACAGACACACATGCACATTCACATATACACACGGTAAACACATAACACTACCCCTCTTTTTGGGTCGGTGGTTAAAAAATTGTGTAAATTTTTAACTTCTATATTTTTACATGCGGCATTGAAAGTGTTACATAACTAATGTAGTTCAGTGCAATTAGCTATTATAAATAAAAAATGACGGAACCCAGCTATAATGACTTAATTTGAATCTTTTTTTTTAGATTTTTAATAGCATAAACTAAAAGATTTATCTAAAATATTAAATTATTAACTCGTTGATATTAAATAATATTCAAACTTTAATTATTTCGAGTTACTATATATTAAAAATTTAATTAAGTTCTTGTTTCCATGCACTTGTTTACTTGAATTATATTTTGAACATGTTTATTTTATTCTAATGATGGAAAAAAATAATTATAAAAAATAAAAATAAAAATAAAAAAAAAATAATCTTCAAAAAATGTTCAATAAATAATTTAATTGAATTTTTAATTTATAGTAACTCAAAATAATTAAAATTTTCATAGTATAATAAAATTTGCCTATTAAAAATCATCACTGTTTTGAAAATCCTTAAAATTAAAAAAAAAATTAAAATTCTAATAAATAATTATAAATCTTTATAAAAACGATGTTCATGTAAATATTCCAAAATTAATAAAATTTTGACAGGTTGTTTGGGGATACTCTAGGATATCTGTCCTGTAAGAAACATTTTCTTTGAAAAGAGAATTCTCCGCACACCCAGTAAAACTGGTAAAGTTCGACGCGCGAAAGCCCTGATGTTAAATAAACTAGCTCAATAATGAATTCAGAGACAAGGTGACGGGTTTCATTAATTGCTTCTCGAAATATCAAAACAAAATAAACATTAATAATCTTTATTATGACAACACAGTAAGCACAAAAAATCACTTGGGATAATAAATGTAAATAATCCAACATTTCTGTCTGCTGGCACCACAGGTGTCTAGAACGACACACATTAAGTATCGTGGTGTCAAAAGCTAAATCAAAAACAACTACAATAAGCAAAGTCAACTCACCTAAAGATCTTTAACGTGATTACAAAATATAATTTTACAAAAATACTCATTATAGTTGCTCTTCTCTCTTCTAGTTGTTGATAACAAATATTTCAAACAAACGTGTTGACCATGGACAGAACAAAAACCACCAACTCATCTACAGATATAGTGGTGCTATCACAGGTGGTACACAGGATATAAAATGGCCGTCTAGATAAACTATTATCTTTACACTCAAGGTCGCAGCCAAACCAAACTTCTTCTCCGAGGAAAAACCAAAAAAATACGAACTGCTGCAGGACCGTTGAAAGTTGGGATAATATAACAACCAAAAGGTACGCCAAAGGAAAACCATAAAGCCATAAAGCTATAAAGCCTTACAGTCATAAAAATCGGCTTTTTTAAGCCTATGTATTAATCGAACATGACAGCTCGAATCTAAAAAGGTCAAAAACGGTAATCAGAAAAAATATTTCAACAGGTGGCAACTTCCAAAATAACATGAGCATTCAAAGTAACGAACAAAACGTCGCACAAAAATATTTTCAATCGAAACACAACAGCTTGAAATTTGGAAAAAATAATCCGCAAAAGCGATTTTCCAGAATAACATGAGCACCCATAGTCACGAATAAAAACGTCTCATGAAACTATCTGCATCTAACAAATGCAAAAAGTGAAAAATCATGCTGAATAAAAATTTGCCTACCGATCTCTATGACATAATTCTAATTGACCGGATGTGAAGTAAAAAGTCACATGGGCGCTGCGCATGGGACTAAAGATAAGGATACCCAGCGGTGTGCGGAATCACAACTGAAATGTAAAACTTTTCGTTCCAATCCTAAGTGTTTAATCTGGAGGACCCTGTGCTAACTTAGGGGGAAGCCAACAACTTCAAAAATTTTGGGCTTTTTTCAGTTTTTTGCTTATATTTCGTAAACTAAGCATATTTTGGTGCTTAGTTGTACAGTACCAAATGTCCTAAAATTTTATTGACAAAGCAAAGTTTTAGACCCAACACTAACCGAGATACAGCCAATCAAAGGTAGACAAAGTTTCTCAAACTGTAAAAAAAATAGCCTAAAAACGAAGGTTTCTTCCCTATAACTAACTATTTATTACCATAGTTTCCACATTAATTATGTTAAATATTCATCAATATCAAAATCTTGAAATATTTATAACCTTTATCCCCCACCCATCTTTTTGGTCCTAAAGTACCCTCAAACAACCTGTAAAATTTTTATTAATTTTGGAATATTTTCCTGGTAAAAAGTAGATAGCGACTAGACTACAAGTTTTAAAAAAATATTAATAGAAGGTTTCAAAAGGTAAACTTTTTACTTTTTAAATATATAAATTATTAACTCGTTGATATTAGATAATATTAAAACTTCAAAATATCGAGTTATTAATAAATTAAAAATTAATTAAAAGATTTATTGAGCTTTCAAACGATTATTTCGTTCGTCATCAGAATAATATACAGATATTATTATACATATACCGGGTGCTGAATGAGTTAGGCGAACATAGGATATTAACGTGTAAAAACTTATTTTTGCAAATTCCTGCTTCCCTAATTATTTTAGAGAAAAATTGAAAGACACAAATATAACGTAGAAATATAAACTACGAGTGATAAGAGCATTAGATTTTATCTAGGTTTTACCTAAAAATTTAAAATTTTTAAAATTTTGATTTATCATCAGACTGGCCATGTATGTTTCCAAGGTAATATTCCATTTTATGAATATAAAATTTAATAAAGTGCAAAACATTTAAACAACGCGTTGTTGATTTTTATTACTTATCAAAAATAATTACCTTGGAAACTTACATGGCTAGTGTGATAAATCAAAATTTTAACAATTTTAAAAGAATTTTTTTACCTTCTAAGTAAAAGCTAGATAAAATTTAATGCTCTTATCATTCGCAGTTTATATTTCTACATTATATTTGTGTCTTTCAATTTTTCTCTAAAATAATTAGGGAAGCAGGAATTTGCATAAATAAATTTTTACACGTTAATATCTTATGTTCGCCTAACTCATTCAGCACCCGGTATACGTATAGATATTATTATACCGGGTGCTAAATGAGTTAGGCGAACATAGGATATTAACGTGTAAAAACTTATTTTTGCAAATTCCTGCTTCCCTAATTGTTTTAGAGAAAAATTGAAAGATACAAATATAATGTAGAAATATAAACTACGAATGATAAGAGCATTAGATTTTATCTAGCTTTTACGTAAATGGCCAAAAAATTCTTTTGAAATTGTTAAAATTTTTATTTATCAAACTGGCCATGTATAGTTTCCAAGGTAATATTCCATTTTATGAAATTAAAATTTAATAAAGTGCAAAACTGTCGTGCAAAACAACGTGCAATTGTTTTTTATTACTTATCAAAAATAAACACCTCGGAAACTTACATGGCAAGTTTGATAAATAAAAGTTTTAACAATTTCAAAAGAATTTTTTGACTATTTACGTAAAAGCTAGATAAAATCTAATGCTCTTATTCGTAGTTTAATTTCTACATTATATTTGTGTTTTTCAATTTTTCTCTAAAATAATTAGGGAAGCAGGAATTTGCAAAAATAAGTTTTTACATGTTAATATCCTATGTTCGCCTAACTCATTCAGCACCCGGTATATAAATCTTTTAATTAATTTTTAATTTATTAATAACTCGATATTTTGAAGTTTTAATATTATTTTTACTTTTTAGTATAAAAAATTCAAAAAAATCCGGAAACATCTAAATCCATTCATTATAATTAGCTGGGTTCCGAGGTATGAACCTAATTGCACTGGACTATTTTATAGTGGTGTTCGTGTGCGATCAGATGCTCGATGACGTAACACCAAAATGTTTTGTCAAGGACTGTATTTATATACTTACAACTGTATTTATAGTCAGGCGTGTTCGTGTATCTACCGTGTAACCTACCCTTACACGAGTATAACTACACGCGTGTAACGCTTGTGTAAACTTTATAGACGTATCACGTATCTTTATAGACGTCGTGTAACTTCCACGCTTGTGTAACTTGTCTATAACTACAGATTTTGTCATGTAATTTTGACACGTGTTTCCACGCTCTACTATACGCGTGTAAACGTTTAAAAATACGGTTGTTAGTATATTATATTGATAAATTATAGAAGTAAAGGCTTAAATAATCCAAATTTATTATATTATAGGTGCAAGTGTTATTCGAATGATGGAACATTTTATGGGTGAAACCAATTTCCATGAGGGAATTAAAGAATATTTTAGAGACACAAACAAGTAAGATATTTGTTACAAAAATATTATACAAATATTTTGTAATCCAAGAATTAGAAGATTTAAAGAATAACAACGCAATACAAATTTACATATTTTCTATTCTATTATTATATTCTGTTTTCCCGGATAAGTAGAAAACGTTATTCTTTTTGGGGTACATCTTTTTGAATATTGTCGGTAATGTGAGTTTTCTTTGGTTTTTGTAGATATTGCAAATATGGATTTTAAGCTTGCTTAAATTAGAATTTGCCTCATCCTGATATATTATGGAGTCTTGCTTTCGTATCGTAACAAACGCGACATTTCGCTGCTACCGCGTACAGAATGTAGACGTAATATACTGCCGTGTTAATTCTAAAGGGCGTATCTGCAAAAAGCTAATTGTTGGGAAATCGTGTTTTTATAAATTTCCATGTGCCATCACATGGTTTAAATTAAACAGAAAACTAGTGTTTTAGATTCATATTATATCTGTGGCAGAATCTAATGAAATAAACCGTTTTCTTAAATATTTATTATAAATGGTACTTTTGATACATACGCCCTTTCTGACTAACATATATTAATAAAACTCATAAGAAAAAAAGGCGTATCTGCAAAATGAGACACTGTGTAAACTTTTTCCTGTGTGAACTGATAACCAAAAAACTTAAAACACGTAACGATATTTAAATTATGAAAAACAAACAGAACTTCACAAGTGTAACCATCAAAATTTGAATTGTATCTGCCAGTCACAGAATAGATAATTTTTGCCAGTCAAGTAATGGAGTGTTACAAAGAAAGGGCGTATCTACACAAAATAGTAGTTGTAGATACGTCTTTTAAATCTAACATTGTTGGTTACGTCTTTTTTATCTAAAATTGCACATTAAACTGCAGATACGCCGTTTCTTTAAAGATGTATTCTAGCATATCTATACGTAGTTTAGCCTTCTGAACTTAACGAAATGATAGATTTACATGCAGGGAAGCGTTTGCCAGCAATAACTCAAAAAGCCAAAAATTGCAGATACGCCCTTTAGAATTAACACGGCAGTATAGCATATAGCTAAATTTGTATTGCGTTGTCCATCTATATTATAATCTATCACAATGTATACCTCATAATACTCTAGCTTTATCCAAAAAATGATCAATTTCAACCTTATTTTAGTTTCTGTGCAAGTAAGTTGTAAGACAATAGGGTGTTTTCATGTTTTATAAAAAGTACGCATAAGGGCAGTTCTAAGGTGGATCCAGAGGAGAAGCGATGGAAAAATTATACAATATAAATATAACGTAAAAACTTAAATTACTGGAAAAAAGTGTAGAAGGGGCTATCAATTTTGGAATTTTTCTGAACAATCTATGAAATTACCTCTCTTTGAAAAAGTCCCTGGATCAACCCTTGAGGTAGTTAGGCGACCACGTAAACAAAGTACTGAGAAACCAAAAAGATTTAAAACTCACATCTGAGTAATTTCATAATGAAATTTAAAAGTAGATATTTGCCGTGTAAACGGTTAAGCATAGTTAACTTCAAGTTAGAGACGGTCATTTGTCTTGTAGGTATCGCGATCAACTGCAAATGTGAGGACCGGGTTCAAATCCGGAGAAGAGCAACTTTCTTATGACTAAGTCTCTGTGCTTCGAAAGGCACGTTAAGCCGGTGATCCTCCTGGGTTAATAAATGGCCATCATTAACCTAAAAGCCAGGGTTACAGGCTCATTTGGAGGCAAGTCTATCAAACTACCTATCGGACGTTAAACAATTTATATGCTCACAGATCTAGCATTGCCAAGGAAACGACGCAGTGACTAGAAATAACAAACCTTAGGCTTAGGCTGAATTTATTCAGTTGAAAAAGAAGAAGAACTTCAAGTTGCTATTTGCTGTGTGAGTAGGTGTAGAGGGGATACGAAAATCGATCGAAGCATTCGGAGTGGCCGGTAATAGAACTGAATTGAGACTTGCTTTATGTGATTACCAAGGATGTGATTACCAAGGATTGACCCGCAACTCCCTACCTGAAAGCTTAAATTTGCCAGCTTTTTATATGTCAAGAGTCCCAATTATTTTGTCTATTTGAGCCACCAGAGGTCAGCAAGAGCAACGCACACAGCGAATAGTAATGACGTTACAGGTCGCAACTTAACCGTTGACATTCTAAAGTGTAAACAAATAAAATTAGAACTTTTAGATAAGTTTTCATTCAAATTTTCAGTATTTGTGTGTGATTATCATAAAAATGTCAACCGATGGAAAATTATTGCAGGACGCTTTTAAAAAACCTTCTGACGTAATTCTTTCTTTAAAACTACGGACTTTTTACAATAAATGAACTGCTATGCAAGGTAAAAAAAGTGTGTCCACTTAGAAGGCTGCCATTTGTGGTACAACTATATTATAGCCAATAGAAATTTAGTATTTTAAAGAGTAATTTAAATTTAAACTACTCATAACAAAGAATGTGGCTATGTTGAGACTAAAAAGTAAAAAACACTAACTTTAATACCAACATAAACCAGTAAATATTTGAAATTTCTTGGAACTGCACCACAAATGGCGGCTCTCACATAGCCCTCACTTTATTGAATTGAGAACAATAGATAATAGCAGTTCATTTATTTTAGGAGGTCCGTGTTTAAGGCATTATCCCCACGGGGACGCATGGCATCAGCACGACATGCGTACAACATGTTGCATCTGTGTCGTACCCGTATATTAAAATGGGTAAGCAACACCCTGCACACAGATGCATGGTGTTGAAAGAACATGTTGAAAGCATATCGTGCTGATGCCATGCGTCCCCGTGAGGATAGTCCCTAAAACGTACAAAAAGCTAACTACAAACTGACAGTCCAACCACATAACCACAAATCACGTTTACGCTGGTAACACAACGCATAAAACTATCAGTTTAAAAAACTTGGACGTCACGAATAACTTGACCAATCAGAATCGTTTCAATTCTTGCTTTAATGCATCTTTAAAAGTCATATTACGTTATGAATAGTCAAATATACCTTTTTTTAGTTGTTTTAGGTCATTACTCTTATCTGTATTTGTATCATAACACACATATTAAATAACATATTAAATAACTTAAGCCACAGCCGTGGAGTGATGTGACCGCTGGCTGAGTACAGAGCGGAAATTATGGGTTCAAATCGCGAACTATTCAAAATTTCTTGGCTCGGCCTTTCAGTGGGCATCCACACGCTGTAGTGAAATCGATATTGATTTATCGGAAATATGTAATATGGAGACTAATCCACTCCGCTAATCGGATTTGTAATTCCCAGAAAGGGAAAGCAATATTCTATTTAAAATGTAAAAGCTTAATGAATGAATTAAATAACTTAGTTTTTTAGTTAATTAATAAAACACCCTATTAGAATCGCTTTTTTGACTTTCTGTAATAATATTTTAACATTATAACTTTAGCATGACAACTATTTGTAAAATTTGTTTTAGTCATTTTGGGAATACCAACCCGGAGTTGCTGTGGGAAGCAATGTCCAAACATATAAGTAAAAATGACGTATTTTTGCGTGACAATTTTACCGATGTAATGACAGCTTGGACTGAACAAGCAGGTTTTCCAGTTGTACAGGTTCAGAAGATAAGTAATTCAAGTATATCTTTATCGCAAGTAAGCATTTCTAATTTTAATTTAATGTTTAAAAATTTGGATGGAAAATGTTATATAACTGATGAAACTCTGATGAGTGATGACTATACTGAAAAACGGTATGAAACAGTCAAGAAAACTTGACAAGTTTTAAACCGCTTACCTTGTTCCATGTATTAGTATATTTTTTATTAATAACTAGTATTAGTAATTGTTTTATTATATACAATTTTTTATATTTTTATACTACTCAATTTTATAGAAAAGATTTTTATATGGTGGAAGTGACAATGAAACAAAATGGCACATCCCGATAACTTACACAACTTCCAGAAGACCTAATTTTATAAAAACCACTCCTAATTATTGGTTGAGAAAAGATTCAAATATTGTTTTACCATGGAACTCGGCGACAAAGTGGATTGTAGTAAATATTCAAGAATCAGGTAATTTTTTAATAACTTCAAAATAATAATTTTTGGTACGATAAAATGTAGGTTACATTTCGTAACAATTATTATGCAAGGTGAAAATTAAATTAATGTTTTCACATAGGTACTCTATTGACAACTTATGCAGCTTAATAAAATAATAAGAAAAGTCTTCATTTCCACACTAGAGTTCTTTTTATATAAGCAGAATAGTTTTCCATGAGTGTTAGTGGAACATTGTTGTTGAACATTGTGGAAAATTAGTAAAGATGAATTTAATTTAGGTGCATAGCTTTTAGCAATCCTGTTAAGAGAACGAATTATTTAAAATTGCGATTACTTATTTAAGTGTGCACACAAGTCACGTACATAAATAAATGTTAACTTATTTTAGGCTACTATCGTGTTAAATATGATGACGATTTATACAAGGAATTGGCAACTGCTTTAAAGAAGGATAATTATGATTTGATTCCTGTTTTAAATAGGGCCCAAATTGTCGACGACGCTTTAAATTTAGCACGTGCTGGTGAAGTTGCATACGCAGTTGCTTTGGATGTGATAGAATATTTAAAAGAAGAAGTGAACTATTACCCTTGGTATTCGGCTTTTAATTCTTTCGCATATTTGAGAAGACGAATAGATAGTAAATCAGAATTGGCACAACTTTTAGAAGTAAGAAATGTTTACATTCACAAAAATTTATACTTATTTTTAAAATTATAAAAAATAATCTGCATAATGGGTAATCTTTGTGATTGTGACAAGAAGAGCAAAAGCCAAAAAATTAAGCCTCATTTTCAATTGCCAAATTTGGCTTAACATAACCAGCTTTTGAGTTACTCACAATCTCGAAATGATTATGATATTATTCAACCAGTAATTTTCACGAACTTAAAATATGAATTTCATCTAAGATTAAAAATTAATGTATGATTTCTATTGGACTGTTTGTACCAAACGTTTTCCGTTGGCTAATCAAATTCTATCTCAATTATTTTTTCAAATCAATTTTTTTGGTATGATTTTTTTTAATTTATTTTTTTTTGTATTAACTTTCAAAAAAATATTAACAACATACTATTTATAAGGACATTAAATTTTTAATACCTAAAATAAATTAATTGGTTCTTTGTAATTTAAATACTGAAGAAATGTCTTATCTGTTTCAGCAATACATAACACAGTTAATGGCTAACTTTTACAATAGTATAAGGTTTGAAGAAGGTTTCCAATCCCAGATTAGTAATCATAAAAGAGTGTTAGGTCTAACTTGGGCTTGTGAACTTCACGATAATAATTGTATTTCAAATGCACAAAAACATTTTAAAATGCTAGAAGAACTAGATGTGGAGTAAGTTGGTTTATACTAAAGTCATTTTATTTTCTAAATTAATTTTTCAGGATTGATCCTAATATAAGAAGTGTGGTATACTGTACAGCAATGAGAAATGCACAAAACAGATCGTCTTGGGATTATTTATGGGATAGGTTTACAAAAACTCAAGCGGCAGCAGAATCGGTAACAATTTTATCGGCTTTGGGATGTACCCGAAACGATATAATATTGGAAGAGTAAGTTCTATTTAAATTATTCAAAGCTTAAAAAATTCTGTGTAGTTCGTCATTTCAACCCAGAATTTTCACTCTATAACTCAGCCAGGGGTTACATTGCTCCCCGGCTGTGGATTGAATTAATTTTGCTAAAACATCATTGAAAAAAAAATTTATGTCCAGGTATCTTATGATTTTATTAAATTGACATTATTTTTCAGATATTTGCAACTATCTATTGATCCGTCATCTAAAATACGAAGTCAAGATGCATTATCAGTATTTACGGCTGTTTTAAATGGGAATTCAGAAAACGTTCCAGTAGCACTTGAATTTTTGCAATATAACTTTAAGGAAATTGCAGAAAAGTAAAATTATTTAGCATATAAAAAATGTAAAAACTAATAATACATTTTATTTTTTAGCTATGGAAGTTTAAATGCCCTAAGTAGTGTTATAACAACTATAGCTGATCGACTAACCACAAAAGAGCAGGTTGAAATTGTAAGTATATAATTTTAGAAATAAAAATTAAAATGAATAATAATAATAATAGACACCGCACATTTCATAGGTAAATCTGGTTTTAAATAGATAAAAGCAATAAAAAAAATTATGCTTGAACTTGGTGTACTAGTAGTACATAAATAAAGGACCCCGCTACGGCCTTATGGGTTTTGGGTCCAAGTCAAATTTAACCAAAATTTAGGATATTGTAGTTCATAATATGCTGATAAAAAGTGTCAATGGGCACAAAGCCAAAAAATGGACAGTTTTCGAGATATACGGCATTAAAGAGTTAATCTAGTCATTCTATGAAACACACAATGATAAAGTCAAAAACGATACCACCTAGAAAAAAAAAATACTGCCGTGTAGAAGATAAAATTCTAAAGACGATAGCGTTTTTTGCATCGCTCTAGCTAGTGTATTACATAACCTAAAAAATTAAACAAAGTCGAAAGAGCGGTTTCTTGAAATTAAAAAAAAATGAATTTTCCAACAAAAAAAAAGTTAAATGAAAAAGTTGTAGAAAATAAGTTGTAGAAAGTTAAAATACTGATTCATTTTTTATTTTCTGAGAAAAACGAAAAATGCCGTCAAAATTTGCTGTTTTTGTTTTTTTTCTTAAATCGCAAGAAACCGCATTTTCGACTTTGTTTAATTTTTTAGGTTATGTAATACACTAGCTAGAGTGATGCAAAAAACTCTATCTTTTTTAAAATTCTTTCATCTACACAGCCCTATTTTTTGTTTCCGGGTAGTATCGATTTTGACTTTATTATTGTGTCTTTCGTAGAATGACTGGACAAACTTTGTAATGCCTTATATCTCGGAAACTGTCCATTTTTTGACTTTGTGCCCATGGACACTTTTTATCAGCATGTTATAAACTACAATATCCTACATTATGGTTAAATTTGACTGGGACCCAAAACCCATAAGGCCGTAGCGGGGTCCTTTATGGAATTGGCCCTCACAATTTTATTATTTAACAAGGGGAAGGCCAGGTATAGTCATCACCGATTTGAACCGTTATTCAGTAAATTTGTAAAAAAACAATTTTAATAAATGAATATTTTTCTAACATAATTCACATTCTATACCTGTACATTACATTATATTTTAAACGGGTCCGTTGACTTGGCCCCCCCAAGTTAAAATTTTTTCTCAAAAAGCTAGCTCCCGAATCCTTATAGCTAGCACCAGCTAGCACCCAAGTATGAAAGCTAGCACCGTTAAAGTTTTTTCACAAATCGCAACTGAATCCGGGGGGGGCTAAGTCAACGCTAGCCCCCCCAAGTTAATATTTTTTCTCAAAAAGCTAGCTCCCGAATCCTTATAGCTAGCACCAGCTAGCACCCAAATATAAAAGCTAGCACCGTTATAGTTTTTCCGCAAACCGTAACTAAATCCGGGGGGGGGCCAAGTCAACGCTAGCCCCCTCAAGTTAATATTTTTTCTCAAAAAGCTAGCCCCCAAATCCTTATAGCTAGCACCCAAGTATGAAAGCTAGCAACGTTATAGTTTTTCCACAAATCGATATTGAAACCATTGCACAGTAGGGTATGTGGCTTCAAAAAGTGGCAATAAATGAAATTCTATTTTATCGGATTTATAAGTTAGATATATATTTTGGGGCTTTTAGTAGTATCTAAATAATACTTTGCATAATTGTTTGCACATTTATTTACTTAAAAAATGAGTATATTTAAAAAAATTTAATTTATTGGCAAAAAAAATAGGAAGGACTTTAAAGCTTCCAAATTTAGAAAGTATGTACCTATTAAAACATCTAAAAAAGTAATAGCAAAGCTCAGGAAGAAAATAAAATATTTAAATCCCAATTATTATTATTATTCGCAAAAAAAACTAAAGTTAGTAATCATATTCAAATCTTCCGTTTTTCAGGTGCATGTCAGTGCTCCCCCTTCCCTCACTTTCGAATTTTAGCTTTTATTATTTTTGTTTAATCTTTTTTTTTAGTTATTTTTATTTTATTGGCGTTATTGTTTGAAGTTATTGAAGTTATTGGCGAAAAACTACTGGAGGGGAGGGGGGGAATTGTAGACATGTTTTTCCGTTTTTCTTCTCATTTTGAATTTATATGTGCAATTGATGTTAATCGATAAAACTTCGTTTTTTTTCGACTAAACTCCAAGCAACATACGTTAATTCGTAATGTTTTAAAAATTTATTATTTCGGCAAAACGGTAGTATTACCCAATTGCTTCACTATTTCCGACTAACAGATGGCATGATTTCTATTTCGGTAAATTTTAAGGTCGCGAAGTTATTGGCAAAAAACTACTGGGGGGGGGGGGGCAGTTGTAGACATGTTTTTCCGTTTCTCTTCTCATTTTAAATGTATAAGTGCAATTGATATTAATCAATAGAGTTTTGCTTTAGCCTGAATGAGCTTCAATGAACAAGAGTTTAAGTTAAATTTTTACAAAGTTAAAGAGAGTTGAAATTTTTGACTAAACTCCGAGCAACATGCGTTGAATTTGAAGTTTTTGTAAATCTCTTAAATTGATAATCTACATACTTTGAATATACATAACTTCTCTAAATACGCAATATTTTATTTTTTACAAACATAAAATTTATTAAAATCGAATAATTTACCGTAATAGAAATCATGCCGAGAAAATCTAATATTGTTTTAAAGCAGCTTAACGTTATTATTGTTGCTAATAAAAAAAAATTATGATCCAATGGTTAAAATGTTTTAGGGCTCATCAAATATCTGTTAGTCGGAAATAGTAAATCAATTGGGTAATACTACCGTTTTGCCGAAATAATAAATTTTAAAAACATTACGAATTAACGCATGTTGCTCGGAGGTTAGTCAAAAATTTCAACTATTCATAGCTTTGCAAAAAATTAACTTAAACTCTTGCTCACTAAAGCTCATTTAGGCTCAAAGGAAACTCTATCGATTGACATCAATTGCACACATAAATTCAAAGTGAGAAGTAAAACTGCAAACCATGCCTACAACTTACCCCCCCCCCCCTCACCCAGTAGTTTTTCGAGGACAACTTCGAGATTTTTGAAGCTCAAACAAAAATAATGAAAGCTCATTCAGTTCATTTGAGTAAAATATAAAGAATTTATATATATCCAGAGTAAGAGATTTTGAAAAACTTAAGATTTAACGCATGTTGCTCGGAGCTTAGTCGAAAATTTTAACTATCCATAACTATGTAAAAAATTAACTTAGTGTTGCTCTCTGAAGTTTATTTAGATTCAAACAAAGCTTTATCGATTGACATCAATTGCACATACAAATTCAATATGAGTAGAAAAATTAAAAAACATATCTACTAAGTAGTTTCTTCTAGTTCTCCTAGAGCTCATCCACTAGTTTTTCTCAAATAACTTCGAGACCTTTGAGGCTTAATTGAAAATAATGAAAGCACATTCAAGCTCAAACAATGCTTTAACGTTTGACACCAAATTCATCCAAAAGTTCGATAGTGGGGTAGGGGGAGGGCACTGACATGCACCTGAAAAATGGAAGATTTAAATATGATTAGTAACTTTAGTTTTTCTTGCGGATAATAATGATAATTGGGATTTAAAAATTTCATTTTCTTGCTGAGCTTTGCTATATTCACGTTTTACTTGAGACGTATTTACACATAGGTACTTTCCAAATTTGAAAGCTTTAAAGCTCTTCCTATTTTTTTTGCCGATAAATTAATTTTTTTTAAATAAACTCATTTTTTAAGTATATAATTTTCAAACAATTATGCAAAGTATTTTTTAGATACTACTAAAAGCCCCAAAATATATATCTAACTTATAAATCTGATAAAATAGAATTTCATTTATTGCCACTTTTTGAAGCCACATACCCTACTGTGCAATGGTTTCAATATCGATTTGTGGAAAAACTATAACGGTGCTAGCTTTCATACTTGGGTGCTAGCTGGTGCTAGCTATAAGGATTCGGGAGCTAGCTTTTTGAGAAAAAATATTAACTTGAGGGGGCTAGCGTTGACTTGCCCCTCCCCCGGATTCAGTTACGGTTTGCGGAAAAACTATAACGGTGCTAGCTTTTATATTTGGGTGCTAGCTGGTGCTAGCTATAAGGATTCGGGAGCTAGCTTTTTGAGAAAAAATATTAACTTGGGGGGGCTAGCGTTGACTTAGCCCCCCCCCCGGATTCAGTTGCGATTTGTGAAAAAACTTTAACGGTGCTAGCTTTCATACTTGGGTGCTAGCTATAAGGATTCGGGAGCTAGCTTTTTGAGAAAAAATTTTAACTTGGGGGGGCCAAGTCAACGGACCCTATTGGATTACATGTTTCAATCTCATTCACGATTCTAAACGTGAAACTGATATCATCAGATCTGCACTGATTTTTATGAAAAAATAATTTAACTTACTAATTTTCCAAAAAACTTTTGATTCTTCTTTTGATTTTATAATTTTTCTTGCTAATTATTTCAATAAACTTCGAATCCTGAGGACGGTCCTGACTGTCTCTACTAATGTTATAATGAGTTTGTAAAGAAGTATAAAATTTAATATCTACTTGTAGATTATTAATTAAACTAGACCTATTCTCAACAATAATTTCTATTATTTAAAAATAAGGTCAACTATAACACGTTTTAAAGAAATTAAAATTTAAAACTTCTTTTGTTATAATATAAATTTATTTTATAATATAAAACAAATATATTGTACTCTCCTACTGCTGTTTTGGAAAATTATTAAAAAAAACAAATCAAAAATTGTGGAGGGAAAATCCACATGCAAATAGAAGAGCCTAAACTTTGTTGCTCCGGCCAGCCTTTTATTCGTTAAAAAAAATTTATTAAGTAAAAAAAAACGATATGAATATTCTAACACAAGTTTTAATTTTATAATTAGAAAAGGAAAAAATTTTTCGCAGATAAAAAAAATAAATCATATAACACTTTGGTTATTTGGTTTGAACCAAAGAAATGCAATTCAAAGCAAACGATTCAGATTAATTCTCGGATCGTTCAAAAATGCTACCAATAGTCATAATAATCCTGGATTGAACACGATCCGAGATCAATATTGAACCTCGAAAACCGATCTTGCTTTGACCAGGATTAATCCTCGGATCATTGTGGCGCATGCGTGTTTGCTATGTTGTCATAGTGCATTAACCCTCATAATAATTAAATAATTTTTAAAAACTTTAATTATAGGAACTGAACAGGAACGACGATATAATATTAAAAATTAAAATTTTTTTAAAATTAATAATAAAATAAAAAATTATGGTTGTAAAATAGATAATAATAATGGTTATAAATAGAAACTAACTAAATATTACTAGATATATTACCAAATCCAAGATCAAATCTAGAATTCACCGATCTTACCCGAAGCCGGGACTATTTGTTACGCCAAGATCGTTGTTACGATCTAGGATCGTTGGATCTAGAATTGATCCGAGGATTGATCCTCGACTATTAGTACGGGCATTAACGTGTCTGCAAGCAGATACTTTTAAATTTAAAATAACCTACTGATTACAAACATGTTGTGAAATAAATTTTACAACTATAAAAAAAAACGTTGGGTATCTTTTTTTCTTATATGTCTTCATCCAAGCTTGTGAAGAAATACTGCCTTTCAATTCTCAATATCCAAAAAAAAATATCCAAATAAATGCCACGATGTAAAATAATGAAAATTTTCTCTTATGCCCGTAATAATAGTCGAGGATCAATCCTCGGATCAATCCTAGATCCAGCTATTTTATAACCATAATTTTTTATTTTATTATTAATTTTTAATATTATATCGTCGTTCCTGTTCAGTTCCTATAATTAAAGTTTTTATAAATTATTTAATTATTATGAGGGTTAATGCACTATGACAACATAGCAAACACGCATGCGCCACAATGATCCGAGGATTAATCCTGGTCAAAGCAAGATCGGTTTTCGAGGTTCAATATTGATCTCGGATCGTGTTCAATCCAGGATTATTACGACTATTGGTAGCATTTTTGAACGATCCGAGAATTAATCCTTGATCTCGGATTGATCCTCGACTATTAGTACGGGCATTAATCTCCAACACGCTATATGGGAACGCAAAAAAAACAATTTTCCAGCCTACCAGAAATTACGAAACTCCTCACACACTTGATCAATACCACTGGGTAAAATTATACCAAATAATAATATGTTAAAACTGGTCCAAACTGGACATTTTATAAACGCTCTGGAAAAACTCTCAAAAATCGACGTCCAACATACTTGACGTCCCACACTAGATAATCTCCAATCATTTATTTCCGGCCTTTCGCCAAACTTTCAAAATCAAAAATTTCCACTTTTCATTTAATTTCCATCAGGTAACCGCTGTTGCCAACTTACACTTTTAAATTCCTAACTTTACAAATCTAACAAATTAATATTCAAATTTCCTCTAATTAAAAACGTTGGCTGTTCAAATCCCACAAACAGGCACAAGCGCCTCATAAAAAAAAAACCAAAGTGTCATGCTAACTTTTTTACAACAGAAGTCTGGAAAACAATAAAAAAACTGCGCTAATAAAATAAAATAATTTCCTTTTCAAAATCCAAAATTTTTTAAATCAAACAAAATAAAAATTATTATTCATATTGCTTTATCTTCTTTTTTTTAAAGGTAGTTTGTTATACGACAATGTATAATATAATATATATAAACATGGTTTTTCATTATAGGGGGCAAACAGGGCAGCTGCCCCCTTTTGGCTCTTGGTTGCTTAAATTTTTTTACATTTAATATTTCACCAACGCAAGTTTTTAAAATTTTCGGTTTTAAAAAAATTTTTTTTTGCTTTTGCCTCCCTTTGAAAATGATCTTATGAACGCCTATATATATAAACACTATATGGTATCTACGGTACCGTTTTCTCTAAATTTACTAAATAACTAAATTTTTAATTTTCTCCTGATTAAGTCCTAATTATGATCGACGCGTATAATGAATGATAATAGGGAAAATCGGTGAAGACTATACCTAGCCATCTCCTTTTAAGTAAATTAACTTTATGGTAAAGCTAAATAAAACTTAAAAGAACATGCACCTAATGCCTGATTCCTGTGTTAACCCAGAAACCAGGTTCAAGAATAAAATTTTTAATAAAGATGTAAAATTTTAAGTATTTCCTCTTCGGCATTTTTATTGAGCTTTTGGGACTAATTCGTCTCTTCGCCAAAATAATTATAAATTATAAATAACATTTATAATTATTCTTACGCAAAATAAATTATAAGTTTATAATTATTTTGAGAAAGAGACTAATTAATCCTGAAAGCTCAATAAAAATATAAAATAATTTGATTTTTAATCTATTTTATAACTCGAAATACTTCAAAATTTTAAATCTTTATTTAATTTCAAATAGTTAATAATATAACATTTTAAAATTTTTAAACGGTTTGATCCAAAAGGTTGATTTTTTATCAACAACCAAAACCGGTTTTTTCCTAGATAAATTAAATTTAGTTAAAACATCAAAAAAATAATTTATTTAAAATCTGACTTGTTATTACAAAAACAAGTTGTTTTGCTTTGTTTGCCGGTACACAAAGTCTATTATAGCTCCCCGTTAACAAACTACCACATGACCAAACACTAACTTCTATATCTTCACAGACATTCTATATCTGTTTTATTTTTTATATTTTTTGTCATGATTTTTTTATCACTGTTTAAGAAAAAATTATTGTTTTGACATATTAAATAAATTTAATTAGTTTTTTGATGTTTTTTTAATTAAAAAAAAATAAAAAAACCGGGATGAATTTGTTGGGAGCAAAAATGACATTGTTGCTTATAAAATAATACATTATTTTATTGTTTAAATACTTACAAATTTTAGTCTGATATATGGGTAGTTCCAATTTATTTCATATATATCAAGACAATATGAATTAACTATGATCCACTTATAATTATTATGAATTATTTTTAGCTAGAAAATTTCATTATAAACAACAAAGAAGAATTGAAAGATGCAGCAGAGGTAGCAGATAGAGCTATACAATCGGCAAAAGATAATTTAAGATGGGTTGAAGAAAATGAAGAAGTTTTGCTGACTTATCTTAAAGAAAAAGTAAGAACTAATTCAGCATCAAGAACATCCACGAGTTTTATAGCTGGAACAGTCTTATTAATAAGTTACTACTATGTTAATAATTTCATTTTTGTTTAAAATTTATATTAAAACTTTTTTATTGGTACTTATGTTTTGTTGTAAAGTATGGGTTGCAATAAAAGTATTTAACAGTTTGTTATTTATGTAATGGAATTCATTGAAACTTTTACTAAACTAAATTAGTATTTTATGAATTTAAGTAAAAATTAAAAATTGCAAGAAGCATCAAGGAACAGCTTTACTCCGGTGATAAAATTAATAAATATCAACTAAAAATATTTTAATTTATTATTTCATTATTATCTTTTTACAATTAAAAGTTAAGATAGAAAATCATCTAAAATAATATATAAATGTATAAAAAGTAATTGTTAATTAACATTTAGGTATATGCTGAATTATACTTAAGTATTCTGTTTTTAAAGTTTGTACTTTAATTTATAGTTTTAGGAAAACGTCAAAACGATTGTTATTTAATTTTATAATAAGTATTAGCTAATGTAGCGTTGCATTAAAGTTTGATAACCATAGTACTATGTTGTTATAGTTTTTATTCATCCATCGAACGTTAGCCTCTGACTGTTCAATTGATTGCTCCAAAGTTCGTGACACGATACTTAATTCATCAGTATTTGCACTAACAAATTGTTTTACCTGGAAATATTCACATACTTTAAATTTGAAATATAATAGTTATTTATGCAACAAGTATGAAAAAGAACACGAATGCAATAATTTATCTTCACACTTATTACATACAAAATGTCGAAAAATAATTAATAACCTAAATTATTAAGATAACTTGAAAAATTTAATTTAAAAAATATTTAACAAATAAATCAAGTTATTGCTATATTTTTAAAATATTAAATTAACAACGATTAACAATTTAAAATTTACTTTCGCACTCCGTCTGAAAGTATTTCTTTTCCTCACTTAAATGAGTGCTAAAGCTATAAATATTTTATAATACCTACATCATTCAGTTCTTCTTGAGTATTAAATTTAGATGTACTTGCTTTAACAATTGCGTTTAACAGCATTAGAGATGAGCCCATGCTAGAAAAAGTTGTTCTAAGATTATAACGTACAGATAAATAATTTCAAATTTAGCTCTCTTATATTCACTTCGAAAACTACAAGTTTTTCAAAAAGTTACGTTATTTAATACTCACTATCTTTTTAGAGCAGCCCAATTATTTTTAAAAAATCTATAAGTGATTTCTTGCCCAATGACATTATTTGAAACTGAAGTAAATACTCGAGGAGAATCCTGCTTTTTTATACCAGATCCCTCCGTTATAGCCCAATACAAATAACGGCTAAGTATCCAGGTTTCGCGAGAACATCCCAATGCCGATAAAAGAATATCTTTTTCTGAACCAACATTGGTATTCAGATATCTTTGCCATGCAAAATCCCATTCTTCTTGACCACCAACTCTAATTGCAATACAGTAAACTACATTCTTTAAATTAGGAGATATACTAAAACATATTAAAATAATATTTGTTATTACTTATGTATTTAATAATGTATCTTACGGATTATTATGATCTGGATTTGGAGAACTTCTCCAATTATGAAAGTAGGTAACTGCATGATTAATGCAATCTAAATTTCCAAGTAAACAAGCGCGCCAAAGTAAATTCATTCTGTTGTATAACGTCAATTGTGAGTCCGTATATAGATCTTCAAATCCAATATCTTTATAAAGTCCTTTAATTAATGTATTCATATAAATCTAAAAGAAATTTTATTATTATACCATTATCTTCAAATGATCAGCACACTTGAATTTGTCCCTCAAAATATTTATACTATTTTCTAACCATATAACATTATTACCTTGTACTTATCGTAATCCGCAGTCTTGATGAACATTTCTTGTATGTAATCTAATCCCGTAAATGCAGCCATCCATGGAATACAATCTCGTTCGTGCACTAAATATGTTGTAACATTTAATGCAATTTCGTAATCTAAATACCCTGCTGCAGCTAAATTTAATGAATCATCTAACATTTGAGCTCTGTTGGTTACGCTAAATTTTAAATATTCTTTTTTATTTAACAACTGGTTGATGAGTAATTTCCAATTTCTGTTATCATAATTAACTCTGTAATATCCCGTTTGATCAATGTTTATTAATAGCCAATCATCTGGAGGTATTTCTAAATCGGTTATAATTAATTCTGGGGTGGCTTCCATCCATACAGTTGAAATATTACTGTGTTGACCTTTATATGTGAGAGGTATCCACCATAAAGATAAATTATTTTCAGTTTTATTGCTTGCCAACGAAAACCTTTCTTGTGTAAAAGTTATTATATTATCTGAGTAAACTCTAGCCACATAAACCACAGGAAACCCAGTTTGAAGAGTCCAAGTATCCATAATCCTCTTTACAGACATATCTTTGGTTAAAACTTGCTCATTATGAGCTTGATCTGATAAAGCTTCCCACAAATCATCTTGTTCGGCACTATTAAATCGCCTAACAAAAATAAATATTAAATAAAAAAAAAGAGTAGGTATAATTCACAAAAATATACCTGCTATTTAAATAATTCGTAAGCCCATTTCTAAATACCGATGATGTTAAAAAATGTTCCATCATTCTAATAATTGTTGCACCTAAAATGTAACAGATTAAAGTTTATTCTTTGGTTTAAAATAAATTACTATTTATTACCTTTGGCATATGATATTCTATCAAATATATCATTAATTTCATTTGGATTATTAACAATAATTGAAATTTGATGAGATGATTTCAGTCCATCTAAAGCTAATACATTTTGTAGCTCATGAACGACAAATTGATCCAATAATTTCCATTCTGGTTTAACCTGTAAATATGCTGCTTAGGAGGTGATTATATAAAATTTAGAAACTTACGGCATTAGTTCCTATGTATTCCATATAACTTGCAAACCCTTCATTTAACCATAAGTCAGTCCACCATTTAGGTGTTACTAAATTGCCAAACCATTGATGGGCAAGTTCATGTGCAACAACTGACGTAATACGTTGCAAATTTGATTTACTTGAAACTCCATTTTCGTACAACATTGCACTTTCCCTTTAAGGAGAAAATTTATTAAGTGACAATAGAAGTTATGCAAAGTATAGTTTAATGTAATTTAATCAAACGATTCATGGTTAACTCAATAAAAATAAACAATTTTTTTTCTGTGAAATTGATGTCAAGATATTCAGATATGTTTGAGTTTCGATGAATTTTCATATTTTTGTATATAACCTGCAGACATACTTTTCATTTTCTTTCTTATTTTGAATTTTTGTGGGAAACTAATCTCAATCGATAGAATTTCTTTAGTGCTTCAGAAGCTTCTATTCCCGATATTTTAGGTTCATATTCTAAAAAGTTGTGAATATTTGAATTTTGAAAACTCCGATCAAGTTATACGCGGTAAAATTCAGCTTTTAGTCTATTTCGTCATATTTAAATTCAGTTTAGATTACCATATTAAAAAATAAAATTCAGATTTGAGAGACCACTGGACTGGGTTATTAGACCTACCCAATTTTTTCTTTTGTGCAGGTTAGTGTAGTTCATTAATTTTCTTAATTGGTAACTTTTATATGTTGCTCAACAATTAATTTCATTTTTGTTTGTCACACTGCCTGAAGATTTTGACAAGATCAAGTACAGTGGTCTTATTTTTTTTTACTTTCTTATCCGTATATTTCTGAAAACTTGTGGAGAACTTGTTATCAACAGCACGTATTCCAAGCAGATATCAATTTCATCCAGAAGTGACTGCTGAAGTTCAGCATTAATGTGGTAATTTGGATCAAAATCGGAGGATATTGAAATAGCAAACGGAGTGATTTTTTGATCGTCAATAGATCTGGGGTTGAGTTTTGACTCTCATTTTTGAAAGCTTTTAAGAGGGGCATTTTTTTCAGGGCCCTTTTAATTTAATCAACAGATGGCGCCTACTTAAATATTTTTATAAAATAAGAGCTATATTTAAAATATAGCAAATTTGTTGAGATAATACTATTCTATAAACAATATTCTTGATCTTAAGCTATTTTGAGTTCGTAATATTTATTTATAAAAACACAATTCATAATTGAAGTTTAATTATCTTTTTTTGTAAGTGAGTGTGTTTTGACATACTTAATACGAACTCAAAATAGCTTAAGACCAAGAATATTGTTTGTAGAATAGTATTATTTCAACGAACTTGCTATATTTTAAATATAGCAAATTCCTCTTATTTTATAAAAATATTTAAGTAGGCGCCATCTGTTGATTAAATTAAAAAAGCCTTGAAAAAAATGCCTCTCTTAAAAGAATTGCGTGTGTAATTACCGACACAACTTAATAATTTTTAATTCAATATTTTTCAAACCGATTTAAATGGATAAATAAACACTTTTAGAAATATTTTAAGTTAATTAAAATACTATTAATAATGTAAGTAATTAACACATTAATTTTTCTGTATCTTGTTTAAATTTTAGGATGTGGCTATTTATACATACAGTATGTATACAAAATTGGCTATTTATTCATACTGACTGGTAGATATGCGTTATCATTACAATTAATATTTTGGTAATAACTACTCAATTATAAATAATTATAGTCAGAGGTAAGCAAAATACATTTATATTTTGAATTAAAAGTAGTAAGAAAACACACAATAACTTTAAAAATTTTATTTGAAATTTAAAATAAAGTGCACAGTCTCATACATTGCATCTCACATTTTGAATTTAAATTAAAAAATTCTAAAATATTTTGTATTTTGTACTTCATGATTAAAAAAATTAAAATACAAATGTACTTCAAATATATAAATGTATTTCAATTACATTTTGTTCATTATTGATTTCATATTTGAAGTACAAAATGCAAAATATTACGGAATTTTTTATTTTAAATTAAAAATATGAAACAATAATGCATGCGACTGCACTTTAATTTGAACCCAAAAATTCAAATTTATCGTATGTTTTCTTTCTACTTTTAGTTCAAAATACAAGTGTATTTTGTATTTATTGTGCGCTTTTGCTGGGTATTACAGCTATTGTTAGAACTTAGAAGATTTTATACCTGGAAGTTGCGTGCTCTTAAGATTATACAAATTGTAAACGCAAAATTGCGTTAGTTGCTGAAATGGAAAATTTTTAAATATTTTCTTTTACATTTTGTTTTATTATAACGTTTATTATAACTATTATCAGTTTAAAAGCCGTATGACATAAGAAATAGTAGTTTATATCACTAGGGCGAACAACAACTACCCGAACAAAGACTGTTTTTATAAGTCCTAGGACCTAATAAAGTTAGGTTTTTATAGTCCTAGGACATAATAAAACTTAGGTTTATGTTCGGGTAACGAAAACTTTTTTTCGTTATTTCAGGTTATAAATGACCCCTTTATGTATCTGTTTTGAGACCTATAAAAGGGGTGTTTTCTCAAAAGGTCACCTCAAGGGGGACCAACCCGACCATAAAACTAACTTTTATAATGTCCTAGGACCTATAAAACTTAACTTTATAAGGTCCTAGGACTTATAAAAACAGTCCTTGTTAGGGTACCTGCCCGAACGGGTTCATCCGTTCGGGTGAACTCCTGTTTTTCGCTTACGTTATTAATAACTTGACAAATGACTTGCGACCTTCACGCCATCTATCGATAGTTATCTCAGAGCAAAAAAATCGTAAATTTTGTGGGATATTATCCTCAAAATAACGAAATTACGACACCTTTAGTTAAAAAATTGGCAATTAAATTAAGTGTTACTTTATATTTATTTACAAAATCATAGATTTAGATGATATCCGACAAAATTCGAGATTTTTTTTTGCAATAATTGCAGAAAAATTAAATTAAGGGCCGGTTTTACAATTGGATGGTCAACTACTAGTTAACTCGACTATTAGTTGACGTCGACTAGTAGTCGACGGGTTTGCTCGGTTTTACCAACCTCTTGTCAAGTTACAACCAGTTCATATTAACTACCTGAAAAAAGGTTTAAAAAGTAGGTTGTTTACCACATTTTGTCGAATGTTTTCAGGTTGCTTAATATTTATCATAAGTAATCTAACCTTACTTTGTCAACGCCGTTGACAAATCAACTAAATTTGCTCAATCAAACAAACATGTTTAACTTTGAAAAATATATAAATGAATAAAAATTGACCAAACTAGCGTATTACTCGTTAATTAACGAAAACAGAAAATGGAAATTATGTCATCATTCGGAAAGATTCGAAAAGAACGAGAAGTTACGATTCTCGTTCTTTCCGAATAAACTTGCATCAGTTATTTCAGACACGGGGTATGGCAAACAAATGGACAACATCAGCGATTATGGACAAAATTATAGATAATAATTCAAAAGTAAATATTAATATGTAATTATAATATCTAATTGTAAATATAGAAATAAATAAATTGTAAAAATTAAATTTCTTTTTAATTTTTTTGTTAATTAATTCAAGTAAATAGTATTCTTAACTTAAATATTTGAAAAATGTTCAAACCAAGAATATATATATTCTTGCACGTATACAAACAAGCTTTGCTTAAGTTAAACAGATACAAATATTCTTGATTTAAGAAAATATTTGTTTTCAAAACAAACAAACGATTTGTTTAAATTAAATAAGCGATTTGTTTAAGTTAAAGAAACGATTTGTTTAAGTTAAACAAATACAAATATTCTTGATTGAAGAGAATATTTTCTTGCACGTAAATAAACAAGCGATTTGTTTGAATTAAACGTTATTTGTTTGTTTTGAGAAAATATTTCCATCAGTGTAATAGTTAACGGAATCGACTAGCAAAAAATCTGCTAGTCGACTTAACTACTAGTCGACGACGTCACTTTTCTTCCACTACAGATTGCAAAACGGCAAAATCGTTGTCGACTATTAGTTAAGCGTTAACAATCACTTAACAAGCGGTGGTAAAACCGGCTCTAAGTGTTACTTTATATTTATTACAAAATCATAGAATTAGATAAAATCCGACAAAATTCGAGATTTTTTTGCAATAATTGCATAACGTGACCATCCGTCCGTCAATACGACGGACCGTTCATTATTTCAACATGCTGTCCGTCAGACCAAATTGTCCGTCATTCGGAAATTTCAAAATAAAATCATCCTTTTTCGCTCCAAAGAGACAAACATTGATAAATGACTTGCAAGCTTCACGCCATCTATCGATTGTTATTTTAGAGCTATTATATAAAATCGCGAATTTTGTAGGATATTTTTCCTGAAATAACGAAAAATTGTTCATATCACTCGGGCGATAAAGTTTTTCACCCTTCGGTCGATTATTCACTCGCCGCTGCGCGGCTCGTCTCATAACCTGTCGACCTCAGGGATGAAAAAAGCCCCTTTATCGCCCTAGTGATAGAAACTACTATTTAGCACCATCACTATTTACTCCTCAAATAATACCGTTATACTAATAATATAGTTTTAACACGTGGATTATAATTTTATTTTAAAAATCTAACTGAATAATTAGGTACTAATAATTCTGTTTAATGAAAGTTAAAATTAAATCTATAATGTATGAGAGTGTGCACTTTATTTTGAATTTCAAATAAAATTTTCAAAGTAATCTTGTGTTTTCTTACTACTTTTAATTCAAAATACAAACGTATTTTGCCTACCTCTGCCTATAATTATTTATACACAGAAAAAAAGGTGTACTTAAAAGTAGAACAATTTGTGCCTAGATTGTCTACAAGTACAAATTGGGTAAAAATTAGGTACAATTGTACTTAATTTTAGTCATCTCTAGCGCAATTGTACTATTTTATAGCACAAATTGTGCTAAATTTTTACACAATTTGTACTTGTAGACAATCTAGGCACAAATTGTTCTACTTTTAAGTACACCTTTTTTTCTGTGTAATTGAGTAGTTATTACCAAATTATTAATTGTAATAATAACGCATACATACCAGTCAGTATGTATAAATAACCAATTTTGTATGTATGTATAAATAGCCAATTTTGTATACATACTGTATGTATAAATAGCCAATTGGGTATACATACTGTATGTATAAATAGCCACATCCGAAATTTTAATTTAAATTTTTGGTGAAATTTTAAATAGAATATAAAATATCAAAAAAGTCTAAATTTTTTATTCTAAAATAATATAATTACTTTAAAAAATTATTGTATTTTTAAATTTCCACTACAAATTTTTCTTACACCAAATCGATACAAAAAATATTCCAACGACCCACTGATGACGAAAAAAATAATAATGCTAAAATGCTTGGTATACGTACCTAAAAGTAATCAACCCCCAATTTTCCATTGCACCAGCTGCAAAATCGGGCAAAGCAACCATATCTACTTTGGGTAATGGAAATTTTATTTGAAAATAGTTTTCAAAAAATTTTAATAACTTTGGACCAACTTCAAGACTATATTTTGCTTGCGGTATAGCTTCACGTCGAGCCCAGACTGCAAAATTGCCATTTTTCAAATAATCAAAATCTGATACAACAAATGCTATTAGGTATGTAGACATAGGTACCGACTGTTCGAAATGATCCCATACATAATCAGGTAAACTTTCTCTAAAATATTTATTATTAGGTCTTATCAATCCTTCTAATATTTTTACTTACACAGGTTCTGATGATAACCGTGGCATATTTGAAATCGAAGACATATTTTTATATCTGGCAATACTTACTTTAAATTTAGCCTTTAAAGCAGGTTCATCAAAACAAGGAAAGGCTTTTCTAGCATCTGTAGGTTGAAATTGAGTGGAAGCAATCCATCTACAAAATAACTTTTTAAGTTTTATTACAGAAACAAGCAGTTAGATTTTATCTACCTTATTTCGTCATTTATCACATAGGAACTTCTATAAAATCCTTGAAGTAGATCATTCAACACTCCAGAAAATTTAATGTAAATATAGTACTGTTTATCTTTTACTAATTGTTCGCTTAAAAATATTATTAAAAACTGACGTTCGGTATCATTTTTAACTTCTTTTATGAAAATATTTAAATTCGTAGACATTTCAGAATCGACATTCTCAATTTCGGTTACGACGATATGAGAGTCGTCAATAATCAGTTCATCGGCATGAAGAACTATAACATCAGTTGCTTCGGAAATGTTGACTACAATCGTAACTTCGCCATCAAATGTAAAATTTTGTTCGAAAATATACGGAATGAGCTTAATTTCATAAGAAATAGGTTTAATTGTGGATGGAAGTCGCACATCTAAATCATTTGAAGTTACGTTATTTTTATGAGAATTTACTAAAGATGAAAAAGGAGTAGTTGAAGTCGGTTCTTCCACCAAGCTATCGGTTACTAAATCTTCTACAAGCGTGCGGTTACATATTTCTACTGTTTGTACGACGGTTTTAGGTAAATTACAAGCAGATAAGTAATAAACAAGTATTCCAGTTCCTACTAAACATGCTAAAAATAATAATCCTAAAAACACTGCAAAACTTTTTGTCACTGATATTTTTTCTGGTTTTTCGAAAGTTATGGGTGATACTTCCATAACGTCAAAGAAATTATATAGTTGTCATATTCTGCAACAAATAAAAAAATTTAAAATTAATACATTTTCAAAAATAATTGATATTTTGTAATTAATTTTTTTAAAAATGTACACAAAAATTTATAATCTAAGTGCGTTCAACTCTAAATCCTCATAAATTATTTAAAAAGTAATAAATTGAAAGAATCTTGTATCAAATTCCTGGGTACATACTAATAAAGTAATTAGTAAGCATTCTTTTATAGATACTATTTTAATTTAACATAAGAAGAGCACTCGTTTAGCTTAATTAAAGCATCTATAATAATAATTTGTCACATGCGAGATATCGCATTTAAACTAACTTTTAGTATGTAAAATGAAAAAATTTACCAAATTAATTTATTTCTAAAATATTCCGATTTTATCACTTTTCTGGTGTATCTTCAGTAAAGTGGGTATATACAGGGTGTCCCTGTGACCGTGGAGAACCATTGAGATGGTAATAAAGGACACTTTTCTAAGAGAAATTTTCAAATAAAATTTGTGTTCAAGTCCAAACCCTTGGGGGGACCTCCCTTCAAAGCAATTTTTTAAATTGCTAACTTCAAACGGCCATAGCTCTGATATTATTCGATTATATCAATTAGAAATGTTTTAAAGATCATTTACTTATGCTTTATCTACAAATTAGGTTATAATCTCTTATCGTCTAGAATCGACGGATTTCGAGTTATAAATTAAATTAAGGAAAAAAATGTTAAAAAATTCAGGTTTTATTTTTTTTACTTCTCTTGCGAACCCCGTATCTGTTAAACGAAATGTCGTAGTAAAAAACTGATGGCCTAAACCAGATTGGAAATTTAATGGGCTATAATTTTGGTCAAATACATTTTTTGGGAAACCAACTATTTTTACAGAAAATCTGAAAATAATTAAGGTGTAGATAAAAAAAAATAATTTTTTTTAGCTTTGCCTCACTCTTTTATATATAGCCACTCTACTTTTCAGTCGTATCTACTATGTAATTTGCTTAAAATTCAAAAAGACAGAATAATTTTAGGGACCAATAGTTACGCGATTTAAGAAAATCTATTTTTTTAATGGCCAGGCAACCATTTCGAACCACTTTACATGAAATGATCCTTTGGTAATATAAAAAAGTCTTGTTTATTTTGTGATATTAATGTATACTAAAGTAAGTTGATGAATAACCAGTTCATTTGCTTATCAAAATATTCTTGTATTTTTAATGGTAAATTCAAAAAAAAAACTACCTATATAACTTATTATTAAATGGAAATCTACTGCTGTATGTCCGAAACCAGGTTCATTGGAGCACGGTAAATCTAATCTAGTCGATCAATAACCAGATCTTTGAGAACTTTGAAATAAATTTGATCCGCTATTATAATAATCCAAATAATAAATCTATTGCTTTATACATCCCGAAAAATGCCAAATTATTAATATTCTCCAACTTATAATTATGATTACAAAATATTTAACTTTTTTTAATAACACCACGCATAGTATAATTAACGAACATAATTTAAATAAAAATGTTTTTAATACTTATTCATAAAATTATTTTTAAGTTATCCTTTTGCGTGGTGAGCGTTTTCAAATTAAAGTCGTAGACGCTAAAGTTTACTCAAGTTTTATCCAGTACAGCGAATGGATTGCTAATTAACTTCAGCACGTAATCTTTTCCTGTTGAAATATAAATTGCTTCATCTAAATTTACATTAATTAATTAAAACTTAATATTTTCTTAGTAAACTATAAAAATATTGTTTATCTAGAAATATGAAATAAAACAACTTATTTAAAAACAATATCATTTCAATCTAAAATTACAGCATCTCTACATTTTAATTAAAAAAATAAAATTTAACTGCATGGTTCCTAAAAATTGTTTTAAATTTTTACTAGCAGATATATATCGGAATTTTACATACGTACTATGTCAGCTTTTTTACATCATGGAGAATTCACATTGATTCGATTTTGCACCTTTTTAACCGATTTCAAAAAAAAGGAGGAGGTTATACAATTAGGTTATTTATTTTTTCTTTTATGGTTTAGTTTTTGTTGGGGGCGTCGATATAGTCTTCAAACTGATAAAAGTAAAATTTTTTGAATTGTCCGTTTCAGCAACTATTCAAGTACAATTTTGCATTTACAATTCACATAATCATAAGATTACAACTATTGTAAGAATATACAATACAATTTGCTAAATATAAAATTTTGCATACTTCTAGCAACCGATGGACCAAACAAATGCACAATTTAGGCTTATGCAGTGCACAATTTCACAGCATAAAATTGTTTGATAACACGAAACATTTTTTTTGTAGTGTGGTCGTATTTTAAAACCACCTAAATATTTTGAATTTTTATATTTTGTGGGCTTACAAGATAGAGGCACTAATAATCTGAAGGTTGCTTTAACTTTTAACTGCTTTGGTGCTTTCTAGCATTGCTTTATATAAATCACAAATTATATCAGATATGACTTAGTGTGTACCTGCAGATTATCAAAATTTAAATCTAATTGCTCTTGAACAAAACAAAAAATTTATTAAGTAGGCTTATTTTCTTGGTAATCCCACAGTTTATTTGGAATTGTTATGAAATAATTACATTAAATAACATGTCTAATTTACAATTATTAAATCTTATTAATATTATAAATAAGTTTGTTTTTGATAAAAAAAAAATTTTGTAAAAATTTTCATAATGGGCGAAACCGAACAGGCCCCGCAATGGTCATTCAGCTTCCATTCTCTACTTGAATAATGTAGATTCTACTGTCCAAAATTTCTCAGAAGTATTTAAGTTATTAGAAAATTTAAGTAAAATGGTAAGTAAGTAAGCTTTTGGACTATAATCATTAATCACTGAACGTTGTATGTACAATACTATTGCATTCTTATTAAATTATGCAAATAGTGATAGTTGCGCCATTGAGTACAATATTAAATTCTGAATATAATGCTAATAACTTAAATCTATATGTCTTAATATTATACCAATACGTATAACATCATTATTATGTAGTTCAAAAGAGATAATTAAATTTTTCATAGTTTTTAATTTTAATATTGTAAATTTAACATAAATTTCTTATGAAAGATATGTTACGTAAATATCAAGTAATTTTTCATAAATAGCAAATAGATAACAAGAATATAAATGCAAAACCTGTATGACTTTATTTTAAAACAAAATCAGTTATATTTGTATTTAGATCAATGACCACTTTAATAGGTCAAAAAACAACCCGTATTTAACGCTGTGATTCAAATGACGAGATATATCTCTACTATATATTTTATAAATTATTTTCAACATTTAAAAATGTCATTAAAAGAATGTAAAATAATGAAATATTAAAAATATTATTATTTTACTCTTTTAACTATGTAATGAAATATTACTTTGGATGGTTATTAACTGAGATTAATGTTTAAATGTAATTTGTATATAAACATTTAATTAGTGTTTGAAATAATAAAAGCGCTTAAGGGGAAGTTTACCCTTATAAGTAAAAATATCACCCGCATATTACTTCCGCTAATATGATCCTTTAAAACCCATCTTATATTAACGAAGGTCATATTATTTACTTAATATAATAGATTGTAGCTCATCTTTAAATTGTTAGTAAGCTTCTAATAATAAAAAATGATTAGATTTTTTTTAGGTATACATTTTAGTTTTCTGCTTTACATTTCAAGTATCAAAAGAGATTTAATATGTACAAGTGTTTAAAAATATCAATCAAGTTGTGGAATTTGTTTAACAGAATTTACTATAATCAGAGTTTATAGTTTTTTTGCTTTTTGCAAACTTTTATTCAACTGAATTTAGCAAGTAAATGAAGAAACAATTGATTTGAATATTTACTTTATTTTTTGTTTACCATATTTTATTGAACAAATAAAGTGAATTATCCAATAAACTTGGGTTATCTAATTAAATTCGGATCAATAATTCGCCCAATGCACGTACTAGATAGCTACCCGTTTATAGTTATAATAACGTCAAGACATAAACTGTGCTGCAAATGCACTTTGGGGCTGTCCATTAATCACGTGAGGCTTGAAAAGGGGGAAAGGGGTCCAAAAAAAATCACAAAATATCACAAGGAGGGAGGGGGGGGTCTAGTAATATATCACGTGTATTTATTTTTTGATGATACTTATACCTGTATTTTATAAATATTTAAAAAAATTTACAATTTTTTGTGGGTAATAAAAAAATACACTTGATATGGTAGGGGGAGGGGGGGTTAGTCTTAAACCTCACCATGTATCACCAAGGAGGAGGAAGGGTTAAAAAATGCCAAAAACAACATCACGTGATTAATGGACGGCTTCTTTCCGATTGGGTCCTGAAGACTTGTAGTAAAGACTTATAGAGGCATTGACAAATTATTGATTCGAACTTAAGTGGATAATCCAAGTTTATAGGATAATCTAGTTTGTTTGATCAATAAAATGTCTTTGTATGTAAGGTAAACAATCAAATCAATTATTTCTGTAGATCCGCAACGGAATGGTACTAATGCGATCTAATAAGATTAAAACATGTCTTTTGTTGGTGATTTCTTAGTTAAATTGTTTTAAATTTTTAGTAAACTATTCTGCCGTGTTAATTCTAAAGGGCGTATCTGCAATTTTTGGCTTTTTGAGTTATTGCTGGCAAACGCTTCCCTGCATGTAAATCTATCATTTCGTTAAGTTCAGAAGGCTAAACTATGTATAGATATGCTAGAATACATTTTTAAAGAAACGGCGTATCTGCAGTTTAATGTGTAATTTTAGATAAAAGAGACGTAACCAACAATGTTAGATTTAAAAGACATATCTACTACTACTATTTTGTGTAGATACGCCCTTTCTTTGTAACACTCCATTACTTGACTGGCAAAAATGATCTATTCTGTGACTGGCAGATACAATTCAAATTTTGATGGTTACACTTGTGAAGTTCTGTTTGTTTTTTATAATTTAAATATTGTTACGTGTTTTAAGTTTTTTGGTTATCAGTTATTTAGGAAAAAGTTCACACAGTGTCTCATTTTGCAGATACGCCTTTTTTTCTTATGAGTTTTATTAATATGTGTTAGTCAGAAAGGGTGTATATGTATCAAAAGTCCCATTTATAATAAATATTTAAGAAAACGGTTTATTTCATTAGATTCTGCCACAGATATAATATGAATCTAAAACACTAGTTTTCTGTTTAATTCAAACCATGTGATGGCACACGGAAATTTATAAAAACACGATTTCCCAACAATTAGCTTTTTGCAGATACGCCCTTTAGAATTAACACGGCAGTATTATTAATATAATATAGTATATGTGTAAACGAAGTTCATCATGCTCCCATTTGATTTGAATTGCCACGCTATGATTTGACTTCCGAGAATCTGAGAGGTTTCAATTATGTTGATTGTGATGTGCGTGTATTGTGCCTAATTGTGAAATGTTTGAATGTTGTTTCTCTTTTTAGGTGATTGATAACAGTGTGGTCTAAGTAGTGCAACTTGATAAACATATCACAATTTTTAGACAAACCAAAAGTGTATCGACAATTTTGGAACTAAAAATATTAAAAGTTGACACAATGTAAATTATACTAAATGTATAATTTTATTCACAAACGTTTTCGCTATACATCATATGCATAGCATGACGATGCATAGCATCGTCAGGTGACTAAACTGTTTAGTCATCTGACGATGTTATGGTATAGCGAAAACGTTTGTGAATAAAATTATACATTTAGTATAATTACTAAACTGTTTAGTCACCTGTTTAGTTTAAAAAAAAAACTAAACTGTTTAGTCACCTGACGATGCTATGGTATAGCGAAAACGTTTGTGAATAAAATTATACATTTAGTATAATTTACATTGTGTCAACTTTTAATATTTTTAGTTCCAAAATTGTCGATACACTTTTGGTTTGTCTAAAAAATTGTGATATCTTTTTAGGTGAGATAAAACATTCTGAATGTAAGATGTTTTTTTATTAATAAATGTAAAAATCTCTTTTTACAGAATCTGGTTTCATTTCACCTAAAAAAACTGCGTATTATATACCGGGTGCTGAATGAGTTAGGCGAACATAGGATATTAACATGTAAAAACTTATTTTTGCAAATTCCTGCTTCCCTAATTATTTTAGAGAAAAATTGAAAGATACAAATATAATGTAGAAATATAAACTACGAATGATAAGAGCATTAGATTTTATCTAGCTTTTACGTAAATGATCAAAAAATCCTTTTGAAATTGTTAAAATTTTTATTTATCAAACTGGCCATGTATAAGTTTCCAAGGTAATATTCCATTTTATGAAATTAAAATTTAATAAAGTGCAAAACTGTCAACAACGTGCAATTGTTTTTTATTACTTATCAAAAATAATTACCTCGGAAACTTCCATGGCAAGTCTGATAAATAAAAGTTTTAACAATTTCAAAAGAATTTTCTGACCATTTACGTAAAAGCTAGATAAAATCTAATGCTCTTATCATTCGTAGTTTATATTTCTACATTATATTTGTGTCTTTCAATTTTTCTCTAAAATAATTAGGGAAGCAGGAATTTGCAAAAATAAGTTTTTGCATGTTAATATCCTATGTTCGCCTAACTCATTCAGCACCCGGTATATGTTTGTGACATAATAACTCTAAAGATTATGTGTTAGGTATAATCTTCAACACAAGTACTTTATAACTTCTTGACATTATCGGAAAACATATTATACATCCGTAATGCATAGGTAAACTTAGAATTTACATCTACAAGAATACATCTTAATATATTTCTTTATTTTCATAGTACATATGAGGAGCAGACATTCTATATGCAGTTTGTCCAATGTAGAAAATACAAAGTGCAGTTTGTTCAATACATTTCTTAGCTGTTTTGCAAAACCGCCAATCGAATATTTGCTTCATTTATGGATACTTCATAGTGTAATTTACACTGTCTTATTGCAAAAATTACTTTTTTAATAACTTATCATTTAAACCTGTGGTAGTTTTACTGCTCTCGTGAAAATTTCAGAAAATGGACATACTGCATATAGAATGTCTGCTCCTCATATAGAAAAACATGAAATATACTTTTCAAATATGATATAATAAAATTGAAAATGTTTTGGAAATTAAAAATAATGACCACATGTCAAGTTTTAGGTGTTTATGAATGGGCAATTTTAGTTTCTTCTGTAAAATCATTTACATAAAAATTAGCATATTAAAGTTAAAAGACTGAACCTATGCAAATAAACTTCCTCCAGCTTATGTATATTTTTTAAGTTACATCAGTTATGTAAATATGTAATCTGCGCGATCATATCAATTACGAACGTAACACATCTGTAAAAATACATCAAAATTAATGAAATTATGTACAAGTTCAACCAACAGATTGCTTTTTTGGGATGACAAAAATTAATTATGTTTTTAAGATTTTCTTACAATCTTATTGAATGTTTCCTATTATTTTGTATAAGCAAATAAATATGACATAGGTCTAGTGGTTGTTTTTTTTTGTTTTCCTATTACGACTTTTATGGAAAATGTAGATCTCTACTTCCGTTGGAAAAACACCTTTAGAGAAAATATGTTATCTCTCCAATTGGGAACAAAAATTTTTATTTTTAAAATAATCTGATTATAGTAGATATTATATCGTCCCCCTTATGCCATAACCACGACTGTAAATATTAATAATTTTTTAGGAGAGCGCAATTAAAGCTTTAAAGATACGTATGTAATTTAAAATTAATCAAATTAATGAGTAAATAATACGAAACACAGTGTAAAGAAAAGATTTCAACAAGTTAATTTGATTAATTTTAAAATATGAATGTATATTTAAAACTTTAAATGCGCTCTTATTACAATTTGTAATTTTCACATTCGTGATTATGGCATAAGGGGGACGATATGCGATGTAGCATACTATTATGGTACATAGTGGTCTCCCGCTAACTTTGACCGTAAGTTCTTTACGTCTAAAATACAGATATTTAAAATGTTAAATTATTAACTCGTTGATATTAAATAATATTAAATTAAATTCTGCTGACGGATGGAAATAATCCTCCGAAAGCTTAAGGGCTTACGTACAGTCATGAATTCTAAAAAAAACTCGTTTTTTTTTGTTTTTTCATATGAAAGTACATCTCAGAAATATTATGTAAAAGTTTCAAGTTCATCGGAGTAAAACTCACAAAGATATAAGCTAATAAGAGTAACAATTATTATGAAACTTATATGCTTATATCAAACGAAAAACTTCAGACTTGTTTAACTCAAAACTACATTTTAAAAGTCCGTGCGTAAGATAACTCAAAAACTACTTCCGCAATCATGATGAAATTTCACACACAGGTTAAATATAAATATTTCTCGAGACTGAACGATTAATACTTTTCATTTTTCAATTTAATCTCTGTTTACAAACAATTATAGGCAAATTTTTGGGATAAAAATCGTAAATTTTTTTTCAACGTCTTCCCAAAAGTGGAAATTTTTATATTTTTCAAAATGGATTCGTTCAGTCTCGAGATTAACTAATATGTTAACCAAATCTTTTTACTTTTTTGATTTCAGATAGTCCTGTGACCAGTTATCTTACGCACCGCAAATCATTTTTTTTAAGCGTGTACGAAAAACTACTACCAGCTGATTAATTGTAGACGTTTTTTGAAAACTAAAATTCTTAAATGTTATTTAAATGTTGCTCTTTCATGTAATAAAACTTTCAAATAAATACATCTATTCATAACTTAGAAAAAAAATCTCAAAAAACTGCTACTTTTCGACTTCATGACTGTACGTAACCCCTTAATAAATGATTTAAATGATTTTTTAATTGATAGTAACTCGATATAATTAAAGCTTCAATATTATAAAATACAAATAATACTGATGCTCATTTTTAGTTTTAAAATAAAAATTCTAAACGTATAGTAATATTAGTTGGTCTTCAGGTAGTATATGGCTACTTGGAATTTAAGCTCACTCAAGAAGAACCTGTATACAGTTCATTTAATCTTTCGGCCTCACACGGAAGAGACTGTAGCAGATCAGTTGCATCTATTCATCTATGCATGGTATGTTATAAACTTGCTGGTAATTTTTTTTGTTGGTTGTAAATAAACGCACTAATCCTATGCATGTCTATAAATAAAACAAGAAAGAGATTTCTAGTTAATTACTATATATTTAGTCAATTTTGTCAAGTAAACGTCGATTTAGAAGCTAGTAAATAATTATCCATTTAATTTTAAAGCTACACCTTAAAGAATACTATACGAAAGAAAGAAAGTCTGCTGTTTAACATCACGATTACACGTGGTTTATGATCGCTTAAAAACAATTAAAATTTATATTATCGCAATTTTAATAATTACCTATAAAATTAATGTAGTGCCAAATATCTTCATAAATTACGTAAATATTAATAATTATCTGTTTATTTTATGTACAACCGACGGCAACGACGCCACAACATTTTAATAGATTCATTAATTTTAAATTTTAAATATTACAAACATGAAAGTAACCGAACGAATTAATTTTTTTAAATCATATTTTTTAAATAAATGATGATTATAAGACTACGTATTTTTGAAAATTAATTGTAAAGTGTAATAGATAAGGAATGGAACAAATTCAATCTCCCCCCGAAATAGCTTTCTGACGGAATTTAGAGCATAACGTAATCCATAATATTTTTAAATGAGGTAATAATATTATGTCGTGCTGTGTGATAGTTCTTTTGGCAGCTATCTTCAAGAACAATTCAAAACATTACTTATATCAGCTTTTTGAAAAACTGAATTGGACAATAGATCCCCAAATCAACAAAATGTGTAATACAAATATTTTAAGTCTTTACATCAAACATGAAAACGTCCATATTGTGGGCTAATGGAGTAGTGACTCCTCCCTGGCTCAATTTGTAAAATAGAAATTTTATTAAAATTAATTTAATTTTTAAACCACCAGGAAAAAGAAGAGTGGGAAGACCGAGGCAGAAATGGGTACCGGAACAGTCAACAATGCCTACACCATAAAGCGAAGAAGAAGTAGAATTTAATTTTTGTATAAAAAAATTAAAAAATTTTGAAATTTTTAAAAATATTAATTTTTAAATTTGCCCATAATAAAAATATGTTTTGTGGACGCTTATAAATATCTGTCTTGGAGTATTGAAAGAAACCATAATTAAAATAACTTCCGGAGCCACTGGTACAAGAAATTTTAATATATGAAAGATATAGATTATAGACAAATAAAGTTGATGAGCTTAAAAAACTACCTACTATACTCTGTTTTATTTAAGAAAAATGTAAAACGTTTGCACTAAACGGATGACCTTTAAATGTTAACCAATGAAATCGCTTTGAATAAAGACTCACTCACAATAAGGAAATTATACGAGATTTAGTGTTTATTCAAAGCAATTTCATTGGTTAACATTTAAAGGCCATTCGTTTAGTGCAAACGTTTTACATTTTTCTTAAATAAAACAGAGTATAATTTAAAATAACGCATAAAGAAGGTAATAAAAATAACTCCAAGTACTTTAATAATATTACGTAATTTTTTCCTAGTAATATTTCAATATTATTTGGCATGTACTATTTACATAAAAAAGAGATATAGCAGTAGTTATTTACATAAAATAATATACATAAATAATAAATAATATAAACAATTATTTATTTATTTTTAATTTTTTTTTACACAATAATTTATATTTATTATATTATATTTAATAGATGTGACAGATTAACTAACTGGGAAGTTTAAGAAATATTTCAAAGATATTAACAAATTAGAAAAACAGTAAAAAAAAATATTGAAAATAAATACCCTTATGCCAAATTGGGTATAACCTTAGTATTATTTGCTAACCAATATGCCCTATAAGTTGCAGCAAACCAAATTCAAATTAAGTACTGAAAATAAACAAACTATGGCATATAAAATTTTCATTATTCTTTTTTGTTAACCGAAGAAAAGCAGATACAGCTCCACCACCGTCAGAAACAACTTTAGAGGTGTGTCGGGAGCTGCTAAAATTTAAAATATACACTCAGTTGAAGAAGTTTCTTGGCGCGAATATTTAAAATCTATAAATTATTTTGTCAATTTGCAATCACGAAATACGTAAAAAATGATAGCGCAAAATATTAAATAAAGCACTTTTGGAAATAACACGAAACCGAATAACACAAAAAACCACGACAAATGTAAACCCACATTTACAAAATGTACAGATTTGTAACTTTTACAACAGAATGTACTTGAAAAATAACTGCACGTTCATTGGTTCATTCAAATTTTTATCAAATTAGTTGGCATATTTGCCACATCCTTTCTTCGCTTGGTGAAGCTGTACGCATTGCAGATGTCACAATACTAGGATTAGATTTTTGAAAATTTTTTGGATTTGGATTGATAGATTACCTATCAACAAACCAAATGCACGTATTGTATGTTTGAATTGATTACATACTATATTTTCTATGTCTTATAGGCCAAATTGGATAAACCTATTTCGGAAATAAAATCAAAAAAAAAATTAATGATCATAGGTGCCTATCCAAGATCAGACTTTTGTTATCTACATCTATAATGGGAAATTTTTTGTCAGGCTTTGACAAATTATGACAATAAATGATAGAGAAACATTTCGTGATCTTAACTGCTTTCATCTAACACAAACATCATATTAGCTAATATTGGAGTAGAAACGCATTAGTAGTGCAACGTCACCAGCACCATCATTCGGATTTGTCATGTACTAATCGATATAACCTGATTAGCTCCCCTATTCTGTAACTTTTTCGTTACGTTCGTTATCGTTATCAAATCGTTAAGAACCGTAAAGTTTGTTTTTTTTGCTCAGAATTGCATTAAATAGTAATGTAATGGTATAATATAGAAACCAAACTTTACGGTTCTTAACGATTCGATAACAATAACAAACGTAACGAAAATGTTACAGAATAGGGGGGTAGGCCACATTAGGGGAGACCAAGGAGAGTTGTAACAGAGGAGGGTTGAAACAACGTCGAGTTTTTAGAACCTATTACCGTTAGAGAACTGGCAATGCGCTCATTTATTGCTTTTTTGAGGTGTCATTTAATGCAGTTTACACAGAAATTGTACTGCAAATGGTTTAGTAAATACGTTGTACACGTGAAATATATTGACAAAAGTAAATTTTTGACCAATATTTGGTTAGCCTATTATTCAATAAATGTCAGATATATGTAAAATAATTTTTAATATACTTTAAATATTTAATGAATTATTTTCTTGGGATTATGGACAAATATTAAGAATACAATTATATCTTCCTTCTACGTTTCGCTATATATTTTAAGCTTTGTCAGGAAGAACATATAAATACAAATTATTTTTTAAAAAACAAAAATTGAAAAAATATTTGTCCATAATCCCAAGAAAATAATTCATTTAATAATTATTTAAACAATGGACGATAACAATTCGTTAATTAAATATTTAAGTTTGATAGCGTTTTTGGGTTTGATACGTGTGAGTTAACAGCCATTATTCAAAATAAAAGAGACCTAGGAGAGTTGAAACAAACAGCCTGTGCTAACTGATGGCAATAATTATTTCTGCTTGTGTTGTCTCGAGCTCTATTTGAACAGAAAATTAAAAAAAAAAGGTTTAGTGTATCGAATGCAAGAAATGGTCATATAAAACTTGCACTAGAGAAGAGCACTAATATATTTTTCACAATTTCTTTTAGGACTAATTTTAAACAAAAACAAGGCAGTATAATATTTGTTGTATTTACTTTTATTGTTAAAGTTTATTTTATTCACAAAAATTAATGTTTAAATTAAATTTAAACACAATGTTACAACTTACCTTGACCTCTGTTACAACTACTCACCTCGGTACTAGGAGAGTTGTAACACTGGGAGTTATCTTAGTTTTTGTCGATTTTTTCATAAACTTTAATTATTTTTACTTATTTTTAAATTTGATTCACATAGTGTATAGAACTGGATATATGAACTTCTTTTGTTCAATAAGGTAGGACCATTTTTGGCCGAGAGATACCAAGTACCGTAAAAATTGTTTCAGCCCTCCTCGGTTTCCCCTACATCTTAGGCCAAATTGGGTACACTTACCTTACATTATCTTATATTATATAGGTTATAGGGTGTGGAATTGCTTCTATTTTTACTATAGGAATAGGTATTACAATGATAAATTTACAGAACAAAAGTTATTTTTGCTTCAACAGTTCCAAGACAGTATTGTGTGTTTTGTTACAACGTTAGCTTTCTTTTTCTTACTTAATTATTTAGTAAAAAATGGAAAATTATAAACAATAACATTTAAGGATACAAGAAACTTTTAACAGTTCTATTCTGAAATAAATAAAAAAGCAAATAATTAAAAATTATAATAATTTATAAATGAAATCTCAAATTGGAGCGAACGAAATCTAAACCCACAATTAATACATAAGTTTCTTGTTATGTTCTACATAGCAAAACAGTTTTAGTTGCATTTCATCATTTTTACAAAATAAAATTTGATTTTAAAATAAGTATCAAAATTTAAAAAAATTAAACCCATAATCATAATTATTAGCGGTAAATATTATAAAAATATTTCTATTTAAATAATTAAGAATAATTTATTGTACTTAATGAATTTGTATTTCTTAGAAAATTTTATTGTTTATAAATTTAAATTTTCTTAACGCAATAGTATTTTCATTTGTTGAAAAGTGCTATTTAAATGATTACAAGTATTTAAACAAATTCAATGCTTTCCATAAATACCTCCTCACATAATTTTTTGTTTTAATAAATACGTATTTGGATTCAAGTTAAAATTAGTAGGTACTATTTCTAAAATATTAGACTTAAAATATATTACTACTGTAATTTTCAAAATTAAACAAAATTTTGTTAAATATTTAAGATTTAACCGTAAATTATAAAATAATAATAAATTAATGAAGGAATTCACTTACCTAATAAATTTGTTGTTCAATAACTACCAATAATTTTTGAAAATAGAAAAGGAAGGATTTTGATTTGAAAGAACTTTAACATGCAAGCGTCAAGCTCAACGAGTTGGTGCAATCTACTAAAATTTAAGCTAAAATCACTTTTGCGCATGACGGCGCTCTCTTGAATTTTTGGCTGCACAAATTAAACGTAAATATTTGCATTCTCTAAATACAATTTATAATGTGAGAGTGAATAAGAAAATTTTATGTTTGATATTTTCAAACGATATTCTATTTTATCTATTAACACATTATGTACCTAGTAAATCCGTTAGAATATTTTATAGGGTCGCTTTATTTTTTATTACCTATCGCTATTATGAAAACACGACTCCCCTTTTTAACACTAATCTTTCTATTTATTGTTAAGCGCCCTTTGTTAGTACATATTCTGAGGTTGACGATCCAGCAACCTGAAGAAAAGTTCATTTCTACAAAATTATAAGTTGTCTTCTTTTTTACTCAACTTTTCTTGTCAGCAATTGCTTTCAATTATTAGTTAATTAGTAAAGAGCAAATAAATTTATTACGCTAGAATTAAATGTTGTTGCCATATTCTACTGCGGGCACTAACTTCAAGCTTATGTATGTGATGCAGAACAATAAACTGTAATTTTTCGTAATATAATCTTTTTATTTTTTTTAAGGTAGGTAGTACTTCAACTGCTGGGTGTTAGCACCAACCCAATAGGTGACTAGGAATTGGAACCTGCAACTTCCTATTTTAATAGCCTACGTTTCAATCCATTCCACTCTGCTGGGTTTTTAATCATTATTACATAGAATTGAATAATCCAAAAGACTATCTATATACTACGTTAATAAATTTTTAGGTGTTTTTTTTTAGGTGTAGGTGTATAGTTTTTAACAAATTAAGATTTAATTATGGGGTACCAAATCTCTCAGAAATCTCTCAGTACCAAATCTCTCAGTACCAAACCTCAAAGAAAATTTGTTCACTCATACTAGCACTATTACAAATTTTGTAAAGTAAGACTAGAATCAACGATGCGTATGAGCGGCTTAACAAGATTCTTACTGTATCTATCTTACATTCTGGCTCAACCACGACTAAAAAAAAACTTAAAAAATTCAGTGAGGCAAAGCACATCTATTATTATTATTTCTGAACAGATTTTTGTTTGATTGTACCCCGCGCTCCGTGTTTACCCCATTATAGGTCGTGTCTTACATAAAGTTGAAGACACTGCTGATGAGTGGTTGGACTAAGTACCTTAGTCTTTCTATGGGTAGGGCTAGACATAGTATGTACACATAGTACATACATACATATTACGGAGGTACGAAACTTTTTTTTCTTCCGACATATCTTCGACGAGCCCAAATGATATTTAAATGTTTGTTTAAGCAGCATAATGTTCTATATACAGTCCAACTGTTTTTCTCAGATGTGTTCTGCACAGCTGAAGAATTTCTTGTGTTCTTAATGAAAACAGGATCTTGGGCACAGGGGGGGCGCATAAAAAAAAAAAAACACCAAACGGGAAACGTCTACCGGTTTCGATTTATAACTAAATCATCATCAGGACTACAACAAAAATATAAGTGAAAACATCGGTAGATAGCAAAAAACCTCATTCCTACCTCGTGACCCAGGTGTACAGCGGTTTTTCATTACAGTGCGCAAAGGAACAGCCATAGATGTATAAAAATAAAAAGTGTCAACAGTGTCGCCAAAAAGCAGAAATCATGTCAAAATTGTAAAAATCACAGCAGAAATTGTAAAGATTTCAACTGTGAAACAAAATAAGTAAAGATAAAATTAAACTGATAATGCAAGTTAGGCAACACAGCCAACACACAAAATAGACACTGCCCCATTGCACACAAAACCAAATTCAAATAAGCCCGCGTAAATAAAAAGAGGGGCGGAGTCACGAGTAACAAGGTAGAAATAATCAAAAATGAGTAAAGTCAAAAATAAAACAATACGAAGTAAAATACATTATTCTAAAAACACACTAAAAACATTCACTTCCAAGGAACGCAGAATAAAGTATAGAGGAGACGATCCGGTCCAACACCTCTAAAAAACGAATCAGCGATTGTTGTTATTAATTCTTCGGTGGTAGAAAGCTAGAAGAGATCTATAGGAGGTGTCAATTTGTGAGAAATCTGTAATCTTGTTGACATTTTGATGTTCGACACCAATATAAGATGCTTCCAGAAAGGACCTTTTAGGAAAACAACTTTCTTCTGCTAATACCCGAACATCACTCAATTCGAAAAGGTGGTTATGTTTATTTAGGTGCTCCGACAAACCCGTTGTGTTCGAACCAATTTTGGCATCTCGAATGTGCTGTTTTAACCTATTTGAAAGAAGTTGTTTCGTCTGACCGATGTAAGTTAAGCCGCATTGACATGTAATTTTATATACGACATTGCTTCTGTTACCAGATGCTACTGGATCCTTCATCCTAGAAAATATCAAGTTGGACAAGTTAAAACGACTGTAGAATGCCAAACAAATACGCTTCTCACTGATGTAGCTCTTGAGTAAGTCTTTTATCCTATATGCCAATCCAGGATGGTAAGTAATTCTGTGATATTTTTGAATAACATTGACATCTGACGGTGGAGTATTAGTAGATGTAGAAAACCTCCTCTTGTTAGAAAAAACAGAATGATGGGCTAACCTATTAGGGAAGTTGTTCTTAATGAGTTGATTTTTCAACTCATGCAGCCGTTTAGCACGAAGATCAGGAGTCACGTAGGATAGAATCCGTAACTTTAAAGTGTTAACAACCCCCATCTTCTGGTTAACCGGATGAGCAGAGTGGAAGTTAAGAATTCTCTCCGTAGAGGATGGTTTTCTATACAAGTCAGTGTACAACCCTCCATTCGGCCTCCTACATACAAGTAGGTCCAAAAAAGGAATCGATCCATCCTTTTCCATTTCAAAGGTAAAGTTTAAACGGTCGTCAAAACCATTGAGCACATCCAAACACTCACTCAGCCTATCCAATGGGACAGCAGCCAAAATGTCATCTACATACAGGAGCAGAAATGGAAGCTCAAAGTCCACGGCACCCAAGAAATTTAACAGCAGATCGTTCATCACAAAGTTGGCAAATATGGGACTACAAGGGTTCCCCCTTTTTTGGACCTACTTGTATGTAGGAGGCCGAATGGAGGGTTGTACACTGACTTGTATAGAAAACCATCCTCTACGGAGAGAATTCTTAACTTCCACTCTGCTCATCCGGTTAACCAGAAGATGGGGGTTGTTAACACTTTAAAGTTACGGATTCTATCCTACGTGACTCCTGATCTTCGTGCTAAACGGCTGCATGAGTTGAAAAAATCAACTCATTAAGAACAACTTCCCTAATAGGTTAGCCCATCATTCTGTTTTTTCTAACAAGAGGAGGTTTTCTACATCTACTAATACTCCACCGTCAGATGTCAATGTTATTCAAAAATATCACAGAATTACTTACCATCCTGGATTGGCATATAGGATAAAAGACTTACTCAAGAGCTACATCAGTGAGAAGCGTATTTGTTTGGCATTCTACAGTCGTTTTAACTTGTCCAACTTGATATTTTCTAGGATGAAGGATCCAGTAGCATCTGGTAACAGAAGCAATGTCGTATATAAAATTACATGTCAATGCGGCTTAACTTACATCGGTCAGACGAAACAACTTCTTTCAAATAGGTTAAAACAGCACATTCGAGATGCCAAAATTGGTTCGAACACAACGGGTTTGTCGGAGCACCTAAATAAACATAACCACCTTTTCGAATTGAGTGATGTTCGGGTATTAGCAGAAGAAAGTTGTTTTCCTAAAAGGTCCTTTCTGGAAGCATCTTATATTGGTGTCGAACATCAAAATGTCAACAAGATTACAGATTTCTCACAAATTGACACCTCCTATAGATCTCTTCTAGCTTTCTACCACCGAAGAATTAATAACAACAATCGCTGATTCGTTTTTTAGAGGTGTTGGACCGGATCGTCTCCTCTATACTTTATTCTGCGTTCCTTGGAAGTGAATGTTTTTAGTGTGTTTTTAGAATAATGTATTTTACTTCGTATTGTTTTATTTTTGACTTTACTCATTTTTGATTATTTCTACCTTGTTACTCGTGACTCCGCCCCTCTTTTTATTTACGCGGGCTTATTTGAATTTGGTTTTGTGTGCAATGGGGCAGTGTCTATTTTGTGTGTTGGCTGTGTTGCCTAACTTGCATTATCAGTTTAATTTTATCTTTACTTATTTTGTTTCACAGTTGAAATCTTTACAATTTCTGCTGTGATTTTTACAATTTTGACATGATTTCTGCTTTTTGGCGACACTGTTGACACTTTTTATTTTTATACATCTATGGCTGTTCCTTTGCGCACTGTAATGAAAAACCGCTGTACACCTGGGTCACGAGGTAGGAATGAGGTTTTTTGCTATCTACCGATGTTTTCACTTATATTTTTGTTGTAGTCCTGATGATGATTTAGTTATAAATCGAAACCGGTAGACGTTTCCCGTTTTGTGTTTTTTTTTATGCGCCCCCCCTGTGCCCAAGATCCTGTTTTCATTAACTATTATTGGGGTGAGAAAACTTTCTTCTTCTTGTGTTCTTTTTTCTTTAGAGAAATATTTAATAAATTATTCAATAATTCAGCACATAAAGTATTTTGTATTTTTAATACTCGTTTTAGCGGTCTAATACGATATCCCACAAGTTTGTTCTGGGCATAGTAAATGCTTTCCTGCAGCTGCTTTATCCAAACAAACAATCTTGAAAAAGGGCTAAGTCAGGAATATATTGCAGAAAAGTTACTTCCACAATGTATACTTATAGTTTATCTTCTTGAAAAGGACTACTTTGGTAGGCAAGAGACATTGTACAAATTTTTGCATTTGTTACGTGGTTCTACTTTTCATTTCATTTTACGATATTCCTCGATCCGATCCTGCAATTTTATTTAATGGGAGTATTCTTATGGATGCATATTAAATTGAATGCAGGGATTTTTGATGAAAATGTTGGTTCGCTGCAAACAGCGTAGAAATTTTAGTTTTTCTTGAGCGCTTGAACCAATAGTTTGTTTTATTCGTGGTTAACAATTTTAAGTGCCGATTTTATTGAATTGGACAAATATTAATTATTCTGAAGTCATAGTTATCGTGCCAAGTTCTCGTGTGACCTGTTGGTTAGCTGTCGCTCGGCTTCTGTTCATTTTTGACGACATTTGTACAAACATCTAAAAAACCTTGTTGTTGCGCACAGTTTTTGATCCAAAGCTCATTTCTGGCGATCATTTCTGATCTCTCACAAAGCTACGTTTTGGTGTTGTGTTTGCAACTTTATCTTTTTATTGAAAACTAGATCTCTTTAGAAAATCTTCTTATCATCTGGATAGTTCAGTTTTGTTGCTCATCTCTAATATCGTCATCTCTTATTGAACCAGCTGCTTTCAACATCAGCAAGCAGAGTTCGTTATTTGCAAGTGTTGTTGCCTGCTGATTACTAACAAGGATTCCAGCATTTCAACTTGTGAAAGCCACACACGTTCAACTCGTTTGGAAAAAAGTGCCTGAAAACTTACACTTTGTAAACTTACCGAGCGCTTATGTAAGTAATTTTATTTTTTCCATTTTGTGACCGATGTGTATTTGTTTTGGCTTTTTATATTTATTCTGGGGTAATCCTTAGTGGATACTTTTTTTTAAATTTAACTTGTCAATTTGAAGTGGGTACACTTTTGATTGTAAACCGTAATATTCAATTTACACTGTGTAATCCTCTTGAGAAGGACTACTTTGTTGGCAAGAGCCATTGTGCTTTCTTATCTTGTCCTACAGGATTAAAGAGGTCAAGCCTGGTGACTTGGGGGTATTTTTTTTCCTAACTCCTTAGATACAAGCAATCTATCTTAGATAACATGCTTATGTTTTGACAAACTAACAATGGCAAGCAGAGTATTACTTCAGAAAGCAATCTCTATAATAATATATACAATAGTATGTTATAATAGCCGATTTCAGCAACATTAAGATTTGAATCTATTTACTAAGTCATCTGTTGTGTATTTTTTCAATCTGCGCACTTCACAGTAGTTGTTAGCAAAAAGTTCAGTTATAAGAAAATTGGGATGGACTGTCAGTCTTTCACGATATTTAACATTGTATCTTGCAATTTCTTCTAGAATTTAGCGGTATGTCACGTTGTATAACACTGTTGGGCATGTATATTGGTGCATCAACAATTACGCGGAGTACCTTATTTTGGAATTTTTGCAATATATCAAGGTTAGAGTCTGCTGCAGAACCCCAAAGTTGTATGCCATAAGTCCATATTGGCTTCAAGATGGTCTTGTAGAGTAATACCTTATTTTCTATAGAGAGTTGGGATTGTCTGCCAATAATCCAGTAGGTACATTTGGCTCAGTTTTAAACCCAATTGCTTCCGTTTTGTAAAGATGTGCTTACGCCAGGTAAGCCGTCTATCAAGATGTATTCCGAGGTACTTGACATCCTCAGCTTGTGGAAGCTGGCAGTAATTGAGTTTGACGGGTGGACAGTTGGGCGGTAATAAGAGTGACACATCGCGATTGGACCTTGCAGGAAGAAGCCTACCACCTACCCGAGTTGGTAGTGAATCGATAATAATTTGTGGCATTACTGCTCATTTCTTACTCGCGAGAAAAGTTTTCATATCTATGGGAGCTTCCTCCCTCTGTTACTAGATTTCCCACTTAGTCAATTGTCGCTCGTGTCTCCAGAAGTTTTTCAAAGAAGGTTTGAACACTTAAGCGTATTATGTTGTCGTTAAAAAAAGGAAGTTAAAGGTAGACAGGCATAATTCATCTAAGGGTTGGATTATTCAGATTGATAGGAGGTTTAACCGATTGATCGCGTTATCAAAGAAACTTGTACCAGCCATGATTGGAAAGTATTGTTCGTATACTCTCCACATTACCGATTGCCTTGTCCTGTCGCCTTCCAGGATTCTCCTTCCTTCCATTCGACTCCCGACTTATCTATGATCATTGAATGCTTTCTATGATAGTTTAACATCATCCTTTCACACATACCGTCAACAAAATTCAGGATGTGCAGCTATTCAGAACTAAAATATCGTAAAAAATTAAAACTTTACAATCTATTATTGTCTAAATTAATCGATATTTCATAGATGATATTTATTGATGATATCGCCCATAGCTTAAACGCTTAATGTTAATGTTGCCTATAGAACTCAGTGGAATTGCTTTTAATAACTTCTAGAAGTCTTCTAGGTGCCATTAATGTTCTATTGGTTCCATAACCTTTAACCCCCATAATACTTACATCAAACTACCCGAATTGTACAAAAATTAACAGTTGGTTTATCTAACAATAATATTTTTTAAAGTAAAATTAAAATTGTATACGAATATTTTAATTAGAGTAATAAATTGTAATGACATAGCAAGTATAGTAATATAAAATATTAGTAAGCGTAAAGTTCAAAAAAGGCTTTAAAACGGTTTTTACGGTCAATCTTAGGATAGACTGTTTCAACCAACAATTCTTATGAACAAACCTGTTTTTAGTCACGCGCCTTTGGGGACTGCTGGTTAATGGCAAACAATTACTGGTTTTGACCAAAACCCAAAATGTGCTTTATCTATGGACTTCGGCCGTTTACAAACGACAAATCTTAGAATTGTATAAATGCAAAATGCCAAAGCTAAAAATGCACCGGTTGCTTTATAGATCGACTGTAAAATAACGTAAGTTCATTTTTTGTAATTTTTTGAAAATACAATTGCAAATGCCATTCATCGTCAAGTTACAGAAATATTATAATGTAATAAATTTTGTTAACCATTACCACTAAAGATTATTGTAATTTTTTTAAGAATTCTAGATGTTATTTATGCTTATGTTAATATTAATTTAGTAATTTTTATTGTTTTTAAAGAAGTTAAAAATTAGTTATAATAGCAATATTTTCTTTATTTACTAAATAATATTTTTCGCCTATACGTAGTTAATTTACTGTAACAGCCGACATATGAAACAAACAGTATGTTTTTAACTTTGAGCATTTCGTATTTGCACATTCTTAGGTTTGATTGTTTGTATAAGTCCTACAACAAAGTTTATTTCAGGTTTTGGTTGAAACAAAATGTCCAATTCTAAGATTAGTCGTAAAAGTGACTAATAGCCGTTTTCGAAATTTTCACTCAATATACAAATAAAATACTACACTTTAAATTTTTACAGAATAGTTTAAATTATTAAAAATAACTTCTTATCATTGGTTTTGGCCAGTGTTTTGACGAATTCCTTTTTTGAATTAATAAATTTAATTTTAAAACATTTATTATTCTGCTGGATCTTCAGCTACCAGAATTACAGTAAAACTAAATGGCTGAAATGGATAACCCATTCCTTCGTAAAATTTAGTCATAAACTCGACCCTAAAAATATAAATTTTTAATAATACTGCTTTTTTTTACAAAATTTGCTTTGTAATACCAATGTAAACGCAAGGTATGTAAAAATGCTGACATTCCTTCCATTACAACTAGAATAAAGACGGTTAAAAATGACCATGCGTAAAATATTAGGTAGATCATTATTGCTCCACTAAAATCCTTTCCTGATAAACCCATAGACATCACCATTTGCCACAGTACATGTGACAGCTCTAAAAAATATAAAACAATTTATTAAATTTTTTTTTTAATCTTGTTGAATAAGAAATGAAATGGTAAATATTAGACTCCATTACTATGTAATCCCAATATTAGTGTAATATTATATTTTGCCAATATTTAAATTCAATATTGGTACAATGTATTCTCAATATTTTGAAACCTAATATTTGTCAATATTTAAGCTTGAAGCACACTTAGGCGACGCGACAACACACCACACCACAGACAGAAGCCCACAACACACCACACACCAGGCGACGCCACAGCTTGGTAGGGTCCGCACATTTTTGTGTGTGTTGTGGGCTTCTGTCTGTGGTGTGGTGTGGTGTCGCGTCGCCTAAGTGTGCTTCAAGCTTTATTATTCATATTGAGACAATATAAATGTACTTTCTCAATGTTAAAACAAAATCAAAGTCAAAGTAATATTTAATTGGTTTTTAACATTTAATATTATTAAGTAGGTATTTATTTTGAAATCAACTTGAGCTGTTTTGAATTTTTTTTTAATAATGGTACAATATCAATAAAAATTCAAAATTGATAATTATTTAAACTACGGAGTAGGTACTTGAATATTATTCAGTTAACGGATATTTGACGGTCCTGCGGGTAAAATCAGAAAAGCATGTTTTGAGATAATTGCAATTTAATTTTAAATTGTTGCGTTTGATGGTATTTATACACTTTTGTACACTTGGAAAAAAATGCTTTTTACTTTGGCTTTATTAAAAGCAATTCTTACATATCTTTTCTCAATCACAGATTCAGTTATTCTCATTTCAAAACTGTATTATCTAATTTGCTATTTTACCCAATTTGTGATTTACACCCTTTTCCCGCCAGACCGCCATTTATTATACTCACGTGCATGTGCAAGAGATAATGCCCAAAGTCGCAGATATGATGCTGTATGCGACACGGTACTTAATACATATTCAATTGTATGGATACCTTGACCTATAAAAATTTCTGACATAGGCAATTCATCTGAACTATGACCAGAACTAGGGGCAGGTTTAGGTTTTTCCATATCAGAAGACTGTAATTCCATAGCATGATTTATATTTCCGTTTCTCTCATCAATCTGTAATAAACACATAAATACATGAAAAAAACAAGTTTACCAACATTTAAAAAACACAACTGCAATTCTTTTGCCTAGAGAGCACAACAGGACTTTTCCAGAATTTTTAAACAAAAAAAAATTAATAATAAAATAAATCATAATAAAAATATTATAATCTATATAAAAATAATATAAAATATAAAATAATAATGTATAAAAATAAATAATCTTTTATTTTATTTGTAAAAACTTTGGAAAAAATCGGCGATTTTAATTTTTATTGCATCAAACAATAAAATCTTTGTACAGCTTAGGTATATTGTTTATTTAAAAATAAATTTTTGAGACTATATAAAGAAATAAATCTTTTTCTAAAATAATTCCAAGACAACTAGACAGATTTCAATTTTTTTTGTAGAAAGGTAACTTTTTTATCTACTACTACTGCGTTATTACGACATTTGGCCGTCTGCCCCATTGCTCATTTATACGTTGCCCAATTTACCCGTCGCCCAGTTATACGTTACCCAGTTATACGCCGTCTAGTGGGACTCTCCTAGTTGTCGCGTACCATAATTAATTAATTTTTATAAAATCAGGTTAAATTTAAATTTTTTCAAACTTTACATTATTTTAATCTTGCTATTAACATTACTTAGAATAAAAATATAAAATTATTACCTACTTGAAAATTATGTATTATTTTTTCTCAGCTGGATCATTTTTAAATTTATTTATTATCACTTGTAAACTCACCTTTACTTTATTTCGTTTTGTATATATTGTGTAAAGTGGTTTTCCGAATAACATAACAGGTATACAAAGTAGGGCTACAATTAAGAAACATAACTGTAATTCATTTTGCCCGGAAAACATGTATCCTTCGCACCCTAGCTCTGGTTCGGCTTCTTTGTTAAACAAAATCATGTTTATAAAATAAATCAAAACAGACGGTGCACAAAATGGTCCAAATATTTCCTCTGTAAAAAAAACATTACTATTTTGGTTTTATTTATAACACTAGTTATTAGAAATATAGCATATAAGATAAAACAATAGATATTTCACAGCAAAGACCCTCCTTCCCACCGCAAAGAAAATGAGAGACTAAATCATCTTTTTTCAAATTATTCAAAAATTATTTCAAAATTTCAAATTAGGTCTGTTTTTTTTATATGTCAGAAAATTATTTTTCGTAGATAGTAAACATAGCACTTCGGAAGAGCTTCCATAATTATTTATAATTTTTTTTTCTTTATCAATTCTTAAAAAAATGCTTTTATAATTTATATATTTTCGTAGTGTCCGATTTCTTCCATTTTGTATTACATTCAATTTTCTTTTTGGGAGTTATGAAGAGTGATTTTTTATAATTTTTAGTAGCTTTTATTAATGACGCTTTTTCTACGCATTAAAATTTATACTGAGAAGATGGCGACTCGATGATTGTGAATTACACCAAAGCTACAGTTGTTATCATGAAAGATGAAGCTTCGTCATAAACGGCATTTGTATGAAATAAGACGAAAATTGTAAGTCAAATAAGTGTTCGATATAATAAATTTAAATCATAATAATTATTATAATCATTATAATATCCACAACAATACTTAGTTCTAAAAAGAACTAACAAATTTTAACAAGTTTATATCAAAATAAAACTTACAATAAACGTAATACAAAATAATTAATTACAACGAAATGGAAATATAACCTAAAAACCAAAGTAACTTGTCAAAATTATAGCATCAGTCAATATAAAAAACTACTTTCATTAAAATTATTATGCAAGCTATGAAATATTGTATCTATCTTTTTCTATCTCATACGTTGGGTATCATATAATTTTCGACGTATAAGATTTCTAAAATCAGACCCTTAAGAATTATTTATGTTTGTGTGTCTTTGTTGCACTTATGTTACTACAACTAATTTGAAAAAAAAGATAGTCGGTACTTAATTCAGATGGTTATGACGTAAGCTTCATCTTTCAAGATAACAACTGTATATTATATTCTATATACAAGTAATACAATTCATTTTGAGAAGGTTTTTCTGGGTTGATTATACCTCTTTAATTAACCATTGCCGTGTTAGATGGGATGGTTAAAATAAAAAAGTAAAAAAAAAATGTCTTCAAACTTTTCAGTCAACATTTTAATTTTTTATTTTCAGGTGTAAAAAAAATTAAAAAAGCTAGAAAGTGGAAAATAAAGTTGAAAAGTGCAGAGTGAAAAGTTACAAGGAATTTTTCGACCGTGACAGAAACGGTCGAAAAGGATATACTTGAGCAGGGAGCGAACCCATGATTATGAAGTAAACGTATTAATCCCAACAGAAAACCTAAGAATTATTTAATAAATTATAATACATACCTCTATTAGGACCATACAGCACCCATTTTATAAACATCATTACTACCATCCACAAGAATAAAAGCATTAAAAATATTATTTGTGGTATAAAATCAAAAATAATATTAATATATCTTTTAAAATATCTACAAAATAAAATAAAGTAATTAGAGATTAAGTAAACATTTACAACAAATATAATTATATTTGTACAGTATTTACAGCTAAACCATTTCATTATAGTTATTTATGTATTTAGGGCGTAAAGAAGCTTTTATGACGTCAAGACGTAATTTTTAGCCCGAGGCGGTAGCCGAAGGCTAAGAATACGTCGAAAACCATAAAAGCAAGTTACGCCCGTGGTACGTACACAACTTTATGCACGAATGAAGAGTTTTTAGTTTAAAAATATTTCTAAAATAAATTGAATTTTTTGACACAAATCTAGTGTTGCTTTGATTAAATTTGAGTTTTGAAACGTAACTATGGTAGCAAGTAAACAGCGGTAGCCATATTGTCTAAAATCTTAGTTAAAATCGTTGTTTGACGTTTCATTATAGCCCGCGGGCATAAAGAGGTCCGTGGGCTATAAAGAGACGATTATAACAAATAAATTCGTGTATAATTGTCAATTTATGATACATTCGTTCATTAAAACATAAACCCACACTAACAAATTATTCTAAATCCGTAGTTTTACAAACTACACTTTTAGTTTTACTTTCTGCGCATTTTTTGTGAAAGTTTTAATGGTGAAAGTTTTAATCGTGTATATCGTCGGCGATGTGACAAAACCTCCTATCTCGACTTTTTGCTAAAATAATATTTTTGTATTATTTTAAAGCCCTCACTAATTTACATGACCTGGTAAGAGCTTACAGGTAGCAAAAATTTATTTACTTTAAAATTCTGCAAAAAAACAATTAGCATTTAGAATTGCTTGCAAGAATTGCTGATAGTTTTTTGTCCTTCCTGCATAATTTACTTTTATGAAGATAAGAGGTTTTGTCACATCGCCGACGATATATTGTAAATGATGACAATTCGGACATTGCCATCATTATCTGGTTACTGACGTTAAAGTCCTGCTAAGCTGGGGATTGACGTTAACACCAGACTATAATAACGTCAGTGACCATACATTTTGGGTGACATTAACATTTAAAATTTGATATGTGGTTTTTGCATCACTATCATTGAGCGATGACAGTATTGGCCAAAAGTAAATCGACAATAAACCGCAGCAGTGACATGATTGAGTTACGAAGCGGAAATTGTAGGTTCAAATCGTAGACATAATTTGTTAGATCGGTCCTCCAGTAAACATCCTCACGATATGGTGAAATTGGAGATAGCACAGTGTACTCTAACTTTATTTTCAATCTCATTCTTTATAATAAAATCCAAAATCCAGAATAGACAATGATGGTAATAATTAACACAATCAAAGATGGAGTGGCAGACACAGCTTACCGATTTGTCGACATCGTGAAAACCAACACTGTGTATAAGCTGTGTCTGCCACTCTATATATCCTTGATTGTGTTAATTATTATTATTTTTTTTTAATTTTAATGTATTTTGCGAGAACTTTTGTTGTCAGTTTAGACAATGATGATATTATAATTTAGTGGATAATATTTATATTTCGCAATATTTAGATTTATAACTCGTCCATCAATGAACTATTATAATGTTTAATGATCTATACTTAATAACATTCTTAATACCTGTGTCCCACGGTCAAAATTTCCATCAATATTTTGATGAAAATGTTGATAGATCTGACGTCATTAAATATCCCAGGAAAATATTGCCGACGTTTACAATACGGCCAATGCTTGACTTAGCACTGGTAAACCGACCGTTGGCACCCAACGCTCGGGCCAAGCTTAAGCCAAAACTGTTTATCGTTGCTTTGCCGGTGCTCAGCTTAAGGATCGGTGTACAGTGGATCGCCAACGCTGAGCCAGTATTCTGCCGTCCTAAGCTAAAAAGCAGTATTTCCAATTTTTACGAATTTTTTTTATATCGTTTTTTAGAATTATTACAACAATATCTCTTATCCTGCAACACTAAAAAGTAGTAAGACTACTTAATATATAATATGACTAATTAATTAATATGCAAAATTAATAAATTATTTCTTGGTGACCTAACAATAAATACTTAAATGTGCGTTTTCTCAAAAAAAAACAACTTTGGAGATACTGCTTTTTAGCTTAGGACGGCAGTATTATCTTATTACCGGCAACCAGTCGTTGGCGGCCGATGTTCAAACTGACGTTAGGCCAAGGCTGTTTACCTTTGATTTGCCGGTGCTCAGCCTAAGTATCGGAATACAATGAATAGCCAATGCTGGGCCAGTATCGTTTACCGTTACTTTGCCTGTAATCAGCACTGGACCAAAACTGAAAGCCAACGTTACACCAACGCTGGTCGCCAATCGTAGGACCCAAGTGATCATTCCAGCATTGAACCAACGATCTCCCAGTAGTGACCACCGTTGGGACAATGCTGGGTTAATATTGAACCAATTATAAATATTTTCCTGGGATGTTTTGATCAAAATTTATAGGTAAGTCACACGATCAAAATTTTCATCAATATTTTGATAAAAAAGCAGTCTGCTGTGAATGACAGATTATCAAAATTAAGGTTAAAAGCGTGCGTCTTGAAAATCACACCATTAGAAAACAAACACAAACGAAGCACACCCACTAATCAAAACCATTTTTTCATCAAAATTATAGAAACGGTCGTATTCCATCAACATATTGATGTGACGTCATTAAAATAGAAGCATCGTTTGACGGATTATAAATTTTTAACAAAATGACCTGTCCCACGGTCATAACACTGACTGACAGACAACGCACATCAGTTCTTTATATCGTCGGTGTTTTGTAGTAAGGGCGAGTAAACCAAATGAAAAACTTTACAAGTGCAACGTTTATGACTATTGTGTGAATTATCTATTAACGATTTAAAATTTGTTAGGTGTTTATATTAAACTCAAAAGATATTACTTACTACAAAATACAAAAATAATGCTTGAAATTATTTGTGTAAAGAGAAAGAAGTGAAAGAAATATGTAAATCGCATTTTCGTAAAATGGCTTATTCGCCCTTTCTACAAAACAGCGACGAGACGTACTATCCAATTAGTGACGCGCATAATTGGATCAACGGAATTTTTACTGTTGGTATTGGGGCAAAGCACAGCCTAAACCAGTAGGTCTATAAGCATGAAGTTTTGCACATGAGTTCCTTATAACGTAGATGAGGCCGAAGGCCAAAGAACCATATTCGATTTTCATAGAAGTTCAAGACAGCCGAAGCCAAAAATATATTTATATATTTTAATTTTATGAAATTAGCAACATTAAGGTACAACATATCAAAGATATGGATGTCGATTTAGATATCGCAATCGACATCCATATTCAAAATAATTAAATATATATGTATCACTTGTCACTTTATTAGGCGAATGTAATCTGTTTGAGATTATATTTGGTAGCGATTATAATTTGATAGAAATTAAATTTGGTAGCAACCAAAACTTTGATCAAGATTAAATTTTGTTTATAGACTCGGCTATTATTGTAATAAAATGGTATTAGTTGAAACTTTAAATATGTTATTAAACAATACTTACATGTGATTAACTACACTAACACAAACGCCAAACATCATATGAATTACTCCAAAAATTATAGACATCTTCATTTTAAACGAATTCAAAAATATAATTTTATTTTCTGCAAACTAAATTAAAATATCTATTAATAGTTTATCTTTAGGTATATAATTTGGGGTAAAATTTATGAATTTATGAAAAAATAAAATATACGGAATTTAACATTGTTATCAATATAATGCGCGTCATAAGAGTTAAAAAATCAATTAATGTTTACCTGCCACACTGGATCAACACCTATAGGATAAGGAGTACCATGATAATTTTCATCAGGATTTAATTGTAATAATTTATTTTCCAGTATTGTTGATTCATTATAATTTGAAAACCAGCTTGAAGGAAATAGTTTGATGGGTTTAGCAAATAAATCATTGTACAGCAATCCAGTGTATAGAGAAAATATTCCCATCAGCAGTATTATATAGCGACCACCAAAAATAAGAAAAAAAGCATCACCTTCACCAGTGCTTTTCATATTTTCTACTTTTTTTTCCATTGAAATTAACGCTATGGCGAAAAATATCAAGATAATTGCATGTCCAATATCACCAAACATTACAGCAAATAAAAATGGAAAAGTTATTAAAGTATACAAAGCTAAAAATTAATTATTAAAAAAATTAGTAATAACTTAATTTATATCTGTTATACCAGGATTAACTTCTCGATAGGAGGCTACTCCGTAAGCATCAATTAAATTTTGAAATCCTTTAGTAAATTTATTAGTACGATTAAAAGTTGGTGGATTTGCTGTAGTATTAATAATATTTAGAAAAGATGGTATAGAACTGCCACTTAAATTCTTAAAAATAAAAATTGTTAAAATTATATTAATTATTATTGCCAAAAATGGTACTTACAGAACCATCGGTCAAAGCTTGCTGAACTTTATCATGGTCACTTATCGGCAACCAGCATTCTCCAATAAGGCATTTTTTACTTACATCCATGTTAAACATATTTAAAGTATGGTAAATTGCTTTCATTTTACGCACCATTACACTCCAGTTTTGCAACTCCTTTGCTACATTTACAAGAACTCTTTGACGATGATCTTGAGTTTGATTCAAGACCTAAATTATAATTTTTACGTTAATACCACAAAATTGTAAATTTTAAATATTTTACAAGCTTTAAATCTTCCAGTCGAGTGTAGACTCCAGTTTCAAGTTCAGCTCTTTCGTTTGCGGTACTAGGACAGGCATACAATGAAGCACGAAATCCTGCGCATATTTTTTTTATTCGTGATTTAAGTTGATCTCCTTGAAAAAATGCGGCAAATACAGTTTTATTTACAGTAAATCCCTAAAAATAGTTTTTATTCCCTAAATGTAATAGAATTTTTTTAAATACATACTGTAACAGGATCTTCCAATTGTATTTCAATGTCGGCTTGCCGTACAAAAACGTTACCTCTTGAAACACGCCATAACATTCGTTCAAATGCTGGAATTCTATCTCTATTCACAACACCTGCAACAAATGCAAGTTGCACCGCTCCACCACCAGCGCCAGCGTTTAAAATATCTTCTGGTATTAGAGTTCTGTCAAAACCACTAGTTTCATCTTGTTCGTTAAAAAATTGTTTTGTTTTTTCTAGCACATGCTTAAGTTCAGTTAATTCCAGATAGTGCAGTTTTAAACTTACTGCACTTTCACTTAATTCTTTAATATCTCCTTCAGTTTTTTCTAAATGTGCCTAAAAATTATTATAATCCATTAACTCATGTTTCAGTATTTCAGAATTCTTACAAATGCACAAATATTTTTCAGCAAAAGTCTGAAAATTGTTGGTGAATGATTTTTTTTATTGTAAAATGCAAACATTACAAAGATGTTCCAATATTTGTTTTGCTAATTTTAAAATAATATTTTTACCTCTAAATCTATTATTTCTCTTGGATTTGGTGCTTTAGGAATTTCTATGCAATCTGGGATTACAACTTCATCTTTTCTAAGTTCAGACTCAATATATCTTAATTGGCGTACCATGTCATCGCAACGGCGAACTTCATTTACAAACTTTCTTTGAAATAAATTGACATCTTGATTAAGCTAGAAACATATTAATAACAGATAGTAATCAAGTCAAACAAGAAAAAATTTGTAGGTTTTTTAAAAACTTTTTCTTTCTACATAATTACTTATACCAAGTGCAAAAATTTTTTTGTAAAATAATGAAAACCCGTTATAAACCAGATTTTTTCCCATCAAGTAAATTTGTCGTGGTCTTAAATAAAGTACTTTTGGGTTTCCAAATTTCGATACAAACCCGTCATTGACTGGTTAAAGCTGAATATCGACTTAAAATGAATATTGTATATGTTTTGTTGCATGTATGTATATAAGATGTGGTACGTACATAATATTTCTTTTATTATAAATTACATGTTTTAAAGATTTATCAAGTAATGGTATGATTTTAGCCATGACTTTTCTTAGGACTAATTGTAAGTCATATGATAAATCATGTAGTGTGAACTAGCTTTAAGGTGATATTGTCAGGTGCAGTTGGTCCCACATTTCTTGATTTTAGTAATTGTGCCTGATTGTGCTAAGATTGTGCCGATTATTAAAATTTAAAAAAGGCGTTTTTCTGTACCTACTATACTGGTACCTAATTAGTTTAATAATGTAGATACATATTTGGAAACTATATAAGTGCTAGCTGACTCAGCAAACGTTGTTTTGCCATATAAATTATTTCTAGGGATTATTTTGGTAGAAAAAAATAACAAACTTATTGTGAGGATGTGGTTTATGAGTGGAAGAGGCATGGGGCGCTGTGAACAATGACGGAATATAAAAATAACAAAACATCAAAAATTTATATTTTTAATTTATTGTTTAAATCCCGGTCAATAACTGATCAATTATCCCTTGATCAGTTATCGTCGCCAGGCATCTGCCCGTGTCAAAAATTATTAAATTACTAATATCGCTATTTAAAAATAGGGTTTGATGGTAGGAGGGTGAAAATTTAGAATTGTATGTATTTTTTAATGCCACATCATAAAAACATAAAAAAAGTTGTTAAAAAAAAAAAATTGTGGGGTGCACCACTACTTATCACTTGGGTCAAGCCGACCGACGAGGAGTATGGCAACTAACACTGTGACACAAGAATTTTATATAATATTATATTTTGCATCCCCGACTGAACAGCCTTAAAACTAAAAAAATGAATTTTGAAATTTAATATTAAACTAAAAAGGTAAATGCAAACGGTAAATCAACGCATTCTGCAAAATCTTATTAAATAAAAATTGATGATGACGTCATACCGACATCGCTAATAATAAATTTATTGATAAATTTATTATTTTCACATTGTTGTGCGGTTTAAAAATTTGTTCTTAAAATCCCCTCTACTACAATTTTATTTTTGGTTTACATTCCTTTTAAAGTTCCATTGAAAGGCTGCATACGAAAAGCAAATGAATTTTTATTTTATAAACTTTATTTAGGTTAAAAAATACATTTGCGAAATTATATTAGTGAAATTACCTCACGCTGTTCTAAATATCGAAGCTCTTTTAATGGCATGTGGGGAATTATTTATTAGAGATTTTTAACAACGGCTAACGCTTAGATCAGATTGACTAGTTAGCAAATATTTTTTTTTTACGTTTTCACTATAATGTATAATATCTCGTGACCGTATTGCTTCTAATTATTATCTAATCGGTATCTCGCGAATATTTGTTTCCGTGGTTTAATCGATGTGATCGCGTGTGTTCGCCGAAGCGCGTTTGAAACCATCCGGCTATATCTCCGCTATATTTTTTAGTGCATTAGTATGTGAAGTACACTAAATTTTTTTTAAATATACAAATTTTATTTCAAGTTGATAACAAGTAAACAAGGTATTTTAAAGAATATTTTGTACCTACTTATATGTACCATAAATGCAACACTTACTAAGTGCGAGCATTTTTAACACAGTATAATATTTCCTATAAAAGGGTTTTGATATAATAAAAAAAGGAAAAGAAATTTGACAGTGTTTTTTGGGGAGCAGACAATCAAACAAAATGAACGCCGTTTGCATTACAGTGCATTCATTATCTTTACTAATTAAATTTAAGATGAAGTTCGAATGATTGAATTTCATAAGAAAGAAAAACTCTTAAAATTTTACATTAAACTCTGTAGGTCCAAAAAAGACAAAAAAGACACACAAGAGAGTGGAATCTCTACTACATCTATATTTTTGTCCCAAGGAACAGTATGATAGTGATACCAAGATGCTGTGACACGAGCGTACTAAATCATAACAATAAGAAATACAACATGTATCACATCGCACCATCAATAGAATATCAATACAACTCAAAACATCTTGTTTTAAAAACACGTTTAAAGTTTTGGGTTCTTTGGCTTTATTTTACATTTTCTGCTGAGATAAACTAACATAATACCCCATCTGCTCTATTTTGATTTCCGAAGACAACAATAACTGAAATTTTAAATTTTTTGAGTCGTCTTGCTATTGCATGGTAATATGATTTGTGTGTTACTTGAGAAAAATTAAAAGACACTCTCCATTACCTAACAATAGCTTACAACGTAGCTTTGTACCAGTTTTACTTATCTAATCATTTTATCTAAAATACTCGAGTCTTTCCACTAAATTGAAGTGCTATGATTTATAACAATGTGATGACAATAAATTAAGATTTATAACGCAAACATTAATTTTTTAGTTCAACAGAAACCAACTTATAGAATTTTAGGCCACCCCACGGCTTTATAATTGCACCATATACTATTTGATTATTATGTACTTTTCCAAATCTTTACATATTTAGGCATGGCAATCGAGTGTTGGTATCTATGTATGCCTTTCTATCAACTTCCTTGACATATTTTTATATAATATGTTTTCTGTATTGTTATAAAATAGTTTGATATACATACATGATATACAGTATCATCATTTCTGTAAACTACAAGAATTTTTATACTTGCTGAATTTGTATTGGAAAAGTCACGTCATTACTTTTAGTTAGTATTTTCAAGCAGAATTTATAAAACACTTTATACTTACATCTCGAAATTGAACTATACCGATTTCCCCAAGTTCTGAAATTGAATAATAGGAAGCTTCGGGCTGTATATAAAGTTGGGCCAATGCCATTTCTTCGCTACGAAACAAGTCTCCCATTTTGAAGTAATAAAAAACTTAAACTCTGGAATAAAAAGTATGTTTTAATAATTATTGTTATAGGTAGCACTATTTAAGTATATTTGTTGCACTTTGTAAATAATACTCTTTTAAGTTATAAAATAATGAAGCAAATCATACTTACAATTTTGTTAAAAACTTGAAATAGGAATCAGCTAACAGTATATTTTCACTCAATCGATACAACTAGAGACAAAATATTTTCTCCCACAATCAAATCGATTATAAATGATTGTTAATGAATAACGTCTAGATAACGTACTGAGTAGTACTTCTAAATAATTAACTAATACAATTACATTATATTGGAATTTAATGTAGGTAATCGTATGAAGAAAATCACAACAAGCAATACAAATTAATTAAGTTAGCGATAAGCAAAGATATAAAAAAATTTGGTAATAATAATCGTAACAATTATATACACACATCTACCGAATGCAATTTAATGTAACATTATGTTTCTGTATTATTGGAAACATTCTAAAAAAGCGGAATTTAAAAAAAGTCAACAATTAAGATATGCGAAAATAATAACAAAACTAAAATCAAGCGTAAAACCATCAAGAAGAAGATTAAAAAATAGATGGATGGAGGAAGTGATAATTCACATTAAAATGATCAGAGTGAAGAATTAAAAAGAAAAGACCGAAAACCATAAGAGAGAGAGATTGAAGAAGAAGTTAAGTCAACAAACAGTTTTAAAGAATTTAACTACAGAGAAGAAGGGGGATCAATTCACCTCTGGAAAACAGTAAGATTACAGAAATTGCATTTTATATTTAAGCCACATAAGAAGTATTAGATACTAAAGTAAAATTTTCTTTTTTACTACTACACCGCTACTTTTTATAGGTTAGAAAGAGATGATGAATAAAATTTTAAACGGCTGCTATTTTTTGTCATTAAACATTAATAAAAATAAAATCAAATTGTAATTCTCCTACGCACTAGTGAAATTAACAAATATTTTTTGAGTTAATAATTTGTAAAATTGTATAATTTCATTGAATGAGATTATTTTGCAAAACTATTTAACAAGTTAAAACTGATGAGCTTTAAAGAAAGCGAAGCAACGTTGTCGTAGTTTATATTCCATATATTTATTATATTTTTCAATGTTTTCAAAATAAAACCTCTTTTATATATATAAATCTATATATTGTCATGAAACGACTTTAAAAAGTCATTGTTTTGATAAAAAATTGAGTCGAAATTAATAGTTTTTGTTTTCTTTTCAAATTTTTAAGTTAATTTTTGCGATTTATCAAAGAGACGCTCGTACGAAGGTTTACTGTAACTCTTAACACGAACAAAGAAAATTTTATTTTATTTGAAAGCATTTGAAATTGGAATTTATTTTGTATTGTGAACTGTTAAAAGTTTTAAAGGTGTGAGCGCGTGATAAGAATGGTTGGTGGGGCGCGAGAACAAATGTTATCAAGAATTAACGAAAGAACGACAAAAATAAAAGAGAAATCAATCGACTGAGTGTCGTAAGAAAGCGAACATTTGAGCCATTTTGGTTGAGTTATTTTTGGCCGCCGAAAAAGGCGTAAATTTGAGTGTTTTGACCGGTGAGATCGTCTTTGGTCTTGTGAGGACCAGAATTTTGTGAAGATTTGATTGGCGTTAATTTTTGATGATCAAGAGTTTTTTGGTCAACGATTTGGAATTTGAATTTGAAGTTGTACATGAATTTGGTCAATGGTTCGACATTCCTGCATGTGGAACGAGGAGCATCAATTGTATGGAGTTTGCAAGGTATTTAAAACTCAAATAAAAGTTATTTAACATTTTGATAAAATTTTTGCGTTAAGGGTGACTTGTATAGATCTAGTTTAAAATTTTAAACTGCAGATTAACCAATCACAATAGTCAAAATCCGAGTTTAAACCATAGTTACCGGTTAAACTTGGACTATACAAGTCAACCTAAGTGTGATATAAAAATTTTGTGGCGCCGATAAACTTCATCGCTAATAGCTTGAATAATTTATTTCATATAATTTTTGTAAATGTTGTAAACTTTTTTGCGAACACGAATACACCGTAGTATGTACGAATGCGTTATTTTGCTATCCTCGATTGTTAAAATTTTTCAATTACAATAGCGCATTCGTATTTGCTAACACCAATTACACCATACGCTTTCAGAACTCAAATCTGTGAGTTCAAAAGGGGTCTTTTTGATAAATTTATTTATTAATTTTGAATAAAATTACAATTTATTATTATGTTTATTAATTACGACTTGATTCATCTTTTTGACGCTCAACGTAATATTTTTGACTTTTCGACTTGGTAATTTCATTTTCATCTGATGCCCACCTACCCCTGAGAAAGATTTTTTCGAGCGTTCCCATTTTGGAGAGCTGCCGGCGCACTTTTGAGAGGTGTCTCGCCAAGAACACTTCAATATAATCTGGGAATATAATCTGGCATATAATAAGGCTATAATAAGGATCTTCACAACCTTGGTCTATAATATATACTATTTCATACTATTTACTATTCAAGTATATAGTATCAAGTATATATTCAAGTAAGTAGTACAAACTGTCTCTCTAAATTTGCAATCCTTAATAAGATGGTTGCCAAAACAAAAATCCAGAGTGAGTCACAATCCGAAGAAGGCAACTAACCAGTTTATGTTGCCGCGATGTTGGTATAGACCAGCTTTTGATAATAATCGTCGAGAAAATAAAATGTAATCTCAAGGCAGCTTTTTAAATAAAACACTTGTTTATAACAAATTAACAGGTTTAATAAAGGATAAAAAATAATAGAAAGCGGCGATACAAATCAAATAATTTTAATGTACAAAACAGTACACACAGTTATTAAGTAAGTCATAACTCATAACGTATTCAAAGAATGTTTTTAACAATATGAAACAATCCTTTAATAAAATATTAACCACAATGGTTATCAATAATTGAAAGCTATACCCAGATAAAATACGTTAATTAACACGAAATGAAAAGTAAAGTTCACTTACACAGAGCTCTGGTAAGTTTAAATAATATGAAGTGACAGCATCTTTTTTCCAATAGTTGTCATCTTTTTTCGAAAAGATGGCATGATTGGGTAGCGATGAATGGACATTATGATACACAAAGCAACGTCAAAAATATTTGTGGAAAAAATGTAAATCACACCAATATTGAATTTAAAAGAGATGTAAAATGGTTAATCTATCATATTGTAACCGCTCGTTATCGCTACTCACGCAAAACTGCCAAAACCATGCAGGTTTGCACAGGGTCCACGACATGGACAAGCAATCCATGCACGACAAAGTAAAATTCAGACAGGACCAGCATGAGGATTGTTGATGAGAATAAATTAAGAGAACCAAACAACAAATTTAAAAATTTTTTACAAATATTTCTCTTTAAAATAAGATAAAAATTAATGACTTTGGTGAAATTAATTTTTCCGTTTGATAGTAACAGTGTTTTTATTTCCAGCCTGTGGAGAATGCCTGAATTGATTTAATCGGCTTTCCTATTTACGTCTAGTACATGGGAATCCTTTGTAATTTTGTTTATTATAATATAATCATCTTTCTTATTGCATGTGATTTAATTTTACTTAGGGTGACTTGTATAGATCTAGTTTAAAATTTTAAACTGTAGATTAACCAATCACTACAGTTAAAATCAGAGTTTAAACCATAGTTACCGATTAAACTCACACTGTACAAATGACCCTTAACATCTAAGTTAGTAATTTCTTAAAGTCATTTAGGATGTTAACATTATTTGCTTACCAGCTTATTGTTTTGCATTCAGATAAGAACTAGACCTAAACTTAGGTACATTGCTTGATTTGTGTTTACCTGTTTAAGTGCTTTGCATCACTTCTTTGACAACCGATGGAAGTCTTCGCAGGGAGCTCTTGCCGAGAATTGCTTTTATGGTTTATCTTTGTAACAATCTGTTAAGTTAAAATCCAAGGGTAAGTACACTTTTCAGGCAATTACAATATTTGCAAGTGTTGGTGTTTAGCTTTATTGCAAGAGTTTGCATTTAACCATTAAGCCAGAAGCTTTTGGCTTCCGCTTTAAGCAAGTATTGTTGACTAATATAATCGATTGTGTTTATTGGAGAATACTTAACCAACTATGTTTTTACTTTCTTTTTTTCAGTATATAATAAATCAATACAGTTCTCCTATAAAGTGTTTTGTTTAAACCAAACGCCCGTCGAGCATTTCATTTCACAACTATTGCTAGGAGTGTATGGCAGGTAAAGCAAATGAGCATAAAACCGTTCAAATTTTGAACCCACAAAAATTTCCAGTTCTAAGAGCTTGATGTGATAAGCACAGAACCAGCTACATTTATATCATTCCTTAGGCATGAGTGGAACACTTTTAGCCAAAATCGAGTTTATTACTACAGCAAGATTTGACGTATACGCACGTATAAGGCATTGCAACAAAAACTAGTAATAATTAGGCTGTAACAAAGTAGGATCAGGGATTAATGGGATGACCAAGGTGATCGGCATTATTTGAATTTTAAATAGTGATAATAAAATCAATTTATTCAATTGCATAACTAACTACTTCATTTTTTGTAGATACATAATATTATGTTATATGTATAAATCTGTAAATAAGAGTTCTAATACAAATTATTTTGTAAAATTACTACAAAATTTAGGAATAGTTATTCCTAACTTTCCACAACATCGTCTGTTTGCAGTATAACTTTAAAACTAAACGGTTGAAATGGGTAACCCAAACCAGCATAAAATTTACTCATAAATTCAACCCTAAAATCATAAGAAATATATATAATTAATTATATAGTTCAATAATATGTAAATAGTACCAATGCAGACGCAAAGTGTGCAAAAATGCTGATAAGCCTTCCATCATAACTAATATGCCCACTGTCAGAGCTGCCCAGAAATAAAATATAACATAAATCATTATTGATCCTTTATAACCTCCAGATTTTAAAGCCATATCAAACACCATCGTCCATAATACATGAGATAACTCTAAACAGAACAGAAAAATTAATAAAGTGTTTTACAGAAGTTTCGTGGATTTTAAAGTGGAATAAATTATTTTTAATTGGTTACTTGTCGGTTATGTGGTTAGAAATGTAATTGCGAAAACAATTATGGTGACAGTAATGTAATCATGATTTCTGCAAAGATAGTTAAACCCATATACTTGCATATACGTGGCTGCATGTTTTACTATAACTATTACATACCTACTGTATCCATACCATCACTGCAATTCTTTTGTATAACAAGTTATGTAACAGCTTTTCAATTCAAAATTTGGGAGTCTATTAGCTATCTTCTTCGTTACGTCGCTGCAGCAACATCACAATAATAGCAAGCAATATGATCGAAACCTTTAGAAGATCTCATTTTCGTGATTAGAAAACGACGATTAGTAGTTTAGCAAGATAGTACACGTTATACACTTTATTATACAAGTTATTACGCGTTATATACGGAATCGCGTTATAAAAAATCGCGTTATACGCAATATCGTGTGAATCGTGTAACCTAACTTTCTAGTAGTTCAATTGTGAAATAATTACAAAAACTAAAAACAAATTTATTCGACTGTAAAATCCATGGTAAAATTCCATATAGATTAAGAGTATTCAACCTACGTAAATAGAATCACAAAACTTCTTTATAAAAGAAGACAACAGACGTTACGTTTGCTTTTGCTTTGTGTAATGAAAGTTGTTTCAAATTAAAAAATCATATACTTACGCGCATGTGCAAGAGACAATGCCCAAAGACGTAAATATGACGCTGTGTGAGATACAGTACTTAAGACATATTCTATTGTATGTATACTTTGATTTATTAAAATTTCTGACATTGGTAAATCTGCTGAATCATGGTCAGAATTAGAAGCTGTTTTATGTTCTTCAATAATCTCTGGTTGCATTTCCATGCCCTGATTTACATCTCCATTTCTTCCATTAGTCTTTAAAAAAGTTTGTAAATCAATATAACAATATTGTAACCAAATTATTAGGTTTCATTTTTGTAAGTCATAACCCACCTGTGGTTTATGAGATGGTTTGGTACAAGACATATAAATTGGTTTTCCAAATAACATAACGGGTATACAAATTAGAGCTACGAATACTAAAGCCATTTGTAATTGTTGTTGACCATCAAACATATATTCCTCGCAATTTAGTGGTACCGGCGAATGTTTAAATAATACCATATTTATAAAATAAATTAAAACAGATGGTGCACAAAACGATCCAAATTGAACCTCTACAAGCAAAGTAAATATTTATTCTCTGTCCAACTTATAACTATAAATTTTATACCGTTATTGGGACCATATAATACCCATTTCATAAACATCATTATTACCATCCAGAGAAATAAAAATATTAAAAAGATTAGCTGGGGAATAAACTCGAAAAATATGTTGACGTATTTTCCAAAATATCTAAAACATTGGAACAGTTGTAAATAGTATTTTGCTTATTTTATTTTGTTTTATAATTTAAATTTTGCTATAATTCTTAAATCAGAATGTATCCAATGGGATTATAGTATACTTACATGTGGTTAACTACACTTAAAGATACTCCAAAAATCATATGGAGGACTCCAAAAATTATAGACAATTTCATTTTATAAGAATTCAAAAATATTATTTTGTTGTCTGCCATCTATAATAAAAATATATTAAATTATTATGTAGAAAGCATTTTGGATTTTCGACTTACTTGCCATACAGGATCTACACCTAATGGATATGGACTGTCGTAAAAATTTTCGTCTGGGTTTAGTTGTAAACCACTATTGGTTAACACAGTAGATGCGTTGTAGTTTACAAACCAACCCGAAGAAAATAATTTAATTGGTTTACAAAATACATCATTGTATATAATTCCAGTATATATTGAAAATATTCCCATCAATAAAATTATATAACGTCCCGAAAAGAATATATTAAAAACTTCATTATTGCTTTTCTTGTTTTCATACTTCTTTTCCATGCAAATTAACGATATAGCAAATGCTAATAAAATAATTCCATGTCCAGCATCGCCAAACATAATGGCAAATAAAAATGGAAATGTAATTAAAGTATACAAAGCTAAAATTTAAATGGCAGTTAATATTTATTAATATATTGAACTTGCAAAATTGACTCTATACCTGGATTTACTTCCCTGTAAGAAGCAATACCATAAGAATCAATTAAGTTTTGGAACCCTTCTGTAAACTTATTTGTTCTATTGAATGTTGGTGGAGCTTCTGCGGTGTTAATAATGTTTAAAAATGATGGAATTGAACTGCCGCTTAAACCCTTCAAAAAAAAATTTATATTTAATTTTTGTTTTAAATACTTAGTAGTAGTCTAAAGTTACTCACTGATCCGTCAGATAATGCTTGTTGAACTACATCTCGATCCATAATAGGTAACCAACATTCCCCAATAAGACATTTTTTAGTAACATCCATATTAAATAAATTTAATGTGTGGTAAATAGCTTTCATTTTGCGCACCATTACACTCCAATTTTGTAATTCCTTTGCTACACTTACCAAAACTCTCTGTCGATGATCTTGGGTTTGGTTTAATACCTAATTTAGAACATTCAATTAGTAAATATCTAATCAGTCGCATAATGTATATTTTAATTTTATACCAAATTTAAATCTTCCAAACGAGTACGAACACCACTTTCAAGTTCAACACGTTCAATTTTGGTGCTAGGACAAGCATATAAAGATGCATGGAATCCAGTGCATACTTTTTTAATTCGTGTTTTTAATTGCTCTCCTTGAAAAAATGCAGCAAAAACAGTTTTATGCATTTCATTGCCCTAAAATACAAATATAGTAAGTACATTTTTTAGTTTCATATCACAATAATATAGATACCGTGGCAGGATCTTGTAGAGGCTTTTCAATTTCTGCTTGACGAAGAAACACGTTTCCTCGAGAAATGCGCCACAGCATTCGTTCAAAGGCTGGCACTCGCTCTCTATTTATCACTCCAGCTACAAATCCAAGATGACCTGTAATTGTGTTGGCATTTGGTAAATCTTCAGGTATTAAAGCCCTGTTTTCCATAGCAAGTCCATTAGCTTCATCTTGTTCGTTAAAAAATGCTTTTGTTTTATCCAAAACATGTCTCAATTCAGTTAACTCTAAGTAGTTTAATTTCAAATTAACTGCACTTTCGCTTAATTCTTTTATGTCTCCTTCGGTTTTTTCCAAATGAGCCTTAAAATATTAATTATTGTTTTATTTCTTTTTATAGAAAGTACAAAGTCTAACCTCTAAATCAATTATTTCTCTAGGATTTGGGGCTTTCGGTATTTCTAGACAATCCGGAATCACCACATTATCTTTTCGAACTTCAGATTCAATGTACCTTAGCCTACGTTCCATTTCATCACAACGTCTAACTTCGTTGACAAACTTCCTTTGAAATACATTAACATTTTCATTCAGCTGAAATTAAAGTTTTCAGTAAATTACATTTAACAATAAATTTACATTTCACTCGTTCTTTTATATTATTTGATATCTATTAAACAATTTTCATTCAAGATTTTTTTTAAATGATTCTACGTGCATAATATAATATGTCGGTAGGTATTTATTTCTAAAGTCTTCAACCCAAATATTTCCTAAACAAAAAAGATTTTAATACGCCAAGAACCACACCAACTAATCCACCAGAGGGGAGGAGAAGATAATACATAATTTTAAAAATAAAAACTAATTAAATTACACATAAAGATACAAATATATAAATTATTAACTCGTTGATATTAAATTATATTAAAACTTCAAAATATCGAGTTATTAATAAATTAAAAATTAATTAAAAGATTTATTAGTTTGAAAGCTCAATAAATCTTTTAATTAATTTTTAATTTATTAATAACTCGATATTTTGAAGTTTTAATATAATTTAAAGATACAAAAACTATTTACTAGAAGCTACTAAATTCACTAAATACAAGCAAAAGTTCTTTTTTAAATTTTTTGGATTGAGGTCGAGAAGTATAGTGATGGGATTTAAAACTTAAATTCACCTAATATATGTATAATAGTTGTGGTCTATGTAGTGCAACTTGATAGTAAACATATCACAATTTTTAGACAGACTAAAACTGTATTAAACGCTTTTAGAACTAAAAATATAAAGTTGACATAATGTAAATTAACAGGTGTTTAGTCACCTAACGATGTTATTGAATAACGAAAACGTTTGTGAATAAAATAAATAAATTTTTGAGTCAACTTTATATTTTTAGTTATTATTTGATCTCGAAATCCGATCATAAGTAAGAAATACAAATTCAATAATAGCAACTCGAAGTGCTTTATGTTGACAGTTTGATTTTTTTATTTCTAATTACAATTTAACTATAATTCTTACATCTCGAAATTGTACTATTCCCGTCTCTCCTAGTTCTGATATGGAATAATAAGCAGCTTCAGGTTGAATAAAAAGTTGGGCCAACGCCATTTCCTCGCTACGGAAAAAGCTTCCCATTTTGATACCTTTTCACTTTATCCTGCAACAAAAATTTATATAAGACAATTTTAACAAAGATGTTTTATAAAACATAAATTTATTGGCACATTATTACAATAACCCAAACTAAATTACTTGGTCCATTACGGTATATTGTTTTTAATTGCAATTTAAAAGACATTAAAAATAATTATTAAAATATTGCAGTTTGTTTCAATTTTACTTACAGTAATCTCAAGTAATCCCATTTGAAGCTGCTTTTTATATTTTCATTATTATATTTATATGACAGCTCTACAGGCCTAGAAGGCCCTTGGCTTTTCCCTGCTTACCTAACTTATCTTGCAAACTTTGCGTGTGTGATGCAGCCATATTTACGTTAATGACGTCGACACAAATATCAGAAATCACCACAGAGTGTAGATGTCCACCGGAAGGCCAAGCAAAGAAATTCTGTACAATCCGTGATTTGAACTCAGAATTTCCGCTCTATACTCAACAGCGATCACATCACTCCACTGCTGTGACTTCATTTTCATTATTATTTATTTAAATAAAAAGTAAAGAATAAAATAAATATAAAATGACACCAAGCGTCTTTCTACGTTTTTTTAATTAGATACTTTTTATTTATAGCTATTCTTTATAATATTTCCTTTATTTGCTTAACAAAAATTATTTTTTAAATTTTTCACACCAATACAAGTAGAATTCGAACATTCAAACATAAATAACACAAACAGGTAGTAGTTTCTTAGAAACTCATAATTTGTCTCAATTTACCCTTAATGTCTCAAGTAACCCCCTTTTTGGTTATTTTATCATTTTCATCTTTATTTACATACTCATTAAAATAAAAAATATAAAGTAGATATAAACCAAGAAATTATTGACGACGCTTACAGTACGACCAAAGCTTGACCCAGCACTGGCAAATCGACCGTTGGCACCCAACGCTGGAGCCAAGCTGTTTAGCTTTGCTTTGTCGGTGTTCAAATTAAAGATCGGCGTATAGTAGATGGCCAATGATGGGCTACTATCAACTTGATACTGGCAACCCAGTCGTTGGCGGCCGATATTCAAACCGACGATAGATCAAGGCTGTTTACCGTTGACTTGTCGGTGCTTAGCTTAAGAGGAGCCCTTAATTCAGGGACTTTTAATGTAATCAACTATGGCTCTTATTTAACTATTTTTATACAAAACTTTATTATAAGAAACAGACGCTTTTGTATTTAAATATAGCAAATTCGTTGAGATAATACTATTCTATGAACAATATTCTTGGTATGAGGTTATTTGAGTTCGTATTGAGTATGTCAAAACACACTCACTTACAAAAAAAGGTAATGAAACTTTAATTATAAATTGTGTTTTTATAAAGTAATATTACGAACCCAAAATAGCTTAATACCAAGAATATTGTTTATAGAATACTATATCTCAACAAATTTGCTATATTTTAAATACGAAAACCTCCAAGTTCTTTATAAAAATAGTTAAGTAAGCGCCATCTGTTGATTAAATTAAAAGTCGCTGAATTAAGGGCCCCTCTTAAAAATCGCCGGATGCTGGGCCAGTATCGTTTACCATTACTTTATCTGTAATCGGCACTCAGTATAATCAGAACCGGGAACCAACCCAGATAGCACACGATATTGGGGCAATATTAGTAATATTGGGGCAATATTGTGTGTTACCTGGGAACGTTGTACTAACCAAAGTTATCATTTCAGCTTTGGGCCAACGGTCTTCCAGTGATAACTTCCGTTGGGCTAATGCTGGATTAATACTGAGCCAATTGTAAATATTTTCATGGGAATATATAAATAAATATAATGTGGCACCAAGCATCACACAAAAATAGTACTTGTACACACCACGTTATAGAAAATTAAATAATGTGATTGTATAAATGACCAACAATTTTATAATTAAATTCTACTGGTAACAAGTGTTTTCGTCATACAATGACATCACCAAGCACTAAACTACAACTAACTAATAAGAAGTAAAAAGACTCACGCATATGTATTTATATTCATTTAATATTTATTAGATAATAATAATTAATTGCCATTGCAAATAATTATTTTAAAGCTTGAACAAAAATATTATTTTATAACGGTCTGAAAATTAGATGTGGGAATAAGTAGCAGGGATATTTATTATTTGCAAAACTTTTATTAAAACATTTTGTGCCTATTATTATTTAAAGAATCATTTGGTTAACTAGCCAATAAAAGAAGTATATTTTACTAACATACCAATACAAATTCAATGATTAGTCTTAATTGTTTGCTAAAGATTGAGAACACTAGGTGTTGGTCGATATTTTATTCTCTGATAAGTGATAATAGTGATAATGATAATGCACTATTAATTTTATGGGTTAGTAGCTGCTACAGGCTAATGTACCATTTTAAAATACAATGTTTTCAAAATAATTGTTCAAAATTTTCAATTTTGAAAAGTTCAATATTCATATGTTTCTCTATATAAATTTTCCTTGACTCTCAGGGGATCCTAAATAAACCCTGCCACAAAATGACTTTCCACTCATTTAACATAATTTATTTTTCGTCTAATCAATATTATTTTATATTTTTTTGCAGAGGAAAAACTCCAGAGCATAAAAGTATTGATTTTAATCATAAAAAGTGCTACTTTTATGTGGTCTGCGAAATAGTATATTATACACCGAGGGAGTAAAGTGCCACTTTTTGTCATGAGGGCAAAGGTTTTTACCCGAGACGCAGTCAAGGGGAAAATTTACCCGAAGGACGAAAAGTCACTTTACTCCCGAGCGCGAATTTACTATTTTTTGTCTTTCCGAAAGCCAATTACGAAATTAAAAGCAAGTACAATCAAACTTTACTAACTCGAACTTTCTAGAACGATTTAAAATAAAATTTATGTTTTTAAAAATACAAAGCTGTTTACAAAAAAAGGTCTAATACCTGCCTTGAAAATAACCATAAATCTTGACTATTATGTTCTACAACACTTTATTGCCTACCCCAGATGTGGTAGTTTGCGTAACATGATATCATCGCCAAAATACCGTATGCATTTTTGGAATCTTAGACGTAGTAATAAATTTACTTTTCGTCCTGCTCTTTTACTTTTCGTCCCGCAACTTTACTTTTCGTCCGTCTCCTAAGAAAAGTGGCACTTTGCTCCCACAAAAGTGGGAGTAAAGTGACCGCTTTACTCCCGGAAAGACAAAAAATGATTTTTGCTATTCAATAACTTTTCTTTTTTTATAATAGCTTGGTTTGCGCTGAAGTTCAAAACACGTTCAAATTTGGATTTATAATCCGGAATGCGGATTTATAATATTGTTTCCTAAACTTTCGGCGATACGTTGTTGATGTTTTCTTCAAATATACTCGTATACTATTTAATATTCAAACAAGTGCATGGAAGCAGGTTCACAAATTTATAATATACTGTTATTTGAAACAATCTAGATAAAAACAATCTGGAAAAAGAAATCTTCAGTTTTAACCTTGAATTTTTGATCTTGATGTACAATGATGTTGCTTGCAGATTAATAATAGTCTTCTTTTAGATTAATAATAGTCTAACTAACATCAATTGATTATGTGAGTCGAACACTCGATCCAACAGCTTAGTTTGAATTTCCGTCAAAATGAAAGAAAATAATTCTCAATAATTTTATTTGCGTTAAGAAGTTGAAGGATAATTCAAAGTAAGAAAAAAGAGCAAAGCCAAATTTCTGCGCAAAACAGGTAGAGGGACAACGTGCCAGTGCCATCGTGTAAACCTGTAAACCATCGTGTAAACGAACTAGATTTCAATGTCAGTTTTCTTGTTTTTAAACATTTTATTAATAGGTATTGTTTCTTAAAAAACTTGATCTTTATCAATTTTAACTTGCTTATAATAATTTTATCATTTTTTAAAACAAGAGTCTTGTCCATGGACTAAGATATATTTGGCAATTACAGAAGTTTCCGGTTTATTAAATACATCTAAATTGTTGAAGCATGTCTACTCACTCTGTTATGTAGCAATTGATTAGCTTCGCCAATATAATCTGCAAGGTTACAATATTATTACATTGGACTCTATAACCAATCTAATTTCTTCTCTTGAGGTGTAGGGTCATTCAATTTAGTGTAGAGCTCTTCAATGTCATTAGAAGATTTCATGGTCATATTGTATAAATTAAAAAAAAATTAATTTTTTCTATTAATCATTCATCACACTACTTAAGTACATAAATCATATATGTATAGTGAAATTAATAGTCGATTGTTCGTGAGACTTGATTGTTAAAGTCGATCTTGCAATTTTAAAAATGTATTCGCCGTATCATATGACTACTATAATATTATGCCTAATACAAGAAGTTTATATATTTTGTACTACCTATATTTTCAGCAGTTTTTCAAAACTATCAAAAGATACTTAAATTATTAGACGTTATGGTGCAAAAATATTATGTAATAATTCTTATGAAAAATATAAAAGAAAGCTTAGTAGTGTCTAGGTATATTTAAAAAATTTACCTTATTCGTAAAAAAACTGTAATCTAAAATTACTTCCCATATCCGGTTTGATTATAATATTACGTATGTATATTAGGAATACTATAATCACAATTTTATAAAAGATTTTCATTTTAACGAAACCTTTTTACAAAAAATTTTTACCCAAAATGAATTTTGTTTACCTATACATGCAAACAAAGTAATAATATCTATTGCTAAGTACTTACCACTAAATAATATCATTCAAAAAAAACACAATTTGTATATCACGAGCAATTCAACTTGCTTTTAGATTGTATGATTTCAAAATGTTTTTCAGCTCACCTACATTCAAGTCACAAGTTTCTAATTAAAACTTTAACATTGGATAAAGCATACAAAATGTATTTAATTTATTTACATGAGCTATGAAAGTCTGTAGATAAGTTTTTAAGTAAATACTTACACAATATTTTTAACACCCATTATTTATCACACATAAATTATGTCGTGAATCTTAAAAGCATAGTAATTTTAAAAACGTCAAATTACCGAGAACTAACTATGAATTTCAAATTGAATTTCTACATAAGTGCAAAAAACGTAATTAAAAAAAAATACACCCAAAATACCAATAAAATAATTACTGTCGTGATAACAAGCCCTATAGAGCAAAATTGTCAACTTTCTGAATCGTTCAACTACAGTTCAAATTCTTACGGGTTTGCATGTAGTATGTACGAGTATAACAATCTTCTAAATTTTAATAATAAAAAAACAAATTTTAATTTGTAAACTTCAAAATAGAAACCATCATTTTTTAAAAATGATTATAATCTATTTTTTTTATTATTTATCTACTGATTCAAAAAAATAAATATTCATAAATCATAAATTAAAAAATTAATAAATTTAGATGTGATTAATGCGGAAAAAATTCCAAAATACATAACATCAAAACAACAAGTTTACTCAAGACACTGGAGAATTATTATACATAACATAATACCGGCATGTATTTAAATCCAGTACAATCATTAAAGTGGTAAAAAAATGGTTTAAAAGATTTTATTTTGAAAAATAAAACTGTAAATTTCATTTGAAATTAATATTCACATTTTCTAAAATACCTGGGTACATTAATTCCGGAACAGTACCTACTACTACACAGATTAAATTTTATTTTCAAGAACAAATGATATCAACTATGACCATAGTATTTGAAATTATGTAATAATGATTATCATATTACATAGCGGAAATATACTAAACGTAATTGAATGATTAAAAAATCTCAAAGTATACTATAAAAATGAAATTAAAAAAGCTATTTTCTCGTATTTATTTTTCATAAATTTTGCAAATCAAAAATGATTAAAACGGTACTATTTAGATGGGCGGACTGACGATGCTTCAATTTTTAGAGTACATCATAGAGCTGCGATCGCCAACCCATGACTTGCGTGATGAATTCAAGGTATCCTTTATAAATGTTTTTGAAAGTAGTACCTAGTAGGTACCTAATACTCATGTTTGATTTTTATAAATATTCTAAAAAATCGTTCGATTCATTTTAAAACTTTGCGTAAAACATTACTTGTTTAAATTTTATACTTCGCTGCGTTACGAATTTATTTAGTACCTACTTAATTTGTACAGGTAACACATTTTTTTAATGCAGCCCTAAAACAGGCATGTTGTGCTGACTCAAATTGATTACTTTCAAACTTTTACAGTGGATTTACATGGTTTATGATTATGTTTATATAGTATGCCGAAAATATCAAACATTTCAGATAGTTTAATCTTGTAGTTTATTTCCTGTTAATTACTGTATTTTTTTTGTTGGGACAGTCTCTTGGGATGTTTTAATATTTTGCTTAATAATCTATGCTTTATCTATTATTCTCAAAGTACAGCGATTCTTGTAGGTTTTTACTTAATCTGGATATTTATACCGATATTAAATCTGTGACTTGGAACTGAAAGGGCCAATGTCACTTTTTGGCTGTTTTGAGTTAGATATTGCATCAAGTCTTTTTTATTGTGAACTTGTTTATGGCAAAATGGCCAATTCAAAACTTAAGTTATACATAGTGTAGGTCTAACGAATAATTTAGCAGCCAATGTCTTACAGATAATATTAAAAACTATTGGTGCTAAAAAGGCAAACGTAGACATTGGCCCTTTGAAACACAAATTATCCAATAAATATCTGTACATATAGTCTAACTAAGGCCAAAAAGTTGATGAACGCAACTTTTACTTTGAAGAAGTTATAAATAAAAGAATTTTTAGTAAAACCCTTAATGTCATTTATCTCAAAAGTGCATTTTATGACATTGGCCCTTTCAGTTCCACGCCACAGAAATATCTGTCGAAAAATCGCTTTTTTTAACCTCGTTGAGTTCTTATTAGATAATCTTGGTTCAAGTTATTGTAAGAACTGGGTATATGCATCACTGAGATATTTAACCACTGATTTATAGTTAAACCCATTATAAAACGAATGTGCTAAGTTATCAATTTTGAGTACTGTATATTCCCTCTCTGATTCATTTGTCCTACGAAAGGTCATAGTGACATTTTTTAAATGTTCTCTAGGCAAATTACACCTTCGCAAAAACAGAGAAGGTGATCAGTCAATAATTTTCTCCATGGAAGCTTATTTAAGTTTTACAAATGCATGTGAGGCATACAAGATATGAATAATCAAATCGATTTATCGCAAAATTACAATTTTGCACAGTGAACGTTTGTATTTGGAAGCGACGATTATGATATCGGCAAAAGCTTGTTTCAAAATTATTAAAAATACTCGAAATGGAAATTTACAATCTATCTCAAATTTATTAACCTAAATTGGTTCGTCATCACATTTTTTATGTAACATAACGATTTATCACTGAATTAACAGTTAGTTAAAAGTTTTTTGAAACTGGTCATTAATAGTACTGACTTACACGTTATCTTGTTGTTTTCATGATTTCACCGAAGCGATATACTTTTGTGTACAAAAACCTAACATTTTTACGTCCCATTTCATTTGACATAGTAGTTTAAATATTATTTTCATTTATTTAATAATAAATAATACTTCAATTGATTATGATTATCTAGAATTAGTGTCCTTTGCAGCCATTGGCAGGAGTCCAAATTCACTAAAACATTAGTTAAAAATATTAACCAATAGTTATAGTAATATTTAACATTTACAATCACAACAAAATCCATGGAATCCAAACACATGGTGCTTTTGATAATTTGAATTTATTTGTTACTCTAAACAAAGTAATTAAAATGGACTAAATTGCTTAAATGATATTTTGTATATTAATCACTTTAGTATCAACAAATATAACCAAAATAAACCAAAATACAATATAAAATAACATTTTCATAATATTTTAAATAAGATATAGAATTTGTAATTCCTATAAATATTGCTTAAATTGTTTAACACATTGTTGGAGTTTTACTTCAAAGTAAAACTTTCTGTTTCCATGACTTGTTTACATGTATCAAATTTTGAAACTTTGTTCTGATGACGGATGGAAGTAATCCTCCGAAAGCTTAATAAATAATTCAATTGAACTTTTAATTTTAATAACTTGATAAAATTAAAGTTTTAATATTATTACTTCAAGCCACAGCAGTGGTGTGATGTGATCGCTGGTTGAGTATGGAGCGGAAATTCTGGGTTCAAATCGCGAATTGCACAGAATTTCTTGGCTTGGCCTTCCGGTAAGCATCCACACTCTGTGGTGATCCCTGATATTTGTGTCGACGTCATTACCATTGATACGGCTACGTCACACGCGAGAGTTTACAAGACAAGTTAGGTAGGCAAAGAATGAAGCCAAAGGGCCTTCTAGGCCTGTAGAGCTTATTAGTAGATTAATTTAGAAGTTTTGATTTCAAAATAGTCAGTGGTAAACAAAAACTGTGTGCTAATAATAATAATAAAACTTTATGGATTGATAAAAGCACCATAAAAAAAGGTACATACATAAAAATGTTTATGCTTTAAACATTATACAGAGTCTTCTTAAAATGCATTAATTAAGCTTTTCAAAGTCTAAATAGAATATTACTTCTCCTTTCTGGGAATTACAAATCCGATTGGCGAGGTGGATTAGTTTCCATATTACCTATTTCATATAAATCAATATCGATTTCACTACAGCATGTGGATGCTCACTGAAAAGTCGAGCTAAGAAATTCTGTATGGTTCGCGATTTAAACCCAGAATTTCCGCTCTGTACTCAAACCAGCGGTCACATCACTCCACAGCTTTGGCGGAAAGACTTGGTAGGTCAAAAAATTTCTGAAAACATACATTCGTTATGTTCGAAATGGTTTAGATAACGAATCTAATTTATTATTTTCTATCGAAACTGCTTATTGATGAAACTTCGTTTGCAAAATATGAAATATTTACCTGGCATAAAAGCCATACCATGTTATAGCCGTAAACATTTACTCATTTTGGAACTCCACGAGTATTTTGAAAAAGTTAGGAAATGAAAGAAATTTCAAACAATTATTATAAGTATAACTAATACTTTGTTAGGATTTTCCTTATAACTTATTTTTAAAACATTTTTGAACATAGTAAATTATGATATAAGAACTCCATTTACTTACAAGACCCAATTTGAAACCTTCTTGAACATTAAAATGCTTTAAAATTTTATTAACATTTTTAATATGTATGTTATCATTCACGACTTCGGGTATATTCTCTACGGCAATTAAAAAATGCAAAAAAAGTTAAAAACAATTTCAACTATAAACTTTATAGCTTTCCTTTCAAAAATGTATTTACTTGAAATTTTCAATCTGGGATTTTAAGGCTCGAACAAATTAAGTAAATTTTTCAAATTGAGCATCCATTAATTACATAAAAATAATTTTTGACATATTCAACCATTCCCCAACGTTACAGTTTGTAAAATTTTGGAAACCTTACAAAATTTTAATTGATGGAATAATTATGCAAAAATAATTATAACAGCCAAAACTGGTTCAGTTACGGTAGCCATACGATAGTCACCGGTTTAACGACTTGTTTTATGAAATTGGCCAACAATATTATACAATTCTTTCAAATTTCTTCAAGATTCTTCTTAACAGAGTTAAACAAAATTTAAAAAACTGAAATATTTGAATAGTTTCTAATCTAATGGCTACCATTTAAAATAAATAATAGAGCAAAATTACCGAAAAAAACCTTTGAAGTCCTCTCCAATGTATTATATGTAACAACATATGAGGTGAAAAACATAGTACATTAATCTTTATCAAAAAACTAACAATTAATTTGAATCTTGAATTTTACTCTAATTTCTAGAACAAATTAATTATGTGCAGTCAGTGCAGTTGTACAGTTCGCTTCAAGATTAATATTCGTATTAACTTTTCTTAATGACAAAATAAACCTATAATAGAACATCTTCTATATGATATATTTTTATAGAAATATAATTAAATTAATCTACCTAGATTGTCTTCCATTAATTACTCAGTTAAAAATAACAACAATTTGCCTTTCAAGTTATACACATTAAGCTTATTGTGTGTCAAGGATAATAGTCCTTAGTAGATCAACTTGACGTAAATAGCAGAAAATATTGTGGTATCGAATACTAATAAATTAATGAATTACAACAGACAGGTATATAATATAAGATTTAAACGGCGCACAGTGCGATATCTACCCTAAAAATATTTTGTTGCGTATTTTTAAAGAAAATTTATATCAACGTGATTTATAAACCTTAATATCATTTAGATTTTTACTTAATATAATTTTAATTTTTTTATATATACGTGTGTTCACGAAGAGTGGTAACAGTGAATAATTCTTAAATATTACTACTAGTAGATACAAAAAAAAGTTTAAATAGTTTTTTATTCAACTCAAAATTTTCTATTGGAAACTGACAAAGTATATTTTTTTATACTTCAAATTCAACCGGAAGTTAACATAAAATTTTTTTTTCAAATAGCAACATGTTTTTTTTTAACATTTTTGTAATCAGCAATTTTTTCTCTATAAATACATATAAAATTTTCATAAGGTTACATAAGAAAAAATTCGAGAAAACACAAGATTTAAACAAACAATAATAATTTACTACATAGGTATGTAGAGTACCATGAAAAACAAAATATTACCACACCGAAAACAGAACATTTCATTTATCTGATAAATTTTTCAAAATTGCCAACGTTTTGTTCAAGATATGATTCTAATTTTCGCAGAAGTTCTGGCGATTTGGTGATAATTAATAGATGCTAAATTAATTTTAGTTTTTAAATTTTTTAAATATAAAGATAGATTTGCCTAAACTACTATTTTTAAATAACTTCATAGAAAGAGTCTAATGGTGTCATATCATAATAATGGTGTTTTGTTTTTCATAGCACTCTACATACGTAATTAATAAATTATTATTGTTTGTTTAAATCTTGTGTTTTCTCGAATTTTTTTTTATGTAACCTTATAAAAAAATTTATATGTATTTATAGAGAAAAAATTGCAGATTACAAAAATGTTAAAAAAACATGTTGCTATTTGAAAAAAAAAAATTATGTTTACTTCCGGTTGAATTTGAAGTATAAAAAAATATACTTTGACAGTTTCCAATAGAAAATTTGGAGTTGAATAAAAAACTATTTAAACTTTTTTTGTATCTAGTATTATTTAAGAATTATTCACTGTTACCACTTTCCGTGAACACACTGTATATTTCGGATTGCCTAATACATTGCAAGGTAGGTTACAAATACCAAAGCAAATACATGCTAAATACCTTAGATCATTTAAACATAAGTTTTTTTTAACTTAAAAAATTTAAACAAAAAAAAATTTAGACCATTTAAACTTAAGCTAAGTTTAAACTTAAGTTTAAATGGTCTAAGCTAAATACACCACAATGCATCACGCTACAGCTAAAATAACAAACGCAATACATTTAACAATGCGTTAAATGACACATAAAAATATTGCGATCATCTCACTGTGAGATTACGCTATATTTATCCGGCTGCTCGCAATCTACGGTAAACCCTGAGATAATCTTTTCAGAGGTTGTGGTTCAAAAGCTGTTTAAAATTGTGACAGAAGCTTGTCAAAATAAAGACCAATAATTTGCATAATAAAATTGTAATTAAATTTAATATTATACAAGTCAATCTTCAAATTCGTTACTCTCGTACAGATAAATTTTAAGTATAACCAAAAGATTTTATTGTATAGTAGTGTTTCGGGGTGCAAAAGCAATACTTCTGATTAAAATAATCAAATAAATTCGTTTTAGATCCCTACCACTAGAAAGCTGAATTTCAACTAAGTAAGTGTAAACCAGTAAATCGCTACCTAAATCAATTAAATCATCCATTTCTCCTCTAGATTGGTCAGTTTCCAAATCGATCAGGTAAGTAAACGTTATTTTGCTCACTTGCATTTATTCCATAACCATAAAAATATTATGGAATATCATTATGGCATATCGGCATACAACAGATAGTATTGAAACTATATGACGCTATATCTATATGTATATCTCGTTAAAAACCTAACCTTACTCACATCTATAAAGGTTAGCAATTTTAATTTATGGCTACGTTTTGAGGCTAAATAATATCACATTGACTTCACTTCACATATGTAGATTTTATAGTCTAGTCTTGCTTCGATACAAACAAACGTGACTACTAGAACTCATAGGCGATTTCATAAAATCTTCCCTGATAGTCGATTAATTGACGCTTAGTTATATAATATAACTTTGACAAGCAAATTAAATGCTTACGTATTTCATAAGGCATTTGCCTATAAGGGCCAGTTGTATAAAAGTGGGTTAACTCGGGAATCAGCTGATCCTGGATCAAGAGTTGACCCAGGATCAACGTCTATTCCTTTTATTTTGTTATTCTTACTTTAATACACAAAAAAGCAATGTTGCCAGGTGTTATTTTAATAAATAACAAATGGTTTGAGACAAACAGTATAAATCACAATAAATTTAAAAGTAAATAAAGTTGATCCTGGGTTAATCCACCGATTTCTCGGATCAGGAAATCGGTGAGTTAACCCAGGATCAACGCTTGACTCTCGCTCATACAACAGACATTTGCTTTGATCCTTGGTTTAACTCTGATCCGAGGATGATCCTCTTTTATACAACTGGCCCTTAACAGTAACATTTCACTTTGAACCAAGTTTATTGTTTTTTTGCTCTGATTTGACATTAAAAATATACATTTTATGTATGCAAAAGATACGTTTCTACGTTCTTCTTCTTCTTTAACTTTACTTTAGATCTGTTGATCTGTTTATTTCCAACATCTGCGTCATTTCCTTCGCAGTGCTAGATCTGTGAGCATATAAATTGTTTAACGTCTGATAGGTAGTTTGCTAGACTGGCCTCCAGACGAGCCTGTAATCCTGGTTTTTATGTTAATGATGACAATTCATTAACCCAGGAGGACCACAGGCTTAACGTGCCTTCCGAAGCACGGAGACGAGTCATAAGAAAGTTGCCCTTCTCCGGATTTGAACCCGGTACCTCGCAGTTGATCGCGTTACCTACGAGGCAAATGACCGTCTCATTTTATCTTTTTTTCTACGTTAACAGTAGAAATTATTGTAAATCAAAGTATCTCATTTTTTATTGTTTCACACCAGTTCAATATCTACATATAGGTAGTTTGTTCAATTTTAGTTTAAAAATATCTCTTTGGGTGCTTGATAGTAGAAATTTAACGTCAAATTAGTGTAAACAAATCTTTATAAAACGTAAATGTGCACTTAACGGCTCGTCATCGATTTAACGGCTTATTAAAATTTCATGAAAACTGTTAGTCATAAATTTCATTGTTACGAGAACGAATATGAATTGAAACTTTAAAAGCAAGAATATTATATTACTATTTTGAAGTTATTATTATTATAAACACGATAAGAAAAAATTTAGTTAACGGTTTGTTGTTAAACTTTACATTAACACTAGAATGATACACGTTTACCCAAACATAACCGCTTATAAATACATTAAAATTATTATCTCACTATTTAAGAATTATATTATTAAACAATGACATTCAATTTCTCTTTGCGGAAACATTAATGGTAATACATCATTAAAAGATATAATTTCATGCTTGATTACAAAATATTGCTTTCCCAACATTAAACTTCTGCGAAATTTTCAAAATCAACCAGTTGAAAATTTATTACACAACACACAGTGAGTGTAACTGAATCACTTTGTTAAAGTTTTGGAGCATAATATTCTAGTCAGAAAGTTAATGATTAAAAGTGCACTTGTCCTTTCAGATTAAAAGTTGCTTTTATTTATTATCGTATGATCTGATATTGTTTTAAATTAATTATTTAATATCAATTCGACATTAATGTAAATCTACCATTGATAGCAAAAGGTGGCACCACCTTATTTGTACTTCGATATCTTAGAATTACATCCCGCTCGAAAGCTTATCAGTTCATCTCAATAGTAATTGACAATAAGTAATAATTATTTTTGTTATTTACTAATAATAATTGACAAACATTAACTGAATCGTTTGCATTGAATGCCCTATATTCACATATAGGGTCTCCCAAATATAGATTGTTAAATTTTAACTATTTTTTAGTTTTTTAATAATTTAAAATAATTAAGTTAATTAATAATTAACTATTATTCCACCTATAGGCGTAAAACAACAAAAATTAACCGCATAAAATCTAACCGTTTACACAAAAATAAGTAAAGTAGCAATCACGAGTACCGATCACGAATTAAAGTACGATAACAACGACGATCGCGGTCACTAACCCCCTATTCTGTAACTTTACGTTACCGTTCGTTATCGTTATGAAATCGTTAAAAACCGTAAAGTTTTGTTTCCACATATCATTATATTACTATTTAATGCAATTCTGAGTGTAAACCAAGCCTTACGGTTCTTAACGATTTCATAACGATAACGAACGATAACGAAAAGTTACAGAATAGGGAGGTAAAACATGTTTAGAAATTTTGTATAAAAAATAACGCCTCTTGGACATAATATCTCTATATTCACTCCACACTCAACGTCCACTCAAAACAAATTGGATCTAGATAAAAATTCTGTTAAGTCAGTCAACTGAAAATCCTGAAAACTGTTGAACAAAACTTCAAAAATAGTTCACCTGCTCACTTTTCTTCATGTAAATGGATATACATATTATATACTCGTAATAATGTTTATCTCGGCACGGCTACATAATCAAAATATTACATTGAATATTAATGTTTTCAGATAAATAACCATAAATAAATTACGAAGATCCATTGCAAATGTAAGACGTTCCTATGATCGCATCCGTGCTTCGGAGAGCATGCAAAGTCATCGGTCCCCCTGGATTGATGAATTGTCACCATTAACAAAGAAGACCAAGGTCACAGGCACACATGAAGGCACACCGAATGTAAAATATTTATATGCTTATAGGACAACAGTGCCAAGTAAACGTAATTTGGTTGGAAATAAAAAAACGTAGTCCTATATTAAGAGAAAGAGAGCGAATGCAGAAAACCGAATTCAAATCCCTGAAAAGCAAAACTTTCCTGTGATTGATGATAAGTGATAACAAAGAAGAAGAAAATAAATAAAAAAAACGGTGCCACGTAATTTTGAATAGGTACTTAAATATACAAGCGTATACCTAAGTTCCGCAGAAAATGATGTTTGGAGGTTTTTCTTTATTTTATATGTAACGTAGAACTAACTACTAACTAGTATATTGCAATTAACCAAAAGTAATGTTATACCTAAATGTAGTAAAGAAATAATATTTATTTTCAGTTTATCTTCTATCTTTTTTGCAAAGGTTCTCTATTATTTCTAAATTTCTTTTTTATTATCTGTAGATGCTGCTACTAACAAATAAATTGAATGATAATGCCTAATTGTTTAGCCATCAATATTAATATTGTTACTAAATATTACGTTTATTGCTCAGTCACTTGAAGGTATTTTATTACAAATAGATATGCACTAGGTTTTAAATCGTGTTACATAATGAAAACGACAGGTTTAAAAAAACTATCTACTTATTACTTATTTACTTAATACTTATTACTATTTAAAATAATAACTTGTTTTGTGTGTAAAAGGTGTTCCCTACATATGTACGAAAATTATTTCCTTGAAAGGAATAAGTTATATAATATTAAAACTTTATTTAAATCGAGTTATTAAAAATTAAAAAATCAATTAAATAGTTTATTTAGCTTTCATAGAATTATTTCCATCCTTATTCTGATGACGGATGGAAATAATCCTCTAAAAACTAAGTTATAGCCCTAATCGATATAATTTTAGACCACATCGTATTCGCATTAATAAACCGTGAATATGTCTTACAACAACTTATTATAACTACATAATAACTTATAAGTACATACATGCAAAATTACTGTGAACATGCTCTTTTCTTGGTCTTTTATTGTATCAAATATCGACAACCAAGCAAAGTTACAAATTGTAGTATGTAAGCTTGGTTATAAAAGTGTTAAAACGTCAACAGCATGTGACTCAAAAACTATGCTGTTTATGAACTTTTTTATAAGAAAGTACCCATTGCGAATCACTCCCTGAAACATTTTTGCACATGTTTAGAGACATCCTATATTCTATGTATATGTACCTCTAAAAATGAGAGGTTCTGAGTTTTTATTTGCAATTATGAATAATAATTAATTTCTAAAATAAAAACCAAATTTTAATTATTATTCTCATTACTTATGTTTATGACCTTTGGATGGTTAAATTAATTATAATCTCGAAGGTAGTACGCTATAGTATTCTTGTATTTTACTTCGCTTAATTTGAATTTATATAAAACAATAATATAATATTATTAAAGTAATGTAATAATGACATTGACATACATTGTAGTAGTACTTGGTACTTGGTCAATTAAAATTTCACGTGCTCGGGCAAACCATGTTACGTTTAACCAATTAAATGCTACTGTACATTTAATCACGAGTTAAAAATTTGTGTTTAAGTATTAAGCTCTTATTATTTTATTTATTAATATATTTAAAAAATACATGTTTGCATATCCTCTTTATAGTAGAATATATTAAGTATCCTCAATTTGTGATGTTTGTGATGGTTACAATAAAATAAATATTTAAAAACCCAAGGTCTAAATATAGAACAGAATATTAATGAACTTACATAATAAAATCCAATTCAAAATTTTAAACTTGGTGTGTAAAATAATATAATATTATAAATTAAATAAATTTTGAAAATAATTTTTAAACATGGAATTTTACTTCGAAGTCAATTAGCAACCCAAAACCATTAACCACTAATAATTGTTAACTTTCGATTTTTATTTGGGATAAAAATTTCAAGTTTTATTTTATTTTTACAATTATGTTATTTACAACCTCCACTAATTAAAAATAAATTAGGTAAAATATTTTTTATCGATCTTTTAGTAGAACTACTCTTCAAATGTTTTAAATATTGATTTTAAGAAACAAACCAATATAGTTAACTAACAGGTTAGCATTTCCACACAGTATTTGTCCGGTAGTCAATATTTCACTGAGAAAAAAGTTAAATAATTATTATAAAATCATATGATTACTTCAATATTAATTTAACAATTGTTATACCTAATAAGTGCATAAATTATTTTCATAAATAAAATTGTTATTATACATTATCTATCGTTTGCTGGGTAAATCCTTTCAATTTATTGAAATAAATAAACCAAATTGCCGCCGACAATCAATTAGCTAGCCACCTATTAAATGTTATGGTTATTATTGAAATTGTTTAAACAAAATCATTTCTTTAAACTTACAAAAAATTATGAGTATGGAACTTACCTTGAAAAATTCAAATAGTTTGGTGAAAAAGACCAATTCTCTAACACTAAGAATTTATAATATTATATTAAAGGTTATCAGACGAGAACACATAACAATAATAACTTGATGCAACAGAATGTCAACTGACTTTGTTATCACGTGTCAAATATTAAATATTCTCTAGGTTGAATGTTGAATTGCGCGCTCAAAGCTAGATTCATAAGAAAAGTAATGTTAATAAGGATAATACCATAAAAACAGTGTTCGCATGCGCCCTGTTATTTAGTATTGCATAAATAATGCGTGTGCAGAGCCGGTTTTAACAGTTTTCAGTGCAATTTCAGTTATTTTTTTTTTATTTAATTGTTATAATTGTTATCAATAATTCTACAATAAAAATAATTTCAAATTAAAGAATAAATAACCGAAAGATTGGTTGCTGATATTATGCCTATTTACATATGATGTAATAAATGGTGATTCAAAATATCGCCAACAAAAAAGTTCAGCTCTGCTAATCTGGACAGAAAATAATCCTTCTCCTTCTTATTTTGTCTGAATTTTTTAGTTTTACGGATTATGAAACAATTTAAAAAAGTACTTCTTATGTTTTTTTTCAATATATTTATAATACGTATTTTCAAAAATCTGCACAAAAGAAACATTTTTTTGGATTCGTATTCCGGATTACCGAAATTGTACTACATTTGTTTCGAGAGCTAATAATAATGTAAAAGGGTTTGATAAAGCATGGTTCAATTATTTAGATATTATAGTAAAAGAAGTATAATGCTTTTGTTGTAAATGTAAATTTCAACATAATTCTTTTTACTATAACGATTAATTCAAATAAAGAGGTGAGTTGTGAAGATGCCAACCGGGTCTACAGTTTAAAAATTTACAAATAAAATTATGGTATTTGAAGGTGTAAACATCAAGTATGAAAGAAAAGTTTTATGGATTATTCAAAATTGAACCTAAATTTAGCCAAAAAGGTTAAAAAGATATGCGTGTATGGTATTGGCTATAAGCATAAAATATTAGATACTGATGAGGGCGCTGCAAAAGATGACAAATGAGTGCCTTAAACGGTATGGTATTAGCGTTAGATCAGTTTTTAGGTTACAAACCAATTATTCTATGGTTACAAACGACTGCTTGCGGCATCCATTACTGTACTTGCAATTTCAGCAGCTAGAAGACGTTTCGTTAATATTTTTTGCCTATTGCTATAAATTCGCTCTGCTCATACTCCAGTATATTTCGCCGTTTACCTATGATTATAAATATAGGCTTGGCAAATTACGGATCTTAAAGAAATCCGAAACTGAAAGAGTTCAACTTGTTAAAAATATCCCGGAAGCCAACGTAACTCCTCAACCGTTATCTAGGAAAGTTGGAAACTCTAAGACAGTTTAGCTTATTTAAAATATACCCCAGGACTAACGCAGAACATAATTGTGGATATTTAAGCCAACAAAACTCCAAAATCGTGATATTAGTTTGATTAACAAAGGTTAAAAACAAAGTATACGTCGGACACACGTACCGTTAACAGAATTGAAAAAAGCGTACCCAATAATTTTTAATGTTACCTATATGACCCCGTTTAGTTTTTTTTTTTAATAACCACAATATCTTCTGGACCCATTCAAAGTTCTCTAGCCAAAATAAATAAAAAAAAATGCATCCAAATTTTGACAGGACCATCCTATAAGATGGAAGAATAGGAAGAATGTGTATCTAATAATAATGAAAAATCTGCAACAACAATTGATAAAACTAAAAATATCCTTAATAAACAATAAGTTTATAATATTTTATTCACGATTTTGCATTTGACATTGTTCTCATTAGAACAATCGATATCGTCGAAAAAATTATTCGTTTAATTTTTTGCAATAAGTTATACTACTATCCACAGGGGAAGGGCTAGTTTTGGTTGTCACCGATCCTCACCACCACCATTTTACACATGAATAAAAATTAAATGATCATGTGAAAATTTAAAACAGCAAAATTCAGTCAATTTGAAGAAAATCGATGTTAAAAAACTTAATAATCTTTTACATGTAAATTGTACCACACGGTAACATGGGTTGCCTACTTCTACCATTCATAACAGTGTGTATAATGAAAATAACTTAGGAGCAGACTTTCTATATGCAGTATGTCCATTTTCTTAAATTTTCAGGAGAGCAGAAAAACTACCACAGGTTTACATGACATGTTATCAAAAAAGTAATTTTTGCTAAAATACAGAAAAAAATACACTATGAAGTATCGTGAATGCGGAAAATTTTCGATTGACGGTTTGGCAAAAAAATTCAAAAATGTATTAGACATACTGCACTTTGTTTGTCTACATTGGACAAACTGCAGTTTGTTTGTCTTTAAAACCAGAAATTTGTCGCTTTGCCTATTTCAAGACAAAAAAAGAGTATAAATCATTGGTGTTACAAAAAAATCTTATTAGTAGAATAGTAGTTTATATCACGAGGGCGTAAGGGGTTGTTTTTCGTCACGAGACGTAGTTTATGACACGAGCCGCAAGGCGGCGAGGGGAATAATAGTCGAGAGATGAAAAAACCCTGGAGCCCGAGTATTATGAACAGCTTTTCGTGAATTTGGGAATAATATCCGACAAAATTCACGATTTTTTTGCAATAATTGCATAAATTTATAACACGTTTTAATTGACATCGTGGTAGTGTAAAACCAACTTCTACTTGTAACCATGGTGTTTTTCTTGGCACCAGTTGGTACCCTGGAGGGCGGCCATGTTGGGGCGCCATGTTCATTTTGATTTTTACTCTCGTAAAGTTTGAACGTTTGTGTATTGTGTCGTGTGTTTTCAATTAAAAATGCTTAAAAACCAAGAAATAATCGTTAAATAATTAATAAATACGACATTGTGGTCGCATCTATCGATGTTCATGGACACGTTGCAAAAAAATCCCATATTTGATATTGATGGATCACGTGGTAGGTACTAGTGCTGGGACATCGATACAAAACATCGATGTCGAACATCGATGTCGACATCGATGTGAGCATAACATCGGTTGCAAAACATCGATGTTTTCGTGACATCGATGTTATTGCATATTAGTTTAAATAAATCAGGAAAAACACTATTATAACAACAAATTTATTTATGAATATTAATAAACGCAACAAATTACAAAATTAGCAAGTAAAATGAGCAATTATTTAGTGGCTACGCTACATATCTACAGGGACGTGCTCATGGGGGGGATGGGGGCGGGGGGGGAACCTCCCCCCTAATGCTGCAGAAAGTTGGCAAAAACTTGACAAAAACACCCAAAAGTTGGTTAATTTGCCATTTTTTTATGTCTAAATTTACTAAATGCTGCAAAACTTACAAAAAGTTGGCAATTTTTAATTAATTCAGTTGGCAAATTTGAAATTTCTCCCCCCTCCAAAAAAAGTTGGCTTGGCACGTCCCTGCATATCTACCTGTAACATCGAAAGGCTAACATCGAAAAGCAAACATCGATGGTTTCGATGTTTCAAAACGTCTGACGCGATGTCAAAATATCGAACATCGGTCGAGCTAACATCGATGTTTAGAAAACATCAATGAACATCGCCCAGCACTAGTAGGTACTATCGCGTTCAGCAGAAAACGGTATTTATGGGGCGAATTTATAGACAGGCAAGTTTTTCACAATTGTGTGGTTAAGATAAAATATGTAAATAAATGATTTTTGAAAATTTTTGTTTTTTTGAAATTTTTTGGTATTTTTTTACTCCCGGTATTTTTTTACTCCCGGGAGAAAAACAAAGTGTGACGAAAAGAGCTTCTTTACTCCCGAAAAACCGGGTGTAAAGTAGTCACTTTACACCCAAAATCACGAAAAGAATTTTACATTCCTTCTTACGATCTTTTCTTGCAATATTTCGTTTTTTTTTCTGCTTTTTCGATTAACATTGCCCACATGTTCACCTTCCGTATTATTCATAATTTTAATGCCATTAGGTCTAATAACAATAATAAACCTATTGATAAAGACTTAATAGCAAACTAATGGAGCCGAATTTTTGGCCAACGGGTGCTTTAGTCAAAAGGTTTATTGGAAAGCGTACATCAGCTAATAGCCGAGACCCAAGTTTTCAAATAATCCCAGCAACGACACCAACAATTTAACCATCTTCTACCAAAATGTTCGTGGCTTACGTACTAAGCTTAACAGCTTATACATAAGCATCCTAAACGAGCAGTACCCTGTCATCGTGCTGACGGAAACGTGGTTATGTTCAAATATAAATAATAAGGAATTCATTGACGATAGGTATATAGTTTACCGTAAGGATAGATCTTGTGACACGAGCAATAAGCAGCTCGGTGGAGGAGTCTTAATCGCAGTTTTGAAATCATTATCATCTAGTCAGATTCCGTCTAAAATCAATTGTGAAGAAATATGGGTTTCGATAAACGTATGCAATAAAGAAATGGTAGTTTGTGCTACATACATCACTCCACAATCATCTGTACAGGTCTACTCTAATCATCTTGAACAAGTTGCTAGTATTGCTCAACAATTTCCGTCCCACAAAATATGTATCATTGGTGATTATAACTTGCCTGGCTTGTCATGGCAATCGCACAGTTTTGAAGCTGCATTATCTGCAGTTAATGCAACCTCTCATATTGAAGAAATGGTATGTGACGAACTCTCCGCTAACTGCTTTTCACAGTTTAATTCAATTAGAAACTCGAATAATGTAACTCTAGACTTAGTCTTTTACAACGATACCCACGTAGTGGTTGAAGAAACCTTGCCTTTGAGTACTCCTGTTGATGTTAACCACCCATCGTTTCTTGTCACTTTCACTGATATTGGCATTGATCTCCTTGAAACGGAGGGCCCCATTGGTTATTTGGACTTCAAGAATGCCTCTTACCACACTATTAATGATTATCTCAACCAAGTTGATTGGAACTTTATAGAGGAACTTTCTTCCATTGATAATTGGGTAAGTGAATTTAACAAAATTGTTCTTGCTGAAATTGAATCTTCCATACCAGTGATCCACAGGAAAAAAAATGTGATGCATTTCCTACTTGGGTAAGTAAGTCGACCAAGTCTTTAATCTTTAACAAGAAGCGTTTACACAAGCTGTATAGGAACTCGTTGGATGTTGAATCATATCGTAATTTTACTGATGCAAGAAAATGCTGTAAACTCGCTCTAGATTATGATAGGAAAAGTCATATTATAGATGTTGAACATAAGCTTTTGAACAACTCTTCAAAACAATTCTGGTCGCTCGTTAAATCCAAGTCTGATTTTGGTGATCGTGACATTCCTTCTAGAATGCACAATGCTACTGAGTGCTGTGATGATTCGGTCGGCATAGCAAACCTATTTGCAAAGTCATTTGAGAATGCCTATTGTGTTCATCCTGGAAATGTAGCCAACGCGAAATGGGATTCTAGCTTAGTAGATTACGTTGATTTTACAATTATTGTTATAACTGAACAGAATGTGGCCGATAAACTGGCACTACTCAATACTTCTTCGAACCCCTGTTCTGATGGGATCCCAGCCATATTTGTCAAAAACTGTCGTGAAAGTCTTATCAAACCTCTAACGCTTCTCTTTAATAAATCCTTACAAACGTCTTGCTTTCCAGATGCCTGGAAGATTTCTTCTATCACACCTATCTTTAAAGGTAAAGATCGTTCTCATGTTGGGAACTACCGACCGATTAGTATACTATCGGTAATTCCAAAGGTTTTTGAATCGATTGTTACTGATAAGCTTTACTGGGCTCTTAAAGACATTATAATTGACGAACAGCATGGTTTCTTTCAACACCGATCAACGGCAACAAATCTATGTACGTTTTCTGAATACGTTACGAGCAACCTTGAATGTGGATCTTGTATTGACTGTATATTCACAGATTTTATTAAGGCTTTCGATCGGGTACACATCAAGCGGCTTATTTTCAAGTTACGTAAGCTGGGGATTGGAATTAATGTACTTAATTGGATATCATCATACCTATCGAATCGTCTCCAAAAGGTCAGGATTAAAAACTCTCTCTCTCGTGATATCTTTGTGAAATCAGGAATTCCACAGGGTTCCCATCTTGGTCCGTTGTTGTTTATCTTATACATCAACGACATTAAATCAGTCTTCAAATTTTGTAAATTTTTGTTGTATGCAGACGATCTTAAGATATTTAGGGTTGCAAACTCTGTCCATGATTATGAACTAATTTCTGAAGATCTTCGTTCTTTCGAATCATGGTGTAGTGCAAATTTTTTAGAATTAAATATTGATAAATGCAAAGTTATGAATTTTTCCCGGAAGAGAATACGTTTTCATCACTCGTACAGCTTGTTAGGAAATATCATCAAAACTGTATCTAATTTTAAAGATCTGGGCGTCACGTTAGATTCTAATTTCGGTTTTACGTCGCACTTGAACCAAATCATTAGCAAGAGCAACAAAATGTTGGGCTTTATCAAGAGACATACTCAAGAAATTAACAGCTTGAGAGTCTTAAATATGTTATTTGCTGCATACGTGAGATCGCATCTTGAATACTGCTCAGTGGTTTGGAATCCGCACCATTCAACGCACATCGCTTGATTGGAAAAACTTCAAAGAAGATACGTCAAGTTCGTTTGTTTCAAATTTGGTATTTGTTTCGATACCGATTACGATTTGCTGCTGGGATACCTTAGCCTATCAAGATTGGAAATCAGGAGAAAGTACCTTGACTTGTTGTTTTTGTACAAACTCTTAAACAACAAAATCAATTGCACTTTACTCCTACAAAACATCAATTTTTGGGTTCATCCGTGCCCGGTTCGAAAGCCAGATTTGTTCCTAGCAAGTTTCCACAGAACTAGCTATGGAATGCATTCGCCCGTTACAAGACTTCAGAATCTTGCCAACAAGGCTGAAGTTGACTTCTTCGCAAGCTCCCCGACGGGATTTAAATCTTCACTAAGGCTGGCTTGCATTGAACATGTAACCCTGTTTTCTTTTCTTTCTTTTAATTTGTTTGTTTACTTTTATTATTATTTTATTTATTGTTATTTGTTTTGTTGTTATTGTATTTGAAAAGGAGGTACTCCGTTAATAAAGATTATTATTATTATTATTATTATTATTATTATTATTATTATTATTATTATTATTATTATTATTATTATTATTATTATTATTATTATTATTATTATTATTATTATTATTATTATTATTATTATTAATATTAGATCGAAGAGCACACACACGTGAAAAACAGCGGCTAAATCTACGTATGAAGGACATACTGCTTTTATGTTAGTACAACAGCGCTGGACAAACTGCATTTAGATTGTCTTTGTAATTTCAACAATATTTTTACCCTGGATAGATGCTTTTTAAAACGCCCTTTTGTAATTAAAATATGTGGTATTTTACCTATAGTTTACAATGCCATGTTAATCTAAAAATTTATGAAAATGGACAATGGAAGAAAGTCTGCTCCTCAACTTTCCAAAAAAATGTTTTCAAAATTAACTGAATTATTTAAATATTCACATAATGAAATAGTATACCTATTATACATCATGGGAGTAAGGTGCCATTTTTCATCCCGCGTGACAAGGTTTTTGCACAAGGCTTGCCGAGTTTAAAAAAAAAATTTAAAAGAAAGAATCAAAATTATAAAAAATTAAAAATTATTAACAATAAACTAAACTATTCTTCTTCTTCTTATGGTGCCGTCTCCTAATATTGGAGGTTGGCGACCATTAATATTAATATTAAATGGTTCTCTTGGCAAATTACTCTCGGTGGTTTGCCATTACTTTCCGAGAGGAGAGGGTTATAATGAAGTTGTATAAATTTTTGTAGCCGGGTTGGGGATTGAACCCAGGGCTTCTAGCCTAGAGTCCGGTTCTTAGCCCGTTCACTTAGTTCACCTCACTACTAAACTATACCTATTAAAAAAGTAACGATCCCTTGCGGTGCTATATTTACTCGTATTTTCTCTCGAAAACTATTATTTCCTTTTGTTAGAAGATTTCAGTCCACCTCGATGGTTACAGAACTAATAAAAAATATAGGTAAACAAAGACATTTGCATAGACATTTTTAAAGCCACGAGTGTTCCTCAAAAGAAAAGCCTGGCTGCGGACCTGATCTCTTAAATTATGACCAGTAACTGTTAACAGTAACAGTATATTATAAAGCTACCTTTAAAAACTTTAATTTGATTTATCTTGTTAAGGGTAGTTCACACTACATGATTTATCACATGACTTATAAGAAAAATCATGGCTAAAATCATACCATCACAACAGCCAATCATAAAAGCCATAACTTCTATAATATCAAAAATCATATAGTGTGAACGTAAAAAAGCCCTCATATGAGAAGTCATGTGACAAGTCATATGATAAATCATGTATAGTGTGAACTACCCTGTAGATACCTTCAAACTTAAGACACAACACAATATTAGTTTATTTATTTGTATTGGTAACACCTATTTGGCGTAGATATGCATCCCCATATTCTAATCATTCTTTGTCTTCTCTACACAAATATCTGTAAAGAGTTAGGTTTACTCATAAACAGGAAACCATCCCTGATTAGATTACTCATAGTATAATAAATACAAATGTTTGACGATTACATAAATGCAGTTATGTACATTAACTCATAAACAGGAAGCTATTCCTGATAAGATTATTCATTATATGATGGACAATATGACAACTACATAAATGCAATTATGCAAAAGTAACCATCCTGTAATATGAAAATTCTAACTAGGTGCTCAAATAATAAGGTCATGTAATCATCTCCACCTTACTTGAGTAAAAAGCTTTGTTATCTTAAGATATACATATACTGCCGTGTTAATTCTAAAGGGCGTATCTGCAATTTTTGTCGTCTTGTGTTACTGATGACTAGAGTACGGATTTCTAGAAAATTTGCTATACAGAAATATTGATAGCAAAAGTGTAATTGATACAAATGTCTATGAATCTAATAAAAATAGATCACTTGGCGCTATTTTTTTTATGCTTATATGCTTATTTTGATACTTTTATGCTTAGATTTGGTTTTAAGCTTTTTTAGTACTTATTTTAGCACATTTTCAATAAATTTTAAAAAAATTGCAGTAAATACATAAAAACCTACGTTTATTTCAATTTCCAATGGTAAATGAACTTGTCAAATATAGAAAAAAAGTTTTTGTAAGGGCCAGAGACGTGCCCATGGCTGGAGCATGGGGGGGGAGCTCCCCCCTCCCTCAATGTTTTAGAAATTTGGCTAAAAGTTGGCAAACACACTCAAAAGCTGTTAAAAAAGTTGCAAAACTTACAAAAAGTTGGCAATTTTGAATTAATTCAATATTGGAAGCTCAAACGATGCGATGCTCAAAGGTTTGACGCAAATTTTACCCAAAAATTCGATTTGGAGGAGGCCACGACGACATGTACCTTTTTATTACTACTTTTTTTACTTTTGCTGCTTTAATTGTGTTACTTTTCAAATAAACTTTCAAAAAGGTTTCTTTAATGCTTATTAATTATTACTTTAAAGTTTAATGCATATTTTTATGCATAATATAATGGCAATTGTTTGTGCTATTTTAAGCGCTTTTTTCACGATTTTTTAAGCTTAAAAGTCCGTACTCTACTGATGACAAACGCTTCCTTGCATGTAAATCTATCATTTCGTTAAGATTAGAAGGTATAACTGTATAGATATGCTAGAATACGTCATTCAAACCATGTGTTGGCACACGGAACTTTATAAAACACGATTTCCCAACAATTAGCGTTTTGCAGATACGCCCTTTAAAATTAACACTGCAGTATAAAATATAATTTCAAAGTTAGTTGCCGTTAGTAGTTGCTAGTAGCTAATTATTGTAATCAGCGTGCATCTGTAGTCTGTAGTCATTTTGTAGAACGTAATTTTAAATTTAAAATATCGTACACACCACCTCTTACATTGTATCTCATATATCTTCTTCTTCTTCTTCTATCTATCTATATATATAAAAGAAAGTCGTGTTAGTTACACCATTTATAACTCGAGAACGGCTGAACCGATTTTTATGATCTTTGATTTGTTGGATTTCTCGCCATCTCGAGTAGCGGAATAACTATTAAAACATCGCAAAAATTCACGAAAAAACGATTTATAAAGAAAATTCACTTTTTGACCTAAAAGTTAGTTCGGTACTTAGTCGCGTAGAGAGCGCCACCTAATATTGTTGCAAGTAATGTAATGTACATCTGTACAGATAAATCCATTTACCAATGAAAAACATCCAATCCAGTATTTGGATTGTAGCATCGAGTTATCGATAATGCCCGTACTAATAGTCGAGGATCAATCCGAGATCAAGGATTAATTCTCGGATCGTTCAAAAATGCTACCAATAGTCGTAATAATCCTGGATTGAACACGATCCGAGATCAATATTGAACCTCGAAAACTGATCTTGCTTTGACCAGGATTAATCCTCGGATCATTGTGGCGCATGCGTGTTTGCTATGTTGTCATAGTGCATTAATCCTCATAATAATTAAATAATTTTTAAAAACTTTAATTATAGGAACTGAACAGGAACGACGATATAATATTAAAAATTAAAATTTTTTTAAAAATTAATAATAAAATAAAAAATTATGGTTATAAAATAGATACTAATAATGGTTATAAATAGAAACTAACTAAATATTACTAGATATATTACCAAATCCAAGATCAAATCTAGAATTAACCGATCTTACCCGAAGCCGGGACTATTTGTTACGCCAAGATCGTTGTTACGATCTAGGATTGCTGGATCTAGGATTGATCCGAGGATTGATCCTCGACTATTAGTACGGGCATAAAAGGGATGATCCCTAGAAAGTGATTCGATTCACGATCAAATTAGTGACGCACTAATTGTATACTGTGTCTGACAGTGGGCGACCTTAAATATTGTCGTGTTCTGACAAACAACTCTTTAAAGTCCGTGCCCAATCTGTCGAAGTTTGCAATATAAGACTCTCCCAGGGAGCGAGTTCAAGAGAGATTTCAAAATTTCCACTATTAAATAAAACAATATCGTACAGAGAATGAATAGCAATTTAATCAGGCAAATGTTATTATTAATTTTAAATTGGTTAAACAAATGAAACGTGATCTTTTTGTTAAACCTCATTCAACGCAGTTGTAAAACCAAAAATTATGCTTAATTGTCCTACAAATTTACGCATTTAATTATCAAATAATTTCTACAACTTGTAAGACAATTAAAACGTTTAATAAAAATTTTATAAATCTGAAATAAATCTTAACACAAACCACTAATCGCAAATGTGCAACACACATCCAAATACGTCGCAAATTAAACACTTCCGTAAATTAATCTTCGTTACCGAATAAATTAAAATAGTGATTATCAAAGTTCCAGCAGTGATTTTAATTAGCAATGTGCAATAAATTAATTATTAAATGCATACGAAGATTCAAATTTTTCATAACGTGCATCGTAGTTAACCTCAAAATTGTTTAAGTGCATTTCGTCGAAAATATCAAAAGTGATTGTTGGAATCACAAAAATTAAATTAATTAAGATGTTAATTACCAATAAGATCACTTCACATAAATCAGATTGAGTTGGATGAACTTCCTATGTCCATAAATTGAAAAAAATTGTCGATGGCCTCACACTACAGCAAACAGGTAAATCTTTCTTAAATCCCTTCATAATTCATCAGTAACCCATAACACAATCACTATTGCACTTAGAATCATTTTCTAGTTGCTTAATATTATTGCAAACCATTTTCAAATAATAAATTTTGCCAAACATCAAAAAATTCACAACGAGGTGGTTGAGTATTCGACTCCATACAGCTCGTCTATCAGTCACCTTTTATATCAATTAATTAAATTTTTATAATTATAATTCTTAAATATTCATAAATCATCTAAATAAATTTTCAACCTTTTCCGGAATCGAACCGGTAATTTCTACTAATAATCTCAAACTTGAAAAAATGCAAAGTTGGAATCTCGATTGTGGAAATTTTAAAATGTCAATGGTTGGCTCCACAACAATATATTAGTTAGCTAACTGTCCAGATAAATTTATTCACGCTACCCAAAAGGAATCGCTTAAATTTAAAATTAACTAAAAATTAAAAAAAAAAAAGAAGAGATCTCCCATTTCTAATCTCTAATTATTTCTACCCCCCGATTTCTACACAAAATTTTGTAGCAAAAATAGCTCACATTTATCTAAATAAAAACCACCAAGGAGAATTTTTAAAATTGATAACAAAGAGATTCTTGATGTGAGTATACGATGTTCAAACTGTTTAAACCCTTTAATTTGACTACATTTTCAAACATCGCAAAAATTCACGAAAAGACAATTTTTGAAAAAAATTTATTTTCTGGCCACGATACCAAAAGGGCATCGCTTAAATTTAAAATTAACTAAAAATTAGAAAAACAGCAATAGACCTCCTATTTCTAATCTCTAATTTCCCCCCCATTTCTAAACAAAATTTGGTAACAAAAATAGCTTCATCTTCATCTTCTTCTTCTATCTTCTATATATATAAAAGAAAGTCGTGTTAGTTACACCATTTATAACTCGAGAACGGCTAAACCGATTTTTATGATCTTTGATTTGTTGGATTTCTAGCCATCTTGAATAGCAGAATAACTATTAAAACATCGCAAAAATTCACAACAAAATTATTGATTCTGTGGCGGTACGAAGTTCGCCGGGTCAGCTAGTTAAATTTAAAATAAAAAAATTTCAAAATACTGTAGCAAGTGGTCCACCAAGTACTTCCAGCATAACGGGTAGTGCTCTTTTCACACACCATAGTTTGAGTAGACCTAGGTACTTGTCAATTTTTAGGTTTGGGGTTGATGTAGCTAAATAGCATCCATGTCAAATTAATACCTATATATTGGTTTATTTAAATGATACATAAAACATAAAGAACAAAACATAAAAAGCGATTTATCTTACCCAAATATTATAACAATCATTTTAGATTCACTTACATACACTATAAAGTTGTCTACAATTAACTTCATTTGACAAGTGAAGTTAATCGTGTCCAACACACAACTAACTACTATAACTAACAATTTGGTTTCTTATATAATATTTAAAAATTCCTTCGCAAGACAATTATGTTTTTTTGAGTTATTTCCAACAAGTGCCGTCTATCAGTTGCATTTAGCTGCGCACGTGACTATGAGTTACAATTGCAGCTAGGCGGTTCCTTTTATCATGCATGTTTCATTTTGCCGCTTTCAGCTACTTTCAACTGAACTAGTCATTCATATTTTCGTTTTATTTTAACTTAATATGACCTCTTATTTTTAATGTTAACTTATTTTTTGGTTATTTTCCATATAATATGATAAACTCCTAATAATCCTGGATATTAGGATGGTGCTGCTTTTCCACAAATCATTAATCATAACTGTTTGAACAGTTTGAAACCGTTTTCAAACTGTCAGATGGATGCGCAGATTGAAAAACGCGTTCTTACAGAAGTTTGATCAAACTGTGACTAATAGTTTTGTGTTTCTACTTCCTACGAAACTGGTTTCAAACGGTTTGCTAATGATAGTCATCAGAGCAGTTTGAAAATTTTTCTTAAACTAATAAACAGAGGCATGTGCATTAATAAATTATATTATTATTTCCTTGGACCATTTAAACTTATAGACACGCCTTTTCCTATCTTTCCTTGAATAGAAACTGAAGCAAACATGTGTGACGTCACTGCTGGGATTGTATCGAGATTTATATTAATGGTAAACTAAAATAAACTATTTTCTTCACTTATAGTAGATATATACAAGGATATCTTAACATTTAACTCACTACTGACGTCACTTAATATGTTTGCTTCACTGCTTGAAAATCAAGGCGTGTTTATTAGAAGTTTAAATGGTTATAATTATAAGATTATTTCAGAAATTTTATTTTTTTATTGGCAATCTGTCAGTCACTTAGTTGATTTATATGTTGGAATTATGTAATTTTATCATATAAAATAAATTATTTTGTTCCCCATGAAACCGACAGTGGAGCAATATTTAGGGGGGGTCATAATTATGAATTAATCAATATTATTAATCATTAATTGGATTAATACGTGTTGTAACAAAATTTTTTCATCACATTTATTATTTATTTAAAAATTAAAATTTTTAAAAATTAAAATTATTTTTTAAATATATTTTAAATTTAAGCTTTTTCGAAGTTTTCTAATTCTTTATTTTTCTGTTATTGAAATACATATTAAATTTTGCTATTTAATTGTTTCTAACATAACAATGTGTATATTTAGTAGTCTTTTTGAAGTTACTATATTAATTTCAGAAATTCGGAAATATTCCGGAATACGGAAATTCTGGGTTCAAATCGCGGATTGCACAGAATTTCTTGGCTCGGCCTTCCGGTGGGCATCCACACTCCTGTGGTGATCCCTGATATTTGTGTCGACGTCATTACCGTTGATACGGCTGCGTCACACACGAGAGTTTACAAGACAGGTTAAGGTACGCGTTCATCTGCCGTCATCGTTCGCAACGTACGCAACGTACGCAACGGGGTATTCGTATTTTTTTGTTCGACTGCGTTCACTTCTTCGGATCGCATCTTACAAAAATATAATGTCGGCCCTTCTAAGCACCACCTAACATGAATGTACCCTCGCTGTAAGGGTAGTTAACAGTTACATTGACTGGCACTTCAATAGTTTAAAGGAACAATACTGTACATGTTAAAGGTTTAATTGTTTTATAACTTGCTAAAAATAAGGATGACAGTTTGTAAAATATTAACACTTTATTATACAATATATAGAAATAATGTGGGACTTTCGGGAGGTAAAGCAAATGTTCCCGTTAGCTTCCGAGTTACTCAAAGACCTACAAAGGATTACTTTATTAGCTTCTTTTCAAATAAATTTTCAAATGATAAAAAAACTTTTACAACCTAAACATGAATTTGAGTGCCTCATAAATCGTTGGTGACTTATTTGGTCTATAGTAATCACTTAATTACTTTTTCAAATGTTATATTATTAACCCCTTGATGTTAAATAATCATAAAACTTGAATTATTTCGAGTTATACTATAAATTAAATTAAAAAATTCAATTAAATTATTTAATTTATAGTAATTCGGAATAATTAAAGTTTTAAGATTATTTAATAGCTTTTTATACTAAACTAAGCATAATAAATATTCAATTCTATAATAATTGTCCAAATGCAATAAATACTATATGAAAAATACAAAAACTGCAATCAAGCCGTTGCGATTGCTGTAGTTCATTACTCGGATTAGTCTATCGCATCAGCTGCACGCATCGCAGTCATCGGAAAAGTTGCCTACTCGAGCAAATCCATCGGATTTGCCGAGACCCGACGGGTGCGATACGACATAGTGAACGATGGTTCATTAGAAACACCGTAAAAAATACTTTTTTTCGATCCGAGAGACCGATACGATCCGTACGATGACGATAGATGAACGCGTACCTTTAGATAGACAGGGAATGAAGCCATGGGCCTTCTAGGCCTGTAGAGCTGTAATATATATGATGACATGAACCGTGGTAATTGCCCATTTTTAAAGTTTCCACAATTAAAATTTCATTAGTCATGAATTTTCGTTTTATGAATATTTTTTATTTAATTGGACGAATGATTTGTAACCTGTTGTCTTTTTCAATTTTGTACAGATGTGGGTACATGCAGAGACGAAATTTTTATGGTTGGAAATTGTCCAAAAACCTAAAAGTTAAACAATTCAAAAATAGAAAAACGTTACAATTTAGTTTAATTTATTTATTTTAAACTTTGTTTGTTTACTTACCTTTTAAATAAAGTGGTGCGAAGGTAGCATACGATCGTTGATGCGTTTTTAAATTAAAGTGATGTTCGTAGTAGTTTAAATTTTAGTGACTTCGAAATGTTAATTTTGGCAGGAAGAAATTCAAATTTGGCTGGCAAATTGAACCAATCGGCGTAAGACACGATTTTCCAAAATTAAAGACTGACAGGAAGTGAGATTGGTGAAGTAAGTTGCTGGATAGATGAGCGAGCAGGGAGTCGTCAACTCCACGATCTCGCATAGAAATTTTCTAATGTCTGGAAAATTAGCGAATTTTGCAATTAGTTCGCAATAATTATGAGCAACTAGAGATTTGTTTTATTGTGAGTGCCATGAAAGAAGTGTTATGGAATCGATTGTGAATTATGAAGATTTTGAATTTTTACCGATTTATTGTGGCATGAGATCGTCCATTTTGTCAATTCGTGGATGTAGGATATTCGTCAAATTTAATCCTGTATTCTTGAAGCCATCTATTTGGTAATTACCATTTGAATTATTTATTCACTTATTTTCAACGATTGCAATTAAGGCTATTCTCTCGCAACCACTTTTTTATTTACAATTTTCTGACTTTATTTTTGAAAATAACGAGTTAAAATTTTTACAGTATGTCTGAAATGTTATTTACAATATTATGTCGGAGTTCTTTTATCGCGAATAAATAAATCGCAAAAAAAAAATTTTTTAACGCAATTTTAAAAAAATTTTGGCTCCGACATAATATTAAAAATAACGTTTTAGACATACTATAAAAATTTAAACGCGTTATTTTGAAAAATAAAGTCAGAAAATTGTAAATAAAATTAACGCTAAAATGCGCGTATCTCTTGCATTCGCGATTTTTTTTACACATTACTTTATTTTTTATTGTACGTTTTTGGTCAGCTACTGTTATTGTACACCAAATAGTCCATTTTCTATTTAAAATCGAATTTTCATTCTAAGTGAGAACACAGCCTTAATATTTCGATGAAATGCGAGCAACCATATTTGAGGTTAGTTACGTTCAACTTATAAAAGTTGAAATTCAGCATGTGTGTAATAAACGGATTTTTACACTCAACTAATTAAATTAACTAGTGGAACAATTATAATAACTAATTCGTTTTAATTGTTTAAGAAGATTAAAACTTTTTCACGTGTTTGATATCGCTATGCACTTGTAACTGTTTGATAACCGGGTTTAAAGCGACCAACTACTAGAACTACCGTATGTGGCGCCAGATTTTGAAATCAAAACAATTTTTTTTATTTTGTACACAATTTATTTCAGATTCTTGTTTTAATTTTATTGAAACGTTTAATTATCTTACAAGTTGGAGATAATATTTTACAATTTAAATGTGTAAATTTGTAGGATAATTTTTCATGATTTTTGAATTATCAACTGTGTTGATGAATTTTAACAAAGATTTCGTCTCATATGATTTGTCAATTTAATTATGAATACAAAGTTCGTCAAATTAAATTATTGTTCATCCCTTGTATTTTTGTTTCATTTTTAATTGTGGTTAATTTAAGAATACCCTTGAATTCGCAAACTGAGAGAGTCTTGTGTTTCCGAGTTATCTGATTAGCTGGACCTTAAGGAACCGTTGTTCATCAGAACACGACAATATATATTAATTTCATAAATTTGATTAAAATAAAAGCATTTTTCAAGAATTTGTTTGTTCCGATTCATGTGCCAATAGGCTCGTAATATGTTTGTTGTTTCAAAATTTAATCACTCTGGTCTCTCCTACTCTTAATTTTGAAAAAGTTTTACTATACAGATTACGCTCTTTATGGATTACACCTCAATGATTTGTCATTACTTTTCACATGGAGATGGCCATTTGATCAAAATAAATAAGATGACCGGGCCGAGCTAATGTGCAGAAACGAAAATATGTGGTCGTGTCCATTTTACAAGCTTTTATTGCTTGCAAATCTTGCAACTGAATTTTAAAGCAGTTTTCCTCAACTGATTGAGCTAAAATTTTGCATACACGTTTAGTTTGGATGACAATGCATGATTAGCTAAGTGACGTCATTCTAAATCCAATGTGGTTCCTTCCTTCCTTGGTCCTTTTACCCATCGATCTTATATTACACGTTAAATTACATGTTAAATAATAGATCGTTGCTTTTACCCTAATGAGGGTTTGGTGACGTCTGTATAACATTCTCTTGGCAGATTACTCTCGGTGGTTTGCCATTGCCTTCCGAGAGAAGAGGGTCATAATGAAGTTGGATAAATTTTGTAGCCCGGTTGGGGATCGAACCTAGGGCTTCTAGCCTAGAGTCAGGTCCTTAGCCCGTTTACTTAGCTCACCTCACTCCACCAATATGGTAGTCTCCCCAAAATGACGGACTAGTTATTTTTTATGCACTACCATGATATGGGTATCAAATGAAAGGGCTCACCAAAAATAATACGGAAAATAAAATTACGTCACTCTAAATTCAATATGACGGACCATAATATGGACATCAAATGAAAGGGTTTGCTGAGAAGAATAGAGATGTGTCGTATAGGTTGGGTCGCCGTATAGGATGAGCCAGCGAAATATCTCAGATATCAGTACTGATAACACATATGTTATGATTGTCGAAGTAAAGTTTACTTATAACCTAACGTTTCATAGTAATTATAACAAAGACGTCGTGTTCATTATGTCCATGCCAGCCAAGGTATAAATTATAGTTTAAAAAAGATCTTGAAGCTAATTTCTATGTGTTAATAATTTTCCAAATTTAAATTTATTATTTCAGGTAGTATGTTTAATATGTCTTATATTTAGTGTATTTTCATTGTGTGAAAGAGCAATTTAAATGAGATGTTGCGGAAAGTAATTTTTTGACTTTTTACAAAATAGCTATTTTGTAAAGGTTGGGCCACTCATGTCGTATAGGTTGGACCAACACTTTTTTTTATTCCAAGACACTGCAATGACATTTAAATGATATTTTTATAATATTTGATTAATGCAATTGTAAATATAATAATTAAAAATCATTTATTTATTTAGTTAGATTGTGCAAGATGTGTTGTACATTTGAAGTGCGTTAATATGCCCTACAGTTTCTTTACTTGTGCAAACTGCGAATCAGATTAGGTGGAATGATATTTTTTTACTTAAATTGTTTTTTTGAAATATAAAGTTTCAATAAATATTCTAATCATAATAATACCATGCAGTTTTACTTAATTTTTTGTCTTATTTTTCAGATTTTTGATGGTGGCCCAACCTATACGGCAAATTTTTTTTCGGTTAAAAAAGTTGCCTTCATTAAAATAGCTATAACTTTTGACTCCTTTGCGATATCAAATAACTTTCTACAGCAAAGTTGTAGCCAAAGATCATACCTTTTTATTAGTTTATAGAAGTTAACATTATTCCCATCCATAACAAAATTACACACCAAAATCGAAACCCGGCCCAACCTTTACGACATTCCCCTACAAAATAAAATAACGTCACTCTAAATCCAATAATTTTATGCACTTCTATGATATGGGCATCAAATGAAAAAATTTGCCAAAAATAATACAAAAAATAAAATGGCATCACTTTAAATATAATTTGGCGGACCGCCCAAGATGGCGGACTTGTTATTTTTTATGCACTCCCATGATATGGATATGAAATGAACAGACTTAGAAACATTTCTAGCGATAACTAAAAAATAAAAAAAAACTTTATAACAAAAAATTAAACCGACCTCAAAAAGGAAACTAAAAAGCATAAAATAAATATATTACATTTTGAGTCCTAATAAGTAATGTAAGTAATTAAGTTTGAGTCGGGGCAGAGTAGGTGACTTTTGTTTTGATAATTTTTTTAAAGTAATTTAATAATCGTTGATTTTTTGTTTTTGTACCGACTCAAAATTAGTTACTTACATTACTTATTAAGACCCAAAATGTAATATATTTATTTAATGCTTTTTAGTTTCCTTTTTGATGTCGGTTTAATTTTTTGTTAAAAAGTTTTTTATTTTTTATTAATTTTTAGTGATTAAAATCTACTAATTACTACCTTAATTAATTAATTTGCTCGATATAAAGTTCTCCTCCGTGCCAAGTTTCAACAGAATAGGTTGAAAAGTAAAAATCAATAAATGAAAAACAATCATCCCCTATTTTCTACCCTCACGAGTCCAATTTTCTACCCTTACGGATGGAATTTGTTTGTGAAATTTAAATTGGACCACCGTGGAGGTCTACTCTATCAAATAAAAAAAAAATTATCAAAATCGGACTACTCTGTAAAAAGTTATGCCCGAACATAATATATAAAAAAAAAATATATACAAACGAATTGTGAAAATCCTCCTTTTTTTGAAGTCGGTTTAAAAATAAATTAATTGTAAATAAATAAAAAATTAAAAATTTTTAAAAAAAAGCCTTTTATTTAAAATTACAAAAGTGCACTAAAAAGTAGAAAATAATTTTAATAAAAGCAAACAAAGCTTCGTGAAAACATCAATATAAAAGCGTGGGGCTGTTTATAGGTGGATAAGCAGGCTAACTATTGGTGTACAAAATTCATAACCCCACGCTTTTATATTGATGTTTTCACGAAGCTTTGTTTGCTTTTATTAAAATTATTTTCTACTTTTTAGTGCACTTTTGTAATTTTAAATAAACGGTTTTTTTAAAAATTTTTTATTTTCTAATTTTTTAATCATATCTTTTCAAATACAGCTTATGTATTTTAACTAATATAGGTTCATCCTATCAGATTACTTTATTTATGTGTTTTAGATGTTTGATACTTCACCCTGTATAAATCATTACGACGAAAAACTTTACCCTGAATGCGGTCCTTAAAAATGAGATTTAGAATTCTAAGTTACTTTCCACCCTGTATGATAAAATTGTCCAATGCGCATCGACGCATGCGCTTAATGGTTTTCAGTTTTTTCCCGATTTTTCGCTTATTTTTCAGAATTTTAGAAAAACAAAATTAAAATATGAAAATGCTCTGCAGGTGAAAGCTGTGTACCAAATTTCAGATCTCTAGGACGTCGGGAAGTTGCTTAAAAATGGCCTCAAAGCGGTCGACCCACACGGACGACGGACAACGGTCTTCCCAAGTTAAATAAAAGCTTTGAAAAACTAATGTTTTTAAAAAAATAGTAGGTAAATCTCGCGACAAGCTTTTATATCATATAAATTGTGTAATGTAATAAATTATTGACGGCTTTGTTTTAATTTAAACTTTATTTTCTTTTTTTAGAGCATTTAAATAAAAGCCTGTTTTTAAAAATATTTTTTTATTATTAATTTATTAAATATTATATGTACATACATTTCAGTAGGCTGATTTCAATATTTTTTTCGTGATTTTGGGTGTAAAGTGACTACTTTACACCCGGTTTTTCGGGAGTAAAAAAGCTCTTTTATTATTTTTCCATTTACGCAGTGAAGGAAAATATTATAACCGAGTTAAAAACCAACTTTGCTTAGCCACATTAGAATTACTACTCAATCATTTCGATTGTGAGCACCAATTGACTTGAAACTTGGCACAGTAGTTTGAACAAACGGTGTAAAGAATTGAGTAGATTTTGCTTAAAATCCTCCAGCTGAAACCTCTTTTATTTGCATTTTAGATAATTTTTAATGACAAGCATGAATGGATTAACGAGATTCCCTTCTTCTCTAAATATTCTTTTATAAAATTTACAAGATTATTGTATTCGAAATACAAAGGGATAAAACATTCAAATAGCAAGTGCTCGTTTCTTTAAATCCTGTTTATTAAAAAATAAACTTGGAAACAGACCGCCTTGTTTTATTTTAAAATCAAATTGTTTTCAAAAATTTTGAATTTAATAAAAAATCTTAGTGTCAATCAAGTGTCTTCTTTTAAAAAATATATACGAAATTACGAAAGTATGTTTTCCAACTTGGAGAATTCCTCTTAACTCAAATATTTGTTAAGTCAAATTATATTCGTTAGCAATACCTATTTCTTGTACAGGGTGGCCCTTTGAAAAAGAAAACACACGGGATTGTGGCCAGCAGAATTTTTTTTTAAGAAATGCAAAAACACGTCAATTTTATCATCGAGGGGGACAACTCTTGCGACCAATGTCACTCTCGTATTGTTTCATCCCTTCGCGCTGTCATGACAACCCCTGAAATATGAATAGGGATGATATGGCAAGTGACACCTCATTTGAAAGGTCTTGCTTCCCTGAATTCAGTGCTATAATTTTTTAAAAGTTTTATCAATTATTCAACAACAAAATTGAAGTTTCAAAAATGCGAAATTAATCCGATATTTCAAGACATTTAAGAATAAAAAAAGAAAAAACGCTTGGACAAGTTGATTTTAATTTTAAGGGGGCTACTTTTACTGCTTAGCAACAAAAATTATATAAATAAATCTATTTTACTTCTGAAAATAAACAATATTAAACTTAACAAAAAATTATTGGTTAAAATTTGGAGTAATATTACAACCAATCATTCATTTTATCCTTGGGTGAGTCGGTATAGGAACAATCAAACACTTCTTGAAAACTATCCAAAAATGGTTGAATAATTTCTTCAATCGGTGTGAATCTACCTAATTCTTCTGATAAAGAAGTAACACCTTTATCTTTAATTCCACATGGAATTATATGTTTATACCAATTTAAATCTGTACAGCAGTTTATTGCTAATCCATGTGATGTAATAAATCTACTACCATGAACACCAATTGCACAAACCTAAAATGAATCTGTAGTCAACATAGATGTAGTTGAAAAAGTCAGTAATAATTTTTATAAAAGGCATTACCTTATTACCTTTAATCCAAACACCCGTATGTTGTGACCTCTCCGCTTTTAGCCCTAAACCTTCACATAATTTGATAACCGTGTTTTCAATGTTGCCGATATACCACCGCATACCAGCATTAAAATGTTTCAAATTTAATATCGGATATGCTACAAGTTGTCCTGGGCCATGGAATGTAATTAATCCTCCCCTGTTAGTTCGATAAAATTCAGCTCCTGTAAATAAGCAATATAATTATCGCCAAATTATCACCTATTATGTAGGTACTATAATTATTATACAAATTATTCACCAGTGCTTCGAAGCTTACGTTCGTCTTCTTCTGAATACTCTGTAGTTCTAATACCAATTGTAAAAACTGGATTATGTTCCACAAGTAAAAGTGTATTTGCTATGGAATTATTTTCTCGATGTTTTTCAATTAATCTTTTTTGTAATTGTAAAGCTTGTAAATAGCCAATTCTACCTACGTCAAGTATCCTCACAACTTTATTCATATCCAATATTCACTTCGAGAATTATATTATATAACCTAAAAATTTATTCATTTTATTTCTTTTTTTAAATTAGATTTTAAGTAATTTAGTTTATTTTGTAAATAAACATATTAAATAAAAATTATACTTTTAAATTTACCCACCTAGAATAATAAATAGGGTTGTTTAACTGTAATGTGCAATTTGTTATTTGGGTTATATAACCAAAGAAAATTAAATCGACTTGACGTTGCAACATTGCGAGTAAACTACTTTTAAAAAGGTACTTTACTTCACCGCAACCATAAGATGGCGCTCACTAAACTAATTTCTTAGATCAATAGATAAATCTATTCTTCGATCATGTTGTATTGTGTAAATGATCTAAGGATCTATTATATAGATACCAAGTACAGTGGGGCCCGCTGTGATCACATTGGGACTTGAGGTTTTTGATAACAATAACCGATTGATAACAAAAAAAAAAGAAAAAATTTTTATTGGTTATTTATTAGTATGTAGTACATCTACAAAAATTAGTTAATAATAGTCACTCATTGTGAAGTTTTTCAAGTAGGACTGAACCTTACAACACACATTAACAGCAAACTATCGTCCATTTATGTATTTAAACGACGGAATTGATAATAAACATAAATATGTAATGTGATATCACATGTGTGACGTTGATTTTCTTGCTAACACCTGACTTTATATTATGTGGGTGGTATGCACAATATTCTGATGACGAACGAAATAATCGTTTGAAAGCTCAATAAATCTTTTAATTAATTTTTAATTTATTAATAACTCGATATTTTGTAGTTTTAATATTATCTAATATCAACGAGTTAATAATTTATATATTTAAAAAAATGCTTGTAACTGAAAATCAACTCCTTTGCTCGTGGGAGAAAATAATCTTAAGAATAATAATAACATTAACCAAAATATGATAACTATAAGCGATGTTTTTTGTGTGTAATAATATATGTCCGTTCCGTTCTTGGCAAAAGTGATAACAATATCCGAATGATAACATTAACCGCGATCACATTAAGCGGGCCCCACTGTACCTCCTAAGTTAGTGAATCCAGATCGTTACGAAATAATAATTTGTAGCTGTCTTTGTTAAATAGTCTTGTATCTTGTAAATAATCTTGTATCTCTCTCAGAGTCCAAAACCAAACGGCGCATGTGCAATTTTATCTTATCTTATATATATAAAAGAAAGTCGTGTTAGTTACACCACCTGGAGGAGGTGAATTAGGTGAACGGGCTAAGGAGAGGACTCTAGTTTGGCGGGGCTAGGTTCGATCCCCAACCCGGCCACAAAATTTATCCGACTCCGTGGTTCGGATTCCACGTAAAGCTGTAGATCCCACAGGTTAACACAGCCAGGACTTAGCTTCGCGCTAATTTTCAGAGGTACGCCTCAATAAAAATCATCCGACGTAACGTTGCGGGCAAGCCCGCAACCTTACTCTTCAAGTCTGCGAAGATATGGGGCAACAGCCCTGGTGCTTCACACCAGACCAGAATAAATGAAAAACATCGAATCCAGTATTTGGATTGTAGCATCGAGTTATCGATAAAAGGGATGATCCCTGGAAGGTGATTCGATTCACAATCAAATTAGTGACGCACTAATTGTATACTGTGTCTGACAGCGGGCGACCTTAAATATATTAGTTAGCTAACTGTCCAGATAAATGTATTCACGCTACCCAAAAGAAATCGCTTAAATTTAAAATTAAAATAAAAGAAAAAGAAGAGATCTCTCATTTCTAATCTCTAATGTCCCCCCCCCAGATTTCTACACAAAATTTTGTAGCAAAAATGGCTCACATTTATCTAAATAAAATCCACCTAGGAAAATTTGTTTAAATCCTTTAATTTGGCTCCTTTAAAGGATCCTTTAAAAATTCACAAAAATACAATTTTTAAAAAAAATTTATTTTCTGGCCACGATACCAGAAAGGCATCGCTAAAATTTAAAATTAACTAAAAATTAGAAAAACAACAATAGACCTCCCATTTCTAATCTCTAATTTACCCCCCATTTCTAAACAAAATTTGGTAACAAAAATAGCTTCATCTTCTATATATATAGGTCTGTTTGGTACCACAGTCCTAGTGTTACACTAACTACACTACTACAAATTGATTGGTGTAAAAAGTGGGTTGGTAATTGTACCACCAATCAATTTGCAGTAGTGTAGTTAGTGTAGCACTAGGACTGTGGTACCAAACAGACCTTATAAAAGAAAGTTAGTTACACCATTTATAACTCGAGAACGGCTGAACCGATTTTTATGATCTTTGATTTGTTGGATTTCTCGCCAACCTCGAAAAGCAGAATAACTATTAAAACATCGCAAAAATTCACGAAAAAATTATTGATTCTGTGGCGGTACGAAGTTCGCCGGGTCAGCTAGTTGTAATATAATAAAAACAATATTTGAGAAACTGTCAAATGTAAAAATTTGCACATGCGCTGTTCGGGTTTGAACTCTGAGAGAGATACAAGATTGCCTTTATTAAGTATAACGAAGATAGCCATAATTATTATGTCGTAACTATCTAGTTTCACTAGCTTCAATGCATTGGGATAGGACACTTGGTATCTATGTAATATATGTGATCTAAGACTAATTTATACTTCATTTAGAGGATTTTGCATTTAAAATAGCAAATTCGTTGCAATAATTCTATGTATGAAGAAAATTCTTGGTATTAATTAAAATAATATAGTTAATTTTTCCAGTTAATTAATTCGGAATTAAAGTTAATTTATTTTTTTTAATACGAATGTTTTTTAAAGTACTCCAATACCTAAATTATTACAAAATAAGTACTACTAAAGTGCAAGTGAATAAATTGTTAATAATAACGACAGGATATGAAAAAGAAAATCCAGTTTTAGGAGTTTTACCCTTAAGATAAAGGACCTGTGACATAATAGCTTATAAACGTTAATCCATTGTCTAAAAGAAAGCCAAACCTCAAGTGAAAATTTACCTAAAGTAAAATTGTAACTTAAGAAACTGTAAGGAGCAGTTGTATAAATTAGGAAAAATAAAAGGACTAAAATGCAAGTATAAATTAAGAATTGGGACTTAATGTTAAGATCTCAGCGCCAGTGCGGATAAAATATCAACTACAGCGGGCGGTATGGTTTGTATTTGCATTAAGGTTTATATGGAGGTTACGTGTTTAAAATTTTGTTTTTAAACATATAAAACAATGATTTTAAACGATTTAAAATTGTGTATGCCTTAGTTTTGTTTGTCGGTAATAAATTAATTACAGTTTTGGTTATTGTTAACGAATTTTGTACGATTTATGATTATGTAAACATACTAATGGAATGTAAGTAAACATCGTATTTTTGTTCACTGTATTATGGATTGCAAAGAAGAAACACATATTTCTGTTGTTGATTATTTTAAATAAGTGAATAGAAATGAAAATTAAAGGAGTTTAATACCAGATATGTAATTTTGGGTGATGTTTTTAATGCTTTATTTGTGATGTAAAGTTGCTGCAGGCACTAACAGTTTACTACAGTGTAAAAGGTATTATTTTTGTATTATTATGGTAATCTTTTTACTATCTTACTATAGTTATGATTTTTAGAACTTCTATTACAAATTGGAAATAATATCGCAGACACATATTGAGGGTTCGTGGTCAATGTTTTTGGTCAAATTTTCGAATACGTATACCAGATTATAGTTTATAACAAGAGACACATGCTAGAGAACTCTTTGGAGTTTTGAAGAAAAACTAGTAACGGATATAAATAAAGTTATTGCAGCAGGATTGGTAGTACCTCGGTGTGGTAATATCTTGAACGGAATATATCGGCTACATCAGGAGAAACATAATTATCATGGCCAAATACAATTATAAATGGCATTGCTTAATTTATCATTGTGTTACTTTGTAGGTTATTGATCGTTTTGCCAAAGTATGAAAATTTGCACGTGAATTAGTCTACATAAAAGAAAAATATTTTAAAATGTTACACGATTATTACTAAATAAAAGACTTTTTCCATTATTTGTTTTTATTTTGTATAAATGATTAAAGTACAAGTAGACAATGTCAATTTATAAGGTGTATTAACTTGCACTCCAAAATTTCGAAAACTCACTATTTTTTGGTGAATATTCTAATGATAGTAAAACATTTGCAACTTTAATTTCTTCCACTATGAACACTTTCTAAAAAATTTTCATCCACATTCGTAGAATAATTTGGATTAACATCTTGTATGGGTTCTAAGTTAAGATTGATAAATGCAGTATTGGTAATGTCAATGGTTTTAAAAAGTTTTTATGGCTAACTGTAAACCCTAAATAAAAAAAGGAAATTAACCATTTTTGATAAGTCAGTAATTAAAATGAGCTTACCTTTATGAAAAACTCTTTTGTCAAGATGTAATAAACTCTCATAGAAAGGATAACCATTTTCCTAATAAAAGTAGTTTAAAATGAAATTTGAATTTCATAAAAACGTGTTATAGTTGACCTTAAACAAAATAAACGGAAATTTATAGTTGAGAAGAGGTCTAAGAAATGATCTACAAGTAGATATTAAATTTATACTTCTTACTGAATTTATAACACAACAGTAATAAATATAGTCAGGACCGTCTTCAGGATTCAAAGTCCATTGAAATAATTAGCAAACAAATTATAAAATCAAAAGACACCTTATCGGATTACATGTTTCAATCTAATCCACGATTCTATACTCATGAAACTGATATCATCAGATCCGCACTGGTTTTATGAAGATATAAGTTCCTTACCAATTTTTCAAAAAAAAACTTGGATCCTTTTGGTCTTGACTGTAGTATCTACTTTACTAGTCTTGACTTTATTATCACAAAGGTAGTTCTACAGTCAAGACCAAAAGGATCCCAAGTTTTTTTTTTGAAAAATTGGTAAGTAACTTATATCTTCATAAAACCAGTGCGGATCTGATGATATCAGTTTCACGAGTAGAATCGTGAATTAGATTGAAACATGTAATCCGATAAGGTGTCTTTTGATTTTATAATTTGTTCGCTAATTATTTCAATGGATTTTGAATCCTGATGACGGTCTGACTATATTTATTACTGTTGTGATATAAATTCTGTAAGAAGTATAAATTTAATATCTACTTGTAGATCATTTCTTAGACCTCTATACCACAAATTTATGAAAATTTGTGTTACTGCCTCGATGGTCCAACTGATGTAAAAGGGACAGGCTAGCTAAGGACCATGGACTTAGAAAGATAGGACCCGCAACTCCCTACCTGAAAGCTTAAAATTTGCGAGCTCTTAACCGTATGGGTTCATCACTTCTACCGCTAGGATCACTGAATTCCTGTTCCAAAAATACGATTTAAATTCAAATTGAAAATTATTAATTTAACCAATATATGAAAATAAAACATTAAAGATTGAAAATATATTATATATTAAAAACAGTAATGCATTTTTCATACATGTACGTGCACTTTTATTCAAACTACAAAGGATTAAGTTCGGTAAAAAAATTGGACAGCTGTCAACAACGCGCATGCTTGGAATACTGATAAAAATTAAAAGAAATTGTTTTTCAAATAATCGAAATTATATAATTACTTATTAAATAACGTATTTTATTATTTAAAAAAACTTTATATGTATGAAAAAGTAAGTTTTGTAATAAAAATAATTTGAAAATAAAATATTCAAATGAATATTTTGGAACAGGAATTCAGCGATCCTAGCGGTAGAAGTGATGAACCCATACGGTTAAGAGCTCGCCATTTTAATCTTAGTTGCTAGTCCTATCTTTCTAAGTCCATGCTAAGGACTAAACCTTGCAGTCACGAAAGCTCGGGTCGCACGAATGCGGTTCGTGGGTTTCTACTGCTTTACTGTATAAGTAGCTCACTTTAATTAGATCGTCAGCTAGAAAAAGAAGATGCTCAGGGCGCCAGCCTATTGAAATAAAACGCAAAGACAGAAGAGTAGAAGTGGATTTATTCAATAGGCGTGAAATCAATAGTATAGATGATTGATCAACGTATCTATACGAACAATAAACAGTATTGTACAATTTCAGTTGACCTCGAAGGTCACAAACAATATTGAATAGCTGAAGGCTTCAAAAAAAATCTAAATCCGATGTAGTGCCTCACAACTGACTGAAGGTCGGTTGGATTTATCAATCAGCACGCCACAAAAATTATTTGAAATGAATCGATTGCAACTCAATTAATTTGCAAATTTGATACAAACGCTTAAAATGCGGTTAAAATTTTAGCACACGCAAAGCACTTGAAATGTAAAAAAACTTACCCAGTATTTACTGCTTAAATAATGATCATTACCCAATGGTAATGACCTGGACAAAAAAATTCCAACCAAATGCTTTCCTCTGTGAGCGCTCTACTTTGGAATACTTGATCGGCGTCCAAAAATGATGGAAAATATACTGGAAAATAAATTTACAAATCAAGCAACAAATACATGCAGCTAAATAAACCAAAGCGTATCTATTGAAGCAATTTTCGAATTCAAACAAACTTCCAACCAGAGCTGAAAGTATTTCAAGTAAAAGACTTGCAAAAAGTAATTCAAGTACTTAAAAGTACTTGAAGTACTTTAATTGAAGTACTTTTGAAACTAACTTAAAAGGGACGCCGGTAAATTGCGCCAACGGTCAATATTTTCTTGGCTTTTTTTGATCGGTAGCTTAAGGACAACTAGCAAATTGCGCCAGCGGTTGCTTAGAGAGCTTAAGTTGTAATACCCAAAAAGTGGTGTATTTAGTAGTAATTATAATTGTAATATATTCGAATTTAAATGTAACTATATAAGCGCGCGGCTAGAGGGCGTAACTGTAAATATGTACATATGTATTATAACTTAGCTTTATGTAAAGGACAGTTTAGTTTTGTTGTTAGTAATAAACAAAGCACTTAAATAATAATAGCGTTATTTATGAGAATATACACCAAATAAATGGCGACGAGGATGAATTAAAGAAAAAAAAGTGGTGGCCGCACGTGTTTACAACCAAGGAACCAAGCAGGTATTAAATAATCGTTTCGTGGATTGATTTGTTTTTTTTTGGTAGAGTTGGGTTTATATACTCTCGACCAGGACGATTATTATTGAGGATACACTTTGTTGTTTTTCGGAAAAAGTTCTGATATTTGGGTTGTGGAAACACGTGCAAGAATTTAGCTTTGTTGGTTCAAGATTCAATCACCGGTATTTATTTTTTTTTCGGAAGACGTTCTGGTGTGATTGAAAACACGTGGAAGATTAGGTTATTTTGGTGGTAGTATCTACTGGTTGTTGGAAAGTTTTGGAAATGGAGGAGCAGACTGTGGTAACAATAAGGAACGAAAGGTTTAATCCGGTAGAGGAGTTTAGGATAGGAGATGATTGGGAAATATTTTACGAAAGATTAGAACAACAGTTCGAGGTACAAGAAGTGGCAGAAGGAAAAAAAGTACCAATTTTGTTAACGTGTGTTGATAGGGAGGTTTATAAAATAATTAGAAATCTCTGTAACCCGATTAAACCGAAGGATAAGAAATTTGAAGAATTAGTAGAACTGCTGAATGCACAATTCCAACCGAGAGTTCCAGTGCACAGAAGAAGAAGGGAATTCGATAGTTTAAGACAAACAGACGAGAATATTAGTGATTGGCATGTTAAGGTCAAAATGGTAGCATCGGAGTGCGAATTTGGGAACATCTTAAACGAGCGGGTAAAAGACAAATTCATTTTTGCGATGAAATTGGGTCCGATTTATGACAGAGTAGCAGAAGAAAGCCTAAACAAACCATTGAATGAGCTATTGGAAATTGCATTGAGAAAAGAGGCGGTTTTGAGGGAAAGGAAAGAAGAATGTGTGGACAAAATGGATCAAGTACAGAGAGGGAGAACAGAAGAGCCACATAATCTTACAAGACCTACAAATCGATTATGCTTCGCTTGTGCAAAAGGAAACCACACTTTCCGACATTGCAAGTTTAGAAATTATATATGTACAATTTGTAAACGAAAAGGACACATAGCGGCGGCATGTCCCGGAAAAACCAGCAAAAGTCATTACCTAGAACAGGACCCGGAAAGCGGAGAAGAATCTGCAAAGAACGAAATCTTATGGATCACATCCGACTGCAATCTGGTGGAACCGATTATGGTAAACGTGAAAGTAAATAAGATAAGGCTATCAATGCAAGTAGACACAGGTTCAGGGGTAAGCTGTATCCCTTTCAGTATTTATAAGAGACATCTGGCAAGCGTGAAGTTAGAAACTAGTATAGTCAAGCTAAGAACATACTCAGGGCAGTTGATAATTCCAGTAGGTGAGATTAGACCAATGATTGAGATTAATGGAAAAAATAAGCAGGGAAAACTATTGGTAGTGAAAGAAGCTACGAGAATGTTAGTCGGAAGAGACTTATTGAAGGACTTTAACGTCACAGTTAATGGTGCGGGAGTAGTGGAAGTTAATAACTTGGGTCAAAGTACGATAGAGAAATTGTTGGAAAAACACAGCAACTTATTTAAAGAAGAGCTGGGGGAGTTCAATGGACATAAGGTCAAGTTGGAAACACATGAACAAGTGACACCGATTTTCCACAAACCACGACAAATACCATTTGCATTTCGAGAGAAAGTGTTTAAAGAGTTGAACCGTTTGGAGAAAATAGGAGTAATAGAGAAAGTGGCAAATTCGAAGTTTGGCACCCCATTGGTCCCGGTAATGAAGGCAAATGGCAAGGACATTCGACTTTGTGCGAATTACAAGATTACTATTAATAAGTATTTGAAAGATGGTAATCACCCGTTGCCTCGGATTGAAGAAATATTTGCAGCACTACAAGGGGGGCAACAATTTACGAAACTAGACTTATTAAGTGCGTACAATCAGTTGGTGGTAGACGAAGAAACTAGCGAGTTGTTAGCCTGGAGCACACCATATGGGATATATAAGGTGAAGAGACTACCGTATGGCACAAAACCGGCTTGTGCAATTTTTCAAAATATTATCGAAAAAGTGTTGCAGGGATCAAAACGAACCGTAGCTTTTTTGGATGATATAGTAGTAACAGGAGAGACCAGGGAAGAACATCTAAAGAATCTAGCGGAGGTACTGAACAAGTTAGAGAGTGCAGGTTTTAGACTGAATAAGAGTAAGTGCAATTTTTTCTGCGACACGATCAAGTATTTAGGGCACAAAATATCCGCAGTAGGATTAGAAAAGGATAGCGGGATGATCAAAGCAATTGTGGACAAGCCGACACCAGGAAATATAAAAGAAGTTCGGGCGTTTATTGGAATGGTCAATTATTATTCACGATTTATAGCAAATCTATCGATAAAATTAAAACCATTATACAGACTGTGTGAGAAGAATGCTCAGTTTAAATGGACAACAGATTGCGACGAAGCGTTCAAGTGGGCCAAGGAGGAAATTGCATCAGATCGGGTGCTGGTGCATTATGATCCGACATTACCACTACGGTTAACGTGTGATAGCAGTGCAAAAGGGATTGGGGCGGTGTTGTCGCACATAATGCTTGATAGGACAGAGAGACCGATATGCTTTGTGTCACGGGTGTTATCAAGAGCAGAGCAAAATTATGCGATGATTCAAAAGGAAGCATTAAGCATAGTCTGGGCGGTGAAGAAATTCTTCCAGTACCTGGCGGGTAGGAAATTTGAAATAATGAACGACCATAAACCGTTAGAAGCGCTATTTGGGGAGAATAGAAGTTTACCGCAGATGGCAGCGGGACGGCTGCAGAGGTGGTCCCTGTTCTTGGCCAACTTTGATTATTCGTTTAAGTTTATTAAAGGAAAGGAAAACGTGCAGGCGGATTGTTTGTCGAGACTGCCATTGCCGAACTTGCGAAAGAAAGAAGTGGAAAATGAGTACGACTATTTAGATTTCATGGAAAACATTGTGCCGATCGATTTGAACCGAATAAGGTCAGCGACAAGGAAAGATGCGGAATTGGGAGCAATCTTCAACTACATCAGAACTGGATTTCCAAACAAAAGTGATAACGAGCTATTGAAGGGCTATTTTTTGAGAAAAGCGGAATTGTCCATTGAAAAGAACGTGATTATGTGGGGATATAGAGTGTTGGTTCCAAAATGCTTGAGGGTGCAGCTATTGAACGAGCTCCACAACACGCATGAAGGAGTCTCCAAGATGAAGGCCAATGCAAGATCGTATTTCTGGTGGCCATCATTAGATACGGATATCGAAAAGTGGGTTAATTCGTGTAAAGTGTGCTTATCGTTAAGACCAGAACCAGTTAAGGCCAAATTAATGCCCACAGTGAAGGCAACATATTTTTATGAACGGGTTCATGCGGATTATTTGGGCCCTTTTGAAAATAAAATGATCCTAATAATTTCGGATAGTTTCTCTAAGTGGGTAGAAGCCTTTATTGTGAGTACCGCAGACACGAAAAACACTGTGGAGAAATTTAGAGAATGTTTTGCAAGGTTTGGTCTACCAAAAACGTTGGTTACGGATAACGGTCCGCAATTTAGTTCCGAAGAATTTGCAAGATTTATGAACGATAATGGCATAAAACACCTGACGTCTCCTCCGGGGCATCCAGCTACAAATGGTTTTGCCGAAAATAGTGTCAAAAGTTTCAAACAGGGTTTGAAGAAAGCGTTGAAAGATGACAAAAACAAAGATAATAGTTTTATAACATTAATGAATAGGTACCTTTTTCATTACAGAAATTCCATTCACATGAGTACAGGAGTTACACCCGCAAGTTTGGTTTTTAAGGGAAAAATTAGAAATCGCTTTGATTTATTGCTAGAAGGCGACAGGAATCGAGAGGCCTATATGAGAGGTAGTCGAGAAATAAAATTTGAAGTAGGGGAACGTGTATATTGCAGAGATTATAGAAACCCAAATAAAAAGGGATGGGCAGAAAGTGTCATAGACGAAATTTTGGGAGACAGAATCTATTTTTGTAGACTGGTTCATGAGAATTTGATTTGGAAAAGGCATCTAAACCAAATTATTCTAGCACAGACTAGAGAAGAGATGGATCCACAGAGTGTGCAAGATAGGAATCTAAGTGTAGTGGTGCCGGAACCAAGAATGGAAGAGAAAAGAGTTCCAGTGGGGGAAGTGGCAAGTTCGCCGAGACCGGAAAGGGAGACGGCGCAAATCTTACCAGATTTAGAAGTCACGACGAAGGAGACAAATACAGAAGATCTACCGGTGGGGACAACAACGCACAGAGACAGCGAAGAAGGACCAACAAGCAGTCATTTGCAATCAGAGAATGCAGTTCCTATCGTGGGGAGACCAAGAAGACACATTAGGGCCCCGGATCGTTTGAATTTATGAGGGGAGATATTGTAATATATTCGAATTTAAATGTAACTATATAAGCGCGCGGCTAGAGGGCGTAACTGTAAATATGTACATATGTATTATAACTTAGCTTTATGTAAAGGACAGTTTAGTTTTGTTGTTAGTAATAAACAAAGCACTTAAATAATAATAGCGTTATTTATGAGAATATACACCAATAATAGCTTTGTTTGGTACAGCAGTCCTAGTGTACACTAGTGAAAAATATTATTTGCGTAAAAATAAAACAAAATATTTTTTAATTAAATAAAAAAAAATAGAAATAAATGTCGGCCCATTATGGGGTTTGCGTTGTTATACGAGAAATAAATCAGAGTTTTTTTTTGAAATAAAAAAATCAAAAATCAAAAGTGGAAAAATTTGAAAAATCAATGATTTTCTCCGAAAAAATAAAAAATTTTGTAGAATCAAAGTTTGAATATTTTTTTTGTATTTTTTCCTGAAAAGTACGTTTAAAAACAAACAAAAACAAAAAAAGAACGTTTTGATTTTTATTCAATTTTTGAAATAGTTACGATGGTTTGAAGAAAAAAAACATCAGTTTTTCTAAAAAAATTTTAACTTTGTAAAAAATTTTGAAAAAATTTACACAACTGATTTTACGTATTATATTATCCCATCAAAAACAGTTCTGTAAATTTTTTCAAAATTTTTAAATTTTTAATTTTTAAAAATTACAATTATAAAATTACACATAAAAAAATATTACATCATATTACATGTAATATTTATGATCTAAGAAGTTTCCGCTCTTTCTTCAGCCAATCGGGATGTGCTTTAGTTACACTGCTATTCAAAATCTTAAGTAAGAAATGAAACTGTGATTTTTTGAACATGTATAGGGCACATAACCTGCGTTGTCCCTCTACTAACGGACTATGATAATCTGTGCTCTGTAACCATATACTTACATATTACGTATTGCTGTCCAACAATGGTTAGATTTAAAAATTTGGAATTTAATTTATTTATAATTAAACTACAGTATTTTATTTTAAAAATGTTAGTACTTTATTAAAGTGCATACATTTACATAACTTTATTAAAAGTTATCGTTTTGTATAATTTATCTTTATTTGTTGTTGCATCATCCTAAATTTTTATCATAGCAACAAATATATAAGTGCATTATGTACTTTAGAATGCTTCTAAATATACTTTAAAAGTTATTTTAAATAATATTTACTTTTATAAAAAAATTTCATGTGAGTGAAAATTTATCTTTATTTGTTGTTAGCATCATCCTAAATTTTTATCATAGCAACAAATACATATATAAGTGCATAGGTACTTAGAATGCTTCTAAATATACTTTTTTGTTATTCCGGGTTATAAATGACCTCTTAACGTACCTGTTTTAAGAGGGGCATTTTTTTCAGGGTCCTTTTAATTTAATCAACATTTTTAATATTTCAATATTTTTATAAAATAAGAGGAATTTGCTATATTTAAAATATAGCAAATTCGTTGAGATAATACTATTCTATAAACAATATTCTTGATCTTAAGCTATTTTGAGTTCGTATTGAGTATGTCAGAACACACTCACTTAAAAAAGAAGATAATTAAACTTTAATTATGAATTGTGTTTTTATAAATAAATATTACGAACTCAAAATAGCTTACGATCAAGAATATTGTTTATAGAATAGTATTATCTCAACGAATTTGCTATATTTTAAATACAGCAAATTTCTCTTATTTTATAAAAATATTTAAGTAGGCGCCACCTGTTGATTAAATTAAAAGGGTCCTGAAAAAAATGCCCCTCTTAAGAACTATAAAGGAGGTCTTCTTGACTTGAAAAGTCACCTCAAGGGAGACCGACGCGATCTTTATTTTGTTCTAGAACAAAATAAACCTAACTTTTATTATGTCCTAGGACTATAAAAACCTAACTTTATTGTGTCCTAGGACTTATAAAAACAGTCTTTGTTCGGGTACCTCCGTTCGGGTGAACTCATGTTTTTCGCTTATGTTATTAATAACTTGACAAATGACTTGCGACCTTCACGCCATCTATCGATAGTTATCTCAGAGCAAAAAATCGTGAATTTTGTGGGATATTATCCCCAAAATAACGAAATTACGACACCTTTAGTTAAAAAATTGGCAATAAATTAAGTGTTACTTTATATTTATTTACAAAATCATAGATTTAGATAATATCCGACAACATTCGAGATTTTATTGCAATAATTGCATAACGTGACCCATCCGTCCGTCAATACGACGGACCGTCCGTCGTCCCCTTTATGCCATAATCACGAATGTGAAAATTACATATTTTGAGAAGAGCGCAATTAAAGCTTTAAATTTACATTCATATTTTAAAATTAATCAAATTAACTCGTTGAAACTTTTTCTCTACACTGTGTTTCGTATTATCTACTCATTAATTTGATTAATTTTAAATTACATACGTATGTTTAAAGCTTTAATTGCGCTCTTCTAAAAAATTATTAATATTCACATTCGTGGTTATGGCATAAGGGGGACGATATCAAGTTCACAATTAAGTTTATTTTAAATGCATTTCTGAAGAAAGTTGTAGTTACATCCAAAAGAAAATATTTTTACTTATCTAGTATTCTATCTAGTATTCTGGAATAATACAGTATTTAATGTTATCACAAACAAAGCTATATATATGTTACAGTTAAAACCCGAAATCATCAGCTAAAACCCGAACTAACTAATAAATTCTAGTTTTAACTAACTGCTTTAATAAATTCTAGTTTTAACTAAAATAAGTTTAGTTAAAACTAGAATTAACTGATTTCTAACAAATTTCTTTAGTAAATTCTAGTTTTAACTAAACTTATACCAGTTAAAACTAGAATCAACTGAATTCTAACAAACTTCTTTAGTAAATTCTAGTTTTAATTGGTATAATAAGTTTAGTTAAAATTAGAATGAAAGTAAAAGTAGACTTAATTAGATAAAAATTGTTTTATTAAGGAATTATTGTATATATTATTATTATATTCTACTTATTGCCACATAGCAAGCTGTTGTGACATTTTGAATTGAAAAGAATTTCCTCTTTTAAACAAAGACAAAGATTTGAATTGCAATTTTTTTTGCAAGAACAGCGACAAACCTTTGTCCATATCCAATGGCAGCTTTTTGCGCTGCAGTCCTCAAGCAAATTTCCTCATCTGGCACTTGTTCTTGAGTCAAAAAAACTTCAGAATTTTCTTTAATGTTTTTTGTCATTGTCACTTTCAAATAGATAAATTTAACTTTTGTTCAGAATTGCATTAGATAGTAATGGAAACTAAACTTTACGGTTCTTAACGATTCTATGACGATAATAAACGATGACGAAAAGTTACCGAATGGGGGGAGTTAAGCTCAATTTCCATATATCCGTTTGTATGTTTATCCGATCATCTAGGAGCACTCTCATTGATCCAGTTACTTTGAAAGTGACAATGACAAAAAAAATTAAAGAAAATTCTGAAGTTTTTTTGACTCAAGAACAAGTGCCAGATAAGGAAATTTGCATGAGGACTGCATCGCAAAAAGCTTCCGTTAGATCTGGTCAAGGGTTTGTCCGCTGTTCTAGCAAAAAAATTGTACTTCAAATCTTTGCCTTTGTTTAAAAAGGGAAATTCGCTTTGCAATTCGAGATGTCACAACAGCATGCATATGTGGCAATAAATAGAATATAATAATAATGTAATTAATAAAGTTCTTGCAAAATTTGCAATTTTAAATTATCAAAATGCTACACTTGCACTCATCGACGTACTAAAATAAATTTTATGCGGTCAAGGACACAGATTACCGGACATGGGCCCCTGATAAACAACAAATCACCAAAAAACAAGAATAGAAAAACCTACCCCATGTTTCAAGCTTTTTCTGCTATCATCAGCGGCAAATACTGTAGTTGGAACCCCTTGACCACATACTGCACAAAACAAAAGACTGCCGGACTAATTGTTTTCATCATTGCAGATAGACACAGAGCGGTATCAACACTGCAAGTCGATAACAGACGTCCATAGTGCATCTCAGGCATCAGCCAGAAAATTAAATAATTAATAAAGTTCTTGCAAAATTTGCAATTTTAAATTATCAAAATGCTACACTTGCACTCATCGACGTACTAAAATAAATTTTATGCGGTCAAGGACAAGGTCAAGTTTGAATACAATTACTTTAATTTTTGTTAAGTATGGAATATTTTTTATTGTTATCCACTAAAAACAGTTACTATTATATTAAATTTTTCATTCTTCTTTATTTTTATTACATTTTTGAATCAAATGAGATGAAACTAAAATATTAGATCCCACATGTTATACATCATTGTAAAGAGGATAAAAATCGCCATTTAAAAATGTCATAGCCAACTATGGTTTCTATTTAAAAAAACACAACTTTATGTTATAACTCGGAAACTAATCTAGATATTTAAAATCTCTTTATCCCATTTTGTTGCCCTTAAAATAGTGTCTGAAGAAAGTGTTAACACTTTTTTAGTAACTTCAAAAACAACCAAAATATCGACATTTATAGAAAAGTCTAATTATCGAACTTTTGGCTATAACTCGAAAACAAAAAAAGATAGCCAATTCTGGTTTTTGCCATTAAAATTTTCTCAAAAAAAGAGATCGAGGATGCGCCATCCATTTTTTGATATCTCCCATAGTTACCGATTTCCCCATAAGAAGGATCGAAATTGAGCCACCCTGTACTACAGTACATATTCTATTTTTAGTGACCCAAATTACACTGCTACTTTTCTGGAACAGTCTTCTCTGAGCCACTGCTACTTTAAACATTCAGTCACTGTAACAGCCGTAGCTGTAGAAAAAAAATAAAGCATAGAACCATGCATGCGCGTAGACTTTAGACAAATTTTACATAAAAATTTTACATAAAAATTAGTTAAGACTTATTCCAAAGCTGAGGTTCGTACTTTTTCAGTTTTACAAAAAAAAACAAAATTATAACTCGGTTGGTTCTAAAACCAATTTTGAAATAAATTATGAAAATGTTATAAACCGCCAAGCGTAATTAGGCAAAGAGAACCCCGTGCTTTCTTATGTGTGAATTATTAATAAAAAATAATGTGTTAAATTGAAACAAAACTACCAAAAATGTAATTTTGAGACAGACTTACAATATTTATGTAAAAACTGTTTTCTTCGATTTACTCGGAACTTGATCTATGTTTATGGTTGGTTTCGTGTTGCAATAAGGGGTCCAATTATAAATGCAATTAGACGATATCCAAAAAATGCGATTGTAGTAACTTTATCCAAACGGCGAGTTACATGATTAGTATTTGCCCTTCGAAATTTAATCTTTTATCGATTGTAATTCTTGTTACAAGATCAGTAACATTATCAATGTAAAGTGTCATATTATTTTGCTCTATCACTTTTACTATTTAGTCCTGATATAGCTTTCAATAAAATTACGCAGTTTAATTGAATTGTGCAAAATCCCAAAAAATTAATTAATTTATATAATGGACAAAATCAATCAGATCCTGGAAATCTTTTGTTTTCTGAAATTAAAGTTGTCAGCAGTTATTATATAAGACATGTTTATTTAAGGGTTTTTGTCACTGTAAAGTTAAATAAAATCAAGATTTTTTATTTTGCATTTTAATGCAAACATTCTCGTGTTTCAAAAAACGCTCGGGCCTTCGGCTCTCGAACTTTTAAAACCTTCATGAGGGTAATGCACCTTATATCTCCCGCGTAAATAATATACTATTTTATCTACTTTACCGATCTGATTTTTTGCATATGCCTCCCTACCGACAATTCCCTGGGGGTAAGTAGTGGGTACGGTTTAGGGGGAAGATTTTTTTGCTCAGTTTTTCGATATCTAGCGTCGTTTTCGAGTTACAGCTAATTCAAAAACTTTAGGTAAAAGTAGAGGGTTACATCGATATAAACAAATGAATTAATACAACTATCATATTAAAATAAATTGATTGACATGAGGTTTTTCTTCTTTTTCATTATCTGAATCAGGTTGCTTGTTTTTAAATTATTTTTATGTTATTTTTAATTTGTTCCGTTTAAACGTCATTAATTATATTGTATTATAAAAATTAAAAAATTTAAGCAATTTTATTATAATTGTTTGGGAAGACATGTGACTTGTTTGATTTTCCATTACTGAAATCAAGTTACTAATTTTTAAATTAATTTTGTTCAGTTGCCTAGCAATCAGCATTAACTCTCTGCGGGAGTTAATAGAACATTAATCAACAAAACAAAGTAATCCGCGCTATTTGGTGGAGCTAAGTACGCACTTATCTCCCGGAAGTAGATAAACATTAATAATCTGATAAATTTTGAAAAATAGTCAAAGTTCATAGTAGTTTATATCACGAGGGCGTAAGGGGTTGTTTTTCGTCTCGAGACGTAGTTTATGACACGAGCCGCAAGGCGGCGAGGGGAATAATACTCGAGAGATGAAAAAACCCTGCAGCCCGAGTATTATGAACAGCTTTTCGTGAATTTGGGAATAATATCCGACAAAATTCACGATTTTTTTGCAATAATTGCATAAATTTCATAAATTTATAACACGTTTTAATTGACATCGTGGTAGTGTAAAACCAACTTCTACTTGTAACCATGGTGTTTTTCTTGGCACCAGTTGGTACCCTGGAGAGCGGCCATGTTCATTTTGATTTTTGATCTCGAAAAGGTTGAACGTTTGTGTATTGTGTCGTGTGTTTTCAATTAAAAATGCTTAAAAACCAAAAAATAATCGTTAAATAATCAATAAATACGACATTGTGGTCGCATCTATCGATGTTCATGGACACGTTGCAAAAAAATCGCAAATTCGATATTGATGGATCCCGTGGTAGGTACTATCGCGTTCAGCAAAAAGCGGTATTTATGGGGCGAATTTATACATTATTTACTATTTCAGGCTACATAGCCACGATAATCGATATACGTGTTCTAGGGATTTTTTATGCGCCGACAGGCGCATATTTTGAAGATCAAAAATGAAAACGACGAAAAGCACGTTCGCCGAAGACAACCGCAAAACGTTGTCGATATGCAAGACAGGCAAGTTTTTCACAATTGTGTGGTTAAGATAAAATATGTAAATAAATGATTTTTGAAAATTTTTGTTTTTTTGAAATTTTTTTACTCCCGGTTTTTTTTTACTCCCGGGAGAAAAACAAAGTGTGACGAAAAGAGCTTCTTTACTCCCGAAAAACCGGGTGTAAAGTAGTCACTTTACACCCAAAATCACGAAAAAATTTATTCACATTACAGTTCATTGCAAATAAATTTTCTGGTGTATAATAGTTTATGGTATGAATCAAACTGAAAATAACTAGTCAAACAAATGCTTTTCCTTTTATTTTTACCCCTGCCTGTTTTTCAAAAACACAGGGTATATGAAGTTACTATGTACAATCTTTTATTTTAATGTAACTTTCTTTCTTTACCACAATTTGAAATAATGTGAAATTACTAAATGAATCATAATTTTGTTACTTTTTTTATATAAGTAGTTTCCGCATTCTAATTTTTCATTGTATGTATTTATAATGTACAATTAATATTAGTAACGTACGGCCTTTATTGGTTTTTGTCAGCAACACATGCAAATATTTTTGTACTTTTATAAAACTATGAAATTCGAACCCCTACCAAGAATTTGAAAAGTTTTCAAGAAATAATTCAGTTAATAAAATTGATAAAATTCATACTGTTTTTAATGCTTTTAGAGTTTGAAAAGATAAATAAAGAGGAAAACATATACAATAATTTGAAGGCAACAAAGAATGTGATATAGTATGTAGACAAAAATTTGACAGTAGACAAGTATTTGTGGAAACTCGAAGATAAAGTGGTTTTCTACACCACCTCTATTTTCAAAAAAAACAAAATGAAAAAAAAATGTAGCGGAGCTTATACAGGGTGAATGAGATCACCCGTATCAGCAATTTTTTTTCAGAAACGGTTAGTCGTAGAGAATTGGGTCAAAAAATTTTTATTATAAAAGCCGTAATAAAGAATCAAATGATGATATTATTATTTCCGGGAAAGGTGGGCATCCCTAGGGCATCCCTCCAGAATATTCAGAACTCCAGAATTTTAAATAGCACCATAGGTCAAAAGTGGTATTTTTGAAAAGATCTTGAAAAAATAAGCAAGTTTTGTAGGAAAATTTTTTTATTACTGCTACCTTTTTTAAGTAATATCCAATTGAAATTAATCTGGGGAAACACTACCACTGTAAACTTAAAAGAAATTCAGTTTTTATTTTTTCACATTTTGTCAATATTCAATAATACGTGAAACAAGTTAAAATATTGAAAATTGACCAAGTTACAGCGTATTTAATGAGAACGGACTAACTACGATATGCGTATTCTAAAACTTTAAATCCCATTTTTATCAAAATCTTTTTTGTTTTTGTTGTAATTTGGTCAATTTTCAATATTTTAACTTGAAATTTGTTTCACATATCATTAAATATTATTACTTTGACAAAATGTAAAAACATAAAAACTAAATTTCTTTTAAGTTTACAGTGGTGGTGTTTCCCCAGATTAATTTCAATTGGATATTACTTAAAAGGGGTAGCAATAATAAAAAAAAAATTTTCTACAAAACTTGCTTATTTTTTCATGATCTTTTCAAAAATACCATTTTGACCTATGGTGCTATTGAAAATTCTGGAGTTCTGGATATTCTAGAGCAAACTACTAGGGATGCCGACCTTTCCCGGAAATAATATTATCATCATTTGATTCCTTATTATGACTTTAATAATAAAATTTTTTGACCCAACTCTCTACGACTAACCGTTTTTGAAAAAAATTGCTGATACGGGTGGTCTCATTCACCTTGTATATTTATTATCTTTGATTGTAAATAGAGTAGAGGGAGGTAAAAGTCCGCACTTAGTACGTTGTATTTTTTTACGCTTATATGTTTTACTCAATCAGCTCAATATTTGGATGAGAAGTTTGTACAGTACTTAGGCTTTGTTATAAATAACATTAATGCCATGATTTGAAAACGGTGTGTATAAAAAAACCATAATACACAAGTTGCGGAAAATGGGACTTTTACCCCATAGGTGGGGCAAAAGTCCGCCATTGGACTCTGCGCTATTTTAAGTCAAATTAAAATCAACAATTTCTTCCAAATGAAAAGTAATAAGCAAAAACAACAAAAGTATAAGATATAAAAAAGATAAAATGTAGAAAAATTTCAACAATGGTCACAAATAAATTGGCCAATTTCGTGCACTCTTCATGACACCATTGTTTGCAGCTATCGCATTGAATCCACTCTCTCATTGATAAATTCTCATATTATTCTTTGCAGTCTAAACAAAGCACTTTGCCATCGGTTAATTCTTGCCTTTTTTAATTCTTCAAACTTTTGCTTGACATGGGTTCAGCAACATAGGACTCTTGCCCCAAGTAGCCAAAAACATTTCCGAGTCATGACCTTTCCAGACCATCAAACCTAACATCGATTATATCCTATAAGTTTATAGCAAGAAACATGTATTTTCAATAAAATACATACTAGTTATGGTTACTACTCATTTTCAACATTTCAACGCAATTTCTGCAAGAGCTAATGATACATCAGGCATACGCAAAATCGTAATTACCTCATGGTTCTCCAGTAATCCAACTTTGCGTGATAAAATTTGGTATAGACACTGTAATTGATGACTACTAACTGCACCTTGCGCACAATGATAAAAATTTTTGAAATATAGTGAGATATTTGAATTTGGGACTTTTGCCCCATGCGGACTTTTACCTCCCTTTACTCTAATATTATCCATTTCTAATTTTGTTTTTTTTAATTCTTCAAAAATTCAAATTTTATATTACTCAATAATATTAATATCCTTAGATATTATAATTATTATAAATATTCATCGTAATTAATTATTATCTTAAATTTTGTTTTTATAAAAACGGTCTTGGTAATCTTCACAAAAGTAAACAAGTTGTGATAGACCATTGTTTTTAAAATATTTTATTTTATGCGTCATATCATTATTAAATAATGAGCCATGTTAAGTCCAATAGTTGCAAATCCCCAGCCAAAATAATAAATTTTAAAAAAATACTAGGTACATACAATTTTTATAAAAAAAACTAAAATAAATTTTAAAAAAATTGAACATAATACCGACCGAGAGAATTATAAAATTTATTGTCAAATAAAACATTTCATAACATAACTTCTATAATATCAAAAATCAAATAGTTTGAACGTAAAAAAATTTCTCACATGAAAAGTCATGTCACATGACAAGTCACGTGAGAAATCATGTAGTGTGAACGGACTTTGAAAGATACCTCTTAAATACAAAACCGAAAATGACATAGATTGTGCTGGTTGGATAAAGGGATAATTAATTTTATTTAATCGTAAAAATTTAAGATTAGGGGATGGTAAAAAGTGTCATTGGGGGGACAACACTATAAGCCGATTTTTTATATCTTAAAATTTAGTGTTTTTAAGCTACCAAATATAAGTAAAAACTTCGGTAAAATAAAACTTTTATGTTTGAACATCTGCCATTTGGTGAAAAGAAATTTTTTTCTAATAACGGCTACGTGCAACGATAGCTATTGTAATTACGGAAATTTTGGTATTTTAAAATTAAAAATCGGACAATCATAGCTAGAGTTACAGTGCGTGCCAAGTCGAGAAATGTAGTTTCGGAAAAAACGTGATTGAAAGTTTTAGTATGCGTATATCGTAGGTAGTCTGCTCTTATGAAATAGGATGTAACTTCGTCAATTTTCAATATTTTAATTTGAAATTTTTTTTACATGCTCTTGAATATGTATACTTTGACAACATGTAAAATAAAAAAACTCGATTTTTTTTTAAGCTTATAGTGTTGTTTCCCCTTAAGGATACACATGCCGCAACCAAAAAATTATCGACCACAGGTACACGTTTTTGTCCGACATTAGCGGCAATTTTGTGTTTCCGTGTGATTTTGAAGTATTTGGATGAAAGTATTTGGAAATTATGTTTCATTAATAATCTTAATAAAATTTTACTAATAAATTAGCAGTTTAAATCTTTTTTTACTTCATTATTTGCTTACAAAGTTTTTATACAATACTGTTTTACCACCCAGTGGTCTCGATAGACGGAATGGAAATTCTTACAATTTATTTAATTATGTACCGATTGAATTTTCATCTTAATTTTTCTTTACATTGTCCACTCTATGTAACCGTTAGGTGAAGTCGGTAGAAGTCTAGAATTTTTGGAAAATTCACTTCTCTGTTGCCCCTTATCCGACCATTATTATCCGACAGGGAAAACCTTTGCTGTTTTGTATTTAGGAAGGTGTCTATCTATAAGCCACAAAATTTTCAGGACTCCTGAAATCCGGAATGAAATTCGTCAGTAGCTCTAGTACTATAATTTTGATCAAGTCAAAGAACTAGTTTGTTCTGAAATTGGGTTTGACCTGTCACATAATAAGATTGGGATCTAATGTTAAAATTGCAGCGTCACCGTGGTGGAAATTTAACTAGTCTGAGAGGCACATAAAGATTTTCAAAATAGAATATAAACATTGTATAATATCGAGTTACAGTACTAAATTTTAATATTTTGTTATTATAAAGTTAAATATTACATATAATTACTATTATAAATAAGACTATAATACAAAGTTAAAAATAGAAGTTATGTCTCCTGCTGAAGTTCAAAATTCACCGCTAGATGGCGTTTTCTTTAGCTGGGTATTCCAATATAAAAAAAGCAGCAGTTAGGTAAAGTGAGAATTTATGTAATATTTTATCCAAATTCTTTGATACGTCATGACAAAAGTAAAGTAAGTTTCTTTGTAACAGTATAAAGCTTAAAAATGAAAACAGATGGCTGCAGAAGAAAATATACCGAAGAAATTATTTGAGAAGAAAATGAAATGATTAACTGATCATTTATAATTATAACAAACTTTGGTTTGATAGAATCATCTCTAGTACGAACTAGTTCATTATATCGAGCTTTTACTGTATTTTATTTGAGTTTTTCAAGCCAATATTTAGAAGATAAATAGGTATTTACGTTGCACACGACTTAAAAAATAAATTATATAACCACCACACATACAATAACAACTTTTCATAAAAATAATTTATTTTTGAAAGGTGTGATAAACTCGAACAATTTCTCAGGATAACAACCTGATTGATAAAACCAGGTCACGTGATTGCATTAAGGTTATAATAGCGCTTCGTTTAATTTTAATTTCTACTTTCTCTGCGACAATCCCCGGAACAGTTAACAATATTACTTACCATGTCGCTCTATTTAGGTGATGTAGTGCCAAATTTTAAAGCAGAAACAACAGAAGGCCCAATTCAGTTTTATGATTGGCAAGGAAAATCGTAAGTTTTTTTTTCAATTCCAATTTTTTTTTTAATTTTATTTGTTATACACTTCTGCGCGGTACAAATCAAATAACTTATGTAATATTCTTTCGCGACATATTTCGTGTGCAGAACTTACGATGTGAAGTTGTATTATATTGTCAAAAATAATTTTTTTTTAATATTATCATCTTACTACATTAGAAGAAGCGGGTATAATATTAACCCATTAGTACATAGTCTTTTTTCTTAAAAGAAAAAAAATTCTTTTTAACTTCATGCATTTTGTCGCTGTTGATTTGAAATTTTCAAATTTTACATTATTTTTAATAAGCTATAAAGCCACCATCATCACTACTTTTAGCGAAAAAAGATTGCAAACTTTGTAAGTTTAATTAATTACTTCGATAACAAAATTATTAAATTGAAGAATTTTAATTGCTAAATTGCTATTTTTAGTTTTAAAGCATTCATTGTTCAATTGGCATATCTGTTCATAACTGGACTTGAGAGAATGCTTCTAATAAGTATAATATGTGACATAATAATATATTCACGATTTTGTGGGTCTAAAGTCGGGATTGCAAGTAAACCTTTTTAAAATTTCACTGTTCCGATCTTTAGATCAATTTAAAGTGTGATGTGAACTATGAGTTACTGCATTTTCCCTAGTCCTCCTGGAATTTGAATTTCCCTTCCATAAAATCGTCGGTAGAAGTTATTAAAGTCTCTTCCAAGGGATTGTTGTATTTATTTGACTTTGTTTTCCTGAAATTTGGAAAGCTGAAACTTTTCATCGGTGTGGTATCACCGAAATTTTTACTTCTTTCTGCAGTTAGTAGCCATCTTCGGGGCGACGCGACGTCTAAATTAAATTTTTTTTCATCAGATTATGATTTTTAAACCGTTATGAATTTATGACTAATTATTATTTTTTAAATCATTTAAAACGTGTAAACTTGCATTTATTGATCATAAAGAAATAAAACCAATCATTGATTAGTTTTATTTTTTTAAGTTATTATGATTTTTTTATGATCAATAAATGCAAGTTTACGCGTTTTAAATGCAACAAAAAAATTGTTCTACTTATAACTATATTAGTAGGTACCTATAATATTAAACCAGCAGTCTGGCGTAAATCAAACACGGATGACTGTAACACGGGAAACCGCGGTTCAAATCCTGATTGCGCCTGAAATTTGCTGTGATCTAAAGAGTCCAATATCGATCTGTGGACTATGGGGAAAGCAACGGGAAACCACCCCATTAATATTTCCCTAGTAAAAAGACCTCTTGGCTTTAGCCAGTAGGATCTTACCAACGTCCGATATCGGATACGGTACTCGAAGAAGAAGAAGATAATCTTAAAAGATTAAAACATACCTATAATATTATTAAAACTACCTATTATCGTTGATTGAAAAATTATTTCAAAAATATATTTATTAGAAAAATATTTTTCAATCAACGCTATTATATTATATTATTATATATTTTCAATTTTATTATTTGATAGATAATCAGGGCTATTATGTATCACCAACGTTATTATAAAGGTGACCGTTATAACATAAAATAAAGGTTTTCGGTAAATCGTATCGATTTAATTGGTAGGATTTACCGAAAAACTTTATTTTATGTCATAACTGTCACCTTTATAATAACGTTGGTGATACATATAATAGCCCTGATTATTGGAATAAAACATTCCAAATATTTTCTTTATTTCAATTACAAATTTTTTCAATTTATATTTACATTACAAATATTGATAATGCTGTCATTATAATTTTCTAAACAAATCTTATATTACTGGATAAAAATTATGATTACATAATATTAAATAAAGTCATTATATTACTAGTATAGATAAAATTAATATAAACAATATACATACGAGAATAGTAGTAGTAGGTACTTATTTATTTATTTATTAAACTAAGAAAAATTATTTTTGACAGTATACACCGAAACAATGATCATATTAATTTGTGTCTCATATTTTACGAAACTTGTATGAAACATATTTCTATAGTTTTTGTACATACCAAAACAAATATTTTTAGATGGGTTCTTCTATTCTCTCATCCTGCTGATTTTACACCAGTATGTACTACAGAATTAGGAAGAATTGCAGTTCATTCTCCACACTTCATTAAACGCAATGTTAAGCTTTTGGCACATTCGTGTGATCGTCTTGGAAGTCATGTGGATTGGGTAAACGACATTAAATCTTACTGTCGCGATATTCCCGGAGAATTTCCTTATCCCATTATTGCTGATGAAAGCAGAGAACTAGCTGTGCTTTTGAACATGATTGATAAGAAGAACAAAGATAACGAGAATCGTGCCATAACTGTTCGAGCTTTGTATGTGATTGATCCTGATCATGTTTTAAGACTTTCCATGCACTACCCAATTTCTACTGGACGAAACGTTGAGTAAGCAAACAATTTACCTAAGTTTTTGTTAATAACTAAAATGTAATTTTATTTAATTTTTTTAGTGAGATGCTTCGTGTGATTGATTCACTCCAGCTGGTTGATAAAATTCCACAAATAGCAACTCCTGCCAACTGGGTGGTAAGGATCTTTCTTTATTTATCTACTACTGTTTTAATTCATTATTATTTATCAATTAAATAACAATAATTCTTGGGTTTTGGATTATATATATTTAACTATTCTTACTTGGCCGACGTTTCGATATTATATACTATCATATTCATGGCTCTATAAACGGTAAAAATTCAGGAAATAGGAACAAATAAATATAAATTTTCATAGGTACTCACAGTAAGTAAGATGGAATTAAAATATTAAGAAAGGGAAAGGTGAAAACTGCAAAAATCTTCAATAGTAAAATAACAAATGACAAAAGTCTTAAAGTGAATACCTATGAAACAAAAATATTTACAGTAGCTAAGGTTATAAAAATTAAAATATAGAAACGATGAAAAAAAATACAGAAAACACTTGAGGTAACAATTCAGAAAAATGGTGTCGAAATTATTGTTATTTAATACATATTTAGATGAGATAGTCTCCCCTATTTATCAAATATTATACTTTTATAATGTTATTTGAAAATTTAATATTGAAAATGTATTTTAGCCTGGTGAAAAAGTTATGATTTTACCTACTGTAACCGACGAAGAAGCTGACAAATTATTCCCAGGTGGAATAGATAGAGTTTCCATGCCTTCTGGAATTTCGTATGTGAGAACAACCACCGATTATCAGTAACTTTCGTTTGCTTCATATGTGTTACTTTAAATTTACACAATAAAATATTTTTAACGATTAAGTATTGTTTTTTTTTTATATTGAAGAACTTGTTTGCTTTTGAAAGTCTCTAAATGTTGGAAAAATGCTGTCCTTATCAAGCTTTAGAAGGAATAATAATTGATCTTCGCTGTTACTATAGCCTTATAGTGTCTGTGACTTAAAATTTAGAAGAAAAGAAAAAATAAAGCTATTATTAATGTAATTATTGATTAACACGTTGAGTGCCAGAGCAATTTTCAGAAATTTGATCTAAAATGACCACTTGATTTAATCACATTATATTAACGTAAACACAGGACGAGATAACTTGTAGTTGGCGTCCTAAAAAAGAACGCAATCTGGATTCTGGATTTGTTCTGGAGGGCAAGACAAGCTCACGCGCACTTAGGCCACCAATCGGGCCCATTGTACTACCTCCGGTTTCAGTTACACCCCAGTCCTGTCATTCCCCAATAAGCCAATCCAGCTTTAGGATGAACTCTAGGATCCTGGCAGGTGGAGTGTCCCTGATTCTGGCCATGTCGGGCCAGAAGTCCCCCAACACAGATCCTCTTGTTGAAGTTAACGCCGAACAGTAACAAAATATATGTTCGGCTGTTTCCTTCTCTTCATTGCATCCACGACATATTGGGTCTTCTGCATATCCCATCATGTGAAGATGTTTGTTTAGTCTGTAGTGTCCAGTTAGAATCCCTGCAATTATCCGCAGATTGACTCTGGACAGTTTTAGATAGTATCTAGCATGTTTCCAAGAGGGTGCACTTATTGCAGTCCTTGCTTGACGACATGTAGTTTTTTGTACCCATCTGCAGGTGTGCAGTTGTAGGGTATGTTGTTTTAAGGGTGCATCTAGAGCTTTAACTGAAAGCGTGATCATCGGCTCCTAGCCGCAGGGAAGACTGTTGGAACCGTGTCTTGCGAGTTCATCTGCTTTTGTGTTCCCTTAACACCTTGATGTCCCTTAACCCAGCAAAGGGAAAAAACATTTTAGCTAAATATATTATTCAGTGTCTGAATGCAGTTAAGCACCAGACCAGAGGTGACTTTGTGGTTCCGAAGTGCCACGAGTGCCGCCCTGCTGTCTGAAATAATGTGAATATGTTAGTTCTGGATACATCTATCCTGAACTATTTTTGCGCATCGTAGTATGCCCATAAGTTCCGTTTGAAATACGGATGCATATGTGCCCAGCGCTATACTTATGCTTAGGTCGAGTTCTGCAGAATATATTCCTGCACCTGATCCAGCATCATTTTTGGAGCCATCCGAGTATAGACGTATGTTATAGTTAGGTGCTCTATCAGTATTTAACAGAACGTTATACTTTCTGTCAAATATGTACATATTTAGGTTGAATTCTATCTGGCTCCAAGTGCAGTAGAAGTATTCCCTTGGAATATTCCTCCAAAATCCGCGTATGTGCCGTAGTTCCAGGCCTATTGTCCCATATCTTCCAACCACGTAGCCTAAGCGCCCCCCTAACCGCCATCTCCTGCGCATGAAGATCAAGTGGTGGGAGGTAGAGGAGAGTCTCAAGAGCCGCAGTCGGTGTTGTTTGCATTGCCCCAGTTACAGCCAGACAGACTATTCTCTGTATTTGGTGTAAAGAGGATGCTGTTGTTACTTGTTTGGTTCTGGGCCACCATAAAAAGGCACCGTAGCATAGCATGGGTCTGACAACGGCGATGTAGAGCCAGAGGGTGATCTTAAGAGACAAGCCTCATGACCGTCCCATTGTTCCTCGACATTGCCAGAAAGCTAGCTTAGCTTTTTCAAGTTTCATTTGTAAATGTTTTCCCCAGTTCAGCTTTTCGTCAAGTATTATTCCCAGATACTTGACTTCATCGACTAGTTTTAGAGGAGTACCTTTTTAGGAGTACCATGTCCGGCAGCTTCCTTTTTTTGGTGAATAGTACAAGCTCTGTCTTTGTCGGATTTACCGAGAGAGAGTGTTCTTTACACCATTGTGCTAAAATCTTGAGAGCATCCTGCATTAGCATGCAGAGGATATTTTCAAATTTTCCTGTAAGCAGTATGACGATGTCATCTGCGTAGCCTAGGGTATAATAGCCCATATCATTTAGGAGTTTGAGTAGGCTGTTTACTACCATGTTCCACAGTAGTGGGGAGAGCTAAGAACGCAATCTACGAGTTATCTCGTAGTTGGCAGTCATCGTGTTAAACGATTTATTATAATTAAAAATTTATTACACCGCAACGTCATGATAATTGCGGTAATTGCAGTCTTAAATTAATAATGTGAAGGGTATGTAATTGGTTGTGATTTTTTGGAATCACACGGGAGCATGAAAAATTGCCGTTTGTGTCAGACTGACGTGTACCTGTAGAGCAGGCATGTCAAACTCATTTACCACCAAAAACCACATCAAGTATTACACACAAGCCGCGGGCCGCATTGCCAAAGAAAACTACAATTGAAACCAAACAGATTAATTATCCATATATTGATAGAAAAAAGAGATAGAAATCTCGTAAAGAATGTGAGGGCATATAGAGATGCAGATATGGATCATTTTTAGTGGTCATAAAAATGAAACAAATGATACCAATAAATAGAGCAAAGGGAGAAAAACAACATGAAAAGAATCTCAGAATTGCACTACGGGACGAAGAGTCGAGGAAAAAATATGAGAAAGAAGTAACTAAAGAATTGGGAAAATTGAGACAAACACAAAATATTGACAAGAAATCAAAAAATATCGGAAATGTAATAATTGATGTAGCGACGAAATTGCAGCCGGCACAGCGAGGAAGAAATAGTAAGGAATGGTATGATGAACAGTGTGAGGAGGAAAGGAAGAAAAGAGAGATATTCAGACAACAGATGTTACAAACACAAACAATAGTAGATAAACGAAAATACGAGGAACAGAGAAAAAAATGCAAGGAAATCTACAGAAATAAGAAAAGAAAAATAGAGGATAAATATAAAAGTAAAGAGATAAGAAACTTCTACCAAAATATTAAGAAAGTAAAAAAAGGATACCAAAAAAAGACAGTGTTTTGCAAGGACAAAGAAGGGAACCTGATTGGTGGTAAAAAGGAAACCATAGATAGATGGGCGGAATATTTTGATGAACTGCTCAATAACCAAGCAAACACTCCAGAGGAAGAAAATTACTACAAAAATTATGGGGAAGGTAATGAGAACATCGAAGCACCAAAGCCACAAGAAATTCTAGAGATAATATCCAAACTGAAAAATAATAAGAGTGCAGAAAAAGATAAAATTACGTCAAAAATGATTAAGTATGGAGGAGAAGAACTTTATAGGAACATAATCGAAATGATTACAGAAATATGGGAAAGAGAACAGATGCCCAAGGCTTGGTGTGAATCAATCATCTGCCCAATACACAACAAAGGCAATAGGATAAACTGTAACATTTATAGAGGGATAGCTCTGCAAAGTGTTGTTTACAAAATCTTAGCCATATGGATTAAAAAGAAATTATCTCAATATTCAAAAATAACTATTGGTGAATACCAGTGCGAATTTAGGAAAGGTAGATCAGTGGTAGAGCAAATATTTCATTATATTTATTCTTCAATTAACAATTTTTTGTTTATTAAATTTCGATGCGTCTTTAATTTTCTTCTTTTTAGTAAAAAATAGACGCATCTATTTTTCAGTATTTATTGATTTCACTTTATTACATTTCTTAATTAGTTTTAATTTTTGTGATAATTTGTAACTTGTTTGAATAAACTTTATTTGAAAAATAATTGTTTGAAATAGTATTTTTCTTCTGATTTCACAAGTGTCAGATTTTAAAATTAACAACGGCAATGTAAATTCGAAATTATAACCTCACTTCTAAACGTTAACGGCTAAGATGGGTCTACGTCATAGAATAATAGATATACTAATAGATATAATGTGATATTATAATATATAGATATAAAATAATAATGTGAGAGGTGAGCTAAGTGAACGGGCTAAGGACCGGACTCTAGGCTAGAAGCCCTAAGTTCGCCTCGGAAGGCAATGGCAAATCACCGAGAGTAATCTGCCAAGAGCATTATGATCATGTTGTCTAGTAATCGACGGCTCAATTACACGATTGGACACATGAAAATAATCACTACGCGTCTGTTAAGACGGATAGACTGGAGGAGGAGGAATAGATATAATAGCCACAGCCGTGGAGAGATGTGAGCGCTGGTTGAGTACAGAGCGGAAATTCTGGGTTCAAATCGCGGACTATACAGAATTTCTTAGCTCGGCCATTCAGTGGACATCCACACGGTGTGGTGAAATAGATATTGATTTATCGGAAATAGGTAATATGGGGACTAATCCACCCCGCTAATCGGATTTGTGATTCCCAAAAAGGGAAAAGCAATGTTCTACTTAGAACGCAAAAAGCTTAATGAATGAATAGATATAATAGATTATGGTCTACGTCACCGCGATATAGATGCCGTCTGACGGTGGCGCGTCTTTTTAAAGCACGAATACTTTAATACGCTAAAATTCAATTGATCTTGATTTAAAATCTTATCATCAAAATGTATCATCCGATAGAACATCCTATATAAAATTTGTCATCTATGTTAGTTTTTTTTACTACGTGAGGTTTTCTATTTTTTGTCGTTGCGTTGCCTGTTTTCTGTGATTGGTAGTAGTGGCATTCGAAGTATCTTGTGATCTCAAGGTTACTGCTCAAGTTACAAATCAAGTTACAAATCGCAAAATAACGCAATTTATTTGTACAAAACGTAGTTTGTTGGTTTCATAAATAATTTAAACGAGTTTAGAACATTTTTTATATAATATTTTAAAGTGCCTAGTATAAATATTTCTTTAGTTGTGACGTTTAATTTGGTGGGAAACGAGAATTTACTCTGTGTGTAAACGTTGGTTTAAAATGGCGTCGCGTGTTATACGTAATTCATACGTTTCTGATTCGGCTACTTCTTCCAGTTGTGATGATGATTATTCTTCATCGTATAATAAGTACGACGGCGTATATAAAACAGTAAGTAAATATAAAAAATTGAGGAAATGTGATAAAAGTGCAAGTTTACAGGAACATGACGAATTCGAAAATGTCGATTCTAAAAGTCGATATAGTACTCGTACTTCTAATATGTTTACGAATACACTAAAATCAAAATGCACAAATAAAAATGCTGTTATGGCACGACAAAATCGCATGAAGAAAAAGATATATATGGAAAAGTTGGAAGACGAAATTACAAAACTGCGAAGTAATAAAACAAAACTTAATGCTATTGTAACTAACCAATCTACAACAATCTCAAACTTACGAAAAGAATTGAAATACATGAAGAGCTTATTGGCCAACAGTGCAGATATTGGAAATCTGGTGAAAAATATTAGGAATAATACAGGTATGTCGGTAAGAAATTGTTTGGATAAAACAGTATTATTGAACAGTGACTGTGTTTCAAAGCATGAATCCAAAACTGCCAGAAAAACTATGCATTCTTGGGAAGAGGAAAAGGATTCGTATTTGGTAGAAAATAGTATTCCTAATCCATTTTCAGAAAACGAATATAACATGGAAAGTAATATTGATGAACTTCATTTTCCTTTAGATATTGATGCTTCACTTTCCGATTTTAAATTTGATGATATTAACAGTTTAGACCCGTTTTTGGAAATGAATGTAGATAACAATTTATGTCAAATTGTTATTGATAAAAATTATTCAAACAAAAACACATACAATGAACACAATTACACAACTGCATTACCACAAGTGGAAGAGTGTGAAGATGTTGGAGTTTGTTTGCATGTTTCAAAACATAAAGTATCTTTGGAATTTTGTTCTTCGTGTAGTGAGAATGCAATTCAAGGCTGGAAAGAAATGAACGAACTATAGTGGACAATTATTGGCAGACGTGAACATTAAAAATGTAATGTCATTTTAAAAACATTTAACTAGCTTGTAAAATTTTGTTTAAAGCTCTTTCCTTTTAATTTTGTTATTCAGTTATATTCGTTATATTAACGTTAACTAGTTTATAATTTTTAAAATATTGGAGTGCATTTCATGTTTTAGTTGTTTTTTTAAATTTCAGGCATGAATCAAGTTCCCGATACTTTTCGGAAGGGTTGCAGTATTTCCTTCCGAACATCTGTCTTTTCAAGGTGTGGTAGTTTTCAATTTTAGTACTGCCTTGTTTCTGGAGTCCTACGTAATCTGTATGAAATAATTATTTAATTACGAGCGATAAAATATATAATCAGAATTTCCAGAAACAAGGTAGAATTGCAATTTTGTGAGAACCATTTTGTTATCACTTTTGTACTTTAATTTCAGTGATCATATTCGTAATGAGATAAGCGAGTGTACATAGGTGATCATAGGTTTAGTATTATATTGTATCGTTCCAATTATGTATTAAATTTAAAAAATGAATTCCTTTTTTTATAGATACATAGATTATATTATGAAACAATTTACTAATTATGAGATACTTATTTAAGTTTCAGGTAGTTGCTTCGGAGGAGCGAATTATCCCAAGGCCTGGCATTATTTTGTTATTGTTAGTAAGTTTTTTTTTATAATGTAAGGGAAAGAGCAATAAAGGTATTTGTAAATAGGATTTCTCAATATTTTTAATTCCTTTGTCAAACTGTAAATAGATCGTCATAAAGAAACAATTAAGAGCACATCGGCGTGTATCCTTGCTTGGGCTATTTTATTTTTATTAACAATAGAATATAGGCTCCCATCATGTTTTTTGTTGTTCTGTCAGTTCATAAACCTGCAAAGATAGAATTTCTGAATATTTACAAATTTAAATAGTTTTTTTTTTTAACTAAATTTTATATTGGCACATTCTCAGTGGGAAACGAGACTTCATTTAAAACAAAAGTATTACACTGGTCAACACTAGTTTTGGTGCCGAGATGCTGTATTTTTTTTTTAACTTAGGACCTTATACTGATTACATTATCAGCAAAAATTTTGAGATCCTACGTGTAGTTTTCTAGATTTTGTCTTGTAGAGAAAAACACAAATTTACATCAAAAACAACATTTATTACATTATTATGTATATAAAAACTTTCTTTTTCTCGAATTTCGTGAATGAGGTGTAGTGGAACTATCACGTTGCATCCCCCAGCAACAATCAGCCATCATAAGTTGATCCCATGGGCCTTGGAACCTTTCTTCCATAATTTTTAAGTCTTGTTGAAACCGCTCTCCTTGTTCTTTGCTGTAGGAACCAAGATTGTCTGAGAATTGGTCAAGATTTGCTTTAGATCAACATAAATACTCCATTGGTGTTTACAGGGACGTGACCATAGGTGGAGGTGAGGGGGGGACCTGTAGACGGTATTCCTTTGAAATCACTGGCGCTACTCACTTTATTAATGATTTCTTCAAATGATGGTTCACGAATAGAAGAAACTGTTGAAACAGGTACTTCCTCTGAATGTGGTAAGAGTCTTCTAGCCAAATCTAAGTCTGAATAAATCATTTTTTTAACGTTAAGAGGGGCATTTTTTTCAGGGCTTTTTTAATTTAATCAACAGATGGCGCCTACTTAAATATTTTTATAAAATAAGAGGAATTTGCTATATTTAAAATATAGCAAATTCGTTGAGATAATACTATTCTATAAACAAAAAAAGTCAAAACTTTTTTGGCAAAAAGTCAACTTACTACATTTTAAATTCAAATTAGACAACTAATAGAACCTGAATATATTACATAATCACTTTGAAAATCATTCGATTGCACGTAAACTATATCTCGTATTTGAAACTTTCCCTTAAGGTAGCCATAATTTTTAGGCTCCTCCCATCTGACGGATCCCAATATTCTTGATCCTAAGCTATTTTGAGTTCGTATTAAGTATGTCAAAACACACTCACTTACAAAAAAGATAATTACAGCCTTATGCATAGTCAACTTAGTGGCTACTAAAGCGCTACTAGTGGCATAAATAGTAGCTAACTAAGCAAACCATATGCATAGTTGAGTTAAAAGGATACTAATCCTTGGTGGCTACTAAAAATTTTAGTGGGGAACTTGGGCATGTTTAAGACCATTTTAAGTTTACTTTTAATAAAAAGTAAACAATTTTTAATTTTGATGAAATGCCCGATTAGTATACGCTGTGTATTAAAAATAAAAAAATTTCTTTTAGTTTTTAATAAAAATAACTTATGTTAAGTATATCTTATCATAATATCATATTTTGCGTATATTCTGAAAAATTTAACTTATGATTATTCGTTTTTGATTAAACTTGACACTAGAATTGAAGCAATCTAGCAATAAAATTTTAACCAATCAAAAGTAAAATATTAATATAATATCAATAAAATATCCTGAAGCAACTAGCGACATCTGTTGAATTGTAGGATTTATTTCTAGTCTTCATATTTTCAAGTTGTCACTTGATATTTTGCAGTGTTCCCACATAAATATAAATAAAATTATACAATAGTATGATACTAACGTAAGTTTTAAAAGAATTATGCATACCAAATTTTAGTAGCTACTAAGCTGCTATTAACTAGTAGCTACTAGCACAGATTAATCTTTAATTAGATTAATAAATTAATCTAGCACAAAAGTAATCTGTGCTACTAGTATCATTTTAAAACCATTTTAAGAGTGCGACTATGCATAAGGCTGTTAGACTTTAATTATGAATTGTGTTTTTATAAATAAATATTACGAACTCAAAATAGCTTAAGATCAAGAATATTGTTTATAGAATAGTATTATCTCAACGAATTTGCTATATTTTAAATTTCTTTTATTTTATAAAAATACTAGCTGACCCGGCGAACTTCGTTTCGCCTGAGAATCGATAAATGTGTTAACTTTCTAGCCGAATGAAAAACACCCAAATTTAGATCAAAATTTTTAGTAACCAATAAAAGGAGCGTATTAGTAGCAATCAGACGTTTTTCATTGGTTAGTAGGATAGGATAGTTCAGTAAGAATGTGGCACTCCTTAGTGGGGGGCGCCTATGCAAGGTTTCCCCACTCAAACACAAAAAAAAGTTATCCACTCATTTGTGACGAAAACTACGTATGTGTGCATATATATTATTAAGTATATATATTTTTGCGCACAGTACACATAAATTTGCTCCGAAAAACATGCGCGAATGTTATTTGCTCCGAGCAACATGCGGGTCAGGTAGTACATGTATAAATGGTTTTTCATTGGTTAGTTACCATGTACTACATGAAAATTTTGTGTAAAATCCAATGAATGGATTGTTTTTAATAATTATAACTTTATTAAGACTTTTCGGGTGGTGGGGGCAAAGTTTTATTGAACTGAGTTCCAAAGACTACCATAATAGGTCTGTTTGGTACCACAGTCCTAGTGCTACACTACTACAAATTGATTGGTGTAAAAAGTGGGTTGGTAATTGTACCACCAATCAATTTGTAGTAGTGTAGTTAGTGTAGCACTAGGACTGTGGTACCAAACAGACCTAATATCTACGCTAAAGTGTTCTGCGGTTTTTTTTGTAAATTTGTAGGAATAAAATAAAAAGTAAATAAAAACACTCTGCGCATATATTGTCAGTTTTTAATTATTATTACTTTATTAAGACTTTTGGGGGGGGGGAGTCTTTTATTGAATCGAGTTCCAAAGAGTACCATAGTAAAATTTTTGTAAATTTTTAGGAATAAAAAGTATATAGAAACATTCTGCGGATATATTGTCAATGAATGGATAGTTTTTAATTATTACTTTTTAGGGGGGGGGGGACTTTTATTGAACTGAGTTCCAAAGATTTACTATTGCACCGAAATGGGCATATGCCGAACTGTACTCGCACCGAATTGGGTCTGCGTCAAACTGTATTTGCACCAAAAAAAGTTTTGCCGAAGTATGCTCTCGCCAAAGCGACCCATGTGTTGCCCCTGCTTAACACACTCCGGGGACATATTCTCGATGCCAACAATTCAAAAAGTGATCGAAGGTTTCATTCGATGATTTTTTGTTGTTGGTGAATGGATTTATGCAGGCAGTTGAACATAACTGACAACATATGTAAGTATCGCCCTCTACCGAACACAGTATGGAGGTATGCATGTCATATAGGATTTACGGTAGGTTGGTTGCGAACGCCATCTATGAAATTAGTTAAATTCATTGAATTGAGTTACAAAAAATGTGATAAATAAAGAACCGCTTGACCGATTTTGTGCAAACTTCACAGAAACCATCTACTAAATAGTCTGAACAAACACTAAACATTTGGTTTGGATAGGTGAGCCCGTTCTTGAGTTATAAAATTACAAAGAAAAGTTGCATTGATTTTTATATATATAGAAGATTAAGTATGCGCCATCTGTTGATTAAATTAAAAGGGCCCTGAAAAAAATGCCCCTCTTAACACCACGTAAATTAACAAAACAGAAGTAACAGTTATCGAAATGATTGGTTATTGTTTCCATTGCATAGACACTCCAAACCTCATACGACTTTTTTAGCCATTGTTTCAAGTGTTCACAGCACATTTTACAAACAATTTGGGGTATCCACGGCTTGTATTCATCCACAATTTCCGACTTACAGTAAGAAAATAAGTACTTTTTTTAAATCTGTTATAGGTTTTCTAAACTTTTTAACTGTGTATTCACCACAAATGTAACAAAACACATTTGGATCATTGAGACAACTTCTTCGCGATGAAGACATGATATAAAAATCAATTTATTTTTAGAAATGTATCGATAAGAAAGCAAATTATGCAAACGCAAGTACTGATTACAGCCAATATTCAAAACTGAGGGTAGATCCAAAATTACACGTAGGAAAACAAAATATTTTTAGTGTTGCCAATGCACACCTAACACAAAACAACTATCAATATCTCGGCACCAAAATTTTTTTTTGATTTTGTTGACCTGTGTTATCGATGGGAAAGAGAATCTTGTTAATAGAGAAATTTGCAAGTTTTGTTACTTTAATACAATACACATTATTATTATCAAATATTTTTATATCCTAAAATTCATCTTTTGGAAGAAAGTGAAGCAAAAGAACATCCTTTTCTGGGAAAGTGCTGAGACTTTTTGAAATACTGTTTGTTTTACATATTTAGGAATTTTTTTGTGCACAATCCTGTATACAAGAGGATATATTAAGGCGGGAAATACCTTTGGGGTCATCCATAAATTACGTCACACGTTAAAGGGGGGGGGGTATCACCAGAATGTGACAAGGAGCAGGGGTGTAACGAAAATTTTTCATTTTCGTTGTGAGTCTGCACGCCGCTGGTCACCTAAGGTTCATGCGCAACGCGTGTGGTTGCCCTTGACATCACTTCCGGTAAAATTTTCCTGTCAGAAGAAGTTATCTGTCAAGTTGGATGCAGTTTTAGCTCAGCATGATATTTTAGATCCTTGCATGGATCGATGCAGATAGTTTTCGTTTATATTTTTATTCGTTGATTATGGATGCTTCAGTTATTCTGGAAAATCGCTTTTGCGGATTTTATGTTTTCCAAAATTTCCAGTGTTTGTGGTTCGATTGAGGATGTTTTCGTAAGACGTTTTGTTCGATACTTGAATGCCTTTAGTTTGGAAATCGCTTTTGCGGAATTATTTTCCATGTAAGTTGCCACTTGTTGAGATACTTTTTTCTGATTACCGTTTTCGATCTTTTAGATTATTTTGTCATGGTTGAGCATACAGCGGCTTTAAAATTTTTAAAACTTAAAACTTTATGTTTTAAAACTTTATTGGTTTTAATAACTTTACAACTTTAAGAATTTATGGCTTATTAACGTTCCGGTTATGATTTATGGTTTTACTTCTTGGTTTTTGAATGGGAAGATAATGTTTTATCTAGACGACCATTTTATTTATTCCTTGTAACACCTGCACCACCTGTTGATAGCACTACTATATCTGGAGATGAGTTTTTGGGTTCCTGTTCTGTCTATGGTCAACACATTTGTTTGGAAGTTAGTATTCAACAACTGGAAGATAGAAGAGCAACTATAATGAGTATTTTATGTAATTTTATATTTTGTAATCACGTTAAAGATCTTTAGGTGAGTGATTTTGCTTATTGTAGTTGTTTTTGATTTAGCTTTTGACACCACGATACTTGGTGTGTGTTGTTCCAGACACCTGTGGTGCCAGCAGACAGAAATTTTGGATGTTTCACTTTTATTAACCCAAGTGTTCTCTTGTGCTTACTGTTAGTCATATTAAAGTTTATTTAATGTTTATTTTGTTTTACTACTTCGAGAAGCAATTAATACAACCCATCACCCAGCCGCCGAATTATCATTGAGCTAGTTTTTTACATCAGGGTCTTCGCACGTCGAATTTTACCAGTTTTACTGGGTGTGCGGAGAATTCTCTTTTCGAAGGGAATTTTTCTTACAGGGGGGGTCAAGAGCTTTGTGACGTTACATGTTAAAATTTAAAGTACTAAAACGCGAAATTTATATGTGAATAAAAAATCGAAAAATTTTCGAATTCGATCTATATTTTACAAATACATGCATAAAATTGAAAAATGTGTGACGTCACATCGGGGGGGAGGGGTTTTAAAAATGTGACAACCTGTAACAAGGGCGGGGAAAGGGGTTAAAAAATCCCAAAATTCGTGTAACGTAATTTATGATGGCCCCTTTAGACGACCGATTTTAAAAAAAATATTGAATGTTATTAAAATTTATCATATGTTTCATTTACACATTTAACTAGCACATCCAATTTTCTATTAATCCAGAATTGCGGAATAATGATCCAGTCTTCTGGTTAGGTTGCGACAAGATTTGTCAACTGGTGGAACTTCTAGTGCCTGTTGTATTGATCTACAAGCAAGGAAAAACTTCAGGGTTATTGTTAATGTTATAATTTCTAGATGAAAAATTGAAAAAAAAAACAATTATTTATGATTTTAAACCACATATACAATCTTTTATGCTTTAAAAACATTGTTTTTAACATATTATTCAAAACCTTCGGGTTTATCTAGAGAGTAATATTATAGAAAAGATGTGCAAAATTTTGATGAAGAACTTTTCGAGTTATTGCGTCCACTAATTTTAAAAACGTAGTTTTGAGAAAAACGCATTTAAGGTAGTTCTTTCTCTACAGTCCAGTCAAAAAGTTTTTCTGCCTCATTTTAACTGCCTCGTTTTTTTCAAAATTTTGAAATTTTTTTTATTGTTTTTAAAGTCGTTCCTGAGCTGTAACTTTTTATAGATAGTATGTACACAGGTATGTAATCAAATGTATCTAATTTGAAAAATTGAACTTTTGTATTGCAACTTGGTGATTTGGGACTTGATTTGCAATTGGCAATCTCCAATTGTTACTCGTTCACCTCAAAATTACTTTTCTAATTTACAGTAGACAGTACATTTCTGGTGACTGCATATCCTCTTAGACAAAATATTATCGCACGGGGAAAGGTAGCTAACCTGGGTTCGAAAATACAAATTTTACGATTGAAACCTCGAACTTTTCTGACAGAGTATATATTAAATAAAAGAATTAGCTATGACGGAATGCCTTAAATGCACCTGTTTTTTCAAAAATCGAATTTAAAAAAGCTCGATTTTCGAAGGTAAATCGCTCGTGATTGGTCAGGGACTTAGCTTCGCGCTAATTTTCAGAGGTACGCCTCAATAAAAATCATCCGACGTGCCCGCAACCTTACTCTTCAAGTCTGCGAAGATATGGGGCAACAGCCCTGGTGCTTCGCACCAGACCAGAATAAATGAGAAATTTGTCAGTAACTCATACGCTATGGTAGGAATGCGTTCGCCTTTTTTAGGACAAGAATTACTTCAGAAAAGGGTTACTTAAATTTAACGAACGGTAGTTACTTTTTCGCGTGGATCTTACTCTTGCCATGGTGGTTTTCATCAAAATTGACCCTCAGCACCCTTCGGGCGCTCCGGGCCATTTTGATGAAAACGACAACTAATTTAAAAATACCCCTAGGCCCGTGGATGAAGGAAAATGGTGGATCTCTGAGGGGTGAAACTCGTGAGAGTGGATTCTAAACGCAGGGTAGTTGTGCAAAGAAAAATCGACTTAAAGCACCCCTCGCTGCGCTCGAGCGCTTTAAGCCATTTTTCCTGCACATTTAGTATTGAAAACCATGATTTTCGTTCGGAGTGCACTCTGTTGCTGCATCCCAATGCAAGTGTCGCTCCGGTTATCCCCGCTTTGCGCAAAGCTAAGACCAGTTGAAAGTGCACGGACTGTCAATAGAATGAATTGATTCACAAATCCCGAGCGACTTTGCTTAAAATTTACTGTGAAAATCGAAGTTTTTAAATTCGATTTTTAAAAAACAGGTGCATTTAAGGCATTCTGTCATAGCTAATTCTCTTATTTAATATATACTCTTTCAGAATTCATCGAGATTTCAATCGTAAAATTTGTATTTTCGGACCCGCGTTAGCTACCTTGGACCGAAAATTGTTTTGGCAAATTTTAAAATAATTGAAATTTTGTTTACAAGATGACAAAAATTATAAATACTGCTGCGAATGGAATTTGGTATGCTGTATTTTGCACAGCACATTAATCGATTTTAACACATTTGAAAACTCTGTGTTCAAATTTTACAGGTTAAGACATTATCGCACAAAAGTTTAAATAAACGAAATTATACTTGCAGTTAAGAATTTTCTAAGTTTAGATTTTATCTAAAATGCTTTAGTTGCCAAAAGATATATCGCTTCTTTGTTCTAACCAGCAAAGAAACCGTACAATGTACGGTCACGCCCATGCAAAATAGGTAAAAATTATGCGCAACACATAAAAGCGTTTTTTTTATCTATTGCGCAGGAGCGTGATCGTACGGTTTTTTGGCTGGTTGGAACAAACCTAAAACCGTGAGATTAAGAGGGTTGTTAGTCCAGTGAAATTAGGTTTTCTGATCTAAAAAAATTATATCCTTTATTTTTTTTCTTGAATCGATTTATTTTGGTGATATAAAGAAAATATCAAAAGTCGAGAACAAAATCACTGCCGCGTCAAAAGTTATTTAAGGTTAAAGTTCACAAAAAACTGTTTTTGCGAATATCGCGCTTGCTATGGCTTGGAGGGCAATTGAGGTTATTATAAAAATAAAAGATAATAAAATTCCGCACAAAAATGATCTTACATTTTTTACGTACAACGAACGATTTAGTCAAAAATGTGCTTCGAAGTTTCCACGTAAGGCATACTATGCTGCATTTCACAGTAGTCCATACATAGAATACGTGCTTCAAAATTATTTTGAATAACTGTTTTTTAAAACCTTTAGCCTACAATTGCTCCAAGCAACATGTGTCGAGACTGGATTAAGAGGGGCACTTTTTTCAGGGCCCTTTTAATTTAATCAACAGATGGCACCTACTTAAATATTTTTATAAAATACTAGGAGGCTTTTGTATTTAAAATATAGCAATTTCGTTGAGATAATACTATTCTATAAACAATATTCTTGGTCTTAAGCTATTTTGGATTCATAATATTTATTTATAAAAACACAATTTATAATTAAAGTTTAATTATCTTTTTTTGTAAGTGAGGGTGTTTTGACATACTCAATATGAACTCAAAATAGCTTAAGACCAAGAATATTGTTTATAGAATAGGATTATCTCAACGAATTTGCTATATTTTAAATACAAAAGCCTCCTAGTATTTTGTAAAAATATTTAAGTAGGCGCCATCTGTTGATTAAATTAAAAAGGCCCTGAAAAAAGTGCCCCTCTTAAAGAATTACAGATTAAAGCACATTTTTACCTAAACCATAATATTTGTTGTAGGTAGGTATATGAAAAGATGTAAAATCGTTTTTGTGCGGAATTTTATTATCTTTTAGTTTTTAATAACCTCCAATTGGCCTCCGAGCCATAGTAAGCGCGATATTCGCAAAAAACGTTTTTTGTAAACTTTGACCTTGAATAACTTTTGAGTTTTGACACGGCAGTGATCTCGTTCTCGACTTTTGATATTTTCTTTATAACAGCAAAATAAATCGATTCAAGAAAAAAAATGAAGGATCTAATTTTTTTAGATCAGAAGCCATATTTTTGTCTAAAATGACTGGACTATGTACCTACAGTTGAAAACTTTCAGAATTTGTTTGTCTATTCAAGTAATCATCGATCTCGTCGAATTGTTTGCAATATTTCAATAGGTGGTTGAAGGTAAAAATGTTACCTAACCGTCATATTAATTTTGATTGATGTAAGATTAATGTACTACATACATATATGTTACAGTTAAAACCCGATCTAACTAGTAAATTCTAGTTTTAACTAACCGCTTTGCAGTGAGTTCTAGTTTTAACTGAAATAAGTTTATTAGTTAAAACTAGAATTAACTGATTTTAGTTAGTTAATCTTTAACTTAGAATTCAGTTAATTCTGAATAATAAACTACCTTTTTAACCCCCGACCCAAAAAGAGGGGTGTTATGTGTATGTGTGTGTCTGTCTGTGGCGTCGTAGCTCCCAAACGAATGAACCGATTTTGATTTAGTTTTTTTTGTTTGAAAGATGACTTGATCGAGAGTGTTCTTAGCTATGATTCAAAAAAAATCGGTTTAGCCGTTCAAAGATCATTTGCTGTTTTGTAGTCGAGTTGATGAAATCAGGGCCGTACTAGTAATATAAAAAGTTGATGGCAGGGTCGTACTAGTAATATAAAAAGTTGATTGCAGGGCCGTACTATTAATATTTAAAGTTTAAAAAGCATCAAATAAAATTAAATTAAAAATTTAAAAAACCCCCGACAGAGAAAATCTTTAAAAAGTAAAAAATAAAATCCAAGCGTCGTCGCGTCGGGGGACCGCTAAGTAAATAAAATAAAAACAGAATACAACTAAAAATGATACAGTATGAAATTTAAATACACGTCAACTACCTAGGTCCCCGACGCGACGACGCTTGGATTTTACTTTTTAAAGATTTTCTCTGTCGGGGGTTTTTTAATTTTTAATTTAATTTTATTAATTCTAAAAAACTATCCTAATAAAATAATAATTCTACAAAATGTGGTGAATTCAAAACATGGGGTCAATTAATCGCAAATACGCAAGAAATTCTTTTTTTAAATATAATGATTTACTTTCCTGCGAAAATAATGTAGCTTTCCAATGCTGTAATTAGAATTTTTCCAAGTTATTTAATAAAGGATGTGGTTACCTTCAAATATGTTAAGAAATTCATATTTTAAAATCTACTGCACAACCCTCTTAATGGATGATAAAGTGATGTAATGGTCACATTTCTCACCCCAGTGAGGCCAAACAACCACATCTGATATATTTTGTTTATAAAAAAATGATAGATAAAAGCCTTTCGAAATATAATCGGATAAAATGACTCAACGCAATTATTTCGCTGGAACCTCTTTCATTTTCGTTTCTTTGATTTTTAATAACCCGCATGAATGGATTAACGAGATTCACTTCATCTAAAAAAATTCTTTTATAAGAAATAATAGATTATTGTATTATCATTCGAAATACAAGGAAATAAAATATTTCAACGCAATTGCTCATTTGATTATAATAGAAAATCGTTTACAGGTGTATTATATACCAGTGGACCAATGAAAAGAAAAAAGGCTCGCACCTACGAAATGACAATAAGAGCTGGAAGTTAAATTAAAAAATTTAATTTGTTGCATTATATGGCACATCAAATTTTTATTTATTGTAAAGGTTCTTGTTTATTTTATCCTATATCTTCGTATTCCGAAGGCTCACGTGTACAGGCGTGTGATGGCCCACCGAACTACCAGAAGTTTCCCGGGTTCCAGAATAAAAAAAAGGATTATTGATTTAGAAGAAATTACCATAAAAATGTTATGAAAAATATTGAAAAAGGTCAAATTTCCCGGACCCTATAATTCTTCCCAGCAGAGGCTCTACTACTCACGTCTATACCGATATTATAAGTAATTATCAAGGGTGAAATGCGGTCGCGTGAACGAGTCCTTAATAGTTTGAAAAAAAATTGTCGTTTTGAAAAACCAAAAATTTAATTTGGGGCGTGTTCCCCCCCTGACTGAGTTGCACTTTTCTTTCCATTATTTCTATAATTTCAAATGTAGTGCTGTACTATACTGTGTGCACCATATAAGAAAGAAATCCCACATTATAGTCACAGGAAGAATGAAATTTATCAGAAAAAGAGCTGTAAAAATAATTAAATTGCAAGAAATTGTAATAATATCGTAAAATATTATAGTATTTTCTAGTCATTAGAATTTTCTAAAAATAGCTTGTACGTCTACCTACGTTATTTTCAAGTTTAGTAACTAAAAGTAAAATAAAGTGGACTGAAAGCTGCATTTAGTTGAGTCTTGACCATCAAATAGAAAGGTGGTATATTATTTTAAATTCGACGGGCACGTTAATATAAACTGCGCGCGCAATGAATCAAGCTCCTGTTTCCTGTATTCCAAACACTAGTAAAATGTCGAAAACGCGTAAAATTTTGGATGAAGCAAGGGAAATTCAAAATCCCGAGCTTGATTTGGCCGATAAAGGCGTTTCTAATTTTGAAGAGATGCCAGGCTTATGTAAGTTACCTTTAATATCCTGTTTTATTTGCGATTACCTAATTTGGCATCTTGTTATTCTACTTATAAAAGGTGGGCGTGCCTCAATAATTTAATTTACATTTTTCGGAGAATGCGATGGAAAATAAACCGATTCATTATTGTCGAATCTCGAAAACCTTCTGTTTGTTTACTACAAGTTTCATTCTTTTACCCTTAATTATTTTCTTCCAGTTTATAACAAAGTTTCAATGCCTGATACTACAAACCCTTTCGATAGCACAATTTTTATTTAAACTGTTTAAAGGACTAGTCTTATTGACGAATTTATTTATTCTTCAATTTATATAATATCTAATGATTACTCGTTGACTTTTTATGTTCCCGATGTCGTGTAAATAAGTAATATTCTATACGAATTGATAATTGACTTTATTATTTCAGTTAATATGGTCAATATCACTCGCCTTACTTTGAGTCACAACAAATTCAGATGTAAGTTTAACATATTAAATAATGATCAGAAGACAGTGTAAAACAAAATATTTATTTTTAGCTGTTCCACCTGGTTTAGCAAATTTAATAAATTTGGAAATTTTAAATTTGGCTAATAACCAAATTGAAGAGTTGCCTTTATCGATATCATCGATGCCTAAACTCCGCATTTTAAATTTATCATTCAATAGACTGTACAATTTGCCTCGAGGTTTTGGTGCCTTACCTGCATTGGAAGTGTTAGATTTAACTTATAATAATTTAAACGAAAAAAATTTACCTGGTAATTTCTTCATGTTAGAAACGCTTCGAGCCTTATATTTAGGAGACAACGATTTTGAGTACTTATCATCTGATATCAAGAATCTTAAAAATTTACAAATAGTAAGAATATTTTAACAATTATGTATTTAAATTTTTACAAAGAATCTTTTAGCTTGTGCTACGGGAAAATGATCTCATTGAATTACCAAAAGAAATTGGTGATCTGAGTCGTTTAAGAGAATTAAATCTTCAGGGAAACAGATTGACCATTTTGCCTCCAGAAATTGGTAATCTTGATATGATTAGTAACAAGGCTGTATTTAGACTTGAAGGGAATGAATGGGTAACTCCAATTGCTGATCAACTTCAAGTTGGAGTTGGCCATTTGATGGATTACCTCCGCAGTGAGACTTATCGCATGTAAGTTGGTTGCTCAGGTAATTTTATAAGGTAAAAATACTAAATATATTTTTTCAGATTGCATAACCGATATTTAACAAATAAGCCTGAAATTCCCCCACCTTGCATAGATAAAGCAAAGAAAGTGTCAAGGATTCGTTAAATTTAAGAAAAATTGTGCCTATTACCACTGCCTAAACGAATGATTTATTTATGAAAGTTCTATAATTTTAACATGTTGTGTTTGAGTCAAATGCATAATTTTATTAAAAATTGTTCTAATACCTGAAATCTTGCATAAGTTTTCTGCTAAAAAACTTAATTAACACAAAAAATTAAAAATAGTCTTATTAAGATTGGAAACCAAATTTTTTGTTGTTTCAAGAGTTGCCAAAATCAGTATTGAGAATGCTTTGATAAATCAAAGTTTGTAAACTGCTTATATAAAATTTTAAATTGCTTTATATTTCAAAGATAAAGTATTAATATAACATACTCTATTTACAAGGAGACCAACCATCCAACCTCCAGATTATCGATTTGGTTCATTTTTAATGTGCATGCAGGTTGTGACCTGAAATGAAACAGATGAAAATTTTAGCCATTTCCGAGAAAATACGTTTTAAATTTTTGCGAATCTTCACTCTGATTGGTTAGATAAAGTTAAAAGTAGATAATCCGAATCAGAGCAAAGCAGCAGAGCAAAATTTAATACTACACATACACTGAAAATAAATCATATTGATGAAGGCAAAAGTTGGCACTCCCCTTGTTAAATAAAACAAAAAATGTCTTTGTAAAGTTATTATATCTTATAATTGACAGTACAATCAGTGCCTTATTAAAAAATAATTATAAATATTTTTAAGAGCACTGGCCAGTGCTTTCTTGTTTTATGTCATTTATTTCTACAATATTACAAAAATTTACATAATCGTTAGTTTCCATCAATTTTTAAACCTTGATGTGTGCAAATATAAAAAAAATACTGATTTATCCATAAAAGCATTGTGTGCTCGGATTTTTCAACTGTAATTTTCATTTTATGCAACATTCCGATAAGTGAATAAATCTTTTATATTTTCACAAATAGATGGTGAAACCTAGTGATTACTTTGATTTTTGTCTAGTTCTAAAAGTAACAATAGTTACTCGGTATAGCACTGAACAACGCTCTTAATCTTACATTTTTTTATTAAAATTTGTTATAATTGTACTTACATTGTTAATATATTAAACAAATATATATTTTTAGTTTTTTTCTTAACTTTTGCGTTTTTTGACTTACCTACTGTTTTAAAAGCTTCTCTTTCTGTAAACTTCTCAAATCCTTTTTTAACCAACTCTGTGACTATAGAAATTGGCAACTTGAAAATCGATGTTTGGCTAAACTAATCGATATACATGACATTCCTCCGAATCTAAAACGCTTCATATTAATGTTAATTATCAAAATCTGTTCGAGTTGATGCCCGGTTCTTGTGCTACTACCTACATTATATATCTACTATGACGAACGTCTTCGTATAAAATTATATTTATGTAATTTTTTTGTATATGTTGCAAAGAACTACTTTTTCATGGTATTCAGTACTATAAAGACGACATGAGAACGCCAGTATTCTTTGTCGGTAACCTGTGTCTTGAATGTAGCTTGTACTAAGTGACATCCAAGTATCTCAAAAGATTTACAATATGGGATCATAGCTCATACAAAACCAAATTAATTTGATTTGACATATTGTGGGTAGGGGAGACTGGTCCAAAATGATCCCTCTAAGGGCAAAACAATATAATTTTCTTTTTTATTTTTCATTAATGTGTTACGAAACTATAGGCCCTTTTCTACAACTGCTAGAATAAAATAGTTAGGTAAAGCTATTTACACATTATTTATTAATTTTATTTAGGCTTACCATACGTCCCGGTTTGACCGGGATTGTCCCGGTTTCAGGTATTGGTCCCGGCCGGTTTGGTATTTTGTCCCGGTTACTAAGTATCATTTTAAAAAAAAGCGGGAGAAATTGTTTGCGATTTTGTGTGTTTTTTCAGTTAAAAGTTGGCACCGCAGATTTCTAAAATCTCTAAACCATGAGCTAAAATGGGATGAGGTTGAAATACTACTAACAATATTCATGGTGCAAACGATAGTCAGAAAATTAATACCGACAATCTATTTGACGAGTTGTCCCTGGCAAAGACATATTTTGCGACAAAAAATGAAGAGTGGCGGACAGCAACCACCCAAATTGAGTACGTGGAAAAATTGGTACAATTATTCCAACATTTCCTGGAGCACCACATCGAAGTACCAAATTTAATTAAAATGTTGCAGTACATTTTGTGTCTGCCGGAAACTTCAGCACCCTTAGAGCGTGTTTTTTCGATCATGAAACACATTTGGTCAGACGAACGAGACCGCATGCTAGAGTCTACTTTACGAGCTCTTCTGTACGACAAACTTAACTTTGAAATTTCTTGTAATGAATTTTTTGAAAAAATTAAAAAAGATAACACAATTTTGAAAAAGGTTCACTCTAGTGAAAAGTACGAATGGTACAATAAATAATAAAAAAAATACATTTTCTGTAGGTATAAATTACGATATTATTAGTATCTTTTTTTATTTTTTTAAAAATAAAAAAATTGTTACATTATTAAACGTTTCTCGAAAAAATTCTGTTTTTTTTTAAATACTGTTCAAATTCTTACTTTTGTCCCGGTTTGAGACTTCATGATTATGGTAAGCCTAATTTTATTGTAAAACTATGCGTATAAAATGATCTCCCTCTTGGTAAAAAATAATGTTAAAATAAAATAAGACATTTTATTAAAACAGCACGAATAAAATTAGTAGGTATCTTTTATTTACATTTTATGTACATTTATGGAGAGGGTCGTTAGCATAGCGATTAAGAGCACAGACTGCTAACATAGAAAACTCGGTTCAACTCCGGGCGAAGTAAGATAATAGGTCTGTTTGGTACCGCAGTCCTAGTGCTACACTAACTACACTACTACAAATTGATTGGTGGTACAATTACCAACCCACTTTTTACACCAATCAATTTGTAGTAGTGTAGTTAGTGTAGCACTAGGACTGTGGTACCAAACAGACCTATTATTCTGACCGTCTCCACTCGGAAGGTAACGGCAAACCAGTGAGGTGTAACTTGCCTAGAGAACATTTGAAGTCTGGCGTAAATCAAACACGGATGGACTAAAGAGCGGGAAACCGCGGTTCTAATCCTAATCAAACGCAACATAAAAACGACAAAAAAATGTCACTATGTCCTTTTGTAGAACGAAGGAATCTGAGAGAGAAATGTACAATTTACATCGCATATATAGGAATCTGCGTCATTTTCATCTATGCCAGCGCACAATTCGTGAGCCCACTTCTTACACTGGCAGCACTGTATCCATTCTTCCCTACTTTTAGATTTTAAATATTTTGAATTGCAACACATGCACTCAACATTATTTTCTGCGTCTTCGTCCGTGTCAGAAAGATTTAACTTCGGTATCTTTTTTGTTTTGTATGTTTTCTTCTTCGGCTTTATTTTCTCACTAAATTTCGTTTTTTTGCATGTTTTATTTTCTTCTAGCTGTTCCGTTTTAATTCCACCGATTCTTTACGGAGTTTTTCTTCCTTCAGTTCATTTTGTTATAAGGACTGCTAGTCAGAATTCTTGTGCCAGAAGTCGGTCTTCTTTTTAAGGATCTTTTTCCAACCATTTTTGGTAGACATTAAAACATGCGGAGATACAATAAAATCTTTAGACACGGTAGAGACAATTATTGTAAAAGCTTCTTCGCAGTAGTTGGTATCAGTAACAACAGCAGCTTCAGATTCAGCAGGTTCCACACCACGGGATCGTTTTACCCCACCCGGTATTTTTATATTTTGAATCAAAACCCCATCTTACATAAAACAGTACAAACTAATGGAATGTGTAATTCAATACTCCAACGATAGTGCAATGCTAGTATCTTCTTCTTATAGTACCATATTTTCTTTAGACGTTGGCTACCAATTTAATATTGTTATTTTAGTACTAAATGAATCACTAGGCAGATTACTCTCGGTGGTTTGCCATTGCCTTCCGAGAGGGTCATAATAAACTTGGATAAATTTTTATAGCCGGGTTGGGGATCAAACCTGGGGCTTCTGCCTAGAGTCCGATCTTTAGCCCGTTCACTTCGATCTCCTCTCCACCTCTCTAATGCTAGTATGACACAACCAATACTAACAAATTACATTTTTATTTATATTACGGCTATCAAAAAAACCCTTAAAAAACAACGTAATCCAATATTTTTGCAATAAATCAGTAACGACACAAAAAAACTATCCGCTATTAACGTCTGTACTAACTGCACGCGTGTTGGACGTAATGCATTTGTTGATTCCTATCTGGCGTTAGTAGTTTCATAAAAACTAATAGGGATCATTTTGGACCAGTCTCCCACTACTTTGTAAATGAGAAAGTAAAATATGAAAATTGAAATAAAAACAAAAAAATGTTATAAAACTTTAAAAACGATAGTTTACTACAGTAGAAATCAAAATTTCTTGATATTACAAAGATACTTCTTCTATATCGGCACAGTATATAGAATCTATATTATGTTATGATATCGGTTATTATTTGCTCATGTTTATAATATAATTGTTGAAATTCGACAATATTGCTTCGACTTGAACCACCTCATTTTCAAGTGCACAAAACTACAAATAAAATAAGTTGAATAGTTGAAAATTACGTTCAATTTTAGTGAATATGTTACTTCGATTTTATTAGATTCGACTAAATAATATGTTCTGGATAAAATTTTCTCAAAATTAATTCAGAATCTTTTAAAAAGTGGATTGGCTTTTAGCTCTGCAAAACCCCGTATAAGTTTGCATGGTCAAGGATGTATCCAACAAAATTGAATCACAATAATCACCAAGGAAACATAATATAAATTCCCATACCTCTTGACTAAAATCTTTTAATTGAATAAGTCAAAATTGTTTGTTTTAACCGAATTTAAAAAAAAAAGTGGTAATTTAATTAGAAATATGTCAATGACAAAAATTAATGAAGTTACCAGTACTGAAAATTGTATAAATAAAAATAGCGAAAAGGAGTATCATTTAACATCCAATCTAGTTGAAGCAATAGCTCAAGTTTTAAAAGAACGAAGTAGTACAGAGTACGAAAATTCGTCATTGAAAATTAAACTAATGGGATTTGATCAACGCAGGAAGGAACTAGAAGAAAATGCTCGAGTTGTTATCACAAAACAGAATTGTGATGCTGCTCATCAAAAATATTTAAAAGAGGTGAATTAAGCAAACAAAATTATGAAACGCAAACTTTTTGTAATCTCATTTTAGATTAACAATATAAAAACTGTAGCCTTCAGACAACAGGAGTTATCACTAAAATTAGAGAAAGAACTTGTAAACTATAAGACGTTTTTAAAAGATAAAATACTCAAAACGACCAAGGATTATAACATAGTAAAACATGAAGTTGATGTTTTACAGCTTACGTATTTTGACCGTAGGCAAAAACTTAAGGAGTCAGTGGAAACAATAAAAAAATTACTAGCAACTGCTAGAAAACAGAGAAATAAATCAAATTTGATTACTAAAGGAAGCGAAACAAATAAATTTTAATTTGAAAAAGATACACTTTAGTAATAACAAAAACATATCGCTAAGATATATTCGTTATACTTGTTGAAATTTGACAGTTCTAAATTATTTGTATTTCAAAAACTTTTAAAATGATTTGTAAACCAACATTGGAAGAAATTACAAAAAAATCAGAAGACAATAAAAAGCCTACAAATAGCAAATATTATATTGAAATGATTACGGAAATAGGAAATATTTTACATAGTAAATTAATTCTCGATTACGAAAATACAATACTAAAACTCACACTTCTTGAACGAGAACAAGAAGAACAAACACAACTAGCCAAAAGAGCAGAAATGGATTCAGAATATTTAGAAAATCAAAAAAGGTATCTTACTGAGGTATGCTTTTTGACTCCGATCCCCTTCATGACTTAAAGATAAAATACTTAAGTTTACATTTTTAGATCAGAAACCTGAAAAAAGCATATAATGAACAAAAGGAATCGACTGCGACGAGAATAAAAGAACTGTCGAAAAATACAGCCAACTTAAAAATGGAAACGATTGCTGTATCAGGTTCCTACAATGGAATTGTACAAATGGTCAATATTTATGAAAAAAAGTGTGTTGAATATGAAAGCAAATTGAAATATGCACAAGATTTTCTTCATCGATTAAATACGTTATTAGACAAAAGCAATAATCAAACTGAAGAAAATGAATAAACATTAATTCTTCTCTTAAAAACCTCTCTTGGAATTGGCTTATTTCGGTATTCTTTTTATTACCTCTATCTATTCAGACCTCAGGCTATTCCTCTCGTCTCCATCACTGCTATCTATCCAGGCCTCTCTCTCGTTTCATATTACGTTTGTCCGAAGGTTTATATTTATCTTTTCTAATCAATATTAATTACTGTAATAATAAAATAAATATTTTTGTTTCGTAAAATCATGTATGTATATTTTGTCATGTCAAAATTAGAGTATCGACATTTAATTAATTTTTATTATTACAATCAGGTTTTTGCAAAATGAATAACACCAAATTATCAGAAACAAATTCTGAAAATCACGTATGTATACCACCTAATCGAGAACAATACGTAATTACAGACTTAGTAGCGGAACTGGCAATTGCTTTAAACGATAAAGCTACCCTTGAACAGGAAAAATCTAGCTTAAAGCTTGATTACCAAGAACTTAAACAAAAACTTGTTGATCAACAAAGAAATGCAAATGAAGAAAAACAACGTTTAATGTCAATCATTAAAAAATTTGAAGAAAGGATATGCGAGAAAGAAGGAAGTTTAAGCAAATTTCAAAATCAATTGCTAGATACACAAAATAAATATCAACAAGAGGTGGAATAAGATATTACAATTATTTATTATAAAAATATATATATAAACATAGGTACCTATTCAATTTTTAGATTAAGAGTCAAAAAGTTGATCATCAAAAACAAAAATATTTAATTGAAAAACAACAAGAAGAACTTAAAAAAGACATTGCAAGTTTGAAAGCAAAAATTGTTACAAATAATAACAGTTATGGTGCATTACAAAAATTATTTACTACGGTTCAAAAAAAATATTTTACGTACAAGAAGAAATTAAAATATGCAATCGAAGTGATTCAACAACTAACCAATACAATGAAAAGCAAAGACAAAGAAATGGTTAGTAAAGAATGTCAAACGGATGTGAAATATAAAAAGTAAGTGTAGAAAAATAACTGAAAATTAATATTTAAATACGTTTGCTTTTAGTGTTTGCAATTTTAATACATGTAATTTACATAGTCAATCGGATTTAAATAACGAAAATCACATTTTAGAAGAATTATTTTTTCGAAAGCGTTCTTCAACTGATGATATGAACAATACTTTTTTTAATTGCAAAGTTAACAATCAATAAAGGTAATAAGTACACAAAGAAATTTATGTAAAACTTAAAATAAATAAGAACAATATTTTATTAAAATAATGAAACATTAAAAATATTGTGCAATTGTTCACATTAAATGTGACCTCGTTTTCTTCTTTCAGTAACGTTCTCATTTATTCATTTAAAATTTTAGAACAGCCATTAGTATTTTATCTAAAAATTTAAACAAAAAATAAAACCGCCAAGTCTTATAAAACATTTAAGTTGTTAAGTACATACCACAAAAATTTCAGTCTTGAAATTATAATTCCTCATCCGTCAATGTATTAATTTGTTCGTCTTCATCGTCCGTTAAATCTGTCGCATGTATTCCAGTTTCATATTCTAAAATTTCGTCATCACTTAAATGTGAATTGCCTTCAATAAATGAAGCAAACCTATTTTTGGGGCTATATTATTATTTTTACTCATGTCAGTACAGAAAAAATTTCTTCAAACATGCAATACATACCGTTTTACATCTTTCAATTGAAGAGCAGTTTTCCATTGATTGCATTTAGGACTAGAACAAAACTCTCTTAATTCATCTAACGCTTTTGATGTTTCTGTCACGCCTTGCTGATAATATTCTGCATGTGTCATTCGACGTATTTTTGGTGGAAACTTCTTTTTCCTAATCAAAGAAAACACATTAAATAGATTTTGTTTCAAAGTATTTTTTCACGTCTAAAGATACTAACCATTTGGTTTTCGTTTGCATTATAAATATGCAAAACTATAATAAACAATTTTTGAAAAATCAGGCCTACTTTGGATATACACCAAATGTCAACGTCAAATTGTGATTTTCCAAAGTAAATTTGATTTTTTTTTAATTCTTATTTTATTTGCAAAACAGGTCTGATTTTATGAAAATTAATTATTTTAATTTCACTTTATTAACAAAAATTAAAGAGTAAATTTCAAGTATTGGGTATCTTCAGATTACGAAAAAAAATCTCTTTCAATTAATACTATTTTCATGCTTATCCTTTATAATGGAAAGCAGTAATTAAAAAATAATTAATATCCTATGTTATTTTTCTATGATTGGGTTTCAGGTCGGTTACCCAGTACTATTTAAAAAAAAATAAAATGTACTAACCAGTAGGATTTTGATTTGGATAGCCACGTTTTGGGAAAATTATATATTAAGAATATAATGACTACTTGAGCCATTGCGGCTTCTTCAAATTGACTACTTTGAAATACCGCTACTATTCCGCAAAATTGTAAACTCCATTGAATAATATTTTGAGTACGTTTATCTGTTACTGGACCCCATCGATAACAAACTTAAAAAAAAAAGTTAATGTAGAGGCACAATCAATCACAAGGTTTGATTTTGTAAAACTTACTTATAAAACTAATAAGTCCCGTAATAGCTATATACCAAGCAACATAATTTCTGTAACTCAAAAAGATTGTTCTTAAGTTTTCAAATAGTAGCTGTAACAAATACACTCCCACCGTCCATCCACACACTACTGCACCATACATCATTGGTTTCTAATAACATTTTTTAAGAGTTAATTTTTTAATTTCAAACCAGCTATGTTCAAACCTAACAAGAGAGGCTATCAAACGTCCCTCATAATAGAGTGCCGACGGCGCTATAAAACGTTTTTTGCGAGAGCCGTGGCATCACAAGCTAAAATTTATACCAAATAAAGTTTGCATGGTTTACATTTAAAATATAATAACAGTCAAAAAATAAGCTAAGCTAAACTTAGCCGTTATTCGTCCACTCCTGAACGCTATAGGCCTCCCCTTTTAGACTCCCCCCAAGTTGAGGAAGAGAGGGCCCTATCCATATCTCGCCACGCTGAGCAGACGGGTTGGTGAGTATTCCCCGCAGATCAATTATGGACTTTTTAGATCACAGCACATATCCGATGCAACCAGGATTAGAACCGCGGTTTCCCGCTCTCTAGTCTATCCGTGTTTGATTTACGCCAGACTGCTGGTCCAAAAAATAAGAAACCTTAGAAAATAGTAGTATTAAATAGAAAAAAGATAAGTCTCGCAAGAAAGAATGTCTTGGTATAAAATATAATAGTAGATAGTTCTGTACCCAACCTTTTTAATTTTTCCAAAACTCCAAAAAAATAGCGTTTTTTGCATCACTCTAACTGATGTACTATTACATAATCTAAAAAATTAGACAAAGTCGAAAAAGGCCAGCAGAATAAAGATTCGTTATTTATTTTCCTAGAAAACCGAAAAATGTCATCAAAAATTACTTTTTTTGTTTTGCTATTTACAATTTTGCCTTAAATTGTTCCTTGTTCAGTGAAAATGTTGTCTCTTCAAGTAGAAAAAGAGCATTTTTATAATATTTCATATATTTATATTATAACTATAGTTTATAATTTATATCATTAGAAAAAAAATAAGCAGTGCCAATTTTGTATGCACTACATGTAGAGGGAGAACGTGCCCAAGCCGTCATGTAAACGGACCGGGCGGATTTTCGTTCCTGCACATTAGCTCCGACGATTTTTCTTAAGAGGGGCACTTTCTTTAGGGCCCTTTTAATTTAATCAACAGATGGCGCCTACTTAAATATTTTTATAAAATACTAGGAGGCTTTTGTATTTAAAATATAGCAAATTCGTTGAGATAATACTATTCTATAAACAATATTCTTTGTCTTAAGTTATTTTGGGTTCGTAGTATTTATTTATAAAAACACAATTCATAATTAAAGTTTAATTATCTTTTTTTTGTAAGTGAGTGTGTTTTGACATACTCAATACGAACTCAAAATAGCTTAAGACCAAGAATATTGTTTATAGAATAGTATTATCTCATCGAATTTGCTATATTTTAAATACAAAAGCCTCCTAGTATTTTATAAAAATATTTAAGTAGGCGCCATCTGTTGATTAAATTAAAAGGGCCCTGAAAAAAGTGCCCCTCTTAAATGGGAAATGCTTTATTATATCGAATAATGAGACTCTTGTTTTTTAAATTTAGTAGCCTTCTACAAGGTCTAATTTTTGACTACTTTTGTATTTTAAATAAAAACCATACAAACTTCAATTGGTGCAAATTTCAGTTATTGACCCACGGGGGCCCCATAAAAATTAAAATAAATCATACATGGACTCTGCTATCAACCAATTTAATCGATTTTTATTACATTAGAGGTATTTACACTGACTGAGTCACCTGTTTAGTCACCTGACAATGCTATAGTATAGCGAAAACGTTTGTGAATAAAATTATACATTTAGTATAATTTACATTGTGTCAACTTTTAATATTTTTAGTTCCAAAAGTGTCCAATACATTTTTGGTTTGTCTAATAAAATTGTGATATGTTTATGAAGTTGCACTACATAGACCACACTGTTATTTATAAATGATATAACATCAACACAAACGAGTGTGAATACCCCTAATATGTGTAAGACATGATTACTTCAACATGTGTAAATTATAGAGTAAGTACGCTTTACAGCCAATTTCAAAAAATGTTATCATACAAACAAAAGTATGGAATATGCCAAACAGAGTAAGATTAAGATTATCATTAGCTTTAAAAATGTATTCGTAAAAATCTCACATTCTAATGCCAGTGGTAGCGTATTGGTATTTTTGGTATTGTACTAACGGGTCGATAGGCTACGTAAGCTCCACAGAACTGCGACCAAGATTGATCTTTTGTTCACCCTATTTATTGTAGCTAAACCAATCTTTGGCTAAGCAAAGACTCTGCTTAGGCGGATGCCAGCCGCGCTTTTTCTAGAGTCCCGCAATGCGTTCCTTTAGCTGCAATCTCGGGCTAAATGCGTGTCATTTGTAGGGAATTTTCGACGAATTTTACGTTCCGATCCATAGAACCTGCATTTGTCACTATAACTAAGTATAGTAGGACAGATAAATTTTTTGGTCTCGGGTGAGCTTCGATCGCCTGAATTTTTCGTTCAAAGCAACTGCTCCACTACCGCGCCCAATTATCTGCTATAGTGGCAGCGTAAGGTGTACGCGACCGCGTACGGCCTCGCGCTTGATTTCGGACATTGCAAAATTATACATAACTAAATAAAAATTTTCTAGCGCTAAAAATCATCATTTTTCACCCAATGTTAAAAATAATCCGAAGATATACCCTCGGACAGGGGTGGGCAAATTACATTTAACCAACTTTAAAATTTTTGTTTGAAATTCAAAATAAAGTGCACAGTCTCATTCATTGGATCTCATATTTTAAGAGGGGCCCTTAATTCAGGGACTTTTAATTTAATCAACAGATGGCGCTTACTTAACTATATTTATTACAGTCACTAGATATATACAGTACCGCAACGTCCGGCCATTTTGGGTCCAAAATAATGCTTTCTCTCTCGCACTCATTGGCCGATGATAGAGAGTGCGAGAAAGAAAGCGTTATTTTGGACCCAAAATGGCCGGACGTTGCGGTACTCTATCTATCTAGTGACTGTATATGTTTATGAACCACTAGTAGGCTTTTGTATTTAAAATATAGCAAATTCGTTGAGATAATACTATTCTAAAAACAATATTCTTGGTACAGTGGGGCCCGCTTAATGTGATCACATTGGGACTTGAGGTTTTTGATAACAATAACCGATTGATAACAATAAAAGGAAAAAATTTTTATTGGTTATTTATTAGTATGTAGTACATCTACAAAAATTAATTAATAATAGTCACTCAAGTGAAGTCAAGTAGGACTGAATCTTACAACACACATTAACAGCAAACTATCGTCCATAACAACGGAATTGATAATAAACATAAATATGTAATGTGATATCACATGTGTGACGTTGATTTTCTTGCTAACACCTGACTTTATATTATGTGGGTGGTATGCACAATATAAAAAAATGCTTGTAACTGAAAATCAACTCCTTTGCTCGTGGGAGAAAATAATCTTAAGAATAATATGATAACATTAACCGAATTATGATAACTATAAGCGATGTTTTTTGTGTGTAATAATTAGAGTGCGGACTTTGTGGCATAAAAATTTCGAAAAATAGCGCTTAAAATAGCATAAAAAAAACATAAAAATAGCATAAAAAAGCATAAAAATACTAAAAAATAGCATAAAAATATTAAAAAATACTAAAAAATAGCATAAAAATTTAAAAAAATAGGACAAAATATTTAAAAGTATATTATAAACAGAAACGCAAAAAATGATTTTTATATGTAATTGTGGTAACAATTTATAATTAAGTATTGTTCTAAATTATCAGTTTTAAAATTTTTTCGTCTATCACTAAAAACGTTCTTGTAGGCCGAAAAACTTCTTTCTACATCAACGCTAGTTATGGGCGCGTATTTAAATATTGGTATATCTAAAGGCTGGACATTCATATCCAAATCGTTTAATAGTTCTCCAGTTAAAACCTTTGAAATGTTTTGTAATTTAATAAACCCTTTATTTTTTACCATAACTTCATTAAACTTAATTTTGACAACTTCCCCAATTGCACCAGGAACTTCATTGATTTTGGTTTTAAAATCTTCTATTACTTTTAACGATTCTAGTAACAGGCTTCCTTGTTTTTCCAATTTGGTAATTGAAAGACTGACAAAAGCGTAATTTGTTTGAATAAATGCCAAATTTTGTTCTAATTCTCTAGATTGCAAAGCAGCTTTGCAATCCTTTATTGATTGAGAGGTATCGTCAAATTGCAAAATAATTTGTTTAAATATATTTAAATGATTCGAGTAATATATAGCTGCATCAAGCCAGGTTCCCCATCTTGTTACAATGGGCTGAGGAGGTAACGGAATGCCAGGTGCTATTTCCCGAAAAACTTGGACTCTCAAAGGAGCTTTTACAAATATTTTTTTACCATATTTGACCAACTCATTAACAAGAGGAAACTGCATCCTAATTGTTTCCGCTACACGATTTAAACCGTGCACTAAGCAAGTAACGTGTATCAATTTTGGGTAAAATATTTTTAAATTTTCTGCAGCTTTAATCATATATGCAGCCGCATCTGAAACCATTAGGATTATTTTATCGAGTGGTAGACTATTTGGAAGAAAAAATTTTGTTAGTTCTTCGTTCACAAATCTTGAAATAGTAGTACTATTCGTTTTTGGCAGTTCTCTTGTAGATACTAAATATCCTTTTGTAGGAATATCCTCCTTTAGAACACCAATTATTAGATTTGCAATATAGCGTCCACAACTGTCAGTTGTTTCATCAACACTGAACCAAATATAATTATTTCCTATTAAAGTTTTTATTTCATTTAAAACACTAGTATACACTGAAGTTACATAATTTTTTCTAAGTGTTGATTCTGCTGGAATGTGTTTTTTACAATAGGTTTCCAGAAAGTTACGAAACGCACTATTATCTAATTTTCTTAAAGGAATATTGCACTAAATCATAGTTTGGCATAAATCATAATTGAATTTCGTTTGCTCATTATTGTTCGTTGAAGTAGAAGCTAGTACTTCAGCTATAGTGTTTTGCTTACTTTTTTCAGCTTGAAATTTTAATAATCGTTCTTTGTGACGATTAGAATTCACATGTTTCAAAATGTTGTACTTTTTGTCAGATGGAATCTTAAAATATATATTTTTATTAGCAAGGTGCATTCTATAAAAACTTACCGTCTTTACACAAGCTCTACAGTATATTTTATTGTTTTCAAATATTAATTCGGGAATATTTCTTATCCACTCGTCTACCGTTGGTTTAACTTTTAGCATGTTTTTAAAATTTAAATTCAAATTTTTAAACTACTATAACTTTGTACCGTCTCGAACCACACACAGATGTATAATGATGATAGAATTAATATTTTTTATCTTTGCAAAATATACCTACTATTTAATAAATAGCATAAAGACATTATACAAATGAAAAATGCCTACCTATTGGATGATGTCATTTGATAAAGAATGATACTAGCTAATACCACTTTGTCCATGAATGTAGACATAACATAACTTTGCAAATCTCATAGTATACCTACATACAATGTAATAAACTGCATTTTTACTTTTTATATAAAAGTTTAAAATGTTGTGTTTAAACGGTTTAAACCAATACTATTCAAAATTGCATCAAAAGAAGCATAAAAAGTACCAAAATAGCATATTAAAAAAATTAAGCATAAAAACCCAAAAATAGCAAAATTGGCATAAAAAACATAGTGTCTAATGCCTTATTTTTGTCTAATTCGTGGACATTTTTAACAATTAGGCTTCTGCTACCTATAATTATATGTAGCATAAAAGCTACAAATCCGCACTCTAGTAATAATATATGTCCGTTCCGTTCCTGGCAAAAGTGATAACAATATCCGAATGATAACATTATCCGCGATCACATTAAGCGGGCCCCACTGTATAAGCTATTTTGGGTTCGTAATATTAATTTATAAAAACACAATTCCTAATTAAAGTTTAATTATCGTTTTTTGCAAGTGATAGTGTTTTGACATACTCAATACGTATGCTAGCAGTGTACTACATGTACTCATATAAGAGGAGGAGGAGTACAGTGTACTCCTGTACTACATGGTTTCGTCTCCAAAATGCGTTTCCAATTTTACCAATGGCGTTGGCTATCTGTGTAGTAATCTGTGGTATAAACTTATAAATGGAGACGTGTTTCACTTTATTTTTTTTTACCCATACAAAGATCACAAAACGCTGAACGCGACTTAATATTGAACTCATTTTTGAAAATTTTGCATTTATAATTGAGGTCTTTAAGCAATATACAATTTACAATTATCGCGCTTGTGCAATCGATGACAGCTGTGTTTGTTACTTGGCCCCGTGAGATCTCCAGATGCTCGTGATTCTCTTCACAGACAAGTGCCAAAAGCGTGATTATAAAAAAATATTTAAAAATATCTTTCTTACAAACGCCTGTATACTTGAAAATTGTGTATTGTACAAAGTATATAAACCCACTTTAATTTTTGAAAAATTTATGTTTTTGAAATTGATTATAAAGCATACCATATGTACAACTTGCACCTGTTGAAGTTCTACTCATAACCTACACACATATTGAAAATGAATCAAATCACTTAAGGCACTTTTAGGGGACATTAATAGCTTCCCGTTATAAGTTAAAATTACTTACCCTCGGAAAGAGCTTGCTTATAAAATAAATCAGTATTAAAAATGAAGTGCATACTCCAAGAGAAATACCACATATGTAATAAAATAAAACGTTCTTGGCCAATTTTTCCGCCGAAAAGAATAATACCGCTCCTGTCATCAATAAAATCACCTTCCAGTAATCCACACCTGCAAAATATCTATTTAACAAATTGTACTCACAAAGAAAATATTAAATTTGAATACATACGTATAACATTTAAAAAAACACTATACAATTCTCCAGTTTCTATTCCAATACAACTATGGTTAAATGGATTTAATTTGAAATATTTTTGCTTCCATAAAACCAAATCAATGCCCCAACTTGAATGTTTTTCTTGATATTCGTGACGAACGATATCTGCCGTTGCCCCCTCATAGTAAACAAAGTTGTCCGAAGGTAAGTTAATTTCCAACTAAAAGTAAAGTTGTCAGTACCAATTAAGATTGCCTTATAATGATGTAAATAAAGAAAAAAACCTACCGAAACGCTTTGCCATAGATAAATGATAGACTTTGGTTTACCCGAATAACAATAAATTTGAAACTCTGGGCCTTGACTTTTAACAGTCTGACCTTGATATACATAAACTTCTAAAAAATTCGTTACATGTATTATAATAATAAATTAATTTGTAACTTATAATTACCAGATTGTGAAGGTACAGTTTTACATAGTTGGATAATAACCAAGAAAATTAAAATTATTACGTTCGTATAAGTAGTAGACATCGCAATGTAACTAAAAGTAACCACGTCCCAAGTTCTAAATTTATTTTAAAAACAATAAGCTATATTTAAACAGAAGCACAAAAACCGTTGATAAATTTTGTTAGGTTGGAATAAAAAATATTGCCACAGTACAATTTTGTACCAGTAGAGAATATTACTTTTTAATTTTAATGGTTACACACGCAAGCGTAGAAATAAATCAAACACTAGTGTTTAGCTCACAGACCTTTTAGGGTGCGTTCCACTTAAAGCCCAAGTCGACCACGGTCGTTTGTCAGTCCAATCAAATAACCACTCTCGATCTTTAGTCCAATCAAAGAACCACGGGACCACGCTGCGGTCGTCGTGGGCTTTAAGTGGAACGCACTCTTAAAATAACTAGCCGGAACCCTGCAACAAAATTCTAATAAGTGCTCATTGCTCATTAATAAAAGTTGTGATTTAATCACAAAACTCTTTAAATTAATACCTTGCCCATTCATTCTTATCCGTTATAATAAGAAACAGAAATTTAAAAAAAAAATATTTTTTACGATTATTATGAGGATAAAAGAGTAGTTAAAAGAGATAAAAGAGTAGTGTTACCCTTTCTTATCTATGGATCTAAGATTATTACAGTGTAATATAAGATCGATACCAGCAGTCTGGCGATACCAGCAGTCTGGCGTAAATCAAACACGGATAGACTAGAGAGCGGGGCACCGCGGTTCTAATCCTGGTTTCGTCGGATATGCTGTGATCTAAAAAGTCCAAAGTCGATCTGTGGACTATAGGGAAAAGCAACGGGAAACCACACTATTAACATTTCTATAGAAAAGTCTTCTTGGCTTAGCCAGAAAGATCGCCAACATCCGGATTCGGATAGGCACTTGGAGAAGAAGATCGATGGGTCACTCCGTATACGTTTCCCCTTCTGAAATATTTTTGAACTGTGATATTCACATTTGGCATCAATATGTCAAATTCTCATTAGTTCTAAATAAAATGTTTCAATGAGAATTACAACGTTTGAACTTGAAAGTTTTGACATAACGTCATTTCATTTGAATAATATTTAATTTAAATTTTCAGTTACTTAAAAATCAACAATAATTTTATTTTTAGTGTTGACATAACAAGATTTTGTATGAGCGAATTCGTAACAATTCAAGGTACACGGATGTAGCTTACATTTCATCCTAATGTATTTTTTTAATTATTTGTAATTTATGTTTTAGTTGGACAATGCGGGAATCAAATAGGATCTTCGTTTTGGCCTTCTGTACTAGACGAGTACGGAATTCAAAACACAAATGAAGAATGTAATAAAACCAAGGCAGTTAATCACTTGCAATCATCGATCCATAGTTTTTTTTCGGTACCACCATCAAAAACATGTACTGCTTTAAATACAATAGCCGATTTAAAACAAGCAAAAATAAAAGCCAGAGTAGGTATCGCAATAGATAACATTATCTGTTATAATGTTATTAACTTAATTGTAGGCAGTACTAGTGGATATGGAGGAAACCGTAGTGTCTAGATTCAAAACTGGACACTTGCGGGATTTGTTTGACGAACGATGCATCATAAGTAGTTATCCGGGATGTGGCAATAATTGGGCCACAGGTTATTGTTATAATGGGCCACGTTATGAAAGTCAAATACTAAATATCGTTCGTCGCTCCATGGAAAAATGTGACAGTTTACAAGGATTTATTTTATTATTTTCTGTTGGTGGGGGTACAGGTTCTGGATTGGGAACGTACATTTTGCAAATACTAGAAGAAAACTTTCCAGATGTCGAAAGGTATGTATAGATTGGTCATTCCTTATGAAGCAGTTCAGAAAGTAATTAAATAGCTTCTACCGAACATTTAAAAGACTTTGCTCTTTTTTATTAGTCGTAATTTGTTCTATCATGGGCCTAAAAAAATTTGTTTCGAAAAAGGCAGGCTATTTTCATTAGACATTTTGTTGTGTTCCAACATCAACCATGGATTCCACTATTGGATCTTTTAATAATAATAATCAAATAACTGCTGTTTAACCATTTTTTATGGAATGTCCCAGTTACCTAATTTGAGATCAATTACAAAAATTTCTTAAATATTGTTGATTAGATTAGTGTCTTGTGTATATCCAACTGGTACAGAAGATGTTATAACATGCCCGTACAATATGGCACTATCTACGGAATACTTAACCGAATATGCAACATGTGTGTTTCCGGTTGAAAATAGAGCTCTGCTGGATATCGTTACTCGGCAATACAACAACAAACCACACATGGAGAAACTTAAAACTCCCATTGTAGAATTTAAACCATTCCACGATATGAATAATGTTGTTGTCAATATGTTATTACATCTGACCAGGTAATAAATAATATCTAATAGCATGGGAAGGTAATTTCAAAAATATAAATTGTATTAATTTCTAGTGGATCCAGATTTTCGGGAGACTTAAATGTGGATATTAATGAAATCAATACAAATATGGTACCATTTCCAAAATTACACTTCTTATCTAGCAGTGTTAGTCCAATTTTTCCAACCATCAATAAATGTATTCGAAAACCAAATAGGTAAATAAGAAACAAAATTTATTTTTATTCAATTTAGAAAAATATTTTAACTAAAATTTTATATCATATTTGTGTACTATTTTGATGCAACCCCACCAATACTAAATGTTGAAAAAAAATTTTTTATTATTTTTAGTCAACAAATTCGTGATGAAATATTTAGAAACGCTTGTAATAAAAATTGCCAACTAGTCAAGTTTGACCCTTTAGGTAATGCATTCTTTCTTTGTATTTCTAAAGTTTTTTAATTTTCCCACAATTTTTTTAGGTTTAAAATCTATATTATTAGGAACAACTTTAATGGGTCGTGGAGATTATTCTATATCAGATATGAGAAATTATGTAGAACACTTACAAGCCAAGGGGCATTTTACATCTTGGTCTTCTAAATCCATAAAAACTGGTCTATGTAGTGTGCCGCCATCTGGATACAATACATCGATGATGTGTTTATTCAATACTACTGCCATGTCAACACTATTTTCACATATATTAACAGTTTACAAAAAATTATATAATAAAAAAGTAGGATTGCTAGAAATTTTCAATATACAAGTATTAATCAAAACTTTTTTAGGCTCACGTACATCACTATACTGAAGTTCCTGGATTTGATCAACAATGTTTTGAAAGTTGTCAAAATAGCTTACTAGGAAATATCGAATCTTATAAAAATTTGGAACACTCTAGTGGATCTGATTTGTGATATAATTTTAACATTTACAATGCAACTAGTAGAAAAATCAATATATTTTATATTTTTACTAAATAAATAATGTACAAAAACCAATATCCAGAATTATTTAAATAACGATTCCTTTGTTTTTAATTAATAAAACCTTTGTAAAATAAAACATATACCACCAGTAAGAAGTGTAAAGCACTTTATTAGGAAATATATTATTAAAATTTACATGGTGTTGTGCTGTAATATTTTTGTTGCACTTAAAGCTAAATAAAAATTATTAAAGCATTTTTTTCACATAATAAAAAATTTCAAAAATTAAACTATTAGTACTATACAAATTTATAAAAATAAACATGAATAAGACAAAAAAAACATTTTAATAGAAATACGTTAACGGTTAGTAGAAATTTGAGGTAATCCGAATTCATCTACCTGAATACCATCCTAAGGAAAAATGTATTAATATGTTACCTATAGATAAAATTTTAAAAATCTTACTTTATTCTTGCTAGTTTCGGCTTCCGGTTTGGTGCTAGGAGCTTCTGGTGCTTTCAATACATCGTCTAAATAACTTGCATCGTCATCAAGTGCAATTTCATCACCGAGAGCATCTAATTCAGCTGCAAGTTCGTCATCGTCAATTTCAGGTGTATTATAAGAACGGCCTAGAGCATCTTGCACTTCATTTGCTTCATCCAACATATCTGCTAATTCGTCTTGAACGTCCTATTTAAAATATAGTTAAATAAACACGAACTTAGTACAAATAACTAAATTTACATCAATTTCTTCAATGTTGATATTCTTAAACTCTTTCTTCATTTGCTTCATTCCATCCTTCATTGCTTGCACTGTTACGTGTGTATCTTTCAACGTTTGATGTGCAAAATTTGCTTGCTCCATATTAAATGATTGTCCTCTCAAGTTTTCGAGCTGTTGTTCGTACATTTTCTTTTGTTTAAGAATACGCATCGCTTTGGCTTTAACAGCATTTTTACCAGGTCCTTCTCGCATCTTTGCCATTTGATCTTTGAATTTACGAAGGTCATTATCTAACGCGGCAATCTTTTTATCAATTCCTTCTGCTCGCTGATCCACCTTAAAATTAAAAAACCAAAACTAATACCTACATCTAAATTTTAATAACACGACTAACCCCAGTTATGACATCTGTGATGCTTGGACCAGGCTCTTTAGGTTTTCCTTTACCAAATAATCGATTCATATTTTTTTCAAATTTATTACAAACTGCCTGTTCACTTTCAAAACACAATCGAATGCTAATCTAATTTTCGCAAACTTTTGACATTTGGTTTACGTCTGATTACGTCATACTTATGAATTTTCATCAGTGGCGTACTGCAGAATCGACTAAAAAAATTTATTCTTAAAAAAAAACATGAAATCTTACTTTTTTAAACCTAAAAGACGTAAATTGTGCTCTTCTTTTTAAAATAAAATAAATTTGTGTTCAGTTGTAAAAAACGATAGTGAGAATCTCGTAAATCAATTTATGCACCTTAGTCAGTGATGGACCGTGGACACCAAAGAAGTGGACACACACCGGATCAGATCCATTCGATCAATTATTCTGTGGTAGAAAGTAATATAATCGTATATTAAATTTAACTATTTACAATTCAAATAATCCATAATAGTGTGGTCAATGTAGTACAACTTGACATAATATATATATTACAGCTTTACAGGCCTAGAAGGCCCATGGCTTCATTCCCTGCCTACATAACCTGTCTTGTAAACTCTCGTGTGTGACGCAGCCGTATCAACGGTAATGACGTCGACACAAATATCAGGGATCACCACAGGAGTGTGGATGCCCACTGGAAGGCCGAGCCAAGAAATTCTGTGCAATCCGCGATTTGAACCCAGAATTTCCGCTCTATACTCAACCAGCGATCACATCACCCCACTGCTGTGGCCTTAAACCATTTAAACTTATAGACACGCCCTTTCCTATCTCTCCTTGAATAGAAACTGAAGCAAAAATGTGTGACGTCACTGGTTGGGGTTGTATCGAGATTTATATTAACGGTGTACTAAAATAAACTATTTTCTTCATTTATAATTGGTATTTACAGGTATATCTTAGCATTTACCCCACCAGTGACGTCACGTATGTTTGCTTCACTGCTTGAAAATTAAGGCGTGTCTATAAGTTTAAATGGTCTAAGGCTGTGGCTAACTTGACATAATAGGTAATCATAATTTTTAAATTAACTAAAATTATATACTAAACAAAAACGTTTTTTGAATAAATTATACTTTCAGTAGATTTTACATCGCGATAACTTTATATTTTAGTTCTAAAAATGTTTAGTACAGTTTTAGTTAATCAAAAAAGAATTGTGATAAAAGAAGCGAGTGACACGCAAACCGTGAGGAAGAAACAACATGATTGATGTTTGTTTCATTTGTTCAAATCCTATGCAATTAAATGCAACAAAAGTTAAAATAAGAAACGTCTAGATCGGTGACGCTTATGAAAAGTAAAATTGGTAACGATCCCCATCCTATGAGGCTAAATCACACAAACGATTGTTAAATCAAAAAACTAACAAAGTTAATTATTAGCATTTGCTAGGTTTATTTATTAATAAAAATGAAGCAATTTCACAACATGTAATAAAATAAGCATTTGTTTATTAATCTAAAATATTTGTTGAACTTCCATAAGCGCTACTATCTGATTCTGGCTGTTTCACGATTGGTGAATGTTTAGCGGAGGGCAAATATTCATTGTCTGAAATAAATCAATTTTGGAATGAATAAAAAATTTATTACTTTAAATCAAGTTTAACACACACCAGAATCAGAAGAATCGGATTCTCTTGGTGAGATTTTACAACCGCGAGCTAAGTATGACTTAAGCTTATCGCTTGCTGCTAGAACAAGACCTAAAAATGGTGGAGATGGTGACATGGGTCTGGACAAATATTCGGGATGAAATTGCACTCCTACATAATAAGGATGATCTTTCAATTCAAAAATTTCCATACGTTTCACGTCTATGTCAGCACCTGAAAAAAAAAATAATTAATTGAAATTCAATACAATTTTTCCTACTACACATACCAACAAAATCCAAGCCAGCACCTTCGATTTGATTAATATAATCGGGATTAACTTCGTACCTGTGACGATGACGTTCATCAATTTTGTCAGCATTCTTGTATAATCGTTCTAAAAATAATTAACATATAGTAAAGTGCTTATTTTAGTCATTATTACTATATAAGAAATACGCACTTATTTTAGAAGAAGCACCACAATCTCTAAATATTGTTGTTCTGATACCTAGCCTCATGGTTCCGCCCATTTCACCTGTATTATGCTCAGGCATATCAATAATAACGGGATTAAGTGTGTCGGGATTACATTCCCTTGTATGAGCATCACTTAAATTTAAAACATTGCGAGTAAATTCGATAACGGATGTTTGAAATCCCAAGCATATACCCAAATATGGTTTTTTGGATTCTCTGCAATATTTATTTGCCGCAATTTTACCTTCGATACCACGTTTACCAAAGCCCCCTGGTACAATAACGCCTTTACAATCGCACAGCTGTTTCCATGCTTCGTGATAAGCTACACCGTCTTCACTTTCCATAGGTTTTTCCAAGTTAGATGCTTCAATGAATATTATTTTAACATTATAATTTAAGGAATGAGCAGCATGTTCTAATGCTTTAGTTATAGAGGTATAAGAATCTACAAGACGGGTATATTTTCCCACCAATGCAATTGTCACTTCGTTTTGTAAACGATCAATTTTATTTGCCAAATCAACCCATTGTCTCATGTATCTACGTTGTAAAGGAGCTACTTCCAACTTAAATCTTTCTATTAAATATTCTACTATTCCATGCGATTCCATTAATACGGGAACACGATAAATGGAAGACAAGTCGTGTATACAAATAACCTAAAGTAAAGTGTTATCAAATTTCGCCATGACTTTGATTATATTATAGTGTCAGATAAATAATCCTTATGGAAGTTTATAAAACACTTGATGTAATTAAAGACATTATCAAGCGATGGAGTTACTAAATTGCAAGGCATATGTGACTTGAGAGGAATTCGTGATCAACCACGTGAATCATAATGGAATAGACAGTCGCGTTGCGACAAATATCTTGTGATTTTCAAAGTTGATTTTCGAAAATCAAAAATACAATAATGACCGCGTTCGAATATTAGTTATTAGTCCGAGTACTGGAATAATTGGAGTTATTTCGCCTGCCATCCAACGAATTTTTGTTGAAAAAAATTAATGAAGAGGCTTATGATAATTACTTATATTGACAGTGACAAATTAAATTAAATTGTTTTTTCATTTTTAAACGCCAATATAAGCAAATTTAAGGTTATGTATCGATAGTTTCAACAAAAATGCGTTAGATAGCAGGCGAAATCACTCTGATTGCTCCAGTACTCGGAGTAATAACTAATATTCGAACGCGGTCAATAAAGCAATTTATTAGCGCCATCTGTTGATAATCTTTAGAATCGCACAAGATATTTCTACAAATCTTATAAGATTTGTATATCGGATACTGCAATAATCAAAGGTTACAAGAAGCAATAAATGCTTACCTGGTCTGGTGGTACGTGACAGAAATTAGATATTTTTTCCTTGACACCTTCACCAATTGGTCGTTCAGATCGACAAACTATAAAATCGGGAGACAATCCCAATCCACGTAATTCCCTTACAGAAGCCTGCGTGGGCTTTGTTTTCTGTTCACCGGCTGATTTAGGCTGCAACAAATTATTTAACTATAGAAATTAAACGTGGCCATTAATTACTAATTGTTACATACTTGTGGAATTAACGATACATGTGCAACACAGAAGTTTTCTCGTTTCACTCGAAATTGAAATTGTCTAAAAGCTTCGACAAACGGCATACTTTCAATATCACCAATAGTACCACCAAGTTCTATTATACAGACTTGTGGTACCTCTTTTGTACTAGAAACGGGAACGTGAGCTATACGTTCAACCCATTCTTGAATGGCATCAGTAATGTGTGGAACAACTAAATTTGAAAAAAGATAATGAAAATATAAACGCTATAAAAGTGGTTACAAACCTTGAACGGTTCTTCCTAAATAATCCCCACGCCTTTCTTTGTCTATCACAGTCTTATAAATTTTTCCAGTTGTGATGTTATTATCACGATGTAATGTAATGTTGAGGAATCTTTCGTAGTTCCCCAGATCGAGATCCACTTCTCCTCCATCGTTTAAAACAAATACTTCACCTAGAAATAAAAAAAGGATTCAAGTCTAATATGAATTTTTAAAGATGGGACAAGTTTTAAGAGAAAATCAATACAGGGCCACACTATTAGAAGCTGATCTAAGTTCAGCATCAAAGGTCATCTTGTAATATTTGCTAGTGTAATCCTTACCATGTTCATATGGCGAAAATGTTCCAGCGTCCAAGTTAATGTAAGGATCTATCTTGATAGCAGTTACTGTAACCCCTCGGCTTTTTAAAATCGCACCAAATGAACTGGCTATAACCCCTTTTCCAACCCCGCTAATCACACCACCGGTTACCAAAATATATTTCATGTTGAATTATATTACTTCAACAATTAACCACTGTTAGATATAAAACCAATATGTAACAATTATTGAATATAACCTATATATAGCTAAAATTGCGGCGTGCTTCGATAATGCCGCGTTCACATGTATTAAATGGCAATCAATAGGTATTAATGATAACCATATGTACTAATGAGAACTAAATGATTTAAATAAAATTAACTGATAAGATAAACAAAATAAATTCAAATTTTTATTTAAAAAGTTATACAATTTCAACATCTACTGCTTTTAGTGAAATTTTTGTCTTGATTCATCGTTGAAAAATTCGCGAGTATAGGTATCAATGTTAACGCAGTTTTATTATAATATTAACCACGTGTTGAATACATTTTTAATTTCAGTTATCGTTGTTCGAAATACTATTAATTATTTTGAGAATAATTGGTATTTTATCATTCGTTTGCAATTTCATTTGGTGCTGTAAGTAATTACTTTAGTATTGCTATTTTATTACTAACTTATGAACCAATGTATTTAATAATTTAATTATATTAACCGGCATTTTAATTTTAGCTCATAAAAATGTAGGTATGTAATTATAACTGATTTTCTCCCTAAAATTGTTGAAAGTATCCACTGGTATGCACCTTGTTAAGTTTTTATTTCATTTATGTATACAAATTACAAATTCTATATGAAAAATTGAGAACAGTTCTCACATATTATCTAAGGCTGTATGCAGACCAGCGAGGAAAATGTCACGTGTTACACGCCGGAATCAAATGCGTCTTGATAATAGCGATCGCATTATCTCTTTTAGTTTTTAATTTTGGTTCCAACTTATAAAAAAATCTTTATGCTAGAGCATTCTTTCAGGTTCACTTAAATTTTGCAAATTTTGAAAATTGCCTGTGCCTTGGGAGGAAGGTTGAACCCTCTTTATTGGATAAACTGCAATCTATTCCAATCTGAAATCCAAACGAAACAATAAATATCTACACACTTTCAAAATTTTGCAGTTCGGCCTGGGACAGGGGAGAAACTTTAGAAAATATAAAATTTAGTTTTAAAGTTATGGGCATTGTTTTTCTTTATAAGGGACATTTTCTCATGTAAGAATTTATTATCTTCTGCAATGTCAGATCGTTCTCTCCCGACGGGAAGTGAAGACACCCCTAAATACAGAGTAGTGTCATATCAGTTGACAGATGTTCCCCAACTCCTGAAATAAGTTCTGCAATTGCTGATGAAACAAGTTGTGTGGCAATAAATTCATTTTCACTGCCGGAATAAATTTGGCTCATTCCCAAATAGCGTTCTTTAGGCTGTAATCCACGTCTAAAACGTTCACGAACCTACGTTCGAAAGCGAAGTTGAGCACGGTCATTCGCTTGAGGGGGTAATCGACAACGTCACACGAGTTACACACTATTTTTTATTGCGAATGCGGAATAAACGCGGGCATAAAACTGAGGTCCAGGGGCGACACGTCAACCTCAATTCAGTTTTAATATTTCGATTGTGTTTTATTTCATTTTAGCAATTTTTTATTATTTAAATTTACGTGTGCAAAGAATAATTTGTATGCGGCAAGTGAACTTGTCGCACCTAAATAGCTGTTTATCGGATGAAAACCTACATCGCAATAATTGCGATTATTATAATTATTATAAAATGGGCAAATCTCTATTTTTCGACCGTAACAGCAAACGTAAAGATACCGCTTTTCCCGCATGAGTAATAAAAACAAATTTTTTTTTATTTTTTAACTTGGCCATTTTTATCTGAAAGTAGCTCTAGAAATCACCATTATTCACCAAATTTGGTGATTAATATCACCAATTTGATAATTCAAATAACATTCAAAACACACGTAACGTGTGCGCTTGGTCGTACACAACAGTTCAAAAAGATAAGTAGTACACCTATATTTTGTAACAGTTTTCAAAATATTAAATTCTTTTTAAATTAATATATTTAACCAAAAAAAAACTAAAATAATCTTTATTTGTTAACTAAATTTTGTTTGTTTCAAAAAATCCACCTTTTTTTAATAACAGCACGGCACAAACGAGGCTTTTTTTGGGTGAGTTCATCCAAAGTTTCAACTTGATTTTCAATCCAAGCATCTTGCAACACTTGCTATAAATGAGTTTATGATTTCGGATCCTTTAATCTAACCTTCCGATCTAGTTCGTCTCACAATAACTATAGGGTTCAAATCCGGTAACTGTGATGGCCAATCCATATAATTTAGAACTTTCCGTTTCTCATTTTCTTCTAAAATGGTTCTGTATAACTTCGATGAGTGTTTGGGATTATTAACTTCTTAAAAAACAAAATCTTTCTCAATTAAACGCCCGCCGGCCTGATGGTAGCACATTGTTCTCAAATATCTGTTTATATCTCTTTTCTCAAAATTTTATAAATTTTAACAATTATCTCCGACGCAGTTGTTGCCAAAACATACCCAAATAATAATGGAACCCTTGCCGTGTTTAACCGTTGGGACAATACATTAATCTAATGCCCGTTCTCTCTTGCACCTTTTCACAAAAATTTGTTGATGAGAACCGAAAATCTGAAACTTTGACTCATCCGACTAAAGAACTTTTTCCACCACATGTTCGATTCGACCACAATACGTGTTTTTTTGCCCAAGCTAGTCTTTTTCCAATATTTTAAGGTCTTAGCAAAGGCTTATGCATTGCAAATCTTCCATGAAGACCGGCTGTTTGCAACCGTTCTTTTACAGTCGACAAACTTACACTATTTGTACGATTTTCATTGATTTCAGCGGTAAGTTATTTTTATTTATTCCGTTATTCTCCGATTTTGAATGCTATGCCTCACAATTAATTCATTTTCACTTTTATATGTTACTCGGGGTCTTTCAGTGCTTTTTCTGTGGAAACTCTCTGTTTTCTTGGCGATTTTTCTTATTAAATGGCCAGATTTATGTACCTAAGTGAATGATAACGATAACACTACGTTTGGTAGATGGAATATTGTTTTTTGTCTCATAATGTGTCACTACTATTGTTTTAAACAAATTATAACTTCGCTTAGAATTTTTATGAAATTATAAACTAATGTAATGTTTTCTGATATTTTTGATAAGAAAATATACTAATAATAATTTAATTTATATTTAAACTTCAAAATATCGAGTTATTATTAAAATTAAAAATTAATTAAAAGATTTATTGAGCTTTCAAACGATTATAATATCGTTCGTCATCAGAATAATATACAGATAATCGGTGCAATTTTCTAAGGAAAGTTGTTATTGATAACAATTGAATTTAGTTGTTAAGTGACGGTTAGTTGTTATAATTACACTGAGTCAGACCTATTTTTCAGTTGTTAGGTAACAACTGCAATAACAACTTTTTTAGAAAATTGCACCGATTATGTACAGTTGTTATCATGAAAGATGAAGCTTCGTCATAAACGGCATTTGTATGAAATAAGACAAAAATTGTAAGTCAAATAAGTGTTCGATATAATAAATTTAAATCATAATAATTATTATAATCATTATAATATCCACAACAATACTTAGTTCTAAAAAAAACTAACAAATTTTAACAAGTTTATAGCAAAACAAAACTTACAATTAACGTAATATAATAGTTATTTATGGTACGAGTGTGTTATATGACAAATAAGTCACGCGAGAAAAGTTTAGCCCGCAAGGCCGTAAGGCCGAGCGGGCTATTTTCTTAAGTATAATTGGGAACAGACTTGATGATTTTAGTGTTTTCGAAGTCCGCAGTATGTCCATCTACTAAGATATGTTTGGCGATGGCCGTTGATTCTGGCTTATTACATCTGATGGTTGAGATGTGACCACCTATTCTTTTCTTCAACCATTGGTTGGTTTGTCCGATGTACACCAAGTTACAATTTGTACAGTCCACTTGATATATAAGGTCAGATTTTTTCTCAAAAGGGATCGGATCTTTAAGTTTGGTATATAAGAGACTAATGTTGTTGGGAGATTTAAAGGTGGTTTTAATATTGTGTTCTTTAAGACTTCTTTTGATTTGTTCACTCAACCCACTGACAAACGGAATCACCGAATAGTTGTTATGAATTTCTCTTCTCGCAATATGCCCATTGTATAATCTGTTAACACGGTCTTTGATTAATTTAACAACAAGTGGATAGGGATAGTTATTGCTTATGTTTACATAATATCTGTATATTATTCTGATGACGGACGATATAATCGTTTGAAAGCTCAATAAATCTTTTAATTAATTTTTATTTTTAATAACTCGATATTTTGAAGTTTAAATATAATTTAATATCAACGAGTTAATAATTGAGGAGCAGACATTCTATATGCAGTTTGTCCAATGTAGAAAATACAAAGTGCAGTTTGTTCAATACATTTTTTAGTTGTTTTGCAAATTCACCAATCGAATATTTCCTTCATTTATGGATACTTCATAGTGTAATTTAAACTATGTTATGGCAAAATAGTAGTTTATATCACAAGGGCGTAAGGGGTTGTTTTTCGTCACGAGACGTAGTTTATGACACGAGCCGCAAGGCGGCGAGGGGAATAATAGTCGAAAGATGGAAAAACCCTGGAGCCCGAGTATTATGAACAGCTTTTCGTGAATTTGGGAATAATATCCGACAAAATTCACGATATTTTTGCAATAATTGCATAAATTTTATAAATTATAACACGTTTTATTTGACATCGTGGTAGTGTAAAACCAACTTCTACTTGTAACCATGGTGTTTTTCTTGGCACCAGTTGGTACCCTAGAGGGCGGCCATGTTGGAGCGCCATGTTCATTTTGATTTCTGCTCTCGTGAAGTTTGCACGTTTGTGTATTGTGTCGTGTGTTTTCAATTAAAAATGCTTAAAAACCAAGAAATAATCGTTAAATAATCAATAAATACGACATTGTGGTCGCATCTATCGATGTTTATGGACACGTTGCAAAAAAATTGCAAATTCGATATCGATGGATCACGTGGTAGGTACTATCGAACTCAGCAAAAAGCGGTATTTATGGGGCAAATGTATACATTATTTTCTATTTCAGGCTACAAAGCCACGATAGTCGATCTACGTGTTCTAGTCTCCTCTACAGGATTTTTTATGCGCCGACAGGCGCATATTTTGAAGATCAAAAATGAAAACGACGAAAAGCACGTTTGCCGAAGACAACCGCAAAACGTTGTAGATACGCAAGACAGGCTAGTTTTTCACAATTGTGTGGTTAAGATTAAATATATCAATAAATGATTTTTGAAAATTTTTGTTTTTTTGAAATTTTTTGGTATTTTTTTACTCCCGGGAGAAAAATAAAGTGTGACGAAAAGAGCTTCTTTACTCCCGAAAATTACTTTTTTAATAACTTATCATTTAAACCTGTGGTAGCTTTACTGCTCTCGTGAAAATTTCAGAAAATGGACATACTGCATATAGAATGTCTGCTCCTCAATTTATCTATTTAATAATAATTTATACCAGTGTGTGAAAAACATAATATCACAATTTTTTTAGACAAACCAAAAATGTATTAGACACTTTTGGAACTAAAAATATTAAAAGTTGACACAATGAAAATTAAATTATAGGTACTAAATGTATAATTTTATACACAAACGTTTTCGCTACAGGGTGCTCAGCTGGTTACTTTTTTAGTAACTGGTTACTTTTTTATAATTTGGTTACACCCAATCATATCAGGGTGCTCAGCTTTTTTTATTACTTACTTTTTTATGATTGGGTGTAACCAAATTATAAAAAAGTAGCCAGTTACTAAAAAAGTAACCAGCTGAGCACCCTGTCGCTATACTATAGTTAGTCTTAAACTGTTTAAGTCACCTGACGATACTATAGTATAGCGAAAACGTTTGTGTATAAAATTATACATTTAGTATAATTTACATTGTGTCAACTTTTAATATTTTTAGTTCCAAAAGTGTCTAATACATTTTTGGTTTGTCTAAAAAATTGTGATAGGAAAATATACTGATGAGATGCCAACTTCACTGAATTAGCACTAAATACAAGTTCAAAATAATAATAAACACTGATCAGACTAAAATTGTATAATACGAAATACGTGTGTAATAACTTTTAGGGTGACTTGTATAGATCTAGTTTAAAATTTTAAACTGTAGATTAACCAATCACAATAGTCAAAATCCGAGTTTAAACCATAGTTACCGGTTAAACTTGGACTATACAAGTCACCCTTAGTCATTTTACTCGTCTTCTGTAAAATTTTGCTTATAAGGAAGAGGTATAAAGATTTCACCATTAAAGACCAGTATGTACGGGTGCAATATTTTTCTCTACGAAAAATTCAATATTATTCTCTACGAAAAATTCAATATTATTCTCTATAAAAAATTACTTATTTTCAGTATTTCTTTAAAATCATTAGGGGAGCAATCCCCTAGTTTAATTACTGGAGCTGAAATTTCACGTTTTTGTAGGTTGAAAATAGAAGTAGTAAATAAACTAAATAAAATAAAACGTGTCAAACGTAGTTCATCATAATAATTTATTTTCGCACATGTTTTACCGAAGGGCAGCACATAATATACACATAATGTACATACTGTATAATAAATAATTATTTACCGATTGTGAGTTCTAACATTTTCAATTTTTTAACTGTTATGATTTGTTCTACAATTGCCATAAAAATTTTTAATTTTAAAAATTAATTTTATATTAAATTATTTGAAGTTATATAAATTAAAAAATAAATTGTTCGTTTAGAACAAATTAAGCGAAATACATTTATGTATTTACCACACTTGGTTATCATTATCAATTACCTAATTGTATCTTTGACCTTAGATTAGAAAAATTATATTGTTTAAATAAGTACGCAGTGTTGAAATCTTTCTTATTCTTTTAGAGTTTCTTCAAAATGGCATCTTCTGGAAGCATAGGTAAAATTTAAAAATTATTTTGCGCCCTAATTTGATTCATATTTTTATTTTATAGCTCTCTTATCTGTATCAAACAAAACCGGCTTAATACCTTTGGCTACTAATCTTAAGGACCTTGGTTTTACATTGGTTGCAAGTGGAGGTACTGCTAAAGCATTAAGGGATTCTGGCCTTGCTGTTAAAGATGTGTCGGAAATTTCTGGAGCTCCTGAAATACTTGGAGGTAGAGTAAAGACTTTACATCCAGCAGTACATGGTGGAATTTTGGCAAGGTAAATTTAAATTAATATTTTTTATGCATCTACTGGATTTGAAATATTTTTAGATTAACTCTTTCCGACCAAGCAGATTTAAAACAACAAAACATTGATTTAATAAGAATAGTTGTATGCAATCTGTATCCATTTGTCGACACTGTTTCTAAAATAGGAGTAACAATTGAAGATGCAGTTGAAAATATTGATATTGGAGGTGTCACTTTACTTAGAGCTGCTGCCAAAAATCATCAGCGTGTGACAATTGTATGCGATCCATTAGATTACCAAAAAGTAATTGAAGAAATTAAAACATCTGCTGTTAAAGACACTTCTTTAGAAACAAGGTGCTTATTGGTTTTTAATCATTATTGAGCTCCTGATATTTATTAATGCATATGTATTTGTTATAGACAAACTTTGGCACTTAAAGCTTTTACACATACAGCCGATTATGATGTTGCCATATCCGATTATTTTCGTAAACAGTATTCGGGTGGAGTTGCACAATTAACGTTAAGATATGGCATGAATCCTCATCAGAAACCCGCACAATTGTATACCACTCTCTCAAAATTACCACTTACAGTTGTAAATGGTTCACCTGGGTTTATAAACTTGTGTGATGCATTAAATGGTTGGCAACTTGTTAAGGAATTAAAAGCAGCCTTAGGCTTACCTGCTGCTACCAGTTTTAAACATGTATCGCCTGCTGGAGCTGCAGTTGGTACTCCCCTGTCAGAAGATCAGGTAAAAAAATTTACACTAGTTCCATAGCCCAAGTGGCGCCGCCCTGAAACATCTATTTTATAGGTGGGTCATTCCACCAAATAAAATTTTTTTTGAAGTGTGACCCCCGCGGATTTTTTTCAAATTTTGTGGAGTTATTCTCCGTATAAAAATAATGACTCACTGAAATATTTAGCTTTTAATATTAAGTATTTTCGTAGTAATGATTTTTTGAATTTTGACAATTTTAACTTTTTCGTTAATTTTTTTGAAGTTGAAAGATTATTTATAAAAATACGAGAAGTACAGTTTCTTTTGTAAAACATCCTCAGCTTTTCAATGAAGATATTAATTTTTTATTATAAGTAGCAAAAGACCCCCAAAATTTTAATTAAAGTAAAAAAATTAATTTTTTTACAGTGCGGCAAGTTTTTTTTTAAATTTGATATTTTTTTCTGAAAGCTGAGATTTTTTACACAAAATATCTAATTTTCACGATGTGCATGTTTTTTGTTGTAATACAAATAAATAAAATGTACGATTTACGATGTAGAATAAAAAACTTTTATTTTTATATAGAGAATAACTCCACAAAATTTGAAAAAAATCCGTGGGGGTCACACTTCAAAAAAAATTTTATTTGGTGGAATGACCCAGGTATTTTATATTACCATTGTCCTGAAAGATCGCGCTGCGTGCGCTTATTTAAGCTACTGCTACTCATTTAACGTATAAAACAGGTTAACAAATACCTATGTCTAAACTATCTTTTAATAAACGTTAAAATGCAGCGCCACTTAAATTTTTTGAATATGTTATTGATAGGTAGGGTAGGAAGACCGGGGTTGGTTGTAACAATATTCGGTTTTTAGTATTTTTTACCAAAATTAATTTTTAATTTTGATATTTTAATATTTATTTTGTGAAACTAATGCGTTGGGTCGCCTTTACATTTTTTTATTTATTATTTTAATTTATTATTAGTTGCTTAATTATCAATATGGTCCACTAACAATGTTGTTACTTCTTACCCCGGTATTAGGGCAAAATGTAACAACCATGAAAATACAGTTTCATGAAGATTTATCATTGACATTAGACTTCAAACATAACCTTTGGAGTTGTTATGGCGCAAACATAATATAGTTTTCTAAGAATTTAAGACCTAAGTGAGATGAGCTAGGTAAACGAGCTAAGGACTAGACTCTAGGGTCTAGGCCAGAGGCTCTAGGTTTGATCTCCGACCTGGCTACAAAATTTATCCAACTTTTTTGTGACCCTCTTTTCTCGAAAGGCAATGGCAAACCACCGAGAGTAATCTCTCTAAATGCCAATGTCTAAAGAAGATATGGAACTAAGAAGAAGAATTTAAAAATTTAAATTAATTATAATAAAGAAGCCAACAACCTCAGACATTTTTTGATCTTATTAGATCTCATCAGTGCCATTGAGGTAGTTGTAAATCTTTGGAAATAATTGATTTGATTGTTACAACTCATCAGCTGTTTTATACTAAAATTTTGGTTATTGGTAATAACTAATAATATAATGATGAAAAGCATTATAATTATTAAAAGCATATAAAATTGTTAAAAACATTAGTAACATACTTTGTTAATATTTTTCTTCTTCTTCGTATTGCTTCTTGACAGAAGCGTCGTGACCAATTTAATACGTTATTATTAATTTTTATATGTAATTTAATATGTTAATTATATAATTAGTTAGTTACATAATTTAATATGTTATTATTAAATGGCTTTCTTGGCAGATTACTCTTGGTGGGTTGCCATTGCCTTCCGAGATGAGAGGGTTATAATGAAGTTGGATAAATTTTGTAGCCAGATTGGGGATCGAACCTACCATGAAATAAGAACTGACTTTTTACTCTACTACCCCATAAATGAGAGAAAAGTGTCAGGAAAATTACTCTTTTTTAAACCCTTTACTGCTGTTCTCTTTCTCAAAACGGGACATATTAACGTTCGTATCTACAAACGGGACAAGCTACCTAAAAACGAGACGTACTGTTAGATTATTCATATTAACAGAAGTCAATTTTACATACAAACTTAACGTCATTTATTAAGGGGTTTTGCCACTGTGCAAGCCTGAAATGAACCAACATTTGCACAATTTTTTTAGATTGGAAAAAAAGTTTTATTTACAAAACAAAATATACCATTTGTTTACATATGTATTAAGGTACAAATATGTATTTTTTAACATAAACAAATTTACAAAGCGGCGGCACAGTGCAGCTTTTAAAAATACATCTTTTCAAAATAGGTCTTTGGGGCTTGCAGCATAACTTGAGTGAATTTGATCTTACAACAAAAATAAAAAAATCTGCTTAATTTACATATAGCTAAAGAATGACGTACGGAATTTTAAAAATATTAATTTTTGAAAAAATAGTAAGCTTTTGAAGAAAAAATTCGATTTTTGGGCAAAAACTTGAACAGAAATTTGTTAATAACTTTTACAAAATTTAATATTTTGCAAAATCCGTACGCCATTCTCTTCAAAATCTCATACAAAAGCTACAGTTAAAATTTGAATTCAATCGGATAAAAATTGTTTGAGTTATGCTGTAAGCCAATTTGAGTTTTGTAGTTTCGAGAAAGAAGCGATTGAAAGTTTTAGTATACGTATATCGTAGTTAGTCCAGTCGCACTAAATAATATGTAACTTGCTCAATTTTGATTATTTTAACTTGAAATTTTTTTCACACATTCTTGAATATGTATATTTCGATAAAATGCAAAATAAAAAAACTCGATTTTATTTAAGTTTACAGTGGCAAAAACCTCTTAAATTAGAAAAAAGTTATAGCCACTGATCCAACCATTCCATGTTAATTTTTACCCCGATCTCCCTACTGTAATCTATAAGAAAAGTATTTTATCTTGAATATTACTTTTAACTTGGTAACAAAATTTATTGGGAGTTTTAATATCAAAGTTCACATTTCTTTTATTGTAGATAATACCTGTTTATGAATAATAATTAAAATAATGAACAATCAAATACGATTTTGACGTAATCAACATTTTTTATAGCATTAAATCATTGATAAGAAAGGTCAAATTGGTAAATGTTATTGTCAGTTTTAGTAACATTATATTGATTATTTCTTTTTATTTATTATTTTTCTCAATGTTACAAAATAACTTAAAAAAAAGTGAAATATTTTATACTTTATCACCATGTGCAATATTTCAACTTTATAAAATTATAAATAATTTATTAAATTTACAAAATCAATTTTAAACTAATAAGTAAAAAATAGTATTATTATAATTATAGTACAATAAGGTAGGGGTGTTACACTCATTCCAACCGCGGGCCGTTTCCTGACCACTAAAATTTCCGCTGGTCGCACGAAGGATCTTTTTTTTAACTCTCTATTTTTTAATGTTGTTTTTTTTAAAACCTAATCATTTTCAATCTTTCCCGAAAATTTTTTTGAATTACCTTTTTTAAACCCATTTCAATCGGTCGAGAATTTTATTGGGGTCGCAAAAATATACGCAGAGGGCCGCCAGTTTGTCACTTCTACAATAAGGGATTAAAAAATGCAGTAATAAATTTAAAAACATTTTAATAACAACAATAATAGCTTCTTGCAACACCAATATAGACGCGTGGGAGCTATTAATTTCATATAAAAACAGCGCCCAGCGCAAAAAAATCAATGTTTTTTAACCCTTTGAACGCTCGATATAAAACATAAAATAGTATTCTATAACATTTCCTTATATTTTTTTATAAGCTTAAAAAGTTTAAAGTCGAATTAAGCGTTGAAAGGGTTAAAAGCTGTATTTAAATAATTTTTTTGTTTATTAATACATTTTTTTTTGTTTAATTCAAAATACGCCTATGGCTTCCACGTTGTAAACGATTTATAATTAAAATAATTAATAAAAAAAATAAATATAAAATATTATAACTTTAGGCTAAAGTATGCATGGTGTCCGACTTGGCAGAACAATTGACACCATTAGCTACAGCTTATGCCAGAGCTCGAGGTGCTGATCGTATGTCTTCTTTTGGCGATTTTGTTGCGTTATCTGATCCTTGCGATTATGCAACTGCTCGTCTTATCTCAAGAGAAGTTTCAGATGGAATTATTGCCCCTGGTTACTCAACAGAAGCTTTAGAATTACTGAAAAAGAAGAAGAATGGAGGTTATTGCGTGTTACAAGTAACTAAAGTTAAAAGGATTTTATAATTTATTTATAAATTTTCAATAAATTTTAGATTGATCCTAATTATGAACCAGATCCCATCGAGCGAAAGGTATTATTTGGCCTAACTATGGAACAACAACGAAACAATGCAGTAATTGATAAGACATTGTTCTCCAATGTGGTAACTGCTAATAAAAGCTTGCCAGAATCTGCTATAAGAGATCTAATTGTAGCCACCATTGCTTTAAAATACACTCAAAGTAACTCCGTCTGTTATGCAAGAGATGGACAGGTAATTATTTTGATTCCTCTGTAAAATTTTGCACTTTACCACTATTTGTTCAATTTAGATAGTTGGAATAGGTGCAGGACAACAATCAAGAATTCATTGTACTCGATTGGCTGGAGATAAAGCAGAAAATTGGTGGATGAGACAACATCCTAAAGTGTTAAATATGAAATTCAAAAAAACAATTAAACGTGCAGAAATTGCTAATGCCATTGATAATTATGTTAATGGAAGCGTTGGTTAGTTCTTTATAATACCGAAAACCATTTAACATAAGCAGTAATTTTTTTCTATTTATTATAGGAGTTGATATGGATACCAAATTCTTTGAAAACATGTTTGAGGAAGTTCCATCTCCAATAACACCCGAAGAAAGAAAGAATTGGATGAAGAACTTGAAAGATGTATGCTTAGGATCTGATGCTTTCTTCCCCTTCCGAGATAATATTGACAGAGCATTTTTGGTAACTTACTTATTCAATGTTTTTCACAAATTTCATTAAATTTTTTTATTTTTTTAAAGAATGGAGTCTCATATATTGCCAGTCCTGCTGGTTCTACAAATGATGAAGAAGTGATTAAAGCATGTAATGACCACAACATAACAATGGCTCATACAAACTTGCGCTTATTTCATCATTGATACAATTAATCTGTTTCTAACAACAAAATTATTAATGTGTTATATTAAACGATATTATATTATCAAATAGTTGTCAATTTTTATAAACACATTTGAGAACTTGAAAGATATACATCTTTATAAATTTGTATACCTACATGATTATTAACATAAAAATAATAAAAAATATTTTGAGTTAAAAAAATGTATTTGTTCTTTCAAATTAGACATGTAAACAAAGTCTTTTTTCATCTTTTAACCTAAGTGATAAGTTGAGCTATGATTCATACAATAAGTATCCAAGTATTATTAACAACATAGGATCCACAGCAGTGGAGTGATGTGATCGCTGGTTGGGTATAGAGCGGAAATTCTGGGTTCAAATCGCGGATTGCACAAAATTTCTTGGCTTGGCGTTCCGGTGGACATCTACACTCTGTGGTGAATTCTGATATTTGTGTCGACGTCATTACCGTAAATACGGCTGCATGGCCTGTTAGCGCTTGCTTATATACAGTGTGTTCACGAAAAGTGGTAACAGTGAATAATTCTTAAATATTACTAGATACAAAAAAAAGTTTAAATAGTTTTTTATTCAACTCCATATTTTCTATTGGAAACTGACAAAGTATATTTTTTTATACTTCAAATTCAACCGGAAGTAAACATAAAATTTTTTTTCAAATGGTAAAATGTCTTTTTGTAATCTGCAATTTTTTCTCTATAAATAACATATAAAATTTTCATAAGGTTACATAAGAAAAAATTCGAGAAAGCACAAGATTTAAACAAACAATAATAATTTACTGATTATTTACACATAGGTACGTAGAGTGCCATGAAAAACAAAATATCACGACACCGAAAACACAATATTTCATTTATCTGATAAATTTTTCAAAATTGCCACCGTTTTGTTCAAGATATGATTGTAATTTTCGCAGAAGTTCTGGCGATTTGGTGATAATTGATAGATGCTAAATTAATTTTGGTTTTTAAATTTAAAGATAGATTTGCCTAAACTACCATTTTTAAATGACTCCATAGAAAGAGTCTAATGATGTCATATCATAAAATGGTGTTTTGTTTTTCATAGCACTCTACATACGTAATTTAAATTATTATTGTTTGTTTAAATCTTGTGTTTTCTCGAATTTTTTCTTATGTAACCGTAGGAAAGTTTTATATGTATTTATAGAGAAAAAATTGTAGATTACAAAAATGTTAAAAAAAAAGACATGTTACCATTTGAAAAAAAAATTTGATGTTTACTTCCGGTTGAATTTGAAGTATAAAAAAATATACTTTGACAGTTTCCAATAGAAAATATGGAGTTGAATAAAAAACTATTTAAACTTTTTTTTGGATCTAGTAGTATTTAAGAATTATTCACTGTTACCACTTTTCGTGAACACACTGTATATTATATATATGAACAACATAGGAAAGTAAAGCATTGTTATTAGTCTTGAAAAGGTTTTTTTTTTAAATTTTATCCAATCTAACAGTTAATATAAATACTTCATATAAAACTTGTTAATATAAGCATGAATTATAAGTTAAATTGAAAGAATCTCGCCGGATGTTAAAAATTCCCCTTCGAAATTTTATGGTGGCACATTTTCACAAAGTTTGTTATGACTCAGTACCACAATCTCTGAAATAATGGATAAATAAATTTTTCTATAAAAAATGAACAATAACTACAAATTTTGGGTTAAAAATTATCTACTTTTTTTCACTGTCTAATTTAGTATTATGTAATGATACTTAATTTTCACACATTCTTTGTACTTAATTATTAGGTATTCTTTTATAATTAGGTACTCACGCAAAATCACAATGCTAAAAATACCATTATTCTACTACATAATAAATTATCTGTTAAAAAATGTAATAAATGCATCTACCATAACATATTTCTGTGTCCCTGATACATTATATTTGTTGATTATAATTTAGTATCAAGATAAAATCATTTACCATCAGAATAATTTACTAACAATTGATTTGAACAATAACAATATTAGTACAAGGTTGCACGAGAGTTATATTGTTAACAAATAATAGTTTTTTACTATGTAGTTTGATTTAAAAAATTAAAAAATATTTTTAAAAAACAAGCTTTTAAAAAAAAAATTAAAAAGCACAGTACTAAAAAAAAATAATTTTTCGCGTTTCCAAAAGTAAAGTGATTTTAATCCTTGAATGGTTGATATCATGGGCTTCCATTGGGGGGGGGGGGTCAGCTGCCCCCTGGCTCTTGGCTGCTTAAATTTTTTTTAGATATTTAATATTTCACCAGCCCAAGTTGCGGTTCGTGCGCCTCGGCTTTGCCTCGTCTTCGAAAACCCCGCCTCTCGGTTGTAAAATCCCGTTTTACGTCCTTGTGACGAAAACTACTATTTATTTATTTTATCCTTTTTAGTCTTTGTTTTTAAATTTTTTAAGTTTCAAAATTTTTAAAGATTTATCTTTGAATTATTTATTAATTCGTTTATATAATTGTTTATTACTAAATATTGTAAAATATCGCGTTTTAAGTTAAAATTAATCTCATTCTGTTTTTAATATTTCCCTCTTCGCGAGGTTTTAAAAATAACAAATGTAAAAAATGAATACTAAAAACACATTTTTAAAAACAAGCTTTTATTTTAATGATTTAAAAAAAGAAAATAAACTTTAAATTAAATATTTTTTCAATACAATCGGGCATGTAAAAGCAGTTTCAAATTGGATTAAAAGATTTCTAGCAAACATAAACTAAAACGATTCAAAGTTAATAAAAAGCTTGTAAAAATGACATGTGATATTTTTAGATTGAATTGTGGTTTTTTAAAACCATAACTTCTATTACATATATACTCTATAGTCTATAACAAATTATCTGACTTAGAAAAATGATTCCTAACTTTTTGAAACTCTTCAATTTCAGCAATTAATTATGACATTATGAGTCTCAAAAACGCAATTTTTATAAAAAGAATTTCAATTAAAATTTTTTAATTTTCTTTCAAAAGCTTTTAAAATTTTAAAAGAAATTCTCAGATTTCCATTTCCCCGATTTTTGCAAAAATAAAAATTTTCCTGACTACATAGACAAAATTAGTAAATTTTTAAATTCCTTATCTTTCAAATATTGCAGATCCATAAATTATTATGTCACGTAATTTTAAACATTTTTTAGCAATTTTTTTTTATTATCAGTTTCAGTTAACACGTTGAGCCCTTGTTTCTTTCGTGAGAATTATTCTCGCCTGAAAAAATATTAGTACATATTCAATAAAGCTATACCAAAAAGTTTTAAATTGGACGAGCCCATTCTTCTTTCAGTCGTTCGAATAAATTATTTTTGAATTTATAGGGGTAGTTCTCATTTTCTAATTCATCTCATATATTTTAAATGGGATTTAGATCGGGAGTTCGGGAGACTGTGGCAAAGGATATTATATTTTGAGACATTTATACGAGAGGTATATAGGAATATACATAAGGAACAGAGACAACAAAAAGAACCTATTAATTCTTTAGAATTACTTTATGCCATATGTGGGAAAGGGGGTTGAACCCTAACCCTATAGAGGAGAGGGTGGGCCACAGTGAAACAAATAATTTTCCTCTTTTAAATAAAATCGTACCTTTACGGATATTTACTCATTTAAAAAATAATTAGAACCTTACAGTTTATATAAATAGAATTACCGGCGTGTATCACTTATTAAAATCAATTTAGCATGCATTTGTTGTTCAGAGAGCTTCGCAGTAAAATATTGTATTAATTTCTAAAGTCAATTTATTATTTAAAACTTCTGAAATTAAGATTCACAATTCCATATGTGATGTTGTTCTTGTGGCCCTAGTTTTTGCTTATATATTACAAAAAACTTTTCACATGTTCACTGGGCCAACTTGAGACAAAATTTATGAGCCACTATGAAACATGTTTTATTGTATTTTTTATTTTGGAACAGTAGAAAAAATGGTGGATTGTGAAAAGAATGTAGAAATAAATTTCATAAGAAGAAGTTTGGAAGATGAACGTCACTTTGTCTTTTATTGTGTTTCGGAATTAGCATTTATCCCAAACAAAGGACACAAAAATGATTCTATCAGCACCCAATTGCTTGGGAAACACCAAAAAACTGAAGTCGCATCTTTTAAATTTGAGTTTGATTTTGAATTATTGAACATGCGAAGAAGAAATATGTTGTTATTATAGTAGCACATTACGTTGTTTTATTGTGGCCCACGAATGGGCCACATTGAAACAACAATAATGTTTTTTTATTTCTTAAATTTTAGAATGAAATTTTTATGTTTTGTTTATTTTATAAATACCAATACATTATCAATACATTGAAGTTCTTTTATCATAGATCAGTTTTTTAGTTTGTAACATTAACTATCAATAAAACCAAAAAAACTATTTTTTGTTTCACTGTGGCCCACCCTCCCCTACTGTTTTAAATTATATACGTGTACATATTATACATCCATTATATGATAAACTGGGCCTTAATAAAATAATATTAATATTTATGTTAAAATGTTAATACAAAAATAATAAAACTTTTTTTTACGAATATTCCTTGACATTACGAAAGATTATTATGCGCTCTGTGATTATGCGGATTATAGCTGTTTTTTTGCGTTGAACCTGGTTCGTTAAATGGTTTGAACCAATTTCAAAATGACGTCATAAATTTTGCGACCGCAAAAATGTAAAGTTTCAAACCAGTATTTCAAGGTGTCATCTGTCATTTGTTAATCACCTAACCTTAAAATTAAAGGTTACAATTTACAATAGATCGAGCAAATATTTGTCTATATAAAAGAGATATCTTTATAAACAATTTTGAATTTGTTCAATGGACGGAATCCTACAGAACGGCATTATAATCATTGTCATAGTGTAACGAGGATAGTCGTAGAGCATTCCTTTAGCATCTTGAAGTCCCCATGGAGAATACTAAATTAAATAAATGTAAACTCTGTTGAAAAAGCAATCCACATCATTGCAGCATGCACGATACTTCATAACTTTTAAATAATGATTTTGGGACACGTACGAAGTGGTTTACGCAGACGAAGATGAAAATTGAAATAAAAGAATTAATATTAATGCCGTAGATAAGAGAAATATAATTGCCAATAATTTAATGTGAAACTATTTATTATAAAAGTAAAGTACCAATTTATTACAAAATTCTATTATTCTAATAATACTACTTAAAATTATCTAAGAACCCATTACGTTTTTAAAATACCGCTTTTCATACATCCTTTTGCCTTTGATCCTTAACTAATTTTGTAGCAATAAATCGAAAAATGTAGAGGCTAAAAATAAAAAAATTCACAAGTTTTCGTAACACTGAAAACCAGAAAATAATGGAAAAATTTCTCTATAAACACAAATAAAAAACATAACCTATGAATATTTTAAACTGTTTTAAACTTTGCGTACTCCCACTACTAATTTTTGGTTTGAAACGCTCTCGTCGCTCGTTTCAAAACAGTTCGAACCAGGTTCAAAATATTTCGTCTCTGACGTCACCGTTTCAACGCAAAAATACACTTTTTTGAACCAACCACGAAATTGGTTCAACCAGTTGAACGCAAAAAAACGACTTATGTCATCTACAGTTTGGGAGTTTGGATACTGTGGTTTGGTGTAAAGAATGCGATTTGTACTTGTCGCTGAATTTATGGTGAATTTTTAACGTGTTGTCATTCCCAGTTGATAAAATTTTTTGTAAGCGACAAGAATATACCAATAATACGAAATGATATCATGCAAGTTACAAATCGTATAAAAATCGATTTTCTGATTTGAGGTTATTTTATTGACTGCTCCATAACATACTTATGTCATAGTTATTTTAATTTGAGGAAAATATTTATTACACCAATTTTAAATTAACTTAAATTGCAAGTTTGATCGAGTTATGTAACGATAAATTATATTAATAAAATTTTTTAATCATGGTTTTTGAATCAATTGTGACCGATGTACTTAATCGAGTTATTGGCGATTATGTCGAAAATTTAGATAGTAAACAACTAAAACTTGGAATATGGGGAGGTAATAATTATACACAAACCACCACACATTTCACACAAATTTTTTTTACTTTAAGGTGATGTCGTTCTCACCGATCTCGTTTTAAAACCTTCGGCCTTAGATGAGTTAGATTTGCCAGTTCAAACTGTTTATGGTCGTTTAGGTAATTAATTAAAATTAATATTGTTGTATAATTTAATTAAATTATTTCTACAGGCAAACTGGTACTAAAAATTCCATGGAAAAATTTATATGGTGCATCTGTTGAAGCTACCATAGAAGGGCTTTATTTGCTTGTAGTTCCAAATCAACAAGCCAAATATGATGCTGAGAAGGAGGAAAAGAAGGAACTCAAAGCTAAACAAGATGAATTGCAAAAAGTTGAAGATGCTAAAAAGAAGGAAGCTGATAAAGGTATAATAATATTAACTCTAGGAAGACCAAAATATTGAGAGACCGCGAAGTACCAAAATGGGTTATTTTTTGACTTACTCGATAGTTTTAATGTTTATAACATTTTTTTATAGTTACTCGAGTTAATTTTTTTAAATTTATTATTGTTTTTTACATTCAGAAGAATAATAATTTTTTTATAATAAAATTTTAAGATTTTTTTTGTAATCACTGTATTTGCTAACAGATATCATAGGAATAGCAATTTAGAAGCACAACGAAGTAACACGGTTAGATCAAAAATTAAAACAAAAAATCAAAACATGGGTCACTTTTGACTCGGTTTTGGTCTTCCTAGGGTTAATACATAATTATGATAAATTGATAACACAACATGGTTCTCATTTAAATACACTGCTTTTGTTTAACGTTGCTCCCGTACGGACCTGCGTTTGATCAATTTGGTAGGATATGTCTTAAACTTTCCCTTGATGGAAAAGACTCATGTTCAGTAGTGGTTAAAAGAAATGGTTGAGAAGAATTGCAGAAAAAATATAAATTTTCATATAGTACCTTGCTTTTGTAGTTTATGCAATAGCTATTTTAATTAAGTTTATACATTTCTATTGAATGTTCAGGATTGGATTAACCTTTCATTTCAAAAGTTTTCTGCTCCTCTACCATTAGCTTGCTGCTCTGGTTCTTGTTCTCTTTTAAAATGCGTTTTATTTTTTGATTGTATGCATTGATTCTAGTTTAAAGTTATACAAAAAGTTTTAGAGATTATTTAAAGTTATACAACCCTACATTTCACAAAATATTTTTTAATTTATTACTATACAAGTCAACACCAAGTTTTTGGTGAGCGCCGAGTTCGTAAAAAAAAATGCCGCACAGGCGATAGATTTTTCAGTCAAAATGTCTGAAAATAATAGTTACAAATTTATATATGTATAATACCATTGCCTTCAAAAAATAGATTTCGTAGACACAATTTTCTGTGAAAATAGTTGGTTTCCCAAAAAAATTTATTGGACCAAAATTGTAGCCCGTTAAATTCCCTATCCGGTTTATAGCCCGGGAGGCAGTGACAGAAAAAGTGCACCCATTTCTACAAAGCTAATTTTTGTTTTAATGAATGTTTATACAGTGTTAATCAGGAAAGTTACACTCTGCCAAGCTTTTACCCTTGCGGACCTTAGTAAAAAAGGTTTGAAACATGTAAATAAATAATATGTAAATAATATGTCATAAATGTCAAAATGGCTTACTAAATCTCATATATAGCCCAGTCAAATTAGACAAAAAATAAGCTCCAGCTTATTTTTATGAAATATGAAAAGGACATTTTTATGAAAAAGCTATTGTTTCTGCGCTAGAAGGCGTACAATGTACAAATATTCGAGTGGTTGTTTTACCTTAAGGGTATATATTCTTGATTCAAACTCCCGTTTTTTTTTTCTTTGTGGTTTTTTTCTATTATATATGTACAACATACTACCCCACAATCACCCGAATGTTTGTACATAGTAGGCCTTCTAGCACAAAAACTATAGCTTTTTCATGAAAATGCTAAAACCTTTTTTGTAGATAATTACTTTTTCTATAATTTTTGTTTGAAACTTTTCATCGTAGAATAAACAAACAGAATAAACAAATACATTGTTTATAATGACTTAATAAAGGTGTATACCAAAATTTTTCCGTATTGAGAAATCGTATTGAGTATGTCAAAACACACTCACTTACAAAAAAGATAATTAAACTTTAATTATGAATTGTGTTTTTATAAATAAATATTACGAACCCAAAATAGCTTAAGACCAAGAATATTGTTTATAGAATAGTATTATCTCAACGAATTTGTTATATTTCAAATACAAAAGCCTCCTAGTATTTTATAAAAGTATTTAAGTAGGCGCCATCTGTTGATTAAATTAAAAGGGCCCTGAAAAAAGTGCCCCTCTTAATATAATAATAATCGTGTAAACTTCAAAAATTTTAATTAACAATTAAATTAAATTAGAATTTTATTCGCTCATTTAGCTCACGGTTCAATCCAGTTCTTGCGCCACAACTTCAGCGACGTCTACCAAAGCCTTAGCCACCCCGTATTGAAAATAGACAACGTCTATTTAACAATAATTCACGTAAACTACATGTAGACAAAAAATCAGCTTTGTGTATTTAAATTTAACAATTATTCAGAGCGATTTATAGCGGATCAGCGCAGCAGCCACCTTAGGGAAATCGGGCATTCTATTGCGTCTACCAAGGACTTAACAACATTAGATGATCGGTACACTATTTTTTTTGTTTTTTTATAAACTAAACTATTTGAGAAAAAAATTTTAGCTTTGTAGAAATAAGTCGAACAACTTCATTTTTAACACTTTGCGGGGGTGGTAAACCCTTGGTGGCAACGCTTCCGACGCGGTAGAATGCCATTTTCTTTATTTATGATATCAAAACAACAAAATGTGAAAGAATCAGCTTTGTAGGAATAATGACATTCAAACTGTTGTTGCCTCCCGGGCTATTAGGCCGTCATCTTTTTACTAAGACGTTTTGTTTAAGAGATATGAGATTTAGTTTAAGAGAAAAAATAAAACCTGAATTTTTTTAACATTTTTTCCCTTAATTTAATTTATAACTCGAAATCCGTTGATTCTCGACTTTAAAGGATTATAACTTAATTTGTAGATAAGCGAATGATATTTAAAAAAGTTCTAATCCATTAAGCCTAAAAAATTAATAATATCGGAGCTATGGCCGTTTTAAATCAGAAATTTAAAAACTCGCTTTAAATGGAGGTGTACCCCCCAAGGGTTTGGACTTGGACAAAAAATATTATTTGAAAATTTGTCTTAGAAAAGTGTTCTTTATCACCATCTCAAAGGTTCTCCACGGTCACGGGGACACCCTGTATTTATGCACTGTATTAATGTACCATTTTATTCCCTATTATTTGCTTTAATCAGTATAAAATTATTTATAGATAAACCTAAAGCTGATGATACATTTTCCGAAAAGTTAACAACTCAGATAATAAAAAATGTTCAGCTTAATATTTCCAATATTCACATACGATATGAAGATCAAGTAACACATTTAAACCATCCATTTGCTATGGGCATTACTCTTGGTAATTTATCTTTGCAAACAACTGATGAAACCTGGAAACCTACTATTGTGCAGGAGATGGTTACCAAGATTTATAAAGTATTATATTATTTCTTGTCATTTATAGATTAATTAATGAAACATTTATTTATAGGTGGTTAGTTTAGATGGCTTGGCTGTGTATTGGAATTGCAACTCGGCTATGTTTTCAAATCTTCCACTTGTCGATATGTTACATCACTTCAATACCGAAATAGCCAACAAAACTTCAGTTCCCAGCAATTACCAATATTGTAAGTATTGATATTGTAGGTATTTATGTTAATATTAAAGTTATTTTAAATTAACTAGCACTGGAAAGTTATATATTTATCTTTTTAAACTTATTGTCTGCTTACTGAAAGAACTGGATAAGTGTCATAAACATAGACTTGAGATATTGCGTTTTGAAAATTTAATGGTTAATAATTATACAGATACTACAGTGGGGCCCGCTTAATGTGATCACATCGGGACTTGGGGTTTTTGATAACAAGTAACCGATTGATAACAATAAACAAAAATAATTTTATTGCTTATTTATTAGTATGTAGTACTACATCTACAATAATTAATTAATAATAGTCACTCATTGTAAAGTTTTTTATGTATTTAAACGACGGAATTCATAATAAACATAAAAATGAGGAGCAGACATTCTATATGCAGTTTGTCCAATGCAGAAAATACAAAGTGCAGTTTGTTCAATACATTTTTTAGCTGTTTTGCAAAACCGCCAATCGAATATTTGCTTCATTTATGGATACTTCATAGTGTAATTTACACTGTGTATTGCAAAAATTACTTTTTTAATAACTTATCATTTAAACCTGTGGTAGTTTTACTGCTCTCGTGAAAATTTCAGAAAATGGACATACTGCATATAGAATGTCTGCTCCTCAAATGTAATGTGATATCACATTATGTGACGGTTATAGAAAGAATCAAACGGTGGGTTTATTTACATCCACTCCGTCTTTGAAAAAAATTAACCATAGGCAGATTTTCTTGCTAACACCTGACTTGAAATTATGTGGGTGACTTTTGCACAATATAAAAAAATGCTTGTAACTGAAATTCAACTGCTTTGCTCGTGGGAGAAAATAATCTTAAGATTAATATGATAACATTAACCGAATTATGATAACTATAAGCGATGTGTTTTGTGTGTAATAATATATGTCCGTTCCGTTTCTGGCAAAAGTGATAACAATATCCGAATGATAACATTAACCGCGATCACATTAAGCGGGCCCCACTGTACTATACTATATTCACTTAAGACGTGCAGTGGCTGTAAACAATGACCAGTGCGTGATAAGCACGTGATTGCATTATGCTGGTTACTTGTGGTATTATGATTGGCTACTCGGAAGGTTAAGACAACCTCATATACTGTTCGTACTTGCAAATTTTCATTGCAAGTTAAGTAGATGCATATAATTGTACAATAATAATACAGGACAACCTAGATTACTCCCTGCTTCATATCAACACTGTGAACCTCCTCCCCATAAATCACGTGCCAGATACATGCATTTGTTATTGTCTACTGCATGTTCTATACGAATAAACTATAGTAGATATTATCACAGATTAGTGTTACAGATAGCCAACCCTATTGTTAAAATGGTATATACTACATGGTTTTGTGTCCAAAATGTGTTGCTGATTTTGACAATGGCGTATCTGTATAGTAATCTGTGGTATAACTTGAAGACGTGCATTATTGAACTTTTTTTAGTTCTAAAAATATCAAAAGAAACTGCACACGGCTGTAGATTTAACTTATTTTTGAAAATGTTGTTTCTTATGCTCTCTTTATTTATCTGGTTTTTGCAGTTAATAGAAGATATATAAAATCATACTTAACGCTTTGAACGCGTTAAGCGAAAAATAAAATTGGATCTGAATTATGCAAATCTTCCATAAAAAATAGTGTTCTATAAAATTCCTTTTATTTTTTTTTATTATTATTATTTTTTTTTCCTCTACCTTTGCACAACATGAATAGAAAAAAAAAACAGTTTTTTATATCACAGACAGTGTCTGTGAGGCAAGGCAACAAAAGTGGACTTCCGCGTGCAAAGGTAACGTTTTTTGCAAGGCATGGACTAAAGTCGATTTACTCGTCAAACGTGGAAAAAGTTCCGGCAATTTTAGTCGATTTACCGGTCTCAATGGTTAGAGGAGAATTCACACGTCATGTTGTCAACAGGGGGCGCGACTTAACAAAATAATAACTTCTGTGGATGAAAATCTTTTTATCAAGATAGAATTTAATTACGAGAGGCGATTGTAGCATAGCAGTTAGGCACCTTGACCATCGATTCAAAGTGCCCGGTTTGATTCCAGACAAAGTAAGAACTTTAATTCTGGTCGTCTATTCAGAGTGGTGAGGGACCCCCACGTACCTTTTCCAAAGGGAGCAGCATTTGCAGCATATAAAAAATATATATTTAATAGAAAAAAATATTTTGAATTAAGTGGTTTTAGCAAAACTACGATATCATGTAATTTTCTGCGTTACTAAATACAAAATCCAATCTCAGAATTTCGGGATTCTCAACCTGCTTATAGAACGGATGGATGAAGGAGTGATACAATATTTTCTTAAAAAATTTGATTTTGTAGTGAATGAAAGAGTTAAGTTCATTATGCGACTTGCTCTATTAACATTTGGCGCTATTATACGCCGTTATTATACGAGATAGAGAATGGTTGAAGGAACTTAGTCGCGCTTATTTTCAAGTATGCTATGGAAGAAAAAATTATGTACCCATAACTCCGCGTTATAACATAAGAAGAAGTTATGTAGCCATAACTCTTTCATCTGCTGCAAAACACTAGAATTTTATTATCACATTTTAGGATGATATATGTACATTAGTGATGTGTCGAGTCGAGTATTTTATTCTTTAAGTTTAAAATTAACTCGTATAATATTAAACATTAAAAAGGGTTTTTTATTAATCTTTGAGATTTAAATATAATTGTCAACGAATTGAATAAATTTCCTGCGTGTTGAAAGAACAATAATAAAACAAGGTAAGATTCTTAACGAATAAAAATACTCGACTCGTCACAATGGGAAAGAGCAAGATGTAAGATAACAAAACGTGTACGAGTTACGAGTTTGCGTCTACTCGTCAGCGTATGACTCGAATAGAATAGAATTCAAATACTGAATTATGAATACGAGTCTATATATTTGTGCGCGCGCAACACGAGTAAACTTACCCAAGTATTTATTCGAGTATGCTAAAGTTTCGAATTCAATAAACTCGAGTTGAAAAAGTATTCGACTTGTCACATCACTAATGTACATAAGCTTAAAGCTTGTTGACATCTCGTCATGTTTAGCTCTAAATCTTTATTATGTCGCTTATGTTTAGATTATTTTATTCTTTAGTAATCCAAAGAATGATATTTGCAGCAAATACGACGACTTCATGCAGTCAAACGAAATTATTGTTTTGTTAAGAATATTAATGATCATGAATGCACCATGAAAGACAAAAATCTATACTACATAACGGTTAATTTGCAGCAAACTATGCCTTTACTGAAACTTACTACCTCAAAAGCATTTTACCTGTCACAAACTTGATTTTATAACTTTAGGCATACACGTGATCAGTACTGAAGGACATCAATCTATCATGCAAACTTGGACTGAAAATATATATGATAGAGGTAATGTAGAGGTTGGCAGCTGCTTATGGAATTTTGTTTAAACTTGAGAAGCCACTAAAATAAGGAAAAATCCCACTGTATGGCTATGATTTGTGTTTTCGTAAAAGTAAAAACTTTTACATGATTTGCTTGTATCTGCTGTTGAAGATATTGAATAATGTTTTTGAAGTTACTGATCACAAATATCTGATTTACTTAGATTCTGATCAAGATTTTGGACCTACAAAGAAGATTTTCAGAAGACGCACCATCATATTTATTTACTTCAGAAGAATATATATAGGCAAATAATTAAATCTGCATGTACTACTGCAGTCTACTGTGAGTAATATGGAAAATTACTTTCGCGATTGAATTCTTTACGTGGATTAAATAAAAATAGAACTAGTGAACAAAAAAAGAATTTATTGAAGGAAAAAGTTCTTTTGGATACGGTATAAAATGAATTCACATTGAATAGTTTAGTAGTTACATAAACATATAAAAAATAATTATATGGTGAGTACCTATACTTCTTTTCAAAAAGTTCATTATTTAAAAATCCACCATCTAAAGCTATTAGCCTCCTAAAGATATTGAGCTCACTAAAATTCATGTGAAAACAGGAAACCTAGGTCCAAAATAAAATTGACAATATTTTGATTAAATTACCAATTATTCTAGAAGAATATAGAGGATTGGGTTAAATTTGATAACTGGGACTCGAAGACATTGTATTTATTAAAGAAAACTCAACGGAATTTGATAGATAACATTTAAAAAAAGCATTTTAGATATAGAAGAATGTCGTTTCTCGATTAGTTTAGCTAATGATCGATTTTAAAGTTTTCAATATTTGCTCGAAAAAAATAGACCTTATGGTGCATTGTGTTGACGGTACGAGCATTCAAGGTTAGGCTTAGTACGGGGAGTGGCGACCTTCGCGCGGCAGGTTTAGTCATAGCTATACCAACGTACAGTTAACATCGAGTAAATTTTACTTTTTAGAGGTTTCATATCGACGGTGATCCACTCCCTTCTAAGTAACACACTTTGCCGAGTTGTTTTAATTAGTTAATTATTTGTTTTAATAATTTATTTACATTATGTAATTAGTACAGTAGTAAGCGTGCGGAATGGAGGTGATGGAGCGAAGCGCTCGTAGGGTTAATTTTGACAATCCAACTACGTCTAATGTCGGATCAGATTTTACACTAAAATCTACGCTGGACACATAAATTTAGATTGAAAATTATGTATTCAATGATTTTGCAAAAGACTTATGTGATGGGTGGGGCTACTCTTGTAGCAGTACCCAATCAATTGTTAAATGCTATTTGATGAAAGATTTTGTTTTTTCTTTAAATAGTAAGTCCTATTTGCAATGGTTCACAAATTTTTTATTTTATTATTGCTTTTTGGACCATTTTCTGTCATTCTGTCTTTTGGAACTTGTTAAAATTGAAGTATCGGTTGATCAACTACTTTCAGAGGATTTGCTGAAAATATTATTGAGGAAGCAGTCTAAGAATCAAATCAAAAACGACTATGTACCAAGTCACCTTTTTCTTTTTAAAGTGCCTTCTCCTAATATCGGAGGTTGGCGACCATTAATATTAATATTAAATGGTTCTCTTGGCAAATTACTCTTGGTGGTTTGCCATTGCCTTCCGATAGGAGAGGGTTATAATGAAGTTGTATAAATTTTTGTAGCCGGGTTGGGGATCGAACCTAGGGCTTCTAGCCTAGAGTCCGGTCCTTAGCTCGTTCACTTAGCTCACCTCTTCTACCAAGTCACCAAGTGATTCCTAAAATATAAATTATTGTTTTTTGTTTGAGTTACTATTTGTTATGAAAATATCATTATTTTGTATGTAGCTAAAACTTCTAAACTTGCTTTAAAAGTTTACAAATTGTTCCTACTAATTCATTAAACCAAAATTTGTATACTACTTGTTAAAAAATGCCAACCCATTAATTAAAACCTAATTTATTCATAAAAATTATTTTTGTAACTTGACATTTTAATTTATTGTAACATTTTTATTAAGTTTATAATTTTTATAGTATTGGGTCCAATTAATTCTTCAGCACGATTACGTCTTAATCCAAAGCCTGATATGGACACGCCTTCATTTTCAATACCAAAGGTTCATTTGAATTTGGAACTGGAGAAGCTTTTAATTGGTAAGTTTTATGGTTATTCTGTAATTATTATATTTATTGATATAATTTAATTAATCAATTGTTATTCTAGTCTATTTTGTAATGAATTGTTTTCTGATGATTATATATTATATGGGTTTATGGACCAATTAATAAAGATTATATCGTCCTATTAGAGGTAAAAGTCACTAATGCTCGTATTAATAGTCGAGGATCAATCCGAGATCACGGATTAATTCTCGGATCGCTTGAAAATGCTACCAATAGTCGTAATAATCCTAGATTGTTACGACTATTGGATTGATTGATTGGATAAACTAAGGATTGATGGATCTAGGATTGATCCGAGAATTAATTCTCGGCTATTAGTACGGGCCTAAGTGCTTAAAGAATCGTATGTACTTAGTGAGTTTTACCTCTAATAGGACGATATTATATAGGCATAAAATATTACCGATGAGGGCGCTGCAAAAGATGGAAAATGGCTGCCTAAAACAGTAAGGTATTAGCTGTCAAATCAGTTATGCGGTATGGTATTGGCTGTCAGACTGCCTACGGTATCCATTACTGTACTTGCAATTTCAGCCGCTAGACGGAGTTTTGTTAATATTTTTCACCTATACCTATATGTATTTATATAATATTTTTTAATTCTTTATAATGTTCTTCCTGATGAAGCTGAAAATAAAATAGCGAAGCGTAGAGGATATATGTATAATCTTTATTAATTAGTCTATAAATCCATATAATATTATAATCAAATCATCAAAAAACAGATATAATTAAATATGTTGCCTGCCTACTTTTACGTATTAATTTATGGTTTTATTTTTTTTGATGCAAGTTCTATGAAGTGTTTTTAACTTTGTAGGAATTACTAAAGCACAATATCAAGATATCATAGCTTTAACTGAGTCTATGGATCGCATGATACGTGGAATGCCTTATCGTCAATTTAGACCACATATAACAGCTTACAAAGGTCATTATAAGGAATGGTGGCACTTTGCTATTTCTAGTGTCTTATTAGATGTACGGCGAAGACAACGTAATTGGGATTGGAACCACATAATGGAGCATCGTAATGCTTGTAAAAATTATGCCACTGTGTACCAAACAAAATTAACCCAAAAAAAGGTATCCCAATGATATACATATCAATTTATAGATTTGTATGCTTTAATATTTATTTTCTTGTAGATTCCTTCTAATGTACAGAATGAAATAGACTACTGTGAGAAAAAATTGGATGTTTTTAATATCATCATTATACGTCAAAAAATTGAAGCCGAAGTTGCAAGATTAGGAAGGATAAATTCGCAGGTAGAAAAGAAAACTTGGTTTAGTAATTGGTGGAGTAGTTCCAGTCAATTGGATGTGCAACTAAGTGAATCAACTGATATATGTAAATTTTACTTATAAAAAATTAAATCTTTTATTGATTACTTAATTACAGTGAAACAGTTTGAAGCGGCAATGACGCCTGAAGAAAAGAGTCGTTTATATAAAGCCATAGATTATCAAGAAAATACGGCACCTTTAGAATATCCAGAAGCATACGTCGGCCAAACATGCACTTTTATTTTAAGAGCATTAGAAATTCAGGTACGCGACGATGCATATTCTGTACCTAAAGTGGTTACTACAGAGCTTAAAGGTGTTAAATGTCGTCTGGACACCAGACCTGCTGCATCTGCTATTAAGTATAAAAATATATATATTATTCAACCAAATAATCTTGACTTGATCGTGATTTTAGAGTTGCAGTTAATATCGATGAATTTGCCATATTTGGATTAGAACAAGACGACTTTATTCCTCAGTTGGTAACCTCTAAGACGCACACTGGTGAAAGTGGTGCACTTCTCGACGTCCTTTTTGAAACAAATCCATTAGATAAAACTTGTTCTCAAAGACTGCATCTTGATGCAAAGCCTATAAAGATTATTTATGACGCATTAACAATTAACAAAATTGTAGACGTTTTTAAACTTCCTCCAACATCATCTTTGGATCAGTAAGTTACTAAGCAAACTTTTTTATGATTATTATTATGATTAGGTATATTATTATGATTTTCAATTTTACTATTTTTAAAGAATATCGGCTGCCGCTGGTGACAAATTAAACAATATCAAAGAAATGTCTGCTACTGGATTACAATACTCAATAGACACACATGCAGTTATGGATTTAAAAGTGAATTTGCATGCTCCGTTTGTTATTATACCTTATGGCGGAAAATATACTGGAGTAGAAAATGTTTTAGTTATCAACTTGGGTCGTGTACAAATATTTTCTGAAAATCGAACAGAAAAACTAAGACTTAGTATGTTACATGCACAAGGAACTTCAGGGGTTAAAATATTAGAAGAAATGATTTCGCAAAGTTACGATAAATTTGTATTAGAATTTACGGATTTACAAATTGTTTTGGCGCAAGGTGGAGAGGATTGGAATAGATATATCAATGAATCTACAGTCACGCCATCACATTTATTGAGTCCTCTTAGTTTGAATTTAACATTTTACAAATGTCTAATAACTGACGATCCTAGACTACCTCTTACCAAAATTAGAGCACAGTTACCTTCCATTTCCTTTAATATAACCGATGTTAGGTTACTATTATTAGTTGCTCTTGCTACAAGTATTCCTTTACCAGAGGAGGATATACCAGAAAATCCTCCACTTATGGTAATTTTAATATTTATTCTATTTTAAGTAATTTTAATTGTTTTTATTATTAGAAATCTTCCCGATCTCTTGGTTCAAGTTTATCGATACTCACAAAACACTTAGATTTAGTTGAAAAGCCTAAAGTTAAGAATACTGCAGTTTCAGAAATCGACTATCAAAATGATTTTATTCAATTTACAACTTTGGATGCCCGTTTTGTAATGAAAGGTATTGTTTTTAATTACTATAAAGCTGGGTTACTTTTAAAAAAATATATTACAGTAAAGTTACTAGACAGAATCATTTATTATACCCTGCTTTGCGGTAATTTATTTCTTTGCAAATTATGATATTCAATTTTTAGAATTTTCAATGGTATTGAGCCACCAAGAAATGTCTTCTTCTCCTAGCGAAGAATTAGTTCATTTTGAAATTAATAATGTGGAATGTGATTTTATACAACAAACCTACAACACCGACGTTATAGTTCGTTTAGGCGACATTGGCTGTAAACAAAGTCACAGAGACGATTCTATTAAAGTTATTGATTCTCCTTTGAATGCCAAAGATGAGGAGTATTTGTTTGTTGTAAAATTTTCTCAGGTTGATAAAAAGTCTCCAGAATTTCATTCCAAACATAAATCTTGCGAAGCTTTACTTACCCTACAATTTACATCTCTTAATGTAATTTTACATCAAGAAGCATTACACTCATTATTGAAGTTTGCAACAGATCTTCAGTTACAAGTGGATGAAATCTTAAATACTGCATCAAAAGTTAGAAATGCCATGAACGCAGTGACATCTGTTTCAAGTGTAGAAAAAAGTCGTAGATTATCGTCAATTACGGAAAGCGTTGTTAGCAATGTAAAACAGTCTCGAATAGGTATTAATAATATTGTATTTTTTTACAATTATTGTATTATATTTTATATTTTGTAGCAACTAAAAAAGTAGAATCTACAAGAGTAAATGAAACTATACAATTTAAAGTGTCAGCCCAGTTGAACGAAGTAACCGTCACATTTGCCTGTGATAAAGCCAAAATATCTACATGTGCAATTAAGGGTTTAACATCCGATGTTATCATGAAAAAGTTTTATACTCAAGTTGTTGTGCAATTATCAGAAATTGCGATTACAGATTTAAATCCTAAAAGTATACATTCGCAGATTTTAACTGTTAGTAGTGATGAAGCAATTAAAGCACAAATTGTCTTGTACACGGATGCACATAAGATTGTCGATCCGAATTCAGTGGATATATCAGTTCAGGTTACCATGGGCTGCTTAAGAATAGTTTTTCTAAACTGGTTTGTTTTAAATATATTGGTTGGTGTTCTTTATGTGTAATCATTAACTTTTTGATAATTCATATTTTTTTAGGACTTTTTAAATCAATTTCAAGCTGCTCAACAGAGAATAATTGAAGCGTCTCAAGCAGCTGCACAGACTGCAAAACAAAATATGCAGAGTGTATATCAAAACGCTACTCGAATAAGTTTAAAAATTAACTTGAAAGCACCCGACATAATTGTTCCAGTAAATTCTCGTAGTCACGATGCTTTACTGTTAGATTTAGGTCACATAACAATTTCAAACCAATTTATAATGCTCGATGCTGTGAACAATGAAAATCAAAAAGCAGTTTTGGATGAAATGAGTTTAAAACTTACCGATTTCTCCTTAGCTAGGATCAAGTTAGATAGTGATTTAAAGACTGTTAGCAAATGCTCTTTATTGCAGCCGGTAACTTTCACTTTATGTGTTAAACGTAATTTGTCTGCTTCGTGGTACAATAACGTTCCCGATATAGATTTATATGGAAAAATTGATGCTATTTTGGTAACACTTCAACTTATATTTACTTCAATTAAGTATAATGACTTTTTTTTCTAGCTTCTCTTAAGTCAGTGTGATTATAAAATGATTATGAGTGTTTTAAGTGGTAATTTAACCGAAGGGCAAACTTCTGTGCCTGCGAGTAAATCTGAAGTCAAATCAATTTCGAGTGATAAATCAAATGAGATTATATCTAACATATCTACTATACCCTCCAGTACTATGATTGATGCTGCAAAAGTGTCTGTTTATACAAGCATCAAATTTAGCTTAACAATGGAGAGTTTCATCATCAATCTATTTACAGGCGGATCAAAATCTGTAAATATTATTTACAATCTTTGTATTTCTTATTTGTATGTATATTATTTTAGCTTTCTGATTTGTCACCAAAACATGACCCTAAAAGCGCTCTGGCTCGATTTTCTTTGCAAGTGTTATCATTAAAAGGTTCAATTATGTCGGATAATACAATTGCAACTTCAGTGTTATTAGTAAATTGTTTGTTGGATGACATGCGTACAAGTAAACATAATAAATTAAATCGTTTAATGGAACGAAAACATGAACCCAATATGTCTAGCAACTTGGTCCCTTCAGAATCCACACCTCTTTCAAAATCTATGATAGATGTTGTGTATAAAATGACAAACAACGATACTTACAGTATACTTTTATGAATTTTAAATTATAATGTAATCTACAAATAATTTATGTTTTAGTTGATGTTCGAGTGTGTAGTTTTACCATCATTTTGTCAATGGATTTTCTATTAAAAATTTCTGAATTTTTTACCATTGTTAATGATAATAAAAGCAAAAGACATCAAACTCCTAGTAAAGAAGTTGTACCAAAAAGTTCTTTTTCTAGTCAACGTAGTGCCACCACAAAAAGTGCAGTTGCTCCAATAAAAACCGAATCAAAGATGACGATTAATTTACGTGTGGAGAAACCAGATATAGTTCTTGTTGAACATATGAATAGCATCGATACAAATGCTCTATTTTTGAATGTAAGAATCTGTGAAACTTTTATCAATTTGAACCAAGCCATTTTTTCATTTAGACCGATATTATAATAAAATTAAGAACATCAGGGCAACATCAAGTGATTAGCGGTTCAATAAACGATATACAGATATACACGTGCTGCTTTAATCCTGCTAAAAGGGCGGAATCAAGAAGTTCTGTTCTTCATCCTGTAAGTATCAGTATCGCAGGTTCTACTCCCGAAGGACAAGGATTACATATAGAGGTTTGTATTATAACCATAACTTAAAAGTAAATTTTTAAAGCACTCTTTATTCTTAGGTGTGTATAACTGATGTAAGAATTAGTGTTACACCTGCCACCATCGAATTACTTAATAGAGTGTATTCGTCCATGTTTACTGGTAACACATCTAACGAAGCTGGAAGTGTCGAATTACAATATTATGATGAAATATGGGAATGCAAAAAATATGTCGAAGATGATTTTTGGTTTTTAAAAGCAGGTTAGTAAAGGTTATTTAGTACCTCACTTTTGAATGACTGCTTCAGTAAGTGAGCGTCATCGGTACCTATTTTTGTTATATTTTAGTATATTTCCTTACAATAATAGTTAGAATAATTACAGTGCAACTTCTATAATTCAAACCCACAGTAATCAAACTTGATTTTATAAATAATTTTAGTAAATTTTACTGTTTTTTCATTGTTTATGATGAAAACATTGGCTTATTTTGAAGAAAAAAATGATAAATCATACGTTGAGAACATGCATCTATTGTTTACATAATTTTTTGTATGTTCAGAAATTTTTCAATGATATTTTGTTGGAGTGATAAGATGCCAAGTTTCGCTTGAGAAAATAAAAATTTCTATGTGTATTTTTAGAAACTGGTGAAGATGCCGTGAATGTACTGCTCGAAAATGATGCTGCGTTAAATTTGACTGCCAAACTTAAGGAACTATGTATAGTAGCATTGCCCTCTTTGGTATTAACTTTTGAAGCTGGTGTTGGTAATAAAACACTGCCAATGCTTTTGTTAGAGAGTAGTTTTCATGGATCTGTTAACGATTGGAGCTCTCAAATGACTGTCGATGCAAGTTTAACCTTACAAGTTGGATATTATAACAGTAGATTAGCAATGTGGGAACCTCTAATTGAACCAATCGAAGTTATAGAAGACAATAAATCTACTTACGTGCCATGGGAATTGAAGTTGGAAGTAAGTAGAAGTAGTAGAAAATGTTATTAAGTAAACTTTATTGTATCTAATATAATAGGTAGCACGAAACGAACCAGAAGAGGAACAACTATTATCCAGTCCAGCATCTGAAGCTGAGCTTGTTCAGATTCAACAAGCAGCCATGTGCATTGATATTTCTTCTAAAAGTAATTTAGAACTTACAGTGACCAAAACAGCCCTGGAAGTTTTAAATACTTTAAGTCAAAGCTTTTCAAATGCCATCACATCTAAAGATGTAACTGTATCTAAAACATCGGCACCATATAAAGTTAAAAATGACTCAGGTTTAAAAATAACACTTTGTTTTAACAAAGGTGCATTTAAAGTTTATGGTAAAGATAGTTTAACGGATATTCTTCTCGAATCGGGAGCTGAAGTTCCACTAGAACTTAAACCATCAATGGAAGTTACTAGTAATTTACAATTAGGAAAAGAAATTAATCAAGGTTTAAAAAAAGATATTGAAAGATTTTTACACGTAGAGGTAACAATTAAAATTAATATTTTATTAATTTACCTACTAATCGTATTCATATGCTTAGATTACAGATATAATAAAGTGTCATTTAGAATTGCCTGTAGTGAGAGCTGATAAAAGATACTTTCTGTTAAATTATCGTGGTGGAAATAACGATAGCTGGGGTTTTGTTTCTGCAGTGACCGTTGAAGATGGAGTTCTAATAATTACCTTGAGAAGCATTCTTCAAGTATATCAAATGTTATAAAATGATGGTGTGATATTAATGTTTTATTTTGTAGGTTCATAATCATTTTAATACTCCCATTGATGTATATTACATGACCATACGAGGTAACGAATTGGAATCTATTGCAAGTATAGAACCAGGTGCTTGCATAAATATACCAATAAAAGCGGTTTATACGCCTACAAATGAATTATTTTTCTCAATTCGTGGTTATTCCGTTACTACTTCACCTTTTATTTGGAAAGATTTACAATTGAATTTGTCCATAACTAAGCAAATGCAATGTCCTGCAAGTAAGGGTAACAGTAACAGTACTGAACCTTTTGTCATAAAAGTAAGTTTTTCTAGATAGATGAATGTTGTTTGTCTTATATTTACATTTCTTGTAATTCATATATGTAGGTTGTTGGAGAAACTGAACAGATATATCATGAAAATACGACCCGCCACACCATGGCAAGCACTTGCTATAATATTCATTTACGTCCAGCAGTAATACTTAAAAATTGTTTACCTGTGAATATAATATGCTGTGTACAAAATATTGTGGATGAAAAATTAGTACAGCCAGGAGAAACTTTGCAAATGCCAAATGTAGATCCAGGAACATCAAAAATAGTTATACGGGTATGATTATCATAATTTAAAATAATTAAGAATAGGTATGTACTACGAATTATACTTTTTCAGTTACCGGAATATTTGGAAAAGGAATGGTCATGTCAGCATGAAGTGCCTCTAAACCCTCAAAATTTTTCAGTGTGGCAATTTGATAGTTATGATAGCACCGTCAAAATGTCTTTGGATTTGGGAATGCATATTTTATCAAAGGGTGGCTCTATGGTTATGTCACTATATTGTCCATTCTGGATGTTAAATAAAACTGGATTATTAATCTCTTATAGGGTAAGTTTTCCATAAAAAATGAAAAAAATAAATTTTACAGTCAGTGTAGGCTGTTGGTAATTACCATTAGAGTGTTTTAATATTAGGTCTGTTTGGTATGTTACACCAAACTACTCCGAGTAAGTTAGTGTAAATAATTGCGAAAATTGATTGGTGTAAAAAGTGGGTTGGTGATTTTACACCAATCAATTTGTAGTTAGTATAGTTCGGGCTGCACTAGGACTGTGATACTAAACCAAGTTATTAATTGTAGATGAGATTATGGATATTGGGACACTTTTTAATTTTTCTAATTTTTTTGTAAAAGGTTTTTTCAAGATCTGATTTTTCACTTAAAAAGTGCAAGTTTTTGGCTATATTCTTCAAATTTGTAAATAATTACTTCATAGCTAAAACTTTGTGTCTCTGAAAGATTTAGGAACTCTGAACTATTATTGTTGATATTTATGAGCAGCCACAATTAACATCACCAAGCCATTAATGAATAATGAATTTGTTGTAATATTGTAATTCAACTCTATTCGGCTGCAAGTACATAAATTATTTCCAAATTAAGCACTTCATTTTATTAGATTTTTTCTGAATTATTCACTGGTGTAACAACTTTGCTTGGCGTTGGTGTGCCAAAGTCAGAGACGCCTGTATATAAAAATCTTTATATAAAAAAGTCATGTTTTATTATGTATTGCAAGCAAAGTAGAATATAAAGTATAAAAAGATTTACGGAATTACGTATCATGGATTCCTGGAATTGCAGTATTGTGATTGAATCTGGGAGTCTACATTATCTGCATGCATGCAGCTATGGTATTTCCTACTATATTGTAGTATTTCAACCATTAGATTTGGATCCCAGTGCCAGTTTGTTTTTTTGATGGTAATGTGCAGATCTTTTATTTGAAAATTTTTCTTTTTTAATTACCTGTATTTTGTATTACTGACGATCATGTTGGCATATTTTTTTATTTTTTGTCTTTAGTATTAAATTTATCAAAAGACGTTAACTTATGTGAGTATCTAACTCCCTACCTTAATTTACATAGTCTCACAATTTGGATGTTATTCTGCTACTGTACCACAACGCCACACCTCTTAGGATAAATGAATTTTTAAAAACTTTATTAATTAGCTATATAAAATTATTTTCAATTTAAAAGTACTAAATATAAAATTTGGTTGTGAAATTCTTATTTGTTTGGGAGCTAGAGCTCACACAAATTTGGTGCCACACACACCATCCACACCAAAAAAAATTTTGGTTAGTTACAGTATCTACTTAGATTGTCACTCCCACTATTTTCTTCATAAATGCATTGCAATCAAATTAACAATAATAATAATAATCTCATCCAATGTTGTATATCAGAAATTTTAACAGGATATTGAAGTGAGTGTGAAACTAATATTGTGTGACTTTCCAATTACTCTTTATTTTCCCTCTCATTTTAGTCTTGAGGATGGTTTAATAAATAAACCGAAAAGTCGATATATTAGTTAATTTGTTTTTTATTGCGTTTCTAATATCCCGTTAAAATTTCTGATAATCAAATTAACTTTAAATACATTTTTTTTTCAAAATAGGGGATATTAAAATAAATGCCGAGACACTTCTTTACATTTGAGGAGCAGACTTTCTATATGCAGTATGTCCATTTTTAGAAATTTTCAAGAAAACAGTTAAACTACTACAGGTTTATATGATAAGTTATCAAAAATGTAATTTTTGCAAAACTACAATAAAAATTACACTATGAAGTATCCATAAACGGGACAAATATTTGATTGACTGTTTTGCAAAACAGCTAAAAAATGTATTGAACAAACTGCACTATGTTTTTTCTACATTGGACAAACTGCATATAAAAAGTCTGCTCTCATTTGTTTTAAAATTTACTCGTGTTTATGTGAAATATTTTGTGTTATCTAAATTTTTAAACTTATGTTGTATATAATAGCTTTATGTAATCTTTATTGTATGCTAGTTGAGGCTACAATTTTTTTTATGGGATAAAATATGTTTTTAATCTTTCTCTTGAAACTACTCTCTGAGGCGCAACTTCTAATAAGGGGTCGGCTAAAACAGACCAGAGTCAATAATTTATGTAGACTTGATGTTTTAAACTAGCACTTGATTTGTTGTGGAAGCGAAGCCGTGAATTCTGAAATAAAAAGTAATTTGGGGGAACTCCAATAATACGCAGGGGATGGTAAATTGCTTTAACTGACAAAAATAATTGAGAGATGTAGTCACAATTCAAATAATTGCTATGTAATATGACTCCAAAACAATGCACACAGTACAAATGAAAATGCGATATCACAGTCAAAAAGTGCTCCCATCTCAAATTAACCAGTTCTCACACACACAGTCACCTCTACGGGTCTACGGGTTACCCACGAATGAAATATAAAAGCCAAAATGACACATCAGTCTACACGAATTGGAAAAGATAAATATTACTTACTTCGAGCTCTGATAAGTCAACCAGAAAGTTGTCCACGACCAGGCACCACAGGAGGGGAGAAAGAACTCCCCTCTGCGGACATCTTCTTGCAGCCATGCCCCCCCCCCCCCAGTGTAGCACTTATTCTTCTGTCTCTCAGAGCAGAGCTAATCCATCTTATAACGAACGGATCACTTCCACTTCTTTGAAGAGCGTTCTCTATTGAACTGAATGACATATTGTCAAAGGCCTCTCCCCCACATCAAAAAACGTTCCTAGGGTAATTTCTTGACCCACAAGAGCCTTTTCTATCCTTAAGGTAAACTCATGAATGCTTGATCCACATGATTTGCCTGCCTGGTACGCATACTGATGCCAGGGCAGTGGCATTGCTGTCAAAATACCATCGCTTATATGCCTATTGATCAGTTTCTCCAAAGTTTTAAGGAGAAATGATATTAGACTTATTGGGCGAAAAGATTTCGCCTGGACATATGTTCCACACCCCGGCTTGGGTATAAACACCACTTTCACTTTTCGCCAACTGGCTGGCACATATTTAGGGGCTATACTAGCTCTATAAATAGTGCACAAAAGGACAGAGAGTTTCTCCGTCTCTTATTGAAGTAAAGTCGGAAATATCCCGTCTGGTTTCAGAGACTTGTATGGTTTGAAAGATTTCATTGCCCATTCAAGTTTTGAAATGTTGACTAGTTTATTTGCAATCCCCCTCATTATTCATTATTATTCAAGCAAGTGAAAAAATATTTTTACTATTTTTTATTCTTGTTGATTCAAAACAATTTTATCTTATTTTAATTGGTGTTGAAAAAATTATCTATAATTCTGTGTATTTTTATATGTAAATATTTTAACCGTAGTAAAATACTTTTACAGAAATCGAAAAAGACAGAGAAAAATGATTCTGTAGGAAGTCCTGCAAAGGTATTTGCTTTTCCTTGTAGCTTAGATGTTTTATACAATTTAACTTGCTTATTAATTTGAAGTGGATATATTTTGCTGAAATATTGTTTTATTGTGATTGTTAAATGTTTTGAACCTAACGCTCTTGGCTGTATTTTGACTTCATGTACGTTTCTAGAATCAAGATGAAAGTTTAAATGTTCTACACCATCCTGCACACTTTAAAGGGCCAGTTCTGTTTTCATTTGCTGCTAAGAACTTTTTTGGAAAGAAAAAGGCTTCGGTAAGGGTAGAGCAAGGTGAATGGTCAGACAAGTTTTCTCTAGATGTTGCTGGCTCTTCTGGTTTTGTTGCCTGCAAAGCTAATAACCGTATTTATCAAGTAAGTTAACAGATTAAGTCCCAGTTTAACAATCTCTAATTAGTGTCCCAAGTAAATTTATCTGACAAGTAAGTATGAGTTTCAACCGATGATCGTATCGATTTCCTACTTGTCAGATAAATTTACTTGGGACACTAACAAGAGATTGTTAAACTGGGCCTAATTCAATTATAACCATAAATTACTCAAATTATTATTTTAGATTGGAGTTCATAATCAATTGACTTATAACGGCTTCACAAAACAAGTTACATTTACACCTTATTATGTAATAATCAATAATGCGTCTTTTGATATAGAATGTCAAGAGGCAGATCGCCCTGCCGATGGTTGGACAAAAATAGAAGCAAACTCTTGTTCGCCTTTATGGCCACGAAGTGAACAAGACGATAAACTGATTAAATTAAAAATTTGTGGTACACAGGAAATCTCAGCTCCATTTTTATATACCGAAACGCATACAACACTTTTAAAATTATTGAATAAAGTAATTTTCATTTGTAAATGTAAAAATGATAATAATTATTTTTGTTATTTTTTAGTACGGTGGAATTAATGTGGATATTCAAATGACAGAAGGTGCTGTTTATATTAATCTATTTGGTTACGAATCTGGAATGGCGCCTGCAATTATTATTAACCATACAAATGATGCAATGAATATGTGGGAAAAAGAAACAATTCAAATTAGGTAAAAATAAGTCAAATTTTTACAAACTTTAAACGTATACTATTTATTCAAAAAAATTTACTACTTTTTTAAGTATGGCCGTAATAATAATACGAAATTATTTTCTTTAAAAAGTTGATTTTGTTCTACAAAATTTTCAAAAATTTTTCTTTTTGAAAAACCATAGTCACCAACCTGGCATAGCAGTTACTTTAGATATTTTATAATTTAATAGTACTTTTACTATAATATAAAAAAAAAGGAAATATATAATTTTGTCAGATATAACTTTTGACAAGTTAAATTAAATGCAGCATACATTTCATTAATCTCTTTGCGTACTCTTTTATTCATACAATTTTTGGCACAAATTTAAATGTAAAATGCTATTTACTACACTACCCTTGAACTCGATCATTCATTTATTAATTGAAATTTTACTTTCATATCGATTTTGAGCATTAAGATTCGTTCTCAACTGTTTGCTCCTACAAAACAGTTTGAATTCGGAATTTTATCCGACGAAATATTTACAATATTGAAAAAATACAAATTTTGTAATGTCATAAAATATGACAATATTTATGCTATTCATTTATAGAAAAATTCAACCTGGCCATAAAGTTTTATACACTTGGGAAAATCCGTCTGGGCTTCGAGTGCTAGTGTGGGATATTGGGTACAAAAAAGAATTAGAAGATGACTTACGCAAAGATGGTATTGGAGAATTTTCACCAAAAGAAAATTGTCAAATTTATTGGGTATCATTTTTGGACGGAATGCAGCGTATTTTATTGTTTACCACTGATAAGGAAGTGGCAGAAAACGTACAAACTGCAAAGCAATTTGAAGCCATACAACAAGAAATAAACGTTTCAATTCATGGATTAGGTTTATCGATGGTAAATAATGTACAACTACAAGCAATTATGTACATTGGTATTGCTAGCAGCGGTATTATTTGGGAGACATGTAAAATGCACTCTCGAAGGTATAAACAATTAAATCCACATGATAGTGCCAACGTGGAAAATGCTTACCAAATATATTTGAATAAGCAATACGTTGCTTCGCCCGATTTTGGACGAGCTATAATTGACAACAAAATGGAAGTTGACTTCGAAAGTGGTTTTATGTTAAAACCACATAAAAGGAGATTACGACGCACTTTCCAAACCGGTCTTTGGTTACAAATGAAAACCAGCCCTAGTCAGCTACAACTTCATGCAAAAATTAACCGTTTACAAATCGACAATCAAATGTTTGATAGCGTCTTTCCTGTTGTTTTAGCACCAGTGCCTCCCCCAAAAAGTGTAGCATTAGATAACGGTGAGTAAAATCTATTTCAAAAATAAAAAAGCTTAACTATTTTTTTTTGTTTTATTAGTGCAAAAACCATTTGCCGAATTAAGTGTTGTTCAACGTATTATAAAATACACTCAAATACGTCAATACAAATATTTCAAGGTCTTGATTCAAGAATTTCACATTAAAGTTGATTTGGGTTTTGTAAATGCAGTTTGTAATCTTTTACAAAGTTCAGAATATTCAGAGGAAGAAGAGGTAATTTTGAAGAACAATTAAAAATACGACAATTATAAATTCATTGTATTTTAGAAAAAACAATTTTTGGAAGATGCTAAACTGGTGGATCAACCTTTGCTTGCGCACGTATCGACACAATCTTTACAAGAACAGAAGAACTTTTATGATTTGCTTCATTTTTCACCGCTTAAGGTTCACATAAGTTTTTCCATGGCAAGTGGTTCTTCAGTTGAGGGAAACGATACTCCTAATTTTTTGAATGTTCTCTTGCAAGGATTGGGTGTAACTTTAACTGATATGCAAGACGTAATTTTCAGGTTTGTTTAACTTTTGTTCATTTGTTTATTGTTACATTAATTGGTTTTATTATCCTTTAGGTTGGCATATTTTCAACGAGAATATACTTTCCTTACTCGAAAACAGTTAATGAGTGAAGCAATTAGTCATTACGTTGGTCAATCTATTAAGCAATTATATGTTTTGGTTTTGGGTTTAGATGTTCTTGGAAATCCTTACGGATTAGTGATTGGTATAACGCAAGGAGTTGAAGATTTGTTTTACGAACCTTTCCAAGTAGGAGAAATACTTTGAAGTGGTTACTTTTTCTTAAATTTTATTATTCCAGGGTGCAATTCAAGGTCCTGGCGAATTTGCAGAGGGGTTAGTTTTAGGTGTGCGCAGTTTGTTTGGTCATACTGTAGGTGGTGCAGCTGGTGCGGTATCACGTATTACAGGTGCTATGGGAAAGGGTATTGCTGCACTTACTTTTGATAAAGACTATCAGCGCAAGCGTAGAGATCAATTTAATAAGAAACCTGCTAGCGTACAAGAAGGAATTGCTCGTGGTGGTAAAGGGCTCGTAATGGTACTGTAAAATTACTCTTGAATTAAATTATGTAATAACAATGACTTCAATTTTTAGGGCGTCGTAGATGGTGTTACAGGTGTATTTACGAAACCAATAAGTGGAGCTAAGGAACAAGGCGTAGAAGGTTTTTTCAAAGGACTTGGAAAAGGTGCTGTTGGGTTGGTTACACGCCCGACAGCTGGCGTGATTGATTTTGCTAGTGGATCTCTAGATGCCGTTAAGAGGTAAAATTATTATTTCATATTACTGAGAGTATTTTTAAGTTTGTTCATTACAGAGCTACAGAATTGGGAGAAGATACAACTAGGTTGCGACCACCGAGGTTTATTCAAGCCGATGGCTTTGTAAAACCATATAATCTTAAAGAAGCTACTGGTCACAAAATATTGGTAGAAATGGAAAAAGGAAAATATGCAAATACCGACATATACTATGCACATTTTGTTATAATTGAGAAAAAGGAAATTTTGATGTTAACCGATCAACGTCTTGCTTACATCACACACAATGATTTATTTGGGGGATGGCAGGTAATAATTTTTAGTAGAAAAATATATCAAAAATATATTCTACCAATATCTATTTAAAATATTATATATTATTAATTCGTTGATATTAAATAATCTTATAAAGAATTATTCAATATCTATTTAATATCTGAAGTACAGGGTGGCTCAATTTCGATCCTTCTTATGGGGAAATCGGTAACTATGGGAGATATCAAAAAATGGATGGCGCATCCTCGATCTCTTTTTTTGAGAAAATCTCAATGGCGAAAACCAGAATTTGCTATCTTTTTTGGTTTTCGAGTTATAGCCAAAAGTTCGATAATTAGACTTTTCTATAAATGTCGATATTTTGGTTGTTTTTGAAGTTACCAAAAAAGTGTTAACACTTTCTTTAGACGCTTTTTTAAGGGCAACAAAATGACATAAAGAGATTTTAAATATCTAGATTAGTTTCCGAGTTATAACATAAAGTTGTGTTTTTTTAAATAGAAACCATAGTTAGCTATGACATTTTTAAATGGCGTTTTTTATCCTCTTTTCAATGATGTATAACATGTAGGGTCTCATATTTTAGTTTCATCCCATTTTATTAAAAAATGTAATAAAAATAAAGAAGAATGAAAAATTTAATATAATAGTAACTGTTTTTAGTGAATAATAATAAAAAATATTCAATACTTAACAAAAATTAAAGTAATTGTATTCAAACTGAAGTCTATTATTTTCAATACATATAACTTTGTCAAAACAAGCTCTACGAAATTGGCATCTAAAAAATTCCTTTATCAATTAGTTTTTAGTAGGACAATATTAGTTTAGTTGCTGAAATTAAAATATTAAATATTTATTAGCAATTCTAATAATATGTTATTATATTTACCTGTTATTTCACGTAAATGTAAAATGGCTTATGAATACTATGAAAAATACGATATGTTGGAGTTCTTCATTCAAGCTAGTTATGATGCTGTTCTTGCATGTGCAACATAATATTTTAGTAATTATTATCTAACTAAACAAATATTTTCCTACTAAAAACTAATGGGTGAAAGAATTTTTTAGATGCCAATTTCGTAGTGTTTGTTTTGACAAAGTTATATTTATTGTAAACAACTGAGTTCAGTTTGAATACTTACTGTAATTTTTGTTAAGTATTTAATATTTTTTATTGTTATCCACTAAAAACAGTTACTATTATATTAAATTTTTTATTCTTCTTTATTTTTATTACATTTTTTTAATAAAATGGGATGAAACTAAAATATTAGACCCCACATGTTATACATCATTGAAAAGAGGATCAAAAATGCCATTTAAAAATGTCATAGCTAACTATGGTTTCTATTTAAAAAAACACAACTTTATGTTATAACTCGGAAACTAATCTAGATATTTAAAATATCTTTATCTCATTTTGTTGCCCTTAAAAAAGTGTCTGAAGAAATTGTTAACACTTTTTTGATAACTTCAAAAACAACCAAAATATCGACATTTATAGAAAAGTCTAATTATCGAACTTTTGGCTATAACTTGAAAACAAAAAAAGATAGCAAATTCTGGTTTTCGCCATTGAGATTTTCTCAAAAAAGGAGATCGAGGATGCGCCATTCATTTTTTGATATCTCCCATAGTTACCGATTTCTCCATAAGAAGTATCGAAATTGAGCCACCCTGTACAAAGTGATGTGAAATTAATATGAATTTTGAATGTTTGTCTTATTTATGTCAGGCTTTCCAATTATTACTTACTTTATTATGTTGGTATTCTAGACAGTTAACCTCTGAGTAATAGTTATGGCTGCGTTCTATCTAGCAAGTGTGTTAATGTTGAGCTTTTTAGTGTTTTCATGAGAAAAATAATTGCAGTTCCTAATTTACACATCAACAGAAAAAAATTTTACTAATATATTTACTGATCAACATCCCATTCACACTGTGTTGTTCCTGTTGCATCAGTTGTTCCTGTTGCATCATGGTGGCTAAAGTAAAAAATGTTGAAATGCCAATTAAATTGCTAACAAAAACTTATTGTTAGATATTTTTTCATTGGTCCTTGTCTAAAGAGGATCTAATGTCATATTCTTACAGCCTACATATTACCTCCTATTGAGCAACCAAAAATAATGTCTCAGGGAGGACCTGACAAAAATTAAATACTGTTGTAGGGTGCGTGATTAGTGGTGTATTGAAATGTTATAGAGAGGAATGTATAGATAGCATTTAATTTTTTTATTTAATATCAGTTCTGAAGCTGTCTTGCCCTACTGTGCGTCTGAACTGGTTTCCCCCTTTAACGTGTTTATTGTAGCTTTTTTCTTTTACATATACAGTCAAACTTCCCTAACTCGAATTTTAAGGGACCAACAAAAAAGTTCGAGTTAGAGAAACTTCGAGTTAGAGAAATGTATGAAAATGTAGTAATTATTGTTTATTGTTATTAGAATGAATATAAAATAAAAAAATCAATGCTAGAATAATGGATTTATTACATTTGGTACATTATTTACAATATTTACAACATTAATTAGTGGCACAACCGGTGAAGACAGAACCTGCAAGCGCCAAATTTAAATTAAGCCAGGGGCGTATCAAGGCTGTTTAAAGTTTCTGTCACAGCCATAGTGCTATAATCTCGTACTAATTAACTGACTCAAATAAACAAACTGTAAGATACTAATCACTAATTTCACACCAAATAAAATTATGCAACTTCGTCACTTTAAATCTTTAGGAAAACTGAAGATTTAAAACACATTACAAGTCAAAATTAACAGACGGTACTTTGACAATGATACTTGTATCATGTTACAAAAACTAGCACATCTGGGCTAGGCAATAAAGTGTTTAACAGGCATAATCGATGGGCATAATAGCCAAAGATTTATGGTTATTTTCAATAAAGCTCTAGAATTTTTTTTAAGTTTTAAGAATTTTGTATTGTTAAAACCATAAATTTTATTTAACAGATTGTTCTAAAAATTCGAGTAGCTGACGAAATTAAACTTCGAGATATAGAAATATTCGATTTATAGAAATTCGAGTTATGGAGATAAAATTACACGTAAAAATCCGACAAACCTATAGTTTTTCCAAAAAAATTCGATTTAGAGAATAATTCGTGTTAGAGAAGTTCGAGTTAGGGAAGTTTGACTGTATTTGGCTAAAGTTCAATTTTTTATGTAGTATTTGTTTTTTTATTTCATTCGTCATCCGAAACCGCTTTCATTGGTCCAATGATAGTGACAAAGGATCTAGTCCAATGAGAGCACTTTCAGATGACGGACGAAAGAAAAAAGTGATACATGAAAATTGAACTTTAATTGGAAAATGTAAATCCATTATTTTTAAAAATGTGGTTTTCAGAAATAACTTCATAATTTATGTACCTATTCTATATTATTATGACAACTGCATATTAACTCTTTCAACCCTTAATTCGCCTGAAGTCGCCGAATATTTTTTTACCTTTTGACGCTTAAATTGACTTTTGTCTATGGCTTATAAAATCATTAGCTTTACACTCGGAAATAAGACCTTTGTCGTCTCGCCTGTCGGACACTGTCTATCCATTTCTCATTTATTAAAATAAAACCTGGCAACATTTTTTTTATAGTAAATGAACAATAACAAAATAAGAGGAATTTTATAGAACACTATTTTATATGGTAAATTTGCATGTTTTAGATCCAATTTTATGTTTTGTATCGAGCGTTCAAAGGTGACCATATACATAATATGGATACTTTATTAATTATTATTATTATTGGTAGCTGGCTTCCTGTCGCCTTTAGCCATTTACATCTTTTCAAATTTTTTTATCAAAGAGCGTTAATTGTGCAGATTAAATATGCATAATGCAGATTAGTCGATTTCATTTCAGAAAATGTTAATTGTAATTCAGTTTAGTCAATTGTATTTCAGAAAACGTCAATTATAATTCAGTTTAGTGAAATGTAACTCGTAAAGCGATAATATTGTAATTCAGATAATATATGGTGCGTAAATGGAGAACAGAAACACAGTAATTTTGGACTAGATCCTTGGTTTCATTGTATACAGTATACAGAAATATTCGATTCAGAAATATAAAAATATTCCTTACATTTCATTTTTAATACACATAAAAAAATAATTTATTAATAATTTCTCAGGTGGATTGGTCTTATACCTGGCAAGAAATTCCAAATCCGCCGAAAATAGTACCCAAAGGTATTGCCATAGCAACCTCAGAGGCGAAAAAGAAAAAGTTGACCTTTTTTGGATCAAGTGATTCTGGTAAGGTTATTTTAATTGGAGATCCGATTTTGAAGAATGAAATTTGCCGTAATATTGAAGAATTGTCCAAGAGTTCTTAAGGTACAAATTTTAAAATAAATGCGCTTACATTAAAAATTTTACTATAAAAAATGCTAAAATGCCTAAAATACAAAAAGCTTTATACTATATTTATCTAAAACTTTAAAAGAGAATTATTAGCTTACGTGCTTAGCACTTTCCTCTATTAGTATTTATTGTAGTAGTACTAAAATTGAAAACAGAAACGTATGAAGATATTTTAAAATTTTAGTAAATATTTTTTAATTTGTTTGCAAATTATTTATGTTTTTTGCAATCACATTTATCTCGGACAATTTGTACATTTTGGCATGCAATTAATGGATCATTTATCAAATTAAATTGTTTATACTGCACATTTAAATATTTTATACTTTACCTATATTTACCAATAGTTTTATTTTACAATGTAAATGTTACATTAATAATAACGATTTTTTTATTATTGCAATTTGATTGAATATAATTAATTATACTAATAGTTTAAACGTGTGTGTGATTAATGTTATTAAGCAAGTGCACTTGAATGTTTATTTTTTACAAAATTTTGATATTGTGAATTGTATATAAAATTGAAAGTGAAGAGGAAAGTTTTGAAAATATTTTGGAATGGCATTTAACGTTTCATTGTACACTGAATTGTGTACAAAATTGTGGTCCTTTCAGCTTTTTAAACAATTCTGTGTTTTTATCGTTTGCACTAGAAAATATTCAAATTGCCGTATTACAAACAACTTGAATACCTCTTCATGCAGACGCCTATACTATTAAAATCACACTTTTTAATAATAATTATATTGCAGTAATTAGTTTTTTAATAACCCTGCAGTTAAAAACAATTAACATTTAACAATCTAAAATTAATTTTTTTAAATTAAATGTAGGTAAATGTTTTATAATAGTTAAAATGATATACTATTTGTCATAGAATTATACTTCATCGATGATTTAATATTACAAAAAATTGAAACATAGTTGACACCAATTTTTATTGTGCCTAATCCCCTAATTGGTCAGTCATATTTTACTATTTTCTATAAGACATTTTTATTACAAATTTACATATTTTTTATTGATATTGTACTTATTTTTAATTTTTCTATATTTATAATGAAATATTACTTCAAGAAAAAATGGTTGATTTTATAAAAGTTTAGTGGTTTTTATTCATTTATTCCAACGGAATAAATTGGTTTATAAGTTATAAATTGTTTTTTTTTGTTTATAATTATGGATTTACTAATTAATTATTGTTAAGTATTTGTTTGCTTTTAAAAGTGTATTCATCTTTGTTAAAAAATAAATCTTAACATTGTGTTTTTTGTTTTTATTCTTCTTTGTAAAGTGTTCCTAGTGGTTCATATAAATTAAATAGTAGGCAAATTTGAGTTTGTATTATTTTATTACTATTCTGTTCTATTGACATTTGTCAAAAATGAATGAAGAACATGAGTTAGAAGAAATAAAATGCGTAAAATGTGATGACGATAAAGATGTGCCAGGAGAAACTACAGTTTACGAGATAAGTGATCAATTAGTTACCGTAGGCCCTTCGGGGGAAAATGTTCCTTGCAAAGAAATTGTTATTGCTAATATGGACAACTATGGTCAAAGAAGGCAGTATTATAATCAAGGGGGTGAGCAAATGGTAACTACCTATTACCAGCAGCAGCTTGTAGGCGGACAACCTGTGTATGTGAGGGTATTGACTTTCTTGAAGTATAGTTCTTATAGGTTTTTAATTTATATATTTTTTTAGGGTTACTCTCTTGAACCTGGCAACGCTATACAAACATATCCTTATCGCTATAGCCAGGTACAAAGAGATTATTCTGTTGAGAGGATCAGGTTCATTGAATCGTTTAATGAAACGGCTATTAGAAATAAATTTATTCAAAGGGTTTACACTATTTTGACAATTCAGCTAATTTTCACTTGTGGTTTTATATCACTTTGTGTATTGGAGTAAGTAGCATATTAGCATTTTATTGTGAACCGGAGATAATAAAAATAAATTATTTTAGGCCTTCTGTGAAACATAGAATTTTAAGTAATATGTTTTTATTTTTCATGTCTGTGTGAGTATAAGTCATGTGTATACTACTGAAATAAAGATTTTAGGAGTGGTATCTAAAAGCCACCCTTATAAGGGACTTTGGCAGTGTCTTTTTTTCATTTTTCTTCAAAACCTACAACCTATTTTGCTGATAGAATCAGAAATCGTTTGTGGAAACAATTCGCTGGCTTAGAGTTACAGGGTTCTATGTTACAATTTTAACCAAATTGAGTTACTTGCTTACCAAAGTCCTAAGAGTGCTAATTTACCACCTAAATAAAATCCCAGAGTTCTATATCCATATTAAAATAGTCAATTTAAAAGTAAAACTATTTCAAAATACATACAAGTGCTGTTCATTTTAGAAGTTAGAGGTCTTTGAAGTTCATTTCTCAACATTTTAGCTTTTGTAACATAGAACTCTGTAACACAATATTTAATCCAGATCAACTATGAACCAATGGAAAACGACTTTTTTTAGCTACGCGCTACAAACTAACCACAATTTTGAACGTTATTTGCAAGAGTTAGGTGTAGGTCTAGCTGTATGCTTCCTAATGGAATTCTAACTTTAACAACATCAAATTTATTATTCATTTCTATTCTCATTTTGTTTGAGTAACGGTTCAGAGGAAAAGTGAAAAAGAGAATGTGAAAAAGGTGGAGTGATTTTGAAGAATTAAAAAAGCAATTTTCTAACATTTTTTATTGTTTATTTTAGGATTATTTTCATTATAGTACTTTTAATTTTGATGTGTTTTAATTCAGCGAGAAAAAATTTTCCAATAAATTTTATTTTATTAGGGATATTAGTAAGTATAAATTTTTATGATCATTGGGTAAAAGTAGCGCTTTTGACCCAGTTTTCAGGGTGGAAAATACTGCTTTTATAGTAGCCACTACTAAGGCCCAGTTTAATAAATTAACAAAAGTAGATACTTTTAGAAATTTTTGGTTTCCCAATCGAAACATACTACTTTTTTTCTGTTGGGAAAAAGATTCACTTAACAATTTGTACAAACATCCATATTAAAACTAGTCAAAAGTAGTTCAAAAATTATACACAATTCAAACCAACCAAATTTGATTATAAAAATTATTATTCATCAGTTGAAATCCTTGTATAACTTTGTGCACATTTTTTGAGTGTTTAAATGCATCTTAATATTTTATAGACCATGACAATGGCATACCAAATGGGATTTCTGTCGGCTTTACATTCTACACATATTGTAATGATGAGTATGGCTATTACAGCAGCAGTTTGTTTAATGATTTCTATAATGGCATGTCAAACTTCGGTATAGTGTGTACATTACTATAACAGCGCGAATGTTTTTGATATAAAAAAATTTTCATTTTTTTAGCTTGACCTGACAGGATATGGAATATATTTATGTATAGCTAGTGCTGTTTTATCTATCTGTTTTATTATTGTAGTGATAGTTGTTCTGGTTACTGGAAATACAATATTATTTGTAATTTATGCCGCATTAATTGGTCTTCTTTTCTCGATGGTAAAAATTTAATTAAATCTACTAGTATAGTACACTGTATTTTTTTAAATAATTTACAGTACTTAATATATGATACACAAATGATTATGGGTGGACACAGAATAGAATTGGCACCAGACGAATACATTTTCGGAGCTATAACTTTATATTTGGATGTTATATATATTTTATGGTCTATAATGACAATTTTAAATATGTGTGACAAATAGTTGCTTAAGAATTATGCAGCAACAAATTAATATTGGTAGGTTTCATAGACCCTATAACTAGTGAAAAAAATTAACATTTCAATAATTATAGATAATAATTTAAACCTACTTATTTACAACGTATTTTTTTATTTATTAGACAACATTATGGCATCTAGAAATACCGAAGTTTTATTACCTAATAGTTTTAATAAATGGATTGTAAGCTCGAAAAATATATTTTAACTGAGAAAGTAGGTAATTTTTAAATTACAACAGTTAACAGCTACAAATGCCTATTGCATGTACCACGGGCAAAAATGGAATAATAATGAGTATCGAGATTGTATATCCTAAGTAAACAGTTAGCAAAATTGAAATAAATGAGGCACCGATGGATGAAGGAAGTGTAATATAATAGCCGTCAAATAATTGGCTCTTTGTCATAGTGTAAAATAGTAGGAATAAAGTTCGAAATTTGTAGGCAACAAATGCACTTTAAAATGCATATTTTCTTTTTAAATTTATATAACTTTCTTTCTTCACCACAATTTGAAATAGGTCGTTCCCTTATAAATATCGTCCCCTTAGTACTACAACTAGGTAATTCGAATTTTGGCTATTTTGAGTTAGCTACATGTATCTACCTAATTATTATCGAAATGCAAAATGTAGATATGTAAGTTCCAGATTCTTTTAATTTTTCAATAACAGTATTTCAAGTTAATGTCACTATAGTCCAGTCAAAATAGACATAAAAATAGGTGTACCCTTGCATAAATTCCCAAGAAGCTGAAAATTTACATGAACGTTAGGGATACTATTATAATGAAATTGTGAAAAGTCCCCATCGATCCCATGTGTGCAAAAAATTTTATGAGAGGTCAAAGTTTGCAAACATGGATTTTTTGAATATTTTAGCGAAACGGTTAGTTTTATGAGAAAATTAGTTCAGCCAAAAATTGTAGATCATTTAATTATCTACAAAAGTTATTCTTACACTTTTTTTTTCTAAGATTCACCATTTCTGAGAAAAAGCGATTCTAAAATTTACTAAAGTTGAATTCTCCATAGTACATAGGTTGCGTGGAAACGTGTGCATATAAGGAGAATTAATACAAATTTAGTGAATTTTAGAATCGCTTTTTCTCAGAAATGGTAAATCTTAGAAAAAAAAAGTGTAAGAATAACTTTTGTAGATAATTACATGATCTACAATTTTTAACTGAACTAATTTTCTCATAAAACTAACCGTTTCGCTAAAAAATTCAAAAAACCCATGTTTGCGAACTTTGTCCTATCATAAAATATTTTGCACACATGGGATTGATGGGGACTTTTCACAATTTCATTATAATGGTATCCCTAACGTTCATGTACAAGGTGTAAAATATTAACTGTCGCACTTGAAAGTAACTCAATATCTGCAGTGATAACATATTTAGGCAAATTCTGAAATATACAATTTTATCATCTATTCATTATGTCTTAACACTGCAATCGGCATTTAAATATATTCGTTAGTCAATTTTTTGTAGCGATAAACATAAAACGCGAGTTTGTTTCACATTTACATTTGAATGGAAAGAAAATTTGTGAAATTGAGAAGTCATTAAAAAACCAAAAAATGAATACAAGATATGTTTTGCTAACTTTTGCTCGATTTTGGGATATGTAAATAAATAAAATTTAAGAAAAACCCGGTTGAAATCGTACTATTAGAACCAAAATAAAAATAGGAATTGTACGGGAACGAATTCGCAGAAACTGTGCAGTTTTGACAAAAAAACTTAACCAGAGTCTCAATATGAGTGACCAATCAGACTATTTTATTTTAAGAAAATATTTGGATCTAAGGGCATCCAAAAAAGAAAAATTCATGGTCTTTTACAAAAACAAATAAGAAATAGACATAAAAAATATAAAGCATTGATTCGGCGGCACGGTGATTATGAAATTATCTTTTCGGATGGAAAGTTTCTTATACTTCAAGAACCAAAAAACCCTCAGAATGGCCGTTTGTATACTGCTGGTATATCCATCCATAGGATCCATAGAAGCAGAATAAGTCTCGAGAGGTTCCAGAAGATGTTGTTGTTAATGGCTTGGGGGTAGATTTCCAAAATAGGCAAGCTTTCACTGCGATTTATTTAAAATGTGTGAAAATTAGTGCCTTTTAATATTTTAACAATATTTTAATTGATCATCTACTACCCTACTGAAAAACCTTATTTTGTATTACCAAATTTTGCTTCCAACAATATTCGGCATCTTCCCATAAGTTAAAAATGACCCAACAGTGATTCCAAAAAAATTTACTTGAATTTATTAGTGTTGCAAAATGGCCTGTAGCATCTCTAGACCTTAATTTTTTGGATTTCTGTATTTGAGGTTATATGCATAGCAAATTGGGCAATTCAAAAAATATAAATTTGCAGAAGTTTAAAGAAGTTTTAACCAAAGTATGGATGAAATACCAGACGAAGTGGTGCGTGCCGCATGTAATCATTTTAGCAGAGTCCAAAGAAAATTCCAAAACAACAAGTGGAAAGAACTGAATGAAACTTTCCAGATTACCTTACAAATATATAAGTAATTTGTAAAAAAATTTTTATATGTTTTCATACAAAACTTTCCGTTTAATTTAGTGTTTTTGGTGCGACAGTTAATATTTTACACCCAGTAAATTTTCAGCTTCTTGGGAATTTATGCAAGGGTCATAATGTCTATTTTGACTGGGCTACTACGTGATTTGGTTAGTTTACAATGCACTCGTAGTTACGTCACTAATTTTTCATTGTATGGTTTGATGATAATGTACAATATTGGTCATTGGTAACTTTTATTGGATTTGACAGCAAGGCATGCAATTATTTTTATATTCTTTTAAATAAAGCTAAATGACGACGCACCTGGAGTACTTTGGCCTCAAGACGTGCTATAAAATACAAAAATAAAATGCTAGTACATGCATATTTGCTATTATTATTTTTGTAAACTACACTTTTTTGGACAACATTATGTAAATTTATAGAGACGTTACTCGTTCCAAATCTCCTTCACATCCATTGATCAATAAATGTTTAAGATTATTTTTGATACAAATAATTATAAATTAGTTCTAAATTTTGCTTATGAAACCAACAATATAATGCCTGTAATAATTCTTTGCAGTTTGATATAAAGTATTAAGTCACAATATTAGGTAAAAAAATTTATTACTGAAATTGATCTATTTTTATTACTTTTTTGAACTGGTATGTATTATAATCTATAGGTATTATATATTTTTAGACTATATACACCAGTCTATATTCATTATAAGCTTTTACATTCTAAATAGAATATTTCTTTCTGTTTCTGGGAATTACAAATCCAATTGGCGGGGTGGATTAGTCCCTATATTACATATTTCAGATAAATCAATATCGATTCCACCACAGCATGTGGATGCCCATTGGAAGGCCGAGCTAAGAAGCTATGCATAGTCCGCGATTTGAACCTAGAATTTCCGCTCTATACCTACTCAACTAGCGGTCACATCACTCTACGGCTGTGGCTTGCCAGTCTATGTAGGGCTATAATATATAATTTGGCTATACCAGTGGAAATAAGAGTATTGAACATGGATCAATTTCAGTAGTAATAAAACTTTTTTTCCAATTTTTTACTTAACCCCTTTATACCAAACTGCAAAGAATTGATCTTATAGAAATGTCGTACAATCACACTGATGCATGTGAGATTGACCTTAAGTCTTTCTAATATTTCAATTAAACAACTGATATTTCTACGATTATTCTTTATTACTTTCTTTACTACTATTCATCCACTTGTTCTATTCTTCTTCTGTTCTTTTCTATTGTAACCGATTGTCCTCTGGGTATATCATTCCCCAATCGATTACCATCTTTAAACTTCATTTAAATTTAAATAGTATTAATGATTACTTCATTAAATGTCACATACAGGTCCGGCTTACGTATGGTTTCTATCTTCCTTGATAGTGTTTTCAGATACTGATGATCAGGGTCGGCTTTTGTATGATTTTCATTGTTATAACATGATCAAAGTATTAACTTTTGTAGGTAACTATCAGAAAAAAATACCAAAAATAATATGAGTTAAAGGTAGGTCATGTTATATTTTTGTTTTTTGCATTGATGTATTTTTTTATTGATCAGTGGCCACGTAGTATAGTCCCAAAAGCCAGCGAGAAAAAGTGCAAGAGTTTTGGAAAAGCTGATATTTTTAGATCAGAGAGTATTTTTGGCTACAGAAAGCCGGGTACAGTCAGCAGGCTAGGTATCAGAACACCTGGCCCACTAGGAAAGGTGTAATTTTAATTGGTACCCCCAAATTATTTCGGAAAATCTGAAAATTCATCAGAGGTTGCAATAAAGTACTCAAAAAAATGGTCAGACAGCTTATAATCGAACGTGTAGCGTCAGCATTGCTCCATATAGGTACATGTCACAGAAATAAAGTCCCTGCAAGTGATTTGAAAAAAGGTGAAATTTGGAAATATGTCAATTTACTTCATCATTACCACAGCAATTTGAAGTTAGCTATGAAATGACTCGGACGTGAGACTTTAAAAACATTTTTTTCTGGTATTTTGTTACCAGGATTGGTTAATTTCTCGAATTTTAAGAGTTTTATTCCATTTTAGTAAAGTTTTCAAACTTCTTTTATAAAGATAAAATTGCAGTCGCATTTTATCGCATTCCTTACTGAGTGTCGTTTTCTTTCAAGACATTTGCGATCATTATGTTTTGCGTCAATGCGTCTTCTTCCTACATTCTCTTTCACACAATCTTTTTCTGTATGATTAGTTGCAAGAGTTGGTTGGTATCTTTATTGGTTTTCTCATAACGTGACTAAGTTATTATAATTATAACATCTGTCCAGAAGATTTTGATAATTTGTTTATAGACGATTCTATCGTATTTTTCAATTATTTTATTTTAATGCTTCTAGTCTGTATAATAAATTGTAAAGTAAATTGATGTACAACATTAAAACTGCACCTCATCCGCTTAATATTCTACAAATTCTTCTTGGCTTTGGCTTAATTTTGAGTGATACATGTTTAGAATTCTAGATGAATGTTGTTTTCTGAATATTTTTCACTGTTTCCGCGTTTACTGTTTTCTGTGAGAGAAGTTTTAGCAAGATAAAATAATTAAGGAGATTAAGATCGAGTAGCGGACAAGAACGATTATCTAGTCTCCATATTATAATTTCGATTGCATACTTGAAATTAATACAAAATGAACAAAAATAAAACACGAAAAGCTGGTTATGAAAAAATTTTGTTAAAAAAAATGGGAATAGAAGAGGCCGCATGGAAAAGTATTATAAAGAAAATAGGTAGTTAGCTAGCTAAATATTTCATTACAATGATGAAATTATTATTAACAATATCTTAAAGCAAATTAATATCGATATACTTTATAAAAAGTCTAGATAGATTTTAATAACAGCGAATGAAATTACAACCAGCACGGCATCTGGTAATAATTTTTTTTATATTATACTATACTTATTATTCTTTTTGTAATTCAATATTATGACAAGAAGTTAATTAATCATGCTGGTTAAATTACGTAATTTATAAGCATGATCGATTTCAATCAACTAAGAGAAAGTTATTTAAAAATAAAAAGGTGAATGTTGTCGGGAAAAATTTTTTTTATAAATTTTAAAAGTTCCCCTTCTAACGAAAGCTTTTGATTGGAAGAAACCGGGTTACCAAGGAAACAAGCCGTTTTAGGATAAGAACTGATGTCGGTTGTATGTACATTATTTTTGTGCGTTTCGTAACAGAAGAATCTAATAAAAAACCAAGTGTCAATTAAATACGCTGTTTCAAAACGTCTGTATTAACAAGGCCAACGCATACTTTAATATTTTTTTCGTTCAGAATTTCTATTGAAAGACAACAAATTTTTCCATAATGATATTTGGTTGGATTTAACCACCCGCAGTTATGAATAGTGTGTACATAGTACCTATATCTTTTTAAAGATTCAAGTTCTTTGTTGTGTTAAAGAATTCGGCATGAAATGCAATTCGGTGAAACCACGTGTAAATTATTTTTTTGAAAATGTTCTACTTTTATCGAATTAGTAAATGAATGGTCGGCGTGATATTATTGAACATGTACTACGCCTGAAAAATATTTTAATAAATTAAAACCTACATGCATATTGAAATCTAAAGCAGGTAAATAGAGTTTGTTGAATAAAATATACAAAATGAATTCTACACAAGATGCTGCTGAAAAATCATCGATTTTATCAACCGACGAGGTTAAAGCAGAAAAAGTGCAATTAAAAAAAGAATTGGGATTACTAGAAGGAATTGCTGTCATTTTAGGAATTATATTTGGCTCAGGTATTTATAAAATAATTTAAGCGCATTAAAAAACCTGTTTGTTCTAGTTTAAGAATTTCAAGTCGTTATATTTACTACACCAGGGGCGTTCGATATTTTTTAACTTGCGATTGATGTACATTTTTAAATGAATTTGAGTTCACATTAAATCGATAAATGTTAAAGCTGAAGGCACAATACATGTCTGTTCCATTTCCTAGGTTCAACCACGATACACTTAACTATTTCTATAACAATTGTGCACCTTTGTTTAAAAAATCTTATAAATCAACTAGGAAGAAAATTGTCACAACTCAAAAACGACGATTTTGAGAAATGTACCACTTTTTTAGTGATGAGTTTATTTTTGATAAACATATTTTAAAGAAGATACATATTTGAAATGAAAATCTAGTAGTATATTTTTTATTTTAAAGTCATTTACATAATCGTCGCTTGCGTGCATAAACGACGAATGTGCAAATTTCCGTTGTAATTTGAATGCATTTTGAAATCTACTTCACTTTATTTTGACCAATCTTACAATCGGTATTATTGGGCCGGACTGGCTAGTGGTTGGTTCCACCGGCTACGAAATTCTGTTAGTCCCCAATGATCAATCATTGAGTACACCTCAAGCTTTTTTCACTTATTTCCATTTGGCTCCAATTTTATGGACGATCTCCAATTAGCCAGCCGGGCCGATCTGGCTCTGTCTTGGTAGAAAACGTGGTAAACGTTTTGACCAAATAAAATATTTTTAGGAATAATTTCCGAAATTCTCCAAAACATAATAAAATAAACCTGTACTCCGATATAGTATAGTCTTACGCTCGGAGAGTTGGGATCGTCGGAGCACCTTTGGTTATACCTACAGCATCGTACAGTTAACGTCCAGCAAATTTCTCTTTTTAGGGGTACTTCTGATTTAAATTTGACCAAAAAAACACTAAGATTTACCTCCTTTTTAGGAGCACCGTTGCCGAGTTGGAAGACCCCTAAGGATATTATTAGCTAGTACCGCTCGAAGCTCTCTGGAGCGGAGAGTCGATTTTGACAACGAAACTGTGTTCGATTAGGATTCACCATCGATAAATGAATTTAAAACCTTAAATTAAATTCACACGTTTGACAAGGTAAGGGCCACTGACTCCATGCAAAGGTCCTACCGTCGTGCTTCATACTATTTCCATGTTCCGGCCTATGCAATGGAGGTGGACTGGGCTGACTTTACCTTTTTTTTCTTTCTCATCGTTTTGCTTCTTGACAGAAACATCGTGACCTTAATGGTTCTTTTGACAGGTTACTCTCGGTGGTTTGCCATTGCCTTCTGAGAGGAGAGGGTCATAATGAAGTCGGGTAAATTTTGTAGCCGGGTTGGGGATCGAACCTAGGACCTATGGCCTAGAGTCCGGTGTTTGGTCCATCACTTAGCTCACCTCTCTTTACCTTACAGCTAATGAAAGTTCTTGTATGCTACTAATAAGGGCCAGTTGTATAAAAGAGGATTATCCTCGGATCAGAGTTAAACCAAGGATCAAAGCAAATGTCTGTTGTATGAGCGAGAGTCAAGCGTTGATCCTGGGTTAACTCACCGATTTCCTGATCCGAGAAATCGGTGGATTAACCCAAGATCAACTTTATTTACTTTTAAATTTATTGTGATTTATACTGTTTGTCTCAATCCATTTGTCATTTATTAAAATAACACCTGGCAACATTGTTTTTCTGTGTTTTAAAGTAATAATAACAAAATAAAAGGAATAGACGTTGATCCTGGGTCAACTCTTGATCCAGGATCAGCTGATCCCTGAGTTAACCCTCCTTTATACAACTGGCCCTAAGACTTCTTTTTTGTAAAATTTTGCTTTTTTTTTAATTGTAAACCCTATTTGTAATGGTCCGCAAATGTTATGTTTTACTATTGCTTTTTTTGTTAATGTTACTTATTTCCACCCTGTATGATAAAACCGTTCATATAAAGTGGCGTTAGAAGCTTTCAGTGAATTGTGTCACGGCGAAACGTACTCTGTCGAATAAATTGCTGACAACTGTGGCATTGTACTCACATAGTTTTGCCACTTTATTATGACCGATCCATTGGCTGGGATAGATATGATTTTTTGTAGGTAAATGTTGGATGGGAAGTGTAACAGGAAAAAATTGGAGGTCTTACCAGATTTGTTCCTCATGTTAATGATTCCTTGGGCTACTAGTTTGCCATGAATATCTTCGGTTTCGAATTATGGTAACCCTTTTATCACCGTTTTCTGAGTTCTTTGACTGGGTGGTGTGAAGGTGTATTCCTGCATTCCTCCTTCTCTGGAACCATGCATTCTTCGGGGTTTGATAGTCATCTAATTAAGTGTTCTAATAACCTAAGGCTTTCTCTAGATGTCTGTGCTTGTTTAAGTATTAGTAATAGTAAATCAAGATATTCTGAAGGTGGCAATCTTACGAAGGGATCTCATTTCATCCTATATGGTGAAAACGTTAAATACGCAACGACGCATGGGCATTATTATTTTAAGTTTTTCACTATTTTACTCTAATTTTCCAGAATTTTTGAAAAACAAAATTAACATATGAAAATTCACCGTCAGTATAAGCTGTACCAAAGTTCAGCTCTCTAGGACGTCGAAAAGTTTGTTTAAAATTTAACCAAGTTCAATAAAAGCAAACTTGAACAAATAACCTAAGCTATGATGTGCCAAACCTATCCATATGAATTGCATAATATTAGCCACAAATTTATTCTAAAAAATATATGCTATATTACACACGCATCGCATGAAAAATTTTCATTCCACCTAGTTTATCCATAATAATCGAACCTAAAAGCCATTTCTACTTCTGACACTTTCAATTCAACAGTCGAGCGCCCTGTCACTGACTTAACCGCACACTTTCAAAAGTAGCTTAATTTACCTTAATTCAATAACAGATTATTACTGCTATGAAGGATAAAAATAAATGTAGAACAAAAATGTGTATGCTTTATTATTAATTTGTTGTAATGTAAATATTTTTTAGGAATTTTCATATCGCCCAAAGGTATAATTCAAGAAGTGGATTCTATAGGATTTTCGCTTGTAGTATGGGTTTTATGTGGGCTCTTATCCATGATAGGTGCCTTATGTTATGCTGAATTAGGTACAAGTATTCCAAAATCTGGTGGAGATTATGCTTACATTTATGATGCATTTGGACCACTACCTGCATTTTTATACTTGTGGGCCGCCAACTTAATATTTATGTATGCATGAAATTTCATTATCTTAAATCAATTATTACAATTAATACTACTATATTTTCTAGCCCTACAACAAATGCAATTATGGGACTAACTTTTGCTAAATATGTTATACAACCATTTTTTCCTCAGTGTGTATTGCCTGAGTTAGCAGTTACAATGATAGCAGCCATAACAATTTGTTAGTAAATATTACTAAATATATTATTTTTTCAAGTTTTTAGTGTTCTTCGTTTTAGCTTTTTTATCATATTTAAATGGCTACAACGTTAAAGCTACTACAAAATTGCAAAATGTGTTTATGTTTTGCAAAGTGGGAGCCTTAGTTACAGTAATATTGGTTGGTGTTACCTGGATGGGACTGGGACATATGGAAAATTTTACAAATATATTTGAAGGAACCACCAGCAATCCAGGAAGAATTGCAAAAGCTTTATATTCGGGAATATTTTCTTATTCTGGATGGTAATTTATGCAGTATTAATAACACTGATAATTTGCTTATTTAAATCTTATTTACTTCCTTACAGGAATTACCTTAACTTCATGACAGAAGAACTAAAAAATCCTTATGTGTAAGTGTTATTTTATTGCAGTGGGTGCTGCGTTTCTGGGTAGTATTCATAAATCGTTACCACGGTTGTTTACAAAAATTATTTATATTTTAGAAATCTCCCAAGAGCTATCTATATTTCAATACCTCTTGTAACGGCTATTTATGTGCTAGCTAATATGGCTTATTTGTCAGTGCTAACCCCAGAAGCTATGATGGCATCTGATGCCATTGCAGTGGTAAGATTAGCACACAATATTAAAATTTTAATAAGACTTAAGAACTTAATAAATTTTAGACATTTGGAAATACAGTCATGGGGAAAGCTGCATGGTTAATTCCAGTTATGGTGGCAATATCGGCATTTGGTGGCTTAAGTGTACATGTGATGGCATCCTCTCGAATGCTGTATGTAGGTGCTAGAAATGGCCATTTTCCTGATATGCTTGCACATTTAAGTATTAGTCGATTTACACCTGTTGCTTCATTAATATTTTTGGTAAGTGTAATTATTTACCCGTCAATACTTTTGATATTAGACATTTTTTTTTAGAATTTTCTGTCGTTAATTATGTTATGCACTAATGATATTCATAAGCTTATAACGTACTGTACAATAGTGGAATCATTTTTTGTGATGCTATCAGTCGCAGGTTTATTGTATATGAGATGGAGTCAACCGGATCTTGCAAGACCTATAAAAGTGTCACTAATTTTTCCTATAACATTTGTTTTAATATGTATATTTCTCATCATAATGCCTTGCGTAGAAGCACCTTATGAGGTTGGAATGGGTGTAGCGATAACAGTTTCAGGTGTACCTGCCTATTACTTAGGAGTATGTTGGAAATCTAAACCTAAATGGTTTAAAAATATTATGGGTAAAGAAACAGTACTTTTTTTTACCATTATGAGTATTAATCGTGTGTTTGTTTTTAGCAAAATCGACCATATTGTGCCAAAAGTTGTTTTTAGCAGCACATGAAGAATAATGAAAATATCTATGGTATATTTTATATCGTACCTCTTATATATTTTTTTAATAAAAGTAGTATTTGCTTATTAAGCAAATAAAAAAAATTTTTTTAAAAATCTTCTATGCAAATTCAAGTCAGTGTCTAGTGAAAACCTCACAAGTCGAAATTTCTCAAAAATTATTTTAAAACTAATTTAAATAATAATAACATTTTTTTATTTAAAAACCGTTCTGGAGGGTACTAGTAAAGGTAGCAAATTTTTTAAGTCTCCTGTAAAATTTTATTTTGGATACCGACGAGGCTTTCACTAGACAGCGACGTTATGTTTTTAATAAGCCTATCGATTAAATAACGCTTTAAGATTAGTTTTAAAAACGAGACTGAATTTTAATAAAGTTTAATTATGTCAGTTTAAGTGGAAATTTTATTGCACCTAATTAACTTCATAAAATTAAAATTTCTGAATTAACAAACTAAATAAATAATAAAAAATAAATACTTTTCTTAGGTTTTCAGCAATATTTCTTTTTCTTACATGTCTCCTACCTTCATTAGACGTTGATGATCAATTTGATCTGTAAGCCATAATGGCATACTAGCAAAATGTAATTTTCCGTTGGTTTTCCCATAACCCACATATCTATATAGCACTTTTACACAACAAAAGTGAAACTGAGGCGATGTAAAATACAATGGTGCGGCGGTTTTCCACCCCTTGTCTGTTAAGTGTATGATTTTTCAAAATTAAAAACATGTGAAGGAAACGCTATCCTATTGCTGAAAGAGTATTGCTAATTTATTTTGGTTACAAATAACCATCATCGGAACAAACGAAGCTGATGGACAGCTAAAGTTAAAACGGAAAAGTACATCTGTTGACGATTACACGAACTATTTAAATATAGAAAGTGTGTATGGTAAAGGAAATGCACTGTAAAAGAAATAGGTGAAAGAAAAACCGATATTTTTTGTGCATATGAAACCAAACCAAAAGAAAACAATGTTTGGGTGATGATAGCTTGGCGCTGTGGTCAAGTGTGGATGAATAGGTAAGGGTAAGAGAAAATGAAGGAATACGCTTAATCCTTACAGCAACAACTAAACTGTATGTAAAAAAGCATGAATTGGTTCGCCTAGGCTTCTACGGACAAGTATCTTTAGTGGCAGGATATGCTGCAGTGGATGATGAAGCTAAGAATGTTAGAAAAGAGTTTCAGACTGAAGTGTTGAATTAATATGAAAAAATTGCTGTAAATAATGTATTTACCAATTGTTGTGTATCTATGACAATAATACAAATACGATATTCAATTATTATTCTGTCGCAATTGAGATTGGGAGCGGATATCTTCAATTCACTGCCGTCTATTGCCAAATTAACGGTATCGATATTATGGCAGTCATCCCTGTGATCAAAATCACTACAAAAAGTTGTTTCACTTTACCGCCAATTAGATAGGTCATTACAGCGATTAAAATCATTGTTAAAAGTTACAACGATTTTTAAATCACTGTTACTGCTTACCGGTTCCTCAGAAATTCGGTATTTTCCAACACTAGTGACGTTAGGCCGCTTATGCTAGCTAGTAGATCAATAATAAACAATATCATTTTCATATCAATCATATAAAAATGTAAGAATAAATTATTCTCAAAGAGGTAGCAAGAGACTGAATAGGAGTGGCCAGTTAATCAATTTAAAACTAGACATTTTAGTGACTTTACAAAGAAAAAGAAGCCAGGAGTACTGCGAAAGCGAAAATAGGTCTTGGTAATTCAATTTTACTGTCAGAGTCATTCAGATAAATATAATAAGAACACTCAGAAATTATGGTACCATACGTGTAGGACATAGTTGTTCAGCTTCACTTACAATTAGTAGGATGGTAATCCCACTGGCGGTAGCCATACGTAAATTTGGATATTGATATAATTCTTTTAATTCCAACCAATTAGAAGTGCGTTGCGAACAGATACACAGAGCTGATGTTTTATACATATGTATGTTTTGGTTTGGTGAAAATTGCTCAAAAAATTGTTCCTTGAAACCCTAATTGCTCGAATAACATTTTGAGGTAAATGTTAGAAATTTTTTACGCCACGTATTTCCAAGCCGATGGATTGGTCATGGGAGTACTATAAACTGGCCAACCAGATCTCCTGATCTGGACCGCGTGATTTCTTTTTGTGGGGTTGTTTAAAAGCAAAATTTATAAAACCCGTTACCCAAATACTGATTCTTTGAGGAACGGGACCTTTGCAAAATGTACGAGAATCCTTTTATATTAGATTGGGTTACTCTTAGTCCAGAGTATAGAGAGGTTTATTCAAATACTTGTAATAAAATAATATTAGAATCGTATTGTTCTTTATTTGTATGTAATCACTGCAAATTACTACCATAATAATAGATACCATGTACCAAAACTTTTTTTCTTCAACAAAGTAAATTGTGATCATTATTAACCAAATTTATTTTAATCTGTCAAAGTAACTTGTTAGTTATCAAACAAAAACAATGGCAATGAAATTCGAACAAGAAAACTGTTTTTTTTTAAATGCGTTATTTTTTCATTTTATTAGTGAGTTTGTAACCCAGGTGTAGTAAATTGCCATCATTAACATGAAAACCAGGATACAAGTACATCTGAAGGCCAGCCCAGAAAGCTACCCAAGGGATGTAAAATATTTATATGCTCATACATCTAGAACTGCCAAGAAAAAGACGCATATGTTAGAAATAACAAGCCATACGGCGTAAACTAAAAAGAAGAATTAAAGAATAAAATATCAAGTGTTAGATATATTTAGACGCAGAATAAAAATCTCTTTAAATTGATACCTTTTTCATTCTTATCCGTTTAAAAGGAATCGTAAGGGTTTTAACTTATGCTTGTATTCACAAACGTTCGTAACAGAATTTAGTAATCCGTTAAATAGTCATATTTTATTTCAAAATGGAACCTAATAATAACGAGAGCTTTTTGGCTCATAGTAAAAATAATGGTCCGTTAAACCGATGCCACTAAATGTTTGTTTAAAAAATCCGTTACGTAATCTTTGCTAAACGTTTCTTTGTGAATACTCGACGCTAAAAAGGTTGAGAAACGATGCGTTAAGGATCAAGTGTAAACAAATTTTTTAATACAGTAAATTATTTTGTATTAATACATATTTTTTTTCTGTTACGTATTTCGATCAATTATCTTTTCAAGAAATTGTTATTTGAGCAACTAAGCTTTCGAGGAACAATTTTTCAAGCAATTTCCTAGTTTCTAAATATAGGAAGGCGTTTGAAAAAAGTTAAAAACAAAATATTACCCTATTTTTTTCCCAAAAGCCGTTAAATTTAGGCTGTGACTCACCTACCTGTTACCTTGATAAGCTCGGTTGAATCGTTTTCATGAAAAATTCTCATGTATAGGTACCTGGAAATGTTTAATATTCATATTTTGTAATAGTGCATAATAGAAATAATCGCAATTAATAATCATAAAATTATTGTATGCAGAAGACATGGTTGTCATAACAGGCAACCAAGATTGAAAGTGTGGAAGATGAATAATCGTTTAGTATGTATATCTCGATATTTGCACCAATTACAATAAAAAATAAAAATAACCACTCAAAATTTGAAAGCCCAGTCCACCACTAGCTAAGAGCAATTTGTTTATTATTTATGAACGCAATTTAATTACAAATCTTAAAGAAACATCAAAATTATGAATTCCCTTTATCATGCATTTATTGAAATGTAGCTAACCAAGAATGAAAAATGTTGATAAGTTTAACTATCCACTTTAATACCATCTAAATGACATCAACTTAATCTACCTATTACTTTAGCTACAGGGAATGCATTTATATATACACTTTAATTCACAAATACTATTGATAACAAAGACGAAATTTAACGAACCAAATCTTCCGGATTAAACATTCCCTAAAAATTGCATAATGTAGCCAAGTAATAAAATTACTACAAAAAATCGTCTTACCCTTGCTCTACGTAGTATAGAATCCTTATTAGCATCATATGGATGATCTTTTGATGGAATTTCTAAAACCGAAGGAATTGGCTGAGTGTGGCTGTCAATTACATGTCGAATCAATTCTGCAATGTTTTGATTAATCAAGATTATGTCGATATCGTCACGTTTTAAGAAACGTTTAAAACATTCCTCAATTTCGCTTACAGCAGTATCTAAAAAAAAAATAAACTCATAGTAACAAAGTAAGTAATAAACAGTATAATATTTACTTTTGTCTACGACCATAAAATTGGCGTGACGATTTTTATTTATTTCGCCAACTCCTCCAAGAAGAAAACCTACACAAGTATCCTACAAATGAATATAACAAATTAATTATTTTAATATTTCTCGCAACTGCATAAATTACCTCATCGCCAATTACTGAAATTAGCTTTCCTTTAACAGAAGAATGAAGAGCCATTGTAAAAATCCAATTACAAAACTTTAATGAAAACTGCGCCCATTAACCACCTGACAGCAATCATATGATATGATCCGTAAATGTCAAATTAAATTTTAAATGACAAAAAATAATAATATACCAGTCCACACAAAAAATTTGATAATAATAAAATTTGGGTGAACGCAACTATAATAAATGGGCTAAAAAAATGTTTTGTTATAATATGAAATTATTATCAAATATTATTATTGAAAAAATGCTTATTTTTGGAAAATTTGATTAAATAATAGAAATATATATTAATTATGAAGCACACTGTATGTTTCAAAAACGAGTTTAACCGAAACATTTTTTATCAATAGTGAGTAATTTAGCATTTTGTGTAAATGTTGATTTCAAAATTCTAACCAATAAATTGCATTAAATTAGTCTCAAAGCTTCGTGTCGTTTAAATATCCTTCATAGTAAGTTTACTTTTATAACTATTGTATAATTGATTAATGAAATAAAATAATTTTAGATGACAAATGTAGTAAATTCACAAATATCAGAAGCTAGAGAGGTATTTCAGACATTATTGGAAATGTCACGATTACTTTGCACTGGCTTGGATCCGGAAACTTTAACCATTTGTGTACGTTTATGCGAAGCTGGTGTAAACCCAGAAGCACTTGCTACAATTGTTCGAGAGTTACGACAGGAAGTTGCAAACACCAATGAAAATATCACTGATAATGCAAATAGAAATTGTTGAGTTTATTTTAAGTACCTATGTATCAAATATAAATTAAAATATAAAATTTATTCGCTTCAATTTATACAATTAATTATAATAATAATTATTTTACAATTCCTCTTTTGCTTTTTTAGAAAATTTACCAGGATATACTTTACTTTCTATCATAACACTTTCGCATCTTTCTTGTTCTATTAAGTATTCTTTTGCAACCCATGCTTGTGACCCATCCTTAAATAAAAATATTGCTCTATTGTCATCAACCATGTATCTAAAATAATTGAAAGTTGTAAAAGAATTTTAAAAATTTGTTTGTACAATGATTGTACTTTTCTGCTTGTATGTGATTATTCCAAAGACTTGTTTGCCATATTTTGGTTATTTCTTCAGCTTCCTCTCTGGTTGGGTTTTCACTCACAGTAACAAAGCTCATAAGCGTACGTCCTTTTTTAGTAGCAGATAGTAATCCTTCGGGATCTTCTGGATTCAATTTACTAAAATCGATTTTTGGTTGTGGACGCAAGTGTTCCGGTAATTCATCGTCTTCTAACGGCTCATCATCTTCCTTAAAGAATGTTTCAAGTAATTGCATTAATTAAAATTTATTACAAACTCCAAATTACCTCCCATTGATCCAGCAACCTTTCCAAGTCTGCCTCACTGTAATCTCTAATATCCTTTTTGGCCCATTCTGGTTTATTAGAATCGTCCGACTTTTTAGTCGTAATTAATAACGTTGTGCTTAATAACACACATAAAAATAGTACATTTTTAACCATTTTATAGAATATAAATTAAAAAGTGCAAAAAACAAATTAGGTTAGGTGCTTAACTGTATTTCGGGTATGAACAAGTATAATTCACAACGTAAAGTGACCAAGAAATATTTGTTATCCACCACGCGCTGTATTTTAATTGCACACGTATGTAGTATCTATCCAGACTGAATATATTATTTATTATCGGTTGATTTAAATTTAATATGTTGTATTTTTGGTTATGTGATTATACATGAAAAAGTGAGGATCGGTTCACATCAACGATCTATCATTTGTAATATAAGATAGATGGTTCACACTATCATGCAAAGAATATAATTAAAATACAAGCAAAAGTGCAAAAAAATAGAGAGCAGATTTTAGGTCAGTTTCGCTTGTTTATGTAAATTGTCAATTTAACTATCTCTACAACTTATTCATTTCTTTTCTAACAAAGATGGGTACTTTTTCTTGCAACCGTACTGGTTATTCAATGCCATTTAGTCAATTTTCTATTTTGCGGCATTTTTGTAGTTGGTCACTTTTGCTTGTATGACAGACGACGATATTATACAATCATTTGTACGTGGTAGCCAAACCTGGCTCTCACTCATTAAAAACATTCCTGAAGCCCGACAACCACTCCAATCGGGATATTAAAAAATGTAGAATTTCGAGATAATTCAATTACTTACTTACAAATATACCCTAGGGCTAATAAAATAACCTAAATGTGGATATTAGAAGAATCGGGAACTTTGCTTACAGTCCACTCATTAAAAGCATCCCTGAAACCTGACAATCACCCCAACCGGGATATTAGAAAATGTAGATCTACTAATAAACCAAAATCGTTTCCTAACACTAACCTAAGCTCGACCAGTAGATTTCTCTTTTTCGTACTAAAACTTAGGTTTTTGTAACCCCTCCTCGACAGAAAATAAAATAAATTTGACGTCCGGCGTCTAAAGAGGCCGGCGCCCGTCACCTGCACCCAAGTCACTGTAGAGGTGACTACATGGCCAACTTCAAAAGGTGCCCCTATTACCTCAAGCACCGCTATAATAGCCATCACAACCCATCTAGATCAAACAACTTCTACTGTAACCTTGACCTCCTAATAAGTGAATTAGGTGGAACTTGATTGGTGTGGAATTGAAATGATTATTTTATCATCTTAATTATCATATTATTTATTTTATTAGGTTGGCAAACTAAAAAACAGTAGCTAAATAAAATTTATTAATCTTATACCTACAATAAATTTAAATGTAATATGTTATTAAAATCTACAATTACTTAGAATTCTGTAATAAGAACGCCATTCCATGTATTCTAAAATGTTTCTTGAATTCAAGTGAGTTGTCAAATTTCAAAAAACAAACTCTGCACTGGTTTTCGGCAACAGGTTCCCTAGACGCGTTAGGTGCTAAACGCATATTGTCTTCCAGTTCCTTTACAGCTTTTTCGTCAAAACATATATTTTTTGCAAAATAATCATCAGTATTCGAAACTTCGTGATAAAACGTAAGATGTTTTATTAAAGAAGGTTTTACCACAAAACATTGTCCACATTCCATGCATTGATAAGCCGTTCTTACATTTCGATGTTTAATTATATGAACATGAAATTCTTCTCTATTATAATTGGTGTACTCACATAATTTACAGCGATAGATTCCATCAAATAGAATTGGTTCCTCTATATCTATACTGTTGTCCGAGTTAGAAGTGGATAATTTTCTATAAGAGCTTGTAGAACTTCCCGAAGTTCTTTTGTGGCTTTTCCTTAAATTTTCGTTTGATTTTGGAGACATCATTTCATGATCTTCACTTTCCGATACTAAAGCAACGGAAGAGTTATTATATTTACATCTATTGAAATTGAAATGATTATTAACTTCAGTAATTTGTAAATGTTTTTGACAGAGTAAACAACTAACAAGATCATCAGAAATTAACATATTTGATGTGGGTCCAACTTTTAAGATAATTTCCAAGTCGTTTTCAGTTATATTGTATTTATACATTGTCTTTTTTCCACAATTATTGCATCTGGGATTCATAGAATTTATTCGATTAACCTTTGTATGAATACGACAAAAATAACATATCAACGAAATTTGAATTATATTTCTTACTCGTTTTCGTTTCAAATCATTTTGAGGATTTGAACTGCCACTATAAGACATTAATTTCGTACAGCGCAATAAGTGCGTCGCATATGTGAGAGTCGATCTAAAGTAACTGTGACAATGTTTGCATATATAAACATACAGAAATTGTTTGCGTTCACTTGCATGCCACTCAATATGCTGTTGGAAATCTATTTCATCGTAAATGGTATCCCCGTCTTCACATACTTGACAGGTGTATGTTTTTCTAGGAGGTCTTTTGATATTGTGCACTTTAGTGTGATTAAAGAATTCTTCTTCGTTGTTAAAAATGCTATTGCATGAACCACAATTAATTTCACATTTGGCATGCACAACAAAATGAGTCGAAAACGTGGCAATTTGTGCAAATATTTTTCCGCACTTTTTACCAGGACACCTATGACGTACTTGCTTTGTCAAATGAAAACAAACATCTTCCAAATGCGAATACAGTAAATTGCTATTGTTAAAATCTTTTCCACACTCGGGACATACGTAAGGTGATTTGTTATTATGGATACGTTCATGAGCTTGTAAAGAACATTTTGTAGGAGCTATATATTTACAAATAGAACACTTTAATGTTTCGTCAAAAAGATTGTCCGTGTTTAAAAAATGTTCGCCCATAGGTATATGTTGTACTTGGTCACATTCTGGACAGCGTGGAAAGTTATCTAAATTTGATGAAGTTTCCATTTCATTGTTGGATTCGTTGATCGATTCAATTTTTGTAATAATTGGAAGACTATATTGATTACTGTCTATTTCTTCACATTCCTGTTTAATTTCAACAATGGGGTTATCATTTGCACACACTTCCTTCCCATTAATGTCTAATCCATTGGGAATTGGTATAAAACGATTTGTATCTAAGTTAACAAACTGACAACGAGGTATATTGGAACTTATTTGTTTTAATACTAAAGATGTAGACGGCGTATTTGGTTCTGTGGAGAAAAAGAATAGTAATTCATTTGGTGCAAGATGTATGACCGAATGACCCATATAATCATGTAAAGGGCTATAAAATCTTGTGTTTATAAACGTTGTTTCGCCTACGTTATCGTCTTCGCAGTTATACAGCATAGGTATATTAGGGTCAGGTAAGAATCCACCCAAACCAAATGGAAGAGTAGAAACTTCTAAATTATCTAAATTAATTTCTCCTGCAATTAAATTGTAATGTTGACGCGTGTGTAACAGAAACGAGCATGGATTGTAAAATACAAAGTCTTTTGTACAAACTTGACATTTAAATTTGAGTATCATTCCACGACGATTTACGTGATCTAAAAACGAATTTTTTGATCCAAACCTGCAATTTATAACATCAAATTGATTTGTTTCTTTTACTTTGTATTTTAAAAACTTGTAACGTTAAATACTCACATATCGCGACAGGCATAACAGGGATATACATGTAATCCCAACAGAGGTTTAAACGAAATCCATTCTGAAGATTTCTTATCAAATAGAATATCCCATTTAGCTTGATTTGGATTTCTAATATGCTAAAAATATATAATTTCAAAATACTGAAACTTGTATTAAAAATATTCATTATTATCTATACATTATAACATTGCAGAACTTTAAGCAGAAAAATGCAAAAGGAATTTTTCAAAAAGTAACAAAGTATAGGTACATGAACAGAAGTTTTCTAGAAATTTCAAGGAATTCAATAAATTTTGTAAATCCCCAAACTCGGTCAAAAATTAGGTTTAAGTGGCCTAAGTTCACAGTTTGGTTCTACCAAACTCAACATAAAATTTCCCTTCAAGCGTAAATAAAACAGAAAATCACAACCGTGTGTCTCAGAAACCCTCAAGAAATAAATTGCTTATGCTGTTTATATTGACAGGCAGAGTAAAATTTTAAATTGTAATTTCAAATTTTTGATTTTGAAATTTTCATTTTACTTGCAAGTTTTGGATAAAATGTTGTATGCCACTCTTGAGTAAAGATATTTTTATCCACTTATGGAAGATAGCACACTCAGCGTTGCCTCGTATGCTAAATTTCCGGTTCGTGGATAAAATGTATTTTTACTCAAGTCCCATAAATTACTATTATGTTATTAAAATAACATAGTTAACTAAATATTGACTTGTAAGGGAGTTTTCTGGTCTAGAAGCATACAATTTGGGCGATTTGTCGAGCTCGATAAAAAGAAAACAAAAACTACTTTTACCATTAATTTTATTACAACATATTTACGTTTGGAGAGATTTCAAAAAACTGAGAAGGATTTGTAAAATTGTCTTTCCGACTTTCACATACACCCAACCCAATATTAATAAAGTTCTGACAATGAAACGTGACAGTGGTGATTCAATGCGCAGAAACAAAAATTTGCCCACGCCATTTAGTACACTTATAATTTTTTATATGAGCTTTTTGTGCACTATTTTTTAACAGTGTGCAATATGTTACAGAAGAATGAAATGAGGGTTCACAGCCATAGCAGACCAAGTCCATTTAAAAAATCATGCACAAATTAAGCTTTAAAGGCAAACCATTTCACTTGTCTTTCACGCAGGTGCTACATAATGAGAATTAGCTGAACTGTTAAACTGTATAAGCCCATGACGACCATGGTCAACTGCATGCAGTCGCGTGGATTCTTGATTGGACTAAACATCGACCGTGGTCGTCATGGGCTTTAAGTGGAAGTCGCCGTATGGCAGTGAATGATAAATGCTTTCCAGTACCATATAAATGAACTATCTCGATTTAAAAATATGACTGGGTCTACTATGGTTGTGAACCCCTCAAATTAAATATGACCAAAAATATTTTAGAAAATGTTTGAAAGGTTTCAAGCATAAAATCCACTTTAATCGTAAAATCAGTTTCACAATAATTTGAATTACAGCACAATCGATCAACTCGATAAAATTAAAGAAAATAGGTATGTCAACTATTTCAGGCAATCTTTCAACTACACTTTTACTGATGTGATAAGTATTCAGAACTACCAACAGTGTTTACCTCGACTTTGTGCACTTTGTCAATTTGATTAATATTGCAATTGTTTAAAAAAAAAATTTGCAAATTATGAATCAAATAAATATTAACTTCTATCTAATACAGATAATAAGCGATATGCACAGAAATTTTAAGAAAATATTTTTCTCAAGTCACAACCTCATTACATGACTTGATAAGCAAACAAAATACAAATAAGCAATCGTATCAATAGTACAATGGACATCGATAAAGAATTACATCATACTTACAGTGAACATTCTCGAATATTACTGAAATTTTTCTTCGATCAAGTTGTACCCTACTGTCAACTCGGATATATGATTATAATCTATAAGAAAAAGTCAACAATAAAATAGGATTCAATATTATGTTTTTTCTTAAGAGTAGTTTGTACCTACCTACACAGAATTCCGACTTCTTATCTATGTGGTAGGTGGGATCAGTGCTATGTGTAACCCGATTAAATTTTCAATTTTTTTTTAATTTAATTTTTGTAGTTACATACCTAAATGATTGTCAAAACGAGTGCAGATGTTATTCAAACATACAAAGTTGGTAATTGAAAGATTGGGCAGAAACTGTATCTATGTAGCTATGCGACAAATAAATTAGTTAGGTTAGATGTGGGTTAGATGGGTTGAACATAAAAGTGGTGGGGATGATCACCGATGCTAGGCTAGGTCAATTTTATAACTTGACAGAATAAATCATAATAATTTGGAGTGAATTATAAAAAATAACTATTCCTTCATCTATGGAGTGAATAAATTCTTACAGCTACACTGATTATATTATTTATTACTTTTTATGCAAATTGTAAGTAGGGTTTAGTTTAGCCACTTTAACTTGACTAGGCGGAGCTAATGCTCCGCCTACCGCTTATTAGTCAAGTTAAAGTGGCTGAACCACGGACCTATTAAAATAAATTTGAAGAGGTTTACTATTTGAAGAGAAAACTAGGTATGTAGTATGTTCTACTAGCTCTTTTAAAATAAAAATAGTGCTGGGACATCGATACAAAACATCGATGTCGACATTGAACCTGGACATCGATGTGAGCATAACATCGGTTGCAAAACATCGATGTTTTCGTGACATCGATGTTATTGCATATTAGTTTAAATAAATCAGGAAAAACACTATTATAACAAAAAATTTATTTATGAATATTAATAAATGCAACAAATTACAAAATTAGCAAATAAAATAAGCAATTATTTAGTGGCTACACTACATATCTACAGGAACGTGCTCATGGGGGAGCTCCCCCCCATCCCAATGCTGCAGAAAGTTGACAAAAACACCCAAAAGTTGGTTAATTTGTCATTTTTTATGTCTAAATTTACTAAATACTGCAAAACTTACAAAAAGTTGGCAATTTTGAATTAATTCAGTTAGCAAATTTAAAATTTCTCCCCCCCCGAAAAAAGTTGGCTGGGCACGTCCCTGCATATCTACCTGTAACATCGAAAAGCAAACATCGATGGTTTCGATGTTTCAAAACGTCTGACGCGATGTCAAAATATCGAACATCGGTCGGGCTAACATCGATGTTTAGAAAACATCGATGAACATCGCCCAGCACTAAATAAAAACCAAATTAATTAATGATAACCATGGACTTAGAAGGTTCATGGTTAATGGATTAAGTAAGTCCATGATGATAAATAACATAAGTAAACATTCTTTTATTTAAAATATTTTACAATGGGATAATTTTCTAAAAATTAAATCAATCTTCAATTATTGTTAACATTTATTTAATTAAGTGGTTACATATTGTGTACAAAAATATTTTTTAATCTTAGATACAGATTGATCATCGGTCGAGATATGGTAAAGAGTAAAACTGTTGATACAATAATGAACCAAAATATGAGGAAAATATTGTTGGCGTTTCGTTCTAACCATTTAGTCCAGAAACTCAATAAAATTGTTACAAAGCCTAGTGAAAATGCTACAACACCGATTATTCTATGAATTAATTTGCTATTAGCAGGTTTTATAAAGTTTTTAAATGTATTTCCATTCCAAGCAAGAAAACCACTAAGAGTAGCAGGACTGAAACACAAACATGTTGCGAAACCAATAATACCATGCCATGATTGAAAATGTGGTTTATTTAAAAAATTTTTATTAGTGTAAATTATAACATAACCAAGTAAAGTAAATCCAAATCCAATTATTTGTAATATCCAATGATATTTAACTTTTGTATCATGGGGTAACCCGTTTGTCAAACTGTTGTATGGTGAAAACACTAATATTCCTTCGGTCAGAATTAGTACCCACTAAAACATTAATATTTAAAATTACATACCTACTCGAAGTAGGTAATATTCTAATATTAGGTATAACAGAAAAAAAATATTATTTACTACATAATAAAAATATCAAAACTAATTAAAGTTTTATTAAAATTATTTGTTTAGATTTAATAACTCTACTTTCTACCCAATAGTGCAAACGAAAACATTTTTTGCAAACTCCTGCTTACAAATTTTTAAAAATAATAAACAATGTAATGTAATAAATTGTTAGGTTATGTTTAGTATGACAGAAAGTTTACCTGAGTAACAGGAACAGGTGATTGCAAAATGCAAACGTTGGCACGAAAGACGAAACCGAACGAAAGACGAAACTTACCCCTAACGCTGTTAGGATTGGATGCCACGTAAAGTATATCCATTCATTAAGTAAACATACGCACAATATAAATATTATAAATGCACACACAAAGAAGTGAACTGCATTAGTGATATATACTAATATCAAATTTTTAGTTAGGAGAGGTTTTTTGTTGTGTGCCATAGCCATTTCTTCAAGTGCTAAATCACATGATTGCGTTATCATTATATAATCGATTTTACAATATTTATAATCAAGGTATCTATACAAATTACTAGATAAATCTATACCTTAATTTACAATCAAGAATCAAATTTTAACAAAAGAACTGATTTCTTAGTAAGTAGCAGGAAGATAAAATGTTTATTTATTCATTTATTAAATTATCTCTTGCAACATATCCATAATTTATTATTATTCTTGGAAATTTTAAGTTAAAAGGATACAGGGTGCTCCGCCTTACTATAAATAATAATAGGCTGCACTTGAACTCGTTGATATAACGATTATATTGCATTCAGTGTTATGTTCCCTTGATTAATTTCACCAAACTAATTTAATACTGTAAATTTAAATACAGTACTACATGAATTTTATCACTACCAATAATAATAATTCAATTCTCATCTATTAAACATCACGTACTGATAACTTTATTTTAATTTGCTTGGCGTAGGCAAATTTTCATCCCTTCATCCCTTTCGATGCAATTTTTGCAAGTGCGCCAGTCACTAGTCAAGACTGCAAGACTCAGTTCTCTCAAGATGGCAGGACCAAATGCTAAATTAATACCAAAATTTTTAATTTTTTTTATCGACATTTTTTAAAATGGATCAATTTTACCTTGACCAGCATAATTAGTGTTATTTTGACTATTGTAGCAAATTTTCCAAGAAGATAATGTAATATTATCATATTGATAATTGGAAGACAATGTTTCGTTGAAAATTGTCCTAAAGTACAATCTGGGGCTTGTACTTTGGGACAATGTTAATTTGACGTCAGGACGACAATAAATAAGTAAAAAAAAACTTAAAATTTATAGAACATATTTATTAAGACATACTGTAGCAAGACAAAAAGTCATTGGAAAGGATAATTGCTTTTGTACCTCCAACTACTGTGAGTTTTGGTAATTTCTTCAAAACGTCCAAATCGGTGATCTCCTACAATTGATTCAATTCAATCATTTAAATGTGTGTGGTTTTATGAAATTCTCAAGATATTTTATAAAAATTTCGGAATTTGACCATCCGCTAACTACAAGCACGAGAGTGTCCCAAAGTACAAGCACAGCACTAATTATTATTGGCATATAACCGTCCAAACGTAAAAGTTAAAATTCAACACTATGAGAAAATAGTTAGCCTTATATGTGTATTAAGTAATACCGTATGCAACAAAACCATTGTAAATAAAATTTACCTGGTAAAGATGTGGAAGTTAAGCGATTAAATAATACATCATCTACCTTAAAACGCAAAACGTTCAAAAACAAACACATAATCGGGCATTTATAATTTATTTTGTGGTGAAATGACCTCTATCCGTTAGCAGGATAACCTGTTAAAACGAAAAGCGATACATTTGAATATTAGTATTAAAAACTCAATGTCTCGAAGTACAAGCTGTCCCAAAGTACAAGGATCTCCCCTAATAATTCATACGACAAAAATAAATGTTGTACCCTTCGCAATTTAAGTACTACAAAGAAATCATTAATTGTACTAACGCTTATGGTGGATTAACGAGATCCTCAGTATGTAAACTGATATCTTTCTAAATCACAATAATAAAAAGCCAGCAGGCTCCTGATCCAGCGTATCATTTTTCTAAAATGTTGTTTGTTTCAAAATTCAATATTAGGTATTTGGTGGAGTAATATTTAATATTGTCAATATTCAGCCAATAATTCATCTTTTTACGAGACTTTTTTGAAAAAAAAACAGCAATATAATTTAAGAAAAGGAAAAATGACGCTGGTTTGATATGCGATTTGAAAACGTATGTGAAAACAAGATTCAATTAAGATATTATGTAGTGCATAGCATCAAATACGAATATGGTCTTCATTTTGTTGGATCATAAAAGCAGAAAATCCAAAGTAGAATCTCTAAAGATATCTATTTTTGGATTATCTTCGTGATTATGGAAATGACTGATAAAAAAGTGTAGAAATTTTCAGCAAATTTGGATAAAAGTAAAATTATGCCCAGAAAATTTCCATGATTCAGGTTTTCATTTTCGTATCTACATATTTCCTAAGGTCCTTCCTATTCCTAAATTGCGCAGGGGGGGAGATAATATTATCTATAGGAGTAATATCATTTGGTATACCGAGTCTCAGATTTTTCTTAGAAGATGGAACCGGTGCGGTGGTATTATTTTCTTAGATATGTCTGCAATAATAGTAGCTAATGAATTCCATATTGGGCCCATTACATTAATATAAATTGTTATTTTGAATTGTTTTGAAAAACTCTGCCAATTAGGTCTTTTCTTACAGTTTTTGGACCTTTTCTTTTGTTGATAAACATAATCATGTCGGCTAAGGTTGGTCCTTTAGACCATTTAAACTTATGTTTAATTTTAAATGGTCTAAGGGTTTTCCCATATTTTGTTATCATTTCAGTTACATTCTGACTAGATGTACATAGAGTAAAGGGAGGTAAAAGTCCGCATGGGGCAAAAGTCCCAAATTCAAATATCTCACTATATTTCAAAAATTTTTATCATTGTGCGCAAGGTGCAGTTAGTAGTCATCAATTACAGTGTCTATACCAAATTTTATCACGCAAAGTTGGATTACTGGAGAACCATGAGGTAATTACAATTTTGCGTATGCCTGATGTATCATTAGCTCTTGCAGAAATTTCGTTGAAATGTTGAAAATGAGTAGTAACCATAACTAGTATGTATTTTATTGAAAATACATGTTTCTTGCTATAAACTTATAGGATATAATCGATGTTAGGTTTGATGGTCTGGAAAGGTCATGACTCGGAAATGTTTTTGGCTACTTGGGGCAAAAGTCCTATGTTGCTGAACCCATGTCAAGCAAAAGTTTGAAGAATTAAAAAAGGCAAGAATTAACCGATGGCAAAGTGCTTTGTTTAGGTTGCAAAGAATAATATGAGAATTTATCAATGAGAGAGTGGATTGTGTGTCCATGTCATGTCATGAAGAGTGTCATGAAGAGTGCACGAAATTGGCCAATTTATTTGTGACCATTGTTGAAATTTTTCTACATTTTATCTTTTTTATATCTTATACTTTTGTTGTTTTTGCTTATTACTTTTCATTTGGAAGAAATTGTTGATTTTAATTTGACTTAAAATAGCGCAGAGTCCAATGGCGGACTTTTGCCCCACCTATGGGGTAAAAGTCCCATTTTCCGCAACTTGTGTATTATGGTTTTTTTATACACACCGTTTTCAAATCATGGCATTAATGTTATTTATAACAAAGCCTAAGTACTGTACAAACTTCTCATCCAAATATTGAGCTGATTGAGTAAAACAAATAAGCGTAAAAAAATACAACGTACTAAGTGCGGACTTTTACCTCCCTCTACTCTACATACATATAGCCTGGAGATTCAGAAATTGAACTATTTATATTGGATTTGACCACAGGTCTATCAATATTTATTATGTTGTCGATTTCTTTCAGTATTGAATCATTCGTTAAATTGGATTGGATTTCAGAAGTGTTATTCCATACTTGTTCAATATTGTTATCAATGTACATGTTTTCAGGATTATATTCTGGGATTAAATCAATTGATTGTTTCTATCTATTCTCTTAACAGGGAATCTTTCATCATCGGAGATCATTTCATCATTGCCAGAATAAAATCTCTTTTCGGTTTCTATCTTATTAGTTATTACTTATTAATGTTATTAAGCTGCGTTTAGATAGCGCGAGTTTGCCTCTCGAATCTGATTCGCTCATCAATCCTCGCGTCGTGTAGACGGTTTTATGGCGCGAATCACGACTCGCGAGGCATATGCACTGCGAGCGGTCGGTAGGTCGGTCTCGACCGTGCGTCAAAGGTGCCTCGCACTTTGATACTCGCGCGGTGTAAACTTGATGTTGGTGTTTCCATGTTATTCAGATACTGGCGGCTTGCCCTGCATCATGATTCACCATGCATCTATTTGTAGGATGCCTCGCGGGAGTGATGCGCGAATCTTCCTCGCGAATCTGACGCGCGAGGCATACTCGCGCTGTCTAATCAGAGCTTTATACTTCTTTGCAATTTCCTCATCTTTTCCTGGCAGAGCAAGAGAGGCTTTTAACAAACTTTTCTGTTGGATGGAACTATGTCCGATCACAGTATTACCTGCTACCATGAACATAGAAATAGTACTTCTAGCGTTGATTCTTCTAACGCTTCTAGTACATAGTAGTAGTAGTACTTTCAATCAACGGTAGTACATAGAAGTAGTACTTCTATGTTCATGTCAGCTACCATATTCTCCTTCCCTGGTGACTTAATCCTTGAATTAAGTATTATATTTTGAAGGACGTTGATTCTTTGATTGCTCTTTTTTTATGTTAGTACTACTTCACTTCTGTTTATTTTGTCTCCAGGGATATACGACGTATTCCCGCTTGAGAACCACTGCATTAATTGATTGAAATTTTTAAACCTATCATAACCTCACACTTTGAAAGCAACAAGTTGTCATAATAAAGTAAACAAATATACACTCACGGTGATCATTGAAGAAGTAACAAACAAAAGCTGTGCAAGAAATGGATATTATAGGAAATTTGCCTCCAGAGATTGCGCAACAGGTCTTACTATATTTGGGTCCTGAAGATATTCTTGTGCTTTGGAATAATCCTATTTTACGGTGCAAACATTTATTAGACAATAGTTTCTGGAAGAGAACGTGCAGTAGAAATGGTTACCAGGAAAATGCAGAATGTTTATCTTCGAATATTTATAGCGACTGCATGCTAGAATATTCTGTACATTGGCAGGTAAACTGACCTTTTAGCATTTTGTGCTGAAGTATTAATAATTCTAATGTTTACAGGCAGTTTTTAAATATCACTTCATAGCATCTAATTGGAGATGTGGCAGTTATAAACACATTTTAATTGAAAACCAAAGGAAGTACGATCACATTAAGTATTTTGATGATGAAATACTGATCGTTGGCGATATTTCCTACTCGATCGGCACTGTAGATATTATAAATTTATCAACAGGAAAGGTCAGCAGTAAAGTAAAAGGTTTGAAAATTATATTTTTTGTTTTTGTTTTTAGATTTATTTTAGTTTTGATGAAGACATGACAAATAAAGTTAGAAAAACTTTAAAACACCGAAACTTTTTGATTTTTGTTTTAGCATGTAACTTAAAAGTGTGGAATTTTGAAACAAATACTTGTATTTTAAATTTAACATTTGAAGTAGTACCCCAATTATATGCTGCAGATCTTCCTTTAGATATATCTGATAATTTGTATGTCCTTTTTTTATAAGTTTATCTAGAAACAACTTAATAGTTCAAATTATTTGATCAAAATGAAATATTTTACAGATTAGCATTTGTGAATTCTCAAAGTTATCTTCATATTGTTAATTTAGAAAGTAAAGAACTCTGTTTTAAAACTTCGGATGTTGCTGATGTCAGTTTCGGAGATAACACTATAATACTCGTATCAAGTATTAGCAATGTTATAAAAGTACTTGATTTAAATTATGAAATGTTACTGAGCATTAATTGTGGTGGGGACTTTTCAATTGATATTAAGGTTTTCAATTCCATATTTATGCAAACAAAAAATTATAATTGCTTAATTTTAGACAAAAGGTGGTTATATAATTATTTGTTACGGTCGATTTTCTAACCATAATATTGAAAAGATTAATGTGTATTTAGTAAAACAGGACACTAAAAGCTTACAGGAGATTAACAGTATTAATACCTCGTATCAGATGATACGTTTTCTAAATGACGATACAATTTTGTTTTTGAACCATGGAAGAAGGAGAAAATTTGTATATCATCTATGGAAGTTTGCTACAGAAAATCGTACTATAACTTTTGGTACGTCAATATCCTTTAAATATTTAATTTGATCTTTGTTTTATGTAGTCATGCTCTTGTAAAACTACAATCAAAATTATATATCTAATTTTTTTTTAATTTAGATAACAATGAAAGGGATCTTATAGAATTGGCAACAATAAATAATTGGTACTTGTTCCTACTTAATGCAGATTTTGTATTAAACATGTGGTGTTCAAACACAGGAAAATTTATAAGGCTTATTACAGACGATCTTTATAAGTACCATGCCAAAACTTTTGACGTAACAGAAAAGAAGTTGGTATATTTAAAATCTGATGGAAGCATATGCATACAGAATTACGATTTTATTGAAAACGATAACTCAGCTAGTTTGAGTTGAGAAAAAATAAGCAATATTTTTCTATGTTATCATTACTTTTTCATTTTTTATAGTAATTCTTTAGCTGAGTAATAAAGTTTCAAAATCGATGTAATACAATGTGAAGAGGTGGCGGGAAAAACGATCCAAGTCACATAAAATGTACTTTTCGAGTTACAGCAATTCTAAAGTTTTAATAAAATTAGTGGACTTAAGAGTGCTTTTTAGAATTACATCTTATTTTCAAAGACTATCTTACAGGACTTAAACTGTTATTAGGGCAATAATATTAATACAGAAGGAAGGTACATTGATTAGGAATTAGATGATACTCATTTTTCAAACATTTATACTTGGATTGTTCTTCCAGCCACCTCTTCATGTGTATTAGTATTACTAATAATTTAACAAACCTGAACTTTACAGTTCGAATTTAAAATTATCTACTCTTCAAAACTTACAAACTTGAAACCAGAGGTTTGATTTTCTTTGACGAATGAATACTTACAAAATTGTAATTACTAATTTAAAAACAGTTTTGTTTTTTGATATTAATTTGATTAGTAGAGGTGAGATTTTTAGGTCGTATAAAATCAAAAAAAGGTACCTAAAAAGATTCTAAAAAAAGCGATTTTAGGTCCTATAAACACAAAAAAATTTTAATACCTAAGCATTCTTAGATACCCACTGAAAATTTGTAATTTTTCTTAGGTTGGTACATATGGTAAACTGCCACCACCTAGCAACAAAGTCAAATTTAAAAAAACAATTACAAAAAATTTTAATTTAGGTTAAGGGCGTCGTAAGGGTGAAATTTTTTTTCTATTTAAACTGAAAATTAAAAAAAAGTTTCCAAAATGCTAAAATAGGTCGTATAAATGAAAAAAAAGTTGCCGAAATGCTAAAATAGGTCGTAAAAATTAAAAAATGACAAAAAAGGTAAGAATAAATAGGGCTTAAATAACGTAGTTTTTCATGAAACGAATTTTGATACCAATAAAATAAAAATAGGACATAAAATAAAAAAAAGGTAAAAACCTAAAAATCTCATCTCTATTGATTAGTAATGTGGTATTATGAGCTGCCACCACCAGTTTTACAAAGAAAACTGCAAAGATTTTAGTAAATACCGTGTTCAAAAAGCGTAGGAGTGCGAAGAAAGTGAGAAATGAAAGAATTGAATTAAATTTTACTTTGGTTAAATGGAAAATTTAAACGTTACATCAATAAAGAATAAATCATACAATAATAGTAGTTTATATCACTAGGGCGATAAAGGGACTATTTTCATCCCTGAGGTCGACAGGTTATGAGACGAGCCGCGCAGCGGCGAGTGAATAACCGACCGAAGGGTGAAAACCATTATCGCCCGAGTGATATGAACAATTTTTCGTTATTTCGGGAAAAATATCCTACAAAATTCGCGATTTTATATAATAGCTCTAAAATAACAATCGATAGATGGCGTGAAGCTTGCAAGTCATTTGTCAATGTTTGTCTCTTTGGAGCGAAAAAGGATGATTTTCTTTTGAAATTTCCGAATCACGGACAATTTGGTCTGACGGACAGCATGTTGAAATGACGGACGGTCCGTCGTATTGATGGACGGATGGTCACGTTATGCAATTATTGCAAAAAAATCTCGAATTTTGTCGGATATTATCTAAATCTATGATTTTGTAAATAAATATAAAGTAACACTTAATTTAATCGGCAATTTTTTAACTAAAGGTGTCGTAATTTCGTTATTTTGGGGATAATATTCCACAAAATTCACGATTTTTTTGCTCTAAGATAACTATCGATAGATGGCGTGAAGATCGCAAGTCATTTGTCATGGACGCCCCATGGTTTGTCACTAATAGACAACTCCAGGCTGCTTCCGGATATCGATAAGATTAACAAAACGGTGCGAGACAGATTAATGCAAGCCGACCCCGACCCCATCCCTCCCGCCTCTTATTTTGAAACTAGCTGACCCGGCAAACTTCGTTTCGCCTGGGAATCGATAAATGTGTTAACTTTCTAGCCGAATGGAAAACACCCAAATTTTGATCAAAATTTTTAGTAACCAATGAAAGGAGCGTATTAGTAGCAATCAGACGTTTTTCATTGGTTAGTAGGATAGGATAGGTCAGCAAGAATGTGGCACTCCCCCCCCTCTTAGTGGGGGGCGCCTATGCAAGGTTTCCCCACTCAAACAAAAAAAAAAGTTGTCTACCCATTTGTAACGAAAGCTACGTATGTGTGCATATATATTATGAAGTATATATATTTTTGCGCACAGTACACATAAATTTGCTCCGAGCAACATGCGGGTCAGGTAGTACATGTATAAATGGTTTCAGTTTCATCAGCTCAAAGTCAATAAATATTGAGTTAACTTTTTAGGTGAATTCGAATTTCAATAAAGGTGCAAAAATCATAACGAAATGAATTTTAATAAAATTAATAATTATATCGAAGTAGTACTTCTATGTTATTTTATTTTAATGGTAAAATGTAGTATATCCTTCTTTTCCCTTCTGTCAATCTTTTTGTTCTTGTTCATCCTCCTCTTCCTTTTTCTCCTTTTCTTCCTCTCCCTCTTCTCCACTCTCTCGATTCTCTTCTACTAAGGATCTTTCAAAATCAGATACCATATTTGAAATTTCGTCTTCTTCTTCTTTTTTCTTTTTTAAATAGGCAGCGGCTATTTCTTCTTCTTTTTTTCTTTTTCTAATTTGTTTTGCTGCAACTCTATTCTTTGCAATGACTAATTCAGTAGTGCGCATAGGGTTTCCGCAAAATTCCCGTAGTTCTTCTTGTAAAGATTTTTCGATAGCTTGAGCATATTCGTGTCTAACTTCCCAAGTTTCATTTGTAGCTAACGATAATATTTTAGTTCGCGCCTCTTCTACAACCTTTTTAAATTGTGATGATGACATTTTTACTTTAATCTTTTTTTATATTTCGTTTATATAGAAGTTTTAAAATTACCAATGGGAAGGATGAAATAGTGAATTAATTAAAGTAAAGAAAAGATTAAAAGATAATTTTTTTTTTTTTTTTTTGTGTTTGAGTGGGGAAACCTTGCATAGGCGCCCCCCAGTGAGAGGGGGGAGTGTCAGATTCCTACTGACTAAAACCCCACTCCGTTGATTCATTTATTCTGGTCTGGTGCGAAGCACCAGGGCTGTTGCCCCATATCTTCGCAGACTTGAAGAGTAAGGTTGCGGGCTTGCCCGCAACGTTACGTCGGATGATTTTTATTGAGGCGTACCTCTGAAAAATAGCGCGAAGCTAAGTCCTGGCTGGCTTCACCCGCGAGGGATCCGCGAGAGAAAGGTTTGGTAGACTAGGATGCAGTGGATGGGTTATGGGAGTTTTAATAGAATACCTTTCTTCTTGTGTGTAGTTCGTTGGTGATGGTTTTTCCCTAAAGTGGCCGATTTTCTTGTGGGCGTGGATAATTTTTCGTGGGCGTGGTTTTGATTTGCAGGAGTTTTTGTTACTTATGCGGGATCGTTAGGGGTCGGCGTCATCGATAATTTCCCTTGGCATCTTGTACTTTGGATGGTTTGCCTTGTCGTATTTTCCGAGTTGGTTTATTAGCGGGTTTTCGTGGTCTTCTATTTTAGCGTAAAACTTCTCCGTGTGATTTCTAATAAATTCCTTGACCGTGGTGAGTTTGGAGTCGTTGCGGAGGCGGACGTTTGTGACTCTTCTTGGCGGATTCCATGCGTAGCGGACGAGTTTGTTCTGGATTGTTTCTAACTTGTTGAGATGTGTTTTTGCTGCATGTCCCCAGGCTGGTGCAGCGTACGTGAGAGCCGGCCTGATGATGGTTTTGTAAATTCGGAGTTTGTTGGCCGGCGTCATTTTGCTCTTTGGACCTACGAGCGAATACAATTGCGACACCGTTCCCCTTGATTTATTTGTAATATTTGTGATGTGTTGACCCCAGTTTAGCTTTTGGTCCATGGTGACGCCAAGGTATTTCGCCGATTTTTGCCATTGGATGAGGGACCCGTTCATCCAAAGGTTGGCTTTTGCTGTAGTCCGCTTCTTACATCGGGCAAAGATAACTGCGACGCTCTTGTTCGTGTTGACTCCGATTCGCCAGTCTCCCATCCATTGCTCGATTTGTTCCGCTACGTCTTGGACTCTTTGCGTGGCGATGTCCGGGGAAATTGAAGTGGAAGCTACGGCTGTGTCGTCCGCGAAGTAAAAGTTTTCGACCTGCGGGTGGATTGGTTTGGGGATGTCACTCATAAAGATGTTGTAGAGGGGTGCAGAAAGTGGCGAACCTTGGGGGACCCCTGCGTTCATTGGATGAGGTTCGGATTTGCTTCCATCGGCGGCGATGCAAAAGGTTCTTTCTGCAAGATAAGAATGGATTAGTTTTACGATGGCGAGTTTGATACCGGCTCGAAGCATCTTGTAGAGGAGTCCGGGGTGCCATACGGAATCGAATGCCTTGGAGATGTCTAGAAGAAGGGCGACGGTGCATTCTTTTTTCGAGAACCCCTTTGAAATTTGCTCGACGATGCGAAGGATTTGATGAGTCGTGGAGTGACCTTCGCGAAATCCAAATTGTTCATCGGGGACGACCTTGTTGGAATCCATTTCTTTCTTGAGTCGATTTAAGATGATTTTCTCCGCGATTTTGCCGATGGTGGAAAGAAGGCTAATTGGACGATAGCTCTTCGGTTGGTTTTTCGGCTGTCCTTGCTTGTGGATGACGATGACGTTTGCGTGCTTCCATAATTTCGGGAAGTGACGGAGTCGAAGCGCTGCATTCATGATGGTTGTGATTGCAGTGATCGCTTTTCGTGGTAACTCCTTCAGTGCCCTGTGGGTGATGCCGTCTGGACCGGGTGCGCTCCGTTGAATTGCCTGGAACCGCTGTTAAGCAGTACAGAACCGTACTCGCACCGAATTGGGTCTGCGTCTAACTGTATTTGCACCAAAAAAAGTTTTGCCGAAGTATGCTCTCGCCAAAGCGACCCATGTGTTGGCCCTGCTTAACACACTCCGGGGACATATTCTCGATGCCAACAATTCAAAAAGGTGATCGAAGGTTTCATTCGATGATTTTTTGTTGTTGGTGAATGGATTTATGCAGGCAGTGGAACATAACATAACTGACAACATATGTAGGTATCGCCCTCTACCGAACACAGTATGGAGGTATGCATGTCATATAGGATTTACGGTAGGTTGCTTGCGAACGCCATCTGTGAAATTAGTTAAATTCATTGAAATTCATCACAAAAAATGTGATAAATAAAGAACCGCTTGACCGATTTTGTGCATACTTCACAGAAACCATCTACTAAATAGTCTGAACAAACACTAAAAATTTGGTTTGGATTAGTGAGCCCGTTCTTGAGTTATAAAATTACAAAGAAAAGTTGCATTGATTTTTATATATATAGATTTCACGATCTGGGGGATCAGAAATCGGGGGGCGGGGAATTAGAGATTAGAAATGAGAGATCACTTTTGGTTTTTTTAATTTTTAGTTAATTTTAAATTTAAGCGATTCCTTTTAGGTAGCTGTAACTGTAGCTGTAACTAATATATTTAAGGTTTCTTCATAAATCGTTTTTTAGTGAATTTTTGCGATGTTTTAATAGTTATTCTGCTATTCGAGATGGCGAGAAATCCAACAAATCAAAGATCATAAAAATCGGTTCAGCCGTTCTCGAGTTATAAATGGTGTAACTAACACGTTGTTCTTTTATATATATAGATTTCACGATCTGGGGGATCAGAAATCGGGGGGGGGGGGGCATTAGAGATTAGAAATGAGTGATCACTTTTGGTTTTTTTAATTTTTAGTTAATTTTAAATTTAAGCGATTCCTTTTAGGTAGCTGTAACTGTAGCTGTAACTAATATATTTAAGGTTTCTTCATAAATCGTTTTTTAGTGAATTTTTGCGATATTTTAATAGTTATTCTGCTATTCGAGATGGCGAGAAATCCAACAAATCAAAGATCATAAAAATCGGTTCAGCCGTTCTCGAGTTATAAATGGTGTAACTAACACGTTGTTCTTTTATATATATAGATAAAGAGTGCCATAAAATTTATTTCCCCCAGGAAAGCCCCCGACCTTGATCAAATTCCCAACTTAGCGCTGAAAAACCTTCCTAAAAAGGCCATATTATCAGCGCTAACTGCAATTATCAATGCCATACTTAGACTGAAGCATTTTCCCGGCAGGTGGAAGTTGGCAGATGTCATCCTCATACCTAAGCCGGGAAAATGCTTGTCCAATCCCCTCAACTACAGACCGATATCCCTCCTCTCCTCCATCGCCAAGATAGCGGAGAAAATCATACTCTCCCGCCTTCTTGACGAGGTGGAAAGGCTCGGCATCCTCCCCGACGAACAGTTCGGCTTTCGCCAGGGTCACTCGACCACCCATCAAATTCTTAGAATAACAGAAAAGATTACGGAAGGTTTTTCCAGAGGCCATAGAGCTTTGGCTGTCCTGCTGGACATAGCCAAAGCCTTTGACAAAGTTTGGCACACAGGTTTGCTGTATAAGCTTTACATGGCTAGAGTTAATTCAAGCCTAGTGAGGCTTATCACATCCTACCTGTGTGCCAGAACCTTCCGTGTCAAAATCAATGCCCAATTCTCCACGATTAGACCTATACACACGGGGGTGCCCCAAGGATCTATCTTATCCCCCGCGCTCTTCAACATATATACCCACGACATTCCCATTCCCCAAAACGTAACGATGGGTATTTTCGCTGACGACACTGCGATCGTTACAACTCACCCGAGACGAAAGAGGAACGTTACTATCGTTCGTGATACGCTGAAGCTTCTTCAACCCTGGTTCTACAAGTGGAGACTTGTAGTAAACCCGGGGAAGAGCGAAGCTATCATGTTCGATAGAAAACGACACCCCCCCGACAAAATCGAGATGTTTGGCGAAGTAATTCCTTGGAAAGACTCCGTCAAATATTTCGGGGTCACCCTCGACCCAAGACTAAGCTGGTCTAAACACATTGCGAACTGTGTATCCCAAGCTAAAGCCCTTAAGGGCTCCCTTGCTCCACTGATAGGTAGAAATAGCTGCCTGCGCCACAAAGATCGGATCGGGATCTACAAGGGGGTCATCCGCCCGGTCCTTACGTACGCGGTCCCGGCATGGGGGTTCGCATCTTTTAATCAAATGAAAAGATTGGAAACCATGCAAAACGTCTGCGTAAGACAAGCCATGGACGCCCCATGGTTTGTCACTAATAGACAACTCCAGGCGTCTTCCGGAGTCAAGCCCCTGGATTCTTTCATAAAAGACCTAACATCTAAACTGTACTTGAAAAGCTCCGACTGCCACAATCCACTCATCCAAGCCCTGGGTCGTTACGACACTAACGACTACCCAAGGACGCTTAGGCCCAAGGATATAATTATCCCTAAAACAATTGTATTGCCTCCCCACCCTAGATCACCCCAACAAAGCAACCCAATACCAGACGTCACGTATTCAGACTCTGACTCCGAGGACGGCGTGTTCCAGTGAGGAGTGTTCACGCTGCCACGGGGAGGTTACAAATATTCCTCATTGTCCTGTCCAATTAATCTTCTTCTTTTTCAGCATGTGTTTTTAAATTTTTTTTTTCAGCGCCTATTAGATTATTGTTTGTAAATTGTAAAAAAAAATTTTTTTTTATATTAATAAAAACGCTGTAGCAACGGCGCGACTGAGGCTCTGTTATTGTAGAAGGGGCCCAAGGTAAGCACATCGCGCCGCCGCGGGCGCGGGGATTGTCTCACGCGTGCGTGCACGCGCGGACAATTCGACGTTAGCCTCCGGCCCCGCAGTGCTTACCTTATAGCGTAATAACAAACAAGACACCGGTTCGACGCCGCTCCTCGGGTTTGAAATCCCTGTAAAAAATTCTCAACGTCAGGTTTCTAATCAGACGAAGGAGATAATTGGCTTCCCTATTGGAGCAGGCCAATCTGGCAGCCAAGACAAAGAAGGAATTGAAAGCGTATGGATCGAGCCCGACGAAGGCGTTTTATCAAAGTTTGGGAGAAAGACCGGATAGCCGCTCTTACCAAAGGGTAAAGGCGGTTTACGATGACGCCATCAGCACTCATAAGAAGCTGATGGGTTACAAGAACCTGATCACCTCAAGCCTGGAAAAGTTCGAAGCCAAAAGGCAGAGCGCGATTAAAGGAAAAACGGTTGTTTCGAGCAACCCTGTAACCGTGCAAAGTGAAGAAGCCACGATGTCCATCGAAGAGCCGGATAAGGAGAAGCCAATTATACCGGCCAACCAATTTGAAAAGACCGAATCCAGCTAACCAAAACTGCAGGATATGCCTAAGGAAGATGAAAGAAAACGCGATCGTGAGACCAGGCGTAAGCAGCTCAAAAAATCAAAATCAAGACCTGCCTCAAGTAGTGTGTCACGCAGCCGCGACAGATCCTCCAAAAAGAAGAAAAGCCGATTGGTGACGGATAGGTAAGTACCAACCTAACGGATAATTTTCCTAACCTCCCCCCACTAGAGGATATAATTGGCTCTCAATTGGCGGGTGAGCTCGTCAACCTACCGATGGAGGTAGACGGGCAGATCATCCAATTGACAGACCATGAACTACCCGATCAAACACTCCCCTCTGCAAACACCGACAACCCCCGTAACACTCTCCCAGTCCATTCACCCCCCAGTCAGACGCCCCGTCAGGAATCCCCTTTGGCCGTTCCACTCAGAACTAGGATCTCTCTGTTAGTGCTGAGGGATACTGCTAAGTGGAAAAGCATAAAGGCTGAATTCGCGAGGCGCGGGATTCACTTTACAAAAGCCAAATTACTCGCTGGCGGACTGAGCATCACTCCCGCCAGCGAAAACGACTATAGGGCGATTTACAAGTACTTCGAGGAAGTACTTACTCCCGAAGAAGGAGGATGGTATTTCCACCAGTTGAGAGAGGAAAAGCCCCTAAAAGCAGTCATTAGGGGCATCCCCATCAACATAGACGCTAAAGAGGTCCAAGAGGACCTTATTGCTAAAGGTTACGACTGCACGGTAGGCAGGATGAGGAGCAGTCGGGGTAGGAGACCCCTTCCCCTCATCATGGTCACTGTTACGTTCTAGTTTAATCTTAATTTATTTATCATTTATTCTGGTCTGGTGCGAAGCACCAGGGCTGTTGCCCCATATCTTCGCAGACTTGAAGAGTAAGGTTGCGGGCTTGCCCGCAACGTTACGTCGGATGATTTTTATTGAGGCGTACCTCTGAAAATTAGCGCGAAGCTAAGTCCTGGCTGTACAGGGTGGCTCAATTTCGATCCTTCTTATGGGAAAATCGGTAACTATGGGAGATATCAAAAAATGGATGGCGCATCCTCGATCTCTTTTTTTGAGAAAATCTCAATGGCGAAAACCAGAATTTGCTATCTTTTTTTGTTTTCGAGTTATAGCCAAAAGTTCGATAATTAGACTTTTCTATAAATGTCGATATTTTGGTTGTTTTTGAAGTTACTAAAAAAGTGTTAACACTTTTTTCAGACACTTTTTTAAAAGCAACAAAATTGGATAAAGAGATTTTAAATATCTAGATTAGTTTCCGAGTTATAACATAAAGTTGTGTTTTTTTAAATAGAAACCATAGTTGGCTATGACATTTTTAAATGGCGTTTTTTATCCTCTTTTCAATGATGTATAACATGTGGGGTCTAATATTTTAGTTTCGTTCCATTTTATTAAAAAATGTAATAAAAATAAAGAAGAATGAAAAATTTAATATAATAGTAACTGTTTTTAGTAGATAACAATAAAAAAATTCAGTACTTGACAAAAATTTCAGTGAGTATTCAAACTGAACTTAGTTGTTTACCGAGGGGTCAGTCACTGGAGTATTACTTGTACAAGTCTTCAGTATTACATTGAGTATTACGTGTATTACGTTCAGTATTACCTGTATTACTTGGTATTCCGTATTATTTTGTATTACGTGTATTAGGTATACAATTGTATTATTTTGTATTACGTGTATTATTTAGTATTATACGTGTATTATTTTGTATTACTACTTGTATTATTTGTAATATGTGTATTACGTTCAGAATTTTCTGTAATGTTTGGTATTACATTGTATTATTTGGAATTTCGTATTATTTTGTATTACATGTATTATTTTGTATTACTTGTATTATTCTGTATTATAGTATTATTGTACAAATTTTCTCCAGTGACTGACCCCTCGTTGTTTACAATAAATATAACTTTATCAAAACAAACACTACGAAATTGGCATCTAATAAAAAATTCCTTTACCCATTAGTTTTTAGTAGGAAAATATTTGTTTAGTTAGATAATTACTAAAATATTATGTAGCACATGCAAGAACAGCATTATAACTAGCTTGAATGAAGAACTCCAACATATCGTATTTTTCATAGTGTTCATAAGCCATTTTACATTTACGTGAAATAACAGGTAAATATAATAACATATTATTAGAATTTCTGATAAATATTTAATATTTTAATTACAGCAACTCAACTAATATTTTCCTACTAAAAACTAATTGATAAAGGAATTTTTTAGATGCCAATTTCGTAGTGTTTGTTTTGACAAAGTTATATGTATTGAAAATAATAGACTTCAGTTTGAATACAATTACTTTAATTTTTGTTAAGTATGGAATATTTTTTATTGTTATCCACTAAAAACAGTTACTATTATATTAAATTTTTCATTCTTTTTTATTTTTATTACATTTTTGAATCAAATGAGATAAAACTAAACTATTAGATCCCACATGTTATACATCATTGTAAAGAGGATAAAAATCGCCATTTAAAAATGTCATAGCCAACTATGGTTTCTATTTAAAAAAACACAACTTTATGTTATAACTCGGAAACTAATCTAGATATTTAAAATCTCTTTATCCCATTTTGTTGCCCTTAAAATAGTGTCTGAAGAAAGTGTTAACACTTTTTTAGTAACTTCAAAAACAACCAAAATATCGACATTTATAGAAAAGTCTAATTATCGAACTTTTGGCTATAACTCGAAAACAAAAAAAGATAGCCAATTCTGGTTTTTGCCATTAAAATTTTCTCAAAAAAAGAGATCGAGGATGCGCCATCCATTTTTTGATATCTCCCATAGTTACCGATTTCCCCATAAGAAGGATCGAAATTGAGCCACCCTGTACGTGGACCTACAGCTTTACGTGGAATCCGAACCACGGAGTCGGATAAATTTTGTGGCCGGGTTAATTTATTTATGAACATAGATATTTTTATATAGTGATTATATGATTATATAATAGGTACCAACCTATAAGATAATCATAACATCTTCCTTTTTTTTACAATAAATAATAATAATCAAAAATAAATTAGTTATATAATCATATTATATAATACTAGGGGGGCTTTGCCCCCCTGGCCGCTGTCGCGGCCTAACCCCCCGGGCCGCTTCGCGGCCCTAATAGCACATAAACGAAATAACTTTGAGTTGTAAAACTTCTTTTCATACAACATTTTTTTCCGATGATTAATATATCTCAACGGATTAACGTTTAAACTGATTATAACGTCATACAGCTAGAAAATTTAAAATAAATGTTATCGATTACTATTAGGTATTTTTTTATTTCTTGAAAACGTTCTGCAATTTTACTATTGGTTAAAGGGAAAGAACCAATCACAATCTTCAAAACGTTGCATAAAAACGTTGCATATTTTTCCAAAATATTGCACTGCATATCGGCGTTTTTGCGTCATATCTCCGGCATCATGAGGTATTATTATTATTTGAGAATTATTGGCAATTTGAGCTACTGTCTGATTTTCGCTTTTTATGCATTCATTCAAAGGTTCCTTTGATTTTTTTGCTGGCGGATTTGATTTTGATAGTTCTTGTTGCTGCTGTTGTCTTTCCCTGAGTTCCTTGACACGTTCTGCTGTTTATACCATGGTGTAAAGGTTGAGACAGTAAAAATAATTTTATATCTTATATAGTATAAGCATTTCGGTTTCATAAAAATGTTACAAAAAAACGTTACATAAAAACGTTACATAAAAACGTTACATATTGAGCCCTTATCTTTTTATAATATAGGGTAGATAATCACTATATAAGAATATCTATGTTCATAAATAAATTAAGATTAAACTAGAACGTAACATGGTGTCAGAAGAAATCGAACCAGTGATTAAAATGGAAAAAAGTAAAAAACAAATCAACGGAAGTATGAGTCCGATTAACTTAAATGCCGAAAATTTAGCTGTGGAATGGGAGAATTGGTATTTTCAATTTGAAATATATCTAGTGGCATCAGGAACTGATGTAGAGGAAGATCCAGAAAGAGCAGTAGCACTTTTGCTGTATCACATGGGTGGGGACGTAATAACGATTTTTAAATCCTTTAATGTGGATAGAAAGAAAATTAAATTCGCAGACTTGGTGAAAAAATTTCAAGAATATTTTACTCCAAAGAAAAATATTGCAATTGAGAGGCATAAGTTTTTCTCAAGAAAACAAAAGCCGGGAGAAAGCCTAGAAAGCTTTATAACCGATTTAAAAAACTTAAGTTTAACCTGTGAGTTAAATTATCTTAGAGAAGACATAATAAAGAGTATATTAATATGTGAATTAAATGAAGAACACAGCAATATTAGGGAAAAGCTCCTTCAAGAGGGCGATATCGAATTACACAAGGCAGTAGAGGTGGCCAAGGGAATGGAATTAGCCAAAGCACAATCAAGCCAATTGGTAGAGGAGAGAGAAAATACAATTTCAAGATTAGCTAAACGCGAAGAAGCAAGTAATGGTAACTATAACAAAAGAAAAGGTCCTAAGCAATGGCAAAGAGATGCATCTCCAAGACAAAGAAGACATTTGAATGATAAATGCTATAAATGTGGAAAGGTACACGAAAGACAATGCCCGGCAAATGGTAAAATATGCAACAGATGTGGAAAAACAAATCACTTCGCGAATATGTGTCAAACAAAAAATGTAAATTTTATTGAAACTAATAAAGATTATAATGAATTTTATATAGCATATACTACAAACAAAACTAATGAAAAGCGAGAAAAAGATGAATGGACTATTGATGTAGTAATTAAAGCACAAAATTTAGAATGCCAGTTGGATACTGGAGCCCAAGCAAACGTATTATCCTATAACGATTTTAATAAATTAAATATAAAACCTGATAAGATTGAGAAGACGACTGCAATCATAATGACGTATAGTGGCGAAAAAATGGAGTTAATAGGAAAATGTAGACTCTTATGTGGAATTCAAGATAAATGGAGAAATATAGAGTTCTATGTAATAAAAAATAAATGTCGTCCGATCCTAGGATTACCAACGTGTAGACAGTTAAACCTAATTTAAAGAATTGCGCAAGTTAATGAAAAGAAAATGGAAAAAAACAATGAAATGAATAAGGAAATGTTTGATTTAAGTAAATATGAAAAATTATTTAAAGGTCTGGGAAAACTTCCTGGTAAAATGAATTTAGAATTAAAAAATGATGCCATACCACATATAGATCCCTTAAGAAGAGTGCCTTTTAAACTAATGGATAAGTTGAAAGTAGAACTGGAGAACATGGAAAAGCAAAATGTAATTGAAAAAGTTACCGAACCTACTGAATGGGTAAACTCTCTGGTCCTAGTAAATAAACCATCGGGAGAACTACGCGTCTGTTTAGATCCAAGAAAACTAAATGAAGCTCTCAAGAGGGCTCATTATCAATTTCCAAGCATAGAAGAAGTAAAAGCTTGTTTAGCTGGTGCAAAAATATTTTCAACATTGGACGCACACAAAGGATTCTGGATGATAGAACTTAACGAAAGAAGTTCCAAGTTATGCACATTTGGAACGCCATTTGGGAGATGTAGATTTTTACGATTACCATTTGGAGTCAACGCGGCGCCGGAAGAATTTCATAGACGAATGGTGGAATGTTTTCAAGGAATTGAGAATGTTATTATTTATATCGATGACATCTTAGTATATGGAGAAAATATGGAAGAACACAATAAAACTCTCTCAAAAGTTTTAATACGAGCGCAGGAATATGGATTAAAGTTCAACAAAGAAAAATGTAAAATTGGTCTTAATAATATAAAATTTTTAGGTCACGAATTTAGCAAGCATGGAGTAGTTCCAGATTAAGAAGGGCATTTTTTTCAGGGCCCTTTTAATTTAATCAACAGATGGCGCCTACTTAAATATTTTTATAAAATAAGAGGAATTTGCTATATTTAAAATATAGCAAATTCGTTGAGATAATACTATTATATAAACAATATTCTTGATCTTAAGCTATTTTGAGTTCGTATTGAGTATGTCAAAACACATTCAAATACAAAAAAAGATAATTAAACTTTAATTATGAATTGTGTTTTTATAAATAAATATTACGAACCCAAAATAGCTTAAGACCAAGAATATTGTAATATATAGCAAATTCCTCTTATTTTATAAAAATATTTAAGTAGGCGCCATCTGTTGATTAAATTAAAAGCGCCCTGAAAAAAATGCCCCTCTTAAAATAAAATTAAGGCAATTACAGAAATGCCAACACCAAAAACAGTAAAAGAATTACAGCGATTTCTGGGGATGGTAACATATCTAAGTGCATTTGTTAAAGATATGTCATTAGAAACAAGTAACCTGAGAAATTTGTAAAAGAGCGATGTAATTTGGAAATGGGAACAAGAGCATCAAAAGGAATTTGAGAAGTTAAAAGAATTGATCTCTAATGCCCCTGTATTGAGATATTTTGATAACAAAAAGAATATTGTGATGTCAGTAGATTCATCAAAAGATGCAGTAGGAGCTGTTATTATGCATGTTAGCGTGAGCCAAAATATTTGCAATAAATGAAGCTAAAATAATATTCTTCTCGATTTTCTATATTTAGGTTCTTCTACTGTCTTCACACACACCTATGATAAACTGTGTTTTGATATAGTAATACTGTTATAGTTGATTACCAACCTAATAATACCAAATTAGGTTGGTATTACTTACTCAGCGCATTTATTTAAAATTATTAGTCAGGGCAGAGTATTTCATTAACGTCATATACAGGTCCGGGTCCAGGTTTAGTAATCCTCGCTTATTCTAACACGGCCTTCCTGCAATTGTCGCGTCCCCGTGACATTTTTTTTTTTTTGAATTTTGAATAACGCCATAAATAACTCGGCCCTAACGCCTTAAATAACTCGGCCGCAACGCCTTAAATAACTCGGACGCAACGCCTTAAATAACTCGGCCGCAACGCCTTAAATAACTCGGCCGCAACGCCTTAAATAATTCGGCCGCAACGCCTTAAATAATTCGGCCGCAACGCCTTAAATAACTCGGCCGCAACGCCTTAAATAACTCGGCCGCAACGCCTTAAATAATTCGGCCGCAACGCCATAAATAACTCGGCCGCAACGCCTTAAATAACTCGGCCGCAACGCCTTAAATAACTCGGCCGCAACGCCTTAAATAATTCGGCCGCAACGCCTTAAATAATTCGGCCGCAACGCCTTAAATAACTCGGCCGCAACGCCTTAAATAACTCGGCCGCAACGCCTTAAATAACTCGGCCGCAACGCCATAATAATTTGGTTCTACCGTCCGTAATAGTTATTTATGCACCAAGTCCTGAAAGTGCATCTTCTTGGCATGAGCGCGGAAAATTATAGACTGAGGCGCAGACGAAGTCTATAGCCACGCAAATGCCAAAAAGGCACCTTAAGGATAAAGCGCATAAACTATTTTATGTGTAATTGGAATGAAATGCACATTTTCTGCAAAAATGTACGATAATAATTTAACGAAATACGTATGTTGCTAAGCAATAAAATATTTAAAATTCACAAAATATGTCAAAAATATATGTCAAAGTGTACATTTTAGTAGGATTGCACATAAAACAATTGAGGTTTTGACATTTCTGTACTGTAAACAGCTACTTTCAGTATTGTTTTCTATATGTGAAAATGTACATTATAGTATAAATGTACTTACCAAAGAAAAGCAATGAATCAAATTGCTTCACTAGTCATATTTTCCTCAAAATTGTCTGTTAAACCAGCCTCTCAACTGTTCATAAGTAGCCTCTTTCACTAGTTTCTCCAACCTCCAAATACGCAACGTTCGTTAGCCAGCATTTCTATAATTTTGCTTAGTCCCAAAAACCTCCCGCTTAGTTTTCCAAATCTTACTGTTGCCAAATCCTATTTCCGCTTGCGCGATTCTTCCCTCAGAACATAAATGCATCCGACGTATATCAAGTTGCCAAACTTTTACCTTCATTAAGTACTGCTTCAATTCCGGTCAATATTGCAAACCATTCAATCTCCTTTCTGTTGTTCAACGCACTTTTCACTAGATCAGACAAGACTTTTATCACTGATTTTACCTGTCCGCCACCTCTGGGCACTCCCACATTTATAAGGTGCAATTCAACATCTTCTCGTTTAAAACAATTAACGAATTCCGATGAAGTGAAAATTTCCGCTTTATCAGTCATGACTGCCCCTGGATGCCAGCTCGTTTAAACAAAAAACCCAAAGTAACTATAGACTGTTTAGAAGTTTTGTTCTCTAAGAGAGCAAATATACGGATACTTCAGAAATGCGCCAATCACAACCAAGATTACGGTGCATTCACCAATATACAAAAATCATCCAACGCTCGGGACTCCACCTTTCCACTCTTCGTCCATTCCTGACAACACACTTATATCACTATCCAGTACATATCAAATTCGGGGTCTCATCATTGAGAACTACGCCAAGTTCAATCCATAATTTCCCATGACAACGCACAATCCGGGACGCCGAATCGTCTTCCAACCAATCAATCTACGCCAGGAATACAACTACTGTCTATCGACTTCTCTTCCAGGAGCTTGCACGGCGGTAGACTCAAAGTCAATTTTGCAATCTTCAGCTACAAGTTGAATTTCTTTACTATTATAAGACTTCTTTTGCTTCTTAATTTAGATTTCTTTCATTGCATGCTTCGGGTTTTCTGAATATTTACAGTCTTTCTTTGAATAACCTATTTTTTTTTTACAGTTGAAACACTTTTTTGATAATTTCCGTTTTTCTCATACGATTCCATAGTATCTAGCTTGAGTTGTTTTGGTACTCTTCGATGATCATCTTTGATTTCGCTATCATATTGTCGAAGTAAAGCTTTAAGATCTTGTTGATTCTTTGGTACATTTATTCGTATTCTTTGTCGAATAATATCGTTATTTATTCCACCAATGGAACGTATTACTTTCTGCCATTCCAGTTGAGGTTGGTACTACGTATTTTCTCTATTCCGTATTCACATAAACTAACAAGGTTTGAACTTTCTATATTAGCTGCCTTGTTTAGCTTCGTGTGCCATGTTTCTTGTTTGGGGAACGTTATTCAAAAGTCATACACAAATTATTCCAACTCCTATCAAATGGTTTCCATCCATCGAAAAACTTTTATTTTTCATTTTCTCGTAGAGCGTCTCCCTCTTTCAATATCATAATGAAATCGGATATTTTAGTTCGTTTCTTTAAATCGTTTATTTGTTCAATCCATTATTCATCAATCAAAAATTTGCTATTAACGGCATCGTGCGTTTGTTCTAAGTCCATCGGATATCCGTCCGGATTTTGAATTGCATTTTGGGAATCTTCTGTATTTTGATTCATTTTAAACCAAACGAGAGAAAAAATAAAACACAAAACCAACAAAAACAAAAAAAACACGACAAAAAAAAAACTTATCCGTTTGCAGTTAAACGTTGGTTCGAATTCCACTTCTGATGTTAGCGTGAGCCAAAATATTTGCAATAAATGAAGCTAAAATAATATTCTTCTCGATTTTCTATATTTAGGTTCTTCTACTGTCTTCACACACACCTATGATAAACTGTGTTTTGATATAGTAATACTGTTATAGTTGATTACCAACCTAATAATACCAAATTAGGTTGGTATTACTTACTCAGCGCATTTATTTAAAATTATTAGTCAGGGCAGAGTATTTCATTAACGTCATATACAGGTCCGGGTCCAGGTTTAGTAATCCTCGCTTATTCTAACATGCATAATGATGGACCAATAGCCTATGCATCAAGCACACTAACCAAATGTCAACAAAACTACGCTCAAATTGAGAAAGAATTGTTAGCCATAGTTTATGGGTGTAAGAGATTTCATCAATATGTATATGGACAAAAAATAACGGTAGAAACGGATCATAAGCCACTTATTCCATTATTTAAAAGAAGTTTATACGAAGTACCCGCTAGGCTACAACGTCTTATGTTACAACTACAACAATATGAATTGCATGTAATATACAAAAAAGGGAAAGAAATGTATGTAGCTGATACTCTGTCACGAGCAGTCATCAAAGATGAGAATACCGAGCTAACAGAAATTGATAAAGAAAACAAGCTACATATAAATTTGCTAATACAAAATTTAGCTGTGTCAGAACGGAAACTCAAGGAAATTCAAGAAGCCACAAAAAGTGACGAATCGTTACAGCAGGTTATGAAATACTATGTAAATGGATGGCCGGATCATCAAAGTTCAGTGAATGATTTGGTAAAAAATTATTTCAAAGTAAAAAATGATATTCACGTAATAGATGGAATGGTTTTCAAAAACAATCGAGTTGTGATAACAAAAACAGTGAGAAAACAATTATTACAAACAATACACGAAGGTCATTTGGGAATGGAAAAATGTAAAAATAATGCACGCAGTACAGTATATTGGCCATCGATTAATAATGATATAGAAGATCTAATTAACAAGTGTGAGGCATGTTTAACACATAGAAATAACAACCAAAAACAACCATTAAAACCGCACGAGGCAATGTCACTACCATGGGAAAAAGTCGGAGTTGATCTATTTGAATACAACAAACAAACATATTTAATGGTCGTGGATTATTATTCTCAATATGTAGAATTGGCAACTTTACGGAATTTTACGGCGAAAACAATAATTATGCACTTGAAAGCTATATTCGCAAGACATGGGATTCCCCAAATAATGATGTCTGATAATGGTGCACCTTTTAACTCAAAAGAATACAGTGATTTTTGCATGGAATGGGATATAGAAAAGAAAACTTCGAGTCCTAACTACCCAAAATCAAATGGTCTAGTCGAACGATCAATTGGAACAATTAAGAAAATATTCAAAAAATGTTACGTTCTAGTTTAATCTTAATTTATTTATGAACATAGATATTCTTATATAAGGTCTGTTTGGTACCACAGTCCTAGTGCTACACTAACTACACTACTTCAAATTGATTGGTGGTACAATTACCAACCCACTTTTTACACCAATCAATTTGTAGTAGTGTAGTTAGTGTAGCACTAGGACTGTGGTACCAAACAGACCTATAGTGATTATATGATTATATAATAGGTACCAACCTATAAGATAATCATAACAGTCACCATGCCTAAAACAACGACCTCCGCAAAAATCTTCAACGAGGATGTCGTTCACGACATACGCGTTAAGATTGAGGTTCCCCACGTAAAAACCAAGATTGGGCAGTGTCATCGCTGCCAATCTTTTGGCCACGCTCAGAGCTGCTGTAAGGCTACCCCCAGGTGCGTCAAGTGCCCAGGCCTGCACTGGACGGCCGAGTGCAGCAGACCCAAAGGTACGGCAACCTGCACCAACTGTGGTGGCGACCACCCAGCTAGTTACCAGGGCTGCAAATCGTACCCCAAAATGTGGAGAGTGCAAGCTCTCCCTCGACAAACTCCCTTCAACAGCCAACCGAGACACTCGTACAGGCCGGTCACCAATGAACGTTCCTACGTTCAGGTGGCCCGGTCAAACCTTACCCAACCAGCTCCCTCCCAAAACGTCCAGGAGGCCCGATCAAGGCCCACCCAATCAGTCCTCTCTCAGAAACTATCCGAAGCTCCCAAAAAAAACAAGCCTTCCAACATCCCTCCTACAGACGATAGCGGTAAATTCACCGCGTCCAAACGCGAAATAGTTAGGGTCACCTTAGAACTCATCAGGTTTGGAATGTCTTCCGAGGTGATACAGGAAACTCTCGGACAGTTTGTCAGAGTCGTTTAACTTTTTTCCTGTCCTTCAGCTCACGCCATCGCTCATAAGATTTCATGACGACTACAATTCCTGAAGCCCTAAAAACCGTTTATTGGAACGCCAATGGGCTGACCAATGAGAAACGTTCCCTTCTGCAGATTTTTGCTGCCGACCATGACCTCGATCGTATTTAGACTCTGACTCCGAGGACGGCGTGTTCCAGTGAGGAGTGTTCACGTTGCCCCGGGGAGGTTACACATATCCGTCATTGTTCTGTCCAATTAATCCTTTTCCTTTTCAGCTTGTGTTTTTAAATTTTTTTTTTCAGCGCTTATTGTTAGATTATTGTTGAGTTTGTAAATAGTAAAATATTTTTTATATTTTAATAAAAACGCTGTAGCAACGGCGCGACCGAGGCTCTGTTATTGTAGAAGGGGCCCAAGGTAAGCACATCGCGCCGCCGCGGGCGCGAGGATTGTCTCACGCGTGCGTGCACGCGCGGGCAATTTGACGTTAGCCCTCGGCCCCGCAGTGCTTACCTTATAGCGCAATAATAAACAAGACACCGGCTCGACGCCGCTCCTCGGGTTTGAAATCCCTGTAAAAAATTCTCAACGTCAGGTTTCTAATCAGACGAAGGAGATAAGCGGGCTATCGCCCGCATCTGCTCCGCAGATGCCAAGTGTCAGCTACAGCTTTTATAAGTCCTAGGACCTTATAAAGTTAGGTTTTTATAGTCCTAGGACATAATAAAAGTTAGGTTTATTTTGTTCTAGAGCAAAATAAAGTTCGGGTCGGTCCCCCTTGAGGTGACCTTTTGAAAAAAGACCTCCTTTATAGTTCTCAAAACAGGTACGTTAAGAGGTCATTTATAACCCGGAATAACAAAAAATATTATAATAAGACTCACAAAAAATCAAATAGAATTTACCCAATTCACAAACAAAGAGAAAAATTAAAGATCAACTGGACCTGATTATAGCATTAAAGGCATTATCTGATGTGCGACTTCTTTCTAAAAGTCTATTTATTAATTTTTTGTGACATTAACAAAACATTAACAATTTTATTTGTATTTAAATAATTATTATTACCGATTAAAAAAAAATAATATTTATTAATTAATTTAATACATTTACATTAAAAAAACATAAATTACTTAAAATAATATGATAACACAGTCTCTGATAGTATAAATACGCTAAACTTTTTAAGTTAATAACACTGTCCAGTGTTAATTGAGTAATTTATTTTATGCTTTTTATTTCCAGAAAGCTGCAAAAATTTAAGTGATTACTATTTTACATCAATCTTTTAACCTTGGTGCGCACGAGTACTATAGTAATTATACATACGTACACAGGTAAATGTACCTATTCTTATACGAACATTGCGTAAATTAAAAAGTGGCATTTCCAAGCTCTAATTTTTAATTTTACGCGGTATAATAATGAGTAAATAGATTTTATAGATCATGTATGATTGGTGGAAATAAACGATTATTTTAATTTTTGTACGACTTTGGAAGCAAAGGTCATAAAACATAAGTTGCTCAATATAGCACCAGACAATGCTATTAAAAAAATGAATTTTACTAATAATAGATACACTTATTTTAAATAATAATAAATAAATAATTAAAACTAATTCTGCTATATCTACTTTGCGTTTCATTATTTTATTTAATATTTGGATAATCTATCTTACAAGTAGTTTCTCTGATCTGATTTTTAAAACAAAAATTTTGAATTTTTGTAATACAGTTATAATATTTTCATTTGAAAAATAGTACATATATTATATCACAAGGGAGTAAATCAGATTCAGTTTACCGAGCATAGTTTGCAGCCTTCGCTACACTCAGGCTGGGCTGCAACAAGCGGGGTAGTGTAAATCTTTGACTCCAGTGTAGTATACATATTTGATAACTACCGATCAAGTCAATTTTTATGACAAATTTTATGTACATAATTATTTAATATCACAATTTGACAAATAGAAATTAAGCGTTGCTAAGAACCTAGTTCGTTTTGATATTATTCATTTCCCTTCTGAACTAAAGTAAACTTACTTCTCTAATGTCTTAACAATAACAAGTCATTGTAAATGTAAGTGTCACTTACTTGATCAGTAGTTTTTTTTTAATAGAGTTCACTTTTTTTCATATGACCCATATCAACAGGTATTACAACAAAACGTCTTTATATTAAAGCACCAAAATATTACAAAGTCTTTTAAACCACACTTAGAATTAATTTTGATACATAGTATTATTATAATATGTATTTATAATAATTTTGCATATTACAAAAAAGTTAAATTGTGAAATAAAGGAACTTAATAGCATTAGAATTTAAAATATTTACTAAAATGTTTTCACATCAAAATTATTTGAAACTACATAATTATTATGTGCTCCCTAAATCCATTACGAGTGACAACAAATAGTTTTGTATTCGGAATGCTGTTGACTAATAAATGTAAAAAATTGATCACAGCTTGAATAATTCTCAAAACCATCAGTTTTTGATTTTATTTATCGTGATAAACACCACACCGCAATACTTCTCCTAACATAAAAATAAGGCGCGATGCATGAAATGTCGGCACGAAGCATCCTAGTACTTATAATCAGAATAATTCATTAAACAGTTAAAGCCCAAGGGTGTTCAATGTGACCATACTGTATAGCAGCTAATTGATTTCGTATTCGATCATATATTGGATTTTCTTGCTCCATTGTGGGTATATGTATTACTCTATCTACATATTGAATTGACGATATCGGACTAACAATACAAGCTGTTCCGGATCCAAACATTTCTAATAACTGGAAATAAAAAAACAAATCATCAGTATTTGCTGCATGCTGAATGCATTGGCAAATCACTACAGGGGTAGGCAAAATAAAAAATACATTTTGTATTTTGGGTTGAAAGTAGAAAAGCAGGGTATAATTTTGAATTTTTTTTGAAATTTAAAATATCATTTGGTTGTTTTCGTTCTTTATATAAATTAATTTATTGTTTTAGTTTTTGTTTCTTTTTGGACAATTCAATAAACTGATGTATTCTTTTTTTAATTCAAGTCGCGTTTCACGAAACTTTATTGTTCGCTTTATCAAGACTAAAAATATTTAAAAGTGATAGAACAAAATATGACAATTTTACAATTGTAAAATTTTACAAATTTTAACTTTATTGTTCGCTTTATCAAGACTAAAAATATTTAAAATATATTTAAAAGTGATAGAAAAAAATATGACAATTTACAATTGTAAATTGTTTTATTTATTTTATTATTGTTCGCTTTATCAAGACTAAAAATATTTACATATTTTAGATAGAACAAAATATGACAATTTACAATTGTAAATCACTTTTAAATATTTTTAGTCGTGATTAAGCGAACAATAAAGTTTCACGCAACGCCGACTTGAATTGAAAAAGAATATGTAACCTAGTTTATTGAATTGTCCAAAAACCATAAAAATAAAATAATAAATTAATTTAAAATATGGCACACAGTTTCATACATTGTATCTCATAATATTATGTTGAATTTAAAATAAAAAATTCCAAGATACCTTGCGTTTTGTACTTAAAACACTTGAAATTTTGAATGTATTTTAAAAATTGTATTTAAAATTCATTTTGCCCACCGCAGCTAGTACTATATAGTAATAAATAATAACTTACTCTTCCTTCTTCCGATAATCGTATCAAATCCCCCATTGTGACAGAACGTTGTTGAATATGGAACTCGCCCCATTCTTGAGCCATTTCTAAAATTGAATGACGGATGACACCAGGCAGAATAAGACCATTTAATGGAGGAGTTACTAAGATTTTTTCTGAAATTTTAAGGTAAGAAAATATAGTAAGCAATCTCTTACAATTGAAATACATCTACACAAGTTTGAAAAATATTTAAATCTCGAAATAAAAAAGAAGTTATAAATTTCTAATTACCTCCTTGGCGATTAATATAAAATACAAAAATATTCATGGTTCCCACTTCTGTTATTTCGTGATCTTCTCCATACAACCATAAAACTTGCTGACACCCTTTCCTTAAAGCTTTTCTTTGTACTCGGATTGTTGGTCCATAGTTTGAACCCATCTTTTTATCACCGCATCCTCCAGGCCATGCTCTAGTGTAAGAAGGATCGGCAAATAGCGAAACTGATGTATTTTTGTTATCAAAATATGCACCCACAGGGCATAATATCGTATATAATAGAGCAGATTCTGATTGAGCAACACCCAAAGTTCCCTAAAATTAAATTTTGAGTTTAAAATTTGTCCATATCTAATTGAAAATTTACATTGTTCAAATCCTGCTATATATCAAGTTTTTTTTTTGAAAAATTTTTATTGGCGCTTATGTTGAATTATGAATTAGTAATATAAATTTCGTCAGACTGGAGGTCGTGTACTAATCACGATAATGTATTTTGTAATTATTATTTTAAATAATAATTTTATCAGTTTTTGATATAAGATGTCACAATTTATCGTTTTATTTTTATACCAAACATATTACATTTTTGTATCCTAGTTATTTTGTAATAAAAAGTTTTACTAATTACAGTCAATTTTGGAGGTACTATTGTAACTTAACATGATTTGCAATTTATATCCTCGCGTGGGGCAACATAAAAGTCGTTCTTGAAATTATTTTGTATAATCCTGAATATTTATGTACTTAACTAAATTATTAATTTAATATTATTTAAATTAAATCCTAAATCACAAATCTTTGAAATTAAAAAAAAACTCATTGTAAAACTTAAAATGGCAGGGTTGTTTTGAAATGTAAGTAATTTGTGGAAATGTTTATATTTATTTTATAAAATTGACTTGAAAAGTATTTTATCTTCTTATCTACTTTTTTATGATATTTCTTTTTAAATTAATTAAAATATTTCTATTGTCATCTTCATTTCTTTTAAAAAGTGAGTCACCGTAAGCAGTCCACTGTGTTAAAGAACAAAGTTTGATAATTAAAGTTAAAAGGAAAATAGAGAATTTCTATATGTACTACTTATTACCAAAATATAGGTACTTTTATATTTGGCAAAAAAAAAGATAGCTAATGGTATCAAATTTGTCAAAAAGCCAGAAAAGAGAGATGGGAAAAAATAAAATTATACCACAAGTCGATCAAAAAATTTTAAGACTTGTCAAAAAGTATTACCCATCTACATCCAAAGAAATTAAAAATGAGTAAAATCTGTCGGTATGCGATTCGTATGGAACAGAAAGTCATTAGAAGAAAACATTAACGACTAATATTCACAATAGGCATAAGCATTTAACATAAAATGTAAGACGACGAAGAAATGTTCTGAAAAAAAATGAAGAAAAATAAGTTTTATATGAGTCCATTCATAATGCCTTCTTCCCTTACAATTATGTTTATGGGGGATAAATTTTAATCCTTTGTAGCAACCACACTATTGCAGATCATTTTATCTTCCTTTTACAGTCATTAACACGTTTATGTTTATGCTTACGTTTATCTTTTATGGTTAGGTATATAATTTTTATATCTTACGGTCATTGTAAAGAATCACTAACTTCTCATAGATTTAGTATTGATTACTTACATCAACTCCGATTAATGTTGGCCTAATGTATAAACTAGAAGTTTCAGTATGGGGTACCCATTCTTGATCAACTGATATTAAACGTTTCATTAGTTTAACCAATTCATTACCATCAAATGTAGGTAGACCAGATCCTTCGGCGGAATAATTCATACGTTGCATATTCAAATCCGGCCTAAATATTCTAACTTTACCATCCACTCCTCGATAAGCTTTCAAGCCTTCAAATAACTAAAATAGAAAATAATATGGTTAATATTTGTTAGGTATAGTAAATAGGTTAGGTTGGTTAATAATATTTATTTTACTTTTATCTATGATTTAATAAATTATACGGTTTTCATAAAAGGTAGATAAAACTAAAGCAAAAATTTACCTCTATGGCATAATGTAGCACTTTTGCAGCCGGATGAAGAGTTATATTTTCAAAGGGTTTTATTTCTGGTCTCTGCCATCCACCTAATGCTTTATGATAATATATTTTTAGCATATGATCTGTGAATATATGCCCAAATTTAAGTTCACTAACGTCAGGTTTTAAACGAAGTTGTGTAGGTTCGGCCAATGTTGTGACAAGATCCGAGTACTGAAAACATAGGTATACAAATTAAATTAACAGTTCGTGCTATAATAATAAAAGCATAAAAATATTTGAAGACACGAGTGGATTAAGGACATTAAGGTTTCATATCGCAAAATTGAAATATCAAGAGAATCTTAAAAATCCTGGCCGCGATGACGCTATGTGCAAAAACGAAAATTAGTCCGGTTCGTTTATACAACAGCAGTCGCACGTTCTCCTTCCACCATCCACTGCGAACAAAATGGCTACATCGCGACCAGGATTTATTGTCTAAACTCTACTAAATTGAAATTTTCTTGTTTGCTTTAACTACCAATAACCCGTAAAAGTAATTTTATATTAATAAATAATATTATGTAAGAGTCCTAAAAGAACTCTTAGTAGTAAATTTTAGATTTACTTTATATTTTGTAAATTTATTTTTTGTGACATGACACCTTTATCTACTCGTATTTTTAATTATAAAAAATATGAGGCAAAATGAAAGCAAAAGTGGACTAACTTAAAATATTTTCCAATAGCTACTAGAAACTACTGTAGAATAGCAGTCAACTCAGTGACGTAACTAGCGGTGTGAGCGGCATGCAAATGCACACGGTTTGTAAATGATAAGGGCCCGAGTACGCTTGTTGCTCGGAGGAAATTTAGGCCTGAGGAAGTTGAAAAAAAATCATTTAAAAACATTTTGCTCGGAAGAAATTTACCACCGTATTCATAAAAACGAAAAATACTTAAAAGAGCTTTGTAAACCCTTTGTAAGGAATATAAGGCATTTTAAAGGCATTTGCGAGGCTTTTAAAGCTTTAGACCGACTAGAAATTTGTTAGGGTTGGAATAAGGCCCTGATGTGCATGGTTTGCCCTTAGGCAGATCTGGTACTGATCAGGCATCCCGGTCTGGTCCGGATGTGGACTGTAACGCAGAAACACGATCTGATCCAAATCGGGAGGACCTAGTGTGGGCCGGGACAGGCTTCCACATTAGGGCCGGGTTTGGATAGCATAAGCGGTTTCACGTCGGGAAAACCCGGTATGGACCGGATGTGGACTGTAACGCAGAAACACGATCCGATCCAAATCGGGAAAACCTAGTAGGGGCCGAGACAGGCTTCCACATTAAGGCCGGGTTTGCATAGCATAAGCGAGATGGGACGTTTCGGCGCGACCGGTTTGGCGCGGGACAAGCGGGACATTAGGGCCTGGTTTGGAATGTAATGAAATGATAGCTGCGCTATATGTGCACATTGTAAATTTTGGGCGCACTTGCCTCGCATAAATACATTGAAACATAAATATTCTGATTGATTATTTTAAACCGGGACTGTGAGAACTCCGTCCCGACACTCAAAAATAGTACGCCCGAATTATCCACATTAGGGATATTCTCGAGAGTCAGCCCAATCTAAGTGCAATGGGAAGGCCTCACCTCGGGAGAACCTCCGTTTTGATCGCGGTTGACTCCTGCGCCAGGTAAGTATGATTATTTTTTGAATGTTTCCCTTAATCTATGCTGACTTGCCAGATTAAATCCGGACCGGGGATTAATATGGTGTTCAGGACCAGGGCCACATCAGGTACGTCAAATCTGGCAGCAATTGGGTATAGCCATGGCTGACCCGCAAAGCTTGCCAGATTAAATCCGGACCGGGGATTAATATGGTGTTCAGGACCAGGGCCACATCAGGTACGCCAAATCGGGCAACAATCGGGTATAGCCATGGCTGGCCAGCAAGGCTTGTCAGATTAAATCTAAACCGGGGATTAATATGGTGTTCAGGACCAGGGCCACATGAGGTACGCCAAATCGGGCAGCAATCGGGTATAGCCATGGCTGCCCGATTAGGCTTGCCATGTTAAAATCGGACCGGGGATCAATATGGTGTTCTAGATCAGAGCCATATCAGGCTTTCCAGATTTGGCAGCAATTAGGTTCAGACATGGATCGCCTTAATAGGGCTCCCCCGATCTAAGCCGGATCAGGGCCTCAAATAAATGACCTAATACGTCATGCCATGCTGAAACCTGATCAGGCCCACATAATGTTAGGGAATGCCCTAACAAATTTCTAGTCGGGAGTAAACCTGTTGTAAATATTGCGTTTTTATGAATACGGGGGTTAGCCTTTAGGGGGTTATTAAAAAAATTTTAGGAAGAAGATTATAAAAAAGTTAAGTATTGCGCACCTGAAAGGCCGTTGCACAATTTAGAGCACAGTTGAATATTGCGTTGTTACGCCACTGAGCACTAAGTCAACTAACGAAATGTTAGTTACTACTGTTTGAAAATTTTGTGGGCAAAACCTTTAATTTTATCAAATAAAAGTGCAATTGAACTCTTTCTAACAGTTCAGTGGTTTGTCGGTTTGTGAGTGCAATAAACTTAAACAAATAATAATAATAGGCTTTTATAAACAAAACAAATTAAAATTTATATGAATGAAGTTTTATCTGTGTGATTTAAAAAAACATGATTTATACAATGTTTGGCTAAATAAATATTTTACTTTATAATAATAATTTATCTACTGTATTATGTTAGTTTATAGTTGACTTAGGCACATTAATTTATGATAGAAATATCCATAAAAGGCATCTATGGCGCGTGTTGGCCCACAATCTCTTTGAGCCTGATGCAGCTAAGTAACGTAGAAATATGCACTATATTGTTATGAAATTATTGAAATTTGAAGTATATGTAAATCGATATAATCAACTTGCGAAGAACATTATTTTTTGAAAAAGGAATTCAAAACTCCGAGGGTTCTTTTGATCAAAACTATGGAGAGCCCACCAGCTATAGGAAAATTTAGGCCAATTTAAGTCAGGCTGATACCAGAAAGGAAGCACATACCAAAATATTTACTAACCCCAAGTTTCCCATTCCTCTATACATACCTTAAACGAGTATTCGCTATCATATCTTTCATATTCATCCTGGCGATATTCTTCTATTGCCGAAACTTCTTTTACTTTTAAATGACAGCTTCTTGCCGCTTGCTTCAGTTTGTGCTGGTGTTGTAAAAGCCACCTACAAACACACTATAAGATTTTCATAAGTTACACTAGTGTTTAAGAGTAAAATAATTTAAATATTAAGTTATGTTTTAGTAGGTAGTATAAATTTAAAATTATTATTGCCAATTAACTTATTTACTTTTTATCTCTTGGCTAACATTAACCGCGTAGTAATGGTCAGATATAATTGCAATATAGTCTATAATGATGTACGTGTTGCGAAATTAAAATTGTTGAAATTACTTCAAATAAAATGTTTAGAATAAAGATTTTGAAAACTGTTACACGAATGGTGCCTTTTCTATCTATCTAATTTATAATCTGATTACATTTGTCTAGTAAGTACGCAATAGGTATTTGGGAAATTTGATTGAAAGCGTATGAAATTGAAATTGGGATTTCATCAAATTAATCGCACGTAAATGTGTGACAATAATTTGCTTATTATACCTTGTTACAAAAACACTTTAAACATAAAGATAAAATAAATGAAATCAAAAAGCGTCAATGTTGATAATATATTTAACGAAAATTATTACACATAACGTAAAAATCGTATTCTAATGATAACACATTCCAATTTCAACAACCAATCAACATTTATTATGAGTTTGGTTTCGACCAATCATTTTGGAGTTATGTCATGTTGAAGTTTTGAAAGTGAATAAACTTGATGATAATTTATGGCATTTAATCTACTCTAGGTTCGCTTTTTATTTGGATAAAATTGTTTTTGATTCTCAAATGTGACTATCATAAGGTGATAGGTTTATTCGTGCAGCCAGGTTGCAATTAGTTTGTTATAAAACAGGTATACACGTGTAAAAAAACTTATGCATAATACATACGTTAGGTCGACCTAACGACTAATGTATACGTATTTTGATCACAAACTGATAGCAAACTGCTGTTCGAAGAGACCTATTAACTCTCGAATTAAGAGATGTTTAACCCTTCAATCAAAACCCTCCATTCTCGAGTTATTTCCATGGTTATCAGATATTCGTTTAAAAACAATTTATTAAAAGTAAACCTCTTGTGGATTAACCTCTGAGTACCTATATCTGATAATTTTACTAAAAAATGTTATATTATCATGGAATAGTAACACCCTCCATTAGTAACCCCTTTAAAACTCTTAGTTGCTATGGAAATAGATACCTCTATTCGAAATTTATCTTTGTATGGACTTTATTATGGTTTGTAGAAAATGGTAATAAAATCTCTCATTTCCTATTCACTTTCATTTTAAAACTCAAAACTTTATTAATTTATTTCCGATAAAACCCTTCTCGTTGTACCATTATACGTTATTATAATATTATTAATATAAAATCAAATTAAATAAGTCCTTATTAATAAAAAAAAGTGCAGCAGTACAGTAACCGTTAGAGATTAGAAGATACTTGTTGAGAAAAGTAATTTTGACGTATTACTTTTAAAATCAATAGATAAAATCTTTGATTTGGTTTTCATTAATTAAAAGCATTAAAAGCTAATTTACAAGTGGCCACTACAATCAAGTGTTTTCAGTGTATCAATAAAAAAATAAAACACTATAAAATAAATTGTTTTCTTGTATTTTGTTATAACTCTTATTTTTTTGTATTCTTTTGGCAAAAAATAATTTACCCGCTTAATTTAAAAATAGGTATAGGAACTATATTATTTATTAATGAAAACGTACGCATATATTTGATTATTTTAGTGATAATGAGTGCATCAAATTTGATTAATATTACAATAGTTTTGTCATTTCCGAAATGACGAAATATATTTAATATTCTATAACAATTTGCAAAGTTTAAATCGATAAGACAAAATAATTCGATTTAGTGTTATGGTAGGTAGGGGTAAAGAACATTTAATTGAACTAGATAAATATTAAAATGACAATATTTTTAGAATCTATCATCATTTTTTAAAAATGTGTCAAAATAGTGATAGCATTATTTTATTTACATAATTAAATTAATTTAATAAAATAAAGTGGCACTATGATAAAACTGTCAGCGTCACAGATAAATATTTTTTACCTTCGGATGCTTATTATCTCTATTTTTGTCAAGTATTACGTCTTATCAAAAATTACATTTCTTTTCAGGTACTACGAATATTTCACACTCGAGTTAATTATTATTTCAATAGTGGGATAGCCATAGTTACTTATTAAATTATTAAGTACAAAAATCTTATACTTTTATCATTTTTGCTGATAAGCACGCAAGAAAAATATTTGTACGATATCTTAACCCGATCAAAACTCATAAGTATTTCGAAATTATATACAGTAAAGTAATATCTATGCACTAGCAAAATTCAAATAAATAATTGAATTATTGACTTTGTATAAGTTACTGTATTCACATTATTACCAGGCCTGAATATTATTTATCGAGACAAATAAAATTTCATTTAAGAATATTTAATTTTTGGTGTATAGTATAGCCCACTTAAATAATGACTTATCATTAATTATTTTAATTTTTAATTTAAACAAATGGTAAATATTAATGGTACCTAATTGTAACGTTTTATAAAAGTAAAACATCAGTAAATATAATTTGTTCAAAATTTAAAATAGGCTATAGATAAATGTGGAAATTTCTCCACTAACTTGTAAAATGAATAACAGAGTAGAAATTTAGCAAATATTATTATATACGTAGGTAAAGCAAATTATTTATTGCGCATTAAAAAAAACTCGTTAAATAATAAATATATACTTTAGTAATTTTCGAAATCATAAATATTTTAAGAAATAATAAAAATATGTTGAAATGATAAAGATCTTAAAATATTATTATTAAAAGATAAAGTTGGATTTTCTAACAGTGTTACAAAAAAAAAACTAAAAAATATACAATTTTGCGCACACTTTAATATAAATTTGTTTGGTTTATTTATTATTGTTTTGATGTGTACTTGCATATTAGTCGTACTATACGTATTCGAAGGATACACCTGGTAGTCATTAGATTGAACTTGGAATTTTGAATTATTGATTCTGCAAACAGATTTGGAAAAACGGGTTGAGAAAGCAGCCTATCGCTTTAAATTATTAGAAGATTATATCACTTGAGTTTTTTGGTTAACTATTTGTTCTGGTTGCCTTAAAAACTCTGTCAATCTATTCTGTCAAGATATTCCTGTAAATATATCCAGCTTAAATTTTGTCTTTAGTCTTTTTAAACAGTTGACAGTTTGGAATTTTTGTAATTGTTTAGTAATTCCAGAATTGAAATAGTTGGTATTACGGTATTGGAATGACGTACAAGTAAGAAACAATTTTTATAAGAGAACACCGGGGAATTCCTTTAAATTGACTAAAATGATTTTTTATTTCGTAAATCGGGAAACTTTCAATTGAACTTGATAGTTTTTGATAGATAGGAGCTAACAACATCAACTGTCCAGCAAACCACTACTTTGGGCAATTGAAAGAATAAGAATTAGAAATAACAAAATATCAAAAATAATAAAAAAATATATAAGGCTAGAAGAAAGCTATTATATCGACCTACTTTTATAAATTCGGAGTAAATGCCTAATAAATTATTAAACCTACTATACATAATTTCTATTCCCATAACCGGTCATTTAAAATCAGGAAAATACGCTATATACCTATACAGATATAATGCAAATTATTGTACCAATGCGTATACAATTATTCACATGTCCGCTACGTTTTAGAATATATAGGTTTAAATAATATTTAAACTTTAAAATATCGAGTTATTATAAAAATTAAAAGTTAATTAAATAATTTATTAAGCTTTCAGATGATTATATCATTCGTCATAATAACTCGATATTTTAAAGTTTAAATATTCGGTGCAATTTTCTAAGGAAAGTTGTTTTGATAACAATTGAATTTAGTTGTTAAGTGACGGTTAGTTGCTATAATTACACTGAGTCAGACCTATTTTTCAGTTGTTAGGTAACAACTGCAATAACAACTTTTTTAGAAAATTGCACCGACTATTACACTCAGCTGTCATTAGACCAATGGAATTAAAAACAACGAAACATTCAATCAATGGCAATCGAATTACATCGACAATTTTTTCAAGTTTATTTTAAAGCAAATATAAGTGACAATTTTTTTTATTACCTTTAATATTTAAATAATACGTATTATCTACTTAATAAACTTGAAGAAAATTGTGTTTTTAGCAGTAATTCAAATTATAATGTAATTAATTATTTATATTAACCTCCTATTTTGTTCGTGAAATAGTCTAAATAAATATCCTCTCGTGCATTTCAAATTAGTATACAATTTTTTTTCGCTTTTCGCTTCGAGTCGGGAAAATTGCAAAAGCAACAAACGCATTCGTGAGCTCAAAAAAATTGTCGACAATTTGAAATGCACTCGGGATATTGCATATGATTATTTAATATCAAGGAATTAATAATTTAACATTTTAAATTTTTTTATATATAGGTTTAATAATATACCTCAATTAAAATGAGGTACTAGTGTATTCAACAATAATTATAAAGATATAGCAAAACTTAAATACTTGTTTAGGATGAAAATTTGCAAATGTTTAAATATTGATAACTTCCTGAATAATTTGGAAGTAACCTGCGGATAATAAAGCATTAGCAGATGTTAGTTTTTGTGTTCATCTGCAGCAATCCGTAATCTATAGAGGAAAAATAGAATTCTTTTACTGCAATAATAATATAATTATCATTTCTCATGATTCTCATGTCATGCTATTTTATGTTTGCTTCTGTTTCTGAAAAAAATAATGGTTTGAAGTATATACTCAAATTTTAGCGATTCTAAGATAAGCAAAAAATACTCTAATGGACACACCTTTAAGAAATACTGCTGATGAGTATGAGTGTAAATTACAACTTTTCTAGAACAATAATAATAATAATCCATAACCCGAACGATCTCTTATTTATTTTAGACATTTTAATTGTTTTTATCATTTTATATGTACTTACTTACCACATACAGATTTAACAAAAACAAATTTATACTTTCTAAAGCAAAGAGTCCTCACTGACTGATTCATCAAATAATCGGGATTGGTTGAGCAGTTTGATCATTGATCGATGTACCAATCAACAAGCTTTAGTTGCTTCGTACTATACAAAGCTTTCCAATATTTAAAACGGATATATCGTAATCTCTCCAAGTAAGGTCGAACAATTATGGCCTACACCTTACACCAGGGATGGGCGGTCCGCCACACTTTCTTATGCGGCTCTTCAAACATTTTTACATTTAGACTTTTAAAAATTCCTACAGTGTTTTTCAGTTTATTTTGTTAATAGAGAGATAATTGAGTGTTTTCTAACAAAAGTTTTTTACATAAGGCTCCCGCACAACATTTTTAAATTTGTAACTGTCTGTTGTAAAAAAAAGGTTGTTCATCCCTGCCATACACGTAGTATGGCCGCATTCCACCTAAAGGAAGCCGAACAACCACGTCAATCACGCATTAAAGAGGACCCCTGTGCTAGCTATTATTTTATAGTTTTAAAAATTTAAACCCTTAAAAACCATTAATATCTACGTGACTTTTTTTTCTCTATAAAGGAAAACTGCATTGATTATGTACTTTCATATTTCCTACGTGGGTATTTTTAGTTGTAGTTGTATTAAGAAAAAAATTATTCTACTGTAGAAATGAAAAATCATGAAGTAAAGGTGAAGTATACAGCATACAACCGGAAATCGATTAATGTAAAATCATCAAATTTTCTTATCATTTGGGTAGGTACTCCTACTCATATTTATATCTTAAAAATAGAACCACTAATAATAATCAAAACTTGATAAAGTTTGACGTAGGTAATGTCTTTTTTTGACCTTGGCTTTTTGTCAATTGGCCAAACTTATATAGAGATAACTCACCCAGCAATCACACCAAGCTACTGATGTGATTCACGTAATATAAAGTATTCAGGTAATAAGTAACAAAGCGTGTTAGGTAATAATAATTATTTTTACATATTAGAATAACCAAAACTGTAGAAACACTTTTCAGATCGAAAGACTAAAATTTTGCATATAAATTGAGTTAGACTCTCAAATTTGAGGATGTTAATTCAGATTCAAATAAAATATATGAAATATAAAACTTACATTTTGCACCTCGCAAGTGCGGGGTGCTAATTCAAATTTTTGAAGTGCTTATAGCTATAGCTAACTTTACCTATGAATATAAAATACTTTTTAAGTTTTATCAAATACTTACCCACGTAAGTTTACTTTATTTATATAGGTACTTTCAAATTTCGTCAGCTTATCCAATAGAGCTTTTAGGGTGCATTGCACAGTCTTTAATTAGCGAAATGGTGACTAATTTAAGTTAGCTAATCAGTCCCTCCCCCTCCCCCGACATGTAATTTTGGGCTTGGTTACTCAAACGAAGAATGAGCCCTCCCCACAAAAATTTTAAAAATGCTTGCCCTGATTTCTTGCAAGCCAAGGGCCTCACCACTTAGTGGGTAGTGAATCCCTCCACGTGGGGGTCCTGTAGCTAATAATAATTTTGTATTGTTGTAGCTATGGTTATAAGCTTAATCATAAGTTAAATTTTAATTTATTTTTTATGCAACCGAGCCAAAGTGTTTGTAAAATATAGAATTGTCTTGAAATAAAAATATATTTAAGTAATTTAATTCTATATCTTGAAATAAATTATTAAGTAAATTTTCAAGCTAATGTATAATGAGATATAATAAAATGATGTGCATTAACGAGGTTAGGTAGTACTTACAATTTTTATGTACTATGTTCATATCAATTATATTCACTAGCAGGTGTTATTTTATTGAGTTTCTATAGTTTGTTTAATTTTTTTAATTATTTGCAAGTACTACAACAAAAATTAATTTATTTTATTTTTTTTTTGATTAGAATGACAATGATAAATAATTTTTCTTGTACATTCTATTATATTTTCAGCACTTTGTGTGGCATTTTGGTCACTTTACTACACTAATTTTTTTACTTATAAAAAATTATATTATATAAATATGAATCATTCTAGAAATTCTAATGTCACAAATATATTTGAATAAATACTTTATCTTGGTTTTATATTGACACACAATCGATATTTAAAAAGTATATTTATCATAATTAGCTTAAGCTGTAATTATTTAACTATACGAATGTTAATAATTGATAACATATTGAAAATTAATCGTTTATTAAAATTTTATCTTAATTTATTTGTAGCCCAAGTTATTATATTTTGTTACAGTATATTTAACTTATTTATATGTAAATATTTTCAAAGGCGGATCCAGGGGGACGGCGATGGGGGCGATCGCCCCCCTTTGGAAAAATTATGCATTATATGTAAATATAAAGTAAAAACCAAAATTAGTGGAAAAAAGGCTATCCATTTTGGTATTTTTTGTAACAATCTATGAAATCGCCCCCCCCCCCTTGCTATGAAATCGTCCCCTCCTTTGAAAAAGTTGCTGGATCCGCCCCTGATATTTTGAAATCAATTCTATTAGTAAAGAAATGTAAAAAATTGATTACAATTCTAAAAAATTCAGTAGAATCTCTACCTTTTAAAGATACCTTGACTTGTAGATAGAAAGGGGGAAAGCACCTTAAAAATCCACATTAGCACCCCCCACTCACGAGATGGGAAATATAAGTATTTTATATGAATATTTATTTTTATTATCTAAATTTGGCACCCCAAATTTAAGCGTACCGTACCGTTATTTATAAAACTTACTTTTATAAATATTAATTTCCAAATGTGTAATATTAATTAAAAACAAAATTGTCGATAAAAGTCTCTTGAGCGAGCTGTATTGTGGTTAGAAAGTTAACTTTAGTTGCAAAGTATGATTATATATTTTTGAAAGGTACAGATATCTTTGGGGTTTACTGCAGAATCTGCAATTAAACCCTTTCCAAGTTGTTGTATGTTTATAATAAATTAAATTAATAAACAATAACATAATATAATAAATGACATATTGCATAGCAACAATTTTATCTGTAAACATTACGCATTATGATGTTTTTATCGTTACTGTATATACAAAAGTTGAAAATGTTGGTTAATAGTTTATAAATAACATTTTGTAAAAATTATAAAAGGAAGATTTCATAACCAGAAGGGTTGTACTAGATTAGGAAATACCTAGTTATCATTTACGAAAATGAAGTGGAAAGAAAAATTAATTAACCCTTGCAATTAGATTAATCTATCACCATTATAATAGGATAATAATATCAAAATTTATTTATAAAAAGGGGATAAGTATGACAAAGTTTTTGACAACAATATTTTATACACTCACAGAAAGATTATGCTCGCTCTAATGATATTAATTTTTTTTTTAAATTTGAAAAATTCATTTTCAAATAAAGATAATAATTGATCCACCTGACCAGACGCCCTAGTAATACCATCATCATATTATAAACAACACGATGGGAAAACTTTTCCAATAACTTTACTTATTATTAAAGAAAACTTTAGCAAGAAAACTAAAAGAAAATATTGAAAGTGAAGATTTTGTTTTGCTTCTTATGGAAGCTGTCTAATATTCATAAAAATCACTTTCAAAATTTTTTTTTCATTTTTGGAAAATTAAAATTTTGATTAAAAATTAAAATTAAAAAGTATATAATAAATTTGTTTACCTTTTTCGTACTATTCAAAGCCATTTTATTGAAAAATTTAATGTAGTAGATAAAGGAAGAAACGAAATAAACGGGGGGTTAATTGTCTTAGAACTAGTCACAAAGCAATACTAAAAATATGTAAGAGAATTCAAGTAAAGTTGCTTTCACAAATAAATTAACGAGCGTCAATTTTGAACAACGGTTGCAAACACACTGATTGTGGGATTTCTAAACGACAGTAACAACTAATTCAAATTATCAGTTGTGAAAAGCTTTAAGCATATTATTTTGAGAAATTTGTGTTTATCAAGTGCGGGACGTGCGATTCTTATGTGACGCAATGTCATGTTTATACTAAATCTAAAACAAAACATTTAATAAACTCTGAATTGATATTAATTCAAAACTAAAGCGTCAACATATTACCATAAAATGTCACGACCTTTTTAGTCTTTTGCTTTAATTAAAGAGTCCTTTTGTTCAATTTTTAGTAATTTTAGCATATTAGTAAATTATAAACAGTAATATTTTTGCAAATATTACTTATGAAAACAATATCAAGAGTACCTACACGGGAATAACGATTTGAGCATAGAAACAATCAGTGCCGGATTAACTATTAACAGAAGTAGCAAATACTATGGGTTTTGCGCCCAATAAGTTTTTTTTATTTATTTAGCAACTAAAGGGTAAAAAAATGGCCATCTAAAAGTATTGGAAGACCTCTTGAAAACATTTTTTACGAGCCCCACGCTGACTTAATCCGGTACTGGAAATAATAGTAAACTGAATACTGAACTATTAGTATTAGTACCATCTGATAGATGGTAATGAAAGCTATCTTTTGATAAAAATAAATTATATAAAATTGATTAGAATTAGATTAGAAAAAAAAATAAAAATTATCAGAGTCAATTTGATCCGATCCTTCATAAGTTTATAACTTTTTAAGTTGCATTTACGCAAAATATAATAATTCATACATTATTTCCATGTGCTCTTCACATATTATTATATTATTTAACTAAAATAAAACAAAAATTCTTTACAACCATTAGCGAATATTGCGAAAAAATTATTCGAAATCCCGCTTCTTGCACAAATTGTTCAAATTTAAATGAGATGGCGCCAGTTCAATTTATTTTAGAATTATATTATTTTGATTTTTGACATTTGTATTCTAAATCCAAAATTAAATATTTCCTAAAAATATTATTTATTAACGCGATACATTATGTTGACAAATTTATCAATAAGAAATATTGTAAAGGTTCGTGAATTAATAATTTCTACTTATCTAATTTATTTAAATGTGAATACTCAATTTTAGAACGCAAATCGTTTTGGTTTACGATGGATTTCATCTACCACTTGCAGATTTTCTAATGAAGATAATATAATTGATCCACCTGACCGGGCTCCAGTAATACCATCATCATATAAACAACGTGATGGAGAAACTTTCTCAGTTATGAAAGCTCGGTTTGTTCTTTACTTAATTATAGTTAATGGAATCTCTTACAGAAGTTGAAAGGCAGGTAGATTTGGTGAAATGTATATTTATCATATTTCGTGTTTTTCTTCTACTTCTACGATTCTACATTTTTAAGTCGCGAAGATTTACTACTTTGGATTACTCCGATGACCAATAAAAAAACTTCGATGGTGATAGAAGACACTTGTCTAGGAAAAAATATTTCAACTAACATTTTTGCCTAATTGTAAATCCACACTCTGGGGGACTAATTTAGAATGAATTTAGTTTTTAAAGCAGTTCACTTATTTCAAGTATTGTTCATTGATTCACTGTATAGATTTTTTCCCACTCTTATTCGACTATATTAGGAATATGGCACATGAATTACACATATTTAATTTTTAGACTTCTTTATCAATCTCGCAAAAGAGGAATGTTAGAGAATGGATTGCTGCTTAGCACTTTTGCTGCCAAATTTTTACCTGACATGAGTGAAAAGCAACTCTGTTTATATGATGAGTAGGTTGTTTGCAATATTAATTTTCTAATACTAATGGACTGTTGTAGATTAATTAATTCTCCTTCCAACGAATGGGACTTATATTACTGGGCTTCTGGTGTAAAACCTACACCTGAAAAATTTAAACATGAAGTAATGGAAATGCTTCAAAAACATGTTCAAAACTCTGATAGAAAATGTCGGGTCAGACAGCCTAACTTATGGTAGTTATAATAAAAGTTATTATTGTTGTTGTATAGGTATTAATAAATTATTATAATTGTTAACTATTATAATTTAAAGTTGTTGTTCATAATTTAGTAGTATTTATATTTCGGTGGGCATTATGAGGTTGAAGAGAAGAGCTTTAAAAGGAATTTTCAGTTTCTTCACAGCTCAATTAATTGCGCCAAAAAAAATGTACCTTCAAATTGTCCAGTTTAAATTTGGGATAGAAGGCCAAAAGTAGACTATATAGATTTAGAAAGCGAATCCCTTTTTAGTTTTTCAAGTTTTTTAGTGAGAACAATGTGAGAAACTTTAAAATGAAGTCACTTCAGGTTAACTAGTGATTGCAATACCGAACCAAAATTTAAATACCGGTATTCGGTATTTATTTACATGTAATACCGGTATTAGAACAAAACAATTTTTTTTTCGAAAAAACTACAAACAAAATAAATTACAGTACAAAATTAACACTTTATTATTTCAAATATTAAAATGCGATTGCAAAAAAAAACCAAACATCAATTGTTTAGTTATTTAGTCGCGATCGCACCTTAGTACAAAAATTTCCTGTCGCAGAAAATGGTCTTTCTGATTCTACACTGGTGGGTGGAATTGTTAGAAGAGAACCATACACTATTTCCAAGTACTTCCCTCTAAATCCTTCGTCTTCATATAGTCTCATCTCTATTTTAATGAGCATTTTATATCTCTTTGTGCACAATTTCTTTGTGAACTGACGTTTTTTTGTTTATTGCAGACTGCAATTTTTCTTGCACTGATTGTTCATCATTAACATCTTCTTTTTCACTTTTTTTATTTTCGTATACGTTAGGGAACGTACCCATACTACGTGACCTATTTTTTACAATTTTTTACCCCCTCCCCCCCTCGGTGACCATCCGTAGTATATGCCAAGACCCCCCCCCCCTCCCCCTATTTTGTCACGTAGTAGTTCATAAATATGGTTTTAAACCATTTTTTGCGAACACAAAGTTAAAAAAAAATTAAATTGGCTCATATTTGCCTTTATTTAAAAACAAAAGTTTTCTTTTCATTTATTTTTGAATATAGCTCAAAAAAGCGCGAGATTTCCCTAAAAGATATTGACTACGTGACAAAAACTTAAGCCCCCTCCCCCGCCCCGGTGACCAAGCGTGGTATTTTGAAGACCCCCCTCCCCCCCCCTAAACAGGTCACGTAGTATGGGTACGTTCCCTTACCACTTGCAACATTTATATAGGTCCTCAGACACAAGCGATTCAATCTTACCATCAAGTCTCTCGACCATGGAGAAAATTAATTTTGCCATATAAGCTTTGGTTAGTCGTGAATTCTCTCTTATAATTTTCTCACTACACTCTTTTGGATTATGCAGGTATATCTTAAAAATAATTCTAAATCTATTTCCCTTTCCTTGGTGCGCAATTTCAAGAGCCTAGAGCCGTTACAGCTTAATTTTTTAATAATTTAGAAATAATGTTTACTTATTACATTAAAGTAACTAGAAACTACTACTAATTTAATATTAATCAATTACCAACATCAAAATTATTTTAAATTAAAAATTTTTTAAAAATACCGAAATACCGGTATTTTTGATTACGTAAAGTTGCGTTTAGATAGCGCGAGTTTGCCTCGCGAATCTGATTCGCGCATCAATCCTCGCGTCGTGTAGACGGTTTTATGGCGCGAATCACGACTCGCGAGGCATATGCACTGCGAGCGGTCGGTAGGTCGGTCTCGACCGCGCGTCAAAGGTGCCTCGCACTTTGATACTCGCGCGGTGTAAACTTCGTGTTGGTGTTTCCATGTTATTCAGATGTTATTCGGTATACCGGTATTGCAATCACTAAGGTTAACGTAACTTCCAGGTTTTGATTTCGATCCACATCCTGTATCTTACAAGGTTGATGGGCAGAATGTATGTATTTTAGATTGCTTTCAGTATATCGCAATGTAAGTAAATACATCGCAATATCTCGAGCTACAGTTAAACTGTTTTATTCGTTCTCATCCAAGTATCACTTGTCAGAGGCTTCGTTATGGTTCATTAGCTTTTTTGACAGGTGATGGGGAGCTGGCCCAACGCCCCGACTCTCAACCTGAAGGACCAGGGAGACGGCCAGAATAAAGTTGGTAGGCACGAGGTTCTCTTTTGATTTTTGGATATCGAAAAGATGCCTCGGTGCTACCGGTGTGTATAAATTTTAAAACTTATACTTTGAACGACGAACTAGGTCAATTACTTGTTGTTGTAAATGAATGAAAACCATTTAGTCACTGTTGTAAATGATTTTATTGTAGAAATACATAAATTGTTTTAACTTTCCTTATGCAAGAAAGGAGTAGTTGATCGCTCGAGCGGTCGAATTGTACTCGTTGAGCTTTCGTATGGTACTGGCTATGAAGCCTAATAAATACGCGTGCTTCTAAAAGGAGCAACGCGAAAACCCTGCGCACAGTATATAAAAACTGTGGCAAATTTGAAATGTTATATGAAATATAAATTTAAATGCAAAGATTATAAGGATACAAATATTGAACAAATATAAATATATAAAAGGGTGCAATATTGAACACAAGTTTTTACTTCGCCCAGATTTGAACCGGGTATTAGGTTCATAGTCAACTAACTTCACCTCTATACTCTGATTATCTCTAATGATGGGGAGAATTATTTTTGAAATCGAGGTTTTGTTTTATGTTTTAGACACCCAAAGATTTTATATTTCTTTGCATGTTATTAATTTATTGAAAGATTTTTGATCATTTCATCATTTTGATTTTAGCCTTGCTAAATTTAATTTTAAAAATAAAATATTTTATTTTATTTGATACCATTACCTCGTGTTTACCAAATAAGCTAATTAGTTATTTTCTATACAAAACGATAAAATTGAATTTCAGCGGAAATTGTTAATTTTCGAGCGACGAAGTCGCGAGTAAATTATTTTTTGCGAGTCAATAATGAAAGATTATCGTCGTGTGTAGAATTTAATTTTTTTCTGTAGCAGATGTTAAGGAAGACATTTATAATAAATTTAAATTATAAATTAAATTATCGACAGATTTTATTTTACAATAAATCAAACACTTTGGAATCTTTATTCGTTGCTATAGTTTTGAGTAAAAATAAAGTACTTTATGTGCAATCGTACTAAAATGTACATTTTCACATATTCAAAACAATACTGAAAGCAGCTGTTTTTAGTACAGAAATGTCAAATTTTATTTTTTAGTACAGAAATGTCATAACCTTAAATGTTTTATGTGCAATCCTACTAAAATGTACACTTTGACAAATATTTTTGACGTATTTTGTGAATTTTAAATATATCATTGCTTAGCAACTGGATCATTATACATAGGGGGTCCGTTGACTTAGCCCCCCCAAGTTAAAATTTTTTCTCAAAAAGCTAGCTCCTGAATCTTTATAGCTAGCACCAGCTAGCATCCAAGTATAAAAGCTAGCACCGTTATAGTTTTTCTACAAATCGCAACTGAATCCGGGGGGGGGGGGCAAGTCAACGCTAGCCCCCCAAGTTAATATTTTTTCTCAAAAAGCTAGCTCCCGAATCCTTATAGCTAGCACCCAAATATAAAATCTAGCACCGTTATAGTTATTTCGCAAACCGTAACTGAATCCGAGGGGGGGGGGCAAGTCAACGCTAGGACCCCCCCCAAGTTAATATTTTTTCTCAAAAAGCTAGCTCCCGAATCCTTATAGCTAGCACCCAGGTATGAAAGCTAGCATCGTTATAGTTTTTCCACAAATCGATATTGAAACCATTGCACGGTGGGGTATGTGGCTTCAAAAAGTGGCAATAAATTAAATTCTACTTCATCGGATTTATTAGTTAGATATGTATTTTGGAGCTCTTAGTAGTATCTAAAAAATACTTTGCTTAATTGTTTGCCCATTTATTTATTTAAAAATTGAGTTTATTTAAAAAAAATTTAATTTATTGGCAAAAAAAATAGGAAGAGCTTTAAAGCTTCCAAATTTGGAAAGTATGTATAAAAACGTCTAAAAAAATAATAGCAAAGCTCAGCAAGAAAATAAAATTTTTAAATCCCAATTATTATTATTATCCGCAAAAAAAACTGAAGTTACTAATCATATTCAAATCTTCCGTTTTTCAGTTGCATGTCAGTGCCTCCCCCTCTCTCACTTTCGAATTTTCGGATGAATTTGGTGTCAAATGTTAGAGCATTGTTTGAGCTTGAATGAGCTTTCATTATTTTTGTTCGATCTTTAAAGGGCACGAAGTTATTGGCGAAAAACTACTGGGGAGGTGGGAATTGTAGACATGTTTTTCCGTTTTTCTTCTCATTTTGAATTTATATGTGCAATTGATGTTAATCGATAGATCTTCGTTTTTTTTTTTCGACTAAACTCCGAGCAACATGCGTTAATTCGTAATGTTTTAAAAATTTATTATTTCGGCAAAACGGTAGTATTACCCAATTGCTTCACTATTTCCGACTAACAGATATTTGACTAACAGATGATTGACCCCAAAACATTTTAGCCATTGGATCATAAATTTTTTTTATTAGCAACAATAACAACGTTAAGCTACTTCAAATCAATATTAGATTTTTTGGTCATGATTTCTATTTCGGTAAATTTTAAGGTCGCGAAGTTATTGGCAAAAAACTACTGGGGGAGGGGGCGAGTTGTAGACATGTTTTTCCGTTTCTCTTCTCATTTTGAATTTATAAGTGCAATTGATGTTAATCAATATAGTTTTGCTTGAGCCTGAATGAGCTTCAGTGAGCAAGAGTTTAAGTTAATTTTTTACAAAGTTAAGGATAGTCGAAATTTTTGACTAAACTCCGAGCAACATGCGTTGAATTTTAAGTTTTTGTTAATCTCTTAAGTTGATAATTTACATACTTTGAATATACCTAACTTCTCTAAATTTATTAAAATCGAATAATTTACCGAAATAGAAATCATGCCGAGAAAATCTAATATTGATTTGAAGCAGCTTAACGTTGTTATTGTTGCTAATAAAAAAAAATTTTATGATCCAATGGTTAAAATGTTTTGGGGCTCATCAAATATCTGTTAGTCGGAAATAGTAAATTAATTGGGTAATACTACCGTTTTGCCGAAATAATAAATTTTAAAAACATTACGAATTAACGCATGTTGCTCGGAGGTTAGCCAAAAATTTCAACTATTCATAGCTTTCCAAAAAATTAACTTAAACTCTTGCTCACTAAAGCTCATTCAGGCTCAAAGGAAACTCTATCGATTGACATCAATTGCACACATACATTCAAAATGAGAAAGAAAACTGTAAACCATGTCTACAACTTACCCCCCCTCCCCACACCCAGTAGTTTTTCGGGAATAACTTTGAGATTTTTGAAGCTCAAACAAAAATAATGGAAGCTCATTCAGTTCATTTGAGTAAAATATAGAGAATTTACATATATCCAGAGTAACAGATTTTAAAAAACTTAAGATTTAACGCATGTTGCTCGGAGTTTAGTCGAAAATTTCAACTATCCATAACTGTGTAAAAAATTAACTTAGTGTTGCTCTCTGAAGCTTATTTAGGCTCAAACGAAGCTCTATCGATTGACATCAATTGCACATACAAATTCAAAATGAGTAGAAAAATTAAAAAACATATCTACTAGTTTCTCCTAGAGCTCATCCACTAGTTTTTCTCATATAACTTCAAGACCTTTGAGGCTCAATCAAAAATAATGGAAGCACATTCAAGCTCAAACAATGTTTTAATGTTTGACACCAAATTCATCTAAAAGTTCGAAAGTAGGGAAGGGGGAGGGCACTGACATGCACCTGAAAAATGAAAGATTTAAATATGATTAGTAACTTTAGTTTTTCTTCCGGATAATAATGATAATTGGGATTTAAAAATTTTATTTTCTTGCTGAGCTTTGCTATATTCACGTTTTACTTAAAACTAAAGCTCTTCCTGTTTTTTTTGCCGATAAATTAAATTTTTTTAAATAAACTCATTTTTTAAATAACTAAATGTGCAAACAATATGCAAAGTATTTTTTAAATACCACTAAAAGCCCCAAAATATATATCTAACTTATAAATCCGATTAAATGGAATTTCATTTATTGCCACTTTTTGAAGCCACATACCCCGCTGTGCAATGGTTTCAATATCGATTTGTGGAAAAACTATAACGGTGCTAGCTTTCATACTTGGGTGCTAGCTATAAGGATTCGGGAGCTAGCTTTTTGAGAAAAAATATTAACTTGGGGAGGCTAGCGTTGACTTGGCCCCCCCGGATTCAGTTACGGTTTGCGGAAAAACTATAACGGTGCTAGCTTTTATATTTGGGTGCTAGCTATAAGGATTCGGGAGCTAGCTTTTTAAGAAAAAATATTAACTTGGGGGGCTAGCGTTGACTTGCCCCCCCCCCCCCCGGATTCAGTTGCTATTTGTAGAAAAACTATAACGGTGCTAGTTTTTATATTTGGGTGCTAGCTGGTGCTAGCTATAAGGATTCGGGAGCTAGCTTTTTGAGAAAAAATTTTAACTTGGGGGGGCCAAGTCAACGGACCCAGTAAATTTATGGATTCATCTTTAAATGCGTTTCACTTTAAAAGTTTTCCTCAAATTGTAAAAGTTTCTTGTTGTCATTAGTGAGTTGACGTTTTAGTGTCTTATGTAAACTTTCATGTTGGGATAACTTTAACGATAATATTTAAATCGAATTTTTTTTCTGATTATCTGGGTTGGGGTACCTTCGTACAGCTACAAGTCATATAAGAACTGAAGCACCTAATAAAATTAAAATAATTTTCACGTAATTCAATTATTTAAAAAAAAACAGCGGATTTAACTTACTACCATTTCGTTAATGAAAATGAAAAATTAATGAAATGAAAAATAGACAAAAATCAAATTGATTATAAAAAAATACTGATCTTTTACGTAAATTAAATTTAATGAGAAGTGCTAAATTTTTAATTATTTATTTTTATTTAAAGCATTACATTCTAAGTAGAACATTGCTATCCCATTGCGGGATTTACAAATCCATTTGAAGGGGAGGATTAGCCCCCCAGCTAACATGTTATATATCAGTTTTTTTCTTAGTTTCACACCATTCTACAGCTTTGCGTGTGTCTTCGCTTCTCTTACAATTTCTCTCCATTGGTTTCTGTCTTGTACCTTTATCCACCATTCTTTGACCTCTGAAAAAGCTCTGTTACCTGCTTGCACTCTTCTTCTGATTTCTTCCATTCTGTTGTTGTTCCTGTCTATATATGGGTTCCAAGGTAGTTGAAGCCTCGCACCTCTTCGAATCTATACTCATCTATCACCAAGTCCCCCAAAACATCGTTTGCGTTCTTTAAGCATTTCATATATTTTGTCTTCTTCTCGCTAATTTTCAGTCCTGTCTTCTCAATTGCCTTCACCATTTCCTTGAACATTTCCAACAATTTCCTGAGCGACCTCGTTATGATTACTATGTCGTCAGCATAGGCTAGTATCTGTCCTTCTCTATTTATGATAGTTCCTCTTGTATCCATCTTACGTGCTATACTCTCGAGTAGGATGTTGAAAAGCAGCGCCGACAGCGCGTCTCCTTGTCGCACACCCTTATTTATTTCAAAGTTGTCTGATTCTCCTTTTGTCGTTCTGACACTTGCCATTGTCTCTTGCATTGTCATCATTGTCAATCTAATGAGTTTATCCGGAATCTCCATCTCTTCCATCACCCTAAACAGTTCCCCTTTTTCCACACTATCAAACGCTTGTTGGAAGTCCACAAACAGCATGTATAGATCGATATCATGTTCAGCAGCTTTTTCCATTGTTCTTCTTAGTATGTGTATTGCACCTATAGTAGACTTTCCCTCTGTAAAACCGAATTGATACCCTCCTATTTTATCCTTCACCTGTTTTTTCAGTCTTTCAAATATTAGTGTCGACAGGACCTTATACGTCGAGTTGAGCAACGTTATTCCTCTGTAGTTTGTGCATACTTCGGGGTCCCCTTTCTTTTTTAAATGTACTATCACGCCTTCCCTCCATACCCTTGGCATCTTCTCTTCTCTCCACACCAGTTGAATCAGTTCACATATTCTTTCCTGGAGTTCTTCTCCTCCATATTTGAAAAGTTCTATGCCAATTTCGTCACTTCCTGGGGCTTTTCCATTTTTCATTCTTTGCATTACGTTCTTTATTTCTTCGTGTGTAGGTGTGTGCACTTCTTGATTACTGCCTTCTACTGCTCTTTCTGTTAAGATGTTCTCGTCTTGTTCGTTTAGCAATTTTTGAAAATGTTCCGTCCATATCTGTTTCACTTTTTCTGCGCTATGATGTACTCTTCCTTCATTGTCCTTCATACCCCTCGGTGTTACTCTGTTAAGCGCCTTTTGATTTTTCACCATCCGGTAGAACATCCTGGAATCACCAAACTTGCTGCTATTTTCGATTTCCTCCATTTTTTTCACAAACCACCCGTTCTTTTTCTGTTTATATTTCTTGTGTGCCTGCTTGGTGCATATCCTGTAGTTGTCTAGGTCTTCTTGTAATCCTGTTCTCAACCATTTGTTTCTTTTCTCTATCTTTGCTCTGCTGTACTCCTTACATTCATCGTCGAAAATTTTTAATTACTATTTATTAATTTTAAGAACTATTTACTGCATTTATGACTGAATGTATGTTAATTTTGATCTGAATAAACCATATAAATGACATTATTATCACTGTACGAAAGTACCCCACTCACGGTACGAAGCTACTCCACGAGTGGGGTACTTTCGTACGTTTTCCATTTTTTTTCTTAACTATCATAGCTTATCCATATTTTTTTATATCAACACCAAACTAGAATATTACACTGGTCAACACTAGTTTTGGTGCCGAGATGTTGTATTTTTTTTTAAGTTAGGCCCTTATACTGATTACATTAATAGCAAAAATTTTGAGATCTTACGTGTAGTTTTCTAGATTTTGTCTCGTACAGAAAAACACAAATTTACATCAAAAACAACATTTATTACATTATTATGTATATAAAATCTTTCTTTTTCTCCACTTTTGTGAATGAGGTGTAGTGGGACTATCACGTTGCATCCCCCAGCAATAATCAGCCATCATAATGTTAATCCCATCGGCCTTGGTACCTTTCTTCCATAATTTTTAGGTCCTGGTGAAACCGCTCCCCTTGTTCTTTGCTGTAGGATCTAAGATTGTCTGAGAATTGGTCAAATTTTGCTTTAGATCAACACAAATACTCCATTGGTGTTTACAAAGACGTGTCCATAGGTGGAGGTGGGGGGGGGACATGTAGACGGTATTCCTTTGAAATCACTGGCGCTACTCACTTTCTTCAAATGATGGTTCACGAATTGAAGAAACTGTTGGAACAAATACTTCCTCTGAATGTGGTAAGAGTCTTCTAGCCAAATCTAAGTCTGAATAAATTATTTTTTTAACGTTAACCTTACGTAAATTAACACAGCAGAAGCAACAGTTATCGAAGTGATTTTTTATTCTTTCCATTGCATAGGCACTCCAAACTTCATACGACTTCTTTAACCATTGATCCACTGTCTCAAGTGTTCACAGCACATTTTACAAACAATTTGGGGTATCCACGGCTTGTATTCATCCGCAATTTCCGACTTATAAAGTAACAAAAATAAGTACTTTTAATAAAATCTGTTATAGGTTTTCTGAACTTTTTAACTGTGTATTCACCCCAAATGTAACAAAACACGTTTGGATCATTGAGACAACTTCTTCGCGATGAAGACATGATATAAAAATCAATTTATTTTTAGAAATGTATCGATAAGATAGCAATTGTGCAAATGCAAGTACTGATTACAGCCAATATTTAAAACTGAGGGTAGATCCAAAATGACACGTAGGAAAAAAAATAAAAAATATTTTTAGTGTTGCCAATGCACCCCTAACACAAAACAACTAACAATATCTCGGCACCAAAATTTTTTTTGATTTTGTTGACCTGTGTTATTAAAGCCAGATAGGTAGATTATCTAGCAGCATCAAAATCATATAAAAATAGCTATTAGTTTTTATTTGACAAGGTTTAGAGTGAAAAGTGTACAAATTTCGTTAAAGTATTCCGTATAACATAATTATTATCGTACATTTTTTGCAGAAATTGGACATTTTATTCCAATTACACATAAAATAGTGTATGCACCTTATCCTTAAAGTGTCGTTTTGGCATTTGCGTGGCTGCGCCTCAGTCTATAATTTTCCACGCTCATACCAAAAAGATGCTCTTTCAGGACTTGGTACATAAATAACTATTATCTACCCTTATTAAATTAACTTAAAGTTAACTAAAATTTTGTTAAATTTTCGTGTTTTTATTCTTATATTTAATGTAAAAAATAGAGAACTAGAAATTTTTTATTGCATAGTACACAATAAACTATTTTATGTCACTACTGATGAGGTAAGTATGACTTACATCGATGGCTACATTAGATTGATTAGATGAACATTTATTATCATTGCCCAAGGAATTAATAGTATCAGTTACATTCTTGGAAATAAATGACAATAATTACTGTCACTTTCCTTAGTAACAAAATCTGTTAACAACATGAAGAAATACTGCCGTGTTAAGGCAGATAAATTTTCGATTTTTGGATTTTTCGCGATACGTAATTATGTTAGAATGACCTAAGTCTTTCTAATATTTCAATTAAACAACTGATATTAATTTCTACAATTATTCTTTCTTACTTTCTTTAGTACTATTCATCCACTTGTTCTATTCTTCTATTCTGGCTTATTGTGACCGCAGGGACGTGCCCAACCAACTTTTTTCGGTGGGAGAAATTTCAAATTTGCAAATTTTCTAACTGAATTAATTCAAAATTGCCAACTTTTTGTAAGTTTTGCAGCTTTTTGTAAATTTAGACATAAAAAATGTCAAATTGACCAACTTTTGGGTGTTTTTGTCAACTTTTTGCAGCATTGGGGGGGGAATCCCCCCCATGGACACGTCCCTGTGTGACCGATTGTCCTCTGGGTACAGCATTTCCCAATCGATTACCATCCTTAAAATACCAACTTAAGCTTAGTAACTTAAATTTGTATTAACTGGTATTATCTTCATTTAAGTCACATACAGGTCCGGCTTACGTATGGTTTCTATCTTCCTTGATCTGGGTGGGCTTTTGTATGATTTTTATTGTTTCTAACATGTATACTATTCAAAATATTTTAATTATCCACAAAGCAAGAAAGTCGTAACCTCAACAGAAGTTCATGATATTTCACTAAATAGTTTACCCTATCTACAGTAATATTATAAATTACTAGGTGAAACAGTTCTATCTAACATCAAAGATAGTATGAGCTTTATAGACATCTTATCTTCTTCTTCCTCTGAATTTAAACCTACGGCTTGTTATTTCCAGCATCTGCGTTGTTTCCTTGGTAGTGCTGGATCTGTGAGCATATAAATTGTTTAACGTCCGATAGGTAGTTTGCTAGACTGGCCTCCAGACGCGCCTGTAACCCTGGGTTTTATGTTAATGACAGCGATTCATTAACTTAAAAAGACCACCGGCTTAACGTGCCTTCCGAAACACGGAGACTAGTTATAAGAAAGTTTCCTTTCTCTGGATTTGAACCCGGTACTTCGACTTTATCAATGTCAAGTACTGTCAAAATTTCATCATAAAAATAGTAAAACATGGAAGTGGATCGATCAGAGATGATATATGGGTATGATTTTCTTCATATGGAATAGGACCGCTTTTTTTGATATTTAGAAAAAATTAAACAAATGTAGGTATATTATAAATAAACATATTTCAATCAAGAGAGATACGCGAGAGGTGCTCTCGACAATTCGCTTTGCATTAAATTTTAAAGCAATGTTTTTTTTTAATTCCTTCATTTTAATATCTGTGTAACTATAAAATAAATTGTATTGATTCATTGATTAGAATTCAAATTTTTTTTTATTGTTTGTTTGTTGTTCTTGTCTGGTTTGTTTTAAAAAATCACGTTTGACTATTTATTTAAAAATAAACAAATGATGCCAGACAATTATTTTTTAAAAGCTCTTCCCACGCATTATATTTGCTCTATAAAGACAAAATATTAAATAATCAGTGACGTTTAGTCTACCCAATTCTACCTACGAAATATGATTTTATTCCGAGTTCCTACCATATTAGGCTAGATTCTCGTTAACAACTTCTTATTTGACTTTACATTGCTTGAATTTTTAATAGTTTAATATTGAATTCCCTAAGTGAAAATTAGAACCGGTTCCTGCTGTAGATATGTAGGTACCTATGTGTGGGTTTAATTATGAGTATAATTTAGCACACATAATTAAGTGGGAAGCTAAACATTCTGATAGAATATTCCGAAAAAAGCTGCTTTTCATTCATGGTAATATTATATAGAATTCGCACAAATGATTTACATAGTAGTATGTACATACATTTATATACACACATATTAGTAATTAGTTGTCAATAAAATCAAGAGAAAGTAGATACATATTATCATATCATCCTACTTCTAAACAAATAGTTAACATTTTATTGTATTTTAGAATTTTCTCAGCATTTAAATTATACATTGTAAATATTTGCCAACGTTTTCGTCATACGACGACGTCGGACGTCTAAATTAAATTTAAATTAATTGAAAATGCTATATACATACAAAGGTAAAAGGTACTTACATACTATGTACATACATATGTATGCAGGGTATAAACTATGTATGTACACATCGTATCTATTCAAATTATTACATTATTTAATTTACATTTAAAAATAAAAGTTAAAAAATATGTATTTACTTTGGGTCTGAAAAGTACGCAATTTTTACTTTTTCTAAAATTTTGTGAGATGGGATTTATCATAATTTATTTATAGATAATTGTTCACTATAATACTACAAATAAAGTAAATTTGTTTACAATGGAAATTACGTTAATTCTAGAATTTTCCTCTATAGATTGAGTCACATTTTCATGTCAGTTTAAAAATACTTTGAAATAGGTGGGCAGGCTGCTCGTCATCTTATTAGAATAATAAACAAAATTATTGTAGTAAATAGATCGAAATTTAAGTTCCATTCAACGTAAGGCCAATATCTTCAAAAAGCTAACGATTGCCTTCCATAATTTTTCTAAAGGCTTGTTCATACAATAAAAATTTTGTCGTTTGCTCTAAAGCGATTTTCTTGCTGAAACTTTTAATTTTTCTATGCATACAACGGCCCTAAGCTTTCGAAATGACGAACGCTCGGATCGACTCAAAAGCGATTTTTTTAAATAATATTCCAAAATTCACAGTGATGGATTGGAAATACTGTCTAATAATAAGGCATAACAACAACAAAATCCCTATCAGTAGCAAAAAAGTGAAATAGTATAGTTCCGGATGAATATACAGATTTTTAAAATGTTATATTATTAACTTGTTGATACAGTGGGGCCCGCTTAATATGATCGCGGTTAATGTTATCATTCGGATATTGTTATCACTTTTGCCAGGAACAGAACGGACATAGATTATTTAATTTTTCAATTAAAAAACATTGCTTATAGTTATCATAATTCGGTTAATGTTATCATATTATTCTTAAGATTATTTTCTCCCACGAGCAAAGGAGTTGAATTTCAGTTACAAACATTTTTTTATATTGTGCATAAGTCATCCGCATAATTTAAAGTCAGGTGTTAGCAAGAAAATCTGCCTATGGTTAATTTTTTTCAAAGACGGAGTGAATGTAAATAAACCCACCGTGTGATTCTTTCTATCACCGTCACATAATATGTGATATCACATTACATTTTTATGTTTATTATGAATTCCGTCGTTTAAATACGACGGAAAAAAAATAAATCTTTTAATTAATTTTTAATTTATTAATAACTCGATATTTTGAAGTTTTAATATTATATAAATACATAAAAAACTTCACAACGAGTGACTATTATTAATTAATTATTGTAGATGTAGTACATACTAATAAATAAGCAATAAAAATTTTTTTCGTTTATTGTTATCAATCGGTTATTGTTATCAAAAACTCCAAGTCCCGATGTGATCACATTAAGCGGGCCCCACTGTATTAAACAATCTTTAAAACTTTAGGTAGTACGAGTTATTATAAATGAATAAATTCAATTAAATTGTTTATTAAGCTTTCGGAAAAATTAACTCATTTCTTCGTCAGAATAATACGATACAAGTCTCAAAATACAAGTTATTATATAGAATAAATACAAGTGTATAAATACAAATAAACTTGTAATTTGAGACTTGTGTCATATTATTCTGACGAAGGAATGGTTTATTTTTCCGAAAGCTTAATAAACAATTGAATTGAATTTATTTATAATAACTCGTATTAACTAAAGTTTTAAAAGTTACAGATTTTTATAATCGTAAAAACGTTTAAATTTGGTGTTCTAGATGTTCGTTCAATGCAGAAACTAAATATGTCCACGATCTTATAATGATATATTGATTTGCAAACTTTTAACAAAATTTTCAGTTATTAATAATAATATTATTTAAAATTACTTATTTCACAGATAAAAGAATTTTTAAACTATTTTTTTTTAAATGTACAATTAAAGTGGATTGTACAAACTGGAATTTGGTGTACATTGGACAAACTAACCAATGGTTAGTTAAAAATGTTAAAAAACGCCAGAATCATCAAATCAATTTCCAATTACAAAGATCGGATCGTACACGAAATGATATGCATTAAGAAAACCAACAACACGATGAACCGACATAGATGGTTTAAGCAACATATTTATAGCCAATTACTTATTTAAGTTCCTTTACGTATTGGAGTTAGGTTTTCCTTCTTTGCCGAAACACAATTTAGGTTTTCCCTAACTCACAGTTTTAGACTTTTATCTAGTCACCGTTCAAATGACAATACTTGAGGAGCAGACATTCTATATGCAGTTTGTCCAATGTAGAAAATACAAAGTGCAGTTTGTTCAATACATTTTTTAGCGGTTTTGCAAAACCGCCAATCGAATATTTGCTTCATTTATGGATACTTCATAGTGTAATTTACACTGTGTTATTGCAAAAATTACTTTTTTAATAACTTATCATTTAAACCTGTGGTAGTTTTACTGCTCTCGTGAAAATTTCAGAAAATGGACATACTGCATATAGAATGTCTGCTCCTCACTTGTTCCTGTTTCCATGTACCTACTTGTTTACTTGCATCATATTTTGAGACTTGTATCACATTATTCTGATGAAGGAATGAAATAATCTTAAATAATAATTAAAGTTTTAAGATTATTTTTTAAAGCATGTGAACCACTCAAAACTAAACCACAGATTACTATTACAGATAGCCAACCCCATTGTTAAAATGGTTAACACATTTTAACAATGAAACCATGTTAGTACTGGAGACGACTACCAGAGGCGCATTTCTGGGAGACATCACGACATTGAACTATGGTGGCTACTGGATACGCTTCATAGATGTCGTTTCTAAAATATTTCATAAAATCTTAAGCAGAAAATTAATTATACATACATTATGCCGTTATAGTATCATGCCTTGAAGGAAAGTAAACCCTTCAGCCGTAGGTAAATAAAATTTTCTACTTGAGATATTTTAGAAACGACATCTATGAAGCGTATCCAGTAGCCACCATAGTTCAATGTCGTGATGTCTCCCAGAAATGCGCCTCTGGTAGCCGTCTCCAGTACTAACATGGTTTCAGGTAAGAAATGTGTTAACCATTTTAACAATGGGGTTGGCTATCTGTATACTAATCTGTGACTAAACTATCAACGGGCATATTCACTTTTTGAGTTGACTAATCCAATTTATTGTAACTAAGATTAAAATATTTTGTCATGATATATAATTTTTGTATGTTTAATGTCTTTGTAAATAATTAATTTAATTTGCCAAGAAAAGTTAAAAAACACTAACATTTTATAAATTAATATAGGTAACAGCTAAACTAAACTTTTAGACGTTTTCTTTATATATGATATGTACCTAAGATATGGAATTCTGTAACAATTTTGTTTGAAATTCACGATATCACAATTTTTTCTTTCATTCTGAACATCTTCTGTACAATCTTAAGAAAAAATTTAAGACCATAAAATTTAGTATTTCGAAAGCTACATTTACATATGGGACATTCTACACCAAATCGACCACTTTTGAACCCGACCCCTTTTGATTTTCCTGAAATTTTTACATATTATACTATCCCACCACAAACAGTTTTGTAATTTTTTTCAAAATTTTTTACTCGACCCAAAAAAAGTTACGAATTTTTAGAAAAACTGATGTTTTTTTCTTCAAACAATCATAACTACAGTGGGCCCCGCTTAATGTCTTAATGTAAAAACATCGGGACTTGGGGTTTTTGATAACAATAACCGATTGATAACAATAAAATAAAAAAATTTATATTGCTTATTTATTAGTATGTACTACGTCTACAATAATTAATTAATAGTAATAGTCACTCATTGTGAAGTTTTTTATGTACAGTGGGGCCCGCTTAATGTGATCGCGGTTAATGTTATCATTCGGATATTGTTATCACTTTTGCCAGGAACGGACCGGACATATATTATTACACACAAAAAACATTGCTTATAGTTATCATAATTCGGTTAATGTTATCATATTATTCTTAAGATTATTTTTTCCCACGAGCAAAGGAGTTGAATTTCAGTTACAAGCATTTTTTTATTTTATGCATAAGTCACCCACATAATTTAAAGTCAGGTGTTGGCAAGAAAATCTGCCTATGGTTCATTTTTTTCAAAAACATTTCTTTTCAAAGAAGATTTTTCTATCACCCTCACATAATATGTGATATCACATTACATTTTTATGTTTATTATGAATTCTGTCGTTTAAATACATAAAAAACTTCACAATGGGTAACTATTATTAACTAATTATTGTAGATGTAGTACATACTAATAAATAAGCAATAAAAATTTTTTTGTTTATTGTTATCAATCGGTTATTGTTATCAAAAACCCCAAGTCCCGATGTGATTACATTAAGCGGGCCCCACTGTATTTAAACGACGGAATTCATAAAAATATAAAAATGTAATGTGATATCACATAATTATGTGACGGTGATACAAAGAATCACGCCGTGGGTTTATTTACATTCACTCCGTCTTTGAAAAAAATGAACCATAGGCAGATTTTCTTGCTAACACCTGACTTTAAATTATGTGGGTGACTTTGAACAATATAAAAAAATGTTTGTAACTGAAATTCAACTCCTTTGCTCGTGTGAGAAAATAATCTTAAGAATAATATGATAACATTAACCGAATTATGATAACCATAAGCGATGTTTTTTGTGTGTAATAATATATGTCTGTTCCGTTCCTGGCAAAAGTGATAACTATATCCGAATGATAACATTAACCGCGATCACATTAAGCGGGGCCCACTGTATTTCAAAAATTGACTAATCGGAACTTTTTTTTTTTGTTTTTTTTTTGTCAAACGTACTTTTCAGGAAAAAATATTAAAAAAATATTCAAACTTGTATTCTACAAAATTTTTCATTTTTTCGGAAATAATCATTGATTTTTCAAATTTTAACACTTCTGATTTATGATTTTTTTATTTAAAAAAAAACTGATTTATTCCGCGTATAACAACGCAAATCCCATAACATTTTTTCGGAAATAATCATTGATTTTTCAAATTTTTCCACTTTTGATTTTTGTATTTCAAAAAAAACTCTGATTTATTCCGCGTATAACAACGCAAATTCCATAGGGCCGACATTTCCTTCTATTCTTTTTGTTTAATTAAAAAATATTGTGTTTTATTTTTACGCAAAAATACTTATTTTTCAATTAAACAAAATAAATAGTAAGAAATGTCGGCCCATTATGGGGTTTGCGTTGTTATACGCGGAATAAATCAGAGTTTTTTTTTAAATAAAAAAATCAAAAGTGTCGAAATGTGAAAAATCAATGATTATTTCCGAAAAAATGAAAATTTTATTTGTAGAATACATATTTGAATAGTTTTTTTATATTTTTTCCTGAAAAGTACGTTTAAAGACAAGAAAAACAAAAAAAAACGTTCCGATTAGTCAATTTTTGAAATAGTTATGATCGTCTGAAGAAAAAAACATCAGTTTTTCTAAAAATTCGTAACTTTTTTTGGGTTGAGTAAAAAATTTTGAAAAAATTCACCAAACTGTTTTTGGTGGGATAGTATAATATGTAAAAATTTCAGGAAAATCAAAAGGAGTCGGGTTCAAAAGTGGTCGATTTGTATTTTTATCATCGATCGGTCGATCATATATTTACATTTTAGTTTGTAAATTATAATTATTTTAGTTATTTTTTTACTTATTTTATTTATTTTTATATTTTATTCAAATATTATTTTTGTAATGATGCCCGTCTTTAATTTTCTGACGAGAAAATTTATTTCAAAATTCAAATTAGAATAGGGTTTGATTTTTCAAACAGGGTTCTAATATTATTTTAATGCTAGAACGTTTAACCATCTGTCTTTTCGAAGAATTTCTAGAAGAACTGTTTTACATGTGAAAAATTCTACCGCGATATCCTTCCAGCAGAATAGAAATTTATACTGGGTCGGTGTTACGCGCTTCGCCGATGTGATGGTTAAAACCAATCGTTAAAACACATTTTTAGTTACGTAGAGAAAAAATAATCAATTAGCATGAATACAATAAGGTATAAATAAACAAACGTTCTTGAACTTTATATAAGAATCGTACAAAATAAATCAATTAGTTTAACTTTCATGTCAGTCAAGTTGAGATTTGAACATCAGATAGATAGTTATATTTACCAGCATCGTACCTATAGGTTAAATTTTACAGTAGAAAAGTGATCCAAATAAGATTTTCTTGGATATATTTATAATAATAATAACTAATAAATAATATAAAATGATAAAAATTTTATTGATGTATGTATTCGCTGGGTGCGAAGTATATAGTGGGGGAATTGAAAACGACTCCAGTGCCCGCGGCGGACAAATTAGGAAAAAAAACGCGCAACTTGTCTAGTAACAAATACATATTTACTATTAATAAAGCTTCTTTTATAGCCTGTTTACATCTATATTATGTTTTCACAATTTTAGAGGAGGCCTGCAATATTTTTGGGGTGGCTCCAAGTAAATTGTCATACAGAAGAAAGCTACTTTGCACATAAAAAACAACTTAGAAGACGAAAATCAAAAACATTACATTTTCATTAATTTTGTCAGAGGAGGCTCGGACTTCTTCAGAGGAGGCTTGGACTTTTCTGGGAAGCTGAGCTTCCCCTGGCCACTGCCCTGAATTACTCTTATGTAAACTCATAACAATTTGAACGCAAATTCATATTCTTCCTTCGCACGAGGTTCATTACTTAATCCATATTTTGTAGAAGGCAAATTAATTTTTTTTGGGTGTAAAATATCTGACACCAAGCTGTCAATTGATTTTCTTGCTCTCACTTTAATACTGTGCACATTTGTGCAAACAATATTATGGGTAATTGCTTGGAATCCAGTTTTTATTACAAAATCCATTGTACACCTGAAATTATAAACAATTAACAAATAAATTCACGACTTTGGTTTCTGAGGTTATGTAATTTCAACTGGTTTTCTCTATTTATATATTATTATACTTACATTTTTCACTTGGTAACAAAAAATAATTAAAATAAATCTTATCCACTCACTTTTTTGGTATAACAAAAAATGTTTTCATATAATATTTATAAAATTTTAATCTATAAATAACATATTACTACGGGTGCGTTCCACTTAAAGCCCACGACGACCACGGTCGTTTGTTAGTCCAATCAAATAACCGGTCTTGATCTTTAGTCCAATCAAAGAACCACGGGACCACGCTGCGGTCGTCGTGGGCTTTAAGTGGAACGCACTCTACATTACACTAATGTAAAAATTGCGCGGAAAAGTTGCGGTTAATTCCGCAAATTATTTGGCGCTGGTGTCACGCACCCAGCGAATAATGTAGTATACCTACCAAATTAACTTGTTTTAAATCCCAGTAGGGCGGCAAACCTCTATTTTTTTAAACCGACTTCAAAAAAAGGAGGAGTTTCTCAATTCGTCTGTTTGTATGTTTTTTTTTATGTATGTTCGGGCATAACTTTTTACAGAGTGATCCGATTTTGATGAATTTTTTTTATTCGATAGAGTATACCTCCATAGTGGTCCCATTTAAATTTCACAAAAAAATCCACTTGTAAGGGTAAAAATTAAGGGAAAATTGCACCCGTAAGGGTAGAAAATAAGGAATGATTGTTTTTCATTTATTGATTTTTCACTTGTCAACCTATTCTGTTGAAACTTGGCGTAGAGAAAAACTTTATATCGAGCAAATTAATTAATTAAGGTAGTAATTAGTAGATTTTAATCACTAAAAATTAAAAAAAAAAAAACTTTTTAACAAAAAATTAAACCGACTTCAAAAAGGAAACTAATAAAAAGCATAAAATAAATATATTACATTTTGAGTCTTAATAAGTAATGTAAGTAACTAATTTTGAGTCGGTGCAAAAAATCACCGATTACTAAGTTACTTTAAAAAAATTATCAAAACAAAAGTCACCCACTCTGCACCGACTCAAACTTAGTTACTTACATTACTTATTAAGACTCAAAATGTAATATATTTATTTTATGCTTTTTAGTTTCCTTTTTGAGGTCGGTTTAATTTTTTGTTAAAAAGTTTTTTTTAATTTCAAGAGCTTAGGGGCTTGAGAGCATGTGTACTTTTTAGCTGTCCACCACTGTACATGGATATACAAGGTGGCCCTTTGAAAACGAAACAAACGGGATTGTGGCCAGCAGAAATTTTTTTTTTTTATGCAAAAACACGTCAATTTTATCATCGAAAGGGACAACTTTTGCGAACAATGTCACTCCCGTATTGTTTCATCCTTTTGCGCTGTGATGACAACCCCTAAAATGTTAATAGGGATGATATGGCAAGTAACATTTCATTTGAAAGGTCTTGCTTTCCTGAATTTACTGCTATATTTTTTTTTAAGTTTTATCAATTATTCAACAAAAAAATTGAAGCTGCAAGAATGCGAAATAAATCCAATACTTCAATACATTTAAAAATAAAAAAGAGAAAAACGCTTGGACAGATTGATTTTAGTTTTAAGGGGGCTATTTTTACTGCTATAATGCTATTCATAAACATTGACAGCTCAACCCTTGAAGTGAACTACCCTTACAGTCTTGAATGCAATGAAGAATTGAAACAATTCTTCTATCGTTTCATAAATTTTTGTAAGTATCAACACTAAAGTTACAAAAACGCATTTCACTTTTCTGATAAAAAATAGACCCATCTTCTCATTCAAAATTCTAAATTCTAAATTCTAAAGGGTACCACATTAATTATGTGGTAACTAAAAGTGCTATATTTGCAAAAAAAGAATTTTGGTATAGAGAGAATAGAAGAGAATTTTGCTTCAGACTAGTTGTGAAAGAAATTTGATAACAAACTGTTGAACGATAAGGTTGGCGCCGAGTTTGTATGAAATGATCTCACTTTTTATACATTTTGCAGTTAAATAAAACTAATTTCATTTATAGCGTCCATATTTTAAATATGTGTATTATTGGTTTTTTTTGTTTGTGGGTAAATTGGACAAATTAAATAAAACAATTTTTAATTAAAACTGTGTGTAAGTATAATTAAATTACGCCAATTAAGGCATTCGAGAAGCTTACTTTTCAAAAAGTTTTCTGCCCTTTGTGGAAATACAAAAAAAATAGTACAAAAACAACTTTTTAATATATTTAACTTTTAATCTAAGTAAGCGCTATTGACCTTGAAAATCAAAATTATTAGCTTGCGGTGTAATTTTTCAGTATTTTGGATTATGCAAGTAATTTGCAAATTCAATAGACACAGTTCTGAAATCTAGCATGGTAGAAATGTCACTTTACGTGTTGGATAATTACCAAAATTAAATAATACTTACTTAAATGTACAGGTGTATAATGTAGCTATACATAAATATCTTTGCTAAACGCAATTACAATGCTATAATTTTCCCAATTCAGGCAGATACTATTGAAAAGACCAGCAGTCTGGCGTAAATCAAACACGAATAGACTAGTGAGCGGGAAACCGCGGTTCTAATCCTGGTGGCGTCAGATTTGTGCTGTGATCTAAAAAGTCTAAACTTTATCTGCGCACTACTCGCCAACCCGTCTGCCCAGTGTGGTGAGTTATGGGCAAACCCCCCTCTCCTCCCACTCGGGGGAGTCTAAAAGGGGAGGCCTAACGTTCAGGAGTGGACGTATAACGGCTGATGAAGAAGAAGAAGACTATTGAAAAGCTATTTGCCTAAAATTACTAATCTTCTCCTGTGATATACTATAAGGTATATTTTATTGTATTCTTTATTATAAAAATTATAATGACTTTAATGCTACCATAGTCTGAAATTGACAGTGTAAAAATCGTGTATTCCCGTGGTTCGGAATCCACATTAAGCTTTAAACTGTAGGTACCCTGTGTCCGTCATATATTTTCAATACGGTGCAGAAATAGGCAGGGAATAGTGGAAGCCATGCAAACGGTAGGAAACCAGAAAATGTAAACATACTTAATTATTATTATACCTCAATTAGATGCGTCATCGAGAATGTTTTGGTGAGACCAAATTTGAAAATTCCGAAAAAGTAAATTTACTAAATAATATTGAACGACTCATTTTCCAAGTAACAGGACCTGCCTGTTATAGTAAGCAACGCAACATCTACATAATTTGAAAAATATTTTAATTGAAAGATAGAAAAAACTGAACTCCATTTACCTTTTTCCGTATATAACCTGATTCAAAAATTTTAATTTAATTTTTTTAAATCTAAAAAAGTTGTAGATATATTATTATAAAAATTATACCTATATTTGGATGGAATACTATATTATTGTATGGAATTCACTGCGAACACTCGAAAGTGAGTAATTTGAAGAGGAGTATGCATATATTTATGGTAAACTTTAAGTTGATTATGACTCACAGTTTTCTTTATTGATTAAATTCTTAGTTTTTAAAATATGCATTAATGTGTAAAATAAAAACACTTTTTTAGAATATTAGCAGGGAGCATATTAATTAAAAATTAAAATTAATTAAAGATTAAAATAAAAGCAGTAAAATTTAAAAAATAAAATATATAAAATGAATAAAAACCATTTTTACGCTTATTATTATTCAAATAAAAAATTTACATTTAGAGAATTTACATATAATTTTTATTTTATAGTAAAAAAATGAAAAACAAAATTTTGAATTTTGAAAACGTATTAGATAATGATGAACAAAAGATTTTTAGTACCAATAACAGAATAAAAATTAAAATAATATTATATTCTATTATTATCGGAATTGGTCGTGTCGAGGTGTAGCAGTTGCGCAAGCTTGGCCCCCACAACTTGTTTCTATATTTAAAACGATTCGCAGCTATAGAATAACAGAATAGAAACTTGGACAGTTTTAGAAGGGCGGTGTTTTGTTGACGAATACCTACTATTTGTGCATCTGCGATTTTTATATTTTAATTTTATAAGTGTTTGTCCGAAAGTGAAGTGAAATTCTTTTATCATGGCAGAAAATCGTAATATTCCCATCAAGATGGGTGATTTCAGTGTAATCGATAGTGAATTTGTTGGCATTAGGGAAAGATTTGATGCTGAAATGCGTAAAATGGAAGAAGAAATGAGTAAATTTCGATCAGAATTGATGAACAGAGAAGCTAACAATTTTTTCAAATCTACAACGAGGTATTTATTTTATTTTTAAATTTAATAAATTAAAACTTTACTTATAAGATATCTTAAGGTGTTGTATTTATTTAGAAAACAAATTAATAGCATGTGAATAATTTACACGCCATAATCATGGTATCATAAATAATTATAAACGCTGTATGGACGACGTATGGGGATTCCCTATTAAATGTTTTCGAGTGCTCGGTTAAGCTAACTACAATATTAGATTTACCGATAATAATAATAATAAAAGGGTTAAGCTGATGTGCTTATAAATACTATTATATTTTAAACATAATGGAATTACACCGGTTTTTAAGCGGGGCCTTAAACCTTTTATTCACCGCAACAACATCTGGAACCTTTTATTTTTTCGTGACGGATTATAGAAATTAATTTCCAGCTAGCAGATCGAGTGCGCCTATTTCCAGCCCCATTCAATAGTCAGCCACTTAGACATTAAATTCATTATAACTAGATTGCATATTAAATTTTAGGTTATGTATTTATAATGTGATAAGTACTGATGAGGACAGTGATTTGTAAAACATTGAATGTGATAATTGATAACGCATTTAAAAAAAACAGTGGTATCTCTTTAATCCATTCATACGCGTCACTCTCATTTTTAAGTTTCCGTGGACCGATTTTAACCTAATAATCTCTAAGTCTCAATTTAGAAGTAGGTACTAAATATGAAATTTAGTTGTGAAATTTTTATTGGTTTATAGAAGCTAGAGCACACATAACATTTTAAAGACACACATCAGATATGTCTTGATGTTCAATTAGAAAGGATGAAAAAATGCATAGTTAATGGATGGTTCATGATTTAAATGTTTTAAGATTGTTGTAATCGCGCCAATAATAGCTACCTACATTTTTAAACAGTTTATCTTAAAATTATGTGTGTAGTCGGTGTTTTAAAAACAAAAATTTGTGTTGTATAATTATGTGGGTATCTACTTGTTACTTTAGAAGTTAAAATTTTCATTCACAGAATTGTTTCGCTACTATTTCATTAATAGTAACCAATAATTTATAAACCAGTTCATTGCAATAGTAAAATTTTACATTTCCATTAATTAATAAATTCATTGTGGGTGGAATCGTCTATATTAGGCACAGAGGTCGTGCAATTTATTTTTTATTTTGAAAATATCTTTTATTTTCGCGAGATTAATCGAAATCGTGTACTTGCATGAATGTTCAATGAGTTGATATACTTGGTATCAAATAAATTGGCAGTTGCGTCATAGTTTAAAGTTTGAGTCAAACGAGGAATCCCTAGTCAAAAATGTGCATTTTAAAATGCATCTTTTCTTTGTAATTTAATATAATAATTGAGGAGCAGACATTCTATATGCAGTTTGTCCAATGTAGAAAATACAAAGTGCAGTTTGTTCAATACATTTTTTAGCTGTTTTGCAAAACCGCCAATCGAATATTTGCTTCATTTATGGATACTTCATAGTGTAATTTACACTGTGTATATGCAAAAATTACTTTTTTAATAACTTATCATTTAAACCTGTGGTAGATTTACTGCTCTCGTGAAAATTTCAGAAAATGGACATACTGCATATAGAATGTCTGCTCCTCAATTACTCTCTTCACCACAATTTGAAATAATGTAGCTGTCATTCAACACTTTTGTTGGTTTATTATGTAGTACTGTTACAACATACTAATTTTTCATTGTATGTTTTTATAATGTACAATATTCGGGACATGTTGATATTTTTGTACTTTTTTAGGTTGCAGGTAGCTACTTTGGGCACGAAAATACAAATTTTACGATTGAAATCTCGATGAATTCTGAAAGAGTATGTTTTAAATAAGAGAATAAAGGGAGACGCAATGCCCTAAGTGCCCCTGTTTTTTCAAAAATCGAATTTAAAAACTTCGATTTTTGCAGTAAATTTTAAAGCAAAGTCGCTCGGGATTGGTTAATTCTGTCGGTACGTGCACCGAGATATAGTCTTAGCTTTGCGCAGAGTGGGAGCGACACTTGCATTGCGATGCAGTAACAGTGCACTCCGAACGAAAATCATGGTTTTCAACCCTAAATGTGCGGGAAAAATGGCTTAAAGCGCCCGAGCGCAGCGAGGGGTGCTTTAAGTCGATTTTTCTTCGCACAACAACCCTGCGTTACAAATCCACTCTCACGAGTTTCACCTCTCAAAGATTCACCTTTTCCTTGACCTACGGGCCTAGGGATATTTTTAAATTAGTTGTCATTTTGATGAAAATGGCTGGAAGCGCCCGAGCGCAGCGAGGGGTGCTTCGAGTCAATTTTCATCAAAATCACCCTGGCAAGAGTCGGACCTACGCGCAAAAGTAACTACCGTTCGTTAAATTTAAGTAATCCTTTTCTGAAGTGATTTTTAAATAATTTTAAATTTTTAAATTAAATTAAAAAGGAGAACGCATTCCTACCATAGCGCAAGAGTTACTGACTAATTGTAAAAGTGCAACTCTCTTATGTATAGAAGCGCACGTACCTCCCACGAACGAACTTGATTAACCAATCACGAGCGTTTAACCTTCGAAAATCAAGCTTTTTTAAATTCGATTTTTGAAAAAACAGGGGCATTTAAGGCATTGCGTCTCCCTTAAATCTCTTATTTAAAATGTACTCTTTCAGAAAAGTTCGAGGTTTCAATCGTAAAATTTGTATTTTCGGGACCACAGTAGCTACCTTTCCCCCTTTTTTAAATAAAGCTAAGCGACGTCCTAAATTATAATCAGTATGTTATTTCTTGATCAGAAAATTGTGACGCAGCCGCCAGTTAATTTGAGCCCAACTTTAGATTACATGAGTTTATATTGTATAGGTATAGAACGTAGGTACATTATGATAGGCGTGATTTTTTCACTATTGCAGCTGACCGACTCAAAATATACCTTTGCACTAAATTTGAGGCCACCGAGGTCAGATATTTAGACTGTGAACATACGAGTACATATTATTTTTGGTACACAGATACGTCAGTTTCAAAATTAACAATAAGTTGTTAAACATACACATCATACATAATATATTTATAGTCGAATATGATTTCAATTTTTAGTTCACGTAATTTATTACAATACTAGTTTTTCTACCTGTTGGATATCTCTTGATACTTAAAATGTGGTTATTGTATCTTTCGTGCATTTCAAATATTTAAATTTATTTTACGGTTGGTCAATGTTTTTCACTTCATGATCGCTACAATTTTGATCTAGCCAATCAACGTTTCTGCCGTTCGTTGTTTCTTCCAGCTCTTATTTGTCTTCCTCGTTTTCTTCTCATTGCTGGATCACTTATTTTTTTTCATTCTCCGAAGATATCCATACCATATCAGTTCATATCATCATTTGGATTTCAGTTATGTTATTATATTTATTTGTATGTATGTACATCCATTATTTACTTTATACCTAGTATCGTTTCTGATGCTTTCTTCTTTTTTGATTCTCTCCAATAATCCATTTTTAGAGATACTAACTCTTCCTCAATTGATTCCTTTAGTGATGACGTTAAAATTCTTACATATATTGGCCAATCATACTACGCGAATTGACTAACATAAGTGCTAATTTGTTCTAAGAAAGCACACATAATGTTAATTTTCTTATGGCCGATAACACTTAGTCAATTCGCGTAGTATGGTTGGCCTATATTCTCAGCGTTTCGACATCACACTAATGAAGTCAATTTTCACGTCTCTGCTCCGGATGTGGATATGCTTGCCAGATTCGCTTTATACATTGTAATTTTAGTTTATTTTGTTATTTTATCATTCAAATGCCAAGTAATATCTGACGGCCGCAATCCATTGGAAAAATTCAAAAATTAAATTTCCCCTTGTCTGTATGTACATGGGTAGACTTCCATTATTATTGAAAAAAACTTTGCGTCGCTTCCTGTTAACAGCATTCTTAATAATCTTAATATTATGTCAGTTATTACGTCCTGTTCGTGCATGAAGGTTATTTACCTTTAATTTATTTTTTAGTAAAATGCTTTATGAACTGGGATGCATGTCTATATTGACATTGCCCATGCACTGTCTGTCGCCCTGGTTACGACTGCTACGTAAAAATTCCACTAATCTAATATTTGTTTCTAATAATAGAATAGACTTCCAAAAATAATTAAGTTAAAATGTTAATCGTCTCCTTTCTTACAGTTCATTAAAATATTATATTGATAATACTATTTCTTGTTCATTTCAAGTTATTGTATGTACCCACACGTTAACTTATTTTATTGTAAAATACATTATTATTTGTCAAACTCTAAATTAGCTATAACGAAAATGAATTATATGTATATGACTCACTTTATGTCAAATAAAATTTGAGTTTATTATTTTATATTATAACGTAAAATTTATTAACGAGTTTGTTACGTATGGTTCAAAGGTTACATAATATTTTATATTTAAGTAAATTATTGTTTATAATTTATATTACCAAGTGAAATAAGTGACACTAGGTAAATATAGGTAGATTATTTTTTATATTTTCTTATTTCTATAATAACCTTGTTATCCCATTCAATAAAAAAAAATCAAAAAAGAATAAAAAGATAAATTTTCAGAACCATGATGTGCTTGGTTTTTATTACGTGCAATTACTTTTTTAATTTAATTTAATGTGCCTACGTTTCCTACCTACATTTATCATTTTTACATTACATTTTATCGACATTGTATTCGTTTTATTATAGAATATAAGTAGATAGTACTCAAAAGAATAAGTTCTTAATTGTTAATTTATATTAACGTTCACGATAGGCTGGCGACTAGAGCGGTTAAATTGCTATGCTGTAGTCACAGGATCAAACCCCAACCAAAGTACTCCGGAATTCCAGATATTCGGAACCTACGTTAAACTGTAGCTTATCTATATCGGTTATCTATAGGATGACTGAGAAGGAGATGAGAAAACTTCTAGTGTAATTCAAAAATTCGTCGCGTTGGCTATAATAATAATTTACTGTTTCAATTAGTAATACGATTAGCTTTTTTTCAGAACATAACGTTCTCAAAACTCTTTCTTCGAGATAAACGTCTGGAACACATTTCTCAATAACGTCTTACAAAATATACAAGTAACCGAACTTCTTACAGCTTGAAAATTGAAATAGAAATGTCTCGTTTTATTATTTTATCATAATAAGTACATGTTACACTCAAACTTCGATAATTCGAACTTTGGCAATCCCTTGGCAACAATTAATTTTCTATATATTATAAATATTAATTCTATAACTCGATGTCTTGAATTCGAACTTTTTCATTGCACATTGCACTTCGAGTTATCGAAGTTACACTGTATGTACTTATTATAGATTAGGAAATTTTCAGAAGTTAGTAACCAATTTTAGACAATAGTAATAATGATAATTCGCTATAAATAATGGTAAAAAGGCTAAAATTTCATTTTTATAGATAATCTTTTATCTACATTTCGTTTCCAATTATGTAATAAATGAGTCACCATTAAATTAAGCTCTAGTATATTTTTTATCTTCTTTATTTACGATTGTTAATTAGTGAGAATTATAAATTGTTATTGCACGAAGGTCGGCAGTTGTAATCAAGTTTTTAAATTTTAATCAATTGATTCGCGATTAATGTAGTGTAACTTGGTATAGTAACCATTTCACTATTTTTATAGTTCATTCGTTTATAGCCAACTCGAAAACAAAAGATGATAGTTGATAGTTAATTTTGATTTTTCTCATTGAGTGTACCCATTTCTAAAATTTGGCAACACAATTTTTAAACGCCTTATATAATGCACTTTAAAAAATGTTGAACCAGAATGACCATGTACCACTTAGTGGTAGCTATTTCAAATTAAAAAATAATTAAAAACTACGTTGATGTTCACTCTACGTTGATGTACTAGTACTTTACGTCTCCGTTTCATACCGGAGATATTTGTTTCATACACACCTTCTGTCGGAAACCAATGACACTTAAGATATTTGAATGAAACGGACACGGAACGTATACTGCCCAGCAAAGCTGATGTATCTGCAATTTTCATTATATCATTTTCTAAGTTATTGTTAAACCAAAAAATCATATCTACTGTGTATCTGCATATAAAGGTATTATAACCCTAGATCACTAATCATATTTTCAAGTTATACCGTCACTACATATTCGTTTCACAGACGAACAAAATAAAACCTCAATATTTTTTTTAATAGATGAAAAGCATCTGATAGGCAAGAGTATTTATTAAACTTAACGAAACACCATCAAATAATTTGCTTAATTAGGAAGGTACTGAGCGGAGCAGGAAAAGTTTGGGAACATGCATAGATGATAAATTCGCTACTAGTGGGTAGCGAGACGAATGTGACTAACTATGTGAAAAACTAGTGAGACGAATGATTAGTGATCTAGGGATAAATTGCCTTTTTAATACAATATACGTGAATTTATCTTACAATTAGCAGGAAAGTACAGTGGAAATCAGCCTTCATTCGGCAATCCATTATTTGAAATAAAGAAAATATTCTTTTCTACGAAAGAACAGTGAGAAATTGAGTAGGTACCCATTGGTCAATCTAAACCATTTTATGTTATTGCTGTCGAATTTGCACGAAGAATTGTTTTAATTTCTGTATAGTGAATTTTGTCCAAATCAGGAAATGTTCAAATAATTTTTTCTTGTTGCACAAATAATTTACTATAGTTAACAAAAATGTTTCGATATAAGGGGTTCCGAATTATTTATCATCTTACATAATATTATTGACTAGGTTCAGTACGTTAGGATGATGTAGCTAGTGTGACTATACTGCCGTCCTAAGAAAGAAAGCCTTAACTTCAATTATTTATTAAAACGAGTTAGATGTTTCAAACGCATAATAATCTATTAAAGTTTCATATTACTAGGCTAAAATATTTTAAAAACTTACAAAAAATGTAAGTATATGTACCATAAGTCGTTAGTTTTACTTTAAATCTACTGGGTGCCATCAATAAACATCTGTATAGCTGCCTAGTTCAAAAAAATTATTGATGGAGTTAAGGCTTTCTTTCTTAGGACGGCAGTATAGCGTTAGTATGATGCAAGTCTTTTACGAAATACCTATCTTGTGCAATAGTTTTATGATAATTTGATAATACCAAATGATAATAATATAATTATTGTTCAATGTATTTTTACATTCAAGTATATTTTCCTTCATGTTATTTAATCTTGTAATTTTATATTATGTATGTACATACTATGACATTGTTTTACCTATTTGAAAATTGAAACTTTTTATAAATGATAATTCGGGAATCCAAGTGCCGCTCTCACTCCCAGAAAGCAATTTATTAGTAAGATACAAGATGAATAAGAAAAATTGGTTCTCTTTGTTGCTCATGATTGATTTTTTCCATTCAGTCGTGAAGATAATATCGGTTAAGTTGCATCCGCCAGAATTGATTCATATTGGCTCGTTTCACAGCATTTTCTATGACTTTTCTCAAAACTTATGTTGATGAGTCCTCCACTTTTTGTCGGATGTTCTATAGACTCGTGACTTCAAAAGAAACCCAAAGAAAAAACGGTCAAAGAAATAATTTTTTTTTCTTTTTCACAAAACCAATTTTTGAAAATTTAAAAAAATAATAATATAAAGCCCCCCCAATATTGTTTCTCCATTATATCTACTATATACTGTTCCAGTTGTATAGTTTCCAGTATTTTCAATTTTGGAAGAATTACAAACAAAAGAAAATCGTAAGTAAACTTAGAAATTGCTGTTTGCCTGCTATTCAGTATTTATGAGCAATGTGCAACATTCGTCGAATCACGTCATTCGCTTATTTAAATGAGCTAAATTTTATATTAGGTACAGTTTTATTTATTGAATGACCTAAGCTTATTGGAAGAAAAAAGCTAAAAATTTTTGTGTTCATCTTTTCAATGGCAAATTTTTATAATAGTTGGTTGCTCCGTAACAATGTTCATTATTTCAAGAGTATAAAACTTTATTAAGTCATTCACTATAAATAGATATCACTTTCGCTGTACTACTACAAATACAGAGAACAATTGGATGCCTGTCTATAATGGGGATTGCATTATGATAGGGAGTGGCGTCAGGTTTTGGAACTTCATCTTGTTGGTTTTATTGTAAATGTTTATCCATTATATATCTAAAATTAGAAAGGTATTTAAATGTTGATTTAATTATGAAATTAACTCTCGCCCGGCCCATTTCATACTCACTCGAGTTTATATTTGTAACTTGGGCATGCCTTATATGAATAAAACTCGAGTGCCATTGATGGCCTGCCTAGACATTACGAAATTTAAATCACTCACTCATTCTAGAAAGTTGGCACTACATCGGAATGCAACTGGCGACATTTATAAATACAACACCCTATGATGTTAGCACTTACCAAAAAGAGTTTAAGCTTCACTCTATTTACGATAAAAATTATTTAATTAATTAATTACATTTCATTTTAAGATTTTTAAATTAATATTTTTAAAATAATTAGAAGCAGGTGCAATGTAAATCACTTTCACCTTGTCAATATAAAATTTAATTTTATAAATTAATATAATAACTGCAATATCGTTGGACACTGGAATGTGTTTTGTTGTATAAATTTAATAATTTATGCTTTTCTTTGTAGAAATAAAAATTTCTTTTAGGTTTTTTTATAACAAATAACTAACAATTACTTTTAACGTTGCATGTCTTACGAGTATGAAAAAGTTTCTGGAGGAGATTCGTCGAAATCCAGCAGGTTTGTACAATGTGAACTGAATTCATAATTTCACTTCAACTGCACTTTCCAACTTTTCATTAAAAATCCCTAGAGAAAACGTTTTTAAACGTTTTAAAAAATAATACCTACATTATTTCACGTTCGTTATCCATATTTGGAATGTCAATATTGTAAGTCTTAAGATACCTTAATTGGTCTTGTAACACCTACGATATTTAATTTATTTAAATTCAAGTGGAATGTTTACGTATTATTGATTTTGAAGTTGCGTAATTGTTGTATGAAATATTAACTGTACATTTTGCCTAGCTAGAAAAAAAATTGGATATAAAGTAATAGGTAGGTACCTTGATTTGATATAACACTTGACATTTTTAAATGGTACAATAAAAATATATGAGCCTTGACTAACCTGTGTCCATAGAAAATGAGCCTAATGAGGCAGGTGTATGTGGGTAGTAGCATGAATAATCTAGTATTCTAGCAATTACTATCAATTTAGTAATTGAGTGTAACTTGAGGGCTAAAATGATGGTGGTTAGCTTAATATTATAGGTGGAGTTATTCTCAAAGAAGATGCAACTCGTAACTCCGCCTATGCTTTTATTATTATAATAAAAGAAATTGATTCGAAACAAATTCAGAATGTAGATACCTAATCACTTTTCAGTTTTACTTGATCCACAATTTTTTATCGAATCCGCTTTTCTTTAGCACACAAAAAATAAATGTGCACCTGATACTTTTAGGGGATGGTGGGCCACACATTGAGACAAGTATGTCATTAGACCTTTAAGTAACGTTTTTATTACTTATTTTATAATTGTTTATTTGGTGTTTAATTCAAAAATAATAACTGCTGTCCATTATGCACTTGTTTCAAGGTGAGCTACATATTTTCCCCTACTTTTTATAATTGTGTTTATATTATGTATTTATATTAATTCACGTTCAAAATAATTCATGTGACTAACAACACATTAACGTTAATTTTATGAGATATCAATGAATTTTTGTCTTATATTGCAGCAGCACAACTACACAATCGGCACATAATACAGGCAGTGATTTGACTTCCAGACCAGGTGAAGTTAGAACATGGTTGGACGATTTGAATTCACCACTTATTCATCAAGGAGATGGGGATTCCAAGTGTCTTAAATTGAGATTCGATGTTAATCAATATGCTCCAGAAGAAATTGTCGTCAAAACTGTGGATAATAAATTATTGGTGAGCCATAAATCTGTTAATTTTTGCAATTGACAATAAAATTGGTTTTTAAAGCCAATTTTTATTAACCTTGGCTAAAATTACTAATCGTTCTATTTCTGCAGGTACATGCCAAACATGAAGAAAAAACTGATACCAAGTCAGTATACAGAGAATACAACCGAGAATTTTTGTTGCCTAAGGGCACAAATCCAGAAAGTATTAAGAGTTCTTTAAGTAAAGATGGCGTTTTGACTGTTGAAGCCCCATTACCTGCACTTGCACTTGGTGAAAAATTAATTCCAATTCAACATTAGAAAACTGAACAAAATTCTTTTACTAGCAGCTTAAGTCACGCGTGCATGCTATGACAATGTAATTTGTTTCATTCTTTTTCTTTTTATTATTATTATCATCATCGTTGTTACTATTACTTGTAGCTAGCTGATATTAAATTTTATGTGCATAATTTATAGTTATAATATTTTGATGTGCAATTCATGATATTAAATTTATCTAAACGTACTATTTTAGATTTGGCCTATTATACATCACCGTAGTTGTAAGCAAAAAAACAATGTTTTGTAATTTATTTATAAACGGTAAAGAATATTCTGTATCTGCTGTAATATTTGAAACAAGAATTAAATAATATATATTTATGGACTATTTACAAGCTTTTCATTTGATAAAGGTGATAATTAAAAAATTAAAACTACATAAATTAACGTTCTTGAATTACGCTTGATCATAGTACTATGTTTTTTTTGTGGATGTATAAAAAATATTCATAACTTGAGTCAAATATTTTACTTAAATAATTCACATTACATTGAAATCAAAAATGAATGTGATTTTTATTGCTTTTGAGGAAACCCAGAGAAAATCAAGTTTATTGGAATAAAAACAAAGTTAGTCATATAAAACTATTGATAACGTTTAGGCCACCCGGAAAATAATTCTTATCTATTCATCTGCTTAGGAAATTCTGGGTTCAAATTGCGGATTGCACAGAATTTCTTGGCTCGGCCTTCCGGTGGGCATCTACACTCCTGTGGTGATCCCTGATGTTTGTGTCGACGTTATTACTGTTGATACGGCTGCGTCACACACGAGAGTTTACAAGACAGGTTAAGGTAGACAGGGAATGAAGCCATGGGCCTTCTAGGCCTGTAGAGCTGTAATATATATATATATATTCATCTGCTTATAATTAGAAAGCAGTTCCGTTTCTATGGGCACTAAAAATATAAAACAAACAAATCATAAATGAAACATTTGGTTGCATCTTGGAAAACGTCAGGCCTCAAAATAGGAAGGAAAATTCAATGGATATTCAATTCGACACTCTCAAGAGTGGTTTAACGTTTAAATGTTTTATGTTAAAAGTTGAGAAAAGTTCAAAGATGTCCAATTTATTTCACTATAAAATAAATTTAAATTTTGATTTCAAATTCATCTGTGAACATTTCTTACATATTCCAGTAGTGAATTTTTCAATTTAAAATTTCAGTTATAAGTAGGCTTACCATACGTCTGGGTTAGTACCGATTTCGTGTATTAGTCCCGGCCGATTTGGTATTTTGTCCTGGTAAAATTAATACCGACAATCTATTTGACGAGTTGTCCCTGGCAAAGACATATTTTACGTCAAAAAATTAAGGGTGGCGGACAGCAACCACCCAAATTCAGTATGTGGAAAAATGGGTACAATTATTCCAACATTTCCTGGAGCAACACATCGAAGTACTAAATTTAATTAAAATGTTGCATGAAACACATTTGGTCAGACGATCGAGGCCGCATGCTAGAGTCTAATGTACGAGCTTTTCTGTACTGCAAACTTGAGGGGTATAAAATCAAAGGTGGCTATATCCATTTTTCCCACTAATCAATAAGACCCACTAATCAATTCCTAAAAAATTAGTCAAATTTTATACTTAAAGTTGGCCCATAGTTTCAAAGTCGCTATCTTCTTCTTCTTTTCAACCCTTTTCTATCCACTGTTGGATGTAGGCCTCCTTCAATTTCTTCCACGCATTACGGTCCTGGGCTCCATTTTGCCAATTTTTTCCAGCTGTTTGAACAATATCATCGGTCCAGCGTTTTGGTGGACGACCAACTGATCTTTTGCTTGTTCGCGGTCGCCATGATAGGACCCTCTTTGCCCATCTATCTTGACTTTGCCTGGCAACGTGCCCCGCCCAAGTCCACTTCAATTCAGCCACCCTTTCCATAACGTCTTTAATGCTGTCATTTTTCTGCCTGTCCCTCAACCGGATACCCAACATCAGTCGTTCCATAGCGCGTTGAGTTGTTCTTAATTTATTTGCGCTTTTGACTGTTTTTTTCACACACTGTTGTTGTAAATTCTAGTCCGTATGTCATAACCGGTAGTACGCATTTGTCAAAAACCTCCCGTTTTAAACAATTTGGAATATCGGCCTTCAGTATTGAAGGGATATAGCATTAAAACGCCGCACTTGCCGAGCGTGTTGGCGAGTGTTATTTCAGCCGCCCATTCTGGGTGCAGACGCTGTTTGTAGCCGCCCACTATGTATCAGATGCTACTTTCACCATATCTGGCTACTCTCACTTAGTTTAGCCTGCAGGTCAATGCAGTTTACTGGGGTGTGGCACTTGGAGCCATAAGTGAGAGTTGGATGCCCTACGAGGACCAGTTACCATCAACCATCTCCTGCTTATAGCATTTGACATGACCGTTGTGGCAAAAGGATGCGTTACCTCTGTAACGCATCCCATACACCCCTATAAAGTCGCTATAATTATCCATAATAACACTATATTTTAGTCAGTTTGATTTATTTTTGCAATTTTAATGACTGATTGTGCTTATTACTGTTCCAGCAATTATTTTAGTTATTAAAAAAATTAAATTTTAAACTAATATTTTTTTTTATTTTTTGGTTTTTTTATCTTTTTTTTGTTTTATTTCAAATAAAATTTCTTCTAAAGGCCTTTTAAAAGCACATTAATATTAAAAAAAATACCAATCTATCCATTCTTCAAAATAAAGGTTACTTTTAAGAATTTTGACAAAATTTCCAATATTTGATAGTAAATATTTCGGAAACGGTAGAATTATTTTAAAAAAATGATTATAGAATCTTATTTTGTTAGTTATTATACAACACAAAATTCATATATGAGCGACTAAGTATCCTTACAATTAGTTTAAAACAGTTTTTCATCTATACTGAAAAATCGCAAAAATGGATATTCGCTGTGTGCGTTGCTCTTGCTGCCCTCTGGTGGCTCAAATAGACAAAATAATTAGGACTCTTGACATATAAAAAGCTGGCAAATTTTAAGCTTTCAGGTAGGGAGTTGCGGGTCATAATCCTTCTAAGTCCATGGTAATCACATAAAGCAAGTCCCAGTTCAGTTCTATTACCGGCCACTCCAAACGCTTCGATCGATTTTCGTATCCCCTCTACACCTACGCACACAGCGAATAGCCACCTTTGATTTTATACCCCTCACTTAACTTTGAAATTTCATGTAATGAAATTTTTAAAAAAATTAAAAAGGATAACACAATTTTGAGAAAGGTTCACTCTAGTGAAAAGTACGAATGGCACAATAAATAATAAAAAAATACGTTTTCTGTAGGTATAAGTTACAATATTATTGTATCCTTTTTAATTTTTTCAAAAATAAAAAAAATTGTTACATTATAAAACGTTTTTAGTAAAAATTCTGTTTTTTTCCAATGCTGTTCAAATTCTTACTTTTGTCCCGGTTTGAGACTTCATGATTATGGTAAGCCTAGTTATAAGTATTTTTAATGAAAAGCTAGTCCTTTGGTAGTTACTTAAGAAACCACTTCTGCGTCTATACCATTCTCATTTTCTACACCATTCATTTTACATCTGTATTGTCAAGAAAAAGGGAGCCTAGTCAATAAAATTTTTTGACTTGACTTGCCTATCCATGACACTACATGTAGTTGAAAAGCTACTAACAAAATTTCAGGAGTCCCGAAGATTTTATGGTTTGTAGATAGACACCCCCTAAATACAAAACCGAAAATGGTACAGGTTTTGCTGTAGTAATCCACCCCTGGTATATTTTTAGTTAAAAATATAAAATTATTAACTTTTTTAATTTGAATACAATATAAAATTAATTAATAACAATTTTTAAAATTTTAATTTAATTTATAACAGTGTGGTCTAAGTAGTGCAACTTGATAAACATATCATAATTTTTTAGACAAACCAAAAGTGTATCGACACTTTTGGAACTAAAATATTAAAAGTTGACACAATGTAAATTATACTAAATGTATAATTTTATTCACAAACGTTTTCGCTATACCATAGCATCGTCAGGTGACTAAGCAGTCACCTGTTTAAACAGTCACTTTAATCTGTAAAATTAAACATTTAGTATAATTTACATTGTGTCAACTTTTAATATTTTAGTTCCAAAAGTGTCGATACACTTTTGGTTTGTCTAAAAAATTGTGATATATTTAAAATTTTATTTTAAAGTTACATTTCTCAAGTTCGGATCTGATCTTTTCAGTTTAAACTATTTTAAAAAATAATTCACTTTAACCTTTTGAACGCTTAAATCGACTTTAGTCCAAGGCTTACAAAAACCATTAGATTTGCACGTGGAAATAAGACCTTTGTCGCCTCGCCTCTCAGACGCTGTTTGTCTCTATCCATTCATCATTTTTTAAAATAACACCTGGCAACATTTGTTTTTAGGATATTAAAGTAAGAATAACAAAATAAAATGAACTGTATAGAACCAATAATATATTGTATAGAACACTATTTTATATAGAAAATTTGCATGTTTCAGATCCGATTTTATGTTTTGTATCCAGCGTTGAAAGGGTTAAGTGAAATTTTCTCAAATCACAAAACCAAATTTAAAAATACGGTACAGCCTCGCTTATCCGGACACACTTTAATCTGGACACTCCAGTAATCCGGACACTCCTGCTCTTCGGACATTTTATATTTTTTACCTCTGCAATCTGGACGTATTTGCAGTTTCTAAAAATACAATTCTCAGTACTCTTTTATATGACTAAACTATGACATCACTGCACACGTTTATTATGCTATTTGCTGCGTTTTATTTTAGTTAGTGATTGCAAACAGACCATTATGAAGAGGATCAGGACGATCCTGAGATGACAGTCGAAAATGTCCTCAAAATAAAGCATAATGATGCAATAGAAGCTTTTTCAACATGCATCGAATGGTCACTACAGACCATCCAGACCCAGGTCTCAGTTGACGATAAATTGCCTTTCTTCCTGTTTAATTTGTGTTGGAAACTGCGGTGTGTGACGCAGCCATATTTAAGATAAAATGAATAATAGCAGGTCGAGCTATGAAATTCTGTACAGTCCACAATTTGAACCCACAATTTCTGCTCTGCACTCAACCAGCAATCACATCATTCCACTACTGTGGGTTAAATATGGTATCAATCCCATGGAATTATTTGATTTTGCCACACATTTTAAAATTACAGTCAAAAAAACTTATTTTAATGGTGGTATATGAAAATTTTTTTATTAAAAAACCTGATAAAAATATAAAAACAGATCTCTAGTAGTTTATTTTAATTTACTTAATGCCATACAAAGAAAAGACGCTAAGCCTATGAATGAAAAAAATTTAAACCATCGTGAAGTTGTTTTCTTGCAATTGTTGGTGATTAAATCAACAGGTATATGTTTAGAATCCCACTATAAAATACATCAAATTAATGTAGCTAAAGGATACAAATTAATAAAGCAAACTCACCTTTTGTACCTTATTGTTTAATCTAATAGATGCACATTTTAAATTATTAATGTTATCTTTCATTTCTAAGATTTGATTCAAAAATTTGTTTTCATCAATGTTAGTCTCATCAACATTATTTAGGATGTACTTCAGACTTGCCTCCATCACAATTACATGTCTTATTGCTGCTATTAATGCTTTAGATACATCAAAGGTACTAAAAACGTTTGAAACAATTAAATTCTAAACAACATAATTTTCAAAATTTACCTATAAGTGCTATGTTTAGGAACAACTGGGATCGATTTGTGTTTAAACTGCTGTTGATGAAATTTATATAAACCTGTTAAAATTCTATTTTGTTGATATGGTATTTCGATGCCTAATTTAGTAAGTTCATTTGAATTTAAGGATAAAAATTCAAGTAAACCTATATCAATGAATTTATCCAATAAATTTTCACATTTAACTCCGTATAAAATATTATCAATGTCATGTAAGAATTGTAAACTAAAATATTTACGATATTTTTGCAACAATTAATGTTTGGTTAAGATAGTTTTACCTGCTAGGCGATGCCACCGTTTCAAACATGGTGTTAAAACTATACATAGTTTCAATAGCGTAATTTGTAGAATCTTTATCAAGAGAAAGTGCTTGTAGAAGACAAGGATCACCTTGAAATGATGCATAATAAGAGATATCGTTTCCACGTACATCAATTTTATCTACTGTTAAACCTTCTTGCAATAAAAGTTTAACTACTTCTGGTTTATTGCCTTGTACAGCATAAAATAAAGCCTGAAAATTAAAAATTTTACTACAAACATAACAACAATATTTTCTTTCATACGTTCCACCCTTGAATATCTTCAGCAACGACATTGCTATAAGGTAATAACTCCCTAACAATACTTGCATATCCATTGAGAGATGCAAACATGAGAGCAGTTTTTCTGGTTTGATCCAACGATTTAACATTTGCTCCATTTTCAATCAAAAGTTTAACAATTCTTAAACATTCTGCTTCAGGCGATGTGTGTTCTGGACAAGAACAAGCTGCCATCAATGGGGTAACTTGGTCTACAATTGCAATGTTATAACGTATAATTTATAATAAATTCAGCACTCAAATATTAAATAAATACCTCGGCTATCATTAACATCTGCTCCCTTTAATATTAACTCACATACGATTTCAAAATGTCCCACTGTTGCAGCCAATAATATCAAAGGCCAATCCTCGTTAACTTTCATGTTAACATTTAAATCTATAAGTTTTGTCTTTGTAAATCTACTTAAATAATTTATTTTAAAATAATTAAAATTACCTTCGTCTTCTAATAAAGACGTAAACTGTTCAAAATTTTTTTGCATTATGGCGTAGCGTAAATTTTTAAGTTTAACTTCCAATGTTTGGATTGGTGGTTCATTAGGTGGCAAATTTGGTTCATAATCATCAGAATAATCCTAGGAAAAACTTTAAAATTAAACAAAAGCAATTATTTGCCAGTTGGAAATAATATAATTTTTCTTACATAACTTTTCGCTATTTTGTGTTAAAAATAATCAATATAATATCACAGATTTCAGTTTTGATTTTAAAAATCAAAAAACCAGATGACCATCAACTTTTTTCCAACCCTAAGTTTTGTTTGCCCATAAGTCATTTTTTAATTTAGATTACCGTAAAGTCGGGCTACTTTAGCCCTAGGGTGTTACTTTATCCCAAAACAAAATAATGATTTATAACATATTTAAATTTTACAACATATTGGCCAGTCCAATAGGCCCTTTGGCCTGGCAGAATCACAGATGACTATTTGAATCTAAAGCGCTCAGCTTCTAGCACACACATTTCAATCATTATTTTGTTTTGGGACAAAGTAACACCCTAGGGCTAAAGTAGCCCGACTTTATGGTACCTAGATAATAAATAATGCTGTTGTGTCACAGCAGGCGGGAATGTGGCTAAATTGAATTTTCTTTTTCTTTTGCTATCCCATTAAAAAGTAGTAGGTATGAAGTCTTCGTTTTTCGTGCTCTGTTCATAGTAAAAAATATTACCGCTCCACTTGACTTGTTATTGAAGATTGTAACAAATACTTGCAAACATTTCAATTTCCATTTTAGAAGCCATGATTTTTTTAAACAAAATGAGGAGAATTTTAATTTTAATCTTTAATCGATTTTCAAAAAAGATTCACCTTGTGATTCTGTTAATTATCGATTTTATATCAAAAACGCACCATTAATTAAAATTTTAAATATATTAGCACACAGTGTTAAAATAGCTATCTTTAATATGCTGGATTAAAATTACTTTGATTTCAAGTATTGTAAGTGATGTAAATTAAGTTTCGTTTCGATTATAATTTGAATTATTTCAAAAGACCTTATGAAACCAATAAAATGTTTCTTTCGTTCTTTCCAAATTGCAACCAACTAACAAATGGTTAAATTATAAATCTAGGCACTTCGCCACCTATTGAAAAATTTCTCGTCCTAATAATAGGTCCTAATGATAGATCGTTAAATTACTTATTTAATTTAAATTAACTCAAGTTGTTTGAAAGACTTTTAAAACCTGAAAACACAAACAACCCATAATATTTACGTGCTATTGGTAATACGCCCATTTATAGTTTTGTTCTTAAGATATCCCAAGTGGCGTTGTTGCATAGGTATAGGAAACAATAAACATTTGTTTATCAAAAATCAAAATATAATTTTGTTGAATTTCTCGAAAACCGAGTTTTTGGTTAATTATAATGGGAGATGTTTTCGAGGCATTTGACTTTAAAACCTTTCACTTCAGAAGATGAAAGAATCTTAATAAATTGGGCTCATTTTCAAGGCGATCAACAATACCTGAGAGGGGAATGAATGAGTTGGGGGCTTGATGTGATACCATCTGGTACACAGATGCAGGATGTTTATGTTCTTAGCAAAAACCTGGGCTGCCACGCCACTGTCTTCCAGGCGGAAATAATGGTAGATATATGCAGAGGACCTATGTAAATAGGTGAATCTATCATATCCGACAGCCAAACAGCACTCAATAAATTTTTCTTTTTGTTTGCTAAAAACTTTTCTACCACTTTTACAATCAAATCTTTGTTGATTGAATATCTAATTATAAGCTTTTTGTTTAGCAGAATGTCGAAGCTGTTGAATTTTTTTATTTAGTGCTAGTCTTGGATTAAGAATATACAAAAAATAAAGTTAAGTAAATCACTTACCGATAAAAAAGCATCTTCATCACTGAAATAACCGGGTGGGCCTGATCTGCTCATTGTAATTTAAATAGACGACCTAATAATTAATTACGTTTTATAATATATATTACAATATAACACTATTTTTTTATATTTATTATAAAACGAAGGTTATAAATCTATGTAAAATAAGGTTATGTGATTGTTTGAAAACTGAAAGGCACTGATAGGTTAGAAAGCATTTAGAATCATAGGACCATAGGCGCAACTAGAAGAGGTGTAGAGGGGCTATTCCCCCACAAATTCAGAAAATTACACACGACATGAATTTTGTTATTTTAAATTTGAACTCTGTTTTTTACTAATTTGGAGGTGCTGATCACGAATATGATGTTATTTTTTATCCATCGCGTCAGAATTTTTCAGAAAATCACATTTTGTATGCAATATGATAAAATGAACATAAAACTCCACTTTCTTCATTCTCACGTAGACTATTTCCTTGTAAATATCGGAGAAATAAGTGAAGAACAAGGCAAACAATTCCACCAGGATATAAAGGAAATGGAAATTCGCTACCAAGGAAGACGGAAAATGGCCGACTACTGCTGGTCATTGAAGCGAGATAATCCAGATACTAAATATACAAGAAAAAAATACGAAACGCAGTTTTAAAGACAAACGAGTGAGATTTCATTTCAAAAAAACTTCAACTGAATAATTTGATCAATTTGTAGTTCTTAATTATTATAAAAATTATTATGTACGTGCGCAATAAATACGTGTCAAAAGTAAATTTTTTACTATTTTGAGTACTATTTTGCTCAAAAACCTGACGTGGTAGCTAAAAACTAAGTACACCATTGAATTCGAAATGGTCAATTTATATAGGAATAGGTATCAGAAGTAAAACAACGTTTCTAAAAGTTGAAATTTGTAGGCCTGTGTTATTATAGTTTTCTAATGGCTAACATAAAATAGTAGTTTATATCACGACGGCGTAAGGGGTTGTTTTTCGTCACGAGACGTAGTTTATGACACGAGCCGCAAGGCGGTGAGGGGAATAATAGTCGAGAGATGAAAAAACCCTGGAGCCCGAGTATTATGAACTGCTTTTCGTAAATTTGGGAATAATATCCGACAAAATTCACGATTTTTTTGCAATAATTGCATAAATTTCATAAATTTATAACACGTTTTAATTGACATCGTGGTAGTGTAAAACCAACTTCTACTTGTAACCATGGTGTTTTTCTTGGCACCAGTTGGTACTCTGGAGGGCGGCCATGTTGGAGCGCCATGTTCATTTTGATTTCTGCTCTCGTGAAGTTTGCATGTTTGTGTATTGTGTCGTGTGTTTTCAATTAAAAATGCTTAAAAACCAAGAAATAATCGTTAAATAATCAATAAATACGACATTGTGGTCGCATCTATCGATGTTCATGGACAAGTTGCAAAAAAATCGCAAATTCGATATCGTTGGATCACGTGGTAGGTACTATCGAACTCAGCAAAAAGCGGTATTTATGGGGCGAATTTATACATTATTTCCTATTTCAGGCTACAAAGCCACGATTTTTTATGCGCCGACAGGCGCATATTTTGAAGATCGAAAATGAAAACGACAAAAAGCACGTTCGCCGAAGACAACCGCAAAACGTTGTAGATACGCAAGACAGGCAAGTTTTTCACAATTGTGTGGTTAAGATTAAATATGTCAATAAATGATTTTTGAAAATTTTTGTTTTTTTGAAATTTTTTGGTATTTTTTTACTCCCGGGAGAAAAATAAAGTGTGACGAAAAGAGCTTCTTTACTCCCGAAAAACCGGATGTAAAGTAGTCACTTTATATCACCTCTTTATATCACGTCCTCAGGATTCGAAGTTTATTGAAATAATTAGCAAGAAAAAATCTCCTGACTGTCTCTATTAATGTTATAATAAGTTTGTAAAGAAGTATAAAATTTAATATCTACTTGTAGATTATTAATTAAACTAGACCTATTCTCAACAATAATTTGTATTATTTAAAAATAAGGTCAACTATTACACGTTTTAAAGAAATTCAAATTTCAAATTTAAAACTTCTTTTATTAAAACTATTTAAATGCACGGAAAATAAAATTTAAAGAATATTTTGAAAAGAAGATATAGCTTTCTATATGAAATTTACATAGCTATAATAAACAATGCACTAATAAAAAAATGCAGTATTAATAATAATCTCACATTTTTTTAAATTACCACAATTTTCGTAAAATCATGATCATATTCATAACTAGTTGAACTATAGTTACAATAATTAATTATTAAAAAAAAAGTTAAAATTGTATAATATACATTATACTATCAACATAATAGTCGAGGGGCTCCGTTCTAAAACTCGCCTTATCCACATTTCAAAAAAAGTAGTTTGTTAATGGTTTCTAGGCATGGCATTCTACCAGTAAATAGTTTTAAAACATTTAAAAACAGACTTTATCCTGTATTAACTTCATGATGAATATGGACTGACTTTCCAAAACTCGTCTTTTCCTATCAAATGTACGTTTCATAACTCGCCTTATATCCAAACAGCCAATGAACGCCCTCGATTTCGATATCTTGTGATCCTTATTTGCTAAACATACACCTGCGTGCAGTGCGTTTACAGTGCAGTATGTGAATATTCAACGACACAACATATTTTTATGACGTAGATTTGCTGCTCGGATTATTAAATTACTAATAATTATAATAAACATTGTCACTGTCAGAGGTGAAGAAAACTATATAAAGAATATAATATTTTTCTTTTTAATTTTCACTGCAGTATTCATTTATTTTATTCATTAATAAAGGTATCCTAAAAAAAACTATGTTTCAATATCATTCCAAATGTCTCCTTATCCAAATCGTCGTGTCAAAACTCGCTTAATCCAAATTTATATCGATTATTATTCAAAATAGGGCCAACAAATTTATATATTGTATAAATCAAGATACTTTTGTCATCATAATGCAAGTCCATGACCCTCCAGATAAACTTTAGAAGTCATTTTTACAAAGTTATTAGTTTTTTCGATTTCCTGAAAAATGAACTAACATGGATAAGGCGAGTTTTGGAACGGAGCCCCTCAGTTATAATGGGTTCCGAAACATTGCATCACTACAACAAAAAGGAAAGTTACAAATTTTTTAAATTTCCCAAGAATTTGAAAGAACAAAGGAGGTGGAAGAAACTTCTGAGGTAAACAACTACTTTGATGTAATATCGTCACCCGAGAACTGAACTCAGGTGTGTCCACTTTTACAAAAGTTTGGAAGTTTGTAGAATCTATAATGAATTAACTTTTTGAGTTTTTTGACTTTTGGTGTTAATTCATTTATTATGGAAAGCAACTTTATATTTATTTCTTAAAACTTCTTTGTTAGCATAAAAAGTTATTTATAATTTTGTGCTATAGACATCTATTTAATAAAAAACTGACAGTGACTGACAGACCACGCACAGCCTAAGCCGGTGGGTCTAATTTTAAAATAAATTGAAAAAACTGTTTTATTTGGCTACAGGTTCCAATAGTGCGTTGAATAATTTAAAGATAAAAACGCAACAAGAGTATCAAAAAAGCTAAAAATCACAAACTTTCTTTGCTGCTGCTGCGACATCTACCTTAGTAATATGTGCAAATTTGACTTTTGCAACAATCGAGGGAGAGAAAAGCTCTGTTCGTTTGTCAAGCACTAAACTTGAACTGACACGATTCTACATAATAATTATCCGCCGAGTCCACCAAAAAAAAGAGTTAAAAGAACTCACATGAGTCTTAATGAGAAAGATATGATTTTAAATGTATATAAATGTGATTTTTTAAATAAATTTTTATAACACTGTAAGGTCCGTCTCTGTTCTAACTAGAACTTACTCAATGTGCTGACACGTAACATTAAAATCACGTGAACATTGCGTGGCTTTGTTGAAAAAAGTGTTGAAAGGTTAGTATGTAATGGTATCTAGCAATTATTTAAATTTTTGTAACGTCCTGGAAATAAATTTTCCAAATATTCAAAACATTTACCGATTTCACCAAACGGTCACAAAAATTTGTAGATAATGTAAAAAAGTTTGGTCGGAAACATACTTAAATAAACTTTTAAAAAATTGTAAAAACGGAAAACTTACTGGAAAAAAAAACGAATACAATCAAGAATAACCTTATTTTTCGTACACCTGTTGTAATCATGTTTATTTTTGTAATAGATATAATATATTAATTTTGAACTTATATCTTTTCTTTTCTGTTTTATGGTAGTTATTAATTTTCTTTAAAATAAAGCGTTTTTTATCAATATATGTGTTTTTATTGTAAATTTTGCAGATAGGTACCAAAATAGTGGTATTATTGGAACGAAAGTATTATTTTTTGGTAATCTGACATAATTTGGATAATTTACAGAATATATATATGACAGCTCTACAGGCCTAGAAGGCCCATGGCTTTACCCTGCTTACCTAACCTATCTTGCTAGCTTTGCGTGTGTGACGCAGCCGTATTTACGGTAATGACGTCGACACAAACATCAGGGATCACCACAGAGTGTGGATGTTCACCGGAAGGCCGAGCCAAGAAATTCTGTGCAATCCGCGATTTGAACCCAGAATTTTCGCTCTATACTCAACCAGCGATCACATCACTCCACTGCTGTAGCTTAATTTACAGAATAAGTAATTTAATTTTACGAATCAGTTTTTTTGAAAGAACAAGGATGCGGGATAACCATTATGTGGGCAATAAAATATCAGAACGATGAAATATAGTCTTTTTCTACTGATTGAGGTAGCAAGTTAACAAAATTAGAAAAATACCTTGGATTTTTATTATTTTGAAATTTTATTTATGACATTTCTGTAATAGGTACTTGTTATTATTCTTGGGCTTTCTCCCTCTTTTATTTTTCCTGTATTCTTGCTTCAAGCTCTGTGGTTGCTGATTATTGCATTTCATAAATATACAAAACTTGCCACACTCTCAAAACTAAATGCCATTATGGTAGTTTTTAATAAAACAACATAATATTATTTAGAAAAATTGATGATTTGTAATTTATTGAAACGAAATATAAAATTACACATTACAATGGTTTGAACTTAAAATATAAAAGAAAAAAGTCTTAATATAAAAAATTACTGGTAGGTATTAAAAAATTATATCACATGCAAATAATTGACAGGAATACAATAAAAATAAGTAGTAAAAAAGAGAATGTTAGACTGAATTACGTTACACAATATATTATGAACAAGAAATTGTGTAATACAATTCGAGCCTTAAATAGAAATAAAAAATAGCTACCAAATTGAAAAATTTACCACATAGGTAATTTATTTTCTAACTGCTACACATAGTATAACAGTATTTTATTAAAAGCTGCCATATTTAGCTGCTTGTTTTATTTAGGCACATTATTTTATTAATAAAAATGTACAAATTGAAACAGTACATACAACGTCTATAAAATATGAAATTATAAATATTCGCTTTATAACTTTCTATGTCGAAATTATTATTTTACTATCAGTTGGTCATCGATAAACATCATACACTGACTTAAAACTAAAGTAAGACATTGGTAATTGAACTAAAAAACTAATAAATTATATTTTTACATTTTACGATAAGTAGTAAAGTTAAGGTATTTTTAAATTAAATATTAATAAACACATAAATTCTTAAATACGCATTTATAAAAAAATAGTTTCTAATATTTACACTTCCTTTTAAATAATAACGTCTTATGATATGTAAGGTTTATGATAATTCAAATGACAAATTACTTATCAATAATTAGTCAATTCCTTAATAATATAAAAATTTTATCTAACTAAAATAAAATTTCTATTTACACAAACCATAAATCAATTTATTTGTTATGGGGTTTAGGAAATTTGTCGACTAAATTTATATCACAACACTCACGGGTATCATTAAGCAAACCTTGAGCATACATGCATTCATCCAGCAAAACAACATTTTGGATATAAATCCTTTATGATCATATGTCAAACTTCTGTTTGATGTACGGATAAATAGTTTAATGGTTTTTGTTCCGTTTCACATTCGGAATCTTCTATTTCGCAAAGATTTGTAGAAATATCACTCGTACTGGCGTAACCTCCTAATAATGAGTGACGTTCATCTGCAACAAATTTTAAAGTTATTTATTAATTTATTAAACAAAAAGAATTAATGAAGTGTACCATCTCCTAAAGTAGTAATAACGGATCCGATATCATCATCACATTGCTTTCGTCGGTTACGAGCACTTGGAAATCCGTATGGCTCTACATCGTTTGATTCGGCTCCTGGACTATGAATATAATCGTTTTCAGGTTCGCTTGGTATGTTATACCCATGAGCAGGTAAATATGAATTTGGGTGACGAAGGTAACTATCTGCTAAAAATTAAATTTGTCATTCTAGCTATTGAAATAAAATTTGCTTTTTTTACAATTTTCAGGCACATGTGCTTGTAATTTATTAAAAATGTGTTATATAATAATAAATTATTATAATACAGCGCACAGAAACATACCAACAAACAGTTTTTATTTTTTAATTTTATTTATTATAAAATAAAAATATAGCTTGTATCTATGTAGTACAGGATAGTAAATTATATTGTTTTTGCAAGTTTATTATTATCAAAATAGGAAAAAAAAGTAATAAAAATCTCATGAAGCAATTTTTTCAATTTCGTAAGTTACTTGTTTTCATAAAGAATGGTCGAGCGGTAAAGCATTAATGCTTGTTTAGCGAAAACTTACTACACATTTGCATTTTCCTAGCGACCGTTATTCTTTACAGTTAAGTTGTCAGACAAGCACATAAGTGAACAAATTCATAATATCAAGTGTTCTAAATAGATGCTAGACATCAAAGTCAGTCCACCCTTAAGAGGGGAATTTTTTTCAGGGCCCTTTTAATTTAATCAACAGATGGCGCCTACTTAAATATTTTTATAAAATAAGAGGAATTTGCTATATTTAAAATATAGCAAATTCGTTGAGATAATACTATTCTATAAATAATATTCTTGATCTTAAGCTATTTTGAGTTCGTAATATTTATTTATAAAAACACAATTCATAATTAAAGTTTAATTATCTTTTTTTGTAAGTGAGTGTGTTTTGACATACTCAATACGAACTCAAAATAGCTTAAGATCAAGAATATTGTTTATAGAATAGTATTATCTCAACGAATTTGCTATATTTTAAATATAGCAAATTCCTCTTATTTTATAAAAATATTTAAGTAGGCACCATCTGTTGATTAAATTAAAAGGGCCCTGAAAAAAATGCCCCTCTTAATAAAAGGCAAGTGTAGGATACAGTGCTGTTATCATCTTATGCCCGCTTTTCTGCCGTCCTAAGAAAGAAAGCCTTAACTCCAATTATTTATTAAAACGAGTTAGATGTTTCAAACGCATAATAATCTATTAAAGTTTCATATTACTAGGCTAAAATATTTTAAAAACTTACAAAAAATGTAAGTATATGTACCATAAGTCGTTAGTTTTACTTTAAATCTACTGGGTGCCATCAATAAACATCTGTATAGCTGCCTAGTTCAAAAAAATTATTGATGGAGTTAAGGCTTTCTTTCTTAGGACGGCAGTTTTGCAATCGTCGGTTAACGTTAATTGAAGTATAAATTTATACCCTGTATCAATCACTATGTAAGTTACCCCCTATTACGTTAACCGATTATTGTAAAAGCGAGCCTTCAACAGTTATATAATATACAATGTCTTTGTTTTATTTTATATTCAAAAAATTGACTCAGGAGAATAATAGTAAAGGTATTCACATTCGCTTGTATATTTGTGTTGTATTTCTACACTGTTGTACCTATTTATCTTAGCAACGTTTAGTAATATGCAACTTTACTAGGTGTTACTAGGATAAATAATTCGGTGTAGAAATACAAAGGCATATACACAACAGTGTGGCTTGTATAAATAGGTACAGGGTGACCGACCTTAAACTTGACCATAGGAAAATAACATGGAAAATTGAGTTTTTTTTTAATTTCTACTTTCCTGCTTAACTTAAACACAGGTTTTGCCAGTTCAAATATCCAAAGTCGATCTAATTTTTCAAAAACCACTTATTTTAATAACACATTTTTAAATATGAAGTGCTAGGTATCTTCTGGTGAGGAAAATAAAACTCTTTAAGGTGATACGTTTTTCATTCTTATCCGTTATAATGCAAATCAGGAATTAAAAAGAAATCAATTTCGCATGTTATTGTCCTATAATTGAATTTCTGGTCGAACACTCAGTATATTAATTGATACAGCATGCAAAAACAACTAAATTTGCCTATACCCTGTAATAGATGAACTTCTTCATGCTCAATTACTTACTTGATTTATTAATTTTTAAAGGCACTGCAGTAAAAAAATACAAACATGTTAGATATGTTAATAAACATCAACAAAATCAAACTATTATTAGAATTATTATTATGTAATTAAATTTGCAACATTCACATTCAAATCTCACACACTTACTCATAATTATTTACTGTGTTGTTTTAAATCTGTGTTTCTCTGAATCCTATAAATTCATAAATTCTAAATTATAATAAAATTTATCTTAGAGCAGGTATCTATATTAAATTTATAACTTTTTTCAACACGTTGAAAACAATTTTATAAAATCATAATAAATAAAAAATAATTTTATGAAATAGTAGTTCCTATTTACTTAAATTGAGTTTTATCAAAAAAATAAAAACGTTACCTGTGGTAAATCTATAATCTTCATTTCCACTATCCAATGCATTAAAATTCGAACTAATTGTATGTGGTTCACATTCACTGTCAGCTAAGCATTCTGATTCAAGATCTTCGTTTAAAGTTTCAATGTCTCGGCGAGGATCGATTGGACACCCTGAAGAAGGAAGATGATGACAACGAGATTCGTTGCTTTCATTACTATGGAAGCTGGAAGAATCAGGAACTTCACTACCTGGTACTTCGGTAATATTCGGCAGTGTTTGGCTGTGACGTGCCCAGTCAGAACAATCCCAGTGATAACCTGGAAAAGTCGTTATGAGAATGGACCTTATAAAAACCAGTCTAAAAATAAACTTACTTCCCACAGACCTCTGATCTTCTTCACAATTATTGGAAGAAACAGACGATGGTCCGTTTGATCTGGAACTATTAATGGAATTGCTACGACCACCATACAAGCGATTAGGTACGTCACAATTTACTGGGCTAGTTATTTTAAAATCTAGAAAAAAAAAGAAAGAAAAATTATTCTAAAAAAGTCACATAGCAAAAAATTAGAAGGGAACTAACTTACATTCAAAATTGTGAATAATAACTAAAAATCTGAGACTTTGAATGTTACTTATTATACTTTTGCAGTTGCCTACAAAATTGTTTACATATTATTATTGTGGTAAAAAATTATTAAATTCTATTCTTGCAAAAATTATTTAAGAAATAACACGAGAAATTTTTGTTGCAATATTATCTTGGTTCGTGGAGAAGTTCAGGTTGTATCTACTTGTTAGCTTCTGACGCATATGGATTCATTATAAAATTGATATTAAAGGTTAAATTTTGCTCTTATTTGGACTATTTTAGTTATTTTAAATAATTCATATTATAACTTTTACATATTAAAACATCTAAAATATTTATAATACCTACCATTTTTATTTCTTGGCTTTTCATATGTTGATGCCAAGTGCATCTGTTCAGCCCATTTTGTTTTGTCTGAATCGCAATGATTTCCTATAACAATTTGTTGATTGTTGACGTTTAAGTTGCGTACATAATCGGCAGGTACATTTTCCAGTTCATCACCTGCAAACCCAAGACATAATAAGGTTCTTATATTAAAATTAAACATTAATAAATACCTGCTGAACCGTAGCTTCTTAAAGTATCTAAATTATTAAAAACTATTGTATTATTGCAATTGTAGAGCGGTTCATTTTGTGATCCAGGAGTGTACGATAAAGGACGTGATGATCGTAACGGTACTTCTCTTTGATTAATTTCTAAATTGCTTAATTTGGATCCTCTCTTAAATTCGGTTAGTTCATGAGGTCTTGTTGAATTAAGAACAACTTGGTCTTTTCTCGTATCATTATTGATCATGTTACGATGCTGGCGAGAACGACGAGACCGACAACGACGATATATGATGAAAATAATAACTAATAAGAAAATTATACAAATGGCAATCACAATACCAATTAATTCTTCCCAAGTTATGCTGTAAATGCTTGAAGTTATTGGTGTCGAATATACAGAATTCAAGCAATATGGACCGGTTGTATTTGGCGGACAAATGCAATGAAAAGTGCCAATTTCATTTTTACATACTCCACCGTTTTGACACGGAGAAGATTCGCATTCGTCTAAATCAAATTCACAAAATTCTCCACCATAATTTCTGCATTTACATAAAGGTCCGTCGTCACCTTCTTCACACACGCCTCCGTTAAAACATGGTTTGGAAGAACAATATCGACCATATTCACATCTTTTGCCAGTCAATTTTGAGACACAATCGCATGTAAAATCACCACCGACGGTAGATTTACATACTCCACCGTATAGGCAAGGTGCCGATGCACAGGGATCTGTATCAATCTCACAAAGGGACCCGGTGAAACGAGTGTGACAGTAACACTCGTAAGAATTACCGACTTCTTTACAAGTTCCACCATTCATGCAAGGCTGTGAACCACATGGACCCGGAGGAGTTAAAATAATGGAAGTATCACAGTTAAATTCTACATTTGCAAATCGTTTTAAAACTGCCACTGAATTATCACCAGACTTGTGTAATGGAACAGATATTCTTGAAATTCTTACATCATCCATACAACCAAAGAAACCTTTCTGAACATCTTCAAAACCGAGAATAGAAGGATGCTGATGGACTTCAGCTCCCAAATACATTTCATCACTTTGTAAATTTAGTATATCACTTGTTCCGGGAGTCGATCCTTGTGCGGTATATATACCATCAACCGTTATTTTTGCCGAATTTTTTTCCCTTTCCAGTCGAATTTCGTGCCATTTACCATCTGCCATATAAATGGTATCTAAACGTACCACACCTTCACCACTGCCAAGTTCAAATCTGTATTGTACCGCTCCGTTTACAATCTGTAATGAAAATATGTAAGTAACATTGTGATGTAAAAAATATAATATACAAACAACAAACCTCTAAAATATTATAATCAACTTTTCCATGAGCGTACATTAAATTTCCAGTGGGTTGAACAGTACGAATCCTCAGACTTAAACTAAGTTGATCTTCGATCGACTGTTTGTTAATAATTCTATACTGAGAATAACTTTTTCCTGTAAATGAAATAGGATTTCTAGCAATGTAACAAGTTTCATCGTGACATTTTGATATATCAACATCGCATTTACTTCCGGCAAATCCTTCCGGACACTGGCAAGAATACCCTTGTGTGGAAGCATCAGGTATGCATATTTTATAAACAGCACATGGTTCTTTGGCACATTCATTTACTATGGTATCACATCTTTCACCACCATAGCCTTCTTTACAAATACACTCTATTTTTTGTTTATGTCGAGGAGATACAAAACTAGTAACATCCGTTGAAATTGGTTCAATCAACGAATCGAGGAAATATTGATCCTGACATACGCCATAAGAGCAATACGAATTGGTGCATTTCAAATGAACTATTTCTTCTACTATTAATTTAGTACTTTCTTCTAATTCTTGTAAATTATCATTTAGTGCTTTTCGAATTGTATCGGAAGAATAAAATCCTTCATTAGGCTTACGTACTGTAAATAATACATCTAAATCTTTATTCACTATTTGTCTTTTAATTCTCAAATTCACATCCTCGTCGTTTGATGGCTGAACACTTATGATAATAACATCTTTTAGTTTTGAATTCATTGCATTGCGAACAACACGTATAAATCCTTTTCGATGACTAAGAATAAAAGATTCTGGACTAATATCTCTGAATCTTATAACTATTGCATTTTCTAGCATATCGTCCGACACAATTTCAACAATAATTTTAACAATGGTGTGAGCATAATACTTTCCATCTGTAACTGTTACGTTTAAACGATAATCTCCCACATCTAGATTTGGTAAAGCTGTTAGAGTGCCATCGGTACGATCTATTCTAAATAATTCGTGTGTAGGAAACATAATACCATTTGTAGGTGAAAGTGAATAAGTTAAAGTGTCGTAACGATCTTGATCAAATGCATGAACTTTACCGACCGTTCCTCCCATATATTCGTCCAAAAATGAGTTAATGTTAATTTCTAACGGCGTGATAACTGGTGGATATTGAGATTCTTCTATTACTTTTACAACAACCCAAGCGTCGGAATATAAAGGCGGCGAACCGTTATCAAAAACTCGAATTTGTAATAAGTAAGTGTCTTTAATATTATGATTAAATTTTGTTGCTGTTCGTAAAATTCCATTTTGTTCTAATCGGAAAATATCACCTTCGTTTCCAATGCGGAAATCGAAAGTGTAAGGAGATGTATTTGGAGGCGAATCTTCATCGTTTATTTTAAACTGTAAGATGGGGTATCCTATCGGTTTATCCTCCTAAAAAACATTGATTTAGTGGTTTATTTATTTGAACTAAAAGAAAATTTAAGGTAAAAGAATTTAGAGAGAAATGCATTTCTTTATCTTTTTTGAGCAACACCTTGACATGTTCAGATTTTTTTTAGAATCTTCCATATTAGATTCAATACAATCTGAATCATTACTTTTTATGAAAAAAAAAATTTTTGATGAATTTTGAAATATTGAAATCTAATATTTTAAGAGGCCAAGTGAAGACACCCACTTCAATTGCTTTACTTCAGCAATTGAAGTTAAAACAATGCAGATGCTTGATGAAATAATTCAACATTAAAAAAGATCGAGTACGTAGAGTACAATTTTTTTTTTGTGATTGAGCAGAGCCTAATTATTGTGCAGTACATGTGGAGGGAGAACGTGTCGGTGCCGACGGGTAAATAAAGTTATTTTTTCTTAATTACCTGAATAACAGCAGTGTAATTGGTTTGTGAAAATGCTGGAGCATTGTCATTTGCATCGGAAATTTCAATATTGACCAAAACTTGTCGTGAAAGAACCGGCAGACCGTTATCCTTAGCAATAATTTCAAGTACATAATTTGAAACAGATTCTCGATCCAAATTATCCACCACAGAAATATATCCAGTATCTGGATCTATAGCAAATTGCTCCAGATTATTGCCTCTTATGATAGAATATGACACTCTTCCACTTTCTTCACTATCTAAATCTGAAGCACTTACCTAAAATAATTTTATTAATATAGAAAATAAACATAAACACAAAATAATTTACTTGTAGAATTTTGTCGTTGATGTTAGCATCTTCTCTTATTGTAGCACTATACGAAGTTTGGCTAAATACAGGAGCGTTGTCATTACAATCTGTAACCGTTACATTGACAGTAGCCATATTACTTAACGGCGGAGTTCCTCCATCGACAGCTTGTATAGTTAAAAGATAATCTTTGGCTCGTTCATAATCCAACATTTCTGCTATAGTTAGAACTCCTGTCTTTCTATCTAAAGCAAACTTCTTATGTTCATTACCGCCAATAATTGAATAATATATATCTGCATTCACTCCAGTATCTTTAGATGTTGCCAAAACTCGAACCACTTCTGTACCTATTGAATTAATTTCAGGTACAACTGCAAAGTAATACTTGGAAGCAAATTCTGGAGGATTATCGTTAATATCTTGCACATTAACAATCAGAGTAACAATAGTGGATAGTTGCGGAGTTCCTTGATCAATGGCTTGTACTGTCAGATTATAAACAGCCTGAATTTCACGATCTAAAGGCTTGGCTAAAGTAACGATTCCACTATCAGAAGATATTTTAAAATGATTTTTAAAAGAATCGACAAAGGAATATTTAATTTTTCTATTAACACCTGCAATAAAATTTTGTAAAATAAAGATGTTTTTGTTCAAGAATTAATTCTCTTACCGATATCTGCGTCAGTTGCGTGAACTTTAGTAACTAAAGTTCCCACTTCTACATCCTCTGGTAATGCTACCGAGTAGTAAGGTAGCGAAAATTGAGGTGTGTTGTCATTTAAATCTGAAATAATCATTTCTAATTGTGATGAACATTCCCAGCCCGTATGTTCTCTATCTTGTACGTGTGCCGTTAAAAGATATTTTGAACGTTGTTCTCGATCTAAATGGGTAACCGTTTTGAGGTAGCCAGAGTCTTTTTCTAAAGAAAATTGTTCGGAACCATCACCCGTAAGAACAAATCGTAAATTTGAATTTCCATCTTGATCCATATCGGTTGCTAAAACGTTCAGCACAAAAGAACCTGGTAAGATGCCCTCCGATAGTACTTGTCGATAACGATAACGTAAACAATATGGTTGATTGTCTAAAAAATGTAATAAAATAAAATATCTACAATTAAAATTACAATGAAATATTTACCATTAGCGTCTAATATTTCAATTTCTACTTTTGTGGTATCCGTATATAAGCCATCGGTAACAATAACTTCAAGTTCGTATCTTGCTATTGATTCCCTATCTAAAGATTTAGCAACATACACCTCTCCAGTTTGTCGTATTTGAAACCGAGAACTGATATCTCCAGAAATGATAAAATAATCGACTGGCGTAGATAGATCAATATCGGCGTCGGATATTTCCAAAGTTAAAACCACGGTACCAGGTAAAGCGTCTTCGTTAACTGCTCCTTGATATAATTGTTTCTTGAACACAGGTGGACTGTCATTGTAATCTTTTAATCGAATAATTACAGTAGTGCGAGCAGTACGTTTTGGAGTTCCATTATCTGCCGCAATAATATGAAATTTGTATTCGGGTTTTTCTTCTTTATCTAATTGTATAAGTGTTGTGATCCAACCAGTAAAAGCATCAATCGAAAAGATGTTCAATATATCATTTGACTCGCTACCAAAGCTGTAACGCACTTCACCATTTCCACCTTGATCGTCGTCATGTGCTATGACTTTTAGTATAGAGGTTCCTTCGGCTACATTTTCTGCCAAGTACAATATGTATGGATTGCTTTCAAAATGTGGAGCGTGATCATTTTCGTCCAATACTTGTAACATAACATTAGTCAATGCTGTAAGGGGAGGACTCGAGTCAGTTTCTGCAAGAATTCCAATAACATGCGAAGTAGATGATTCAAAATCTAATGATCGTGCTAAAGTGAGTTGACCTTGACTATCAATTAAAAATTGCGGATTGTCTTCAGAGTCGGATAAAATTTTATAGGTAACAGATACGTTGGAGACCATTTTTAATCGCGTTATAATGGTACCTAAGATTGAAAAATATTAAAATAAAAAAATACAGATTAGACGTAAATTTACCGATTGGAGAATTTTCAAGAAAGAAAAATTTATCGTCTTTACGCTCAAATATTGGAGGTATATCGTTTGGTCCCATTATAAAAACGTTAACTGGTACGTCTGAATGTTTAGAAGGATGTCCCAAGTCAGTAGCTCTTACAAAAAATTGAAAAACTTGTCCATCTAAATATACAAATAATTATTAACTTTATAAAAAAAAGAAAAAATTAATAAGATTCAAAAAATTAAAAAATTTCTTAAGCAATTTTATAAATTAAAAAATGTAGTTTTTAAAACTCACCCCATGATAGAGCACTTTGAGCAAGAAATAATCCTCCAGTTTTTTGATTAATTGCAAAAAGATTTTTGATACCTGATGCCTTTTTATCGTATATAGAATATTCTACTTGGCCTGAAGATCCATCATCTGCATCGATAGCACGAACCTGAATTAAAATGAAAAGTAATCATCTTGAAATTGTTAATACACAGAGAGAACACCCTTTTATTGAAAGTAAAACAGCACTAAAAAATAAGTTAAAATAGCTATTTATGCAATAACTAACAAATTGACCTACTTTATTCTTTTTTGGCAAAGAACATATTTACATTTGAAAGCTTAATAAAAATATTAAATAATGTATTTATTTACTTAATAACTCGATATAAGTATTTTAATATTTATTTATTATCACGAGTTAAAAACTGAACAATTTAAATATATCATGGTATAATAACTTCATTGTAGATATAAATAGTTATTATGCCATGTAAAAAACTAATAAAAAGTACAAACCTTTAAAAATGGAGACGAAACACTATGATTAGAATGAATAGAAGCCTTATATTCCTTCAACAAGAACTTGGGAACGTTGTCATTTTCATCATCCACCTTAACTTTAACTGTTAAAAATCCCGATCTACCACCTCCATCAGTTGCCATAACAGGAATTTCGTATGTTTTTTGTTTTTCTCTATCTAATTTAGTGGTAGTAAATATTTTTCCAGACTTTCTATCTATTGTGAATGTATCACTCAAAAGATCAGAATGAATGGAATAATAAATTGTGCCATATTCTCCAAAATCCAAATCGGTTGCTTTCACAGTTGTTACAAATTGTCCACTGGGTTTGTTTTCCATAACGTTGGCGTTCATAAATACATCAGGAAATATAGGAGAATGTAAATTTGCAGGTAACAACTCCACTTTGAGTCTAGCAAAGTTGGTATAAACGCCATCAGATACGGATACGTTTAAAATCATGCTTCGTTCATCTCCAAAGTTAGCCAAATTTAGTAAAGTTATTATACCGGTGTTTGAATCTATTGCAAAGGTTTGCTGTTCGTTTCCTGCTACGATACTGTATCTCAAACGACCTTGATCTACTATATCTGGATCTTGGCCAGTAACAATAGTCACAAATTGGCCTCTATTTGCGTGAACCGAGAGACTGCAAGAATATGAAGTCTGTTCAAATTTAGGTGGGTTGTCGTTCATATCAAGTACTAAAATTTTAAAACAATTATGGTATAAGATATAACAGATAATGTATATTATAATATTACCAGTAAGCCAAACATGAGCAGTACTGGATAAATTCGGAACACCTTGATCTGTAGCAACAACAATGAAGTGATGTGATTTAGCTTGTTCGTGATCCAACGATTGCTTTAAATAAATGGTTCCGTCATTTTCGTCAACGTGAAAATAATCTGAAGCGTTACTGCTATCCTTTTTAATAGAATATTTTATTTTTTGATTAATTCCTGTGTCATTATCTCTTGCTAATACGGTTAGAATTGATGTACCAAACATTGCCGCTTCTGAGATCGTTACGTTGTAGCTCTCTTCAATAAATTCTGGTGGACAATCATTGACATCTTGCACTACAATAGATACAGGAACTTCTGCATAAACACCAGAAACTGAATCGGTGGCTCGAATTAAGAGTTCGTATTGTTGTTGTTGTTCAAAATCTAATTCATCCACAACCGATATGACACCTAAAGAAAGAGTAAATTTAGAAGAAGTGGTTATGTAGCTTAAGTCAAACGTGGGATGTTGCATAACAATGAAAAAGAATGCAAGAAAGTTATTTACAAATGTGTGTAATTTTTACAGATTTATTATAAAACATAAACGATGAATAAAAAAATAAAAAAGTAATTAAAGTAGATAATATAATTATTAAAAATAAAAATAAAAAAAATATTATAGGAATGAAAAAATGTAATAATTTTACAATTAGTGAAATGATAATAAAAGTGTAGCAATTTCTGTATTATATTAAAAAGCAAATATAATACATTTCATACCTATAATATTTATTTGCCATGCATGCTCGTGCATCTAGTTTTATACAATTTAGCATCAATTGTTTAAATTTAGCAAATGTTAGCAGCTAATTTATAACTTATACCTCAATTATGATAGTACAGCGGGGCCCGCTTAATGTGATCACATCGGGACTTGGGGTTTTTGATAACAATAACCGATTGATAACAATAAACAAACAAAATTTTTATTGCTTATTTATTAGTATGTACTACATCTACAATAATTAATTAATAATAGTCACTCATTGTGAAGTTTTTTATGTATTTAAACGGCGGAATTCATAATAAACATAAAAATGTAATGTGATATCACATATTATGTGACGGTGATAGAAAGAGTCACCACGGTGGGTTTATTTACATCCACTCCGTATTTGAAACAAATGAACCATAGGCAGATTTTCTTGCTAACACCTGACTTTAAATTATGTGGGTGACTTATGCACAATATAAAAAAATGCTTGTAATTGAAATTCAACTCCTTTGCTCGTGGGAGAAAATAATTTTAAGAATAATATGATAACATTAACCGAATTATGATAACTATTTTTTTTTTATTAACACCCAAGAACAATTACAATCTGTTTATAAAAACATTCGGTATTGTATATATCATATGAAACTAATAAAACAAAGGTATCACAGTTGAAGCCAACTCATTAGTAGGCCTCATTTTAAAGTTAAAAACATGTTTTTATGTTGACATGAACTGCGAAATAACACTATTTCCGCTGGGGCAGATCCAAAAAGTCTAACCTTTTTAGCCTTTTTACATTGGGGGCAGTGAGAAGATTTGTTGCCAAAATATTTGGATGAGAACTCAGTCTTAATTGGTATTTTCTGCTAGCCATCGCTATTTCTTCCTTGACTGTGGCCATGCCCAGGTCACGATGTATGCCATCATTGGGAACATACCAGGGGGCATTGCAAACCGCTTGTAATGTTTTTGACTAGAATCGTTGTATTTTCATAACGTTTGATTCGCTGGCTGCGCCCCACAGTTGCGTATTCCATATGTCCACACTGGCTTGATAATGGTTTTGTAAATTAATAGCTTGTTTTCTATCCTAAGATGCGAATCTCTGATCATCAGCCAGTACATCTTACGATATAAAAGACCAAGTTGCAATCGCTTTTTCCAGATATGTTTTCCCATCATTTGGATCCTCATGCGAAGCCAATACCACTGTATCGTCCGCACAGGTAGCGGTTTCAGTTTTGGAGTTAGTTGGCAGGTCATTGGTGTACAGGAGATACAAAAGTGGACCCAGCACACTTCCCTGTGGAACACCTGATTCTATAGGAAATACAGCAGAGTAAGCAACTCCGTACTTCACAAGAAAGTGTCTGTCCGTCAAGTAAGATCTCAGTACTTGACAATACGGATGTGGCAAAGTGGTCTTAATTTTGTAGATCAAGCCTGGGTGCCACACCTTGTCGAACGCCTGATGATAACTATAAGCGATGTTTTTTGTGTGTAATAATATATGTCCGTTCCGCTCCTGGCAAAAGTGATAACAATATCCGAATGATAACATTAACCGCGATCATATTAAGCGGGCCCCACTGTATTAACATAAGAAATTGTGCAATCAAGCTATTTTTTACACATTAGGGAAGGTAAACAAATTAAATAAGATAACCGCGAAAATTAAATAAAAGTGCAAAGTAAGTCAAATCAAGATAGGGTTTAAAAAAGTAAAAATTTTATAAAATGTAATTTCACATTTTGTATCCAAAATTTTTAAAATTAACTATTTATGTGCATGCATTAAATGCATTATTTCCAATAGTGTCTTCACCACAAAGTGTTGGTAATAGCTTATAAGGTACAAATGCCAACCTGATTTCTCTGTAATAGAAGTGAGCAATGATGTAAATATTTTCATCTTTACGATCCTCGGGTGGTCAATAACGTAATTAACCAAAAGTAAATGGATAATGATGATACCATAGTATAATACTATTAGAATTAATAGTAGAATTTTATTAGTGAATTCTATGATTCTATCATTATAGAATTTTATGATGATATCATAATTTAGTGGATAGGAAAAAAAAGTGGATAGGAAAAAGAAAATTGTATAATTTCTTATTTTGCGATATTTATATTTACAACTCGTCTATCAGTGGAGTATAACCATTAATTATTATTAATAATTATATAAAGATGTAATTTTTTTTGTATATTTCGAGTTATAAAATAGATTAAAAATAAAATTATTTTGTATTTTTACTCTATTTTTAATCTATTTTATAATTCAAAATACATAAAAATTTTACATCTTTATTTAATTTCAGAGAGTTAATAATATAACATTTTAATAATTATTTATAAGAAATAATTTATTAATTAAAAATAACACAAATTTAAAAAACTAGGCATACTGGAAATTAAAAAATTATTAAATTATATTTTTTTAAATTAATTATATTTATAGTATATTAAATTAAATATATTTATTCTGAGTATATTTATTCTATTATATGAGATATATATATCTCATATATGAGTGGTCCATGGCACTTTCAATTACAAATCTGTTTGCAAGGGCGACATCGACACTTATTATTTTTACATTCACTTTTGCAGTGACAACGTTTGTAACCCTGTCCCCCTAAAACAACTGTTTTGAGTTTTGATTAATCACTGCATTAATTGTCAGTGACGATTATTTTCTCATTCATTTTAATAATTATTTGATCTTTCTGAGAGGAGGTTAACATAGCGTCGATGCCCTAACCAAAGGGTTACGTAATAAAAAGTTACAAAAAATTACCAATACATTTAAATTTAACAAATTTTGTTGTAGGATTTAAATATCAATATAACAAAATAATTAACAAAAGAAACATCAAAGGAGAAAACATCATATGAGGAGTAATAAGGGGGCAGGATTAAACACCAGTAAGGGTGCGTAAAATAGTCCAAGCTACATTACACCAGTGTTTAGTCGTTAGCAGTTTCATCATCACCCGCTGTGTATTGGGAAATGCCGTCGTTGCTCAGACAATGATGTAAAAACTACATATGAAATTTTAAACGTTAAAATCGTCCAAAATGCATAGAAATTAAGGTCAATCGTCATAAAACCAAAAAATATATACATGTGAATACGTGCGTTAATCAACTGCTACCAGGACAATTGGTATATTTCAAGAATTCTATTGTGCAAAACTTCTATATTTGTTACCTACCACAATTCTAGAATCATACAATTTTGATAAAGCATATTCGATAAAAACAATAACTGCCAAGTTAGCACCTTTGAGCACCTCCTCAAAATGAAGACTTATTTTTTCTGCTATATTTTTGTTTTCTAAACCATTACAATCATAATGCTAGAAAACCTGCATTTTGTACCGTTATTTTTTTTGCAATAACACGAAAATTTCAAAAATATGATTTTATAAAAAAAGGTAGTGCGTATAATACAAGCAAATTAAAAAAGAAATACAAATAAATCAAAGTATCAGAGTGTACCTACATACTTAAAGCTCAAAGCAAATAGAAGCCAACATGGTAAATGTATTAGTAAAAGAAGCTTAATTATGATTTGTCATGCATCATTGGCGGCCGCTATGATAATAGTAATTTAAAATTAATACTCACAAGGCCCGTTGTTACTGTTCGGGGCTGTGAAAAGGAAACAGTATTTTAATGTTGCTGGTATAATGTTTTAATAGATATCACTAGACTAAACTACGTAACAAAACGAAACTCGATACTATCTATTTTGTTTCATATTAAAAATATAATTAATTGGTTCATGCAAATTAGATGGTTAAAATTGAAACCAAACAAGAGATTAATAAGTCAAATTTAGAAAATCCATAACCAGTTAAAAATTAAAACTAGAAAATATCTAAACTCTAAATTTATATTACACTGTTCTGAAGGTTAATTTGAGCAAATTTAAGTCGATATAACCGATACCTTCTGTGATAATTATATTTGGTTTAAGAAAATTGGAATAATTCGTATTTAATCCTGCTAATGGGAAAATTTTGATTAAAGAGAAATGTAAAAAATAAATACTGAAAAATATACCTGTATTGAAATCTAAAGCAAATTCTTCTAAATCGTTGCCTTTCACAATGCTGTAAATTAATTTACGTCCCAATGGTGATTCAGCTTGAACGGAAAGGGTTAAAGGTGAATGAAGCTCCATATTTTCAGGAATCATTTCAGAATAAAACTGTTTCTTGAAAACAGGCATTGATCGATCAACTACCTTAATATGAACCGTGACATCAGTTCTGCATGGTGTTATTCCTGAAACGAATTAATTAATTTCCAGATGTAGCTACATTTTAATTAACAATGTAAAATGCTTGCATAAATAAAAAAGAAACCTTTATCGTAAGCTGCAATACGAAGATCGTATTCGTGATTGTGTCCTTCCAAATTTTGCTTTATTTCAATATCTCCTGTTTCGCGATGAACTTTAAATAATTCTCCGTGCCCTTTTATTAGCTCGTATCGAACCTAAATCAATAAAAATAATTGTTACAAGTGCATTTGATTGCAAATGAACTTACATCTCCATTTTCAAATGTATCCATATCAATAGCATGAACTTTTGCTATTGTACTACCCTTTTCATCATCGACAGAGACAACTGCGTAATATGGCAAATTAACAAACATGGGACAATTATCGTTAACGTCTAAAACGGTAACGTTAACAATAACGTGAGCTACTCTCGGTTTATCTCTATCGGGCATTTGACTACGCGCTTCCACTATTAATTCGTACCGATCAACCGTTTCTCTGTCAAATCGAATTCCTGTTGTGCGTATTACACCTGACGTTAAACCCATACTAAACATTTTACTTGGATTTAAAATTTTAAATTCTAAATGTTCATTTAAGGCACTTCCTAATACGTTTACGACACACACGGTAGCGACTTTAGTAGAGTTTTCTGTTACGGATCCCTCATATATAGGTTTTTGAAATATCAAACCAGAATTTTCCGACTGTTCAACTTTTATGTATACTTTTGCAACATTGGAAAACTTTCCATCCGAAACACGAACTTGTAATTTATGTTGCGATTTCATATTATCTGGATCTAGCACGGATATTAAACCACTGGATTGATCTATCCCAAATACTAAATTTTTGTTGCCTTCTATTATATCGTATCGTAACGTCATTTTATCAGACACATCTGGGTCTGTGGCATTTACCTGTATCACCGCAACATTTTTATACGTCGGTATCAAAACCGTAGCATTGTATATTGCGTGCGAAAATGTAGGTGGACAATCATTCACATCGCTTATAAATATATCTACCCTAGCTGTTGTTTCTGATGAGAGTTTAGGCTTACCCAAATCGGATACTTGTACGTGAAAAGTAAACGAACTGTACAATTCGTGATCAAGTAAACGAACTGTACGAATTGCACCAGTTGTAGCATCAATTTGGAAGTATTGACGAGGCAACGATTCCACAATATCGTAATTCAATAAAGAATTTATTTCCGAATCCGCATCGAACACTTTAATAACTAAAGGATCACTGTTGTTGGTTAATATTAGAGAATTTATTGCAGCAGCTTCACTAATAATTCCAGAATAGTTAGAGTGTATAAACTGGGGAGCGTTGTCGTTTTTGTCTAGTACATGAATAACGACGCTACATGTGGTCTTCGCGCTTGCCTAAAATAAACAATATTTATTGCATAAAAATTGCTAAATTATTAGTTGATTAAGAAGTTTATTAGCTCTTGCTTTACTAAATCAATAATTCACAAATAACCTTATGCAGGATATCAAGAATTAAGTTATTGATTTTTACAAGTTGAAATTACAATCAGAAAACATAAATGAGTTGGTATTAAAGTATAAAATGTAGGTAATATAAAAAGAAATTTTTTAAATTAATACCAGGTGGTTGTTAAAAATAAAAGAAGAAATTTTAAATACCTTTATAGGTTTTAATTTAAATACCTTTAACGGAATACGTTAAATATACATTTAAATTTTTATTTGCTTATAGACAAAACGTTGAAAATTAAGTGAACCAAATTTCAAAATTCAATAACTAAATTTTAAATACGACTATAACATTGGAATTTATAATCCCAGAAGTAACTTGATGTGATCGCTGGTTGCGTTACAGAGTGGAAATTCTGGCTTCCAATCTAAGATTTACTTTCATTAAAAAAAAATTATCAAAATTGGCAATTCATCAGCTGTAGGCTCCCATTGAAAGTCTACAAAGTCTTTCACTACACCAAACTATCTGTTCTAAAATTTGGTAGTTTACGGAAACTGGGACAATTTCTTAGATCATATATATTACATAGATACCAAGTGCCCTATCCCAATACATTAAAGCTAGTGAAATTAGATAGTTAAGACATAATAAGTATGGCTATCTTTGTTATACTTATAGTCAATAGAGGCAATCTTGTACCTCTCTCAGAGTTCAAACCCGAACGGCGCATGTGCAAATTTTTACATTTGACAGTTTCTTAAATATTGCTTTTATTATATTACAATAAAATTGCACATGCGCCGTTCGGTTTTGGACTCTGAGAGAGATACACGATGGCGAACTGTAGTATTTAACAAAGACAGCTACAAATTATTATTTCGTAACGATTTGGATTCACTAACTTAGGAGGTACTTGGTATCTATGTAATATTATGATCTAAGGACAACTTCCAGAAAGTTTAAAGAAACGGATTTTGTTATAAATGAGGTGTCATTATTACACCACTTCAACTTCAAATGTCACTCACAGCTCATATTTTTCAACAAAAGTCTACTTTGATTTAAACTACATATTTACTGAATTTTCAACAGGTCATCGTAAATTTGAATGTTAAATTCGAAATTTTGCTATGTTCGTTTTTTACAACCACCTGGTATAATAGTAATAAAAATGCGTCTTAATTTTTACTGAATTAAATCAACAAATTTTAACCTCATAATTGGAATATTTGAATGCAGTTAGCAGTTCAACTGATACAACAAAATTTAAATTAAGATGTAAACACTATAACATTGTAATTGTATGAAATGGATCAATTAAAAATAATAAACCAAACTGTTTTACAATTTCAAATTATACAGTAAAATAATACTCACCATATTAACTGCAATAATAGTTAAATTATAAAATTTGTTGGTTTCGTAGTCTAATTCGGCTCGAGTAATTACTACACCAGTACTTGGTCCAATCATAAAAGATCTATCTGTATTACCATCCACTATATCGAATTGCAACGAAGAAGTGCTTCTGACGTCCAAGTGAGCCACATAACTGCCAAGAGGTTGGTCTTCAAATATTTCTGCCGTAACTTCCTTATTAATACATCTGGGTGGAGCGTTATCTGCCATGGCTAACATAATGTGAGCTGGAACCGTAGAAAATAGTGCAGGATTTCCATGATCGGTGGCTTTAATATAAAGCATATATTCGGTTGTTGCAGATAAATCTAATTCTCTAGCAACTTGAATTATACCAAGATCCGGATCGATGTTAAATACATTTCCAACATTACCGGAAGTTATCGAATATGTAATACGTGCATTTTCACCTTTATCGTGATCTATTGCAAAAGCTCTTAGTACAGCACTTCCGATGGCAGCAGATTCAAACACTCGACCAACCAAAATTTGTTCGGAAAATTGTGGCACGTGATCGTTATGATCATGTACAATAATTAAAACTCGAGCATAGTTTTTATGAGACGGTGTGCCGCCATCTCTTACCATAACGGTTAATAAATGTTCACTAAGAGATTCCCGATCTAAATTAGATTGCAAAGTTATTACACCACTAATAGAATCTAGCTTAAAAATTTGCAGCGAAGCCATATTTCTAGCTGAATGTAAACTATAAATTAATTTTCCATCTGCGTCTTTATCTGTGGCTTTTAAATGTAATATTTCAGTATCAACTGGAACGGCTTCGGATATCTCAACCTTATATAAATTTTCTGAAAACTCTGGTCTATGATCATTTATGTCAATGACAGTTACATTTAATTGTGTATATGCTTTATAAATGCCATCCGTGACGCTAATATTAAGTGCATACTCGTTTTGAACTTCCCAATCTAACTTTTTTGCCAATAAAATATTTCCGTTATCTCTTCCAATATAAAATTCTTCTCTAGGGTCGCCGTCTATTAAGAAATAATTGTATCAACTACATTTTCCAAACCCTTCAATAAGTGGTAACCTTACCTATAATATCATACCAAAGAGTATCATTATCAGCATCCGATGCTTGAATTAAAGACACTAAAAATCCAACCTTATCGCTTTCGGTAACACCCACCTTTTGTGGAGTTTTTATAACCGGAGGATAAATAGACTCTTTGGGAATAGAATTAACGGTAATAGAAACTCGACAAGTAGAATTTTTCGGCGGTTCTCCCCCATCCGACGCTTTTATCTATTTACAAAGCAATTACTTAACTTTGGTTTTAAAAATAAATTTAAATTACGTACGCTTAATTCATATTCCTGTCCCGGTTCAAAACCTTTTTGTGCATAAACAACTCCCGTTGAACTATTAATTTTAAATTTTGTTTTACCCTTTCCCGATTTAATACTGTAACGTATTTCGCCATTAACTCCGCTGTCCTTATCGAAAGCTAGAACCTAAACAAAAAAAATTTTATTAAACATATTTTTTAATATTGTGGTGTATGACAAAAACTGATAGGGAAAAGTACTATCAATTTTAACAATGCAATAAATTAAAATGTCATTCTCATAATTAAAAAAGTTCATGCAATGAAAATGTAATCACACGTAATTAAAATAAAAGGTAGCACACACTCATGCAGCAACTATTATTAATTGTTATTATTTTGTTCTTAATATTATTTTCCAAGAATCCAATCGTGCTATAAACATCAATGATAGAGTAGTATAATAATTATGAAATAATGTTTTAAAAATAATGAATATTATACCTATTCGGTAAATCAAGCAGCGGTATACTAAATTATATCGTATTTTTTATTTATTTATGTGAAAGTATATTATTTATAAAAAGAAAATACTTTCTAGGTTAGATAAGAAGAAGGCCGTTGCGAAAATAATTATTAAAACTTGGAAAAACAAAAAATTAGAGTTGAATAAATTATGAAGAGCTTTGTGGATGGATAACATTTTTCACATCAAGTATAATATTATAAAATAACTTTTACATCTGAAAATGAATAATTCGTTCGATTAATTAATTTATATTTAGCTCAGGGTATTTGCTTTAATTTCTGTCTTTTGTATTTTAGAAACACTTACTTTACATTATAACGAGAAGATTATAAAACAATGACAATGTTCAACGTTATAACAAAATAAATTTAATTTAGTTGAAATTCTATTTACACCACAACGATTTTGCTTTACTTCCAACAACTTCGTTCACTAAATAATAGATCAATTTTTAAGAAATAATTTTAATTTCAATGGGATTTTCATTTATTTACAACCAGTGGTGTGTTAGAGTGGGTTCAAGGGACTCGTGTTAGATCTTGTTAAATTTCTTTTAAATTTGCAAACCTGTAACTAAACTATTATAATAATTTAAGGTGGTAATTTTAAGGAATTGTTGTCATTGTGTGTAAAATTGACTATAGATATTGCATTATATGAAACACTCCTTAAAATCGCACCCTTAATGGAAAGAGGATAATTTTTCGAACAACATAATCTAATTGTCGATATGTTTCATAATAATATACATATACAGCAAGGTCTCAATTTGAGTCGCATCGATTTGCGTCGTTTCGATTTTAATTTTCAAAATCCTGAAAAGCACCACGCTTTAAATTGGTGCGTAAATCGATTCTATAACCTGCATATACTACATATTTAAGACATTTAGTAGTATGTGATTTACCTAATTCTAAATATAAAAAAAAATTGGAAATTCTTTGATAAAATATTCATGGCACACCATTGATTCTATAACTACTAATAAAATGATATTTAATGTAAAATAGACTTTTGTATTACCAAAAAATAAATAATAAATATCGGAACAAAGATCTGAATTACAACGAAAAAGTTACATTTTCAATTTTCTAGGCACGCATGCAGGTAAGTCTTGTCCTTCGTCCCGAATATAAAAACCCAAGAAAGGAAATCATGTGTGCATAAAGCTTGAGAAGTATGACTGTCCAAAATATAGGAGAATTATGATATTTATATTTAGATGTTAAGGAAATACCGGAGATACGTTTAATAAAAAATACTTTTTTTTAAATTTAAAAATTTAAATTTACTTTAGGAATATAACTAGGTACTAATTATTATTTAACTTCAAAATTTACATTAGGGAAAGCTATCATACCATCTTGATGTTTGAACCTAAATTTATCAGAATGAGGTCTCACGGTGAAAATGTTTAAAATCAAATAAAGAAGTATAATATTCAGTATGTAAGTAATAACTAATAAATAATAATAATAAGTAGGTATGTTATGCAATAACATGTTGAAAAACGGTAGGATACTTTAGGTATCCATTATATTGGAAGTTTTCGATTTTGATGTAATGTATGCTAGTTTATTTTTTCGATTTCTTTACAACTGCATTAAATAAAATGAATATTATTATTATTGAATGACCATAGAAAATATTATAGATATAGTTTTGAATTTAGTTTCAGATTTTCATTGTAACAAAAATAATAAAAGTCTACAAAACATAAAAAGACTCATCGTCGAAATACTTGAAACGAAACATGAAAATTCAATAACATCACTACATTTGTGTTTTCTTAAGGCCACTATATTTGTTTTTATTTTATTTGAGAGAATTTATTGTTTTTAATTGAATAACTTCAATAAGAGATGGTCGAAAGCATACATATAATACTATGCTATAGCGGTTAAATGCGTTGACTGTTAAATCTAAATACTCGGTGCGACTCCCCTCGGAAGGCAATAACAAACCACCGATGGTAATCTTCCAAAAATTAATTTTATTATGTTTCCATTAATTTGTTATTATTGAACGACTTCATTATTTATGTTAACTTGTTTACTTTAATTCTACATTTTAAATTATAATTAAAGATACCTATAATAATAGGTATAATAATTCCGAGTTTTATCGTATAATCCACGTTTAAAAATTGTAATTGGTCAAAAGTAAATTATTACTTTTGGCACTTGATTATGCACTTATGTCATTGCAAAAAAGTAGTACTTTTGCTAATACAAATGAGTGACAAAAGTATTAGACCTTTACGTTTGGAGCGGAAACATCAGATGTGCTTCTACTTGTTATGATGATATTTCTATATGTATGTACATATTGCAATGATAAAAAAGCTTTTGCGGGAAACCGAAGATTTCCCGCCAAGGTTTCTTTCATATCTCTGCAAAAAATGAAAATTTACCCGCTAGCTCAGTGATGGAGTCATACGTCCCAATGATGGACACTTATCATTTGGTGGAAAAATAAAATTCATAAAATAATAGCAAACAAAATGTAATTCGACGAATAAATCAGTCATCCCATAAACAATTAAACAAAAGATTAGACCTTCTCTGAAGCCTATTATGACTACAGTCAAATTCCTACAGGTCAAATAACCGTGAAAGTGACATTTAATTAAATCAAAACTGCCCTGTACTTTCACAGTTATCGGACGAGACATAAAATTATTTACAAAATCATACAAAATTCAATTCAAAATCAAACATAAAATAATCGCACATTTGTTGTTATAAAATGAGATTGTCCACTACGCAACAAATGTGTTCGTCGTATGGTCAACAAATTCAACCATGGGCAGATGCGCGTATAATTTCAAAGTTCTGTAATTCTTAAACCACGAATTTCAAAAATGTAAATTGGGAATTTAAAAACGTAGGAAAATATTCCGATGCAATTCACGAAAAATAATTGAAAACAAAGTTTAAAAATTTTACCATCCATAGGAAAGCATCGTGGCGTTCCAACGTTGAACCGCTTCAAGACATGTACAAAATTTTCTAACAGCTTCGTTTAAAAAATACTGCTTGGCTTTTCTAAATTCCACATCCACAGTCTCAATTTTCATTCAGGTACAATAATCACAATTACGAAACTTATCTTCAATCATTAAACACTTTGCTTCGCATTTATAGCTCACTCAAATCAGATACGTGTTACGCCTACGGGCGCTAACACTCAAAAGCCCCTCTTGAGCCGTTTTGTGCTTGCTCGCCTACTTTTTCCAAAATTGCACTTCCCCCCTGACGTTGCAATTCTCTACAAATTTTCACTGTTGCGCGGTGCGCATGTCTCTCGTCCACTTCCAAAATTTTAACTATTTACAACTTAATTTACAAATAAAACAAATACGCTTCACCTAAATAAAATTTTCAAAAATAAAACTGTACAAATTAATAACTAAAATCAACTAAAATCATTCCGCATGCCTATAGGAATTGCTTCCGTGAACCAAGCTGTTCAGCTGAGAAGATCTAATTCTCATCCCTTCAAATGATTTTCACAAGGGAAAATAATGACAAACATTATGGAATTCCGATGACTGATTTATTGCATCTTTATCATCCGGCAAACCAAAAGCAGAAATTAAAATTAAAAACAAATAACCAAGATCCATCTGTTGGGACATACTTCTCAGGGTAGAGTTAGATTTTTAAAAAAATTCATACATCCTTGTCGCAATCTCATACGAGGAGGTTCAAAACATGACAATATGTAGTACATTTTATAAAATTTAGTAACACCTACTTTCACCATCTTGTACAGATAGCTCTCGAAAGAGTCTTTTGTGAAATTTGCTTATGATTTTTCGGCGTGAAACCACTTTTCAATAGATCTTTTATATTCTTGTTTATAGGCTAAAGAATAACGTTTACTAAAAAATTCCCAAGTGTCAGAATTTTTGACCGTTTAGAATCCGAGATAGGTTTTACATGCTTTAAATGGGAAGGAGCCTAAAAGTTGCTAATTTTGTTATCAATTATCTCGAATTCTAAACGGTCAAAAATTCAGAAACTTTGGGATTTATTCTTCTTCTTCCTCTGAATTTAAGCCTACGGCTTGTTATTTCCAGCATCTGCGTCGTTTCCTCGGCAGTGCTGGATCTGTGAGCATATAAATTGTTTAACGTCCGATAGGTAGTTTGCTAGACTGGCCTCCAAACGAGCCTGTAACCCTGGTTCTTTATGTTAAGAGGGGCATTTTTTTCAGGGCCCTTTTAATTTAATCAACAGATGGCGCCTACTTAAATATTTTTATAAAATAAGAGGAGGCTTTTGTATTTAAAATATAGCAAATTCGTTGAGATAATACTATTCTATAAACAATATTCTTGATCTTAAGGTATTTTGAGTTCGTATTGAGTATGCCAAAACACACTCACTTACAAAAAAAGATAATTAAACTTTAATTATGAATTGTGTTTTTATAAATACATATTACGAACTCAAAATAGCTTAAGATCAATAATATTGTTTATAGAATAGTATTATCTCAACGAATTTGCTATATTTTAAATATAGCAAATTCCTCTTATTTTATAAAAATGTTTAAGTAGGCGCCATCTGTTGATTAGATTAAAAGGGCCCTGAAAAAAATGCCCCTCTTAAGAGCAATATCCAGTGCTTAAGTACAATTTTTGTGTTTTATGCCATTTATTTCCAGAACGTTACAAAAATTTAAATAATTGCTAGTTAGCCGAAATCTTTTAATACTTCTGCATGTAAAGGAGCTAAAGGCAATTGATTTATTTATTGGAATACCACGTTATTTGAAAACTAGAATTGGTGGGAGGGGGGGGGGGGGAGAATCCCACATTCTAGTTTTCAAATAACGTGGTATTCCAATAAATAAATCAATTGCCTTTAGCGCCTTTACATGCAGAAGTGTTGAAAGATTTTGGCTAACTAGCAATTATTTAAATTTTTGTAACGTCCTGGAAATAATTGGCATAAAACACAAAAATTGTACTTAAGCACTGGATATTGCTCTTAATGATGGCAATTCATTAACTGAGGAGGACCACCGGCTTAACATGCCTTCTGAAGCACGGAGATTAGTCATAAAAAAGTTTCCCTTCTCCGGATTTGAACCCGGTACCTCGCATTCGCAGTTGCGCGTTACCTATACAAGGCAAATGACCGTCTCGGAAAATAATAATGGGATTTATTAGTAAAGGTTATAATTCTTAGCCTATATAAATAAAATATATAAATTATTAACTCGTTGATATTAGATAATATTAAAACTCGATATTTTGAAGTTTTAATATTATATATAAATAAAAATTTAAAAAAATCTGTTGAAAAGTGGTTTCACCCGGAACTACCTTAATGAGATTCCATTATAAATTCAATTAATTTATAATAATATGAGTTACTAAAAAGTTACATTTAGGTATTTTATATCAAGTTATTTTTTAATGTGAATATATTAAAAAATAACTTGATATAAAATAAATGTTACTTTTTAGTAACTCATATTATATAATTTAACAAGTTAATATTCTTAACACTTTAATTAATTTAGATGACAAATAGAAGCTTCTTACCACTAATAAAAACATCGTATCGTAATAATAATCGAGATGCTCATTTTGGCTTGTTGCAAAGAAACATTGTATTATAATAACAAACATTTACAATCTCGAATGTAATAAGAGATTCTGAATTAGAAATTCGAGTATTGGAATATAACAGACCGTCTCAATGCTAATCCAATTATTACTTCATAACTATCATTATGAAGTTGCTAAACTTTTAATGTAGTATTAATTTTGATATAAAAATGGTGAGTAATTCATATGTAAATCTATTCATATGCATAGATGGAAAAACCTGCTTGCTAATAGCACTGAGACTCACATGAAAATTAACAAATTTAGTCAAAATAAATTACTACGTCGAGCTTTTGAAGAAATTATGAGCCGAATAGTAAATTTAAATAATAAGTTTAATAAACAAAATAAAATTTATATAATGTGAAACAGTAGGTCTCGTGTTATGTATAATGTGAGTTTATTTAAGGGATTAGTAACAGTCATGAGGTCAAAACATTTTTATATCACATTTTTTTAGACAAACCAAAAGGGTATCGACACTTTTGGAACTAAAAATATTAAAAGTTGACACAATGTAAATTATTTGTATAATTTTATTAACAAACGCTTTCGCAATACCATAGCATCGCCAGGTGACTAAACAGTTTAGTCATTTAGTTGTTAATCATTATATCTATAGTCATTCGTAGAGCACGGATTTTATGAAATTGCATGTTCTTTAATATTGATATGCCAACAGATTCGCTTCGGATTTAGACGAATTGGACAAAGACAAATTCAAAAAACCGCATTTCAAATAGCATATTTCGCATATTTTTAACATTTGGTGCATATTTCAGCAAATAATGCATATTAGTGCATTTTTGCAGAATAAAATAATTTTAATTAAAAAAATAATTTTTAATTCAATTTTTAATAAGTGAAAAATTAATAAAAAACTCAAAAATGTTTTAAACAAAAATACTGGGTTTGAAATTCTTGTAAATATGTCTAATGTATTAAAAGGCAATTTTGAAGAAACCTTTCGACTGGACGCTTCAATCATACAAAAATTTAAATATGCAAAATTTGTGCAAAAATGCAAAATTTAAATATGCCCTAATAACGTTAGTAGACGTGGAACGCAGATTTTCGATCTACAAAAATATAATATTATCCGATCGAAAACAAAAAAACGAAGCTTGCCGAGAAAAAGTGATTTTTTACTAAGCATATCAATGCATATTTTACACATTTTGATGCATATTTTAGCAAAATTCGGTGCATACATATGCGCATATTTTCAAGTATTTTAGTGCATATAAATCCGTGCTCTACATGACTGTTTAGTCACCTGAAGATGCTATGGTATAGCGAAAACGTTTATTCATAAAATTATACATTTAGTATAATTTACATTGTGTCAACTTTTAATATTTTGTGATATGTTTATCAAGTTGCACTACTTAGACCACACTGTTATAAATTATTAAAACATTTTTAAACTACAATTCTTAAGTCCGTGCGTAAAATAACTCAAAAAATGCTACACCGATCTTACTAAAATTTTACACACTTCCTTAATATGAAGATAGTCAGAGATTGAACAAATAATATTTTCAGTTTTTTGTTTATTACCTTTTTACAAGCAACAATTGACCGATTTTTTGGGTGAAAATAGTAACCTTTTAAAAACCGCACTAAAAATATGAAAATTAAGGTACTTAGGAAAGTATTTTTCAAAATCGATTTGTTCAGTCCCAAGAGAAATTCATCTAGCAACAGAATATTTTTAGTTTTTTGATTTTAGATAACTCGGTAACCAGTTATGCTGTGCATTGCATCAATGTATCACTTTTTGAAACCTTCTCCGACAAAACGCTTTAACTAACTTTAATTATGAAAAAATTACAAAATGTTCATCAAATTTTAGTATTTTATCTGCATAAATTTTTAAACAAATTAATCAATTACATTCGTTCAAAAAAGTTGCCAAAAAATTGCTCTCTTTCGACCTCATGCCTCATACCAGCACATTCTAAGAATACAAATTTTTTTAAAAAATATATTGAGTTAACTATTACAGAAGATTCATGGATATTTTAGTTTTACTTTTCGTTCGTAATACCTAATTAAACTTTCGTGTACGATGTTCTTAGGTAGATAACCTAACCTAAAGGTTAACCTATTAGTCAATTATTGGAGCTACTACGAAAGTAAGTTAAAACCATAAAAATCCGTAGCTATAACAAATAAATCAATTTAAAATACAGATATAAACTTAAATACCACTGCTTTGATTAAATTTAAATTATAGTATGAAGAGTATGATAAAAACATGAATTATAGTCCAGATCATGCATGTATTAAATAAACGAAGCAATCAAACCCCATTGTGTATATTATTTGTCACGAATAGGTAAATATCGACATTCCCGCTTACCCGGAGAACGCGGTCAAGATCCTTAACGTCGTCAGGACTAAACATTTCCCAAGTATCGTCGTCTGACGCGGCATCCGCCAAATCGAAATCATCTTGTGCATCGTTCTGAATACAATTTCATATAATTGAATAAAAGAAAATGTAATTTCCCTATTTTATGTAAAATTAAAATTAAATATAAATATACACGAAAACATACTTGAAAATAGTTTTGCATGTGATTATTTATTCATATCCAAAAGAGAAAAAAAAGTAAATTTCATTTATGGGCAATAAAATTTAACGTGGCTATATAAGTTATACCTACAGTTACGTAGCTAATGTATTTTTTAAATAAAACCCTTGAAAATAAAATTATTAGAAAGAATAAAACGTTTTAAATTAAAACTACGAGGTATAAAAAAAGTCAATAATTTACGTTAGAAAATACCTTTCCAGAGTACGGAAATAACAAACAATGCTAATTTTTGTTTGATTTATTACTAATGTACGAATAATTTAAATTTCATCAATCAAACTCAGGCACTGAAATTTTATCAATGGGTTTTAAGGCTTAAGATGATTATTTTACAATTTTAAAACTGAAAAAATGAAAATTTAAGCATTCTTAGTAAAACTCACCTGTAAATAATTAATTAGTAACAGCATAAACATTTTTGTTACCATACCATATAGAACAAATAAGTTGTCAACAATAATAATTGAATAATTTAACGAAAATTAAAAATAATTGATTGATTCTAATAATCAATAAAAATTAATATCATTATTACTCGAGCGCTATGAGATAACGAGACAACAACATTTGTGCTGTTTTATTACATATACGAGTTCGTAATAATACTAAAAGTGATATTTTATTTATATTATTACAGTAAATTCTCGCAATATTCAATTTTTTTGAATCGATTCTTTAATTTTATAAAGGAAAATAATATTTTCAATTTTAAAATTAATTTATTATAAGTAGTACAGTATGTAATTTTTGCAACATGGTCGTTCAAATACGGATTAAAATTCTTTAAAACAATTTTAGTACCTAATTGAGTTTTAGTATGATGTTCAATTTTGAACTTGCATATAAATATTATAGTATATAAAATACTTAGTTAATCTACTGTAGTGTCCTTTCAATAAAAACGCTGCAAAAAACATAACGAATATAAAAAAAATTATATGAAATGAAATTTTGTACAAAAAAGTACCTGACAGCATATATGTTATGTTTATGTACATATTTAGTATCTTTTATCATCAATATCTATTAAAGAGTGAACATCTGCGAGTTTGTGTGCGTCTCCATTTTCTAACCTTCATTCCCTACAAAACGGTTTATATTTTGTAATTTTTTGTTTCCGTTATAGTTTTTGCAGCGTTTCTAATGTAAAGTTGTGGGATATAATTTTTATCGTTTTCTTTCAGTTAATTAACACAATTTTAAAAAATAAAATAAACGGATTAAAATGTTTCAGGAGCGGAAGGATGTAGAGAAGTTGGTTAAAGAATTACTCAAAGAAGTCCACGCAAACGGATGGACACTGTTCATACTAAGTCAAATAAAAGCTTTTCAAAAAGCTGCAATTTGTGAGTATTTACTGTAAATTGGTACTTATATAAATATAATATATGAAAAAAATATTTAAAAAACAATAAAGCAATTTAAAAACAATTACTACGAGCATGTATTTCGCAGAATTATTATGGATATAATATTATATATAAAATAATACAAGGTATTTGAAGCTATAAGAACATTTGGAAGCATGGTAATGTAAACACAACATGGCAAGTTTGTAATTACAAGTGTCAGGTGCTTCTTGGATTTTAAATTGAACGATGATATAGTATAGTGCACAAACTTACTTAATTTTTGTGATGGTAAACCAACAAAACTTGTGTTTGTTACAAACTTAAGTACTTACATGCAAGATGAATAAAAATTTGTGTTTTTAAAATAATTGTTATAATTTCTTAATATTCGAATTTATTTAAAAAAGAAGACAATTGGGATTTACAAAATATATCATTTTCTATAAAAAAAAAACCATTTTATTTCAAGTTAATAGTCAACCGTGCTTTATTTGCACGCTTTTTCATGGTAGGTATTATAATAGTCCAATTATAATTTGAATATAGTTTAAATTCCCCATGCTTACATTATTAAACGCTAGTATAGTATATTACAATGAAGTAACTTTCTTTAAAATTGAAAAGAAATTCTCTAGAGTAAATGAATAAATTTTTAATTCATAGTAAACATAACAAACACAAGAATTACGTACTAAACTTTGATGGTACTGATTTGTTTGATGGGTAACAGTGGTGTGGTGGACAACACTAATTAATTTATAGGAGAGTTATGAAATATGTAGTATTCAAAATTGAAAATTAAAGTGACAGGTTTGATAATGCTAGTCAATAGAATGTTAGATCTGTTTGTAACGCATAAAGTTTATTTTTAATCTGAAGAACTGTTACCTACACGTTTTGCTAGCGTTGTAAGTTTATATGCGGTAAATCATGCAAAAAACAGGAAACTTGCTAAATTTGGTTGCTTCTGAATACTACTAATTGATTTTAAAGCTCTAAATTTAATTCAAGATGAGAAAAGCGGGAGAAATTGTCAATTAATGTTGGAATTTGGAACATTCAAGGTTTTGAAAATAAACAGCAAGGGCTTCTTACCAAGCCAATAAAGAGAGACATTGAATTGAGATACAATCATGACTATCATGCTGCAATGATTATGATGCACTTGAAAATAAATAAAAGAAGAATAATATCTATTGATTCTATTTTATGGGACAAAACCCTATGAAAAACACAAAAATAAAAAATATATAAATCTCGGGAACAACATGTCTATATAAATATATGAAGCAGTAGAGTAGAATATCAACAGCATAAATAGGGACGCTGCTAGCGATTGAAATGTACTTTCTAAGACAAAGCTGTCGAAAAATAAGGGTCGTTAGGGTGCGGTACAAAACCGTTAGAAATATAATAAAAGTGGACAAGAATTTATGGATGAAGTGCAAAAGCTACAATTAATAGCTTGGTTCGCGGAGAAGTTCAGAATTACTTCGTTAGATCCTAGCTCATGTGGATTTATAATTTCATCACATAATTTTAGCTTTATTGTTAATTGTATTATAAATCCACATGCGTCAGGATCTAGCAAACGCATTCTGAACTTCTTTGAGCACCAAGATAATATGATGATATGTCTATATGACAGAGCTGAATGAAAGTTGAAATTCTTTGAATTAAATTCTTTCTCACAAAAAAATTAACCCAGCAACCTACCAAAAGATTTATTTGTACATCCAAATATCTGTATCAAAAACGGACGATAGAAACAAATAAAATTGGTTTTTATGTACAAAAATATATTATCCACGTTATGCTCTGTGAGATCAGGCTTTTTCCGGAATGATGCAACAAAACGCGCACGGTGGAATTATTTATAAATATTGCCTTCTTTAAAATTGAAAATATTTTCCTTCTGCCTGTACTACAGCTATGATGCGGCGGAAGATCAAGTACAATAACTTGTTTACGTGACAAAAACTCATGAACAAGAATGCAATTGTGACTGGGTGCGTCGTCATGCAGTAAAGACCAGTCTTCCTCTATGGGAATTTTCTTGAATAGTGTTGGATATGCCAATGTACTTCTGCGAGCAAATGATGCACTTATTGAATGTCTTAGCGTACAAGACGTTTGAGGTTATTAATAGCGCTTATATCTTCCACTAATTTCCGGTATCCATCAAATAAACAGGACAAATTATTTAAAATAAATTAATTTAAAATGACAAACTAAATTTATAATTAAAATCTTAAACTGGATAGTTACCTGACTATGACTTTGTTTATAAACAATAAACTTAAAATTATTTGACTAATTAAAATTTTGAACAAGTTATAAGTTTTTACATGATCAAAGAAAACATTAACTATTTGTATGAAATATGATCGAAAAACACATATTTAACGTTAATTACGTTCTGAAAAGACGTGCGAGTCAATAAATAAATAAAAAGCTCTTATAGAATTTATATGCAAACGTATACACCGTAAAAAAATCTACGTGATAATGTAAATGGAGTATCCGCACGCACAAAAAAGTTGAGGATTAACGCATATAGAATAATTAAATAAGAAAGCAATTTATTGTAAAAATTCAGTAACCGGGATTCGAAGATATTCTATTTCTTAAAAAAAACCTCAACGGTATTTGATAGAAAACATTAAAATAAAGCGTTTTAGATAAGGAGAAATGTTGTATATCGATTAGTTTAGCTAATAATTGATTTTTAAAGTTTCCAATTAGATCAGGCTTAGATCAGTTCTCCTAAAGAAGTTGCCGTAGGCGTGTAGCTCGAAAGTAATTTTTCTCTTGTATATAGTGCTGGTGTCGTCTTTTCCTTTCTGTCGCACCCTTCTAGGCGTCCCGACGTCCATGCCCATTGCGGGTTGCCGTAACATTGATCATTTCAAAACCTCAGAAAACTTACTCGATTAAAATCGAGAAAAACTCGATTTTGTTGCGAAACTAGGCTAAATGCTTGCGTTAGTATAATTATACTCACAATAACCATCCACGCGATGTTCTAAGATGTTGAAAAAAGTACCGAAGGCTTAATAAACTCAGTTCACGATGTGATGCTACGCTATGTTGGGGACCGACGAAGCACCTTCAGTAGTACCTACACCATCGTACTGTTAACATCGACCAAATTTAACTTTTTAGGGGTATTTTTAGCTTAAATTTAAGAAAAAGAAAAGAGAGATATATCTCTCTTGTGTAGACAGGACTAAACAAAGATCGATCATCGATAAATCAATTTAAAACCTTAAATTAAATTCACATGTTTGACGAAGCAGGGGCCACTGACTGCAAGTGGAGCAATTGCAATTCTCATAGCGTTATACATTCTGCTCCTATTCATTCGAGACTGACAGCTTCTTACAGCTACAGAAATATTGTTATATGCTAGTAAGACCATTTTCTATCATTATTTGCTTCAGAAATTTTTTAAATCGGAGTCCCGGTTACTGAACTATTTCAAGCTGTTGAAAAGATACAACTTTATCTACAAATTTGCATATTATGAACCAATGTTAACTTTTAACTTGAATTAAAATAGATCTGTTAGTATGTATAAGTAATCATAATCAGATACGGTAAGGGTTGTAACTAAACACATAACATATGTGGCAATTCATTAAAGTTTAGATACAATGGCAATGAACAAAGAGGCAAAGGAACAATCAAAAGTATTTTTTTCTATTGTACCTATTGCAAGGATGGCAAATATATTCCAATCCTAGTTTGATCGCTGGATATTAAATTTTATTTGTATAGTGAAAATTGTTAAAATTTTTACGATCACCTTCCAGAAGAGTAAAAAAGATACCTATTGGAATTGTGAGAGTTAATCGATAAAATTTATTCTGTTGTTATTTCATTGGTATATTCTATCACATGAAATGCAAAACTTTGAATAAATTCAGAAAAATAGAAGTAAGTACGTATGCGGACATTTAAAAAATTCGATAAAAACTTTTCAGTTGAAAATAAAGGCAAAGCTTTTGTTAAAATGATTAACTCCAAAGAAAATTTGAATGAACAATAAAATGTCAATTATAATCCATTCATTTACGGAACTTCATTTATGAAAATTAAAAAATTATAACAATTATTATTTAAAAAATGTATATTAGAATAAAACTTCATTAATATCTAATTAAAAAATTGTATGCACATAATAGGAATAAATTATTGTAAGACTATTTTACTGGTAGACATACAACACAATTGTCTAATTACTTCAATTCATTAAAGAACAGTTAGGTAATTATTGCCACTTAAATATAATTATCCTACATTCATATAAGCCTGAAAAATGAGAAAAACTGAAAAAAGAAAGAAAACATTTCTCGTGAATATTTTTGAAAGGAATTCAAGTTTGTTTTTTTCTCGTGTTTTCTTGCTTATGTGAATATGTGGGTTGCTTCTGATGGGAGTAGTAGGTATAGTACATATTAAATTGAATCGAAAATTGTTACATATTTTAAGGTGTTTAAATTAATAGGTTCGTACCTGAAAGATTGGATAATCATAATCTGCAGTGGCTGGAATTTGCACTTTGTAAAAACTTTGTTCAAACTCTGGCGAATGATCATTTATATCTTCTACTTTAATTACAACCCTTGTAGTTGACGACAGAGGAGGTATTCCATTGTCCGATATTAAAACCTAAAATAGAAAATTTTTTAAAGTTGAATTAAAAGTTAGCAATATTTAACGTATAATTAAAATAAAAACACATAAATATTAAGCAAATATAAATCTAAACATAAACCATTATATAGCATTAACGCAAAACCTAAAAATAATTTGCTTTACTTCACAGCCAAATGAACATTTCTCTTGTAATTAAATATTGTATAAATTAATTTTATTAACGTGCTTGTAAATGAATTCTACAAAATTCCTTTTGAATTTCTATGTAGTACTGTAATATTATAAAGCACTCAACAACAATCGACTTTGCAAACGCACAATGCTACTAATTTAATGAGATTATTGTAAATAAGTGATACGGATACATTGCAGATATTATTTATAGTGAACTTCGACATTCAAATTATAAAATGTTATAAATAGTTAAGTAGGGTAGTAACCCTTAAATTAAATTTTTAATTAAAATTTACATTTTCCATTTAGCATTAGACTAACCTAATTAAGTTAAAAATATACAAAGACGGTTTAATAAACTAACTCAACTACTAAGTGACAACTTGTTTACAGCCAAAATAAAATGATTAGGTGAACCACACCATATACGTTAAATTAAGCTTTTAATGGAGCAGTCACACTATGCAAATTCCATGTCACTGTCGGGTGTTACAAAGGATTACTAATTAATGTGTTAAGTGATGGGATGTAATGACCATTTAAATTGCTTTCATCAGCATGCGTTCCCATTTTCCAGTCCTTACTGACGAACGAATTTTCTTTACCGAAGATAGATGATGCGTCATTACTTGTCAAAAGTTAGGAAATCTCCAATAACAGCATTTTATTCAAACGACCAAAATTGCCAAATTAGATCTATTCAGATCTATTCATCAAAATTTAGAAAACATTCAAGGATTTTGGTTTAAAAGGAGACTTAATTTTAGGAAGAGTACAAATTACATTATTACTTACTTCAAGAATGTGTTCATCTAAATATTCTCTCTTCAAACGTCTTGAAGTGGTTGTAATTAATCCTGTAAAATCAAAATAATATTCTATTAGTTAATATTACATGTTAAATTACAACCAGTAAGATGTCAAGTTCAGTTCTCATCAATCAATTACCTACAGAAATATATTATGTAGGTGGTATTTATTTACACTTGATAAAACATGGATCCCTTTTTAGGACTTAAAATTTGTTCTTAAATAACAAAAGAAGAAAGACTTAAATAATTTCAGATGTTAAATGTATTTTCTTTTCAAATATTGTATAATAGTAATTGTATGTGTGTGTATAGCATGAACGCTATGTATCCTTACAATAGTTATTTATTATATAAAATGCAATTAGTGGGATAAATGGATAAATACATCATTACCCCAGAAGTGTGTAACGATCATAATGACTTACCCCATGTGTTGCATTTATAAAACTTTAACTAACAAGGAGAAGGTCAGGTATTACCCATCACCAATTTGCACTTTTTATATACATATTATATACATTTTTTATACATTTAAAATTGCAAGTTACAGTTTTTTTTAATATAGTTTTTACATTTTACTGACATCAATGGTAGTCGGGACAAACAAATTTAAAAATTATTATTAATTTAGTGTTAGGGTTAACAAATTAGGCATATCAGATTTGGAAGTTTGTTAAATGATTAAACCGATTATAAACATCGAGGAAAAGCAGAACGTGCGCGCGCATAACTATAAATTACCATAACGTACTATACTGCCGTCCTAAGAAAGAAAGCCTTAACTCCATCAATAATTTTTTTGAACTAGGCAGCTATACAGATGTTTATTGATGGCACCCAGTAGATTTAAAGTAAAACTAACGACTTATGGTACATATACTTACATTTTTTGTAAGTTTTTAAAATATTTTAGGTTAGTAATATGAAACTTTAATAGATTATTATGCGTTTGAAACATCTAACTTGTTTTAATAAATAATTGGAGTTAAGGCTTTCTTTCTTAGGACGGCAGTATACTAGGCAAGTTTGAAAATTTATGTTGCAAATTGTTTGGTTTTTCTGGGTTAATTAATTGCTCTATTTCAATGAGCTTATTATACAAATTTTGTAATTGTTAAATTAAGCTAATTACCATTACATTTTGGCAATTATTTAAATTAACTAAACGGTTAATTTTCTACATTTGATGCAAATAAGGCGCCAAAATGATGAATTAAAATATTTATGAGAGTGTTCTCATATGTCATCAAGATACTTTATACTTTAATTCAGAGCGGGATTTCTCAACTTATTCTAACAGAAATTAAGAAATCTTACAAGGTTTGTAATAAAATGGCCGTTGTTGGTTAAACTTTCGTGATTCGACTTAATTCTTTAAGCTGACTTGCGCTGATAAATTTCTAATTTGGAACAGGTTTTCCATCTAAAGGTGCATTTAGACTCGCGCGTCAGACTCGCGAGACATCCCACGAATCGATGCATCGTGAGTCATGACTCATGATGCAGGGCAAACCGCCAATACCTGTATAACATGGAAACACCAACACGAAGTTTACACAGCGTGAGTATAAAAGTTTAAATACACCTTAACAATGGAAGTGCCAACACTTGCACTCACCAATTTTCACCATGTTTAATATACCTTTTGGTCATCATTAGTTTACATTTGGAGAAAATCAATTTTAAAGAACAAAAATTGCAGGTGATTTTACATTGCATATATCGTGAGTAATATCGTATAACGTAACATATGCATAACGATTATGCAACCCGCACGATCTTCCCATAAGAAATGCATTTTTAACTTTGACAATCAATTATATGCAGTAATCATACAAATTCGTTCTTCAAAATCAATTTTTTCCAAATTGGCTGAAATTATGGAATTTTAAATTTTCACCTGATGAACTACTAATTATGACCAAAAGTTATATTAATAAAAATTGTGCAAATCGGTTTGGCACTCCCCTTGTAAGTCCACAATTATTTTAATAATGCATTTCATAACAGGAAACAGAGTGGATTATTATTTTCTTTACGATTAGACCCATCGTACATGGATACTTTATAGTTTATATTAACATAATATTTTCTCAAAGTTCATCTAAGTGTTCAGCATAAATTTTATATTCGTGAAAAGTAAAATAGGCAATAAATAAAGAAATATGTACAAAACTTTCCATTGCTTATTAACCGTCGAGAAAATCGATACAATGTATTCATCTTCGGGTTCTATAATTAGAAAAGCATTTAAAAATAAGAAGTTAGTTTTCCGTTGTTTAATGCATGCGTGTGTTGGTCGAAGAATATTCATAATATGAACCATGTAAATTCATATAACATCATGAATATTCGTATACAAGCATGGCATGCATGAAGTCGGCTCAAATAAAATAATCATCAAAGAAATTCAAAATGTTATTAAAGTATCCTGTAATCATAAATTAAATTATACCTACTATAAGTACCTGCAATATATAAATTTTTAAATGCAAATGATGGCTTAATGCGGAAAACGTATAAGTAGCTATGTATAATCAAGTTTTGGTGATTTTGAATTTCTGTTGGGTGAATGTATAATAAACAAAACAAATAGAATTTGCTAAACACAACTACATAATTTATTAGTATAGTAATTGTAAATAAATGTGTAAAAGATTTTATAGTGAGTGTCTTAATACTAGCATTAGTTTTTTATGTTTAATTAATAAATATTTCATACATACATACTGAGTTTTGGATAAATAATTGTAAAACAGTTCTTTTAAGAATAATCGGTAACCCTTTTGGCACTACAGTTTTAATATTAAAAATAAAAATTATTTTGTAATAAATTATTGATTGGAAGCTGTATGGGTATACAAAAACTTTAAAACCAAGTTTAAAGTGGTTTGCTCTATATACATAGGTAATTAGATATAGAAATTGGGAAAAGGGTTATCACGAGAATTATTTGTATAAAAGCCGCAAACACCTTTCGTTCCACTAATTATACAATTTACTTTTTACAAACCAATCAAAATAAAAGTAATATTTGTTTTTGTCCAGTTTCTTCGATTTTCAGGATGCATTTTGCACAACAGTTCATTATTTATTATACGCACGTCAAAATTCAACCTTTAAAAGTTATGGTGGCAATAAGGTTGCCACCTCTAGAAACAAAAGGATTAAATACCTCTGTAAATATTATAGCAGGAATTATTTAAATTTAAAAATGATAAATAATAAAGTAAAATTGTGAGAAGTTAGAACTATGATGCTGTGCTCACAAAGGTTGGTGAATCTGGATTCGAAACATGGCGTAAACTCTTTGAAAATCGCTAACCAACTGCGCTACCAAGGCGATTAGTTTTTATGTTACTTTGAACTACTATATTTCGTATTTAATTATAGGATCGTCATAACTTAAAAAAAATTCCCAGCGGACATCATATTAATTGACATTAATTTAGTACCTAGCTATTTTATATTATTAATTAATGCTTGATTATTACACGATTTTTAAAAGTTTCAAAATAAATTATCAAAATATTAGCAAGGTAAATTTTCAAGCAACAGTACACCGAATAAAATTTAATTTAACTTTGAAAAAAATGCAAGCTAATTAAAAACAAGTAAACAACTTTTCAATATAAAGTTAGAATTTGTGCAAAACTGGCTCTAACTGATGAATCCCAACAAAAATAAGTTTAGTAAAAACTAATAGAATTTAAATCACAAATTATATGAAGTTTTTGAAATAGTAGTATCATATTTGAAACTTTTAAATTAAAATAAAATTTGATTATTTACTCAAATTACGAACTTGATTAAAAGTTAACTAATAGCACTTCAAATACCTTTGAAAATTTATTTAGTAGTTGATAAATAAAATATAAACTTATTTATTATACTCGTACATACTAATATATTGACATACAAAGATACGAAGAAAGTCAAGTTAAATTATACAAATTTCTGATTTACAAAATACAGAAAAGCAAACGAAGCAAAAGAAAACACAAAATGAAACATTATTGCTAGTTAACTATCTTCTGTTAACTTAATTAGTATTATATTTTCAGGTGTTATTATATTCCTTTATTGATATAAACCAGACTTAGAAATCCATGCATAAAGTCCTTATATGTCCATGTATAAAGCAATGTCCTTATTGGACTTACAATTTCAATGTAAAATTTTCAAAAATAACTAAAGGTGGCGCTAAGCGAGAAAGAGATTAGGTTTAGAATAACAGAGCTTAGGTTATGTGTTGAACTTAGCTCTGTTTTAGAGCTTGTGCTTAATTTATGCTTGTGGTCAAGTTACCATGAATATTATAGACAGATTTGGAACGGCAGAGCTTTGTTTTTTTTTAGAATACATATGTGATAAATATGCCATGAAAACCGATAGATTTGAAACAACAGAGCTTAGGTTATTTATTGAACATTAGTACAAATTAAAAAAAAAAACTTAAAACAAATCTCTTATTTAAAATAAAAACTACACTAAAATGTAAAAAATAAATTTAATAATCACATAATGGCAACAAGAAATTCTTAAAAACATCGATAAAATGGTAGGGCGCTGTTTGAGGATGAAATTATTGGCAGCACGCTTTTATTGATATTTTCAAGGATTTCTTGTTGCTGTTATGCGATTACTCAAATTATTTTTCATATTTTTGTGAATATTTGAATATTTTTATATTAAATTAAATTTTTAAGCTTTTTTAGGGTGGATTTCATAATAAAAGCGTTAATGCCGACTTAACTAAAAGGTCGTAGTTAACCAATAGAAAACGTCCTCTAACTCTAACAAGCCAATAGAAATCCTCTTTTAAATTTAATGGCTTGTTAAAAGTTTTATGAAATCGACCCTTAGACATTTTTTTATTTTCTACCTTAATGTCACAAAATTTCATTAAAGGGTTTTGCCACTGTGGAAGAAGCCTAAAAATGAACCAACATTTGCACAATTTTTTTAAATTGGAAAAAAAGTTTTATTTACAAAACAAAATATACCACTTGTTTACATATGTATTAAGGTACAAATATGTATTTTTTAACATAAACAAATTTACAAAGTAGCGGCACAGTGCAGCTTTTAAAAATACATCTTTTCAAAAAAGGTCTTCGGGGCTTGCAGCATAACTTGAGTGAATTTGATCTTACAACAAAAATAAAAAAATCTGCTTAATCTACATATAAATAGCTAAAGAATGACGTACAAAATTTTAAAAATATTAATTTTTGAAAAAATAGTAAGCTCTTGAAGAAAAAATTCAATTTTTTGGGTAAAAACTTGACAGAAATTTGTTAATAACTTTTACAATTTTTAATATTTTGCAAAATCCGTACGTCATTCTCTTTAAAATCTCATACAAAAGCTACAGTTAAAATTTGAATTCAATCGGATAAAAATTGTTTGAGTTATGCTGCAAACCAATTTGAGTTTTGTAGTTTCGAGAAAGAAGCGATTGAAAGTTTTAGTAATACGTAATCGTAGTTAGTCCAGTCGCATAAAATAATATGTAACTTGCTCAATTTTGATTATTTTAACTTGAAATTTTTTTCACACATTCTTGAATATGTATATTTCGATAAAATGCAAAATAAAAAAAACTCGATGTTATTTAAGTTTACAGTGGCAAAACCCCTTAAGACAAAATGTTTTGTTATTCGATACACTCCGTAATTTCTACCGGTTCGCTTGTTTCTTGGTGTAAACTGGATAATTTAGAACTCGATACCGCCTGTAAAGTGAAAATTTTTAAGTCTCACTGAAATATTAAAAAAACCGACTTCTACCAGCTTTCCGAAAAAGTCCGCGAAATAATTTTTTTCACGGAGTTGCAGTACACGTCAATTAACTTGCACTACAAATAAATACATTTACATAAATGTTATCCACAATAACAATGACATCATTAACTTAACTGCCAGGAGTTTCAAACACTTTGTAAAATTCACGATAAATTTTTTTTTTAATTTACATTTTAACGTGCATCAACTACTGGGTTATTAGCACTTCTAAATGTTAATTTTTAATTTGTTCAGTATTTTTGTTTGTTTATGTTTTTTGGATTGGGTATTTTGATTGGTTGGTTTTTAGGTTGACCACGGAGTGAGAATGTCCACTGGAAAGCCGAGCTAAGAAATTCTGAAGCGTCCGTGATTCGAACTCAGAATTCCCGCTTCGTAACGTAACCAGTGATCACATCACTCCACTGCCGTGGCTTACGATAAATTTTAATTATTGGTAGGTACCTACTATATTATGATTATGACTATTTCCGCTTGGACAAAAAATGTTGTGTAGGTAAGTACATCTCGAACAGAAAGAGTGCTTTTGGTTATTACTGTGATTGTGGTGATTGACGTGAACCAAAACCTATCACATTTACGACCTAGAGACCCAAGTAATAATATATATCACATCGTCGGTTTTAAACTACTAACCTCGCGAATTGGCATTTAGTTTGTTAGCATTTTACATTTTTTACCTACGACGAGAAGCCAGCCCGACGGTAGAGCCCTCAATCTGGAGGACCACCCAAGTAATAATAATTATGTACGTTAATTAATTGGTCTATTTCTTTGATATTAGGCAAATTAAATTAATTATTTGTTTTTTGACTATTAAAGTTTGTTTGGCTTATCTCACGTCGGCGTCGGTTGCTTGCTTATACGTGTGTGAAAATCATCCATCGTACAGATGGATTAGGTGCGAAATGCCGAGAGCGTCCACAGTGGAGGTGTACTTATTTTCATGTGTATTTATATACCAGTGACAAGAATCTGTTTACTTTAAATTTTTTGATTTAATTTAAACAATATTTTCAATTATTTAAAGTAGGAGTTTGTCCAAGGCAGCAGAACCCGAAAGAATGAAATTGTTAGCGCAAAAGTTTGCTAATGCATGATAAAGCAATTTATTAACCTTTAGATTATTTTTGTGTGTACTTTTATAAAGCATTTATAACATTTCAAAGCAATTTGAAGTTTTCTAATATACTTCAATACTTATGTATATCATAAATTACCATTATTTTATGCATTAGCAAATTAACAAACTTTTGCGATAGGAATTTAATTCCCTTTGTTGGTTTTACTGCAATGGAGTTATAAAAATGTAATCCGCATATTTAATTTATTTATATTGTAATATTAAACATAGTCAACAAGTAGCGGTGATTGTGCATTACAACCGGTTAATTCAATAAATACTACAAAGTAATTCATACGAATTATTCATATTTGCCAAAATAGGTAGGTCAATATGCATAGGTACCTCTGGTGATTTTTTATAATTAATCGCGGAATTCATGAAATCATTCATAATAATACATTGTTTGAACAAACAAAATGAATGAAACAAAATGAAATAATGTATTGGAAAATTGTCTACTTAATTGACGTGGATAGTTTTTATCCTATAAAAGATTTATATTATTATAATATGAAATACATAAATTATGATTTCTTAAATGTGTAAATAAAAAATCGAAGTCTTCAACCTCAAAGGGATTGTAATGTTGACATAATAAGTTATGTAACGATCGAAAAACAGCTTATCAAGATCAAACTTGACATTTTACATACATTTTCTTTTGCAACAAAGATTTTCGCCTTATTAAACCGAATATTAATACTAAGAAGAAAATTTTCAACAAAGGAAAATAAATTAATGCTTGCTTTTCAGCAAGCTTTTGGTCTTTTTATTTGAAAACACAATGTTGGTCGACTAACAGTATACCTAATTCCTTAATGCAAATTACCCTTTATATTGTAAAATTTTTTAACTTTAAGAAAGAAAAATGAGTTTTAACATATAATATATTATTATTATAAAATTAATTTTCTTTAGAAAAAATAAAAGAGAATTTATTTAGGTAAAATATTAGATTGATTTACTTTATTTTTTATCATTGTGGGATGGTTTCAATTTTAAAATTATTATAATATATTGTACTAAGCAAAGTAAACACTTAAAACTTCATTAACAAGTGAATTTAAAGCGGCAACCAAATTATAAGGAAAAGATCGTTTGCCGTTAAGGTGGGTAGGTATAATAAAATCGGAAATGAGAAATAAGCTTATCTTAATTTTTGATATTAAATACTATCACTTCTGGCAAAGGATTATAATTTCATGATAATATTAGAACAAATTTCACTAATAAAATATCTGTGCCTTTAATGAATTAGAACAAAGCTTTACGTAACAAAGCTCCATTTGTACTTTTATAGGTATCTTAAATTTACTCCTGAAAATCCTTTTTGTAATAATATTAAAAACATCAGTCAATTATTGTTATTGTACAAAATTATTTCACAGTATAATTCACATTCATTAGAAGAGGTAATTAATCAGTAACGTAGAGGAAAATGTTGTTCAAATGTTTATTTTGTTAATATTTTAATTCTGCAGTGTTTAGCATTTTTAAATGCCCAAAAGTTTAGCAATTATAAAAGTTTAGGTTAACTTTTAGTATTTTCTTACCAAAGGTTACTACAAAGAATTTGTTAGCTTTCACATCACGTATTATCTATTTTTATGAAAATGGAAGACTTGCTAAACTTTCAAGTGCAACATTTTCCAGGCAAATGTAATTTGTGTAAAAACTGTTTCAAGTTTTTTACTTAGATATTTTAAATGGTAATAATTTTTTAATGAAGTATTTCGAGTACTACGTAGGCTGATTTCTATACTATGCAAATTTTTATATTGCGTTCTACTATGTTTACAAACGGACTCTGAAAATTTATCAAACTCGCTAACGATAGAAGCAATAGGTACTAAATTAGAGGATAATTTAATCTCATACCTTCCTCATTCAGGAAATTCAGGAATGTTAACTCACACGTTGAGTGAATAAATTAATAGCGCATCAATTTTTGATATCATTCCATCACGGCAGCTTGTTCAATGAGAAAATTAAAAATATTAACATCTTAGTGCTCTTTTAAGTTGGCTATATCCATAATCCACCCAATTTTAGATAACTAATCTATAATAGTAATAATCCTGACGTATCATAAAAATTACTAATTTTATGTAGGTACCTAAAATATCTAATTTATTGCGCTTATTAGTATTTATACCCATCTCACTACCAACTTTCAAGTTAATTCATATTTAATGTCCATAAAAAAGTTTTCAAAGGAAAAGAAGTTATCACTTACTAAAAAAATTGATATTTATACTTTTACGAGTGTATCCCAATAAGTCATAAAATTTTTATGAAAATTGATAATATTATACAGGTATTTATTGCGCCTATAAATATTAATAAAACGTCATGAATATATTTAAGAAATTACAGTAGTCATAATAATTGAATCGCTCAGCATTATTGAACTTTAAGTGTCCGCAGATTCTTCGTGTTCATTTGAAATAAAATAGTGAAAAAATTAAAACTAAATGTTTTTTTCTAGAGCACTAAGCAAAACACGAGAAAAAACTTGGCGTCGCATAATTAGGTAGGTACTTAAAACACATTGAATTTTTTAGAAGTGAAATTTTATGCATGTATTGTTTGTTTATTTTTATTCTTCTATCCATATTTAATGGTCGCTTCTATATTAATTCATAAAACCAGCTTTATGGTAAAGTAATATACTTTATCAAAAATATACTCGTACTCTAAACATTTGACTTTACAACCTCAATATAACAAGTTAAATTGAAAAATTTTTAAAAAATTATTAAGTACCATTAATTTTTTATAAAGTCTTGACAGTAAAGTCATCACAGAATCAGTCGTAAGTTTAACGTGGACCCTATACCGTGGAAAGCGTAATACACTTCATTTTAAAAATATTTTACTAGAAAGATTATACCTCTGCGATTTACCATAGCTTTGCGATGGAAAAAAGTCCATAAAGATACTTTTTTTTACAAAAAAACAAAATGGATTAACCCAAGCATTTTCTGATACTACAATAATAGGGCAAAATGCATTTAGGTTTTACTGTAAATGCCTGCCAAAATGTTTTATAAAGTAGTGTAGTTTCGTTATATTAAAAGTATTCCATAATAAATTATTATTATTATTATTCTAAAGCGGAATAATTTTGTTGTATTAATTAATTATGTTTATATTTTCTGGTTTAATAATATTCTAGACTTTAGTATCTATGTTGCCGTTTAAATTTGAAATTTATACCTATAGGTAATCAATAAATTAATGGACCGTTTTAAGCAGACTATAAAAATACTTTCTAATATAGAAATGTTATACTAGTATAAACTGACATAGAATATTGTTCCAAAGTTCCATAGAATTGTGCCTACATAGCGTAAACATATAATTTCGAGCCCTTCCTTGAGTAAAATAATTATTCTACATCAATGTTTATATACATATTTAGCGCCACATTAATTATTATATTTTGTATTCTTATATCTTATATTTTCCAATTTTTAAATCATCCGTAACATAGGTAGCTTGCAGGTAGTGGAGAAAAACTACTCTTCTACATTAAGATGAATTCGATTCAAGGTACACAAATAAAACATGGGGGTCTATCGGTAATAGAATGAGATTGCTTTTCTTTACTTGGAATTGGCTCAATAGTGAAAATTGATGGTAAGTGAATGTCCAAATTGACATTTTAAAAACCAATTTAGACGGAAATTATTCTGATACTCTTCTACTGTTGTGACAATTTACGCACGATAACTACCCATAAAATGCATCTGAATTTGAAAAATCTTAGTTAAATGAAAATAAAATTAATATTTGCCATTGCCACATAAACTCCCAGTCTTAAATCCAATGAAAATTTATGGGGTCTTGCAAAATGTGAAGTGACGTCTAAAAAACCAACTACCAGGGACTCACTCGAGAGTCTCGACCACCATAAAATAACATGTAACACCAGAGCAATGTGAGAAGCTCTCGCCCATGAGAAGAAGAGACGCGAATATAAAAACAAAATTGGATGAAGTGTTAAATTTAAAGGGATATCCGACCAAATATTAATTAAAAATGTAAGTAATAAATAAAGATCATTATTAATTGTGTTTTATCGATGCAAATATTTCAGGTGACTTAATTATGTTGCCAGTGAGCCTAGGTACTTTATAACGATTGATTACAATTAAGTCGAATAATTTATGTAAGTTATTGGGTTATAACAGTATTGAATTTATTAATGTTATAATACATTTATGATAATAACAAATATTTATAATATTGTCTATGTGCACATCATAATTAGGACTTAGTCCAGTTTAAATTTTTAAACTCACTTTTCCGCAAATTTCAAGAAAATCAATTTCAAAAAATGTTATTTAAGGTTATTTATATATGAACAATAGCAATGAAGCGCATGAATAGATTAACAAAATTCCGCTGTTGTAATAATTTACTCTATCAAAGCTACACATCAGTCTACCAACCTATTGAAAATCTCGCTAAACTATTATTAATCTAACGGATTAGTAAACCAGTAAATATGTCGTTAATTCATAGGTGCGCGTAATTTTTTCAGTAGAGCTTCTAGTCTGCAAATCTAATCGAAATCTCATTACTCCATTTTTAATCCAGTGGATTAATAAAGCAATGAAAATCTTTTTAAACCATCTATGCACTTCTTTTTACTGTGCATAAAAGTAGGTATGTATTGTTATTTTAATTTATTAATTACAATATCATTATTGATATTTACAGTATAATTATATACTACTTAGACTTGATTTCATTTTTGCATTAAATATAATTTTATGTATTTAGGGAAGTAAATTATGCGCTCTTTAAAACTAAAAATTATAATTTTCCATAAACAAAACAAAAGTTTTCAGCGTATTCAAAGATTTAATATATTAAGATTGAAAACAATAATTGAGCACAAATAACGTATCAGTTAAGTTTCCAGTTAGCGGTTAAGACGAATTTCCACCTCATGTCATCTCTAATGAATACTAATAATAATAATAATACATGTTTCACGCTGACACACATGTAAAGTAAAATTAATGTTATAACTAGATTAACCGAATAGAATATTCTCTGCAAAGTCATATTACAAAGTTTACATAAACACATAGACGTGCATAATATGTTCATCACAGCTACATATATGAATAAACCGTGAAATTATATAAGGTGATAAAATATGAATTAAACAGTTTCAAACAAAAATTATAGCAAGTTCATTGATGGATAGTAAATGCAATTGAACTTAAATTTAAAATATAAATTATTATAATTTATAAAAATAAGATTCATTTATTCCATCCATATACCATCCATAACCTCTAGAATCTTTAGGTAATTTAAACAATATATTTCTATGGAAATTCAAGTCACATTTTCAAAAAGATAAGCAAAAATAAAAGTAAAATTCGCTTAAGAAAATAAATTTCGTATTTTCATTATTCTGAATTCGTTATCGATTACTCCAAGATGCAAATATAATCTTATTACAACCGTCAATAACACTTTATTGTTAAATTACACTGTCAAATTATTTATACAAAACGGAAGTTTGAATCTCTACTTAATCAAATTATATGCTACATTCAAGAAAATCTTGATTATTTACAAAAAAAAATGTGCGATAAATTTTTATTTTAAATCACTGAAATTGTATTTTACGAAACAAGGAATATAAGGATAATGGGTATGATAAATTCGTCAAGTTTGTGTGAATAAGGTTGACAATTTTCAAGCATAATAATAAAAATTTGCATTCATAATACATACGCCCGTGCATTCTTGATGATGCACACAAATATTCAAATTCTCTAGAAAAGTTTGGCGTAAAATAGCTCTATAGCTATCAATCACGCGATCATATAATTACAGTCAATACTGACAAGTTTCTGCAATATTTCTCGCTAACCTATTATACTACATTACATTATTTTAGGAACTTATGAACTCGATGTCGAAGTTGATAAGTAATAAATAAATGGGTATTGCATGCAGTATTAGTGGTACGTACATTATTAAACGGATATAAATTTACCTTGCCGTTCTTTTGAAATTTACATACTTGCATTTAAAGTCCAAAATATACTGAAGAAAATTTGCAAATATTTAAATGTATACACGCTCAAAATTTTGTTTATTATTTGGATCGTGCTCTGCACTTCAATTCTTGGATTTTCACGTAATTTGGTATCAAGTTGGTGACTGTTATTCCATTTCTTTGATTTCTTATACATACATAATATAATATGTAGCTTATCGATCACTTTTTGTTAGTTTGTAGAAAATACTGCTATTATAATGTTGTGTAATATTAAACTGAGACAAAATGGTGTCAGGTTTATATTTATACCTTTAAACTTTACACCTACTATCTTATGTTTTAACCACCGACTGTTAAAATGGGTCTTAAGGGTAAAATGTATGTAGTACATCAGGTGTTTAAACAAATTACTTCAGAAGTAAAATTCCAACACTACAACTTAAATGTAAAAACACCTTGATCACCTAAACAAGTAAACATAGTAATTTTTCGTTTTTACCCATTGACTTGCTGATTATCGGACATTAATTATTTTATAAAATATCAAAGTTAAATGAACACTGACTTTGTATAACAATATAAATATGTAGTATGTATGCTTCCATAAAATTTCTAATATTTCATGAATAATAAATTTCAGTATTTTCACAAGAAATAGGCCAAACCAACCATTGCACTACAATTTATTGGCAATTCTTCTTGATTACAGTAATTGGAAGATTGCCCAGTACTGAGAGTTGCCTTTACCGAGAGCCTAATCTCTCTTATAATCAAGAATAAAATATTTATGTCGCAAAGTAGAATATGGTTCACTCATTTATTAGTATAAAATATATCAACCTGTTAATTTTTAATCGCAGATTTACCATACAAATTATTCCTAAGTATAACAAATTTGTTTTAACTAACTACAATACCAATAACTTTCAGAATTTGTATTGCTAATCTTAATTATTAGAAGAGCGCTAAGCCGAGAACTGCCTAGGCTTATGGTAGAATTGAAAAGATTATGGGTTGTAGTGTATCTACATATACGAGTTTATGTACATAATTAAGTTTTAAACTGTACGCATTGCGTTTATACTGAAATATTATACATTTACATATATTATATTAAATATTTGTTGAGCCCATAGCTTTCAAATTGCAATAAATTTTTTTATTTCATCAAAGGAAGTGACTTTTTGTGACCACAATTATTGAGACACTCAAACTTCACCTATATTGCCTTGTACAGTTTCTCAGTTTTGTGGTTTTCTTGTATTTGCGAAAATTAACGTAGCGGAGTTGCGTTAAAAGTTTGGTAGCGTCCCACTGGATAATTTAAACTAATCGATAATTTCAAATGTTGATTTTGTTGAATTGGATTTTAAATTCTTGAGTTGTGGTCTGAAGTTCGTTCAAATTGTACAATAAAAATTATGTGATAAGATTACCTTCATTCAGTTACTGCGTTAAACGCATCGGGAATTGTTCAAAATTAATAAATCGTTCTTATTTTTTTTTATAAATCTCCAAATCCAAATCCATTTACGGCAGTAAATGCGCACGTCAATCTTTTGTGATCTAACAGCCTCTATTTTTCCAAGTCCCAATAAAGGTATTCTCATTCTCGTGTATATGTCGTTGTATTCTACACCGTTGCATTTATCCCAGCAACGTCTAGTAATACACAACTTTACTAGGCGTTATTAGGATAAATAAAACGGTATAGAAATACAAGGATATAATATGCACGACAGTGTGAATAATACTCTTAATATAAAATTTGGTTGTCCAATTCTTATTGGTTTGGGAGCTAGAGCTCACACAAAATTCGGTGACAAACATGTACACACACATACAGACATTTCTTAATGTTAGGGTCTTTCAACTCGTTGAACCTCTAGAACTACAAATCCGTCAAAATCTGGAATTTTTGTTTCAGTTACAAATACTTTCCCATACTATGTATGGTATACTACATATACTCAAACTATTTACGGTAAAGTAAAAAATGGAAACATTATCTTGCATAATTTAATATGTAGGTAACTTCAGGCTCTTGAAAAAAGCTCCAAAATGATTAACGCTAAAAGATCAATGATCAATAGCAGTGGCTATTTTAAGATTGAAGTAAGAAACATTGCTTATTTAAATAATCAATTACCTCTTTGAAACAGAGTAATATTTAAAAGAGTTTAATCGGCACTTGATTTAATTATAGCCGCTTTCGGTTAATTTTACGCAATAATTATGGTATACCGTCATCGTCGTTAAAAGAATGATTGACAGAAACAAGTGCGAAAACAACCAAAGATAGTTTGACGATGATAAACTCAACGTAATAATCTGAATATTATAATAATTTTTATTAAATATTTAAGATAAAGATAAATTACTTGAAGCTGTCAGTTCCACACATTTTTAAGCCGCAGATAGGGCAGGCGCTATGGTTCTTACTTCTTAGCGTCCGCCTGTAAATTCAAATCAAGTAATTCCTTCCCAACTCCCCGCTATGAGTGAAATTTTGCTGTAATAAAACTAATAAAACTGTAATAAAGCATAAGGAGTTAGAAATGAAATAACAGATGCAAAAACTTTAAATAGAGCTGCTTGGAATCTAACCGAGTCTCTTGCTTTCATGGTGCCTGTGCACGCATGAGCCGTTACTCTTTACGCGCACGAATAGATTAACGACATTATCGCTACCGAGCCCTCAGTCACTAACCACAAATTTGTGGTAAACAAAAAGAAATAAAATGACAAATAACCTCAGCTCTAAAAGCTGAGTTCTGAGCTCTAAAAGTTAAATTGTGAACTTCTATTTAAAATAAATATGTAGTCAGTGAGTGAGCAGTATTATGTAACAGCTATTCGATTAAATCAATAGTTTAGTCATATTGTTACACAAATATCAGTAGATGTTTTAATAGTATTTTTATTACAATAATTAGCAAGTATGTTGTTAGTAAGTTTTAGTAGGGTAAGGTTTGTTTTCAGATCAATATCTATTTATGAACCTTATAATATCTACCTTCATATTTTTGTTAAAATATTAATTATTATTTTTAGTATATTAGTAATATTACCAATTAAAAATTTTGTAAAAATTGATGGTATTTCCTAGTACAATACCGTACATTTCGGTGATCTACCACACAATATATTTCTATCAAATTAACAAAAATAATAATTTGCAACGTGGAAAGTCTACTACAGTACAGTAGCATACAGCGTTAAAAAGAACGATTCTTTTCATCTTTTATATCAAGGTGTAATTAGGAAAAAATGGGTTACAAATATGACAGTCTGCAATTTTTGATTGAGGCCCATTGATAAAGAATATCGAATCTATTGAAAATATTCGATTCAATAGGAGAAAATTTAATTTAATGGCAGATTCGAATGTGCTATTAATGCCGTAAAAGATTTTTCACACATTTGTATCTTTTATTCTTGATTTTAATTACCTACTTATCCGACTTTCAGTAACACAATGTATACAGTTTAATGTGTTCCACCTCAAATTGATTATCTACATCTACACGCTTTACTTAGAGAGAGTGATAAATATTACTGTTTCTATAAAGTATTGGTTTGGCGGTAAGTTCCATTAACGCAATCGCTAATGAAAGAAACAAAAATCGTTTCAACTTAATGTTAGTTACGCTCCATTTTGTTAACTAAGTTTTTCTCCAGTGTATCACATCAGAAAACCTAAAATAAAATTTAACATGATTTTTATTTAGCTCATTGTTATAAAACTAGAAAACGTGCTTTCGTATTCCTTCGTTAATTTACATATTTATAGGTAGGTACTTAAAAGATTTTCTCAATTTTTTGTACCTACATATAAAAAAATAAGACACTTTAATGTAGATTTTGAATTTTAAATATTCAAAATAATTGTTTTGTAATGCACAATTGAAGTGGCCGTTGCTTTACTAACTACATAATTAATAGCAAAAAGAAAATAAGTAGAAAAGTTTGTTGATCTTACTTCCATTGAAATCGTACCGTCCATTTAAAATACAGAGGAGGTCCGATTTAAGCAGCGTCATGTCGGCGTCGGCGGTATAATAACGGCAATCTTTCATTATTTATGCAAAAATTTAACAACTGATCTATATCAATTAAAGTTTTAAATATTCAATTTCCACATTTGATATAAATTTGTTAATTTTGTATTGCTAATTCATAAAACAAAAACAATAAATTGTATTTGGTTAATCATTTTTATGAATATAAAGCCATTGTAATGCAAAAATTTTTGGTGTTTTCAATTTTTTATTAAGTACATTGTACATTATGTAGTCTTGCCATTAGGATTTAGTACAAGTCATAAGAGTGAAAAAAACAAATCTTTGCCAATTTTGTTAAATTAAAGTATGTAATTGTTTCATTTCTTTAAAACTTGGCGCAGATAAAAAAACAAATATTTGAGAAACATTTTGTAATTTCTTAATTAAAAATTTCATAAATTGAGTTAGTAAAAGCCGTTTGTCGGAGAAAGTTCAAAAAATGATGCCTTGCGGTGCATAGCATAACTGGGTCTAGGACGATAACCGGAACTCAAAAATATTATATTTAATAAATAAAACTCAACGAAATTTGATAGATAACATTAAAATGAAGCATTTTATATACAGAAAAATGTCATATATCGATTAGTTTAGCTAATAATCGATTTGAAAGTTTCCAATTTCTATCGAAAATAGACCTTTTAGGTGCATTGCGTTAGTCTTTGGTTCCCCAGGCTTCTTTATCGTCGTGACAAAGTCTCTTCAAAGTCTTAGGATACTTTTTAATCGCATAGGCAGAGGGCATCGGTCGATTCCTATTAATTTGAAAATCGGTGCGAAAAGCATGACGTTCCTGCACATTAAAACTACTATTTTGTGAGGTGTCCATCGCTCTATTGCTACTGAATGCTAACGTGACAGGAACATGGCTGACTGCAATCCCACAGCCTTACATCAGCTGGGCACGATTCCCGCGCTTTTCAAAATTGCCCTTTACCTTGTATATTCTTTAAATTAAATTAAAATTAAATTTATTTAAAATGATTTCCTGCTAACCTCACAAAGGCCTTAAAACGCTGCTGATAGTTTATGTGTTGTGGCAAGAACCACTTTTTTCCCTAAAGATGCTGCGGTCTTGATTAAATTTCACTTTAGAAGCTTTACTTTTTTTGGAACTTTCCAAGCTTCCTACTTGAGGAATCAATATATTTCAAGGTAGTCCAACGGGTTCAATTGGAACTTCCCGAGTGTCAACCTTCTGTGGTTATAAACTACTAGAAAATGGCATTGAAGTAATTGTCAATTGATTTTTGATTTTTAAGTTCTAACTATTACTGAAAAACTCGACAGTTTCTTTGAAATTGACTAGTAGGTATATGAGTCCTCCTCCTCCAGTCTATCCGTCTTAACAGACGGATTTTCTTGGCTGGTTGGTTCTCTTGGCAGATTACTCTCGGTGGTTTGCCATTGCCTTTCGAGGGGAGAGCGTCATAATGAATATATAAATGAAAAATAATGAAGATAAATTTTGTAGCCGGGCTGGGGATTGAACCCAGGGCTTCTAGCCTAGAGTCCGGTTCTCAGTCCGTTCACTTAGCTCACCTCTCAGGTGAGTATACAAAGGTATATGAGTACCTCCTTATTAATTTATTATATTATACATAAATTTTTTTGTTAAATTGATGTCGAAGTTCTTTACACATCGTAGATGCTAGATCACAACTTTCAAATGCTTTAAAAAACTCCCTCAGATATGTGGGTATATACACACAAATCACTTTCCTTGTTATATTTCTTTTTTAATTGTAAACATTGTTTAATCCATAAACAAGGTATTTTGATAATTATATACCCGTAGAATAAATTTTTATTTTCAATTCTTCAAAATCCGCTCGCAACACAACATTTAAGGTACCTTATGACTATAGACTGTAGATTTTTTTAAATTAGTTTATAAAAATTAGTTTTATGGGTAATTTACACGGGTTAAGTAGATAAGTGATAAGTGAAACTTTTAAGCGAATTTTAGGTTAGAATTAAGTGTTTGTCCAACTTAATAGACAGTTCACACGTTAAATTAAGTTAAATATATAAATTATTAACTCGTTGATATTAGATAATATTAAAACTTCAAAATATCGAGTTATTAATAAATTAAAAATTAATTAAAAGATTTATTTAGCTTTCAAACGATTATTTCGTTCGTCATCAGAATAATATACAGATATTATGTAAACAAGTCATGGAAACAGAGAACAAGTATTGTCACTTGAACGGTAACTAGATAAAATCTAGGACCGTGAGTTAAGAAAAACCTAAATTGTGATCCGATCCCTTTTGAGAAAAAATCTGACCTTATATATCAAGTGGACTGTACAAATTGTAACTTAGTGTACGTCAGACAAACCAACCAATGGTTGAAGAAAAGAATAGGTGGTCACATCTCAACCATCAGATGTAATAAGCCAGAATCAACGGCCATCGCCAAACATATCTTAGTAGATGGACATACTGCGGACTTCGAAAACACTAAAATCATCAAGTCTGTTCCCAATTATAAAGATCGGCTGGTATATGAAATGATTTGTATAAAGAAGACCAACAACACAATGAACCGGCAAACTGATATTGATGGCTTAAGCAACATTTACAGCCAATTACTCCTTTAAGTTTTTTACGTATTGGAGTTAGGTTTTCCTTCTTTGCCGGAACACAATTTAGGTTTTTCCTAACTCACGGTCCTAGATTTTATCTAGTTACAATATCTAATGTAACTATATCTAGTTACATTAAAAAATATCTGATAAAAAATTAAAACGCATAGTTGCGTAGACACGTAAACTAAAAATCGAACAAAAATTTCATTTAATACATGTTACGTACCAAGCCCGAAATTGTACAGTTCGCGCTCTGTACAGTGATTTTTGTACCGAGCGCGAAGTGTACAGGCTACTTTGTACAAACTGCGATTTACCGGACTTGGTATTACGAGATTTGTACTCTGTCATCCTAAGAAAGAAAGCCTTCATAAATAATTTTTTTGAACTAGGCAGCTATTCAGATGTTTATTGATGGCACCCAGTAGATTTAAAGTAAAACTAACGACTTATGGTAAATATACTTACAGTTTTTGTAAGTTTTTAAAATATTTTAGCCTAGTAATATGAAACTTAAATAGATTATTGTGCGTTTGAAACATCTAACTCGTTTAAATAAATAATTGGAGTTACGGCATTTTTTCTTAGGACGACAGTACTGTTCGGGATCTGTACGACCCATTTGTACAGAGCTGTTAGTTTCAACCTTTCTGTCAACTTGGTACAACTTAATATTGTACAAAGCTCGACAGAACCGCAGAAGAACAAAAATTTAAATAACAAGTTGTCATTGAATCAATAATGAGTTCTACATCCTCTTCTGAATTCAACTTTTCAGTGACAGAAGCTGGTAAACTACTCGATGCTAGTCCTAATTTGGCTTTCCTCCCATATTGCTTCATATGGCGAATGTTTGATTCCAGAATGGAGACTATTATTTTTTTTGATACTGAGAGAAACGTAAACCTTCATTCCATTGAGTAGAATGATTATTATCTATCATTCAAGCTCTTATTATTTTCTCTACTTCCCAGTTGGCTCTTTCTACACTCCCCTGACTCCTGACTCAGAGAATAGCACGGTTTGCTATGGACAATTTTTAATTGAGGCCACATGACGGTCAATTCTTCTATGATACAATTAACAAATTCTCGTCCGTTATCTGACTCGAAAATCGAAAGAGCATCAAAAATGCGAAAAATATCAATTAAATTATAACTAACCTCCGCTGCTGTTTTTGATTTTAAAAGAAGCAAAATTAAAAACTTGCTCAAGTGATCTTGGTAGTTCATTATAAATTTAAAATCCCGGTCTTTACATGATATGCCTACACCATATTTAATTCTTAAATACACTAATCTTAGTACCAACATATAAACATGTTCTGTCGAGTTTTGTACAATATTAAGTTGTACCAAGTTGACAGAAAGGTTAAAACTAACAGCTCTGTACAAATGGGTTGTACTGTTTGTTACAATCTTATACGTCACTACGACACCTGCAACAGATTAAATTGTCCGGTAGCTCGTCGTAGGGCCGCAGGTGATTTAAATTGGTGTCGTAGCGGTAGATGTTAAAATAAAAAAAAATAATTAGTTGAGCGCCACTGTCATAAGATATTAATAAAATTTGCATCGGATTGACTAAATTAGATGACAGACTAATTTTCATCCGCGACGTAACTTTTGAAAATAACCACACCTTATAAAATTTTGTAAATTGAAATTTCCTTACAGTTGAGACTTTCCTAAAAATATGGTTTGCAAAATGCAAAGAAAACAAAAACGTAAGAACAAAATAACACATATAATAAAGATAATAAAAATAAACAAACACAAAAATAAATATAAACAAATTATATATGTACAGTGTGTTATGAAATTAAATTTTATAATGTGAAGAAAAAGAAATAAAATAAATAAAAATAAATGTTGTTTAAATTCTAATATTTAAAATTAAAAATTAATAATAATAAATTTTGGGCCCAATAGATTTAATTAAAAGATAATAATTCTTAAAAATGAAATTATTAAACTAAATTTAATATTAATAGAACAAAATTTTAAAATTAATACACAAAACAAAACAAAAATCAAAGTAAAACACGCACTGTATTTTCGACGATAAAAATATATTTTTCACTTACTACTTGATGAACTTGAATTTTTCTTTCATCTCTGGAAACTCCAAATTACAAATGATATAAGGTGGTTTTCTTTAAAATCGGTAAAATCGGTAGGCGGTATAATACTTCATTCAAATTAATTAACCATTGTTAAACACATCCCTCAATTTCGGAGGCAATTTTGAATAATACTTCAATTTTTGAACTTCACGAAAGTTTGTATAAATGTTGCATTACATAATTTTTAATTATTTCCCGAATATTGTCGGTTATTTAATAAAATAATATTTGGAAAATTATCTTATAATAATTTTCTTTTCATACGATACTTTAAATAATATGCAAACACTTCCGATAAAAGTTTTTAAATTTTCACAACAGTTTTAACTAACTTTGATTTGCCGATTTATTTTAAATTTGAATTAATTCGAAACACTTGTGTTTTTAAAAGAATTAACTTAATTGAATTTTAATTCCGCATAAAGCGAACGAGTATCTTAAGTTTTATTCTCAAAAACTTGAACGAAACTCCCCTAATTTTTGATAACTACCTGTATATATAAAATTACTTAACCGTTCCCCCACTAAAAATATAAGAAAATTTTGGACATTTTTACAAACATGTAAGATTGTTAGCATAACTCTTAGGCGCTTGACTGTCCATCAAGTAAGAAAAACCATCCACCCCATTAATTTTAATTACTTTCTCCCCTAAACCCAGTGCTACAAAAACTATTAAACTTTGAATATGGTATTGTTTCTGAATTGTTTCCCATAAAACTAATAAAATTTTATTGCAATATATGAAAAAACATTAAAAATACTCGAAATAAAGCAACCTCTTTTCAATTTTTAATTGCTTAACATAAACCCCTTAAGCCAAGATTTTGTTACATATGAATATGAAACAAAATGTCATTGTTCGACACGTGAAAGAAAAACATAATATTCTACAAAGAAGAAAAGATTGTAATGACTAATGATGCATGGAAGGAAAATATAAAATTTATATAATGAAGAATGGACATTACTAACACGAGTAAACAAAACTATTAAAATAATACAAAGAACTTAAGAAATTGAATATTGAAGTTTTAAAATGAATATAAAATTTATACTTTGTAGCAACTCAGTTAATTTTTTTACTTATTTATTTAAAAAAACAAAGGAATCTCAAAATACTCTAACATGTTCGGGATCTATACGTACATCGTACAAAGTAGCCTGTATACTTTGCGCTCGGTACAAAAATCACTGTACAGAGCGCGAACTGTACAATTTCCGCCTTGGTACGTAACATATACAACATAATACTTTTTCAGTCTTACTTATAAAAATTCACTTATACAGATGTTATACAGTGTATAGTTAAACAATGTATAAGGCGTGTATAAGAGGTGTATATTTCTGTTACCTATAAACGCTGCATTAGAAGTGTTTTACTATACACCAGCTATATGCAGTTTATACAATAAAGAATGATAAACGTCATAATACGTCATAACTACGTCATAACTTACGTCATTAAAACGCTGTGTCGGTAACGTATTTGTAGGATATCTACATTTTCATTAAGTTAAATTTGTTGAAACCGTTAAAACGTGTGATTAAATTCATTAAAATGGCAGATAATAGTTTAAAACGATGTAGAGCTCCAAATTGGGATGATACGGAAAAGGTATGTTGGTACAGCAATAAATTGTAAATATGCGTATTTGTATGGCATTAATAATTTACCATATTATTATAGAATTTATTAAAAGAACTTATAAAAGACTATGTAAATATTATTGAAGACAAGAAGCTAACGACGAACACCAACAAAGCGAAATTACAAGCTTGGAAAACAATGCATAACAGGTTAATAAAACACTTTAATTTATTTTTAATATAAAAAAATTTGTATTATAAAAGATTTACGGAATTAAACACGAAACCCAGAACTTTACACGAAGTAAAGCAACAGTGGCGATGTTTAAAAATGGGATCAAAAAAGGAAATTTCAACGTATCGGCAAGAATTAAAGAAAACAGGGGGTGGTCCAAAACCCGAAAGTCCGAATAAAAATACGTTGGACATCCTTGAAATGATTCCGTTGGAATTTGAAATGGATTATAATGTGTACGACAGTAATAAGGACACTGTTATTGTAAGAAAATGAGCAACTACTTAATTTTACGTATTACATTTTAATTTTTAAATAGGAATCAAATCAAGATGATACGATGGAATCACCACTAGTGCCAATTGACTGCGTTCCAGGATATTTAAATTTGATAGAAGAAGAAAGAGAATGTGCTGCTGAGGTAATTTAGTTTGAATCGTAGTTTTAAAATAAAATAAAAAGTTGTTGTTACAGGACAATAAAATCAGTAACCAGCAACTTCCATCATCTTCAAAAAAATTATCAATTCAAAGGGTAAATATTTTTATAATTGCTTACATTTGTAACCGAAATATTAACAAAGCCATTATTTGTTTTAGGCAAAATGTTCAAGTTCTAAAAATATTAATAATGTGAAGAAATTAGCTGAAGAGAGAAATACTGTTTATTTAAAACAAGTAAAAGAAGAAATGAAAATGAAACAAATTGAACATGAAGAGAGAATGAAAAACATGAGAGAAGAATTAGAAATGAAAAGAAGAGAACATAAATTAAAAATGTTAATTTTAAAGAAAAAATTATTTTAATTACAAGTTTTATAATGTATAATAGATATAAGTAAATATATAATATTGCATCAAATTAAAAATAAGCATTTATAAAAGCTGCTCTCGCAGCTTTACCTTGTTGTGCTGGATACTCATTTAGAGGTAAATTGTCGACTAATTCAGGTTCTGCTTCAAGAGGCAAAACAGGACATTCTTCGTCATATTCTCCTTTCATTTCTATGGCGATATTCTGAAGGACTGCAATAAGCATCGAAATCTCTGTTTCCATACGCCAAAACACCGTTCAACAACATTCCTCGTATGTATTTGTGCTTTGTTGTAATTTTCCTCTTTTTGATTACATGGATTTAAAACAGGGGTAAATAAATACGGAGTGCAAGCATACCCAGAATCACCCAACAAACGTCCTCTAAATTCACCTCTATCAAATCTCCGTTTTATAAAACTCTCTCGGAAAATCCTGCTGTCATGCGTAGAACCTCTCCAACTTGCTACAATATCCAAAATTCGCAAAGAGGCATCACATATTACTTGAACATTAAGAGAAGAGTACCCTTTTCTATTTATATAATATTGTGATGCCTCTCCGGGAACTTTCTTTATTTTAATATGTGTACAATCGGTAGTTCCGATGACGTTTCTAAAACCACAAATTTGCCTGAATTTAGCCATTACTGCTTCTTGTTCCTCCATCGTACTAGGCATTTTAATAAATTCTCCAGCTCTTCTAGCTAAAGCAATACCCACTCTGTGGCAGACACTGGATGTACATTGTTGGCTTAAGCCGTGTAGGTCACCAGCATCATCTTGTACCTTAAAAAAGAAATCAAATTATAATTTTTTTTTAAATAATATTAATTGAACAAAGAATGCATACCTCATTTCGTGCCCACGTACGAAGTGCTGTTAGAACTTGCAAGTTGCACGATATAGATCCACCTCTTGAATCCTTTTGTAAATCGTCCTTCACAATATCTACAATTGCTCTTACATATTCTTTGCTAAATCTGTATTTCCCCTTAAAATCTTCATCACTTAATTCAAAGGGATCTCTTCTTCTTTTATACATTTTTCGTCTTCGTACATTTTCACCATTATTTAAGTCGTTTATATCCATAGCGTCCAATATCAAATCATTATAAAAATCCATTTTTAAAATGCTTTTGTCAAAAAAACTTAAATTTATAGGTTGTCTTGTAACACAAAATTATAACTTATAACTGCTTATAACACAAAGTCAAAACAGTTGATCTACCACGCAAACGCTCTCATTCAGTGAAATGGTCTATCATATTATATAAACGTTATACTACCCTCAAGCTGTCTATAAGAATTACCATGAATAGTTATGACAAGTGTATACACACTTTGGTTATACAGCGTTTATAGGTAACATTTTTAATGTATACATCGTTTATAAGTAAGCCTATGAATAGTTATAACAAATGTATACACAGTTTGGTTATACACCGTTTATAGGTAATACTTTCAAGTTAAGGTTGGTATATGGTTATTATAAAAGTTATACATCGTTTATAAGTAAGACTGTTTATGTATATGTGGCATTATTATTGAAGTATTTTGCGTTACACTACTGAAATTAATATAAAAAATTAATGTTTTATTTACAGATTTATAAAATATAATCAAAAAAACAAAACAAAAATTAAATATTTTAATTTTAAGAAAAAAATTTTTTTTTAATGAATATAGTCGAGTCGCGAAATAGTGAATACCGTATTTCACTACTACCGTAATACCGTAGTTCACTACTACCGGAAATTGTGAACACAAAAATTTTAACATTGAGTGTATATGAGACTCCTATATAACGAACAGCGGTAACCCCGATACAGCGAACTGACATCATTTATAGGGACTTCCCCCAACATTGAGAATTTACATTACGTATCATATTTACACTTCATTTCACGAGTAACGATAGCATAGAATAGAATTTTTATATGTTGGTGTATCAATTTAAGGGAAAAAGTATTAACTATTAAATTAAATAAAAAACAAATACAATAAAAAATAACATCATTTTTCCTAATTAATAATAATTATATTTGTATTAATTTTCTTTAAAATAAAGCTTTAAGTGTCAAAACGTGGCTTTATTGTAAATTTTGTAAGTACCTAAATAGTGAACAACCCCGAAAAAGTGAAAGGTCTTTGCCATATTTAATTCACTATTTTGCGACTCGACTGTATTTAAAAAAGAATTTTTTTAATGTTTATTTTTTTTGACACGAGAGGAAATTCTTATTTATTACGTTTTAACCACAAAATATATTCTTCGAACAATCGTTATGGAATATGGTAAACGCATTATGTAAATGGATATAATGGAATATTTGATAACTGGTAACTCTTTACCTCACCTCTAATCTCTAAACCTATTTTAACGTAGTGATTTAGCATAATTTCGTTTAAAATTTAACCGCGAACTTCATATTCAACAATAAATTTGTATTTTACAACCTTAATTTTGAACCTCCATTTAGTATTACATTTTCTAAGAAAAATTTCTTCGGGCGTTTTATATTCTTTAATTTTTTTTTATAATTTCAATATGATTCTAAATGTAGGTACCATGGGAAAGAAAATATATGTTTTTATAAATATAAAGTAAATTTTTGCCAGTATGAAAATTAGCTTTTAATTAATTTGAATTTTTAGCGCAGTTTGTTGGAGAGACCTCTAGGCTATAGCTTTACAAGACTATAACGGTATAATGACATTGAATATGACGTACATATTATTTATGTACCTACATAGCAAATAAATTATAATTATTTCGTTTATAACTCAAATAATCTCTGCAGTATAAAATTTTAAATTCAACAATCAATTAAATCTTTCTCAATTTTATCTTAATTTTGAAAAAAATAAACAATATAAATATAAAATCATCAGTAGGTACCTACTATTAAATATTAAATTTATATAAATTTTAAAACATGAAAAATAAAAAAAAAATTGAAATAAAAATTTTAGAATATAAAAGTTAATTTTCTTACTACTTCTTTATAAAGTCATAAGCATAACAATAAGAAGCCAGGTTCGGTAAAAGAAGAGAAAATAATTTTGGTGAAAAATAAAATATCTCTAGATAGGTTCGGTAATGGATATGGTTTGAATAGCTGGTACAGCTGTTGTTCGTAATGGTTTGTAAAGTAATGGTGGAGGTAATGAGCATCTTTTCCGGAATCCCTTGCAGCATCAATAAATACAAACCGCATTCGAGAAATTGCGATGCAATATTAAAAAGATAAATTTAAACGTCGACAGAAGATATCGAATAAAAGCTTCAACATTCTCAAGTCATATTTACTTTATATCAATTACCTCCTACATATCGTCAGAACTTTTATTTCTGCCATTTTCTACTTTTACAAAAGAGTAGGTATTACATTTTCAGTTTCTGTCATCTGTAATATCTTCTCTTTTCAATGTAATTTCTTTTTATTGATCAAATCAGAATACCAAGCAGACGAGCTTTTGCTTTCTACACTACTAATAATAACTTAAAATAATTTTTTTAATTTTAAATCATTTTACAATGTTCATAAATTTACAAAATTTAATTAGACAACTCGCTTATTTTTAATCAAATTCTTTCGGTTGTATAATTTATATTTAATTAAAGGACTGCTGTTGCAAAAACGTTTAATTTTAGAACAAGAGAATTCGGTTTCTTAAAAATTAACATGTTTGATAAATATTTTCAACGATAGAGAATCTTTTTCTTTAATTGAATTTCAATATAATAATATGCAAGTTATATTAAATAAAATAACAACTCATCTTGGATGTTCAATACGACAATTAAGTTTTATAATTCTTACGTAAAATATAAGTTTATTCTCTGACACTGAATGCTCTTGAACGATCAGTTGATGGTTTAGAATCGATACAATTTTCATTTTTGAAACGTTTTATGATGTCGTAGGCTGAAATATATAAAATAGAATGCCTCAACACGATTTCTAATCTGAAAGTGCTTGAAACTTATTTACAGGTTTTATCAAGTGGACCAATGAAAACAAAGCAGGTATAGTGTAATTTTTCGTGAAAGACAGTGAAGACGCGTAGTGCACTGCACATAAATGGCCACACCTCTGCCGTTCACAAAAAATTATGATCTACATATCTACAGACTGACAATGGAGCGGAGAGTAATTAAAAATAATATTACTTTATTACTATATTTACTGTTACTTCTTTAAATGGGAAAGCCATGTGTGTGTTGTGTGGCAATAAATTTTTTATTATTAAGTTAAAAAAGTATAATTTTAACACCTTCTGGATTATTTAAAAATGTTGAATTTTTAATATTATGTGCAGCATCTTCTACTCAGTGCAAGCATTGTATATTTGATATATTTCAATTTGATTAGTTCTTGTAGGTCGTCTCGTCTTGTCCGAAAAACTTGGACCTCGCAAGGTTTCGCAAGATCTCAATAATGCTACAAAAATTTTAGGCATAGAAAAAGACCAGTGAAAATCAGATAATCAATCTGATTGGATCTTGCCAGCTTCTAGATTACACCTCAAAATGTAATCTTGGAGCTAGAGCCATAATGAGAGTCTTCACAACCTTGGCCTATAACCTGATATATAATATACTATTACTGTAGTATAATGCCATTATTGTAGGCTTCATTTTTCAATTATCAACTCGCAATATAATTGAATTTTATTCCTTTAATATAGGCTTATAATTTTAATTTTCACATTAGGCATTTAATTCAAAACTCTATATTTTTCTCAATTTTAGTTTCAATATATTATATGGGAACCCTATTATATTTTCCATGATTTTATTGGCGTATTCTTATATAGCATAATATAATATATAGGTACTATTTAGACTTCAATAAGAGAATAAAATTTAAACGTAAGTTTTTTAATTTCTTTAAATTATTTTTTCATGATTTCGATTTCAATTAATTTTATAGAGTGATACTTATATTTTTATTTTATAATTATCTGAGGAGCTTCAATGAGAGCGTAACAATATTGTCAAAGTTTATTTAATTTTCCAATAATTTGGTAGAAATTTATGCAATTATTAATTATTTCTTGTTTTCTCGTTTTATTTAGAAAAAAATTAATAACATTTTTAATCAGTGTAAAATTCTTAATGCGCAATTTAAAAATTAATTTAATTTAATGCCGACCACGCAGAGTAATTTAAAGTAAGAGAAAATTTAAGGGAAATAATAAAAGTGGTATGGTGGCTTCACAAAGCGATGTAGTAAAAAAAAGCTTTATATAGTAATTACTGTTATAGAAAAAAGCAAACAACTTGCCAAATGTTAACAAACTGCTGCAGCTTAAGTGAAAAACTAAGTAGCAGTAAGAAGAAACAAATAAGAAAATTAGAAAAACCATAATAGAGTTATTAAACTATAAAATTCATTAAGAAATAAAGAGCGTAACATAAAGCTTGAAGACAAAGAGAGCAAATAAAAAATATTTCGACACACGAAACAGGTACATAATCGATAAATCAGTTAAAAGCTGTAGTATAGTATAATAAAAGAAATTGCAATATTTCGTGTTTTCAACGTCATACAAAAAGTGAAGTACTGCTAATGAATGATGCATAGGAATTGTAATTAACTCACGCGAACAAATTGGATATAGGAAAATCAAGGAAATTTCTGAGAAATTCAGTTTAATTTATACATTATGAAGAAATGCTATTATTAATAATTTATTGCAATAATATTAAACCTTCTTATTTATAATTTAAGTGACACGAAATAAGTCAGATACGTATGCATAAAATATGTTGTTAAAGGTAACAGACTGACAATGATTATTCTGTAGATTTTTAATAAGAAGCCTTCACAAGTTTTATTTATTTTTGTTGAATTCTTTAAAATAATATTTTGTGTAACATTGTTTTGGTTTTGATAAATTATCTTTACGGGCTTCGCCTAGTTCAAATGTCCCTATCTCCTATGTACCTTATATTAGGTACTTTTATATTATATTATATTAGGTATTCTTATATATACGTCAATGCAAAATTTAAACTTTGAAAATGGTCTAAAAATGTCAAAATTCTTATAGGTAAATATTGTACGAAAACAATTTAAAAAGAGTTACCCTCACAACTAACGATTAAATGAGGTGAATCAAAGTGGAGAGTCAAGTAATGGTTTAAAATCCTTTTAGTCCAGTCATTTGGGGCTTAAAAAGAGGGTTACCTGGAAAGTTTTGAGGGAGTTTTGAAAATTGGTATTTTTATAGATTTTGAGATGCTCTTTTCGAATTTTTATTTTGCCACCTCGTATCTTTGCCGCTCGCGACAGTTTTTTGCCAATATCTTCTTTCCTACTCATTTTACGATGAAAATAGTTATATAATAAATTAAACTAGAGAAAATTTCCTATAATTTACGTCTTAACGTTTTTTTTGTAAAATAAATAGTTTTAGCGTACGAGCGCCGCGAAGTCAACTCTAACGTGCATTTTCGTGCAAAAACTTATTTTCACATCATTTATGAGGTAAGATAGAGCGGTTTTTTGAGGTATTCCCAGTAGACGTAATATATATTATATAAATTATATAAAAAAATAAAATTAAAAAGAAAAATAATTTAAAAAAAAAATATTAAATTTAGCGCTTCCAGCTTCACATTACACCCCTTACAAACACCGCCTTTAAACATTGTATTTATGCAGGCATAATCTATATTTTATAAATTACGTAAAATAATATATTTAAAAAATAAATAAAAAATTATAAAATTTTAAATGAACAAAAAAAAATTTAACGCATTCTCCTTTGTTTCACTATTCTTGATGAACCAGGTTTTGCCAGTTCATCCTCTTTAGTAACGAGATAAACGTTACAGATAGAAATTTCTTACACGTTATCTGCAATAGGATTATCAGTTTTGCTGTAATCCTCTTGTTCCTCAATTTCGTCGTACGTTTGCTCAAGAATAGTCTCTGTTTCTCCCTCTTTATCACTATCGTGTAGTGGAACTTGCGAATTATTACAGATACCATTGCAATTCGTGCAAATAATGGAGCACTTTAATCCAGCCTTTCTGCATCCATAGGCTAAAATAATATATTATCTGCCGCTGTTTTTTATCTATGATACTTTTTGTTGAATATATTTGTTGCAAAATTTTTCTTTTTCCTGGTTTAAGAATGTATATGTACCCGTAGATAGAGCCGTCAAAAGAATAAGAAGATCTACATCTTCACCGACAACTATTACGGAATCAAATGTAGATACGGAATCAACAATACCAACTTCTTCAGACATGTGACTGTTTATCTTCTCATCTCCGATAATTCCAGTGCTTATTGACATAAGTTCCTTTACTTCTGGAAAAGAAAAATGTTGGCACAACCAATCCAATAGTTTTTTTTTATTTCGTCATTGTCACGATTAATCTGGGACCTTCTCATTCATCAGCACTCTTTAATTTCCACAAATTTCCAAAAAGCTCCACTACACGATAGTGATAAAGAGGGAGAAACAGAGACTATTCTTGAGCAAACGTACGACGAAATTATGGAATAAGAGAATTACAGCGAAGCAGATAACTTGGAAGAAATTTCTATCTGTAACGTTATCTCGGCACTGAAGAGGATAAACTGGCAAAACCTGGTCCATCAAGGATAGTGAAACGAAGAAGAATGCGTTAAATTTTTTTTTGTTCATTTGAAATTTTATAATTTTTTATTTATTTTTCAAATATAATTTTTTTTTAAATTTATATAATATAGATTATGCCCGCATAAATACAATGTTTAAAGAGGGTGTTTGTAAGGAGTGTAATGTGAAGCTGAAAGCGCTAAATTTAATTTTTTTTTATTTTATTTTTTTTAAAATTTTATTTTTCCATATACTAATATATATTAGGTCTACTGGAGATACCTCAAAAAACCGCGCTATCTTACCTCTTAAATGGTGTGAAAATAAGTTTTGGCACCAAAATGCACGTCTGAGTTGACTTCGCGGCGCTCGTACGCTATAATTATTTATTTTACAAAAAAAACGTTAAAACATAAATTATAAGAAATTTTCTCTAGTTTAATTTATTATACCGGGTGCTGAATGAGTTAGGCGAACATAGGATATTAACATGTATAAAAACTTATTTTTGCAAATTCCTGCTTCCCTAATTATTTTAGAGAAAAATTGAAAGACACAAATATAATGTAGAAATATAAACTACAAATGATAAGAGCATTAGATTTTATCTAGCTTTTACGTAAATGATCAAAAAATTCTTTTGAAATTGTTAAAACTTTTATTTATCAAACTTGCCATGTAAGTTTTCGAGGTGATTATTTTTGATAAGTAATAAAAAACAATTGCACGTTGTTGACAGTTTTGCACTTTATTAAATTTTAATTTCATAAAATGGAATATTATATTGGAAACTTATACATGGCCAGTTTGATAAGTAAAAATTATAAACAATTTCAAAAGAATTTTTTGATCATTTACGTAAAAGCTAGATAAAATTTAATGCTCTTATCATTCGTAGTTTATATTTCTACATTATATTTGTATCTTTCAATTTTTCTCTAAAATAATTAGGGAAGCAGGAATTTGCAAAAATAAGTTTTTACACGTTAATATCCTATGTTCGCCTAACTCATTCAGCACCCGGTATAACTATTTTTATCGTAAAATGAGTAGGAAAGAAGATATTGGCAAAAAACTGTTTTTGGGCGCCATTTTTTCAAGATGGCGGCGCGAGCGGCAAAGATACGTGGTGGTAAAGTAAAAATTCAAAAAAAGCACCTCAAAATGTATAAAAATACCAATTTTCAAAACTCCCTCAAAACTTTCCAGGTAAAACTACCAAATGACTGGACTATTTGGAGGAATCACAATAAGTTTAATTTTATTTTGTTCCGGTTAAACAAAAAACACAACCGGAAACATGTTTGTAAGGATATTTAGGTAAAGAGGGGGTTAAATTAATAAATTAAAAATATGAGATAATTAAACATAATTTGTTTAATTAAACACAGCACTGTTAATGTTAAAGTAGTGCAGGCTAAAAAAGGAAAATGTCAAACTGTGTGATTTTTCAGGAGAACAAATTCCAGTCCAAAGGAGTGAATATCCGTCATATTTTAACATCTCGGAGTATTGTATCAGTTATCAATTGACGCAAAAATCTAAAACTGAAAAAATGATTTCTAGGTAAAAAATAAACGAGTTTTATTGGAACTCACTCATTAAACAAGGTGGGTAGACTTTCAACACATTTTGTAAAGCAGTTAAAAATAAGTTAAAAAAACTGAAAAATAGTATTCTTCTTCTTCTTCTTCTTCTGCACGTGTTAGGTTGAATACCCGTTACGACACCCTCAATCATTGGTCTCTCCACCTTTTCCTCGGTCTTCCGACACTGCGCCGTCCTGTGGGTTTGTATATGTATAGCTGCTTTAGAAGGCGGGTATCGTTCATCCTCATTAGGTGCTCTTTCCATTTTCCACGGTATTCCTCTATTTTTTCGTTTAGGTTGAAAATGTCCAAGGCGTTTCGGATATCTGTGTTTCTTACTCGGTCTCTTCGAGAGTAGCCCATGATAGCTCTTAAAAATCTCATCTCAGCGTGTTGTAATCTGCTTTGTAATCTCTTCGTCATTACCCATGTCTCGCTGCCATAAGTAACTGTAGGCACGGACATCACCTTATAAAATTTTAGAGGAGTGGCTTTATTTGTGCATTTACTTAATGTGCGCTTAATCGTTCCATTTAGATAATTAAACTTCTCGATTTTTTCTTGTATGTCTCTTTCCTGGTGTAAGTCTAGCGTGCAGCCCAGAAATTTAAAGTTGTTTACTTGTTCGATAGGGGAGTCTTCGAGTACTATTTTAGATCGTATGAAGTCTTGTCCCAGAAACGCCATCGTTTTTGTTTTTGGTATTGAGACCATCATATTGTATTTTTTCATTATTTGTTGGAGTTTGTGGAATGCATACTGGAGTGAGTCTTCACTGTCTGCTATCAATATTTGATCATCCGCGAACAGCATTGTTAGAACCCATTTTTGTCTATTGATATTGGAGGAGTAAAAGTGTATACTGTTTTTCCACTCTCTCAGAGCTTCGTCTAGGTATATATTGAACAGTATTGGTGAGAGGCTGCAGCCTTGTCTCAATCCGCTGTTAATGTGTTGCAAATTCTCCTCGTTTCCCGCCATACATATACAATAGTATATGTATATAATACAAATAGTATTCAAGAAATAGAATTAGAAACAATAGTAAAAGTAAATGGAGGAGTTATTATTCAACATAATTTTTAAAGAAGATAACACTGCAATATCGTATATACAGAACGATAAATTTGAAGTACACATATTATGAATAATAGTACCTACCTACCTACATTATAATAGATTACAAGCTACATACTATTATAGAGTTATAAAAATAGGTTTTCTATCAAAAAATTATGTGAATTTTCAATTTTTAAAAAGTTTTATACAAACACATATGTTTTGCAAAAGAAAGTAGTAATTGTTATTTTAAATTTCGGCTACTTACGTAATACGAAGAGAAATTAATAAGTTCGGTAAAAGCAAAAGCGGTTAGAGAAAAGAGTTATAAAAACATCCCAAAAAGTGTTGGTCGCAAAACTAGAGTGTGTATTATATAAAAGAGCGTGGACAACGTTGGTCATCTTTTTGCTTAGCCGTGCCATGTTTTTACATTAAACGCGCAAATTTTGAAATAAATATTTACGGAAATCCTAAAGAGTAGAGATAGACGTCAAAATTACGATACAAATTTATTGTAACACCTGGTATGCTTTTAAGTGCTATTTAAATTTAATTTTAAATTTTTAATAATATTCTACTCCAGGAAGTATGCAACCAGCAAATATTTTTTTAAAGAATTTTGAAAAGAGAGGTTGGTAGAAAGTGGGATCAAGATCGAACAAGTGGAAGTGAGGTTGAAAAGTTTGGAAGTGACTTCCTCTTTGAGATTTTTTCAGTTGCTTGATCGCATTTCTTTATAGTAGCTTGGTGTGAAATTCTTCTTGAATATTCACGTATTCACAAAAAATTAATTATAGATTATGCTTTTATAAAACTTGACCATTTTTTAAAGTACTACTGAAAATTTGTAATACATTCAAGGTTTAAGAGTAAAAAAATCAAGTACCTAAGTATCAACTATTCCATGGTAGATATGCACATAACTGTTAATCACGGAAGCATGGCGGTGAACTACACATTGGTCAGTGGTCACACTCTTTTACATAATTATTATACCCACTCTAGTTGAAACTAATGGTTATTGTTATTACTTATTAGAATCACCTTTAAAAAAAACGGTTAACGATTCGGCAAAAATTAAAATACCAATTTTACATTTATTTCAAAGTTTTCAGAATATGCATGTTCGTTCGGAATAAAATAATCTAGATTTATAATAATTTACTTAAATATATAGAAGACCTAGTATTTAATATTGCGCTATTGAAAATGAATTTGTGAGTATAATATAATCGCATCATGGCACGTTCTTCATTTTATAAAAGTTATAAAATAAGTAAAAAAATTAAATGAATCTTGTCACATTTTATTCAAGAAGATTAAATTGAATTTAAGAAGTATTTTTTCTGGTGTGAAAACCTACACATTTAATATTCGCAAAAAGCTTTAAAGCTTAACAATCTATTGAAAACATTTCTAGTCAAATCTGTACATAATATTATATAAAATTCGAGTTCATGCAGAAACTATAGAATATCGAAGAATAACAATACATATTTTACATATTATATCAAGTAATTGTAACTATGTACATATGTCATTATTACTTTACGGTATTATGAATACGAAGATTCACAAGAAATTTTGCCTGAAATATATAGTAAATGGTAAAAGAGCGAAATAGTACAAAAAATATATCGTCTATTATTGAATTTTCAAGTTTGAAAATGTAAATAAAAACGAACTATAGATTGTCAAAACTAAAAATAGTAAAAAACCAAAAAAAGCAAACTTCTGAGTTTGAAGCAATGCCGTTTTTTTCACGATTGATCTTTTCTTTCTTAAGTTCAACTTTAGTAAGAACTGTAATTATGTAACCATTAAAACTTTAGGGTCTCCTTAGAATCTTCTTTTCATGTTCCAGGATGTACGAATAGTCCGTTGTAAGTGTAATCGTGTTTCCGTGTACGTAAGTAATGTTGGATTGTGGTAAATAATAAAAATGTTATTTCAGATACTTTTCTACCAAAATACTGACTCCAAAAAAATAAGAACTTAAATTCAATGAATATGAAAAAATGTCGTATGGAAAAATATATTATTTTTTATAAAGTAAAAAATTGAATTTATTATGTTTATGTCAAATACGTATCCAGAAAAACTCAAGCTGTTTTCAATTACGATTTGATTATTCAAGCCATTAACTATAGTCAATAATAATTATTTTCAATTCAATTAAAGTACCTATAGTTTCTATTTTTTTTAATTCCCAAAAAAAATTAATTAATTTATGTGATTAATAATGAACAAAAACACACAGATATTATTAGTATTGACTATTATAATGATTATAATCATTACATTTTATATAAATTTGTAATTACTGTCATTATAAGCTTGAAATAACAAAAACAATACGTAAATTTATCAATAAATTAACAAGCTAATAACAATTCAATTCAATGAGCTTTACAAAGAGATTATAACCCTTACAAAATTATGTTTATTTAAACTTAAGCAAACATATTGTAAAATTAATTAAATTTTGTTAGTTTATTGATGTATTGAAAAAATTTATTACAAGTTTTATGACAAAAAAATGCTTACCGCTCGTTGAATTAATCGTAAATAAACCCTCCGCAGCTCCGGATGTTATTTTGTATGTAATGTTCTGATTTTCGTCTTTATCGTAATCCGTAGCTTGAATCTGTACAACAGATTTTCCTGCAGGAGTATCCTCCGGTACACTGGGATAATACACGGCTTCGTCGCTAAGAGGAACGTTGTCATTTTCGTTGATAACATCAATGTATATCTGAAAAAAATACGCGTACTTAAAATTCTATTAAATCTCTGTTTGTTAATGATGCATTGAAAATATAAACTTTAAAGGTTATAAAAAAAATTAAGACTAAAAACTTAAGAAAGGTAAAATCTCAAATTATGTTCACCTTTTATACAAAATTCTTTTTAAGCAATGAAGTAAAAAAGCTTACTTCCCCCTTAGATTACAGAGACTGTAATTTCCTAGTCTAATTCAACTTGGGTTAACAACTAAAAGCCAAGCAAACAAAGCGTACCGGAGTTGGGATGTTAACATCTATCGTTATACCCTAGTTCTGTCTGGAAGAGAAAAAGTAATTACAAAAATCAGTAAATCAACGCCAGGGCATTTTCACGGTAGGCCGTACGTTTTACTGTGACTTATATGCGTTTTAATATTTATTTTTTATTTCAAAAGTAACTACATATTTGAGGTTTTGTCTTTATTCCCATTGACCATGGATTTAACGAAATGCTAGTATAAATAAACTTTATTTTAGAATCTATAAATTATATAATATTTAGGTACATAACAGACATACTCGTATATAAAATTTACAAATTTTAAAGTCAATTAATTAATAATGTGTATTAATTGAATTTTAACATACATTATACATAGCCAAAAGTTCACGATAAAGTAATTGATTTTTATTGCGTTTATTTGACTTTGCTTTTTGTACACGTATTAGTGTGCATGTACAGTACCATTTAATAAATATGTTGTAAGTTTTATCAATCGCTCCCAAATTTGTTTGTGCTAGTGTGCCGCAGATAAAGTTATATGAAGTTGGGTTTATGTTGGATTTTGATTGTGTCGCAACATGATACAAAATATTGCGTTAAAATAATGGTCGTTAGAAAATACGTTTCATCAGATGATGCAAAAATTGTGAACATATTTATAACCATTTGTTGTGAACGGTTAAGAATTAAGGTTATGAATAGGTAGGGGAATGACTTGCAGGTTGCCACCCCTTAGCTTTTTTTTTCATAACTCATCTTAAAATTAATATATTGTAAATAAAAAAAATACTTTGGAAAGAGGAACTATAATGAAATTTAGGTTTGCAGGTTGCCACCCCCTGTAAAATTGCTGAAAATGTAGAAAAACGGAAAGAAAAACATCTGATTGTAAAAATATATTGCATTTTCTTTGTTCTTAGTCATATTTAAAAACATAATTATAAAAAAATTTGTGTAAATTAGCATGAAATTGCCCGACGAGCAATGCATCATAATTCTTAATACCGCGGTCGCTTTTTCTAGATCTACGCGCTGCCATACTACAAATATTTCAAAATTGTAAGAAAAACAGTTTACTTTTGACTTAATAACAATTGTAATCATCAAAAAATCATGAAAGCTGGCATACAAGTTGAAATAAGCGAAAAAAAAGGGGTGGCAACTTACAAGTCTTAAAGCATGGCAACCTGCATTCTGAAGCTATTTTACAATAATTCTTACAAAAAATTTCCAATTTGTTTTAATTTTGAAATTCTTTTGGAATGAATTAAATTGAATATAATACAACACAGTAAAAATATTTACTTTGAATTTTATATAAAAATGTTCAATTTATAATCACAAAACAAAAACACAATTTTAATTATTCGCTTTTAAATTTACGCTTTTTCACACTTTCTTCAGTAGACACTGTAATATTGGATATTTTTGGACCAAAAGTAGTTTAAAATTGACCACACCTCCTTTGTTGACGATTTCAGTCGAAATTTTTTGTGTGGCTCGCTTAGATGCCGAAATTCAGAGACCCTGGCAACCTGCAAGCACTGGCAACTTGCAAACCTCTCCCCTACGTGATGGTTGAGTGTGAGGATATGGTGATTACATCATGAACAGACCTTCATTGTTGAATTGTATAAATTATTAATGTATTATTAGTAATATAAGAATTTTAAAAAGTTAGTATAATATTTATTTTCATTTTTAAAATATGAACATATTTTTTTAAATATTTACTTCAATATCAAGTTTCACTATAGAGTTTACAATAAATTTATTTGGAAAATTAAGTTCTTTAAAGTATCAGCTGACTTTCTTCATTTTTATTTTAAAGTGTCCTTAAACTTGAACAAGGTATACTATAAAATATTACAAAATAAACAATCAAATTAGGTATAGATGAATAAATTTAGTGTAAATAATGTAGAATTTCTAAAAGCAAAACAAATCCTTTCCGATTTAAAGAGATATCTACCCAGAATAATTTACGTAGTTCTTTAAAACGCTGCAGATTTATTTTTAAATTGACTTTACATCCACGGTATAGAAAAATAATAATTACATAGATCTATAGTGAATAATGTTATTATCGTAATTATGACTTTATAACACTAGCCAAACATAGTGTCACTTTTAATCCGAATTATCACAATATAGCGGAAAGATCTGTCGAAGGTCATATATGAACAGCAGGTGCATGTGAATAGCTTGGGTTGGCGGAAAAGTACAGGATGCGTTTAGAACATCCTGACGGATGCGGATTTAAAATAAAATTGACATGCGTTAGAATATCCGATGTATCCTAAACTTCTGCGCACCACGCTAATTTAATTAATAAAATTATTAAATTTTTAACTTGTGAAATTCGATAAATAAAAACTTTAAAAATATTATCGAATTAACAATCAAATCAATTAAAAAATTGTATATTAGTTTTTGGATGCGTATGCAACCTTTATCACAAATATTTAAATTGATAAATTATTTACTCGTTGATATTAAATTATATTTAAACTTTAAAATATCGAGTTATTATAAAAATTAAAAGTTAATTAAACGATTTATTAAGCTTTCAGATGATTATATCATCCGTCATCAGAATAAGATATACAAGATATTATGTAAACAAGTCATGGAAACAAAGACGAGTATTGTCATTTGAACGGAAATTTAATTTAATATCAACAAATTAATAATTTAAATATTTTTCATATATTTGACTGTTCAATATGTCACATTTTCATAACATAGAAGTTTTATATGGAAGGACACCAGCCAACCTTATGAGACAACTAGCAAGACTTAATAAGAAAAAAGCTGCATTGCTTAACCAAAGAATATATCTTTTAAGATGCAAATCCAACACCTTAACTCCTAATTTCTTGAAACTTAATAAAAATTTTATAACTAATTTAGGTGTTTCTAGAAAAATGGATAGAATCATCAGCAGCTTCTACAAATCGACCTTAATAGAAAAGATTTCTATCTGCATGAGAAATAAAATCTGTAATAATAAAACAACTAACTATCTGAAACAAAAACTGATAACTTGGTTACCTCAACATGTCTATGAAACGTTAAGACATAGATACAATTGAATAAAAAATAGACTTATCAATAAATTTAATAACTTATCCCGTAGATTAAATCCACCTCCCGATGAGAAAGTTATCGAGGAGAAGTGGATTAAAAACTTAACTAATGCCAATATACCGTATGAAGTCATCCGCACATTACAGTATAGTCAAAAATTTGCATTGCCATACACCGAAAGGAATTTTCCTACAGAAGATATCATTGTAGGAATTGAGAATGCGGTTAAAAATCTTGACTTAAACACCAAAAACCTATTACGTTTAAATTTTAGTAATAGCATTAAAAGTTTTAGGAAACTGCAGGAAAAGAATAAAAATTTAACTGTTCTTAAAGATAGCGTTCAGATCAAGAATTTCACTAAAGAACATCCTGAATTAATTATAGTACGTGGATGAACTAGTTAATGATCGTACAACCTATAATGCAGGGAATACATTTGCTACTAAGTCGCATGCTCTCATGCTACTGCGCATGCTCTCATGCAATTATTGGTACCTAGTCGCAAGAGAGCATGCGCAGTCGCATGAGAGCATGCGACTTAGTAGCATGTGTATCACCAGCTTAAAGCTAGTGATCAGATGTAATAAGCCAGAATCAACGGCCATCGTCAAACATATCTTAGTAGATGGACATACTGCGGACTTTGAAAACACTAAAATCATTAAGTCTGTTCCCAATTATAAAGATCGGCTGGTACATGAAATAATTTGCATAAAGAAGACCAACAACACAATGAACCGGCAAACTGACATTGATGGCTTAAGCAACATTTACAGCCAATTACCCCTTTAAGTTTTTTACGTTCATTGGAGTTAGGTTTTCCTTCTTTGCCGGAACACAATTTAGGTTTTTCCTAACTCACGGTCCTAGATTTTATCTAGCCACCGTTCAAATGACAATACTTTTTCTATGACTTGTTTACATAATATCTCTATATTATTCTGATGACGGATGATATAATCGTTTGAAAGCTCAATAAATTTTTTAATTAATTTTTAATTTTAATATTAACTCGATATTTTAAAGTTTAAATTAATTAACCACCGTCTGACAAGCTTCCAAAGATTTGTGTTAACATGTAACCAGTACCCACTTCCCCTAACTGTTTTCTTTTACAATAAAATTGTTGTTCAACCACTTACTTAGGAAACACTCTACATATCTCAAAAAATATTTAAGATTGAAATGTATCTATATATACTTCAACCAACACTAAAGTTATTTTCTATTGCACAGTGACATTTATTATTATAATAGAGTTGAAACTAGTAAAGTTGAACGAAGGAAAATGCTACAATTTTATTTTTAATATTGAACTTCTAAAGTATACATTTTCAAATGATGAAGTAATTTTTGATAATGTTATAAAATCAACCACGATAGTACTCGGTTGGAAGCTAAATTAGGTAATTAAGAAGTTTAGGTCGTAAGTCCATCATTCCATTAAGTTAACAGACATTACTGTAAACGAGGTGGCTAGTAACTTGATATCGGTTAGCACCTTCAAGATACTAACCCACAAGAGTAGGTTATATGACCGTCATCTAATTATAGTAGTTTACTACATAATAATTAACGTTTACCTAAAAAATTCCTCAAGTTAGATAAGTAACCTTATTGGTTCAAAATAACTTCATTACTTCAAGATAGTTTATAAATAGATGTATCTATAATGATTGAAAATTTATGTACAAACATAAAAATGGTTTCTCAAATTACTCCCTAAAATAATTTACTTAAAGGATTTTAATAAATTACAAATGTCACGCGATGCTAATAATAAATATAATCTACTTAACTGACCTAAGTTGGTGCATCAATTTTTTATATACTCAAGTCCAAATGCTTATACAACCTTCGATAAAACAATAAATTTTGTATTTGAAAATTTAGTTTTTCTTCATCTTACTTACAATTTTACTTGAATTTTTATTATAAGTAAAATTGTTAGAATATAAAGAGAATGATTTTGGGTATCTAAACAGAATATTTTATCAAAATGGAAGAATGGAAGATGAAATTGACAGAAGAGTGAATGAATGTATATCTGAAAGCAGTAAGCTGCATTTGATATACTGCACCTACAGTTGTTATCTTGAAAGATGAAGCTTACGTCACAACCATCTGAATTAAGAACCGACAATCTTTTTTTTTAAATTAGTTGTAGCAACATAGGTGCAACAAAGACACACTAACATAAATAATTCTTAAGTGTCTGATTTTAGAAATCTTATACGTCGAAAATTATATGATACCCAACGTATGAGATAGAAAAAGATAGATACAATATTTCATAGCTTGCATAATAATTTTAATGAAAGTAGTTTTTCATATTGACTGATGCTATAATTTTGACAAGTTATTTTGATTTTTAGGTTATATTTTCATTTTGTTGTAATTAATTATTTTATATTACGTTAATTGTAAGTTTTGTTTTGCTACAAACTTGTTAAAATTTGTTAGTTTTTTTTTAGAACTAAGTATTGTTGTGGATATTATAATGATTAAAATAATTATTATGATTTAAATTTATGATATCGAACACTTATTTGACTTACAATTTTCGTCTTATTTCATACAAATGCCGTTTATGACGAAGCTCCATCTTTCATGATAACAACTGCAAACAATTTTTTTAAATTTTTTCAATGTGACGTTCAGGAAAACGCATTTTGCATACTCTGATTTTTCTAGACTTTTATTATGTCAAATAGATGCCAACAACAAACTAAAAAATTCAAACCTCGTCATTGTGAAAATTTCAGTTCCACCTATCACCTATTTTTTACCTTTACCCCCCCCCCCCTTTCCAACATTTCATGCATTACAGTAAATATTCGTGTAAATTATACACAGAATGAAATAATTGCAGCCAATGAGAACTGTATGTGTGTAAAAATCGAAACATAAAAATCGATTTTTACCTAAACTAATCGATATTTGATGTTCGTCCATAGCTCAAAAGCTTTGTCAAAAATCTGACAAAATCTGTCAATATTTGTTGAGATTTTTTAAATAACTATAATATCTTTTGAGCCTGTTTAACGTAATCCAACCTCATTGAAGTGCTTTAAATAAATAAAACTGAACTATTTCAAGATTTAAACAACGTCAAGTAACGAATGGTTTGGAAAGAATATAAAATAAATGACATTTTTTTTTATCAAGAAGTAATATATTATGACTCTTTACACTGCAGATTTTTTTTCTTAAATCTAGTAATTTATTCATTCAAACGGATTTTAAGATACGCATACTTTATACTATAAAGGAACGATCCAAAGTTGTTCAATACACAAAACCACACACACAACACATAACAACTTTCGTATATAAAACCTCGAAAATAAGAATAAAGTTAAATCCACGCAACTAAAAAACATAAAAACTTTCATATAAATTGGGTAAATAATAAAAAAAAAACTAATTTATTAATCTATTTCTTCCAATCTTAAATTTATAAACTTTGTAAGCACAGAGTTTTTACCTTCTTGAGAAATCCTAAAAAATATTTTTTAAGATATAAAAAGTTTCGAGTCCTTCAAAAAGGCAGTGAAATCTTATTAAAGCACAGTTGAAGTAGACATTTTTTTAAAATTTTCATTAATCAAAAGTTACTTTTAAATAAATAATTCGATATCAACTTACTTTCTAGTTAAAATATTCTAAAAGAAAATTTGTACTTACATAATATTACTTGATCGTAGAATGATTTCCGCTATCTAGGTAATACTTTGTTATTTTCAACTTCAGCAATATAAGGGTATTCACACTCTCGTGTATATCTTGTTGTATTTTTACACCGTTGTATTTATCCAAGCAAGGTCTATAGTGACACACAACTTTAATAGGCGTTGCTAGGATAAATACAACAGGATAAATACACGAGAATGTGAACACCCTTATTGTGATTTTTGTGTGCTGATGATTTGATGTGCCACATTAAATAAATATGCAAAAGGCAATCGTAATCTATACTACTTCAATCATATTTTCAAATATGATTTGAAGTGTGGGCATAATCACTTAAATTGGAAAGCTAACCTATATTTTAGCTTTTTATCGAGGTTGAATCAAATGTGTACTAACAACAATGATATAAACTACATAAATCAATTGTGTCAAAATCAAATTATTGTAAAATCTCTACAAATAACACAAAAAATGGACACCCTAAGTTAAATACACAATCATACCAAAAAACCCTATTATTTCCTATTAATTTTATGCATTAAATTACCTTCGCATCAAAACAACACTGCGTCTGTCTCATCGAAACGTTTCAGCGTTAAAACGCGACGTTCAACGGCGCGTTTTCAAATCAAGCTTCGAGTCAAAAGTATGGCACTAATGCGTTTTAAATGGCCACTTATTAAAGAATAATAAAAATGTATTATAATTTAGTCTTATCACATCTGAAATTAAGTTCTATTGTATAATTTCTAACCGGCCTGAAAATAGTAACCGAAATTATGTAAATTTGTATTAAATTGTTTTATGAAGTTATACAAGTTGCAAAAGTTAGACTTACAATTTGCATGTTATTGTGATGTGTCAACAACACGTTAAAATAAGTAGGTTACCGTGCCGAAATTCTATAATAATAAATTATATTAATTAATTTCTTCCATATTGTAATTACGGAAAGTAATTTTAATTAAAATGTTAAAACTGTAACTAAATGGCACAAAAGTTGATACATTTTAATGATAAATTACAAGGTAAAATAATATTAGCTTTTTATATAATTATAATATAATATTGCATGAAGTAATTTTCTTTTTACTCACCTCAACTGTAGAATATAAAGGGACAACTCCATGATCTTGAGCAAAAACCGTCAGCCAATAAAAAGGTTTGGTTTCGATGTCCAATACCGATAGTGTACGGATTGTTCCTGTAAAAAAATTGATTATTAGCATCATAAATGATTTTTAAAGAAATATAAGCACATTACAGACTGTTAAATTAGAATGTCAAAATAAGGAAGTTGGAAAAATCAACTAAGCACGTAACAATATAATATGAAAATTTTTAATGAAATTTTTCTAATCATAACTTTTATTTTAATTACGTAGATGTAAATGAACACGTAACTGTAGATTGAAAATCTAGTACATTACTTTTTTTTATAATAAAAATAATGTTACTGACTAATCGAGCGATTAGCATGTTAGCTTTTCGTGCCAAGATTCACGGGTTCGACTAACTAAATGTCTACCTGCAGCCTCAGATAAAATTGACGGTATAAAAATTTTACAACATAATGTAATGTAAAAAAAACCATAAGGTTAATTATACATGTTAATCAACGGTAATCAATATCAATTTGATATTACATAATATATTTATAATTTACTAAACTTAAGGACTATCTATTCGACTCATTAAATAAAAAAGAATTCGTTTCAAATCTATTTTTTGCTTTACATTTTTAATGTACTTACTGAGACATTCGAACGAGTTTGAATTTATTTTAGAATATGCTTTATTTGTGATGTAAAATTGACTCGAGGCTAACCACAATTCCAAGCTAATTTGGCATACAATGAAGAAAAAGTTAAAAGAAAATTTATCCACGTGAGATGGTTTTACAAGAGAAACTTTTAAATATTTTTCAATCACGATTCTTTATCTTTTATCAAATAATTATAAAATAAGGCTTTTTTCCCTACCAACAAAAAGTTGAAAAGAAATTTTTCTTTGTATTTATTCTTCAAGTTTGACAATTGTAGTTAACATATTTTATTGCATAAAAAAATTTCTGAATGTAATTGGCAGTACGTAAATAATATATTATACTAATATTTTTAGGTACCTCCATCATATCAAGAAATGTTAAACCAACCACGAAAAACCTTTTTTATCAAACTATATTCGCTTGAAAATTGGCTGTGACAACTGTTCTAAAAAGAAAATTTCAAAAGAAAGAATATTATAGACAATATAAAATCGAAGTGCTATTCACTTAAAAATTAATAAGAGAATGGTAACGTTTATGACAAATACAAGTTGACGACTGAATTCTACTGAAAAAAGTTAAGTTTTGTTGAATAGAAGGAGAACGATAAAATAACTCACAAGTATCCATGCTATTCGATTTTTCAATAAAAATAATAAAATTAATTGCAATTAATCGTTAGTCAACAATGTACTAAGAATAAATTGCATAAAGCCCAGTAGGGTGATGAAGTATGATAGCGTGAATGACTTCACACCTGCTAATAACCACTATGTAATAATGGAAATCTACTTAAAAAGCAATTTTTAAGTAATTACGTGGTAAATTTTATTATAAATTGCACAATTGGAAATTTTTAACTACAAAAACTGAAATATTTTAAAAACATCTTATACTATGCAGTAATAATAAATTGAAAGGTAAGCTAGGTGGACGGGTCAAGGACCGGACTCTAGGCAGAAGCTCTAGGTTCGATCCCCAACCCGGGTACAAAATTTAACCGACTCCATTATGACCTTCTCTCTTCTCGGAAGACAATGGGAAACCATCGGGGTGTAATTTGTCTTGAAAGCCTTTGTTAAAAAAGGTCACAACGCTTCTGTCAAGAAGCATACGACTAGGAAGAACAAAAATAATAAATTGTTCAAGGTAAATACATTTTTATAGGTACTTGGTGTAGTGATATGAAACTAGGTTTCTAGTTCCATAGTTAGATGTAAGACCGTATAAAACTTAACGCTTAAACCGTGCCGGATGATTTCCATTTGAGGCAGTGTTATGTCACATCTCATTAGAAACAGCATGTTCTAAACTCTGTTAATTTTAAGAAATGTTTACACCGTGACATTCTGCTGATTTTCCTTTAAGAAACTGCATAGCCATTCAAATTCAAACATCAATCTTCTTATATTAAGTGTTGGTTGAAAATCAAGCTTGATAAACAAGTCGCCTTTAAAATAGAGATTTTCTTAATTACATCGAGTTGTTTAAAAAATATAATTATTTGTGATGTGATTCAGATTTCACATTAAGCTAGAGGTCCTTAGCTTTAACTTCAAATTCGGTCTTGCAGGTCTATCTTGATTGTAACTTGGTGTATTTGTAAATTGAATTCACTGCAAACCAAGTAGGTAACTGAGTGTTCACATCTTGTTTTGGTCTATTGTATGAATTTTAAATAGAAATCAATACTAAGAAAATTCTAATTACCAATTTTAAAAATTGATTGATTCGTAACAAAGAATTTAGTGCAATAATATAATAGTTAAAAAGTTCAACTAATTAACAACATATGACTCAAACCAATTTCATCAGAGTTTGAAAGTTTCTATTGTATTGGTCGATCATGGCATCAATTACTACATTATTAATTGAAATAAACTCAATACTCTTCCAAGAAATATAGATTAAATGCTGAATTAATGTTTAAAATAAATTCGGATCACTTCTCAGCTTGATTTCAAAAAAGTTGACTATAGATTTTTATTTTATACTTAATACGCTACAAAAATGTTATAAGAATGCACATAAATTACAAAGACATGAAAATCCGCATAGAAATTTGAAATTGTCAAAAAATACAAGGGATCTACAAATTTAATTTACAGAACTCAACCTGTCAGATTTACCAATGAAGAAAATGTTTATTTTTCCAATCAAGTATATATACCTAACTGTAACTCGAGTAAAAAGTAAATAGTTATTCATCCTTGATTAAATTGGCTAGACACAAACTCAAATAATGATTTATTTTTAGCGAATAACTAGGCAATCCAGAATAATTGAATTATGGAGTAGTTAATAAGTGTATAAACATATTTAAGTATTCATACACAAGGAAGAATTAATCGGCTTACGGATAGTATATTATCATCTTATCTTATTAAGTACATTATGCAAAAATTTTGTATTTTAAGGTTTAAATTATAATTAGTGCTTAATAGGATAGCATTAATAATAATTGCAATTCAACATTAATCTTAAATTTTGTTACGTACGCAAAATTAATTAAACTTCTAAAATGATAAATAAAACAAAGAATGAAGATAGTAGCTTTACATAAAATAATTAATGATGACACCAAAGTTATAAGAACAAAAGTTTTATATAAAAATTAAGCACCTTCCAACCATTACTAATAAACGAAATTTACTAAAGACAATATTAAAAACAGGATAAAAAAATCTAATTAACTTTAATAATTGTTATTTGTAGCCTGCCTAATCAGTCGGTAATAGATAAAAACACTATTTCTTTTGAACCAATAAAATAAATTTAGAAAATAAGAAACATTGTAAGAAAAATACACAAAATATTGTCCTGTCCAGTTAGTTTAGCCACAAAATAGAAGCTAAATTTTGTTTTAAAATTGAAGTCGTTAGAATGATAGCACTTTATTGTCCTACCTAATAATAAAACAAACAACATAATAAAAAAAGTTTACTTGAAATCGATATTGTATGAATGGCTCTCGGAAGATTGAGAAAATTTTTGTATGATGATTTTCTACAACAAGAATGAAATTATTTCCATTAAAAACAGATTCCACTTCAATCAGTTCTGCAACTTCATTTAGCTTTTTGTACCATAAATTCTAAAGCTCTCATAATTTATAATTTATTTTCTTTGTAAATACTGAAACATAAAAAATCAAGTGTTTGGTTATTTCTTATTTGTAAAATTATTTCTCCAAATCTTAACAAAAGTAAATTCGTGAAAAGTTTTTCTACCCTATTGTATTATCAATATTTGTTGGATTTCATTTCCATGTAAAAAATCTTTTTATTATGTTATAATACTATTATGTACATTGACAAAGTTTGCACTTTAAATAAATTATAGTTTCATTAAAATAATAAAAATTATTACAAATAAAAATTATCGTGACTCGATAGACGCATGCTAAAAATATTCAGCATGTTGAGAACAACAAAAATAATATAATTGCAACACATGGATAAAGAAAAGAAAATTCTTAAGTCGGTAAAAATCTTAAAACTGGAGTACTAGGGTCATATTATAATAAAAATCAGGAAGAGGTACGAAATTCGGCAGTTAGTTTCGCAAGACAAGGTATTTGGAAAAAGAGGTCCAGAGCGACGTAAGATATCTTGACTCGAGAACTTTATAAGAACAAGGTAGAATTAATGTTAATTTGTCAAGGATCAATTGCTGATCAGTAGATTTGGAAGGAGAACGTGCTATTGCCACCGTGATTTAATTTCATTAAATTTTTTTTTAATTTTTTTAAAACTCAAATTTGGCCAACAGCCTGACAAAGAATGGCCCATAGTGGTCGGCAACATTGGCATTAATATAAAATTATTAATAATTCAAAGAAATTAACAAATGCCAAAAAAATTATTTTATGTAACTTATTTAGGGGAGACCGAGGAGAGTTGAAACAGAACCCAAATTTTTTTGGGTTCGATACGTGTTTTGGAATTAACAGCCATTATTCTAAATAAAGCACGATTTTTTGAACCTCCCTATTAAGTTCCCTATTAATACATAATAAATAAAAAAAAATTTAAAAAGGCAATAATTATTTTTGCTTGTGTTGCCTCGAGCTCTATTTCAACAGCAACTTTAAAAAAAAAGTGGGTTCAGTGTATGGAATGCAAAAAATGGTCATATAAAGCTTACACTGGAGAATAGCTCTAATATATTTGTCACAATTTCCTTTAGGACTAGATTTCAAACAAAACCAAAGCAGTATAATATTTGTTGTATTCACTTTTATTATTAAAGTTTATTTTATTCACAAATAGTAACGTTTAAATTAAATTTAAACACAAATACCCACTTGTTACAACTCACCTCGCCGTCTGTTACAACTCACCTCGGTACTAGGAGAGTTGTAACACTGGGAGTTATTTTAGTTTTCGTCGATTTTTTCATAGACCTTGATTATTTTTACTTATTTTTATATTTGGTTCATATAGTGTATAGAACTGGCTATACGGAAGTCTATAATTCATAGAGGTAGAACAATTTTTGGCTAAGATATACTAGATACTGTAAAATCTGTTTCAACTCTCCTCGGTCTCCCCTACTTGTGAAAAGTAGTAATTATTTTAACTTCAAAATAATTATTATCAAATTAGGTATTTTATATCCAATGATTAAACACCATGAAGATTATGAAAGGATTCAGAGAGAAACCAAAAGAGAGACGACAAAGAAATTACTTGGGACCAGAAAACTAATAAAAAGAAGGACTAAGAAATCCACATTTGAAATCATGAAGCGAAATGACGAATTTAGGTGATGGAAATATACGTAAGCAAAGGAAAAGGAGTACAAGAGTGAGAAAACAACATCGAAACAAAGTGATGACCAAACATAATAAAAAATTAGAGAATGTCAAGTTGTATGACAAAGGTGACAAACGTAAGGTTTTTGATTTACGAGTACATTTGGGTGATAGTATTCGGCTTTTGCATAAACTGTAAATAGAGTGCGGTTTGAATTTGGGTAAATTATTTCGAACCCACAAGAACTGTAATCGAATTGCTTACCGTATCGTAGAAAATATTTAGAGTTCTTTTTATGGATATTATTTACACTTTCAGTGCTAGCTGGCATGCTATCGATAAAATTATCTAGGGTTTTGATTTATCTGTTAAGAAATTGTTTATGGATTTTTTAGGTTTAATTTTGAAAGTAATGTCGTAAACAGTGAAATGTAAAAATTTATCGTGCAAAAGCTTCTAACCCAGCCTTGGCCCTAGATGACCCGTAACGCTTCAAGAATTATTTTTTTATTAAGATTATATTTAAGGGTTAAAAAGATTCTAATAACGTAATATTCGATAAAAATATCACTAACGCAATAAATCGTATTAATATAAATTTTTTAGATTTACAGATTACAAAACTACTAATCATAATTTTCAGTATGTACCTACTATATACCTAGGTATATAGCCTTATTGAGAAAACATTACAATATAATGTAATCTTTAATAAAATTTAGGTATAATATTAATTAATGAAAATTGGACAAATGTTAGAAAGTTCCTCTTTAAAAGGCAATAAAAACGAATTGTTCTTTTCTATTATTGAGACAACTCGTAACAAATTGATGTAGAAATTGCTTGGTGAAAATACCAAGAATTCTTCACATAATGTGGTGGCACTTTGTTTTAGGTCAAAATAATACTTAAACTGTGAGACCCAAATGAAATTTTTTGAAAATAGGTAAAATAAATTAATGTAAAAGGTATGCAGCTAGAAAACGCTAAAAGCAGGAATATTAAAAGAAAAACCTTTTATCCCATTCCTTGTAGTATGTAGGTACTTTTCCAAATTAGAAAATCAAGTAATAGCTGCAATAGTATTTTATTAAATAGCGTGTATACGGAATTAAGGAGCAATGTCGATTAGGTAATGAAATAAGAAATTTTATAGAATTATACCAATAAAAAGTAAATTTTAATGTAGTTTATTTTTACAAAACAAATTAAATAGATGTTCTGACAAAATTGTTGAATAATTACGTACCTATGTACATACAACAACTTTGATTATAACTGATTGCAGTGTAATTGACTAAAATATCTGGGAAAAATTCATGTGTGCAATACAGTGTTATGGGTTCACTGTTTTTCTTAAAAATTGTTTTTAAAATGCACCGGCTCAGTGACTCTAAATGACGACTCGGAATGTAATTGACGAAAGAAAAACAGGAAAATAAAATATCTACCATATAAATAGTAGAAAATATCTTGTGAAATTCTAAATAATAAATTGAAATAAGCATCAAGATTCTAATGGGAATAAACATATAAATAAGAAAACCGTAAAATTACCGCTGTGCTTAATTAATAATAATTACACAGTTCGACAAAGTTTAATAACCAAAGATAGAAATAGGTGATCCCACAGATTTTTGATGTAATAAAAACGCATCCGTCGTCAAAATTATCGTAACATGTCAGAATTTTGAGAAATTGTAACCTGAATGTGCGAAAGAGACCAATTCTAGCCATATTTTTAGCCAATGGTCAATTTATACTCAAAATTTGTTATTTAACATTTAAGAAACTATCCTTAAATGAGTTAAGTTACAATTAATACTTAATAAAATGAGTATAATTGAGGCTTAACATAAACAGCAAATTTTTTATAATCTAATGAAAACTACTAATAACACCTTCAATAAATTACTACTTTTGTGACTATGTGAGGAGCAGACATTCTATATGCAGTATGTCCATTTTCTGAAATTTTCACGAGAGCAGTAAAACTACCACAGGTTTAAATGATAAGTTATTAAAAACGTAATTTTTGCAATAACACAGTGTAAATTACACTATGAAGTATCCATAAATGAAGCAAATATTCGATTGGCGGTTTTGCAAAACAGCTAAAAAATGTATTGAACAAACTGCACTTTGTATTTTCTACATTGGACAAACTGCATATAGAATGTCTGCTCCTCATGTAATGTCATAAATTGACAAACAGTTACTCAAAAACGTAAAAAAGTATTATCTGGTTGTTTTCGTCCATTATATAAATTAATTTATTATTTTTTATATGGTAAAAAAGTATAACAAAATTCAAACATTTTAACGAACTAATATTACTAATAGATTCTCAATACTTCCAAGTATCAAGTATAACCGTAATAATTGCATTTATAATAATTATAATAAAATAATGCACAGTCATTTAAGATAGCGTTTGGTATGAATCGGTGTTACGAATTTCGGTGTAGTCCAGGACTACACTTTCTTCTCTACCAAAATAGATAGTGTAGAACTTGGGAACTAGGAAAAAACTTGGGATTGGGATTTTTTTAAATTTTGTTCCGCTAAGGTAATTTTATTAGTTGCATTGTTTTTAAATCGACAAAAATTGTTAACTCAACCTAATATCTGTTATTTTTTATGGTTCCATCATGCACTGAGCTGCACTAAAGTCGTTTGTTACAGTCATGGATTATTACCTGAACTAGCGAGTTATATTTACACTTTCTGCACTACACCAGTTGCACTGGATATGTGTATCAAACAAAGTTTGTAATACTATTTCGCTTTGGCACCTAAAAATCAATTTCAACGCGTAAAACTCTCTATTCTTTATTCTAAGAATTAAATTAGCAAAGATTTAAACATCGAGAGATTCTAAGCAATAAAACTAAAATTAGGCGATGATGTTCAGTTAATGAAAAAAGTTCTAATGAATTATACTTAATCTTTTTCAACAATGCGGTTTTTTCAATATTAATCCTCAAATATTTACAGTGATTTGTAGTGCTTTAATGTATCCAGGCGGTATTTTTCAAACTAACTATTGTTCTAAATGTACAGTGCATCATTTTAAGATTACAATAATTTTTATTCTGATTTGTTTTTCAGAATTAACTTCATTTGGTATATTTACAAATTGCCTGATATTTGATCACCTGCTAAAGCAAGGTGAACACAGGTTGGTAAGATAAGCTAAGATTTATTTTTTAACAAGTGGTGGAAGAAAAAGTGATTTTAGTTTAGCACGATAAATTCTCTTGCTTCTATTGCAGAATATAATATATGAAAATACAAATCCTATTAGCAACCTGTGTCCTCCTCGCTTTATAAATTAATGTAAACTATTTGTTGTACTACAAATTGGTTTGTAATTCTCTGCGCAAACAATTCTTTTTCAAAAAAGTTAGTTAATGCTTCAAAGGCTACAATATGCAATTTTAAACCCGAGTGTTAAACCTGTCGCGCCAGTTTTAAGCTACAAGAAAACCTCTAGTCCTGTGGTAAAACGAATTCGAATGCATACAAATTCATTTTTGGGCAGATGGGCATAAAATATTTAATTTTTGAAAAGAAAGTATTAGGTTTATCACTGAGTATGTGCAATACATGATATTATGTTCATTATTTGATGAACGTTACGTTTATTGCAAATAGTGAATTTCATAATAAGTTTTGGAAACCAATGTTTTTCACGTGGGTTGAAAAAAATCACTTCTCGGACGGGTTAGGAGCAATGCATTTTCTCCAATCATACAAATAATAACGAAACTATTGAAATATTTTAAATTTTTGTGACAATTATTAATATCTAATTGTAAAAATAAATCTTAATAAGTGAGATAATTTAAATTTTGTAGTTTTTCTGCACTAGTGAGGAATTATGAACTTCATAAGAGAATAACGTCAACAAAATCAGATTATGCATTCGAAAATACGACAAATTATGATTGTGTACAGGTGGAATGTGAAATCACCTCTACTTCATTAGATACTTGCCAGTTTATTCATCTGGAAAAATAGTTCACCAGAAAACTAAATTCAAAATTGCTTTTCAAATTTTAGCAGCTGATTTTAGTAATAAATTGCCAAAATTTAGATAATACGCATATTTTGAAACTTTTGACGGACTTTTTGAAATGTTTCTTCACTGACCCGTCTGGTAAAATACCATTTCTGTATTTTTAACGATCGGCTAAATCCAATATTTTTAAAGTGGATGAGGATTTCTTCACATTTTTATCTTTTGAAATGAATGAAATTACATTCAAATGTAATACATTACATTACATACATTACATTACATACATTACATTACATACATTACATTACATACATTACATTACATACATTACATTACATACATTACATTACATACATTACATTACATACATTACATTACATACATTACATTACATACATTACATTACATACATTACATTACATACATTACATTACATACATTACATTACATTACATACATTACATTACATACATTACATTACATACATTACATACATTACATTACATACATTACATTACATACATTACATTACATACATTACATTTGTATCAATGTAACGAAAACTGACTAGTTTGAAAACGAAAGCAGTCTAGGTAGTGCTCCATCCAAGACGTGTTCTCTCACTATTAATTTCAAGTTTTGATGATGTAGTTCCTTAAAAATAATTACAAAAGTGTAAGTGGTCTACAGAAAATCTTATAAAAACTGAAAAATAGCATCGTTTCTCATTTCTATTGTTATTTATGTTACCCCTTCTCAAACAACAAATTAATATAGCATAGTACCCCACCACAGGTGGGTTATGCTATTTTCATTAGTACATACATTAAACATTTAGAAATAAAAAACACGCAAGTGTCATCTGTAACGCAGATTTATCGATGTAACTATTTCGACATAAAAAATAAGCACAGAAATATTAAAAATTAATATCCAAAAATAAAAGTTAATCCATTTTGTACCATATCGTGAAATAATTTAATTAAATTAATTTATCTGTAGATTGTTCAAATGATAATGTTGTATTTGTAATAAATACACCGTTTTCCATTACGTTAATTAGTTACATATAACATAAAAATAAATTCCAATTCAATTTATGATTGTGTACTAATAACGACAAAACATTATACATAAAATAATCGTTAAACTTACAACAATAAAAATTTATTTACTAATTTATTTAGATACATACCTGCATATTTAATCAGAAATGAAACAAAAATAGCTCAACATAATAATCCTAGTACAAAAGAAGTACACGCAATAGCAATTAGGAAAATTATGCTTATAATAATTTAATTAGTAAATTACAAATCCTTTTTCCATTTTTTAAGTCAACGACTCAGTGGATCTTAACACTAGAAATATATATAGCTCTCTGCTCATCTCTTAAATCTCGAAAATAATCTCAGCACCCCGTCCACTTGCCATAGATAGCGTAAATCAGTCCGCTAAACAAACTTTAAATTTACGAGCGGAGGTTCCTAAATACAAAGCACAACCTCGAGTTTTTTATACACTTTTACAAGATTTTAGCTGTTCTTAGCTTTTAAAAATAAATAATTCTAATATTATCATTATAAACAGATACTTAGGAAAATTGGTAGGTTTGGGAATCGTTGAAAATTTACAATTTTTTTTTTGTCGTTAGAAATCATGAAAACTATCTAATCGAGTTGTTTTGGTATTTATTTCTCATAAAATTATCTAATGTAATTTTTACGTATTTGTTACGGTTTTCGCAGCGTTTCTAGTGAAAGTGGTCACAACAGTTGAGTAACTTATATTTATTATTATTTACATATTATGTACATATGTAATTAACATTTACTACAAAAATAAGTTTTCCATTTTCAATGAATTTTAAATCTAATTTTGAAACTTTGCGTTTGAAACTAAAAAAATAAAATAAGTTAGTACTACATAAAAGATCTAAAAACTTTTTAGAAAGAGCTTCTTGTAATTAAATTTTTTTAAATAATTTATTTCTTTCTGTTTAGAAACCATTAAATATTTTCATATAATGCGTTAGAAAAAATCTAAATACTATTTCTCTAAAGTTTTTAAATATTTGTACCTACTCATAATTATTGAAAAGTCTGATAAAATGAGTCGAACTGACAATATATCATAATATAATATAACGGAATTAATGTAATGCTTTGAATAACCAGAGACACTTCTGTTAAATTTCATCTATATTTCAATCACTAAAAAATGTACTACCTAATACATAGAAGATTTCAAGGAATAAATGCTTTACTTTGAGATATCTCTAAAATTTTGGGCTCGTTTGGTTTGTGATTATTGACTATTAAATGGAAAGAAAAAGCGGATTTATTGTCTCTTAATTGAAGAGCGGGCTTGAAACGAGCCTTTTTTGTCATTTCGATAAGGGTAAATGGAGCTTAAAATGTTTTTGTATGTTATTTGTTTTATTAGTCGATTCATTTTGGCGGGAAAGCCGAAAGGGGACAAATAATCGATGATGCAACTCATTTATTTTTATTGAACTATAATTCTTTTTACGTAAGTGGTAATATAATCACTCTTTATAATTAAAATCTAGTAAATAGTATCTGATAAGTAAAAGAAAATCGGGAAGAGATATACAAAACCAGAAGCACATAATTGGCAAGCTATTTGTTTATAAATATTTGCACGACTTTGGGTGGGATAATTTTTATCTTTTTGACATTTTAATCAGAGGTAGTGGGTCTTAGAAAAGTTTCAAAGCGGCAATATAAGAATCCGCAACGCAAACGTTCCATTTAAAAGATGACATCGTCTTGAAAAAGTATTTATGATTATGCGTTCTTAAACTTTCAACTTTATACCACTTTATTTTGCTTAAATATACATACAATCGCGATAAAATTTTCGACGTATAACTTAAAACCATCGACTGGGAATAAAAATTATCTTGGAAAAATAATTTTCAACTTCCATAATGTAGCTTTTACCTTGTAACTTATAAAATGCATTTACCTCTTGGAAACAATCATTTCCCCGATTTTAGTAAATTTACCAAGACACGCGCGAATACATTGATTTAGAATTTAGATCTATTGTGAGAAAGAAATTTTTAATTAATGAAAATCATAGCACGCAAAACAATATTTAGTGCCTAGATTTCCGATTTAAGTAGCTATTATTAAGTAGACATTAGTGTAAATCATTAGTATAATTATTTTGTTTTTAATAACATTTAATTTATAGGTACAACTTTTTTGGTATAAGAAAGTTGAACTATGTATTAAAGACCACTTCCATATTAGCCGTGAATAGGATTTCACGTTAAGCTGTGGTTCTACATCGTAGTCGATACTGTATCGTCTCATGTATTAAAAAACCTATCTTTGTGTAATAATCCAAAAACCAATTTAATAATACAATCAACATATTTATGCAATATAAATAAATATATTCGCCATATCACTTATCGGATAGGAACTTCTTAGCAGTCTATCTACGAATAAAAGAGCGATAAAGCATTTCCTGATGTAGTAAACCCTTCATTTAGAGACAGTAATTTGAGATTAGAATCAATTCGACCACTGAAAATAATTAGAGTTTAGACAATCAAAGTAACTATTTAATCCGTTTATCACTTTTTCTGTTAGAAGATCAAAATGGAGTTATAGATGGAGAGCTATCAGCAGATTTACATACACTATTTTAGAGAGTCCTGAAAATTTTATGACTTAACGATAGGTAGGTACGTACCTCTTAAATACAAAACTGTAAATGACAAACGTTTACCTGATCTGTTAAAGGTTGTGCAGTTGAAAACTTCCAAATTTTGTTTTTCCATTTAATTAATCATCGTGTCAAATTGTTTGAAATATTTTAATAGGTGATTGAAGATAAAAGTATTACCTGACCATCATATTAATTATGATATTAATTAATTATCAAAATTAAAATATCAATTATTATCTTTGAAGGGAAATAACTCTTGATTAAATTAATTTGGAAAACTTCTAATTACAGCATTGGAAAGCTACGTTCTTTGCGCAGGGGAGTAAATCGTCACGTTTTTTAAAATTTTTTGATTATTTGCAATTAAATGATCCCATGTTTTTAATTCATCACATTTTGTAGAATTATTATTTTATTAGGGTAGTTTATTAAAATTTGGCCATTTACTCCCCTGCGCAAAGAATGTAGCTTTCCAATGCTGTAATTAGAATGTTTATAAGTTAATTTAATCAAGAGTTATTTCCCTTCAAAGATAATAATTGATATATTAATTTTGTTAATTAATTGATAATTAATTAATATCATAATTAATATAACGGTCAGGTAAAACTTTTATCTTCAATCATCTATTAAAATATTTTAAACAATTTGACACGATGATTAATTAAATGGAAAAACAAAATTTGGAAGTTTTCAACTGCACAACACTCTTAAGGGTAGTGCAAATTGGTAAATTGGTAAATACAGAATTTCTTAGCTCGGCCTTCTATGAAATATGGGGACTAATCCACCCCGCCAATCAGATTTGTAATTCCCAGAAAAGGAAAGTAATATTCTACTTAGAATGTAAAAAGCTTAAGGTAGTTCCAGCGTGAAACCATTTTTCGGTAGATTTTTTTAAATTTTTGTTTATAGGCTAAGAATTACGTTTACTAATAAATCCCCAAGTTTTAGAATTTTTGACCAATTAGAAGCAAAGATATTTAATAACAAAGTTAGCAATTTTCAGGCTCACCTCCCATTTAAAGCATGTGAAACTTTCTATGCGCCCAACTATTTTCTATTATATAAAGAAAACCGCTCGATAGAATTTTGAAAAAATTTAGGAGAGTAAAGAAAAATGGTTTTTAAGCAAATTAAAAAAATAAAAATAACACTTCGCCTTTTTGTCTTCCAGATATAAGAATTTAAAATATCATTTTTGTTGAATTTCAACACGTTCTTTTTACATTCAATGGTGATCCGGCAACGCTGCTCATAGGTATGTGTCAACGAATGACAGTTTGATATGGAAGAACTGTCAAAACATACAAGTCCTATAACCATAAATCATAATTGTTTTGACATTTTTTCAGTGCAACGTTGCTAGATCACCATAACCAAATAGTAGTTTATATCACGAGGGCGTAAGGGGTTGTTTTTCGTCACGAGACGTAGTTTATGACACGAGCCGCAAGGCGGCGAGGGGAATAATAGTCGAGAGATGAAAAAACCCTGGAGCCCGAATATTATGAACAGCTTTTCGTGAATTTGGGAATAATATCCGACAAAATTCACGATTTTCTTCTACTTCTTCTTCTTCTACTTGTACTTGTAACTTCTACTTGTAACCATGGTGTTTTTCTTGGCACCAGTTGGTACCCTGTAGGGCGGCCATGTTGGGGCGCCATGTTCATTTTGATTTTTACTCTCGTAAAGTTTGAACGTTTGTGTATTGTGTCGTGTGTTTTCAATTAAAAATGCTTAAAAACCAAGAAATAATCGTTAAATAATCAATAAATACGACATTGTGGTCGCATCTATCGATGTTCATGGACACGTTGCAAAAAAATCGCATATTTGATATTGATGGATCACGTGGTAGGTACTATCGCGTTCAGCAAAAAACGGTATTTATGGGGCGAATTTATAGACAGGAAAGTTTTTCACAATTGTGTGGTTAAGATAAAATATGTAAATAAATGATTTTTGAAAATTTTTGTTTTTTTGAAATTTTTTTACTCCCGGTATTTTTTTACTCCCGGGAGAAAAACAAAGTGTGACGAAAAGAGCTTCTTTACTCCCGAAAAACCGGGTGTAAAGTAGTCACTTTACACCCAAAATCACGAAAAATATTTGATAGTAGGTGTGGGTATTCGTGTGTCTCTATCACGTGATTTCACGCTAGAACTACCTTAATACGGAAAAAACCGAACAAAATTTTTTACAAATTTTCAGGATTGACAATTCTTAATGGTGCAACGAAGGCGTTACATAATAAAGGTGTTTGTGTGAAGCTTAATAATCAAATATCATTATTTAAAATCTGAGATGAAGTAATTTCAGAAGTCTTTCAGTTAAGCATAATTTTGTATAAAACGATCAGGTCAACCACGGTCGGCAAAAAAACAAAATCGGTGGTTAAGATCGAAAAGAAGTGAATTCACGCAGAACACAATGTTCAATGAGAAAATTGGTAACCGATCTAAAAATCTAGAGAGCATACGTCTTACTTGTAAAACCTTCTAAGTCCGATTGACAAAACTTTTCAAGAGACATAAAAAATCTGCTACTACTCTTATTTTAGAATTCTAATTTATGAAATTTTTATGAGATACTACAAGAATATAGTTTCATGTTTATCATCAAAATATTTTACGGGGATTTCATAATTTCCATATTAGAGAACTTAAAGGTTTTTCATTGAACAAAATTTTTTTTTTAAATCGGACTTACACGGTTTTACAAGTAAGCCGACGATATAATATTCTGAAAGTGAAACTGGGGTGAAAAGCTTATAAAAAATCGCTAAGAGTGATATATCTGACAAGAAATTGCTTGTCTTTGAGCAACCCCGTAACGTTCAAAATGACCCACTATGATCTGTTCCCATTACCGAGATTCCCGAGAAGTAGAAAAATGTTCCAACATTTCGAAGTGCAGTGTCAGTAATTATTTAGAGGACTGATTGTAAACAAAGTTGGCGTTTATCGAAAAAGTTAAACCACAGATTAGTATACAGATAGCCAACCCTATTGTTAAAATGGTTAACACATTTCTTAAGTGTAACCATGTTAGTACTGGAGACGACCACCAGTTTTGAGAAACGACTGCTGTTAGCCATACCACAAATACGTATGGCCATACCACAGATACGCGGTGTTAACCATTTTAACAATAAGGTTTGCTATCTGTATACAAATCTGTGGATAAACTTTCTAATCAGCGCGCAGCGCCGAGTACTAGAAAACAGAAGTTTTAGAAAAATTTTTGGGGTTTTTACAAAATTTGAATGGTGATGATTACTATATACTTCAGCAGGAAGGTCTTCCAGCTCATACAGCAGGCATATAGTTCAGGACGGGTGCAGGAAGAATTTGACCTATCATCTGACGAAAAATGAATTGCCTGCAGTTTACCGATATCAATCCATTATTTGTTTTGTTTGATTGTACACGTTGTCAAAAGCAAACAATTACAAAATCACAAATTTCACCTAGTTAACCAGCAATATTTTCATATTTCAACGTTTGTAGTTTGGAGGTTCGCTTTATAGGAGTTTGACTGTATGCAGTATTCCTTTCATAACGTTAGTTGTGAATACGAATAAGTTAAGAAAATTAAATGTTTTCAAAGGCACTCTAAACGCTAATTTAATTTAGAACTATTTCAACCTAACATAACAAAACTATGTAGAACTATGTTTTCACATAAATTGCAGAAATATTTCAACTCGAGGGTCGCCAAAATTATATCGTTCCTGAGCAATCACACTCATTTTAAAAATAAAATAACCAACTACGACATTTTAAAGCTGCTATTCAGTAGAAAATGAATTTACAAACTCCACTCGAGTCCTTAAACGTACTTAAAAAACGTTCGATCTCAACATAACAACCATTACAGCACTAATAAATGAAACTGAAAGAAACTCGCTCAATACGGTGAAAATATATTAACATGAACATAATTATTATATTGTTGACACAAGAAATTAATAAATAATTTCCCCAAGCGATACTTTATGTCTGATTTTAAAAATAGCATCCCTAAAGTTGTATTTTGCACAATATAAAAAATTGTGATTTTCTACTGCCGCTTATCGCCTGAGTAGCAGTTATCTATTACAACAATTATTATACCTATTTTATTAAATCATTATACTGTTCGGTACGTTGAGCAGGTGATTGAGAGTTCGTTTTAGCAGTTAGCTACGTAACACTGATATCGTACTGCTGTCATTTCTAGCTACACAACTAGCTTTAGCTGTCATACGTAGTTCTCATGGTGCTTTGATTCTTACCAAGACATAGAACACTTATTACCTTATAAAATCTTAAAAAACTACTTTTTAGTATTATAACAATTTTATTTTCATAAATTAACAGTTGTTAGAGAAGTAATCACAAAAGAGCGATTGCCATCACCTTATAGCTTAGCTAAAATTAGATGCATCAGTTAAACCTTATTTACACACAGAAAAAATGATTCGTGTTAAATTCACACAATATTGTGCTGTTGAAATTATGCACTGCTATAAGTCTAAATTGCGCTTTTGATGGGTACAGCGGTTGTTAAAAATATGCAAAATTTTATACCTGGAAAATTGTATTGTATATTCTCATAAAGGCTGTGTTAAGATTATACGATTGTAAACGCAAAATTGTTCTTGAATAGTTGCTGAAAAGCTACAATTTAAAAATGTTGTAAGAAAAATTCCCTTCGAAAAGAGAATTCTCCGCACACCCAGTAAACTGGTGAAATTCGACGTGCGAAGACCCTGATGATAAAAACTAGCTCAATGATAATTCGGCGGCTGGGTGATGGGTTGTATTAATTGCTTCTCGAAGTAGTAAAACAAAATAAACATTAAATAAACTTTAATATGACTAACAGTAAGCACAAGAAAACAGTTGAGTTAATAAAAATGACTTATCCAAAATTTCTGTCTGCTGGCACCACAGGTGTCTAGAACAACACACACCAAGTATTGTGGTGTCAAAGGCTAAATCAAAACAACTACAATAAGCAAAAACACTCACCTAAAAGATCTTTAACGTGATTACAAAAGATAATATTACATAAAATACTCATTATAGTTGCTCTTCTCTCTTCAAGTTGTTGATTACAAACTTCCAAACAAATGTGTTGACCATAGACAGAACAGGAACCCAAAAACTCATCTCCAGATACAGTGGTGTTATCACAGGTGGTACAGGTGTTACAATGATAAATAAAATGGTCGTACAGATAAACATTATCTTCACCTCAAGGTTGCAGCCTACCAAACTTCCTCTTCAAGGAAGAACCAAAAAAATACTAAATGCTGCCGGACCATTGAAGTTGAAATATTAAAACTAAAAGGTAAAACCATAAATCATAACCGGGACGTTATAAAGCCATAAAGTTCATAAAGCCAATACGTTATAAAGCCATGTATTCATAAAGTTATAAAGTCGCTGTATGCTCAACCATGACAAAATAATTTAAAAGATCGAAAACGGTAATCAGAAAAAGGTATCTCAACAAGTAGCAACTTACATGGAAAATAATTCCGCAAAAGCGATTTCCAAACTAAAGGCATTCAAGTATCGAACAAAACGTCTTACGAAAATATCCTCAATCGAACCACAAACAACTCGAAACTTTGGAAAACATAAAATCTGCAAAAGCGATTTTCCAGAATAACATGAGCATCCATAATCACGAATAAAAATATAAAACGAAAACTATCTGCATCGATCCATGCAAAAGATCTAAAATATCATGCTGAGCTAAAATTCCACCTAACTTTCTGACAGAAAAATTTTACCGGAAGTGATGTCAAGGCAAATCATACGCGCTGCTCATGAACCTTAGGGTGACCAGCGGCGTGCGGACTCACAACAAAAATGAAAAATTTTCGTTACAATGTTTCTTTTACATTTTGTCTTATTAGAACATGTACTATTATCAGTTTAAAGGCCTCCTCCACCTCCAAAAAAATGGAGGACAACAGATGGCCAAAGAAAATATGGGATTTGGTGCGTGCAGCAAAAAGAAAGAAAGGAAGGCCAAAATTAACATGGCAGAAAGATGTCCAAAAAGCAATGCACTCTCGAGGACTATCAGAAGACGACTGGGAAAACCGCAAGGCTTGGCGGGAAAGATGCGAAAAACGATTAAATTACTTGTAAATATTGTATATTAAATCTAATCAATTTTTAAATACTGAAGTTATTAAAGTTATAATATTATATTATGTGATATTAATACATAATATTTGTATATTATTCTGATGACGAACGAAATAATCGTTTGAAAGCTAAATAAATCTTTTAATTAATTTTTAATTTATTAATAACTCGATATTTTGAAGTTTTAATATTATCTATTATCAACGAGTTAATAATTTATATATTTAAAGTTATAATAGGTACATCTTGTGCATAATTTTAATATAATATATAATTGAGACCAACAAGAGGTGATTTAATTACATGAAAGGTGTAAACAGCTGGCAGTACCCTTTAATTTGGGTATTATTGTTTGTGATTGTGTTATACTAATACTTATTGCTTATTTATTAAAAGTTAATTTTTAATTTCGAAGTTGTAAACGCAGCTTTAATGAATGCGACACATAATAATTGCAACCAATGGAAACTATTTAAAAGTTGCATTAACTTGCTATATTGTGGTAGCTTAGGTGGAAGTAACAGTTATCAAGAATGCTAGTAAAAAAAAACTTCAGGATTTGGCAGAATTATAAACAGCATTATAGAAATATGAAAGAAACACGAGGAATTCAATAATAATATAAAAAAGGTTCCACGATGAGCAGAAACTATGATAATAAATTAATTTAGATAAAAATTGTAACAAAAATGGCTGTTATAGAGTAGCACAACTTTAGTTAGCCGTTAGATCATTATTTACGTGCAAATTTTTGTTGTTGTTATCACACTGACCGTGGTCTACAAACAATCGTCACTTGTTTAAATTTGTTATCGCGCGTTTTACAATAGTTTTATCGTTACACTAGTTCAATATTGTAAACATGTAGTATTTTTGAGCAACTCAATTTTTAAAGTTAAGAATATAAAAGAAAATTTGATCACTTAAAAACGTAAAAATACCTTATTGGTGTCTTTTTTTCCAGTTTATTGTACTGCTAAAAGTTACTAAAAAAATCAAAAACAACAATTAATCAAAAAATACATTGTTTTTACTTGTATTGAACTATAACCTTTGATTGAAGAAATATAACAGAACTATAACTATAACAGAATAATCAATATAATAATAAAAATTTTAAAATTTTAAAATAATTTAAAAAATCATATTTATTTAATTTCACGAGTTAATAAATTAACAAATTAACACTTTATAATAGGTAGGTATATATTTTTTTATATTAAATATAAAAATTTTATACCTTTTATTTTTTTTATATTTTAGAAATAGACAGAACTATTGTTTAAAAACCAATACAAAAATATATAAATTTTATTTTGTTATTTTAAAAATAGTTTTAAATTTGTTCAATTAATTTGTTAATATTGATGTTTGCTTAAATAAAATATTTTATTATTTACCAAAGTATTTGGTAAGTCAATAAAAAAAATTCAGTCCACGAGAATCCAGAGTACACTATAGTGGATTGCCTATAAGTATTTCCATATAATACAAATCAGAAAATTGTGAAACTCGCCAAAAATACATTGATACCAAAGGACCCCGCTACGGCCTTATGGGTTTTGGGTCCCAGTCAAATTTAACCATAATGTAGGATATTGTAGTTTATAACATGCTGATAAAAAGTGTCCATGGGCACAAAGTCAAAAAATGGACAGTTTCCGAGATATAAGGCATTACAAAGTTTGTCCAGTCATTCTACGAAAGACACAATAATAAAGTCAAAATCGATACTACCCGGAAACAAAAAATAGGGCTGTGTAGATGAAGGAATTTTAAAAAAGATAGAGTTTTTTGCATCACTCTAGCTAGTGTATTACATAACCTAAAAAATTAAACAAATTCAAAAATGCGGTTTCTTGCGATTTAAGAAAAAAAACAAAAACGGCAAATTTTGACGGCATTTTTGGTTTTTCTCAGAAAATAAATAATGAATCTTTGCTTTAACTTTCTACAACTTATTTTCTACAACTTTTACATTTAACTTTTTTTTTGAAGGAAAATTCGATTTTTTTTTAATTGCAAGAAACCGCTATTTCTACTTTGTTTAATTTTTTTAGGTTATATAATACACTAGCTAGAGCGATGCAAAAAACGCTATCTTCTTTAGAATTTGTTCTTCTACACGGCAGTATTTTTTTCCCCCAGGTAGTATCGTTTTTGACTTTATCATTGTGTATTTCATAGAATGACTAGATTAACTCTTTAATGCCTTATATCTCGAAAACTGTCCATTTTTTGGCTTTGTGCCCATTGACACTTTTTATCAGCATGTTATGAACTACAATATTCTAAATTTTGGTTAAATTTGACTGGGACCCAAAACCCATAAGGCCGTAGCGGGGTCCTTTGAAAAAAAGTTTCGAGTTTGAAAGGGTTAATGTCACATTTATTTAGATGAAGTTTGGGATGAAACCTCTACGTAGTAATATCGGAATTGCTTTACAGTTGTGGTATTTATTATGAGTTATTAAAGTATTTGCACTTTTGCACATTTTGTATAGTTACTTATGGTTCCATAAAAATTATTATTAAAAATTTCAGACACTAAACTCGAAATTTTGCGAGCATACGTAGATGATATTTATAATCAATTTGAATTGTTTAGTCATTTACATGATTCGTACTAAGGTAAATTTTAATAATTTATAATAAATTATGCGGTTTTGCTCGATAAACCTGAGCTGGTTAAATCAATATAGTTGCTGTTTCATTGATATCAGTCTATAAAAAAGTTTAAAGAAAGCTTGAACTACAATTTCTTGATTCTAGAAATTCATGTTTATTCTAGTAAATAGGCGTTTGTGTATGACGAGAATATAACATAAAGAAAGTTTTTTAACGAGAAATTTTAAATTATTTATCCGACTAAACTACTCCATAAAATAATTTTACTATAAAATTATTAAATTATATAATATAAATTTTATATCAAAGTACCTACGTAATAATGCCAATGTATTATTGTTTGAAGTACTAGGCTATTTCATATTTTAATAAATAATAAAAACAACATTATTTGCTTAAAAATTATTAAACCATCATAAAATTACTTAATTATTGTCTACACGGTAAATAATTTGTTGATATAATAAATATTTAAATAACTTGAAAAAACACAAAGGTGCATACACGTTTGTATTTTCGCCAAGTAAATTGAAACCCAATAATCATAAATTTGGAACGCAATCTAACCAGACAAATGGGTTTTCTTCTATAAACTAAAACACTTTGCATGTTATAGTTTTTTATTCCGCAGAGAGTTTATTCCAATACACAAGTAAGTACATGTTGTGACAAAAGAATTGTTGTATCTTAAACCTCGAGGGTTTGGAACTTTTCGATCAATACTAAAATGTAGGGAATAGTCTAGGTTAATTCACGACCGTATGAAATAACTTACCAAATCATATAAACATACATAAATAACTTTGCACAGTGATAAAATAAAGACAATTTATATTTAAGTAAATGTTGACTGGTGCAATGCACAATCTTGTTACTATCTCTTACGAAGCATTTAAATGATGAGAGATTTAACTGTCGTTAATTACTTATAATTGCAGCCAACGACAAGAAAATTATTCTATCTCATTTTACATTCTTTTAAACTCTTCGAAATGGATTCCAACGTATTACAGAAAAACTCGGATATAATGAACTTCAACCAAACTGAAAGCAACTATTATCCGTATATACGCAGTCGTTAAGTCGTCCTAACTTGGCTCGAGCTTGTTAGTCCTTTCACTCAGGCAAGCCAAAACTAAACCGACCTAATGGTATAGATCGACCCGAGTTAGGCGGTTAAGTCGATCTTAAAATTGAATGTAGACGCCTGAACTCAAACTACGCGCAGTTTGATCTTGGTTCGACCAAGTAGATTAACTGATTGATTGAGAACAATACTTTCAGTTCAAATTAACTAAATGCGTGTATAAACCCATACCGTAAATTCTAACGTTAAATTCGAATTAAAGATTGCATGTATACTATGTATAAAATTTATAAAAAAAGCAAAATTTACTATTAAATATAACATATGGGAGAGTGGGTAACAGTCAGCCGCTTTTTCCTGGTAAGCTCTCAGTGCGAGTACTCTACCGCCCACACATCATCACCGAGCGACCAATGTTCGGCGATGTGTTGATGTAGTATGAAAATTTCTATTACATGAATTTTTACATTTCCCTGATTTACTTCGCGTTAATAAGTATGTACGTATCTACTTGTGATGTAATAAAATAAATTAATCAGTAAATACAGTAGATACAGTTAATAAAATATTCATTTAATAAATAGTAAGATTGGAAACTTTAATTGGAGTTAATTTGTCACACATTGTAAATGACAAATCAAAAGAATTACCAATCTTAATTATTATGTTTTTCATTCACAAATATATCAATCACCGTAAAACTCTGAAAACAAAAAATATGTTTCTTTAAATAATTAAGTATCATTCATTACAATAGACAAGCGATTAACCAAAGCAATTTTCGCAACTCATTTAAAATTTATAACAACTTTGTTGAACTTATTTATAATGTACCTTATGTATACACAGCGTGATATTGAAGAAAATCAATTAAATAGAAGTAGTACATAGATTAGGTCGTTGAACTACGGTCTTATTATTTTATAAATTACAACTTCAATCGTTTGCTAAAACTCAACCTTTATAATATACCTACTACTTCGGTTAAATAAATAATAAAGTGAACCAAGTAAAACTAAAAGAAACTGTGAACCTAAGCTAGCATCAAAGAAAATGATCGATCACTTGGAGTGGAAAAAAATATATAATATTTTTTAATAAATGGCAAATACTATGAAGCAACGCACATAAATACGTCTTTAGATAACATAAAAAAAGTAACATTTAAAAAAAATTTATAAAAATTATTATTTTAATTACACTGTTTTATAAATATTTAGGTATTTTTAAATAACATTAACTTAAATGTGCAATCGCCTTTCAAATTTAAACTTGAAAAATTGTGATTTTTTATAAACACACTTCCCTGCTTTTTCAGAACCACTGATAAAAATTGTATAAAACCGTATTTTTTCACATTTAAAACTTATTTGTAGTAGTACATTATTTTATGATTGTTTTATGATATGAAATCAAGTTATTTGTAAAACGTACATAGGTATAACCATTTCTAGAATTAATTCAGAAAGCGTCAATTTTAGATAGCCCATTTAGATAGCTGAACGAGGTTGAAACCGAGCAGCGTCCGTCGCCGTCGTAGAGCTAACCAGAAGTACTGGTTAATCTTCTGATTTACTATAATTGATGCGGCCTGAATTAAAACTGGAAATATTGTAATTAATTATGTAGATTTTTTAAGCTTGATTAATTTTTTTTACTTTTGTTCCAAAGTAATCAGAAAAACAGAAAATTGCATGTGTAATTTTTACATGTTAAATCCCTATAATATATTTCAGGGCAATTCAGTACCCTGTCTAAATTATTAACTTTTGAGAATAAGAAATGTAAAATAAACAGACTAAGTTAAAAAAAATAAAATATACATTAAATACTTCAGAATTTTAAAGCTGTATTATGTACATGTTTTCATGTATTTGTTTGTAATACAAACAAATTATAAACATCTGAAGAGCTAAATCTATCGCTAAAATTTTATGATAAATAGGAATTTTATTAGAATGTTAATTTTAATTTAAAATTGTATTTATTTCATATCAATTTTATAATAATTTGTCAAGAAGGTTGATCGTAAAACTTGTTAAAGCTTTAGCTTTCGTCTACAAACAAAATTGATTAAATAAAAAGCTTCAGTTTTAGATACTCGAATTTCTTCTTGAATGCTTTTTAAAATATGTACTACTTAAAAAATTATAAAATAATGGGCTATAAGTTATGTATTTTTACTGACGCGACACTTGAAATGGTTTTGTGCATTTCGATTAAAAAGAAAATTATCACTAGAGAAAGGGTAGAAAAAAGTGAACAATGAAATTGCATAGTAATATAAATTTTATTGTGGGTTTGATAGTGACACGTAAAATATGGAGAAGAACTTTCCATAAAAAAATAAAGTTTATCGATCTATTTGAATGGTAAATCTCTTATCAAAAAATTTGAAACCTGATTGTGATTGATGGATATATTTCATAATTTAATTAATGCACGATAAAAATTCACAAATATTTCTTATCCACGTATAATTTCCGCACCAGTTAACATAGGCATCGTTAAAAATAAAAGGCTTTCCAAAATATGCCGACGCAGCTTAAACACTTCACCAGAGTGGATCTAATGTTCATTATCCCTCAACTACATAGTCCTGACCGAGGCGTTATATAATGCAAAGTAGGATCATTTGAATATGAAATGATTCATAAAGTATTATTTCGAACTTTTAACGTCACTTTACTAAATACAGTATTTATTTGCATTCGGTGTAAAATTTGAAACATTCAAAAGCTATAAATGAATTATAATGTAATGATGAACACATTTATGAACGGCTATAGAAAAAGGTACTACAATGTAAAAATATCACGGAATATAATAACCTCCTCTGCGATGTAGTGAATTTTATAGGTCAACCTAAAATTGAATCATCCATGTATGTCTAAAGTAAATTCGCGAAAAAGCAAAACGTCAAGACATTTACCCCTTTCTATAAAATAACTTTCAAAATTGCAATATAAAGGTATTTTCATTAAATTGTAGGTATACAACGCTTTACAATGTTATAAAATAATGAATGAAATTTTTCGAGGTTAAGTTAGGATAGAAATTATTCAACAAAAACATTATTCCTTCACTCACTCTTTCATTTAGCCCTTGGTTAATTTAATATATTGCAGTTGTTAAATTAACCGTTGTAAAAAGTTTTATTAATATTTTTTCCCATAAATGCTTAAAAAATTATTCCGCATCAGATTACACTGTACTTTTTGTAAATTTTAATTGAACAAAAAATACCCAATTTTAATTAAAAATGTTTTTGCGCGTTTATGGTCGTTTTAAATATCTATAGATAGTTTTAAAAATCGTTCTAAATATTATACTGGGTAAATTTCAGCACATTATTTCAAAACAAAAGTCACGACATTGTAAATAAAATTCATTAATCTTTACGCTAAGATACGCGTATTTTTCTTTTTCTCTTCTTTTTAAATACTACTTTGTTTAAATTAATGATACCTTAGTCGGTTGCTGCTACTATATACCAGGGCTGGCCAACCTTTTTGTACTTGAGACCTGTTTTTATATAATAGTAGTGTTATATTGTTACCACGAGAACTACAAAAATTTAAAAAAAATGCATAGCAGCAAATAAATGTAATTAAAACATTTACTTAATACCACACTTCGATCGACTGGTAAGATGCTAAAAGATCGTAATCGAATGGTTGGCCAGCACTGCTTTATATCAAGTAGAGTACCTCCCAGCCGAAATCGAATTTTCGTTCAACGCGGGACTTTTCCTATGTTTATCTAACAGGCATAATTTTTATTTTTATATTATAAAATTATTACGTTAGTATTTTACTATTATTTTTAAATCGTTTAAGTGTGGCTCATTCACAACGATTTTCATAACGTTTTACTCGCGTAGTTACGATTGTTGCATTACCTGCTGTTATGTGTGGACAGGAACTTATGAACAGCAACGACATTGAAATTTAAAAGAATGCATACAAAAGAGTAGTGAAATTCGATTTGTCTGAGCGCTACAGAACTGCAAACGATCATAGATGCGCAGGGATAGCGTGGCAGAAATCGTTGTATTTGGGCTATGCTTTACAACACGATCCGTTTTTAGTTTTCCTTTAATTATTGATATGGAGCAGACATTTTTTGATTAAAGTTTCTTTAACGTTTGAAGTTTCTAGTTAAATGGATTAGTTCTAAAACTGTATCCACTAATCTTATGATTTTCTCAATAATACTCAAAATATTATAAAATTACGTGACTAGTTCATTTATTAAAACAAAAAATAAATAAGTTAATTTTTGATGAAGTTACCAGCTTGTAAGGTCGACGTTAACCCTGTAAACGCTCTATTCGATTATATTATATAATATGTACTTCTCTAAAATGAAAGCTTACGGGTTTTCAAGAATAAATCATTTAAAGGATAAACCGTGATCAATTTGACAGGGACAAATAAGACGAATTAAAAGACAAGAAAAATGTAATATTTCATCTGTCAAATCCTAAGCCGCTTTGTCACTGTTGATTACGAGTTGATATCAGATTATGGCCGCAATTAAGTAACCTTTTTCTACAACTACCAACAATTTTGTCGCTCGTATATATGGATAGAAATCAATAATAAATATTGCTAATTATAATTTACATTTTATAATATGAAATAGTTATATAATGTCAGACTTTAAGAAAAAGTGATAACAATAAACAAGATCAGAATAACAAAAAACTATATGAGTACTTCTTGTCAGAACTAAAATATTTCGACATTCGCATATAAAATACATTGTGAATACATTCGACAAATAAAAAATATTATGGATGTATGTATATGAATAAAAAAATATTTGCACGTAATAACTTAGGTATACCATATTTTTTTATTTGTGACATTGTAATAATTGTGAAAAGTAGTTGTATATTGGCAAGTGGTAATTCTAAAACAATGATGTGATAATTATTAAGTTTTGCTATCTGGAACCACAAATCAATCAATTTTTTTTATCACTATAAATTAATATATAAATTGTGTAAATTAAGAACAACTATTTATTGTAATAATAATAATTAAAGCCGTTTTGTAAAATCTAAAAATCATATCTAAAGTAAACGTTTTGTACCGAAAGTAAGGAGAGCAATGTGATAACATAACAAATAACAGTTATTTGTAATTTGAGTCCGGTTTCCAATCTCTAAAGAAAATGCGAATAGTATTTGAGTTGGTAAATCAGGGATTCTTGTAAAGACACCGAACATAAAACAGATTAACAAAATAAAAGTATTTCAACTTGGCTCACTACAGCCCTAAGATAAGAAAAAATAAAAATCTTCTCCACTTGAAATCTTGATAAATGTATTGTCTGGTGTAATTTAAAGTTACATTATTATTCTATATCACTTGACACAGATTTATATAAATTTGCTTAAATATGCTAATTTTAGAACCTTAAATATAAAATAATATTGGTATGCATACTACATATATTATAATATTATATCAATGTCAAATTTTCTGTAGGTACAAAAAATCTTAATAATATACCGATACTTAATAATAATAGTAGATAATTTTTATCTCATTAATTTAAAAAAAAAATCGATTTCATATAAAAATATATTTTATAATAATTAATAAAGAGCACACGAAAATAATTCGTGCTCTTTACGTCTAAAAATTATATTATACTACTTGTAATAAACTTCGAAATATTATTTAACGTTTAAATTTGCCGTAGGAGTTAGTTGCATATTTTTACTATGTTAATTTATTGAAATCCTTTAATACACTTTGATATTGATTATAATTTTGAATGCCGGTGATTCTTCCAGGTGTTGTAAATGCGTTTACTGATTATTGGCACACTTTTCCTTTTATGAATAAAACATTTACAACGGAGCTTTTAAAAAGTATCAAAAACAAATTTTTACAACTTTAATATTTCAGAAAAAAGCGATGCGCTGATGGATACATCGATATTATTTACCGATAAACTTAAACCACGACAATAACTGATAATAAAAATAATTTCAGTATTTTAATTAGTTATCATAAGCGCATTACTGAATTTTGTTTAGATTGTGAATGTGTTCGTTTATTTGCTCCTCGCAGTTAATTATCGTATACGCTTTAGTCTAATAATGTATTGTTATTATAACTGCTAGTTTATATTCATGATAAATTACACTCGTATAGGTATATTACATACTTAAGTAAATACGGGTAATAACAATTAATAATACTATTTATACATCTGTTATTATAATAGAACTAAAAGCGGCCATCGGCCGCCTTAACTTTCTAATAAGTATGGTGTAGGTAACTCGATTGATTGACATCTTTTATTAAATTGATAAAAAAAATAGACCTATATGTAGAATAGAAAGCATTATTCCGAAGTTAGGTTACAAAAGACTATCGGCAGAGGTAAAACATAGACACAAATTCATTGAGGTTAAACTCACTTAAAACTTGGTTTTTATTCCGTCGTTATTTAAGAGGGAAAGCCACTGTGAAGGTCGAAAAAGTAACCTAGTTTTTAAGATTTATTTTCACAAAGGTAACTAATTATTTAAGGAATCGGATTATTGTTATTTTATTAAGTGTACATTGAACTTGTTTTATATAAATTTTTATCAAATTATTTTAAATATTAACAAAAATATGGGCCGTTATGTAAAGACTGATAAAGAAATTCCCTTTCCATGGTGGCACCGATATCTCGGTGAAGAGTTATCCGAAAATAAAAATGAAAAAATTGTCAAAATTTAAATGAATGTCGCTATCGTTGTACGTAGCCGTTTTTTATTTTTTTTTGATTATTTACAAAATGGCAACAAATTGAAATCTATTTCAATTTTAAAATTCTTTTTTTTTTTCATTCAACCAGTTTATTAACATAGTAATTATTAAAATTTTTAAAATCGGCTACGTACAACGATAGCTATATTCATTTAAATTCTGATGATTTTTTCATTTTTATTTTTGGATAACTCTTCACCGAGATATCGATGCCACCATGGAGAGAGAATTTTTTTTATCAGGCTTTACATAACGGCTCATATTTTTATTAATATTTAAAATAATTAGATAAAAATTTATATAGAACAAGTTCAATGTATACTTAATAAAATAACGATAATCCGATTCCTTAATTAATTAGTTACCTCTGTGAAAATAATTCTTAAAAACTAGGTTACTTCTTCGACCGTCACAGTGGCTTTCCCCCTTAATTTAATTATTCAAAAATAAAATTATTTCCGGATTTTCCATTGATATACAAATTTCAATCTTACTAGATCTCATCGGTGACGCATAGAAGGAAATTTGTAGAAGTGATTAAATCTAAGTCAGGTTTTTGCTTTAGGCTTTCCGATAAAAAAATTTGAATCGTTAAATTACACTTTTTATTTATATTAAGTAATAACTGAACTATTTTCAGGCCTAAAATTTTCCAATATACACCCTACAAAATACAACATTTTAGGATATGCATAGATAATATCTATATAGTTAAATTACCAACTTAGACATTAATTACTTAAGAATTTATACCAGCAAAATTGATAACATTTTGATTGACACGTTTATGGTAGAGCATTTTTTAACCCAAAAATAAATTTCAAATGATAATTATTATTAATTAATTCAGTGTGAACAATATTGCCGATTTAAGAGACTGCAATTTTTAGAAGCATAGCATAATTAGGAAAGTCCCACCAAGTAAAAGTATAAATTTAAAAAAATTTAATAAAAATCTGTTTAAATTGAAAACTACCTACATTAAAAGAATTCACATAGGTAGAATAAAAAATTTATTTCAAATGTCAAAGCTACATTTTGAAACTTGGAGCGCTCTGATATGGTAAAAGTCATTTATCTCCAGTTAAAATGAAACAATGTCTAAAGTAAAAGACAAAAATACATTTGTATTTCATTAAATCTAAATTTGTAATGAAATTTTGTACGTAATCGTCAGTTAACATTTTAGGTAATGCTTTAGTAAAAAATTTATATTATTTAAATACTTCTAATTTTGTTATTGGTTTTTCTTCCTCAGTTTACACAATGACCTAAAAAAAGTTTACAACTTTGGTTTATGATAATTCTAGAACGATATGAAAAATAAACATTTTTTTATTTTGAAAAATTTATTTAAGCGTTATAGAAATATTCCTGTGGAATATACGTATATTGGAGCAAAGTTGAACTATAAAACAAATAATGGTTTAAACTTTTATATTTGTAGCAGGCGTTAAAAATTTGGTTGAGTATACAGAGGTACGAATTTTTGTCACATTTGAAATAGAATACAGAAATATTGTTGAAAGCGGTTCAAGAGTTCTTGAATTATTGTGTCTATAAACAAACAAACAAACAAACAAAAAGAGAAACAAACACATCAAGGGATAGACACAATTTTATTGGCTTTCGGTTACGAATGGTTGAAATATTCACAAAACGTAAAAAATTATTTTGGATAATATTCGGTAGGTATTTGTGATTTGGCTATCCAAGTGAGAGAGCCATTGGCCATGTCATTTTAGATGTTAATTTTACGTATATTTGAATTCAGTTATGACAAACTAAGTTATAACAAAAATAATTTACGGGATAAGGCTATACTCCAAGTATCAGAAAAAATGCTAATTTTTGGAATTTTTCGAGAATATAGCAGTATAATATAATATTGTAAAAATAAATATATAATTTAACTGTCAAAAATTTTGTTCAAAATTTTTTGCAAAAATTAATATACTTTTTTTTTAACATTTTTAATTCATAATGGCCTCATCACAATCTAAGACCTAAGTAACCAAATCTAAGACAAATTACCTTTTATGCAATGCCTGAAACGAGCAAAACGATTGTGTCCGTTTTCAATCTAGAACATAAATCCAAAACATACTATGTTACACTAACGCTCGAACAACGCTACCGAATTATCCAAATTTATTTTAAAAATCAGCCGTCCATTCTCTGATTGGGATTTTCTATTTAAGAAAAGTTATCTAATCAATTAAATTGTTATTTTATCGCAAAATTTTGTGATATGCCAAACTACGCTACGTCAAAAATAGCAGCGGTGGGCATATTACATTATATGCACGAAATCATTTTCAAATGTTAATGCCTGTACTCACTCATCTTTTAAATTAACAACAATTTGATTAAAATGTAATTTTTTGTGTTATTTTTACAATTTTAAGTTCTGTATCTGAAAAACTAGTGGAGACTATGCACGGAAATTTTAAACGCTTAATTTCCAACAGCTAAAGCCAATTATAGAAAAAAATTTTATTATTGTTGAGGACATACTATGTTATTATCTTCATTTACAAATAATAATAAATATATTAATAATATTGTTAGTGTCAATACCTGGAAGTCTGAATTATGTATTATGTATAATATGAAATACTACTAATTGAAAAGTACTTTAATAATGTCAAAACCCATTTTCTGATGTATTACCAATAATGAAAAAATTACACTCAATAAATGAAAACCGATAATTGAATCGATCTATGCAGAAATTGAATATGTGCATTGCAGTAGTTTTGAGTAAATTACATCTAACTGTTTGATGTTGAATCGTTTAGTTTAAAAAAATTATGTTTCCTTAGTGTAGTAGTATAATATTTTATTTCTGAATAAATCACTAGAGCGACTTAAAATTAATTAGACAAATCTCTAAATGAAAGTTAGCCGAAAATGGACATATTCACTTTATGCGTTGTCCGATTCAATTATTATTTAATAGATACATTAAAACTTTTATGTAGATTATGTACATCTGTTTTTAATCCAATCCTGTTGTGAATTGTATATTGTGCCACGCAATACATCAAGTCGGGATTACACAACCTAGCAAATAGCAAATATTGAGCACCACATTAATCCCTTAGAAAATAAAGATCAGAAGAAGTTTTATAGTTGCAAGTTCAACTATCATTTGTACAAAGGGTAAATGTTGGCCATGAAATATTTTTATACGTATCACCTTTTTATCATTCGGACATCGTTTGACCGGTCTCCGCAGTCCTAGGGTTCTTGAATTATACTTTGCTCGCATTTCAAAGGAACTTTTATACAAAAGTAATTTCCGTTTTAGAAATATTCTTCACTGCAATATCCTACTAACATACTTAAATATATATCGTTGACTTATTCTAAATTTGTTTTTAAAAAATTAAAAATATTATGTAATACCACAAGCAACACTTAAAAGTTTTGGGCATAACAAGAAAATCTAATGATGTTCGATAAATTTTTGATAAACTAGGCAATTAAAAATTTAATATCACTTAAAGGCAATTTAAATTAAAATTCTACAAATGTATAAAAAGGAAGTACTGCCTGTTATTCGTTGTAAATAATTTGCATGTTTTGTGTTACATTTAATCAGAGCGAATGACTGCATTATGAAAAAAGTTTAAAAACTCAAAAGATCGATTACAATTTTGAAGCATTTCCAATTAATTTCATGAAACTTATACAGAAAAAATACGTACAGATAGATAAAAATTGATTAACGATATCTTTAAAGAATTTTAATTGCATTAGTTGAGAAACTTGGCGTAACAAAGTCCATGCGATTGTGTTCATTTCTGATTTATGTGACAAAAGTTACTCCTCATTTTATTAAATCCTGGTTAAATATTCTGCTATTTGTAAAACGTTATAAGTACCCTTAAAAAATTCGGGACGAAAATATAAACTTTTGATTTAATTTAATTGAGGTTGTTTTTAAAACGAGCGCTTATATTTAATAAAGTTACTTTAAAAACTTTTGCATTTATCCAAAGCTAAAAATATGTAATAACATGGTAATAAAGAAAATAATACATAATTATAAGATAATCTATGTACACACATAATAATATTGTTCGGCTTATGCTATTACTACGATATTTAAAATAAGAAATGTGTATATAATGTAAATTCTGAAATAAATAAAACTATGGGATGGTTTCAAAAAGCTTAAATTTATTTACGGGTTAAAATTATAATTACAATAACGTCAAACTTCAATAATTTCCTGTATAAAATGAATTTCTATATTAACTCACAATCCTTTATACCTAGATTGATTTTTCAGTTAGAGATAAGTGCAAATGACATTTTAATCTAAAAATAAATGAGAATGGTTTAAAGCTGATATTATTAAAAAATATGTTTAGTAAAAAAATAATAAAATGAAACATATTTTGCGAGAGAAACTTGAATAAGAAAAAGAAAAAATATTATGACTACAATATACCTAGAATCAATAAATTTTAAATGGAAATAACCACGGACTTCTTAAAATAAATGGACTGCCGATAGCTATTGTTTTCAAGCCAAAAAAGTGAGGCAATATGGGCGCCGCCATTTGTGGTTCAGTTATAGGAAATTTCAAATAGTTATTGGATTATGTTGGTACTAAATTAGTGTATTTTGACAGTAACCTAACCTCATTCTTAAAATTTGGCGGAGTTCTTTTTCAGACCAGGAGCGTCGCAAAAAATCTCATATGCAAAAAATTAAATTTTTTTCAAAAAAAAATTAAAAAATTTTGGTAATTCATTATAAGACTTCTTCTTCTCAAAATTATACAACATTACATAAATTATACGAATAAATTTATTACAAATTACCTATATTGATCAAGTTGGATTATCGTTTTTGAATTTCCCTCAAAAATCCTAAGTTGCTATTGGTTATATTCCAACCAATAATCGTTGCACCACAAATGGCGGCCTCCTGGGTTTTTTTGTCACTTTTTTTGTCTCTATCAGCAGTCCATTTTATTTAAGAAGTCCGTGGAAATAACTTCAAATTTTGATGCTTTGACTTTTATCTGCAGATCATTAGTTCTTCATTTTACAATAAAACATTAATAAAGTAACTTACTACGTAGATGTAATGAAAACTTCGGTTTAAGTAAAAATGTAAAATTATTTATAAATTTAATAAAAACTTAAAAATCTTTTTTAAGATTTGTATTCTGAAATTATTTAGATTTATTTAATTCGTGCCAAGTAAGTATATAATATACTGTCAGGAAACGACCTTAAAAGTCACTTTCCCCAATTTCAAATTTAGAAGATTAAGTCGAAATTGATCATTTTGTTTTTATTTCATTTTATGTTGATTTCTATTTATCAAAGAGACGCTCTAATGAAAGTTTATTGTAACTTTTAACATAAACAACAGACAAATTTTATTTTATTTAAAAATTTTTTGAAGTTATGAATTTGTTTGGTATTGAAAATTATTTAAAGGTTTTTGAAAGTGAGCGCATGATAAGGATGGTTCGTAGAGCGCAGGTTCGGTGTGATAAAAAAAAAATAAAGGAAAGGAAGAAAAATTTTGTTAGAAAAATTTAATCGACTCAGGGTCGTGAAAAGAGTAAACTTGGAGCCATTTTTTGGTTGTGTTATTTTTGGCCGCCGAAAAAGGCGTAAATAGTGAAATATTTCTTTGTGAGATCGTTTTTTTTGGTCTTGGTAGACCGAAATTTGATGAAGATTGAATTGGCGTTCGACCAGAATTTGTTGATTTATAATTTTGGAATTTTGGAAAAGTGTTGTTCCGAGTTTTGAGCGACAATTTGTTTTTGATTCGCCATTTTTTCCGTGTGATTTGAAATTCTGGTTTCAAGAGTACATTGGAGGAAAATTTATCAACGTTTTGGTCAATGGTTCGACGTTCGTGCAGGTCGAATGAGGAGTTTTCTTCACCAACAAAATTTACAAGGTAAAAGAGCTCTGTGCATATTGTTAACATTATCGATAAAATTGCGTTTGTTGTGAAAATTAAAATTTTTGTGGCGCCGATAGACTTAATTATTGATTATTGTTTTGAATAATTTTATTTTACATAATTTTAAAATTATTACAAATTTGTTTAGCTTACGAACACGATTACACCCTAGTGGATGCAAATGCGTTGTTTTTTTTATTTGCTGTTTTGAGTACTTGATTTTTCATTTATAGCAACGCGTTTGTATTTGCTAACATAGTACCTACACAGCGCTTTCAAAACTCAAATTTGTGAGTAAAGAGGTCTTTTTGATGAATATTTTTATTATTAAGATTTTGAATAAAAATTAAATTATTCTATTGTTAATTTCGACTTCGTTTTCATCTATTTGACTTTGTTGATTGCGACAAAATTCATATTTTCGACGAGAAGCCACATACCCTGAAAAAGATTTTTTTAGTGTTCCCATTTGGCGAGCTGCTGGCGCATTTTTGAGAGGTGTCTCGCTGAGATCACTTCAATACATAGTATATAATAGACGTATACTTACTTAATAATTTATAATTACTAAAACTTTTATACGTTTTTCTTTTTCGAACCCAATATTTCCCATTTAGAAAAAAAGTTAACTACTTTCTTATCTATTTTTAAAAACAGCAATATAGAAATATTACGTGAAGAATAAGAAATTATAATACGAGTATTACAATGCGTGTTTCAAAAAACTGTATCAAATTTTTATGATGAACTGCCTTTAGGAAGTCATCCTAACTTCGACCACGTTTACCACCAAGGTAAGGAAGATCGTGACATGACATGATACTTAAAAGAAAATAAAATTATCCATAATATGAAAGGATGACACATGAAAAATAACGTTCGGCCATAAAATTTAAAGTATTGCATAAATGCAACAAAATTGACTGTTCGGCATTTAGAAGGTTATGAACCGTAGCAGAACGCATACTAACTAATAAGTAGAGCCCGGATTCTAAGCTTTTTGCTTATTGCTCTAAATTATAAGCAGAAGATATTCCTTTTGGATCTTGACGATTCTTAAAAATTGCAGTGAGTTGAGCTAATGTTGATAGTGCTTTTTTTGCTTTTTTTTCAAGATTTTGCTTAAAACACATGTTAGTGCTTATTAGAGCTTTTTTTAATGTTTTTTGAAGATTTGGAATAATAATTCCAAAAATAAAGAATTTATTTTCGAATGGAAAAAGAATTATTGTCAAGGCGCCTTTGAGAGTGCAAGTTTTTAAAGAAAATTTTCCTGATACACTTCTTTCTCCCGAAGCAGTGCTTACAGGTGGACAAAGTGGCTCAATTCTGACCTATATTATGCGAAAAATTTTAAGAATTTTCAAAAATTTGTTTTTGAATTGTCAGAATCGTCGTCGGCAGCTATAAAATAATGTCAAGAAATTTTTAAGAATACATTAATTCGACAACAATTAAGTTACGTATATCAAAGCTAACATTTCATCGTTCCATAGTCCATCGAAAAAAAGATATTTGACATTAGTGGAATCAGTAAAAATTATAAATAATTTTAAAAAGAGAACTTTGGATGGAAGTTTTTTGATTTATAAACACGTGATAATGACAGACGACAATCTTTCAAAATAGAAAATTTGGAAAAATATATGATAATTAATTTTTTTTATAATTATAAATCGAATGTCTAATTATTATTTAATAAAAATTATATTTTGATGTTTGATTTTTAGTGCTTTTTTTCAATTTTATTTGACTTTTTTTTCCATTTTTTAAAACTTTTTAAAGCGCTTATTTTGAAATTATAAGTGCTTATAAATCCGGGCTCTACTAATCAATAATTAAGTATATCAACCAACAAGGTGAAAAAAATAAACAAATAATAAAGTTTGGTTTAAAAAGTTTTGATCCAATGATTCATGACTTATGTAAATAGTAACTGTATAATTTATACGAAAGCATTTTCTACAAAAATTTTCCTACCATCGCATCGTGTTGACTGTGGCTTAGTGATCTCTTAATTTAAATAATGAGGTTACTGGATAGCTACCGGAAAGACAGATCAGTCAAAACTAGCCATAAATTATTTGTTTAAAATTTTTATCACATATCGTCGGCTTACTGCCAGAACAAGATAACTCCAAAATGATAGTTCTGAAATAAACTGACTTTAATGCTTGATTGCACTGCAAACACATAGGAGTTAGTAAAATTAAACTTCTTAATACTCCTTTAATATTGAACTTAGATTTACCTGCTTTTGCCAGAATATACTTTGGTCTTATTTTAATGCAACCACGATTCTAACTCATTTTGCTTAAAAGGGGAGTTATCTTGTTTTTGCAGTAAGCCGACGATATATTCGAGTATTTTTTCAGTGCAGTTTGATCAGTAGTTAAGCTTTCTTTAATTATTTTTCCAAACTTAAAGGGGTAATACTTAAAAAATAAATATAACATTAGGCAAATTATATTCAAAAATTTATCATTGTAACTCTATGGGTATTTAGAGGATTATCTTCATAACAAACGCATTTTAAATATTTGAATTAACTTAAGAGTTTATAAAGAAACCATGTTGAAAACAATTTCGAGGTTAAAAATAAATTATTTTCAAATTTTTCCATCTTCTTAAATGTTAATTCAAAAATATCAATAAAAATGTATTTTATGGACCTTTAACGTGCCTATAGAATTATAATGATGCAATTTTGAACAATTTGGTTTATATTAAGCTTTTAATTTATTTTTTTAAATTTTACGTCAACCAGCGGCAGTACTCCCTTAACCCAATAAGTAATTTGCGTAACATCTTCATCGATCTTCACTATATAAGCCCAAAACACTATTTAGATATAAAAAAATGCCGCTTACTCCATTATTAACGAGCATTTGATTTATTAAAATCAATTAAAAGTTGGTAGATGATTTTTCATCCTTTAATATTAAAACGTTAAACGTGCAACGCTACAACCCTGATGGGTCTTGGCTGACTATTATGATATTAAATTTTACTTAAATATTTAAGAAAATTTAACTAAATCGTCCTGTTTATGCATGAATTTTATTCCAATAAATTAAGCTCAAGAATAAAAATCTGCTCTTTTTACCTAGATAAACAAAGTATAAAGTCGTTCATTTTTTATAATAAGCTTCTATATAATTCATATAAAAACTATCTTTAAGGTAATACGAGAATATAAGTTTTACGAAAGCAAGAAAACGCTACAAGTTTGCTATTGAATATGATAGGAAAAACCATATTATAGATACTGGACATAAAATATTTAGCAATTCTCCCAAGCAATCCTGGTCCATAAAAGTAAAGTCTGAGTTTAGTGTTCATGATATTCTTTAAAAATGCAATATGCTATGAACAGTTGTGAAGATGTGAAGTTATAAAAATAAAACCAAATACCGGGTATTCTTTTTAGTGCACCAGGCTAATTTGATGGATATCTTAATTAGTGGACAGTAATTGGCTGACAAATTAGGAATTTTTTGAAACCATCATCAAAACTGTCTTTGAATGGTATCCTTGTAATATTTGTTAAAAATTATATTGACACTCTTCTAAAACCTTTTTTCTCCAACCATCAAAAAAGTAGCAATTTTTCATTCGACCTTTGTTCAAGAAATAACCAGCAGTGTGGTGTTAAGCACATACTGGCAGGCTAGAGAGCATAATTCTGCGGTTCTATTCCTAGTCGCGCCATACACACTGCTGAGAAATAAACTGATTGCGTTGTTATGTGCGAGTTAATCGGCTCAGCCGCCTCTCGTTAATTCATAATAATAATAATAATAATTACAAAAATGTAGAGATCAAAATGTAAAATTTTGTTTGTAATATTGTATTTAGTTATTTCTTTTATTATTAGTTATTTTAGTTACACAATATAAGTTTACTGTAAAGATATTCATCAAACAAATGCTTTGGTTATAAATATTAAGAGAGATAACATTTGGTTCTCTCTATTCATACCAATCATTTCTTTATATCAAATAAAATTTGTTTATTATAACCGAATCTTTTTCTCATTGTATTATTAACTGCAATTGGATCACTTGAAAGATATAATATGAAATGATGTAGTCTATTATTTATTTCGATCTTTGTAAAATCACCATAATAGTAATAAAAAGATAAGATTCCTTTCAGCTGTCAAGAATTATATCGATGGCATTTTCGAATTTAAAGCAGCTATAGTTTTTATGAATGCAGTATTTAATAAACTCTCAGAAAATTTGTAGTTAAAAAAAATCGTACGTACATGTATTTCATGTTGTACCTATGTACATACATACAGTAGAAACTCGATAACCCGAACACAAAAATCTAAAGACTTTCAAAATAACGCAAAATGACACCAGCGGCAGCAGTAAAATGAAGCTGCAGTAAGGCAGTAGAAACCATGGCCACACGAGTAGTGCACCAAGACAGCAATTGAAGGTTGAAAAAACCTGATACAGGTGCATTGCTGAAGCTGCGTCATTACCTTGAAAATGCGCCTTCTTCCGTTTCTCAAGCGACATTTCCAGCTCCGTGTAGGCAAGCACTGCAGTCCTAAGGCTCTGGCCACACGTGCAGTAAAATGCTGCTGGCAGCAGCAGTAAAAGCCAAGTAGGCGCATTTTCAAGGTAATGCTGATACAAGTGCATTGCTAAAGCTGCGACATTACCTTTCATTTACCTTGAGAATGGGCGTTCCTGCAGTGTTACTGCTGCTGCCAGCGTCATTCTACTGCACGTGTGGCCAGAGCCTAAGGTGCATTTGTTAACTTTACTGCAGCTTCCTTTTACTGATGAAGCTAGCGTCATTTTACTGTACGTGTGGCCTCAGACTTATACTCGAACACATGTAATCGACGCTGATGGTTGGTAAAATATTTATATAGGTACCTACATACATTTATTTACAATATTATACATATTATATTATGCACTACGATATTATTTACTACATTGTTAATTTGCAAATATAACATTACTATGGTTTACTTCGGCCATATGGTGAACTGAAACTGAAATGTATAATATAATTTATTAATGAAAATCTAATCACATTTAAATTAAATGTTATTATAAATTCGTCAAATTATAATTATGAAAACAATAATTAGTATAAAACAGGTTGTTATACTGTCATATTTTGAAAATATAAATACATACTTCCTTTAATTTATTGTGTATGATTATGATATTGTGTACTTGTACATTGTGGCAAATTGTTTTAACAAAAAATGAATGAGTCTTGCGACGTTATCCAATGTCCAAATACCAACAACATTGTCCAATTAGCTTTTGGTTCGATAGCATTTTACATTTTTTTTACCTACGACAAGAAACAAGCCCAACAAAGAACCCCCTAACCTGAAGAACCAGAAAGACGGCAAGAATAGAGTTCGTATTTCAACTGGAGTCGAACCGGGTATTATTTAGCGTTCATAGTCAACTCGCTTGACTGCTCCTACAGTCTCTTCTTGATCAAATACATTTCAAACTATTGAATAATTCACTTTTATGTACATACCTACCTGATTAAATATAATAATATAATGCTTGCCTTGTAAAGTAATAAGACAAATCTTTAGTACCGTTTAAACAATATCTTAATATTAAAACATTAAGTACATAAAGGTATGAAAGTAAATATTTAACACGCATTATTAATGTAAATTTATAATATCCTCCGCTTTCCTACGATACATTATAAATTTTCTACCCTACTTTCTGTAGTATAGGTGTAATTTTTAAAGTGCGACGTTTAAAAAATAAAATGCAAAATTTCCGTAGAATAAATTATTAATTGAATAAAGTGATCAATGACAACTGTCGTAAATTCGAGCTCATGTTTTTCACGAAAATTTGTCTACAAGTTATCCTTCCTGCCAGTTCTAACTCCCTCTTATTTCACACTATGTAATCAGGTTCTACCATCCTAGGCTTGAAGCATTTGTCAACAGCTTTTTAAACTGATGGCGGGCAATGCGTAAACCTACATACGCCAACTTTTTTATGGTAACAAATATATTTGCTTAATCTTATGCAAAGCTTTAAAACCGAAAGTAATCTTTTTCCTCAAGTATTCACTCAGCTTGGTGTAGGTGTACAACCCACAAAAACTACGTATAGCCTTCATTATTTTTAATTGCAACAATTTAAAAAACTGTAATTAAAAAGACGTTTTTTATGTTCTAAACTAAACTTTTATAAATTTAATAAAATCTTGACATTGGCAATCACTTTTACACAGAAAATAAACAAGTTTTTTGGAATATTTTTAAAAATTATACCTCGATAAAGATTTAATTGGATTGATTAAATGATCAACGGATAATGTAAAAATAATATTTATTTACGCCAAAACAATACGTTTTGTCGTCTTCATCCAATAGATTTAACTCGTTGATTCACCAAACTAATGTAGTATAAGCATCCAAATATACTACATTAATTTTTAATGTTTTTTAAAACATCTTCAATTTATTGTCAATCTACTATACTTTGTTCAACCAACGTTGCATCATAAAGCGACACATGAAATCAGCTAAGATATAATATTAGTTATTAATATTTATTTTAATATCCTGTTTTATTGTTTAATTTCAGATGATTTAAGAAGGGGACCGTCAACTTGGGCCGTTACCAATCATCACCAGTACCTTTATGAGTGTAATTTTTTATAAAAGAAAATCTATCTTGTGAAAATTTAAAATGAACAAATTCAACACATTTGGAATTTAGAAATTCCAAATTAGAAAATTAATTTTGAAGAATTAAAAACGTAGTGTATTAATTACCGATAGTACCCTACTATAATGACCGCGTTCGAATATTACAATACTCTAATCACTCGGAGTAATAGGAGTGATTTCGCCTGCCATCTAACGGATTTTTGTTGAAAAAAGATTACCTTAAACTTATGAAGGGGGTTATAATAATTTCACAAGCAATTATTGCTTGCATTGACAGAGAAAAATTAAATTAAATTGTTTTTTCATTTTTAAATTGCCAATATAAGCAATTATTGTAAACTCTCTTGTAAATTTAAGGTTATGTATCGATCTAGTTTCAACAAAAATTCGTTAGATGGCAGGTGAAATCACTCCTATTACTCCGAGTGATCGGAGTAATGTAATATTCGACCGCAGTCAATATAGTTGCCTAGAGTGAAGTTTCGCATTTTAAGTTGAAACTTTGTGGACAAATTTTTACGCACTAGATGTAGAGGGAGTACGTGCCAATGCTGTCGTGTAAACGGACCGGACAAATTTTCGTTTCTTCACATTATCTCCGCTGTTTCAACTTTAAGACAGTGTTAACTCTACCGATTAATAGCATTTTGAGTATTTTATGTACGTTTTTTGTAAAAAAAAAAAGGCTGTAGCCAACTAGACCAAAACTAATATCTTGAATGGCAAGGCTTAAGGGGTTACGCACAGTTATGAGGTCGAAAAAAAGCAGTTTTTTGAGATTTTTTTCCTAAGTTATGAATAGATGTATTTATTTGAAAGTTTTTCTACATGAAAGAGCAACACTTATAGAACATTTTAGAATTTTACTTCAATAAAACGTAGACAATTAAACCACTGGTAGTAGATTTTCGAAAACGCTTAAAAAAAGATGATTTGCGGTGCGTAAGATAACTCATCACACCAAAATAAAAAAAAATAAAAAGATTCTGTTAATGTATTAGCTTATATCCAGACTGAACGAATCCATTTTAAAAAACATTAAAAAATTTCCATTTTTGGGATGGTGTTGAAATAAAAGTAACGATTTTTACCCAAAGAATTGGCCTATAATTACTTGTAAAAAGAGATAGAAATAAAAAGGGAAAAAAAGCAATCGTTCAGTCTCGAGAATCATTTATATTTAAGACGTGTGTGAAATTTCATCATGATTGGTTCAGTAGTTTTTGAGTTATCTTACGCACGGACTTCTAAAATGTAGTTTTGAGTTAAACGCGTCTGAAGTTTTCCGTTTGATATAAGTTTCATAATAATTGTAACTCTCATTAGCATGTATCTTTGCGAGTTTTACTCCGATCGACATGAAACTTTCACATAATATTTCTGAGATGTACTTTCATATGAAAAAATAAAAACAAAACGAGTTTTTTCAAATTCATGACTGTACGTAAGCCCTTAAAGTGGATGCAATTTTACAACTTACAAAGCGTTCTTCTGAAAAATAACAATTTTTGACTTGCCACTAGAGATAATAGTATATAATAGGTACTTCTATGTTATATCGTACAAAGTACGTGTAAAACGAGATCACAGCTACATCACAGAAAAATAGTTACTGCATATGCGTGTTTTTAAAAAACTTATTTTTAGTTATAATGACGTTAATTTCCTGCATACACCGTGATGGTAATTTGTAGAAATAAGTATCGCATTAGTTGGTATAACAATGTTTTTAAGTCGCAGTTTAGTTGAATATATGTTTACGGTTTCATGAAATAAGTTTATTTTATTTAAAAAGATCAATAGATACACGAAGAAAGAAAATTTGCTCGTTTCAGAACTCTTGAACACGAGTATTAGTAAATACTTGTCCGCATGAATGCCTAACTCATCAGCAAAATGTTAAAATCTCACCTAAAATTTTTTTAAACTCCTACTAAAAGAGAATTATATTTGCAAATTCACAATTTCATATTTGTACGTTATTTTAAACCGAAACATAATATTTATCGTGTAGTATTAGGTATTTCTGCAAAAAAAAATTTAATTTGTTTCTTAAAACCTTTTATCAAAATTTTTAAAATATTACTCGCACTGAAAATTTCTACTGAAATTAACCAAAAAATGGATTTTTTTTCACTTCTCAAAAATAGCAATTTTTCATACGCAATTGGATTAAATATCTCATTACAGAACTTTTGGGAGTATAGCAAAATAGATTTTCCTAGCGTTGTATAGTTTAGCTGATAAATTGTGGCCGCGATGATGTTATAATGTGCAGAAACGAAAAAGGAGAACACGTTCTCCTTCCACAAAATGACTACATCGGGCGACAAGGATTTATTGTTTAAACTCTACTTGTATATCCTGCTTCTTCTTCAATCATCAATTTTCCGTTCCATAGCCTGTTGGTGTATGCTTTACTATACACTACTGTGTAAAAAAACTATACACCTTTTAAACAAAAAGAAAATTTTTTAAAAATATGTGTTCATCTTTTATAATCCTTAAAACATTTCAAGTATTGTACTTTTTTACTATACTTATTATTAGTGATTAGGATTACAGTATTTGATGGTTCAAAATTATATTATGTACCTACTTATATAAATGTATAGAATCGTTAACGAATTTATAAATTAAATTAATTTTTTCCTAGCAATATACTCGCACAATTAAAATACAGTAGAATCCGTTTATTATGACTCCGCTTATATTGACCAACCGCTTAATATGAAGTAATTGCAGTGCGAAGTTTGGTTTTCATATAAAATTCTATATAACAAAGTTCGGATATAATGACTTCGCCACTTCGCTTATAGTGACATGTCGCTTATTATGACCTATTTTTAAGGAATCATGTGACCAACATCCCTTTTCCTGCAACGATCTTTGGTGCTAGGCTCATTTTTGTTTTGATTCTCAGTGATTCTGTTTTTAATATGCTTGTTTTGTGTCAGTTCATGTTTCTTTTTTATTAATAGATACACACAATTTGAAGTTTTTTTTTCTATTAAACTAAATATCTAAAAAAGTAGGAAGTTGTTTATTTTCTAAGACTATGCTTTGTATGACGTCCGCTTAGTATGACTTGTTTGTCACTTCCCTTCGATGTCATTATAAGCGGATTCTACTGTATAACTAACTTTAGTAAATGCATATAAAATTTCGTAGAAACAAATGTTTAATTAAAAAAAGCACTTATTGGAACCAAAGTCTTAAAAAATTTCATAACGATTAAACCAAATTGCCGTTTCCGTATTTGTTTGTTATTGATATTACAATTATAAAAATATTTGTTCCGATTTTTTCCGATTTCTGTATTTTAATGTTGGGTAAAGAACCTCGCACAAATATTATATAAAATAATTCTCTATTACTTTACCATACTACATAGTCTTTTTCTTTCATATAGGTACTAATGTAATTTTCAATAAATTTATATAATAACGAAAACAATCAAATAAAATTTAATAACAATTTTGTAATTCAAGAATAATTCTGAATATACATTGAAATAAATATTAATATATAGCGTAGATAAGCTTAAAGTAAACGAATTTATCAAATTTCACGGAAAATAATAATGATGAATCCAAAAAGGGAGAGATGTTTATATTTCCACTTGTTTTGATTTTATTTAAATTTTAATATGCCTTAAAAAATCAGTGATCCTAAGCAAAATGATTTATAGAAGTTTAAAGATGAAAGCAAGAAAGCATAATGTATTGTAAAAATAGAATGCACTCTTATTTGAGATGGACTATAGTGACTAGTCAATCGACTCCATTGGTGATGAACTGATGACCGATGATAATCGTCTACATATAGGCCACCCATAATACAGAAGATTGAATTCACCTAATCAATTTCAAGAATATCTTTCAGAAACAAAATATCGTAAAATTTTAAGTTCTTCGGATATATTATATTGTACTGGTATTTTCATAAGTATTAGTAAAATTTGATTCTTTGCACATACTCGTAGAATCGGGACATACGATTAGCTTTGATCGTCCGTCAAACTTTAGATAGGCGTTATTACATTAAAAGAAAATCACTAAGGTCCCAGATGCTTCTATTTTGCTTAAATCATATAAAGATTTAAAAAGGTTTTTTGATATCTCGTTGTCTTGTTTAACTGTTTTTCGTCAATAGATACGATGGATGATTTTGGTAACTTAGTAAATACTGAAAATTGGAACTCATTGAGAACAAACGATGATAATAACAGATAAGAGTAGAGACTCACTAACTGAAGTACTGTTAGGCTATGTTCTTAGGAATGGTGGAATTGTTGCATCAATTCAAGAGTTGAGAATGAAAGTTTGTAGTTCAGTCAGGCTGTTTTCTTTGTAAATATTGATTTACATAATAAATAATAAATATTGATGTTGATTTGGTCACTAGAAGTGCGTGAATCATTGTGTTCTGAATCTAAAAATTACTAAATTATCTAAAAAAGAAAGAAAGTGAGGTTATAATTACCAAATAGTAAAAAAAGACGTTTTGTCTAATTTATGCAGTATTGAGAACGTAATATAACAATAAAAAAGCAGTCCTAGGTCTACAACGTCAAGGCTTGATGGAGAAACAATCCTCAAATCACTAAAGTAATAAAGTAATGGAGAAAAAGTCAAATGACCACCTGTTGCTGTTATGATATAACAGGTGTCAAAAATTTATGACTCAACAAGTCATTTTCTTGTTCTACAGATCTACCACGTAAAAAAGAAATGCTTCTGTAACCGCATTCCGCTCAAAAGATTCGTATAACTACTGCTTTGCAAGTTGAAATGGAGTGATTGGATTAAGGTGAAACTAACTAAATAAGGAGAACGTGGGAGTATAAATTGTTTGTAATGAAACAGTTTAGACGTATCGCTGAGAGCGTAAAATTGATAAAACTATAAGCCGTGGTCGTCGGGTGTAGTTAGCTGAAGTTAAAAATCATTTGGTAGCAGTGAGTGGGAAAAAAAAGGAACCAAACCAGGAAAACGGAGAAGAAGGTAACAGCAATGAAACTGGATAATTTCACACAGCAGATCAACATTCAACAAGGCTCCAGTAAAGAAGCCGACTAGACAAGGTATAATAGACCTCTAATAATAGCTCTAATCTATTAAGATTTCTATCAAAAATTTTGGGGTTTAGTTTGCTAATTTTGTAAATGTGATATTGTTGTAAATTTCGGATTGATTTCATTCATTAAACTTAGTATGACTAGCAGTAGTTCGAATTACTGAGTATCAACGTTTAATAAATGATTTATGCAATTTATATAAAATTATATGGGTAGTATAGAAAGCTCCGTCACATAAATAATTTAGCTTCAAAACTAAGAGCTTTTAGTAAATTACGCCACATAATTAAAATTGGCTTTTCCGAATGTGGGCTTTAGTGATGATTACAAATTATAAAATTACCCCACAATATTATATTATATTTAATATAAATTACATATACTATTATATTATATTAATGATTACGTAAAGAATGTAACTAGTTTGATTTTATCACAATTAGTAAATCGCTAAATATTTTAAATGAAAACATTTTCAAGTAGAAACATCGAGGATACAAATTTGAGTTAGGAGGCTCTGCAAGCATGTTGTCTATATGGCCATTAATACTGATTCAATTATAAGTTTGAGAATATTCAAGTGGGCGAAGAAAGCTTCAGCAGCGAAGAAGGAGAAGAGGAAATGGATTGATACATATAATAAAATTATTATATATGTAGGTTAGGTTATAAATAATAATAATTAAAAAAATAGTAATAAGTGAACCTTTGTGCTATCAATGCTATTATAAAGTTAAATCAGTAAAATACCAAATATCTTTTAAAAAATTATATCTGCTACGATTTGAACGGTAAAATAACCTAACTATTTAAAATAACTTCATAACTTTGCGAAATGTGTGAATATTTTCACTTGGATGACAATTATTTACATGAAGAATTGCAAAATTTAAGCCAATTAATTTAAAAATATTTATTATCAAGATTATACGAAGCTCTTGATGAAAAACAACCGCGCATTTAGGTACTTTATATTGCTCAATATAATAAGGATTTTAATAATTGAAATTGTTTTTGTAATCGAATATCCCTTTATAGTTACTTGAAGAAAAGCAGGTTGTTTTTATTATATGAAATTAGTTTTCATTTAAAAGCTTTTATCTCAATATATATATATATATCAATATAGACAGAAAAACCTTAATTGAAATGGATACATGAAAATTCCATTTTAACTTGAAATATAAAAAGTAAAATAATTAATTGCTTTATAAATATAAAGGAAACATTAAAATTAAATTTTGTGAACGTAAGATTTAATTTGCGACCTTATTTAGACCCATTTCAATATAGTGCAGGTTTTGTTTTAAAATTGTAGAATGTAAAATTGTACCTATATAATTTTGTCATACATATTTTTTAGAATTCAAAAAAAAAGTTTACTAGTATTTAATTTTTCACTATTGATTTTTCTATTAATTTTTCCCTAACTGAAAATAAAAACAATGTAACAGTAAACTGAAAATAAAATCGTTTTTTCGATTATTTCATTATTTATTTAATAACAATAACTTTGACCTTGAAGCCACAGCCGCGGAATGATGTGACCGCTGGTTGAGTACCGAGCGGAAATTCTGGGTTCAAATCGCGAACTATACAGAATTTCTTAGCTCGGCTTTTCAGTAGACATCTACACGCTGTGGTGAAATCGATATTGATTTATCGGAAATATGTAATATGGAGACTAATCCACCTCGCTAATCGGATTTGTAATTCCCAGAAAGAGAAAGCAATATTCTATTTAGAATGTAAAAGCTTAATGAATGAATGAATGAACTTTGACCTTAAACGTGATCGTAGAAAAATAGTATAAAAAATTGATTTTTTTTTAAATTCCAGCTTCCCATTATAACGGATAGGATTGAAATTAGTATTAATGGAAAGAGATTTTTTCTATAGTTTTATAATGATACACAATACTTGAAATTTGCTTATTAACAATTTATTATTTTTAAAAAAGCAAAATTAAACTAATTTATTAATATTAAATATTAATAATTAAAAGTAATTTTCATAGAATTAGACCTGCTTTGAAAATAAAATAAGAACTTTCAAAAAAATCAAACTAACCTTGGAAACTTACAAATTATGTTGACAGCCGATTTCTATCCAAAGCGGTCTGATTTTTCAAAAATCGTACAAAAATCAAGTGTTGGTATCTGTAGATACGAAAAAAACTCGTTATAGTATATTAAAGTATAAGTGGATATTAAAGATCTTTAAAACACGTGCGATTTTGCGAGCCCCCCGGCTGCGCCGTCGTCGTGCTCTCCAAATCGCACGTGTTTTAAAGATCATGTATCCACGAATACTTTACATAATTTTTTTTTATTGGTACACTTTGAAATCATTAATACTGGTATTGATACTACAAAAAATGGAAATAATATCTGACAGTAAGTGAAATGGTCGAATTTGTGATGTGACATCAATATACCACTGTCGTTGCCATGGAAGTAAGAAAAACAAAAATTAATTTTACAATCTGTCACATAAGATTAATTATTTTTGTCACCACAGTTGTTGTATATTGCTTAAGAAAATGAGTGTTACCATTGATTACTTAAATAGTAAAGCAGAATCGCGGTTAATACCGCAAAAATCGGAAGCCGTTTATAACAAAGAATACGACAAGTTTATTAAATGAATGGAAGAGGAAAAGGTAACAGATACAGATGAACGAGTTATGCTTGCTTACCTTCAGAAAATGTCGGAGCAGTACAAGGCATCGAGTATGTGGGCTATCCATTCGAAATTGCAAGGTATGTTGAGGATAAATAAAGGGGTCGATATAAAATCATTTACGAAAGTGCATGCATTTATGAAGGCAATCAGCAAGAATGACATAGCCAAGAAGTCTTATGTATTCAAGGAAGATGATCTGCGGAAGTTTTTCATAGATGCACCGGACATTACGTATTTATTTTTGAAAGTGGTATCCATTTGCGGTATCTTTAGCTCTTGTAGAAGATGTGAATTGTGCGATTTACGCTTACATGACATCAAGGAAAAAGGAAGGAACCGTATTGCTTATTACTATCCGACCATCTAAGACAGTGAAGACTCGACGTTTTACTATTGCCGACAATGATGGAATTAGATATGTGCATTTGGTGAAGGAGTATTTATCATTGCGCCCGAAAAATGTAAGTACCGACAGAGTTTTCTTACGGTATGATAAGGGAAAGTGCACCAATCAAGTGGTTGGTATTAATACATTTGGATCATGTCCATTGCAAGTTGCACCATACCTTAAATTAGACGATTCTGAAAAATACACGGGACATGCGTTTCGACGTACGTCCGCTACCATAATGGCGAATAGCGGCATGACAATAGATCAAATCCAACGACAAGTAGGATGGAAATCGGCAGCTGTGGCGAGTGGTTACGTTGAAGAGAGTATTAGCAATAAGAAGAATGTTTCAAACATTATTGGGAGTTCCATTAATGGAAATGCAACCGCATTTACTTCCGAGAATATTAGCAGCATTTCCTCTGATTTAAAAAACGGAAGTATTAATATTTCAAACAATTCCAGCTGCACTTTTAACATTTATTTAAAAAAAATTAATTTTGTTAAATATTTGAATATTAAATAATTAAATAATAATTAAAGAGTTGACATTTTTTAACTTCACGTTTCTTAGGTTGTTGGAGTTGCCATGGTAACTTTAAAACACGCGCGTTTTTGAAAGTTGGATTTAAGCACGCTGATGCGTACTTTAAATAAGCATTATAGGATACCAATAAAAAAAAAATTAATACTTTTTTCATTGTTATCCGTTATAAATGGAAAGAAGCAAAAATTAAAAAATAATCAAATTCTCATGTTATTTTCCTACGATCGGGTGTCTAGTCGATCACCCCATATAGTGCAAGAACGATACAATCTGTAAAATCTAGAAGCTGTAAATTTTTCATGTGCATTGAAACAATACACCAAAAATGTGCCCTAAATCAAAAAATATTATAAATCGATTTTAAACTTTATGTTTCACCCCATTAATTATTGTTATCAACCACCTGAAGCTGATAATCTGAATTGGTACTCCATCAAGGGTCTAGTTCAGAATAAAGACTAAATTCAGACTTCAATCTTAAAAATTATTATTTTTCCAATAAAATAAATTATAATCAAATAATTTGTTTCTGAAGAGCAATATAGCTATTTATGTCATGAGTACATAATTAAGGTCTTTATCGGACGAAGCCTAGGATTATGGCTGAGCGAGCTTGCGAGCGAGGCCATAACTAGGATGAGTCCAAAAAGCCGAATTATGTGCGGAAGACATACATAGCTTTATGTTCGACTGCACCATAGAAGATTTTCTTTTATATTTTGACGTAATAATAAAAATCCACTTTGACATTTAAAAATTGTATAATTTTCAAGAGTGCTTTTTTCGCTTTTTCTATGGTTACTGTTATGGTTCATTTCAATGACATTGACAGGCGGCCGGTTTACTTCATCAATAAAGTAAAAGAGACTAGTCCCATAAAAAGGTATCTTATGGCCACTAATTGATATTGTAATCATGCTATTATAATACAGTCGGACATAAAATTTGTTTATATTACCGAGTACGAAAAATATATAAATTATCAAATAAAAAATCAGACTGTGAAAGAATATTTACAAATTAAAATACAAATTCTTCATAAGAATTCACATTATTAACAATGAAAATGTCGTAGTTTTCCAACCAGGATTCGAGCGATGATGTCGTTTTAGCTGCAAAATAAGCAGAGTTTTTCCTAGCTGAATGATTCGTGTTTCACCACTTTTTTTTTTTTACTGTGTAGTAATTATTAAGACCTTCATTACCTTAATATCTCAAGAATTAAAACAAGTATTAAAAAGGAAAACAATTCCGTAATATCTACAAATATTAAACTTAGTATTAATAAATAAAATAAACCACTCCATAAAACACTAACAGAAAAAACTGTCGTGAAAATAATTTCCACAAAAAACAATTCTAGAAAATATTTCCATTTATGTTCGTGTACAAATTAGTAGCCAAACAAATTTGTAAATATTAGTCGCACTTACCTAACTTATTTATTATAATCTTTATGAATATTTTCAGAAACAATTTTAATTATGTAGCTGATAAAAGAGTTTCTTTTTTAATAAATTTTGTTTTAGTAAAAAGTATGATTATTTAAATTTTAATTAAAATTTTTCTCCCGTAAAAAATGCATTCCTAAGTTGAGAAAAAAATTTAGGTCAATCTCAGCACTTTTGTGATATTTCAAAAAATGATAATTCGTATTAAACTTTACGTTATAAAAATGATAAATTATTCAAATTATTTGAAAAACTAAAATAATTAAAGAAATTTTAAATTATATTTTATTTATATGCTTGAGTTAATCTTGATATTGCTATATTTCCCTAACTTCTTAGTGACATATTGAATTTCAAAACTACGTAATAAAGAAAAACCCTCATGCAATATGGTAGAAAAAATCCCTTCCAAAGATAACTTAGTAAGCTTCTGAAGAGTCTCACCTGAAAGAAAATACATAATAGATTATAAAGAGAGTATATCCTAAGGTGATATAAAGACTTTTAAATTGTACGAGTATTACTACTAAGCTAACTCTCGGTCGAACATAAGAAAGATTTAACTGAAATTTTAACAAATTTATATTGCACTTTCAATTTTAAAAATGTTACTCAAGCCGAGTTAATTTTGAGTCAAATATCTATTTAAAATTTAGAAAAGTAACACAAGTCTAAATACTATAAACTAAATTAATTTGTTAATAAATTTTTGATGGTAAAAAAATGGGTTGATCCTCCAAAATAGGGAAAGGCCAACATTGTTTATCACTGATATAATACACCATTGCAATAATTATCATTAAAACTTCATCAAGCGAAAATTTAAAATTCCCTTATTCGGATAATTTGAAGAAAATCGATTTTGAACATATCTTTTTGTTATTAAATCAGTTTATAAAAGTAGGTATAATTTTAACAATAACTTGTAAGCTTATTTCAAAATTTTGAATTTTTATTGTTATATGCAGCATTGTAAGTAATTTTTTTATCTAGGTTAGAAAATCGATTACCAACCCAACAAAATTGTTTGTCAGATTATCTACCAACTCATATTTCAAATTCAATAATACTTGAAAGGGCGGTTTAGTGCCAAAAGTAAATTATAAGCAAGATGTTCTACTAAGACTGGGGCACTGTACATTATTTAAACTAATTCAATTTGATTAGTTCTTACCTCGAATGTCTTGCCAAAAAGTTTGGGCCTCAAAAGCTTTTGCAAGACCTGGACAATCCAACATCAATTTTAACCATAGAAAAGGTTAGAAGAAAATCTGATTGGTTCTTGCCAGCTTCTATGCAAGCAAAACAAAACAAGAATCTCTATGTTTGTCGTTTTGCACGCCTAGACAATCTAATCATCAGACCGGCAGAATTATTAGTCGTTCGTTGGTTTTTCTGTTATTAAAATTAATATCAAATTTAAATAATTATTTATTAATTAGATAACTGGGTACAGATACAGGTAACGCAATCAACTCTCTACACCGCCGTTGTCAGATCCATGCTATGCTACGGAGCCCTTGTATGGTGGCCCAGAACCAAACAAGTAACAACAGCATCCTCCTTACACCAAATACAGAGAATAGTCTGCCTGGTTGTAATTGGGGCAATGCAAACAACACCGACTGCGGCTCTTGAGACTCTCCTCTACCTCCCACCACTTAATCTTCATATGCAGGAGATGGCGGTAGATATAGATATGGGACAATAAGTATGGAATTACGGCACATATGCGAATTTTGGAGGAATATTCCAAAGGAATACCTCTACTGCACTTGGAGCCAGATAGAATTCACCCTAAATAGATATTTGACAGGGAGTATAACGTTCTGTTAAATACTGACAGAGCATCTGACTATGACATACGTCTATACTCGGATGGCTCCAAAATAATGCTGGATCAGGTGCAGGAATATATTCTGCAGAGATTGACCTAAGCATAAAGTATAGCGCTGGGCATAATCCGTATTTCAAACGGAACTTATGGGCATACTACGATGCGCAAAAATAGTTCGGGATAGAACCAATATATTCAGATTATTTCAGACAGTACAGCGGTCTGGTGCTTGACTGCATTCAGACACTGACTAATATATTGTGGTGAAACGAACCCAATAATTTTTATTTATTTAAAATTTTATTATTTATTCATAATTTTAAAAAGAAGGAAAGCAGCAATTTTAATTTTATTTGCCGTCATTAAAGAAAATTTTTTAAATATTTTAATCGTAATTGAAATTTATACAAGAGGAAGGGAAAGGTTTGTTCTTTTTAACACGACTGTTACACAAATTTTATTAAAGACCATTTACTGTGTGTGTTAGAAAGAGATCAAAAGATTGTTCCTGGATTATTGTTAAAAATAGAGTGGGACTCTGGAAGACGTGATTGGTTCAGTGCCGTTGGGAAGGGAACAATAATGTAAACAACAAAAATTATAGAGGAAGTGACTTATGGTCAGTTACCTTTCACCTTTTGGGTAACAAGTTGAGCTTTGTTTGTGAAGTGGCTAACGACCACGAACCAAGTAAAAGTTTTCTTAATAAAAAGTGCGATCGTACAAGAAAGAAAAACCTGGGAAGGAGATTCCTGGAGCCACAAGTTTCATTATAAGAATCCAGAATTCAGCAAAAAAGGGTGAGCGTTTTACTTCCAACTTCCATACATCAGCGTTCCACACAACAAAACCAACACGACGGCAGTTTAACGAGAATTTTTTTGATTTAATTTTTGTAAAAATTTTGTATTTCATTTTTTATTGTAATTTTATTCGTAGAGGCATTAGTATTAATTTTATTCATTTTAACACTTGACACTGCGAATTGGTAATAAAAACAACTGTAGTAGAAATTTGAAGATCGTAAATGACAGGGTGTTTTTGTTACCAATTCAACACACCTGTTTTTACATCAACCTTCGGCCAAGTTGTGGCAATAACAAAAAATTTCAATTACGTTTTATTTGTTTTTCATACACGATTTGTTTAATTTTTAAAATAGAGTTTTGCATAGTTAATTTAGCGTTTTCCTTTTTCTTTAAAATTTTCAAAAGCCAGAACCACCCCAAGAGTGGAGCATCAAATTCATCTCAAGCTCACCGTAGAAAGAGTAGTCGAGGCAATTTAAAAAGATAGGTAGGTAGCAAAATTTTTGCACGCAAACCACCATAATATCTAGCTAAAATGTTCTTTCTCTCTGTTGGGTTAAGGGACATCAAGGTGATGAAGGCAACACAAGAGCTGATGAACTCATCAATTGTCTTCCCTGCGGCTCGGAGGCGATGATTACGCCTTCAGTTAAGGCTCTAGATGCACTTATAAAACAACATACCCTACAACTGCATACCTGGAGATGAGTACAAAAAACAACATGCCGTCAAGCAAGGGCTGCAATACGTGCACCCTCTTGGAAAGAAGCTAGATACTATCTGAAACTGTCAATAGTCAATCTGCGGATAATTGCAGGGAAGAATACCCGCTCTGTCGTGGATGCAATGAAGAGGAAGAAACAGCAGAACATGTACTTTGCTATGTCCGACGCTAACTTCAATAAGAGGATCTGTGTTGGGAGACTTCTGGCCCGACATAGCCAGAATCAGAAACACTCCGCCTGCCAAGATCTTAGAGTTCATTCTACAGTTGGATTGGCTTATTAGAGAATAACAGAATCGGGGTGTAACTGAAATCGAAGGTAGTACAATGGGCCCGATTTGGTGGCTTAAGTGCGTGTGAGCTTGTCTTGCCCTCCAAAATGAATCCAGAATCCAGAACGCGATCAACTACGAATGCGAGGTACCGGGTTCAAATACGGAGAAGGGCTCTTATAACTAATCTTCGTGCTTTCGGAAGGCACGTTAAGACGGTGATCCTCCTAAGTTAATGAATTTCTATCATTAACATAAAAACCAGGGTTAAAGACACATCTAGAGGCCAGTCAAGCAAGCTACCTATCGGATGTTAAACAATTATAAGCTCAAAAATAATCTGCTAGTAAGGGCATCTGTCTCTGATTGAAGAGGATATGATATAACAGAACATGGTCCTAATTAAAAGTCAGAAGAAGAAATAATTATGCAAAAGAATTAATAGATCGTTGAAATCTACAAAAAGTATATAAATAATTGTTGTTTTGGACAACCCCGTAATAACCATATTTAAACTAATCATTCAATTCGAACTGCATAATATTTTAAATGTTATTACTTATTATATATGATATTATAACGTATATTGCTACAAAACAATAAATTTTAGTGACGTAGAAAAATTAATTCAAAGATGTACGATAAAAAAGAAATTATTTTATTATTTTATATTTGGTTTTTATAGAATCTATTGATTTCCCCTCGCATTTCGTCACAACTGATAAAACTTTTTGGAATTACAAATTAACCAGAATTCTTAACTAGTACCCCACAACTAAAGTTACAGAAACAGATTAATTTTTAATAGTGATTTTTTAATTATGAAATCTGAGAGATCCACTTGCAAGTTTATATAGTACCTGTAAACTAAAAGTAAATAAGTTGTACCTATATAATAATCTGCATATTATTATGTACTATATATATCAAATTTATAATACTTTTAGATATTTTTAATTATAAAGATTTTTTTTTTAATTTATTTATTGCTATTAATTTTTAAAAGTAATAAAACAGTAATAATAAAAAAAAAGTTAAATAATTAATATTCTGCTAATATATAATAAATTTGTTACTCCTTTAATTATTATTTAAAATTTAATTTATCTTGTTAATAATTTAAAATAAAAGTTCTTTAATTCTATTTATATGAATATTTTCATCCATCATTTATTTTAATTTGTTTTCAATTTGAAAAAAAGTGAATATAACTCATCTTTACGAGAAAACTTTGAAACTTGTAATATACGGTTGCTATATACGAAAGACAATAAGCTTTATAGATCTTTAATATAGTTATAACTTTTTGCACACCTGCATATCCTATACCAATATGGGTTCTATGAGGTGTAAAAGTGGATAAAATTGTTTTTCTTTTGCATTAAAGAACAAACGGATAAAAATTAAATGCACCCTATTTTTAACTTTATTAGATTTTTGTAAATATTGTTAAATTGGTGAAGTAATAGCATTTCATATTATGTTGATTTTGTTGGTGTGAACTAAAACAAAAATTGTACAACAATCTTTCGATATGACTTCTTTTGGAACACAATTTAACATTTTTTAAATGGTCGTTAATGTTTCCTTTGGGTTACCTTGAAAAAGTATAATAATAGTTTTGCTGTATCGTAATTCGTAAATAAATATAGTGATTAGTGATTACTAATAATAATAAATGATGGAACACGTACATGAGTATATTATGACATTTTTAAAACGATGGTAATGATTCGGATATAAAACCAAATTGTTTATTTCCTACCAGATTTTAAAATAGTAGGTACATAAATTATTAACTTCTGAAAAAAAGCGATTTGTATTTTTTTATTTACTTTAGCTTATTAATTTTTAAATTTAAATATAATAAAAGGATTTGAAAATATTTACGTAAATTTAATGCATAAATCAATCCATTTACTTTTTCTTCTAAAGTTTGTTTTAACGTTTTCTTTATTATCATTAATTTTTAAATAAAATTACATAAACAATTTTTGTTGTAGTATTTTTATTTATGCTAGCAATATTGATAGGTGTTTTGTTTTGGATTTTGTTCTTTACTTTTACAATACTTTCTTGCACGATAATTAATTAATAATGATAATAAATAATATTATCGATAAAAAATAAATGCTTAACAATTTACACTTTATTCGTGCATTATGGTAAGTTTCATCAGCTTTAAAAATTTCTAGTCAGCCTTTCCTTTAGCAAAGACGGTAGTCGAATTTGAAGACTTCAACATAATCATGCGGAAACTCACTTTATACTTCATTTCCATCCAGTTTACTTATTCAATGTACGATCATTTTTCTACTCAATCTACTTTCTGAAATAATGATATAAAAAATGTCAAATTTAAGAAAATATAATCAGGTATATTTTCATTCTATTTAAAATCTACTGCATTCTTTCAAAATTAAATTAGGTATGTACCATAATTTTCCGTTGTAAAGTAAAAATAATAAAAAGATACGGAGAAGGGGATCTTTTAGTACACTCCCACTTTATCATGTTTGTTCTTTGTCCAATTTGGATTTCTTCCCTCGTTAGTGTACTTTTGAAAAACATCATGCAAAGTTGAGTTTGAGTTATTAGGTTCTTGATGTATAAGTGCATACATAAGTCAACTAAACACTTTTCAAATAAATTCATAAAATAGGTGTTATAAGCAGGATGTGGACCTGTATTCATAAAATATGAAAAAACTTAAAGAAACAAAAATCAATAAAGCAAAAGTTAATTTTCTGGATAACTAATTGTACCATACCCGTTCAAATGAAAATATAAAATTCAACTATGAAGTTTATATTTTTATTTTATATTTTTATATAAACCAATATGGTACAATTAGTTACTCAGGAACCTTTGTAGCATAAGAACTTTATATTTTTACAAAATGAATTTTGAACAAACCTTATTGTTCTACCTTATATTATTATTTATGTAGCACTATAATTCAAGAGTGGTTACAAGATTGAAATGAAGAACAAATGGGATATCGATTAAATTTCAATTTAATCTTAGTGAAAGAAAAATTTCAATTCAAAAATTATCGAGTTAATTAAATGTAATAATATCAATTTGATGAAAAATTAGATAACTTTTGAGAATTACTGATCCTTAGTCCAAGACTCAGTTGCCAGATAGGTTTTTGCGTCGCGGTGTGCCAAAGCGCGGAGACAATAATAATTATGATGTGGTGGGTTTTTAAGTGGTCGGCGTTGTAAGGTGGAAACAATAATTTTATTGCGGTTTTCTAAAGACAACCCATGCTTTATTCGAGGAAAGTGCAAATAAAAGAAGGGTGTGATTTTGGAAAAATTAGTTACAATTAAAAGATGAGTGTACTATATCGAATTCAGGTTTAGATCATTTGCACTATTAATTATTACAGGTTAATGATGTCAAAACCATAAAAAACCTCTCATCAAGCTGTGGGTTTTGATCAAGATCAGCCGTTTAAGCAAACAGGTCGCATTATAACAATTTACAACGTTCAATTTGACTAATAAGAAATATTTAAATAATAACACCAGTGAGGAACAACGCATAAATAAAATATATAAAGATTTATAAATCAGCCGTAACGAGAAAACTAAGCGCCATTTTAAAAAATGGAACTAACAAAAATTGTTAGTTTTACTATGATTTATCATGCGGCACAGTTTGGCGTAGTCGCCCTGAAACACCCTATATTGTTTACTATAAATTCTTAACATTAGTTGGATACGTACTACATATTATGTACATAGTACTTAACTTTGTAGGTATAATATAAAAGTTTGACCGTAAAGGTAGAATCCCAATTTGAAAAATATGTTGTAATAAAAACGCCATTAAAAATGAGGATCAGAATTTTACAAGGTCCGCATATCTATAACTTGACCGTCGAAATAGCATATTAAACCCCTAGTCCCATCACATAAAGATCCTATATTTTACGATCAAGTTTTCATTCATACGCATTTTATATTTCGTATAGGGTATAGGGTAATATCGTAAATATCTATAAAAATACGTTAAAAGCTATAGAACAATGAGCCGATTGGTGATCTACAAACGAACTGATAAAACCAAATCAAATATAATGGTACCTACTATATTTTACGGTATGACAGGCGGTGTTCTGGAAACAATGAAGTCACCTTCACATTGCATAACTTTTAATAATACTACAATAGGTGCTACTGACTGTATCGTGTCAAAACAGATTCTATTCATTGTAAATTCGTCGTAAAATAACATAACAAAAACTTATTATTTCATTGTTTCATCAGTGACATTAAATGAAAGTTTCAATATACATTTGGCCAAAAAGTGCGAGTATCGAGATGTAGTAATTTTCAGAAATACATATAACTTATTTAAAGAATATATAAAATCATAAATACTTTACAAGTTACAGGTTTCGTAATATATTTTCATACAAACACGATAGCCGTCTACAACTTCCCGAAAACATATATTTGGCACGCTTTAACACACTATAACATTCGTAACGGCTGTATTTATGACAAAAAAAATTCAAAATGAAATATCTAAAACCATTTTTTCCTTAAATGTGATTTTCCAAGACGCTTGATTTATTAAGTCTATTTCAAATAATATCTAACTGCATGCGTGTAGATGAAGTTTTGAATAAAATTAGTAGATAGCAATATTATTATTCTGGCAAAATCAAAAATGTAGCATTATACATGAAAAAAAGCACAAAATTAAGTTTTAATAATTATTATATTTTTATTAACTATACATAATAATATAGAACGGCATGTGAAATTCATTTGGATTGAAATAAATACTCGGTCACAAATGCACTTTAAACTCTAAAATTATTGACGTGCCTTGCAGCAACGATTTTTTTTATTATTAAAATACCTCAACATTTTTTATTGTTTAATGAAATTATTATTTGATTGAAATAACAATATTTATAGACTTTTATTTAGGAACAAGCACAAACCATATTGAATTTTCATTTTAGAACAAAGGTAGTAAGTAGATCCTATATGACATTGTAATCACGATTGAGTATTAATTATTTATTATTAACAATTCCTATATATGGACAACAGTTTTTCAAACTTTTGATATTTCAATATCATTTCAGGAATTAGATTTCATGTAGATCTGAAATGAAAAATCAGTAAGTGCGCAACGTGATTTACAGCAGTTATAACTTATAAATGAGCTTGACGTACTACCGCTGCAGGTGCTTACTTCCATTCCAATTTGTGGTCAAATAATACTAACGATAAAATGTTTAAATTTAAATGTCATACTTTGTAGCTCTATTCGTAATCTGTTATCTTCAGTTTGATCTGAAGGAAGTCGCAATCCGATTCGATAAATCTGATTAGATTCATCGCAAGAGATTCCATGTGACAACAGATCTGATAATGTATGGTGGCTTTAAGATAAGCAAAACACTCAAAGCCACAGAAGTAGAAGTTTAATTTTAATAATTTTATTTACTTATTACATTTACGTGTACCAATAGTCATAAGACCAATAAATTACAGATTATTAGATATAAATGTTTAGATAAAAATGTTTTATTATTACCTCGTTAATATTGTATTATTATTCCGATGAAGGAATGAATTAATTTTCCGAAAGCTTGATAAATAATTTATTTTAATTTAATCTTTCATAGTAACTTGTATTAATTAAAAAGTTTTAAAGACTATTATTATATAGAATATCAAAGAGATACAGCACAGCAACATTAGCAATACGAAACAAAAATTAAACAAATGTTATACATATACCTACTGATGTTCTCCACCGAATGGGCTTTAAAAATATCAAAACAAAAAGAGAAAAATCTCTACCCCAATCGGCGAATTCCACTCCAATATCTTGTAGCTCAGAATTAAATAAAATACAATAAATGAGAGGTGCAAGGGAGTGACGTGCGACCCGGAAATAACAATTTTACGATTTTAAAAACTTCGATTTTCATAGCAAATTTTTACCTAAGTCGCTCGTTATTGGTCAATTCTGGCATTCTGTGCTCCGTCCGTGTAAATTACATTACTCTTAAGCTATACGCGGAGAGGAGATAACCAGGGTCACAGCTGAGGCGTTTACTCAATGTTTCGGCGCCGACCTACATAGATCAGTTATTAAGTTAAGATGGTGCGGGCTTGAATGATAGAAAAGTTTTTTCTCTCGTACAATCCCACAGATTGCTTTCTTTTTTGCGACCGTGTCGCCTTTTTGTCCTTTCTACGGACCCTTTTGGACCCCACGACGCTACGTTTTTGGGGGTTACTGTTGCTACGGCCATCTCGAACTGCGGAAAACTCACAAATTAAACATCAAAGGTTGATTATCGCCTTCGCGCGGGTCAACACTCTACTTTAAAGCGCTACAAGGTTCTATGCTCGCTAAAGTATTTCATACCCTTAACCATCTCCGCGATGTTCTCAGATGTTGATAAAAGGTAATGGAGGCTTCGCCTCCAAACAAACTCTGTTCACAAAGTGATGCTATGCTATGAGAGGGGATAACCGGTGCGACATTAGCATTCGTATGCTTGAACAGTGCACTTCGAGCGAAAATCATGGTTTTTAATAGTAATGTGCAGTTAAAATGGCTGTTGAATTCTAAAAAGTTAAATTCTCTGCGCTCAAGCGCTCCCAGTCAATTTTAACTTGCGCAACCACCGTTCTTGTAGAATCTACGCAAAAATTTTTTAATCGATTGATCGGTTTCGGTACTATTAACACTTCTTCAGATTATTCGCACTAGTGTCAAAAAATTTAAAAATCAACTCACCTCTTTCTAGTAACTCGAAAAATTATTGAGAAACAAGCACAAACCTTAATGTAGCTTAATTTCACATTGATGTGTCAGAGATTTGATCCAGAACATACCTGTAATTATAATAATACACTATTGGTATTTAAATTACAAAATAAATTACGAATAATAAAAAACCAAATCTTATACAAAATAAATAGAAATCAATATTATTTTTATTACTATACGGCATCACCTAAAGCAGTTAGTTGATTCAATATTTATATGTAAATTTTGTCAGAAACCAATACACATTTGTTGGCACAATTCTGTTTGTATTACAGAGACTGGAAATAAAATTACTGCGAGCCTATAAGAAGCACATGTCTGTTCAAATTTGCTTCATTGGCAAATAGTAAAAAAATCTGGTTCTTCCTTAATGTATTGGAGAAAATTTAATGTAAAATATAAATAATCAATATTTAAAAAAATACAATCGCTAAGGGATTATACATAATTATTTATAGTTTTAAAAAATCCGGAGTTTATTAAAAGCTTAGTATATAAAATAATTAAAACAAAATTAAAATTGATATTTCCAGAGACTAATAGCAAAGCCTCGAAGTCCCTTAATTATATCGGCAAATAATTACGCACGCTAAAAGTTTTTTTTTAGGAATACAGGAAAAAGAAGTAAAATATCCCTTGAAAACAATATTCGTTTAAATAAAACTTTTAGAGTGAATAATTATTTGTCGATATTAAGCATTTCAAGCTTTGCTTTTTAGTATCTGAAGTTATCAATTTTAATTTTGGTTTAGTTTACAAAAGCTCTAAACCAAACGTGCCACGACAAATTTAATTAATATCGCTTGGGTGAAAAATTTTTTAGTTTTAAATTCAATCAACTTCTAGCATAAATGTCGGATTTACGATTTTGATTTATAACTGTTAAATACAAAATCTGGATTATTTCAATAGAATAAGTGGTATGTAGTGTATGCATAATGGACGTGTAATGTAATAATTACATTCTTTTATTTTAAAAGTGTGAAAGAGAATTCTTGTTTGGTGGGTATATAATTTACAACAAAACAATAGTAATCCCCTAAAAACCAGAAACGTAGGTATCCGCTTGCTAAGCCGAAAAGCTTATATGTGTATTTTTATACATCACGAAAATACAAGTAAGCTGGTTACTTTCGGGAATATGTAATAGTATCACAACAAGCGCATCGATACCCAAGTATCCAATTCGTCAATTTAATCCTATGTTGTTCAACAGCTCTTTGCTTTCAATGGCATGAAAAGAAAACTTAAAAGCGCAACCCCAATGTAGCTTCTGTGATAAAATATCAAAAAAGATTACTTACTCGGGCTTCACCAATTCCTACTCCGCGACAGCAGAAAATTGACAGCACAAAACTTAATGTTTACTATTGCAAATAATACAATAAATCAGTCAAAAACTTATTTACTACAAAACTATTAAATTGGGTAGTTCAAAGCACCCGTGTAATTTATAACATACACAGTAATACTGATGGTATGTGCTATATATACATATAAATGGGTAAATTTGAAGCACAACTAAACCGTTGACTGTTACTCACTTAATTTGCAATTTACTTAACTTTTCGAATCATAGAGTAAAATATATTTACATGAAACAAATTATAAATTTTTAAATTTTAGTGCTATAGGGGTTGTTTTTTTACTATTGCAACTACTGTATGAAGAGTGTTCTAAACTGCTCGATTTCTTTTAGTAATAAAAGGAAAATTATTCAAAAGGCTTACTTTTTTGAGAAGTTCTTAATGCAATTTTCACATTATGTACATAGGTATATCTGACTATTTCGCTACTTACATGTCCAATATTGAGTAAAACTCTAACATCGATTGTGAATTAAAACATTATATCGATTTGTGAATCGATGGGTAGCAAAAGCTATCAGTCAACTATTAGCAGATCATTGCAGATTGATGCGTGCTAATTGTTAATGGAAGCTGTTGGTAAACCACGGTTACTTCATATTACTGCCAGCTAGCTGCTATTAGAAGCTATCAGCTGCTGACAGTTTGTAATCGCTAGCTACTATTATGGTGGGTAAAAAGCTCCTTTAGACGAGGTATTTAGCTCCAGGTAATGCAAATTTTGTTCGTTTTTTAACGCACACCAAAGTGTAATATTAATGAACTCGTCTGCAGAGTTTGACGTTATGTTGATAACCAGTAGAATCATTTCATGTAACTCGCGTTACATTCAAAAAGCTTTTTGATAGTAGCATTTCATTACTTATATGTATTTGTTATAACTAGATCTAGTTATAACTGTACGTAATACAATATTTATACATCTACTGCTCGTAACAGTGAACAAAATAAAACAGTTTGCTTTTGCCATAAAATGTTATAGGAATCTGTAGTAGTGTAGTCGATATAGTGCAACTTCATAGTAAACATAGTAAATAATTTTTACACTAAAAATGTGCCAAATACTCCTCCTTCTTTTTGAAGACACTGGAGAGACTATGCAGCAGGGAGATTCGGGATAGGGTGTTGGCACATAGCCCACTACGTCTGAATCAATAACATGCATATACTCCGGGGAGATCCACCGAGTCTGCACCACGTAAGGTAGTAGAGTGTATCGAGGAATCGCTACAATCTCGGGAATGTACCATGGGAGCGCGAGCGTGCCGGTTGCATCGGCATCTCCCTACATGATCACAACGTGCTTAGCACCATCATCAGATGGATCAGCTCTATGCTGAACGGTAGGACTGTTGAGATCTGTGTGGGGGATGCGTATATAAGAGATATTTGTTAATAAAAGCTGCCCGCAGGGAGGTGTACTCTCGCCACTACTGTGGAATTTGTGGTGCATAGTTTCTTACAGCGACTTAATGATAACGGTTTCTATACTTTCGGATACGCAGATGATATAACCATACTGCTTAGCAGGGAGATGTTTGAGGATGTCCTGTGTGAACTAATGCAGAGCGCCCTAAAAATCCTAGAGAAATGGTGTTCGGAGCAGTCTCTTTCGGTTAATCCGACCAAAACTAAACTTGTTCTGTTTACCAAAAAGAGAAAACTAAGAAACATGAAAATGCCTTGCTTAAAACAAAAAACCTCTTAAACTGACTTCAGAGGTCAAGTATCTGGGAATAATACTTGACTCGAAGCTAAACTGGAGCAAACATATAGACACTAAGGTGACCAAAGCATCAGGTATGGCTTATTGGCAGTGCCGCAGGGCATTGGGAAGATCATGGGGTTTTTTCCCAAAGATTGCCCTCTGGCTGTATACTGCCATAATAAGGCCTATACTCTGTTATGGTGCACTTGTCTGGTGGCCCAGAACCAGACTGATTAGAAGAGAAGTGTTCTTGACATTTCTTATCTGAAAAATCTCTATGACACTTTCTGTTTATTCACGTGGCGATGTAATTGTATAACAATTGGTTATTAAAACTTTCAGTAGGTATATTTTACATTGTGATACTGATAACTTTATATTTTAGTTATAAAAATGCACTAAACTAAACTATTTATAAATTTCGTCCTCACAATTTAGTTTTGTGATAATATTTGTAAGTCTTGTGATGTTATTGTACTTATATAACTAAAACGTTTGTAAAAAATAAATTATACTTTTAATATAATTTGTGATAATACTGTAATATTTGTATATGTAGGTAATGTTTGTGATAATATAATTTTGGTCTAAAAGTGTTTTAGTGCATTTTGAGTTAATCTAGTCTAATACTGTAGGTCCGTCAGTATGTTAATAGTTACCGAATAAAAATTCGGAATTATCCCAAAAAATTGGAATATAACATTTCCAAAAAATTCCCAATGACTTTTATCCTCAACACACTTTAGTACCTACTGTCGTAGTGACTAGTCTTCATAACCCCAACACAAACCGTGTAATTAAATTATTATGTTATTGAATAACTTCATAAATAAAATATTTTACTAGAAAAGAATTTTTTTGTGACCTAAATAATTTTATACCAGTTTTCAGAGATTATTTGTGAATTTTTGAATGTTTTCAATTATTAACCTTATCGATTAGTGAGGGCTTAGTAAAAAGCAAGCTCCTACATATAACAACCATATATAAAACACTATCATATTACGGAGATTGCATTTAGAAATCATATATCATCAAATATTGTGACACAATCTTTTCTTCAATAACCATATTTTTTGCGCGAGAAACAGTAATCCTCTATATTACTCGACTGCACTGAATCAACTCCAGCTTACTAAGAAGATAGAATTTATGTACTAGTCAATAAAATTAAATACAATTAGATTTTAATGATAATATGATAAATATATGAAATTGGAAAAAAATTGGAACATTTTACAAGTTTTTAAATTTTAATTCAACTTTGTTAAATTATTAATTATAACAAAATTATAAAATTTACTTTATAACAACCGCGAACTGTTTTTAAAATGCTGTATGTGAGTATTTTGCAATTTGTACTAAATGTAAAGCTTGGAATGCCAGACAATTCACGTATTCCTTGCGAATATTGGAAATCAATTTCTTAAGTCACTCAAAGCTTGAAAATATCCGTAATCAGGTCATTTATGACCTTTATCGAGGCTATTTTGCTGAAGTAAATCAAGTTGCACACGAATCTCAAAACAGAATTTTTATGTTCTATCTCAACAAAATAATATAAAAAAGCGTGCAAAGAAAATGAAAAATTCTTGCAATTACTTAAATTTTTTATGCACCACCATTCTACAACTATGAATTTCTGATAAAAGCAATTTTCTTTTTTTATTACATATGAAACATTCAGTGTTTTGAACCTAATCGAAACGAAAAATAATTTCAAAAGATTTCAAGTTCATAATAGCAACAAATGATGAGAATATCATTCTATTGAATAAAGGAACAAAAGATGATGTATGAACTGCTGAACCTTAGCGAACTAGCCGGAACCTCGGGACGAAGCGTATTACGAACTTGATGAATGAAATATAGTTATAATTAATTTTATCGCAAAATTAATATTTCGTCGTATAGGGTCAGTTCATTAATTAGGATTTACCTATGAGTTGAATTAATGGAATACTTTATTTCCTGTGTATAATCTATTTAATAAAAATACTCCGATCTGTCGGTAATCTAGACTAAGCTTATCGTATGAGGATGGAAACCCTTAATCCTAATTTGTCCATTTTACATAAATTTGTCTGAATATCATTTCACTTATCTTTAGAATGGATTAATTAATGGTAATGTAGTTCTCCTTTATTTGTATCTTGAAAGGATAAACATTATATTAATAGCAATATACAAGTAGATCTTCACCTTAATCAGTATAAAGTTAAAGATAATAATTTATTAATGAATGACCAATTAAATGTAGAGTAGTGCTTTATAAATAAGCTATACCCCTACCCCAAGTGAAATATTTAAGTATATGATAGCAAAATTTTCCTATTATGTAAAATCAATAAAATTAGTAGTATGTAGAGTGCGTTCGGCGAGGGAAATAAAGACGTGGCGCTGCTTTGAGCATAGACAGCGCCTTTTTTGTCTCGCCGAACGTACTCTATGTGTAGTGTTTGCCAATAACGATCAATTAACAGTTTTGCCGCTAGATAAAGTGGTACAAAGTACCTGCTAACGAAGTAACCCCACCTTAGCAGACGTAAACATACATTATTTTGGTCTTTACCTTTTATTATTTAGTTCAAATTATACAGTTAAAATTGCATTTATACTTATGTCATTTGTAAAAGTTATTAATATCTGCGATAATAAATATTTTGGGAAAAACATAACGATTTTCAATATAAATGTTGAAGTTTAGCATAATAGCAGTAGCAAATATGTTTTTATTGTTTTAATTCAATTACGTTAAGAGTTATGTAAATTTTATCAAAGTAAGCCTTATATCTATTGGTATCTCTCTAATATCACTGTGTACCGCAAGAGCGTTTGTGCTAGTAGACAAAACTTGTTTTGAAGTACTGATTGTCGGGACAGTTTTGAAATAGCAAAGTTTAGTTTACTGTTGGCAGCTTTTAAACCTTCCAAAACATTTAACTTTCTGTTACACTGCGTATACAAGTGGTAGCGTATAAAGGAGTTCGAAATTTAAAACAAAACAGAACGCATTTTCCAATTTACAGCGATATAAACTCAAGTATGAAGTCTTCTACTAAAGACGCTGAAATAATTTGCTTGAACTAAATCTAAAACCATTTTATTACGATGCAGTAACGAATTTCAGAGTAATTAAGCAAAAAAAAATGTAACAGAAGAATGTCGTTAAAATTAAACAGGTGTTTATTCAACTATAAGAATAACTAATATGCCATACATAAATGAATAATTAAACTAATTAACACTAAACTAATTTTATTTATCTATACTTTATTTAAATTGTTAAATTTCTTAACTTCTGATAAATAAAAATGATTTTTTGAAATCTAATGAGTTATAAATAATAATAATTAATAATCATATTAATTTATATTTTATCAAGCTTTCGGGCGCAAATGCGTCTCTTTGTCATAATAATTAATAACAGGTAATAATAATTCACACCTGTTATTAATTATTCTAACGAAGAGATGCATTTGTGCTCGAAAGCTTAATAAGAAATATAAATTAATTTGATTAATTATTAATTATTTATAATATAAGACATTTAAAAAAAATCATTTTTATATAATTTATTTAGACACATATTTAACCAACAGATTGCTTTTCCATTTTCTAGATTTTTTGGGGTTTTTAATCATTCCCAATGTTCAATATAAAAAGTAAAACTGCATTATTACGTAACGATGCGATGTAGTAAGTATCTACTCAAGTTTTTAGCTAACTTTGCATTCAAGTACAAATTGCATTACCTAATGGTTTTCTTTGACTAAATGTTACCTGATGGTCAAAAGAGGGTAAAATGGATTATCCGCTAGTTAAAATTTATTGGAGACTTTCCCTGTTTCCACCAAAAGTTGCTGGCGAAAAGGGTGAAAACGAGAGTTCGGGTGGAATAATCAAAGCGTTGAAAGCAAAACAACGTAAGCACAAATGAAAAAACGTTCGGTATTCACAAAATAGCAATTTAAACAATAACACAAAAACAGTCATGTGATTCTGGCTCCAATTAAAATCTAAATAGATATGTGCAGGTTTTTACTTGTTTGAAATTAACACTATACAATCCAAAATTGTTTGATAAATTACAGTCGCAGTAGAAGCAAATAATCCACTTTCATTGTGATTGAAGTTTTATATAATTAAAACATTTTAAATTAAAAAATCTGGAAAGATTCTTCGAAACTGGACTGTACTTATATATTATAGGTATATTTAATTATTTTACAATAATTAAAAGCTCCTTTGTGTTTCATGTGATTTATTCAAAAATTCACTTTTTGATTAAATCTCCAAATTAATATATAAACGTACAGGTCTTAAAAATCGTAGGGGTTAAGCATAGCTTCCTCTTAGTTATTCTTGGTGTTAAGGGTAGTTCACACTACATGATTTATCATATGACTTGTCACATGACTTCTCATATGAGAGATTTTTTTACGTTCACACTATATGATTTTTGATATTATAGAAGTTATGGCTTTTATGATTGGCTGTTGTGACGGTATGATTTTAGCCATGACTTTTCTTATGACTAAGTCATATGATAAATCATGTAGTGTGAACTATCCTTTACAATGACCTGCAACCAATTTTCAAATTTATTGGTTCCCGTTATTTAATTATCTAATTAATTATTGTTTTTTTAACCCCTGTGGGTGGGGGGTTGATTTTTTTAAGACCCCATTGTTTATTAATTACCTGTATTTATTAAATACAGGTAATTAACAAATTCTTTCAAATAATATATGAACGTAAAACTTTGATAAAAATGTATTAATTATATAAAAATGTTATAATTGGTTGGTCTCAAAACTCGGTCCAAGATTTTTTAAAACAATTTGAAATTGATAATTAAGCATAGCTTTGCATTATTACCAATTGGCCAATTGGTGTCTATGTGACAACAAGGGCCTTGTTACAAGGCAATTCTGATTGGTTATTTTGTGTGACGTCAGCTTCGGTAACGTTTTTCTCATGTTAAAAGTACGTAAAAAAAAAATTCTTAAAAAATTCTGAAGACTTAGTTTGACATCTACTTTCAAATAAAAAATTGGAGATGTGGCCATCACATGACTTTACCATACATTAATCTTATGGTACAATATTATGTTTTGTACACTACTTTAATACAGTTTACAAAAAAGTACGATTTACGATTTTGGCCGCTCTCTATGATTCGGTGCCCATGTGCAGTTTGAACAGTATACCCATGATCATTACATTACAAAAAAAATTAAAATTAAAAAAAATGACATCTCGTTAATGCACGTCACTAATTTATTTCCAATCTCACGTTTCCGTGGACCGATTTTAACCAAAATCTAATCAAATCTAAGTTTCAATATAAAAGTACTAAATATAAAATTTGGTTGAGAAATTCCTATTAGTTTGGGCGCTAGAGCGCACACAAAATTAAGTGACATACAGACACACGGACACACAGACATTTCTTGATGTTGGGTCTCTTTCAACTCGTTTGACCTCAAAAACTGTAAATCCGTGAAAATCTGAAAAAAAATTTTTTTCGATTACATAACTTTCCCATTCGGTATGGTAAAGTAAAAAACTGTGAAGCTCGTCCATTTCATTATTAATATCTTCAATAAGCAATTTACATAACTTTATAATATTGCTGTAACATCCAACACAACACGCAGAATATTGTCTATGACTGGGTGATACCTAATGATGTGCGTCTGGTGTTCCATTATTGTGATGGAGGGATATTATTTTCTTTCCTTTTCGATTTCCATTTATTCTTTTGTTATTGCCATACGATAAATAAATAAATATAAATAAATAAATAAATCTTCCGATAATATCGATATATTTTCACGATATATTTAAATTCAGACTTGGTTTTATTTGAGTCAAAATATTATAATAACTTTTCAAGATTTAATCTAACTTTCCCAATAACCATAGATATATGTGATATTCTGCTGATTTAACAATTGCTTCCCACAAACCGTCAAAATAAAGTGCTCTTGAAAAAAAATCAATTTAAAAAAATCTATTTACAAAAATCAATAACAATGAATGCGTTATTGATTTGTGATAATTCTAAATTTCTGATTTCATTTTGTCGTTTTGAAAACTTGATTGATATATTTTTAATTTCTTAGCTGCGCCGTGGAAGTTAGTAGCGTTGCCTTTACTTCTCCGTACCTACATAAAGAACACTACGATTGTCTCAAAACCTTGCAGTTAGAACAGTTTGGTATGTAAACGTTCTATTACATGTTCTATCACAAAGTGCTTTAATTATGTTCTGACTTTATCCATGGTTATACTGACGTTCTATCGACTTGAGTAATCACACGTTGTTTTTAATAATTTATCAGAAAGCCCGTGATTCATCTTACATAAAAATCATTAACCGTTTTTTCTTTATGGCGCTGGAAATCTAATTCCACTGAAAGATCACAATATTCAAATAAGTCTCGAAACTTTACCTTAGTCAAGGAAAACATAATTTTAAATGCTGCGTCATTAAAACAATATTTAACCTCATATTTTCTTTGTGCAATAGAATTAGTTAAACTCCAAAGATTCTGTAGAAAACCAAATAGTTGCTGACATTTAATCACGTATGGTCTATTCACTGTGCACAGGCCAAGAAGTAATAACTCTGATATAATAAAACCTCGTTTGTCACGGTGAATATCACAAATCCTAGCATTTTCAGAAACGTAAATATTTCTGGTAGTAAAAATATTAGCTCGACATTCAATTATTGACAACAGATTCACATTTTAATCGGTAATGTTAATACATTAAGCTGTAAGCAAGATGGATCTTAATCTACTAATCCTATTTGATTGATGAAGGTTTTCCTACAATTAAAACAAATTTTGCTGTGTATTGTCACTTGAAGTGAAGGAAAATCAGCATCTTCTTGCCTTTGAATTATTATTTCGCACTTGTTCTCATTTCCATCTCCAATAATTCAAAACAGTTGTCGCGGATGACCGTTCAAATTATACGAATAGCAATATGCAACTTGTAATAGTACCCTACGTATATTTATTGTCGGGGTGGGAAAGAATTTTCTTGTATTTTTTCGCTTTTAGTATTGTTAATTATAATAAAGACTCATTCTACATAATATAATATTATGCTAATAGTAGAAGAGGGAGCGCTGTATTTTTGGTAGTGTTTTCATTAATTACCAATTATTATTACTTACGCCATAAAATAGTAACAAATACTCAACAAAATAAAAGTCCCTCGCCGCACCCGAGGTGGACATGGGAAGAAAAAAAATGAATATAGTAAAAAAAATTACTTTATCAGTCATTTTAAATTTCTGTAAAATTTATAGAATGATTTTTCAGATAATAAGTAAAAATAATAATCAGCTGTGTTGAGAGGAGGAGATTAATATGTCAGTTACTTATACAAACCAGTTAAAGAATATTAATTATTAATAGACTTCATTAGTGTGACATTAAAACGCCTTAATATAGGCCAACTAAACTACAGGAGATTGACAAGCCTAAATATAAAATGGCCATTAACAATTTCAACAATTGTTTACCTTCCCTTCTGATAACATCAAATAAACGATTTGGCATCGACAATACCACGTCTAAACTTTATAATGTTAAATTTTACCATACTTCCCGGAATCGGGTTTTTAACTCTTCAGCTGATTGAAATTGTTTCCTATTTTGGTAAACCTGCCTGGAAATAATACCCTATAAGTTTTCTATGGGGTTTAAATCGGGACCGCAGGCTGGCCACTTCAGTACTTTAATTTTTTTTTCAATAAACTATGTCCCAGTAGCCCTAGATTTATTAATCACAGCATTGTCTTTTTATATACTTATTTGTTTGAGTTAATCTTTTAGTAGAAATCGAAGCCAACAGCATAGTGTCATGGAAGAGGAAGCCTCCCCATACCATCAACGTTCCTCCTGCAAAAAATTATGACTAAGACATATCTCCGTTTTCGCCACACAACCTGTATAATGTTTTCTATTCTTCATTATTTTATTTTTTCAATTGCTATTATAATTAGACAAAATAAAACAGGACACGACTTGCCTAATTGCTTTTGAAATTGATAAAGTCAAAACGTGCAATAGATAACCTTATCGTAATTATTAATAGTTCTTTTTATTACAGTATTAATTTATGACTGATTTCAGAAACGATAATTAAAATTTAATCTATGATTTTTTCGATTTTAGTTAATTTGAATATAGTTAATCACTGATTAAATTTTAATTATCCTTTCTGAAACCAATCATGAGTATTTCGGGGATGTTGTCGCATGTATATGCATCCTTTTTAATTACCAAACGCCAAATAAGATTTGTCAAAATGTACATCACACAACGACCCAAATAATATATTTGTTTCTAATGAAGTGTAGCCTATAATAAATCTCAATGTACGTAAGTTTGACAAAATTAGAAATTATTTTGTAAAAAAAATATTTTTAATAATTAGATGCAATGATTTATGTAATTAATAATAATTATTGTTCAAAGAATTTATACTTTTTTCAATTTCTATAAGTTTGCTTATGTATAACAGAAGTTTTAATTTTTGTTAAAATGTAACATAATTCGTACGTAAAAGCTTTTTAAAAACTGAAAAAATATTTCCTCGACTAACTTTTAACAACCATTAATTTTTTAAATTTTTGAAATTCATTTCATAATAAATATGATAAACTTAATAATCTTATAGGCACGTCTTGACGTTCAAACAGAGAAGCAAACATAAATGACGTCACGTGTGGGATTTAGCCCACAGCGTTCTGGCATTTAGGCTAGAAAAATAAACTTTGCACTATAAAAGCGAAGAAAATCGTTTATTTTAGTTCACCAAAACTTAAATCTTAATACTTGATAAAGTCTATATAATATTTACTTGATAAAGTCGAAGGTTACCTATATAATAAATAATACTATTTTTTGATTACACTTTAAAATAACCAATTATTATGAATAAAGAACGCAATATAAAGCAAATAAGTACAAATACAATTATTCAAATTTTTGATAGTCCATTTGGCAAACAGCCAATTTGATATCCACAGTGTGTGAGTAAAATAACTTTCGTGCACGTTCTCATTAATTTTTTATTTACTCTTTTACATTAATTTCCAAAGACTACTTTCATGCACGCTCGGCTTTATTTGAAATTTTAGTTTTTACATTTGCGTATGTACATACCTAATACATTCCCAAAACAAATTCGGTTATAGAAAAATGTTTGTGCGCAATTCATGCAAGAAATACTCCTGGGTGCTTTCGAATGATATTTAGCCTCGGCCAACGCCTCGTCAAACATAATCCACGTACATTAAAATATCATTTCTTGCCCTAAATATACAAATAACTGTTCCATAATTGTAGTCTTTTTGAGAATGCATTTAAAAATGCAAATTAAAATCCTTCCACGTTATCCACACATATTTTACAAAATATCTGCTATTTGTAAGTAATAAATGTTTCATAGTAAAGTAACAGATGATAAACCCACAAGCACAAGTAAACCAGAAGTACTGATTTAACGTTACAATTGAATCGATAGTTTAACGTGGAATCACAACCTCGGTCAAAATTAATATTCTAGCTCCTCTTCCACTACACCAAATAAAAAATTATCCTAATATAATAATAAATAATATTTATTACACATATTCGTGCCATTATAATTGTAACATTATAATAGTACATTCTGTATTTTTAATCAAACTAACCTTTGTGTGTCTTACCAAATTGGTAAATAATTTAGAAAGAATTTTAAATTAAATTAAATGGAATTTAATCGCATCATGCACACGATTTGTTCTTATACCTACAATAAATAAGGTTATTGTTTCGGTCAAACCTTTGTTTCAATTACTATTTCAAAGAGCAAATTTTGTTCTTTGTCGGTATAAATTAGCAAACACTTTACGTATAAATTACACAGATTAGTTAATAAACAATAAACTAATATTTTGTGAACATATTATTAATTCATAAGCAATTAAGCACTTTTATTGAAGTATTAATAAATAACTAATAAGCTTTTATTGGTAAGCTGTAATTAAAAAACTTACACTTGCCTAAAATGGTATTTATAAAAATAAATATTTATTTATCCCGGAAGGAATACTTTTAAATCTAAAAATTATTCTAAATCATCCAATCAGAGTAAATAAATTAACTTTTTCTAATTCTGATATCGCCGGTGATGTGACAATACCTCCTATCTCGACTCTTTAGCTAAAATGAGAATTTGGTATCACTTTGAAGCCCTAAGTAATTTACATATCCTGGCAATAGCTTATAAGTCGGAAAAATTCATTTATCTTGAAATTCTACAAGAAACAATATCCTTTACATTTAAGTTTTCAAGAATTGCTGACAGTTTCTGGTCTCTTCTGTCAAATTTACATTTGTGTAGATTAGGTATTGTTACATCAACAACGTTATGTAAAATGTCACTTTTTATAATTTTAATTGCTTAATCAGCTATAATTAGAATTAGGAATAATAAATACTAATAAAATAGGAGGTTCAGCGGCCTTTGGCTACCTCGACTTCCTAATAGGCGAGTACGGTAGAACTCGATTGTTCTGCAACTCACTCCAATGTGCAACTCCAAATACCCTTTGTTCGAGATTGTTCACTTTCTCCGCATCATATATGACGATTTAACTTAAAGATTTGGCAGATAGATAACCCAAAATTCGCTTTTTCTCACTGTTACTTACTTTGAATTTAATTGGAAGTCAATTGACTTTTGTAATTCTAATAATATTATATTGTCCTCTAACTTTTCTCCCATAATAAATTAAAAAAATTAAATAAATTGTTCGAAAATTTCAGATCCTTTTGATGTCTTTGGCTTGCTCGCAACACAAAAAGCTTCTAACATCTCAATTTTCGTTAAAAAGTTGGCAAACGTTTAAGCCTATGAACCATTTCCAGTTTAATTTCAAAAATTTTAAAAGTAAGGTATCTTCACTTTTTTAATTTTCATCTTAATTTGTTCAATCTTCTTAAATTTCTTAAATTTACTCAATCTTATTCCTGGCATTTTATTTTGTTGGGTTAGGATGCATAATTCTTGCATCGCTACAAAAATACTGGACGTCATTGTCAACGTGTCAATGCACTTACTTTTATAAAAATAGAAAAATTTTTACTGAGACATAATTTTGGGTAACTTTAGTAAACTTCTTGTCGGCGATCAAATCAAATTGAATAGTTGTTCTTATTTTTCAGATGTCAAATAACAAACACATCTTATTGGAATTCGATTACATGCTCAACCTTTCTTGAGTGAGTTCCCACTACGATAATATTATAGTAGGTATATTATTAAAATTTGAAATGCCGGAAAATTGATAATGTTTGAGAATGCGATATTAATTAATTAAAAACTACTTTGATTTTTGCGGTAACAAGAAAACACTAAAAAAACTTGGTACAAGTATATTGTTACTATGAGATCGATCTTACTTTTATAACAAAGCCAGTAAAACTTTGCTACTCTTTTATTCACAATTTCTTTTTCAAATGCCTGCTATTTGCCACCTATCCTTAGAATTGGAATTGTGTATATTTTCAAGTGACGATGTGAGCAATAGGCCGTGACTCGAAGTTGACACGAGCTTTGCAAAGGCAATGTTAACGTCAAATGTAGGGACTAGGGATTTTGGAGCTTGAATATCTAACGAGCTAAGTGTCACACGCACGCTTTTGCATTATGCGAAAACAGTTATAGGCAATTTATGACAGCCATGCGAATAACCACTAAAATAAGAAACTATAACTAAACTTAAATATGTATACCATTTTAAGTTATGTAAGGCAAAATTATCGCACTATTCTTCATATTTCTCCATGAAAGTGGAAGATTCGATTTGGTTTATTATAAGTATCCATAAATGTTAATTATAAAACATAAATTTGAGAAAACATTTTCACGATAAATTCCTGGTATTTTAACTTACGCCATATTTACACAATTAATGATAGTATTCGAAATTAAAGTGCCCTATCATTTCTAATAATGTACATTTGGCTTAATTAATTTTGCATAAAATTATACTTCAATTTAAAGATACTTTTATAATATAAAAATTTTTAATCCTATTTATTATCAGATTAACAACGATTTTAACTTTATAAGAATAAAACGAAAATATGCAACAGGTAGTATATTAACTTCATTAGCTAAGCTCATATACATAATTTTAAATATAATTTTAACTTGACATTTTGCGGTAACTTTAATAAAATGTAATTAAATAAAAACAAATTCAATTTCGTTAAAAGCAAATGATAAAATTTTGCAGCAAAAAGAATAAACTAAAACTGTAAGTAGGTACCTACCTATTTAATGGAGCCTATATTTCTATTTTTTTTTTAATATAATAATATAATATTATAAACGTAACTAAATATGTTTCATTGTTTTATTAAAATGAATAATATGGTTTAAGTCATTCACAACTTACAGGGCATTTATACTTTGTCTAAATGGAACATTCAAATTGTTACTGTTCTATGCTTGCTTTTCCAGTTTGAATTTGAATATCTTCTTATCGTTCACTTTATGCCCAATTGCCAGAGTACGAGATTATATTATTTTATATTTGCGGATAGATAGTTTATTAATAGCTAAACGTCGTGAATGTAATAGTATTTCAATGTAGGTACAGTAGAACTTCTATAATTCGAAGTGCAAGGTGCAGGTGCAACAAAAAAAGTTGGAATTATCAATGTTTGACTGTATTTAAAAGCAACTACTAAGCTAAATTATATTTGGTTATTTTTATAAATTCAATAATTAGCCATCGACTGCTTAGAACAGAACCGTGCTGAAATGTTTTCATATTAAAAACTGAAAACTACTTTTCCGGTTTTTTAAATCGTTTGCCCAATTCCACGGAACTTTACAGCTGGTTAAAATAATGCTAATATGTAATTAAGTTAATAATCATTTACATATTATGCACATACTTAGTTACATATTTATTTGAAAAACTACCATTATATAATATACAAACAATAAAACACAAACGTGCGCCTATAGGTAAATAAAGAACAGTACTATCCGAGAGTAACAAAGAAAGTTTTGATCATACGTATTTTGTGAGTTCAAGCAAGAAAAGTAATGTAACGTAAAGCAGTACATGCCGATTCGTCCAAAAGAAATTCACAAACCACCTTTTTGCATTTTTTTACAAAACAGAACTTGTTTACGTTACTTTTTTTTGTATAAACTCACCATAAAACCTGTATTATTATTATTTTTAATATTAATTATAATATTTATATGAATTTACAAAAAAAAATTAAACTTTAGACAACATACTGAAAATAAAGCTTCATGTTCTTTGAAATTATCTCAAAAAGTTTAATTAAATCAAAATTTACAAAGGAAGTTGAAGGATGTTATATTATCATCAAAGTTAATATATTCTATTTATGATTATGCAATTAATCCCAAGACAAAAAAATCTGTTTTATTAGAACTCTGGGGGTTACTTATCTAAATAAATAAAATTGCAACTTTTAAGTCGCTAATTAAAGTGTAATATTTAGACGCCTAGAAGATTATTTAATTTCAAACTTAATTTACTTTTTAATCTCTTAAATTAATTTTCGTTAATTGTACATTTCAAATTTAAATTTCGCCGTCAACTTAATAAATTCTGAGATAGGTAAGTACTTATTTAATTTTCTTGCTATCACCAAGTTGGGCAATTTTGAAAGAATAGCTATAATTACGGCCAGTTTTGCATTTAATTACAATATTCAATAATTTACTATTATTACAACAATTTTCAGGACATGTTGTTTACGAAAATCTAATATATGATGGAATAACAATTTTGAAACTATTTTCTATTCTCATTGGGCCCATAAATAGTTTTAACAGTACCACTAATGTTTGGTGTAAGGCTACGGTAAACAAGAAAGTTATCGTTTTATCGTCGCTATCTGCAGTGAGTCTTTCGAGGGTTACTATCACTTCCGTAAATATTTAAACGCTAGATGTTTGTTAGGAAGCGTTGTTGTTCTCACTTTGTGCAACTTATTGAAGATAATGTACTTCAAAACGTCAACTGCAATAAATTTAAGTTTATAGACTCCACCATTGATGATATTATTCATACCATAGTCATACCATTCTCACTTAAGATAATATTTTTATTATTTATTATATAATTGCATTTTAAATAAAATAAACTAATATTGTATTATAAAGCTCAATGGATAGATTGATATAGGTAATAGAAAATATATTTAAAAAATCGATACTTTTTCCATAATACGATTCTTATAACTTTTGAAAATTCTGTACTTGACTAACAATTACGTGTTTTTATGCATTATCATTTTTGTATTGAAATTCAAAAATACATATATTTGCCAATTGATTAAATTATTCTTTTTACCTTAATATAATATTTTTTTAAATAAATTTGAGATTTGAAATCTGCGAATACTACATCAAACCACTCTACCCAAAGCGTTTGTGATGTGGGTTGCGGTTATGTTTTGTAAACTTACAAAAAATGTAACATAGAATTTGTCATTCTACTTGATTTAATAGAAATATTATGTACAGCTTCTATAATCCGGACACATTTTAAACAGGTCATTACAATAAACATAATCTTTCTACATTTCGGACATTTTGTAGTTTTAATTTTAATGCAATTGATCAGTAAGTAATCTTATAAATAATTGCTAACTGTAAAATATTTGGCCAACATCTGGCAAAACAACTTGAAAAAAACTTCAATTATCCCGAAAACTTTATTATAGTTAGTCGGGGACCGCGGAGAAGTTTAAAACTACACAATGCGATATATCTGCCCAGATGAAAAAAGTCTCTCTTGCTTGAAATAAGTTCTTTTGATTGTAATAAGCAAAATGTCATCATTTTTTATTATGTGACACTGTGCTCATTTTCAAACTTTGGTTGGGGGTGGGCTAGTTATTACAACTAAATTTAGAATAAACTAGGATCTTTTGTAAATTGAGTATACAAACTAACCAATCCTTGGGTTATTTTCCAATTATTTTATTTAAAAATCAATTGTCTCTTAAATTAGTGGCAAATTCGGTTAGTTTATAAACTAGCCAGGAAAGTTAGTTAGTTTACTTATCTAATTAGAGTAAATTAGATAGTCAATATTCTTAGTTAGTTCATAGTTTTTAAACGAGTTCAGTTTAACTGGCTTAACAAAAAAAAGCTATTGTTCTGTTATGAAATTTTTAAATTTATTGATTATAAAATAAAAATTATTTTATTCCAGTAACGAATTTGAAATAATGTTTGCATTCTCCAAGTGAGCTTCTATATCTAGATGATATTATAAAGACACGGAAATAACTATCAAAAGTATAGTAACAAAAAAAAAATCGATATCTGGAAGTGAACCTAAAAGTACATTTCTATGGGCTGCTTATACAATAGTAGAAATCACAATAATCAGTTTTATTGCAACAAATTATAATTTGCTTTAAACAGTGATAAAACATGTCTTTTATTTGCTATATTACACCAGTGTTGCTGATCTTTTTTGGTAGTAACCTAACATTTTGTAAAAGTTAACGTAAGAAACAGTGTTGACATCTCTGATGCTGATTTAGATATGGATTCCTACAAGGTGGTCTTCTTTAAAATTTCATTTGATTAAATCACTTAAAATTTACTTGCAACCCAGATGTTGGGAACTGCTGTTGTATATATCAGGTTAAAGTTTCATTTTAATGTCGTCGTGATGTCACATAGTACTTTGTCAGCTGGTGACAGATAAAATGAAACTGCCTATTTGTATCACAAAAAGTTGTGCTTTATTTAAATTTAATTATTTATTTAAACGTCAAATAAAGTAATTTTTGAAGTTTTAACCAAAGGTAAAACGAATCAAAACAATAATAGACCTAAACTTGTGATTTATTATATTTAAATTCTATCGAATGTGTCAGATAACCTATCTTCATTAAGAAAAAAAATATCGAATAATACAGAAAGCAATCCGCTGTCCAAAATGAAAATAAGCAATAGCAAGCACTGCCATAGCAGCATTCTAAGCTATTAGGAAATATTTTAAATAATGAATCTCTGCACCTAATTACTAAGGGATAATTAAGGCTATTGTTTATTAGTAATACCATGGAACATAGTCGGCTGTATGCTAACAAAATTTAACAATAGACTTGAAGTTCAATTCCCTAACGTTCAGTACAATTAATCGGTGTTCAAACAAGCGTTTTTTGCGTTTCCTAAAACGAAACCATTTCGTTTGTAACCAATACTAATTGTAATTACGGGTTAACTATATTACTGCCTCACAACAACGTTTCTGTCACATATAAATTTTAAATGCTCTATCAATGTGCCCTACATTTTGACGTTCGTTTAATTCAAAACACATTAGTGATTTATACGGTTTGGAAAATTAACGAGGTTTGTACAGTTTTATTTAATTTTGAGATTCATCAGAATAGAAATCAAATTAACGTGGGAATTGAAATGGATGTAATATTTAAATACAAATATAAGAATTAATCGAAAAAAATCAAATATTTCCAAATTTAATGTATTTGCATGAGCTTATTCAAGTTGATTCATCTATATAAATTTCTCGTTCTCTAAATTAATTTTATCTAATGACTTACCTAATTATTTGGTTAACTGAATGAATTGAATATTGTCTGTTTCAAAAGACCAGGGTAAATTATTTTAGCATTTAATTTTATTTAAGCAATGTTATAATCTACTACTAAACATTAACTAAAATTTAGGAGTTTAAAAGTTAGAGAGAAAAATATTATTTTCAAAGCGGGTATATAAAATCGACAAAGTAAATAATAATGTCACTCATTCCACCAATGTGTACATTGTCAATAGTTTTAAATTAATAATTGATTAAAATCATGTTTTAAAAGTATGTTATTATTGAATGTACGCATTAGATACTACCCGATTCCGTTTTAAAATATTTTTGGTATTGCAGCACCCTATAGTAATACAGTTACGTCAATTAAGTATACAATTTTGCAATCAATTTGATCAATTATTCAAAATATTTGAAAAAAAATTTACGTATGTTATAAAAATTCAAGTGAACAATTTAAAATTATAATAGGTAATAATTGTATATCTTCATTAAACTTTCACCCTTAGCAAATTAACTGAGAATGAAAATTAATTAAAAAAGACCACAACTTGATTTACTTCTAACAAAGCGAACCGTAAATAATTTGCGTTTCAGTTTAAGTATATTTTTTATAAGCACTATATATCTTTTAAAAGATGATTTCTGTTTGAGGGTGTTGTCTGATTTTAATGATAAATTAATTAAGCATTGATTAGTATACATTAGCTTATTCGCAGTGTAGGATTAGGTAAAATAACTAAAACTTTTTCTTCTAAAACATTTTCACCCTAAATTTCTTATTTCAGTCTTATCGAATCACTTAAATAAGTAAAACATTCGTTTCTAATCAATAAAGTACTTATTTATAACAATAATAAAGATTACTGGTAAGGTGCTTATAGGCAGTTACTTGAATGAACAGATAATTTAGGTTAAGGGTTCTACAACCAAGAGTTCTAAATTGGTTAGGTACAGAAAGTAAAAGACTTCGAACACTAGTAGAATTCAATTATTTCAAATTGAGTTCGTTGCTAAAATAAAACCTATTTTATTTTTTATTTTATTTTGTAATTAATTTTTGAAAATTATGTTTCAATTTTGCTGATAAAGCCAAAGTTTATTCAAATATTGTTTACGAGTTGTTTCCGTTACGAGTTGTAATCTCTTGTATAAATTTTGTACTGAATTAGTTACCAAATTTACCTATTTTACACGTGATAAAATTAACACACGTGTCAAACGGCCTTTAGATTGGATATATTCGAATAAGTCCTCAATTTTCGCATTTTATCTACGAATTTCCAGATTTACGCCAGTGTGTAGAACTAGTTTAGAAAACTTACCTACTTCTAATATTTACATATAGTAAGGAGACCGGGGCTAGTTGACTATAGGGGTTAGTTGACTAATTGCCCAAAATTTCTAAATGAAATATTAGATGGGCCTCAAAGTACGATATTCATTTATCTGCATGTCATACCTACCATTATTATGTATTATGGTGATAAAATAGTGCAAGTTGCGTTCTTAAGATTCAGAAATCTAAAAACATCGACGGTAGGTAAATATTTTTGTTCTCAATATTTATTAATTATTTTCGTATTTGTAGTCTTTGTTGTATTTTCACTTATATTTTGTGGAAATATGCAATATTGACCATGATTTAAGACATATTATTAGTACCGGTGCACGTAACTTTTTGACATGCGGTACTCAAAGTTTTAAAATAGCGAATGGGGTTTAGTGACTAACTAGTCAATATTATTATTATTATGTTTAATTATTTAAGAAATTAAATGTTTATTTTTCTATTATATCAATATTATTTCATCTCTTAAGCACTTAAATATCAAAACGGAATTGATAAGTCAACTAACCCCTGTCCCGGGGCTAGTTGACTAACTCTACCTGCTGCTTTAAATATGGTAAATAATTTTATCTGGGTAAAATAGAAGCAATCTAATATTTAAAATCAAATTGAAAAAGACATATACGACCTACTCGTATATCTAAAATCAAAAAAATGTTGTCCGTAAATGTAATAAAAATATACAGTCGAGTCGCGAAATAGTGAATTAAATATGGCAAAGACTTTTCAGTTTTTCGGGGTTGTTCACTATTTCGGTACTTACTAAATTTACAATAAAACCACGTTTTGAAAATTAAAGCTTTATTTTAAAGAAAATTGATACAAATATAATTATTATTAATTAGGAAAAATGATGTTATTTTTTATTGTATTTGTTTTTTATTTAATTTAATAATTAATACTTTTTCCCTTAAATTGATACACCAACATATAAAAATTCCATTCTATGCTAACGTTACGCGTGAAATGAAGTGTAAATATAATACGTAATGTAAATTCTCAATGTTGGGGGAAGTCCCTATAAATGATGTCATTCAAACTGCACGATTTATAGTACGCAGTTCGCTGTATCGGGGTTACCGCTGTTCGTTATATAGGAGTCCCATATACACTCAATATTAAAATTTTTGTGTTCACTATTTCCGGTAGTTCACTATATACGGTATTCACTAATTCGCGTCTCGACTGTATATATATAAAAAGTTAGTCAACTAGCCCCGGTCTCCCCTACACTAACTTGACTTATTGTTATTAGAACACTATTCATTCTAAAATATTATCTTCATGATTATATTTGCTGCCGTTACTAGATTTTCCATTTCTAAAATAAGATAGGTATTCCACTATTTTACCTCCATTCACCTCATTTTAATGTTTTTCCTGATCCACCAAAGTTTCGCACTCTTAAACTCTTACACACTGCTTGCCGATGTTCGACTTTCTTGACAACGCAATACCACAATCCTACAAAGAAAAGTTTGGATTTAAATAATAGTACATTCTAGAAAACTTTCATTAAACTCGCAACGGAAGCCAAAATTTTTTGTAACAAAATTTATTTTATTAAATACGTCTGGTTTACACAGAATAGTTGAACAGTAAAATAAAATTTTGACTAAAACAATGTTAAATCAAAGAAATAGTATAGGAAAGCTAGAAAAAGCTTGAATTTATATTTTACCTCCTAGAAAGATGTCATTAAATTTGCGAAAGTCAAAGCTCTTTTTTAATATCACTTAATTTATTAAATGTAGTTTCCAGACAGTAGTTAAATAATAAAATCGAAATGATGTTGAATATAATTGCAGTACGCTGTAAGAAATAAATAAAAATGATAAATTTTTATTTTATTAACTTTATTGTATAACATAAATATAACATTAAACGAATAAGGTAGTACCTATTAGTATTTTATTTTACCTTCAGAGCTGTAAAACTTTGTTATAACTGAAAGTTTTTATAAATTTTCAATATAATGTTAATAGTTCTTGTCATGGAACCTTAGTGTTACGTTATCCTAACCTAACCTATCATAGAGACTTTTTTGATTAAACAACCAAAGGGGGTTTTTATAAACAGATGTGCGATGACAAAACACTAAAGTTTCTTGGACTATAGCTTTACTGCAGGTATTTAATGCAGGTAATATTATTAATAATAATTAGAAAGTAAAAAAAATATTTCAATTTGAAATTTTAATATCTAAAGTTAAAAATGTAAATTAACTATTTTTCAACTAATTATGACATAATGATGCCATAGAAGATTATAAGGATGTTATTAATTTAAAGTGCTGAGTGAATATTACCGGAGGTTTTAAAATTACATTCATGTTTAGTTTATACGCATTTTGTATATAAATATTAGCTACAAAACACCACGCCAACTTAAAATAACCGCATTTCCAAAAATATAAAATTACCTTAATTACCAACCTTACAAAAATAAGTAGGTGTTAGTTGAAAAGGTATATTTTCATTAATTTGGTCTTAGAACATCCTGTATGCAAAATAAATTTGCATTGACTGCATATGCTACAGCGAACTTATGTAATTGCCTATTTCATATTTATAGGTAATCGATAATGCGTGTATTAATTTGAAATAATAGCCAATACTTGTATTGCAATTTTTCCACAAGTTTACAGTAGAGTATATTTCATTTTTAATAATAATTAACTTTTAAATTTTACGGTTGATGCCCATTAAATAAATTAGTTTAGTTTTTCTTTCAGTATTTCTGCAATCCTAAACAGATTTTTACTATTATTTGAATTAGCTTAATTTCGACACCTGTAAAAATAATATTCACACTTTGGGATGATTCGCAGCAGTGAAAGGTGTATAGTACATATATTATTATGCATCAAAAATTTTGAAAGACTTCATTTACCCGATGAACCAAGCCAATTTATACATAATTAAACGGAGCTTTAAAGTGAACTGAATCGTTGAGTAGAGTAGTTTATCTCATATAAATATATTTTCAAAAATAAAATAACAATTTATGTAAATAGGTAGGGGAGACTGTTGTGCTTTGGGATATTTTTCGGTTTTTAATTTTTTTCATCGACATTTTTTAAAATGGATCAATTTTACCTTGACCAGCATAATTAGTGTTATTTTGACTATTCGTAGCAAAATTTCCAAGAAGATAATGTAATATTATCATATTGATAATTGAAAAACAATGCTTCGTTGAAAATTGTCCTAAAGTACAATCAGGGGCTTGTACTTTGGGGACAATGTTAATTTGACGTCAGGACGACAATAAATAAGTAAAAAGAACTTAAAATTTATAGAACATATTTATTAAGATATACTGTAGCAAGACAAAAAGTCATTGGAAAGGATAATTGCTTTTGTGCCTCCAACTACTGTGAGTTTTGGTAATTTCTTCAAAACGTCCAAATCGCTGATCTCCTACAATTGATTCAATTCAATCACTTAAATGTGTGTGGCTTTATGAAATTCTCAACATATTTTATAAAAATTTCGGAATTTGACCATCCGCTAACTACAAGCACGAGAGTGTCCCAAAGTACAAGCACAGCACTACTTATTATTATTGACATATAACCGTCCAAACGTAAAAGTTAAAATTCAACACTATGAGAAAATAGTTAGCCTTATATGTGTATTAAGTAATACAGTATGCAACAAAACCATTGTAAATAAAATTTACCTGGTAAAGATGTGGAAGTTAAGCGATTAAATAATACATCATCTACCTTAAAACGCAAAACGATCAAGAACAAACACATAATCGGGCATTTATAATTTATTTTATGGTGAAATGACCTCTATTCGTTAGCAGGATAACATCTTAAAACGAAAAGCGATACATTTGAATATTAGTATTAAATACTCAATGTCTCGAAGTACAAGCTGTCCCAAAGTACAAGGATCTCCCCTACCTGCTATAAATTAGCTTATAAAAGCTTTAAAAAAAGAAACTTTAGCATTCAACCAGAATTAACTAAACGTTTTGTATTGATATCATTCGGTTTAAAAATGAGCCCACTTTAAAAAAACGAATTATCTAAAAAATACAACTAAACTAAAAAATAATGGAAAACAATGGTGAGTTTTTAATCAAAATTTAACTAGCTCTTTAGAGAGTTGAACATTTTTAATTAATCAGTACCCCCACATTTGTCCGAAACTATGGACGGAGAAACTGAATAAACACGATCATCCAAACATTATTCCAAAAAATGTTGCGCCTATGCATGATAAATTACTCTCACTTATTTTTATCAATGCGTCTGTAGGCCGGATAAATCTAATCCATGGACCGTAGTTTGAAAACCCCTCGTATAAGCACAGTAAAATCATATACACTCGATAGAACTGCACTGGTGAATAAAGTTGAACTTCGAGAAATGGGTGAAAAAAGTGAAGAAAATTTGAAAATTTTTGTTGATATGTTTGTTTTAAATTTCAACTTTACTGTTTTAAAAATTATTTCTTTTCGAACATGTAAAACCTACGACATTTAAAGCAAAAAATAAATAATTTTTATCTTATTACTATTTAAAATTTTTAAATATTTAAAAAAAAATTAAATAAAAAAAATAAAATTTTAAATTATTTAAAAAATTTTAAATCATATCTAAATTTTTAAATAGTGTGGCTAAATATTGCAAATTTCAATTTGATGTGAGGCTTTGGATTTATAATACAGGTAGTATTAGGAACAGGGCTAGCCAGACAAAGTAAATAAACCACTTTTTCACGCTCAATTACTATTTATTATTTTTTAGCTGTATTTTTTAACAAAAAATATAGATTTTATGTTTTCGAAGCTTATTAAAAAAGTTCCTCATGATTACCTACACATTTTAGTATTTTACTTCTATTTACTAATTATTTGAACTTCGGTGAAACAGAATATTATACTACATACGAATTTAAAATTATTTAAATATTTTGGGAATATTTAAAAACTATACCATTTCAATATGGCACGTATCTGATATGTTCGAACCACGGTGTATAATAAGATAGGTGGGCTTACGAGCGCTTGTCGCATGGTCCTCGAACGTGGTCGACTATGTTAGACAAGGACAGAATGAGTGCCGCGGTTGGTTCTAAAGCTGCCGTCCTACCTATGTAATCATATGGGACAGCTCGCTCATTTGTATTTACTACAAGTGCAAAAATTCAATATTTTAGAGAATTATTTTGTAATCATTTTAAAGATAAAACTTAGCTCTTGGACGTGATGTAATTTTTATTACAATCAAATGATTAGAAATATTGAAAATTTTGCTGCAAAGTTACTCTATTTTTTAGATAACAAAAATAGCCATATCGTAATTTTTGTAATCGTTACCGTTATTAGCAGAAGTACTTAAAGTAAATCACATCCAGGACAATTCTTTTATCTTGCTTGTAAAAAAAATTGCTTGAATTACATGCATTTTCAGAAAAGTTTTTAAGAAATCATGTGACCAACATTCCTTTCCTTGCAACGATCTTTGGTGCTAGGCTCATTTTTGTTTTGATTCTCGGTGATTCTGTTTTTAATATGCTTGCTTTGTGTCAATTTCACAATGTTCGATGTTATTATAAGCGGATTCTACTGCATACAACTTACCGAATAAGTTTCTGTGATTACTTGACGGATCACATCTTCTTTTAAAAAGTGTTTCTCGTACAAAACGTTATTAATCGTCAATTGTTTGTCCGCACGGGGAATCACAGCACTCCACTCTTTTAATTTGTTTTTGGGCACTTTAAACAGCGATACTTTTTCCGTATTACTTTTGTACCCACTATTACAGTTTGGCGCAAAACAGTATCTTCGAAGCATTACTAAAAATTAACAAAAAATCGATTGTATCGAGAAGAATTCGACTTCAATGCAACAAAATGCACTGTTATCCTATAAGCACATATGCATTACGTGCTTTCGCAAGAGGCACTTCGTCTATCTCATGTAGCTTTGTCTCTCTCGCACACTGACCACGCTCGAGACCCACAAATTTGCGATGTGGGCATAGGCCGTAAGCTCACCTATCTTATTATACACCGTGGTTCGAACTATTTAAATCGTAACAAACCGTAATAACCAACTATGAATATTCTAGTAATCTCCGAATATACGCTTTTATAGTGGGTATCTAGATAGATATATAATTTCGAATACTCGGAAGTATTTATCTAGTCAAAGCATAGTCAATAAATCATATCTATCAAGTGTTAGCTTTCAATTAAAAAAATAGATACATAAATGTTCCAACTATTTAAATCGTAACAAACCGTAATAACCAACTATGAATATTCTAGTAATCTCCGAATATACGCTTTTATAGTATCTAGATAGATATATAATTTCGAATACTCGGAAGTATTTATCTAGTCAAAGCATAGTCAATAAATCATATCTATCAAGTGTTTGCTTTCAATTAAAAAAATAGATACATAAATGTGGTTTTACAATATATAAGATTTTATTCAATTATCGCATATTTCCTTGCATTATTTAATATACAACAATGCTAAACAATTAACTCTTTGAGTTTTGGAGTACACATTTTGAATCTTATCCGTTATTTGTACACCACAAACGTGTATGAAAGAATTAACGAGATACCCGCTATCGAGTGTTCACTCATTGACCACAAATGTATTTTAAAAAGTTATCAAAGCTGAATCTCGTTAATCCATTCATGCGCGTCCGTGGTAGGAAAATAACAGATAAGATACCACATTTTTAATTAACAGACAAATCAAATGCATACAGAATTTTTTGAAGTATAACAGATGTTATACTGCAAACCCAGAGGGAAGAGAGATGTAGGAAGACCCCTATCGAGATGGCGACTAGAGTCGGAATAGACCAACAGGCCTAATCCATGAAGAAGATAATGATGACAGAATTTTTACATCGCAATTAGAAAAAATGATTTTTTTTCAGAGTTCTTGCACAACCCGATTAAAGATGAGGGGTTCATGTCAGGTTATGACAAAAAGCAATTTTGCAAAACACACTTTTCATAGGTAGATAATAATACTAATCGACGATTACTATTAGTATTAGGTGCATACTCGATATAATTTTGGTGTCCCCACGTGTTTTAATTTGAAGCCAAAATTATCCTTATCAGATTAAACAATTTGAGATCTTCAAACTACACTGAAAGTATACAGGATTATGATACCTTGCATATTTTTGAAACAAAATATTGTGACTTTATTGTTAAAATAAATAAATTAAATCAACTTCATTACATTTAGTTAAAATACGTGAATTTGTAATTGTAACTTAATTAATTTGAGCGGTATAATTAAAGCTTGACAGTTCTGTATCATTATTGAACAATAATATTGTAATATGACACTTATAACCGCAAAACTGAATTATTTATTATAATTAATATTGAGTATTAAAACATCACTTTTACTATGTACAACATTGATTTATTTTCGATCTATTCCAATTCAGCCTAAAATTGTATTTACTTGGCGTGATATGTGTTAATTTTATCGTTGGATCTTAAGACCTCTACTTTTTATGTTAGCACGAACAGTACCAAAAATTAAAAAAGTAATTTTAATGATTAGGAATTTTATATTTTAATTTTTTTAGGCAGTGAACTCAAATAAAAATTAGTGCATATGAATCAAGATTATATTCCTGCATCCTTAACAGAAGATGTTAAAGATAATTTTTTAACGACTCCGTTAAAGTATCGTGTGCGAAAATACTTTTGCGTATGATATATACGCAGTCGGTTTAAATGCAATCCTGGCAAGCTACATACATAATAACAGTTTATGACCGGCTTATTTGTGTACAATTTATAACATTAGGGAGAAGTTATGCACGAAAATGAATTATAAATTACATTAGTGTGTTTCATGATTATCATTTAGGGGTAAATATAAATCCATCCTAACACTTAAGGCTAGTTTAACTCTACGCTTTGTCCCATTATATCATTATTTGTATATAGGTCATATATTAATTACCGACTCTTGCTTCTGATAAATAGGAGTAGGTAAATAAAGTGTTATTTACATAAAAAATTTAAAGATATAATACTTGCAAAACATATTTTCCATGTTGATCATTACTCACATGCTTTAATTGGTGACCCCGCAAAGAATTCACATTTCTGCGTTCTTATATAGATTCTCTTCTGTAATTTAGTTACCTACAGCTTACTTTTAGTTTATTCCCATCTACGAAAAAAAATTGAAAATCTAATTGAATTTCCATAGTAGTGGTTATATAGTTTAGACAATGAATCCTTGCAGCGACGTGACCATCTTGTACGCAGTGGGTGGTGGAAGAAAAATGTGCGAGTGCTGTCGTTAAACGGACCGGTGAAAATTTGGCTTCTAAACATAAAGTTGCGTTTAGATAGCGCGAGTTTGCCTCGCGAATCTGATTCGCGAGGAAGATTCGCGCATCACTCCCGCGAGGCATCCCACAAATAGATGCATGGTGAGTCATGATGCAGGGCGAGCCGCCAGTATCTGAATAACATGGAAACACCAACACGAAGTTTACACTGAGCGAGTATCAAAGTGCGAGGCACCTTTGACGCGCGGTCGAGACCGACCTACCGACCGCTCGCAGTGCATATGCCTCGCGAGTCGTGATTCGCGCCATAAAACCGTCTACACGACGCGAGGATTGATGCGCGAATCAGATTCGCGAGGCAAACTCGCACTATCTAAACGCAACTTTATGTCATAGCTGCTAGGATTTATTGTGTAAACTATATATACCCACTGACATGACGGTGGCGTCGTAAAACTACCATTTGCGAACAACAATAGTATCTTGGTGCTCGTAATTAGCATTTATAACATTTCAAATCAATTTATTACTTTTATATCCATGCGTCGTAGGTAAATAATTACCATTTAATATGTGTTAACAAATTTTGGAGGTAGCCACTTAATTCTTTCGGCTGATTGGACCTGGCAAACTCCTAGTTATTAATGATATATAAGCTATATTTTGTATTATACAAATATTTAATCAAGTACCGGAAAGTAATTTAATGCAAAAATTAACTACCGATGAGAACATAAATTAAAATCGTAAATTCAATTCACCTGTTTAGTGTAGCGGAAGATGTACAATTACAAGAAAAATTCAGAAAAACAGTGTATGCATGTAATTTATAAAATTAGTCACTGATTTAAGATTGCATGCATGCTTATTTATTCCTTCATCAAAAGAAATAAAAAGTGTCCCAAAATTCACGCATGAAGTAATTTTGATAGAAAAGAAAGATTTATAATTAAAAATTTAAAATTTTTTATTGATTCATAAAGTATATAGAGTATAGAGCTGGCACATATGCACTCTTTTCTTGAAAATTTCCATGATGGGTGGTCGTAGGCTTGATGGCATAAACCTTACTTCAAAAAACCCAAAAAAAAAAATGCAACGGTGTTAAATTGCATGGTTTCGACAGACATTTCTGATCACCAAAACGAGAAATTACACGATTAGGGAACAATTCATACACTAATTGAATTGTTTCTCGGGATGTATGGCATGTGGCACCGTCTTGTTAAAACCACATGTCGTGCACATCCATATATTGCAACTTAGGCACAGACTTCATTATTTTAAAATATTGCTCAACAATAAAAACGCGTTGTAATTTCGTGTAGCACTTCATTTTTAATAACACTCAACTGTCACGCTGTCTTTTTTTCTTGTTGGCAATACTTTACCGCACAAATAGTGCAAAAATCAAATTTTGCATGCATTTTGAGACACCCTTTATTAAAAAAAAACTTTTTGTTGTGCACCTAGTTATGGTGGTAGATTCAATAATAAACCGCACAATCTCTAGATACTATACATTAAGGCAGTTTTGTTTAATTAAAAAAAAACATCCAATAATGTAATTAACGCTCTCATCTTATGTTATTTTTCATTTGATTTTAATTAAATAAATAATTGATAAATTTGAGATATTACCAAAAATCAAAGAGATAACTCAGAAAGGGAATCCAAAATAAGCACTAAAAATTAGTGTAAACAATAAAATTAAAATTAAGACCAATTTAAAATTCGAAGGCATATATATTTTTCGTAAAGGGGCCCACAAACAGTGCAACCACGTGTGTGGTCATGTGGTTGCATGTGATTTTACAAAGTGGTTCTACTCTAGGTTGAAGACTAGGTTGCACTGTTTGTGGGCCCCTTTCGAGAAAAATAAAGGTCTAATGTTATGGTTTAATTTTTATAGCACATTATCGCTTTACAGTTCAACATAATAAAACTTTATAAATTCTATTACTACTACATAAAACATTAAATAAAGATATGCAAATACAGTGAAACATGAAATTATAAATAATAAAAGCACACCATTTTGATTTATAGCAATTTATGTTGCAATCGGAATGGTTTTATAAATACGAGAACCATTTCTATGCTAGAAAATCGCAAAAACCTATTAAAATTATACATCCGAGATTTTATGGTCTACAATTTAATTCACTTCTGCATTCGCTCAAATATTTACTACCCTAGAACAATTAAAATTAAAATAATATTAATTGTGGCTTCATAGTTAGCTTTTATTCCAATCGATTGTTAATAAATGACATTTTTTAAAACTTCTCAGTATTTATTTATACATGCTTACCCAATATACTTTCTGGATTGGAAATGAAAATAAGCACCCACCTGAAAATAAAATAAAAAAGAACATTAATAAAATATTTATTGTCACATTGTCTAAATATATTTGAACAAGTCCATCAAAGAAAAATCAAAGTATTTGGGCTACGGCGATATACATATAAGGTAAAAGACACTTCTAAATTCATAGCTCAACACTATATTGATATTTACAAGAAGAATTTTAGTTTTTTACTTTTTAGTGTACCATTTTTAAATTTCTAAATATAGAACTAAATTTCAACTCCAACAACGTAGAAAAGTTGGTTAAAAATTGCATCGAAGAAGTCCATGCACACGGATAACGGACAACGCTCATACCAAGTTAAACGAAAGTTTTTAATAAAATGAAATTGATACAGATCAATTAGGCAATGGTTGTTGCACTCAATAGATCAAAATATCAGTTGTTGACTTGTTGATTTTTACGCCAGTATAAAAGTAATTCTTGCATCACCAAAAGAGTGATATTCAGAGCCTAAAAAAGGGGGAAAAAGTGATTTACCATCTCAGATACTTCGTGGTTCCTTTTTAAATGTTTACCCCTTTGTTTTATTACCTTGGGCTAGTTAAGTCATTAGTATACGAAGGCGATAGTTATTAGGGTTTCAGCCTCACTCAGGGAGAATGCTACCACACTATGTAATGCAAAGTTGTTTCACATCCAGGAGTGCCATCAATTCAGGATAATGCTAAATAAGGAATACCTAATATTGTGATATCTTCAAAATATTTTAATTTTTTACCGTGTATTTCCATAATAATTTTGTAGTTGTTATAGTGCAATTTTTTATTGCTCCGTATGAGAAACGCTCCGTATGAGAAAGCAACTCCTAATGCAAATGAATAACAAAGGTAGACTTTCCGCAGAAAATATGTAGGTAATATAATAATATAATGTTTAACTAGTCATAAATATCATTATTGATTTATGCAACTTCAAGTTTAGTTTGAACTTGAAGTTTAGTAGGTAACAAATTTTATAAAAGAAAAACTAAATTACAAAAAAAAATTCGGTCGAGGTTCACAAGTATTAGCTACTTTTATAAGATTAAAATAGATGAAAGATGACTAATTTACATCTTAATTTCTTCTGATAACTCTGTTATTCTTTTAATAACATAGGGACATTTTTAAACTATTTCAAAATGTCCTTTGTGAGTGGTAGGAAAATGCTTAAATTTTTGGAAGAAAAATGGTTAAATTTTTGAAAAAATATGGTTAAATAATTTTTTTTTAAAGTTAACCAATTTTTTTTCGTGGAATTTAATTAAGCAAAAGTCCAAAATATTGTTTTAATTTTTTTGAGATATTATTCATTAATCTGAATTTTTTGAAATTTATAGGATATTTTTATTAGAAAAAACTGTTTTTTTCTTATCAAGTCAACAGGAATTAAATTGAAAAAATTGAAATTTTACACATAACTGTCTTTTTACCTAACAACGATTTCAAACAGGTGTTTTCAATGAGTATATTGGAATTTCTAAAAAGCGACCAAATTAAATTACGCATACAGGCGGAAATATCCCTAACGACGGCGCTGATTGTCAAATGAAAGATTTCACTTATTGTCTCAGAGTTGAACCTGGTTTCTACTTAGGGGAACCCGCCTACTCGTCATCACCAATTTCGTCCAAATTCACAGTATATATAGGGCTCGACTAGAAATGAAAGTGACATAAGTGGTATGTCCAGATGGCCAAGCGTTTTTTTTTAAATCAAATTTTTGTCGCAGTCTAAATGCATAAGTCTAAATGCACTTGGATATGAGGGTAAGTGGTTCAAGCCTTCGTCAAGGCACTTTTTTTGTCGGATGTTTTTCAGCTCTTTGACTTCTTTTTAATTTTTACGATACTTACGCCATAAATAAAGCAAAATAATCTATAAATAATTATAAGAAAGTATTATAACATTTTCATTTAAAATCAAATGCATTATAACTTTATAACAAATAATGTAAGAGGATTCTCCGATTCTCTTATATTAATTAAAATAATAGGGAGAGGTTTCTAAGTTGCTAGTGCTTGTAAGTTGCCATCAGGGTCTCTGAATTTCGGCATCTAAGCGGGCCACACAAAAAATTTCGACTGAAATCGCCAACAAAGGAGGTGTGGTCAATTTTAAACTACTTTTGGTCCAAAAATATCCAATATTACGGTGTCTACTGAAGAAAGTATGAAAAAGCGTAAATTTACAAGTGAATAATTAAAATTGTGTTTTTGTTTTGCGATTATAAATTGAACATTTTTATATAAAATTCAAGGTAAAATTTTTTACTGTGTTGTATTATATTCAATTTAATTCATTCCAAAAGAATTTCAAAAATAAAACAAATTGGCAATTTTTTGTACGAATTATTGTAAAATAGCTTCAGAATGTACGTTGCCATGCTTTAAGACTTGTAAGTTGCCACCCCTTTCTTTTTCGCTTATTTCAACTTGTATGCCAGCTTTCATGATTTTTTGATGATTACAATTGTTATTAAGTCAAAAGTAAACTGTTTTTTTTACAATTTCGAAATATTAGACTTAGAAAAAGCGACCGCGGTATTAAAAATTACGATACATTGCGTCGGGCAATTTCATGCTAATTTACACAAATTTTTTTATAATGTTTTTAAATATGACCAAGAACAAATAAAATGCAATATATTTTTACAATCAGATGTTTTTCTTTCCGTTTTTCTACATTTTCAGCAATTTTACAGAGAGTAGCAGCCTGCAAACTTAAATTTCAAGGTGTCGATTTTTGGTACTTTAGAAAATTGCCTGTATAACTTTTATTTTTTGAAATTTCAAATGATTTCTACTTCATGATTGTGGCATTATAGTTCCTTTTTCCAAAGTATTTTTTATATTTACAATTTATTAATTTTAAGATGAGTTATGATAAAAAAAGCTAAGGAGTGGCAACCTGCAAGTCATTCCCTAATAGTATAATTCGATATCAGTAAGTTAATATAAAGTACCCTACTTATAATGCATTTGGTATTATTGTGAAAATTTACTTTATCATAATTTTTTATGGATTATTCCTGTTTATTTGTGGCGTAAGTATCGTAAAAATTAAAAAAAAGCTAAAGAAAAAGAAAATTTCATGATGAGGACTTGAACTGCTCAATATAATTACAAAAAATTTAACAAAAAAAATTTCCTCAACAAGCCTTGAACCACTGACCCTAGTATCCATTGACATTGAACAGAACTTTTAAAAATTAAAACATTTTTACATTGTTGCAGGTATAGACGAAAGCACAGCGTCGGGTGGACCAGCATTATGGGTTGCATAACAAACAGGAGCACCTCTTTAAAAACATATCTCAAAATTAAAATAAATGTAACAAATCAATAAAATGTTTTCAAACATTAAAATTCTTTTGCTTTAAAATTTGAAATTATCGTAATAGTAAAATTAAAATTTGAGTTAAAAATTATTGGAAAATACATAAAAAAATAACTTAAAATAATTACAGTTTTACAATAAAATAAAATCTTAACTAATATTTACAAACGAAACAAACACTGATAAAATGATCTAAAATAAACAAACCAAAATAACAACAAATATATCACAAAACAAACACAACAAACAAACAGCGAGACAAACAAGGAAGAAACGCTGTCGCAACACCAACACGGTTTATGCTTTACGCGCACTGTAGTAATGCTATCGGTTTTCACCCCGTCACCTGAAGTTAGAAGGAATGCTCTGCCATTGGCGTAGCAGCAAGTTTTTAGATTGACGTTTTTGTCACGTCGTGGACCCTAATAGTATCCACAAGTCCTACACTCTACCACTCGACTAACTACTACTTGCAAATTATGTTGACTCCAAAGACTTATAATAATTAGTCGCGACAAAAATTTGATTTTTAAAAAACGCTTGGCCATCTGGACATACCACTTATGGCATTTTCATTTCTAGTCAAGGCCTACATATACTGTGAATTTGGACGAAATCGGTGATGACAAGTAGGAGGGTTCGCCTTGTTAGTATTAGCAGTCAAACCAAACCACAAATTTAATTGGCAGGCTAAGCTTACCTTTATACGCTTTACGCAAAAAAATAAGTCCCTAAATAAAAAGTGTGCAACAAAAAATAAATAAGTTAAATATACAAATAAAATAAATAAGTTAATGAAGTTCTAATTCGACGTGTTTGTTGTTTCACGTTAAATATACAAAGAAAAAATTCATAAAGCTCTGAAAAGCTCTTGAATAAAATGAAAACGTTATATAATTGTTAAAATAAACATTCTGTCTGGTTAAAAGTTAAATTGTATAAATTTTTTGCAAAACAAATAAAACAACAAAAATAGAAACATTAGCTAGCTTTAGATTGATGTAAACGCTACATTGGAAGTGGACCCAAGTTTGTTTCCACATAAAATAAATTTAATTCGTTCTTGAAATATGTTATCCTGAAGAAAGAATTCAAGAAAGTCTCGAACTCGATTATTTTCAGTATATACTTTAAAAGCTCTAGCTTACAATAAAATAATGCAATTTTGTATTAATAACTATTTTTAACCAATAAATCAAAATTTAATAAAAACAAACTGATATTAAGTAGGATATAACATATTTTGAGTTTTTAACTTGTTAAAATTATATTATTGTGAATTATTTTAAATTAAATAATAGTTATTTTTAATTTATTTAATAAACAGATCTTTTGTGTCAAGTTGAATTCATTAAGGCTAATAATTACCAACTTTTAAGAGCATTATTGCAATTTTTATATCAAAATAGAATAGAATGGATAATAATAGAATTGGAAATATAACTACATTATTATATTCATTGTCAATCATGATCAATAGCCAAAAATAATTTATTAGTTACAATTATACGGATTTTTATTCATTACAAAATAAAATGTAAGAAGTCAGTGCGAGTCAGTGACTGATTCATAGGGTTATTTCATGAAGACATTTCAAATAATAGAAGCGTAGGTAGGTTCGAAAATGCTTCGCTGCTTTTCCTTTGAATGAAATAAGTTGAAAAATAGTTTTATTTTTGTAATACACAAATTGACAATTTGTTTGACCGATTCCTATAACATTTTTAAAGAACAAAGCGCCCTGTTTACTCACTGTTGAATACAATAGTATATTGCTAGTCCCATCAACCGCGTCAAATATCCATCAAACATAGTAAAATCTATGTAAAATCTATGTTTGATGAATATTTGACGCTATGTTTGACAGTTGAAGGGACACTAGTTCAACGACTCAAAATCACAAATGTCATAAAAATTCCTATATTATTGTCATATTATTGGACAGCTTTACATGAGCAGATTTGTGGCAATAAAATACACAGAATCAAAATGAAAGCACGCACAAATGTAATCTAAATTTTAATCGAGTGGGTACGTAAATCTGGCTCTAATTTAAAGTTGTAGTGCTAAGTTCATAACCAAACATTACTAAATAACAATGGTAGAAGTAAACAAGAAGGAGATAATAGTTACATTTAAGTGAATATTTAATTGGATTTGAATTAATACATAGAACGCATGTATTTACTAAAGCGTAATAGGTATAGGAATTAAATCTACCAAATAAAAAAATAGTGAAATAACATAGCTTGTTTAATCGTTATTAAAATAAATTTACCAAAATATTTCAACTTGCAAAAAATAATAGTTTTGGATTCACCTACATATCCTCGGTATCAAAACGTACAGATGTATCTCATTTTTGGACTAAAAGTTAGATATGACTTTAAATAGTCCTCCCCAGGTAACATTTTTACCTGTGAAATGACTGTAAATTGTAAAACAACCAAGTTCACAGTGGTGCAATTTTCAAATATTTGTTGCAACTCTGCAACTTGATGGATGTCACTGTAGAGTCGATCGACGTTTTGGTATGGCCCGCAAAATTTTCGCCGCTACGCATGTTGCTAGGATACTTTGTGTGAAGAAGTACAAAAAAAATATTGCCAACCCCTGATTTAAAGTCAGCCTAATGGTGGTGGTGGGTATACATTAATCTAATAAAATATGATCTTGCCTGTTGAATTCATTTGACGACATAAATGCGAATTGGACGTCGAAATCCCCTACTAAATTCAGTTCAAATGAACAACTGACATGAATAGAAGGGGTTAAGACGTTCAATTCTCGTTCATGTCAAATTAATTCTAGTGACCACGAATTTGAAATAAATAATGTAAAACTAAGCTTTACAGTAAGTTAGTATACTTAATGAACTAAATCTAAACTTTAAATGATTTTTTGAATCGTTCTGCATGGTCCAAAACATACGAGAACTAGCATAATTGTTTGAAGATTTTTTCTTCAAATTTACCATTTGAATGATTGATTGATAATTTTAAGTCTATCTCTATTTACTATTAAAAAAAACGCTGCCACTTATAAAAGCCTCTGTACAGGAATGTGATCGATAATAATGGTTTTGAATAGAATTCTACAACAAAGTATTCAGAGATACCTGATCATATAATTAGGAACATACTTCATGTATGTATGTATGTTTGGTAAATGTGTGTATTAAATTTATGATGCAGAACAATCCGCATAAATTTGAGCGACTACAAATGGATAAAGACCATCATCCTAAACTGTATTGATAGTTTATAGAGGATAACATTGTCGTGTATAGGGGTAGCAATATTTTCTAAAATCTGACACTAACTATAACCACCGAGTAGTTATTATTCATAAATGAACATGAATTAGAAGAGCGATTCTGCTTTGAGTTTCCTATATACAATTCATATCTGCATTGTCGATATGGTATAGAAATGCTGTCAACCTATCTATAGAACTATAAGTCATCATTTGCAAATGACAGGTGCAATATTACATACTAGATACGTATTTAAAATTTGCAAAAGTTTTTATTTTTATTTTATATAACCACGCAATTCTGTTCTAAAGTTAATTAGATATAGCACAATAAATAACATTATAATATTATATTAGTTAAACAGTTAACAATTTTAGTAAACACAAATTTTGCACAATCTAATATGGCCTCTCTATAGCTTGCCCCCAGATGCGTCTAATAAGCTAATTTACTTATTAAGTTTGCATGTGCTTCGTCTGATTCCCGGTAGACCAACTTGAAATGAAATTTTCATCAAATTCTGTTCTTAGTTTATACAAATGACCAAAACCTGTGGGTAACGTTGCCAATACAACCGTAATAATATTGCATCTGCTATGGAAATTCCCAAGTTTTTAATTTATTAATTATTGTAATAAGTGAACTACATAATTGGTTTTGCATACAAAAATGCATATTTTGTAAATATCACAGAGGTTCAAAACAAAGAGTAATTTAACCTAATTGCACAGTTTCAAATTATATTTCAATACCTTTTCAGGAAATGAAAATATTCATATGTAATATCCCGAGTGCATTTCAAATTGTCGACAATTTTTTTGAGCTCACGAATGCGTTTGTTGCTTTTGCAATTTTCCCGACTCGAAGAGGAGGGAAAATTGCCGCAAAGCAACAAACGCATAAGTGAAAAGCGAAAAAAAATTGTATATCAATTTGAAATGCACGAGAGGATATTTATTTAGACTATTTCACGAACAAAATAGGAGGTTAATATAATTAATTAATTACATTATAATTTGAGTTACTGCTAAAAACACAATTTTCTTCAAGTTTATTACGTAGATAATTTGTAATATTTAAATATTGAAGTTAATAAAAAAAATTGTCACTTATATTTGCTAAAAAATAAACTTGCAAAAATAATCGCTGCAATTCGATTGCTATTGGTTGAATGTTTCGTTGTTTTTTCATTCCATTGGTCTAATGACAGCTGAGTGAAATAGTCAGTGCTATTGCAAACGATACTGAAAACCTGAAAAATTTGGAAACAAATTAATATCTTACATAGGTATAGCAGTTACCTATATGGTAAAACGAAGAAGAGGAAAACCAACAATGTTTTAAATAAATCACACATTAAAAACAGTAAAAGACATGGTAAAATATTTACTAGCGGGCCTGCTTACCATCTATAAATAGCCCCACGATTTTAAATTGATGTTTTTAAGAAACTTTGTTCGTTATTAAATTTATTTTTTACTTTTTATGGCACCTTTTTAATTTTAAGTAAAGCTATTTTTTATCTTTATACAATGAACTAAAGTCATTCTATAAAGTTTATATAATATTAATTATTATACTTCTATTAGGGAGTATGTATAATTTAAATGTAAGGTTTTTAATTTTTATTTCAAAATATATTGTCGTATATTTTTTTGGATGAAGTATTTCGTTTAATTATTTTTATTTTATATTTTGATTTTAAAAATTAAAATTTGTGACGCCCTTGGTGTGATAGCTGGGTTGGGGAAGTTTTTAATTTTTGATAGGGACTCGCGAGCGACCCACGGAGCTGTGAGGTCGCGGTTTTGTGCTTTGCGAATTTTGATGTGGATGTTTTGAGAAGAATAAAAATTATCAAAAAGCGAGTGTGTTTTTCTTTAGCTAATTTTGGAAAATCAATATTTTGGAAAATTTTTATAAAATAATATTGATTTTGCGATGAAAAAGGACAAGGCCGCAAGATAAGAACGGTACGTGTGACAACTTGGGCGATTGAGCTAAGCTGGTGCTGGTGTATGTTAGTAGATAAATTTGATACTTTTTGGAGGTTTCGTTAAGTTTTTAGAAAACATTTATAATAATATAATAAGTCTAAATTGTGCAGATGATGACATGATGAAAGAAAACAAAAATGTAATTACAAACAAAGAAAACAAAAATTCACTCTTGAAGAAATGATGAATGAAAGAAATTACAGGGACACACTCAAATACGCTAGAGAACACCCAGAGTTGATTTTTTCACGTTCTGACAAAGGAAATAATACTGTAGTAATGTACAGAACAGAATACCAAGACGAAATGAAAAAAATCGTCAAAGACCAAAAACTATATCGACAACTCGGAAGAGACCCCACAAATTCGTACCAAACTAAGATAAATGCATTTTTAATGCAATTAAAAAAGAATAATAGTCTAACGGTTAATGAATATAAGTCACTTATCAGACATAATTCGGTATCCCCCAAGATGTATGGCCTGAGAAAGACTCATAAGAATGAAGTGAGTTTAAGACCAGTGGTTAGCTGCATAAAATCCCCTACATACATTGCTAATTATATTAGCGGAATCCTTAGTAAGGTCATGTCTATGTCCCTGTACAATGTGAGGAATTCTATTGATATGGTGAATTCACTGAAGGAAATAAAAATACCTTTAGGGTATAGATTAGTGTCTTTCGATGTCGTGTCCTTATTCCCCAGTATCCCCAAAGAAATGGTGTTTAGCTGTATAAACAAGCGTTGGCACATAATAAAAGCATACCCGAGTAGCATTTTTAGCTGAATTCCAGCAATTTTCTAGCAAGTTGCAGCAAGTTGCAAAAAAATTGCTGCAATTCAGCTAAAAATGCTACTTGGGTACACAGAATTGAGCAAGAGAGATTTTTTGAGTATGGCAGAAATTTGTTTTGAGTATAGCTATTTTTCACTGAAAGGGAAATTATACAAACAGCTAGATGGTTTAGCCATGGGTAGCCCTATTAGTCCAGTCTTGGCAAGTTTGGTGATGGAGACCTTATTAGATAAAGTGTTGAGTGGTTTGTCATTTGAAGTGCCGTTTTTCAAATTATATGTAGATGATTCGCTATCAGCAGTTCCTGATGGAAAAGAAGAACAACTTCTGGATATATTTAACAAATACCATAATAGAGTTAAGTTCACCATAGAGAAGGAAAAAAATGGTGAAATCCCGTTTTTGGATATCACAGTTATCAGAAGACCTGAAGGACTAGTGGCCACTAATTAGTATACAAAACCAATGAGCTCCAATCGGATGATTGATTATCAATCTTACCATCACACTAACATAAAGACCGGTCTGGTGACAGGCTTTATAAAAAGAGTGTTGAGATTGTCACATCCAGATTTTCATAAAGACAACAAAATAAAAGTGATAGATATTTTGAAACAAAATAATTATCCAATGTGGTTCATTAATTCCCAATAGAATAGAGTAACTAAGGAAAATAATGGTGTTAATATAAATAGTAAGACCGAAGAGAGATTCCCATATTTCAAGTTCCCTTACATACGAGGATTGACGGAGAGAATGCAAACCATACTTAAAAACTATTGTAAGGTGGGTATTTACAGCCTGCAGACTCACCATAGTGTGTTATCCAGACTGAAGGATACCATTCCAAAGGAAAATCTTTCTGAATTGATTTATGAGATTCCTTGTGGAGACTGTAATAAAACATACATTAGGCAGACCAAACAATACCTAAGACAAAGAGTATACCAACACAAAAGAGATTGCAGATTGACAGATGAGGGAAAGGATAAGGAACGAGGAAGAAGGGAAGAGGATGGAGATGATTCTACCGCATTGGTGGTGCATCATAGGGATATCGGGCATGACTTTGACTTTGATAATGTCAAAATTTTGGATTTTGAAACCTCAAAATTAAAAAGAAATATTAGTGAAATGTTCTTTATAAAAACCAATGAGTGTGTAAATTTCAGAGAGGATGCCATGAAACTTAGCGGGATCTATAGCGGAGTTTTATATTGTTTTTGGAGGGTAACTCAATTATAGGGTTGAAGGGAATTTGTTAAAAGGGTCTTTGTGTAGGAGCGATTTATTAGAGTTCTACTATATATGGGAGTATCAGCAGGTGTTTGTATAGATATTATAATTTTGTGGGTTATAATTCTGTTTTGTTCTAACAATGATAATTTTACTATTTGACGTATGTTTTATTAATTTTAAGATTTTTAATTGGTGTGTGTAAATTTTGCGTAAATATTTGATTGAAGAATAAGTTGTAGATGTACTCTCCTAGGAATGTTATTTTGGAACTGATTTTTTTGGTAAATTTTATACTAGATGTGACCCAAATGTGAGTGTAAATGATTGTTTTTAGATCCTGAAGAAGAAGAAAAATATAGCTTCGAAACGTTGATCAAAATAAAAAGTTTTTTATTTATTTCCTGGTCCAAAGTTCCCCACAAACTTATAATGAATGTAATTAATAATATGGACGCGATGAACAAATGTGAAGATTTGTTAAGATTCCTTTAACCGAATTTGCACAAAAAAGAACATAATTATTTGAGAAAAACTAGAATTATCCGTAATTTTAGCTGTTACTTCCTGGATGCCATGTAAAAAAAATTTTATTCCGCCCGTGTAACTTGTAACGTATAATTGTCATTTTGACATCTATATGTATCAAGATTTACGTATATAATATTTTAAAATTCACGCGTTTAATGGGAAAAACATGAAGCGACAATCACAAAAATAAACAACCTTGTCCATACTCTTTTATGGACAACTCTACACTGACCTGTAGCTTTGCCTTGATAATGTACATGGTGAGTGGATGAAACTGGTAGGCTAAAAATAAAATAAATTTGCAAGTTTTTTTTGCACGTTATGCACATTCTAGGATTAGAATACCTGCAAAAATTTGACAAAATTTCTCTAGACCTACCTTGTCGCAAAAAGAATAAATAAAATGTCTTTAAAGTGCTTTTTGCTTAAAATATCTATGTATGTATTTTACAGTTAAAATTCTAATATTTTTGCGCTTATTGTTAGATAAGTTTGGAGTTTTGTCAAATATTTATAGGATTGTGTCTTCAATTCTCTTAACATTTATTGGTGATGTCGACAAAAAAAAGAGATGCTTCGACGACGACACTGCTAAAACGCATACATATCGCATATCGATCATAGTTCTCCACTTTGAATTTAACATCCCGTTACGTATATTTATGTAGTGCTGCGTTTATCAATTCTGAAGTTGAATTAAATGTGTTACGTGAAACATAAAATAGAGAATACTCAATAAATACATAACATTTCATATTTTATAAAACAAAGGAAAAAGTGAATAACTATCTATAAATGACAAAAGCCCTTACTCACTCATTTCCCATAATTCCCCCGAGCGAAGCAGAAAAACTATAACATTCATGCACGTTTTCAAATTTTTTTTTTAATAATTTTTTACCTAATACCTAAACCAATAAACAGGCACAGCTTTGGTAATCAAATGAAATTTTGTATCAAGAAAAATTCTTTGAATGAATTCGAACTATTTTAATAAGCATAGTATTTTAGAAAAAAAAAAAGATGGACTAATTTGTATCTTGAAATATTATTTTTTTTCTTCTCATTGAACACAGTGAGAAAATAACCTTTGTGTATAATTTTTATTAAGATATTTGTTTTAAACCTCTATATTTTATACTAATTATTATTGCACCGTCAGATGTTAGAGCTGGTCAAATTTTCTAAACAAAACAAACTCTGCTCAGATAGATTTTTCAGCGAAGTCGCTTAGTATCATGGACTAGGGAAAGGTTTGTATTAGGGACCTTAAAATACAAATTTTACGATTAAAACTTCGATGTTTTCTGAAAGAGTATATTTTAAATAAGAGAATTAACCTCGGAGACGGAATGCCTTAAATGCACCTGTTTTTTCAAAAATCGAATTTAAAAAGCTCGATTTTCACTGCAAATTTGAAGGTAAATCGCTCGTGATTGGTGAATCAAGGCATTCAGTTGACGGTACGTGTGTTCCTATACATAAGAGTGTAGCTGTTGACAAATTTGTCAGTAACTCGTACGCTATGGTATGAATACGTTCTTTTTTTTAGGACTAAAATTACTTCAGAAAAGGGTTACTTAAATTTAACGAACGGTAGTTACTTTTTCGCGTCGATCCTCCTCGTGCCATGGTGGTTTTTACAAAAATTGACCCTACGCTAGCCCACGCTTCGGGCCATTTTTGTAAAAACGACACTCATTATAAAAATACCCCTAGGCCCGTGGATTAAGGAAAATGGTGGATGGAACTGGAAAACAAGATGGAGAATTTTGAAAACGAAAAAATAAGAAACAATCTAATTCTGAACGGAATAACCATAGATGAAAAAGAAACACACAAATTAAAGGTAGCGGTAAAGAACCTTTTTAAAGAAAAGATGGAAACAAAATTAGAAATCAAAGACGCGTATAGGATCAACAAAAAAAGATGTGTAATCGTGATGCATAAATTGAATAGTATAATGTTGACGGACCGGAATGATGGAATGATGCCGGCGAGTACAAGGAAGATTGAATAATAATAAAAAATTGAATACACAAAAAGTAAAGAAGAGGAAAAGAAAGGAAATGAATAAAAAGAAGACGAAAAAGAAAAAGGCAAAGAATGAAATAGAGAGGGAAGATGGAATGTGGAAAAGATGTTGAAAGCCGGAAAACTAGGAGAAATTGTTAAAAATTAATAAAGTTCGAAGTCGAGATAGCAGCACTTCAGGAACGTATTTGAGAGTGCGCAGCGAGTGAAATAGTTTGGGCCACATCATGGGGAGAAACGATGGGGAGGTGGCAGAGAGAGCAATGTTATAGAAACCGGATGGGGCCCAAACCAGAGGGTGACCGAGACTGCGATGATGGGGCGGTGTGATGGAAGACTTGAGGGTTGCAGAGGTGACAAACTGGAGATAGGCCAACGGTGATCAAAAGATATGGAAGTCTGCCATTAGTGAAATGAAGACACACCCCAGATTGTGAAATAAACGAACTTTAAAATAATTGTATTATATATAGACGAGGACTAATCCCCCTCTCAAAAAGGATTTTGGAAGGCCCGAAAGGGTCAGCTCAATTCTGCAAAGAATGTAATGCTGTTTAATAATAACTAGTCTAGAACTGCTTTATTTTTTATAACGAAATGTGTTGATGCGAGATAAACGTTAGAAAATAAAATTACTAAAAATATTACTTTTCCTTTAAAGTTTAAAAATTGTCGAGAATAGTTACAAGTCAACACATACTAGAAAATTGAAAAATTTATTTATTTTATTTAAAGTCACACGCGGATATGTGAAAACTTCATTCGCTGTGTAACGAATACTACGTATAATATAGGTGTAGGTATGTATGTATTTATTTGAAATATTAATTAATTTATTTCATCTAGTTATGATGTAACGTAAATGATAATATTAATAAAAGTTTTCTAAAAAAGAAAAGAAATATGCACTACCAAATCAAAAACAATTAACAAAACTCATTGTATGAGAACTCATATTATGTCGCTAATTCAAACAGTCCCAAAATGCTTACAAGTTTACACTGTATTTTCTTCATTTCAGTCTCAATTATGTTAAAGACTAACATTTACATTTGACAAAACCTTTTCAAGTAGAAAAATTAACAATTACACCAAAATTTATAATAATGATAGCTTTCAAAACAAACTTATTGTTCAGGTTGTTCTAGTAAACAAGTCTTTCAAAAAATGTTCACAACCACAATAAATTTTACAAATATTAAAATTTAAAATATAGAAGCTTAAAACCTGCACGAGAGTTATTGCGTTATTCGTCCTCTTCAAGCAAAATGTGCAGAAGAAAACCTAAACTCCACACAAGAAACGTTTGATATTATTTTTTCGTCCTATAAATTTATGAGGGTAAATATTTTATACAAAATCATAGCTGTTATAATAATTTATCTAGCTATATTACAAACATTGTTGTTATTTTAAAATTTTATTTTATCTAAAAATAAACATAGAAATCAAGTTTTTTTAATACAGTCGAGTCCCGATTATGCGACCTAAACGTGACCGCAGAAGAATCGGATCACTAAAACCTTGGATAATATAGAAATACAGAAAAGGACGATACAAATCTCATAAGAGGTATTAAGTCCTCTTTGCGGATGAAATCGCAAAGTCTTAAGACTTTCCAGTTTGTACATGCATATTTAAATTTAACTGTTTGCATTATTCACAAAGTGCGATTTGCAAGTGTCAATCGGTTTTGTTGCCAATAATGACTATAGCGTTACATATATGCAAGCATTGCAGTCAAACACTCAGAAAGCAAATTTTGTATTGAAGTCGTTTTCGTATACAGTCGAGTCGCGAAATAGTGAATATCGTATATAGTGAACTACCGGAAATAGTGAACACAAAAATTTTAACATTGAGTGTATATGGGACTCCTATATAACGAACAGCGGTAACCCCGATACAGCGAACTGCGTACTATAAATCGTGCAGTTTGAATGACATCATTTATAGGGACTTCCCCCAACATTGAGAATTTACATTACGTATCATATTTACACTTCATTTCACGCGTAACGTTAGCATAGAATGGAATTTTTATATGTTGGTGTATCAATTTAAGGGAAAAAGTATTAATTATTAAATTAAATAAAAAACAAATACAATCAAAAATAACATCATTTTTCCTAATTAATAATTATATTTGTATCAATTTTCTTTAAAATAAAGCTTTAATTTTCAAAACGTGGCTTTATTGTAAATTTATTAGTAAGTACCGAAACAGTGAACAACCCCGAAAAAGTGAAAAGTTTTTGCCATATTTAATTCACTATTTCGCGACTCGACTGTATAACCAAAACGTGTTTGGGTTATGAAACATGAAGTTATAACCAATAAAAACTGATTGGCTTGCAGATCAACTTTGACTCGCTAAATACTAAAGAAAGAATATGTACCTTGATTAAAAATTACTTGGTCTTCCAGGTTGGGCTTAAGGCATTAGGCCGGTTTCATTTGAAATTCTAGTATTAGAATACTAGAATTGGATCGATCGACGAGGTTGGTACAGATCATAACGAAAGAAGATTACTGGGCGGAGCTAATGTGCCAAAACAAAAATTCGTCCAATCGCGTCCATCAAATGGGTGCCAGGTTAAATTAATTTAAATTTGAAATTTTTTAATTTAAGTTGTAGATATTGGTTACCATGTTACAAAAGGTACAATATAACATGATTTAAAAAATCCAAACAAGTTTGCTTATTTTAGTTTTGAATGCAAAATATGTTCCGAATAACGTCAGGCACTTACGAATATTTCACCGGCTGCGTTCAAAAATTTAACCGTATTTACCCGCTGCATCTACCTGCAAATAAATCATTTTGTTGAATGTTGTCTGCAAACCAAGGTTATTTATTTGTTAAAAATGTTCTGTTTCTAATGCAGTTTTGTAAATTCTTATGCCACACGTTGAGTGCCGTGAAAGAGAACGCGATAATGGTGTCTCTCTTTTGTAAATCCACCGTTAAGCTAGTCAAATAATAATTAATTAGTTTAGTAATACTTGCCGATATAAGAGAATCTAGGTAATTATCAATTCATTTTATCTGTTTTCATTGTTTTGATATGATGAGTCAAAATATAATCCCGACTCAAACTGACCCTAATATGTTGTACTACATACATGGATGGTTTAAAACCCACATAGTTTTGTATGTTCACTTTTAGACATCGGTATGGAATAACCAATGTCCAACAAATTGTTTTTAACATAAAATATTTTTTTGGTCTAAAACACTGATATGGTGCCACAACAAAATTTGTTCAATATGTATCGCGCAAAGTCGCAGTAACAGAAACAATATATCTCTTGCAAGATATTTGTAATTACTTATAACTTATTTGCACTATCTAAGTAAACGTTACCAATTTTATATAATTACAGTTCCAGGTGGTTCCCCAAGCTTAACTAGTGTAATTAATTATGTAGCGGAGGGTCCTCGGAGAGGAATGTGACGGATTGCCATTCGCCCTTCACTCTCAGTTTCTGTTCACTCGAGTTTGTTGCAAAGTTTGGCTTTTAATTCGAAAATCAGCCGCTAGACATATTTATGTTTTCCAATAGGAATTTCAAGTTTCCTGTTAAGGTTACGGACATATCTTCAAAACTAATTAATGTTCTTGTATGCTGCATCACGGAAATATAACCAGTATATCAGCATGTAAATATAAATTATACGTACCTGTACGGATCCATTAATAAACTGAAAAACTTTACATATTTGCTTGAGTAATTGAATAGTGTAGGTACAAGAAGATTACGTTTACAATTATTATTATTTATGCTACGTTAGCACCAATCTAGGAATTTGTACAATTTTCGAAACTTTTTATTTTTCCATATTGACTAATGAATATTATAAAATTAAATCAAACTGAGGTTTCCAAACAAAAGTATATTTGCTTATATTTTTTATGTGTTCCATGTACTCTGGATTTCATGCAACACGTGGAGTTCAAATATCATGTTATGTAACAAAATAAATTAAAATTTTGAATTTTTATTTAATACAAATTACACAATAAAGCTCTACACTAAAATTAAATTAATAGTGGATTGTAATCGCCAAGATTTTCGTGTTTCATGGGTAACACGAAACTATCAGAATTTTTTTTAAAATCTTTCCCTACTTCAAAACTTCAAAAAGCTTAATTATTATAGATCTGTTCACAATAATTATTTTTGCAACAAGTGTGAAAAATGCAACTTTATTGTGCGAGTGTGTGTTTAACACAGCAAGTTTGATTGATAATTAAGATAACGATATTGTAAATTTACTCTCTCCGTGCGAAAAGAATTTACTTTTCATATTCAAACGCGAAAAAGTAACTATTTTTTCATGTAACGTTTAGTAAACAAGAAACGATTACTGATTTGCAATTAGGTCTTGCGGGTTTATCCCGAACGTGAAATACTAATAGTTTTTCCATAAATAACAATTACGGTAATAATTTATTTAAATTTTTAGTTTTTAACTCGTGAATATTAATTAATAAAATATATCGAGTTAACAATAAAATGAAATAATAAAATTGTTTTAAATTTTTGTTTGAGCTTTCAAGCGTGAATACGCTTTTGAAATAATTTTCAGAAATAAAATAATATCTACCTACTTTTATGTTGAATTATTTATTTGATAATAATAGATATAATTATTTATTTATGTTTCTATGTAATAATAAAAATATTCGTTACTATTGTCATCATTTATAATTCATGAAAACAAAAGCTTTTTCAGGTATAGACTGATTTACTTTAGTATAATTAAAATGTATAAAGTAAATCTTGAATAGGTAACGTATGAAAAATGTATAATATTAAATAATACGTTTTAATGTTTGAGTAATTAAATAATTGAACCAGTAAAATAAACCGCTAAATAAATTTTAAAAAGTTATCGTCAAAATATACATATTTATTTAGTTAACGTCAAAGGTAAGGCCTTAAGTTCAACTAAATAAATTATAACGTTTCACTTCCGTTCTATGAAATACAAACCTTTGATATACAAATGATCAGAATATGCATAAAGTACAATTCGAATTTACTACCTATTTGAAATTTTTGAAAAATCAGCGTGATGTTTGATAAAAATTCAAATATGTATTTGTGAATTATGCAACCTCCAACATTTCCATTTTATAATTTATTACATACAATGTAAAAGCAATATAAAAGTTAATTTAAATCGATGTAGTACTTTACAGAACATTAGTAATAAACCCTTTAAACTTGACAGGTTTAAAAATGTTCCGTAAACATCGAGATCAGTCAAAATTATCTAATTTAAAATGTTAAGGTTAGTGTTTGGTAGGGGTTCAAAACAATAACGGAAAATTGTAATGCCATGAATCTATAACAATATTAAACAATATATAAAACGTTAAGTAATACGAGGTACTAAAAAATTGATTAAAATTCAAATAATAATTTATAATATTTATTGAGCTTTCAGAACTTTACGTAGTACCTTTTTTTTTAGTTCCCTTTTAGTAACTCGTATTACTTAGTTTTATAGATTTATTTAATATCAACGAGTTAATAATATAACATTTTAAATATAACAATATTAATATAGAATTATATAGGTACATATTACGTAATATTTGTTATTAAAAATATATTCTAAATTAAACATCTAAAATAAAAATTATTCCAAAAAATCTAATTTTGAATTTCAAACACGTAGTTGGCCTTAATATCAAAAACAAATATTAAATTAGATTGCTATAACCCATCAGATGAAAAATGCGCTGATAATACTAGCAAAAAATGTAAACACCAGAAACTATGTAAAATCAAATGCTCTCATTTGTTTGATTTATTGTAAGGAATAAACGTGAATTGAATGTGAAGCTCAAAAATAAGAGCGAAACATGTGTCATAGTTTACATACATTAATTTATTTAATTTCCAATAACTGGTGTAATTTACTTAAATTAATTCATATAATAGTATTTTTGTAAGTATTTCATTTATTTAAATTCTAGGTGTACTAAAAAATAACACCAAATAGAAAATTTTTTTGTGTTACTCGTAAACTGCATAAAATATTTCAATAAAGATTTTTTAACGCAGTAGTAAAATGTTAGTGCATATTCGTGCTATAATCGTTCTCGCTGAAGTTTACTCAAGAATTTTATGGTGTGCAGTCACTGTTATTAAAGAAAAAATGATACATACATATAGGCAAACGTGAAAAGGAATCCAATGTCAAATAATTAATTGACAATAATAAATAATACAATACAATAAATTATTATTTTATAATATTACTTCATATTAAATTGTAGCCAATATTAATTTCACAAGTTAATAATTTCTGTATTCTGGATAAATTATTTCAAGCTGTCAATTCCACAAATTGTAAGTTTATAATAAGTTGACCATAATATAACTGTTCAGTAATAATAGAAAAAGTTTCCTAACATGTTAAATTGCCTATGTAGATTACTTGGTAAAATTGTACAAAAAGGTATTATCTCGTATGGTTGAAAGTGACGTTCCGTGCATCACAATCATCATAATTTAACGATTATGTGCCCGTCGGATTTGTAATACCAATAGGGCATTTTGCATTGACATCACGTGGCGGCCTAACAGGAAACGCCAAGTGTTCCACAATCCGAACTAATATCTCTGCAAGTCTACACTTAACCCAAGAAGACTTTCCCTATACGAACATTATTTGACGTGACTCAAATGATTACGCTTATAATACGTGCCTAAAAACTTTTTGCAAAATCGAAGTTAACGCTTAAGTTATCAATTTATAACATAGGTCTGTCTTATAAAAGGATTTCCTGTAATAATTATCGATCAGTACAAACAAAATAATGACAATAAAGAACGATAGAGCAAAACAAAAAACTAAATAAAAATACATTCATAACGAAAACACGGTGATGAATATGCCTTATTAAAACAGGAACAATTTGTTTTTCATTAATAAAATTCTCTTTGCTTTATTTAAGGTGGATGCTACAAAAGAAATAAAAAGTCAACCTGTTAAGTGTGCTAGGTTTCCACCGGGAATAGCTTTACTTAATTAAAATTTCGTCATGCCTGTTTCTTTATTATAAACTTTTAAAGTTGTTAAATCATCGTTATAAAATTCACAATTAGCAAAATTTAGAAGAAATTTATTTAGGAGAAATTTATTTACCTAGAGATATTTTAGAATAGCAACAAAAATTTAATAAAAAAAAGCACATTTTGTATTTTGTGAATTTTAGAAACAATTTCTCTTGAGAAACTTTTAAAATTAATGGACGAACACACATCATATATGTGTCATGCCACAAATGCTCATAAGGGGCCATCCATAAATTACGTCACATGAATTTTAGGACTTTTTAACCCCTCTCCCCGCCCTTGTCAAAGGTTGTCACATTTTTAGAACCCCTCCCCCCTGATGTGACGTCACACATTTTTCAATTTTATGAATGTATTTAAAAATAATCAAAAGAAAACAGTTATTTTCATTTTTTTCTTATTTTTATTAAATAATCTTTTATAAAATCAACATAAAGTCAAATATTTTTGATAATAGAGAAAACAAACGACTGTAACGTCACAAAGATTTTGACCCCCCCTGCCCCTTCTCACACAATGTCACATTCTGGTGATACCCCACCTCCTTTAAAGTGTGACGTAATTTATGGATGACCCCTAGGCAATATTTAAGTTTAAGCAAACACTTACAAAAGGTAAAAGTAAAGATATTTTCTCTGTTTGGTATAAATAACAATTACCTTATACTGAAAGAAAATTCTAATCTGTTAAGGTTTTTCCTGTGTTTAGTTTCTGTTGTCGTCGCCTACGTCGGCGCTGGTGTTGCATTGTGCATTTAAAGCAGTGTTTCCCAAAGTGGTCTATATGGAATCCCAGGGGTCTATGACAACCTGCAAGGGGTCTACGTCAGCAAAAAAAAATTTGGGGGTCCATAAAATGAAAATAGGGGTCCACGATATTGGTTCTCAACATACACCGATAGTACCTATTTACTTACATTATACTTCTTCTTCTTCTGCCTTTCCAGGTTTAGGCACATTTGCCTGTTCCGGCTTCACCATCGTTTCCTCGGTCTACCGACGCTTCTTCTCCCCCTAGGACTGTATTCAAGTGCTTGTTTTAGGAAACAATAGAATCCCAAAACAAGCACTTACATTACACTATCTTATAATATAAAGACATGTACCTATACATTATTTATAAAAGAAGAAGAGATTTAAGATTAAACCTTACAAAATTGACGCAAAATTTTGATAATTTATTATTATATGCACCAGGTTCAACCTTGTCACTAAAAACATTTACTTATTGCTTAGTTTATTTTATGTTATATTTTATATAACAGATACAAAATTTATCTTTAGTAGTAGTAGGTAAGGGGTCTACCCAAAACCGAAAAATATGGCAAGGGATCTACAACACAAAAAAGTTTGGGAACCTCTGATTTAAAGCATCGATTGATCTTGTCCTGGTTTCGCACTTAAATACTGCTCCCTCTTTAGATTTTCAAGTGTATTATTAAAACTCCAGATGTATTTATTTTACTTTATATCTTTTGTTTTATTTTGATTTCTTGTTCTATACACAGAAATTAAATATTACGAATGTCAAAGACAAGATAAATATAATTACAATACTTCTATCAGCTAAGAATGTATTATTCATGACACAATCAATATGTGTAAAACTAAAATGGCTATCAAAAATGTATTTTCAGCTTCCATACATTTATATCCATCACAGTCAAATTCAATAAATGCTTGTTTATTAGATGCGACAGCTGTCTTATACGACAAGCATAACGACGGATTTGCAGAATTAACTATAATAGAAATTTTTGAGCATAATTGATGATTCCAAGCCATTTGTAAAAAATATTAGTCATGATCGAGTCTGAACTGTTGAAACTACAATAAAAGATGCTAGCAAAATTAGATAATAATAAAATGGGTTCAATAATAGACTGGTCTTTAAATATAGTAAAGGTCAGCGGATGCCAAGTTCAGTAGACTGGTTAACACGATTAGCCTTAACTTATACATAAAGCACACGAATTTTCAATAATCGGTGCCGTACAAACGTTGGATGGTGTAATATATCAAAGTGGACTGCATTTAAAATTTATTTATAGACTTTTTGTTCACAAAATTTAATTTGTTTGCAAACGATTGAACCAAATTTAGGGAAACTCATAGTGGTTTATTTAATTACAGAACTATTTTTATTATTAATAAATGCCAAAAATACCTCACGTTACTTTTTAATTAAGCAAATGGGTGTATGTAAGCTTTAAAAAAGCAACCACAAACTAACAAATATAAATCTGAACATTTAGGGCGCGTTCTACTGTGCTATATGCTTAGAACAGATGTTAACCTTTTTCATTTGGAAGCTATGGTATTGCTAATTTGTGACGTTTATTCTATTTAGGAACTGAAAAATCAACACTGCGATTTAATAGTACTAATATTAAAAACTGATTTGAGATAAATTTATGGTTTATTTGACGTATGTGATGTAGTAGTACAAGTATAAATGCATACACTTACTAGTATTTGAATAATTGCGCTATGCTAAACTCCTAAACTTTTACTAAATCCATCACCTCATTGCAAATTAGCACTAGATCATAAAAATAACATTATAACACTGAGTAGTAAATGTATACATTAACTGAGTTGACTCTGACGCTTCTACTGTAACATTCGAATCAAGACACCCTTCAATACATGTGCATGCCTTTATATGAGAATAGAATGATTTAAGACCGACTTAGCCTAATTTGAGGGTTTTTCATATTTAAATGTATAAAACGCTGTGATTCGTGCGTTTGGAGCTATTGAACCAAGACAATTTTTTGCAGTAAAAAATAACAATGATACAAATTTAAGATGACGAATAGATGTACCTATATATCAAATAAGAATTTAATCCTGCAATAGTGGAGAACGTACCGGGGCATGAGAAAAATACATCGTCCGCTTGTTGTACCCTTAATGGTAAACGAATATTCGTTGTTCGTTCGGTTAATCAGTGCCCATCCCAAATTAACTTCTGCTTTGAATTTAATTTGATTTATTTTTTATTGTTTTGGGTTGGATATATTTTGTCGGACTATTTGAATTAAAATTGTTCGTATACACAAAACTTTACAAGTTTAAATAATAAATTGTCCTTTCAAATTATAAAAAATCTCGGATTTGCCAAACTTCCTATTATCCAATTTACTTCTACATTGGAATTAAATAACTTGCAATAAAAACGTAGAATTATTTAAAACCGAACAAGTCATTATTTTGGTTAACTCGACCATTGCGATAAATATTAGTAGAATTGTAAATATGTAGAAAAACAAATATCGAATTGACAGAGTATAACAAACGAGTAGCCAATAAAATTCAGAAACCAATCTTGTCCGAGGCAGATATACCATGTTAACTTTAAAACGCAGCTTTCTATGCAGTGGCAAAAAACATTTCATTACGACTGTATTTCGGTTCAAAATAATTAAACTTTTTATTGCACATGCAATTCTATTTCTTAACTAATGTTAATATTTAGAATATTTTAATTATTACCAGCAAGGCAGTGACCCAATTACTAATTGACGAAAGCTAATGAAATGAATTAAATTTTATTGTATTTGTTTAGCTTGTTAATTTTTAATTTACTACTAATTTTAATATTATATCATTTATCCTAAGCTGTTTTCAAACATAACTGTAAAATCAATGTCGGTTGTAATGCTGAAACTTCTGTAGAGTGGTCGACAACACTGCGGAACATTACGGAATCAATTGTCAATGATCAAATGGAAACAGATCGAAAAACGGAACTCGCGTATCATTGCAACCTGCTGCTAGCCAACAGACAGTTTGTTTTATTTCAAAGCTGTTCAGTCTCTTTTGATCTCGTATAAATACTCCGTCTCTTTATTTTGGTTTTTAATTAAACTAATTAATATTACTTCATGCATAAACTTTTATAGTTTTCACGTCTCGCAGGGATCCTGCCTGAAGGAATCAGAACAGATTTAGTAAAGCCATGATGTAAAACTATTTAAAAAAAAATACTATATAAATTAGATGGAAAATGCGCTAATAAAAAATATGTACCTATTATTATTATTTTTCTATTAGCAAAAAATTTAAACCCCAGTAACTAGGGAAAATCGAATGCTCTGATTCGTACGATTTACAATAAAGAAATACAACCACATTTACAATCAAAATTTCTTACTTCTATAAAAAAAACATTGATAAAGATTAGTTACCAAGAAGCATTAATAAAGAAAATTATAAACGATCGTGTTAATAAATTATAAATGCAAACACATGTCGAAGAAGGAAACTCCTAGTAATTTCACATTTGAAAAGATTATTAAGTGAAAAAGTCAAGAAAATCTTAAGAACCTATAAGAATGACACCTCAATCCCTAACAATCACTCAAAAAAATTTGGTCGTAATATTAATAAACAGTGGTTGTTGGTCATTATTTAATAATTAAATTTATTTTGAAAACAAACTTTTTGCTGAGACAAACAACAGTTATAGTCTTAACAATAAATTTGATTATTTTAACAACTAAATGATGGCCAACAATCACCGTTTATTAATATTACGAACAAAATTTATTTGAGCGATTACACGCAATCGTTTAAGTCGATCTAACTCGGCTTGAGCTAGTACTAACTAGCTTTCAGGTATACACTCCAGTAAGCCGACCGACCTAACGGATTAGATCGATCCGAGATCCAAGCTAAAAACGTAGACTATTAGGAGGTTAGGTCGATCTTAAAAATGGATGTAGACGTTTTAGCTCGAACTAAGCGTAGTTCGACCAGTCATGTTAACCGATTAATGCATTAGGTATACACAGACATGGTAAATTTAAAACCGACTAATCTTAGATCGATCTAACAGTAGGCCCCCTGTGAGACCGAACAATTACATCCGATATTGTTTTACTTTCAATCTAGATCGTTTAAGAGGGGAAGTTCATGTAAAAATTTTAAAAAATCTATTTTTATTTTTTTATTGCTACTTTATCACTTTCTAAAACATTTTTAAAATATGACTAATTTTGAGGCGTTTACATGGACTTCCACCCTTAAATCATAATATATTGCAATATCTCTTTTCATGTATTACAATTTTATTAATTGCCTTAATAAATTGTTAATATATTTAAATACAGTAAACTCTCGATTATCCGTGGGCGGTTTATCCGCTTTGCGGATTATCCGCGGTGGCTGTAGGAGGTATTTTTATAAAAAAAGGTTTTTTCGTAACATTTATTCATCACAAATATACATATAGAAATAAAATCACTATTTTTCCGGATATTCGTAGTTTTTCGTAGTTTTTTTGCCATGCGGCTTATCCGCGGTATCCACGCCAGTCAATCTCGCGGATAATCGGGAGTTTACTGTATTTAAAAATCGTAATTTATTAAATTTCACTAGTAAAGCTTAGTAATTTATATAATATTCCACCTTACAAAATATAGCAAAATAACATTACTTCTGGCTAGAAAATGGAGTATTTCAATAAATTAACGGAGAAAGTCTTTCAAATGTTGAAAATAATTTCAGCAAATACAAAATAAGCATGTATAAACACGGCCGAAAAAGATTCAATTTTTCACTTGAAGTACAGCATAAACATTTTATCACGAAAGCTAAGTAGAAGCTTAAAAAAGTTTTAACTAAAAATGAGAAATATTTATAGTCGTTTAAAAATTTCCTTTTAAGATATAGCTTCCATAACGTTGCAACTTACAAAGTTGATTAAAATTTTTTTTGTTTTATTAAATTTAACCGCAACTGCTAACTTTATATCAAAAAGAATACTAATTTTAATGGGAACTTTATACTCTGATACTAACTTGAAATATTACAAATCAAAATAGAATAACAAAAACTAACAGTGGCTGATAGATTAGTGCCAGTAAGTTTATATTATGAAGTCATTTTGCTTTTATTTTATTTATAATAAATTTATTTATAATAAATTTATTTATAGTTTTTATAACAATAATAATAAGTAATAACATAGTACATTTCAAGCAGGTCAGCAGGAAAGAAATTCTTATCAGTAAATAAAAAAAATGATATTGTTTTAAAATAAGCATACCCAAGAGATAGACTTGAAACAATCAAAAAAAAACAAACAAAAAATGTTTACAAGTGTCCCGTATAATATGTACCTACATGCAGCTCGGTTTTAAATTGCAGTAAAGTTCGGTTTTGAATTTACGTTACGGGAGGTATAGTTTAAAGTAAAAACAGTGTTCCCAACTCTGATTGGTCGAACCAAGGTAAAATTGCCCTTTAGTTCGAGCTAAGGAATCTGTCTTCATTCAATTTTAAGATTGCCCTAAGCGCCTAGCCCACGTTTTTAGCTTGCTCCATCCTGATGACTTAAATGACTTCAAAAAATCGAATTACATTGAAGTTATTGCAATTTTTATTGGGTGTCCAAGAATTACATTTCGACACCCCCAAGGAACAAAGACGTAACTCATTTTTACATATTTTTCAACAGAGCGATTTGAAAATTTTAAAGAAAAACATAAAAGTAAAAAAAAAACAACGACGCAACTGATATTATGACTATTTAACCCCCTAACATCATGAGAAATGCTAAGTTGTAAAAAAATGTAATTTAAATACCGGCTTTGTTACTGCCCAATTGGAAAAAAATTGAAAAATAACTTTGAGATAAAACTCGTTTTTACTGATTATCTCTGGTATTATTGCTCGTAGAGAAAAATTTTTTTAACATAAAAGAAAGGAATTTTTCTCAGGAATACAGTGGTAGTCATAACTCAAATTTGACCTAACTTGAGTTACGGCTTTGTTCCTTGGGGGTGTCGATTTGTTGTATATCGGTACTTGAGTTACAGAATAAAAATTTAAATATTGAAAAACCATTTGATAAAAATTTAAAAAATAATTAATGTTCCGAAATCGAACTGTTGCTTTTATAATTTTAAATTAAACCAAGAGCTTTAAAAATATTTAAAAAATAAAAATTAATACTTCGAAGACGAGAAAATTGCTCAGCTTAAAGGGTTTTGCCACTGTGGAAGCCTGAAAATAAACCAAAATTTCTGCAATTTTTTTAGATTGTAAAAAAAGTTTTATTTACAAAACAAAGTATACCACTTGTTTACATATTATGTATTAAGGTACAAATATGTATTTTTTAACAAAAACAAATTTACAAAGTCGCGGCGGCACAGTGCAGCTTTTAAAAATACATCTTTTCAAAAAAGATCTTCGGGGCTTGCAGCATAACTTGAGTGAATTTGATCTTACAACAAAAATAAAAATATCTGCTTGATCTATATATAAATAGCTAGAGAATAACAAACGGAATTTTAAAAATATTAATTTTTGAAAAAATATCAAGCTTTTGAAGAAAAAATCCGATTTTTGCGCAAAAGCTTAACAGAAATTTGTTAATAACTTTTACAAAATTTAATATTTTGCAAAATCCGTACGTCATTCCTTTCAAAATCTCATACAAAAGCTACAGTTAAAATTTGACTTCAATCGGACAAAAATTGTTTGAGTTCTACTGCAAGCCAATTTGAGTTTTGTAGTTTCGAGAAAAACGCGATTGAAAGTTTTAGTATACGTATATCGTAGTTAGTCCACTCGCACTAAATAATATGTAACTTGTTCAATTTTCAATATTTTAACTTAAAAGTATTTTCACACATTCTTGAATATGTATATTTCGACAAAATGCAAAATAAAAAAGAACTCGATTTCATTTAAGTTTACTGTGGCAAAACCCTTTAAAGGTCTTTAGCAAATGAATTATATTTATATTTTGTATTCTTATTTTTAGAATTATTTTTGTGCTTTTCCTTAAACTTTTTTTATGCAAAGTAAAAAAAAAAGTTTTTATTTATATATATTTAGCGAATATTTACAATTAATGCAATCGTTTTCGCAACCTTCACGCCATGCCTTGCGGTTTTCCCGGCTTTTATTTTATTTTTTTATTTATAAAGAATAAGTAGATCAGAAGTTTACTATACTTTTTCGAATTTTAAGGTGCTCGCACACTTAGGCGACGCGACAACACAACACACTACACACAGAAGCACACAGTACACACAAAATGTGCGAACCCTACCAAACTGTCGCGTCGCCTGGTGTGTGGTGTGTTGTGGGCTTCTGTCTGTAGTGTGGTGTGGTGTCGCGTCGCCTAAGTGTGCGAGCACCTTTAATGTCGAGATCGAGTTTTAGGGAATGTCCACATCTAACGAAAACTGACATTATGATCTGTAAATTTGGATTATACCTTTATTTTATTGGGAATTGAATTCTAAACTTAAAAGCTCGAACAATCTGATTTATTTTAAAACATTTTAATTTATAATAAAATTATGTTATATTATAAACTTTTGATAAAAAACACAAAAACACGTGGACAAAAAGATTTAACTTGATATTCTTTCCAAACTTTAATATTATAAAGGAAACTTGCTATATATTCTCAAATCAAAAGAATTCAAGAAGCTAAATGAATGCAATGATAATCAAAGAATATTATTCACAAAATCCGTAGTTGCTACAATCAAACTCTATTCAGAGATCTCCAGTTCAACTTTAATTCAAAATTCTAAAATGCATAATTCAAATGCCATCATAATTGTAATACTATCTAAAATTTTCGACTTGAAATTAATTTACTGAATTATTAAACATTATTCGGGATTCAAAATTGATTATTTTTTACCGTGCTTTAAATTTTATAATATAATGTGTAAATGAGGTTAACAATTTTCCAAATTAGTAGTTTAAATTACTTACTTGTTGACATTTAGGCCGGTTATATTAGACAATGAGCTTTCGAATTAATCAGGACAAGCTGCAACCACCATGAATAAATCCTATCTTGGGTAGGTACTATAACTGGAATTGATTTTGCACAGAAAAGTTAAACTACTACATAGAAAATTATAAATAGTAGAATAAAGAAAAACTGATGTTATATTGAGTTTGAAGACTCAAATATAAAAAAAAAATTAAACGAAGAAAATACTAAGAAGTGCTAAATTTTCACCACAAACAAAAATTTTGTATTCTTTGCTATTCAAGAGAACGTCATCATGTTGATTTCTAATTACTTTTTTTTAGCACTTTCTGAGGTTAATATTTAAAAGAGTTAAAAATTTATTTAATCTCTTCAAATACTTCAAACGCAGCAGAAACTAAGATTATTGTTAAACTATAGGTTAACAATAGTTTATAGTTTGAAAGTATACCTTTCAAACCAGTAAAAAAAAATGTATTTAGTGTACTATTTTGAAATGTAAATTTTAAAATTTACAATATTTCCAAAATGTATGAAAACATAAATAAGAAAAGGATCAAGTTTGAGCAAAGTACTTTTCTGTTTTTCAATTATTGTTTTAGTAAGATATTTACATAAATGGCAGGAGGACTGGCACTTGAATGGGTCACCGATTCTAGAAGACCACACATATCGCTGTCTTCTACCAATTCTCCCTTAACCAATAAGGTCGAACAACCATAATCTACTAAAGACTGTTAAAGTTTCTAGACATTTGACTAAATTTTTAACTTTACTTGAAAAAATTTAAACTATAGTTTTATAATATAATGTATTGGTGGTATGCATATTGTATTGTACAAAATTAACTAGTCTGTCAAGAAACATAAAGTTTGTTTTGGGTATAATTAATGAAAACTGTATTATATTTTTAAACAAAATCTAATATTTACATAAAAATATTAAAATTTAAATTAGATATTAAAATAAATGTAATTCTCAATGTGAAACAGACGGAAATTTCAAACTTCATAAACAAAAAGGGTTATCGTTTTCATAAGGTGAAAACATGGTAGCCTCTCGTAGATTGCAAGCGTTGGGCATCAAGAGAATTTCAAAATGTAACTCGCTTAATATAAAATTTAAATAGTGTTAACATTGTTGGTCGCAGACATGCAATTATCAGTTAAGCAAGCATTTGTAGCTTTCACGAAAAACTTCGTAGATTATAATTTAACAGTAATTTGCAAATGTTAATTTCATCAATCAGTGAAAACTTCAGTCTCAGATCCAGTGCCGGCGTAAGGTATACGCGATGTACGCGACTGCGTACGATCTCGCGCTTGATTTCGGGCTTCGCAAAATAAAATAAGGTCATAATTTTTTTTTTTAAAGGAGAGGGCCTCGCCAATTTATTTCGCGTACGTTGCAAAATTAGGTTACGCCGCCACTGCTCAGATCGGTTTACTTTTGAAAATGTATGTATGTATATCCGGTTCATACTGCAATACGCAGCTTCCCGGTTCTGACGGCGTTTGGTTTTGAGAGCATTTTACATTTTTTACCTACGACGAAGAGCCAGCCCGACGTAAAACCCCCAACCTGGAGGACCAGCAAGACGGCCAGAATAAAGTTGTTACTTCACCCAGATTCGAACCGGGTATTAAGTGTTCGTATTCAACTCGCTTGACCATTACTCTCCGACCGTCTCTTTACTTTTGGAAATAATATAATATTTAAAAATATTACTTAATGTTATTTATGATTGTTATTTATATCGTTGGTATCAAAACGTATAGGCGTATCTCACTTTTGCCTGACCGACATAAACTGTTAGATATAGCTGCATAAAACATTAACAAGAAACATTTTTACTAGGAAAATGCTTGAAAATTGGTTAATAGTCACTGACAGACAATTTACAATCATTTCCTAAGAAAAAAATTCACTTGGGGACACGATATATGCAGCTATAACTAAATGTTAGTCAAACGTGAGATACGCCTATACGTTTTGATACCGACGAAATGTAATATAGACAAAAATGACAAACATGAATGCATTAACGAAATTTTCAAAAAAAAATATCAAAATCATCAAAAGCTCCAGACTTCGTTATTGGTGTAGTCGACTTCTGACACTAAATCATGGCCGTCTCGATGCTGTCGATAGTGGAAGGAATACGTGCAAGTGCTGTCGTGTAAACGAAGCCAACCAATTTTCGTTTCTGCACATTAGCGTCATCACTGGCATCATTTAGTGTCAGAACTGTACTATAATTTATGTTTTGCATTTCTCATATCTTCATATCATCATCATCATATCTTCATAAAAGTTGTTTAATTTTATTTATTACTTTATATTTTATTTTGTATTTCTAATTTAATTATTTTAACAATAATTTTGTTAAAAATAACTAAAAACTGTGCCCATTGCCAAAAATTTTATTATGTTACATACATCACAAATATCTAAAGTTTAAATCAATCAATAATATAATTTTCGATAATAATCCAGATGATACTTAGCTGTACCAAATTAATTCAATATAACGATTAATAGAACACTACTTCAAACACTTGTAGCGTGGTTAAATTCAATTCATATAAAGTCTAAACAACAATAATAATTATGGAATTTATATTTATTAGACAGATTTGTGTCATGGGTATCAATAATGTACTATTTATGGGATAATAAATACTTTTGTGAGTGCAAATAAAATAAAAATGTAAATATTATGTAATAGGTATAATAAAAAATACCACAGCATCGATAAAATATTGAATAAATATCACAATCGTTTAAATAATTTCAATATATCTACTACGAACGATCCTTATAATATAATTTTTATATTATATTATTTAAACTTTAAAATATCGAATTATCATAAAAATTAAAAGTTAATTAAACGATTTATTAAGCTTTCAGATGATTATATCATCCGTCATCAGAATAAGATATACAAGATATCATATATCGTTTAATTAACTTTTAATTTTTATAATAACTCGATATTTTCAATCTATATTTTCAATAAGTGATCAACCTTTTAGATCAACTTGCCCGTTTAGCAGATCAATTTTTAGATTTTTAGACAATTAACAAAAAAAATTGAAAAACTTAGTTTAGAAATACCTTCAATAAAAAAACAGCGCTAATCAAACTTACGAACGCTTTCGCTCTCCCATTTATTCGTACTTTAATTTTACTCCTCAATATTTTTTTTACCAACACGCTTACTCAACCACCTTGTAATTAATTTTTTTTTTCAGAAAACAGTCACAAAATTGTATCGATCAATATTGTTGACTCGTTTTTCAACAAACAAACAAACAATTATAAACAATCCTTTCTTATAAACACAGGAGCAGAGGTTTCAGTGATACCTATTAAATTTGGATCATCTAAACCAGTTCCTTCAACCATTAAACGATTTGTAGCAAATGGTTCCAAAATTGATACTTATTATGGTACCAAATTGTTGCATTTATCATTAAAATCAACGTCCCGTTGATAATTTTACTTACAGTTTTATTCCTGGACAATTAAAGCAACCTTCTCTTGCATTTTTATCTTTAACAACAATTTCACCCGATCATTTTAACAAATCAATTTTTAATTTGTTAAAAGATTTTTCCGCTTTCTTGCCTTTCTCTTTACCTTTACTTAGGAGGGGAGTAGTGTGGCAGCATCGTTCTTTTTTTAATTAATAATTTTGATCAAAAATCAAAAAGCTTGATTTTCGAAGGTTAAACGCTCGTGATTGGTTAATAAAGTTTGTTCGTTCGAGGTACGTGCGCTCCTATACATAAGAGTGTAGCTGTTGACAAGTTTGTCAGTAACTCTTACGCTACGGTAGGAATGCGTTCTCCTTTTTTATTAATTAAAAATTTTAATTTAAAACTTTAAAATTATTTAAAAATTACTTCAGAAAAGGGTTACTTAAATTTAACGAACGGTAGTTACTTTTTCGCCTGGATCCTACTCTTGCGAGGGTGGTTTTCATCAAAATGACAAGTAATTTAAAAATATCCCTAGGCCCGTGGGTCAAGGAAAAGGTGAATCTTTGAGGGGTGAAACTCGTGAGAGTGGATTTTTAACGAAGGGTAGTTGTGCGAAGAAAGATCGACTTAAAGCACCCCTCGCTGCGCTCGGGCGCTTTAAGCCATTTTTCCAGAACATTTACTATTCGGAAAGGTGGTTGTGCAAGGAAAAATCAACTTAAAGCACCCCTCGCTGCGCTCGGGCGCTTTAAGCCATTTTTCCCGCACATTTAGGGTTGAAAACCATGATTTTCGTTCGGAGTGCACTGTTACTGCATCGCAATGCAAGTGTCGCTCCCACTCTGCGCAAAGCTAAGACCAGTTGCCAGTGCACGTACCGTCAGGAGAATGAACTGAATGAATTGATTCACCAATCCCGAGCGACTTTGCTTTAAAATTTACTGTGAAAATCGAAGTTTTTAAATTCGATTTTTGAAAAAACAAGTGCACTTAGGGCATTGTGCCTCCGCTTATTCTCTTATTTAAAATATACTCTTTCAGAATTCATCGAGATTTCAATCGTAAAATTTGTATTTTCGCGCCCAGGCTAGCTACCTTGAACCCTTCAAGTCTGTTATTCTCAAAAAATAAAGCCAACATTATTTTTGGTTTTAGGTAACAAAAATATTTTGTTAATTTAAATGCAAATACGGGGGAACAACGGGACCGTTGTTATAACCGGACTTCTCTATAAGCGGTTTATAAACTCATATAAAACAGAGTATTTAAAACAAAAAGTAACTCACTATTTCCAATATTCGTTATAAGGGGAATCTACTGTATATTATAATTAGGTATATATTTTTATTCTTGTTCTTTTACTTACTTTACCAGATTTTAACACTTGAACATTAACTAATATAAGTATAATAATTACTTCAGATGGTAATCTTCACATGTAAAAGAAAACCGGTAACGAATTTCAAAGATACAGGTGACTTTAAAAAAAGATGTTTTTCAGTTTTTTTTTCTGAAAACAACGAACTTTAAAGTCAGATCGAATTAATGAATTGTTATCATCCAATTGGTCATTATTTGTTTGTAAATATTTTTAATTAATGTCCATTATCCCCAAAAAATCTTAACAAACAAGTTAGATTGAATCTGGAATGATTTTCATCATAAGGCTAAAATTACCTTAATTTCTCATATTATAATTATTTTGAAAAAATTGAAATGCTTGTAAAAATCTCAAAGGTATACTGCCCTACTAAGGAAAAACACCGTATGTGCATTTTTGACTATTTTGAGTTAGATGCATTTTCTTAACTAATTTTTTTTCCACTTTCCATTGCACTAATCCAGATATTTGCATCTCAACTCTAAATAATGTTAAATCAATAAACAGAAACACCGTATCTGAAGAAATAATGTGAAATACTTATTAGTTCAAAAACAACGCATCTGCCAAAGCTTCAATAAAACACCGTATGTACAACGTAATTAGACGTAAATACGGTGATTTGTCTAAATAATGACAGAAATGATGAACAGAAATAAAATATGTACTTTTGAACTTTGACTTTTTTTTTTATTGAACTTTGTTTCAATTACTTACTAATTGTTTGTGTTTTTATTTAATATATTTTTAAAATACCGTATGTGCAGAAACGATGTTTTAACTATTGAAAGTTATAAAAATGCCAGTGCATAACCTGAAATAAATCACATTTATCAATATAATTCTGAAAACTACAAATGTTTTTTTATGTAATCATAAACTTATGAGAAGATAGTACATCAAATTACCTTTCCAAATGTAATGTTGAAATTTTTTTCTGATTAAATTAAGGACACAGAACACAAAACAAAAAAAAAATTTGTTTATTGAAATATCTGAAATTCGTTATTTTGTAGATACGGTGTTTTTCCTTAATAGGGCAATAGTATAATATTTTTTCGGGTAGGTTTAACTCTATAGGTAAAAAATAATAAAGTAATATGTACTCTCGATGGAGAGAAGAAATGGAGTAAAAGATTCTAAAATGAAAAAGAAATGGAAGTGTGAGTGAGCTTAAAACGTAGAAGCATCGTTAAGCCTAATTAAAACTTCTGCAAATCAGTGTAGATACCTAACTAGAGAACTACAACTTAATTATCACGGTAACAACGTAAGTAACATTACAGTCGGGCATATTTTCTACAAAATGAATTTGAACGATCCACTAGCATTGCTTAATGAACCTACACTCAAATGAATTTATGTAACCAACTCGCAACCATCGAAGTGATGGGGAATACGCGACAGATTTTTTCAAGATAAAGTGTATAAAAATAGGTATAAAGAAATATATTACTTGAAAGGTTTTGTGTACTCAGATACACAAATATGAAATGTTTATTACGTTAAACCTAAAAATACACATAAATAAACATTTTGGTTTAAAATAACCATGCATGATAATTTTAGTTGTTTTATTGAAGGAAACGAAAACTTATAATATAATTTTTCAAAAGTCGACGTTTATTAGTTACTTGTGATATTGAATTGGTAAGTGTTTAAAATTGTTGTGTGCAAATACGTGCGATATCTAAATTTTTGAGTTACAAAAGATTAAATTAGCATAGCATAAATACAAAAATAGGATTCTCATATTTTATTCTTAAAAGTAAATCTAATTATAGTACCTAATTCATCTACGAAATGCTAGTTGAATTCATAATGACATACCTTTATTGTCAATAGAGAAAATTCCAATTCCGTCGCCGCCTCGGATTGAATATTCAATTCTACTATCTTCACCCGGTGGATCGTTATCGGTTGCGTTGACCTGCATCACTACCGTACCGACACTTTGATTTTCTAAAACCGAACCCGAAAGTACAAAATCACTAAACACTGGGGCATACATATTCTCATTCACGTCCACTACGTTAATAGTTACCGAGGTTTCGGATGATAATGAAGGATTTCCTCGATCGTTAGCAAATACTATTAAACTATGCACTTGCCGTTCCTCAAAGTCTAGAGATTTAGTCGTGCGGATTGTACCTGATAAACCATCAATTTTAAAAGTACCGTCACTATCGGTGTCCTCTAATGAATATAAAATCTCTCCATCAGAACCGAGATCGGGATCTGAAGCGGTAACAACTGCGACAACACTACCTTTAGGAATATCTTCCCTAATTTTAACAGTATAGCTAGGTAAACTGAATTTCGGAGCATTATCATTGATATCGTCAATTGAAATTCTGACAATACATTCTGAAAATAAAGATGGATTATTTACCCCTTTATTACCACCATCTGTTGCTCTAATTCGTAATTCATATAAATCTTGGCGTTCTCTATCTAGACTATTAGAAACTATTAACGCACCAGTTATTTTATCGACAGAGAAATCTCGAGTGTCGGTCATTAAGGTATAAGTTATTTTAGCATTATCTCCAGAATCGATGTCACTAGCGTTCGCTCTAAATATTACAGTGCCATTTAAAGCATTTTCAGTAACTCTAAAACTAGCTAAAGTTTTTTCAAATTTTGGAGAGTTATCGTTCACATCCAATACTGTTATGGGTAACAATCTCGAAGCAGATTTTTGTGGTTTACCTAGATCATAAACTGTCACATTTAAAAAATATTCGTACTCGCGTTCTCTATCTAAAAATCCAATTACTTTCAGTTCTCCAGTTTCCATATCTAAACAAAAAACCGAATGATCGTCCCCTCCAGATATGCCAAATATTAATTTTCCGTTATACCCTAAATCACGATCTCTGGCTTTCAGCGTAACAAGTGTTGTACCTAACGCAACAGATTCGTTAACCTTAATTTCAATGGGAAATTCTAAAAATTCGGGCGAATGTACATTTTGCCCATATCGAGTTGGCATCATTGCAAATTCTTCCTGTGCTGGAGGTTTATTATTATTTTCAGCAGCAGCCAATACTTCCGTTAGTCTTCTAGCAACACCAGTATCTTTACATTCGAAAGCTCCAGCTTCGTCTGTTAATAAACTATTAGAGGACCCCAAGTTCTTTTTGACATTAACTAATTTAAACCGTACTCGAACTATATCGGCAAAATGAGAACCGTCGGTGGCAGTTACGTTAATTTCTCTTTCGCCACTAGAAACATCATTGAGATCGCAACTGACACTTAACGTGCCAGAAGTTGAATCGATGGCGAAACAATCATCATCGTTTCCAGAAACAATACGATAACTTATTATATTTCCAGCATCAAAATCTATTGCCGATAACGTAATAATATCAGTTCCGATGGGTACATATCGTGGAATGTAGCCCACGCAGTCAACTTTTTCAAACTGAGGTCTGTTGTCGTTTATATCGTTAACTTTAATAGTTAATTGCATTTCAGTTTGCCGCCTGTAAGGTAATCCCCAATCGGACGCCCTAAGTCTTAAAATATATTCTCTTCTCATGCTTTCATAATCTAATAAGGTAGTAGTTTTAATAACTCCTGAAAAATGATCTATTTCGAATGGCACTTTCACTAAATTAGCTATAAGGTATGATATATAAGCGTTTTCTCCGGAATCTCTATCTTTGGCATGAACAGTCGTTACTGATGTTCCAGCAGGCATATTTTCATCTATCCATATGGTCATTTCTGCTTTATCAAAAATGGGATCATTGTCGTTGGTATCAACTACGTAAATTTTTATTTTAGCAGACGATTGCTTCCTGGTTCCTGCATTTCCCTGATCAATAGCCGATACTGTTAAACTATAAAAAGCTTTCAATTCGGCATCTAAAAGAGCGGCCGTATAAAGCATCCCAGTTTCTGGATTGATATAAAATTCATCACCTTCATTGCCACCAACAATTTCCAAAAAAACTTGAGCATTTTTACCATCGTCTGCGTCGGTAACTTTTAGTCTCATTACTGGAGTATTAATTGGTGCCGTCTCCGGAACTTTCACTTCGTATATTTCTTTATTAAAAACTGGAGCATTATCATTTAAGTCAGCCAAATGTACAGGAACGGATTTATAACTTTCGCGTGGTGGTATACCACGATCAACTGCACGTAATTGTAATGTGTACCCTTGGGGAGTACTTTCTCTATCTAATAATTTGAGTACCTCGATGTTAAATTCTCCTTTTTGTTGTGTTGGACGGATACGAAAATGGCCATCGGGATCACCATCGACTATTTCTAAGGATTTAATATCACCGTGGATGCCATTATCTCGATCAAATACATTGACTATGGCATATATGTCGGCATTCGAGTTTTCGACTATTTTGGTATGGCGGCGAACCTGAATTTCAGGTGAATATAAATTTACTTTTTTAACTCGTATACGAACTTTAGCTTGACTTATTTGACCCGAACTAGGTTTATGTATAGCACCACGATCTTGTCCAAGAACTATTAATTCGTAGTAAGAACCTTCATTGTATCGTAAAGGTCTAGTAAGAGATATTACTCCAGTCATAGGGTGAATAGCAAATTGGTCTGTATCGTCTAAAAAACTATAATAAATTTCACCGTTCCTTCCCAAATCTGCATCTTCCGCGACGACTTTTAAAATGCTATGATGTATTGGCGTATCCTCGTACACAGTAGCATTGTAGTCTGTCGGATAAAAGAAAGGTCTAAGATCGTTAACATCTAATATAGTTACAACAACAACCGTTTCGGTTTCTAAAGTAACTTTATGTTTACCATCTTTTCTTGTAGCAGTGGCACGCACTTCAAGAATGTATTTATCTTTTCGTTCACGATTTAAGACATCGTGATTGTTAGTTCTAGTCCGAAGAAATAAAAAGCAAAAATCACCTACTATTCTATCTTCAGCTTTAAAAAATTTGTCTCTATCACCACCGACTATCTTATACCGAATATCCGTGAACAAGTTTTGAGAGAGGTATATGCCGATTCGAACTTCACCGGGGGCAGGAGAAGCATACGTTTTTCCAAAACTATTTTCGGGTATGCTAACATTATAAAGCGGTTTAGTAAATCGAAAATTGTTATCTGACGTTGAAGCCTCTTCCGAATTTACTTGGACAAGCACTAACACCAGAAGGCACCAGGCGAAAGCGCTGAAATTCATTTTTTCAGCTCATGACTATTAAACCTGTAACAAAGAAATATACATTTAGTCACAATTAATTTTATAAAGTTTTAATAAGATTTAAAATTTTAACCACCGGTTTATAATAAATAATAATCAAAGTGGTTTACATTTTTAACCCTTTCTATATGAATCAGTTGCCAGTATAAATTTTTTTTAATAGGGAATTACCTAGGTAAACTAAATAAATATCTTGTAAAGTACTATACTAAAGTTTTTTATGTATAATTATTAAATTAGCCTTCAGAGCAAAAATTTAGCTCAGATTTTATTCGTATTAAGTTTTGCGAAGATAAATAAAAAGATAAAGTATAAGCTTATAAGCATTACAAAATAAATTCCTTTACATTCTCTAAAAAAAAATATTTCCAGATAATTTATCTTTGTTTACTTTTTGTCACCGGTAGGTATTGGGAGTTTATAATACTATAATAGTCATCAAATGAAAAAATCTTGCAAAACAAAATTTCTTCAATGAACAGTTGTTATTTTAGAAATCCAGATAACATTCTTGTAGTTTTTACTTGATGATAAGTGATAAGGATAATTTATAAAATGCTGAAACTGTTTATAGAAGGTAAATAAGAGGTTTGTTCCAACATAAAATTTGATTATCGTCCGCCACCAGTATAGCCCTGTCAATTATATAAAATTATATAAAATTCCAAGTTTTCGACCTTGAGGGGGTGCCGCTCGTGCCGCCACCTTGGTTTGAAGAGGTAGAAAATCGCTTTTTTGCTACTATCTCGTTACTAGTACTGGATACGTTGATTAAGGTTATTATAAAAATTGTAGAGCATGCGATTCTGCATATTTTTTGTCTTATACATGTTTTTCTAAAATTAATAGTTTTAGAGTTATAAACGCTTTGAAAATTAGCGTTTCTGTCAATTTTAAAGTATTAAATGGTCAATTTGGAAAAAAAATTTTTTTGTTTTATTAAGTTTTGATAGTGTTTTTTCTTTAGTTTTAAACAAATACTTGTCACTTTAATTTAACAATAGTCTTTTCATTTGAATTCCTGATTATTGTAATAATTTCAAATGAATAATTTCATTTTATAGTAAAATAGCTATATCTTTTTTCTACAATAAAACATAGCAAATGGTTATAAAATTTCGAAAACTGCACTAAACGAGCAATTTTTAAAATAACTTACTAGGTTAGTGTGGTACATTTTTTTTACAAAATGAAGAGTCGAAGTTAGCAAATAAAAAAATTAATTCCTGAGTAGAGAAAAAACATTTTTTTTTTCTAAAACTATGGCACCATTAGTTTTATTTTAATCTGTGATCAATAGCAGGGCTATTCAGGGTTACGTAACCAAAATTAGAACCTTATAATAAAAATTTCGTACCTGTGGCACACGATAACTCATTTATTGTGTCGCTTTTCGCAAAATTAATAAAAGTACGAATATCTCGAAAACTAACGATATTTTACTAAAGACATATTTTGATTTTCTGGTCAGCCATGAGCTGGCCTATCAGCCCTTCAAGAGATAACGTTGGGTTTTGCGACACACTGTATAAGCGTTGATAAGATTTCTAATAGATATCGTGATGCAAATTTGTTATATAGAAAAACCCCAACACTTAGTTGCGAAGGAGAGATGAATGAACGAAGTCCTACAACTAATATAAGTAAATGAGATACAGCGGAACATTTAATTAACCATTTTTTTAATGAACCCCCGCTTGTTTTTCAATATGACCATCAATACTTTGAAATTGACGAAAATGCTCATTTTCTACGCGTTATAACTCTGAAACTATTAATTTTAGAAAAAAATGTAAAAGAAGAAAAATATGCAGAATTGCACGCTCTACAGTTTTTATCTTAACCTTAGTTGACGTATTTAGTACCGGTAACGAGATAGTAGCAAAAAATCAATTTTCCACTCCTCTAAGATGGCGGCGCGAGCGGCACCCCCTCAAGGGGACAACTTGGAATTTTATATAACTTACCTAACTGAACAATCATGCCAAATGTATTGCGACTGCGTGAAGAACGTTAGTAAATTTACAAGGAGTAGTAAAAGGTGGCGTTAAAACGTTTTGAGAATTGCTTTCGAAATAAAGTTAATCCTAACCTTAATGTTGTAACTTACTTCATACTAATAAGCTAAAAATAGTAATCAACTAACATTTTCAAAGCAGAAATCGTTTGAACCGTAATTGAACTGGCCAATATTTTGTTGGAACAGCGGATTGTTAGTAATCTAGAATTCTATAGTCGTAAACTGTGTCTTGTGTCAATCCTGGTAAACCTGAGGTTAAACCCAATAAAATAGTTTAACATGATAATATACTGTAAAACCTTGTGACAGTTGTACTAATTTAACAAATTTGCTAACAAATTTTGTCACGTGTAAATCAAACAAAGTTGTTACCAAATTTTTTCATTAAAATGTAGGTATATTATGAGACGTTAAAAATAATATCTACTTGTAGATTTTTTATGACCTATTATAATCCGCAATTATAATCTTTATTATTATTATTTATAAGGTCGACTAAAAAGCTTTATGGATTAATAGAACAGCTTTTGCATAAACTTGGTAACATTTGTTACCAAATTAATACAAATGTCACACGGCTTTAACAAAATCTGGGTTTTTATTTGAAAATATTAACCAAACTAAAGTGAAAGTATTAAATTTTCTATAGAAAAGATCCTATGCGTGTTTCTCTTTGGACTGAGAGTTTTCCAGCAACAAAACTGACTATTTTATATTATATTCAATTACGCCTTCTTAAACCCAAAATCTCTCAAAATTACATACATACATGCAAAACTGGAAATTAAAAGGCTTTTTGACGCTTTCCTTTTCCTATAGAACTTTTGTTATGACTACTTTCTAATAGTAGTGTTGACGAATTCACATGGCTTCTTCAAGCATTCTTGCTCGGAAAGTATTAACACAGGACTATATTAACACATTTTAACGGGAACATCGATAAGATGACTATATTTAAACAATATTGTCTTCGTTCTGTTCAGACGCTCCTGATACATAACATCTTTTCGAGTTTATGTATAGATTCTAGCCATTCCTTTAAGTCTCCTGTAAGTTTAGTTTCTTACATAAAAGAACTAAGAAATATATGATAGAAAAAATAAGAGCAATTATTGCGCTTATTCTTTTTGCCATATTTATTAATCTTTTATTTAAGACACTAAAATAATGACCAGAATTCATTTAAAAAGGTTAGTCCAAGCTAATTACGTTAACAAATTAATTTAATTATTTTTAATTTTGTAGACGACCTCTTCGTACGTATGAGGAAAACAAAATGAGTTTTCGCACAAAAACCGGATTCTAATGCATATCTTTACAAAATTAGGGTAGTTGACGACCTCAGAGAGAATCATAATTTTTTATGTTTCGCATGATTTATCTACGCCTGATAAAATCTATTGAAAATGAAAAACCGACGAGCATCAGTTGGACAAAGTTAGTGGATATTTTCGATCTACCGCCTGAACAATTTAATTGTTTTTACGAGTATAATGTAACATCACAATTTTACGAAGTTCATAGTGGTCCCGCTGACACATTTAAAGTATTATTAACGATTACAAGTAGGTAATTTTCTGAATAAACAACTTTTAAATTGTGTTTTAAATATCGCTTCTCAAAGAAAAAATTATTTCTACAATCAAAGTTGCAACAAATAACAATAAAATTCGGAATATTCTGACACAAATTCGGCTGCAAAGCACCTAAAAAGTTTTTAGAAAAATAAACCGAAGGAACGGAATGGTGATGAAATTGTCTGATTGTTTTTGTGGAAACCTGTTACTTCGCGAAATGCATTATTCATAGAGATTCTGAAGTGTCACCGGACCTGCCTAAAAAGGTTAGAAACTTCGGGAATATCTTTACTTTTAACAGCTCTCAAAACAATAATGTATACAACTTATTTGTATTCTAACGAATGGTAAATTAAAACTAATGGTAGTATAGCAACACATGCTAATCCTAATAATACCCAGATGAAATTTATGTAATATAATGTTTTAAATTAATAATACTATGTTATTAGTATTAAAAGTATAGATAACATCAGCTCAAATTAATTTATATAACACATTTAAAATTATCGAACCATCTACATTAAAGAGTTTTTTTCATTTAATGGTTGTTTTCTTAATTTTTGATTTATTTAAAGTAGTACGAGTAATAAGAGTTTAACAAAAATAATATGGTAAAAAAATATAGAAAAATTTAATGAACAGTGGAATTGGCGATAATAAATTAACTTGACTGTGATAGATTACCGTTTTCTTAAAATACTGCCTAACTTCCAATTAATAGAATTTTTATTCTAACAAGTTGGTTGTCCGGTTATAACGAACTAATAGTTTCATCGTAGTAGATCTTGTTATAATAGGCGGATCACAATGTAAATAATGACCGACTGTAGATTTATATTTTAAGTAGCTTGAACATTTATCATTCTATTTTTGATTTTGATAAATAAAACCTTTTCACTTTCGGTATCTTTACTGAAGTAGGGAGACCGGGGCTAGTTGACTAGGGGTTATTTCACGGTTGACTAATTGCCCAAAATTTCTAAATGAAATATTAGATGGGGCTCAAAGTACGATATTCATTTATCTGCATGTCATACCTACCATTATTATGTGTTATGGTGAAAAAATAGTGCAAGTTACGTGCTTAAGATTCAGAAATCTAAAAACATTGACGGTAAGTAAATATTTTTGTTCTCAATATTTATTAATTATTTTCGTATTTGTAGTCTTTGTTGTATTTTCACTTATATTTTGTGGAAATATGCAATATTGACCATGATTTAAGACATATTATTAGTACCGGTGCATGTGACTTTTTGACATGCGGTACTTAAAGTTTTAAAATAGCGAATGGGGTTTATTGACTAAGTAGTCAATATTATTATTATAATTAGTTTTATATACGATACCTCTCATTTAAGTATTATTAAAACGTTAACCAACTATGTTTCTACAGGCATAAACATGAAAACTTAAAGAAACATAAAGAAAAAACTGAAAAAGGAAAAACACCAGCTGATACTATTCAACGAGCAGAGATTTACTTTTGCTGTATTTTTTGTTATCTGTTTAATTATTATTATTATGTTTATTTATTTAAGCAATTAAATGTTCTTTTTTCTATTATATTAATATTATTTCATCTCTTAAGCACTTAAATATCAAAACGGAATTGATAAGTCAACTAGCCCCGGTCCCGGGGCTAGTTGACTAACTCTACCTGCTGCTCTAAATATGGTAAATAATTTTATCTAGGTAAAGTCGAAGCAATCTAATATTTAAAATCAAATTGAGAAAGACATATACGACCTACTCGTATATCTAAAATCAAAAAAATGTTGTCCGTAAATGTAATAAAAATATATATATAAAAAGTTAGTCAACTAGCCCCGGTCTCCCTACATCAATTTCTCATGATATAACATCAGTAATTATTGTAAAAATTGTGTTTTGAAGTCCTAAAAATAGGCAATAAATAAAATATTTTGTGGGAATATTGTTTATTTGAAAAAAACACTAATATAAAATAACTAACTAATTTTAGATACACAAAAAAAATATTATTTGTGGAGAAATACAAGCTAATAAGAGTAACAATTATTATGAAACTTATATTAAACGGAAAACTTCAGACGCGTTTAACTCAAAACTACATTTTAGAAGTCCGTGCGTAAGATAACTCAAAAACTACTTAACCAATCAGGATGAAACTTCACACACATCTTAAGTATAACTAATTCTCGAGACTGAACGATTACTTTTTTGCCTTTTTCATTTCTATCTCTTTTTACAAGTAATTATAGGCGAATTTTTTGGGTAAAAATCGTCACTTTTATTTCAACAACATCCCAAAAATGGAAATTTTCATATTTTTTAAAATGGATTTGTTCAGTCTGGAGATAAACTAATATATTAACCAAATCTTCTTACTTTTTTTATTTTGGATAATCCAGTGACGAAGTTATCTTACTCACCGCAAATCATCTTTTTTTTAAGCGTCTTCGAAAATCTACTACCAGTGGTTTAATTGTCTACGTTTTGTGGAAGTAAAATTCTAAAATACTCTTTAAATGTTGCTATTTCGTATAGAAAAACTTTCAAATAAATACATCTATTCATAACTTAGAAAAAAAATCTCAAAAAATTGCTTTTTTTCGACCTCATGACTGTACGTAACCCCATAAACTACTATCTTAAACTTGAAATTATTATAATTTAACGACGCTGTCACAATCTCAACAAGTTTCATCAGTTGCATGAATACTTTCTGGTATATTACCATTCATTAATTTAATATGACTTCAACCACTATTTTTTTACAATCTTTTACTAGTATCTTCCAAAACTCATCTACACTTGAGAGGAGTCTCTCGCTCTTTATTCGATTCAGATGTTCCCATAAAATGTTGTATTAAATTGAAATCTGGTCAATGAAATGTAGATTGTCAAAATTTTTTATTATCTAAATATTGCTTTATTAGTGTAGAAAATATCTTAAGACCTAACGGTAATTGGTCAACATGTGGCCAGACAGAGCGGCTTCTTTGACCGATTATGAAAATTCCAAAAAGGGTACAAGAACAGGAGGTCCGCTTCAGTCGTCACCCAAACGTAACTGAGAAAGCGGGACGCTTCTTTGACTTTGCACAAATGTATTTAGTCAATTTACTGTATTTACTTTAATTAATAAAGAACGCTATTACGCAACTCTTTTCGTATTATTATTTTTAATTAGTTTAGCAGTTGCTTAGGCTTAGGGTCGTTATCCTACTGCTAGGCAAAATGTTTACCAATAAGTTTGAATCCAGAACGAATTGCATGCTTTGTGCAATTAAGTTTTCACTCGTATTTGTATAAAAGTTCTGAAGAAAAACATCTCCAAACCATTACAGAACCGCCCTCGTGCTTAATAGTAGACATTGAACATTCATTTTTGTATTCTTATGAGGGGCCTTTTTCTTAAGTATTGGCACTGACTACAACCGAAAATTTCATGCTTTGGTTCATCTATCCAAAAAACTTGCTTCCAGTTTTCTAATGTTCATAAATTGTGTTTTTAATTGATTCCTTTACGAAGTAGAGGTTTCTTTTTTTACGAAACACTTTAAAATTTAAAATACAAAAAACTGATAATAAATTAAGAACTTCTCAGAGTGTTTACTTTTTCAAGTTTTTCAACACCTACACAATAAAGTAACACTAAAACACAAGTAAGTAATAACATATACTTTTGCTTTATGATAGATTCTTATTCGTATCTTTAGATATCAATAACAGATAAGGCTTATTTACATATTATATACATACATACCTAATAGTAAAATAATCGATTATATTTACTGTTTAGAATAGGTACTTTTTAATGAAAGCAATGATAGCTATTTCTTTATTATTAACTAAAATTAATCAATGTAGACAATTATATTTTTTATTACAAAGTCTTTGTTTCAAAACAAAAAAAAATTATACGTGTTTGAAGACTTCTGACAGCAATGTAGATTAGGTACATAATATCTGTTATGATCAAATAGTAACGAGACATATTTCGCTGTATAAATATGAATACCCACCAAATGTATTTAAGAAAATTAATTAGTACTTACATATACCTACTTTGAATTATTTTAGAATACAGAAATGTTTAAAAAGCATTTCAAAATACACAAGCAATTAAAATTAAGCATCAGCAGTACATTTACCAGTTCTGTTTTATGATATTTAAAACAATAATTATGATAATCAAATTACAGAGTTAGAACATTTTCCACGAAACAAAAGTTTTGCTGTATAAAAGTTGTACTTTATTGGTAAAATTAGATTAATATAAAATGTATAGAGTAAGTGTATAATTTAATTAAAGTAATTATTTTAAAGCAAGCTATACTTATCTACTACAATTTTCACTAAAATTATTAAATAATTAGTGAAAGTTTTAAATTAAATAAAATGTGGTGGAAATGTATCTTGGAATTAAAAAATTAAATTTCTATAAGATAATATCATTTACATTTACATTCCGTTTCTTTACACACCCGAAAAAACTTGACTTGTAACAAAATATTATTGCAACTTTTAATCAACACTGGTTGGGCAAATGAATATGTACTTGGGAACATTAAAGCAGTCACAATGACAATATTATTAATAAATCATACACATGATAAGTCAACATAGTAAATACAAAATGACATACCTATAATTCAAAAAACTTATTCACTTACTTAGACATAATACACACTTCTAATTTATATAATATTTATAGTTGGTACCTACTTATTGTGTGCAATTATTATAATGTGTCGGTGGTTATTCTGCTATCGGCGCCAAATGCGATTTTGTTATCAATGTATTATCAGGTGTCATAAACAAAAAGGCGGCATTGTTGCGAAACGAAATACCCCAACAAAAACGTTAGTTGTTATGCCAAAAGATAGATAAGCACAACAATATTTTATACTAAAATCACAGTCACAAGTTAACTTAAGGGCTTCCATAGTGTACTTCCCTACATCCATGTATAGTATGTTTGCTGTGTCAACTATTATACTTTGGAGTTACAAATTACACTTTTTAGAGCAAACTACTAAATTACCACATAAACAACGATGAATAAGTACGATTACATATTTACGAAAAAAGTTAATCGTTTTGTCACTTGCAGTAAAAGCATTATGTTCCGTGATTTGGGACCGAGACACATTACCCTCTATTTTCTCAACAATTCTATTATGCTGAGAAAATGGATAAGGAACAATGTATATTATAAAATTATAATCATGTGATATCTACAGCCAAAGTAACATTCACCATATTGCAAATTTAAATCTTGAAAAATGATAATTAAGGGGTATAACCACTGGATTTTTCAAAAAATCAAATTTTTTTTATTGACTTAATAGATGCTTTGAACCTTCTAGAATATGTGGTAAAAATTTTTTACCTTAAACAAATATTTTCTTTGAAATTTCTTGCTTTTTCCCAAGCGCGTCGGACATACATATTAATCGGAACGACTACAAATACAGTATAACAAATTAATTTTAATTATAATATTACATTATTTGTTCTCATGTGTCATAGGGCCCACAGACACTCAACTTGATGTTCAACTTAGTATGCAACTAGATGTTGGACACTAAGTCTCATACTAAGTAACAGGGCCCACAAACGATCAACTTGGTATGATACTTAGTCTCCAACCACTTTGTAAAATCTCATTTGCCGACACGAGCACGTGTGTGGTCGTGTCGGCTTTTTCGAATTTACAAAGGATGTTGCATACTAAGTCTCATACTAGGTTGATCGTTTGTAGGCCCTTTAAGGGCTTAGGGAGGTTTACCGTTAACCGAGCTAACCTCGTGGAGGACTCCCACACGATATTTCAGTGTAGTTTAAAATTTAAATTATCAAGCGTGTAAGGAGTAAAAGAATAAACATTGTAGCAAATTATCAGAAGTTTAATTTAAATATGAAAAGTTCTTCAACACTGATGCTAAGCGGATCAAGCAAGCAGAATTGTCATTGACAGATGCGGCAAGAGATGCACGCTCTAGTATTAAATTTTCGAGGAAAAAGAACGAAGGTGAAAATTTAAATATCGAAGAGCAGCTTTATGGACCTGGGGTAGCAGATTAAAGGTAAAAAAATTTAACAGTAAAATTTTTGATTTTTTCATGCTTAGAACACATTTCAAAACTTCAACTTCATTTATCCCAACACTATTTTTTAAATTGGCAGCCAAGATAAGTCGAACAATTTTCATTCCTTTCCTTCAAAATTTTAACAGTATCTTTAAAATAACATTTCGCATAGCACCACGGTAGGAATTTTCGATAAGTTAATTTAAACATTATTTATTAACAAATGATTGCCCATTTTTTTGTTAAAAATTGAACTTTTTAATTCAAATACTCGCCAATCACACAAAAATCAATATTTTTAAAATTCCTACCGTGGTGCTATAGATATAAATAGATATAACCATGTAGATTAAGTGATTTTTTTTTGTTTAGGTTCAAATTTGCGCCACCTAGGTTGGCCGCCGCAGCGCTCCTCCAATTCAACATGCCTCACGAGAATGGCTCCGGTGTCTCCATTTTTTAATATTTTGCAACGATAATTTTTTTTCTAATACTTAAATAAATACTTAATAACTTCCTTGAATATTATTTTTCTATTACCTTTCCTTTCCTTCCAAAAAAAATTGCTAAAAAAACGCTATTTTAGAGACTGCTACAGTGGTGATCCCCCTTAAGGTAGGTATACTAATTTTGTGATCCAATATAATCATCACTTATGGAGTGATGACTTAAAGGAGTAGAGCCTAATTTCTGCGCAGTAGATGTGGAGGAAGAACGTGTCAGTGCTGTCGTGTAAACGGACCGGACGGATTTTCGTTTGTGCTCATTAGCTCCGATCATTTTTCTTCTGTTGTAGATACTCTACGTTGTTTAATAAATGTTCGCGACTAGTCATAAATTATGAACAAGTAAGTCCTCGGTCAAGCTTTTATTTTAATTCTCACGGGGGCATTTTTTTTTAAATTATCCATTCATATGCGATATTAATTTAATGCAGCCTGATCAGAATTTGGTAACTTTCAATCAAATTTGTCAATTATCGCATAATTAGTGGGCATATAAAATCAAGTGATGAAATCGTCGGATGAGTATTGATTTTTTCCAAGTCCATTTTGTAAAAATATAAAGTTTTTATAGTAAAAAGGTTCTTGAGTAATTAATTGTACCATATCAGTTTATACAAAAGTATAAAATTCAAGTATGATGTTCATATTGGATTCATACCATGATATATCTACGCCTACGTTTCATAAAAATTGCTTAGAAAAACAATAATTACCAGAATACTACAAAGTAGGTAAGCAGAGTTCCCGGAAGAATTTATTGTAAATAGTTTTGCTTTTACTGCATTATATCCTATAAACAGAAATCAGCAAAGTCAAGATAGACTGGATATAAGAAAAGTTAAAACAGTATCATGGAAGAAATAAACTGTGTAGCAACAATTTTGACGACAATCAAGATCCACAAATCTGAGATAAAGAAGTTTACAATATCGCTATTCCTATATTTGTAGAACCTCAGCCAGGCTGTTCCAAAATCTCAAATGCATCATTTGAAGATTTGCTGCTTAAAAAAGTGTGCTAATCTACTCTCTCTGCAGAAACATTTCGAAAAATCGAATCATTTCCAAAAGTAATACGGGAAGAATTTATTACACCAATAAATTAAACTGCTTTTTAAAAAAAAGTATACCAAAGAAAAAAATAAAAGTCCGAAAAAAATAGTTTTACTGAATCCGAAAAATCAAGTGAAAAATCAAAAATCAAGTGAGAAAAGTTTTTTTTCAAAAATTGATTTCTAGGTAACTAACCATTAACTTTTGTTTCATATTTTCCCGTTGTTTGTTATAATTCAATTTTTTTTTAAGTAATGCTTATCTATTTGAATTTTTTTGGTCTTTTTTTTTAAATAATATTCTTGTGTTGACTGGCATTAATTTTTTTTTTCATAGTTTTTGATTTGTTGATTATTTTGAGAAATGCAGAGTAAAGTATTTTCAACCTTATTTCAGCTTTGTTTTAATTTTGATTACCTTGTTTTGTGTTTTATATTCTTTTGTGCAGAAATATAAAACATAAACGCTTGCAGCGTATATTTTTTGTGCAGTTTTCTCCGCTCTTTTAATTTCTGTAAGAAAAATTTTAATACCACTTATAGTGTGGAAGTTACAGACCTGTTTCACATTTTCCCGTGCTTGTTTCATTTTTTCCCGTAATCAAGGTAAAAAGTGAACCACGGTTTTTTTATTTTTTTAATACTTATTTAACATTTAATTTTTTTAAATCATGGATAATTAGCAAGATTGCGTAAAACTACAACCAATGGTGATGATAAAAATTTTAATTTATCTATTTTAATGCCTTAAAAATAGAAAGTTTTACATTTTGTTTCATATTTACCCCACTTGACCCTATTTATACAAACGGATATGGTACAATTAACTACTCAGAAACCTTGGTAAAATAATAATTTTATATTACTATTACGAAATGGACTTGGAACAACCCAATACTCGGCCGACGAAATGTAATTGCATCACTCCATTCTCTTCTGCATAGAATGTGTCTCTAAAAATAGCGTCAAAGTATCTCCTGTAAATGTAATTTCAATCAATTGCAAAGCCGATTGCATCAACTATCACACGTGAACAGGAAAATCTGAGAGTAATCGATCGCCATCATTTGCATCAAATTATAAATCGCACTTTAACGGGTGTTATGATAAATAAAGAATATATCTGAAGTTATTCTTGAAACTTTTAAAGCTGTACACTATTGTAGATTTTCAATAATTTTTTCATTATATTTCAATAGTTTTTTTGTGAATTATCCCTCTGTAATGCCACATTGTAATAATTAACAACCATTCAGATACGATTATTTATCTGTCGTGAAGAGTATGTTTTGGAATTTTTAGATTGTTAATTTTTGTCCACCGATTGCCATTTAAATAGAACTTCTTCTTATTGAAATCAGTTTTCATTTCCAGTAAAGATATCTTTCAAAATTAAAAAAAAAGTGCTTAAAAGAGAATCAAATATTTATACAAAAGCACAAACTTTATAAAAAAAAAGTACAAACACTCTTAAAAAAGCATAAGCAATACTATTTATTCGTTTAATTTTTAAAACAATAGAATTTGTTTAAAATGTTTTGTTGTATAAAAATATAATTTTTATTTCGATTGAAAGATATAATAAGCAGGAGAGATTTTTTCGACATCTACATTAGTATATATTATTATACATATTTAAATTAAGTTTTTATAACTAGTGATAATTACTTAATAAAATATTTTTAACCTTTTGGACGCGTAAATCAACTAAAGTCGTCCACAGATTTAGTCGATCTATAAGCGTCAAAATGGTTAAATATATTGAGTTAACAATAAAACGAAAATAAAAACTAGCCAAACATTTAAAAACGATAAACTATTTTGAATTCAAGATTGCAAATCAAGTTATACAATAAAAATTTACAATTTTTTCCTATTTATTTGAGCTGTTAGAAATTACTCCATTGCAAAATAAACTTGTGAAAATGGCGTTTTTAAATAATTTGCATGTAAACTTTATGATTTAATCTGAATATATTTTATATAAAATAGCTTAATGTGAGTTACAGAGTTAGGTATACATATATTAAGAAAAAAGCCCTAAGCAACAATATATTTCTGATGGGATGACTCCACCAACAACAAATTTTAAAATAGTCATACTTTGTAATATTTTATAAAATAATAAGCATTGATGAAGTCTAGAAAACACAAAAATTTAACTAATTAATTATTAAAAACTTAATACTAAATGGCTTCTTTTCGGATAAATCACAAAATTGTTATGAACATTTTCATATGCTTCTAATTTTCAGTATAAGTAGATATATATGAAAAGGTTGCGAGAAGAACGATCCAAATCACATAATGTACTTTCCGAGATATAGCAATTCTAAAGTTTTAAGATTTCAGAAAAAATTACTGGACTTTTCTTATTTTTGAATATTAATACAGAAGAAAAGTATAATCATTAAGAATTATTGTATAGCACCAAAAACTTATTTTTCAAAAATTTGGACTTGGATCGTTCTTCCTACCACCTCTTCATATAATAACAATAAACCCGGTCTCTATTTGTAACTTGCCAAATGTACTTTGCTTCCTTCAGCAAGTACAAAAAGCATCCAAATCCTTAATTTAACCTTTCCAAGTTCCTTCTACACGTAGCGTAAATTTTACACTAGTTTAAACAAACGGTGTAAAGAACGGATTAGATTTTGGTTGAAATCCCTCCGCTAAAACCTCTTTTATTTACGCTTCTTTGGTTTTTAATGACGCGCATGAACGGATCAACAAAATTTCTCTCGTCTCAAAAAATCTTTTATAAAAATGAAAGATTATTGTATGGTCATTTAAAACATAATAGGATAAAGTCTCAACGCAATTGTTGGTTTCTTTGTGCTAAAAATTTGTTTTCAATGAAAACAAATCATGCCCACACCCACAAAATGACAGTAATGACTTGAGGGAGAATAAAAATTAAATTTTTTACTATTTATTTTTACTTTTTCAAATGCGATAGTCATGTGTTTGTCACATCAGTTTTTTTAAAAATTAATTTTATTTATTTTACAAATTAAACTATTTGCTTTTTAAATAGCCGGTGCTTTTCCTAATAGCTTTAATAATATCACCTCAGAATTTAAAACAAGTTGTTTTTAAAATTAGTATGAAAAGTTCCTTGTAAAAATTAACAAAAATTGGGAAAAACAAGACATTTTATAAAAAAAATTAATTACAAGAAATAAATCTGAATAATAGTTATGATGGGTTTAAACTGACAACTGCGAATAGTTGCTATATTTCGATGCCTCATATGTAAACTATTGCATCTTCAAAATATTAATTTTATAAGAGAGCATTTAAAAGTTTGTCATGCGTAATGACTCTAAGGTTAAAAATGTTGGCGCATTTCGTCGAAATTCTGATATATTTTAAAATATCATCCTATTTTTGAGAAGTTTTTACCTAACATCACTACATATCTTGTAATCCAATTTTAATCTACTTTCACATGCCTGATTGTCTTGAAATTTTGTACACATGCGCCGTTCCCATGACAATACAAAGTTCTTCAAAAATTTTGAGCAAATATTGTTAATTGATATATGTAATAATTCACGATTTTAGTATACTTATATACGACATTATTGTTTTGAATACCAACAAGCTATTAATAATATCATATTACAACTATTACTTTATTTGAAATAATTCCGCTCGTGAAATTTGGTCTAACATAACATAATCAAATCACCAACATAAGTTTTTACAACATTTTTATTAACTTGTCGTCTTGCCGTCAATTTACTTCTGATCTGATGATAGATAGTAAGCAGTAGCGTCGCCGGCGTCACTTAATTATTATTCGTCAACATAGACAAAATAAATTAAAAAATTGACCAAAAAGGAAAAAATTATTTTTCACGTTTCCAAGAGTAAAGCGGTCAAATGACTAATAAAATCCTTGAAAGCATCAGTAAAAGCATGAGGCTAATAATATCATCCACAAACAGCGCTTCATGCTTTTATTGATATATTCAAGAATTTTCTTTGCTCTTGGAAACAAATAATAATTTTCTCTTTTTCGGTCCATTTTTTAAATTTAATTTTTTTTTATTTATTTATTAATTACTACTTCAACATTTGACTAGAGCACCGATGAGCATACATTACAAATTTTGAAATGCTCTCATTTAAAATTAAAATATTGAATACAACAATTTACATTGATAGGAGGAATCGATTATTATTAACCATAGTGAAGTAGTTTTGCAATGAATTTCAACCCAACATTAACTTAAAAATTATTGAAACCCGATAACTGTGGTGTAATTCAATTACATGCTCTTACCTATGTTAATTAAACCATTAACACTCTAAGACGTCTATTAATTTAGGTAACTGCTGCTAAAGAAGCACGTTGATATAATATTATCAAGCGCAGTATAATCTTAATTGTTGCTAAGATACTGGGTTCATCGTATTTAGGTAATTTATATTTAATATCAAAAGATAACTTCGGAACTATACAATACAAAATTATTTGTTTTTGTGAGAAAATTTTGATAAAACGAAACTGCAAGCCTATTAACCTATAAAGTGTCTGACACACTAGAGCGATCGCGGAGGTGATCAAATGTAACCTATACAAAAGTATGTACACCTGTACATACCGACTGCGATCATATGTTTGTAGAGCGTAATTTTTTGAAGAAGGAAAAGGTGTGGCTATTTATGTGCAGTAGACATAAGCTCAGTTCGTTTGCTTGCACTAACCTGAACCGAGCAAGTGCAAAATAATATTGCACAAAGTTGTATAGTGACGTCATACAAACATGTTCAGTTCAAGTTAGTGCAAGGCTAACGAACAAACCCATAATTTAACCATCGAGTCAGCACTGCATTTCACAAAAAATTACGCTATAGGTAGGTATATGTTATATTATTTGATCGCCACCGCGACAGTCACCGCCACCGTGATCGTTCCGGTGTGTCAGACGCTTAAGAGATCATGCCAACAGTAGAAGACAGGCCCCGATAAAGAGATAAATCTATAGAAAGTAAAACATTCTTGTGACGGCATGGCAAAAAAATGGTAACTCTGCATACGTACCTACACGGCACAAACCAATTTTGTACTTTTAGTTTACACGGCTATTTTTAATTACATAATGTTAATTATTATTCTTGTTTTTCATTTTTGACAATTTCTATTTCTTTATTTTCAACCCCGTTTTATTTTTGAATTATGGTTTATTTAGAAAACTTCTTGAATATGCTTGCCTGATGAGCTTCAAATAAGATCGAAATAATTTTATACAGGTAAGTAATTTAATATATTCATTATTTAATTTAGTATTTATAGTAGTTTTTTTTTAATTTTCAGGTCTTTCATTAATTTTTTTCTCTCTTCTAAAATTCAAATCTTCAATTTTTGCATTTTCTAGAAAGTCTTTAATTATTATTGATTAAATTTGCAGATATTTAAAAATTTCTAGCGTTTAATTTGACTTTCAGTGAAATTAATTTTATAGAACTTCTACATAATAATATAAAGAACGCTGGCAAACAACTGAAAGTTTAAAAAGTACACTAAGAAATTTTGCTGCCTCCATTTTTTAATAGGTATCAGGTATTAAAGATTGCTCTATCTGTATGACAGGGTAAAGAAATATTCTAATTTAAATTAGTTTTAATTTTCTTAAAGTTTTACTGAAATTTTTATTTTTGTATCAATTTTTTTGTATCAATCAATCAATCAAATATTAAAAATATATCGATTTCAAAATAATAAGCTCTCAAAACAAAGAATTTTTTTGCCAAAGATATTTCAATGAATTTTGAGTATGTTAGCAATACTTAATTATGATAGTAAGGAAATATTTATTGTACGCGCCCCAGCCTGCCCCACTGTGGTACCAGCGTCAAGCGGAGAGGGAAAGCAGAATACACAGTCCACTGGTAGAAGTAAAAGCGAACACATGTATTAAGAGTGTTAAATATAAAAGATTAAAAATATTATATTGTGTTTAAATCAAACAAAACCTATGGTAACATTTGGTCCTTCTATGCCAAATTAGATAAAGTGCTGAATCATTTGGACTTTCAAGCTAAATTAGATAAAGTGCTGGATATTGGATACTGTCAAAAAATGGTATATTTGGATAAAAAATAAAGTTATACATCGATAAGTGTCGATAAATGGATATGTTTGGATGAATAAAAGTTGGAATAAAATTAATATTGGTAATACATTGGACCAGACAAGTACTGCAGTCCCGATAGGCAAATCAAACGGCGAGCATTCAAACAAACAATATTTGGCTGAGCGACTGGATTTCGAAGCGCGAAAACTTCAGGGTCAACCATTCGGTAAGTCGAGCTTTCTTATTCCTTTTATTACTTCCTTATCATAATAACGCCAATATAGAAAACCTTCAATCTGAAAACAATTAAATTATTAACATGGATACTTGTACAAAATTAATACGAAATAGGGGTGCTATAAAACATAGTCTAACAAGTTTTAAAGCGCATGTAGATATGTACGACGACAATTTTGAATTTGTAGAGTCAAATATAATTGAATTAGAAAAACGGGTCACAAAAATGGATGCTTTGTATCAGGAATTTTGTAATGTACAATCATTAATTGAAGAAGCGTGTGAGGAAACTGACCTATCAAAACAATACATAGAGAGGGTTGAATTCGAAACAAAATATTTTGCATCGGTCGCAAAAGCAGAATCTTATATTAACGTGTACAGAACAAAAAATGTAACACGGAAAAATTCACTCGTTGGTTCAAGAACTAGTGATAACGACTCAATTGTGGGTTCCGAAACTGGCTCTACAAGTAATAGTAGGTCTGTTTGGTACCACAGTCCTAGTGCTACACTAACTACACTACTACAAATTGATTGGTGTAAAAAGTGGGTTGGTAATTGTACCGCCAATCAATTTGTAGTAGTGTAGTTAGTGTAGCACTAGGACTGTGGTACCAAACAGACCTAATATGTACCACGGTGGTGAAAGCAACATTAAATTGCCGAGAATTACATTAAATAAATTTGCAGGGGACTATGAAAATTGGGTAGAATATAAAGATTTGTTTGTTTCTATGGTGCATGGAAACTCACGAATAAACAATACGGAAAAATTACATTACTTAAAATCCAGCTTGCAAGGGCAGGCCGCGCAGGTAATTAGGTCCGTCGAGATAACAGCAGATAATTATGAAACTGCATGGAAACTAGTTTGCGATAGGTATGACAATAAAAAATTGTTGATTAATAACCACGTCAAGGCACTATTTAATTTACCAAGCGTAAGATCAGACACTTGTTTTGATTTACGAAGATTTTTTGATGAATGTTCAAAACATTTATTATCATTAGAGACGTTAGGCACGTCCGAACAACGGTTAAATACGATCATACTTTATTTAGTAACTAGCAAATTAGATGCTCAAACAAAAAGGGAATGGGAAATTACTCAGATAGGAGAGGAATTTCCTCAAGTTAATGACATTAAAATATCTTTAAAAGGTAGGTGTGATCTGTTGGAGACACTAGAAAGCAAACAAAAAAAAGGTCATAATAAAACTGTTGCACTAGTAGCGGCAACAAGCGATAAACATGCAAAATGCAACTTTTGCGAAAGTAGGGAACATTACATTTATAAATGTGAAGATTTTTTAAAATTAAATACCACGAACAGGACAATCGAATCAAAACGAAAAAGATTGTGCCTAAATTGCTTAAAGAAAAATCATTTTAGTATAGATTGTAATGCAGGAAGATGCGGTATTTGCAAAAAAAGACATCATTCGTTATTACATTATGAAAATAACACAGACAAAGGCAATCATGAAGGCAAGGTGACAGATGCTACGACGACGTCACAGGACGATAACGCGGTGAAGGTAAATTGTGGTATGTTCAAAAGGCAACATGTTTTGTTATCTACGGCGATGATAGAAGTCGGTGGTCGTTTGGTTCGGTCATTGCTGGATTGTGGGTCAGAGGGAAGTTTTATAACTACTCAATTAAGCGAAGAGTTGAACTTGAAGAAAACATTGATAAATTTAAAAATGATTGGTATAAATCAAGTTCAGTCCGACATAAAATACAAAACCGAAATATCAATACAATCATGCAATACCCCATATAAAACAAAGGTAAATTGTTTTATTGTCGATAAAATTACAGGAGACATACCATCAGATTCGTACGACAAAACTATGTTCGATATACCAAGTCATATCAAGTTAGCTGATTCTGAATTCAGTAAAGCAAACAAAATTGAGATATTATTAGGTGCAAATATATTTTGGGAACTTATTGGTTCAGAGAAAATAAAGTTAGGTAATGGTAAACCTGTACTACAAAAAACCCAATTGGGGTGGATAATAGCAGGGCCTTTTATGAATAGATGTCATAAGACAAATAATACAACGATGTGTAATTTAGCTCTCAACATCGATATACAGGAGCAGTTAAAAACTTTTTGGGAAATAGAAGAGTACAGTAAAGAAATTGTTATTTCTAACGATGGAAAATATTGTGAAGAATATTTCGATAAAACAATAAAGAAAAATAGTGATGGGAGGTTTGTAGTTTCAATACCATTTAAGATACCAACAATAAAATTAGGAAATTCATTAGAAATAGCAGAGAAAAGATTTTTTAAGTTAGAAGAAAAATTAAATAAAAATCTAGATATGAAAAGGCAATTTGTAAAATTTATGAAAGAATATGTAGAACTGGGTCACATGAGCGAAATTGTGGATCCTATGAAAAGAACAGGAGATGCATATTACTTACCTTTACAGGTGGTTGTCAAAGACAACAGCTTGACTACAAAATTAAGAGTGGTGTTCGATGGTTCATCAAAAACAACAAATGGTATGTCATTAAACGACATACATGCCGGGCCTACGATACAAGAAGAACTGTTTAATATATTGATCAGATTTAGGACATATGCATACGTTTTGTCAGCGGATATAGAAAAGATGTATCGGCAAATTCTGATTACGGAAAACGAAAGAGATTATCAAAGAATTGTATGGCGGGAAAATAAAGAAGAACCTTTAAAACATTATGCATTAAGCACTGTGACATACGGTACGAAATCTGCACCATATCTGGCAATAAGATCTTTGCAACAAATTGCACGTGAACATCAAGAAAAATATCCAGAAGCAGCCAAAGTGATTTTAAGAGATTTTTATGTAGACGATTTGCTTACAGGAACGCACACTCTACAAGAAGCAATTCAGTTGCATGAAGAAATAAAAATAATTTTAAAAGCAGCATGTTTTAATTTGCGAAAATGGGTATCAAATAACACCACAATTGAAGAAAAAATAGCTTCAACCCCAGAGGGAACGAAGAATGTTCTGCGAATAGGAACAAATGATGAAAAGGGTACATTGGGATTAATTTGGATACCAAAGTGTGATCAAATAAAATATACGGTTAACATTGTAGAGACAACAAGAACAACAAAAAGAGAAATGTTATCAACAATTTCAAAAATATTCGATCCACTTGGGCTCCTGGGACCATGTATCATTTTAGCAAAAATACTATTGCAAGAATTATGGACTTGTAAATTAGATTGGGATGATTTGATACCAGAGATAGTGGAAAAGCGATGGACAACATTAAAGTCAGATTTATTGAATGTAAACAGTATAGAGATTCCTAGATATATACCATGTTCAGATTCTAATGAAGAGAAAATTGAGATACATGCATTTTCGGACGCATCGGAAGTAGCATATGGAGCTTGTGTGTATATTAGAACTATATCACAAAAAGGATTAGTAATGGTAAATCTATTATGTGCCAAAGCAAGAGTGGCACCGATTAAAAAACTAACAATACCCAGATTGGAATTGTGCGGAGCATTGTTATCAGCACGATTAGTTGCAAGAATAATAAAAATATTAAATATAAACTTGGATAAAATTACATACTGGTGTGATTCTACAATCGTTCTAAGTTGGTTAAAAATTTCGCCAAACAATTTAAAGATTTTCGTAGCGCATCGGGTATCAGAGATACAGGAAATTACAAAAAATGGAAATTGGTGTCACGTAAGAACTGCAGAAAATCCTGCAGATTTGATTTCTAGAGGTGCTTCACCAAAGGAATTGGTTAAATCTATTTGGTGGAAAGGACCATACTGGTTATCACTGCATGATAGTCAGTGGATTATCCGGGAATGTGAGAAAAAATGCAAGGATATCCCAGAGATGAAACCAACAAACACCAAGATTTACATAACTCAAACTAAAAATGATGTGTTTCCTTTTAGTTATACAACTTCATGGAGTAAATTACAAAGAATAACGGCATGGTGTTTACGGTTCTACAAAAATTGTAAAAATAAAATTAATAAGCAAACTGGAAATTTAACGACACATGAATTGAATTTGGCATTGAAACAGCTGGTGAAATTATCACAAAATGAAACTTTCCAAAATGAATTGGAACATATTAAAAAACAAGATGACAACGGGAAAAGGATTAAGTTTATGCGTTTGTCACCTTTTTTAGATAGCGATGAACTTATAAGAGTAGGGGGTAGGCTTAAAAATTCTATCTACAATTTTAATAAAAAACATCCTTTGTTGATTCACGGAAAACATCCACTTGCAAAATTAATTGTTGAACATGAACATATTAAATTGTTACACGCTGGGCCTCAACTAGTGTTAGCATCCGTAAGAGAAAGATTTTGGCTCACGGGTGGGAGAAACTTGACAAGGGAGGTTATTCATAAATGTATAAAATGTTTCAAGGTCAAACCAACAGAATTGACACAAATCATGGGAAATTTGCCAAGCGATAGGTTGGTAAAAATGTACCCATTTTATGCTACAGGGGTGGATTTTGGTGGGCCATTCTTAATAAGGAAGCACAAGGGAAAAGGGGGTAAAACGATAAAGTGTTATATTTGTTTATTTATTTGTTTTGCAACCAAAGCGATACATATAGAGCCGGTGACGGAATTAACAACGGAGGCATTCATAGCAACGTTTCGTAGATTCACAGCACGTCGCGGTAAACCCTCTCGAATGTATTCAGATAATGGCACTAATTTTGTGGGTGCAAAGTCAGAATTAAAAGAATTAGGAAGATTTTTAATAGATAATAACAAATTATTAAATTCAATGATCAGTAAGGATGATATCGATTGGCATTTTATTCCTGCCCGAAGCCCTCATTTTGGTGGCCTGTGGGAATCAGGGATAAAATCCGCAAAATTTCATTTAAAAAGGACAGTAGGTAACACATCAATCACTTTGGAGGAATTCTTTACAATAATCACACAGATTGAAGGGGTTTTAAATTCTCGTCCTTTGTGTCCCTTGTCGTCCTCTCCCGATGATTGCGAACCTTTAACTCCATCACACTTCCTAATTGGGAGAAGCTCGACAGCAATACCAGATCCTAGTATTTTGGACATACCGACCAACCGGCTGTCACGTTTCCAGCACATGCAGCAAATTGTGCAACACTTTTGGCAACGATGGTCAAAAGAGTATGTGGTGGAGTTGCAACAGAAAACAAAGTGGTTACAAAAAAAAGAAAATGTAAAAGTGGGACAGTTAGTGCTGTTAAAAGAAGACAACGTACCACCATTAAGGTGGAGGTTAGGAAGAATTATCGACACCCATCCAGGAAATGATGGAAATGTTAGAGTGGTGTCGATAAAAACAAAAACAAATATAGTGAAACGGGCAATAACAAAAGTTTGTCCTTTGCCAATACAAGAAACTATACAATAGTGTTGAAAAAGTAATTTAATTTGTTTAAATAATGTCAATGTTTTGTTAATATCTAGAATTATTATTTATTTCAGTAGATTTAAGTTAATTTTGAAGTACTAGAAGATTGGTATTTATGTTTAAATTTCTGTAAAATCATAAAATTTATATAATTGCGTAATTGTGTTATATTGAAAAAATTGTATTTGTTTCAATGCGGGGAGTATGTACGCGCCCCAGCCTGCCCCACTGTGGTACCAGCGTCAAGCGGAGAGGGAAAGCAGAATACACAGTCCACTGGTAGAAGTAAAAGCGAACACATGTATTAAGAGTGTTAAATATAAAAGATTAAAAATATTATATTGTGTTTAAATCAAACAAAACCTATGGTAACATTTATATCAAATTTGGCTCTAGCTTTTGAGATATTAATATACCCTACAGCAGAAATGTCCGACATGCCCTTTTACTAAACAAAAATAACCATCATGATGGTGGATATCTTGTTTTCTCCAAACCTAGGAAGCACGCCGAAGTTCAAATTACACTTTGTCTATTTTTCATTGCCGCAAGCATTCTGCACATGTCTTAAAAACTTTATGGCGAGCCCAAGACTTGCATTGGTCTCCAAATTACGCAAGATATGTTTATTTAGATTTACCAAAATCAGTTATATTTTTTCTTTGTTTTTGTTGAGAGTATTCACGGCATATGTAACAAAATATATTAGAATTATTTAAACAACCTCTGCGTGTAGTACCTACTCACATGTTTAAAAGTACCTACGAAAAGATCAAACTAGACTAACATCGTAGCTTGCTCTTTTTGGTTTACCATTTAAAAATGTGTGTATTATTTTATTAAATAAAGAGAGAAAACGCCAAGATTAAATAATTTTAAAATTTGGAAACCACAGGTTTAACCACTTAATGCTCGTATCTGAGAAGTCCAATACGACGCGCGTCGTGTCTTAGTTTAATGTACTTTAGGTGTATTAATGTGTATGTCGCAAAAACTCGAAAAATGCTAAAAGTTGAAAATGAGAACTAGCAAATAAAATAATGTCAGTGTAATTATTTGTACGATTGGTGGAACTAATTTGTAGGCGGATGATTTATATCATAATTTTATATAATCGCCGAAAGATTATTTTATTTGATGGTAAGAGCTATTGCAGATTAGTTACTACTTATTTTCTTAGTTACCTATAGTTGAAAAGCTCGTGTTTCATTCATAATCATAATCTTCTTCGTCTTAGCTCTATTGTTCGGTTGACGACCGTCATAAGCTCTCACCTATGCCTCTGTGTTTTCACATCATAATACCTATCTACAGGGTGTAGGTATTTAAGTTCACTATTCAAAAAAAATTTAATGTTTAATTATTTCTTTTTGAAACTCGTGCACCAATAGTACATGCGAGTTTGTAGTTTTTCTAGGTATGTCAATAGTAAGAAATATGGTGACTAAATATGCCGATGTAGTTGCTGAATCCTAATCCGCTCCATCAAAATAGTAGTTTTTTCATTTCAACATTTTCAAAGAATTTTTTGTATAATCACTTATAGATAAGAAATATAAAAAAACGGAAAACTTAATTTTTAAGTTGAGGCTTCATAATTAATATTGCCTCAATAAATTCAAAAACACTACTACAAACTTTGCTATGTTATAACAGGTCAATTATGCAGTAGGTAAATGCTAATAAATTATAAACTGTTCTAAAGCAATATATATAAGGGAGTGAAGGAGCGTGAGAAGCTTTTACGGTTATATTATGGAACTGCTTGCGCTTAGAACCAACCTGAGTTAATTTTAATAATTTTATATGCATATTTCGTAATAACTACTACATGTTATATAGTATTTTATTAAAACCTTTCCTAAATGTGTGGATTGGGGAAGAAAATAACATATTATTCAAAATAACAATTAAGATGTCGTAAAACAATTTGCAAAGCTTCTTAAAATTATGAATCGTTCCACTTGCACTGATTTCCAAGATGTAGAATAAATAAGAGAAATGCGTAATGAATTAAATTTTAAACCAAAAATAAAAGTCAATTTGTAGGCACAGCCCATTTATTTACAACGGTGAAATTTTCTCCTCACAAATAACTCACTGCAAATCAAGGAAAATTCTGAAAATGTAGGTATTCTTAAATGTCTAATTTTAACAATTTATACCACAAAATGATTAAATTATGTAACTCAAATGTTGTAATTTGCATAAATGTTAGCTTTACGTGGAATGGAAATTTAACGGCAAAGCACCGGCTCGGCACGTTGTAGTTGTATGTAAATATCGTAACATACAGAAGTCCGGACGTTGCTGATGCACATTTGCAGGTATGATCGTTTTAAAGGTGGTGCATTTACTTTATTTTCATCGTTAGTTGATATCAAGCCTGATTATGTAAATTTATTTAAAGTAATAATAATTATAATACAGTGGAACTCCAATAGGTATTGGTCTACGCCAATATTCGAATTTTTTGAAAGTCCTCTTTGGCTGTTAAAATTTTTGTTTGATATTCCCCGGAAAAGTCAATATTCGTTATAGCTCTGACGTTCTATTTGATATTTTTTTAATATTTGCGAGATTTTATAATTAATTTTTTAATTAATATAGTACTGTAACAATTTATTTGATATTAATTTATCATTTTTAATATTCGTTTACGGATGAATGGTGAAGGTTGAGTCTCGAGCATTAGTGAGTACGCTGCTCCGAGATACGGAGCACTACAACACTGGACAGTAAAAAACTGCCTAAGAAAGATTGCGGTAGTCACACTACGCATACTACTAATCTGTAAGTCTGCACCAAACTTCGGCAGTGAAGTTGGTCACAACGCCACTTGATCCTTTTAAAATAGAAAATAGGTAGCTGAACTTTGGTATTTAACCACAGTCGGAGAATTTACGGGTCGCGCACTGCGCGTTTCGTGGGTTCTTAGAAAATATCCAATGTAGTTACCACGAAAAGCTCATAGTGTCTTCAGTGACACTATCTGCAAAAGATGGAAATTTGGGCGCCAGTTGATAGTAATGAACTTATCACCAACAAAATAGATTTTTAATTTCCAGCCAAATGATGTTAAATAGAAAATGTGTAAAATGACTTACATGAATATTCGAGAAAACTTTCACACCAAGCTACCATAAAAAAATATCCTATCAAACAACTGGATCAATAATCAATCCAGAAAAAATCTCAAAGAAGAAATCACTTCCAAACTTTTACAACCACACTTCCACTTGTTCGATCTCCCTCTCTCTTCTTACCAACTCCATTTTTTCATAGTTCAATACAATTGATTTTATGGTTGCATACTTTTAAGCGTAAAATATTATTAAAAATTCTATATAATAAATAATAGCACTTGAAAGCATACAATGTGTTACAAGTCTATGGTAGTGCTCCTTATGGAGAGAACAGCTGGCCAACTAGTATTACGTATCCAGCTTGGAAAAGAGAATTTACTCAGCGCTAACTTTATAAATTAATACGAACAGTTAAAATAGTACTTACTGCAAAGATAAAACCTAAACATGTGGGCGTCTAAATTCAAAATTTACAAACTTACAAAACTTACAAACACAGTTATTATTCTGATTCGTGATAATATGAATCAGTGGAAATTTAACATATTCCAAATAGCTGCCATATTAATTTTAAATACAGCGTAGAGAAAACACAACAAAAGAAATCTGGGCCTAACCAAATTTCTGCGCAGTAGCTATGGAGGGAGAACGTGCCAGTGTCATCATGTAAACGGACCAAACTATTGTTTCTGCACATTATCTCTGCCCATATTTCTTTCATTGTGTTATGTATATCTACTACAATAAAAATATAGCGATAGAGTCTTGTAATTCTTACTTTCTTGTGATATTTTCTGATGCCACATGCCAGTCAGTCATTATAAAATCTGAAGTTTTAATTAAGATTGGAGATAAAACACATTGCATGCTTTACTCACTACTAAGGAGGCGTACCTATTTTCCACTTTCAGAAGGTGTTTGTTTGACATTAACGAACGCCATTGATATTTTTAACAATCGGTTACGTGTATAGCAGTCAAGTTTCGTGGCGATCAGCTTTTGTGTAATTATCGAATTGTTGTAACGTTCGCTATTGTATAAGCTGTAAAGAATGTACGCAGCACACACTCATGAATGAACAAATCGTTATTGTTTATTGCTAACGTACAATAAAAGTGTTTTTAATTATCCAAATGCTAAATTTAATTTTTTTTTAGTTACTATATGTTGGGTCCTCCAATTTAGATCAATTACTTTATACATTAGTTGAATTTAAATTAGTTCAGAATGCATTTGATTGAGTTACACTAGAAGATTTAAAGTTTATACATTTTAATGCATCTGGTATTGTCAAATGAGATTTTACCAGATAAAGCAGAACGATTCCATGGAGTAATAGCGCTTAGCAAACGTAAACAACAGTTGCGATAGTTTTAAGTAGCTGTAACAAGCAGATGATGCTAACCTCAAATATAAAATTATTCCAACAATTATTATAACCTCAAATTTTGGTACTTTTAACAAATTTAGTACAAATCGTTCAGCGAATTCACAACCGTTGTTAAGTACAACTAAGCACCCTTTGATCTGGTTTGCATTAGTTATACAAGCCCACTGCTCATACAGTAGAATCACGATTATCCGACTGTTATATATCCGAAATCCGCATTAACTGGCATTCCGATTATTCGTCCATATGTGAAATGTAAAAAATATAATTTATAAAATATAATGCCGATCTTTTAATGATAAATTTCAATTCCTAATGTGAAAACAGTTAAGTCTGGAAACCAAATCGTCGGCTGAGTATTGGTTTGTTCCATGTTCATTTTAATTTTTTTTTTAGATTAATGCATCTACTTGTTAATATTGAATTGTACCATCTCCATTAAACGTGTCCAAAAATTCGAAAACATTTGTGAGATATAGAGTTTTAATTTTTTACTAACTTTTAAAAATTTACTTTAAATGAGTATTGTTTTGTTCCAAGTCCACAGCCAACCTATTGCATTACTAGGAGTAATCATGTGAGCAAGGACTTGGCACATTCCAATACTAATTTACAGGCAAGTAACGGTTTAATATTATTATACATAAATAGCTTTATACGCTATTATATTACGATATCGTAATTTTTAAGAAAAATCTATTCTAAAATAGTCATTTTATTATTAGTATGCTTATTTAAAATTATTTTTTAAGTTACTTTATATCTATTATTTTGGACATGGAACGATAACTTAATATAATAATTTATAAAAAAGTTTATGTCATTTGTTCCATGTCCATTTCGAATAATTAATTATTTTCAGAATACTATAATTTAAAAAAAAATAACTAGCACTATTTAATTCATGTGATAATACCCCAAATAATAAATTATGTATGTCCTATTATAATCTACTACATATTTAGAAAAAATGCGTTTGAAACTTTAATTGCAGTTTTCTTGTAATTACCTTTTTAGGACTTGGAACACTCCAATACTCAGCCGACGAAATGTTGACTAAAATATTACACAAAGCAATATATTGACAACTTTAGGCGTAAGTTTATTCAATTGTGCATCTGATTGTGTGAGTCTATATAGCTACTTATTCGGTTCGGTTGGGTTGCCAACTTGCAATGCGCAAAATTATTAATTTCAATCACGTTCATTAAACGTTGGCGTAATAAAAAATTCAAAATATATAACCGGTTTTGCATCCGCAGATAAATATACCGAGTGCTGAATGAGTTAGGCGATCATAGGATATTAACATATAAAAAATTATTTATGCAAATTCCTGCTTTCCTAATTATTTTAGAGAAAAATTGAAAGATACAAATATAATGTAGAAATATAAACTACTAATGATAAGAGCATTAGATTTTATCTAGCTCTTACTTAAAAGGAAAAATCCTTTTAAAATTGTTAACATATTTATTTATCAAACTGGCCATGTAAGTTTCCAACGTAATTATTTTTGATAAGTTATGCATAATAAAAATTCAATTGAATTTATTTCATGGCCAGTCTGATAAATGAATATTTTAACAATTTCATAAGCATTTTTTGATCTTTTAAGTAAAAGCAGGATAAAATCTAATGCTTTTATCATTTGTAGTTTATATTTCTACATTATATTTGCGTCTTTCAATTTTTCTCTAAAATAACTAGGGAAGTAGGAATTTGCATAAATAATTTTTTACATGTTAATATCCTACAATCGCCTAACTCATTCAACACCCTGTATATATATATATATATATGACAGCTCTGCAGGCCTAGAAGGTTCATGACTTTTCCCTGCTTCCCTAACCCATCTTGCAAATTTTGCGTGTGTGACGCAGCCGTATTTACGGTAATGACGTCGACACAAATATTAGGGATCACCACAGAGTGTGGATGTTCACCGGAAAGCCAACCCAAGAAATTCTGTGCAATCCGCGATTTGAACCCAGAATTTCCGCTCTACACTCAACCAGCGATCACATCATTCCACTGCTGTGACTTGCTGTGGCAGATAAATATACTTAACCCTCATGTTACTCAATAAAAATACAATATATTGTTGTGTTCTGACGAACAACTCTTTAAATCCCGTAGCTGTATTAGTCGGAGTTTTGCACTTATAAGACTCTCTCAAGTAGTGAATTCCAAAATTCTTAAATTATCCACAATAGAATGAAACAAAGTTATACCGCATCAATAAAATTTTACTCAATACGAATGTTGGTTATTATAAAATTCTTGATTATAAACAGAAAACAGAATTTTTGCTAAATCAAATTCAACAATGAATAAATCAGATATCGACGTGATTTATCTACAAGTTCTCACATTTACTATGCCAAAACTGATTACTCTAACTTGTAAACAAATCAAGCATTATGATTGTACAAGCTGAAATAAAATAATAATTCGCACAAATTAATTGTCTTATTTAAAATTTCGCGCCGACCTGTAATAAACCGCATAAAAAATAACTGTTAATTTCTACCGCTAGACACAAATAAAGTTCGACGTGACGCGTAGCACAGCAGCTGATACAAATCATCATAAAAAAATAAGTTAATCTCGACGGTAAACTAATTAATTCAAATATTAAAATTGGTGCATAGATGTGATCAAAGTTGGTGTAATACTCCAATCAACCTGTTATTAGCGAAGTTTCCAGGTTTGTATAAAATGTGCTTTACATAACCTCCAGTTGTAAAATTTATAAATTCCATTTTCCAGATAAATAATATCGAAATAACGTAAAATAAAAGAATTTAAATTCTAATTACCATTCGATGGCTTCATAAATTGTTGTTAAAAGGAAATAACTTGCGATGAAAAACGACAAAAAGTGCGGCCATTCCACAACTCATCAGACAGTAATGTTCTTAATTTCCAATTCCAGAAATCAATCTTCTAGAAGACACCATAATCATCATACTGACACTTCACTCATCATAATTACCATTCTAATTCACAATTCATTATCAAATTGCAACATTTCACAACTTATCGAGAAAATTTGTCTTCCTCGAAAACACCACTTAACACCTCCGCCTCTCAGTCAGTAATCCCTTATCATCTACAAAATTTTCATTTCCTTCCTGTTCCAGGCTTTTGGAAATCGTGGCCCACGCTGATTCGTCAACTTTTCCAGCGAAATTTGAAAATTTTCCAAAAAAAAATTGATATCACAAATTTTTAAATTAATTTTCAACACTTTCCACACCATCTAGAGTTATTTATGATTAACACGACGTTACAGGTTTCTACGTACGCATTCACTTATTTATTAAAAAGGTAAACAAATTAACAATATAAAAAAAATTAATAAAAATAAAACGCAGTGATATCTGATTAATTTAACTTATTTTAGGTTTCCGGAACAAAATATCCACCTATAAAATCCTGTTTTCTTAATACCAAAAAGTATGACCAATGAAAGCAAAACCATTCCAATCGTCCGAGTAAAATTCAAAATCATTCAAAATTCAAATATTGAACGGATCAATATCAAATTGTGGAGACTTTAAAAATTGGTAACTACCACTGTACATGTCAATATATCACCTGAATGAGGTACCCGGTACCCTGGCATAATATTTACGTTATTCAGTGCTTTCTGCGATCTTTTTTGCAATTATTAGGGTTTTTAAGCTATTACTTATGTTTTTAAAGTGTATTAATATCACATTGAGTCATTTATAATCAAATTCTTTCTTACAAAGTTTGGTAATTAAATAAATTAATTATCTGAGCACTTGTAAAAATGCCACTCGTTTCTTACATAATTGGGCAAGAATATTCAAATCAACCTTTAGAAAAATTTGTATAGAATAACAGCTCAATAAAAAGGAACCAATATACTGCGAGTTTTCAGCAAAAATGTAAATCTGAAAAATTTCATTCAAAGAAGAAATTCAAGTCCTTTTTGACAGTAAATAAAAAGGGTAAAGGTACGTTTGCGGGTCCCTAAAATACAAATTTTACGATTGAAACCTCGAACTTTTCTGAAAGAGTATATATTAAATAAGAGAATTAGCTATGACAGAATGCCTTAAATGCTCCGGTTTTTTCAAAAATCGAATTTAAAAAAGCTTGATTTTCGAAGGTAAATCGCTCGTGATTGGTTAATCAAGGCATTGTGTTGACGGTACGTGCGTTCCTATACATAAGAGTGTAGCTGTTGACAAATTTGTCAGTAACTCTTACGCTATGGTAGGAATGCGTTCTCCCTTTTTATTAATTAAAAATTTTAATTTAAAAATTTTAAATTATTTAAAAATTACTTCAGGAAAGGGTAACTTAAATTTAACGAACGGTAGTTACTTTTTCGCGTGGATCCTACTCTTGCGAGGGTGGTTTTCATCAAAATGGCTCGAAGCGCCCGAATGGCGCTTCGAGCCATTTTGATGAAAACGACAACTAATTTAAAAATATCCCTAGGCCCGTGGATTAAGGAAAAGGTAGATCTTTGAGGGGTGAAACTCGTGAGAGTGGATTTTTAACGCAGGGTAGTTGTGCAAAGAAAAATCGACTTAAAGCACCTCTCGCTACGCTCGGGCGCTTTAAGCCATTTTTCCCGCACATTTAAGGTTGAAAACCATGATTTTCGTTCGGGGTGCACTGTTGCTGCATCCCAATGCAAGTGTCGCTTATGTTATCCCCGCTCTGCGCCAAGCTAAGACCAGTTGAAAGTGCACGTACTGTCAATAGAATGAATTGATTCACCAATCCCGAGCGACTTTGCTTAAAATTTACTGTGAAAATCGAAGTTTTTAAATTCGATTTTTGAAAAAACAGGTGCATTTAAGGCATTCTGTCATAGCTAATTCTCTTATTTAATATACTCTTTCAGAATTCTCTCTCGCGACTCGCGAATATACTTAGAACCAAGAAAAAAATAATTTGGATTTAAAAGAAGCAGATTGAAAAACGATTCTATGCCCAACAAAACTCAAATAAAATTTTCAAATGGTAGTATTTCATTGAGTATACACTCACTGTAATATTTGATTTACACAAATCATAAGAAAGTTTTTTTAAATTTATTGTTTATCTAATCCTAATCTATTGTTCTTTGTCGTTAAAAATTGAGTTTTTGAAATCTAACGTGTATACTGTAGCACAGACCTTATAGGATCGCCTAAAAACGGATATGGTAGACTATTTCACTCAGCTGTCATTAGACCAATGGAATGAAAAAACAACGAAACATTCAGCCAATAGCAATCGAATTGTTGCGACTATTTCACTCAGCTGTCATTAGACCAATGAAATGAAAAAACAACAAAACATTCAACCAATAGCAATCGAATTGCATCGATAATTCCACGCGTGTATAAAACTGTCCATAAGAGCCGTCGAATTATCAAAGTTTGCTAGCGGATAAATTAAGATAGACGGCGCATTTGCGGATAAACCACGAACTATAAGGAAGGTATCAAAATGCAACTGGCTATTTTTTGCGGATATTTTTTTGTTTACCTTTTTCAATTGTTTATTCTGACAGTTCAATAAATTTTCAAGTTTCAAATCAAAATTTCCCGAAGCATATTAACAATTTCATCGTTCACTAGTAGAATTATCTTATCAAATACAACTCGAGCATTGATTTTAATCCTGATAATTTTTAATTTCTAATCACTCAGACGTGCTTTTAAAATTTAGCTCGAGAAAATTTGATCTGGCCATAATCACGATAGCGACCTCGCTGCGCTCGATCGCTATCGTGATTATGGATGATCAAATTTTTTCTCGATAAATTGTTGATCACGTCTTCGTTGAAATTAAAAATTATCCGGATAAAATCAAAGCTCTTGTTGTATTGCTTATGACAATTTTTTCAAGTTTATTTTAAAACAAATATAAGTGACAATTTTTTTTATTAACTTCAATATGTAAATAATACGTATTATCTACTTCATAAACTTGAAGAAAATTGTGTTTTTAGCAGTAACTCAAATTATAATGTAATTAATTATATTAACCTCTTATTTTATTCGTGAAATAGTCTAAATAAATATCCTCTCGTGCATTTCAAATTAATATACAATTTGAAATGCACTTGGGATATTGCATATGACTATTTTTTCAAGTTTATTTTCAAGAAAATATAAGTGACAATTTTTTTTTATTAACTTCAATATTTAAATAATACGTGTTATCTACTTAATAAACTTGAAGAAAATTGTGTTTTTAGCAGTAACTGAAATTATAATGTAATTAATTATTTATATTATATTTAAACTTCAAAATATCGAGTTATTATAAAATTAAAAATTAATCAAAAGATTTATTGAGCTTTCAAACGATTATATCGTCCGTCATCAGAATAATATACAGATATGTATATTATTATACGTAATTTAATACAATTTAATATCAACGAGTTAATAATTTATCTATTTAATTATTTATATTAACCTCTTATTTTATTCGTGAAATAGTCTAAATAAATATCCTCTCGTGGGATATTGCATATGACAATTGCACAAAATTGTCCGTCATTTGTGTAAAACGGATAAATAATACTCAAGAAAAATATGTAAAAGTTGTACACTATTAATGAATCTATTTGTGATCATCAAATTCAAAAAGTTGTTGAAAAATTTTATAGAAAATATTTTGTAAAAATTTTATGAATTTTTTTGAAAAACGTTGAAAACATAATTTTAATAAAAAAGTATAAGCGTAAAAGAATTATACTTTGTGTAAATTAAAATAAATTACCTGTCATTCAGGTGATATAGGTATAACTTTTTATTATCGCAAAAAAAATGCATTTATAAAAATATAGTAGCTTTCAAAATGACTTTAATACGTTAACAACTATTTTTTTTAAGATGTCACCAAATCCCAGGTCTCTGTGAAAAATACAAGCGCAGATATTTCACTGCAAAGTCAAAAAAGTACCCGCTACTACGATCCAGGAACATTTGGGTTAAGGATTAATTCGTGATGTAATCAGAATTAGTTCTGAAAAGTTACTGCGAATAAAGCCAATAATTATGTTTAGTAAATGTTTTAGGCTCTGGCCACACGTGCAGTAAAATGCTGCTGGCAGCAGCAGTAAAAGTCAAGTAGGCGCATTTTCAAGGTAATGCTGATACAAGTGCATTGTTAAAGCTGCGACATTACCTTTCATTTACTTTGAGAATGGGCGTTCCTGCAGTTTTACTGCTGCTGCCAGCGTCATTCTACTGCACGTGTGGCCAGAGCCTTAAAGTTATAAAATACCATATTTACACTTTACAGATTAATCGAAAATTTTCCATGATTCTATTAAAAAATTTTCACCTTGTATCTACATTTTTTACACGTTCAACTCAGGGACATTAATACTTACTATTACTGATTATGCGCAGACATAATACGATGCATGTCGACACCGACAACTTGTGCAAGATTTTACACATCGACAATGAATATGTTAACATCGGAGACAACCGTATCAGTACTAGCAGTAAATCAGCTACGTTTACCACCGTTTAATTTTTGGATTTAAATAAAAGAAAATTGTCAGGTGTTCTTATATAAGCCAAGACAATCTAGTCGGTCGAAAGAACTTTCTCCAAAGCTAAGATACACTTTTTTTAGTTTTTCATATTTATTAGTACCTACTATTATAGTTACTAAAAATTAAAAAATTTCAATTAAATTATTTATTGAGCTTTCGGAAGATTACTTCATTCCTTCATCAGAATAATGTGATAAAATTTCAAAATATGATACACTTCTATCATATACACTTATGTATGATACTTGTATATGATACACTTGTATCATATTTTGAGATTTGTATCACAATATTCTGAAAGCTCAATAAATAATTTAATTAAAATTTTTTAATTTTTAGTAACTCGTAACAATTTAAATTTTAAAGATTATATTTTTTTGTTATCCCGGCCGTAAATAGACTGTTTTCGTATTTTATGTACGAAACGGGGAACTTTTCATCGTTAGGACGTAAAAAAGTTTTCAGTACGAGGGGCGGGGCATAAAACTGTTATCGTAAATTTTTCCGGTATAGCGAAATAATATTTTATAACACACGGACGTAACCTCTTTTCACTACTCGGGCTTTATTATTTCCTTCGCCTGGCGGCTCGGCTCATAAACCACACCCCTCGTAGTGAAAAGTATCGTTTTACGTCTTTGCGATATAAACTACTATTTTTTTTATTTAGAAAAAAAAATGTCTCGGCCTGTGCAAGCCTTGAAAGTTAAATCAATTTGATATTTTACTGCGGATCCATGTTGGGGAGCTTCTGGCCTAGCATGGCCAGTATTAGTGGCACACCGCCCTCTAAAGTACTCGAGTTCGCCCTGAGTTTGGGGTGGCTTGAGGAATAGGAGGCTAATGAGCTGTTAACATCGGAGGTAGCATAATGGGTCCGATTATGTGGCCAAAGTGCATGTGAACCGTGGTTTGCCCTCCACTTTCAATCCAATCCAGATATTTTACTGGCGGCAACTCACGTTTATGCTAATAAAAGCAGAAAGTTAGAAATTTTTGTTATAGGAGCTATAAAATTAGTTTTAACTATTTTTATTTATAAAATAAATACATATTATATACTTTGTAAATATATGTAACAAATATTATATTCTATAATCTAAAACTTTGGGTTACATCATAAATTAGCTATACTTAGCGGTAATTATGGTTTATTAAACAAATTTAGATATATTGTTATAATGTTCGTACATCGTTATAGAAGGTACTAATAATAATTAAAGGGTATCCAAATCTACTATAAATTGCTTTGTTATACAAATATAGGTAGTTTACCTATATTTCTTTGAAACATATAATGTTGATTTTGAATTTAGAATTCAAATTAAATATATTTTTTTAATAACTTTTTTTTGAGAGGTTGGAGTAAAACGGATTAAGAACTGGACTCTAGGCAAAAAGCCCTAGGTTTGATCTCCAACCCGGCTACAAAATTTATCCAACTTCATTATGACCCTCTCCTCTCGGAAGGAAATGGCAAACCACCGAGAGTAATCTGCCAAGAAAGTCATTTATTAAATCCACGTATTAAATCGGTCACGATTCTTCTGTCAAGAAGCATACAAAGAAGAAGAAATATATTTTTACAACTTGAATCGATGATAATAATTATTATTCACAAAAGACTACCTCCTTGCCTTCCTTTACGTAGGGCCCCTCCGTGATGTTGTTTCCCGGATCGCTAACAAATCGAACGATAACTATCGATATTTATCAATTAATCGATAAAATCTTTCAGCCTAGACTCTATGCGTTGTGGCTGTAGCAGCTTCATAAGAATTCAACAGATTATTTTAAATGTAAGTATAGTAACGACAGAGACGGTCGTTAGCATAGCGATTAAGCGCACAGACTGCTAATACAGAAAACCCAGTTCGACTCCGGGTGAAGTAAGAATATTATTCCGACCGTCTCCACTCGGAAGGCAACGGCAAACCACCGAGGTGTAATTTGCCTAGAGAACATTTGAAAAAATGTCACTATGTCTTTTCGTAGGACGAAGGAATCTGAGAGAGATAGTTCAGAAGGTGAAATCAGAAATTTGTAAATTATTAATTTTTTAAAAAGATTTTAATTTCGCATCCAACAGTTTAAAAATAAATATACAGTGTGGTTATTGAAAATTATATACTTTTGTACAAAAACCAGAACTTTTAAACAAAACAAATAAAAAATTTTATTTTAAATGCAGTTTTGTAAAATCCGTAAAACATTTTATGATGAATTTAAATAGTTCTCTATATTAACAGTTAATCATCGTGTTTCCAATAATTGCCTTTTCATATTTATTTGTTTTGTAGTTTCGTAAGTTTGTAATGCCACTCGACTGAGCAATTTTATTATTTTATTCTCTGGCCGATAGCGACTAAAACTTTCAGGTTGAGAACAATTATCCAGAGCATATCAGAAAGTTATTGGAAGTTGGTTCTGATCCAAAGTAAGTGTAGTTGGGTATATTCAGTTGAAAGGATAGTTAAGCTATAGTAATTTAGATCATATAAATTGAGGTAAGTTTTTTTTTGGTAATAATTGAGTATCAAATACCTATCTAGAATTTGAATAAATAACATTATGAAACATTTTACACGCACGTTTATAACATATTTTTCAAGTTGAAATGCATTATGTACAAAAAATTTTTCATTAGTTCACTTTGAACTTAGTAACTTCCAAGTAGTCTAACGTTGTAAATAAAGCTTTGAACATAATTTTCGTGATTGCTGTTATAAACATTGTTTCTTATCTCAGTTGCGCTACAGTACAAACTTGAAAATAAATTTTCGTTACAGCTGAAAGTTTCTATGCTAAGATATGTTTCTAAATTTTGTATAAAGTAAATAAAAGAAACCTGTAAATAATATATTTTAGAGTTTCGGATAATTTTAGAAAATTATATATATTATTATAGGTAACTTTACTTAAAAATAACTTTTTCTATTGAATTTTTAAATGAATACAAATAATCTAAAAAATGAAAAAATACTTTTCGGAAGTAAAATGAAGAGTATTGTAGTACACAAACACCTTGATCTATTCGCAACTGCTTTCTTCTAACTACATCAGGATTACATCTAAAATAATATGAACAGTATATTCAAGTCCTGACAATTTTAGAGGGGCTTTAATTTTCAACTTCTTATCGCTTATCAAAATAAGCATGTAAGAAATTCATTCATAAACAAAAACTGGCATATTATAATTTCTTCCCCTTATGTAGCAATTTTAAAACGAAGGAGAGATCCTCGAAAATGTTGATTATCATTGTCGTTTAACGGGGGTGAGTGTTACCCACTTGTAGAGTAAAATTAGCTTGATAAAGATGGGCATAGACAAATTTCTGCGCAGTAGATGTGGAGAGAGTGATACCCACTGTGATGCCCAAGTCAGAAATTTAACTCTGTAACTCAACCAAAGCGGTCACATCACTTCACGGCTATGAATTAAAAAAAAGTCTAAAATTTTTTCTGAAAAGTCCTGGCCATATTGATGTACCAAAAATCACTTATTACTAAATACAAAAGATTACTTTGAAGTACTCGTAAGCTACAAAATTTTAAATATTTTCTATTTAAAGTTCTTTTATGAACCATCGCGTTGAATAAAATTTGAAAGATACGATTTTTATTATTACAAAAAGATTAGTTCGTGATAATAAATAAATAAAAATAACACGTTGGTTGTAACAAAACCGCCAAACGTATGATTACTTTAATAAATGTCAGTAGTCGAGGTAGCAGCTGCAGCTTATAGGTTGCAATCACTATGAAATATAATTTTTACGTTACAACATAAATAAAAGTTAGCGAAAGAAAATCCGAATCATTGACTAATGAATCATAAAAGAAATAAGTTACTTTAAGCTTCTTAATCGGAGTAAAGCTGCTGCATTGTTTAGTTTGAAAAACTCATTTAATCATATCAAGGGCAGGTATTAAATTAAAAAGATGAAATTATTTTAGAACCTCAGAATTATACAGGGTGTTGCAAAACGGAAGTGCAAATGTGAAAAATAACAGATTACATAATATAGTCGAGCTCTAATAGCATAAAGTCTCGACAATGTTTATTTTGTGTTTCTTTAGAAATTCTTAAATGATAGACATAACTAAATGTTTTTTTGGACCTCTGTTTAAAAATCCTGTTTTATTTGTTTTGATGACTTTTCGTACTTCTAAACTTTAGTAAGTACCATAATTTTCAACACCCTGTATAAAAGCAACAGCCAATTTTAGGTGATGCACCTTGGAGAGATAACTAAGCACCTAACTTTTAGCTTGTTGTTTTAACTTTTAGTTAGCGACATAGTTTAATTTTAAAGTAATAAGAAGTGTTATACTAATTAATACCAAAAATGGTTACGTTGAACTTCAAAATAATTTTAAAGTAATAAGAATGTATTATTTATATCAAATTATACGCCGTATAAAATTTTATAATACGAACATCTAAAATGAATAAAACAAAAAGTTTTTGAAATTTTCTGAGCGTTAAATGGACCACTTATATTGTCAAGTTGTTTTGTTTATGAATTACCATAATATTTACTCTTCAGCGACGATAGCGATCGATAGTCCTCGTTCGTCAAAAACCACGCCAGATCCTATAATGTAAATTTCTCTTTTATGAAACTTTACTTCAAGAATTTCAAACAAAATCTACAAAATAAAACAAAAAATTCATTGTAATACATTTTGAACTAGTTTTTATTAAAACTTGTATATAACGTAACTAGGATGACTTGGTATGCCTTTGAGTTATATTCCACTTGTAGATTAGGGTATACTATATTTTTAACAAATATAAAGAACAATAAAAAAAGATTCTTTGATTTGAATAGCCATATAGAAGTTATGTGCCTGTTACGTTATATTGATGTGTTCTATTCGTGAGTTTTTACAAGTACATACAAAGATTTTAATTAGTTTTTGAAAAGTAATATAAAAAATTAAGAAGCTAAGTAAAAACATTTAAATTTTAATATCCCATAATCATAAGTTTTTACCAATAGATTTATTGCTTTCATCTGAAGTTTTGATTTGTCTAGATAAAATGTAGATAAAAGAAAATAAAAAATAAATCTTAAAAAGAAAATTTCAAGAATTAGGTGTGATATTAGTATGTGTCGTAAAATATAGAATTAAACAAACTTAACTAAACGTTGAAAATTTTTGAATTTTTAACCGTAAGAAAAGAAACAACATACAAGAAATTTTATAAAAAAAAACACTTTAAAAAACATTTGAAACTTTAGTGACAAGGTAAAACTAGATAAAATATTAGAAAATGATTTTTTATTTTTTAGTCATTTTCTAATATTTTATCTAGTTTTACCTTGTCACTAAAGTTCCAAATGTTTTTTAAAGTGTTTTTTATAAAATTTCTTGTATGTTGTTTCTTTTCTTACGGTTAAAAATTCAAAAATTTTTAACGTTTGGTTAAGTTTGTTTAATTCTATAAAAGAAAATAAAATAAAACTGTGATAAAACTCATTGAAATGCTACATAATTATTCTAACTTATGTTCAGAGAAACTCTGCTATATATCGTCCCCCTTATGCCATAATCACGAATGTGTTTATTACAAATTTTGAGAAGAGCGCAATTAAAGCTTTAAATATACGTTCATATTTTAAAATTAATCAAATTAACTTGTTGAAATCGTTTCTTTACACTGTGTTGCGTCTTATCTACTCATTAATTTAATTAATTTTAAATTACATATACGTATGTTTAAAGCTTTAATTGCGCTCTTCTAAAAAATTATTAATATTCACATTCGTGGTTATGGCATAAGGGGGACGATATCATAAATGTCAGTTTGTTTATTTAACAAGTATGGTAGTAGCACGAGTAACTAGCCCAGAAGATATTAAATTTATTAACAAAAACTCAAAGGGTTTTGATAGAATACATTAAAATAAAGCGTTTAAGGTGAGGATTAATCCTAAATATCGATTAGTTCTATTACCCGTTCGTGTTGATTTAGTTAGTCTTCAGAGTGGGTGTCGCGGTCAACTAAGGTCACAGCTGAGGTGTTTACTCAATAACTCAGCAACTACCCAAATCAGTTCTCAAAGAAGATGCACTGGGCATGTATGTTGAAAGTAATTTTTCCTTCGTACACTGTCTGCCTTAGCCCTCTTCGTAGAAAGCGTCTCCTTTACCCTTCTTGTCGAACCCCTCAAAGGTGTCCCGATGTTATGTTATTGAAAGTTGTCGTCGCTTCGGTAAACTTCTTAATTAAATTCAGTCAAAGGTTGATTATCGCCTATCGCGGATCAACGCTCGAATGCGTCGCTATGCTTAGGCTCTATGCTCGCCTAAGTAAGTATATTCATATACTCATAATAATCATCCATGCGATGTTCTAAAAAGTTGAAAGAGGTAATAGAAGTTCAGCCTCCATAATACTCTGTAAACGATGAGACGCAATGCTATGTGGCGGTCGACTGCGAGAGCTGTTAGTCATACCTACATCATGGTGGCGTTAACATCGAGATAATTTCTCTGTTCAAGGTTTTTTTACCTTTAAAAGAGAGATCCAGCATAAAATGTACTCATCCCCTTTCTAGTAGCACACTTTGGCAAGTAAGACCGGATAGGAGAATATTTTCAGTTAGTATATAGTGTTAGTCAAAACGCAATTGAGAGAGGGCACGTAAAGTTGTCAGTTCCACTAAGTTGATAAATTAAATCACTGATAAGAAAACAAGGTCACAGACACAGTGCTAAGTAAACTTGCCAGAGCTGATGATAACAGGATGTAGTCATAAATTAAGAGGAAGAAACAGAAGAAATAAATAAAAATACTGTAGATTATAGTTGGGAATAGGTCTAAATTCATATTAAGCATCTAATATATTGATGCCGACGTTTCGGGCCATTTTTTATTGGCCCATTTTCAAGGCTAGAACAATGAATTATAAAATTATAATTATTACAAATAATTGAGAACAATAAGTATATAAACTATTATACTAACCTTTCTAGACGGAGACAACCACACAGAAAAAAATTTGGGCTAAAAATTTGTAAAATTATGCATATTTCAGGTACAAGTTCTCCCTAGATTGGTTACAGGTATAATATTGTGTTTAAAAAATGAAAACTGTTGAGTCCACATATTTATACCTGCATAAAACCCAAATGATACCTTTTTGTAGTACACCCTTTTTTCCTATTTTTCACCCAATATTATGTGGAAATAAAAATTTTTAATTTATAAATAAAAATAATTATAAATAAATTTAAAAATATTATTCACAAATTTTAATTAATTTTTCCTTTTTAAATTGCGACAAATTTTGACTGAAATAGGAACCTAAGTAAATACTTACTCTTTTTCATAGGCCGACGTGGGATTCGAACTTGGTACCTCTGGATTATGAGGTAAACGTGGTATTCACTAGCCCATGAAGTTGATTTATTAAAATTATTTTGTACACCTATCAGAAGTTTTGAGATCTTTAAAAATTCAATTTTCTATTCTGATTGTTTTATGAACATTTAAATCTAATTAAAATTACATTAAAATTGAATTAATTTTATAAAATTTTAACTTTCAGCAAACAGCATTAATAATTATCCAGTTTAAATTTTTTAAATAAAATTATAATCCACGTGTTAAAACTATTAATAACAATATTTACGGGGTAAATTAATAGTGGTGTAATCTAATAAGACAAAATGTAAACGAAAAATTTTTGAATTGTACCGTTTAGCACTTATTCAAGAATAACTTTGCGTTTACAATTCGCATAATCTTAAGAACCGATTAAGAACACAACTATTGGGAGAATATACAATACAATTTTCCAGGTATAAAAGTTTGCATAATTCTAACAATCGCTGTACTTAGCAAAATACAATTTTAGGCTTCAAAAGTGCACAATTGCAACAGCCCAACATTGGGTGAATTTGCCACCAGCAATTTTTTTCTGTGCATAAGTGTGAATAACCTTTTCTTTAGAATACTGTTCGGTTTTAAAAAATGACTAAAAAATAAGAGATAATGAAAATAGAAAGAAAAAAAGAAAAAATATCAAAAACTTACTATTATACTTTTTTCTTCCACGACACGAATTTGAGAAATCCACTAGTGGCATAGTTAAAAAATCCAAATGTACTCTATGGAATATAGACTTACACTGAATTTTCTAACCTGCCCCCTATGGGATTCTTTTCTACCTCCCCCCCTTTCTATAGGTGGAACTATTATAGTGGCGCTAATGAGATAGAAATTTAAATTGTGTTGAGAGAAAAAAACAATTTTAAATTAAGAAGTTCGCGAATCTTACATTTATCTACTTAAAAAGTCAATATAATAGTTTTCACTTTATCGTCTTCATTTTATCCAGAATGTATTTGTAACCACCGTGAAAGTATTGGACATCTCTTTTGAAGTTCATCGATTTATCATTCAGATGAATATTGATAGCCTCCTTTATTTTGCGTTTTTTATTAATATTTTCCCGATCTAAGATTGTGACACCTTGGTGGTCTATGGAATGTGAATTCAAGGCCATGTGTTTGCATAAAGCAGTATACCTGGGATCGTCATCGTTGTTCATAAGAACACGAGCATTTTTGACGTCCCTGGTATGTTCCTTTATGCGAACTCCCAATTTCCTTGAACTCTCACCCACATATACCAGGTCACAATCCTGACAGGAAATTTTATATACCACACCGCTCTGAGCTTCAGGGGGGGTAGGGTCTTTTATATTGGAAAAATATCGTCTATATTTATTTGGACAACTTAGTCCAAATTTGATGTTGACATTCTGTTTAAACAGGGAAACTAATTTCTCGGAGAGGCCCTTGACATAGGTGAGGCCATGAAAATGAGTGTCAAGAGATGGGAGAGGGGTGTTTGTTTGGGTTGCGGATATGTTTCGTTTTTGGGTTGTTTTTAAAAGGGAATTGGATATTGAGATCCAATTTTCATTATCTCTTATTTTTTAGTCATTTTTTAAAACCGAACAGTATTCTAGAGAAAAGGTTATTCACACTTATGGTTGTCTCCGTCTAGAAAGGTTAGTATAATAGTTTATATACTTATTGTTCTCAATTATTTGTAATGTAAATTATAATTTTATAATTCATTGTTCTAGCCTTGAAAATGAGCTAATAAAAAATGGCCCGAAACGTCGGCATCAATATATTAGTTGCTTAATATGAATTTAGACCTATTCCCAACTATAATCTACAGTATTATTAAAAATAAAGGTCAACAATATTAATTATTACTTTAATAAATAAATAAAATATTAATTTTTATAATAGTTAGTTCTACTTAGATATTTATGTCTTATTACTTATTAATCTTGAATATAGAGAAGTTTATGAGGGAACCAAATAAGGTAATAGATTGCAATAAAGAAATAGAGTCTCGTATTAAAAGCTCATCAGCTATTCACTGCTTCGAATTGCCAAGTGTTTTGGTTAGCAATTTATTATTACTAATACCAAATACTATAGATTATAATACGTACAACTTAGGCCTATAACAATGGAATTTTCGTAGCACGAAAAAGTGCGCTATCGGTTTGCAGGAGTTAGTACTAAAGCTAAAGCCCGTATAACACGATGCATAATTTATTTTACTTAAAATTTACATTTAAATGATAATTAACCAATGAAAAACATTCGATGGCTACCAATAAGCTCTTTCTATTGGTTACTTAGCATTTAGTACATGTACCAACACCAGTTCTATAAAAGTATTTAAAATATCGAAATTATTGTTCAAGTCGCATATAAGGCATTTCTGCAATCTTCATGCGGCAGTCTGCTGCAGACCCAACCCAATACATACATTTCGGAATTTTTCTTCGCTAAAAATAGTTCCGGACATATTGAAAAACCAAATATATAATTTTTTAATTATTCAGTGGGGCCCGCTTAATGTGATCGCGGTTAATGTTATCATTCGGATATTGTTATCACTTTTGCCAGGAACGGAACGGACATATCGTCCCTTTGTACTATAACTGGGTAACTTGATTTTACTATTATTGAGAAAAGTGAAAAAATTGAAAGGATCTGGGACTTACCTACATTTTGCAAGTAGATAATTTATATTTAGAAACATAATAGAACATATTTATCCACTTGCAAAATCACACATAAAACATCGCTTATAGTTATCATAATTCGGTTAATGTTATCATATTATTCTTAAGATTATTTTCTCCCACGAGCAAAGGAGTTGAATTTCAGTTACAAGCATTTTTTTATACTATGCAGAAGTCACCCACATAATTTAAAGTCAGGTGTTAGTAAGAAAATCTGCCTATGGTTCATTTTTTTCAAAGACTCTTTCTATCACCGTCACATAATATGTGATAACACATTATATTTTTATGTTTATTATGAATTCCGTCGTTTAAATACATAAAAAACTTCACAATGAGTAACTATTATTAATTAAAAGCTTTTATTTAACTTGGAAAGACCGTTGTCCGTCGTCCATCGTCCGTGTGGGTCGACTTTGATACCATTTTTCAGCAACTTCCCGACGTCCTAGAGATCTAAAATTTGGTGCACAGCTTTCACCTGCAGAGCATTTTCATATTTTAATGTTGTTTTTCTAAAATTCTGAAAAATAAGCGAAAATAACTCAGCGAATTTTTAGTGACAGCTGTCACTCGTTTTTCATTTAGTGTCGACCATTTACGTAAAAGCTAGATAAAATCTAATGCTTTTATCATTCGTAGTTTATATTTCAACATTATATTTGTGTCTTTCAATTTTTCTCTAAAAGAATTAGGGAAGCAGGAATTTGCAAAAATAAGTTTTTACATGTTAATATCCTATGTTCGCCTAACTCATTCAGCAACCGGTATAGGGTGAAGTATTAAACATCAAAAACACATACAGTTGTTATCATGAAAGATGAAGCTTCGTCATAAACGGCATTTGTATGAAATAAGACGAAAATTGTAAGTCAAATAAGTGTTTGATATAATAAATTTAAGTCAAGATAATTATTATAATATCCACAATAATATTTAGTTCTAAAAAAAACTGACCAATTTTAACAAGTTTATGACAAAACAAAACTTACAATCAACGTAATACAAAATAATTAATTACATCGAAATGAAAATATAACCTAAAAACCAAAGTAACTTGTCAAAATTATATCATAAAACAATATAAAAAACTACTTTCATTAAAATTATTATGCAAGCTATGAACTATTGTATCTATCTTTTTCTATCTCATACGTTGGGTATCATATAATTTTTGACGTATAAGATTTCTGAAATCAGACAGTTAAGAATCATTCATGTTAGTGTGTCTTTGTTGCACCTATGTTACTACAACTAGTTTGAAAAAAAAGATTGTCGGTGCTTAATTCAGATGGTTGTGACGTAAGCTTCATCTTTCAAGATAACAACTGTAAATAGAGAATTCTGATAGGATGAACCTACATTAGTTTAAATACAGAAACTGTATTTAAAAATATATGACTAAAAAATTAGAAAATAAAAAAATTAAATAAAAATTAAAAAAAAAACCCTTTATTTAAAATTAAAAAAGTGCACTAAAAACTAAAAAATAATTTTAATAAAAGCAAACAAAGCTTGAAAACATCAATATAAAAGCGTGGGGCTGTGAATTTCGGACACCAACAGTGAGCCTGCTTACCCACCTATAAATAAACAGCCCCACGCTTTTATATTGATGTTTTCAAGCTTTGTTTGCTTTTATTAAAATTATTTTTTCCTTTTTATTGCACTTTTGTAATTTTAAATAAAGGGTTTTTTTTAAAAAAATTTTAATTTTTATTTAATTTTTTATTAATTATTGTAAATGTAGTACATACTAATAAATAAGCAATAAAATTTTTTTTGTTTATTGTTATCAATCGGTTATTGTTATCAAAAACCCCAAGTCCCGATGTGATCACATTAAGCGGGCCCCAATGTAGTACCTACTGTTCTACTGTAAGTTATGTATTAAAGTTTTAATTTTTAATATGGTCTCACACGAGCGATATTTAATATTAAAAAGTGTGTTGTTTTCTTAAATTTTCAAAATTTAAAAATAAATTGGGGTTAGTTTGGAGGACGATACGTAGTTCATCTACGTATTTTGTAACCAAAATACAATTGGCTGACACCTCTAGGTTAAAAGTTTTAAAAAAATTTTGTTTATGGTTAATTCAGATTTTTTAAATTAAAGCAAAAACCAATATTTGCTGTTATTTTGTTGAAAAATAATTAACTTTCATTAGTGATTTAAGTTTAACATCTAAAAGGATCTAGTATTCATTGAAGTTTCAGTTTTTCATTCTAAAGCTCTTATAATATACAGCGTATTATCCCTTGTGTACTAAACTAACAATTTACTTTGTGTTGAACACAAGCAAGATACTTTTTTGTTGAGAATTTACCAGTACAAGTACAACAAATTTTATCTATGGTAAATTTGTGTTTAATCCACAAAGCGCAAGTAGTAAATTTTTTTACGATACTAACTTATACATGATTTATTATTATCATAAAAAAATTATTTGTATATTTTTTAACCACTTTTTATCATTATATTTATTATACGCTATTCTATATTACCATTTAAAATGTCATTCAAATTTGGAATGCTAGAATTCCGATAGTGTACTTAATACGTTTAAAATACGTGTCCCAAATTTAAAATTGAATGAAAGTGATGAAGGTTTTGAATATATGGGAGTTGAAAATTAATTACATTAGAAATGTTTTCCTTTTCTGAATTAAATATTTGAAATGGCAGTTAAAATAGTTAACATTATTGAAAATTTAAAAAAAAGTGAAGAATAAGGAATAAAATTAGGAAGTGATATAAAAAAATACTGATACATTCAAGATTATTTCTTTTTATTGATAGTTGCAAAGTTGCTAAAAATCGTAAAATTAATAAAACCATTTTTTACTTCACAATAACTAATTCCGTGGTGAATTCTCTTATTTAAAATATACTCTTTCAGAATCCATCGAGGTTTCAATCGTAAAATTGTTATTTTAGAGTGAAAGGTATCTACCTCGCACCATATAAATATTTTGTTTAATTTGTATGAAACATTTTATGGATTTACATTTTGGGTAATATTACACGATATCGATAGGAAGATTACATGAGATTTTCATGGTAAAGTTAAGGGGGGAGTAAGCTTAATTCGTAAGAAAAAAAGGCATATTTTGGTGAATTTTTTGTGACGACACAGTTAAAATCTCTTTATTAAAACCAACAGCACATTAAAGTATAACATTTGAAGAATGTTGTATAAAATTTCCACAAAGAAATATTAAAAAATACGGCAATGGCAGCAATTATCGGACGTAGAAGTAGATAATTGCGGTACCCCTCTAACTTCAAAAGTACTGCACAGACCTTTTTGAAATTTTGAACACTATTTCTGTACATAATTTACGAGGTAAAGCTGGAGAGTTTCTTTTTTAATTTGTTGATAATTTTTATTTTACAATAACAAATTAGCCGATTTTTTTCACGAAAAATCGCGTTTTTCCCTTCAAAGTGTTCCAAAAAAGTGAAAAATTAAAATTTCGAAAAACCCTCTCAGCGTTACCTGGGGAAAACTATTATCTAACGAATGAACTTTGATTTTTTAATTTCCAATGATCCAGCACCAAGTTATGAGGGGCACCGCAATTCTACTTTTTTCCGAGACACGTCCGAATAATTGCTGCCATTGCCGTATTTTTTAATATTGTGCTATTGGTTTTAATAAAGAGATTTTAACTGTGTCGTCACAAAAAATTCACAAAAACATGCCTTTTTTCTTACGAATTAACCTTACCCTACCCTTAAGGATGTAAGTAAAATTAATTATTAGTACTTTAAACTTGACGTATTATACCTAGTATTTAAGTCAAACCACTTTATTAATTAAATTACGCAAATATTTTCAATCATATCTGAGAGTGTCTAAATACCTGCAACATAACAGCCGAGCACGTAGCATATGATCCAAGATTGACGCAACAGATGAGACAATAAAGCTTGAATTTTAATTTCATGTTTTACATTCAACCGTGTTCTGGTTTCAAAACTCAATTTAAGTATAACTTCAATTTTCCCCAAAATGATAGTTTTATTTTTCAAGTCATTTTATGTTAAATAAAAAATAATAAAAATGTATTAAAAAGTTTCGACAACAAAGTTGCTTTATTACAAAAACGACATTAATATTGAAAACCACTTTAGAAGCAGTTTGGATTTGAAATACCGTGGGTGCGAATATTCAAGTCATCATTCAAAATTTTGATATCGACGTTTCGATATTTTGATATTGGAAGTATATTTAATAATTAAACCACAAAAATTTCCTTGGTGATAATCTTATTAGAAGATTCAAATTTATCAAGAACATAGAATAAATTTTACACTATTTAAGGCAAATTAGCAAAATTCACAAATATTTAACGTATAGAAGTAGTTGGAAATTTTACGCTAATAGAAGGTGAATTTTCAGAAATTCCAAGTTGGGTATGCATGGATTTAATTAGGAACTTAATTAATCGCAAGAGACTTTACGAAATACGATGAGATGAACTCATACATCATCAATTATTAAAGTTAATTGACAAGCATTTATGAATCCGAGCAATTAATACCAAAAACTGGCTACAACTTTCCGAAATTAATTTAACTGTAAAAACTTAGTGTTTTACAATTTTTGTATCAACTGATAATTTGTTCTTCGACAATAAATAGATATTTGCAGAAATGTTTAGTTAGTTCTTCTGTTTATCATACATTAGAAAGAAACAATAAAGATTTTGGTGTATTAAAAGAATATGCACTTACATTCATAATACGTATGTATTATTAAGTGTTATACAACTTGAAGGTAATCAAATTATAGTACTTATTATTCCTAGCTACCAATCCAATAAGTGAATACAGTAAAAAAAAGTTTGGTCTAGTTCAGCATTTTGGCAAAGATTATTTCGTAACTACATAGTAGGTATATTAATTCTTGTCGTACGCATTTACCAAAATATTAATCACAAATTTTGTCAGAACAACAATTCTTTATACATTCTTTATATAAACTACGATAGGTAATGCGATGTTTTTAGTGATAAATGAATTTTCTACAAAATCTATCTGATATTCGGACGTAAAAGGTTTACCTTCAAGAATGACTACTGAGAGGGATTTTTATACAAACCAAACCGTAAGTCGAGCGTGCTTTCGTGAAAGAAAACAGAAAATTCTTATGTTGCCCTCTCGTAAAATTGGAGAGGTCACAAAAGGGTTAACTGCAATAACAATAAATTTGAAACATCACGCGCAACTTGGGCATAACATGCCAAAGGATTTACATTAAACAAGGACGACACAAAAATAATTTTATAACAAACGGGATGATTAAACGATAACGATCTTATTAAGTTGAACCAAGATTATATTCAGCTAGTAGGTACAGTTCAAACCAACTAATGCAATATATTTACATAATATTAGATTAAATCATTTCCGACCAACAGAAGCGCAATTCGGCATTTATTCCTACAAATTATCCACGAACGAATCTTAAAAAACTGGAACAGGTTCCAATATTTTATTCTTATATTTTGTCTTCCAGTTTCTATACGTTCTGGATCTCGATAAGTTAATTTTGAGAAATTTTTTTTGCAGCAGCTTACACTTCGGTACTTTTCCATTTCCGAGGGCATGCGGTCAAAATGAGGTTTCTATTTCTCTCTATTTATTTCTCTCACATAGAGAGGGCCAACTTGCATCATTACTCTTACACCTGAGGATTAAAATTATAACTTTATCAGGTGAAAATTTAAAAACTGTAAGAATTCAGCAAATTTGGAGAAAACGGATTTTAAAATACTAAAAAAATAAAAAAAAAAGATCAAATATATATTGTCGTATAGTTTTTGGGATGAAGAAATTTACTAGTTGATGACAATTTTTGTAAGTTTAATTTTTGAAAATTTAATTTTGTGACGCTCTGGTGTTATAGCCAAGGTGGGGGAAGTTTTTGATTTTAGAGAACTCGCGAGCGATCCACGGAGCTGCGAGGTCGCGATTTTGTAGTATGCGAGATTCGATGTACAATTTTGAATTAGTTATAATAAAATTTGAGTGCAGCGATCAGTTTTCGTGTATATTTACTTCTATTTTAGAGAAGAAAAAAATTAATTTTAAAATTTCAAGTTATATTTATTTGCAAGGTCGCACACTGCAGGTGTGCGATTGATAATTTGAAAGAAGAATATTTTATGTCATCATGTATGAATTTCCACCTTTAATAAAAAAAACAGGTCTACGAGCACATCTGAAAGTCAGTCTAGCAAGCTACCTACTGAATGTAAAACAACTAGTCCAAAATCAATCTGCAGGATACACTCGCCAACCCGTCTGACCAGCGTGGTGAGTTATGGCCAAAAACTTCCTGTTAAGGGAAAGCCTATGTCCAACACTGTATTAATAAAGACATTAAAGAAAGTAATAGCAGTTGAACCACCATGTCTATTTTCAAAAATTAAGGGGCATTAGACTAAATGCCGAAAAAGTGATAAGCTTTTCCGCTTCAAAAACCAAAGTAATTGAGATTTTGATTGCCAATAACTGACTGTAATGTCCCCATATATATATGTACTAACTTTTACGTCTTTCTTATCTCAACTTTTAAATTTTAAATGGCACCATATTCCTTTTAATAATTTAAATTAAGCTCCAAAAAATTCTGTCTTTTATAATAAAAGAAATTAAAATCAAATTAAGTGTCATTTCTTATAGACTTTGCAGTTTAGTATAATATTTTAAAAATCAGAAAAAATGTTGCGATGCGGTTTGCGGCAAGTTTTAAAGTATAAAGCAAGATTCATTTTAAAATTTATTAAAAATCTACCCTGTGAGGGATATGCAATACTTTATTTTTCATATCCAAATTGTTGATTTCCTTCTTGCTAAGCAGTCGAAAAATTAAGGAAAATCAAGCATAAAAAGCAAAACAGTAAATATTATTTAAGTAAACTAAAATAAAACCGTATTACTACATATTTATATTAACTTCAGAAATTAACAAATACTGTTCTTAGCTCAAATGAGAATCAGTGTATGAATCAACGTTAACTTTTGACGTGGGTGTTAACTAAATTAGAATCGATCTAAACGTTTCGAGTTATTACTACTGCTCTGACATAGCAAAACACAAGATAATAATGTTTTTGAGATAGTGTAAGTAAATAACAAACTATAAATAGTAAGCATTCAATTATTCAGAATTAAATTGAATTATAGATTGCAATGTAATAATCATTACTAATTTATTAGTCACTTATCAGTTTTCAATGAACTGAAGTAAATCCAAATCATCATGTTGATAAACAAAATATAAACAAACATTAGTAATTTTGATAAAATAGTCTAAAATAAGTATAGATTATTGCAAGGTATTATATTTTTAATAGCCATAGGTATTTCGCATAAACATAAGCTCAAACCTAGCCTTAACATTCGGAGAGAAAATAATAGCGCCCTTTCCCTAATGAAAACTTCTATTACCATTCGTTATCAAGGAGTTAGTTTTCCGGATATTTGACACAAGAACAAGTTTGTGAGGCTTGAAATTTTAGTCAACTGTAATACGAACATAACTTTTTCTAAACTTCTTTCATTAATTCAAAATCAACAATTCACCGACATAGAAGTTTAATTTTGTAAACTGATTAGTGATTACGTACGCAGCAGTTACCAATATTATTGAAAAGTTTCTTTGCAATACCACCTAGCCTTTCGACAAATTATTCTTTTAAACTGACAGTGGTCAAAAAAGAAAATTAAATCGCATTGGCAAAATTTTGCTATACTATTAATAATAATTATAAAATACGAATAAGAATCTCTCGTTCTGATTTAAAAAATAAATTCAATTTATACATTTGAACTAGATAGACTGCTGTTGATTAGGTAAAACTGCGGTTCCGCATGATGTAGCTTATGCAACATAACAGTCAAAAATCATCGATAGAAAGTGACCCTACTGAATGTAGTGATAATCTGAAATGCAGTTCACAGCGAACGTGTAGGCAGCAAAAGCTTACTTACGAAATATTAACAACCAAGAAGTTAACACAATGAGTGATGTATATAACTTCATTTTATTGAGTTCGAGGAAATCATATTTTTTTTAAAAATCCACTTAAACTCACAATTGTCAAAATGTAAAAAAGAGTAAACTAAACTAGCCCAAGTAAGCAATTTGGTAAGGGTGGAATGACACCTGAGGAATTGTTGAATGTAGAAAATCGATATTTGCACAATGAATCCATATTACATGCTCAGATTAGCTGGATGCGGAAACCGATGAATTGAATTGAACACAAGATTAAAACATAGGAATCGAGAAAAGACGTATTATAAGAATTGTGACTTCTTCAAGTAACTAGTAGAAAATAAAAACGGTTTTTAGATGTCGGTCATTCGAAAAACATTACCAAATGATCCGAGGAAAAATTCCTAGTTCTGCTTAAAAATTTACTAATGTTATTAAATTAAATAGGACTCAATAATAAACAGTTGAGAAGTTCATACCAAAATAACTAATAATAATAATAAGCATGATAATGAAATAAATATTATGATATGATATTACTCATTTGAAACTAAATTTATGAATTACAAGGTAAAAACCTTTAGAAATTATTTAAAATATGTAACTTAAGTTTTAAAATAAATAATAAAATTGGAGAAAGAAAAGAATTATGATTAGAATTGATATAAAAAAATTAAAATTGCAGATATCTAAATATTGGCAACCGGTGAACCAATTAGGTAGGTACCAATGCATTTTTTAATCAATCTGAATACTATAATAATAAATAAAATTTCGTTATAAAACGAGTCTTTAATACAAATTTTAAAAAAAATCCCTTTGTGTACCTTCAAGTGGCATCGAAATGTAGGTACACATTATGACTTGATAAAAAAAAATTTTATCGAACCCAGGGTAGCTACCTTTCCCAACTACGTTCCTGTAATTGACATACATATTATGTGGGTTAGTTTGATTTATAAATATAATACAAACAAATTCACCTAAATCTTTAAAATTTACGCACATCACTGTTAAGCCTACAGATTATGATTTTGAGAGTGTTATTACACAATAGGCAGCCTAAAGCTCTAGTGATTTTGATTATTTTGTGATATATAGCGATATTGACAATGTAGTATTTGAAGAAAAATTAAAAAACAGGAAAACTTGTTACTTATGCCCAAGTAAACTAAAGAGAAAAACGATTTTTTGATGTTTCATTTGTAAACAAACGATATGCCTTCGGTGCACTAAGAAAATTTTGCGAACAGTGAGTGCTTAGAAAACAAACACTAATTTTTGGTAATTTTAAAGTGCTGTCAGTTTTTTCAATTTTAATTATTTTTTAAGTTTATTAATATGTTGGTTTTTACTTTGAACATATTTTTCACCATTTATTTCACATTATAAGCACATTATAAGAAACCTTAAATTTTTCTAAAATGTAGTTTTTATGTAACTTTTAATAAACATTATATAATTTACGCGGACTTTTACTATTTATTATATAAATGGAGTTGATTTTATTTATAGTGAATTATTACTTTGCAAGGGTATAAAGAATAGTTCAATAAATGACATGGCAAAAAATTACAGTGATATTAATCTGATTAGAACTAAAATTAAAAAAAAGTAAGCGGTCTGAGAGACCGCATATCAGAGTCTATGTTTTAAAACGTGTATGTCAGTGGTTACAGGTGAAATACAATAAACAGATACTTTTTGAGAATTTCGAACTGAATAAGTTGGCACTTTCTCATTTCAAAAAATAGTATACTCGTAGGTACTTCTAATAGTAGTAGTACCTACTTATTCAATAATTTATTAGCTCTTCATTTTATTCTTTTTCAGAAATAAAGTTTATCCAACATAACAAGTTCATAATGAAAAAAAGAATAGGTACACCTCCCTCCAGTCTGCAAATATTTCTTGTGAAAAAAAATTACTCGATTATATTCACAGTAATAATACCTATAGTTAAATCAAATCAGAAAATGACTTTCGGCCTACATTATTATTTATTCAATAATTTATTAGCTCTTCATTTTATTCTTTTTCAGAAATAAAGTTTATCCAACATAACAAGTTCATAATGAAAAAAAGAATAGGTACACCTCCCTCCAGTCTGCAAATATTTCTTGTGAAAAAAAATTACTCGATTATATTCACAGTAATAATACCTATAGTTAAATCAAATCAGAAAATGACTTTCGGCCTACATTATTATTAAAGAAAGTGTAACGATTGTAATTTTACCGGTGATTTTTATACAAAGCATGTTAAATTATGGCTCCAGATTAGTAAAGGTCACCTCATTGTTTAACTCTTTTAACATTATAATCATGGTTATACCAAAAAAATATTTTACTACTATATTTTACAAGGACATCCACAAACGTAGTTATAATTTAATAATATAAAAAATATTAATTACTACGTTATAAAGCAGTGATCTTGAAACTAATCAGGCAAATACATAACCCTTTTCTCTAAATAGTAGATATATCCGAGAAGAAAAAAAGAAAAGAATATTAAAACAAACGTTTGCCTATTTTCCAATTATTTTTTGTATCCTACTAACCCAGCAAATAAAAATATTATCAACAATTATGTGTAAAAATTTAAGATTCTTACTTGGATGGTCAAAATTTGACCATCGCACACTACCGATGAACACAAAAATTATACCAAATGCATTTGTTGCTAGTTAAAATAAAATTTGATTGTAAGCTATAAAGAATTCCAGTGCAAACAAATAACATTTTTAAAAATGTTGATTCACGATAGCGTCGAAAGTGTTACTTTGGAATCGAGGTAGTTTTGGTTCAATTTGTTCAATATTTTTACATTTTGACTTTTGAGTATATCGTCGAGTACTTTACTGGCCTTTAAGAGACACCCCATACTTTATAAATATTTTTTACCTCTATTATTTCAGAGAGTCATATTACTACATACACCTATTGTAATTATTTAAAGAGCTAGTAACTTGTGATACTAAAAATTTTTATTATTAAAAGAGAGAAGGCTAGAATCTGATACATTAAATTTAAAAATACAACTTGTTCGGTATAGCGGTAATACGCAATTAAATCAATTTTTAATAACTCGAGTTACTAGGTTTTTCGATTGTGCTATGCGAGAATTGTAACACTCCAGTTTTTTGTACAACGTTGGAACCCAGTTCCACGAAAGAATTAAATTAGTTATTAAAATTCTTAATTTTAGTATATTCTTCAAAAATATGTATTTGCATATAATATTAAAAAACAATTTCATCCAACGAAAAGTTTAAAACATAACTTCCCAAAATATCGCTTTAGAATAACACAAAAAATTTCTATTGCGCTAGCATTATAATACACTATAATTGTAATTAATATAATTGTTAAACAAAGTTAGAAGACTTTTTCAAAGTTGTGAATGAAGAAGTTTTCAGCAAACTTTAAAGAAATTACAAACAATGAAATTGTTCAAACGAATAATTGTTGGCTTGAAAGATATAGATGAAAATCTTTATTAATATGTACCGATAAACTAAGATAGTTATTTATGAATATCCGAATAACACAGATATGTTGATTCCTTTCTTAAAAGTGTGTGAAAAATACCGTCGAATTTCAAGATGAGGTGATTTCAATGCCCATTTAATCTTATAGATATGGATCTCCCCCTGTGGATTTTAATAGTTTCAATAAATACAGAAGCTATCAACAACTTCCATTTACTACTACTACATTACAATAACTATTCATGCAGTAAGTACGTATGTCACAATATTATAGCGAATATTAAAATCAAATATAGCCAAATCGCTATATTATGCGTGCACATTACCTTAAATTTTGCAACGCCTCACCGTTTACAGTACGAAATCTAATAAATTTTCCAGTGTGTAATAGTTTAAAATGGCATAAATCAAGCTGAAAATCACTAGTCAAACAAGTGCTTTTTAAAATGAATATTTTTTTTTTATTTTAATATAACTTTCCTTCTTCATCATAATTTGAAATAATCTGAAATGACTACGTGAATCACACTTTTGTTACTTTTTAATATATCAGTAGTTACGACTAATTTTTCATTGTATGTGCTTTATAATGTACAATATTGGTAACATACGACTTTTATTGATTTCGGTTAGTAAAATACCCAAATATTTTTGTTTTATTTTAAATACGAATGTTATCCGTAATTCGAGCTAAAGTATTTCTCATTTGAACATCATTTATTTTTTAAAAAGTTTATTGAATTAAAATTATATTATAAATTATTTTAAATAAATTAAAAGTTAATGTTAAATTAATACTTGTATAAACTATGACATACGTTTCGCTCCTATTTGAGGTCTATATTATAGCTATCTTAGGAGCACACATAAAAACGAAATATAGGTTATATAGGTCATAGTTCAAAATATATAATCTAAACATTAATTTAACATTAACCTGTAATTTATTTTAAATAAAAAGTTTACTTTTTATACCTATTAACCTATTATATTATTATTATTAGTAGAGTACGGATTTCTAGAAAATTTGCTATACAGAAATATTGATAGCAGAAATGTAATTGATACAAATGTCCATGAATCTGATAAAAATAAGTCACTTGGCGCTATTTTTTTCATGCTTATATGCTTATTTTGTACTTTTATGCTTAGATTTAGTTTTAAGCTTTTTTAGTGCTTATTTTAGCACATGTTGAATAAATTTAAAAAAAATTACAGTGGATACTTAAATACTTTTATTTATTTCAATTTCCAATGGTAAACGAGCTTGTAAAATATGAAAAGAAAATTTTTGTAAAGGCTCCACTAAGAGTTCAAGCTATTAAAGAAATGTTTCTTGGAGTTCCTCTACCTCCTGAACCCGTTATCACAAGGCGAATATTTACTACGAAGATAATTTTGAAAAATTTAAAGAACTTAAAAATAAAGAAGCTATAAATGTAATTTAGTAAATATATTTGAAATTGCTACTTCAAAAGGTCTAGGGGAGATAGATTTAGAAATAAATAAAAAATTAAAAAAAGTATTGGCAATAAATGTTGGATTTAGTACTTTAAAGCAAATAACTAGTGTTTTAAATGGAAATTTTAATGAAGAAATGAACTTTGAAATACCACAAAACCTTATTGTGAAATTTAAGAACACCCCAATTACCAGTGTGGAGGTAGAACGCAGTTTTTCCAAAAAACACATCTTAATTGATCGCCGTAATAAATTTTTAATGGAAAATTTAGAGTAATTGCATTTTTTAGAAATGTTTTAGAGTAATTATTATTATTTTATTGTGTTGTTTTTTTATTACCACTTTTTTACTTATTGTTGCTTTATTATTGTTATTTATTTTCAAATAAATTTTATTTCAGAAAATTTCTTTAATGCTTATTAATTATTACGTTAAAGTTTAATGCATATTTTTATGCATATAATGACAATTTTTTGTGCTATTTTAAGCGCTATTTTCACGATTTTTTAAGCTTAAAAGTCCGTACTCTAATTATTAGGTATGTATTACATAATATTACCTACTATTAAGTTTAAAATGTTCTTCTTCGAGTTATAAGTTAGAATTTAAGTTTTTATGCCATGGCTATCATATTAATATATTATCTTCGGAAGCAGGTTCGGTAATGGAGTGGTGAAGTATCTACATATAAGTAAGTACTTCGAACTAATTACATAAAATTTAAAGTAAAAAATTCAAAAACTTTAACAATAATAATGGGGCAATGAAAAAGTTCTGTTTGAGGTACAACTCACTAGAGTGACAGTAACAAGCTCCACCCACTCTGTTTTCGGTGATTGGTGGTTGTAAAAAAAACGTGTGTAGTGAGAAAGTTAAAATCTTGGCAAATTCTACAAAGTCATTAATCTTATGTGAACGCTTCTATGTGGTTTAATTGTTTTCAACTTTTACTCAGGAAAATAATTTATATCGTACAAATTCATTGCCTTATCTAAATAAAGCATTAGTACGCATTATTTTTTAGAATTTGAAAAATTTTTGTTCGAGTTTTACAAATCAAGTTAAGAGTAGGTTTATAAATAAAAAATTGGGTGCTTATTTAAATAGAGATAGCGATTTACCTATGTAGTCAATGTTGGTAGGTCCTTTAAACTCCATTTGTTCTTATAATCTACAACAAGAAAAATAATTAATTTATTCGTATATTACATATGTACATATATGTATAGGTACGTATAATATTCACTTCGAATTTTAACAAATATTAATTTAAAAAGAAATTAACTTTTAAATCCAATAAACAAACATACAGTTGTAATCTTGAAAGATGAAGCTTACGTCACAACCATCTGAATTAAGAACGGACAATCTTTTTTTTTCAAATTAATTGTAGTCATAAGTGCAACAAAGACAGACTAACATAAATAATTCTTAAGTGTCTGATTTTAGAAATCTTATACGTCGAAAATTATGTTATGATATGCAACGTATGAGATAGAAAAAGATAGATGCAATATTTCATAGCTTGCATAATAATTTTAATGAAAGTAGTTTTTCATATTGACTAATGCTATAATTTTGACAAGTTACTTTGGTTTTTAGGTTATATTTCCATTTAGTTGTAATTAATTATTTTATATTACGTTAATTGGAAGTTTTGTGTTGCTATAAACTTGTTAAAATTTGTTTTTTAGAACTAAGTATTGTTGTGAATATTTTAATGATTATAATAATTATTATGATTTAAATTTATTATATCAAACACTTATTTGACTTACAATTTTCGTCTTATTTCATACAAATGCCGTTTATGACGAAGCTTCATCTTTCATGACAACAACTGTATTTGTATTTTCTATTTGCACCACCTATTCGAGAAGAACAGTATCTTAGTTAACAGTCTTGCAATAAATATGACCATTATTGTGAAAAGAATAAAAGAAAATGTCATATCTTTATTTGATTTGTTGTAAGAGAATTAGCATTGACACAAATAACTTGGGAAAAGAATAATTTAACAATCTTGTTGATATAGGCAAATTCAGAATTATTACCAGATTTTGAAGTTCCACTTTCACAAAATTATTAATTTTCTTCTTGAAATTTACTTTGAAAAAGAAAAAATGCTAAAATAAAAGTTTACTCATTTTCTCTGAGAATATTATGAAACATTATAGATTCAATTTTAATATCATAATCGAAAATTGATTAGATATTTCCCACTAGCAACTAATTTCTTGTACGAAAACAAAAAATCTCTTCAAAAGCGTTATATTGGGATGCTTTTTATATTAATGATTAATAGATATAGTTATGGTCTACAAACTAGTAAAACACATTTTGGAAACTTTTCGGTGACAAAGTAAGTGCATTTCATACGTGTGATGAAAAAAATATGTGTTGAAAACACAAACATTTACTCGAGTACACTTAAGAGACTCCCAGTTACTTTCGACTTTTTCAAGTCTTCGAACTTAGGCACTATTTGATGCCATGAGTATCAACAACAAACTCAAAAGTTTCAAAAAAAACTAAATAATTCTTGGTAGTAGACGAAAAGGTAATAATTCAGTATAGATATCTATACTTTATAAGTTACTACTAACGTGATTGTATTCCGTATAATACTTAAAGAATAACAAAGCTCATCCAAAATTTATTACATTTTATTGCTAAAGTGAAGCTTTGTGCAAATTCAAGTTCCGCACATCAAAGGGCAATTAAATTAAAACACGCTCGATGCTTCACTTATACACAAATGGATTAAATGTTTGAATAAAGTTCTGTTTAATACTCAACATAAAATGGAAGTTAAAAGTTTAAAAAGTTATAAAATAATTTATTATGGAATTGGTGTTTCGCCTAGTAACTTTGGAAGTCTCCAACCATAATGATTTGTGAAAAATTTCCTTACCTTATAGTCCCAACACCTTTACAATGATCAATGGCAAATCCAGGTTCTCATATTATGTTCGTGCAAATACATAATATTATAATCCTGTCCATTATGAGACATGAACTTTCTTAATTGCCTACAAATATTGTTATTCATTTATTTAGAAGTTAACAACATTAATAAATTAATGTAAGGTAGTGTTTTAAGCAGTTTTATAAATCTATATAAAAAGCGATAAACTTTTTACTTGATGTTTTAAATTACAACCATTACATTGTTTTAATCACTGATCACCTTATTTTGAAAATTATTTAAAATAATATGTACACAAGAAAAATTTGCATTCTTGGCAGACAATAGTTCTCAAAGTTTTAGCTCAAAGATAAACTGTTTTTCCGAGTTTTGTTCCATGTGGTTCAAAATTACAATATGCTTCCTCAGTATTAAGGGAATATTGTATAAGAAATAAGCATTGAGTTCAAGTTCGGCACTACTTCGAATAGTGTCCAAAATTACTCAGAGACATCGTAATTATTCATTGAACGTTCGATAAAAAAAAATTATTTCAAAAATTAATACAGCTTAAAATCGATAAAATTTGTTTTTTTTTAATATTATTTAGAGAAGACTAAGTACTAATATCAGCTGTGAAAGACTATACTGCAAAGAACATATTACCTGAATATCTTGTCATGTGAATACAACTGTGAAATATCTATAAAAATAAAACAACGAAAATGGATTTTAATGGAAATAATAAAAAGAAAAGAAGAAGACTTGACACACACTGTCAATAAAGTAAGTTATTTTCAAAGAACGTACAGAAATTAGAAGACGGACACCAGGTAAATGATATTATTCAAATGATATAAGACGATTTTCACCCTACTTTATGGAAGTGTAACTTGGACAACAATAACCACGCATAAAGCTAAATAATTATGAACAGTATAGTAGGTACCTACAAATAAAATTTATCAGAGTTAAATGGCTGTCCAATGCACACTATTGAAATCGTTTAGAAAATGTCATGATGGGATCATGTCAAAAATATAAATTTGTAGTACAGTACGATCAAGTGAAATTTTCTACACAATTTTGCTTTTGCCGTAGTATATCATTATCTAATAACAACATTTTCACCCAACTGTAAAAAAATTTCGTAAATTTCTGTCTCGTCTAGAAATGGCTTTTCCAAACTTAGAAAGAGAAGGCCAACATTGCTTATCACCAATTTGCCTAATTATTATATTATACACATATTATACATGTGATCATAATTACAAAATCATCTGGTGAATATTTAAAATCCCACAATTTAGCCAATTCGGAGAAAATCAATTTTAAAGAATGAAAATTTTACCTTAACCTTCGCATGGTATACTGGAGTCCCTGGGACCCCAGGACAGCTTAAAATGCCTGTAAAATGTTCTAATTAATTTTTTTTTACAAGTAGACATTTTTGTAATTTAGCTTTATAACCCTCTTGACATTTTAGATAATATGGTATTGTTAGTTGTGGTATGCCCTTCAAGTTTTATACGATTTAAGTGAGTGTGGGTTCCCAGGGACCCCAGCATACATTTATGTAATTATTTTATCAAAATAGAATTTTTTTTAGTAATTCTGGCCTTTGATAACCATAATTTAGCGAATGAATATTATCTAAATTGATAAGTTTTTAACTCGTAATAATTAATTAATAAGGTATTTTAAAATATATCGAGTTTATATTTCATGTACATGCAAGATATACGTATGCACATCTCTCTCTTTCGTATGTGTAGAGTACGGCGATTTACGATATTCTAAAAATGTTATATAGGGCTTATGTAATTAGAGTTATTTATGTACCAAGTCCTGAAAGTGCATCTTTTTGGTATGAGTGTGGAAATGCCACAAAGACACTTTAAGGATAAGGTGCATACACTATTTTATGTGTAATTGGAATAAAATGCCCACTTTCTGCAAAAAATTTACGATAATAATTATGTTATACGGAATAATTTAACGAAATACGTATGTATATAATGATCCAGTTGGTAAGCAATAAAATATTTAAAATTCACAAAATAGGTCATAAATATTTGTCAAAGTGTACATTTTAGTAGGATTGCACATAAAACATTGGAGGTTATGACATTTCTGTACTAAAAAGTAAAATTTGACATTTCTGTACTAAAAACAGCTACTTTCAGTATTGTTTTGAATATTTGAAAATGTACATTTTAGTACGATTGCACATAAAATATAATAAATTTTTTTTAATTTAAATTGTAGAACCATATGCTTAGTTTGTATTATTAATTCAATTTTAGTCAATTTTTTTCGTTTTTGTACAAATAAATTATTTACTAAAATCCTGATTTTCACTGATGTAATTTACAATATTTTACTAAATGTCGAATATAATTAAAACTTTTTTTTTAGGTGTATTATTTATACTTTGCAGTGACAAATACATTAGTTTAGTGTTCCCTACAAAAATTAGTCTTAAAATTTTATTTTGTCTATTGATTTTCTTAATTCTATCGCTGGGGTCCAGGAGACCCCAGTATACCATCTAAGTAACTAAAATATAAGTATACCATGCGAAGGTTAAATGAGAAATGATTAACATGTGCGGTCGCAAATGTTCAGTATTTTTTAGGCAATGTAGGGGAGACCCGGGATAGTTTGGACACGGGGATACAATGGACAAGTTCATATTTCCATTCCTAATGTAAATTCTACTGCCGCGATCGGTTATACATATTGGCAAAACTAGCTGAAAGATCAGCTGAAAAAAACATATGACCCCCGCTCTAAAATTGTGACTTTTACAGAGCTTATTTACTTTTCGACACCTCTGATGTAACTTTTAAAGGTAACAACGTAAGGTTTTTCTGTAAGATAGTTAAATATTTTGTGTTTGGCGTTTCATTTGCATGTAATGGTGACTAGTAGGGATATATTTATGTATGTTTATTAAAAATGCAATTTTTGGTTCCGATTTCACAACCAGAAATGTGTTATTACATCGGTTGGGGATACAATGGACAGGTTGTTCATTGTATCCTTGTCTGTTCATTGTATCCCCGATATATGAGGCGTTCAGGTGTAAAGTGGATCAAGTCACAAAATTAAAAAAATTGAGCTAAGTACATTTTTAGAATTACATACTTACATAGATGTAATGTAAAAATAAACTAATCTCAATTTTTTTTTAATTTTGTGACTTGATTCACTTTAGATCTGAGCGCCTCATATCTGTTAATGCAGTGACTTATTTTGATATACCTACCTTTCTACTTTCATATTTAGAAAATACACGAATTAGAAAAATTTCTGTTACTTAATCACTATGTCCATACCATCCCCAGGTGCCGTCCAAAGTATCCCCATACACAGGGATAGTTTGGACAGATGCAGTGCCTCTCGTTTTCGGCCTATTTCTAAAAAACCATCACTTTTGGAAAGTTGATAAAATGAGTAAATAAACCTAAAAGACTACTCTAAACATTAGCCTAAAAATCAAAAAGATAAAATATTTAGAAATCAAAATAAAAAATAAAACCTAAAAAGTGTCCAAACCATCCCCGGTCTCTCCTACTCGTATGTATGTATTATTCGGTTTAAAAACGCTCTACGACGTCTTCCGATTCCCAAACATCGCCAGGCGGCGTTTGGTTTTATAAGCATTTTACATTTTTTACCTACGACGAGAAGTCAGCCCGACGTAGAACCTCCAACCTGAAGGACCAGCGAGACGACCAGAATAAAGTTGTACTATTATAGGATTTTGAATTTTTACCAAATATGATTTCGTAATTATGATCATTACGTACAATAAAAATAATAATAGGGCAAATCGACGATAAGCAATGTTGACCTACTCCCTGTAAATAGTAATTTTTTTTTTATATTATGAACTGTACATGTTGTCTAGTAAAATATCGCTTTCCAAGCGAAGTATGTATGCTAGTTGTCTCCAACAAAACTTACAGCAAGAACATAAATATACTCAAACTTCAACAATAAAATAATTATTAATATCATAAAAAAGGCATGAATATATGAATAAGTGTGTAAATTTATTTCTAAACAATAAAAAACCATTAAATATGTTCGCACTTATTCAGGGTGGGTAATAAAATCCTTACAGTCGAAGACTAACTTTAAATAACACCAATTTTGATTTAATTTTTCTAATTAATTATATTTTTCATTATATATAATTATTACATTTTTAATTATACTTGCTTTAACAAAGCGTATAACGTTATTCTTTGTATGAATATTGTATATAAAAAAAATAACTTACGCTCTTAACTTGGGCAGATATTTCCCAGGTAAGTTAATTCTTGTTTTCTGTTGTTCAAATCTAATGCAAACAATAATTTATTTTCAGGTTAGATTTTCGAGTTTGCCAAGTGTGTGACAATTTATTTATTTCAAAAGAGAAATTCAATTTATTGTTGGAGTTCAAGTGCTTCTATAATGGATCCACTATATTTAAATGTTTTTGACTCTGATCAATAAGTGTTGAAAATCTTTTGTTATCTACGTAGGAAATTTTTTATATTTTTAAATTTACCAGTATACATTTCGCTGTTCACAAACGTATGAGAATAACCCGACTTATGTGAAGTACCATCTTGCGAAGAGAGATATGCGAACATTGGCGAAAAAAAGGTAGTCTCCATAACGGCGAAATAGCTTATATACAAAATAAAGCATAAAGTAAAATTTGAAAAAAAATCAAATGAACGATTGTTAATTTAAGATAATCGTTGTCAAAATATTTATTTTCGTTTGTTAATATAAAAATTTTCGTAAATACTTTGTTTTCCTGAAAATCGTTAAATTAAATTTAATTTAAAAGCATTTTAAAACAATTTACTATTCCATCAAACAAATAAAAAAAATTTTAAAACGGAAAGTGCACATAAGCCGGTACTTATGGTAAATGTATATACAATGTGCTTTTCCCAATAGATTTAGGAAAATGTGCACATATACCAAGCGATGATGGAAAAAGTATATTGAAAGATTGAGACCTAACAAGTTAGTGTATGCATTGGCGGCATATTTTGAATTTTCCGGGGGGTGTATATGGAGATTTTAATAATAATAATACAAATTTTCTGTAAAATGGAAAGTTGAAAATGTATTTATTTACTTCTATATATTTTTTATATAACTTAGAAAGTAGAAAATTAATGTTCCACAAATAGTCCAGTCATTTTAGACAAAAATATGGCTTCTGATCTAAAAAATGAGATCCTTCATTTTTTTTTTATTGATTTATTTTGGTGTTATAAAGAAAATATCAAAAGTCGAGAACGAGATCACTGCCGCGTCCAAAAGTTATTCAAGATCAAAGTTTACAAAAAACGGGTTTTTGCAAATATTGCGCTTGCTATGACTTGAAGGCCAATTGAGGTTAATATAAAAATAAAAGATAATAAAATTCCGCACAAAAATGATCTTACATTTTTATTACGTACAACGAACGGTTTGGGTAAAAATGTGCTTGAAAGTTTCCGCGTAAGGCATATTATGCTGCATTTCATAGTAGTCCATGCATAGAATACGTGCTTCAAAGTTATTTTGAATAACTGTTTTGTAAAACCTCTGGTTTACAATTGCTTCAAGCAACATGTTTGTCCAAGCATCCCGCTTTCATATCCCGTTATCCCGGGAATGAAAGCGGGATCCTGGGATACGTGGTAATCCTTTAATCCGGTCTGGACACATGTTACTTAGAGAAATTGTAGGCTAGGGGTTTAAAAAATTTTCTAATACGGTACAGTCAAATGACGACATAAGACGACGCGACGTAACGCTCGCCGTACTCATTTGAGTACACCTATTTATTTAGATAGTGCTTCTATCTATGGACATTAATTCTAAATTTTGCAATTGAAATGAGTTTGCAATAGTACAAACAACACAACCTATCATAATATTATTAGTTCCATATGTGTTTATACAGTCTTTTTTTTATTGTTAAATTTTTATATAAATAGAGGTCGTAATATGCTAATACTTAATTTATCTCCAACATTCGTTTTGAAATTTTGACTAAATCACTTGGAATTACTTAAATATGTACCACCTACATTACAACTTGATTTGTAAGTGAAATTTATCTAAAAAAAATAATAACTACAAAATAAAGTTCGAAAATAAAAAAAATTAATTTTCTAAAAAATTACAATTTTTGCCCTAACAAATCAGCGCTGTGTCACTTTCATAAACATAATTTCTACAGAAAAGTCAATTTTCTAATAGCTTAGAGCAAAAGTAATTTCGTTAATTATTCGAAATTCGGTATTCTGAAAACTGAAACAATCAAAAAGTGTTGAAATGGTTCATATTCAATAAAGAAAAATTATGAAAGTGTCAAAATTTATTTCACATATTATGTGTACCGTGAATAATGACTACTACGAAAAAAGTATTCATGGTTATTTTAAAATTACAGAACAACATGGGGATAAAATCAACACAAGTAATAAATCAAATTGTAATTAGTTCTTATGAGCCACAGCCGTGGAGTGAGGTGACCGATGGTTGAGTACAGAGCGGAAATTCTGGGTTCAAATCGCGGACTATACAGAATTTCTTAGATCGGCCTTCCAGTGGGCATCCACATGCTATGGTGAAATCGATAATGATTTATCTGAACTATGAAATATGGAGACTAATCCACCCCGCCAATCGGATTTGTAATTCCCAGAAAAGGAAAGCAATATTCTACTTAGAATGTAAAAGCTTAATAAAAAAAAAAAATTAGTTCCTATAAAATGAACTTTAATTACTTTATTAGAATAATTGTTATCACTTATATAATTTATTACCAGAGTTATAATAAATAGTAATTTTCATAGATATAACAAAAACTACAAAAATAAGTAGTATTCGCACTTAACGTTGACAGGGTGTGGCTAATGCGCAGAAACAAGAATTGGTCCGGTCCATTTACACGACTGCACTGGCACGTTATCCGTCAATCTCTAATGCGCAAGAAATAGGCAAAACCATGTCAACCTAGAGTGTCATTTTTACCAATAAAGTGTGATTTTTTAGAGATAAAACTTTCGAAACTTGATAAAGCTTGATAAAGAAATAAAAAATGAGTACTTTCTTAAAATAACTTTTATTACAAGAAGACCAAAATGCAAAACACACTACAAGTTCGATGGGTCATCAACGAATGCCTTCCCCGTTTGACCTTCTCCCGAAAGGTCCCGTTAGCGCCCTTGTTAACATCCTTCTCTCTTTTGACCATCTTGTAACACGCCCCTTCGATGAAGATTCTTAAAAATAGCTAACACAAGGAAAAACTTTTGTTTTTCTTCTAAAACTTTGCTATGGTTAAAAAATATTTCAATTTGATTGGTTCTTGCTTGCTTCTACTTAAGCAATGCAAGACAAAACCTTCGATGTGAACGCTGTTTAATATCGCAACAACATTATGTAGATTGTATAAATTTATTTTCAAAATCTATGTTTTGTTGGCCAAAGTTATAGAGCACTTCGTGAATTTTATAGTATACATCACTGAACTGATCTAGGTCTGCGTAAAGACATTGAGTAAACGCCTCGGCAACGACCCTGCGGTCTTCACCACGCCCTGCCATAAGTCCACGTAAAAGTATACCGGCGGGTAATAGAATGCGTCAATAAGGTCAAAATTTGCGTAGAAACTTGAAACTTTAAAATCGATTTATGGCTAAACTAATAGATATTGGTGATTCATTTTCTATTCAATCGCTTAATTTTAATGTCAGCTATAACATTTCGCTGAGTTTTCTTTAATAAATATAATATATCTTCGGGACAGGGTTATCGAACTACGAGTACAACCCCAATGTTTTTACTCATTTAGACGTCATACTTTGCCCAGTCTATTGACGTAATAAACCTCGTGTTATTTCGTAAATAAGACCTCAATTGCTTTTAAAAGTGATCCAAAATTGGATAATAAAACATATGCCGGAAATTAGTTTTTAACTATGAATGTCATAAAATAATCTTTTAAATAGAAAACAAACTATAAGTATATGAACTGTGGAATGGAAGTACTTTTTCGGTTCCCCAGTAAGCACATACACCGAATATCAACGTAATAATACAAGTCATTCATGTAGTACATATACGTATTTTTGTCAAAAAAGCATTAATTATGCGACTGACGTGTAATTATTGTACACGGTTATATATCTTCAATTGTAGCAAACGTTAATTTAAACATGTTTATTACACGTAGAAATTATTTAAATTTTAGACGGTTAATTATTCTTTGATGTATTGACGCTTATTACATGTATATTATTGGTGCATTAATGTACATGCATACGATATGATTTATTTACGTTACAATTGCTGTAACTTAACACGTTGTTTTAACGTTTATATAGTTATAGGTTATAGTTACTCGATTTATTTCTTTCGTTAGTATGAATTCTCTGCTCTCTATCTTTAGTGCCTTTATTAATCCAGTGTTGGACATTGGCCTTACCTTAACAGTGAGTTTTTGGCCATAAATTATAAGTATAAATTATTAAATACTAATAATATATTTTAATAATTCAGTGGTGTGTGGGGTACGCATAGGGTATTTTGGTGTGTAGTACACATCGGCCAATTGAAAGAAAACTACTTGATGGTAGGTACAAAAACTTTATTCAAACAAGGACTTTAAAATAGAGTATCGTAAAGAAATTATGTACCTAGTACATATTAGCCACAGCCGTGGAGTGATGTGACCGCTGGTTGAGTACAGAGCGGAAATTCTGGGTTCAAATCGTGGACTACACAGAATTTCTTAGCTCGGCCTTTCAGTGGACATCCACACGGTGTGGTGAAATTGACATTCTGGTTCAAGGTAGCTATCGAGGCCCCGAAAATACAAATTTTACGATTGAAATCTCGATGAATTCTGAAAGAGTATATATTAAATAAGTGAATTAGCTATGACAGAATGCCTTAAATGCACCTGTTTTTTCAAAAATCGAATTTAAAAACTTCGATTTTCACAGTAAATTTTAAGCAAAGTCGTTCAGGATTGGTGAATCAATTCATTCTATTGACAGTACGTGCACTTTCAACTGGTCTTAGCTTTGGGCAGAGCGGGGATAACATAAGCGACACTTGCATTGGGATGCAGCAACAGTGCACCCCGAACGAAAATCATGGTTTTCAACCCTAAATGTGTTGGAAAAATGGCTTAAAGCACCCGAGCGCAGCGAGGAGTGCTTTAAGTCGATTTTTCCTTACACAACCACCTTTCCGAATAGTACATGTGTAGGAAAAATGGCTTAAAGCGCCCGAGCGCAGCGAGGGGTGCTTTAAGTCGATTTTTCTTTGCGCAACTACCCTGAGTTAAAAATCCACTCTCACGAGTTTCACCCCTCAATGATCCACCATTTCCTTAATCCACGTGCCTAGGGATATTTTTAAATTAGTTGTCGTTTTCATTCGGGCGCTTCGGGCCATTTTGATGAAAACCACCATGGAAAGAGTAGGATCCACGCGAAAAAGTAACTACCGTTCGTTAAATTTAAGTAACCCTTTTCTGAAGTAATTTTTGTCCTAAAAAATGAGAACGCATTCCTACCATAGCGTAAGAGTTACTGACAAATTTGTCAACAGCTACACTCTTATGTATAGGAACGCACGTACCGTCAACACAATGCCTTGATTAACCAATCACGAGCGATTTACCTTCGAAAATCAAGCTTTTTTAAATTCGATTTTTGAAAAAACAGGTGCATTTAAGGCATTCTGTCATAGCTAATTCTCTTATTTAATATATACTCTTTCAGAAAAGTTCGAGGTTTCAATCGTAAAATTTGTATTTTCGGGGCCTTTGTAGCTACCTTTACCCCTTGGCAAATTAATGTCGGTGGTTTGCCATTGCCTTCCGAGAGGAGAGGGTTATAATAAAGTTGTATAAATTTTTGTAGCCGGGTTGGGGATCGAACCCAGGGCTTCTAGCCTAGAGTCCGGTCCTTAGCCCGTTCACTTAGCGAATTGACATTAATTTATGTGAACTATGAAATATGGGGACTAATCCACCTCGCCAATCGGATTTGTAATTCCCAAAAAGGGAAAAGCAATGTTCTACTTAGAACGTAAAAAGCGTAATCATCACATATTATTGTCGTAGATAAATCCAACCCATTAAAACTGAAACAACTACGGAAAATAAAATATACGGCGCTTTGAAAAAAAATTAAAACTCCAATAACAAATTCTTGTCCAAAATGGGCGAACTTATCTACTGATATACGCACCAGCGGTTATTTTTTCATTTCCAAATTTTGTTGAATCTTATCTTTGACACGCCGTTTTATTGCGTGACCTTGCAACTTTTTAAATAAATCTGTGCTACGCAAATTTGAATTATTTATTCCATTCGACAAATTTGTAATAATTGTAACATCCAAAATTCACCTTGCTGCTACAAAAAAAAAATAAAAAACGAACATTCTTCACCAAAATTTTACATTTTCCACAAATCTTTACATCGCAAACCTTTCGACCACTCCGATCGATCTCGTCGATCGCTCCCCAACCTTTCTCAAAATTCAAAATTCTCTCACCTCTGCTATCACAACCAGGAGCGTCGAATACATTTTTAAATTTCAAAAATATTACAAAACACGCAATTGCAATCAAAAATACGTCAAATTTTCTTCATCTCAAAAATAACATGACAATATATTGCAACATATCAAACCTTAATTTTAATATTTACAAATTTTCTATTCTAATGTAATTTTCGATTATACATGTGATCAGTAATTTCAAATTAAATAAAAATGTGTCGAATCTGCGTCAAAATCTTAATGCTCGTAAAATTATCTGATTAATTTTGTAAGCGATAATAGTAATAGAATGAACTCTGTCGACGATTACATGAACAAAATGGTAATGAATTTTAGATGACAGTCGTGAAATATAACCATGAAAAATGTTTCACATTTAGTAAACATAACCCAAAAAACAATTTCAAGGTACTATTGGAAAAACCTTACTGACATAAAGTTTAGCTTTTGTGCAGGTTGTGCAGTGCGTACTGTTCATACAATTTGCCACTTTATTAAAAAACAATTTTTTGTTTCATAGTCATACGCATATAAAAAGGCAAATTGTCAGTAAATAGGGTTGCCGTTACCCTATTTATTATGTTAATAATATTTTTCAATTTACACATTTATGATGTAATTTCAATATAACGAATTACTAATTAAATATTTGTTTATAATATTTTTGGCCTTCATATTTTGTTCAATTGATGTGTATTTTAAATTTTAATGGGTAAACTATTTTTAAAATAAACTTTATGAATATCTAAGGATTAAGTAATATCACAATAGAACCATAAACTAGTAAGCGTAAGCCATATAACATGTACTATGTTATATGACGTAAAATTACAATAACAGTTCACAAGTACTGCGTGGGATTTAATTTAGAGGTTAATTTACTTTAAACTATTACAACAAGAATAATTTTTATAAAATGTGGTATAATTCGAAGAAATTCCAACGTAATATTTCAAATTTGATATGATCAATGATTATAAGAGCTATAAAGATGAATAAGGCAATGTAAATTTATATGTATCAAAATTATTTCTCATAAGTAGATGGCAGCACTATTTTGCGTGATCAACTTTTGAAATGCCGGTATGTACTTATTGTGTTTTGTCGTTTTGTAGCTTTCTTTGGTTTATCATAGATGTCGCAAATATAATTTTAAATTCGTTTATTCGGTATTTTTAAGGTTGTTAAGAATGGCGGTGAGAATAAGTTGTGGTGGGCACTCTGTCCTATGCTAAATACATAAGATAAAGCAGGATAAAAGTTCCATTGCCAATTTAGGTTTGTTACTTTGTTAAGTGTGAGTTATCCTTGTTAGAAAGAAAGAAACGGAACGATACAGATACGATGTAATAATTTGATTGTATATGCAACACATTATACACTACATGTACACTGTAACAAAATTTGTGACATATTAAAACCTATAGCTTTGGACATTTTCTAGTTTTAAAATCTTTGATATGATCAAAATCTCATGGGTACGGTAGAATACTAAATGTCGTTTTTAATTTTAGTGAACAGAATTTTTAGTATTAATGATATTATCTTTGTCAGAATACGGTCAGAGAGTAATAGTCAAGCGAGTTGACTACGAACGCTCCATACCCGGTTCGAATCCGGGTGAAGTAACAACTTTATTCTGGCCGTCTCGCTGGTCCTCCGGTTTGGGGGTTCTACGTCTGGATTCTACATCGTTAAAGATTATTTAAAAAATAAAGTGTAATATAGTATAATAAAACAAGTCATCAATAATAATAATCGTTTAAAAGCAAAAACCTCAAAGTTTCAGTCGTTACTTTAAAGTGTGGTTTCCTAACAGCAGTAGCGACAAGCGACAAATGAAATTCGATGAATTTGTCACATGATAAACATTGGTCGAATTTCATTATACTTTAACTATCCCTTTACAAATTTTATTTATTAAAATAGTAATCTTAAAGAGAAAATTTTGCAGCATAAGGTAGTTAACTTATTTCTGGAAATGGTAGTGAGCTATTTATTGAAAGAAGTTTCCTGCACCTTTTCAAATTCATTATTATCTTATTCAGTGGTCTTAAACCTTCAACAGCCTGTAGAATTCTGCTAAATTAATATTCTTCAAAATATTTTGAGTTTTTAATTTATTATCGATAATTATCAGTTAAAATTCATACTTAGATACTTGTCAGATTTTACTTGGGACACTAACTAAAGATTTAAAACTGACCCTTATATTAGTTAACTTGTCTTAAATAATCAAATAAGATTTTATTATTTTAGTAAAACCCTAATTTTTGAAAACGCTTTAGAAATGAAAATAATATAAAACTAATTTTCACAAAATAAAGTTTAATTGTTTGAATATTATTTATTGTGATACGCATAAAAATACCTATTATGTACATGAATTTTGAAAAAAGAATACTCATAATATAGTTATATTCCTAAACTCTAGGGTTTATCTAGACGTCTGAACCCATATTGAAGACCACTGTTATAACCCATTTTATTATTATTAAATATCTAATAGCAATGAACCAAAGTTCTACGAACGAAACAAGCAAATTACCTTTTACAAAACGTACACCTACACCATTTGCTGCTTTATTATGAATAAAACCGGTTGATTATGAACGAAAACTTCCAACGATTACGTAGTTAAATGGAAATATCAAGACATACTTTATAATAAATAGGTACAAGTAGTAGTATATAGATCCTATTAATTTAAACTTTTGCCTACAATAAGAGAAAAGTAAGGAACCAATGAATCTTTCAACTTAAGTAGATAAATAGTATTACAATTTCGATAATTCGGACACCCTTTCAAATGGCTAAAAAGGCTACGACAACCTTATAAAATTATTGATAAATTGCATACAAAGATGAACTGCAAGTAGGATGTTGTCCGCATAGTACGAGTGAAAACTATGTCACATCCAAAAATTAGAGGACACAGAAAATATCGTTGCATGTTATCGAATGCTGTCTGGATTATCAAAATTTTGCTGTATATGAAAATTTATAATAATAAAGAAAACCAACATTATACCCGTTCATAGAGAAATAACGTGGAAAATTTGTTTTCAAACAAAAACAATGAAATTCTAAATAATAAAATGTGTGTAAAAAATACTTCAGTTCGACGAGGCATTTTAAAAACACCCTGTATAGACCTTCCTGCAGTTTTATATTTAAATTAAATTTATTAAGAATTGGATGATGACGACAATCATAATTAAAACTTTAAGAGTTCACTGTTTTAGTTCTACAAAGAAAATGAATTCCCTTAACATTTATAGTTGCAAAGATTTTTCAATTAAGGAATTTAAGTTGAAACATTTTATTACAAAATACAGATATAAAAATGTAATGTAAGTAGATTTAGAGAAGAGGTGTGATGAACTTGGTTCAACTATTTTACAACAAAAACTACACCATTCCAACTAAATCAATAGCAATGGGTTTCCCCGTTCGTGCGAAATTTACACACTGCACAGTCTAATTCATAAATTAATTCATGAATTACATGACCTTCAATTAATTCACGCAACTTTCTAACCAATGACATTGGACAATGACATAGTTGAACATTGGTATCACACCATCTTTTTAAACTCAGAAACTTACTGTGTCTGTCTGTTTGCAAAGTGTGCTTGTGAGCACCAGAACGTCCCTATACTTTTTTTTGTATACGTGTCGGAAGGAGGAAAATCTTAAGAAAGACACCACCAGCCCGTACTGGTGGTAGTGTGGGGTCCTCCCACTAAAAACCTCCTCCCCAGATGCCCGCGGGATTCACCTATGGTATTTCGTCCGCTGTCGACATCGAGTGATCTTCTTGTTTTTCTAGCTTCTGCCCTTCGAGACTTTTTTCTTGTTAAGTTGTGTTTTGTTTTGTTAATTCTTCACTGTGTTTTGTTGACATTATTGAGGTTACTCCTCTCGAGATCTGCTCCCATCTTTCTTTGCTGTCCAGCATTTCTTTCACCATTGTTTGCGGAGTAATGCTTTCTAACTTATGCTCCAACCTCGTGTTTCTCCACCTAGGGCATTTAAAAATGATGTGATGGGCGTCGTCTACTTCTTCTTCACAGTAAGAACACTTCGAGGATTCTACTCTCTTGAATTTGTACAGATAGCCATTGAAGCACCCGTGCCTAGTTAGTGCTTGGGTAAGCTGGTGGTTCAGCTCCCTATGTTTTCTTTCGACCCACGGCTTTAGGACTGGTATAAGTCTTCTCGTCCATGTACCATTAGCTGTACTGATCCACCTATCTTGCCACTCGTCCATGAGCTTGTTTCTGTTTACTCTTCTTTGGGGCTGGAGTCTTCGCGCTCTCGTGATAGTTTGTGGCTCGTTCCATTGCCAGGAGATCTATTGGAGGCATCGCCGCCACCACCGCTATGGCATCCTTCGATGTTGTGCGGTATGCCGAGGTAACTTTGATATTCATCCGTCGCTGGACTTTTTCAAAGTGATTGCGGTATGCCTCCACCTTCATGGCTCCAACCCAAACCGGTGCTCCATAAAGCATTATAGAATTTGTAACGGCTGCCAGAATTTTTCTCTTTGTGTACGCCGGTCCCTGGATGTTTGGCATCAATCTTGTTAAGGCCGTCGCCATTTGTGAGGCCTTCTTGGCTGTTTCTCTAATATGGGTGTCGAAGTACAGCCGCTTGTCGATCTGTACACCCAACACCTTCGTCGCTTTACCAGGAACGATCGGATGTCCATCAAGTGTTAGTTTTATGTCATCGATTTTTCTTTTTCCAATTAGCAGGACCGCCTGGGTCTTTTCGGGCACGAGTGTTAGGCCCATACATCCTATCCTCTCGCTTTTTATGCGTATGGATTCCATGGTTATTTTTTCAAGCACTTTCTCCGTTTTTACTACGACAACGAGCGATAAGTCAGCAAACCCCACAAGCGTTGCCCCATCCGGCAGTTTCAGCCGCAGCACCCCGTCATACATTATGTTCCATAAAGTCGGTCCCAGTACCGACCCTTGGGGAACTCCGCTGCTCACTGATGCCTCGTCCTCGTTTACTAGTTCTTCTTCCACAATTATGGCTCCCTCGCTTAGATAGCTCTTTAACACATTGATCAGGTAGACAGATGTCCTCCTTCTTAACAAATCCTCAATGATGTGACACCATTTCGCAGAGTTAAATGCGTTTTTTATATCAAATGTCACTAAGATACATAGTCTTCTTGTTCTCCAAGTGCCACTTTTCGCTTTCCTGGCAATGTCTATAATCCTTTTAAGGGCATCTATGGTGGATTGGCCCTTTCTAAATCCGAATTGTTTGTCGGACAATCCTTCCCCTTTCTCAACATGGTCTTGCAATCGCCCAAGAAGTAATCTCTCGTACAGTTTGCCTATTCCGTCGATCAGGCATATGGGCCTGTATGAGCTTAAACATTCTAAAAGCTTATCCCCCTTTCTGAGGAGAACTAATCGTACCTTTTTCCATTGGTCCGGGAACTTGCCCTCTCGCAGACATTTGTTCAGAACCTCTAGCACCGGTTGTGGATTTTCAGTGAGGACCAGCTTTATGACCCCAGTTGGTATGAGGTCCGGTCCAGGCGCTTCGCCGCTGGCCATATCAGCGCCAGCTTTTCGTAGTTTTTCTACTGTGAACTCAGGTATTTCTTTTGTTTCTTCTAGTTCAAAATTGTTGTTATCGTGGCTTGGAAACAGCGTGTCGATTATTTCCCTTACCCTATGTGGTGAACGTCCCTATACTGAGTCACTTGTACATCACCGTATGTTCCAGCCTCAGCTGGGGTGTAAAGCTAGTGGTAGCAAGAGGCGGTATTAATACAAGGTCACAAAATTGGTTAACTAATTCATAGGTTAATTGAACTTTTTTAAATATTTACAGTCTACACTCTTATATAATAATTAGAAGTAATTTTCCAGTAATAACCAATTAATTTTTAGCATTCTACATTTTAGATCTAGCCACAGCCGTGGAGTGATGTGACTGCTGGTTGAGTACAGAGCGGAAATTCTGGGTTCAAATCACGGACTATACAGAACTTCTTAGCTCAGCCTTCCAATGGGCATCCACACGCTGTGGTGAAAATAGATATTGATTTATCTGAAATACGTAATAGGGGACTGATCCACCCCGTCAATCGGATTTGTAATTCCTAGAAAGGAAAATCAATATTCTACTTAGAATGCAAAAAGCTTAATGGAACATTTTAGATCTACTTGTAAGTATTCGAGTAGCACCCTATCCCTGGGCACGGAAGTATCAATTTAGGTATATTAAGCGGATTGCACTGCTTTAAATTTGTTATTAAAAAGTATGGATATAAAATTGAAAAATAACAAAAACAAAGTGATATTGAGAATTATTGCAAATTTAAAAATAACAGTTTTTTCTTTTACAAATTTTACTAGTTTTGCAATACGATGTTAGCAAAAGAAAGTTTAATAAAAATTATTAGCATAACACTATACCAATATTCCTAACGCGTTTGCCCACGATCGAACGGAAATATTTAGTATCTGCCCACCAACTACCCACTTACAAACAGTATGGCCGACTATTAATAAAATTATTGAATCAACACTGACAATTTTCGACACCCTATTTTAAAAAATTTAAATTAAGCCGTCAAAATGTGCTTAAAATTTTGTTGAATTTATTAAAATTTTGAACAGTTTTTATTATATTACCTACCATAAAATAATTAAGATACTATTAAATATTATATAATTACGTAGTACCTACCTTAATATGTCAATATAATTTTATAATACATTGATTATAACAAATACTTTATAATAATAATACGGGAAACTTACGCAAATTCCTTTGTTATTTTCGGTGACATTTTTAAGAGTGCCACCTATTGGGTTAAAGCGTATACTAACGAAACCATAACCAGGAAAATTAAATTTTTCAAAATCTCCCTTTTGCGGACGAAGAAAAAACACTCCATCCAAGAATATCTTTAATAATACAACATAACCTTCTTAATATGTAATTTCAAATGTCAAAATAAACGTCAAGTAGAGTTATAATTCACATTTTTAGCCGCTAGTGGCGTTGTGATCACATGTCGCCACAAATTTTCATGAGTTTCCCATATTATTAAAAAGTATTTGATTATAATAATAAGGGTATTCACACTGACGTATATATACCGTTGTATTTTTACACCGTTGTGTATCCTATAGTAACGCCAAATAAAGTTCTGTATTACTAGACGTCGCTAGGATATTACAACGGTGTATAAATACAACACCAATACACGACCCCGTGTGAATACCCTTATTTAATAACCATTAGATTTTAAGTAATTTTCAATAAGTAACTCGTCATATGACTGAAGTTATGAAGAGTAAATGATATATTAAAATTATTTGAAAAAATTTAGCTTTTGGTTTAACTCAGTAATTAACTAACTACAAACTTGTTAATTTAGAGACTTAAAATTTCATAAAAGTATTGTATTTAAAGTATTTTTGAATAATTTTTCAGGGAGCAATATTCTTTTAAAAATTTCGACCCCATAGCCCTCCTGAAAGCCCCGCCACTGTACTCTCTGTGTAAGTTACCTGCGGAAGAGTAGTAAATTATATTGTGAAGGGATTAGAAACGTATAACTTGTTCAATTTAATCGCGAAATAAAAATAAATATTTTTAACTTGTATAGTAGTTAATTTAAGTAGATATGTTTGATAAGTCTTCATTATAATTTTTGAAAATTCTTGTTAACTACCTTATAGCCACTCTTGGTGACAATTAATTCTCCTTAGTGAAATTTCAATTATCAAAACATTTTTAAATAAATGGCAAATAATATGACGTTCAATATTTTTTCGTCATGATAGAATTTTGAATAAAATTTATTTACCGAATGGTTAAAAGTTATTTTTGCTATATTATTAACTTTTATTTTATAAGAGTGGTTTTATTATTATTTTATATTGACAAAACCAAAATTAACTTATCATGTCATTTACTATTACCAACATACATTAGTACAAGTTTAAGTAAAGTTTAGCTAAACCCAATTAGAAAAAGTACTGAAATACCAAACTGAAGATAACCAAACGCTTAAGTTAAGCAAATGCTTTCGTAAGCGAAAGCTTAACTGCCCACTGAAATACCGGGCCTTAAACAGCAAATACCTAGAGTAAAACCAATTTCTAATTTTAAAAAATTAAAAACGTTCTAATACTTTTCTGTGACTTCCTGATGATTAAGAATCGCTGTATAAATTGAAACAATGTTATCCATAGAAAAAAATTTGTTGATTTTATGAAACTTTCCTAAATATAATAAACAAATTCGTAGATATAATAATAAATCTTCATTAAGGCTAACAAAGGGAGCACCAACTTGTATTCACCGATTTGAACCATTTTTAATATATACGTTTTGGTCATAATTAGTAGTACATCAGGTGAAAGTTCGGAGCAAATCGATTTTGAAAAACGAATTCGTATGATTACTGTATAGTGTATACGTTACATTTGGCTTATGTCAAAGTTAACGATATATTTTTTATAGGAACAACATAGGTTGCATAATTATCGATAATCATAATGCATAATATGTTACATTTTAAAATATTATTTGCGATGTATGTAATCAAAATTACCTGCAATTTTCGTTTTTTAATAGATTTTTCTCCAAATTGAAATTCACCTGATGTACCTACTAATAATTATGACAAAAACGTATATCAAAAATGGTGCAAATCGGTAAGTGCAATAATATTGTTGGCACTCCCTTCGTAAATAACTTTCATAAAACAGTGAATTTTTGTTCATTTGTTGAAAATTCCTTGAACCAATAACCAATGAAGATATCAGCATAGGTAACATTTACAAGAGGTGAGCCAAATTAAAACTTCATGATATGAAAATTTAATTTACTCTTAATTCAGCCAGTTTTGAGAAATTCGATTTTAAAGAACGAAAAAAAAAATTTTATAACGTTACATAATTATGCATTACGTTTATGCAACCTATGTTGGTCTTATGGTTAATCTTGACATAATCCAAATGTAATTTATATAGTAATCATAGAAATTCGTTTTTCAAAATCGATTTTCTCCAAATTGGCTAAATTAAGGGTTTTTTAATTTTCGTATCATGAAGTTTTAATTGTTATACATTATACGTGTGGAACACAATTGGAACTTTCATCAAGTGAAAATTTAAAAATTCTAAATTTAGCCAATTTGGAAAAAATCGATTTTAAACAATAAAAAATGCACAAAATTCTGTAAGAATAGCATAACATTTTATACGATGTTACTAGTAACACAGGTTGTCCACTCCGGTAGCGTATATTATTTCGCTTGTGAATTGCGAAAGTGAAGAGTGCGGTTCTTGGTGAAAAAGAAAAAAATTTGTAAAATAAATAATAATGAGCGAAAAGAAGAAAATTCCCAGCAGGAGCATAAGATCATGCTATAAAAGATGTAGCGTTTTAAAAATCTGGAAATAATTAGAAGGAAAAATTACCAAGAAGAGTTTTTATTTTCAAAATGCTACATTCTTTTTATTAAATACATTATTATTATTAATAATATAAAAAGATCGACTAATGATTAGATTAATTAATAGAAGGATATCAATAAGATCACAATAATGAAGACCCAAATAATCCCTTAAAAGAAAGAGCGTATGTTAATACGATAATAACTTAATTCAACAAAATACTCGAGTTAATGATACCTATTTATTTATTATATAAATAAGGAATTACATTTTAAGTCTAATGAAGTAGTATTAGATAAAACAAAAAGTATAAAAATAATATATCCCTTTACTTAAATACACAATTAAATATATTTAAAATTTAATCTGAAGTTACGAAAAATAACCGGAAGAGTAATTTATTGATAAATAATTAATCCTAAATGTTTTTTGTTTAAATTTTAACTGGTAGTTACTATGTGAATCCTACATTAGAAACGTATGCTGAAATTTGAATAAAGATTTAGTGCTACACGAACATTAATCGTTATCGGGTTAATCTATCTACTACATACATGATTCCTCCAACTTTGTATCTTACGCTTTAGATTTAAGTTGTAACCTTCGTTTTATTAATGTTAAATGCAAAATGTAATACAGATACTAATGAGTTGGAAAATCAAGCTAACCATAGAGGCTGGTTGGTTGAATTTTCCACAACAGATCGAGATAAATAGAAACCTCGTAGAACAATAAATTCAACAATTGATAGTTTAATCTAAATTATTTTAAATGCAATGCATTACAAGTTGTCATAATAAATTAAGTTAATGTAGTAAGTACTATATAAACTATGACACGTGTTTCGCTCTTGTTTGAGTGTTTCGGATAGTTAATAATTATAATATATCTAAATATTTTAATTCAATATTTATATTTCATTATTAAAAGCTTTTTTTAAACTTTATTTAAATTAACCAGATTGATGGTGAAATATCACCATCTCTTTTCTCCCCTTATTTTTTAAGGAAAGATAAAAATTAAAAAAACGCTTTTTATCTATTGCGCATAATTTTTACCTATCACGCATGAGCGTAACCGCACATTGTACGGTTTCTCATCGTTGGTACAAAGCTATTAAATAGTATGTAATGAAAAAAAATGTACTTCAAAAATAACCTCTTTTTAAACCCAATTTCATAATTTAACCTCACCTAGATTTGCTTCGAGCAATATGCGTCCAAATACTCAGCGAAGTTCATTCGGGCCGCATTGTATAAAATAAATCAAACTTGGAGACTTTTTTGGCATCCCGTTCCGAGCGAGACCGATTTAACGTCTGGTCCCGCGCGGGAAATAATATCGAAAGACAAATTTGTCCCGTCCCGCGTTTCCCATCCAGCATTCTTCACTAGTAGGTACGATTATTAAAGAATGAGGTTGACAATTACGACTATTTTACGAATGTTATATACACTTATAAGGAATTTTTGTTTTAAGTGCTTGTTAATCAAAGAAGACTCGTACAATCAAATTTCGGGGTAGGTAATAAGAAAGTAAATACTAAAAATGCGCAAAAGGAAAATACATTTTTTAAATTATTAAAACTATTAAGTATATACAGAAAACTATAAAACTCGTACATCATGTCTTTCGAAATTTTGTGGCACTAAAAGGTACACCTGCATTTTAATAATTTACTATTAGGAATTTTTTAAATTTTAATAGGACTGAATGTGAACTATTTATTCTTAATCTTACAATTATTGAGCCTAACTTTCAAACGGTTTAACAGAATTCATTGTTTTAATGTGGACAAATAAGGATCTTTCAAATATATAACAAATATTAACATGTGAGGCGAATGGTCAAATGGCTAATAGCCGATTCGTTTAAAATCGCCAGCTATCACAAAACAATTTATTAACCGAGATGTAATTATATTACCTAAATTAAACCACTAATATAGATGATACAAAAATGTACAAATAAATTTTGTTCTGTTCTGCTTTTCGAGTGGCGTGGAGTGATTGGAGCGCTGGTTGAGTTATAGGGCGGAAATTCCGTGTTAAAATCACGGATTACACAGAATTTCTTAACTCAGAATTTCCAGTGGGCATCCACATGCTGTAGTGAAATCTGAGGTAGTGCGAGGGACTTGATTAGTGGCTACTTCCTCCACAATTCCATCACAATCTAACATGAATACGGGCTACAATAAACCTAGAATTTCAGGACAAGTGGGTAAAAACCACACCCGTTAAATGACAATAAACTTGAATTAAAGTAAAACTATGTATAACTTGTTTTCCAAATATTGAGCAAATAATAAATTAGCCTTAATAAAAAATTTAACCAGATTACGTTCCAAGTCCTTATAATAAAATCTAATAAGATTGAAACACTTGCAAGCAAATACTTTTTAAAGGAAATTTTGTCATTTAAACATATTTTTTATTATCACCTGATGTTTTGTTACAAAAAATATTTGGAAGAAATTTAGTGCCATATTAAATTATATTTATAAATACTCCCACTCCGTGTCCGTGTAATAGGTAACTGAAATTATAATTTAATATAACGCAAAGTGAAAAGAAAGTACGAAAAAGCAGAAAGCTATAAAATTACAAACTACTGAAAATTAAATAAAACGGTACTCGTTAGTTTTATAATTTCAGGAGATGACTGAATTTCCGTTTCTAATCTGAATGAATGAACTGTAACGAAAATTAAATTGCTCGACGACATAGTGGAGAGAGAAACGAGCACAGTTAAAATTGAAAACAAACTTAATCTAAAAATTTGCACTTTCCAACCCCACCTTTTTCTAACAAATCGTATAATTAGCAAAATTAACAGAGTGCCTAATTAAAGAAGTCTCAGAGAAATACTAATCTTGATAACACGTAATTTAAAAATTAAATAATTAATCAACTACCAGTAAATCAACGTTACTTATTAATTATAATATAAATGAAGTTTAATGTATTGTGAAAAACAAAATTAGTATTACACATTGCAGTCATAACATTCTTCAAATTTACAAAACAGACTAAAATAAAACCCGATTCAAATAACAAAAAGCATTGCAGATATAAGGGAAAAATGTACCCATCGGAGTAGTTACCTTAAGAGATCAGAGATAAAAAAGCGCCAATGGAATACTTTGAGTTACAAAACAAATTTAAGCTCTTGACTGTACTACTAATTTTTAAGAAAACAAAAGCTGGGATATAGCTACATATAATAATCGATATTGAACTCTTAAAATAAAATCCCAGTGCGCAAATGATATTATAGATCCATTTATCTCAAATTGACGGATACACACAGAATATTTTAGACTTAAATCAGTTTTGTTTAGTTTTTTAAATCTATCTTTCCCGATCTCGGTAAGCTTTCTAATGCCACATGTGTATAAATTTTTGACTTGAATATCAAACTTCCGCTTCAGCCCTCCGATGGACAGAAACACTCTTTGCTTAGAAATAATTTGTAACTTATTTACTTCATCGTGGTGTGAGCAAGAATTTCTAGTAAAAATTAAAAAAACTATAAAACAATCGTTCGGCTTCAAAAATTAATAAAATTTTCTATTTGGATTTTTCGGTTTCTATATCGATATCAAGTTTTTTTTTAAACTACTTTCAGTTGGCGATACTCTTTAAAGAAAATGAAATATATATTAATTAAAAAAGTTCCATCTTTTACATTTGATTACAATTATAAGTAGTAATTGTTCTTCATATTGAATTGCACCGATTTATAGTGCTATGATGATGATCTAATATAACATCGAAACGTCGGTCGAAAAGTAATCCTATTTAAATTATATAGTACCTCCATAACCATTACTGTTCATATTAAATAATCATAATATTGATTTCCATGATAGGTATAACTGAAATTATACAGAACAGAAAAAGTAAACTGTAAATTTTAAATAATGTAGGTACAATTTTTGATAAATAACAGAGTTAATTTTTGCTTTTCCAGCTTGCTTCAAAGTAAATGATTTAGTTGCTAAGAAAGCCAGTACCACTCGAAATTAATGTTGTATAAACTTCAACTAACTCAGTCCGATTTAGACATAACAAGAACCAACTTATATCTTATAGGGCATGAAGCCAAAATGTTATTATTTTCACAGTACTGGTGAAGCCTAGAATGATGAAATTTTTACTTCACTTCACTACTTAAGTCTTACTTGTTCGCATTCCTAAAAATGTAGTCTTCGGAAAATGTCAATTCTCTTTCATAAAGGCTAAATGGGTCAACAGACCAGCAGCTTGGTTGCCAACCGCACCTTTGTAAAACCAACATCGCCACATGGCCACACACATGGCGGTGTTGGTTTTAAGGGTAGTTCACACTACATGATTTATCATATGACTTGTCACATGATTTATCATATGACTTGTCACTTGATTTATCATATGACTTGTCACATGACTTCTCATATGAGGGATTTTTTTACGTTCACACTATATGATTTTTGATATTATAGAAGTTATGGCTTTTATGATTGGCTGTTGTGATGGTATGATTTTAGCCATGACTTTTCTTATGACTAAGTCATATGATAAATCATGTAGTGTGAACTACCCTTTACAAAAATGTTGACAACTAGGTTGGCAATCAAGTTGCCGGTCTGTGGGCCCCTTAAAAGATACCTAAATATGTTTGAAGCTATAAGTGAAGATAAATCTGTTGTCTTGAGATGATTCCATGCAGTCACCGAATTATATGTAACTTCATCACTTGCTCTAAACATACGTAGAATTACTTTGCTTATAGAAATAACCTCTAACCCTGAAAATAAGAACCTTGAGGCTATATTTAGGAGCATGACCGTCAGACGTGATTATGTCGTCGAAGAAGACCCGTCTTGTCCCGGTTCACCAATTGCATAAAAATTCCTAAGGACTAGTGAACGACCTTTTTGAACTTTTACTTTGGCAAAATGTTTGTCTTGGTTGGGTTTCTCAATCAGCTTTCGTCATCTTCAACTTCCTGCTATTGAATCATTCCGTAACTCTGTACGTGACGTTTTTTATTTGTCTAAAATTACTATTTACTTGAGGCATATAAGTATGTACATACATAACGATTTTGTTTCGCAATACTGATAGACTTTTTAACTTGCTACCAATTTCACTAATCTACATATCGTCGCTGGTAAAGCAACATCTCTTAACCCACAAAAATGAAAAAATTACATTTTTGGTTTTCCTGAATCTGTATGCTATTTTTGACCTTGTGTAAAAATATTGTATGCTACAATGCATTATATTTGAAGTTAATGACAATATTGCAATATCATATATCAGAGATTCCCATTGAAAGTAAAATGTTTTTTCTTTCTCCTGAACAATTTGCATTTTGGGGTTACAAGATATTGCTTTACCAGCGACGATATGTCAATAAATTTTTAAGTTGGTATTGAGTTGGTAATTACTAATTATATAACATAATTTAAATTTTAGGTTTCTATACAAAGTATAACAGAATCCTTTATGTTCTGGTCCTGCGTCCGTTCGTTCGCATGTTTCAAATTTAAGAACTATAGCAGTTTAACTAAAAAAGTTTATCCAATAGACCACAAAAAAATTCGGATTAATGAATTAAGTCGAAGTTTACTTTATATTTAAACTAGAAAGGAAGCTGTATAAAAGCCGTAGAACTGCGGTCATCCAAGTTTCACCTTGTTTCTAAATGATTTAATTTATGATTTACAATCGTCAGTGAAATTTAATTGAAAAGTTAACCACAGTTCGTCGGCTGAGTATTGGTGTGTTCCATGTCCATTTTAATTTTCTTTTAGATTAATGCATTTGCTTGTTGTTAATATTGAATTGTACCATCATTAAACGTGTCCAAAAATTCGAAAACGTTTGTGAGATATAGGGTGACTTGTATAGATCTAGTTTAAAATTTTAAACTGCAGATTAACCAATCACAATAGTCAAAATCCGAGTTTAAACCATAGTTACCGGTTAAACTTGGACTATAAAAGTCAACCATAGAGTTTTAGTTTTTTACTAACTCTTAAAAATTCACTTTAAATGAGTATAGTCATTTTATTATTAGTATGCTTATTTAAAATTAATTTTTAAGTTACTTTATAATTATTATTTTGGACATGGAACAACTTAATATATTAATTTATAAAAAAGTTTATGTCAATTGTTCCATGTCCATTTCGAATAATTAATTATTTTCAAAATACTAGAATTTAAAAAAAAAATAGCTAGCACTATTTAATTTAAAGTAGACTTAATTAGATAAAGATTATTTTATACACTATTATTTTGAATTTTGACATTTTGATTTACAAAGAATTTCCCTTTTGAAACAAAGGCAACGCTTTGAAGTGCAATTTTTTTGCAAGAATATAAACCCTTGGCCAGATCCAACGGCAGCTGTTTACGCTGCAGTTCTCACTTCATCTGGCACTTGTTCTTGAGTCAAAAAAACTTCAGAATTTTTGTAAATTTTTTTTGTCACTTTCAAATAGGTAAATTTAACTTTTGTTTAGAATTGCATTAGATAGTAATGGAAACCAAATTTTACGGTTTTTAACGATTTGATATCGATAATAAAAAGTTAACGAATGGGGGAGTTAAGCTCAATTTCCATGTACCTATCCGTTTGTACGTTTATCCGATTATCCAGGAGTGCTTTCATTGATCCAGTTACTTTTAAAGTGACAATAAAAAAAAAAAAAATTAAAGAAAATTCTGAAGTTTTTTTGACTAAAGAACAAGTGCCAGATGAGGAAATTTGCCCGAGGACTGCAACGCAAAAAGCTGCTCTTGGATCTGGACAAGGGCTTGTATTCTTGAAAAAACGAGTGGATGTGAGTCGGATGTGGTTGTTCGGCCTTTGGCCTCACTGGATGAGAGATGTGGCCATCACATGACTTTACCATACATTAATTTTATGGTACTTTAATTGCACACAAATTCAATACAATTTGTACCTAATTAGTGCATCACTAATTTGATGGTGAATTGAGTCAACTTACAAGGATTATCGCCTTTACCGTGGTCTTTAGATATGACGTAGTTATTACCTACCATAACATTGTCAAGCGCTTGAGCTTTCGATTCTAAAACGTCTACTATCTAATCAACAAATCAATTAATAATAACTTCTAAAGTTTTAACTACTGTTTGAAAAATAGTGACTGCCAAATTTTTCTTACAACATCCCAGTAAAAAAATAAACACACGTACATATACCAATAACCCAAGTTTACTATATTTTACTAGAGATGCGTACAGTTCAAATCGAATTTTGGTTTCCTATATAACATATTCGACTCACGTATTTTTTTGAATGTAGGTAGGTACATTCAAAAATTATAGATATTGATTCTTAAATTACGACATGAATAATTTACCCTTACGTGAAAGTATTTAAAATAGCTTTTATCGAAAATATACTTCGTAAGAAATTATATTAATACTAATCAGTAGAATAAATAATACATAATAATATGTACTCGTAATAGAAGTAATAGAAGGTTTGTTCGTTTGTCCTACACTAAATTACACTAAACTACACTGGATAGACTGGTGTAGTCTGGTGTAAAACGGCCAGTGTAAAATAGAGCAGGTAGTGTAAGAAATTGTAGTGTACACCAGCGGTTACAAACGAACGCGTTTTTGACACTATTCTACACTGGCCCCGGCTCTGACAATGCTTGGCGTATTTTTTATTATTGTCCAGGTTGAAAACACATTTGCTGAAATTATTCTGAAAAGGATGCTCATAAAAATTATTAGTAATCTGCAAATCGATAAAAAGCGCCTTAGTGTGACTTCAAATAAATAATTATATTCTCCAAATTAAGTAAAAATTGTAAAATTGCGACATTATGCTAAAAAGCAATTTAGTGCGACAAATTAAAGAAAAAATTATAATGGTTAAAGAACCCATATAATATACCTATGACCAGGACATCAACAATAATCATATTTTAATTTTAATTAAAATTATTACTTTTAATTGTTGTAAAATTAGATTATATTATCAAGATGAAATTATGAACAAACATTCAAATAAATTGAGAAGTAAATCATCGTTAATAAAATTTGCAATTTCTGTAATTTTTTTCAGCTATTTTCTAGGCTAAATATTTTCTACACCACTTTACACTTTTCTACACTTGCCTTTCGGCCGGTGTAAGTTAGTGTAGCTCTGAACAGTTCGGTGTAGTTCTGGGTAATTTACACTGGACAAACAAACACGTGTAGTTTTCTTACACCGGTACAAACGAACGCGTTTTTCTACACCAACTTACCCGGTGTAGTTCAGTGTAACTTAGTGTAGACAAACGAACAGACTTAGAGTCTAATAGCAGCAAATATATAAATCCACAAGACAAAATTTTACTATATTAGTGTGACGTCATTCAGTGCTATTCACGATCGAAATGCTAACTTAACAATGTAACAAGAACCGCTAAGCTATGTAAGATTTGACTAAAAAAACATTTTGAGAAGCAAAAAATTGCATTTTTATGACATTTATATGTCACTTATAAATAATTCTAATCAAAAATTTGAAAAAAAGCTTTTAAATTTTTTGCATTAATGTTAAAATTTTAACTTTTAGGGACTTAACGATTCATTTCTTGTTTTAAAATTTGTATAAAATCTTATGAGACATTTAAGAATTTATACTGGAAAAAAAACATTTGTGTATAAAATTTAATGAGACATTTAAGAATTCATACCGGAAAGAAACCATTTGTGTTAAAACCACTTCGGTTCAAATTTACTTGGCGTAACCTGACAATTCAAGCTAATAAGTACACCTACCTCATTTAGGTGATATAAAATATGTTGTTTTTTCATACAGGAACATGGGGGTTAAAGAATAATAGGAAGAATTAATCATCATAAACTTAAATAAATTTAAAAAAAGGACTTTTGAAATCAACTTTTTCCAATCAATACGAACAATATTTAAACTATATATAATATATATATATAACAATATTTAAACAATATTAAAATCATTAAAAATTAGGTAGTGAAATTCTAAACATAACGTACCTAATCTGACTGTAGTCCTCACATTTAAAGGTTTAACCTAGATCTATAAATCAATAAATAGTTAAAACAAGTTGAAAGAAAACAGGTATTTTTCATCAAAATACAAAATATTTATAAATTAGTTGGGGATTTTAAGTAGAAATGATCTACGAACGTCCAGTAGAACTTTTCGGCATAATTTTGGACAACACTTTAAAAATCTACTTAATCTTCGGACACTTTCTATCTTGTGTGTAATCTGTTGAATCTGAGAATATCTGCATGACTTTTTTCATTTTTGTTTAATAATTTACTACATGCTATGAGGTCTTAAAATCACTTTTCACTCAAGTGTTAGAACAGTACTTTTTTTTGGATTTTTTGTTTTGACCTTATACATTTGAAACTATTTAAAAGCACAATTTACAACTTTTAAGAGACGGTCATTTGCCTTGCAAGTAACGCGATCAACTGCGAATGCGAGGTACCGGGTTTAAATCTGGAGAAGGGCAACTTTCTTATGACTAATAAGTCTCCGTGCTTCGGAAGGCACGTTAATCCGGTGGTTCTCCTGGGTTAATGAATGGCTATCATTAACATAAAAACCAGGGTTACAGGCTCGTCTGAAGGCAAGTCTAGAAAACTACCTATCGGAAGTTAAACAATTTATATGCTTACAGATCTAGCACTGCCAAGGAAACGACGCAGTGGCTGGAAATAACAAGCTCTAGGCTTAGGCTGAATTTATTCTGTTGAAGAAGAAGAAGACAATTTTTAAATGATATTTTTATTAAGCAATTTACAGTAAATTGCGATTGCGGTGCAATAACAATTGACATCTTATTCTACTTCCAAATTTTCACAATTTTAAAATAAAAGTATCTTTTTATCCTACTCAAATGCTATCCGTTAACGACTAGAATTTTTTAAGTAATCACTGGTTACGTATTAATATACCTATTTACCAAATTTTCAAAGCATTAACATTTTTTCAATATTTTTTATGTATTCACTGGTTATGTAATGATAAACTTACAAAAGTTTACAATTTTAAAATAAAATTTTAATTTCTTTTCTTCTACAAAAACCACCCCTTAACGATTAGAATTTTTTAAATATTTTTTATGTATTCACTGGTTATGTATTAATATACTTACAAAATTTCACAATTTTAAATTAAAATTTAAATTTTATCGCTAAGTTAAAAAGACGAACAAGTGCTTTGAGTACTTGTTCAGAATGGCTGCTAGAATCGATAGATTTAGCACGTTCTTGTTACTAGATTTACTTGCTAGATCTTAAAATTTTTACAATAAAGCAAAATGAAAACATTTTGGTAAATAATATAATATTGTTAGAGTCGACTAATTTTGACATTTATCGTGCTAACCTAAATTTCACTAAATAGGCAAATGTTAAATACGCTAAGTTAACAAGGTTAGCGGTTCTTGTTAGAAAATTTTTGATCGTGAATAGCACTGATTATCCCTTATTGTTGACAACCGGATACAACTGACTTATCGCCGAGATTATAAACGACGAATAAAATTAGATCTCGTTCAAATTTTAATCGCTAGTAAAGTGATACCTAAGTGACCAATAGATTAATGTTTTTAACCAATGTTAATTTTTTATTGGAAGCCACGGCAGTGGAGTGATGTGATCGCAGGTTGCGTATAGAGCGGAAATTCTGGGTTCAAATCGCGGATTGCACAGAATTTCTTGGTTCGGCCTTCCGGTGGCATCTACACTCCTGTGGTGATCCCTGATGTTTGTGTCGACGTCATTACCGTTGATACGGCTGCGTCACACACGAGAGTTTACGAGACAGGTTAAGGTAGACAGGGAATGAAGCCATGGGCCTTCTAGGCCTGTAGAGTTGTAATATAGAGGTATATATAATTTTTTATTGATGAAGCTTCCATTTTAATATTTCTTTTATTTCTGTAGAATCTTCTTACATTCCCAATTTCTTTCTTAATTCCATCTATCCATTTATTTTTCTTTTGATGTTTACATAACTTATACGTAACATAACAAAGATCTATAGTGGAAAATGAGTCTTATAATCCACAGGTAGATATCGCTTTTTACTTGCTGCTTCTTCTTCTTCAAATTCCTATCCGAACCCGGATGTTGGCGATTTTCCTAGCTAAGCCAAGAAGACTTTACTAGGGAAATATTAATGGGGTGGTTTTCCTTTGCCTTCCCCAATAGTCTATAGATCGATTTTGGACTTTTTAGATCACAGCATAATTATATCCGACGCAATCAGGATTAAAACCGCGGTTCTCCGCTCTCTAGTCTATCCGTATTTAATTTACGCCAGACTGCTGGTCTTACTTGCTACAAAACAACAAAAACAGCCATAATCAGAATCGCCTTCAAGATTCGACGTTCATTGGCGCAATTAGCAAGAAAGATTATAATATTAAAGAACACCTTACCGGATTACATAAAAATACAACTTTACTCACCAATTTTTCACAAAAAAAACCTCCATGCCTTTTGATCTTGACTATACCTTTGTAATAATGAAATTGTAAGAAGTTTGCAAGTGCTCTTTTTAATTTAAGATATCAGATTTTCGGTTTTGCCAATCTCGTGGAAATTAATAAAAAATATGTCCCAAAATTCTTAAAATGTTTTAGTTGACCTTAAGGTTTTTGATTTTATAATAACTTTACTTGCTAACTCCTCTAATGAACGTCGAATCCTGAAAACGGTTCTGATTGTGGCTGTTATTGTAATAATGTTTTGTAAAAAGTAAAAATTAATATCTATCTGTAGATTATTATTTAATATAATATAAAACTTCAAAATATCGAGTTATTATTAAATAACTCGATATATAATATAATATAATATTATATATAATATAATATACAAATAACATTTGTATATTATTCTGATGACGAACGATATTACGTTTGAAAGCTAAATAAATCTTTTAACAATTTTTAATTTAATAATAACTCGATATTTTGAAGTTTTATATTATCTAATATCAACGAGTTAATAATTTATATATTTAAAGATTATTATTTAAGACTTATTCTCAACTATAAATCTTTGTTATTTTAAGTAGGTCAACTAAAACGTTTTAAGAAAATTTGTAATTTTAAATTCAAATTTTGAAACATATTTTCTATCTATATATATAAAAATCAATGCAACTTTTCGTTGTAATTTTATAACTCAAGAACGGGCTCACCTATCCAAACCAAATTTTTAGTGTTTGTTCGGACTATTTAGTAGATGGTTTCTGTGAAGTTTGCACAAAATCGGTCAAGCGGTTCTTTATTTATCACATTTTTTGTAACTCAATTCAACGAATTTCACTAATTTCATAGATGGCGTTCGCGACCAACCTATCGTAAATCCTATATGACATGCATACCTCCATACTGTGTTCGGTAGAGAGCGATACCTACATATGTTGTCAGTTATGTTATGTTCAACTGCCTGCCAACTGCCTGCATAAATCCATTCACCAACAAGAAAAAATCATCGAATGAAACCTTCGATCAGTTTTTGAATTGTCGGCATCGATAATGTGTCCCCGGAATGTGTTTAGCAGGGGCAACACATACCTCGGTTCGGCGAGAGCACATTTCGGTAAAAATTTTTTGGCGCAAGTACTGTTTGACGCAGACCCAATTCGGAGCGAGTACAGTTCGGCATAGGCCCATTTAGTATAGTACTCTTTGGAACTCGGTTCAATAAAAGTCTCCTCCCCCAAAAAGTCTTAATAAAGTAATAATAATTAAAAACTGACAATATATGCGCAGAGTGTTTTTATATACTTTTTATTTTATTCCTACAAATTTACAAAAAAACCGCACAACACTTTAACGTAAATATTATGGTAGTCTTTGGAACTCAGTTCAATAAAACTTTGCACCCCCCCTCCACCCGAAAAGTCTTAATAAAGTTATAATTATTAAAAACAATCCATTCATTGGATTTTACACAAAATTTTCATGTAGTACATGGTAACTAACCAATGAAAAACCATTTATACATGTACTACCTGACCCGCATGTTGCTCGGAGCAAATAACATTCGCGCATGTTGCTCGGAGCAAATTTATGTGTACTGTGCGCAAAAATATATATACTTAATAATATATATGCACACATACGTAGCTTTCGTCACAAATGGGTAGACAACTTTTTTTTTGTTTGAGTGGGGAAACCTTGCATAAGCGCCCCCCACTAAGAGGTGCCACATTCTTGCTGACCTATCCTATCCTACTAACCAATGAAAAACGTCTGATTGCTACTAATACGCTCCTTTTATTGGTTACTAAAAATTTTGATCTAAATTTGGGTGTTTTCCATTCGGCTAGAAAGTTAACACATTTATCGATTCTCAGGCGAAACGAAGTTTGCCGGGTCAGCTAGTATTTTATAAGAACTTATACGATACTTATTTTTTATTGAGATTCTTTTCGTATTTTTTTTTAAATATGCAAAAGCAAATTTTGATATTTTGTATTTGAACAAATCTACACTATTTAAATTTTTAATCTTGTCCTTCAATATACAAACTAATATAAATTTTAGGCCTCGTAATCAGTATTTTATTATAACTAATTAATTTATTTATTGTTATTATTATAAATAATTTCTATTTATTATACATATTTTGAAGTTCTCAAGAAGAGATTATTATAAAGTAGTACATATGGGTACTTGAAAAGCCAAGTGGCGTAACCATCATTTAAAAAAAAAAATTTTAGCCAGGAAAAACTAACTTAATTATACAAGTAGGTACTTATGCATTGTTTATGACAACTTTAATGATGTTGGTCAAAAAGTTAACTTTATTAATTGCAAATTATTCTGAAATTACTACCCAATAGATACTAACCAATATTTAAAAATATGTAAAATGAGGTTTACGCCACTTGGTCTTTCAAGTGTCGATGTTATTACTAAATCCCGAGTATTAAAAATATTGCATTAATACTTTTCACAATCTTCCGCTATTAGGCGATTTTTACGGTCAAATGCACCATTGTAGTTTAAACTCGGATATTAACGATATTGATTGGTTCAATATTTAATATAGTTTAAGATTTAAAACATCGATATTGTAGTTATTTATTTATTTTATTTATTACAGCGACACGTTCAGTTCAAATGTGTAAATATGACTGTCACAAAATATCTTTGTTACCATATTTCTAACAAATTTCTATGATTTCTACCATGTATTAGGTTCCTAATAAGAATAAATAGCTAAATGTTATTTATTACCGTTTAAAAATGGTGCTTTGTGGGGTGTTCTTTAAATGTGACCTATTTTTAAAAGTTCATAAACTATTCATTTTAAAAATATTAGTAATATACTTATTTTTATTAATTAATTAAATTACCGACTATTTTTTTCAACATCAGAAAAAATCTTGTATGAAACGTGTTAGGAAATACAATTTTTGAGTAACTAATTTTCCACACAAAAATCGCATTTTGACAAATTAAATAACGGATTTGCTAATTAGTTACCTAAAATATTTAAAGTTAAATTCGTACAGGAAACTAGGAACATCGAAATACATGTGCAATTTAATTATACTTGAGTGAGTTGGGTTTCAAATTTCACTTAATTAATTGAAAACTAAGAATTCGACCCTATCCTTATTTCTTCAACAAACATATACATAACTGACGTCATTAAACAATAAACAGAACTTACAAGTTTGAGTATTATCAAACTATAAATCCGTAATGTAATTGCACCGAAGGGTTTAACTAACTTATAGGAAATTATAATAACTTGCAACTTTTTCTTACAAAAAATAAGGGAATTTCCTTGCAAACTAACCAATCACTCAACCAGGTAAAAGAATAATGATATTCTGATCACCTCTTAAAACAAGAAAAAAACATTCTAAAAATTGTGTACGAATCGATAATAAATAATATTGATCTCTGTATATCTATAAAGCCTTAAACGACGTTAAATCCTTCAATTACCTTTCTCCAGCCCTATACCTACCATCAATCTAATAATGACAGCCATCACTATTTATTAGTATATTTCGGTACTACTACGCAAAGATGATATTCGACCAATTTCTTTGTAATAATCTATTAACTAATAATTTTGTAATAAGTAGGTAGAACAAGTCGGAGTAGTTTATACATAGAAAAAATTTATTATTATAGAATTTAACTTTAATAAATCAGTAAAATATAGCAATATACCTTAAATTTACACCTTGTAAGTGTTGGTAATAATTCAGAAAGTCTAAGTAAAATCAACTTTTGAAAATGTTAAAATACTCTTTATACCTTTTTTCATAATTCCCAGGAGGCTCGTTTATTTAAATATGTATATCTATACCTTCAAATCATTCTTTCACTAAAGTTTTTCGTGTCCTGGTTGTAACTACATTTTCTTGTTAAATAGTAATACAATATTATCAAAACCTGTCAAAAAGGACAACAAAATTAAAAAAATTATTTAATTATCATCATTTTCATCAGTCTCGGCTTTAAAAAATGTAACATTAATAAAAAAAATGAACCATGGTCCCATAGATTGTTATTTAATCGAGTGTCTGAAACGTAGTATTTAGATTAAAACTTTCTTGAAATAAAAGTGGCCTAACAGTGAGTTGCTGATTGTTATGTTTCGTCGAGTTTGTTATGCAGCTCTGCACAGTACCCTACTCAGCTCGTTAGCTAGGCGTCCAAATAGTCTTTAACCTATAGCGTAATTGACATATTTAAACTTGCAATAAATTTGTCTAAAATTAGTCACTTGGCTTAGATTTTCTTGAACACTGGTGATTAATTCATTAATTGTAATTTTCTTTATTTATTTGGCATAAAAGATATCAGCTCGGTTTTCTTTTCTTCTCTAGTTAACAAACAAAAATATTTGTTGTCTTTGGTTACTTTATTTTCAATCTTGTCCCTTAACTTTAAATTACCTAGTGGTAGATTTTCATTGGTTCATACTTGATCTGGATTGACTAATCAGTGATAATTAATACCACTTCAATCCCACATTAATTGTGGGTGGTCAGTGTTAAACAAAGACACAGCAAACGTGGGAGTGAACGTGTTAGATGCGACACTGTACCTCAAGTGGTTAACAAGGTATATTATATTTCTGCTAAAACCAGCCATTAATTTTTTAATTTATCTTATCAGGCATATAATTCAAAGTGCTATAAAGTGATAAAACAACAAATAATGTATTATTTAGTATTATAATTTATAATATATTCCTGGGTTCCTACCAATTACACGACTTACAGTTTCTTCCAGCCTGTGGCTGTTGCGTGCTGAGAATGTGATAGACAAATTTTACAAGGTAAACTTTTACCAGGTGAGTATTAACCCGTACATATTGGCACTAGAAATTAATACGGTAACCTCTCGGCCATTCATTCATAAGCATCACAAATGTTTTCAAAGCAAATATTTGAGAGCGATTAATAGTTATTGGAGTAACTTTGATCAGCGTCTGGTTATAATGATCGCATGATAAATTTTTCTCCCTCAAAACGGTGATATTGCTTGTGATATACGATTAGATTTCATCTAAGGGAAGACTTTTAGAAGTAATAAAACTGTTTAGTAACACTAAAGCGTTATAAAAAAAGCTAATATTAATGAGTTAAAGAAAACAACATGGCTCAAAATTTACCCCATATGCAAAATAAATGAAAGTATTACGTAAAATAGAATTTAGTAGATATAATTACACTTTTGATAATACTACTACCGCCTAAATAAAAGTTTTGCAAAAGTTACTTAATTTGCTATTAAAGTAGGTGATAATGATAACCTTGCTTGTTAAACTACTCCAAATTGCAAAAGTGTCATTATCATTATACTACTTAGAAAAGTACATTATTTATAAAATTTGTATTGCTAACGGGAACCCACTATATTGAAGCAAAGCTAACTGTAAATCCTAATATCATACTAGATAACAGTGCCCCCTGGGGCACAATCACTGGTATACAATTTTACCCGATTTTCCCCTACAAAGTACAGGGTGGCTCAATTTCGATCCTTCTTATGGGGAAATCGGTAGCTATGGGAGATATCAAAAAATGGATGGCGCATCCTCGATCTCTTTTTTTGAGAAAATCTTAATGGCAAAAACCAGAATTTGCTATCTTTTTTTGTTTTCGAGTTATAGCCAAAAGTTCGATAATTAAACTTTTCTATAAATGTCGATATCTTGGTTGTTTTTGAAGTTACCAAAAAAGTGTTAACACTTTCTTCAGACACTTTTTTAAGAGCAATAAAATGGGATAAAGAGATTTTAAATATCTAAGTTAGTTTTCGAGTTATTACATAAAGTTGTGTTTTTTTAAATAGAAACCATAGTTGGATATGACATTTTTAAATGGAGTTTTTTATCCTCCTTTCAATGATGTATAACATGTGGGGTCTAATATTTTAGTTTCATCCCATTTTATTAAAAAATGTAATAAAAATAAAATCCATTTTTTGATATCTCCCAAGTTACCGATTTCCCCATAAGAAGGATCGAAATTGAGCCACCCTGTACAGGAAGGTGTGGTTTTTTTTTAATTTTAACGGATTTAAGCATTTTGAGATCCCATGACTTGAAAAATACCTAACATCAAGAAATGTCTGTATGAGGTAATTAATGTCACTGAATTTTTTGTATGCTCAGCCTCCTAAAGCATACCGAATATCTAACAAAATCTGATATTTAATACTTTTATATAAAACAAACCAATGTTAGTTGGTGCAACCAATTAATTGCTTGAACTTGATTGAAATTATGGTTGATTTTTTTGGTGATTGGGTTGAAAATGAGACAAATCTACACTGAATAAATTGAATAAATTTTAATAAATAATAAGCTGAATAAATTTTGGTTTGAGAGTAGGATTGACGCGCATGAATGGATTACTGAGATATCACTGTTTTTTTAAATTTTTTTTTGTAATTAAAGGATCATGGGTACACTGCGCAAGCTGTATGTGTAAGTGGAAATTATAAAGAGTGCCCAAAAACATAAACTATTTTCATTAATAATCTGTATTGAATTAGTTTTCACATTAGGCATAAGTTACAATGTAATAAAATTAATGTATGATAAAGTTATGTACTGACCACATTAAAACATCTCGATCTTTCACCCAGTGAGGCCGAACAACCGCATCATATATTTTAACTATTTTGTACAATTTAAAATGTTTGGTAGTCTTTTCTTATTCCTATAAGAGTAGGTCGTATCTTCTTAGCCTTCAGTGCTAGAATATACTAAGCAACTGATTACAGTTTTGTTTTATTTAATACAGTCCATTACATTGGAAAAACACTTCATTGTCAAGCCAACTATTATACAATATTTTATTAAAATTTTTTTATAAAAATAAATAACAAGGCATGAACATTTTTTCTGTAAAATTAAACATATCAAACATAATTTTAATTACAAATATGTATTTACTATCTAGATTAGTGGTACACATGTGTAAACTAACTAATTTGTCAAAATTGACAAATTTTAATAATTTTATTAAAATACACCAATACACGTTCGGATTACATATTAGACTTTCGGTTTTATCCGACACCCCCGCGCCCGAATTAATCCGTTATATTGGTTGTAATGATTTATGTACATGAAATATTTTAGAGTTAGAAACATATTTTAATTACACGAAAGATAAATCTATCATCAAATTATCACCAAAAGCAAAAGTTAAATACAACCGCCCAGTGATGAATAGTGTAAAAGCTAGTTCACACTACATGATTTCTCATGACTTGATAAGAAAAGTCATGGTTAAAATCACACCATCACAACAGCAACTTCTACAATATCAAAAATCATATAGTGTGAACGTAAAAAGATCTCTCGTGTGACAAGTCACATGATAAATCATGTAGTGTGAACGGGGTTTAATATTGATTCTTCATACTCTGCCGTTCATTTAAAAAGTGGTTAAGAATGCAAGATTATATTATACACATTTTCTGTTTTTATAACCAATGTAACGTTCATTAAAGACCAACTTAATCATTTATAACACTTAAAACAATATTTTCATTATTTTTTCATAACTATATTGTCGTGAAACGACCTTAAAAAATCACTTTCCCCATTTTCAATTTTTTACAAATTAAGTCAAAATTGATAATTTTGTTTTTCTTTCATTTTTATGTTATTTTGATTTATCAAAGAGACGCTCAAATGAAAGTTTATTGTAACATTAAACACAAACAAATTATTTTAATTTTGAAATCTAAATTTATTTTGTATTACGAACTATTAAAAGTTTAAAAGTGAGCGCGTGATAAAAATTGTTCGCACAACGCAAGTTCAAACGTTATCAAAAATTAACGAAAGGAAGAGAAAATTTGCAGAAAATCAATCGACTTAAGATCGTGAGAAAGTCAACAATGAGCCATTTTGTTGAGTTATTTTTGGCCGCCGAAAAAGGCGTAAATTTTGAGTGAATAAGTGAGATCGTCTTGGTCTTGTGAAGACCAGAATTCTTTTTGAAGCTTGGATTGGCGTTTGACCAAAGTTATTGGTCGGCAATTTGGAATTGTCCAGGATTGGAAAAGAGATTTTTTTTTTTTTTTTGGAAAATTGATTGTGCGTTTTTGGTCGATGGTTCGACGTTCCTGCGTGTCAGATGAGGAGTTTCTTCACAATTACAAGGTATTTGAGCTCAATACAAAATTGTTAAATTAAAAATTGAAATTAAAAATTTGTGGCGCCGATAAACTTTATTTTTGATTAACCTTTAAAATTGAATTTTTTTGATTTCACATGATTTTGTATTTATTGTAAATTTGTTTTATTTGCGAACACGATTACACCATAGTAGATGCGAATGCGTTGTTTTTTGCTGTTTTTGAGTACTTAATTTTCATTTATAGCAACGCATTTGTATTTGCTAACATAGTACACCACGCTTTCGAAACTCAAGTTGTGAGAGTAACAAGGAAGTCTTTTTGATAGATTTTTTCTATTGGTTTTGAATAAATTGAATGTATTATTGTTGTCAATTTTCGACTTGATTGGTTTATTTTCGTCTTGAAACCACGCACCTTGGGGAGAAGTTCAAGTGTTCCCAGAATCACGAACTACCGGCGCACTTTTTTTTGGAGCTATCTCGCCGAGATCACTTCAATATATTTTCATTAACTAATAGATCTGTTTGTTTAACCGATGAGTTTAATGAAAAAAGAACTTCCGAGAATTTCAATAACATTTAATGATTTTGATTTTGTCAAAAAATGTACTTTGGCTGTTTAGCTTCTAACCCCTTCACATAAAAAAATTTAAATTGGATTATGCATTCTTTTTAATAATAAATAATGCTGTCAAGATTTTTTTTACCACGGTGGTGGCTTAATGTGATTCGAGTTACAGGAGGAAATTATTGAGTTTAAATCGCAAACCTCACAGAATTTCTTAGCTCGGCCCTCTATTGGACATTGGACACGCTGTGAATTTACGAATTAGTTCTATAGTTACAAATAAGTTTAATTAATTAATTAACAAGTCAATGGCTGAAGAGAAAAGATAAAATTTTTTTTAACTCGATTTAAATTTTCGTTCATGCTAACTGATTCTTAATTCAAACTTTTTTTTAACTCGATCATTTGGGCATGATATAAAATATAGATGATTAATGGCAGATGTAAAATTAAGGAAGAAAAGGTTTGGTACTACTTCCCAGTTATTATTAATTAATAAGATTACATCGATAGATTTGAAGTCACCGCATAATCAGATAATTTTAATTCTAATGTAACATTACACCTCACAATGGCAAAATGGATAAAAAAATGTATTATTATTATTATTAAATAACATAATATTATTGGGTTATTGTTTAACCTAAAATAAAACTTTTTGAAATTTATATAAATACTTAAAATATAATATTCTAAATCGTTTAACACTTCAAAATGAAACCTGTAGGTGTCAAATGTAAAATGAGGCAAGTATTGCATAATTCCATTTGTAAGTTGTGTCGGCGGTAATGACCTCCATTATTTACCAGTCTGGTACGAAAATTCAAAATAATCACTGATAAAGTGATAAGCAGCTCCTGCCTATTTGTAAACGTGTGGATGCGCCTTTAGAGCAAGTTTCATACTTACGAAGAAATAAAATCAAGAAAATATTTTTATTTAAACGTTCAATGTAAATAATTGTAAAATATACACACCTACATACATATACAAATACCGTAGATTATTTTTATTATGTTGAAGCATACCAAGGTAAAATTGTTCACTAGTTTAAAAATCAAATAGGTATTTAATCTAAAGCATAATTTTTATAATACATAAACAATAAATAATGTAATATAAATATTTTTAGAAAAACCGGTACTTCTTTTGTAAATTCCAATTTTATTTTACATGTAAAGTGTATACACTGCTTCAAGATATTTAAAAGGTTAAAAAACTTATACTATGAGAGTAGCGCCATTTGGATGGTAAAGTGCATTATGTGTCCGATGTCTCGGTGCATGTTATAGCAGGCAGCTGCGTTATTGAATGAAACCTGCATATAACCGGTCAACAATCTTGTGCACAACATCTCGTAAGGTCACAAATATGTTATAGTCTGAACTTAATTATACTAAAACTTACCATTTCATATAATTAATCCAAAGTATGTGTAATAAAAATAACTAACACAAACACACCATGCGTTTTTTGATAGCACGCACAAAACTTACACTAAACCCGCTGACTTAACAACCCGATGTCGCTCACGAAACTAGAATTGGTGTGGAATTTAAACATGTCGTTCTGTAAAAGGAAGCTTACCACGAAAACGTACGATACAAACCGAACAAAGTAAGAACAAAAGTTACATCAAATCAGTAAGTGCCGGTTAACTACTCACATTTTTTCATTCAGTGTCAAGAGTTACTAATTTTTAATTTTTATTGTAGTACTAGTAAATATTATGAAAAATTAGTATTTACCCTCTACTTTTTTTATTCTAAAAATGAGTCACACTTTCTAGGTGCGGTAGTAGTAAAGATTAAAAAATATTAGTAGGTATACCTTTTGATATTACTCAAAATAATTTTAAAAGTTTATAAAGCGCTCTAGTTTTGTACGCAATTTTTTAACATAATAAAATCAATAAATTGCAGTTATAGTTATTTATTAATTTTCACGCTACCTAGCAAAATTTTGTGTTTCAAATTGATATAAAAAAAATTAGAAAATTATTATAAGTATTTAACTACTATTATGTAAAATTTGAAATAAACTGTCAACAAACTTATGAAATATATTTTTCTTTAGCAAGTAGAAACTTGCTAAATAGCCAACCTTACGAGTCTTATGACTGTTTACGTCCAAGGCACGTGCGGCTACGAAATACACGTGACTATCAGATTTCTTATGTTATGTAGAACATTGCTCTTTGTTATTGTATTGCCCAGCACTACCGGTTAGTTAACCACAATATAATGCAATACTGCATATCAACTATGACAACAATGTTAAAATTTCAAAGCCACTTGAAATTTCACTTTTCTCAATCACGTGATAGACAACCAACGTTACTGTAGAACTGAGAGGGCTGTTGGCAGTGGCGAATTTCCCATTAGGCGCAGGAAGCGCACGCTTCGGGCCTCCGAAATCCAAGGGGCCTCAAAATTTAGCTCTTAAAATAAAATAATTTTATTTAATTATTTTTTTGTATGAACAAAGTAATAACGTTTTATTTGGTATCCAATAGTACTCCATACTACAGAAAGACTAGTGACATTGGCAACAACGAATCTCCTTCTTGACAGCTTTGAAATTTTAGTCAAGGTTTTCTTTACATTTAAACTAGAAAGATAGCTGTATAGAAGCCTTAGAACATCGGTCATCCGAGTTTCACCTTGTTCTACCAAGTAAGAAAAAGTATATCTGTGGCAACCCTGCAGTACCCACACAGTATTATTAAAAGTCAGTGGTCAGTCAGTGGTCAGTCAGTGGAAATTCAAAATTTTTTTGAATTTCCTGTCAGTGGCGGATTTCCAAATAGGCCTCAGGCCTTATAAATCAAGGGGGCCTCAAAATAAAAAAAATTATTTTATTTAATTATTAAAAAGTGAGATATCAGGAAATAACATTGAAAATTAATCAATATAAAATATAACAACTGCTTGGATATATTTTAAGGTTTGCTGATGTTTAGGTTGTATTAATTATGAAAATTGGAACTTATTGGTACAAGAATTATCAATGTTAATTTAATAAAATACTTAAAAAAGCAACTTTCAAATGTCTATCAGAAATTTCTAGTTAAATAAGTGAAAATTTGATGGATTTGATGAAAAAGTTCCATAATGTAGTTTGGGTATTAAAACAAGATCTCAGGTGAAATATTCCCATATAAATTAGATAGTATTTTAAAAGAAATCGCCTACGGCGCTAACGCCCCCCCCTCTGTGTACCGGAAGTTGAAAACCATTACTGTAAAATGTAATGTAAATGAGTAATGCAAATATTGAAAAGGGGGGCCTCAAAATTGAATTGCGCCTGGGGCCTCATAAGTGCTAAATCCGCCACTGGCTGTTGGCGATATTTTAGCACGAGACATTTTCTGCAATAATTAAAATAACGTCAGTCTGAAGTGCAAAAATAAACTTTAGATTACATTCTTACTAAACGAAGATTTTAATTTTACTTACCTTAAATGTATAAAATGAACAGTCTTATATTAATTTTCAGTTCACTTTAGAAACGAATTTCATTATAATATTAATTTAAGAATTTAACCTAGGGTGGGTAGAGGCAAAGGTTTCCAGTTTCGATGTTTGACTTTCCCAGCCACCAAATCGTCCTATCATTAAAAAAATAGGTTGATTTGTAGTAGCATCTCTCTCCTCTATTATACCTTCAGTAAAAAATTGAAATCATTTTCTAAAAGATTTAGGCACAGAATTTTTCATTTATTCGAAACATCTGATTGGAAACTTTTTTGGCCACTTATCGGTTTAGAGCTGGGAAGGGATAGAAAATCATAAATAAAACTGAGTAATTTTATTTCAAAATATTTTATGAAAAAAAACAATATTTTTTTTAAAACATCTTTTCAAGATTTGTTGAATAAAAAATCCCAATTTAAGCAGGCTGAATAAACCGATAGAATCTAAAGCTAGAATCAGTAATAATAAGATTTTCTGCGTATATTTGGGTTCATTTAATCTTTTTAGATCTGTAAAAATCACTTATTACTAACTTATGTATTAGTTATTTACTAGGTTCGGTCGGAGAGCAGTCAGTTACAGAAAAATCACGTATACACGCAGTCGTTAGGTTGACCTACCGTACTATGTACTATACATATCTTTATTATTTTTTTTGTGTATAAGGCAGTTTGCAATCAGTTTATGGCAGTTTGACAGCTGTTTAACGTTCGAAAAGTAATAATTTCTAATTCGTACTACTAATTTGATGTTCGAGCAGCTTCTCAAACTGATAACGGTCAAAATAGTTTGTGAATTCTAATTAAACTGTAGCAAATCAGATGCATGTATGTGTTTTAGTTTTTATTAGTAGTTATATTTGGATTACATTTGTTATACAGGCTGAGCCATAAAGACGTACAAATTTAAAAACATCATTGCGATTGAACGGAGTGGCGGAGTGAGGCCTGGGATTAGTAGCTTAGTTAATAAAAATTCAGTCATGATGCGATTCGCTCTGAATACGGGTCACAAGACTTAAATTAATGTCTCAGCAAAAGTATGGGTTTGTTCGTTTGTCTTGCACTAACTTGAACTGATCACGTTTCTATGACGTCACTATACAACTTTGTGCAGGATTATTTTGCACTAACTTGCTCGGTCAGGTTAGTTCATACATACAAACAAAGAACAGAGCTTATGATTCGGTTTTGGGTTAGAAAGTTTGAGGCTATTGGTTGAACACTAAATCAGAAGTCACCAGGACGCCCTAAGTCAGCAAGAACGGAGGAAGCAATTAACGAAATAGATCTTCCGTACAAAGATATCTCGGATTATCAAGTCAGAAGAGATCAGCTCAGCTGGCTATAGTACAAACATCTTTGCGATCCATTTAAAAAAAATCTTAAATTACACTCATATAAAATTCAACTAGTGCAATGTGTCAGAGTGTTTTCATAAATTTAAGAGATAGATTTGAAAAGTGCTTGCATCGAGATGGCTCACATCTGGATGGTGTTAATTTTTAAATATTAAATTTGTGAATTGTTAATTTTAATTTAATTATATATTGTCGTGTTACAAGGGTAGAAAAAGGGATGCTTTATGTTTTTATTAAGAAAAGGTAGTTGATAAAAATTGAAACACAGGAAAAAAACCAATAAAGAATTTTCTGATGTTTGATTTCATAAGAGGCATTTGCCTAAAACAAAAACAAAGGTTAAACTAAAACAAATAAAAAGTTGAATTGTAACGTAACAAAAAAATTGCAGCTTATTTTTGTAATGCAGCTTATTACGTTTTTTTTAATTTTATTTATTTTAATTATTATCGACCGTCAAGAGGAACCGTAGTGGATTCGAATACGCAATTTTTCAACAAAAAGTTGAAAAATTATAATTGTCAATTTGAATTATTTCTATTCGTTTTCTGCTTTATTGCAGAAAATAAAATTAAGCTTTACAAACAAGTTGTGCGTACATGTGAGTCAAATTAAGTAAAGAGAAAATAAATTTTTAAAAAAAAGTTTTGAATACCGCCGAGAACGTAATTTTTGGTTATGGTTGTGGTGAATGAGTAAGATTTACTTTTGCTTACCTGTTGATTTGGAAATCTGACGAGTTTGGTGGCGAATTTAAACAACACCAAATTCAGAAGTACGAAATTGCCGCTTACAACGATGAGGGAAAGGACATCTGGCGAGAAATTATCTGACTATCAGTTGTAACTTATAACATTCAGTAACGCACAAAAAATACTTTTTGGGTTTTATTAAATTGTTTTATTTGTTAATAATTTTCAAGTTAACACATTTACACGTCGGAAATCTAAGGCAAGATTAATTGGTTTCAGTTTTAATTTTTAAATAAATAGTATCTAACGCCTTGGACTTACCTAAAACACCATTACACAGAAACTTTTTAAATACTCAAAAATTATTAATGAGTTAAATTATTTTGATTGGATTATTAAAATTATTGTCTTGCAAATTTTATTGGTTTTCTTTGAAAAATTTCGCCATTGTATAAAAGAACAAATTTGAACCAGGACCCTTGGAAAGATTTTCTTATGGTTTACTGTAGTAGCGAGCGATCAAGGCAAAATTGAGCATGATTTTATAGGGAAATCATTGCAATATGTTTATTTTGCTACTATTCATAGTTATTTCTTTTATTATTTTTTGATATTTTTTCATCTTAATGGCTCAACCTTTATATTAAGGTACGCGTTCATCTATCGTCATCGTTCGCAACGTACGCAACGGGGTACTCGTATTTTTTTGTTTGACTGCGTTCACTTCTTCGGATCGCATCTTACAAAAATATAATGTCGGCCCTTCTAAGCACCACCTAACATGAATGTACTCTCACTGTAAGGGTAGTTAACAGTTACATTGACTGGCACTTCAATAGTTTAAAGGAACAATATTGTACATGTTAAAGGTTTAATTGTTGTATAACTTGCTAAAAATAAGGATGACAGTTTGTAAAATATTAACACTTAGATTATACAATATATAGAAATAATGTGGGACTTTCGGGAGGTAAAGCAAATGTTCCCGTTAGCTTCCGAGTTACCCAAAGACCTACAAAAGATTACTTTATTAGTTTCTTTTCAAATGAATTTTCAAATGATAAAAAAACTTTTACAACCTAAACATGAATTTGAGTGCCTCATAAATCGTTGGTGACTTATTTGGTCTATAGTAATCACTTAATTGCTTTTTCAAATGTTATATTATTAACCCCTTGATGTTAAATAATCTTAAAACTTGAATTATTTCGAGTTATACTATAAATTAAATTAAAAAATTCAATTAAATTATTTAATTTATAGTAATTCGGAATAATTAAAGTTTTAAGATTATTTAATAGCTTTTTATACTAAACTAAGCATAATAAATATTCAATTCTATAATAATTGTCCAAATGCAATAAATACTATATGAAAAATACAAAAACTGCAATCAAGCCGTTGCGATTGCTATAGTTCATTACTCGGATTAGTCCATCGCATCAGCTGCACGCATCGCAGTCATCGGAAAAGTTGCCTACTCGAGCAAATCCATCGGATTTGCCGAGACCCGACGCGTGCGATACGACATAGTGAACGATGGTTCATTAGAAACACTGTAAAGAATACTTTTTTTCGATCCGAGAGACCGATACGATCCGTACGATGACGATAGATGAACGCGTACCTTTAGAGTTCTATTTTTGTTTTAAACTCTTTCATTTAACACTCAGAAGTAATTCAACGTGATCATGATTTATTGATTGTTGATTGCGTTGTTGGTTGAAAGGAGGAGAGAGTTGGCGTGATTTATAGTGAACGATCGGAAGTTAGTGTTCATCTGTTGTGAATTGTCATAATGCAGTGGACACGTGAGGAGGGCTCAGTTCCCCTAGGCTCTACCATATTCACTACTTTAAATTCACTTATTATTTGTCCAGATTTAGAGTTTATCCAACTGTCTACGGCAGCATCATAAAAAGCTTTGAGTGACCTATAAAAACACTTATTCAAGAGCTGTGTTTTGTGACTGCTATGTGGCGGCGATAGGGTAAGCTAATTAATAGAATTGGACTTTGCAAATTTAACAACTATCAAACTGATGTGTGAAAGTGGCTATCGAGTATAAGATGTAATGGGTTCTCAGAAGTAGAATTTGTGTATTTAAAGTGATCCAGGTGTTTCAGGAAAGTTGTAGTGTTTATACAGCGTGTTCACGAAAAGAGAGACGAAACGAAAACAGTGAATAATTTTCAAATATCACTAGATACAAAAAAAAGTTTAAATAGCTTTTTATTCAACTCCAAATTTTCTATTGGAAACTGCCAAAATATATTTTTTGATTCTTCAAATTCAACCAGAAGTAAACATAATTTTTTTTTTTTTCAAATAGTAACATGTCTTTTTTTTAACATTTTTGCAATCTGCAGTTTTTTCTCTATAAGTACATATAAAATTTTCATAAGGTCACATAAAAAAATATTCGAGAAAACACAAGATTTAAACAAACAATAATAATTTATTAATTATTTACACACGGGTATGTAGAGTACTATGAAGAACAAAACACCATTATGTGATGTAACACCATTAGAATTTTTCTATAGTTATTTAAAAACGGTAGTTTACGCAATTTTATCTTTAAATTTAGAAAATTTAAAAACCAAATTTAATTTAGCATGCTATCAATTTATCACCAAATCACCAAAACTTCTGCCAATATTAGAATCATATCTTGAAGAAAATGGTGGAAATTTTGAAAAATTTATCAGATAAATGAAATGTTGTGTTTTCGGTGTCGTGATGTTTTGTTTTTCATGGCACTCTACATACCTATGTGTAAATAATTAGTAAATTATTATTGCTTGTTTAAATCTTACATTTTCTCAAATATTTTTTTATGTAACCTTATGAAAATTTTATAGGTATTTATAGATAAAAAATTGTAGATTGCGAAAATGTTAAAAAAAGACATGTTGCTATTTGAAAAAAAAAATTTTGTTTATTTCCGGTTGAATTTGAAGAATAAAAAAATATACTTTGACAGTTTCCAATAAAAAATTTGAAGTTGAATAAAAAACTATTTAAACTTTTTTTTGTATTTAGTAAGATTTAAGAATTATTCACTGTTACCACTTTTCGTGAACACTCTGTACCTATAGTTTTTATAATATAATATATTATGATAAAGCTACATATGTCGCAACCGATCTGTTTTCTTTTGTTAAGCAGCTTTTATTTTTTTGCACTTTTTATAAAATATAGGTATGGAGTGTCCGACATCACTCATTGCACAAACCACTCTGACTGTTTTCTCCTGTTCAACGGATTCAGACTTTGCCTCTTTTTTTGCCATTTGGGAAGCTACATGGTTTGCTATTTTAATTGGCATTGTCGACTAATGTTATATATTGTAGTCTGCTAAAGGGTTTTTAAAAATAAAAACAATAATTGAGCAAAATATTATCTCACTTATCAAAAATAGTCCTTGTTTTGCTCCGACTAGTTTTCGAGACTTTTGATGTAATAAAGAAAACCAAAATGAATAAATCATTCACCCAATAACAAACTTTTGAATTTACTAAAAAGTAAATAAAAAAAAGTAAATGTACTACAGTTTAACCAAGATCGAAGTGGCAAAGGTTTGTACATAACATATTTACGTTATTTTAATTATTAATAAATATGATTTTTTAAATTATATCTAGTTATAAATATTTAAAAAATTTTGAAAATCATACTTATTTAATTTTAAAAGTGAATTTCAAATTATTAAATTAATTTGTGGTTTAGTTGTATAATTAAAATTAAACAAAGGTTTGACTACATTGAATTACATTGTTTTGCAAAAAGTTTTCTAACAAGTTATTAAGAACTGGAATCCATAAATCTAAAATATAAACTATGACAACTTAATAACTCGTTAAAAACTTTTGCGAAATAATGTAATTCAATGTATAATTTCACAAGTTAATAACCTAAAATATATTTATATATTTCATTTTATAAAATTTATGTTATGTACAAACTTTATCACTTTGATCTTGGTTGAACTGCGGTACATTTGAACTACCAACTTCATTATACAAATTAATATATGTACTGCAAGAATTTTTATAAAAATTTAATAAAAACATCAATTTTTGGTAAACTTTGCCAAACGATTAATGCTAATAACGTAGAAGATTTTTTATTTAATACCGAAATTTTGCGGGATGTACATACATACACAGTTATGTGTGTAGTACATAGTAATGTACATGTCATAGTCTAACAAGGGGCCAGCCAACATTGGATCTCACCAATTTGCACCATTTTTAATATATCGTTTGATCATAATTAGTTATACATCATGTAAAAATAAAAAATCCCTTAACTCAGCCAATTTGGAGAAAATCGATTTTAAGAAAAAATTCGTATGGTAGCTGTATAAATTGCATGTCAAGGTTGTCAATGTAATTCTTATGAGAAAACCATTGGTTGCATAACCGTAATGCATTATGTTCCGTTTTAAATATTACTCGCGATGTATGCAATGTAAAATTAATGGGAATTTTTGATCTTCAAAATCGATTTTCTTCAAATTGGCTGAGTTAAGGATTTTTAATTTTTACCTAATGTATAATTAATTATGACCACACGATATATTAAAAATGGTGCAAATTGGTGAGAGCCAATGTTGGCTGTCCCCTCGTAAGCCAGGCATATTTCAACATCAATTTTTTCTATTTGGCTGAACTAAGAAAGTTTAAATTTTTACCTGATGTAGTTCTAATTGTGAACAAAATGTATAATAATAGTAGAAATCGGTGATAAACAATGTTGGTCTTCCTGTTGTAAGTTGGTTTCGATTTAAAAACGTTTTCTTGGTACATTAATTAATACAGATTTCATTGCATTTAACTCCGACTGAAGCTATTAATTTAATATGGTAAATAATTTTCTTTGATTTTTATTACTCAGATTTAATTAATTTAATTATTATTTTTAAATATTCTATTGTAGGAAAATTATATTACAATACAATATTACTTCTGTCCTGCGATTTATTTGGCATTTACACAGAATTTTAATTGAAGTAATCAGGTCAAGTGTGCCACTTCACAATTCCTAATTTATCGTTTGACTACCAATTTTTAACAGTCTCTAAATAACTTTGTTGATATACTATAATACGTTTTATTTGTTTCTAGTATATTCTGATGGAATTCCAAGTGCAAGATTTCCTGATCACACCGTTTGTTGTTAAGAATTTACATTGTCTTGCCAAATTGATTCAAAGTCAACTAAAGTTTTTGCTTTGTATTTTTTAAAATTAGATTGGAGTAACACCTAGTGCTGGTTGAATTTGTCAACGTATTTTAATGTCGTTGCAGTTTTTACGCACGTGAATTTTATAAGCTGTTCGATTGTATTTTTTCGATGAGCAATCAATTTATAAAAGAAATCACATTTAAATGGTTAACGAGAGTCAATGAGATTCGGTTGAACTGAATTCGTCATCTATTTTCTACAGTGGACCTTTACTAGGGTAAACTATATAGTTATTGGACAGCTACGCAGATTTTTGTTTTATACAATTCATATCTCTCTTAGTTCTTGTTATTTTTCACCAAATTTATTTTTATGTAAGGTGAACATTGTCTTTTAATGTTGCATATTAAATTTTTTTATTATGACCACCCGTTTTGAAAAATAAACAAAATATATTTGAAAAATGCAAATATGTATAGTTATTGGAGAGTAATGTTGAGAGTGTGAATAAATTTTTACGCACTTTTTCGTTACACCGATATATTACAGACTTATTAATCTATCTAACTATTACTAGTTTATGTAGCATTCACAATAGTCTTATTGTAAAGCTTAGTGCAATGACCAATAACTATAATGTGTCGAACGACTATATGGTTTGCCCTAGTTCTTTTTGGAATGGTTTGATAGGTTTTAACTATTCCATTTGTCTTTTGATAGTATTTATAGTACCATGAGTATAGTGATTGGGACCATTATGTTTTTTGTTCATCAGCATACGTGATTTTATCCGCACAGTTAAGCTTCTGTCAATCAGCTAAAATACTAATTGGTGTAATTCCGTGTTTGACTAGAATTGCATTAAAATCCGTTTAATGTGACGATATTTTCCTGTACAGGTGATTTAAATTTTTCTGTCTGAGTGTAAATTAATCTGTATTTTTTAGGTACATCTTGCTGAACGATCCAAATGAGAAGTTGTGAGTTTCTGATAGGAGCTGGATGAATCGAAACAATGACTCAAAGTGTTTTCAACTTATGTTGCACTCGACGCTTGATATAAAGGTTAGCCGCAGTCTTTTAACAATGAGTTTACACGACAGTATAGAGATGAGCACCGTTTATTGCTATAAGGCAGGGTATTGGGAAACTTTTAAGCCGAAGACCCCGTTGAATTAAAAATATAAACTTCATGAATTTCAAAAAACCACGAATTTTAGTTTCTGCTTTTACATTTTATTTTCTGCTTCTGTTTCCATCCGACTTTTCATTTTTCTATCCCCACAATTTAGTAAAATTCCATTTTTAGAGAAACTTGAAGAGTCGCAATTGTTGACACAAAATAAGAATAAACCAAACAATTTAACAAGCAGGTCGTCTTGAAAAGAAACTGAACTCAAATAAAACTTTACATGTCAAAATTACTTAACAGCCTATATTGCAGTTGTTGGGTTGAATAAAAATTTTGCATCTTTTATGATACCTATACAATAAATATTAAAATTCTAGTCAACTCCTTCCTATATAAATATGTAGTACACTTGAATGTAAATGAGTCGACCCACTTCACACTCCTATGACCGATTTCAGCAACGTTATAATTTAGTTGATCAGACATTAGTTAATCTAGACTAGATCAACTATAAACCAATAGAAAACGTTTGTCAGCGCTAATAGTCGTTTTCCATTGGTTCATAGTTGATCTGGATCAAATAATGTGTGATTAGCTATATTATAACGTTGCTGAAATCGGCCATTAGATTTTGAATGCATTGTTTTTTCTTCCAAATCAGACATCGGACACCCCTTTCAAAACTGTTTTAAATAAAAAGTTTTACTTTTTAGGCTTACTTCAATAACATATATACAGCATTAAACATCATTTTTTTTCCATTTAAAAGCGTTAAGATAGTTTATGTAGTTTTCAATAGGTTTGTCATATTTAAAAATTAATTTGAAACACACGTGGAAAACAGTATCGTTTTAGGTTGCTATACAATAAGTGATATTTGTTCACCCTCGAAAGAGTATAAAATCAAGACTGATACGAAGTTATTAGTTTGAATTACAGTTTTCGTGAAATAGAGTATTAAAGCAAATTTGTACTCCTTTTTCTAAACCGTACTCTTTTTTGAAACTACCAGCGTTCCTATGCGCTACTAAATTATTATCTTATATATTCGATAGAGAAAGTCTCTCGAGCAATTAGTAAAAGCAATCTTTGTTTGCTTCGACTATCCGACAATTAACTCTAATAATTATAATATTAAATTAAAAAAATTAATGAGAGTGAAACTTATTTACTTAAATTATATTCTTTAACTTTTGGGCACCAAAAAGATGTAAAGAAGTTTTTGTTTTATAGCGTCAAGTCTCAGGAGTAATAGTATGAGGATTAACTTTATAGATTAAATAAAACTTATCTATGGCTATTATGTAATTTAATTTAAATTAAAAAAGGGTAATTTTTGTACGTTAAACTATATACCAAATTGTAACAGCAAACTTTGTTAAATTTGGAACCAAAAAAACAATTTTTATTAATAAGGCGTGTTTGTAAGTACAAGAACACATTTAATGACGAAAATAAGTAGTGCTAGTTTTTGTATTCACAAATCAGGCTGCAAATCAATAATAAAATGTATCATGAATAAGATACCTACCTGTTTCCATTTTCAAAGAAACTCCGCACGCCTATGTCCACAATAATTATAGTTTTTTTTAAGTTACGTAAACAATCAATTTATTTTGTGAAGGCTTTCTTAGTTAAAAGTTTACCACGCGACAAATAAATACTTTCCAGTGTACCAATTTGTAGAAAAATTAAATCATCGGATCACCAATTCAAATAAAACGGTTTTACACAGCTTTCGAAAATTTCTAGTTTATATATATTTATGTACTTCGATCCGAACAAGCCTTGATTCAAATATCGAATTCTAGAAAGTTTAGATATTCCTAAATCCAAAATTACAGCTAGGTATTGTACAGACTAATTTATTCATTGATAATATGACGCTATTCACAGTATAATTGCTCTTTGCGATACTGATCCCATTCCTGATACTGATCATGTGAACAACTTCACATAATATAATGCAAAACAAATGTCTGAAGAAAGAAACTAACCCAAAAGCTACCATCTAGTACTATGAAAATAACTTGGTATATTTACGTGTCAATGTCATCTATTAAATAATGTTCTACAACAGCACCATCAAATAAATACTTTTACAAAGACAAAGCTAGGTTTATAATACAATGGAGACCGAAATTAAATACCAAAATCTCTTTTTTGCTGTTCTATTTATTATTAATAATAATAATAATAATGGTTTGAAATTCATGTTAAACAATAAGTTCAAAGAATAAATTTTAAAATATGTTTATTGTGTATTGACAATTGCACGAGATATTGGCAACAATAATAACCAATAAGAATTATATATTTAATTATTGGTTTCGCGTTATAAAATAAATAATTGTTTTAAAAATATAATTTATAATTATAAATATTATAATAAAAATATAATTGTTTCGGTGCTATGTAAGATTGAAAAGTCATGGTACGGCTAAAGAAAAACTCAACTTCAAAATCTTCTAGATTTGATTTATTTGCTCATTTCACGATCATAAAGGGAGAGTTAGAGCAATCAACCCAGTAAAAGCTAGGATTTATTTTAATTCGTCTGTTTTAATTAATTATTCGTGACAAAATTAAACGAAAAGTTAAACTGACAAAGACAGAAAACATACTTGAAAGAAAATGTAAAAAAATGTTTTCGTATTTAACATTTTATTTAGCAATCCTATATTAACTTGAGCATTCTTTTTGTGTTTTCGGAAGCCTGCATTCACGGTGAACGCTGGTTTCCGATCCGGTCTAGCCGCTTCGATCTTTGCATGTAAATGTCTGTCCGGTTACCAGCTTCACTTTTTCTCGGTAACCTTGGATAGAAATTAGTAGGTAAACTGCTCCGGTAAACCTGCTTCACTCTGGAAGCGCATCCTAAAGCTTGTAATTTCACCAATAATATTTTGCGGTTTTTCTGAGAATTTTCATTGTATCAGAATTTACTCAAATATGTAGGTAGCTTACTTTATCTTACCACATACTTGGAATAAAATAAGGTTTTATTTATATTTATCGAATTTCTTACACATAAATATTTATTTTTCAATTTTCTGTCTTTGTCTCTGCTAAGTATTATGCAAAGTTAACAGATGCGCTAGAAGTCGGCTTTTTTTGATAAAGTTTTACTGTTGTTTTAATTGACATGGTAACTAATAAGATTCAGTATTTTCAAAGTTGAGTTTTTTGACTGTGGAATACGTATGTTTACTGTTTTTAAACCGACTTCAAAAAAAGGAGGAGTTTCTCAATTCGTCTGTTTGTATGTTTTTTTTTTTTTTTTTCTTATGTATGTTCGGGCATAACTTTTTACAGAGTGATCCGATTTTGATGAATTTTTTTTTATTCGATAGAGTATACCTCCATGGTGGTCCCATTTAATTTTCACAAAAAAATTCCATTCGTAAGGGTAAAAATAAGGGAAAATTGCACCCGTAAGGGTAGAAAATAAGGAATGATTGTTTTTCATTTATTGATTTTTTACTTGTCAACCTATTCTGTTGAAAGTTGGGGTGGAGAAAAATTTTATATCAAGCAAATTAATTAATTAATTAATTAAGGTAGTAATTAGTAGATTTTAATCACTAAAAATTAAAAAATAAAAAACTTTTTAACAAAAAATTAAACCGACCTCAAAAAGGAAACTAAAAAGCATAAAATAAATATATTACATTTTGAGTCTTAATAAGTAATGTAAGTAACTAATTTTGAGTCGGTGCAAAAAATCAACGATTACTAAATTACTTTAAAAAAATTATTAAAACAAAAGTCACCCATTCTGCACCGACTCAAACTTAGTTACTTACATTACTTATTAAGACTCAAAATGTAATATATTTATTTTATGCTTTTTAGTTTCCTTTTTGAGGTCGGTTTAATTTTTTGTTAAAAAGTTTTTTATCTTATTATAACTTTTGGCATTTTCTATTACCAAATAAAAAATTTTTATTAAACTTTTAAGTAATCAAAGTAAAAAAATTAATTCTATCTCCAATAATCAAATTTTTAATAATTTTTACTTAATTAATTTTCCACCTATTAAAATTAATTTTCCACCTATTAAAATGAAAACTAAAAAGTTTCAAAACTAATAATAATTAATAACTTATTTGATCTATAATACAAATAATGTCAAGTAAATCTTCTACAATATTTCAATAATCAAAATTTTAATACATTTAAAAACTCCATTCTACTTACTTAATCTAACTTTTATAAACTTACCATATTATCTTTTATAGTCTCGTGTTTGTTAAAAGTAGCTTATACATACATACTTAGTTAATAGTTTAATAATGATTTTATTAAAATATTTTAGTAGAATGAATTCGTTATATCAAGAAGTTCTTAAAATCAATTTTATTGATGTTTTTTTTTAGAAATAGTTAACAATAACTGGATATTTCAATATAGTACGAGAGTTACTGACGGATTTCATTCCGAAATTCTGGAGTCCTAAAAATTATATGGCTTATAAACAGACACCCTATGAATACAAAACCGTAAATGACAGGTTTTTCAGGTCCGATAGGGGAAAGGCAAAAAGGTGAGTTTTTCAAAAATTTTAGACTTCTACTGATTTTACCAAACGGTTAAATAGTGTTTATAGATAAATGTAAAAAACTTACAGATGAAAATTCGGTCAGGAATATAGTTAAATAAATGCTTTAATATCGTAATAATTTCCATTCCCGTGGTCGAGACTCGAAACCGCGGGGTACTAAATAGAAATTAGCTGTACCAGCTATTAGATCACGATATGCGCAATGGTTTTATTTACAATAAAACACTACAATAAACTAATACATAAACACACAACTCGCTTACCTTTTCTACACTCTTCTCTCTGCATTTACACTAATGCATAGGACACTTTTACAACACTTCCAAGTTGGCAGAACATGAAACTTGGTTCACTCTGTATGATACCATTGTGATCGATTACGTTGATACAGGGCGCAACTAGTTCAGCGCCGTATCAAGGAGTTCTAACACTTCCCCTCGAGACACAACAAATCATGTTTCACCGAAATTCCAAGACCCATCATTTCGCAACATGAAATGTGCTTTTGTCGATTCAAAGCCTTCGTCAATATATCAGCAATCATTTGTTTGGTTAAAGTGTACTCTGGCACAAGTCGCGCCTTTTTTCTTTCCAGAGTACCGTCGGCTTTATGCTTATTCCGAAGCACTATTCGACTACCTATTACGTCTTTATTCTTAGGACGATCTGTCAAAACCCATGTGTCATTTTTTATCACCAATTTTATTTCACTGACCATTGGCGTAAACCACTGCGAAGCGTCAAAACCATTCATTGCTTGTTTCATCTGAACTTCCGAAACAAATGCCTCTTCTTGTCCTTCTTCGATTATGTTCGATTCATTGGGTACCATTCAATATTCTTTTCTAGGTCTTCCCCTGTTTCCGGTTCTGATTATCTTGGGTCGACCTTGACCGCGTACTTCTTCTTGTACAATTTCATTGCCGTCAACTTCATCCTGAAGTTGAATTTTTTTCTTGCACCTTATACCCTTTGGTTTGTTCGGAGTATCCCAAGAAGATGCGTTCTTTTGACCTTGCTTCAAACTTTCCTTTTCCAGGTTCCCTGTTTAAGCAATAAACTTTGCTACCGAATTCCTTAAAATGACTTACAGCGGGCGGATTCCCATTCCAAATTTCATATGGAGTCTTTCCATTTAGACTTTTCGTCGGGCAACGGTTTTGAATATAGTTGGCAGTGTTAACAGCTTCTGCCCAAAACGACGATGTTAATCCTGACTGCATTAATAAACAACGGGCCGTACTGACAAGAGTGCGATTCTTCCTCTTTGCGATTCCACTTTGTTCCGGGTTGTATGGAGCAGCTAATCGTCTCAATATTCCTCGTTTTTTCAATAAATCGTCGTATTCCTTGTTTACGTATTCAGTGTCATTGTCGGATTGAACGCATTTAACCTTTTTTCCTTTTTGATTTTTGACCATGACGATGTATTCCTTTGTCGCTTTCAGTACATCACTTTTGGACTTTACGAATCGTACTTCACACTATCGAGAGTGGTCATCGATAAATTCCACAAAATATCTAGATTTTGCATGCGATTCAGTTCTCATTGGACCACATACATTCGTGTGTATTATTTCTAAAAAATTACTTTTTCTTTTGGATTTCTTAGGAAAAGAACTTCTAGTCATCTTGCCTTTATGACAAACACCACATTCGAGGTTGTCGATTTTCAAATTACGATCAATTTTTATCCTTTTGATTGTACCTTTCTTGTCGCCTTCTATGAGATCTTTAATGCAAATTCGTCGTATTTTATTCTGACTTTAATTCACGAACGATAACAAAATACTTCTAACGCTAATCGCAAACTAAACCTTAAAATTGTAAATTTTACTTACTCAGCTTGATTTGAGCCCATAACCTATTAGATCACGATAGGGGGCATCCATTAATTACGTGAGCTCAGAATGGGGGGGAGGGGTCCTGTAAAATCTTACCAAATCTCATTTAAACCGGAGGGGGGGTTAATCAAAAATATCACGTCAACTTAAAAAAATACTACAGATATTAAAAAAAATATATTTTAAGTGTTCATTTTGCATGTTAAAAAAATGTCATGGCCATTAAAATCATTCAGTTCGAGAGTACTGAATGGTTCATTATTTTCCCAAATAATAAAAATAAATTTTGTTGAAAATATTTTCAGCTTCAATCTTACGTAAGGGGAGGGGGGTCCAGGCAAATCTCACTAAATCTCACCTAAGGGGGGGAGGAGTCTAAACTGATCAAAAAATAGCTCACGTAATTAATGGATGGCCCCATATGCGCAATGGTTTTATTTACAATAAAACAATACAATAAACTAATACATAAACACACAACTCGCTTACCTTCTCTACACTCTTCTCTCTGCATTTACACTAATGCATAAATGGTACACTTTTACAACATTTCCAAGTTAGCAGAACATGCAACTTGGTTCACTCTGTATGCTACCGTTGTGATCGGTACCGGTACCGGTGGAACTAGTTCAGCGCCGTATCAAGGAGTTCTAACACCAGCGCTATTAATGGAATCATTAGTTAATGAGCTTTCGAAACATATATAACCTAAACCAAAATAGAAACGCATTATCAAAATATATATATATACAGTAGCACTACAGGCCTTGTAGACCCATGGCTTGTTTCACCACTTTTGACCATATCTTCCTGTCTGTAGCTTTCTTTCTCCATTCAGTGATTCGTAAGATGTTCAAATCTTCCTGTACCTCTTTTTTCCATCTAGTTTTCGGTCTACCCCTCCTCCTTCTTACTTCTCCCATATCCATCTTTAACATCTTGTTGGGTATTCTTTCCTCGTTCATTCTCTCCAAATGACCTAACCATCTGATTCTATGCGACTTGACCACACCAACAACTGTTGCTTCTCCATAAATTTCGCACAGCTCCTGGTTAGTGCGTCTCACCCATATCCCATTAACATATTTTCCACCCAATACTTTTCTTAAGATTTTTCTTTCCCATACACCCAGCATAACTTGTTCTTGTTTCCTCAAACACCACACTTCGCTTGCATATGTCACTACCGGCCGTATTATTGTTTTATATACTCTGAGTTTTGTCGCTCTTGAAAACATTTTGCCGGTCAGTATTGCATTCAGTGCAAACGCACTTCTGTTTCCTGCTGCGATTCTAGCTTTAATTTCCTCTGCACTTCCAGGTTCTCTCGTCACCAGTGTTCCCAGGTATGTAAATGCTTCTACCTCCTCGAACTTAACCACTACATTTTCTTTTAGCTCTACTTGTAAAAAATCACCTTTCCGGAATGGTTTACTATTCCACACCATATATTTCGTCTTTGCTTGGTTAACATTCAGACCCATCTTTTGTGCATAGTTTAGTACTTTTCTTGTAATTTGCTGCAATTCATACTTTGTTCGTGCTATGATTGTCATGTCGTCTGCAAAAGCTAAACACTGGTGAGTATTTCGAAATATTGTGTTCCTTCCATTAACTCCGCTATCGCGCAAGACCTTTTCCAACGCAAAATTGAATAACACCGCTGAGAGTGGGTCACCTTGTCTTAGTCCACTTCTTATCCTAAATCCTCTTGACATTTTACCGTTTACTTTCACCTTGTTAATTGTTTCCTTTAGCGTCATTTTTACCATTCTTATTACTTTGCTTGGTATTCCAAATTCTTTCAGTGCCAGGTAGAGTTGCTCTCTATTAATGCTATCATACGCCTGCTTAAAATCGATAAATAGTAAGTATGTTTGTAAACTGAGCTCATGACTCATTGACTGTATTTCCCTAAGCACATAAATTTGATCTGTTACTGACCTACCCCCCCTGAATCCACTTTGGTACTCTCCCAGTATTTTTTCTGCATATTTGTTCAGCTTATTTTTAATGCATGTAGCCAAGATCTTGTATGTGACATTCAACAATGCTATGCCTCTATAATTTTCGCAGTTTGACTTATCGCCTTTCTTGTGTAGTGGGCATATAACTGCTTCTCTCCATGACTTCGGCATTTCCTCCTTGTCCCATATTTCTTCAATCAAGTCATAAACCATTTTCTCGATTATTGCTCCTCCATATTTTATCATTTCCGCTTGTATCCCATCATCTCCAGCACTTCTATTATTTTTTAAACTGCGGATTATTTTTTGTATGTCTTCCATTGTTGGTTTTTCCACGCTTGGTTCATTTGTGTCACTATCGTACATCTCTTGGTCTTCGTCACTACTCAATGTTTTGTTCAATAGGTCCTCGAAGTATTCGGCCCATCGCTCGATCACCTCGGCCTGTCCACCTATCAAGTTTCCTTGTTTATCTTTACATATTGTTGTTCTTGTTTGGTACCCCCTTCTAACCTTCTTGATACCCTGGTAGAAATTCCTTACTTCCTTCGATCGAAACTCTTCTTCTATTTTCTCTAAATTTTGTATTATGTACTTTCTCTTTTTTGTTCTGATCAGTGTTTTACATGTCTTTCTTTGTATTTCATATTTTCGCTTGCTTTCTACCGTTTTCAGTTGTAGCATTATTTTTCTACTTTTCTCACGCTTGTTAACTTCCTCCCGGCATTCCTCATCAAACCATTCTTTATATTTGTGAATTCTTGGTGTATTCTGTTTAGATGTTGCATTATTTATTGTTCTTGTCAAGAGTTCTGTTTTTTCTTCTATGTTCGTCGGTTTTACCTCGTTCTTTACCGCGTTCTCTATTGCTTTCTGGTATTCTTCTCGTGGTTTCTCTTTCTGGAGTGCGATTTTTATTACTTTGCTTGCCTTTTCACCTTTTAGTGAGCTCTTTATGGGTATTATTTGCTTAAACTTTGCACCTACCATGAAGTGATCGGAGTCTATATCAGGTCCTCTGTAGGTTCTTACATCATTCAAACTTGTTTCACTTCTTTTCTCCACTAACACATGATCAATCTGGTTAACATTTCTTCCATCCGGTGTTGTCCATGTTCCTTTGTGAATCTCTTTGTGTTGGTAGTGCGTGCTTGCAATTTTCATGTCATGTTCCATTGCAAAATCTACCAAAAAGCGACCATTTTCATTGGTGTCTGTATGAATACTATACTTCCCGATGGTTGGTTGGTATACTTCCTCCTTTCCTATTTTAGCATTGCCATCACCCAGCACTATTTTTAAGTCATATTTTGGTATCTTTTCATACTCTCTTGTTAATGACTCATAAAATTCTTCTTTTTGCCACACTTGCTTTTCTTCCGTTGGTGCATGAAAATTTATTAAACTTATTTTTTGGTATTTACCTCTTAGTCTCAGTACGCATATTCTCTCTGACACCGGTTCAAATCTTATCACAGCGGCCTTTAATCTCTCATTTACTACCATACCCGTTCCCAATCTTCTACTAGTTCCACTGCTCATAAAGAATGTGTAACCTTCTTGATCGAATATTCCGCTGTCTTTGTGCTTGGTTTCTTGCAGTGCCAAAATATCAACTCTGTACTGCTTAAGGATTTTAATCAATTGCTTTATCATCCCTTCCTCAAATATACCCCTCACGTTCCAACTGGCTATCAATATCTCATGTTTATTTCCTTTCTCTCCCCTTGTTCCGTTAACTTCCTCTGTTATTTTCATTTTATTCAATCTCAATATTCCGTCTTCTCGCCAGTTTGTCGTTATTTTATTTTTCTGTCCGGCCTCCTTCACTATTAGTTTTTTAGTATAGGTGGTCTTCCACTTTTTACTATCTTTTGTTTTTGCTGGTCCCAATCCCAACGTTCACGATTTATAAAAATTTTTCCATATCCTACATTTGCCTCATTTCCGTTTCCTTTTTCCTGTTTGGCGTGTTCTCTTAGTTTGGCTTGTATTTTTTGTTCCTGCAATGTTAGGTCATCATCAATGAAGCTGTTGGTACCTTTCAGTTTGTTTTTTGTTTTCATTACTACCATTTTGTCTTGCCATGAACTCATCCTAGCTACTACAAATGGCTGTGATGTTTTTGGCTTGATTACCTCGGCAGTGTCAACTGTTACTTCGACGCCTAATTTATCTCTTATGAAAGTCTGCACCTCTCCTTTGGCATCTTTTCCAGCCATATGCACCCCCTTCATAATTATGTTGTTTTTCTTATCTTTTTTTTCCATATGATTTAGCCTCACTTCGAGTATTTCAACCCTTTCTTTCAGCGCTTTATTCTCTTCTTTCAGGGACTTGATCTCACTTTCATAAATTTTTTGTCCTTTCTTAATGTCTTTTATCTCTGTTAGCACTTGCAACATCATCTCTTTTAGTTCTTCCATTTCGCCTCCTACCTTTTCTGATTTTTTAGTAGGGGTTCTATTTGTCCTTTTACTTCTATTAAAAATCTCAAAGCTACCCTGTCTTTTTCTGGCACTTTCCTCCGTTGTTGAGCTTTCACTATCGTATTGCTTATCTTCTGCAAACATGATATTTTGTACCGCGTAAAAGTCTGCTGCTCAGGTCAACCCTTCGGAAGCAACAAACCCAAATAATTGAACTCAAACTGATTTCAAAAGTGTATTTTGTAACACCAATTTTGTTTACTATATCAACGGAACACTTTCTCTGCACTATATGCAACCCAACGCACTTTGGAATTTTCGCTTCTTATCAAATTCTAACCTCTACTGATTCTACCCAACTAAATACAAGTAATATTCTTTTACCACTTCAATATTTCCAAAAACTTTTAGAAAAATCTCATCCACTTTACTTTCTCCCTCCAGGTTATCACTCTTTTCAATTTTTATCGTCACTTTCTTACTATAATCACTATTAATCTTCACTAGCGTAACGCAGCCGTATTAACGGTTAGTACATCGACGAAAATATAGGTACCTTAAAAAAACGTGTAAAACTGATTTTTTATTATTTTTACGACGTAAGAGCCAGAATGACCCAACAGCAAGTCACGGACGTGAACTGGATGCTCTGCGGGCGGCGAAACAAGGCTAATAAGTTTTTAAGTTCTGCAAAATCAGCAATGTTTCAACTCTCCTCGGTCTTCCCTACTCGCACTTTGCAATCCACACGTCAACTTGTTTGATTCCTCTCTCTCATCGCAACTTGACTTTCTCAAAATTACTAAAAGAAACTCCAGATATTTGGGGAGCAGCTATGGTTGCATAGTTTAAGGTGCAAATAATCTTTAAAAATTAAATTTAAAGGATAATAACACTCGTAAGCATACAGGATATTACAAGAACAAGAAAAGTATTACCTTATATTATTATGTATCTTATTTTCATTTGCATCATCGACCGAAACTCTTGTCTCCGCATTTTAACAATTAACAACTAATTGAACTTGCGTTAACTTAAACAAAGTCAATGAATTTTCTATCCTACTAGCTCCGGTTTAATGTAGACCGAATTTTCCCTTGGAAGATAAAGAAAACTTTATAACACTGGCATATAAATATTAATGATAATATCTAAAATCTAAATTACACTTAACCAAACGACTACGATAAATGAAATTGATTGTGTTTTGATGCTTATTTTCACTATTTAGTTTTACCTATTTTTGTCACGTGCGAATAAACAAGCTTTTGTTTGCTTTTCCTACTGTTGGTTGCTTTACGTTTCAGAATCCCGAGATTGCGTTATCTTCCTGAAATAATATTTAAAATTCCACTCGCTCTTTAAACTAACATCATCTAAAATTGGTTTTGTTGAATATAATTTAAAATACCGACTTTTAATTATTTTTCTATACTTACGAAGAAAACTATTTCAGTATCATCTCGAATATTTGACTAAAGCGCTTGCTAAAAGTAATATTTTCTATCTAAATCCATAACTTAATATTCTAAATTAAAGTTTAAAAAAACTAACGACAATTTACTTTTTTTAAAAAAGTTCAATATGAAGTACTCTTCCACATTTCTAATTGAAAGGAATATTATTGTTTTTCTACAGGTTTATGTGAGAATTTATATTGGCAGCGCACAAATCTTAGGCAAACCACTCGCTACAAATGTATCAGCTAGTCGTAGAATTTACTCAAAACGCTGATGGAGAAAAACTTTCCGCTTTTTTGTACCTATTAAGAGGGGCATTTTTTTCAGGGCCCTTTTAATTTAATCAACAGATGGCGTCTACTTAAATATTTTTATAAAATAAGAGGAATTTGCTATATTTAAAATATAGGAAATTCGTTGAGATAATACTATTCTATAAACAATATTCTTGATCTTAAGCTATTTTGAGTTCGTATTGAGTATGTCAAAACACACTCACTTACAAAAAAAGATAATTAAACTTTAATTATGAATTGTGTTTTTATAAATAAATATTACGAACTCAAAATAGCTTAAGATCAAGAATATTGTTTATAGAATAGTATTATCTCAACGAATTTGCTATATTTTAAATATAGCAAATTCCTCTTATTTTATAAAAATATTTAAGTAGGCGCCATCTGTTGATTAAATTAAAAGGGCCCTGAAAAAAATGCCCTTCTTAAATAATTATATTTTATGATCTACATAACTAATTTTCACATTCGGGATAAACTTGCCAGACTAAATTTTGCATGAAATTCGAACGACACAAATAATTTTTTTGATTTTTGTTTCGATATTCTATACATTTGGATTTAAACATAAAATTTGTTTTTGTATAATATGTAGTACTATACAAAATCATTTAGAATCTTATTGAAAAATCAATCAACATCAAAACAATACATACAAAAACCTTTTATTTAAAATAAAAAAAATGCATTAAAAAGTTAAATATATTTTCAATCTCGCATAACAGCAACTGGAAATTCTTTTAGAACATCAATAAAAGCGTGGGGCGCTGTTTGTGGAAGAAATTATTAACCCGGTGCATTTTATTGATGTTTTCAAGGATTTGCAGTTGCTGTTATGCGATTATTGAAATTATTTTTTACTTTTAAGTGCATTTTTTATTTTAAATACAACGTTTTATTGTAAGTTTAAAAAAAAAGTCTACCTTTTTTATTTATACCTACGTACCGTAACTTCCATCGACATCAAATCTATAAAACATAAATAATCATAATTGTCAATTTGTTTATTTTTAACAAAATTTCAGCGCAATAACAACTATGTCTTAAACTTTAGTTAAAAATACAGTAACATCGGGATAGAACGAGATAAATAAATGTTTTTAATAATAAAAGATAATATAAACGAATCGAAAAAATATTTGGAAATAAGATCAATTGTAGAAGTGTTGATAGAAGTATTCCAAAAATTGTATGAAACTCTACAAAAGCAATTCAAACTTCAGACAAAAACAAATTTACAAATTTAATTTGAAATGTATAATCAATGGGGAACACAAAAACATGACCATTATAAATAATATCTAATATGGTAATAAATTAACAAACAAAAAATCTTCAAAACTGGTTGATTTCTTTTAAATGCAAAAAAAAAATAGAATACTTACTTTGCAAAATATAGTGAAAGAGGTTTCAAATGATAAGGATAAAGAAAAATCAAAAGGACAATTGCAAGTTTGTAATTCTATAACTATACATTAAATAGGTACCTACTATAAACACATTATAGGATGCATTCTTCGATATTGTTGTAGATTTGTCATAGCTCAACAGTACTATGTGTGTTGATGATTGAATATTAAACTTAGATCATATTATATATTACATAGATACCAAGTGCCCTATCTCAATGCATTAAAGCTAGTGAAATTAGACAGTTACGACATAATAAGTATGGCTATATTTGCTATACTTATAGTCAATAGAGGCAATCTTGTATCTCTCTCAGAGTTCAAACCCGAACGGCGCATGTGCAAATTTTTACATTTGACAGTTTCTCAAATATTGCTATTATTATTATTACAATAAAATTGCACATGCGCCGTTGGATTTTGGACTCTGAGAGAGATACAAGATGGCAAACTGTAGTATTTAACAAAGACAGCTACAAGTTATTATTTCGTAACGATCTTGATTCACTAACTTAGTAGGTACTTGGTATCTATGTAGGTAATTATAATATGATCTAAGATATTAAACCTTACTTATTAACCCTTTACTTAAAAATAGTTTTGTAAGAATTTAAAAATATCTCTTGTTGATTTCTTGATTTTACATGATTGAAATTTGAATTTTTAGCATTTTTAATCTTTTCAAAATTAAAAACCAATTAATTCATAATTTTGTGCTAATTTTGTGCTAATTTTGTGCTTTCAATAGATTCACGATAAAATTACTTAAATATTGATGTGGTGGTTGTAGTTTCATATCAACTAGCCGAAATATTATCATAAAAAGAAATGTCATAATTTTTTTCTTTCCTTTGTATGAAGTGTTGGTACGTATACCTTATTACCAGTTTATTTATAAGAGTAATATATTATTTTAGGTAAAAAAAAAGGTTACAAATAAATTATGCTATATTTTATTAGTGCGCATTGTTACACATAAACGCAATATTGTCGTGAAATTGTACACGCGTTTATGTTAATAATGACTTAACTAATAGTTTTAATTATGGTAACCTTGTGTAGAAACTATTGTAAAAATTCTTACTGCGGCTTTGTGTTCTCATGGGGCATGTAATTCAGAAGGCGGTTGTAGACCCAAGACTATAATGTCGTAAAGCAAGCACCACTTCTGCAATGCGTATAAAACAAAATATTAACGGTGTTAATGTACTGAGACCTACCAATGTATTGTTTGTGAAATATTTCAATCGTCAAAAATGTACCTAACGATTATATCACATAATTAATAATACTTAATACTAGTTTATAATATAGAACACTTACACACGCATTTAATGGTTGATGATGTACACTGCTAATGAATGTAACAGTTTAAATAACCAATTTTCAGTTCAAAAGATTTGAAGCTAAACGTTGAATTGATTGTAAAATTTTGACCAACTATTTGTTATATTATTAGATTGAAAATAAATTTAGGGTCCAAACATAGCAAAGATGTTGATGTGATGATAAAAACAAACGTGTGTTAAATAAAAGTGCCAAGTGCGTATACTTAAGTACAGGGTGGCTCAATTTCGATCCTTCTTATGGGAAAATCGGTAACTATGGGAGATATCAAAAAATAGATGGCGCATCCTCGATCTCTTTTTTTGAGAAAATTTGAATGGCGCAAACCAGAATTTGCTATCTTTTTTTGTTTTCGAGTTATAGCCAAAAGTTCGATAATTAGACTTTTCTATAAATGTCGATATTTTGGTTGTTTTTGAAGTTACTAAAAAAGTGTTAACACTTTCTTTAGACACTTTTTCAAGGGCAACAAAATGGAATAAAGGGATTTTAAATATCTAGATTAGTTTCCGAGTTATAACATAAAGTTGTGTTTTTTTAAATAGAAACCATAGTTGGCTATGACATTTTTAAATGGCGTTTTTTATCCTCTTTTTAATGATGTATAACATGTGGGGTCTAATATTTTAGTTTCATCCCATTTTATTAAAAATTGTAATAAAAATAAAGAAGAATGAAAAATTTAATATAATAGTAACTGTTTTTAGTGGATAACAATAAAAAATATTCAATACTTAACAAAAATTAAAGTAATTGTATTCAAACTGAAGTCTATTATTTTCAATACATATAATTTTATCAAAACAAACACTACTAAATTGGCATCTAAAAAATTTCTTCATCAATTAGTTTTTAGTAGGAAAATATTGATTTAGTTACTGTAATTAAAATATTAAATATTTATTAGCAATTCTAATAATATGTTATTATATTTACCTGTTATTTCACGTAAATGTTAAATGGCTTATGAACACTATGAAAAATACGATATGCTGGAGTTCTTTATTCAAGCCAGTTATAATGCTGTTCTTGCATGTGCAACATAATATTTTAGTAATTATTATCTAACTAAACAAATATTTTCCTACTAAAAACTAATGGGCAAAAGAATTTTTTAGATGCCAATTTTGTAGTGTTTGTTTTGACAAAGTTATATTTATTGTAAACAACTGAGTTCAGTTTGAATACTTACTGTAATTTTTGTTAAGTATTGAATATTTTTTATTGTTATCTACTAAAAACATTTACTATTATATTAAATTTTTCATTCTTCTTTCTTTTTATTAAATTTTTTAATAAAATGGGATGAAACTAAAATATTAGACCCCACATGTTACACATCATTGAAAAGAGGGTAAAAAACGCCATTTAAAAATGTCATAGCCAACTATGGTTTCTATTTAAAAAAACACAACTTTATGTTATAACTCGGAAACTAATTTAAATATTTAAAATCTCTTTATCCCATTTTGTTGCCCTTAAAAAAGTGTCTGAAGAAAGTGTTAACACTTTTTTGGTAACTTCAAAAACAACCAAGATATCGACATTTATAGAAAAGTCCAATTATCGAACTTTTGGCTATAACTCAAAAACAAAAAAAGATAGCAAATTCTGGTTTTCGCCATTGAAATTTTCTCAAAAAAAGAGATCGAGGATGCGCCATCCATTTTTTGATATCTCCCATAGTTACCGATTTCCCCATAAGAAGGATCGAAATTGAGCCACCCTGTACAATAGGATAGCCACCATTACAAATGGGTTTTTATCTTAACCTGTAATTTAAAAAAATAAGCACATATTTTTGAAACGAATCTTTAATTTTATTTAATATTTTGTTGAATTATCCCTAGCCTTAATTATTTCATCAGCAGCTACCAGTTTTGCCATAATTTTAATGTAAACGAAAGCTACTTTTCTTAAATATTTTTCATTTTTCATATTTTTAAAAATTTTAAATAATTTCTTTTCAATATTTTTTATACATTTTTTAGAATTGCCCAGCCCCGATGCAACAATTTAACACGCATAACAAGCAACCCGTTTAAAGATTAATTTCTCTTGCGATCAATCTTTGACTTTCTATGACTTTTCTAGTTATTAATTTATCCTCCCGTTTTTTTGATTATTTTTTTGTTTTGTTTGATTAATTTTGCAATTCGATCGACTGATGCAATTTCATAAATTTCTTAATTATACTAGTTTTCGGATTGTAAAATATAAAAACAGACAAAATTATAAAAACTACCACTGCGATAAATACTCAAAAACTTATGACTATTATGCGACTATTCCTGATTTATGCCCATGGGCGCCCATATAAAATGTTTTCAGTAGGGGCCATTGTATATTTAATGGTGTATCGTTTCTCATAGAATTTTCGAGAAAGCTCGCCGCAGGCGAAATTTTTGGTTTTTTCAAGGTCAAATGTCTTTAGATCGACTTTAGGAATATTTAGATATATTTTTGTAGTACAGTAAACTTAAGCATTTTTTATGGAAAAAAAAAGAATCTTTAATTTTAATCAATTAATTAAAAATTTTAGAAGAAGTTGGAAAAAGGCATATCTACTATAGGCATCCACAGGTATAAGCAGAGGCTGTGTGCTTCTGAAAATATTCTCGTTGTAACTTTAGATGTCGTAGTTTTACTATTTTAATAAAATCAAAAAGATAAAAAGTTCGGCAAATAATTGCTACACTAAAAAATGAATTTTAATAATTCAATCTGTTTTTTATAGTGTTACATTTTATTAATTTATGTATTTTGTTTTATGTTTTGAATCTATTGTAAGTAGTAAGTATGAATGAATACTTTTGGTGGATTTCTCAGTAGGGGCGACGGCCCCCACTGCCCCCCCTCTATGGACGCCCATATTTATGCCTGAAAATAAATTAAATCTAAGGTCTGAGGTTTTTATGATTAATTCTTGGGGTCTTTTCAATAACCTCGTATCTACAATTAGACAAGACCACCGAGACAAGAATCAATTAAATTAAAGTATTTTAAATGCACAGCGCGTGGACTTTCAGCACACAACATAAAAATTCAATATTTTGAAATAATCTTGCAATGTAAAATTATAGTTTTTTAAATTTTTACTCTGTAATAAATTTTTACATTTCTTTGTTATTTCTTTCTTAAATCACTTTCATTAGGGTTCCGTTTTAGATGGCAGTTTGTGTTACAATCCTTTTAAGAACTGTTGAAGTTGAATAAGAATTTTTATAATTTATATATTTATCAAATTCGAGAACATTTTATTGAGAAATAGTATAAAATATCCTCAGTGGAATTTTGAAGAAATTTGGTAGCTAAATGGAGGAGTAATAAAATATTTTATAATTATTATAAAATTAATTGTTTTTTGATGATTATATAGGTTTATAATCGATCGACTAATTGATCTCCTTATCTCAGTATGGAACGCTAATGGCTTGTCACAACATGAACAAGAGTTATCAGCCTTTATAAAAAACAACAATATAGACATAGCACTAATTTCTGAAACGCATTTTACTACCCGTAGTTACTTAAAAATTCCACAATACTCAATTTATCACACCCAACACCCAGATGGTACCGCACATGGCGGCACTGCAATCATTATAAAAACATCACTGAAACATTTACAACTGGAAAACGCTCAAGAAAGCTATCTGCAAGCAACAAGTATCAAAGTTGAAACCTGGAACGGACCTCTGACATTTTCTGCAGTTTACTGTCCCCCAAGGCATACTATTAAGGAAGACCAATTTCTTAAATTCTTTAAAAAAATCGGAACCAGATTTGTTTCAGGAGGTGATTACAACGCTAAGCACCAAGAATGGGGATCAAGGCTCGTTAACCCCAGAGGTAGAGAACTACTTAAGGCTATCAACAAAAACAACTGCGGACACCTGTCGACTGGTCAACCAACATACTGGCCTACAGACAGGAATAAATTGCCTGATCTTATCGATTTCTGTGTCATTAAGGGTATAACAAAAGATTATCTACATGCTCAGTCCTGCTTGGACTTATCATCGGATCACTCACCAATTATAGTGACAGTACACTCGAAGGTACTCCATAAACAAAGACAGGCACACTTGCACAACAGCCGTACTGACTGGGAAAATTTCAAATCACAAGTTGAAGAGAATATGGCGTTGGACTTGCCACTCAAAACGGAGAGAGATCTGACTGAGGCCGTAGAACATTTTAATGATATCATACACAGTGCTGCTTGGAGCTCGACTCCTGTGCTGGAAGGCGTGGATAGAGATCAGTACCCGGAGATGGTAAGGAGAGCAATTGCGGAAAAGAGAAAACTCAGAAAAACCTGGCAGAATACTAGACACCCGAGTGATAAAAACAGATTAAATCAAGCAACACGGTCGTTGAAAACCATGTTGCGGAATCATAAAAACCAGGAAATCCAAGAGTACTTAAAAAATCTTACACCAACGAAAGCCACGGAACACTCGTTGTGGAAAGCAACGAAAAAGCTAAAGAAAACATTTACACCTGTTCCTCCAATACGAAAACCAAACGGCAACTGGGCGCGAAGCGATCGAAAAAAGGTAGACACGTTTGCCGAACATCTGGCAAGTGTATTTCAACCATTCCCGTCGGAAGCTCCACAAACAGAAGAAAAAATTACACAAGTGTTAGAAGCTCCACTTCAGTTAGATTTCCCAATTAAACTTTTCAAAATTAAAGAAGTAGTCGCTATTATAAAGAAAATCAACTGCAAAAAAGCACCAGGTTATGACCTCATTACTGGAAAAATCCTTCAACAACTTCCAGAAAAGGGTGTGCGAATGATAACACAATTATGCAATGCAGTGATTCGATTGCAAGTCGTTCCGATGCAATGGAAGGTTGCACAAATAATTCTTATTCACAAGGCAGGAAAACCATCAGATCAAGCAGCATCATATCGTCCGATTAGCCTTCTACCACTACTATCAAAAATTTTCGAAAGTCTTTTGCTAAAAAGATTACATCCTCACCTAACTAAAGAGAAAGTGATACCAGAACACCAATTTGGTTTCAGAAAGCAACATGCTACCATCGAACAGGTACACAGAGTTGTAAACATAATTAATCAAGATCTGGAAGAGAAAAGATACTGAACTGTTGCCTTCTTGGACATATCACAAGCGTTCGATAGGGTGTGGCATTCTGGATTGTTATACAAAATAAAATCAAAACTATCTCACTCCTACTTCGCAATCTTGAAATCGTACCTTTCTGACAGATTATTCCAAGTAAGGCTGCAGGATGAACTCTCTGAATTTTACTTAATCCAGTCGGGTGTCCCGCAGGGCAGCGTGATGGGACCGATTCTGTATTTTTTATTCACATCGGACTTACCGAGTACCAAGAAGACAATAGTTGGAACGTACGCGGACGATACAGCAATTATGGCCTCACACTGCGACCCAATTACAGCCTCAAGATACCTACAAGATCATCTTCTTAAAATTCAAGACTGGTTAAAAACATGGAGGATACGAGCCAATGAAACAAAATCTACTCAGGTTACGTATACAATGAGGAGAGGCACTTGCCCACCGGTAAAACTGAACGGACAAACGCTGCCCCAAGCGGATACAGCTAGATACCTTGGCATGCATCTTGATCGTAGGCTGACGTGGAGGCAACATATTTGGATGAAGAGAAAGCAACTAGGTTTGACATACAGAAAGATGCACTGGCTGATGAAAATAAGGTGTTATTATATAACGCTATGTAGCATTCCAAATGCTATTATTTAAATTGGTTTGAAATCTACGCATCATCCTGTGTATGTCCATCACGCGCAAGCGTTAATATTTCGAAAATTTGTCAAATTGGCATTCTTCCGTTTGTCACCATCTAAAATGGAAGTTTCATTTTTGTTCTGTGTAGTGTTTGAGTTTTAAAAGCCACAAACTTTATTTTAATGAAGTGATCTTTTTAATAACCTTCAGTTTTATGTTTGTGGGTAAGCATTACATTGATATTTTCCATTTTGAACGAAGTTTGACTTTGATAAATTTTAGCTTTTTATTACCACCTGTCTATTTCTGTGTTCGTCCATTTTGGTTTTCAACTTTTGTTTATGGTTTTCTGGAAGCAAACTTAAAGTGGAGCTGATATATTTCTGTTGTTTAATCAGCGTGATGGAGCCATTTCCATGAGGGTGTTTTCCTTTTTTATTTCCATGGATGTTTATAATGGAGTTTTTGCACCTGGTTTTCATTCTTATCAGTCCACTTGAGCTGACCTTGTCCGTTTGACGTCACCGCCCTATCGGCTTTGATTTTGATAATTTCGACGACGTGGGATGACCGGAAAACCATGGATTTTTATTTTGTTAAAAGCGCATTTAGGAAATTAGCTTACTTCAATAATTTACATCGACATTGAGATGTTACCGTTCGCAGGTGAATTGATTCTTGTTTAATTATTGCAGTTTTGTTATTTTTAGCTTTACATCTGAAACTCAGTTTGCACGATGAACCATTAATATTCCAGAGGTTCCAAAAGAATAGCGATGTTGAATCGGAATGATTGTAGTGGAAGGGTAAGTTGAAAAGGCAATTACTGTATTTAATTCTACTTGATGATATCTCTTGCGAATGAGTATTTGTAGTCAATGTTACCGACGTGTTATGTCTGCGTTGGGCAGTTTCCTAGATGCGCGATATTATTTTTGATGGGTTGTATTCAGATGGCAACTCATTTCTATTTTTTAGTTCTTTTATTTTGCATTTATTGTCCCAGGGTATCCCTTCAGAGTATTCTGGATTTAACTTGAATTGTTATGTGTTTGTGTTTCTCCTATATGGAGTTTTGGAATCAAGCATTGTCAACCCCACCTTTTATCTCGACTTTTGTTTTATAAATAAAACCAACCCTTCTACTATCGTGTTTTATTTAAAAGACTGGCGCCCGATTATATTTTTTCCTTAGTTAGTTGCCAAAGATCGTCTGAGTCACAACGTGAAAGAATCCCTGAACCGCGCATGCGCGACCCATGCTCTGGTACTGGACGGGGGTGTAATCTCTTAGCTGGCCTGTCTGCCATTCCATCGCAGATCAGCGGGGCAAGCGACACAAATAGGAGCAATTTGTAGTACAGCTATCTTGAGACCGATTTGGTCATATGGTATTCAGCTGTGGGGTACGGCTAGCAGTTCGAATATAGAGATAATACAAAGATTTCAATCGAAAACACTGAGAAGTATCACAGATGCACCGTGGTACGTTCCAAACGATTTGATCCATAAAGACCTAGAAGTGAATAGTGTCAAAAGTGAAATCGCCAAATTTAGTGAAAACTATCAAAATAGACTAAGTGAACATCCAAACAGATTAGCAACGCAGTTACTAGAGGTGGATAACCAAACGCGAAGACTAAAACGTTATAAACCGCTCGATTTAATAGAAAGATTCGACGCACCTACAATATGAATTCAATTTGCTAACAAACAATTGGGACTTAGAGAGCGGTACCGCTGGGCACCACTCTATCATGTTATATGTAATGCTATACCATTTACCTAATGTTATTACCATGTAACAGATTGTAAATAATAAAAAGGAGTTAAAAAAAAAAATATAGGTTTATGGACAAATTAATAAAAATTACATAAATATGTACCCACATATAATATCTTCTACGTTTTGCTAGATTATTTACAGCTTCACCAGGAAGAACACATAAAGAATTTTTTTAAATTAATAATCTAATTATCTAGCGAAACCTAGAAGATATATGTTTATTATTTATTTAAAGCATTACATTCTAAGTAGAACATTGCTATCCCATTGCGGGATTTACAAATCCATTTGAAAGGGAGGATTAGCCCCCAGTTAACATGTTATATATCAGTTTCTTTCTTGTTTTCGCACCATTCTACAGCTTTGCGTGTGTCTTCGTTTCTCTTACTATTTCTCTCTATTGGTTTCTGTCTTGTATCCTTATCCACCATTCTTTGACCTCCATCGCTCCCAGGTCACTCTCAACCTGGTCCCACCATCTCACCTTAGGCCTTCCTCTCGTTCTGCTGTCATTCGGCTTCCACACAGTAATTTTCTTTTCCATGTTTTCCTCTTCACCTCTCATTACATGTCCGAACCATCCCATTCTCCGTGACTTCACCATCTTAACTAAGTCTTCATCTTTCATTGCAGCTTTTATTTCATGGTTCATCCATTGTCTATACTCGCCGTTCTCATCTCTCTTGGGGCCCAGGATGGTGCGCAATATTTTTCTTTCCAGCACCCTCATGACTTCTGCTTCCTGTTGTGACATGCAAACTGTTTCTAAGGCATATGTAATTACTGGCCTGATAAGTGTTTTGTATATCTTCAGTTTTGTTCTTCTCGTCAGCGTTTGGTCCTTAAGTAGAGTTTTGTTGGCGTAAAAGGCTCTGTTACCTGCTTGCACTCTTCTTCTGATTTCTTCCATTCTGTTGTTCCTGTCTATATGGGTTCCAAGGTAGTTGAAGCCTCTCACCTCTTCGAATCTATACTCATCTATCACCAGGTCCTCCAAAACACCGTTTGCGTTCTTTAAGCATTTCATATATTTTCTCTTCTTCCCTCTAATTTTCAGTCCTGTCTTCTCAATTGCCTTCACCATTTCCTTGAACATTTCTAACAATTTCTTGAGCGACCTCGTTATGATTACTATGTCGTCAGCATAGGCAAGTATCTGTCCTTCTCTATTTATGATAGTTCCTCTTGTATCCATCTTACGTGCTATACTCTCGAGTAGGATGTTGAAAAGCAGCGCCGACAGCGAGTCTCCTTGTCGCACACCCTTATTTATTACAAAGTTGTTTGATTCTCCTTTTGTTGTTTTGACACTTGCCATTGTCTCTTGCATTGTCATCATTGTCAATCTAATGAGTTTATCCGGAATCTTCATCTTTTCCATCACCCTATACAGTTCCCCTCTTTCCACACTATCAAACGCTTGTTGGAAGTCCACAAACAGCATGTATAGATTGATATCATGTTTAGCAGCTTTTTTCATTGTTCTTCTTAGTATGTGTATTGCACCTATAGTAGACTTTCCCTCTGTAAAACCTAATTTATACCCTCCTATTTTATCTTTCACCTGTTCTTTCAGTCTTTCAAATATTAGTGTCGACAGGACCTTATACGTCGAGTTGAGCAACGTTATTCCTCTGTAGTTTGTGCATACTTCGGGGTCCCCTTTCTTTTTTAAAGGCACTATCACGCCTTCCCTCCATACCCTTGGCATCTTCTCTTCTCTCTACACCAGTTGAATCAGTTCACATATTCTTTCCTGGAGTTCTTCTCCTCCATATTTGACAAGTTCTATGCCAATTTCGTCACTTCCTGGGGCTTTTCCATTTTTCATTCTTTGCATTACGTTCTTTATTTCTTCGTGCGTAGGTGTGTGCACTTCTTGATTACTGCTTTCTACTGCTTTTTCTGTTAAGATGTTCTCGTCTTGTTCGTTTAGCAATTTCTGAAAATGTTCCGTCCATATCTGTTTCACTTTTTCTGCGCTATGATGTACTCTTCCTTCATTGTCCTTCATACCCCTCGGTGTTACTCTGTTAAGTGGCTTTTGATTTTTCACCATCCGCTAGAACATCCTGGAGTCACCAAACTTGCTGCTATTTTCGATTTCCTCCATTTTTTTCACAAACCACCCGTTCTTTTTCTGTTTATATTTCTTGTGTGCCTGCTTGGTGCATATCCTGTAGTTGTCTAGGTCTTCTTGTAATTCTGTTCTCAACCATTTGTTTCTTTTCTCAATCTTTGCTCTGCTGTACTCCTTACATTCATCGTCGAACCATTCCTTGTCCGTTATTCTGGTTTTGTATCCCAGTACTTCACTAGCTGTTTTACGAATACTTGTTATGATTCTGCTCATCTCTTCCTGTATATTGTTACTTTTTCCATTCCTGAGCAGTTCTTTTCTCATTGTTTCCTCGTATCGCTTTCTTTTCTCGTTGTTTTTGAGTTCTTCAATCGCTATTTTTTTCTTAAATATTCTCGTTCTGTTGTACTCATTCTTTTTCTGTCTCAATGTTGCTACCACCAGAAAATGATCGGAGTCCGCGTTTGCACCTCTGAATGTTCGTACATCTTTTACCGTGTTTTCCTTGGCTTTTGAGATCAGTATATGGGCGATTTGATTTCCATCTTGATTGCCCCCACCCAGCTATGCCCACGTGATCTTATGTATCTTCTTATGTTTAAACTTGATGCTACATATTATGGTATTTGTTGCTGCTGCTAGATTGCATAACCTGTCCCCGTTGTTATTTGTTTCTTCATGTAGTGTATGTTTCCACGCCACTGTGCTTATGTAATCTTCTTTGCCTATCTTTGCATCGAAGTCACCCAGAATTATCAATGTGTCTTGTTTAGGTATTGTATCACATGGGGTTTCTATTTTGTTGTAAAATTCATCCTTCTCGTCTTCGCCGCTCTCTTCGGTTGGTGCATATCCATTTATGACCGATATATTTGTTCTTGCTTCAATTCTAAGGTACGATATTTTACTATTTATTGCATTGAACGACAATATCTTGCTCGCTGTTTTTCCTGTTACTAGAAACCGGTTCCGTTTCTTCCTTGTTTGTTTTCTCCGGAGTACAAAAACGTGTAATTCTTCTTTTTAATTTCGCCGCTCCCTTCCTCCATCTCAGCTCCTGCAAATCCACCACGTCCATTCCATATCTCACTGTCTCGTTTGCCACCTCGCTCATTTTTCCTTGCTTCAGCATTGTTCTCACGTTACAAGTTCCTATCCTTATCAAATCCTCCTTACGATTCCTTCTACTTCTCATGTCTTCTGTCGCTTTCGAATCTCTGTACCTTTCTTCTCTCCCGTGTCGTTCTATTAGATGTTGGGTGTCAATTACTCTTTCTTCTACTCTCCTTCCTTCCTTGGTTGGTATTCCGCCATTGATCTTCTCTATTTTTTCTTGTTTTGCTTCTCTATTCATTTCCATTTTCATAGTCTGGGTCGATTTGGGGCAATCTTGTTTTCCTTGCGCTAATTTTTTGGTCCATCCCCTTTGTCAAGTTTATTTTCCGAAATTTGTTGAATCATCTGCCAATCGTAAGTTTTACCATTTATTGTTAGTTTACGATATCCCACCCTAGTCTTGTTTCCTCTCGTGTTCTCTCCCTTTGCTACCTCTCTTATCTCCTTCTGTATTTGTTGCTCTTTCTTTGTGAGGTCACTGTCTATGTAGATTTTTTCTCCTTTTAACTTGCCTTTATTTCTCATGACCTCCATTTTATCTTCCCAGTTTCTGAGCTTTACTACTATCACCGTATTTTTCTTGTCTCTTCCCACCTCGAACGCATCTAAAGGTACAACTTCAACATTTAGTCTTTCTTTTAGGAGATTACTTATTTCTTGTTTCGCGTTAGATTCGTTTGATATCTGGAGCCTTTTTATTATTAAGTTGTTGCGTTTTTTGTCTCTCTCTTGTGCTTCATTGTACTTTTCCATCTCTTCCATTCTTTTTTCCAGCAGCTCTTTTTCCACTCTCCATGTTTCCTCTCTTTTCTCAAATGCGGCTTCGACTTTTTTAACTTTATCGTTGATATGTTCTGCTTCTACCTGCATCTGTGCCACTTCTTTCTTTATCTTGACGACATCTTGCTTGATCTCACTGAGGCTTGACTTCACCTCCGATATGAAGTTCATCATTATTTCTATAAGGCGGTCTATTTTATCCTCAATTCCCTTGTTATTTTCCGCTATTTCTATTTCTTTAGGTAACTTTTCCTCTTCGATTTCGGTATCCTCTCGATTTGTTTCTTCTGATCTCCGCGTTAGTGATTTTGGTGTTTTTTTACTTCTTTCAAAAATCTCCTCAGGACCAGGCTCTTTAATTTTATCCTCTTCTTCCTTTTTTCGTTTTATAAAATCTCTCACGGAGGGGTAACTATTCGATCTCTTTCTGTCGTTCATGTTATTATTCATTTGCTTGAATTGACTTACACTTACGCAACCAAATCTACTTGAGGTTGTTCTTATTATTTTCTATTACTTATTATTCACTCTTGGTTTCTATTGTGCTGTTATCCACTATCTTAGCTTATTGTAATATTGTAATACAACCCTAACCTTCAAATACCTTTCTGCAATTTTCCTCTCGTCTATCTATTGCTGTAATTATTGCTCACCCAACACTTGCACTGACTCTCCCTTATGTCGTCTATTGTTCCCCGTGTTGTACCAAATCAAATTTATCCAGTTCTCTCACAAATACAAATTCCTAAAATTTCAAATAACACCGTGTGGCAGTGGCTAACGTAACCTTCAATTCAATTCAATTCAATTAAAGAAGATATATGTAATCTTTATTAATTTTTCTATAAACTCATGTAATCATCAAAAAACAATTCATTATAAAATGGACGATAACAATTCATAAAATTATAAAATTAAATTATTACATTTTTTGTTGAACAAAAATGATTAAAATTTTTATGATTTAAATATGCTGCCCGTCTTCTGCAATCAGATTCATTAGAAATGTGTATTGAACTTGAAAATGAAGGATTGCTCAAAATCTGAGTGAACGACGCCTATCAGTGCTGCAGTGAAAAACATTTCAACATCCTTTGCCCAAATTGTATTTGTCTTCATATTTGTGGTTTTCAAATAATTAGTATCACCAGAAAACAGATCAACTTCTTCCTTTATAGTTTTTATAAATTCTGTTATCATCTTCTGCCCTTCTAGGAGGATATTTTTCCTTTTTTTTAATTTACTAGGGAGGAAAATTTTCTTAGTGGATATTTACCGAGAGTAAAAATTTACTAGGGAATATTTACCGAGAAGGGTGGTAAAATTTTACAGGTGAGTAAAATTTCACGAGAGTCAATATTCTCGGTTACATAATTTTGAACGCTCAAGTTGAGTACACAATAATGAAACAAGACCACGCAAAACAAAAGAAAGCAAGGGAAGACCAACAAACTTTATGTGAACTAACTCATCTCTAGGTGAACGTCGCGTCGCCATCGTTTTAGTATTTGGGACCTATTTGATATCTAAAAGGTGAGGAGCAAAAGTTGTCGCCATAATTCAAATTAATTGTATACATATATATTAACAATTATATTCATAACAATGTGATTGCACGGGTGCAATTTTAAGTTAATACTATATAACTTATTAACAACAATTATACTATAATTTAACAAAGTTATCCACTTATAAATATTTAATAATACTTAAAGATTGATTTACAAAAGAATTTGTAATTGCTTAAAGAAAATAACAGAATAATAGGTAGATGTCGGTACATATTATAAATACAAGAATTTTGATACATTGAGTGAATAAATTATCTGCGTAAAAGTAATATGAAAATAACCATTTGACTGATATTCAAACTTGTAACAAAAGCGATAATATAGTTTAAATATAATATTAATATTTGTTATTTTGTATTAGGTATGTCTTATCACGATTTAATTTTACTTCAGGTTTATCATACTAATAATCACTTTCTTCGTCTGCTGTGTAATGTTGGCTTTCTCCATCACCGTCATCGAATGTATAGGGTGAATTTTCTTCGTAAGCTGAATTTTCATCTGTAAATTGAAATAAAATGAATATTTTTCCAAGAAGAAATACAGTGTGTTCATCGATCACAGATTTTGATAGGTATTGTAATGATTTATCAGAGTCTTGGGAAGGTGGGGGGAACAAGAAATAGATTGATCAAAATTTATTTTTAGTGTTTTACCTTACTTTGTACAATAATGGCGAAAAGTAGTTTTTGAATTATACTATATTTATGAAAATAACACATGGAAAATTTCAGAACCATGCGAATATGAAATATGATTTTGTGATAATTATGATAGTAGTTATTTATGTATCTAAGGCGCGAAATGATACATACTCGTACTTTGGTTTGGTGTATAAGAATGAAAATGTGTTGACGAGACGCTAGCCGAAGCGATACTTCACTTGAAAGCTCACAAAGAATTGCAAAAAAGAAGAAATTACAAGAAAAATATTAATTTTTAGATACTAAAATAAACGTAGAAACGTTAATTTTTTTACGGTTGTAGAAAACTGTTATTTATGTATTTAGTGTACGAAATTATACTTTGGTGTATAAATATGAAAGAATTTTGGTAAGACGTTAAAGCAATAAAGGCATTTTAGGTATGAAATGTACCTAACATTTCTTTTTAATTTTAAAAATAAATAAGAACCTAATGATAAAGTAAAGACATACTTATCACAAAGAAAAATCTTTTCGTGCACGATGAAAAAGTGTCAAATTTTAGACACTGACAATTTTTTACGGTTGTAGAAAATGTTTAGTTTAGACCTAGTGAATAGTGAATGGTAGAAACCATTTTGATACATTAAAGTTTATTGTTATTGACCAAGTTTACACCTGTCTAAAATGTTCGTCATCTATATCTCATATTCGATCTATATCATTTCAAGGTGACCAAAATAACGGATGTAAACAAGTTCATTTATATCTTTGGAAACGTCATCTGTGAACACACTGTTTTTTATATTATCGTATTCAATTGATCTATGGGTTTACTTCACCTTCATTTTCTTTATCTTCATAAATAGGTGAATGTGATTCGCTATCATTATCACCGTCACCTTCACTATAGCTTTCGCTATAATTTCCATCGTTTCCGTCACCTCCTTCGCTGCCTGATGTATAATGACTGCTATCACCTTCGTCTCTTCATTTAAAAAATTATATTAATTATATTCAGTTGGAAAAATAAATTAATTTACTTACTCGTCTGTATTTTCTACAACTTGGTAATTATGTTTAGTTTCTTCACCATCATATTCTTCATTTTTTTGTTCTTCGCCATCTGAAATCAACGTATTAGACTTGTATAAATAATATTTAAACAAGTCAAACTACAGCAACGAAGTTTCAACTCTTGAAACTCAAATTATTATTGATAATGTAGATATTACAAAAGTAATCTAAAGCCTATTTTAAAATCTTAAGCACACTAAATACGTTCAGATATTCTATAATACGTTTTGTGGTGGATATATAACAAGCCGATATTTATATTTTGCTTGTAAAGTTGTACATAAATATAAATTTTATTCGGCATGTCACTGCCTCCACAGATCCCTGTGTTTAAAATTTTTTAAAGAGTTTTAATATTGCCTATATTATTTTTAAAATGCGGAATAAATAAAGGGCTTTCATTAGGAACGCCTTATTTTTAAAGTGATATTTCTCACGACTGCAGCCATATTTTTTAAGTGACATTGATATTTGTACTTATTAAAGTATACCATTTAATCAAGGAAAGCTACACGCATCAACAACGTTTACAAATTATCCAAATTTATTATCAAAAATCAAGTTCTGTTGTTTTAACTTTATGTGCATTAATTTAATTTTTTTTAATAAAAACATTTGAAACAAATTTAGTTTTCTTGATGTGTCAGTGAGACAAAAAAATTCCAGTAGTGAAGAGAATATTAATGATTTACGAAAATAAAGATTTCTTGTTGTTCACAGGAACTAGGCATTTCCCAGTCATCTTTGTGGCACATTTTAAGAAAGATCTTAGATTACATCTTTAAAAGATTGTTTTGACATAACAACTCAAACCATAAGATCATTTAAAACGCCATACATTCAGTATTGCTTCAAATAACTTAAAAGTGATCCAAAATTTTATAAGAATATTATTCTCAGCTATGATTTAACTCCATTGGACTTCTTTCTGTGGAAATGCGTAAAGCCAGTGGTATAAGGAAATCATCCAGCAAATTTACATTATTTAGAGATCAATATTGAACGAGTAATTGCTGAAAAAGTCATGAAAAATTGGGTTCAACAAATTAATTTCTTCAAGCGATTCTTTGGAGAACATTTGAATGATGTGTTGTTTCATAACTAATGGTATCCATTTTTCGTTATAACGAAATAAAGATTTCCATAATTTTCAAATAAATAATAGTTTTTACTTGCAAATAGAGTATTCTTATTGACCCTTTATTGAAAGAATTTTTTTCTAAAGATTAAAGGGATTAACTTATTGTTAGAAAAAATAAAAATTTTGGTTATTTTAAAATTTAATAAAATTTAATTAACATTTTACGTCTTTTTTCAAATGCGGTGATTCGGCTTATTACATATCGGAATTATACAAGGGATTAAGCATCAGTGACAAACTTTAAAATATAGTGAGCTGGCTACAGTTACAAAATATTTATTGTAACATTTTATGGCAAACTTACCGTTTTCCTGAAGAATCTTTTCGTTTGCTTCACCAGCTTCATGTTCATCTTCTGCGTACTTGCCAAATGCTGAATGTGTTTCATAACCGTATTTATCAGCATCTTTCTTATGGAAGCTATCTAAATGCTTATAACCATCATTTCCTTTATCTTCTGATCTCTTGTAATAACCTCTTTCATTTCCATCGTCTCCACCGTCGTCATAACTCTTAATAAAGGCCACTTTTGCACCTAGAAAATAGCAATTAAAATTAGTACTAAATTTAATTTAATGGGTGTAAGAATAATTTTTTAACTACTTATTTTACCCTTAAAAATATAATAATTTCTAAATAATCAAATAATTTCTTGCTACAATATTTTAAAAATTAATTTTTGATTACAAACTTTCATTTTCTAATAAACAAAATGAACTACTTTAAAAACCTTATACATGAGTACTTTCCACTATATAAATAAATTTATTATTCCTCTAATTTTCCAAAAAAAAGAGTATAAAAATTTAAAAAAAATAGTTGATTTTAAAAAATCTTACGGAAGAATCAAATATTTTGTAAATTATCTTTACGTGATGTTTGGGTTTACTAAATTTTACGAATCATTGGCAAAGCGTATCAAAAATGACAACTAAATTTTCATCATTACAATTAATTATCCAAAAATTTCCTTGACAGTTTCGGATTAATGATTAATGAAAGATTCAAAATAATATCCCTAAATTAATGAATTGTTATCGTCCATTTTGTAATGAATTGTGTTTTGATGATTATATTTATCTTTTGGGTGTATGGACCAATAAATTAAAAATTAAAAAGTTTTTTTATATGTTCTTCCTGACACTGGTGAGCCTTTAATAAGGCTTTTTGTGGCAGATTACTCTCGGTGGTTTGCCATTGCCTTCCAAGAGGAGAGGGTCATAATGAAGTTGGATAAATTTTTGTAGCCGGGTTGGAGATCTAACCTACGGCTTCTAGCCTTGAGTCCGGTCCTTATCCCGTTGACTTAGCAAAGATACATTTAGATTTACAAAATTTTGAAATTTATAAAAATTAATTAGTACCTAGTGTAAAAAGTAATATTTTTAGATGCAGCTTTCTCTTCCTTTATGACATAATAAGTATCTACTCATAAAACCTTTACTTAAAAAACCTTTTGTAAAAATTTTCTCTTATAATTTTCTCTTATTATGATCTATTAAATAATAACGTGATTTCAAAAATACCTATCACAAAAATCACGTACCTATACTTGGGGAGTGAGCTCTTCAATTCGAAAATAAATTGAAGATAGCAGGTAAATTTTAAACTAACCGCGTTGAGTGGCTGCGGTTTCGATGTGTAAAATTTATATCTTTAAGCCTGTGTTGGTGTAATCAGGGACGTACCCATGGCGGGGATGAGGGGGGGAGCCTCCCCCTTCCAATGTTGTAGAAAGTTGGCAAAAAGTTGACAAAAACACTCAAAAATTTGGCATTTTTTTATGTCTAAATTTACAAAAAGTTGCAAAACTTACAAAAAGTTGGCAATTGTGAATTAATTCAGTTGGCAAATTTGTGAATTTGAAATTTCTCTTCCCCGAAAAAAGTTGGTTGGACACGTCCCTGGATGTAATAATATAAAAATGAAATCACTTCATACAAAAAATTTTAATTATCATCGAATCGTACATTTAATGATCATTTTAGAAACGACTTTGGGATTGTAAAATTCAAAATTTAACATTTGTATATTTTATAGCAGACCTCTAACATTTAAACAAATGATCTATAGTGAACCATTTTTGAAATGAACTTGAAAAACTATTTCATTTCTAATTTTATATAATTATTATGAATTGGAATAATATTTTACTTTTTTTTAAATTTTTTTATAACATAAATTGTTAGATGTATATTTTAGCAAAAAAAAGCTCCTATTTAAAAAATATTTAAAACCTTATTTAAAAAACTTTTTAACAAAAAATTAAACCGACCTCAAAAAGGAAACTAAAAAGCATAAAATAAATATATTACATTTTGAGTCTTAATAAGTAATGTAAGTAACTAAGTTTGAGTCGGTTCAGAATGGGTGACTTTTGTTTTAATACATTTTTTAAAGTAATTTAGTAATCGTTGATTTTTTGCACCGACTCAAAATTAGTTACTTACATTACTTATTAAGACTCAAAATGTAATATATTTATTTTATGCTTTTTAGTTTCCTTTTTGAGGTCGGTTTAATTTTTTGTTAAAAAGTTTTTTATTTTTTAATTTTTTAATTTTTAGTGATTAAAATCTACTAATTACTACCTTAATTAATTAATTAATTAATTTTCTCGATATAAAGTTTTTCTCCACCCCAACTTTCAACAGAATAGGTTGACAAGTAAAAAATCAATAAATGAAAAACAATCATTCCCTATTTTCTACCCTTACGGGTGCAATTTTCCCTTATTTTTTACCCTTACGAATGAAATTTTTTTGTGAAAATTAAATGGGACCACCATGGAGGTATACTCTATCGAATAAAAAAAAATTCATCAAAATCGGATCACTCTGTAAAAAGTTATGCCCGAACATACATAAGAAAAAAAAAAAAAAATATGCAAACAGACGAATTGAGAAACTTCTCCTTTTTTTGAAGTCGGTTTAAAAATAGGTTCCGCAACGTTAGGTTACTTTGATTACTTTTTAACTTCAATGTTGGATAACTTTACAATTATTTAAAAAAAAAAATACATAATATTGGTATGTGGTAATTACACTGTAATAGTGACAATCTCCTATTCATTTGAACATCCCCTCCAATTGTGTTAAATTTAAATTTAATAAAAAAAAAAACATACAAACAGACGAATTGAGAAACTCCTCCTTTTTTTGAAGTCGGTTTAAAAATTAAAATTATTTATTAAAAACAAAAGAAATTGACAGACGCAGTCAAAAGATACAGAAGATTTTATTAAATAACACAAAATATGATTTCCCATAGAGGTAAATAATTTTTTGAATTTCTGAAGAAAAATAGCAGCATTATTGTGTTGAAAAATTAACTTTTTATTATAGTCTAAATAAACAATAAAATTTTTATATATTAATTCTATACTATTTTTATCAAAGTTGATTTTTGTAGAAATATAACACAAAAGTATTCTACCATAATAACTAAAAGCTTCTTAATTCATCAGAGACTTTTTTTTGAAATTACGGCTTTATATGGTATTTTTTTCTTTTCGAATATCGTGCCAATAATATTACTGTAACCCGCCTGTAATTTTTTCTTCCATAGGATGTGCATTCTCTTGCAAACTCTAATCTAGCTTTTTTTTATTGTGTACCTTAAGGGCAGGTTTTGCCATTCGTTTGTCCAATTGTAGAAAAGTGGAATTGGAATTGTCGAATTTACCGTACAATAACTGATAAGTTTCAAGATTGCTTTCCACCATACGTTCCGTCTCCGTTCCATACCAAAGGTATTAAAATATTATTAACTGAAAAGTCAGTCTGACTGACAATCCCCCAATTTTCCGAAATAACATTTTCTCCTTTACTGACTGACGTACGCACAACTTCTGTCACGTCGGAAGACAATTTTCTTCAGTTACGGTTAAGCATATTTACATATTTGAACGGAAGCGGTATTAAACGGAACATTTGTGGGAAGCAGCCTTAACTCTGCTTTAATTCGACCAGCAAATTTTTTTTTAGATGACGCTTTTGAAATTATTCTTTGTTTGTTGCTTTTAATAATTTTAGGAACTCCTCTTGTTCATTTAATAAAAAAGTAATTATTACATTATGTATTAACTCTTTTCAGCTTTTTTCCTATCGTTATTCTATACTGCGAGCCGTAGGAAGAAATCTTAATACGCTCTATAGGTTTTATACCATTTCGCATCGCTAATCGTTTGCAATAAAAATTTTACAAATAAAATTTTTAGTAAATAAAATTGTATAGGTACTTACACACTTATTACGAAATTATCGAAAACAATGGCTATATACTAAATGAATTATATTTGCGATGCAATGTTTTTATAGCAATTTCCTGTAATGCAGCAAAACAATAATTAAAATGAAATATTAATTTATTTTCTGTAGGGTTTTAATTTTTAATTATCGATATTATTCAATTGCATTTCTTCTCAATTTGATTCCATTTAATAAGTTTCAATTTAGTAAACATATTTCAGAGACAATTAATCTTTTTAGTTCTCATAGTAAGCAATTACTTTATTATTGTCTTGATGTGAAAAATAATAATCAAAATTGATATTTTTACTTTATTTTATCGTTTAACATCTTATCTTATTGGTGTATATTTAATGAACATTAAATTTTAATATCAAGGATATAATAAACAAAGTAAGTATTTATCAATTTAAATTTTTATTAATATTAAGTATTTAATATTTATGTCTATATTATAGTCATTTGAGTAGCTCAAACAAAATCGAAACCCGTGTCAAAATATTTTATACATTAACTTGCAATTTATTTGACATTTAAAATAATTTATAACCTATAGTTTTCCAAAGTTAAAAGCTTAAAATATTTTGTATTCTTGATAGTGTCATCAAAACAAAAAAATAGTAAACCCGATATTTAAAAAAGCTGGTTTATTTTCAAAATGAAAATTAATAGTAATTTTTAATTTTACTAAAGTTTTGTAATATTTATTGTTATTTATATTAAAGTATTATATAATATTAATTTACTTTACTTTTATTTCAATTTAAACAAAAAATACTTTCATCATAGACGAAAAAGTAAATGGTTCCCGAAAATATAAACAGATAATAGAATTTCACTTCAATTCCAAAACGACCCCAAACAAATTTAACCTCCCTGATGTACTTAAGGATAGTTTAATTTAGTTGATCTTAAAATATGAATTAATAGAAACAGATTATGTTGGGTGTAGGTTTTTTATTCGATAATTTTGTATTAGCGACGTTTCGAAACCTTTATTGACCATTTTCGAGGCTTACCGAAATTGTCTCGTGGGAGGAAAAAGAACAAATATAGACAAGAACCTAATCGAAGTAAAAAGGAGGTGTTAAACTGACAGTTTTATACAAATAAAGCCTTGAGAATAAGGCAATAATGCCAAAATGGTCAAAAAGTTGGCAACTCAAAATTGTTGAATAAAATACCTACACCCAATAAATCTGTTTTTATTTATCAATTTTATGATACTGGATTATAATTTGCAATTACCTGCTTGTATTAAATCTTGCAAATTAGAAGGCACAGCTGCTCGAACTTCACGAATTGTTGATTCCACTTTTTGAGTATCCTTGTCATTAATATACAAGGCTTCACTGTTAAAAATCGCGAAAACATATATTACAGCCACCGAAAAAAGTAATGAGCTTTTCATTGTGATTCACTATTTTTCAAAACTATTGTAGACAGTTTGTTGAAAGTCACGACTTATAAAACCGGCTTATATAGTATGTAAGTACTATACCTATTCAATATTTTTCTTTACACCGAGTCGCGTTATGTTTTAAAAGATAAGAGATACTTTGGGTTCTTATAAACCAGGAAACTATCAGATTTTGCATACTTTATTTGGTGGGGGATAATTTCAATTTATTCTTTGTGGCCAGTTATATAATCTTTGTACTTAGAACTAATACCGTAATTCTATTACGTGTAATTATTATCTACCATATCTGACATTATAGGAATAAAATGTCGAAAATAAAAATACGATTATAAAATAATAAGCATAATATAATTTTATTGGAACGGAATTGGTAATTTAGTATGGTTTCATTAAATCTCATTGTAATTTATTTAACTTTAAATTACATCAGTACTACCTCATACTACCACATTTGATTAGTAGTGCATAACATTCGTTAATAAAAAAATGTTGGAAATTTACTATAGGTACATAATACTTGTTTAAAAATTAAGAAAAAACTGTGGCTTTGATTAGTAATACATAAAACCTCTCAAATACAAAATGATGCTTTTAAAAATACACGTGAAAGAAATGAAGACAGATAGCGTTACATTAATGTAAAAGTTCGTAAAATGCATGCTATAAAAAAATAAGAAACACAGTCGACGCAGGACCAGCGGCAGCGCAAAGGATATTAGCGTTCTAGACAAATTTTGTCGATTTAACACTTTTTATGTTTATGTTTTTTTGTAAATTATTATTATATTTAATATAAAACCAAAGGAACAATCAACAAATATTTTGAAATTTTCAATATTGAATATCCTATGAGAATTTTTCAATTTATTTGGAGAAGATATTAAAATTAAGTAGATTGTGGAAGTGGAATCTAGAAATGAAATAAAATATAAAATCAAAATAATTAAACTTGTGACATTTATAACTTAATTTAATATTTAGAAGATTAACTAAAAATCTAAAGAAAGTTTTATAACGGTTCTGTACATTAGCTCCTTATTGTCCAAAGAAGCACCGAGTTGCCTGACAAAGTTAAAAAATTAAATGAAAGTAACCTTTAGGATCACAATTAGTATTATTGATAAATCAAATTTTCTATGAGATGTGCATGAAATATCAATCTTCTTAAAATTCTAATATGAAAATTCTTGGTTGGGTATTTTGTAAATAAGCTTAAAAAGAATTTACATCTTGGAAAACATATAAAAGTACAATAGATTTGTGTTTTAATTCTAAAATCGTATATCATGATATACCGGGTGCTGAATGAGTTAGCCGAACATAGGATATTAACGTGTAAAAACTTATTTTTGCAAATTCCTGCTTCCAAGTTTCCAATTTGACAAATAAAAATTTTAACAATTTTAAAAGAGTTTTTTGACCTTTAAAGTACAAGTTAGATAAAATCTAATGCTCTTATCATACGTAGTTTATATTTCTACATTATATTTGTGTCTTTCATGTTTTCTCTAAAATAATTAGGGAAGCAGGAATTTGCAAAATTAAGTTTTTATACGTTAATATCCTATCTTCGGCTAAAGCGTTTCACACACCGGAGCGATCACGTGGCGGTTGCGGTGGCGGTCACGGTGGCGGTCAAACGCAACCTATATAATCTTATGCACCATTGCATACCGACTGCGATCACCTGAATTTTTGCTCGCGTTCGCCCGCACGATATCTCGGCGGTCACAGTGTATATTACAATGCAATATACGAACGTATGCATCCTTGCATCTAGATTGTAAACGTTAGAATTTTTATAAGTATGTATTTCCACTGTAGTTTTGCGGTAGCGGTAGAACGCTGCTTGCAGCGTTTGCCCGCGCGATAATTAAAAAATATGTAAGACGATGACAGTGTTATCGAAATTTTGATTGAAAATATTAAAAATCATAAAATATTATTCGACTTATGCGAAATTAGGGTAAAATATTTAAAATATTTAAAAAAATATTTATATTATAAAATATTTAGTTTTACGTTTATCATAAATAAAATATCAATGGTTTCAAAATTTTATTATATATTATTTAAGTTACTAAAATAATCAACAAATTTTTCTCTAACATTAAACGCATAGTTAGGTGCTCTCCTTGGATCGACTGTCATATTGTCGAATGCTTGTATAGGATTGTTGTCAAGTTCTTGCAAGTGTTGGAATGCCAAGTCAACTTTTTTAGTGCGTATCGTGTTATGTAAAACATAAGTAGCCTTTATGATAGAAATGACTGTGGGTAATTTAACTTCTATAGGTTGAAAAAAGACTCGAAATTTGTGTGCTAACTGTCCAAACGCGTTTTCAACCACACGCCTACTAACGCACAAATGGAAATTGAATGGTTCCTTTCTATTATCATTTCGGGATTGTCTATATGGAAATGGTCTCATTAAGTATGAAGAAAGTGCAAAAGCTTCATCACCAACTAAAACACATGGAACATTTTCATTCCCACCTGGTAGTGGTCTATCTGCAGGAACGTTTAAACTTCCTGTAACAAATCTCTGACCCATGTTTGATGCTTCAAAGATACCACCATCACTGTTTTTACCATAGCCACCTACATCTATGCAGATAAACTTATAATTTGGATCGACAATAGCCATTAATACTACCGAAAATTTTTTTAGATAACAAAAATGGTTTGATCCACTCTTTCGCGGACATTTAATTGTTACATGTTTTCCATCTATACTCCCGAGGCAGTTAGGGAATTGCCAAAGATCTTTAAAACCCGACATTGATTCCTCCCACAATTCTTTTGTCGGCTCAGGCATATAGAGGGGCTGGAGTTTATTCCATAATGCATAACACACTTCCTCGACAATGTTCGATACCGTACTAAATCCCATTCTAAAACTGTGACCAATAGTTTTATAAGAATCGCCAGTTGCCAGAAACCTGTAATAAAAATTATGAACATTAGATTTCAATCATTTATTAATGAACAAACTTCTTGTACTTCCTGGTATGAAGACCTTGCATGCGACGTAAACTATTAAAATGAAAATTATATTTTGCAATATTTTTCAAAATTATGTATTATTTTTATAACAAAGTTGAATAATTAAAAAATATACCTTAAAGTTACTACCAATCTTTCTTCTAGCCCAATCGGTTCCCTATAATGTGTATATGTTCTTTTCTGATGTCGCCTTTGATTAAATTCAATATTTCATCAAAACATTCAATATTCATTCTGAAATACATAAAAAATCTGTCTTCATTCATCCGAAGTTGGGTATACAGTGTGTGGAATTCACCTTCTTCTTCTCTACGTAGATTTATATCATGAATCCAGATATTTCTTTCTTTTCTATAAATAAGTAAATAAGAATAATTTTATGCACATTATTTTGTATAATGATTACCTATTTTCTTTTTTATCATTTTATTCTTCCAGCAATGCCGTCAATAGAAGGACTTCCTCCTCAAATTGCTCCTCGTCATCCACAAACATTTTTCACTTATTTATTAAATTTATTGAACAAAAATATTAAAAACACCGTTACTGAGTTCCCTATGCGTCAGAAACTAGACAGTTATAGCGGTCTAGTATGAGTATGCGCATCTACGTAATCGCCACCGCGATCGCGATCGCTCCGGTGTGTGCAGTTACATGATCGCCATGTGATCGCCACCGTGATCGCCACCGTGATCGCCACCGTGACCGCCACCGTGATCGCCCCGGTGTGTGAGACGCTTTACTCATTCAGCACCCGGTAGATTTGTATAGTTATTTGAAATTTTTTTTTATTTTTACTCCTGTGGCTAGGAATTGGTTATTAAATAATTGGATTAATTCTAATGAAAACGTTGAAGTATATTTTATATTGTATAAAATTACGATTATTGCAGGTTATACAGAAATAACATTTTTTAATTTCGATACCTACTGTGTTATAAGTTCACATTTATATCAGAATTTATAAATAAAACAAATTTTTTTATTTGAATTGATATATTTTACTTTACCAGAAAATATTCAGTTTTACAGCTATTTGGTTATAGCAATTTTATTTCAGAAAAAGAGCTCATCTCAAATCTATTATTATTTTAGCGTACAAAGTAAGAGGAGCATTCACAGCAGGACTCTTACCATATCAATTAAGAATGATTAATAACAGTGTGGTCTAAGTAGTGCAACTTGATAAACATATCACAATTTTTTAGACAAACCAAAAATGTATCGACACTTTTGGAACTAAAATATTAAAAGTTGACACAATGTAAATTATACTAAATGTATAATTTTATTCACAAACGTTTTCGCTATACCATAGCATCGTCAGGTGACTAAACTCTGTTTAGTACATGCTATGGTATAGCGAAAACGTTTCACAAACGTTTTCGCTATACCATAGCATCGTCAGGTGACTAAACTCTGTTTAGTACATGCTATGGTATAGCGAAAACGTTTGTGAATAAAATTATACATTTAGTATAATTTACATTGTGTCAACTTTTAATATTTTAGTTCCAAAAGTGTCGATACATTTTTGGTTTGTCTAAAAAATTGTGATACAATTAAGAATGGTTTGTGTTCAAGTGTCTTTTTTTATTAAATCCTTTTTCCAACTTGGAAGATTCTTCTTAATTTGTGTTTGATTTTATGAGATGCATTGCTACTGCTGGTGATTGACATGATTGATGTGGTGAATGAATTTTTGTTTGTGACGTGTTTGTATAAGCAAATTGTTTGATCAGTAATGACTAATGACAGTATTAATTCTGTACACGTTAGTGAGTTCATGTAGTAAGTTTCGGTAGCGTATGGTAGTCTTGTATTAACCTGAGACATTTGTTCTGTATGATTTGTAGTTATTGTTCTATAGAACACAGGAGAAACGTATATCAGGAGAAACGTAGAGTAAAGGGAGGTAAGAGTCCGCATGGGGCAAGAGTCCCAAATTTAAATATCTCACTACATTTCAAAAATTTTTATCATTGTGCGCAAGGTGCAGTTAGTAGTCATCAATTACAGTGTCTGTACCAAATTTTATCACGCAAAGTTGGATTACTGGAGAACCATAAGGTAATTACGATTTTGCGTATGTCTGATGTATCCATTAGCTCCTGCAGAAATTGCGTTGAAATGTTGAAAATGAGTAGTAACCATAACTAGTATGTATTTTATTGAAAATACATGTTTCTTGCTATAAACTTATAGGATATAATCGATGTTAGGTTTGATGGTCTGGAAAAGTCATGACGCGGAAATGTTTTTGGCTACTTGGGGCAAGAGTCCTATCACAGATTACTATACAGATAGCCAACCCCATTGTTAAATTGGTTGACACATTTCTTACCTGAAATTATGTTAGTACTGGAGACGACTACCAGAGGCGCATTTCTGGGAGACATCACGACATTGAACTATGGTGGCTACTGGATACGCTTCATAGATGTCGTTTCTAAAATACCTCATGAAATCTCAAGTAGAAAATTTTATTATAGATACATACATTATGCCGTTATAAATAGTTTCATGCCTTGAAGGAAAGTAAACCCTTAAGCCGTATAGGTACTACCTGGGTAAATAATCTGGGAAACACACTTGAATGCGTTATTGTCATTTAAAAATATTATTGTAGCTTAACTAGATTTTTTACATTACAAAGTTACAAAATAAACATCAGAATCTTAATTAAAAAAGATTGTTTTATTTAAATTTATCATTTTTTTAAATGTATCAAGTTATAAATAATAATTTATAATCAAATTAATTTATATTTTTTATTAAACTTTCGAGCTCAAATGAGTCTCTTCGTCAGAATAATTAATATTATTTTATCAATAAAATTATCAGCTATAACTATAATCAAATACAGACCCAGAGGAAAACGAAATGTTGGACGACCCAGAAAGAGATGGGGAGACCAAGAGTGACGCAACGGACAATGTCTAAAGCATGAAGATGATGATGATGAACTATAATCACAGATTACTATAATAGTAATCTGTGCTATAATGTACCAAAGGTGATGATAATCACGCAATAATTTTGGCTAATAATTGCATGCAATATTCTGATTGGTATAATATTAATATAAGGAAGTTATCCAATGAGGTAACATAATTTTAACAAAACAACAAAGATAACATAAAATGTAACGTAGCATAAAAAACAGCTTTTCACTTATTTTGCAAAATATTAAGTTTTTGATTAGGTTTAGTACTATTACCATTTTTAATGGGTTTCTTCCCATATTTCCACTTACACTCTTTATAAATTTTAGTTCTAACCATTAATTGTATAAAATATTGAAAATGTTCAAGACAGAACTTGTCATTAAAATAACATTCTCTTTGTTTAGATAAAGCTTTTTGACAATACTGTAACTTAAGCCAGTTTTTTCGGGATTTTTGTTGAACAGCTTGTAAAATTTTGTTAAAGATATGTTGGTAAAGTGTTCAATTGTATTATTTTCCATTTGTTATGCAGTTCTCGAATTATAAACAGAAAAGCTTTTTTTGCTGATTTACTGGTTCTTCCTGAAAACCCCAAATCTTTGAAGCCTTTAATTAAATCTAAAGTTTTGAATACTCGAGACACTCTTTTATAGACATTTCATCTAGTAGAAGAACAAATTTTCTTTCTTGGTCATCCATTACGCCGGCTTTAATTGATATTTGCTTCATAAGTCTTCTGTTAAATCCTGGCATAAATTTGGATTTTTGAATTTTCGTAGAAATTGATACAAAAAAAGTTTTAAATTTTAAATTTTAAAGAATTTCTTAAAACGTTTTAGTTGATCTTTTACTTAAATACAAAAATTTAGATGTACCTGGTAGCTTTTATAGCAGAAACTCCTTACTTTTTTGTAGATAAAGAGCAAGTATATCTAATTTACGATATCCCACATATCTACAGAAAATTTGCAAATATGAAAAGAATAACAACAACATAGTTAAAAGACCACCTTGCTTTGATGGTTTCGTTTGGAGTATCAATTCAATATTGATGATCTATGAAGCAGAATTAAAAACTGGAACAGAATTCATTTTAACATCTAGATTAAATCAAGATCCATTAGAAAACTTTTTTTCCGTAATTAGACAAAGAGGTGGTTTCAATTTTAATCCCACTCCTAGAGCTTTTCGTACAAGCTTTAGGAGCTGTACAATTAATAATTTAGTGAAACCCCCATCATCTTCAAATTGTGAATACGATTTTGACTCAGATTTGTATATAAATGAACCGTGCGTAGATAATTTATTTTTAGATGTCCAATTAGATAAATCAGTAGATCAACATAAGGAAGATGATACTTCAAACGAACTGTCCGAGTGTGAAAATGATCTCGATTGCACTATTAGTAGCATCAGTTCTTTTTCTGATTCTTCAACAACTTCAAATATCGAATCGGAAGCAGAGATGCCTTCTGTTAATGAAAATTCAAATATTATAGAACAGAAAAATTGTATTTTAGAAGATTGTGCTATGGCATATTATGCAGGTTACCTATGCAAAAAAACAATTGAAAAATTTAAATGTGAAAAGTGTGAGACGGGGTTATTAAACGTGAAAGGTAGTCTAAATGACCCCAAACAATTATTAATTTTAAATAAGTTGTATAGTAATATTTCAGAAGAATCAACTGGATTGAGGATTCCTAATAGTGCAATTGAACACTTTACCAAAATATCTTTAACAAAATTTTACAAGCTGTTTAACAAAAATCCCGAAAAGACTGGCTTAAGTTCCAGTATTGTCAAAAAACTTTCTAAACAAAGAGAATGTTATTTTAATGACAAGTTCTGTCTTGAACATTTTCAATATTTTATACTATTATATTATAATAGTAATCTGTGGTCCTATGTTGCTAAACCCATGTCAAACAAAAGTTTGAAGAAACAAAAAAGGCAAGAATTAACCGATGGCGAAGTGCTTTGTTTAGGCTGCAAAGAGTAATATGAGAATTTATCAATGAGGGGGTGAATTCAATGCAATAGCTGCAAACAATGGTGTCATGAAGAGTACACGAAATTGGCCACTTTATTTGTGACTATTGTTGAAATTTTTCTACATTTTATCTTTTTTATATCTTGTACTTTTGTTGTTTTTGCTTATTACTTTTCTTTTGGAAGGAAATGTTGATTTTAATTTGACTTAAAATAGCGCAGAGTTCAATGGCGGACTTTTGCCCCACCTATGGGGTGCCACAGCCGTGGAGTGATGTGACCGCTGGTTGAGTACAGAGCGGAAATTCTGGGTTCAAATCGCGCACCATACAGAATTTCTTAGCTCGGCCTTTCAGTGGACATCCACACGGTGTGGTGAAATAGATATTGATTTATCAAAAATAGGTAATATGGGGAGTAATCCACCCCACTAATCGGATTTGTAATTCCCAAAAAGGGAAAAGCCATGTTCTACTTAGAACGTAAAAAGCTTAATGAATGAATTGGCTGAATCTTGCAATATTGCGCCAACATTGTATGCTACACGGCCTCTTAGTTATTCAAAAATGGTTGCAAAATGGAGAAGAAATGTGAAATACACAAAATCGGTATTTTTTTCATTTAAGCATCTACAGTAGCGATTAGAAGTATTTTGGCAAACAGTTTTTCTGCAATAACTTTTTCAAATTTTAATATTTTTTTTTGATTTTTTTAATATTTACGCCTTAAAAGCTTTTAAAAAAAATACTACTATAACTTTTTAGATAATAGTATTAATATATAAAAATTCAAAACAAAGTAAATACGAAATATTTGCATTTTGCAAGTAATAACAAAAAGCTCTTAAAACTAAAAAATAAAGAAATACATTCAAAAACTATAGATTGTAAACATTTAGTACTTCGTTGCGAACCCTTTTGCTTTGATAACAGCTTTACATGGTGATTGCATAGAGTCAACCAACTTCTCTAAAAGTTTTAGTAGTATTTTAATCATTTTCTCTGTAATACTTCCCATAATTTGGTGGTATTGTTATAAGTTTCACATTTAATTTGTCGTTCGAGCTCTTCCCACAAATGCTCAATAGGATTCAAATCTGTAGACTGGCTAAAGCACTCTAAAAGGCGGATTTTTGTCTTGTCCATGTAGGCCTTAACATGCTTTGCAGCATGTTTAGGGTCATTATCCGGTTGAAATATCCACCCGCGTGGCATTTTTCTCCTTCATATGATTCCTTAATATGTCGGCATACATAAATCGATCCATAATACCGTCAATTCCGTGTAGGGGTTCAATGCCACAACGGGAAAAACAACCCCAAATCATGATGTTTTTCCACCGTGTTTTATAGTGAGAACTTGATATTGAATATCATGTTTTTTATTTTTCGGACGTCAAATACACTTAATACAAATCATATGTATTTGTGTTACTCCAAAGTATTTTAAACTAATTTTTTTTTCTTAGTCTAAATGACTTTTAGAAAATTTTAGACGGGCTATCCGATTTTTCTTTGATATAAGTGGCTTCTTAAAAAGAAGTCTGGCAAATGGTCCAGCTGAATGTAGGCGACGTTTCAATGTCGAAATATGTATCTTATCTTCGCGATTTTTGTTAAAATTTTTAACAATTTGTGTAGCTGTTAAACGAGTTTTTTTTACTGCTTCATAAAACATCATTTTATCATGAGTTGTGGTTGTTTTCTGTGGTGGTCCCGTTCTTGGTCGTGTCTCTGCTGATCTATAATTATTATTTTTACTACACCAGAGACTTATTGTTTGATTTGGAATGTTAAATTAGCGTTCTGCTGTTCTCAATAATTTTCCACCTTTTAACTATTCTAAAACCATCTTTGAAATACTCTGTACTTCTGCGCATGTCGATTTATTATCAAGAAAGATGTATTTCAATCAAATTAACTTCAGTTACCCTTGTATCAACGCTTATTAATATTTTAATTAATAAAACAATTTATGCCTAATTACTTTCAAAATCCTGAATGAATGTAATTTGCTTATAAAATTTTCGCGTTAATACGAACTAAAAGTTTTATACTTTTACTATTTGTGTTAATATAAATACTTTTAAAAAATATATAGTAGTCCACTAAAGGATTTTTATTTTTATTAATTTTTGTTAAAAAACTGTTTGCCAAAATACTTCTAATCGTTACTGTACCTTCTAGTTTGCCTTCAAAAGAGAAGATATCTCATACTTTATGTATAAATAGGTAGGTGTATAAATAGTAGAAAAAAATGGAAATGGACTTGAAAATTTGAAAAATGTATTAGATTACATTTGAAATGGTAGGATATCTATCGTATCAATCGAGAATTAAATTCGAGTATATAAAGCCAATATTAATTATAAATACTTAAGATCTAGCATTAAAATCATCCAGCGGTTCCAATCTAAAACCCTTCGCACGATGGTGGATATGTTATGGTATGTAAGCAGCTATACTCTTCATAGAGAGCTAAATATAATATCATACGCTAAAGAAGACAAACTTTCTCTCTCTCTCTCGATCTGATATCATATTTTCAAGATGGTATCAAAATCAAATACTGCAATACAAATTATATATTGAAGTGATCTCAGCGAGACACCTCTCAAAAATGCGCCAGCAGCTCGCCAAATGGGAACACTAAAAAAATCTTTTTCAGGGTATGTGGCTTCTCGTCGAAAATATGAATTTTGTCGCAATCAACAAAGTCAAATAGATGAAAACGAAGTCGAAATTAACAATAGAATAATTTAATTTTTATTCAAAATCTTAATAATAAAAATATTCATCAAAAAGACCTCTTTACTCACAAATTTGAGTTTTGAAAGCGCTGTGTAGGTACTATGTTAGCAAATACAAACGCGTTGCTATAAATGAAAAATCAAGTACTCAAAACAGCAAATAAAAAAACAACGCATTTGCATCCACTAGGGTGTAATCGTGTTCGTAAGCTAAACAAATTTGTAATAATTTTAAAATTATGTAAAATAAAATTATTCAAAACAATAATCAATAATTAAGTCTATCGGCGCCACAAAAATTTTAATTTTCACAACAAACGCAATTTTATCGATAATGTTAACAATATGCACAGAGCTCTTTTACCTTGTAAATTTTGTTGGTGAAGAAAACTCCTCATTCGACCTGCACGAACGTCGAACCATTGACCAAAACGTTGATAAATTTTCCTCCAATGTACTCTTGAAACCAGAATTTCAAATCACACGGAAAAAATGGCGAATCAAAAACAAATTGTCGCTCAAAACTCGGAACAACACTTTTCCAAAATTCCAAAATTATAAATCAACAAATTCTGGTCGAACGCCAATTCAATCTTCATCAAATTTCGGTCTACCAAGACCAAAAAAAACGATCTCACAAAGAAATATTTCACTATTTACGCCTTTTTCGGCGGCCAAAAATAACACAACCAAAATGGCTCCAAGTTTACTCTTTTCACGACCCTGAGTCGATTACATTTTTCTAACAAAATTTTTCTTCCTTTTCCTTCATTTTTTTATCACACCGAACCTGCGCTCTACGAACCATCCTTATCATGCGCTCACTTTCAAAAACCTTTAAATAATTTTCAATACCAAACAAATTCATAACTTCAAAAAATTTTTAAATAAAATAAAATTTGTCTGTTGTTTATGTTAAAAGTTACAATAAACTTTCATTAGAGCGTCTCTTTGATAAATAGAAATCAACATAAAATGAAATAAAAACAAAATGATCAATTTCGACTTAAGGGTCTGATCTATCATTATTTGAAAAACTTTTGAAATAGATGGCGCAGTTACCGAAATTTAAAATTTAATTAAAAATTTCGTCTATTTGTACCGATGCAATCTCGAGTCAATCCGAGCAAACGAATGTTTAAAAACGAACAACCGCTTTAAAATTCGTAGTAAAAGTTATTGCAACACTGCAACTGCAGTTCTGTAACGTCTACCTGGTAGCAAAGACGGACAGAGAGGAAAAAGAGATAGAAACAAAAATAAGCCATAAAATTATCCAAAAGAATTTAGAAAACTGAATACTATTTTTACTTTCTTGTTATTATAGAAGTAACAAGATTATATAAAATGTTATATTATTAACTCGTTGATATTAAATAATCTTTAAACTTTATAGTCAATACGAGTTATTATAAATAAATAAATTCAATTAAATTGTTTATTAAGGTTTCGGAAAAATTTACTCATTCTTTTGTCAGAATAATATGATACAATTCTCAAAATACAAGTAAACAAGTATACACGGAAACAAGAGCAAGTATCGTCATTTTAGAATGATTTAATTTTTCTGAAAGCAACAATTTAATTGAATTTATTCATTTATAATAAATAACTCTTATTAATTAAAGCTTAAAAATTATTTAACAAGATTATAGCATAATAAATAATTATAAGACGTAAATCTATAATAAAGATTTTTTTTAAATTTTCCTTTTTGAAAATACATATTAAGCTCCAATTAAATGGCGCGAGTATGCCTCGCGCGTCAAATTCACGCGTCAGATTATATTATATTTAATAAATATTTAATAAAACTACATTTTAGGGCTACATTTTTGTATATCATTTATATTTATAAAACAATTAAAACTTTCTGTTTTTGTAATTTTTAATTATGTATCTCCCATAAACATAACATTATACAGCTGTGATTAGACGACGCGAGTATGCCTCGCGCGTCAGATTCGCGAGGAAGATTCGCGCCAACATGAAGTTTACACCGCGTGAGTATAAAAGTGCAAGGCACTTTTGACGCGCGGTTGAGACCAACCGCTCGCAGTGCGTATGCCTCGCGAGTCGTGATTCGCGCTATGAAACCGTCTACACGACGCGAGGATTGATGCGCAAATCAGATTCGCGAGGCAAACTCGCGCTATCTAAACGCAGCTTTACGTAAGATGCAAATAAGCAGTTGTTTATGTTGGCAAAATTATTACATAATATGCAACTCTTAAAAAAATGAAAAATGTTTTTGCATCAATAAAACAATTATTTATAAGAAAAAATTGATAGATAACACATTATTACTTACTATATTCGTTTACCATGAGGTACATACAATAAAATGAATTACATTTTTCAATTGCGTTAAATATTAGTTTATTGTTAAAATTCAAGAGTCATAAGTATTTAAATTAATGTTGATTGAAGTTTAAGCTTGTATACCAAATAGTGTACTTACTAAATAAATTTGGCTAAAACAAGCAACAAAAAACGACACCATCAAAGGTTACTTTACCCATCTTGCTCCACGAATGAAAAAGAGTGTAGTACCTATAGTTTCACGTGGTCTTTGTTAGCCCTGTCTTAATAAAAAATATAACATTTTTATCAAATTCATATTTTATTGCCTGAAGTGAAGTACTAAAATTTCAGTCCAATATTTTCATTTATGAGAACTTTTTTGGTCTAATACTTACTTTTTATTGTAAGATTTGGGCATTGAAAGAAAGTTACATTTACGATGAAGATCTTTCATGAAACTGCTGTCATCTAAATAAAAAATATGACAATGCTAATATTGCCTGCTTCGTGTAAAGTAATGGGCACAAATGGTCATATTTTTATTTCTTTATATCTTTACGCACTGTTTACAATTTATTATCATGGAAGAGTTAGACCATGATGAACTGGAATTTTTATAATTTTGAAGAAGCAAAAACACACAAAAGATTGATCAGGACGGGAAGGGGAAAAATAATAAAATATTACATCCGACGTATGTAAACGGGCCTTGTTCATTTTTGTTTAGATCTAGAAATTGAATGGTTACTTTGACCAAGAGAAAGAAAGAAATTCGTGGGATGCCTCGCGGGAGTGATGCACGAATCTGACACGCGAGGCATACTCGCGCCGTCTAATCACAGCTTTATAAAGTTATATTGATGGGAGATACATAATTAAAAATTACAAAATTACAAAATTAGAAGGTTCTAATTTTTTTTTAATTTATAAAATGTACACTCACAACAATATAATGATATTTCCTCAAGAAAAATTTTGGTAAAATATGGTTTTTATGACGAATAAACACTTTTAGATGACTAATAAAGTCATAAATAATAATATAAGCTTCCGAGCTTTTTGGGAGCATTTTTGGTAGGTACCTACCTACTTGTTTTATGACTGCGAATTCTTCAATTTAAATTAAATGCAATCATTTAATTGTACTAGACAGTAATTTTTAATAATTTTTTATAAATATATATGAAATATAAAAATTCAGCCCTAAAATGTAGTTTTATTAAATATTTATTAAATATATATAATATAAATTATAAAGGTCTATTATTTAATAATAAATTCTATATTGTTTTTTTGAATTATTATTTCTATGTATTTGTTCTAATTTGATTAAAAATAGTTGTGAATTATGTCACAGAAATGATGAACATACTTTGTTCTATGAAATTTTTTACATAATGTGGTAAAAAATTTGTAATACATAATTTATTACATAAAACGTACAGAAGGAAAAAGATTTATCAATATATTGATAAATCACAGAAACGTTCACAAAGTATTTAAATAAGGAAGGATTTGTTGAATTTCAATGAGAGGGAAGCTGTTAATAATTTGTTATTGCTCTTAAAAAAAATTAAGTTGTAAACTTGAACACACTGTTTATTTAATGTCTCTTATTTACCACTATTTATATTAAAACCCTTACTTAACTAATATCAATGTAAAAAAAAGCAATAGCCAATTCTCTTGTGACAAATCTGTATGTAAATTTGAAATATTAGAAATGGTCTACTACCTCTCTATTACCTTTGTTCGCCGCAAAGTTTTTAGGTAAAGCCATAAATACTATAAGACCCTCGCCACAATCATTTTCAAATGAAGCGCCAAAATTTACTAGGCGGTGTTGTGAGATCAACATGTAAAACAAGAGCGCCATCTTTTTATATATCGCTGAACCTTTTTCTGTGCTAAAAAAAGTTGGAAAAATAGCGAACTTTTTGAAATCATAGAAATTATCGTTGAGATACAATTGCAGTGTGAACACATACAATACTTGAAATTTAAACGATTTTAATGCAGAATATTAAAGATTGCAATGTAAACTGTGACATGATATATTTTACATTGTAATTAATTGTGCGTTTTTCATATAAAATCGCGAATTAAATTAATCAAAATATGAATTTGTTATCAAAACAGATTAAAAATACCATTAAATTCTTCGAAAAATTCTCCTCTTTCCGTTAAAAAAAAAATTATCGCTGTATCTATAACCAATTTTGAGTTGTTAATGAAGTTTTAAAACGGTTATTAAAATCGCACCCTTAATCTTCTAAATTTGAAATTGGGGAAAGTGACTTTTAAGGTCGTTTCATGACAATATATATATATATATCCGGTTCATACTGCAATACGCAGTTTTCCGGTTCCAAGCGCCTAACGGCGTTTGGTTTTGGGAGCGTTTTGTATTTTTTATCTACGACGAGGAGCCAGCCCGACGTAGAACCCTCAACCTGGAGGACTAGCGAATACTAATTATTCAAATTATACAAATTATACGAATACAATAAATTATATAAATTATGCCATTCCAAAAGCAAATTCTCATAAGATGATCCCAAGAATGATAAGGAAAATCTAACCAGGTCTTAATTGAATTCTTTTCAAATCACCGCCATTCTCAAAAAAAAGTTTCAAATTTACCCAAAATGTCGTCCATTTAATTTTGTTACTGGTAATTATCTCTCATTTCGGAAAATTTTCAAAATGAAGGTTCTAAAAATTCAGGTTGTCAACGATAAAATCAAAATTTTACCTACTAAATTATGTGTATTTCAAAAAGTAAACGATTTTATCTTGAAAACAATATATTTGCAACAATTACGCAGGAAGAGAATTAAATAAAAAGTACCACTATTATTCCAACATAACGTTAAAAATTGCAGATTACAATAGAGTTCGAGACACACATTACATTGGTGCAAAAATGTTGTTTTGAAGAGAAAATTGGACATTATAATAGTTCGGTTCTCAAGCAACGATATGACATGCAACATTAACAATCATGGCCGTTTGAAAAATCATCATCGAATAAAAAAATCTTAAAATTCAGAACAGAAACTTAAATAAGTGACATATTTTGATCTTATTCGGGATAATTTATTACATAGTTATAGGGAATATTTTCAGGATAATTTTACAAGTGTCATTGATCTCACTAATCCAAGTGACACCGAAATTTCAAACGTTAAGCTATAAGTTGTACAAAGATCTTCTCAAGTATCTACTTACAAGTTTTATGAACCTAAACGTAATGTAGTAAAAAAGAGTTAACATTTTGAATTCTTTGAAAATTAAAAATTTAACTTGTTAAAAATTTTAACAAGTGCTCTCACCGTTGATGTCTTATGAGATGTATGGTATATAGAAATACAATGTAATTATGATTAAAATTATCTATTCCTCAATTACAATAGGTAATATTATAAATTATTATTTATTTTACATACTTTTAGAAATTTGTGTCTAAATTATGTTAGTAAATATAATTACTGCAATAATTTTATGCAAAAATGGAAAGAATAATACATATAAAATTAGTAAGCTTATTCAAATATCAACTTAATTTTATTCAAAAAATTTCATGTAAATAAGCGCTTTTTGCTTACCTTTCCGTATAAAGTTAGAATAAAATGTTTATTTTCAAAACTTTAAATCCAAGATAATTTAGTATTCATGGTGTAATACTTGGATATCGCATAATTAAATAACAAGAGATCAACGTATTTGAACAATTTCGGCTAATCTTACTTATACACAGTGTCGTGCAAATTTTATTCAACCATAAACTGCTCAACTCCTAGATGTACATACAGACATGCATGCGAACTCCGGAAATTTAATTTTTTAAATTCCTTATAAGCGGCCTTCTAATCGGGCCTTTTTTACATTTTTTTGAATAAACAATATTTCTTGAAATAAATAAATAACCATCCTTTTTATTTCCTACAAATTCTTCTTTTGGACGTCTGAGACCTCCACTGCCGCTTCCTCTTGGTGGACCATCACCACCACGGTCTCCTCCACATGTGTAGAACCACTGACAATAACCACGTCTTCCATCTGCTACATAGAAGGTACCTATGCAAAATAGATGCAAAGCTCTTTTCAATGCTACAAGTTGTACGAAACGTCGACAATAAAAGCAGTATAATTGAATAGCAATTATCAAACTCGTCCAATTCTCAAAAATAATAATTGTACTAAATTATTAGTACAATTATTACTTAAATAATTATTATTATTTTTTAAAGTATTAACTTTAAAGAACATTTTTGACACGATCAAAATTAACACAGCATTTGTGTATGCGCATTTATAATAATAAGTAAAAGTAGTTTAAACTGAAATTTGAATTTCATAAAAACGTGTTTTAGTTGACCTTATACAAAATAAACTGAAATTTATAGTTGAGAAGAGGTCTAAGTAATAATCTACAAGTAGATATTAAAATTGGTAAGTAGATATAAAAATTGGTAAGTAACTTATATCTTCATAAAACCAGTGCGGATCTGATGATATCAATTTCACGAGTAGAATCGTGGATAAGATTGAAACATGTAATCCGATAAGGTGTCTTTTGATTTTATAATTTGTTTGCTAATTGTTTCAATGAACTTTGAGTCCTGATGACGGTCCTGACTATATTTATTACTGTTGTGTTATAAATTCTGTAAGAAGTATAAATTTAATATCTACTTGTAGATTATTACTTAGACCTCTTCTCAACTATAAATTTTCGTTTATAATAATAAGCATTCACATTTTAAAGAGATTTTACGATAAGATTTCTGCTAGTTTTGCTGATTTTTTTCGATTTTTTCAAACATGGATGTAAAAAATTTTAACTTCTAGAATTTCATTTATTACCTGAGAATGAAGTGACCTCCAAACAAATTGTTTCAAATGTCATAATAAAAAAGTTGAATTGAGAAGTAATCAAAATAATTTTTTAAAAACCACAAATTTTCAGTGACATTTTCAATTGCATTTGTCAAAAAAAATGTAATATTTTTCAAAATGATTAAATATTATGTTCCTAAATTTTCAAGTGTTTTATCTCTTCAAATTGTACCAAAGTTTCAACAAAGATGCATATCGTTCTTTAAATCAAAAAAAGTATGTATATAATGTTAACTTGGATAAAAACTTTTATTGACCTTTTTAATTACGAAGGTTGCAAGTAACTTAAGTGTTCTTTTAGAAAGAACCTCCATTTATAATAACTCGTGCCAGATGTAACGACTACGATGAAATACAGAAAGTCATGAAAGAGCACTTCTTCCCCGAAGAGCCTACGGTAATGGCAGTAGGTTTGGGAAGAAAGCGTAACCCTATATTTGAACATCATGTCCAATTAGCATTAGAAGAAGGAATATCTCTTATAGCCAAATGCAAATACAGTGGAGAAATTGTAGGGGGTAGTATTAACAAAACAATTTGTCCTTGGGATGCCGATTTATTAGATCGACTAGCATGCACATTAACTTGTGAAGCAACAAAATCATTATATCAATTTTATGCCTATCTGCAACGTGCACCTTGCTTATGGGAGCGATATTGTACTAATAAAGTTTTTGAGGTACTATACTTCTATTTGTAAACATTAATGAAATACAGTATAGTATACTTAACAATTAATAACAATATTTTAGATATGTCAATTGTTTGTGAGAGAAGGGGACCGTGGAAAAGGTTTAGGACTTCAATTAACACGTGCTTCTCGGGATTTAGGAGCGGATTGCGGATATCGAGTCATTAGGGTAGATGCTACTAGCTATTATACGTAAGATATACTTATTTACTTTTATTGTGGCATTTACTTTTTAATTCAATACATTAAAACTATGTAAGGTACCAATTATTTGTACCTACGTAATATAACAAAATAATATTTATTTTTTATTTTATTTTACAATAATAATTCACAAGAAATGTTGCATACGCAATAAATTAAATAAAATTTTAACTTTTATGTAGTAATACATTTTCAACTTTTGAATTCTGAAAATATTTCTGATGACATTATCATGTTTTTTTTTAAATTTTTTCATAATAATAAAAGCTTACGAGGGGCCAGCCAACAATTTTTACCTGATGTATAACTAATTATGATTTATTAATTTAATTATTAATTTAAAATAAAAATAAAAAGTAAAAAATATCATGACATTTTCGTTAAATATTGGTTCTCGATATTTTTATTTAAAAATAATTTCATGAGAATGACCGTCTCTGGATTTTTAAAAATTTGATTTGAATTTGAAGCACTAATTTTTAGTTACCTTTTGACATAAATCAGCACTTATTTTATCAATGACAGGAATAATGTTAGTTTTAAGGTCATCAGTTTTGTTTATTGGAGTAAACCAATGATTTTATATAGCACCGGAAAAAAAGGTATGATGTAGATCTTGATGGCTAGGTCATATCTGTATTTCTTGAGATTATACATGGTCACTGAACCCTCAATAAATTGATTGTGTCACGAGATCTATAACAAACATGTGATATAATTTCTATACGCTTTACAACTATATACATGTTTTTATAATGATTTTCCTAACAGTATACTAAACACAACTGTCCATTTGGATGGAAAAGAAAAAAATAACTTCACCGCAATAACGTTTTAAAATAAATATATAGCACTAATAAGTAGTTTGATAGCCATTGACAAAATTAGTATAGCAGTCTTAATAAATTGTATCTATATAATACGTAATTGTAAAATTATTTAATATTATTATAATGGGCAGTCAATTTTTTACAGGTTAAAATCAAATTTATGATTATACGAGATTACCCCGTTGCCTATTCTAATCAATCTATACAATTACACTAATCGAATCGCAAACCTAAGTAGTAGCAGAAGAGAAACTAATCAGTATTAAATGTTTTCAGACATTTTTCGATTAACTTAGGCTGTTGTCGCACTATCAAATTTTGCTAAAATTTCTCTCAAATTTGTTGTGGCAAAATGTTATGTGACGTCATTTTGACGTCAACTACAATTTTCCTACAATTTCCTATTTTTTTTCAAACAAACAAACGTCAATTCACGGTGTTTGAGGTTAAACTTTGAGGTTATATATGTCACCGGCGGACGTTCGTAGGCAATATAAATGTGAATGGTAATCGATTACTAATACAAAAGAAGAAAGTGTTGTTATTATCATTATCAGCAATTTTAATAAAAGAAAAACAAAACATGGCCATGGATTCAAAGAAGGAATGCATTGATGAATAAAGAAAATTATCATTTTCACTATTTATAAATTATCATTTTCACTATTTGTAATTTATAACGTCGTATAAACATCATCATCATCATCATCATCATCTGCACGTTTTGGACTTATTGTCCGTTACGTCACTCTTGGTCGTCCCATCTTTTTCTGGGTCGGCCCACATTCCTCTTACCTCTGGGTTTATATATGTTACAGTTAAAACCCGAAATCAGTTAAAACCCGATCTAACTAGTAAATTCTAGTTTTAACTAACTGCCTTAGTAAATTCTAGTTTTAACTGAAATAAGTTTAGTTAAAACTAGAATTAACTGATTTCTAACAAATTTCTTTAGTAAATTCTAGTTTTAACTAAACTTATACCAGTTAAAACTAGAATTAAAGTAAAAATTGTCTTATTAAGCAATTATTTTATACATTATTATTATATTCTACTTATTGCCACATGACATGCTGTTGTGACATTTTGAATTGCAAATAATTTCTCTTTTTAAACAAAGGCAACGTTTTGGGGCGCAATTTTTTTTACAAGAACAGCGGACAAACCTTTGTCCAGATTCAATTGCAGCTTTTTGCGCTGCAGTACTTAGGCAAATTTCTTCATCTGGCACTCGTTTTTGAGTCAAAAAACTTTAGAATTTTTTAAAATTTTTTTTGTCATTGTCACTTTTAAAGTAACTGAACCAATGAGAGCGCTCCTGTATGATCAGATAAACGTACAAACGGATACATGGAAATTGAGCTTAACCCTCCCTCTCCCCCCCCCCATTTGGTAACTTTTCGAGATTGTTCGTTATCAACTATCGTTATCGAATCGTTAAAAACCGTAAAGTTTGATTTCTATTACTATCTAATGCAATTCTGAACAAAAGTTAAATTTACCTATTTGAAAGTGACGATGACAAAAAAAAAATTAAAGAAAATTCTAAAGTTATTTTGACTCAAGAACAAGCGCCAGATGCACTTTACAATTCAAAATGTTACAACAGCATGCCATGTGGCAATAAGTAGAATATAATAATAATAATGTATAAAATAATTGTTTAATAAAACAATTTTTATCTATAATATTAAGTCTACTTTTACTTAATTCTAGTTTTAACTAAACGTATACTAGTTAAAACTAGAATTTACTAAAGAAGTTTGTTAGAATTCAGTTAATTCTAGTTTTAACTGGTATAATTTTAGTTAAAACTAGAATTTACTAAAGAAATTTGTTAGAAATCAGTTAATTCTAGTTTTAACTAAACTTATTTCAGTTAAAACTAGAATTTACTAAGGCGGTTAGTTAAAACTAGAATTTACTAGTTAGATCGGGTTTTAACTGATTTCGGGTTTTAACTGTAACATATATATATACTAAAAAAACATAATTTAGTAAATTATGTGCCTCTGTCGGCTCACGAACTTCGATTTCGGCAAAGTCTCGTATGTTTACGTGACACTTGCTCGGATCAGCTGTTTTAAATTTGTAATTTTATAAGCCATTTAAATAAATTAATATTTTTTAACAAATTATTTAAGCACAATATTAAATAAAAATGTTTATTTGTTATATAAAATCATTCTAAAATAAAATTCCCAAATTTTATGAGGTTATGTTAAAATAAATAGTAGTTTATTTCCGAAAACCTGATTAAAAACAAAAATGCCGGTGTTCGGCAAACTTCGGTCATCATTTAGTTGAATGCTATGATGCCAGATCTAGAGAATCGTCTCTATTTCTAAAGAAAATTAATAAAAAAATTAATTTTTTTAGGGAAATGTTAGGGATTTTTAAGTTTTTTTAAACTCTAATTAAAATAATGATTGTGGGAGATGGCTCCAATTTAAAACTTTTATGTATGTATGTATGTATAGTCGGTTTTAAACGTCTTGCGACATTGTCCGATACCAAACTACCCAACCTTGCGAATTGGCGCTTGGTTTTTTAGCATTTTACATTTTTTACCTACGACGAAGAGCCAGCCCGTCGGTAGAACCCCCAACCTGGAGGACCAAACGAGACGGCCAGAATAACTTGTTACTTACCCGGATTCGAACCGGGTATTGAGCGTTCGTAGTCAAACTAGACAAAAAGTCAAAAACTTTTATTATTTTATTTATAATTTTTAATTGCTATAACTTTACAATCGTAAAAAACCAGGAGAAGACGAAGAGATAAAAAATCGAATAGAAGCAAGAACAAGAAGCACGTTTGCACTTTGATCAATGCTCGGTAACGGAATCTTTTCCAAATCAATAAAGCTTTGGACTTATAAGTGGATTATAAGACAAACGGTGTTGTATGGATGCGAGGTGTGATTGTTGAAAAAACAAACAAAATACTTACTAAATACTTACTTGCAAAATACTTTAGCGGTCTGGGAAAAAATAGTGCTGAAGGAGATATTTGGCAGGAAGAAACTTGATGGACAAACCAAGGAATATAAAAGTTATATAAAGAACCAAGTATAGTGAGTGTTGTTACAACACTCACAAAGAATAAGGTGGCTCGGACATATCTTAACTCTAAGGATCCATGTTGGGAAGCTTCTAGCCTAGCACGGCCAGTATTAGTGGCACACCGCCCTCTAAAATGTTCGAGTTTGTCTTGAGTTTGGGGTGGCTTGAAGAATAAAAGGTAGGTGGGGTGCTAACATCGGAGGTAGCATAATGGGCTCGTTTATGTGACCTGAGTGCATGTAAACTATGGTTAGCTCTCCACATTTAATCCAGAATCCAATCCAATCTTAACTCCTAAGAAGCGAAGAAAAAGTAATACAGCAGATATGGGCGTTCGAAATAGACTGACTAAAGAGAAGAGAAAAACGGATGAACAGATGGAAAAACAAACTAGGTTTGCGACTGGAAGGAGAAGGCAAAAGATGGAAGGAATGGATCAAAACCATAGAAAACCATGGTATAATAAAATAAACATTTATTTATATTCTTGCAACAAATCGAGGCCATAACTACAACTTAATTAAGATTTGTAGCTACCTTGGTAGTCCTCATAAAAACTAAAAAAAAAAATTAAAATTAATATGATAATAGACTTTCAAAATAAAAATTATATTTCCAAAATATCTTGCAATTCATATATTTCGTATCTGTAAAGTTGCTATTGTGTCATCCATAGATTAGAAAGGTGTCATCAGTCATTTTTGAGGTTATTACATCTGTCGTAAGTTTCAGTGGTGTTATATCTTTTTGTAGTTAGCACCATACACAACTTTTTTTTTTTTTTTTTTTTTTATTGTTTACCCAGAATATTTACAATCTGTCTTACAACAATAAGTAAATGTGTTGACAATTCAAAATAGCATAATTACGTAGAAACCCAGTGGTTTTTACATTTACATCATTAATTCACAAGAATTAAATTTTGTGTAGGGTAATTATCTGCTGCACATCTTAAAATCTGTTTGTTAGGTCTTGAGGATTGATACGTTTTAATCTTCTTTTGTTTGGTTGATCTTCCATCAGGTTCGCTGCCAATTGATTTGGATGTTCGCTGATTCGGTTTTTATATTTAATACTATAAGCGACTATTTCTTCTTTCACCATAGGTATGTTAAGATCCTTTCTTATGATCTCATTAGTAACGAACCATGGTGCGTTAACTATATTTCTGAGTACTTTTGCTTGGAATCTTTCAAGTATTTCTATGTTGGAGTTGGATGCGGTACCCCACAGTTGTATACCGTATGTCCAGACGGGTTTGATCATAGTTTTGTATATTAACAACTTATTCTCGAGGGAAAGTCTGGATTCTTTACCCATAATCCAGTACATCTTTCGGATTTGTATATTTAGTTGTTTTCTTTTAGTCCATATGTGGGTTCTCCAAGTTAAGCGTCGGTCCAGGTGCATACCCAGATACTTAACAACTTCTGTTTGCGGAACCTGCTTGCCATTTAAGGTTACTGGGGGACACGTCTCTCTCCGCAATGTAAACGTAATGTGCATAGATTTGGTTTCGTTTGCTTTTATTCTCCAAGTCTTTAACCATTTTTCGATTTTTTGTAAATTTATTTGTGATAATTCAGACGCAATTTTGGGATTGGTGTGTGATGACATGATGCCCGTAGCATCTGCAAATGTAGCTGTTGTGTTTTGCTCTATTATTGGTATATCTGAAGTAAACAGAAGGTATAGAATCGGTCCCAAGACGCTACCTTGTGGTACTCCAGCTTCTATTGGGTATATTCCTGTATAAGCTTCTTGATATCTTACAAGAAAATGTCTGTTGCTTAAGTAAGATTTAATTAGTTGGTATAAGTCATAGGGGATTAACTTTTTTAGTTTATATAGTAGTCCCGGATGCCAGACTTTATCAAAAGCTTGCGATATATCCATGAACACCGCTGAGCAGTATCTTCCTTCTTCTAGGTCAGTACTTATTTTTTTAACCAGCCTATGAACTTGCTCTGTCGTTGAGTGTTTTTCTCTAAATCCAAATTGATGGTCAGGCAGAAGGTTTTTTTTCTTCAGGATTTTCTTTAATCGTTTTGCCAATAGTTTTTCAAACACCTTTGATAGCACAGGAAGCAGGCTTATCGGTCTGTAGGAGGTAACTTCTTCTGGGTTTTTTCCCGGCTTTGTTATCATAATAATTTGTGCTACTTTCCATTGTAGTGGAAAGTAGTTCAGTCTTAGTGAAGCATTAAACAAAATTGTAATTAATTTTATTGTTTCCATTGGTAGCTCTTTCAACATTCTTCCAGTTATTAAGTCGTAACCTGGTGATTTTTTGTGGTTAATTTCTTTTTGTATAATATTTTTTACTTCCTTTGTCTTGATGTTTTTCATAGGAAGATCCATTTGGTGCGGAGCTTCTAAGAATTCGGTGATTTTACTTTCCTCTTCAATACTTATTTCAGATGGAAAAGGTTGGAAAACTTTTTTAAGGTGTTCTGCAAATATTTCTGCCTTTTTTTCATCAGTTTTGGCCCATTTTCCATTTTCCAATCTGATTGGTGGATTGTGAGTTTGTGGTTGTTTTATCCTTTTTGTCGCTTTCCATAAGGAATATTCAGTGGCTTCCGTTGCAGTTAAATTTTCTAGGTGTTGTTGAATAGCTGAATTTTTTTCTTCATTTATTAGATCCTTTAGTTGTTTAATGGCTTTGTTTAATTTAGCCTTGTCGTGAGGAGATCTTGTTGTTTGCCACGTCTTTCGCAGTTGTCTTTTTTTTGTGATTGCAGCCTTAACAGTAGTAGTGCAAGTCGGAATTTTTCTTGTGTTTTTGTACTTTGGTGTGGCCTTCCATGCAGCTTCCTGTATTTTTATATTAAGATTTTCTACAGCTGCTTCGAGTTCTTCTTCAGTTTTTAATGGTACTTTACAGCTGATTTCCTTGTTCAAGATATTTCTGTATTCATTCCAGTCTGTTCTCTTGTTACAAAGTGATGGTGGTGTTTGTTTTTCTATTATTGATAAGCTAACAGTAACTATTATAGGGGAGTGATCAGAAGACAGGTCCAAACAAGATTCGGCTTTTATGTTACTCGGAATTATTCCTTTGGTTACACAGAAATCAATCAGATCAGGAGTTTTTCTTCGATCTGCAGGCCAATAAGTAGGCTCTCCAGTTGACACCGTTTGAAGATTGTCTTTTTTCAGTGCTAGGTATAGTTGTCTACCCTTTGGTGTGGGGTTATATGATCTGGAGCCCCACCATGGATGTTTAGCGTTATAATCACCCCCTGCAATAAATCTGTTTCCGAGTGTTTTAAAGAATTGCGTGAATTGCTCTTGTTTAATTGCATATTTTGGTGGGCATACACAACTTAACTAAAAATTTTAAATTTTCTTTAATTTTGTTTTCATAAAACTAAAGTATAAAAATCATACAAAATTTGAAAAAGAATTACCTATTGTAAAAAAAATTAGACAGTACCAGTTCACTTATTTTAACTGTTTACTTTGTAATATTTGTTAGTTTTTTTTTTTCTGTAACATTGTTATCTCTATGTTCACGATCAATTTGTATTTTAGATTCTGAGGAAGAGGAAATAAATCACCTCGAAACGTAAATTATTTAAAAAATTTTTTAAAAAGTCCAATATACCCACAAAAAAAAGATTAACCAAAAATAAATTTTAATATGGACGCTATTACCGAAATTAATTAAATTATTTGTTTATCAGAAATTATTTTTAATTATTTAAAAGAAATTATACCTAATAATTAAAATTTTAATATATTTTTTTTAACCCCTGTGGCTGGGAGTTAATTTTTAAGATTCCTGTGGCTGGGGGTCTCGAAGTGCATCAACTACTGGGTTATTAGCACTTCACCACAGCATTGATGCAGATGTCCACTGGAAGGCCGAGCTAAGAAATTCTGCGAGGTCGGCGATTTGAATCCAGAATTTCCGCTCCGTAACTCAACCAGCGGTCACATCACTCTATGACTATGGATAATTTTAATATTTAATAATAATTATTATTAAATAAGAATTTTTTCTATGCATTTGAGGTGAAATGTTATTTTGCGGTTATTTTTTTGCAAATTTAAAAAATTCCTTTAAGAATTTTTAAAAAAAAATTGAATACAATCAAGAAAAACATGCAATTTTAAAAAAATGGGTCTAGCGCGAAATTTTATTTTGGACTTTTCGTGGTGATTTTTTTATTTTATTATTCTTATGAATTATGAAGCCCAATCAATTGTTACTAAAACAATTCGGTTAATTTAAATTATAAAATTTATTCCGTGTAGATCAGCGATCGTACCATTACTGCAACTGAAGTTTGAAGGAATTATTTATAAAACAATAGTAATAGAAAGAGCCAAACTATCGAAATAAATGTAGTTGTAATGGCTGCTTCGGTTCAATAAGATCTTTAATCAACCGCACAGTAAATATATCTGGCAGTAAATGTTTGAATATTTGATAATCCATATATTAATTATATTATTAATATTATTATTAATTAATAACATCACATACTTTTGGAAGCTTTATTTATTAACATATTTCTGGTATATTTTTTATTCTATATTTATTAAAAAAGTTTATATTATAATGTAGATCAACTTATAAGTTAGCTGGTTTATGGTCATGATTCATGACATGAACATCAAAAAGTGGTTGATCCGAAGTTTCGGGCAATTTAGATTTCCATTGTCAATACAGCAAATAGGTATACAAAATTAATTAATTAATTTTTGGTTTTTTGAGATCCTAAAATCCTACATCTCAAAAAAAACAAAAGAATAATTTATTAATGGAAGAAAAACAATTGGATAATTTACTAAATTAATGTACTTTTGTTATAATAAATGTGAATATAATAAATTCTATTTTTAACTGCATTTACAGTATCTAATAATAAAAACCATAGCCAAGAAATAGGTTTTAAGAATTTTTGTGCATTGATAAATGGGTAAAAAAATATCTACTGTCCTCTTAACCATACGAACTTCAACTAACTGATGAAGTATAATATTAATTTATTTTCATTGATGCCACCACACCTTGCCGAAGGGTTATGGACTGAAAAGAGAGAGAGAGAGATATTTATTTTATTAATTTGACAAATTACGTGATTTAAAAACCTCTATGGACGGCTACTTTTTAAGTTTTAACTATTTTCAAATATTTCAAGGGTCATCTTTAAGTTATATTCAGAATCGATTGTAAAAATGAAAACTTATAATTAATAAATAACTTTTCTAGGGCTCAGATTTGTGAGAAATTAAAAATGGATATGGTATTTGAAATTCCATACTGTTCTTATACTGGAAAAGGACCCGCAAAACTGCCATTATTTAAACCTCCAGATCCGCATCGTTCCTGTAAAGTTTACGTTGATACTCCTCATGCTGAACATAGATAATATATTATTTTATATATTTTTTACATGTTGTTATTTTGTACATTATAGAAAAAAAAAATAAATCAAAAATGAATCAACATATTGTTTGCTTATTGTTATAATTGTTATAATAAGTACATACATTAAATAGTGTGGTCATAAGAAATTCTTTACAATTATTGTTACCTGCATTTAATCATAATAAAAATAAAACACTTAAAAGTTTCGAAACCACAAAAACTCAACTTTTACTTTGTTATAGATAGGTTTAATGAAGTAGAACTGTACACGAAAGTGGCATAAAAACATTTTCGAGTAAGTATTGCCACTAACCGCGCATGGATTATTTTGTTATTATAAAAAAAGACATCACGTAATAATTTATATTTTACTCTCGTTTAACGATAAAATTGCCAACACGATTTTTAAGATCACTTTCTTTCAACAACGGCATACTGTTTTCCACGAGACGAATCCTTATACCTCTTATGGTTTTTTAAATTATTGTGATATTGTCGATTACCTTTACTCTTTGTATATCCTGCATGTTCGTCATCAATAACGCCTTTATTAAGATAACCTTTCTGGCCATAATTATTTTTTGCTTTTCCTGAATTACCATGATATAAATCTTTAGTATTGCCAGATTTATTTTCATAATTTTCACGATTACTACCTTTCTTACTATAATGTCCACTTTTATGTAAATCGTCATAAAACTTATGCTCTCTGTGATATTCATCTCTAAAAAATTTATTATTATATCCTTTTGTTTTATGTCCTTTTTTATGTCCAGATTTTTCTCCATACTTAGCAGCTTTATGATTTTTTTCACCCCTTTGATGTGCATTATAATGTTTCCCGTGATTACTATGAGAATTATGTTTTTCGCCGCTGCTTTCGTGTTGTCTTGAACGATCTTTCTTGTGATGTTTAAGCTCTTTTTTCAAGTCTTTGTTATCGTGCTTTTTATAACCAGTCTTACTTGTGAATTGTGAATAATCAGCCAATTTCTTATCTTCTTTTTCATCAACTCTTTGATTTACAACTGAACTTAATCCATCTTGATCTACGGTAATTCCTTTTTGTAGTGGCTTTACAAACACTTGAGATGTTCCTTTTGATACAAGGAAATATGTAAATAAAAAAATTATAACAAATTTAAACACAAACATCTTACAGATGCAGGTTTTAATAACTTACTTGTTCTTTAATGATTTTATGTAGGCTTTTATAAATACCACTTCCTAAATAATATATAAATATCATGCATTTCCGATCGGAAGAAATGTACTAATAGTGGGGGCATAAGAATTTGATTCCACTTTTACTTGTCTTTCACAAAAAAATATGTAATTTAAATTTTAAATATTTCTTGCGTAATGGGTAATTTACACGGGTTAAGTAGATAAGTAATTAACTAAATTTTAAGCGAATTTTAGGTTAGAATTAACTTAATTTTAACTTAATTTAACGTGTGAACTGTTTATTAAGTTGTACAAACACTTAATTCTAACCTAAAATTCGCTTAAAATTTAGTTAATTACTTATCTACTTAACCCGTGTAAATTACCCATAATACTAAAATATCAAAGCTTATAGTTTAATTATAAATTTTCTAAAACGAAACTAACCAATTATAAAAATGATAATTGAAGCATTTATTTGGAAAACATAACATTTATGTCAAATATCTAAGGAATGCTTGTATTGGCTAGCATTACAATTGGATTCAGAAAAATAAAAATAATGACAAAATCATTAAATAAGTTTTTGTCATTATTTTTAATAACGTAAAATGGACATAATCTTTTTTCAAATAATATGCTTCAATAGTAGGAGAAAGTGGTCCTAAGTCGGCACCACGGTGCAGAAACTCAGATAGGAAAGTTCGGACAGTGTACTTTTAGTTGGCTACCTTTCTGAAGGTGGCGCTATTATATCTATTATTCTATGGTCGGCACCATGGTGTTTCTCAGAGATGACGCATGTGTCGGCTAAATTATTTTGTCGTCTGACATGTTTGTAACCACTGACGTAAATTACGTTAGCAGTTGTCAGTTTGGATTGTGCTGTGCAGTGTGTGCGCGCTTATAATTTTCAGTAGTGACACAATTTCATTTTTGTCATGCATTCTGAAGCTGCTACTAGTATGAAATTATTTCCGTAATTTAAAATGAGTGAGTGCTCTAGTTTCTTTATTCAATGTTGTAATTTATTGGTTTTGTCGATTTTCAATTCGAATTTGTTCGCGTGCGAAATCACGTGACATGTGAAAGAAAAATAAACCACGAGAACGACCGTCAAAAAACAAAACAGGGACAACCAAAGGCCCAAAAAAACAAGAACATCAATCTCCGCAGCCCTCCACAAGTGGATTGCACTTGTATTCGCTACGCCCTACAAATTATGAATCTGACGACGATAGTGAATGATCATCCTTTTTTCAATAATTCAATAAAAAGTAAGGTTTCAATATAAAATTTGTGTACGTAGCTGAGAAATGTTTTCATAAAAAAATTGATAAAAAATGCATGCTTTATTCTTCTGAATGGTTCAAATTTGTCCATTTCCTGTTTCAACTTAGAGAATCTGCGCTTCTTCCTGCATTTGAGCGAACAAAAAAATGGGGTGCGACTCAAACCAGGGAGGTGCCGACTCAGGAACACCGTTTTAATAAACGATCAAAATGTGGTTTTTCACTTTGCACTGCATTGCGACTACAAAAGCCACACTGCACCTTCCTAAATTACATAGCTCAGGACCACTCTCCCCTAAGCTTTCAGATGATTATTTCATCCGTCATTAGAATAAGATTTCAAATATTACCTCTAATTAGCATTAACATTTTAAAAAACATTTATTATATTTTTTATTAAATATTATACTTTTATATCATACTAGAGGGCTTTGACCTCCCTGGCGGCTAGCCCAAACCCCCGGGCCGCTTCGCGACCCTAATAGCACATAAACGAAATAACTTTGAGTTGTAAAACTTCTTTTCGTACAACATTTTTTTCCGATGATTAATATATCTCAACGGATGAACGGATTAACGGTTAAACGGATTATAACGTCATACAGCTTGAAAATTTAAAATAAATGTTATCGATTACTATTATTTTTTTATTTCTTGAAAACGTTCTGCAATTTTACTATTGGCTAAAGGGAAAGAACCAATCACAAACTTCCAAAACGTTGCATAAAAACGTTGCATATTTTGTTTTATTTTTTTACAAAATTAATTTTTTCAAAATATTGCACTGCAATATCGGCGTTTTTCCGTCATATCTCCGGCATCATGAGGTATTATTATTATTTGGGAATTATTGGCAATTTGAGCTACTGTCTGATTTTCGCTTTTTATGCATTCATTCAAAAGTTCCTTTGATTTTTTTGCTGGCGGATTTGATTTTGATAGTTCTTGTTGCTGCTGTTGTCTTTCCCTGAATTCCTTGACACGTTCTACCGATGTTTTAGAAGATAAAAACTCGTAATTTGTTGATCAGTTTATCAGTTTATCTTCTTCTTCTTCTTCTTAACCTGTACTCATCCACTCTTGAATGTAGGCCTCTCTCATTTCTTTCCATGCCTCCCTATCCGTTGCCTTCCGGAACCACCCACGCTTCTTTTAGATATTCTTGGGTGCCAATGTATAGTTCTGTAGGTCCACCTTTTGGAATCATGCCTTGCCACGTGTCCCACCCAATTCCATTTCAACCGAGATATTCTACCTATTACATCGGGGACATTTGTTCTTTCTCAGATTTCTACTACTCTTATCCTGTCCCTCAACGATATACTAAGCATGGCTCTTTCCATTAATCGTTGCATGACTGTTAATCGATTTGTATTTGTTATCGTCAACGCCATAGTTTCCATACCATATGTGGTGACGGGTAGAACGCATGCGGCATATACTTTTCTTTTTAAGTTTATTGGAACATCTGTACTTTTTAGGATGTATTCTAGTCTTCCAAAAGCGGCCCAGCTCTGTCAAATTCTTCTGCTTATTTCAGCACTTTGGTTCTCTTTTTCCAACTTTATAAGATGTCCAAGGTACACGTATTCCTGTACATTGTCAATGTTATGACCATGTCTCTCTATATTCACTTCACCTGAGTTCAATATTTTTGTCTTGTTTGAGTTTATTTTCATACCCACAAGTTCAGATTTTTCGCTCAACTCTCATCATTTATTCTGGTCTGATGCGAAGCACCAGGGCTGTTGCCCCATATCTTCGCAGACTTGAAGAGTAAGGTTGCGGGCTTGCCCGCAACGTTACGTCGGATGATTTTTATTGAGGCGTACCTCTGAAAATTAGCGCGAAGCTAAGTCCTGGCTGTGTTAACCTGTGGGACCTACAGCTTTACGTGGAATCCGAACCACGGAGTCGGATAAATTGTGGCCGGGTTGGGGATCGAACCTAGCCCCGCCAAACTAGAGTCCTCTCCTTAGCCCGTTCACCTAATTCACCTCCTCTCGCTCAACTCTTTCAGCATAGATTCTATTTCTTCCGCGCTTGTACCTATGAGCACTATGTCATCTGCAAAACGTAGGTGATTCAAACAGACACCATCGATATTTATACCCTTATTTTCCCATGCAAGTTTTTTGAATATATCTTCCATAGCCAGAGTAAACAACTTTGGCGATATTGTATCTCCCGGGCAAATTCCTCGTTTGACAGGTATCTTGCTAGTATTCATATCTACGTTTATTTTTACGTGGATTGTGGCATTTTGGTATATATAATCTAGAAGGTTTTGCACCAATCTTTGGCAGTAAAGATGGTCACAATGCCACTTGATCATTTTAAGATAATAAAAAGGTAGCTAAAGCTTTTGTACTTAACCGCAGTCGGAGAGCAAACAGGTCGCGCAAAGCGCGTTTTGTGGTATTTGAAAAAAAATTATCTAGTGTATTCACCACAAGAAGCTCTTAGTGCCCACAGATGACACAATCTGCACAGATGGAATTTGGGCGCCAGTCGATGATAAAAGAACTTATCATCAACAAAATAGATTTTTTAATTTGCAGCCAAAAGATCTTAATTGGAAAAATGTGTAAAACTACTTACGTAATTATTCGAGAAGAAACTTCACCAAGCTACCACAAAAATGCAAATCACACTACTGGATCAAGAATTGATCCAGGAAAATCACAAAAAAGAAGTCACTTCCAGAAAATTCGACCACACTGCCTACTTGTTTGATTCCGAATCCCTTCTCTGTTGCCAACCTTTCTTTCAAAATTTCCAAAGTTACCAAAGTAACCATGGTTGTTACATACAAGGTGTTACACTCCCCCCCTGCCAAGCGGAAAACTGGCCAAGAAAAGTTTGCCAAGAAAACAGCAACGGCGTGGAGAATAAAATTTAACCAACAAAGTTTTCGTAACAAAGGTACGATCAACAAGTAACACTAGAAGGTCGAAGTAATCTAGGTAGCTGAACTGGGACACAGAGTATCTCAAACCCAGTCTATAAGAACCTGAAAGTAAAAAAACATAGATCACATAATGATGGTATAATAATGGTAGCAAGGTGTAACTACGAATTGATGTTAATTTTTTTACACATAAAAATAAATAGTTATTACGGATGCACTTAGATACTCGAATCCAAGTGTCATCCCACCACACAGTACGTATGTAAACATTATTTCTGAGGAGCATGATTCAAAAAAATAAACCGTTTTTCAGCATTATTGACAAGAATCTTTGTGATTCTGCCGAAGGTTTAAAGTAAAACGGTGGAACAGAGTTCATTAGAGTTCTTGAATCACGAACAAAACAAATGCCCATAGCGGGAGAACTCTAAAAGAAAAAAAACCTAGGAAAAACCAGTTCTTATAGAAAGGTAAAGTGAAAAATTCCATTACAGAATTCTTCAATTGGCTTTATAGCCGTGAAAAGATTCAGTCACAAACATCACCGAATTCAGTCACCAAAAAAATATTAGTAAAAAAATACTATTTTGTGCTCCAGAAATACCAAAGGAGATTCGTATGCACCCTGTTTACGGTTTATTATTTCAGACAACAGTTTAAGATCATAATCAACCGGCAAAAATCTGGTACGAAGCTGTTCGACAATTTCTTCCCAAGAAGAACAAAGCTGTTTAATCGTACGAAACCAAGTTAAGGCCTCGCCTTCAAAAAATTCATGCGCACACCTGAATAAAAAAGAATCTGGTAAATCTCTCGAAGTTTGAAATTCTTCGATTTTTAACAAAAAATTATTAACACTTATAGTGGTAGTGTCACCACTAAACTTAATATTTGCTCGTGCAATTAAGTCAGGTATATGAAAAGAACCTGCATTTGCTGAAGACGCACGAAGTGGACTTGAAGCAAAAGCCGGTCCTGACGCACGTCGCAAAAGATCTGAAATAACACCTGCATCATCAACCGCAGGTGGCTGTAAAAAAGATGTGCGTAGTCACATTTAAATTTAAAATCGGATAATTAGAGCGTATTTTTGGGTCTAAGCTTTCTTTGACCAAAGCCTCTTTCAATTTGACACGCCTGTCAAGAACAGAAACACCCTCGAAAGATAAACCTTTAATATCTAATTCCCATTTCAATTCTTCAGCGAGAAGAAACTGAATATGGTTTTTCGAAGTCATAATAATAAAAGTATTTGAAGAAAAATTATACAAATTTTATCTTCCTGTCACAAAATTAGAACTTTAAATTTTTATGAAATGCTTGATAAAAATTGCTTATTCGAATAAAACGCAAATCTTATTTGTTTTGGCTGCACAAATAAAATGATAATAAAATCGCAGATAATGCCAACTGGTATAAACGAGATGGAAAATTTTTGTGGTAAATACACTATTGAAATTAAATAAACTGCCTAACAAAAGAAAGACTCGAGCTACCCAAATTTTTAAGATGACCAAAATTTGCTCGAGTAACTGCCCCAACACGTTGAGCGTCAAAACTTGTGCACCAATCTTTGGCAGTAGAGATGGTCACAATGCCACTTGATCATTTCAAGATAATAAAAAGGTGGCTAAAGCTTTGGTACTTAACCGCAGTCGAAGAGCAAACGGGTCGCGCAACGCGGGTTTCGTGGTTCTTGAAAAAAAATTATCTAGTGCATTCACCACAAGAAGCTTTTAGTGCCCACAGATGACACAATCTGCACAGATGGAATTAGGGCGCCAGTCGATGATAAAAGAACTTATCATCAACAAAATAGATTTTTTAATTTGCAGCCAAAAGATCTTAATTGGAAAAATGTGTAAAATTACTTACGTAATTATTCGAGAAGAAACTTCACCAAGCTACCACAAAAATGCAAATCACACCACTGGATCAAGAATTGATCCAGGAAAATCACAAAAAAGAAGTCACTTCCAGAAAATTCGACCACACTGCCTACTTGTTCGATTCCGAATTTATTCTCTGTTGCCAACTTTTCTTTCAAAATTCCCAAAGTTACCAAAGTAACCATGGTTGTTGCATACAAGGTGTTACAGTTTGAGTATCTATAGCAGGGGTCGGCAACCTGCGGCCCGCGAGGCGTCTTGGTGCGGCCCTCAAAACTCTCTAGAAATGAGGTTTTTTTTAAAAAAAAAGCTTTTTTTGGTGAATTTGCATAAAAAAAAGCTTATTTTTAGTAGATTTTTCAAGAAGTGCGGCCCGCACTAATCCTCACGTAAAATATTTGGTCCTCTTACACCAAAAGGTTGCCGACCCCTGATCTATAGTCAATTCTTGCCCCGTTTAGTGCTTTTAAAATAGCCCACAAATGCCAGGTAAAGTGGAATGTTATATTCAGTGTTATATTATTATCAGTTTATACCATGGTATAAAGGTTGAGACAGTAAAAATAATTTAATATTATATATACTATAAGCATTTCGGTTTCATAAAAATGTGACATAAAAACGTTACATAAAAACGTTACATATTATGCCCTTATCTTTTTATAATATAGAGTAGATATACTATTTTTGTTAGTACCTAATGTATTTTTTCTTAATTAATAATATTATTTTATTTTAAAGTTTTTGTTAATGTTAATATGTTATTCATTTATATCTCATACCTACACAAAGAATAATTCTGGCAACATACTGTAAATAACATAATAAACAAAATTTTTAAATATTTCTCTTACCATAAGCTTTGAGGATCAAACCTAGAATCTAACCGGCAAATATCATTCCACAAACTGCAAAGAATGTTTGACTTACGTTGAGTATGCCAGAAAGGTAAGTGAAAAAACCCAGCGCTCAGCCCCGGGGTCAGTCACTCAAACTAACCTACCTAACACCGACCGACATCAACAACACATTCAGTTTACCAAAAACATTCCAGGATTACGAAAACCTACTCAATCAATACAAAATTTCACACCAAACGCATCGACAACTACATACAAGCAAAATTTAGCTCCTCAAGCAAACCCCAAATACATTACAACACTCTTTACAGAACTCAACTTGGCCCAATTAATCTCAATTTGTGCGAAAAATCAGACAAAAATTTGATTAGTTGCGCTAAGTATAAGGACACTTAAAATTATTCTTTGGAACTCCGGTGGGTTCTGCAATAAATTAAAAAAAAAAATAGCAGTATTGTAAAAATTTCTTTTTCGGTCTTTTTACTCTACAAATAGAGTGTGGTGATCCTTTAACTAAAGCTTATCATGGCAGATTACTCTCGGTGGTTTGCCATTGCCTTCCGAGAGGAGAGGGTCATAATGAAGTTGAATAAATTTTTATAGCCGGGTTGAGGATCGAACCTAGGGCTTCTAGCCTAGAGTCCGGTCCTCGGCCCGTTCACTTAGCTCACCTCTTTGCAAAATTGTAAAATGCAAAAATGCAACCCTCAAAATCAAACTCGTCACTTACAACAATAAAATTAAATTAAACAAACACCATTACATAAAACACAACATAAAAAAATTCAATGCCTTCTTTTTATTTTACGATCACAGCGCTTGACTTTTTTACACATTTTATCCCAGCTCAAATCAACCTGTTGTAAATAGCAAATCTGTAAATAACATAAACTAAACCAGATATAGGTAAAATAAGAACTATAGTTTTAAATTTAAAAATCAAATATACAAAAATATTTCATTCAATAGAGTATTTTTTAAAATGGAGCACAAAAACATAGATGATAAGGTAAAAGTGACCCTGTCTGAAAGAAATTCAACAGTAATGTCAAATTTAGCAAGTAAATGTTGATGAAGAAGAACAAAGAAATCTACTGAACAAATATTATCCATAACATAAAATTGAACTTATATCAAAGATGCCATGAACTTTAAAGATGGATAACGCTATACAAATTTATATGTACGCTTTTTTTATACTTATTTACAGATGGTGCTACTGATTTGGGTTACTATTTTTTTAAAATACTTACAGCTTTATGCATAATCGTACTCTTAAAATGGTTTTAAAATTTTACTAGTAGCTACTAGTTAATAGCATCTTAGTAGCCACTAAAATGTTGGTATGCATAGTTCTTTTAAAAAGAGCGCTAGTATCGTTTTAGTTAGTATCATACTAATATATGATTTAAAAAATATTTATTTGACAACACTGCAAAAGATCAGCTGACAGCTTTAAAATATTAATGTGATGACAGTACGTCAGAGTAGCCAATTCGTAAATTTGGCATAACTGTCAATTATACTCATTTTTAATAGCTTTTTTGTCTTTCCGGTCACTAAAGCGGTCACTTTACTCCCACTTTTGCGGGAGCAAAGTGCCAGTTTACTTAGGAGCGGGACGAAAAGTAAAGTAGCGGGACGAAAAGTAAAGTAGCGGGACGAAAAGTAAAACAGCGGGACGAAAAGTAAAAAAATCAAATTTATTACTACGTCTAAGATTCCAAAAATGCATACGGTACTTTGACAATGATATCATGTTACGCAAACTACCACATCTGGGGTAGGCATAATAAAGTTTATGGTTATTTTCAAGAAAAGTCGACTACCTAAACAGTTTTGTATTTTTGAAAACTTAAATTTTATTTAACAAATTCTTCTAGAAATTCGAGTAGTTGACGAAATTAAACTTCGAGATATAGAAATAATCGATTTATAGCGGAAAGACAAAAAATAGTATATTCGTGCTCGGGAGTAAAGTGACTTCTCGTCCTTCGGGTAAATTTTCCCCTCGACTGCGTCTCGGGTAAAAACCTTTACCCTTATGACGAAAAGTGGCACTTTACTCCCTCGGTGTATAATATACTATTATTCAACTTACTCCGCTATTGCGTTGGCAAAATGGCGACTGGATGATTGTGAATGACACCAAAGCTAAGTTGTTACTTTTACGTAAAAATTTCAGTTACAAATTTTAAAAATGAGATGTAGTGCAAAATACATGTGCTGAGAAGTATTTTTAAAAATTTCTACCGAACATTTTAGCATAAAAGAAATAAAAAAAACGGTTGAAAATCTTCATTAGCACCGTGGTGGAAACAATTTGCACCCATAGGCGTGGCTGCAAACTACTCAAAATTAAGGCGATTTTGACAGGTAGTAAGTCACATTTACATTTTGTTATTATTATTTGCAATTTTCCTATTTTTAATTTTCTACATTCTGGGATACTGTGGTTGTTTTTTAATTATTGTTATTACCCGTTCTGCGATATAGTCGACTAATTTATATTATAAATGTAAAGTGGCGAGAAGCTATTTATGTAGGTATGTACGACAATTATGTGCTACTATTTTTTTTTAAATAAAATTTACAAAAATTACAAAAAATTACAAAATTTTAAATAAAATTTACATAATTCAAATAAAAAAATACCGTGGCAATGAAAACCGCAGTATGTTTTCTCAAATTATACTTCAATAAGGTTTCAAAAGCTGTTATTCTTAAAACTTATTGTCATATACGTAAATGATTTTTCACTACAGTATCTACTATGAATAACGTAGTAACAAATTTATTAACTGCTAAATTAAATCTCTGATTAATGTTTAAGATTGAAGAAATTCATTGCACCAAGTTTACCGGCAATAAATGATGTTATAAAAAGTTTCTCTTAGAAATTGTTAGGTTAGGTGCACATAAAGTACATAACTTACAAAAAATATTTTATGTTATTATAATAATATAATAAATAAATAGTAGTTTATATCACTAGCACGTAAAGGGTCGTTTCTCATCCCCGAGGGCGTAGTTTATGAGACGAGCTGCGCAGCGGCGAGGGGAATAATAGCCGGTAGCCTGTGACGAAAAGACCTTCTTTACGACCGCAAAACAGCAAAAAGTAGCTTTTATTAAAAATATTGACTAAAAAATAATTATATATTTAAAAATGGATGGAGTCCAGTTTTAAATATTTAATTATTTTTTATTTTTTAGTCAATATTTTTAATAAAAGCTATTTTTTTAAACATATTTTTTAAATTTTTTAAATGTAGAACGGTACGGATTTATGTTGTTCTTTGTAAGATTTTGAAGTTTAGTAGTAATTTATTTTTAAAGGAAGTTAAAAAATGTGCAAGAAGTATGTAATGTTGATTAATAAAAAAAATTTATTGAAAATGGTTTCTAAATATTTGCTGTTGAATTATTCGTCCAGCTGCTAAATCAGCATAGATAGCATTAGCATGGAAGTTGGGTAGTTGTTGATTATTATCTTCATTGCGAGCTTCATTGTATATTCCCAAATCTAAGTTCTCGAGTCTCTCATTTGGTTGTAAAGCCACCGGGGCTAAATTATTAGCTATACACATATTATTATGAGGTATCGTGCAAGCATTTATAATTTTTATTACCCACCACGCTGGGCAGACGGGTTGGCGAGTAGTCCGCAAATCAATTTTGGACTTTTAGTTCACAGCACATTTCCGACGCAACCAGGATTAAAACCGCGGTTTCCCGCTCTCTGGTCTATCCGTGTTTGATTTACGCCAGACTGCTGTTCACCAAATATGGGTCAAGCATTTTACATAAACTTATTACCATTTCTTACCAAAGCAAACGTATAAGTTCGAGAATAGCACCGCAGAACATCTTGAATTAGCTGAACTTCTTCGATTCTTTCATCAACGTTTATAAAATATTTCATTATTTTATTATTTGCGCACAGCCTTATTATTAATTTATATTTATAATTTATTTACAATACACAGCGTACTAATCGAGTATTTTAATTTTTTTATTATCAAAACCAGAACCAAAACTGAATTCTGAAAACTAAAATGAAGATTAAAATGGTTTTAAACATGCCCAAGATCGCCACTAAAATATTTAGTAGCCAACTAACAATTTTAGTATCCCACTAAGGATAGTAGCCTTTTAACTCGACTATGCATACAGTTTGCTTAGTTAGCTACTAACAATAAGTTTGACACTAGTAGCGCTTTAGTAGCCACTAAGTACAGTCACTAGATAGATTCAGTACCGCAACGTCCGGCCATTTTGGGTCCAAAATAACGATTTCTCTCTCTAGCACTCATTGGCCGATGATAGAGAGTGCGGGAGAGAAAGCGTTATTTTGGACCCAAAATGGCCGGACGTTGCGGTACTGTATCTATCTAGTGACTGTACCACTAAGTTGACTACGCATAAGGCTGTTAGAGTTTATTTGTTAATTTTATAAAATAGTAACTCAAATCAGTAGCGCCATCTGTAAATGAGTATAGAAAAAGTATACCATATAAATTTGTATAAAGTTATCCATCTTTAAAACTCATAGCATCTTTGCTTATATCTAGTGCCTATTGCTTCTAACAATTAATCTAAATTGGTATGGTTTATTTGCAGGATATTTTATTTACAGATATGTTATTGTCCTGAGAAAAAAAGAGTGGAAAAACCCAGCGCTCTGGTTGTACAAAAAAAAAGCAAAGTATACATGCGGATAATATTTGAATTTTGTGTAGGTGAATTTTATTGGAGATTGATAATGGTTAGTAAGTTGGTCGTGTATTAGTTTGTGTTTGTATTTAAATGGTGCATTTATGCGGCAGGTGATTGGAGTGGTTGATTTGGTTAGTGGATGTTTAGGGCTAGTGTGTTTGTAAAAATAAAAATCTTGGTTTGTGAGTGTTGTGTGAATTCTGGGCACGTTAGTGAGCTCGTGTAGAGTATGTATTTCTGTGGCATATCGTGAGCGAATAATTAGCCGAAGGTAGTTGTTTTGTATTATTTGTAATTGTTCGATATGTGTTTTAGAAGCTTTGCTCTACACGGAAGAAGCACATAGCATTATCGGTCGTAACAAGGTTTTATACAGTAGTATTTTAATATTTGTGTTCAAGTGATTTTTGTGGTTAAGCAGTGGGTAAAGTGAGTGGAACGCTAGGTTGGCCAAGGTTCTTATGTTGGCACATTATTGTTTGAATGTGAGTGTGTTGTCTAATGTCACTCCTAGGTATTTAACCAACGATCTATTATTTCAATGTATATAATATATAATACAATGTATGTAATATAAGATCGATGTATTTAACCGTGGAAGTGGGATGAATGATTTGCACATTTGCTTGAAGAGTACTGTTATACATATTTTTTGGTTAGAAAAAATCGTGAGTGTGGTTTTGCTTGGGTTTAATTGTATTTTCCATTTCTGGTAATATGGTGCTAAATACTGCTAAATGTCCAAGTGTCGTTGAAGGTATGATATCGATTTATTATTTCTCCATTATGATATGGGTGCAGTGTCGTCCGCGAATAGCGCCACTTCTGCATCTGAGTGTTTTGGAATGTCATTGATATAGTAAATAAATAGTTGAGGGGCTAATACGGATCCTTGGGAAATCCCTGCAGGGATGGAATGAAGGTCGGATAGTGATTAAATTATTTTCAAAGTTAAATTGCTGAAGGCGATTCGAAATAAGTTTTTCTAATAATTTTGAAAGGGTGGGTAGAAGACTGATGACTGAAGAAATATTATAGGGGAGAGATTATCGTGACCTGGGCCTTTGTTTTTAAATGATTTAATGTGTTGTTTGACTTCTGGAGAGAGAAGGTCTTCAAGAGGTGTGAGATGAATTTCTTGGTCCAATGCACTGACGGTTTTCTGGATCATGTTGAGTGTTTGTGGATCTGAGAGATCCAATGTAATCAAATGATTTTGAAAGTAAGTGGCCGGCTATTCGGTTTGACTTATCTACATGTGAATTTATTGGTCTTTAGGGAGTTTGTAAGGTAGGCATTTAGTCCAGTCGATATAGGATTTCACCTGGAAAAAAATAGCGGGTTCGATTTTTCTTTTTCATACTTAGGGGGGGGATAGTTGGGAGTGTAAATTTCGGTTTTAGGAAATATTTCTCCGTTACGTTCGGCGCCATCTTGAATTAAAGGGTAATTTGTTGTTTTTTAAATAACTCGCTTATTTTTAACTTTAGAGTAAAAATGAAAATGAGCAAAAAAATGAAAATGAGCAATGTGATTTTCTGCAAGTTTGGTTATTATCATTTTTACCCTAGAATCGATATTTTGGGAGTCACAATTAAAATTAAGTTGTATTCTTTTCTCTCTATTGCGCATAGTAGGTTGTCAGCTTTTTTTCAGGATTTTTAGCCAGTATCTTCCCTTTGCGAGGTGTAGGTACTTCTTATGTACGTTTTATTTTTATAACATTTAATTTTAGTTAACATTGTATTTATATTGTTATTTTTTGAAATATTTTTTGGCCAAAGCCTTGCACAATTCCGATGTCAAAGTGCAGTAGGCACCATCAGACGCGGATCTGTTTATCATAGGAACGACGATTTCAGAAGCACCGCACTATGATGAAGTGACCGATCATCGGCAAAACATCAACGTTCTAGTTTTACTCACTGGCATCGGACGTGAAGAACGTTTTCTTCTAGAAACCAGGTAAAGGGCGTACTTCTGAATCTGTGTACTCGCCGACAAGTTTGAAATATGGAGAAGATGCTGCAGGTCAAATTTTATTTCTTCATGCCATTACGTCTTCGTTATTTGACGCCGGTAAAATAAAATTTATTAGCAAGCATATAAAAAATCCAGGCTTATCTAAAGCTCTGAATTTGTTCAAGGAACAAAATGTTAATAAGATTGTCTTGGCTCATGCCGGCGAGTGCTTCTTGATCACTTTGTTTGAAGGTGGAGAAGACGTTAAATCTTTAGATGCACTGCGATACAAAAAATTCAAAATTACAAAAATTCAAATGATTTTCACTTTAAAGTTAAAAATAAGAGTTATTTAAAAAAACAAAAAAGTACTATTTAAAATCAAGATGGCGGCAAACGCAATAGAGAAATTTTCCCAAAAACCGAGATTTACACTCCCAACCATGGCCATCTCCTCCTAAGTATAAAAAAGAAAAATCGGACCCGCTAATTTTTTCCAGGTTCACTGATTTTTATCCTATTTCGACTGGACGAATTGAATTTTGCGTGTCTCTTTGTTTTAGTGATTTAGCAAATTTTGAGGTTTTCAATTTTTCCAATTTTAACAGCACTGGTAAAAACTATCAAACAATAAACTACTACCGACACCTACTGTGAAAATATTGAACAGCATATAATTTTAGTATGCTTTCTATAACTAAATTTCAGAAAACAGTAATGCATAGGTACTGCATCAAATTAAAATAAACTAGGTATACGAAAAGCGAAGTTTTTATTAAAAATATAATATATATTATTGTTTTTTGGTTGTGGGTATATTGGACAAACCAAAAAAACAGTAATATTATTTTTAATGAAAACTTCGCTTTCCGCATTTATTTTAATTTTATGCAGTAGTTATTTTTCAAAATGCCTAAGAAACCTATTGGTGTTGTACCAATATGATTAATGAAATCACAGAATAGTGCATCAGTTATTATAATAAATAGTATTTAATTATTAATAATTAATACCTATAATTATAATTATGCTAAGGAAAAAGATCTTACATAATCTACAAATACAATAATAATTTAACAAATTTATTACAACAATAATTAAAAACGTGTGTTCGCAGTCGGACGTCTAATGAATAACTAATAAGAAAATTTATAAAATCAAAATCACTTTAACCATTCATGATTCTACCCGTGAACGATAAATAAAAATTCGTAAAAATTACTTTTATCAGTTTTCTAAAAGACTGAAGAATCCTTCTGATCTTGATTGTAAGATGGCTTTGTGATATAAAAATGTACTTCTTTACACTATAAGCGTTAAAAATAAAATCGCAATTTCAAAAAAGAGAATCCTGAAATCATTTGCGAAATTCTTGGTGGGGAGTTTTTTTTAGAATTTTAGTTCTTATTTAGAATATTTTGTGAATGTGCTTCCATCCCATTATTTTAATTTCATTTTGAGTTTACAAAGGTGTTGGACAACAAGGTTGGCAACTAAAGTATTACTGGTCTGTGGACCCCGCTTAACGGACTACAACTCTATGTGACGATTTTTTTCGCTTCCTAATAAAAACTCCAGAGAAAAATTTGCTGTTATTTATTACTCTAATTTTATTTACGAAGAAACGTTTATTTTGCTATAAAAAAATATCAAAAATATTAGTTTTTATGTACTAAATAAAAGTAAATAGGGCATGTGACACTCCACAAGTCAGAAGATGATAAAGATTTTCACACGTATGACACGTCGGGTGAAAGTATAAAAAATATGGCCACTTGAAAATTATTTGTTACACATCAACGCCTAGTTATTTACTTTCAAATTACTAAAAAGTAATCTTGAAATGGGTACTTGCTTCTAAATCTTCTTACAGATGGCGCTCGATGAAGTATTTGAGCAACTGTAAGATTTCTATATTTGTAAAACGGTACAACTGAACTCTTAGCTTTTTGTAGTTTTTAAATAATAAAAAGCGATATTTCAAAAAATAGTTTTATTTTTTTCAAAAGATGTTTCCACTGACATCAGCAAAATAGGTAACTAGCTATTGCATTTTTTTCATGGCTTATTTTTGTAAATGTAAGACAATTTTGTTTACATAAATATTGAAATAAATTAAATTAATACTGAAAATAATATACAATAGATATGCAATGAAAATTTATTAGGCTAATTTTGTGCACTATAAATCAAGAAAAATTTAACTATTGACTAGTAGGTAACGATGACAGCTTTTTACTGCATCCGATGATCTGACAAATTACACGGAGCATTTGGTCAAAATTTAAGATTGCGTGCATATGAATAAATTGCATCATCACAACAAAATCTATAGCTCAATATGAGCCAAATTATATTATAATATTAACTAACAATTAAACTAACTTAATTAGAGTAAGCGTTGTTTCCAATTTACAAATAATTAATACATAAAAATATCAAACACGTCTAATTTACAAAATTGCGCAGTTAATTAAATAAAAATCACATTGTCTTAAAAATGTCGAATAGAATAAAAATAGTAAGCCTATCAGTAGAATACATACTACTTATTTATTATTTAACCAATAGAACAATCAAACAACCGCAATATCAGAACATGAAGATATATTAATGTAATAAAATGAATGAATGAAAGAATGGATGATTAATCAGTCTTATTAAGAGTCGAAGCGTTATAGGTTTAAAGTCGCCCCATTTCTGCTTCAACACACTGGACCATTAATTATAAGAAGTCTTATTTGTGCAGATATGTAGACGACGATTCTTCCAACCCATTAGCTATCAGTACACGTATATTGTTTTCAATTGAGGCCTTAGCTCAGGAGGTATTGTGTACACTTCTGGTGTGGGCTTCTTCTTAACAAGACGCCTCCAACGACCTCCAAGATTTTTGCGAAATCCCTGAACAAAACCAGGCCGTTCCGTGGGTATACTTTGTACAAGCGTTTCCTGTAAAGATAAAAAACAATAAATATTTACCGTTTGTGGTTATATCACTTTCTATGAAAAACACAGCAGAAAAACCGTTGATAGATAATGAACATGGAATTTTAAATTATATCACCCGAATACAAATATTTTTTTATAAAAATGGAACGTTATATTTTAAAATGTAATAATTTAAAATAGGTATACAATTATTTATATATTCGTTGGTTTATTTGAAAGAGTGTCAATGAACTTAAGCAGACGATAGCAAGGAACCATAGAAAATTTCAAGTAGAAATAATGCACCATTGAAGTGAGGGGCCTATCTAATGAACGAACATCTGGCGATACTTCTTTATTGTTGTACTAATGTATGCAATTTAGTAAACGTAAAAGTTTAATGATAATAAGAATAACGAAGGCAAAAAGTGGTAACGGACGTTTTGATATTTTAGGAAAAAAGTTAAAACTAACACCATAAAGGAAATACCCATCTCGTGTAACAAAAAATTGTATAGACGAGTGGGATTTGACGACGGTTCGTTACCCTGCATATAATGTGGAGTTATTATGTTTCAGGCAAAAATAACCGTCCTTTGTACTATGTTTTCACAAGGTCTTCAACTTTGAAATACTAGGTAAATACCCTCTATTCTTTATGGGCCATGGATTTTCTTATCCGACCTCAGTCGGAAATTACGCTTTCTCTACTTGTAACTTTCAAATAGTTTCAATCGATATTAATTTATTTTAGGATTTCGCTTACGTCTTGCTTTTTGAACATATGGTAATTAGTAATGAAATTTCTTTAAAGAAGAATAAAATGTCAAAACAATCAAAAAAATTAGTTAGGTGAAATTTTATAACTGCATTACAACAGCATTAACATTGAAGAGTTGCAAATTCTAGTTATAAATTAATCCTTGGGTAATTTAAGTAGGTTACCGTTATTAATAAGTAGTTCGTGGCTGGGTGTAGGTGAAATCGTTGCAACATTCATTTTAATTTAGTTTTTAGGTTATCAATCACCGTATGCCGCGAACAATTGTTAAAAATTAGTTCCGTTTCAAAACAAAGGATATTAATTGGTTTTAGTTGGCAACTAATAAAAGTCTTTCCTTACCTGGTTATTACTGTACAAATGCTGTGGTTGTGGAGGAAATTGCCACAACACTTGTCCATGATACGGCACTGGTTCTGTTTGGGATGATACCACGATGGTGGAAGGCTGCGTTGGTAACGGGGTAGTAGTTGTTGCGGTTTGTAATACGACGTCGGTTGGATGAACAGTATTGTTATGCTCTTCTCTCTTCCGGAGTTTGCTACGGACAAGACGAATAGCTATCATAGTACCGTTACTGCCAACCATTTTATTTTTGGCGTTTCGCGTTGAAAAATTAAAGATAGCCAGCTTGAGGCTGTTTGAATACCGTTGAAGATAAAATTATCCTACGTGTTTCACTTAGAAAAGGTCATACGCACTCACACACATGCGATAATCCTAAATTTGTATGCGAAACACACTGCACAATTTAAAAACTTCAAAGTTCGATTAACAACGCTTAACGTAAATTTATTTATAATAATTAACTATAAGTTAACTTGAACCAAAATTTTTAAATTAAATTAACAATTCTACCACACAACTCTGGGCTAGTCTGCAACGTTTCCTGCTCGTTACCACGCTTATATATAAGGGGAGTGACGTAGCATGGAGTGGCCAGCATGTCGTTTGTTTGCGGGGTGAGGTAACTCAACGACGCGTCTAGTGGCGCTTTCAAACAGCTGAGAGTCATGGAAGACTCGCATAGTAATTGGAAACTACTGTGATAAAATAATAAGAAATCCCAAATCTCGTCAACCTAATTTCCTCAAAATAAGATCAACATTTATCTAACAAACTGTGACGTGTTTCACCTTCATTTTTAACATTGCTCATTTCTTTGTAATTTTACATAATTTAAAATAATTTTTTTAAAACGCTGCGCTAATTTTAAATAATATGAAGGTTTTAATGAAACCATATTGTTATCAGATTTTGTGTTATCCGGCACCAAAATCTAAAATGTAAATTTCAAATTTGAGTTATTGCGACAAATCATGATTCAAGAAAAATTATGGTGACACCACTGCAATAAGCAGGGCTTTCACGCATTGCATGCAGATTTAAAAACTAATACATAAAAGATTAATGTTTTTCAATGAAACTGAAAATATCTAAACCAAATTTTTGAGTTTTCGTACAAAATTGAAATGAAAAACATGAAATTTTGGTTCCATAAACCTATTGTATCTAATTAAAACAAAAATTAATTTTATGAAACTAACTGGAAAAGTGGTATAAATTATTATATTTTCAATAGTTTTCACAAACGCATATTACTTAAGGCTTCGAATGGGCCCAAAATATTATATTTTGAATTATATAAATTATAGATTTATAACAATATATTATACGATTCTTCATGAAAATGTCCCGTTTTCAGATTCCTACGTGAAAATGTTCCGTTTAGAGAAAGATAGCGGCAGTAAGGGGTTAAAAAGGTCATTTTTCTGACATTTTCATCCCATTTATGGAAGGTAGAGAAGTGAAAAAGTCAGTCTTGATTTCATTGTATATAGCAGTGGGTCGAGTAAAAAAAAGGTCGATGTCCCATTTTCAATCCAAACATTAATGGTCACGTTTAGTATACCTGCTAAGGTATGATTAATTGATTATATTAATTTAATTTATAAAATTAAATAAATAAATATATTTAAAAATGCTTTTAGATGCGCTTGCAACTTTCGTCAGATTATTAATCAGATTAATAATTGATTCGCATCCGAAAGTTTTCCTTCCATCCTATGAGTCATACAGACTCGCGAGGCAAAATAATTTTGAACCTTTTGCTATCAATACCACGCGTTCCCAACCCTCATTTTAGTGTCTCGGGGCTCAACCTGTTAATTGACACTGATAATGTGACGTTAAGTAAACATAATAGTTTTCAGGTCAAAATAAAAGTTACGTAACAAAGGGTACTAAAATACTGCAGTCATAAGTACCTAATTAAAAACTATAAATCAAATTGGAAAACAATTATTGTAAAATATGAACAAGTAACCTTCAAACATGAACCAATGGTGATAATATTAGTTTCCATTTATGTTGTTTTTCATTTTGTAATTTACGAATCTTAAGCAAATAAAACCTACAAACTAAGAAATAAATGGTAAAAACATAAACAGTTAACAAGTTTGCTGTTATGAAGATTTTGTTTATTTTGAAAACACCTCAATTTGAACATATAAATTAAAAGGTCGTCCTAATATTTTACCCAACAACTGGGGTGGCCTACTGTCATGACAGGACCAAGGCTGTATAATCTTATATACAAAATACATACGAGTACATAGTACTATGACGTACATTTTTACAGAAAACATAATATTTACAGGAAAGTTTGCTATAAGTTAAATTACCTAAATATTTGAAAGTTCCCTTTTGGCTTTAAGTTGTCATTTACTAAAAGTGGAAATTAATAACTTACCTAAGTATGTACCTACATAATATTTTTTTCGCATTGTAATCACGTATCATAAAAATTAATTTATTGTAAAAACAATTTTTGTAAATATTTTTTAGTTGCTTATTTATCAGAGGTAAAAATACATAAAAGATTGACTATTTATAGAATAAGCTTGTTTTCACATAAATACGTTTATTGTTGCCACATAAGAATTCAAAAAACAGTTCGAACGTCACTCTAGCGATTTGATCTTTTATTAGTGCAAGCTATGATTAGATTAGATGCAAAAATCAGGCAGCCAATTTCGAGAAAATCGGTTTTGAATTTATAAGTACAGTGTGAATGACGCGCATGAACGAATAGACGAGATTCCAAATTACTCATTAATTTAATTTTTTCAAAAATGACTGAATTTTTAAAAGGTTGGTTTAATTTTGACATTTGGTCTATTTGTTAGTGGTTTACCAATATTAGGAACTCACTATAATTCAGTTATGAAATTACTGATTTTGCTCAATTGCCAATTCTAACCAATAAGACATAATTATGTTCTAATGTTGTGAACAAAAAAGATTGACTATAAAATCGTCGCATGGAGGAGGCCTATAATTTAATTTACATACTTTTAGTTTTGTGTAAATAGAGATCAAAGATTTTTTGCCCTAAAATAGCACCCGTCTTTTTCAACCTATGGAAATACTGGGATGTAAAAATGTCAAATTCATTTTATTTTATTTTGTAACACCATATCTAAAAAGATATCCGCACGCCCATGACCCTACGTGAAAATAAACAAACCGACGTACCAAATTTAGTTAGTAAAAAGTTGGTTGTTTACTAGAAACAAAAAAAAAGTAAAAGGTCTTCCATTATTATTAATTAATTTTTATGTTTTGCTGCAATCTATGTATTTTATTAACTGCGAACTGCGTTTGTGCGAATATAAGTTTAGTGATTATCCATGTGTCTTTTTTTATTAATCTAACAAGAACCATCATCAAAATTTATTTATTGACCAGTACATTATTTGCTTTAACTCACTTGCGTGTAACCGGAACCCTGCAACAAAAATCCTAATGCGCGCGCATCAGTAAAAGTTATGATTACGATCAAATACTTTATGATGATCATTATAAAGTATTTGTTACGATCTTCAAAGTGTCAACATTTTGAACATAACACTATTTAATTTTTATTAGGTAACTGCACGGACTTCTTAAAATAAATTTTTTTTATAATAAATAAAATAATAAATTATTTAAAAAGAAATAAATTTATTTTAAGAAGTCCGTGAAGAAACCGACTTCTTAAAATAAATTTTTTTTATAATAAATAAAATAATAAATTATTTAAAAAGAAATAAATTTATTTTAAGAAGTCCGTGGGTAACTGACATTAATTTAAATTTTGTTAATTGTCTACTATATATTTGAGATGAAATAAAAATTTAAATTTTTTAAGTAATTCGAGTTATAAGAATGATTAAAAATCAAATCATTTTATACTTTTTATTCAAGGTATATAGATTACAAGGTATGATCTTGCGCATGTTGTGACGTTTAATAATTCAATATGGCGGCCAAATATGCGACTTGCCTTGGAAACGTCAATTACGAATTCAAATAATATTATAAAAATTCATATAGATTTTTGATTTTAATTTATAAATTATACATTTTTACATTTTATAATTTACTTAAAATAACAAAAATTCTAAAATAAACAATAAGAAATGTTGTGACGTTTAATAATTCAATATGGCGGCTAAATGCGACTTGCCTTGGAAACGACAATTACGAATTCAAATAATATTATAAAAATTCAAATAGATTTTTGATTTTAATTTATAAATTATACATTTTTACATTTTATAATTTACTTAAAATAACAAAAATTCTAAAATAAACAATAAGAAACGTCAAAGCAAGTATCATCTGACGGCCATTTTTTCAATGCGCAGAATAAGACGAGTTTTCGTTCAAGTGTAGATCATACCTTGTAATCTATATACCTTGCTTTTTATTGAGCTCTCGGTGCTAAGTCGCCCCTTCGTCGGAATAATTTTAAATTTAATTGTATGCTGTCACTTCTTTTAAAATCTTCTTTAAATTTAAATTTGAGCAAAGATACTGCGGTTTTCACCGCTACGGTGACTTTTTATTTGAATTATATTTTATTTAGAAAAGAATTAAGTAAACGTAATTGTCTAGCAGCAACCAATTAAAATAAAAAAAAAGTTTGCTTTAAATACGACGGAGACTTTCTACCATAAAATGAAATCATTTAATAAAAATTAAATAGGGTTATGTTGAAAATGTGACACTTTGAAGATCTTGATCACAACTTTCATTGATGCGCGCGCATTAGAATTTTGGTTGCAGGGCTCCGGCTAGACGTAAGTCTTTAACTCTATTTCACAAAGTTGGCCAGTTTAACTCACTTGCGTCTAGCCGGAACCCTGCAACAAAAATCCTAATGCGCGCGCATCAGTGTGACACTTGTACTAATTTGGTAATAACCCATTGATTGGTTAACCAACCAACATCGGTACAAATATTCGTTTGTTTAACAATGTTAAAACTACCTCCATTTTGGATTTATAGCTACCTGCCACAAATTCAAGTAAAGACGTACCTGGTGAAATCAGGGATTTTAAACTATAACCACAGATTACTTGCTATAACTTGAGTTAGCTACAATCTTGAAGAGGCGTATATCCAAAAATGGATGTAAAACAAAAACGCTAATAAAGAAGAAGAAGCTACAATATATAATATATGCTATAACAGCCTAGATGGCTAACTACCGATATTTTTCATTATGAAAAAGTAAACCCGGGGGCCATTTACAGTTTCCTTATCTTTTTGTATGCAAATACTGCAATTAATTATAAATTGTAATTAATTATAATATGATAATGTATTTATTCAAATAATTAACTTTGATTAATTTTTAGGTTAATTTTAACATCTCTAGGTAGAATAAAAGTTATTATAAACGTATTCATTTTTGAAAATCTCACGGAATAATAATATATCTCTAAATTCTTTTTCCAGCTATTAATAAATTCCGCCAATTATGATATACAAATCCAGATTTTTTCGCACAGTACCTACTCAATCAATCAGAATCAGTGATAATTACAATCTATCGATTTTGAAAATAATATCAGTGAACCAAGTTTTTACAAAATACTTAATTTACGTAGGTCGACTGAAAAATGCATAGCTATATAATTCAAAATTTTTATTTTGTCTTTACCTGTAGTTTAGTTATTTTTCTATGCTAGCCAGTTTTTCAGTCAACCTGAGTATTATTTTAATCCGAACATCAGTAAGAAATAATTTTGATGAAATTTTATAAAAATTTAATTCTTACCAAAATGTAAAAAAATTGCACCTAGTTGTTTTTGGCATATTGAACACAACAAATTATTTTTTAATTACAAATAAATATAATATTTTATTAAAATATATCGTCGAAGGAAGAAAATGAATTTATGCGCTCTCACCTCATTATTAAAACGTAATTATATGAAATGGAAAATAATATCAATATCTAAAAAAATCAAAACTAAAGTACGTTCATTACCAAACTATCTATAAAAAGAGTTTAAATATCAAGTACTAATTGTTATGGGTAATGATAGATAACAATCTAATTACAGATAAAACCATTAAAATCTATTTTAGAATAGCACATACTTATAAAATTGATAATAGCGCCATATATACACTGTGTTCATTTAAAAACGATTTACTATAAATATTTTCTGAACCAAAGATATATTGAAGTTACAAAATTAATTTGACCGATTTATGGAGAGGAAGTGCAATTGTTATGTAATAATCCAAATTTTATTATTTTGTCTAATTCTGTTTCGAAAAGTGGTACTTTGTGATATCCAATTGAGTTTGGAAAAGCACTACTTTCCTGCACTAGTTTGGAAAAGTAATAATTTCAGTGCGGAAAAGTAATTACTTTTCCGCACTGAAATTACTTTTCCGCACGGAAATTACTCCGCACTCTAACACAAGTGTGCGCCCGAACGGGTTCTTCCGTTCATCATTTATTTTGGTCTGGTGCGAAGCACCAGGGCTGTTGCCCCATATCTTCGCAGACTTGAAGAGTAAGGTTGCGGGCTTGCCCGCAACGTTACGTCGGATGATTTTTATTGAGGCGTACCTCTGAAAATTAGCGCGAAGCTAAGTCCTGGCTGTGTTAACCTGTGGGACCTACAGCTTTACGTGGAATCCGAACCACGGAGTCGGATAAATTTTGTGGCCGGGTTGGGGATCGAACCTAGCCCCGCCAAACTAGAGTCCTCTCCTTAGCCCGTTCACCTAATTCACCTCCTCTTTCATCCGTTCGGGTGAACACATGTTTATCGCTTAGGTTATTAATAACATGACAAATGACTTGCAACCTTCACGCCATCTATCGATAGTTATCTGAGATCGTGAATTTTGTCGGATATTATCCCCAAAATTACGAAAAGTTGTTGATATTACTCGGACGGAGTAGAGTAGTAAACATAAATTAAAAACCTAACCTAACCTAACCTGTTCTCTCTATAACTGTTTCTAACGTATTCACACACACACACACACTTTTTACGATAAACTTCATGATTTGAAGAATCACATAAATTAAAAACCTAACCTAACCTGTTCTCTCTATAACTTTTTACGATAACTTTTTACACACTTTTTACGATAAACTTCATGATAAACTTCAATTCATCGATACCAAAGAGACAAACTTGACCAAAGACTTGCAACCTTCACGCCATCTGTCGATAGTTATTTCAGAGCTATTACATTATATATGCGAAAAATCGGGAATTGGTTTTTTTCGAAACATCATTAGACAAACTATTGTTCGATACTAGCGGAAAACTATTTCTCCATTCTCGGCTTTATGTTCACGAACTCGGTCTTCGGCCTCGTGCGCAAAACTCAGCCTCGAATGGAAAAATCTTAGTTTTCCTAACTAGTATCGAAAATAGCTATTGTCGTATCCCAGACGAACCAATTAAGTTAAATCTCTATGAAAATCATATCATAAACTAAAAAAAAATTTTTTACTTTTTTAAAACTTGCTTTTACTTAAAATAAATTACTGCATGAAAAAAGCAAAACCGTAATTTTAATAATCGCATAAAAGCAACAAGAAATACTTGAAAACATCAATAAAAGCATGGAGCTAATAATTTTATCCTCGAACAGTGCCCCACGCTTTTATCAAAGTTTTTAAAGGTTTCTTGTTGCTGTTATGCGATTTTTCACAGTTGTAAAAACCACACTGTAAAAAATTACAGTGCAGTTTCTTATTTTAAATTAAATCCTTTAACTACCATTTTAGCCTAAAAGTAGTCTTAAAACGACCATCAGTGCAGTCCACATACATACGTCTAATCGTCATCTTGTCGATAAACATCAACAGAGTCAACTTAACAAAAGTTGTTAATAATAATAATAGAAGTAAATTGATTGTAAATTTGAACTGTTACCCATTTTTGAAAAATAAGTGGCCTTTAAAACTTGCCATAACCTCATCTTAAATTTCAAGCACCCTATAAATAAACACGAAATGATTCAAAATTAATTCTGTTTTGATACGAACACACTGTATTTTATTTATAATTGCATTTATCTGCTTTTACAAAGGATATTCGCACTTGAAAAAAAATTTTATCGACAAGTAATATAATTGACGTGATTTTATTGTAATTTACAAGTTATTCGCTGTTAGAAAATTCAACAATATTAATCGTATTACATGTAATCAATAAGTTGAAGGACTCGGGCAAAGAAAAAAAATGTTGAATGATAAATAAGCAAGAGCAAAATAGTAACAATAATTATAAATATTACTTATGTGATAAGAAGTAAAACTTTTCATTAAATTGTTTGTCGTCAAGTAATTCTTATGAAATAATATAATAAAAACATTTCTGGTGAAACATTTATGTATTAGTACGTGTAAACACGCAATTATGTACATTTGGATTATTTATTGTTCCGTAAAAAGAATTTTTATTGACTAGAAATTAATTTTTATTATAAACAAGTCAGGTTTATTGGAATGTAATCTTATTTAGATCGATTAGTACTAAAAGTAGTATATAGATGTGTATAAAGATACAATTCAATTCAAATGTGAACTTTTTATATTATACATTATTGTTTTGGTTTAATTAAATTATTAAAATTTAGGAACGACATATATGTTAAAGTTCAAAAACAATTTGAAAAGAAAAGGACATGAAAATATTTGCATGTTTCTAATATATTGGTGATCCTGATCATAATGAATATGTTACGTAAATAATGGTTATCATAATGGATATGGTTACATACGTAACTGAAAAATGTATGCATTTACCAGTAAATTCGTATAGATTCCACGGGAGTAATAAGAGTGCATTGAATAATTTAAAAGACAGAGTTATCCTTACAATTACCGGGAAATGTATATGTTACGTACCAAGCCCGAAATTGTACAGTTCGCGCTCTGTACAGTGATTTTTGTACCGAGCACGAAGTGTACAGGCTACTTTGTACAAAGTTCGCGATCTGAACAACCCATTTGTACAGAGCTGTTAGTTTTAACCTTCCTGTCAACTTGGTACAACTTAATATTGTACAAAGCTCGACAGAACAAGTTTATATGTTGGTACTAAGATTAGTGTATATTAGTAAGACTGGAGAATTGAAGGAGCATAAAAAATGCAAAATATATCAATTAAATTATAACTTACCTCTGCTGCCAAATTAAAAACTTGCTCAAAGTGATCTTGGTAGTTCATTATAAATTTAAAATCCCGGTTTTTACATGATATGCCTACACCATATTTAATTCTAATCTTATTACCAACTAATCTTAGTACCAACATATTGTTGTGTAGCTTACCATAGACATTTCAAGATTTCCACAATCGAAATTTCAACTTTGTGTTTTTCTTAAATTTGAAATTATTTAATTTACTCGGACGAATGAAAATTGTTTGTTTTCAATTATTGTGTCAAATTAGTGGCATGCAGAAACATGATTTACAGGTGGGATATTGTCCTAAAACCTGAAGAAGTTAAATCAATCAAGAATGGCAAAACGTTTAATTTTGGTAATTTAATTTGTTTATAGAAGTTTTGTTTTCATTTTTTTGAGAAGAAGAAGAAGAGAAGAAAATTTCACACAAGAAATTTTGTTGATACGCTTTAAAATTGCAAGATGGTGTAATAATTTATTGTGTGGTGATTTCGAAATGTACAATTTGGCAATGAATTTTTCAAATTTGGCTGGCGAGGTTGACCAACGAGCGTTCGACACGATTTCAAAAAAAGCTAAAAATAGAGGAAGTGAAAAGTTAATAGTTTGATAAGAAGGAAGTGGAAGATAGACGAGTGGTGTATGAAGTCAAATGCGCAACCACCTCGTGATGAAAATTTGGATTTTTGGAAAATTTAATTTTTTTGGAAATGTGGAAATTTTGAAATTTCTCTTGAACTCACTCCCTGGGAGAGCCTTATATTGCAAACTCCGACAATAACAGCACGGACCTTAAAGAGTTGTTCGTCAGAACACGACAATATAAACTTGTTTTGTCAAGATTTGTAAAATATTAAGTTGTACCAAGTTGACAGAAAGGTTGAAACTAACAGCTCTGTACAAATGGGTTGTACAGATCGCGAACAGTACAAAGTAGCCTGTACACTTCGCGCTCGGTACGTAACATATTGAAGTGATCTCGGCGAGATACCTCCAAAAAGTTCGCCGGCAACTCCTAAAATAGAACACTCGAAAATCTTCTCGAGGGTACGTGGATTTTAAGACGAAAAATGAAATTAATCAAGTCGAAAATTGATAATAATAATAAAATTTAATGTATTCAAAATTATTAGAAAAAATTTTTATCAAAAAGACTTCTTTGTTACTCATAACTTGAGTTTTTGAAAGCGTGGTGTATGGTGTTAGTAAATACTAATACGTTGCTATAAATGATAATCAAATATTCAAAAACAGCAAAACAACGCATTCGCATCTACTATGGTGTAATCGTGTAAATATGTAATTATAAAAATGTTATAAATACAATTTAAAAAATAAATTTCTTTAATCAAATAAGTGAACTTTAAATAAAATGTTATTCGGCGCCACAAAAACTTTAATTTCACAAACGCGTATTTCAAAAAGTTAAACAATTTGTATTGAGCTCAAATACCTTATAATTGTGAAGAAACTCCTCATTTGACACGCAGGAACGTCGAATCATCGACCAAACGTTAATAAATTTTCCAAAATCGTTGATCCTCGCAGACAATTGCAAGTTCTGCAAACCAAAAAAATTCTCTTCTCCAATTCTGGACAATTCCAATTGCAGACTAATAACTTTGATCAAACGCCAATCCAAACTTCAAAAGAATTTTGGTCCTCACAAGACCAAGACGATCTCACTTATTCACTCAAAATTAACGCCTTTTTCGGCGGCCAAAAATAACTCAACAAAATGGCTCAATGTTGACTCTCTCACGACACTGAGTCGATTGATTCTCTGCAAATTTTCTCTTCCTTTTGTTAATTTTTGATAACGTTTAAACTTGCGTTGTACGAACATAATTTTTATCACGCGCTCACTTTTAAATTTTTAAAATAATTCACAATCCAAAAACAATTCAAGTTGCAAAATTTTTAAATAAAAAAACTTTTTAACAAACAATTAAACCGACCCCAAAAAGGAAACTAAAAAGCATAAAATAAACAAATTACATTTTGAGTCTTAATAAGTAATGTAAGTAACTAAGTTTGAGTCGGTGCAGAGTGGGTGACTTTTGTTTTGATAATTTTTTTAAAGTAATTTAGTAATCGTTGATTTTTTGCACCGACTCAAAATTAGTTACTTACATTACTTATTAAGACTCAAAATGTAACATGTTTATTTTATGCTTTTTAGTTTCCTTTTTGAGGTCGGTATAATTTTTTGTTAAAAAGTTTTTTATTTTTAATTTTTTGTGATTAATATCTACTAATTATTACCTTAATTAATTAATTTTCTCGATATAAAGTTTTTCTCCACGCCAAGTTTCAACAGAATAGGTTGACAAGTGAAAAATCAATAAATGAAAAACAATCATTCCCTATTTTCTACCCTTACGGGTGCAATTTTCCCTTATGCTTTACCCTTACGAATGGAATTTTTTTGTGAAATTTAAATGGGACCACCATGGAGGTATACTCTATCGAATAAAAACAAATTCATCAAAATCGGATCACTCTGTAGAAAGTTATGCCCGAACATACATTTAAAAAAAATAAAAAACATACAAACAGACGAATTGAGAATCTCCTCCTTTTTATGAGGGATTTTTTTACGTTCACACTATATGATTTTTGATATTATAGAAGTTATGGCTTTTATGATTGGCTGTTGTGATGGTATGATTTTAGCCATGACTTTTCTTATGACTAAGTCATATGATAAATCATGTAGTGTGAACTACCCTTTAAAAGTTACAAATCTTTCCTTTTTAGGTGTCTCTTTGATAAATCGTAAATAACATAAAAAATGAAGGAAAAAACAAAATTATCAATTTCGACTTAATTTGTTAATAAAATAGATTTTTATAAAGTCGTTTTACAACAATATACATGTAAACGTGAACATATACCTTGGTAAACGTAAACATATACCTTGGTAAAAGTGAATAGATGAATACAGTGCTGTAACATAAGGTGTAAATGAAGTGTCAACTAATATACGTATACCTATATCCATATCATTATTTATATTGATAACGTTAAAAGAAAATAAATTAATTAATACGTTATCCGTTTTGCAAATTAAGATTATGTTATGTGGGAACACATAATAATAATCCTATAAAGGTATTTACACTCGCTTGTGTATTTGTGTTGTATAGTTCTACACCGTTGCATTTATCTTAGCAACAGCAACGTCTTTACTAAGCGTTACTAGGATGAATACAACGGGGTAGACATACAATAAATATTATACGGCGCCTCTCTCGTAGCTTAAAATGTTGGATTTGAACATGTCAAGATTATGCTGTTAATAATAAATAAAAAATAGTTAAGTAAAACACAAAATTAATTTAGTACAAACTTAAAATTTTGAAATTAAAATTAATTAATTATTAACTTCACTACAGTCTGGACCTGTATAGCATTTTCACCCGAGAGAAACTCCTCAATAACAATTCTTTAGAATTATTTATGTCATGGAGGTGAATCGCCCCCCGGGGCTATACGGTGCTAGTTTTTTTTTTTTAAATATTTTTAATTAAAACGTCGGTTTATTTTAAGACATCCAAAATGCACACTAACTTCTTGGCAGTTCCAAATACTTTGCGCAATATCGCTTAGTATATGTGCACATATTCCTAATTTTATTGGGAAAAAATACATTGTATGTATATTTGCCACAAGCGCCAACGTTGGTATTTACCGGAAAATATGCACTTTTACCGATAAACGTACTTCTCCGCAACAGTTACAATTGTGAAATAATAGCACAGGTCAACACGATTTTTGGGTCTGGCTTCTGCATATGAAATTTTAGTTTCTCCTACGTTAAAAATAAGGGAAAAAATAATTTTTTTGATCAAAGTTTGCTTTTGTAGAAACTAGACCAATTCTTTGAATTTTTAAGAAAAATTACAGATTTATGTATTTTTTTCTATAATTTTATTTTAAATTACGATTAGAAAAGTTTTTGCTGAACACTAGAGTCTTTTTTATTCATAAGTTGTGATAAACAATAACAAATAAATTTAAAATAACAAAAATTCAAATTCAAAAATGAATATTTTTAGTGTTTTTCTTATGTTTATATGGGCTGTCTCGCATTAAACCCCAAATGTAATCTCCCATCACATTCTAATTGTACTGCCCCTTGGTAACGTCGTTCAAAGCCCATCACATCTTGGTGAAAACGTTCTCCTGGTAGGCACCCATATTATCTTTAAATTGGTGGTCCAGGTGAGAATGTAGAATGTGAAGTTTTTGGGATATTCTGCAGCCCATAATTTTAAAGCTTACAAGCATAGTTTCTATCAATTCTTCATAATTGTCAGCTCTGTTGTTTCCAAGAAAACCATCAACTACTGCTTTAAGACTTTTCCAGGCTTATTCTTCATGAACATTGAGAAGATTTGTGAAATCATCACTCTTTATTATTTGTTTTATTTGCGGCCTAACAAAAATACTCTCTTTTACTTTAGCTTTAGTTAATTTGGGAAAAAAATCCTTTTAAATATTCAAAAGTATCAGAATTTGGATCCAAAGCTTTGACGAATTGTTGCATTAAGGCTAATTTTATATGTAACGGCGGCATCAATATATTATTAAGCTCTCCGATTGGTTCCGACTTCACATTATGTTTTCCTATCTTAAATTCAACTCAGTCAGGTCATATACGCCGTTGGTAATGTATTGAATGATTGAATCTGCTCTGCTATCCCATAAGCAAAGGTGACAAGGGTATTTAGTATATCCGCCTTGCATTCCCATCAGCAAATCAACCATCTTAAAATCATCTATCACTGGCCAATGGTATTCTGTATATTTTAACGTTTCAAGTATAATTTTCACACTTTCACATTGTGATAGACAAGTAAACACTCACTACTGTGCACTTTACAAATAATATGCAATTTGCGATAGGGTTAATCAAAGTGCTACCATCAGTTGCTCATAAAATCAATTAAAATCTTTAAAACTTACTTATCGGCATGAATCAGACAAAAGCAAACTTTAAAAGCTAAAAATTGAAATTTAAGTAATTTTCGATGTCTAGAATCAGAATTTAAGCATTAGGACAGAAACCCAAAAAAAAATTTGGTGTTTGTTGACCTGTGTAATGATATAAATAATGGTCCCCGCTAATTATTAGGTTTTTTAACCATAAACCAGAGATTCACCTTATACAACTTCTGCAAAACTAACCATAAGCTAAATTTGACAACTTGGCTCTTTTATTTTGATGTGTGATTATTTTTTAAGTAAATTTTTTGGCTATTGCATTTATTTTATTCATGACTGTAAATGTAATTATGTCTACTATTCATGGGTTTCCATTATGGGGGGCAAAAGGAGTAGCTGCTTCCCTTGGCTCTTGGCTGCTTAAATTTTGTTTAGACATTTAATATTTCACCAGCGCAAGTTCTTAAAATTTTCTAAAATTTTCAGTTTTAAATGATTACAATTCTTTCATAATAATTTTTTTTTTAATTCCTTCCCCCATTGAAAATGATCTTATGGATCTATGAACTTCTAAATAAAAAAAAACTTGAATCTCTCAAAAGTATTAATAAAAAAAGTATTAATAAAAAGTATATTAACCATTCCAACAATAATTCATTGAAAAAATATGACTTGAATTATCTGGGAAAGAAAAATTATTATTATATCGTGCAGTCCAAAGAATAAAGTTATGATAACATTCACTTGATTCTGTTCATCTTTTTTTGGCGTTTAACAGAAGCTGTGACTTCAAGAATTTTATCATTTTTATCGTTTCAAATTCATTTTGTTAAAGCTTTTATGCAACTCCGAGAAGAGAACATTGCAGTTATTTTATTTTGTCAATTCTATTATTCATTCATTCATTATGCTTTTTACGTTCTAAGTAGAACATTGCTTTTCCCTTTTTGGGAATTACAAATCCGATTAGCGGGGTGGATTAGTCCCCATATTACCTATTTCCGATAAATCAATATCTATATTTCACCACACCGTGTGGATGTCCACTGAAAGGCCGAGCTAAGAAATTATGTATAGTTCGCGATTTGAACCCAGAATTTCCGCTTTGTACTCAACCAGCGGTCACATCACTCCACGGTTGTGGCTAATTCTATTATACTGTATTTTATTATTAATTTTATTTACGATCGTATTCATCTATTTTCTAAAAATTTGTTTGTTTGTTTCATTTTACTTATTACCTGACACCAAATTATTATTTTTAAATCAAAATACTCAAAATGAACGACGCGACGCATTATTAATTACGTATAATAATTTTAAAAAATGAATACGTGAGTTAAATTTTTTTACGCTATTGCTCATCTAGTGACACGATGGATAACTCTGTAAAAGTAACTATTAAAATTTGCACTTTATTATCACCAATTTAGTAGAAAATATTAAAATCCAATGTTCTTCGCGTGCCAAATACATTGTGCGGCACATAGTCGATCAAATTGGCCGCAATCCAGGCGACTTGCTAGGGAAATGTAAACAACGGGGTGGTTTTATGTTCCTCATAGTTCAGAAAACGAGCCTGAACTTGAGATGAAACAGCTTCCCTGTTTTTTAATATTTGTCGATGTCACACCGCTGGTTGCAGAAGATCTGTGGGCCGCCCCAGAATGAGATGGCGGGATCAATTTGAGTGACGTAACGGACCCCTGGTCTTGAACGTGCGGATGATGATGATGATAAAAAGCTTTAATATATTTTTGAATAAACTTGTTTTTTTAATAAAATAAATTAAATGTGATTGGCTTAACTTTTTAATGGTTAATGTTTCGTTGCATCGCCATCGGTGCCAAATATTCACAGGTTTGACTTTTGTGACGAAGTTACCATCTTTCACTCACCAAATTAATGTCTCCATTATGCTCTTTCAAGTCCAAAGATGGAGAACGGTTATAAAACTGACATTTACAAATAAATTTAACAGTGAACAAAAGCTTTCTAACTAAGATTTGATTAGATAAAATATTAAAAAGTTTCATGTAATAATGCAATTAGTATATTCACTCTGGGTGCAACCTTTTACTATATTTTGGTATTACCTTTTGTAATGGAAGTACTAATTCCATTTCATACGACATAACTTTGAACGTATCACCAATTGAGACTATAATATAATAGAGATAATTAAAAAGATATTATGGATAGAGAAAAAAAGATAAATATATCCCCGTGTAGTAATATGCATGTGGGTTTTCACATTATTTCCAATTACACAGTATAGCGACAACTTGTCAAATAATTAAGCTTATTAATTTAAATAATTAACCTTGTGACTAGGAAAACAAATTTACACTAACAAGAAGTCATTTGATTTTTGAGGCAAAGACGATAACTGTCCACCGGAAATTTGTATATGAAATAGGTGAGCGCTAAGAATGGGTTTTATGGAAATCCTATCCAAAAGGGATTTATCACGGTTTTTCATAATTAGCGATTGACGCACATGAATGGATTAACGAGATTTTAATGTACAGGTGAGGCCAAACAACTGCATCTAACAAAACAATGGTAAAACAAAAATTAATAATAAGATGGAGAAGAAAGAGCAATAATTGTAAAAATAAATTAAGGAAATTAAAATTCGTATCGAAATGAACTTGTTTGAAATTTTTTACAATCATTTATAGTAATTGCAAATTGTTTATTGCATTACTTTCATTTATTGCGTTTATATTTGAAATATATTATTGTTTTGTGTGTATATTTTTGACAGCTTATCAATTTTAATTAATTACTTTTTAAGGAAATATGTTGAAGTTGATATTAGAATCAATATCAACTATATTCGTTAACAGTCAAAGTTGTAATACTACCTACAATCATAATAAAGTGTAATAAATACATTAGTACGGACTACAAACTTGAACTTGGTGTTCCACATTAAATATTCAATTGTAATCAAATTAATCGATAGATGGATTTAAACAAAAATAAACTTGAAATTATACGGTATAAAAAGTATTGAAGGTTTTGTCGTTTTTCGAGAAAATAACAATAATTTAATACTATTAACTAAATTTATTTATTGTTATTTTTTTGGGTTAGTGGACTATTAAATAATTAGATTCTGTAAATCTTTTACGTTTTTCCTTTACTTAAGAGTCCGCTAACTCAAAAAAAACAATAAATAAATTATTATTATTTACTACATATTTTATCACATGGAAACTTTTGGAAATTTTTAATATTCATTATATCAAAAACAAAATAAAATTGGTAAAAACGTTATTACGTAATTGGCAATTCACAAAAAATGTTATTGTAAACTTTAACTTATTGTTATTTTTCCTTAGTTAATATAAGTACATACTATTATTACTATTCTACAATAACAATTAAAAGTTAATTAAATTCTGGAAATTTTGGTTAAAATATTCACATTAAATTAAAATTTTATGAAATGCAAATTTTACGTCAATAAAATTTATTAGAAAAAATTGTAAAGTTTTAAATTTATCATCAAAAAATACATCGGGAAAATACAAACCCAAAAGATTTTAAAATGATCAAATTTAAATCAAAATTTATTATTAAAATAGGCGGAAAAATGTCTACTGCGCATATTCACGCGCACATTAACCTCCGAATTTACAACGCGTTCTAAATATTTTATATGAAAATTTTATGCAAAATTATGCATCGTGTCAACGGGCTTTAGCTGCAACAAAAGGATTAAAATATTTCTTTCTATTTATTTTTATGCGTTTCAATGAATGAATAAAAATTTCATAGAAAATTTTAAATAGAATATTTTAATTTTAAAATTAAGAAGTAAATTAAATAAAAATAAGCAAAAAATAAAATTTTGGTTCAAAAGGCACTAATAATAAATAAATAAAATAAGTACCTAATTACCTGTATTCATAATTTTGCTTTAATAATAATTTAGTAATAAGGACAAAAACAAAGCAATTTAATTTGTTACTTTAACAAAAATCATTGTTCCTTGGAATTGTCAAAATAAAAAATAATTTTTTTTAAATTTTATTTTAACAGTTCTACCTTTATGATGATTTAGATTAATATTAGGATAACATTTTGATTTACTAGGTCGGAGAAGGCAGAGTAAGATGGAAAAACTCTTGGGAGAGAAATTAATAATAAATTAAATAATTAATTAATGCTTTCTTTAATATTCAATTTTGAAATAATTTAAAAAATAAATAAATTATACATGAAATTTTTCTAAATCGGACTATAACAATAACCCAGTAGAATGGCATGGAGTGAAACGTAAGGTACTACTAATAAGTATAGTTGCGGGTTCGAATTCTCAGTCACTTATTGGGCCGGTGCTAATAACCTAGTAGTTCATGCACGTTAAAAGTAAATTAAAAAAAAAAATTATACTATGATTTCTTTTATGTCGAAAGAAGAGAAGATTTAAATTTTTAATTGTCCTTAAATCTCAACATAAAAACTTGGAAAAATAAATTAAACACAGCGTCGTTATACATTTCATGTGATTCAATAATACCTATATTATGTCTTTTATTAAGAGCTACAATGCTGTTACAAACAATTACTATTGGGCATTGTTAAACAAAGTAATTACGATAAGCAATAAGAAATAAAAATAACAACAGGTGTTACAGTCAACAACAAATTAGTCAACAAAAATGTAAATATTGTTTATAACAACAAATACGCAGTGGCTTGGTATGATTACAGATTGAGTTCAATGCGGAAATTCATAGTTCAAATCCAGACTTACAGGAATTTCAAAATTTAGCTCTTCGGTGAATATTCGCACGCTGTGGATTTGAAAATAGTCTGGTCTGGCCAATAACCAAAACATAAAATTTTACAGAAAAATTATGATCGAATTAATTACTAGTGTACGTATGTATTTTAAAATACCAAAAACAAAAAAAAATTGCAAATTAAACGGTATTAATAAAAGAATGACGTCACAAGAAACTGTGAATATTATTAAATAGTATAATGCTATTTTTATTATTTAATATATTATGGCTATCATATAGTATAAATGATATAATTTAATCATCCCAAACTTAATTAATAATAAAATTTTTAAGTTATCACTAGACTTAATAATAATTTTCCACTAAAAATTTATAATAATATACATATTCTGCATTTAAGGTGTCTAGCCAAGACTGGCATTATGTGAATTGTATTATTGGCAAGGAGGAATATTTGTAAAATTATTATTGTCATCTTTCCTAAATTTTTTTAGAAGTACCTACCAGTTACTATACGCAATAGTTAAAGCTGCCAACATGTCTAGTCTAAAAGTTTGTTTTTAAATTTCACATTTGATTTTAAAAAAGACATCAAGAATAAAAACTACACAAGGGTTGTTTTATAAAGCGTTTCGATTACTTTTTCAATGTTAAAAAAATACATAGCTTGACAGTGAATGTATCCCTGACATTAAATTTAACTAATTGTAAAATAGTATCTTGTTATTATACTCCATTAAATATTTGGCACACACACATATTTACTGCAAGTGCAGCCCAAACAAGCAGTTCTAGATAAACCATCAAGATTTAAAATTAGAGTCTAGTTTAAAATTACATAGGTATTACCTAGAGAAATTTAACGGTAACCAACCCATGCTCGTTTTAGAATTTTTAAGTCGCTAATGTATTTATTCTAAATTTTTTATTTTTCATTACAAATAAAAATGTCATGTAGATTATTATAATTATATATGTAACATGTAGTAGATTTCTGCCTTCGGTTCTGCAGGGTAAGGGTCCTTACCATAGTTAAACTGCCAAAATCACAATGTGTTACATTCTCCATTACCTTCGCTAAGTTTTTTGAGGCAGCCTAACTTAATTGCAGTCAATGTTTACATAATTTAACAATAAAAAACTTTAAATAAATTTTATTTGTCACTCTCCTAAATATAATTAATATTGTTTCAAGATGAGTTAATTACAGAGATTACAATTTTCTATAGTTCTGTAAGTTTATTTAATTACAGTTTTTCAAAGTTCGATTAAATGGAAGCAGAGCAAAAAATTTTTAATTAGTTTATTTTTCTGGTGATGGAAATAGGACAAAATGCAATAAAAATCAAATTAAAATCCAACGATTAAGCGGTTAAACTGCTTGTATGTGGTGGTAGAATATAAAAAATAAGGAAATATAAATATTTGAATTATTAATTTATGTTCTATAGTATAATTAGATCACTACATTATGTTTTATCGATAATGACCTTCAAACACAAAATTATTCAAATGTTTCCGTAACATTGTAATACACTATCATATAGTTTACAATAAAGACTAAAAATTAAAAAATTGAAACCCTGCATTACAAAACTTTATGCAAAAAAATATTGGAATTAAAAGAAAAAACATTTTAACGCGTAGTTAATTAGGAAAAAAATCTTAAATCTAGGAATAAACAAAAATATTATTGGATCCTTCGTATAATATCATACTTGTTAATTATTATTAAAGATTACGCGGATATTGCGTATACTAAAATTTCCGTCTTTTCCGACGTTGTATGGTGATGTGTTGGTGTGATGTGTCCTGATTTGCTCATAATCATAAGTGAGCAAATTCGTATCTTCATGAGTGCTGTATAGCGTTTTGTTTAACTCTGCTATTGAAAAGTCAATAAAAATTTTAAATTTTATAAAGGTTAATACAATGTTTTAATTTAGGTTTGCGTTGCTATAGTTTGAAATGTATTTTGGCAGGTTGCGTTGCTATGGATTGGAATGGATGACAGTATTTTTCACCTACTAGTGGGTGAAAATAATTTTCGCGCACTCGTTGTCATATAAATAATTTGAGCGAGTAAAACAAAAGGTTTCTAGTTCCGTATTCAAGTAAGAAACAACACGTTTCAATGGTAAGATTAAACAATAGTATATTACAGTACAAGTGAAGAAACTACGAATTTCGCTCACGCATGTGCTAGTTTTGCAAACGAGCAGCTAGACGAGTGCGCAAAGACTCATAAGTGAGTAAATTCGTATCTTCACGAGTGCTGTATAGTGTTCTGTTTAACTCTGCTATTAAAACGTCAATAGATAATAATCTTAAATTTTATAAATTTGATTGATAAAAATGTTTAATTTAATGTACATCAACATAAACGGCAGGTTGCGTTGTTATAGTTTTGAATGAATGACAGCATTTTGGCAGGTGGCGTTGCTATGATTTGGAATGGTTGGCAGCATTTTTCACCAACTAGTGAGCGCAAATAATTTTCGTTCACTCTTTGTCATATAATCAATTTGAATGAGTAAAACCAAAGGTTTCTAGTTGCATATCGAAGTAAGAAACAGCATGTTTCAATAGCAGAATTAAACAAACACTTAAAACGTTCAAATCTCAACCGTTTAACCCTCCTTGAATAGTTCGAAAGAAAAATAACAATTAAAACTTTCCTTGTACATGCAGACTCAATTACAGATAGAAGACAAAGGTCGTAGAGCGTAATTTTTTGTAAAAGGCAGTGATAGCACGATGTGCATAAACAAAAATTTGTGAGGTCCATTCCAAGCACGTTCTCCCATCAATTTCTACTACACACTTGTGGCCATACTTCTGCCTTCCACAAAAAATTACGCTCTACCTACCTTGGCTTCTGAAGAAAAATCGGATACATCAATTTATAATTAAATTTCTTAATCGTGCTGAAATAATTTTCTATCGAGCAAATCTTATCTTACAATTTACAAATTACCCAGAAACTTACATTTAAAAATTATAAGAGAAGAGGGCTTAGAGCAAAGAGGGTACACGCCACATTATCTTTATAATGTTCCACAAGGTGGAACTTGGATGTCCGCAGTTTTAAGGCTTCTATACAGCTATCTTTCTAGGTTAAATATAAAGGAAACCTCGACTTTATTCATTAATCCGGATTAAGGGTAATGTATTTTATGAATAAATCAAACAATTGTGTTTTTTTTGCTATTGGTAAATAAAAAATTTTATATAAAGGAGAGATCAATGCGGTGTACGTATTAACGGCATTTTGTTTCAGATCAACGTGACGATGTTCTACGTTTTAGCATTACATAAGGCTTCTTTTATACTTTGTATAGAAGCAAAGATCATATACCATAAGCTCTTACCTTCTTTGATAGAAGCCTAAAAATAAACCTTGAAATATTAAAATCAAAGCCCGAAGTCAATTACAACATGATCTTTTTTTTTCAATTTAAATCACAAAGAGTATCTGTATTAATCGTGTCGGTATATAGTACTCTACTATAAATTAAAAAAAAATATCAAATAAAATAATAAATAATAACTTTTCTTTAAGTTGTGGCGCGTATCCTTCTTGCCCCCACCCCCCCCCCCCCCCAATTAACCCACAATTCGTATTATAAATTATTGACTGTAAACGGTTGATACTTTGTATAATATTTTGTTAGTTTTTGGTGTTTTCGCCAATAATTAGGCAACTATTAAATTAAAGTAAAGTTTTTGCTAGAACGATGTGTCATTCATGTTAAATGCTCATTTCCTGTTAAAAATTTAACCGTTTACATCCTCGATATAACTTGTCTTAATTTAATGCGGCTAATTAATTTTTATATCAATTTATTACCATATGTGATAGCAAATGAAGTATGATTTCAAGAGGTCACTTTACCGATAATAATACGAATTTTTTTCCTAAATAGAACCGTCATGTAATAAAACGTTACAAGTTACTCATGTAGCAGAAGAAAATGTGCATGATCGCCGAACGTTCATCACAGTATAATCACGTGTTATGAATTTCGTATGAATTTATTGTATTAATTAAAAAAATCTAGTTTAACTAGTTAGACATTTAGTATAACCTTTAATTAAACCTAGTTCAACTAATAAAAACAATGCATCTTTCTCAAGCAAGAACGCAAAAATTTTGGTTACCTATTAATAATTCTTCCTAAAAATTGGAGTATGTTTGCATGTAATTTGAATGACGTAACAAAACTGCTTGATTAACTAATTGTGTGATTCGTTGTGCGACATGTAACAGAACTATTTGGAAATTATTTATCTCTTTTATCGTTTACGTGAGGAAACCCTTGGAATTAATGTTTGATAATTGATATCATTAAGCTATAACGTAATTAAGCACCGTGATCAGTACATTAATTTAAGCAATATGATGATACAAGAATTGAACCTCGATCACAAAATTAACGATATTTATTTAAACTTTATCTAAACTTTAAATAAAACTTACTAGTCTATAGTAAATCATAGTTATTATTAATTACTTCTCCATATGAGTTAACAACTCATGGTCAGCTCCTGCCAACCGCCCAAAGTAATGCATGCTATTATATCGTAGGTCATACATGATAATTGTCTAATATAAGAACTTTTTTTTAAATATTTTCTATTAATAGTACTTAATATTTTATTATATTATAATAGAAACCGAAAAATTAAAATACATCACGATGTTAAAACAGTAGAACCCCTCTATCTAGGGATCCGCCTACTTACTCGTTATAACATATTTTCGCTATACAAGAGAAATTTTACATGGATAAAAACGAGAAAGGACCAAACGATTTACTCATTATAGTCGATTTTTCGTTTTAACCGGGACTCGTTATAGAGGGGTTCTACTATATCTATGTATATGCCAAGTAAGAAAAAGAAAGAACTTGCAGTTATAACTGCAAATTTACGAGTATTATAAATAATTGTCGTTCTTTCCAGTAGAAATCGACAACTCACCTCATTTATTTTTTTTGTTTGTTTTTTGTTTTTCAATTTTTGTAAATAACTTTTGTGATTGTGATATTAAAATTTTGATATTTGTCATTAGGTGACAGCAGAAACTTCTTAAAGAAAATGCTGAGTTTCACATCGGTGTATTAATTTAAAGTGTTTACCGTATTCAAAAGTTTGCCTATAAGCATGGGGATAATAAGTGTTAATGTGGTTATCTAATTATTGCCAATTTAAAAAAAATTTTCTTACTTTTAAAAATACTCAAATAAAAGAAATCATCTGATGATTTCATCAAAAATCATATTTTTGATTTTTTAGGTTTAGCTGGGTTTCATCAAGTTATAGTAGATCATGGACGTTTCAAACTTGGAAAATATTGTGAGTATTTACAAGTATTTACGTCAACCGTACGTACCGTCAACAGAATCCAACAACCGGGGCAAATCGTAACTATACAATGGAATATATCATAAGTTTAAAACACAAAAAATTGCATTTATAAATAATTTATAAAAATTAGTTTAACTTACAATTAAAGCAAGTTATCTATCAAATCCAGTCAAGTTTTTGTAAATAACTATAACATCTTCAGTGCAAGATTTTCGTGCTCGAACTAAATAATATATGAAAAAGAAATATTTTATTTTTACATGGTGGATATTGTACAAGGTGTAAAATATTAACTGTCGCACTTGAAAGTAACTCAATATCTGCAGTGATAACATACTTAGACAAATTCTGAAATATACAATTTTATCATCTATTCATTATGTCTTAACACTACAATCGGCATTTAAATATATTCACTAGTCAATTTTTTGTAGCGATAAAAGTAAAATGCGAGTTTGTTTCAAATTTACATTTGAATGGAAAGAAAATTTGTGAAATTGTGAAGTCATTTAAAAACCAAAAAAATGAATAGAAGATATGTTCTGCAAACTTTTGCTCGATTTTGGGATATGTAAATAAATAAAATTTAATAAAAACCCGGTTGAAATCGTACTATTAGAACCAAAATAAAAATAAAAATTGTACAGGAACGAATTCGCAGAAACTGTGCAGTTTTGACAAAGAAACTTATTTTTTTTCCTTACCTTATCCTATTCTAGAGCTTCTAGTCTAGAACTTTATTTTTCCAATAGGTCCAACCGTGAAATCAAAATTTTGCTAAAACGTTTGAATTTGTGAAAGTAAACGATTTTAACTTGAAGAAAATATAAATACAACAATTAATTACCAAAGAAGAAAATTGAAATTATTAAAAGGAGACGTAAATTAAAAAATGGAAGGCTAGAATAGTATATTGATATTTAGGCTTATATGTATATCTTGACCAGCAGTCTGGCGTAAATCAAACACGGATGACTGTAGCGCGGGAAACCGCGGTTCAAATCCTGATTGCGTCTGAAATTTGCTGTGATCTAAAGAGTCCAATATCGATCTGTGGACTATGGGGAAGGCAACGGGAAACCACCCCATCAATATTTCCCTAGTAAAAGACCTCTTGGCTTTAGCCAGTAGGATCTTACCAACTTCCGATAACGGATACGGTACTCGAAGGTATATCTTAGTGCACTAGTCAGTAGTGCATTAGCATTTACCTCTCCGTATACATTAATTTCTCACATATTTATCACATTTGTATCGTAAATGTAGTTGATATTAAACTTGTTATCGAACTTTGAAGTTTTTTGTTAAATATGATAACTTACCTGATAGTGACCGCTAGTAAGATGATAATAACTCCAACCAAGAACATAGCAATCAGCACTCCCCCAATCATGTATAGACTCTCGTTTGGAGCATCTAAAACAATAAAAAAATTAATGTAAATTAAAAAATGTACCTATGTATCATATTAATTATTATAACATATAATTTTACGTAGAACGTATGTATGTATATGTGAGACTGTATGATCAATGATTACTTTTTATAGAAAAGAAATCTTCAAAAGAGATTTTTAAGAATAAGGTGTTAACTAGTTTGTATTGTAAAATAAAAATTAATTCAGTTTAACTAAACCTAAACGGTAAAATATTAGAATTTTAACCATAAGTAACTATATCTACATAAGTTAACTACATAATATAAGAAATTTTATTTAGAAACACAATAAAAAACATATTTAACTTTTTGTGACAAAGTAGAAACAGATAATATTTAAAAATATGACAGAAATATAAGTACGAGAAAGGGGGTGCAAAAAAACGTGGTGGTTTTTAAAAAAATTAAAAAGCAGTAGAATTATTAAAGAAAAATTTTATTGACGGTGGCATTACAATATATAATATAGTATGTCATGAGTAGAACAAGTTTTTTTTACACCAAATGCAACTTTTTTTAAGAGTCGAAAACGGTCTAAAAAGAGCGAGAATAGTAGTTTATATCACTAGGACGATAAAGGGACTATTTTCATCCCTGAGGTCGACAGGTTATGAGACGAGCCGCGCAGCGGCGAGTGAATAACCGACCAAAAGGTGAAAACCCTTATCGTCCGAGTGATATAAACAATTTTTCGTTATTTCGAGAAAAATATCCTACAAAATTCGCGATTTTATATAATAGCTCTAAAATAACAATCGATAGATGGCGTGAAGGTTGCAAGTCATTTGTCAATGTTTGTCTCTTTGTTGCGAGAAAGGATGATTTTCTTTTGAAATTTCCGAATGACGGACAATTTGGTCTGACGGACAGCATGTTGAAATGACGGACGGTCCGTCGTATTGACGGACAGATGATCACGTTACGCAATTATTGCAAAAAAAATCTCGAATTTTGTCGGATATTATCTAAATCTATGATTTTGTAAATAAATATAAAGTAACACTTAATTTAATTGCCAATTTTTTAACTAAAGGTGTCGTAATTTCGTTATTTTGGGGATAATATTCCACAAAATTCACGATTTTTTTGCTCTGAGATAACTATCGATAGATGGCGTGAAGGTCGCAAGTCATTTGTCAAGTTATTAATAACATAAGCGATAAACATGAGTTCACCCGAACGCACAGTGGGGTATTTGACCATAAAAGCTGGCAAAAATTCAAAAAATCAAATGCGATTTACATATTTGCTATTATGATTTTCGTAAACTACACTGTCTTGGGCACCATATACACAAATTAGTTTTGACATTACTCGTTTCAAATTTTCTACACATCGCAAAATATATGCACAAATGTGATAATGTGTATATTTATACTTATTTTTGAAAGCATAATTTTGTTAAAAATTTTATAAAATTCTTACTTTCTTTTGTAAAACCTGCAAGTTGTGATATGTTAGATAACTTCTGTAATAATTAATTTAAAAAAATATGTGTTACAATAGGTCTGTTCGTTTGTTGAACTAACCTGAACCGAGCAAGTTAGTGCAAAATAAAAGCGTTCGTTTGATGTTTCAGTTCTCGTTCAGTTCAGGTTCAACTCGTTCGCACTCAATATCAGGTGCAGGCCAGTTCAAGTTAGAACAACTATCTAACATTTGTGGTGGGGATGTTTCGATCGCGAAAGTAACCTAAAATAATTGAAAATTGACAGTTACGTCAACATAAATAAAAGTATTTTGCAATTAATTGGTAAAATTAATAAGTTTTTTAACAGGTAGCAACCGTTGCAACTTCACTTGTGATTTGATTATTGGTTTTTAGTTGTTAACATTTTGTTATCGATGTACATACATAATTTCATTTGTTTTTTTAGGAAATGTAGTTGATATGTAACAGATTTGTGGAAATATCGTTGTATTAATTAAAGAGAAAATAATTTTAAAATGCATTAATTCAAAAGATATCAGAAATTATATCGTTTTCGAATGATATTAGGATCGAACTCCGAATCTATGCATTGCCATTCCAATAGCAGTTAACCCTAAGAGATTCCTCATTAGTAAATTTTACGTTTTAAGCTGATTAATTTGTAATAATTAATGACTCTAATTTTTTGATATCGTTTATTTTTATGACGTTACTCGTTGGCTTTAACCGACTTAAAATATACATATTATTGTTTTGTGGCTTGTGGGTACATTGAACAAATTAAAATTTGTTAATTTATTTACGTTTCGAGGTATTGATTTCCGCTTCTTCAGAATCTATAATCAAATATATTAGTAAACTTAATGTTAATAATATTACAGAAAACCTACTAATTACAATAAACATATGCTATAAACAAGTAGAAAGTTGTTTGTTTTAAAAAAACAGATTTATTTATGCATTATTTTAAAAAATACACAACCATACAAAAATGTAAGTGCTATTTTATGGTGCGAGTCCTAATAAAAGCAGAATGGGTTAAAATTAAAGCACAGCTTCCTTCCTCTTGCCTTCGTATGAGGTAATACAAAATGACCTGCTAAATTTACAAAATTATTACTTTAATAGTCTTTTTACGGCTAATACGTTTGACTATATCGATAATTGTTCATTTATTGATTCTTAATTACATTAATTTATTTAATTATATCAAATACAATTTGTCCAGATAAAAACTTTTACAAATTTGAGGTTATCGGTCTATGATTTTAGGTTAACTCCACTATTTACATGAACTAACGTGAACTGAAAGTGTTCGTTTGTACTCTCGAAAAAAGCTGAACCAAGTTGAACTGTGACGTCACTCAAACGTGTTCAGTTCAAGTTAGTGCTTGACAAACGAACAGACCTAATAATTGTATTCATGATAAATGTAAATGTTGTTGAGATGATTCAGTTTTTGATGTTTTTGATTGTGTTCCGAAGTCGATCGGGCTTTGATTTTTTTTTACTTAAAAGGTATGGATGTAAGGAAACAGTCGCACTTGAAAACGGGTTCCCCAATTTGCCCCATTCTTCAATAAATACAATTTAGTATTTTTCGAAGCACGTCATATAGGGTGAGCCCAAAAAAAAATTGATGTAGTATTAAGGGATTAAAAAACACAGATTTCTATATTGCTGTGTTTATACACAAAATAGGGTTTTGACGGTAGCTCCGGTCATAGCTCTTACAAACAGGCTTTTCATGGTGTGCAATCTTCGTGTTTTTCATTCTAAAACAATTTATATAATAGTAACATTAACGCCACTAGATGGCGAGCCAATAGAAAAACAACATAGAGCCATCTATTGGTGACATTTTCCTCTATTAAAAAAAAATCCTTAAATGAAAACTGTCCCTTTTCACTCTCCAGTGGGTTTTCGAAATTTTTTTTCTGGATTCCGTTAAAGATATAGTAAGTAATCTTTCATAATTTTTTCAGATTTTTTGGAATTGTATTTGATTTGATGCCAGCTTTTTAAGTCAAATACCCCACTGTGGAACGGGTGAAAACCCGTTTTGAGATAACTATCGATAGATGGCGTGAAGGTCGCAAGTCATTTGTCAAGTTATTAATAACATAAGCGATAAACATGAGTTCACATGAAACACGAGTACCCGAACACAGTGTTTTTATTTGTCCCAGGACCTAATAAAGTTAGGTTTTTATTGTCCTAGGACATAATAAAAGTTAGGTTTATTTTGTTCTACAACAAAATAAAGTTCGGGTCGGTCCCCCTTGAGGTGACCTTTCAAGAAAAGACCTCCTTTATTGTTCTCAAAACAGGTACGCTAAGAGGTCATTTATAACCCGAAATAACAAAAAAAATTTCAAAAAAAAAATTTTAAATTTACTTATTTTGTATCAGAACCTTCGATTAATATAAATAGAAAATAATAAATGCAATTGATTTTCTTTTATTGCAACTTTTATGTTAAATAATTGTAATTTTTCGTGATTTAAATGTAACAAAAAGATTGCCCTGATCATTAAGTACCTATAGGTAAGCGTTTTAGCATGTTAGATTAGAAAAATTCCAACCTAAAGTTTGTTGCAGATTTATGTTTATAAAAATATTGACTACAATATATCAAAAATGGATACCATGACAGTTCTCAGAATAATCCAAAAAACTAAAGGTTAAGTTAAATAACTGTTAAATAATTTATTAATTAATAAATTAATATCCGTTGTTATTCGTAGGGGAATGACGGGCAAAACGGGGTAGGAGCCTAAAACGAGGTACCCGTTTTTTCTAGCACCTGTGTAATGCCATTTATGCGCCGATTTAAAAAAATATTCATTATTGTGTCACAGACAAGTACATTTATTGGCTGGACCTGTAGTCTTTGTTAAATCGTAAAAAAAGACAAATTTACAATATTAATATACATTTAACTCGACATTTAACTCAATGCAATTATTAGTAAATTATTTTATTCTACCGTATTATTGTTGCCCCCGCAAGTAGTAGTAGTATATTATACTGCATGTCTTTCATAAATTTTGTTGCAAAAACATTAATAAAAAAATCAGAACTTACTTAAGAATTTTGTTATAGGCGTTTCAATTTAAGATTGCAGCGCCGCTAGTGGCCATGTTAGTACTAGAGGTGAAGAGGCAATTAATAAATAAATGAATTAATTAACCATAATATTACAAGCAAACGAGCAGCAGATAAGATATCTATTATATTAAAAACATAATCAGTACACAATTGCGCACTTATGCTGAATAAAATTGATGGTAAACAACCATATCAGCCCATTTCCTCTAGTTTCTAGTACAAAATTTGCCACCAGATAGTGTATCGCTTCTCTTGAAACGCCTATAGGGCAAAATGGGGTAGGGTATAACTGGTACTGTTATTGGTATTGATATTTGATCATATTGAGTATTTGATCATGTTTTTAGATAATAAATGTTCAAAGTGAACTAAAACAAACAAAAAAATCAAATGCAAAAATAAAAAAGTAAAATCGGAAACAGACAGTGATGTGAGCGGGACTGATTGTTTATATTGTGGAATCTCTTGTTCAAATAGTCGTAAATGGGCACACAATTCGAGTGTAGATGTAAAAGATGACTACGACAAAGCAACTTTTTTTGTAAGCAGTGTTAGAATAATTCTAAGGCCTAAACTCGACTGTACCCCATTTTGCCCTCCTCGGCGGGCAAAACGTGGTAGAGTGCATATTTGCAGATGTACATAGGTTATTTCGTAAGCCATGTGTGTTTTTTATTAATCAAAATCGCATAAATAAAGAGTTAATACTACAATAAGTCTGAGTTTTCATGTTCAACATTATAAGTCATCAGGTTTTTATTTGTAGCCATTTTAAGCCTTAGGTACCCCATTTTGCCCGAGTTATATTTTACAATAGTTAGAACATTGATAAACTGCACTTGTGAAATGTCACCTCTTGGAGTGTAACATCTGTACATATTTTTTGTTAGCTTAAGAACTAGAATAGGGGTGTAACCTGTAGCGAAATAGATACATTTGGCCGCTCAGGGTATATTCAAAAGAAGCGACAAGTGTAAGTAGTAAAAGTTAGTTTTTAGTCTTGACCTAAAGTTCGACTTAGATACTTTAAAATTTAAGCCTCCGTATTTTTCATTTAATAAATCAAATTTAAATATAAAAATTGTTTTATTTGGTTGCCGAACGAAATTCCCGTCATTCCCCTACTAGTGGTTTATTGGTATATTATTTTATTTTCATAGAACCTTTGTTATGATGCCATAAAAATTTTAATCTGCTAGGGTCAATTGACTAATTTAAGTAGTAACGCACACTTTGTGACAGCGGTCAGTCAAGACTGCATTAGATAATAATCAATGATCAGATATAATATAACGAAATCAATAAACTGGATATCAGTTTAAGGATTGAAAGAAAAATGTTCATTTCTCATCATATTTGTGAGACAATATATATGCACTCTATATTTTGTAATTAGTAAACCTTCAATAAAAATCTCATTATTATTTATTTTGGTAATTTGTTGTCTTAGATTATATAAATACCTACTATTTTTTAGAATATCTCTAAATAATCTAATGACGTCAGGATGAGAAACCTTCCTGATTAATTAATAAGTAACTAGTAAGCCAATGTAGCAATGATTGAAAACAATTGTATTCGGATATTGAAGATATCGACGAGAAATATATTTAAAGCTTCTACTTTTATATAGTACGTATAAGTACATGAAATATCTCGTGGACGTTTATTTGATATAATATGTGAATGCCCAGAAGATATATTGCGGCAATATGTCCCTATACTTTGTTCACTTAACAGATTCAGCTAAACCACTCCCCAAAATATATTTAAGCCAATGGTAAACGGGATTTTTAAAATTCGAGCAATAGAAATATTCTATTTTATTTGTTGGGAGGAGCTTAGCTGCATATGTTAAATAAACAGAGTAGAATGATTTAGTCATTTATTGAATATCCACTATTTACCTCCACTAGAGGTTTTTCACAGAAAGTCTCATACATATTATCTAGATCAAATTTTAGATATTATACTACATACATATTATACTTTAATAGTTCCCACTAAATATTCAGTTTATAAGGGTTGAAATTATATTCTCTGATAGAGGACCATACTCAACTATTTAGTATAAAAATGTGGGACCAGAACTGGACTTAATAGTATATTACTGGCCGAGCCTCGAAAATGATTCGTTACTCGGCGCACAGCTATATTGAAAAGCGAGCATAAGCGAGCTTTTTAAAGCTGTAAGGCCAGTAACAAATCATTTTCGAGTCGAGGCGAGTATACTATTTTATCGGAAAACGTCGAGAAAACGTCACTTTCCGAGCGACCTGTCAGGTGAGAAAACACAGCATCCTTTCGTCTAAAGAAACCAGTAATGAAAACCATTACACGTCTCTTTTTCATTACACGTCTGTTTTTAAGTGACTAGAGCGAATGTTGTGTTTTCTCCACTTGATAGGTGGCTGGGGAAAGTGATGTTTTCTCGGTGTTTTCCGATAAAAATATTTCCACCCATTTAATAAATATCATCCATATTAATAATAATGGTTTGGTGCTACCAAAACGTAATATGAATTTGAATACCAAAAAATAATAAACTTTTTTCCCAGATTAATTCCAAATATTACCTCTGTCTTACTCTCTCTCTTCAATATTTTTGAATTTCGATTGAAGCGTCGCCGTGACCCATTGTTAAAATTGTTGCTCTTTGCAGGTATGGCGTAAATCAAACACTGATAGACTAAAGAGCGGGAAACCGCGGTTCTAATCCTAACCAAACGCAAAATAAAAACTACAAAAAATGTCACTACGTCCTTTCGTAGGACGAAGGAATCTGAGAAAGAAAGAGATAATTTACTACACTGAGAAAAATAAATTTGTAATGATTATGAAATAACAAAAGTTGTTATCAATACTAAAATATTTTGTAATTACATGTAAAATTTTTAGTAAATGTTATAAGATTGCACCTTGCGACATAATTAATTTGCTAGTCTAAGTAAAACAATGTACTAAAAATTTAGTTCATTTTATTAAAAAATTTAGCCAACAGTAGTAAAAAATTATTCATTTTAAAAAAACATTTATTGTACACAAAAGTTGTCAACAATACTAAAATATTTTGTAAGTCAACAGTAGTAAAAAATTATTCATTTTCAAAAACATATTTTTTCCAAGTACCCACTAGATGTGTGATGGATGACGAGGTTTATCAATGCACCTACAATTCCGTTGCGAGATAAAAAATCTGCAAAGTTGCATTTTCAGCATACAATTGCGCCATAATAAAATAGAAGTCGTTGGATTTAGATGTACCTACCTACTATAATATTATAAGAAAGTTTTAAAAGTGTTACAAGTGTTGTGTCTTTGTGTTATTAAATTTTTGTGACTTATGTGAATTTCCATTTGCAATGCTATATGTGATGGCGAGTGGAAAATTATTTATTGCTATGCGAAATCCGCCATAAACGGATATGGATAAACGTATATATTGTAACTGAGTAAACTGAGATTTATTTTTTCTATACTTATTTGTAATATTTTAATTTTAATAAATTTAATTATAAATTTTGATAATAATAAAATTTTTCAATGTAATAAATGTTTTTGTTTAAGTAACAGTGATGGTAAAGAATAATAACAAAGGTAGGTTATTAAAAAGTACAAAATTTACTAACAAATAATAATCATCACTTCTTACAAATTATTTTAGTAAATGTAATAAGTAAAGTTTAGTTAATTTCACAAAAAGGTATTATGACAATTAACTAATAAACATTATTTCTTCTTAATAAGCATTCTAGTTACTACAAAAATCCAAGTTTATTTCTCTCTATTAATTTTATTTGTCAAATTAACTAATAAAATGTGTTACTATTGATAAATAAGTAACTAAAATATTTTAGTGTCAACGACTATTGTCGTATGTGCTGGTGCCATTTTCAATCAAATAGTTACTTATCGTTACTAAAATTTATTTACAGCTACAAATATATTTTTTCAGTGTAGTAAAATTCTTTATTTCTGGATAAAGACACATTTAGAATCAAATAATATATCTATAAGAAATAATTGAATTTCAAATATCACTTAAACTTAATTATTTTAAATGTTTTGAGAAGTACGTTGTACGTAATGATTGGAATAATATTGTTAGTGCTCTAAAAATACCGTACACGCAATTTTCGTGCTTACCTTCCACCCCAGTATTTAATCCACGATATACCTACTATATGTATGAAATACAAACATTTGAAAATTTTTATAGGTAATAAAGATCATAAACAAATTGTATGCTTTTGAAATATCCTATCTATACTCTAAAAATTAGTAATTACCTTCGAAATATAACTCCCCGAATCATGAAAAATGAAAATTTAGTGAAAATTGTTGAATATGGTACCTTCAGTACGTATCAGAATAATTTTTGTCAATTTAATTATGTTTTTATGATCTAATTTGGCGTACGGTTTTAATAATTTAATTACTACTGCCCGGTTTCAGAAATAATATGTTAATTATTTTAATGAAGATTACCTATTAACTAATAGAAAACGTTTGTTAGCGTTTCTGAAAAAGACCATAAACTTATGATTAATATATATCAATAAAATTAGAAGATGGGATCCACTTCTTTGATATTCTTATTGCCAATTATTTTTCTACAGCCATACAAAATATATTATGTTTTATGGAAGAATGGAATAATTTATAAAGGTAACAAGTTCAATGTCAAAACTATCAATCAATATATTGATTCATCATTACTGTAGTGTTAATAATTAACGACTTTCTATACGTACTGGTTTTACTAAAAATAGGAAATAACAACCCATGATATTAACCTAACGTACTTTCAAAATTTATTGATAATACATAATTAAAATAATCGTTTCTTTTAATACAACAAGAGGTGAAGTTCACGTGCTCGTAAAATGTTAAATACCTACTACTACAACTACGTTTCAAGGTAAAGTCCGCATATGAGTGACATGTTACAATTACAAATGTTTATGTAAGTAAATTATAGATATTATTATATGTACATAATGTATATATAATAATAGCCTTATGGAGTAACTCTCAGTAACTTACTGTGATTGGTTAATTTTGTTTTCAACTTGAAGAGAAGCGCAAACTAATCATAATATTTCAACTACTTTAATATCATTACTGATGAAGAAGAGTCAATCGGAAAAGAAAAAAAAAGAAAATTTTAAGAAGAAAAAAGTAAAGATTTTTCTTGAAATCGCATTTAGCGTGAAACATCAAAATAAACAGAGCCGGATTTACCAATTTGCCGCTTGTAGGCTTAATAATATTTGCCGCCCCTTTATTACACAAAAATATTAAGGGGTGATTGGCTGAAGGTTAAGAAGTAGTCGGCCAATGACTGATGGGGGTATACCCCATTTCCGGGGGTTCGGAGACTTTTTTTTGAAAATTTGGTTTACTTAATTTTGAGGTTTTTCCAACTAAAATTTATTAAATGTATACGAAGAATGAACATTGTTCTTGAACATAAGCGATTGAAAAACTTTAGCAATTGCTATCAAAGAACGCACAAGACTAACTTATACGATACGAATGTATACAGGGTGACCGACCGCCTATCTGAACATAGGTAAATAACATGAAAAATTGATATTTTCTAAATTTCTGCTTCCCATTGTCCTATTATGACGGATAGGAATGAAAAACGTATCAATTTAAAGAGATTATTTTTCCGCGTCTACAGATACCCAACACTTAATATTTTCTTCTTTAAATCTTGTTAAAAACTCAAAATGAAATAATATAATAGCGTTTTAAAACAGATATTAGATGCCTTGTTTGAAATTTACTTCTATTATTTTGTTTTTAAAACTAATATTCTGTCGTGTTAATTCTAAAGGGCGTATCTGCAAAACGCTAATTGTTGGGAAATCGTGTTTTATAAATTTCTGTGTGCCAACACATGGTTTGAATGATGTATTCTAGCATCTCTATACACAGTTACACCTTCTAATCTTAACCAAATGATAGATTTACATGCAGGGAAGCGTTGGTCATCAGTAACACAAGACGACGAAAAAAGCAGATACGCCCTTTAGAATTAACACGGCAGTATTGCTAACTAATGACTATGAACGTTTAAAATAAATTTGGTTAAAAATGAATTTATACTCAAGTTTTGACAGATCAAATATTCAAAAAGGTCTGATTTCTAAAAAATCGCTTATTGGAATTCCACATTTTTAACAATAATTACAGAACAAAATATCAAGTGCTGGGTATCTTTAGACGCGGAAAATAAAATTCTTTAAATTGATACCTTTTTCATTTATATCATCAGTTATAATGAGAAGCAAGACACAGCCGTGGAGTGATGTGACCGCTGGTTGAGTTACAAAGCGGAAATTCTGGGTTCAAATCGCGGACTATACAGAATTTCTTAATTTGGCCTTCTAGTGGGCATCTACTAGAAGTGGGCATCCACTAGAAATTGATATTGATTTATCTGAACTATGAAATATAGGGACTAATCCACCCCGTCTTTCCCCGACTTTCCACCCCGAAAGCAATATTCTACTTAGAATGTAAAAAGCTTAATGATGATAATGGGAAGCAGAAATTTTAATTGTAATTCAAAAGTAACCACAAAATAATACTTACATTTAATTTGGTTTTCTAGAAGTCAGCGGATTTTTGAGCGTACTAAGCACAAATAGGGGGTCAAAATTCCAAAAATTGGGTTTAAAAAAGTAAAAAAAAGTTTACTTTACACTAGGAATAAGTAGTAGAAATTTAGAAAATTGTGTTAAAAAAGTCAAATACAAGAGAGTCCACTTTAAACTTGGCACACGGGTGGAAGCACCCCTAAGCTGCGGTCCTGTAGTCAAATGTTGCTCTATACTTCTGGGGCTCTGAATTTATATATTGAATTATACTTGATAAGCTTATCGAGTTAGCTAAGAAATTAGAAAATGTATAGTTGAAAAATATTTTTGTGTAATAAAATACTTATAATTTTTTACTTTTACATTCAAAATTTGCCGCCCCCAAAAATTTGCCGCTCTAGGCTGCAGCCTACTAAGCCTATTTAGAAATATGGCCTTGAAAATAAAGTTACCTTGTTCATGATTCATGATTGAATAACCTTAAGATTTAAGATAGTTTTGGTTATCAATTATATTATTAAAGTAAAATCATTAATAATAATAATAATTAAAGCACACAATAAAGTTGTGCGAATCTTACACTTTAATAGTTATTTATGTACCAAGTCCTGAAAGTGAATCTTTTTGGTATGAGCGTGGAAAATTATAGATTGAGGCGCAGTCGAAGCCTATGACCACGCAAATGCTAAAAAGGCACTTTAAGGATAAGGTGCATAAAATGCACATTTTCTACAAAAAATGTACGATAATAGTAAATTACGTTATATGTAATAATTTAACGAAATACGTATGAAAGCAATGAAATATTTAAAATTCACAAAATACGTCAAAAATAATATAATTATGTCAAAGTGTACATTTTAGTAGGATTGCACATGAAACATTTGAGGATGAGTTATGACATTTCTGTACTATAAAGTAAAATATTGATGACATTTCTGTACACAGAAACAGTTATTTTCAGTATTGTCTTGTATTATGTAAAAATGTACATTATAGTACGATTGCATATAAAAGTATTTAACAATAATAAATAGTATTGAATCTTGTTCCATTCCTAAAAATTAATTACTTTAATTTAATTATTCAGAAAAATATTATATTTTCTTGAATGTTGTTGAGTGGACCTACATCTTATAAAAGTAGGTTTTTACTTTTACTCATATAAGAAAACATAATATTGTAAACTAGGTTATAATGAAGCCAACATATTTTTGTTGAATTTTGTTGAAATTGGTTTAAAAAAGCATGTTTCACTTATGTTAGAAAGTTACAGATTACACGCATTTTCAATAGTTGTTACAACGAATAAAGTAGTAGTAAAAATTAAGCAAATAATAACACAGGTCAACAAAATCAAAAAAAAATTTTGGTGCCGAGATATTGTTAGTTGTTTTGTGTTAGGGGCGCATTGGAACACTAAAAATATTTTTTATTTTTTTTTCTTACGTGTCATTTTGGATCTACCCTCAGTTTTAAATATTGGCTCCAATCAGTACTTGCGTTTGCACAATTTGCTTTCTTATCGATACATTTCTAAAAATAAATTGATTTTTATATCATGTTTTCATCGCGAAGAAGTTGTCTCGATGATCCAAATGTGTTTTGTTACATTTGTGGTGAATACACAGTTAAAAAGTTCAGAAAATCTATAACAGATTTTATGAAAAGTACTTATTTTTCTTACTTTAAGTCGAAAATTGTGGATGAATACAAGCCGTGGATACCCCAAATTGTTTGTAAAATGTGCTGTGAACACTTGGGACAGTGGATCAATGGTTAAAGAAGTCGTATGAGGTTTGGAGTGCCCATGCAATGGAAAGAATAGAAGATCACTTCGATAACTGTTGCTTCTGTTATGTTAATTTACGTGATGTTAACGTTAAAAAAATGATTTATTCAGACTTAGATTTGGCTAGAAGACTCTTACCACATTCAGAGGAAGTATTTATTCCACTAGTTTCTTCTATTCGTGAACCATCATTTGAAGAAAGTGAGTAGCGCCAGCGATTTCAAAGGAATACCGTCTACAGGTCCCCCCCCTCGCCCCCATCTATGGACACGTCTTTGTAAACACCAATGAAGTATTTGTGTTGATCTAAAGCAAAACTTGATCATTTCCCAGACAATCTTGGATCCTACAGCAAAGAACAAGGGGAGCGGTTTCACCAGGGCTTAAAAATTATGGAAGAAAGGTACCAAGGCCAATGGGATCAACATTATGATAGCTGATTATTGCTGGGGGATGCAACGTGATAGTCCCACTACACCTCATTCACGAAAGTCGAAAAAAAGAAAGATTTTATATACATAATAATGTAATAAATGCTATTTTTGATGTAAATTTGTGTTTTTCTGTACAAGACAAAATCTCGAAAATTACACGTAGGATCTCAAACTTTTTGCTATTAATGTAATCAGTATAAGGTCCTAACTTAAAAAAAAATACAACATCTCGGCACCAAAACTAGTGTTGACCAGTGTAATTATAGAAAAATATAAGGGAATTCAACTTGCGAATAAACAATAACAAATAATTATTCTATAGTACCTACTGTCGATTTAATTTAAAATCTTTTTATATTTGTTTACAAAAACAAAATTATGATGGTTACTGGTTATTAAAGTATACACTAAAGAATAAATAAAATAACTTGATTTTAATTGCTGATTAAAATATAGAATTCGTACTTTCATAACATATAAGTAAACATTTCAGAAAAAAAGTAAAAAAGCGTATTTGTTAAAGTAAACTACTCTAGAGCTCGCAATATTTACATTTCGGAATCTGGGATCTTGAACGCATGTTAGTAGTAAACAAAAAAGTTCTAATTAACAGGATGAAAAGATTTTTTGTTGTACCTAATTACACCTAAAACTTAGTGCCATCCTTTTATGACACATACAGGTTGTAGAGTGGGCCATTACAAAGCAAGTAGTGGTTTTGAATTTACAAAAATGTTCCTTTCATGGAGTAATAATTGTATATCTAAAAATGTTAAGGTGCTATTTCCCAAAGACAATAAAGATTTTATAGTTCAACATTTCAAAGGCTTTCATCTTCGCTTACAATTCACTATCCAAAGTGAAATTAATAACACTTTACAAAAACCAACTTGGTCCGGAAGATATATTAACTCATATCACCATAAGAGTAATAAAATTGGAACAGGTATTGGATTTACAAACAAAGCATTTAAATTAGCACATGAAGACTACATGAAAGATACCTTGAAAATTGTTAGAGAAACTCTGATAAGGAACAGTTATGCAAAAAAAAACCTTTAATAGTTGAATTAATTAAAAATTGTGAAAATAGATTATACAGTGGACAACAACTATTAAAGAAAGAAAAACTTATTAATTTCTCAGTCGTAGCTTATGTGAGAATGATTTAAGCAAAAAAATAAAAAAAAACTTGAAGCAATATCTATAATATCAACCCTACCTTCAAATCTCCTAAAAACATTGGAATGCTGTACACAAAACTTGAAGATTCCATCCCCAATGATAAGAAATCAGACCTTATATCTACAAAGTTAATTGTACCAACTGCAACCTGGTATATATTGGACAAATAAACCAATGGATGAAAAAAAGGTTAGATGTAACAAACCTGAAACCATTGATATTGCCAAACATATTTTAATAGATGGGTACGATGCTGATTTCAATAATGCCAAAATTATTAAATTGGTTATATAACTACAAATATCGACTGCTCCACAAAATGATCTTAACGAAAAAGAACACAAACACCATGAAGGGCCAAACAGATATCGAAAACTTGAGTAACATATACAGTCAATTACTTATCTAATTCTTCATTATGTATTGGAGTTATAGTTTTTTTCTTTTTACCAGAACACCAACTTAGGTTTTTCATGATTTACGGTTTTTAGATTTAGACTTCAAATGACAATACAATGTAATAGTTTCCGTATTTAGTATTTACCTGTTAAATCAATTTGATTATTATTTAACTCCATATAATTTAAAATGCAATGATAAAAAAGCTTTTGCGGGAAACCGAAATTTTCCGCCAAGGTTTCTTTTCTACCTCTGCAAAAAAATGAAAAATTTACCCGCTAGCTCAGTGATGGAGTTATACGTCCCAATGATGGACACTTATCATTTGGTGGAAAAATAAATTCATACAATAATAGCAAACAAAATGTAATTCGACGAATAAATCAGTCATCCCATAAACAATTAAACAAAAGATTAGACCTTCTCTGAAGCCTATTATGACTACAGTCAAATTCCTACAGGTCAAATAACCGCGAAAGTGACATTTAATTAAATCAAAACTGTCCTGCACTTTCACAGTTATCGGACGAGACATAAAATTATTTACAAAATCATACAAAATTCAATTCAAAATCAAACATAAAATAATCGCACATTTGTTGTTATAAAATGAGATTGTCCACTACGCAACAAATGTGTTCGTTGTATGGTCAACAAATTCAACCATGTGTAGATGCGCGCATGAATTCAAAGTTCTGTAATTCTTGTAGCAATCACGAATTACAAAAATGTAAATTTGGATTACAAAACGTAGAGACATATTCGATGCAATTTAAGAAATAATTGAAAATAAACTTTAAAATTTTTACCATCCATAGGAAGGCATCGTGGCGTTCCAACGTTGAATCGCATCAAGGCATGTACAAATTTTCTAACCGCTTCGTTTAAAAAATACTGCTTGGCTTTTCCAAATTTCTCATCTACGGTCCAATTTTCATACAGGTAGAATTATCACAATTATCAACTTATCTTCAATAACTAAACACTAACTTCGCATTTATAGCGCCTTCAAATCAGATACGTGTTACGCCTACGGGCGCTAACACTCAAAAGCCCCTCTTGAGCCGTTTTGTGCTTGCTCGCCTCCTTTTCCAAAATTGCACTCCCCCCTGACGTTGCAATGCTCTACAAATTTTCACTGTTGCGCGGTGCGCATGTCTCTTGTCCACTTCCAAAATTTCAACTATTTACACTCAATTTACAAATAACACAAATACGCTTCACATAAATAAAACTTTCCAAAATAAAACTGTACAAATTAACAACTAAAATCAAATAAAATCATTCCGCATGCCTATAGGAATTGCCTCCGTGAACCAAGCTGTTCAGCTGAGAAGATCTAATTCTCATCCCTTCAAATGATTTTCACAAGGGAAAATAATGATAAACATTATGGAATTCCGATGACTGATTTATTGCATCTTTATCGTCCGGCAAACCAAAAACAGAAATTAAAATTAAATACAAATATCCAAGATCCATCTGTTGGGACATACTTCTCAGGGTAGAGTTAGATTTTTAAAAAAATTCATACATCCCTGTCGCAATCTCATACGAGGAGGTTCAAAACATGACATCTCCCTCTTTGATTTTTGACAGTTCACCCAAGTGAACTGGAGAAAAACACCCCAACTCATGTTTTGTTAATAAAAACTATTTGCTTCTTAAATCTTCCCTTATGAACCAATTATTTACATCCCTCTTATAAATTCAAATTAAAATAAACTAAATCAAAATCAAACTTTCTGAAACTTTTTATTTTTATTTTATGATTTTATCCCTCTTAATTCCTATTAATTACTACCTAACCTAAATTACAAAATTTATTTACAATTTTCAAAATTTTTCTCTTACGAATACAATTTCAAATTTTATTTAATAATTGACTTCAAAATTTTCAAACTTGGCAGACTTCATTTTATCACAATTATTTCACAAATTCTCAAAATCTTAAGCTTTTCCCTGTGGATATTCAACAATTCCATCCTTTCTCGTATCCTTGCAATGGCATTAACTTTTCCAAACTTTTGACTGACTTTTACTTAATTAAATCCTTCACTATTACTTAATTTATTTTTAAAAACTTACTTACATAATATCAATTAATTCTTCTAAATTCACCACCCTTATCATCAATAATATTCAATTTTAAATACAAAATTTCCCTACTAAACTTTCTTATAATCAATTAATTAATCTTTAAAACCTCATTACAACTTCCTCAAAATTCTTTCTTAATAAAATTCCATAATTTTTAAACCTCAAAATTTCATAGTGACAAATTCTTTCCATAATTATCAATTTTCCAATCAAATCATTCAACTTCATTGCTTAAATACGATATCCAATTTCATCATTAAATTTTGTTGTAATTTATCCACCTTAAATTTTATCAATTTTCCAGAAAAACTCTCAATTCATTAAAACTACTTAATACCATTCCAAAACTTCATTCTGCCTAATGTCTGAATTTCAAATTTACTATGGTGTACTAAATTGTTTAAATTATTAAATTTTAAATTACCTAAAACATTGTATTCGTTTCCAAAATCATTATCTAATTTACAAATTTATTATTAAGGAGGTTCAATTAAGGAGGAGGAGGTTCAAAACATGACAATATATTGGACAAATAAACCAATGGATGAAAAAAAGGTTAGATGTAACAAACCTGAAACCATTGATATTGCCAAACATATTTTAATAGATGGGTACGATGCTGATTTTAATAATGCCAAAATTATTAAATTGGTTATATAACTACAAATATCGACTGCTCCACAAAATGATCTTAACGAAAAAGAACACAAACACCATGAAGGGCCAAACAGATATCGAAAACTTGAGTAACATATACAGTCAATTACTTATCTAATTCTTCATTATGTATTGGAGTTATAGTTTTTTTCTTTTTGCCAGAACACCAACTTAGGTTTTTCATGATTTACGGTTTTTAGATTTAGACTTCAAATGACAATACAATGTAATAGTTTCCGTATTTAGTATTTACCTGTTAAATCAATTTGATTATTATTTAACTCCATATAATTTAAAAAATAATACTTACTTACTTTATTACTAAATAAATCTTTTAACAATTTTTAATTTAATAATAACTCGATATTTTGAAGTTTTATATTATCTAATATCAACGAGTTAATAATTTATATATTTAAAAAATAATACTTATTTTTTTATATTATTTATTAATATTTTAGTTTTTAGTGTATTAAGTATTAGAAAGGTTCTAATAAAATATAATAACGTTATATATAATATAATTGTTAGGTTTTCCCCATGCATAATCTATATTATCTTCAATCTCAAGAAATGGGTACATATTTATGTATGAATGTATATATATTAAAGCATCATGCAAATGTTTGTTGTTGCTTTTGCAGTCATCCTCGATTATTATTATTAAGTTATCAAAAAAAATGAACATAATATTATTTTGAGCCAAATATTTGAATGTGTGATAACTGATGATAAACCTGATTTGCGTTTCCAGTTTTTCATATTGCTTCATCTGATATAAATGACTCAAGTATATAAATGATGTTTTAAGTGTAGTTTTATACATATAAAATAAGTTAATGATCATTAATTTTCAGTATCGAAGGTATATCTTGTTAAATTTAAATAAATATGATATTTTAAATTGCATCAAGTTATAAATTACTATAACTTATAATTAACTCATAATTTAAGTTATTAATTATTATTATTCTGACGAAAAAACGCATTTGCGCTCGAAATTTTAATAAAAAATATAAATTAATTGATTATTAATTATTTGTAATTCGATACAATTTAAAATATCATATTTATTTATTATCAAAAGTTAATAAATTACCAATTTAAACGTTAAATTAAAATTTTATTAGTAATTTTATAAGTTAGAAACTTCAATTTATAACTTCTAGTTAGATTTTATGATTTAATCAAGATAGCCAAAAGATACTAATGTTTTCTGAGTGTTATTAAAGCCTTGAAAATTAAATCAAAAATAAATAAAGTATTTGTGAAAGTACAATCAAAATTATGAGTCAATGACATCTGCTTTAAATTACAAGCTGATCAGTACTAAAGCCTGTATGAATATAAACATTAAACGGTTACAAACACAGAGATGCAAAAGCACACAATAATTATTAGTAAACAAAAGCAGTATAGTTACTGTCTGACATGCAAATGCGAAACAAAAGTAGAAATCTATCAATAAAATCTGATAAATTGAGAAATCTGGATCGTCGTACTGACTATATCGAAAATCGTAGCGCCTTAGGACTCGTATAATATTATTAAGAAGAAAGGCAAGGATAAAAGATTTTTTCAAAAACTATCAGAGAGTGGCTAAATGCCTGTCCTCATAAGCTTAAAAATCGCCAAAAACAATGACTAAAATGGTACAATACGGCCCAATCGCACGGTCATCTCGTGGAGCAGAGGGCTAGTCAAAATGGCATATAAAGCCATACCATTAAAGAAATCAAGATACAAAGTGGTTCTAGTTGCTTAGTGAGTAGGTACCGTTAGAGCCAAGTCGTGCAAAGACCAAATCTAGTAAGTGTGTTAGACTTCATCCAGAGTAGACACCAACAATACGTTGGTTGTAGGACATGTCCTCGCCCACCAGGGTTAAGACTCGTAGTGGTTGTGCAAAAAGCGCTCAGCAAAGATCCCCTGCCTTAAAGAGTCGTGCATGTGCTCGAAAGTAAACCTCACTGATCCTGATCTGGCCTATCACTGATGATCTGGCATCGGGAAGTACAGCTAGAGGTAAATTAGGAAGTTGCGGCGTGCTTCGACTCAAGTGCAAACACTCTAGTGTAGCATGCGTCGGGACTACCTATTATGGTGTTGAGTCCCAAGTTCCCTAGAGGTGAAGTGATGAATTGTATTAGGTTAGGGTGACCAGATTTTGAATACGGGACAATAAATAAGCATCAGAAGGCCAAAATTGAAAATTAAAAAGAGGGCAACAAAATCAAAAACTTTAAATTTTCAAGGTCAACAGCGCTTAGATTAAAAGTTAGAAATTAAAAAAAAAAATGTTTTTTGTAGTATCTACTACTCTTTGTGTTTCAGGGAGAACAAAATTTTTATTAAAATAAGCTTCTTGAAACCCCTAATTGGCCTAACGTATTTGTACCTACGCAATCTTAATAATTGAAGGTTTTCTTTTTTACTATACAAAGTGTATTAAGATCATTTCATTCAAACTTGATGCTAACCTCATTTCTCGCTAAGCAATTTAACCCTTTGTTATCTCTATCCTTATCTCTATAAACTATCAAGTTACTTTTCCGACCGGACCAAAAACTAAAGTATTACACAATAAAAACAACTTTTGCGAATATAGCATTTTCAAAAAATTAATTTAATAAATAAAAATTAAGTTATAGAGACGGTCGTAGAGCAATGGTCAAGCGAGTTGACTACGAACGCTTAATACCCGGTTCAAATCCGGGTGAAGTTACAACTGTATACCGGCCGTCTCGCTGGTCCTCCAGGTTTGGGGGTTCTACCGACGGGCCAGCTCCTCGTCGTAGGTAAAAAAAAAGTAAAAAGCTTTAAACCAGACCCAATCGCAAGGTTGGTAGTTTGGGAACGGATAAAACGGTTTCTAGCTGTAGCGTGGTGCATTGTGATGTGTTTTTAGCATGTATTTGTTACTTACCTTGCAATGTATTAAGCAATCCGAATTATATATAAAAATTAAGTTATTATTATGACAATAATTAGTGAATGTTCATCTTCATCAGCCTGTGCTTATCCACTCCTGGACGTAGGCTTCTCCCGTTTTTCTCCACTTTTCTCTGTCTTGAGCCGTCTGCATCCACTCTTTACCCGCCATTCTATATCAGTGAATGTGTATAAACTATGACAATTGTTTTGTTTTCATTTAAGCTCTTCAGATCATCATTTCCATACATTTATAATTTCGTAACTGATAACTTGTAATTTAATTAAGTAATTCATTATATTATATTTTTGATTTAAATAAGTATACAGGGTGGCCCTTTGAAAACGAAACAGACGGGATTGTGGCTAGCAAAGTTTTTTTTTAAGAAATGCAAAACCACGTCAATTTTATCATTGAGGGGCACAACTTCTGCGACTAATGTCACTCCCGTATTGTTTCATCCCTTCGCACTGTGATGACAACCCATAAAATGTTAATAGGGATGATATGGCAAGTAACACCTCATTTGAAAGGTCTTGCTTCCTTGAATTCACTGCTATAATTTTTTTTAAGTTTTATCAATTATTCAACAAAAAATTGAAGCTGCAAGAATGCGAAATAAATCCGATATTTCAATACATTTAAGAATAAAAAAGGGAAAAACGCTTGGACAGGTTGATTTTAATTTTAAGGGGGCTACTTTTACGAATGAAAGTTCAAAACTTAGGTAGAAACAAGAATTTTTGCAGAAAAAGCTTATCATGCTAATACAAAAATACTTTATATAAAATAGCTTATATAAATACTGTTGAATAAATAAATATCAAAAAGTTACATCCGATGTTTTAAAATTACAAAATTTTGTCGGATATAATGTTTAATACTTTTTTTCTAAGTTCATTGACTGCAGTACCAATAAAATAAAATTTTATATAACAATCAAAGAAGATGCTAAATTTCGTGTTTAAAATATTCTTATATCGAATTTTGTTTTTATAATAAGCACAAACCAAAATTATAATTAAATTATTTAGCTACTATACACATAACATATAACTATAAGAATAATTTTAGATTAATGATAATTATCGTGATGACATGAGCACGTTTTTCAGTAATGTTATTCACTATATTAGTCATCTATAATGGAAAGTGGTTTCTTATTGTCTCCCCCTTCTCCGTATTCGTAAATCAATCATTTTGAAACTTACCTAGTAAAATACTGTCGTAAGTGGAAAATTATCACTTTTGAATTATGAATTACTAATAAAATATTGTCTAGATGAATTTAAAATATTTCAGACTAATTTGAATTCTCTTCTTTATTATCATCTATCGACAGTATTTTACGTAGTAATATACTATATTTAGTTTTACTGGTTTCACTAATTATAGAGAAAATAAAAACTGTTCCTCTATAATTTAAATCAACATTTAAAAATATTTGTTAAAATTAAGGAAATTATTATTATCTAACCATAATAAAATATAAACTTTTAATAAAGTAATTAAAATAAAACATAAAGTATACAGGGTCTGTCATTGTAGAAAGTTATCAAATAAGTATTCATTTGTTAGATGTTTTATATTTCATATCGTTGTACTTAAAAAAAAGAGTTTGTTTTGTACCTACTAATAAAACAAGGAATTAGTTAAGGCGCCTCTCTACCTGCTTGAAATACAGTACCTTGAATAAGTTCAATTGTTAATTATGAATGTTTTTAAATGATTAAAAAATAATTTCTTTTTATTTTAAATGATTAAAAAAAATTAATTAGGTAAAACATGAATCTATTTTGGTACAGGCTTTAAACTTTGAAAATTAAATCAATTTCGAAGTAATACTGTCTTTAAATATGATTAACTGTCAGCGCTTATATTGATCATAATAATAATAATCAATACAAGTTTTCAAAATTATAAACGCGCACTAAAATAAAATGAACCTTTACATGTTGACTCTCAAAAAATGAAATTCTGTTATTCATTGAGCTAACTGGAAATTAAACTTGAAAAAAGACGGTTTTAATAATTTTTCAATGTATAATTGCCAATAACGTAAGATAAAATTATTAGGTACTTATAATTTCAAAGATATTCCAACGACAACTACCTATTCTAGCCACGTGCTTCAAAACAAAAACAAATTATTGCATTATTTTGCTCACTTCGAAATTGCTTTTATATCAGGTTAGCATACGAGTGTTTTACAAAATGTAAGTCGATTTATTAAATCTTTTTACTTTCATTTGTTGTCTCTGATGAGACCCTGTATAATGGTTTGCGATAAAAGCTGATATTGTTTATAAGCAATGTTGAGGTAAGATACAAGTTTCTATTCAGAATAATTTTTCTTTAGTAATATACGTAATAATATTATATTTAACTACACGACATGAACTACATTTATATTAGTCTAATCATTTGGTGATCTTTGTGAGTTGCATCAACAATATTTTACGGAATGGCAAGCGCGGTGCCTTAACCGGAAACATTAAGACAGTTAAACTTATTTCAAATATACCTCTGGGCCAACATACAACCTAAATCATAAAATTAGAAAAATTAGAACAATATGAAACTCTGAGAAAGCTCAACGTATAAAAAATATACCAGCACTACTCAACCGGAATTTTAGAAAATCGGGAACTCTGAGACAGTTCTCCCTAGAGCCCTAGACTAATTCAACTCATCAACCGGAATCCTAAAAATGTGGATTTCGGAGACACTTCAATTTATTTCCCTGGGTTAATGAATAACCTAAATCGAGATATTTATGCCAACAAAACTCCTAAACCGTTTTGTATTACTTTGATGTTTATTGTGATACAGCATAAGATCAACTACGGCAATCGCACTCTTTTGCCTCGCCCTTTAACAGAAAGGATGCAAAATTACACGTATTGGTGGCTATGGATTTTTGGCTAAACTAATCGATATTTGACTTCATCTTCACTTTAATGCATATTTTTAAAGTTGTCTATAAGACCCCGTTGAGTATATTTTAATAACTATATTATTTCCGGGGATCTTTTTTTATACAGGAATAGTATAATTTATCCAATTTATAATTGGAATAGTATATGAATCACAGATACTAAGCGTTACATGAACAAAATAAATGAAACCTTGAAACTAACAACAAAATTGCAATGATAGAAGACTATATAATGCTTTCATTATTTACAAATATTTTACAATTATTTATAAAATAACAATTTGTTTACTTTATTTTAATTCCCTAGTGGAAAGTATCAGTAGAATTTACTACCCATGTATGTATTTTTGAATTATTTTTCAAACTAAATACTGTTTATGTATTTTAAATCCCGAAATAGCAGTAGTGGTTGTAGTGGTTCTAAAATATAGATTTAATTTAAAATATATTTTTGAAATAATTTCTATAAAAAAAATCAATCGACTTGAAGCAGACTTAAATCTCATAAGTACTTAAATCATCAATTCAAAACTGATAGTTTCAAGAACTATTAAAAAATTTGTCGTCTTATGAATCAAAATACAAAAACTAGACAACAATAATCCTTGAAACTTAGAACTCAAGACTCATGGTCGTATTTAAATGGAAACGGAGAATTTATTAATAGTTATACCTTTGCAAAACTTTGGTGTATCAGAAAAATAAAACGAGAGGCAAATACAGTTGTTAATTTGATAAACTATTTCCAAAAATTCTACATTGGTGTATATTTTAGTAACAAAACGAAGTTATTGATAATCGTAATAGAAATCCAAATCAATTGGTACCGAGAAGAATAAATTTAATTATTTTAAAATTTTAACTTTAAATCGGTAGGTACATATTATTAGTACGGAATAGCTAAAAATCGCATGTAATCATAATTACGTTTGGTTTTAGTTCTTAAAATATAATTATTTTGATATTGTATATTATATTGTATATTATATTATATTGATAAACCCACTTATGCGAGTAATCTAAAAGTCTAAAAAATTGTACTACTCCAAGTTTTCTCAAAAACATAAAAATTCACCAAAACCATGGGAAATCGATTTTAGGAAACGAAACTTATTTGATGAAATACTTTTTCAAGTGGTTTAACTTCACAGGTATTTAAACGCTACACAATAATAATTGATTTAAATGTTATCGACAAGGTTTACCTTTTAAATTGTAATATTTTCAGCCTTGGATGGAAAGAACTAAAATGAGCACCTGAATGCCATACTAATTTTAGGTTTATCCTACAATATTATTCTCAATGTAAGACCACCAGTGTCAACCGATAATAGGAAGTGTTTCCAAATTTTCTGTTAAAATTTAACCTTCAAACATTGAAGAGAAAATTTTGTTTATTCAAAAAAATTAATAGATAGCAGATACTGCAGGTATGATAATGTACATACTTTTATAAAGGACAAATGCATTTCAAAATGTATTATCACAGCGATTAATAAAGTTATGTAGACGTTCAAAGTATATACGAGTATACCAGTATCATACATATCCGAGATTTTAGAATAATTCACCCAAATTTTCAAATTTAAAAACTAAATTGCGTATATTGCAGTTCTAATGAAATTTGGTGATTCAGATTTCTTGTAACAGAACCTGTCATAAATTCAATATAATTTAAGATAGGGATGGACACATCAATGAACAGGGGTTTAAAAGTGTCATTGTGCGGCCTGTGAATATTTTGTTAATCAGGAAAAAGTTCGTAGTTGGAATGAGATTGACACGCCTGACGTTGATTATTATTGTAACTTTGGTATTATTTTCTCTGCTATAATTTTTTTTTATTGACTTTCTCTAATATTACAATCTGTCTATTGACAATAAGTAAATGATTTGATACTGATATTGACATAGAAGGAGTTTACAAAAATCGCCCTCTTTACAATTTAACACACGAAGTGCTTATTATGTCCTCGATGTTTTTTGATCCATCTTAAAAGCGATGTCGCAAATCCATTGGGTCGCTACGTGTCAGCCTCCTGGTTTGATTTGTAGTCAGCAGGTCTACCGCAAGCGAGTTTGGGTGATTTTATATACAATCATATAGTACCTGATACTGTGTGATTTGATACACTCTTCGATGGTGGGTATTTCAAGATCTCAGTGGATTACTTGATTTGGTACAAACCATGGAGCATCAGTGATGGTTCTTAGAAATTTTGATTGAAAGCGCTGGATTTTCGCTATGTTGGAGTTACGTGCGGCTGCTCAGAGTTAGCTGCCGTATGTCCATATTAGCTTTATGATAATTTTGTATATAAAGCACTTTGCTTTTGAGTGATAATTGAGAGTGACGATGTAATAGCCAATAATGCTTTCTAAAGGTGTGACCCAGTTGCAGTCTTTTGTTCCAGATGTGCTTACTACATACATGTCAATCCTTTATCCAAGTGCATACCCAGGTATCTGACTTCTTCCTTCTGAGGTAAAAGATTTCCATGAAGCCTCACAGGAGAACAAGTAGATCTTCTATTTGTAAAATTTATGTGTACCGACTTTTGATCATTTGCTTTACTCCATTTTTTTAGCCACTCTTCGAACTTGGTAAGGTAGATTTGTAATAGTGCGGACGCGGTTAATGAAGATTACGGTATCATCTGCAAAGGTCGCCACGACTGTATCTTGGGTTGTTGGTAGGTCAGCCGTGAAAATTGGATAAAGAATTAGGCCAAGCAACTGCCCTGGGGAACTCCAAATTTGATTGTCAAAAGTGAAGAAACCTTATTATAGAATTTCACGAAGAAGTGCTTATTTGTTAGGTATGACTTATTTTTAGGTATGAATTATTTTTCCTGCTATAATTTATTGCATTTCTTTTTTTTTCAAAAATGATATTTAGAAAGAATGTAAAATTTATTTTGTTTCAAGTTATTGGGATATTCAAAACAAATTTTATAAAGTACTTCACTGTATGTATTTCACAATTACAGAAGTTAATAACTAAAAATACATAATATTATATAGGTAATATATTTTAATTTTGTATACTTAGAGAAAACTGTAAAATTACACATTTTAAGATTATGTTGTTTTTTTCAAATCACGCTTTTACAAACAATATTTTAAGTTTATAAATTAGGTACTGATCATACTATCGTTTGTAAATTTTTATCACGTTTAATAAAAATGATAGTGGAAGTAGAGAAAGCAAAACGTGATTACTTAAATATTAAATGAGCTATGTACTATTTTATTTGAATTCCTATATAAATTTTAAATATTTTCAATAAATGCAAAGATTAATTTTTACAAAACCACCCCAAGATATGCACACTGATTTTATTCGCATATATACCTAGGGGCTGATGGGCTATCAAAAATCTACCGGAAAATTAGCGGCTGGCGGCCCAAAAATGTAATTGTCGCGGCCCAAAACAGCGACGCAGGTGAAATTTTTATTAACGGGCCACGGTCTCATTGACCGACGGCCTACCGGGAAATTTCACGGTAGCCCAGTGGCCCCATCTGCCCCTGTATTACCTTACGGTTAATGTTCTTTTACAAACTATACTAAAAATCTTCATAGCGTCCGAATAAAACTTTACTTTCATATAAAAAAATACATATCTAATTGGTGGTATATGAAAAATATATACGGGAATACTAAAAATGACATATACGATGTAAAAAGAAATTCAAGTTTTGTATCTAAACTTAGACTTATTCTGATAGATGCTAAAAATACCTAGACGCATTGTAAGTTTTCCTTTTCTAAATACATAGGATAACCTTAGCGACACATAAAAAAAAACGAATGCACTCTATATCTATGCAACAAATACATTAGCTTTTCTAGGAAATCAAAACAAAAGAAATTTTGAACTTGTTTTTGTCTAACCGAAAATCACTGACCCAATGTTAAAACGAAGGTCAAGATTTACCCAGCAGTCATTAATTCAATTTCTATGAACAAAGTATAGCATATTTGAATAAAGCAAACCATCTAATATTGTTTTTAAATTTTTTTTTTCAAATTTAGTTCTAATGTAAGTTTCTAGAGTTTAAAAAAATATCATTATAAATCAAAGCTTTAAAATAGCTTTTTATATTTTATAAATAATAAGTAGGTAATAAAATAATAATATAACTTCATCTGACTTTTGTAATTTTATAGTATTTGATTATTATCAAAATGAAGTATTGTAATATGAATAATAATAAAATAATTTGTTACGGTTTTCAATTAAGTAATTTAAATTGAATTATAAAGAAAATAAAAGACCGAGATACGAAGAGTTGAAGTGATATTGTGCAGAATGCAACATCGTCGAGTTTTGTCCAGAAAATAAAAGTTGGAGCTACTCTTTAGTGAGATCAACGTTTTAATTTGTCACACGTGCTTGGAAACTAGTTATGTGTTTGTACAGAATAGAATTGTCAAATAACTACAAATTAAAATAAAGCCGTTATGGAAGACAACTACAACAGAAATGGCAATAGCAGTTGTAATATCGAGGTGAAAAAAGACTTATGGCAATAAGTGAATTGGATGCAGATGCAACGCCAAAATTGGCGGTCGATTGCAGCACAATTTGTTGAAGTAAAAGAAATGCAAGTGAATTTAAAGTAAACAAATAAATATGATTCAAATTCAAAAACAATTAAAATAAAAATTAATAATAAAATCCACATAAAGATGATACGAAATTCAGTTTATATCTTTTATAACGTTTCACATGCTCTCTAGGGCTGTTAACCCTGCTGCCCTTACTCCGCAACGGACAAGAGAAATATAACCTTGAAAAGTAACGCCACCACTGTCTCAATCTCTAAACTCTGCAGAATGCAATGCGAGGTCGTTCTTCTGGCAGTTCTTTGTATAGAAGTTCAATGTACGTATTCTTCTTTTGTTGTTTTGCAATTTTTTTTTATTTACCGTTTATTTTTTAATCTTTTTGAAATAATTAGAGAACAATATTATTATTAAATACATGCCCTAGTGTAAACTACGGAATTCAAAAGTGTACGAATAAATTATACATTCGCATTATAACGTTAACAAAATTATATTCTCAATATTTAAACTATTTCCGGTTTTAAACGGAATACCCTCATAGGTATTACAAGAATTCGCGTTTTACATTACCATTGGTGGCGCCACCGTCAATAACAACATTATGTTTTTCAGCAGTTCAAATTATTCCGTGTGGTGACGTTTTGTTAATGTAAATAAAACAAAATGTTTGTTTATGGTGTTTATGTTGGTACTTACTATATGTTACAAACAAATTTAAAATTATTCCGCGTAGTGGCGTTTGTTAAGAGTGCGATTTTAACCTTCGCATGGTATACTTATATTTTAGTTACTTATTGTTAGATCAAAGAATATATTAGATGGTATACTGGGGTCTCCTGGACCCCAGCGATAAAAGATAGTAAATCAATAGACAAAATAAAATTTTATAACTAATTATTTTAGGGAACACTAAACTAATGTATTTGTCACTGCAAAGTATAGATAATACAAAGAAAAACTTTCAATTAAATTAGACATAATAGTAAAATATTGTAAATGACATCAGTTAAAATCAAAAGTTGTCGTAGGGATGATAGATCAGACCCTTAAGAGATGCCTAGTAGAGATAGCATGAAACTATATCGCACTCTGTTGCACTCATGGCGTGAGATAGGCGAACCAACCTTTGACGGCGGCAAAGTTTTTTCATAAACCATAAAAAGATTTCTAATTTTCTTTTGCTTTTTAGAATTTACATAGTTACCATTTGGGTGTAAAGAAAGATGAAGCTATTTCGTTGAATAATTTAAAATATTTAGCGGTACCGTAAGATGGGGTAACATTGGCCTTTAAAGGTAACATTGGCCACCTGACAAAAAATGTTTGTTGGTGGTATAGAAATTGTAAATTATTATTATAAATATTAATAATAATAACGAAACGATAACGAAATAATAAAGAAACGATTTCTATACAACCAACAAACATTTTTGTCAGGTGACCAATGTTACCTTTAAAGGCCAATGTTACCCCATCTTACGGTATAGAAAAGACCATTCGTATCGGTGATTTCTAAATTGCTGTAAATTTTAAAGTATTCAACGAAATAGCTTGATCTTTCTTTACAGTCAAATGGTAACTATGTATTATATATATGACAGCTCTACAGGCCAAGAAGGCCCGTGGCTTTTCCCTGCTTATCTAACCTATCTTGCTAGCTTTGCGTGTGTGACGCAGCCGTATTTACGGTAATGACGTCGACACAAACATCAGGGATTACCACAGAGTGTGAATGTTCACCAGAAGACCGAGCCAAGAAATTCTGTTCAATCCGCGATTTGAACCCAAAATTTCCGCTCTACACTCAACTAGCGATCACATCACTCCACTGCTGTGGCTATGGTAACTATGTAGATTCTAAAAAACGAAAGAAAATTTGAAATGTTTTTATGGTTTATGAAATAACTTCGCTGCCGTCCAAGGTTAGTTTGCCCATCTCACGCCGTGAGTGCAACAAAGTGCGATATAGTTTCACGCTATCTACTAGGCCCTTCTTAGTGTGAAATTCAAATAGTAGTTCAACCGGTATATATTGACTAGGCGGTAGCAAATTTTTTGTTCAGTAGATGTGGAACGAAAACGTTCCAGTTGCCGTTCTGCATAAAATTTTCGTTTCTGAACAATAGCTATGCCCATTTATCTTATTCCAGCTGAACTCTGTCAATTTGATAACTATTAAAAAGCATAAAAATATCTAAAATACAACCGAATTTAATTACTTAGCAACTTCTAAACAATCTAAATATAAAAATTTGTATAAACACAATTTATAAATAACACAATTATTGAGTACATAGCATTTCTAAATTTTTATAATTGTGTTAATTTATAGGTAATTTGTTTACTTTTACAACAATAATAAGCTAAACTAATCTAAAGAACACGTAGCCATGTAATTATTTAATAAACAAATTTTCCAAAATTTTAATTGAATGAAAATTGAACACTTTTATATTACACTTTGTTGTAAACAAAACTTTAAGTAGTTGATTTGCTCAAAATTAGGGGATATAAAAATAATAAGAGTAATCCCAATCTAAATTGCAGCTATTCTTCTGATTAGATCCAACTACAGGTGGACGCAGAAATTATATATGTTTATAATCATATATGTAGCTGTTTATATTCTGTTACAATTCAAATATCTATTTTCAATAATCAATTATTGTAATTTATTTTAAACTTTTAACAATAATTAAAAAGCAACGAGAATCTTTAAGAGCAGAAGAAAATCTCTTTTGTTGATACAATTTGCAAACCTATCCGTCAAAACTAATAATCTGTATAATAATCTGTTGTCTTATAAGTTTGAGTCCATAGATATCTATTGGATCAAAATCCGTATTATCTCTCAAAAGTAGTTATGTGAAAACAGTCTAGATCGAATCCTGTATTTTTATTTGCATTCAATGCAAATGTTTGGTTGTATTCGATATGGACTGAGATTGCAAGCAGGCGTTGGCGTGTAAAAATGCCGATAGTACCTACTGGGTGAACGCAACGTAGCAATAGGATAATAAGGAGTAGGCCCATGCTATTTGTACAAACAGCTCGGATTATGATAGTTTCAACTTAATTTTTATGTGCCGATTTAGTGATTGCAGACGAATATTATCGGATCCGTTATCATTGTGCCAAATTTGTTTGTGACCAGTTCGTCGAGGTGTTTTGGTATCTTTTGACTACTGAATCACAACATCTGGTGTGAATTTTTATCGGGTAAACTCTGTATGTGCGCAGTCTTGATTCGCAAATCTGAGATCATTGTCGATTTTCCTCGTTTGGCAGTTTAGAAGCTAACCTACAAACCTCGTGTTTTTCGATTCACTTAGAGGAAATATTCCATTATCCGAATAGTTCGGTTTTATACATAATAATGACAACTTATGATTTTAGTAATAATTTTAATATAATATTTGGTAGTGTGACTTCTTGATGAATCACTGCCGTGAAGTGATGATGTGACCGCTGGTTGAGTGCTGAACAGAAATTCTGAGTTCAAATAGCGGACTATAAAGAATTTCTTAGCTCGACCTTTATTGTAGATGCCCCATAGTGGACATCTACACGCTGTGGTGAAATAGATATTGAGATTTATCTGAAATATGTAACATTGGGATTAATCCATCCCGCCAATTCTTCTTCTTCGAGTACCGTATCCGATATCGGACGTTGGTAAGATCCTACTGGCTAAAGCCAAGAGGTCCTTTATACCGCCTTTTACCCCGCCAATAAGATTTGTAATTCCCAAAAAAAAGGAATATTCTATTTAAAATGTTAAAAGCTTAATGAATGAATAAATGACTTCTTGGTGTTTCGCTAGTGAATTATTCTGTTTATAGGCGTTTCAAGAAAAGCGATACGCTATCTGGTGGCAAGTTTTGTACTAGAGAGAATGAGCTGAAATGGTTGTTTACCATCAATTTTATTCAGCATAAGTGCACAATTGTGTACTGATTATGTTTTTAATATAATAGATATCTTATCTGCTGCTCGTTTGCTTGTAATATCATGGTTAATTAATTCATTTATTTATTAATTGCCTCTTCCCTCTAGTACCAACATGGCCACTAGCGGCGCTGCAATCTTAAATTGAAACGCCTATAGAGCGCTTTTATTTTGTTCAAATGTTGACGTTTCTTCTTAATTCATAATTCCAAAATGTGGTGTAGTATTTTCCATTGTTAGCCTTTTTTAGTACCTTATGCCTGCTTCTATCCACTATTTGGAATAACGACGTTTTGGTACGTTTCGACACAAAGACGTCGTGCTGCGAGATTTTCCGGCGCCAAATTGTTTAAGTTCGCAGGCGAAGTATAAAATCAATTCAGATCTTGAAAGGTCCCAAATTAACGTAGTACCTACAATAAGATGATTTCTATTTGAAATAAAAAATTTATTTTTAAATTTATATTTCAAAAATAAATTAATTAACTTAAGCGCCGTACTTTTCCAACGCCACATCAGCTTATCTCGCGTCAAATCGGTATTGCCAAAACGGCCAATTCCCGTACAATTTTAACAAGTTTACACTTTACACACTTGATGCGTCAATCAGTCAAAACAATAACGGATTTTTTCAATGATTTCTTTAATTGTTCATCAATTTGTCGATGTATGACCATGATGTAGTATTTTAATTTATTTATACTTAAAATTATATAAATCAAAAATAGTCTTGGTTTTTGTGATTTTTTGTTGACATGTATAAATATTTTACTACTTACCGAGATGCGAAAGACCCGACAATTCAGAATCTGAAAAAAATTAATTGCGTTAACAAACATTTTAAAATAAAAAAATAATTAAAATAAAAGTGAGACGGTCATTTGCCTTGCAAGTAACGCGATCAACTGCGAATGCAAGGTACCGGGTTCAAATCCGGAGAAGGACAACTTTCTTTTGACTGGTCTCCGTGCTTCGGAAGGCACGTTAAGCCGGTGGTCCTCCTGGGTTAATGAATTGCCATCATTAACATAAAAACCAGGGTTACAGGCTCGTCTGGAGACAAGTCTAGCACACTACCTCTCAGACGTTAAGCAATTTATATGCTCAAAGATGCCAAAGAAACAACGCAGTGGCTATTTAAGGCAAACAGGGTTGACCCTAGCCAAAAGTAGAAGAAGAAAAAGAAAAATAAAAGTGTAAAGTATCTGACAGAAAGACAGGTAATTGGGCGCGGTAGTAGAGCGGTTGCTTTGAACAAAAAATTCAAGCGATCGAATCCCACCCGAGACAAAAAAATTTATCTGTCCTACTATACTTATTAGTTATAGCGACAAATGCTGGTTCTATGGATCGGAACGTTAAATTCGCCAAACATTCCCTGCAAAAACGACGCATTTAACTCGAGATTGCAGCTAAAGGAACACATTGCAGGACTCTGGAAAAAGCGCGGTTGGCATCCGCCTAAACAGAGTCTCTGCTTAGCTAAAGGTTAGCTAAAGGAACAAAAGATCAATGCTGGTCGCAGTTCTGTGGGGCATACGTAGCCTATCGACCCGTTAGTATACAAATACAAAAAAATACAATCTGATAGAACATTTTTTGTTTTCCAACCTAAAAATGCATCGTTTCAGAATATATTATGATAGAAAAAGCAATTAACAATAATTTTTGTAGACATTAAAGATAAGATTTCATCTATTTAATAACATAATTAATTTAATGCTATTTTTGGGGTAATGGAGTAAATTATTTTACTTATTAATTACTTCTATTATACTGTTAATCTAATTATTATTATTATACAAGTAAATATAATTAATTAAATTAATAATTTTTGCAAATGCGTTTCTCTATTTATAATGATTAAACCTTTTTTAAAATATATTTCCTGTTTATATCTGTTCAAAATAATAAATCAATCCACAGGTACTGAAGATCAATTTTATACAAAATTAAAACCAATATGAAAGAAATAACCGAACAATAAAAAATTAGATATCGGAAAGCTATAACACTCAAATAAGTAGCAAAAGTTGAGCAAAAATAATAAATTGTATAGAGGAAAACAAGAAAATAGCAAAAACTACGTAGTTTGAAATTTGCACACAAAATTTGATTGAGAGTAAAATTCAACGAAATACCTTCATACCCAGTTAGTTATGAAAAAAAAGAAAACAAGTAAAATGGAAAAACTTAAGATATTATAAAGATAATCTTAAATTAGGCACGAAATAAGAGAAAATACAAAAATATCAAACAAGCAAGCAGAAAAAACATGGAAACTAAAGAGCAAATTAATAAAATATTTTATAGGTAATTAATAATATACCGATATATTTTAAAATATTTTATTCAGTCATTTGTTTGTAGTTAATACCTTCTACTGCTAATGCAAGATATCGGGTACAAATTTGGGAAAAGTCAAATTTTCTTATTGTATTTGAAAGCACTTTAAGTTGTCGGTCCCCCTGGGTTGAAAATGTCACGATTAACAAAAAGCCAAGGTCATAGCACATTTCAAGACCATCCTAGCAAGCTACTTATCGGACGTTAAATAATTACTGTTAATAATTACAGAGAACATGATGTCAAGATTGCTACATGTAGTAAAACAGGACATTGTGATAATTAAAAAAAGAAATAATAGTTAAAAACTAAACAAATTAAAAATCAAGTTAACCGTTTTTTGCCAAAGAATTGCAATGTAGAATTGAGAGGTTGTGAGAAAAAGTAACAAAATGGACAAAGATCACCAAAAATATAGTTAAAACACAAAAATTGAAATTATCAGAATGGAAGTGTGGATATAAAAGATTGGAACAAGATGATTGTTCATGTAAAAATGTTTTTTTAAATTCAAATTGTTTTTGACATTAACCAATGTTAAAAAACACCGAGAATGATTTTCTTGTTAGATAAACAATTTTTCATTATTTTATTGTAAATTCTAACTAAATAACTAAATAAGTCAATCAATATTATCTTTTACTTTTATTAGATAAAAAAAAATTTCCGTTAACTGTCCGATTCGCTTCGTGTAAAATTCAAACTCAAACTGCATTGTAGAGTAATGTAACTACGATGGGTATCCTAAAACGTAATAACATTAAGATTAGTTAAAAAAAATTCAAATAGATATGTTAAAGAAGCTAGGGGACATTCTAATGAACAGATCCTGCATTATGTAAAAATGATAAAAATAGGTTTTCTATTTTTGGTTTTTTGATATGAGTAGGAAACCAATGTTAAAATTAAACGGCCATCAAGTTAAAATAAAAAGTATATTTTTAAAGATAAGTAATGTCGATAATTTTGTCAATAACGACGCAAATATCATATTATATTGATAACATCATTGTCCAGTAAAGATGACGTTGTAAATTGGATTATTTCGCATTTAATATAAGTGCGTCATAACTTTTACGACAAATACGTGGATCTAATCCAACTATAGTTTTGCCAACATCAACCTTCACATGATCTGTTAGGTGGTATCTTGAAATAAACACAAAGGCAATATTTCATTTTTTTATCAAGTACTTGTGACTTTACTATACACATAGTAACTTAATTTTTTTAGGCTTGGCAACGCTTACAAAAAAAGGAACGCAAATCAAATCTTGGGAAAAAAAGATTGTTAATAATTTTTGGAGACATACACCAAATATAATAACAAAAATGTAAAATTTTACATAGGTAAAGAAGCGCTGCTATAGTATTTAAAATAAACTATGGTTTAACAAAAAGGAATTTATCCCTCATTTTTAATTAAATATTTTTCCATTATTCCAGTTTTAGTTCCAGTTTTACTAGAGTAAAACTTCCAGTTTCAAGTTCCAGTTTTACTAGAATTTATCTTAGACTAAGAGTAGGGAGGGGTTAATTTGATAATTCACAAAACTTAAACATTATCCAGCCAAATACAATATTTAACATTTTCGGACCTACTCTGTCAAATTGGCTGCTGGTGTAGGGTCGGCTATATTGACAGCATCATTATTATAATCTCTACAAAACAATTTTTATAATATTTACATAATGTACCTATATTTAGCTATTAAATTTAGTTATTATGGTTATACGAGCTGATTATTTCTATAAATAGGCTCATCAGTCTCTTTGTAAATTTCTACCCACATACATGTTTTTCACTTGAATGAATTTTCTAGAAAAGTTCATAAAATGTGAAAAAATGTATTAAACTTAAATTAAATTCTACCTAATACGTAACTATATGCTTCAAGTTGTAACAACGTTTTATTCATCAGGACATTGTAAGCGGGGGTATTTATGTAATAAATTATAAATTTAATACCGTTTAAACAATGATAATACTGGATTTTCCACAAAAAACGTTAACATTGTTGTTTTGATTTATCGCTACTCGACTATTTTCATTGTGGCCCTTTAAATTTGAAGAAGGATTTAGAATATCTAACACGCAACACTTAATCCCAATAAAAAATAATTTGTAAATATTTTCTAAATATGTAAGTATGTTGTGATCGCTAATTTTATTACAAGCAAAAATCTAGGTTTGAATCGTGTACCTAATTATTTGAGAAAATTTCTAATATTGTTAAATCATTATAATGGTTTTAATTAGTTGGTTTACGACTAATGTAGCACCAATATAGAAAACTATTGGCAATAGCAATTTTATAAATATAATAAACTTAATGAGGTAAGAAAAATTTATTAGCTTCAGACAAGAATAAAAAGGCAAATTAACCACAAAGAAATAAGCCAACCACAAAACCAAAACCACTGCCAACAGAGAGTGGAAACTAATCAGATGAAGATAGAATGAATTAGGTAAACATGTACAAAATACTTTATTGTATTTCAATTATAAAGAAAAAGATCGGATGTGACATAAGATAAGACTTTCCGATTTGTAAAAGTAACAAAATTACATTTTGAATCCTCCAATCCGTTGTCAGTCCGTAAAGGCCTGCTTAGTATTTATTGGTTCAGTTGTAAACAACTGGAGACAATTTTCAAACACTTTTAGATGAGCAATCGCGTGGAGACATTTTATTCACTGGTATTTCGAATAACCATTTTTTGTAAAAAAAATTTTTGAAACGATTGAAATCTCGGTAATATTTATGCGCGTAATTAAATTTAATGAAACGAAAATAAAATAATTTTTTTAAGTTGAATATGATGACTGATATTTGATTGATACTTTGATATTATTATAAATTATAATGATTGATATCTGATTTATCGATTTCTTTATCTATATACATCATCAAAGTTTCCATTTGTTCTCCATGACTTTTACCACCGGGTTTTATTAATTTGAAATATTTTAATTGAGTTAATTAGGTGCTTAAATCATATTGGATCTAAGATTATGTTCATTTATTTAAAAAACAAATTTACACGTTTTTGTCAAACAAAAATTTCTCTTGTCCAGCTCATCTGCTTTTTGATTTTTATTTATTATTAAATTTCGTTAATTTTTTTTTTTATTAAGCTTTTTACGTTCTAAGTAGAACATTGATTTTCCCTTTTTGGGAATTACAAATTCGATTAGCGGGGTGGATTAGTCCCTCATATTACCTATTTCCGATAAATCAATATCTATTTCATCACACCGTGTGGATGTCCACTGAAAGGCCGAGATAAGAAATTCTGTATAGTCCGCGCTTTGAACCCAGAATTTCCGCTCTGTACTCAACCAGCGGTCACATCACTCCACGGTTGTGACCTCGGTCGAGGCAACGACCATACCACATTGAGAATACCCGTTCTCGTTAATTTAATATTTAATATTAACTTAAAAATAGGTCCATTGTCAATTAATTGACACCAACATCGTTATATAGATGTCTTGCTCCTTGATTATGCACAATTTATTTTATATTGATTAGCGTTATCATGACGATAATGTTACAATAAGTCATTGAATGATAGAGAATTGAATATTTTAGATTCTAATCAATTTTGCGAAATTTTTATTTGTTCAATTCAAAACATCTAAAACAACAATATAATTATTACAACTAACAAATAATAAATCAGTTTACAATAAATACTAATGGCAAATGTAAATATTAGGAATAACATTATAATAAAGTAATTAGTGAAATAGGCAAAAGTAATTAAACCAGTATGTACAATTCATTATAAAAAATGCGAATACAATTATTATGTAATACAATAGAAGATAAGAATTTCATCATTTCTTTTAAATGTTATTTTTAATGAAAATAATTTTGTGACTTCTAATTTTTTTCAATTTGAATTAATAAAATATTGAAAAATCTTTTATGAATACGGTAACTGGAGAACTAATTTGTATGTGTAATTTTGTGAAACAAACTAAGAATTGCACATCATTTGAGATGAATTTTGCTAGTTTAATCTCATGAAGTAGAGCGTAATTTTATTGTGGAAGGCAGAGGTGTGACCATAAATGTGTAGTAGAAATTGGTGGAAAAACGTGTTTGTTCGCAATGTGACGTCACTGTTTTCCACAAAAAGTTACGTTCTACGGCGTCGCATGTGACACATCCACTCCCACTTTTGCCATTCCTGCGCGTCATTAAAAATCAAAGTCAAGCAAATAAAAAAGGTTTTACGTGTGAGATTTCAACCAAAATCTAATCAGCTGTTTACACCGTTTGTTCAAACTAGTGTGTAAAACTTCAAGTCAATTGGTTTGCGCATTTGTTCGTAATCGTAGCCAAAAAAATGTTCATGCAAACGTTATAAGATCACACTCACATCCAAACATTGTTCCAAAAATCGTTCACAATCATAATTATTTTTTTTGAATTTGAATTGAAATTCTAATGTAACTACGCAAAGTTGATTTTTGACTCAATTGCAATACCACTTTCATTTACTACATAAATGGAGAAGTATAAAATATTGAAAAAAAAATTAATCAAAATTTACAAACTAATTAATAACAAGCTGTTATATACAAGCAATATGCTCCAAATTCTCATAATCGTATCATCATTATATCTATGTGGAATAACACGTCATTAACATCCTTGCTTAACTTTCATCATGATGGTTGAGGATGAAAGTAAAACTTTCAATAATGAGCATTAAATTTTATCGTCATCTTGACAATTTTCTTCAAACTAGATAACCAACTCCTATGTGCATGTACTTAGCACCGCCACTTTTAAAAATCACAAAAATTTTAATTGTGCTGGATTGTGCCCGGTGTGTGCCGCGTTGTGCCGTATTTTTTTTTAAAAATTTTTTTTTTTCCGGATTTTATGGAGGTAGTCTATTTTGAGGGTGGTGATTAGCACCGCCATTTTTGATAATCTTAAAAATTTTAAATGTGCCCGTTGTGTGCCACAGTGTGCCGTAAATCATAATATTTTATTTTGATAAATAAATTTTTTTTGAACCAAAACGTGTTTTATCGATGGTCGTTCTCGTTAGCACCGCCACTTTTGATAATTCTAAAAATTTTAGTTGTGCTGAATTGTGCTCGTCGTGTGCTACAGTGTGCCGTAAATTTTAAAATTATATTTTGAAAAATAAAATTTTTTTGAGTCAAAACGTATTTTATCGAAAGTCGTTGGCACCGCCATTTTGGAGAATCCCAACAATTTTAATTGTACTGCATTGTGCCCGTTGTGGGCCATAGTGTGCCGTAAATTTTACAATTTTATTTTCACAAATAAAACTTTTTGGGTCAAAAAATATTTTATCGATGTAAATTAACCCCGCCATTTTCGATAATATAAAAAAATTTAAATTATGTTGGAATTTACTCAATGCGTGCAGCTGTATGCAATAATCATAATTGATAATCATATCTTATATCAATCAATCGTAGATAATAAACATAATATTAATTAAAGTATTATTGACTGGAATAAAATATCGCCGTTGATAGGAGGGAGGGTGGAGCGGAGGGTCGATATAATCTAGTCATCGATAAAAAGGACGATTCCTGGAAAATGACTCGATAATCTAATGGATCAATTTATCCTTGCTTTGGAAAGCACGTTAAGCCGGTGGTAGCAGGTGTAATTGCTTATAATGGTACTTTCAATTCAAGATCTATCGGCCACTATACTGCATACATGCAAATATACGAAAGATGGATAAAATTTGATGGAGATTACAAGGCAGGAATGTCATCTAACGTGAAAAACTTCACGCACACAGGTGTATTTATACAATAAATTAACCAAATATAATGTAAAATAAAAATAGTAATAAATAAAATTTTATACATTTTAAATGTTTTTCTTTCTTCTTTTCAATCTTTCTCTATCCACTGTTGGATGTATTTATACAATAAATTAACCAAATATAATGTAAAATAAAAATAATAATAAATAAAATTTTATACATTTTAAATGTTTTTCTTTCTTCTTTTCAATCTTTCTCTATCCACTGTTGGATGTATTTATACAATAAATTAACTAAATATAATGTAAAATAAAAATAATAATAAATAAAATTTTATATAGTTTAAATGTCTTTCTTTCATCTTTTCAATCTTTTTTTTCCACTGTTGGATGTAGGCTTCCCTTTTAAACTCTCCCCCTAAGTGGGGGGAGAGGGGGTTTTGTGCATAACTCACCACGCTGGACAGATGAATTGGCGAGTAGTCCGCAAATCTTAAGAATTTTTGGACACAACCAGGATTAGAACCACGGTTTCCCACTCTCTAGTCTATCCGTTTGATTTAAGCCAGACTGCTGGTTTATTTTAAATGTAATAATTGTAAATCGGATATGTGCTGTGATCTAAAAAGTCCAAAATTGATCTGTGGATTACTCGCCAAGCCGTCTGTCCAGCGTGGTAAGTTATGGGCAAGAATCCTCTCTCCCACCAGTTGGGGAGAGTTTAAGAGGGGTGGTCTAATGTTCAGGAGTGGACGAACAACGGCTGATTGTGTTGTAATCGTAATTTATGTAAAAATGTTCACTATAGTCTATAGTAGGTTGTATAGAAATTAATTTGATATTAATCCCTTTCCGAATAAAAGATAATCCAAATAATCCTACCCCTATCCCCTAAAAACTTTTACCTTTTATAACTTTTTTTTTACCTGAAATTTGAAAAACCTGAGACTTTTTACCTGAAATAAAAGGGTTCAAAAAAGGATCGGAGGTAGTTTACTTATACATGATTATCGTGTCTTTCATCTCAACTGTGCTGAAAACCTATTACATAAAATTTAGATAATATTAATAGTTTATTTCATACAGCTGCACACATTAAGTAAAATCCAACAAAATTTAAAATTTTTTAAATTATCGAAAATGGCGGGGTTAATTTACATCGATAAAATATTTTTTGGCCCAAAAAATTTTATTTGTAAAAATAAAATTGTAAAATTTACGGCACACTATGGCACACAACGGGCACAATGCAGTACAATTAAAATTGTTGGGATTCTCCAAAATGGCGGTGCCAACGACTTTCGATGAAACACGTTTTGGCTCAAAAAAATTTTATTTTTAAAATAAAATTTTAAAATTTACGGCACACTGTAGCACACGCCGAGCACAATTCAGCACAACTAAAATTTTTAGAATTATCAAAAGTGGCGGTGCTAACAACCATCGATAAAACACGTTTTGGTAAAAAAAAAAATTATTTATCAAAATAAAATATTATGATTTACGGCACACTGTGGCACACAACGGGCACAATTAAAATTTTTAAGATTATCGAAAATGGCGGTGCTAACCACCACCCTCAAAATAGGCTACCTTCATAAAATCCGGAAAAAAAATTAAAAAAAAAAATGCGGCACAACGCGGCACACACCGGGCACAATCCAGCACAATTAAAATTTTTGTGATTTTCAAAAGTGGCGGTGCTAAGTACATGCACATCCAACTCCCCTATTTTGAAAGCAGATAACCTTGCCCCTATTTTGAAAAATAATTTAATTTAAAAAAAAAATTATTTTTTATTTTTCTGATTTTTTAAATTTATTGTGAGGCAATTTGATAGACGACAATGTAATTGTCGATGATTCATTCATAATGACCGTAAGCATAAACGTAAGAAGTTTAAATATTTCAGCTTGCTGTTATGCTTTATATATGACTCACGCACATGCTTTTATATACCTAATTCATAAAGGGTAGTTCACACTACATGATTTCTCATATGACTTAGTCATAAGAAAAGTCGTGGCTAAAATCATACCATCACAATAGCCAATCATAAAAGCCATAACTTCTATAATATCAAAAATCATATAGTGTGAACGTAAAAATATCTCTCATATGAGAAGTCATGTGACAAGTCATATGATAAATCATATAGTGTGAACTACCCTTAAGCCTATACATGCGGCATACATGGAAGGAAATGTAATAATTTGAACTTATTACGTTTTGCGCTTATACTTAAGGCTATTAGGAAGGGCACTCTTATATAAAAAGACATTGCTTTAATGCCAATAATAGTTACACCAATAAATCGATTATATCGATACATAAGATATTTCAATTTCCCCATATATTTCAAAAGTTTTAAACAAAAATTTGTTTAATTAAAAAAGTTTCAAAAAAGCAAGAATAAGCTTTTAAAAAATAGTTAGATGACTAATAATTTGGTTAAACAATAGATTTTACATGATTACGAGAAAATGAATAATAAAACCAAGTCGAAAGATTAAAATGTTTTCATTACTCGTGTAAACAGTAAGACTAATAAATTAAAACTCGAGTAAAAATCGGACATTTGTCATTTTAATTTTCCCTTCTTAGGTAATTCTTGACGCTTGATACAAATAATTTTAATTTATTTATATTTTCTTGTAATTAACATTTTTGAATTTAACATCACTTTTGATTGACATATTTCATTATGAATTGAAAACTTTATTTTTGAGACATTTTAAATATATTTTTCACAATTTCAATAGTAAAGTGGTCACTTTACTCCCACTTTTGCGGGAGTAAAGTACCAATTTTTTTCAAAGCGGGAGTAAAGTAAACATAAAGGAATAAAGGAACGATATCCATAGAAACAAAACTTCAAATAAAAGAAACGTCACATTTTACTAAATATTTTTGCAAATTCAAAATCTATAATTTAATTATTGACCGATGTAATTGAAAAATTGTGAAAAATAGTATATATATATATATCTTGGGACTAAGGTGAGTTTTCATCCCGTGTGCGATTTTTGCACTCGGCAAACCTCGTGCAAAAACCTTCACACGCGGGATGAAAAGTGGCACCTTAGTCCCATGATGTATAATATACTATTTCAAAATAATGTGCTCACATTTTTACAATAAGTTTAGAGTTCCTGTTCTGTTAATTTTTACTTTACCATACTGCATAGTATGAGTATAGTACATAGTATGAGTATACGTAGTATGGGAAAGTTATGTAATAGAAAATTTTTTTTTTCAGATTTTCACGGATTTACAGTTCTTGAGGTCAAACGAGTTGAAAGAGACCAAACATCAAAAAATGTCTTAGTGTCTGTGTGTCACTTAATTTTGTGTGACTTTTATATTGAAACTTAGATTTGATTAGATTTTGGTTAAAATCGGTCCACGTAAACGTGAGAGTGGGAGTAAATGAGTGACGCGCATTAACGAGATGCCATTTTTTTTGAAAATCTTTTTACTTTACCATACCAAATGGGAAAGTTATGTAATCAAAAAAAAATTTTTTTTCAGATTTTCACGGATTTACATTCCTTGACGTCTAACAAGTTGAAAGAGATCCAAAATCAAGAAATGTCTGTGTGTTTGTGTGGCTGTATGTCTCTTAATTTTGTGTGGGCTCTAGCACCCAAACTAATAAGAATTTCTTAACCAAATTTTATATTTAGTACTTTTATATTGAAACTTAGATTTGATTAGATTTTGGTTAAAATCGGTCCACGGAAACGTGAGATTGGAAGTAAATTAGTGACGCGATGAGTATGTTCGGTACAGTGGTCGGTAGAGGGCGACACCTAATAATGTCGCACGTTATGTTATGTGTAACTGTCCAGATAAATCAACTCACCAAAATAAAAAAAAAAAGATAGATAGATTCCCTGCCAAGACTCAAACTGTCATCGAAGAATATGTCAAGCTCCAAGAAGTTATCCGAAATAAACAAGTGGAACTCCAGCACATGCTAGCCAATTTGGAAGCTTCCCTACTGGAGCAGACAAACTTGGCCGCCAGCACGAAGAAAGAATTAGACGCGTATGGATCGAGCCCGACGAAGGCGTTTTATCAAAGTTTGGGTGAAAGACCGGATAGCCGTATTTATCAAAATGTAAAGGCGGTTTACGATAACGCCATCAGCACTCACAAGAAGCTGATGGGTTACAAGAACATGATCACCTTTTGCTTGGAAAAGTTCGAATCTAAAAGGCAGAGCGCGACCAAAGAGAAAAGGGTTATTCCAAGCAACCCTGTATCTGCCAAAAACAAAGAATCCACGATGACCACCAAAGAGCCGGAAAAGGAGGAGCCGATTTTACCGGCCAACCATTCAGGAAAGACCGAATCCAGCCAATTAAAAGTGCAGGATGTGCCAAAAGATGTGGAGAGAAAGCGCGATTGGGAAAGCAGGCGCAAGCTGCAACAAAAAAAGTCGAGACCTGCCTCAAGCAGTATGTCAGGAAGCCGAGACAGATCTTCAAAGAAAAAGAAGCCGATTAGTGACGTACAGGTAAGTACTATCCAGACGGATAATTTTGTTAACCTCCCTCCACTAGAGGACTTTATTGGCTCCCAATTGGCGGGTGTGCTCGACATCCAACCAATGTTGGTAGACGAGCAGACCATCCAATTGGAAGAGCAAGAACTACCCGACCAATCACTCCCCACTTCAGATATAGATAAATCACGTAACACTCCTCCAGCCCCTAGCCAGACGACCCGTCAAGAATCCCCTTTGGCCGTTCCACTTAAAACCAAAATCCCTCATTAGTTCTAAGAGATACTGCCAAGTGGAGCAGCATAAAGAGTGAATTCGGGAAGCGTGGGATCCGCTACACAAAAGCTAAATTACTCGCTGGCGGACTGAGCATCACTCCCGCCAGCGAAAACGACTACAGAGCGATATATAAGTACTTTGAGAAAGTACTTACTCCCGAAGAAGGTGGATGGCATTTCCACCAGTTGAGAGAGGAAAAGCCCCTAAAAGCGGTTATTAGGGGCATCCCCATCAACATAGACGTAAAAGAGGTCCAGGAGGACCTTACTGCAAAAGGGTTACGACTGCGCAGTGGGCAGAATGAGGAGCAGTCGGGGCAGGAGACTCCTTCCTCTTCTCATGGTCACCATGCCCAAGACATCGACCTCCGCCAATATTTTTAACAAGGATAGGGTTCATGACATATGCGTCAAAATAGAAGTGCCCCACGCTAAAACTAAGATTGGGCAGTGTCATCGCTTGCCAATCTTTCGGCCACGCTCAGAGTTGTTGCAAGACCACACCCAGGTGTGTAAAATGTCCAGGCCTGCACTGGACAGCCGAGTGCAGCAGGCCCAAGGGTACGGCAACCTGCACTAACTGTGGTGGTGACCACCCAGCTAGCTACCAGGGCTGCATATCGTACCCCAAAATGTGGAGAGCGCAAGCTCCCTTTCGACCAGTTTCCCTCAACAACCAGGCAAGACGGTACAAACCGGTCCCACCCAATCAGGTCTCTCCCAGAACGTCCAGGTAACCCGGTCAAAACTCACCCAACCAGCTTCTCCCCAGAATGTATCTGAGGCTCCCAAAAAAGACAAGCCTTCTAATAATCTTCCTACCGAGGACAACGGTAGATTCCGCGCTTCCAAGCAAGAAATAGCCAGGGTTACCTTGGAGCTCGTCAGGTTCGGAATGTCCTCCGAGGAGATCCAGGAAACCCTCAACCATTTCGCCAGGTCCGACTAACTTCTTTCCTGTCCTCCAGCTCACGCCATCACTTCTAAAATCTCAAAACGACAACTTTTCCTGCAGCCCTAAAAGTCGTTTATTGGAACGCCAATGGGCTGACCAATGAAAAACGACCGCAGCCCCAGACGTCACGTATTCAGACACTGACTCCGAGGACGACGTGTTCCAGTGAGGAGTGTTCACGTTGCCTCGGGGAGGTTACAAATATCTGTCATTGTCCTGTCCAATAAATCTTCTTCTTTTTCAGCTTGTGTTTTTAATTTTTTTTTTTCAGCGCCTATTGTTAGATTATTGTTGAGTTTGTAAATTGTAAAATTTTTTTTTTTATATTTTAATAAAAACGCTGTAGCAACGGCGCGACTGAGACTCTGTTATTGTAGAAGGGCGCGGAGATTATCTCACGCGTGCGTGCACGCGCGGACAATTCGACGTTAGCCTCCGGCCCCGCAGTGCTTACCTTATAGCACAATAATAAACAAAACACCGGCTCGACGCCGCTCCTCGGTTTTGAAATCCCTGTATAAAATTCTCAACGTCAGGTTTCTAATCAGACGAAGGAGATAAGCGGGCTATCGCCCGCATCTGCTCCGCAGATGCCAAGTGTCAGCTACAGCTACAATAAAAAAGCATAACATCGTTCTATAAGTTTTTGAATTTTGGACTAGAGTTATCGATAAAAGGGTGATGATCCCTGTAAGTTGACTCGATTCATCATCAAATTAGTGATGCACTAATTAGGTACAAATTGTATTGAATTTGTGTGCAATTAAAGTACCATAAAATTAATGTATGGTAAAGTCATGTGATGGCCACATCTCTCATCCAGTGAGGCCGAAGGCCGAACAACCACATCCGACTCACATCCACTCGTTTATTTTTGTAATGTAAAGATTGTTAACTACTTTTTTGTAAATTGTATTAAATTAGTGTGCAAGACATAATATCGTACCATAAGATGTATAGTAAGGTCATGTGAGGGCTACCTCTCTATTTTTTATTTAAGAAATGCCGTTTAATGCGCATATTTTTAGAAAAATAAATTCAACATTTTTTTTCAACAATTAAAGACTTCATAGCCTACACATTGTAATAAAAAATTTTTTATACCTATCAAATTGACAAAATCATAATAGCAACACATAGACACATTAGAAACAACGGTGTACGCTAACTTCTACAATAATTATCAATAGTTTTTAATCAAATAATACATGTAGGTATACTAAGTAAGATTGATATTAGTAAATACCCAGAAATTAAGGTATTCGCATTTTTGTAGTTAAAATTCGCATAGTTTTCCGAAATTAATTTTCAAATTTATTATACTGCTTTACAGAAAGAGAGACAAGAACTTACAAGAAAGTTCAAGGTGGGGCATTGAGAAGAATAAGTTCTTAGCCCAAACCCGAGAAGCACAACCATGTTTCAATTTACAACAAAATAAAAGAATTTTTATTAAATTATTGATTATTTTTGAGTACACTTATTAATATGGAATACATTTAAGAATTTCTATTCAGAGCATTTAAAAAAATTAATTATTAATATCAATTGCGAACAGCTTAAACAATTTCATAACTAATTGATTTAATCGTTAATGTATTAATTATACTGAAAGTTGTCTTAATTATATCTACTTTCACTAATTTATTATAAATATAAATAATATTAGTTATAAGTATAACTATAAATTGAACAATTCCATTCAAAGAATTTGTAAACACCATTAAAAATATATTAAAAAATGTCATTGAAAATTTTAGTGTTAAACTAATTAGTCGTTGGTTACTCATATCTATCAATCACCAGGTTATATAAATTTTTAAACCAAATTACTGATTAAATTTTAGAAAATCCCCAGTAGTTGATCTGCTTCCGGCTTTATTAGAATAACGGTTTATGTACCTAGTATGGAAGTATTATAAAATTATAATTATTCCCGAGAACTAGTATCAAATTTTACTGAATTATATTAATTAAAATATTGTGATCTTTTATTCTAAGTAATACTAAATATTAATTTTTTAAGTAATTTTTACTTAATTTTAATTAAAGTAATTTTTAGTTAGTATTACATTAGAATTAGGTAGACGAAGTTCAGTTTCACTTTGTACAATAAGTCGAATGAACTGATAAATATAGTTTATTATTCATCTTTAAGTTAGTGTTAATTTACTTTAGGTAGAGGAAGGTCAATTTAGATTTTGTTAAATAATATCTATTAATTTTTTAAATTCATATGAATAAAAATAAAATTGCTTTGTAGGTTACGCAACCAATGTAACACAGTAAGATTTTGCCATCTATTAGTTGTTTCTCGGTACTACTACCGGCTATCATTGCAGGATTCTGTACCTCCTTTACTATAATTACGAATATTTTAACTAGATGGCCGCAACATCATAAGCAGGATTACAGATTCAATTCACTTGAGAATAAAAATTTCAAGTGTTTCAGATTTGTAAAGTTGATTTGTAGAGTAAAAATTATGTATAATTATTTTTATGTAAAATGACTTTAATCGCAAAAGTTTTTACAAATTACCGCAGGGCAAAATTTTACTTCACTATTCCACAAGTAGGGGAATGACGGGCAAAATGAGGTAGTAAGGCTTAAAATGGCTACAAATAAAAACCTGATGACTTATAATGTTGAACATGAAAACTCAGACTTATTGTAGTAAGAACTCTTTATTTATCCAATTTTGATTATTAAAAAACACCCATGACTTACAAAATAACCTACATCTACAAATATGCACTTTACCCCGTTTTGACCGCCGAGGAAGGCAAAATGGGATATAGTCGAGTTTAGGTCTTAGAATTATTCTGGCACTGCTTACAAAAAACGTTGCTTTGTCGTAGTCGTCTCTTACATCTACACTCGAATTGTGTGCCCATTAACGACTATTTGAACAAGAGATTCATCCCTCTGTTGATGTTGAATGAAAACCTCCACAATATAAACAATCAGTGCCGCTCACATCACTGTCTGTTTCAGATTTTACCTTTTTATTCTTGCATTTGATTTTTTTGTTTGTTTTAATTTTCTTTGAACATTTATTATCTAAAAACATGATCAAATCAAGAAAAAAAAAACATTTTGCCCTATAACAGCATTCTTAAGTTCTGCTTTTCTTATTAAAAAGTTATTGTTTTTGCAACAAATTTATGAAAATCGTGCATTATAATATATTACTTGCGGGGCAACAATAATACGGTAGAATAAAATAATTTACTAATAATTGCAATGAGTTAAATGTCGAGTTAAATCTATATTAATATTGTAAATTTCTCACATGAAAACTAAAATTCATTCTTTATTTAAAAAATTTAACAAAGACTGCAGGTCCAGGGACCAGCTGATAATGTGTTTGTCTGTGACACAGTAATGTGACACAGGTGCTAGAAAACACGGGTACCCCGTTTCAGGCTTCTACCACGTTTTGCCCGTCATTCTCCTACCTATTACATATTTATTTACCTATTTACCGCATACACCTGATTTCAATACCAAAGTATTTCAATCGCAGATTTTCCATCAATCAGAGTCTTTTACAGGACCGTCGCTAGGTATTCTTCCTCACGTGTGCAATGTTGAATTTGGCCGCTCCTGTATTTTTCGATTTTGTAATAGTTTCCTAAATTTTTTTTGCCGTAACGAGAATGATATTTTCTTTTAATCTTATACTAAAATATTGATAAATATTGAAATATTTCATTTGGCTGCTGCTCTAGTTCACTTTTTAGATTTTTTTCATCAAGTTCTGTTATTTCTTCCTTTAATGTAAAACAAACTTTATGCTCATAGTACCAATAGTGCTAAGGAAACTTGGCACAGTACGACAAATAGCAGGAATCTTAGTCTAATCTAAAGTAGAAGCAGAAGATCTTTTATAATAACTTGAGAACCATTGACCGATTTTAAGTTGCATTAAAGCTGTTCTCTCGCAATCACTTTTTTATTTATAATTTTCTTACTTTATTTTTGAAATTAACGTGTTAAAATATTTACAGTGTGTCTGAAATGTTATTTATAATATTATTTTAGGGAGTTTTTTTTTGCAAAAAAATTTAATGTTAATTATTATCATTATTTAGCGTTACATTCTTTTCAGAATTGAGCTGTCTACTTAGAGACTTACAAAATCCTTTTTCTGGGGGGGATTAGTCCTCTTTGTCCTTAATTTACACAAATAATTTACATTGCATTCCACATCATTAATTCACTATCAACTCACTTTTCTCTTCATTACAGCTTTGAGTGTGTTCTTGCTTCCTTCACTATTAATTTCCATCTCTTCCTATAGCAGCACATCTGACGCCAGTTCTCAACTTTCATATCCCTCAGGTCCTCTGTCACACTTTTCCACCATCGTGCCTTAGGACTTTCTCTCATTCTCTCCACATCCTGTTTCCACATCGTCAAACGTTGAGTCACATCCTCATTACTGCTACGCATTATGTGTCCCAACCATCTTATGCGTTGAGCCTTCATGATGAATCTTACCACATCTTCTCCGTCCATCTCTCTCAGAATTTCGAAATTCATTCTCGGTCTGGTCTCACCATCTATTCTTTTCGGTCCTAAAATTCCTCTCAATATCTTTCTTTCAAAGACTCTAAACTGTTCCTCTTCTCTGCGTGTAATGCTCATGGTTTCGGCAGCGTATGTCACAACCGGTCTTATCAGTGTCTTATATATTGTAACTTTTGACTTTTTCGATATCTGCCTGTCTTTCAAGATATCCTTATTCGCAAAATATGCTTTGTAACCAGCCTGTATCCTTGCTCTAACTTCTTCTCCTCCATCGTTATTACTGACTAAAGCACTCCTAAGTAGTTAAAGCTTTTGACCGTCTGAAAAATGCAGTCATCTATCCTTATCTCAGTTACGTTGTCAGCACCTGCTCTTTGGTATTTCATGTATTTAGTCTTATTCACATTCACCTTCAAACCCACCTCTTCTGCAGCCATTTTTAATTCTTTTAGTAATTTCTTCATTCCTGCTTCTGTTCTTGAGATGATCACGACGTCATCGGCGTAAGCTATCAGTTGACTCTCCTTATTTATTATTGTTCCATTACACTTAGATTTTCTGATAATATATTCTAACACTAGATTGAATAAAGTCGCTGACATCGCATCACCCTGCCTTACACCGGTATTCACTTCTATGCTTTCTGTTTCCCCATCTGGTGTCCTTATTTTCGCCGTTGTTTTCTTGAGAGTCATCATGACTAACCTTTTTAATTTCTTTGGTATTTCTAATTCCTTTATAATATTGCTCAATTTTCTTCTGCTCAATGTTTCGAAAGCCTGCTTAAAGTCTACGAAGAGCAGGTACAAGTCCATATCGTAATCGTAGCTCTTCTCTCCTATTTGTTTCAAGCAATGTATGGCACCAATCGCACCAATGGCTGCCTCTTCTGAAACCGAACTGATAATTTCCTATTATTTTCTCTGTGTATTCCTTAAGTCTGTTGTGTATTACCGTTGATAATACCTTATAGGTGACGTTCAGGAGTGTTATACCCCTATAATTTTCGCATATTTCTGCATCTCCCTTCTTTCTCAGTGTAACGATTATTCCTTCCCACCATTTCTCCGGCATTTTTTCCTGTCTCCCTATTATTTTTATCAGTTCATATATTTTGTCTTGTAGTGCTTTTCCACCGTACTTTACCATTTCTGCCATTATTTCATCACTGTCTGCGGCCTTTCCATTTTTAAGCCTTTTAATTGCTTCTAATATCTCTTCCTTTTCGGGTTCTGCTATTTCTTCTGCGTTCTCTTTCTCTTCTTTTTCAGTACTTTTCATTACATCTTCTCGTTGTACGCTCAGCAGCCCCTCGAAATGCTTCATCCAAATATTCTTAATTTCTTCCAAGTCATTTTCCAGTTTACCATCCTTATTCTTCATTCCTCTTATTTTGATGCGTCTTTCTTTTGTTGCTAATTTGATCATAAAATGCCTTCATGATGTTGTGTTTAGTGCCACTCTCCTCTATTTCTTTCATTTTTTCGTCCAACCATTTGTTCTTTTTCTGTTTGTACAGTTTTTCGGCCTCTTTTCTTTTATCTTTATAACTCTTAAGGTCTTTTTCCGCGTTCGTCTCTAACCACCTGAGTCTTGCCTTTCTTTTGAGTATATTCATCTCACTAGATTCGTTGTGAAACCATGCTTTTCGCTTTGACCTCTTTATATCCCATCACTTGCCTTGCCGTTATGGTGATGCTATCTGATATTATCTTCCATTCCTCATCTATGTCAATTATATTTTCATTCTTCTTCTTTTCCATTTCTTCCTTTAATTTATCTACATACTTCACTCTGACTGCATCATGTTTAAGTTTTTCCACTGCCATAAGTTTCTTTGTTTCATGTTTATTTTTTACCAATGATATCTTCTGTTTAACTTCCGCTATTACGAGGTAGTGATCTGAGTCAGCATTGGCTCCTCTGTACGATCTCACATATTTTATCGACAAGTCTCTTCTTTTTGTCACTAATACGTGGTCGATCTGATTGCCTTCTATGTTACTCCCTCCTGGCCAGTTCCATGTAATCTTATGTGCTTTTCTATGTTTAAATTTAATACTCGATATTGTCATGTCCAGTGCTACCGCTAGATCGCACAACCTTGTGCCGTTGTTGTTAGTGTGGTTGTGTATTGTCTCCTTACCAGCTACGGCTCTTATATGGTCTTCTCTCCCGATTTTCGTATTGAAGTCTCCCATTAGTCCTATTGTGTCATGTTTGGGTATTGTTTCGTATAATGTCTCCAATTCGCAATAAAACTCTTCCTTCTCCTCCTCACCACTTTCCTCGGTTGGCGCGTATGCATTTACTATTGATAAGTTATTTGGACTTGTCTTAATTCTCAGATATGAAAGTCTTCCCCCCATCGGCTTAAAGTGCAATATATTTTTGATCATTCTCCCCAAAACAAAATGTTAATGGCATTTTAAAAAAATGTTCTCTCAGACACATGATATTATTAGGTATATTATAATGTTTTAGACATACTCTGAAATTTTTTTTATACATTACTTTATTTAAATTTATTGTACGTTAGTCAGCTAAAACTATTATCCACCACATAGTGGGTGTATCATAATACTATTTACCTCAATACTATTTAGCCCAATGACCAACAGTCTGCCGTAAATCAAACACGGATAGACTAGAATGCGGAAAACCACGGTTATAATCTTAATTGCGTTGGTTATGTGGCGTGATTTAAAAAGTCTAAAATAAATCTGTGGACTTATAAAGAAAGCAAAGGAAAACCACCCCATTAACATTTTTCTAGTAAAGTTTTTTTGGCTTAGTCAGGAGGATCGCCAAGATCCGGAATCGGATAGGCACCTGTAGAAAAAAAAATTTACCCCAATACCAAAAAAGACAGCATTGTGATGGTTAAGCCGATTTACAGTTAATTGATGCTTTCTGAATTAATGTTAAAAATTGTATAGTGATTGAAATACCTACTGAACCGATTTTGATGGAATTTTTACTGATTGATATCTTTTTATGGTCTATGTGACGAACATGAATGAACGAAACAAAAAACAAAATTCACGAAAATTTAAAATTAAATTAAAAGATAAAAAATCTAGAAAAAAATAATTGAAATAAAAAATATAATTTATAAATAATAAATCCGAAGCCACAGCAGTAGAGTGATGTAATCACTAGTTGCGTTGAAAAGCGGAAATTTTGGGTTCAAATCACGGACCATGCAGAATTTCTTAGCTGCCTTCCAGTAAACATTCACACGCTGCGGTGAAACAAAAAATAACCAACCAAAATACCCAATTCAAAAAACTTAAAACAAACAATATATTATTCATACCTAATAGAATATAAACATAATATTCAACAAACTAAAAATAATTAAAAAAACAACATTTCAAAGTGCTAATAACCTAGTAATTGATGCATGTTAAAATGTAGATTGAAAAAATCCGACTATGAAAAATAGTCAAATAAAAATTTTAATTACTTACAGGAATACACATCCTTTATCTTTCACTAATTTGCTTAAGGGGTTACCTTAATGTAAAATTTTTAAAAAATTGAGATATATTTTTTTTCATTATATCAACACATTCAAAAATATGCAAAAAAATTTCAAGTTGAAATATTGAAAATTGATCAACTTACATGCGATTTAGTGTGTGCGGACTTAAATACGAAATAATAATAAAAATGAGCATGAAGTATATACTCAAAATTTTGAAATATTTTTCGGAATTGTATGAATAAAAATCAAAAATAATTAAGCATATGAGTAGATACTCTTATAATAAACGTACTTACTCATGCTAAGTATCTACTTATAAATTTTATTTGTATAATTTGAGGTATTTAATTCAAAATTTTGAGTATATACTTCATGCTCACGTTTCAATTGCGATTTTCTCGAAACTACATTTTTTGTGAAAGAATGAGCTGTAGCCATAATATGTGCAGTGCATCACTGATGTATTTCACAAAAAATTATGCTATAAGGTTGGCCTATTTATAGAACAATTGGAATTTTTGTTTGTGTATATTTTCGTAATCCGGTTTATTGTTTATTAAATTCAATTTTTATTAGACATGTTGAAGTTCAAAAAAATATTCTTGCAGTATCTGAATATTGCCCTATTATAAGCGCTTATTTTTGAATCTTGTGATCAAAAGTATTTAAGGTACTACTATTAAAAATATTTAAAAAAGACGAACCAAAAAAAGACGAAAAAAAAGACCAGTGCAATTTGGTTTATAGGTACCTCGAAACCCAGTTATAGTGAATGGATATAAGTAGATGTTTCCAGATTTTTAAATTTCTTATACTAAACGAGAGGATGTAAGTCGGATGTCGTTGTTCGGCCTTCGGCCTCACTGGATGAGAGATGTGGCCATCACATGACTTTACCATACACTAATTTTATGGTACTATATGGTGAATCTAGTCAACTTACAGGGATCATCACCCTTTTATCGATAACTCGTTGCCAAAATTCAAAAACTGATAGAACGATGCTATGCTTTTTTTTTCGGTGAGTTGATTTATCTGGACAGTTGCACATAACATAACTTGCGACATTATTAGGTGTCGCCCTCTACCGACCACAGTACCAAACATACTCATCGCGTCACTAATTTACTCCCAATGTCACATTTCCGTGGACCAATTTTAACCAAAATGTAATCAAATCTATGTTTCAATATAAAAGTACTAAATATAAAATTTGGTTGAGAAATTCCTATTAGTTTGGGCGCTAGAGCGCACACAAAATTAAGTGACATACAGACACACAGCCACACAGACATTTCTTGATGTTGGGTCTCTTTCAACTCGTTAGATCTCAAGAAATGTATATCCGTAAAAATCTGAAAAAAAATTTTTTTTTTAAATATAAAATAACTTTCCCATTCGGTATGGTAAAGTAAAAATGAAAAGTTTAACTTTTGAAACGTTCCGCTAATGTTTTCTTTAAAGGTTGTAATTCCCTTATTAACTGAGAAATATTCCTTAGTTAAAGGAATTTTGACAGGTTATTTGGGGGTACTCTAGGATGTTTATCCTAAGTTTTTTTACTTTAAGCCAAAAACATCAAAATTTTTTAACTTTTTTTTAGTTTTTTGGTTATATCTCGTAAACGGAGCATATTTAGATTTCATAGTTCATTATAAAGTTATAGAGCAGTAATTTTTCTAAAATTAGGTTAGTAAACCAAATTTTTAAACCCAATGTTAACCGAGATACAACCAATCAAAGTTAAACAAAGTTTCTCAAAATGGAAAAAAATAGACTATAACTATTTATTACCATCATTTCCATGTTAATTAATATATTAATTACTCATCAATATAAACATCTATAACTATCCTTCCCCCAAACATGAAGATGCCTTATATTAATTGGCATATCTTACATTAAAGTGAGGCATCTTTACTTTTAGTGGAATGAGAAAAAGAAGGGTGAGGGAGGGTGATCATAGGTGTTTCAAGATATGTAGAGTAATGAGTGATTAACATAATTAACATGTAAATGATGGTAATAAATGGTTATAGGAGCAAAACCTTCGTTTTTTAGCAATTTTTTTACATTTTGATAAATTTTGTCTAACTTTGATCGGCAGTATCTCGCTTAATATTGAGTCTAAAAATTCTATTTACTAACCAAATTGTAGCAAATTTAGTGCTCTACAACATTAAAGATATCTATTGTACCCAAAATATGCTTAGTTTACGAGATATAAGCAAAAAACTTAAAAAAGTCAAAATACTTTGAGATTTCTGCCCCCCTTCTAAGTTAGCACAGAGTCATCGAGATCAAAAATTTAGGATAAACATCCTTGACTGCCCTCAAACAACCTGTCAAAATTCTATTAACTTCCGAATATTTACATGATCATCGTTTTTATAAAAATTTATATACTAATTATTTATTAAATTTTGATTTTTTTTTAAATGCACAGATTTTCAAAACAATGGTAATTTTTAATTGATAAACTTTATAAAGTATTAAGAATATTAACTTGTTAAATTATATAATACTAGGGGGGCTTTGCCCCCCTGGCCGCTGTCGCGGCCCAACCCCCCGGGCCGCTTCGCGGCCCTAATAGCACATGAACGAAATAACTTTGAGTTGTAAAACTTCTTTTCATACAACATTTTTTTCCGATGATTAATATATCTCAACGGATGAACGGATTAACGTTTAAACGGATTATAACGTCATATAGCTTGAAAATTTAAAATAAATGTTATCGATTACTATTAGGTATTTTTTTATTTTTTGAAAACGTTCTGCAATTTTACTATTGGTTAAAGGGAAAGAACCAATCACAATCTTCCAAAACGTTGCATAAAAACGTTGCATATTTTGTCTTCTCTTTTTACAAAATTAATTTTTCCAAAATATTGCACTGCAATATCGGCTTGCGTCATATCTCCGGCATCATGAGGTATTATTATTATTTGAGAATTATTTGCAATTTGAGCTACTGTCTGATTTTCGCTTTTTATGCATTCATTCAAAGCTTCCTTTGATTTTTTTGCTGGCGAATTTGATTTTGATAGTTCTTGTTGCTGCTGTTGTATTTCCCTGAGTTCCTTGACACGTTCTGCTGATGTTTTAGAAGATAAAAGCTCGTAATTTGTTGATGGGAACGACGGCTGCGGCCGATCAACGTCTCAAGTACTAAACAGATCAAATTGCCTGAGATGTTGATCAGTTGATCAGTTTATACCATGGTATAAAGGTTGAGACAGTAAAAATAATTTTATATCTTATATAGTATAAGCATTTCGGTTTCATAAAAATGTTACAAAAAAACGTTACAAAAAAACGTTACATAAAAACGTTACATAAAAACGTTACATAAAAACGTTACATATTGAGCCCTTATCTTTTTATAATATAGGGTAGATGAGTTACTAAATAGTAACATTTCTTTTATATATCAAGTTATTTTTTAATGTGAATATATAATCTATTACAATATTGTTTCGCTGTTTTTTTAGCTCATCAGATAGATATAATAGAAAAACATATAAATTATAAAAAAAAACCTAAATCTGAAAATAAATATTAAGATCAAAATATTTTATCTTATATCTACCTCGTGAGCTGAAAAAACAGCGAAACAATATTGTAATAGATTATATATTCACATTAAAAAATAACTTGATATATAAAAGAAATGTTACTATTTAGTAACTCATATTAGATAAACTTTATAATTTATGGTATTAGAAATACAAAAAAAAATCATTCAAATCCATTCACTATAACTGGGTTCCGTTATTTTTTTATTTATAATGGCTAGTTGCACTGGACTAGACGTCACCAATCATTAGATCGGTGACGTCTGAAATACTGAAAGAAAATGCGGAACAAAAAATCAATCAAAAGAACACCAAGTAAAAAGTGATTACAGAGCTATGTTAAATAGTTCCTAAACTATAGTAAATGTGCAAAAGTATCTGGAAGTACCAACCAAATAACATTGATAGTCCAAATAATAATAATTTTAAATCACCTTGATGTTGTTTCTATCAAGTCAATAATATATGTTTATTACACATTTATATTAGACTAACAATAAAATAAAAAATTAATACTATAGACTTAAGTATTTAAGCTATGAAAATTTTAAATAATGTAAGAAACAATCAGTGATTTTAAGAGTGATAATAATTTGGACAAACTAGAATTAGCAGAACTATGTACATAAGCTAAATTTAGGATTTCGGTAGGTAAATCAAATACAAACTCCATTGGTTGCAAATCTAGCAACTGCATAGCAAAAAATCTATGCAGTTTTAAAATTTGAATTTAAAAATACAAAATTCTTAAAACTTTTAATTAACTTTCTAGTAAAATAACAAAGATTCATGGTTGAGAATAGGTCATTCATAAAAAATCTATAGGTATATGTATCTATACCTAATTTTGTTATAACATAAATGTTCGTATTTTCAACGTTCAATTGTCGGATCCTGATGAATTTAGTAAACATAATGCCCATACTTGAAGTGGGCACTTGGCTCGATCTTCAACTTGAAGACGATTTAATATAAAAGCTATTGCTATTAGTTTCTATAAAATTATTCTTCTTCTTCTTCTTCTGCCTTTCCAGGTTTAGGCACTTTTGCCTGTTCCGGCTTCACCATCGTTTCCTCGGTCTACCGACGCTTCTTCTCCCCCTAGGACTGTATTCAAGTGCTTGTTTTGGAATAATTTGAGAATAAAATTATTCTCGAGTAGAAAATCGAGCGACTTATCGACCATAAGTATGGATATGATATAATTATTAATACATTAATGGCCGATTTCAGCAACATTATAATTTATAATATAGTTGATCAGACATTAGTTAACCTAGATCAACTATGAACCAATAGAAAACGTTAGTCAGCTCTAATAGTCGTGTTCCATTGGTTCATAGCTGATCTGGATTAAATAATGTGTGATTAGCTATATTATAACGTTGCTGAAATCGGCCATTAAGGTCTTTTGATAATGACCTGAGTTCTCTATTTTTTTACTTAAAATTTGTATTTACTTTTTACAGTTCTTTTCTACCGTGACAGAATAACAGAAAAAATTGAAAGAATTTATATATAAAAATAATAATTTTTTAAGCTAAACAAATGACGTAAATTGTGTAGAAATAAACAGGTAAAAAATTATTTGAATTATGTTGAATGAAATTTGGTGAAATAAAATTATTCTCTTTAGCTGTAATTTAAATGCTATTTTGGTTATTTTAAAAAATTACTCTAGATGGAAATAGTTTTCTGTAAAATCGATATTTTATTGCAGAATACCTTAATTTACAATATGTATCGATATCGCATTCTTCTTCACGTTGACAAATTATTATCTGTAGTATAATAATATTTGATCTAATCGAATTTATGATTTTCTAATTTTTAATAGTACGTACAATGTAATAAAATTATTACTAGTATATTTTATATAATGTAGTTTGGAATATTTATGAGGTATGAAGAAAACATCGTTACGTAAACTACAGTAAAAATAGAGTTTAACAATGCCACACTACTATGACCTTCAAATCAAAATATTATTAATTTTTAAATGTTTTAATTTAATTTAGAAAAAAAAACCTATTTGAGATTTACAAAATATGGGTTTAACCCTCAAACGTCCAGTGGGGTCTTTGAGTCCAAAGAGGACCTTTAGACTTTTGATAATTACACGTACCTACCCAAATAATGCTAATAGAGTTAGAAGTGTTTTATCTGTAGTTGTGATGTAAAATACCACTGTTTAATTTTGAATTACGCGCTCTCAATTGTCAAACATTGGTTACAATTGGTTATGTGAATGACCCTTTATACCGAATGCCGCATTTATTCAGTGTTATTTGCAACTGTTATGGCTTAATAAGTGCTTTTTGAGTCATCGTTATAAAGTACACGTTTCAAAATATACGGTAAATTTAACCCCTTATTTATTTCTGAGAAAGTAGTTTTGGTACAATAATAAACTTAAAGGATTGTAAAATAGATCACTTTAATGCATTTTTTTCAATAGCGATGACATTACTTTTATTACTTCCAATTTAAATATTTGTCAACCATCAAGAAGTAATAAAAAGCCATAGTGGCTTCCATTACACAATATGGTTCTCTCCAAAAAATTAGTAGAGTAAAATGACATATTTTTGAAGAATATTTGTATAAATCATTTTGTGGTGGCATTTTGTTAATGCATATCGCGAATAGGAAAGAGCTAGATGTGACCCATCACCGATTTGCATGGTGTCATTTTTGAATGTATCAGTACAAAGTGGAAAATTTTAATTTGTATGTTACAATTTTTATAAACAAAGTAAAATTTGAAGTGTGAAAAGTTTGTGTTATTTTATAGAATGACTCAATTGTAAAGTTCCCAGCAATTCTTGTGATGTTGAAGAGATGAAAATCATGTCGTATCTTGTGTAAGCACAAACCAAATTGACTTCAAAACACTTCAAATTGAAATTGATAAAGGAAGCTTTTTTGTAGTTATTTGTTGAGTTGTTTAGTAAAGCAGTTAAACTATGACATGTAAGAAATGCAAAAAGGTGACAATATTGGAAATGTTTATTTTGATTATTTCCAAAAAGGGGGATCGTCGACTTCTAAAAATAAAATAATTTCCCTAATATGTAAATTTTATGTAATATTTTACTATATTATAAATAATTCCGATCAGGAAGCAAAATTTTTAAAGTTTTTAAACTAAAAGGTTGTATTAATAAAGTATAGTAAGTGCCAAATAAATTTGCCGCTGCGTCATAGTTTAAAATGGTATGAATCAAGCTGGAAAAAACTAGTCAAACGAGTGCTTTTTAAAATGCATTGTTTCTTTTTATTTCGATATAACTTTTTCTCTTCACCACAACTTGTCATAATGTAAATGTCACTGTCAAAATGGTGCAGGTTATAAACAAAAATTAAATATTTTTCATTAATTTGCAAATAATTTTTCATTAAAGGAAAGTTTAGTAAGAAATTTAAGTTTAATAAATTACAATTTTGTTGCCAAGAATATGATAGAACAATATTTATTAAACAAATAATAACTTCAGGAACATTTCAAAATGATCAAAACATAAACATTTAAATTCAACGATTCTGAGGGACTCTTCATAAATGCCTAACTCCCGATGCCGAATGGTTTTAGTGCTTAAAATCAGTTTAAGATAATTATTGGAAATGACGTTATCCATCACTATCACTACTATCACCATCAGAATCTGAATCATTTGACACTGATATAATAAGTTCTTTTGCGGTGACATCTAACAGTTTCTTCCATTTATACTAATCGGGTATGACCTTATCAGTGTGCCAAATGCAGTTTTTCCAAATTGCAGATGTATACAATTTTGCAATGCTTCATTCCACATCAAAATTACTTACAACCAAAAGTTGAATATTTAATATAAAATTAAAAATTTGTAGTTTTAAATTTGAATAAGTTTTACGTTTTGACGTTTTAAGTTTATTATTTTAACTTTAAGTTTGAATTTATCCGCACTTGGCGCTGGAATCATTAGATACCAAAAGCACTACATGACTCAAAATTTTTAGTGCATTACAATGCAGTAAACGTTCAGACATACTAAATTTGTTTTTTTTTTTTATATTTTATATTTTTATATTGACTACTAATATTGAACTGTCAAAATCTTCGAATATAAACAATTTTGAATTCAAGTTTAAGACTTGCGCATTAGCGACCGCTCGTAAGAATGTAAAAGTAATAAAAGTTCAAACAGTTTTCACATGTGCATTAAAGACGGTTCACCGTGACATTTTGTCTTGTCTCATGTTTTTTTGTGTCTGTCGGCGTTCATCAAGTTATAAAACGTTATCACGTCAAAAAAGTTAATTTTCATGGATGAAGTTTCAACTCAAGAAATGTCGCTAGAGAAACAGCTTCTGCTAATTCAAAAAGTAGAGGGCAAGATACACGCTGCAACTGCTAAAGGAAGTGTTCCACGGCTAAATTTAGCTGTAAAAGCAGGGGTTTTTAGGCAATTCAAAGTGCCATGGTAGTTTAAGTTGCTGCAATAAATAAGATTGTCATACATTTTCTTGTTCTTTTTTATATTCCAGTTTAAAAATTAATATGTATGTGTACGTTTTATTAATAAATGTAACCAATAGAGTTTTATTGTTGTTTTTATTTATTAAAAAATGTTTCTTTTCAACATACACCATGAATGCATGGTGAATGCCGACATTGGCCGGTGTAAGTTAGAAATAATGATATTTGACCGATATTTTGAACATACGCCAAGCAACTTAGAGAATGTTGACATTCACCGGTGTATCTCGACATTTACCGGATTTTGGTCTTTAACAGTAACATATACATAGCATTAATTTTTGAAAATCGATTTTCTCAAAATTGTCTGATGTTTTTAAATTTTTACTTTATGAAAAATGATTATTATTTAAGCGTATAATCATAAAAGTGCAAATCGGATAGGGGCTATATCTGATTCTCCCCTTATTAGTAATATTTTTACATTTTATAAGCTCATTGAGCTTTCTCAAAGAAGAACGTACGGCAAACGTAAGTTTGTGTCTTGTGTTAAGACTTGTCACATGACTTCTCATATGAGATATTTTTTTACGTTCACACAAATACTATAGATTATAATACGTACAACTTAGGCCTATAACAATAGAATTTTCGTAGCACGAAAAAGTGCGCTATCTGTTTGCATGAGTTAGTACTAAAGCTAAAGCCCGTATAACACGCTGCATAATTTTACTTAAAATTTACATGTAAATGGTAACTAACCAATGAAAAACATTCGATGTTTACATACAATACATACATTTCGGAATTTTTCTCCGCTAAAGGTAGTTCCGGACATATTGATAAAAATTCACTTAAATATTTAATTCAAGATATATGCGACAAGCACTGCTTTTCTATCAAATATTAATTTATTTCAACAAAAACATTTATATTACACTTTTTATGAGGTACGACAAGCACGAAATCTACTGTCAAAATGATTTGGTTGAAACTCCTACAGATAGTTGGCGCTAGTGTGCTGGGCTACGAATTCTCGGCTGAGTTGTATGTATTATAATCTATAGTATTTAGTTCACACTATTTGATTTTTGATATTATAGAAGTTATGGCTTTTATGATTGGCTACTGTAATGGTATGATTTTAGCCAAGACTTTTCTTATGACTTAAGTCATATGAGAAATCATGTAGTGTGAAGTAGCTTTAAGAATTGGAAGTGAAGTTAATCCTCAGCACACAATAAAAACAATAAATATAATTGATTTTTATAAGATTGGAGAAGTACTTCTATTGTACATTGTACAGTGACATATTATTATGAATGAAATATTTTGAAAGTAGGCCATAACTTCAGTTTAAAAACATCACGCGAATATAGATTATCCTCTAATCATTTCAGTAGAATGTTAGGGTGGTATTTAAAAACGTTTTTGCTCCAGTACTTTTAATAAAATAAGTTGATATAAGAAACCTCTGGCCACTTTAGTAATCTACTGCGTGATTGATGTGCGTATGATATCAGTATGGAATAGATCAGCATTACACTGATCAGTACAAAAACTTGCAGTAAATTGATTTACGCAAACGAAAAACGCCCAGATAAATAATAATCAGTAGGTACTATATCACAACAGTGATTCAGAAAATATTAATGTAGTTATTATTTATATTTGTTATGGCTATTTGCTATTTATATTAATAGGTGTATTATTATTTTATTTTATAATAAACTATTACTATTTATATAATAATAAAATATGATTATTTATATTAACTAAAAATGTATATAATACTGACTATAAAAACCATCATTTTACTGAAGAGATTCGATTTGATATTGATATTTAATAGTACTATTATTATCATAATGATAGTATAGTATTCTGAAATTCAAAACCGGAACTTAATCCAGCGACGATTTACTACTATACTAAATAAGTTACTAACAAAATATGTTATTTAAAATTTATTGTATTTAAACTTACCAGTATCATTGAGTAGCTGTTGAATGGAGTCATCATCGTTGCCCCCATTTGTTGACACTGCTGAAAAACGATTAATCCAATATTAATAATTATTATATAATATTATTAATTACTAAAAATATAATATTAATAATTATCTACATTTAAAATTGTAATAAAAAATTCATGAATCATGACACAGTCAAACTTGTCTAAGTTGACACAGACGAGGCCGATTTCCTATCAGACTATACAAAGTGTGGAGATAATACAAATATATATTTTATCTTTTATTTTATCTTTATTACTTAATTACTAATTTATTGTTTCATTTAGATTCCGGTTTGAACCTAAAATAATTAATGGGTTCCTTGCTTCACAATTGCGTTTAATCACCTATCATTGCCTTGAAAATGGGTCAATAAAGGACCCGAAACGTCTGACAATATATTTTTAATTGTTTCATTAGACCTAATACCTCAACCATATATCCCTTTATACAAATATATTTTCTTTATTACAAATATATTTTCATTCATTATAAGTTATTATCGTTAAGTTTACAAATTTATTATTTTTGTATTATTTTATAATAGATTCTGAAGAAGAGGAAATAAATGAAACTCGAAATGTAAATTAATTAACTAATTTGAATTGGCCAGTATACCCACAAACCAAAAATACAATAATACTTTTTATAATAAGTAATTTTATAGAAGCAATGACGACATATTAATTAAACATTTTTATTAAAACATATAGATTATACATTATAATAATAGATAATAATAGATAATAATCCGTGCTTCGAAAGGCACGTTAAGCCGGTGGTCCTCCTGGGTTAATGAATAGCTATCATTAACATAAAAACCAGGGTTACAGGCTCGTCTGGAGGCAAGTCTAGCAAACTACCTATCGGACGTTAAACAATTTATATGCTCAGAGATCTAGCACTGCCAAGGAAACAACGCAGTGGCTGGAAATAACAAGCCTTAGGTTTACGCTGAATTTATTCAGTAGAAGAAGAAGAAGAATAATAGAAAATTGTTTTTTAAAGCTTTATATGACTATCTCATAGTTTTAGCTAAATTTTCACTTTCAGCTTTATTACAAAATAAAAAAGAGATTCAATAATATTTTTCCATAATAAAGAGATTTTATATGGCAAGGCCATATAAATTCATATAATTTAATAAAATTAAATTTTAAAAATAAAATTTCAAGAATAGGTATGAAGTAAGTAAACATTGTAAAAATGTTAAGTTTTGTTAAATTTATAATTCAACTGAATGTAATTTAATTACTTTGCCTGCATATTAATTTTTTCCCTTGTTTTATCATGTTATTGTTAAAGATATTTATTTAAAAAAATACATATTCTTGAAATATATTTTGTTGTTATTTTAAAATTAGTTATTAATATTAACCTGCGAGTTTAAATATTAAAATTTCAAACTCTTATTTGATTTACCCGAAGAAAATTTTTTGTTATCTATGATTATGCAGATACTAATTAATATAAGCTCCCAAAATTCTATAAAATGTCGGTAACATGATATATATTATACAACCTATAATTATTATGTTCAAGTATAAATAAATAAAGAATAAGAGAATGAATAGCTAAACATTCCTTTTGCTTTATAAAATTATCAATTAGAAATTTTGAAAACTTAATGTTTTTGATAGACGAAAGCAATTATTCTAATGGGTTATAGAATTATTTCAATTATTTCAAGTGTTTGAGTGCAGGCAAAATATCTAAGAAAACCACAAATTGTTATTTTGATATAAAAGTACTACTTTCAATATAATGCTGGATCTAACATTTTTAGCAGGTATTTAAAAATAACTCATTAATTCTAAAAATAATCTATTTAATCGCGGTTAAAGTAGTGCAACTTGATGGTAACCATAATATGTACCAAAAAACTTCAATAAAGATCAACTAACAACTTAGTTTATTCTGGTAACGTGTAAAATATTTTTTATTAATTATAACAAATTAACACACAGGTATCCATTATTTATATTTGGATTAAATGTCTCCCCCCCCCTACAAACGAGTTGGAAAAATAAGAATGATTTAATGATTTCTTAATTTAGTTATTTTATGTTTCACCATTTAAAGTAAGTAGTTAAATTGTAGGAATAATAAAAAAAAAATCCTTTTACATTTTCTTATCGTTATATAAGCAAGCACTACAGGCCATGCAGGCCCAGGGCTGAGTTGACGATAAATCGCCTTTCTTTCTGTTTAATTATTTTGGAAACTTTAGTGTGTGATACAATCGTATTTACCGTAATGACTTTGACACAAATATCAGATTTCACCACAAAGTGTGGATATCCACCAAAAGATCGAGCTAGGAAATTCTGTGCAGTTCGCAATTTAAACTCAGAATTTCCGCTCTGTACTCAACTAGTGCTCACATCACTCCACTACTTTAGCTTTTTATTGTTAAAGATGCAAAAATACTAGCGTGAGTTTTTCTAAACTGCCTAAGATCGCAAATAAACTAAGCAATTTTTGGCTAGTCATTATGAAGCTTTGTGATGTAAATTTATAAAATACATAAATTGCACTGTTAAATACTTGAGAATAATGTAAAATATAAGATAAATTATTTATTTAGCAAGTTTTAAATAACAAAGTACTACATTTTGTCTTTTTTGTTTTTGTTTATGTATATAAAATTAAAATATATAAATATATTTTTGGGTTATTAACTTGTGAAATTATGTATATTGACTGTAAACATAAACAATTTCATTGAATTACATGCATTATTTTGAAAAACTTTTCAACAAGTTATTACAAATTAAAATCAATTATAGAATATAAACAATGACTATAAGTTTTTCATTAAAGCTTCTTAATGTATGAAAATCAATTTTCATTACAATGGAGAGGATTCTAAATACTGAAAAATAATTATTTATTGAATTTCAAAAACACTTACGTATAAATTATATTCCCTTATATTGAAGTCTATTGGATACTAGAATTCGTCAATAAATCATGGAAATCATAACATTAAAACTAAAAAACCAAAAATTAAATGTTTTTGGAAATATTGACAAAATCGAAACAACGTTGTCATAGTTTACATTTCACATGGTATTCATTTCAGTTTTCAATAACTTGTTAAAAAGTTTTGTAAAATAATGTAATTTAATGAAATTGGATTTGTACACAATCAAAAAGAATATAAAAACTGTATAAAATATAAGATATTTTATTTAATTATTATAATTTTATTATGAAGTTCTTATAATTAAGTTTATACACTTCGGGCTCCGGGACTTAAATTGCAATTTTAGCCTCAGTTGTCAAAGTCTTAAGTGAAAATTTAAACCTCAGGAGATTTAAAATGATAATGCGACAATAATAAAGTGAAATTTCTATAGATTTAAGTAAAACAAAATAATGTGTTTTTATGACAACAAGCATTTTATAATGTAATGTAAAATTTCATTTAATTTCAAAGTGCCAGTTCGACTTGTCAACTTGGTCCAATAGATACAAAGAAGCTTTGTATCATCGTCTCCATAGCAAATCCCAGATTTTAGTGCGTCTTTTTATAGCTTTTGAAATTCCAACGCACGAGATTTGAATATTTAATAAAATTTTGAATTATCGGTCACCCTGATTTACTATTTAAGAAATTTTTTGTCACAGATCAAGTTGTAATTTGGTAAAAATGTTGCCTTCTTCAATAGAGAAAAAGATTTTTTACAAGTCTCATAGACTTGCAGACTAGAATAAATTATATGTTTTGATATTTATTACAATCTTGGTTTCCCTGTTAATCCCGACACTTTGTACAGTCTGACAGGAAATCGGTCCCGTCTGTGTTGGCATTCACAGCTTCTGTATTACAGATATTATAAAAATACATACGCGTTATAAAACTGCTAATTTTACATGTATTCAGGGGAATTACAGTATTACTAAGCAAACTGTAGCTCATTTTTGCACTGTTCATTTAAACGAGCTTGACCTTGTTCACTCTATACAACCTGATATAATGACAATTTAAATTGTTCACTCTTCCGCATAGTTCAGTAGTTTGGTTTATATAGCCGAGCCGCTGCTGTAATCTTTAAAATATCATTAATTAATAACTAAATTACGAATACTAAATAATAATTGGTCTAGACTAGATAATATACATTACAAAAAGTATATAATTTTGAAATCTTTAGTAAAACTTTAGATGAAACTTCATTGTGTTAAAGTAACGCAATAATCTATAAATTTTAATCAAACAAAAGTATGACTTTTCAATATAAAAAAACATGGAATTTTACTTTATTTGCCGCGATAAACAGCAGACAAAGTATTTATTTAGGTAGTAGGTACTCGGTACTGCATATATTATTACGACGACATTAAAACAAAACTTTAACCTTGTTTATAAAGTAACACGCTTTATGCAACTTAAAAAAATAAAAGTATTATTTGTGATTCTTATGGTTACAGTTCTATATTTACAACATTTTATTAATTTATTAAAAACTAGGGGGGCTTTGCCCCCCTGGCCGCTGTCGCGGCCCAACCCCCCGGGCCGCTTCGCGGCCCTAATAGAACATAAACGAAATAACTTTGAGTTGCAAAACTTCTTTTCATACAACATTTTTTTCCGATGATTAATATATCTCAACGGATGAACGGATTAACGTTTAAACGGATTATAACGTCATACAGCTTGAAAATTTAAAATAAATGTTATCGATTACTATTAAGCTGCGTTTAGATAGCGCGAGTTTGCCTCGCGAATCTGATTCGCGCATCAATCCTCGCGTCGTGTAGACGGTTTTATGGCGCGAATTACGACTCGCGAGGCATATGCACTGCGAGCGGTCGGTAGGTCGGTCTCGACCGCGCGTCAAAGGTGCCTCGGACTTTGATACTCGCGCGGTGTAAACTTCGTGTTGGTGTTTCCATGTTATTCAGATACTGGCGGCTCGCCCTGCATCATGACTCACCATGCATCTATTTGTGGGATGCCTCGCGGGAGTGATGCGCGAATCTTCCTCGCGAATCTGACGCGCGAGGCATACTCGCGCTATCTAATCAGAGCTTTAGGTATTTTTTTATTTCTTGAAAACGTTCTGCAATTTTACTATTGCACAGAAAAAAAGGTGTACTTAAAAGTAGAACAATTTGTGCCTAGATTGTCTACAAGTACAAATTGGGTGAAAATTAGGTACAATTGTACTTAATTTTAGTCAATTTTAGTAATCTCTAGCGCAATTGTACTATTTTATAGCACAAATTGTGCTAAATTTTTACACAATTTGTACTTGTAGACAATCTAGGCACAAATTGTTCTACTTTTAACTACACCTTTTTTTCTGTGTGGTTAAAGGGAAAGAACCAATCACAATCTTCCAAAACGTTACATATTTTGTCTTATCTTTTTACAAAATTAATTTTTCCAAAATATTGCACTGCAATATCGGCGTTTTTGCGTCATATCTCCGGCATCATGAGGTATTATTATTATTTGAGAATTATTGGCAATTTGAGCTACTGTCTGATTTTCGCTTTTCATGCATTCATTCAAAAGTTCCTTTGATTTTTTTGCTGGCGGATTTGATTTTGATAGTTTTTGTTGCTGCTGTTGTCTTTCCCTGAGTTCCTTGACACGTTCTGCTGATGCTTTAGAAGATAAAAGCTTGTAATTTGTTGATGGGAACGACGGCTGCGGCCGATCAACGTCTCAAGTACTAAACAGATCAAATTGCCTGAGATGTTGATCAGTTTATCAGTTTATACCATGGTATAAAGGTTGAGACAGTAAAAATAATTTTATATCTTATATAGTATAAACATTTCGGTTTCATAAAAATGTTACAGAAAAACGTTACATAAAAACGTTACATATTGAGCCCTTATCTTTTTATAATATAGGGTAGATATAATAAAAAATTAGTACATATTATGTGAACTTCTGTTCAAGTGACTTTTCGTCAAATTATCCACATTTTTTAAATGAAAAATTGGCATCATTAAAGCGCTGCGTAAATTATTATTATCAATAAAATATGATATGACCTTTTACTTTTTCGGGCTTGTTCACTATTTTGGTATTTACAAAATTTACTATAAAAGCACATATTTTGAAAACGAAAAGCTTAGCTTTAGTTTGAACAAGATTAATAAATTAGCACATTATATTAAATAATAAATTATCAGAAAAAGAAAGATATTAATTTGAAATTAATATTTAAAAAACAAATATGATATTTGGGTACAAAAAATGTTAGTTTTGATTGTACATGTGGTCTAAAGGCCGTGTTACACTTGTACGAAGTTGTTAACAAATTTGGTAACATGTTGGTACCAATGTTGTTTGTTTAACCAATCATAAAATAAACCAATAAACCAAAAATTAACTCAATTTAAAAAAAATTTGAGTTCATTATTTCCGTAGTTCAGTATATACGGAACTCGACCATATATTAATTTATAATATAATAGTCTAAGATCCGGTATAAGAAAAATCTACCCTCATCTGTTATTTATTAGTGATAAGAAATAAATGATAGATAATATACACATTGACACATTGGACATAGGTTGCCTAGTTAAATTGCGTACGGACGATATTAATAGCCCAATCAAATTAGACGAAAAATAAGCTCCAGCTCAGAAAAATTACCATCGAGCTGAATTTTAGTATACACCTTTATTATGTCATTGTAAACAATATGTGAAAAATCGAAATCAAAATCATGTGAGCTTCAAAAGTTATTCGAGGTCAAAGGTCACAAAAACGACCTTTTTGTAAATAGTTTATTTTTTGTTAATTTTACGATAAAAAGTTTCAAATAAAAATTATAGAGGAGATAATTATCTACAAAAAAGCTTTATAAAATTTTTATTAAAAAGCTATTGTTTGTGCGCTAGAAGGCCTACAATGAGCAACAACCACCCGAATATTTGTTCATTGTATGCCCTCTAGCACAAAAACAATAGCTTTTTCATAAAAATTTTATAAAACCTTTTTTGTAGATAATTATCTTTTCTATAATTTTTGTTTGAAGCTTTTTATAGGAAAATAAACAAAAAGCGAATTATTTACAAAAAGGTCGTTTTTGTGACCTTTGACCCCGAATAACCTTTGAATCTCACATGATCTCGATTTCGACTTTTCACATATTGTTTACAATGATGTAATAAAGGCGTATACCAAAATTCAGCTCGATGGTAATTTTTCCGAGCTGGAGCTTATTTTTCGTTTAATTTGATTGGGCTATTAATATCGTTCGTACGCAATTTAACTAGGCAACCTATGTCCAATGTGTCAATGTGTATATTATCTATCATTTATTTCTTATCGCTAATAAATAACAGATGAGGGTAGATATTTCTTATACCGGATCTCGCACATAAGGCTATTGGCAACAGCCAGCCAATGGAATGTATTAATTTTAATGAATCATAGTGAACTATTTCAGAAACTCCAAAATTGCTATCTCTACTGAATAGTAATATAACTCAGCTAACGATAGTACGTCATTCAATCAAAGTTCTACAATAATGTTCATTTATGAAATAATTGTTACGTGTTTTTAAGTACTAAATAACTTGAACAAGAGTGTAAGGGATTTAAAAAGATCAAAGTAAATCTAGATTAATTATTGAACAAACTTTGTTTAGTTACATAATTATTATTATAATATGTTGCTAAGGATTATTTAAACTTCGAGTCATGTAGATTAGTTTGATTAATAGATTAGAAAAATTTAGTTTCGTATTAATCACGCATTAATGTAAAATACGTAAGCATTCGAATTTATCCATCACAAATTCAGGACAACGGTAGGTATACCACTTTTGTATCCATATATTGGCGAGTATTTTACGGATTTCTCCGTATCTCGCATCTTGCTCTCCAATCCTTTCTATCAGTCCAGTCCTCCTCTTCTAGGCCTCTGGCTTCCATCGCATCTTTCACTTCCTGAGCCCAGGTTTTTGCTGGTCTACCCCGCTTTCTTCTGAAACTTGGAGTCCATTGCCATATTTTTTTTGACCATCGAGATGTGTCTATTCGTTGCATATAGCCGAACCACCTTAACCTCTTGACCTCTATTGTGTCCATTATCGAGCTAGTTATGATACCACTTATGTATCTACATTTTTAAAATACAAGAATTTCTAAAATACAGTATAAAACATAGGTATTTTATCTCTTAAATTTTCACCAATATATAAATAATGTTGTAGATGAATGCATGCACATGCAAAGAGGTCTGAATGTCCCCCATTCCACAGGTTAGATCTATTTCATAAATAATAAAAATACGATTTCAACTGACATAAATTTAATCTAAGACCAAATATTCAGCTAATTTCTGAATAGCAGGAACCTGGTTAATCCAAATAAAATACTTCAAAATCTGCTGAAGTTATCACGGTAATATGGCAATCATAATGGATCAAACCGGTGGGGTGATGTTCGGATCTTCTTTCTTCATTGTTACCAATCACTGTTTGTGTATATATTACAGCTCTACAAGCCTAGAAGGCACATGGCTTCATTCCTTGCCTACCTAACCTGTCTTGTAAACTCTCGTGTGTGACGCAGCCTTCTCTTCTTCGAGTACCGTATCCGATATCGGACGTTGGTAAGATCCTACTGGCTAAAGCCAAGAGGTCTTTTACTAGGGAAATATTAATGAGGAGGTTTCCCGTTGCCTTCCCCATAGTCTACAGATCGATATTGGACTCTTTAGATCACAGCAAATTTCAGACGCAATCAGGATTTGAACCGCGGTTTCCCGCGTTACAGTCATCCGTGCTTGATTTACGCCAAACTGCTGGTGACGCAGCCGTATCAACGGTAATGACGTCGACACAACTATCAGGAATCACCACAGGAGTGTGGATGCCCACCGGAAGGACGAGCCAAGAAATTCTGTGCAATCCGCGATTTGAATCCAGAATTTCCGCTCTATACTCAACCAGAAATCACATCACTCCACTGCTGTGGCTATCACTGTTTGTATTAAATTAAATATACCATAAAGTTTATTATGTAAATTAATTAATTCAAACTCTCATCTAAACTTAATAGCCGAGCAGAAAGAAATTTTCTTGGTTTAGATGGCGATAGATAAAACTAAAGAAAACTATGTCGTAAATGTAAATAAACAATAATTTTACAATACTATTACAAAATGATATACATATTAAAAAATTATTTACAATAAATATAAGCGAATTTATATCGATAGATATTATTTTAACCCAAAAATTTAAAATAGGAGGGAAAATAAGAAAACGTAACTCCCTTAAAACTTTAGGTATGAATTGATCCTCGATATTGTCAATCTAACGATAGGAATTGAATTTCATTGAGGCTCAAACGATGCTCAAACGTTTGGCACCAGTTTTACACAAAAATTCGCAAATAAGTTACATTGTTAGATGTTTTTATGCGTGGTTTTTAAAACAATACATAATTGTGATATCAAGCGTTATAATTTCATTTTACTTACATGGTTATTATTATTTTAGTTTTAAAATTAAAAAAAAGGATCGTAACCTTGAAACGTAATTATTATAATGTGACAAAAACTATATTTTTTTTGTTAAATCTATTTCTTCTCGATAATTTTATCAAGGTGCAATTGATTTAATGAATTTAGTTTTTTTATATTAAAATGTTGAACTTTATTTCACAAAATGTATCCCATTTTTAAAATTTTTAATAATAATTTCACCAAACTGTGAAACAAATCCAATGTATTCTATTAATAAGACGTATCGTTGAAAAGTACATATTAAAAACTTTTTTTTGCTCCAAGTTTGTTATTTACTAAAATATTATTAAAAAAATGGTTGGATCTCTAAAACCCCACGGTGATAAACACGTTAGAAAAATTAGCATTGAAGTTCTAGTGTTAACATAGCATCATATATTACAAATCGAGCACTCCATATAAATAATTTTAAAAAAATAAGAAAATAAAGAAATATAACTAATTGAGAATAGAAATCAGAATAATTTAAATGCAGATAAGTTTGGGTTTTTCTGTGGTAAAATAAAGAAAAATACTGCAAGGTTATAAAATCTGTTAAATAGGTCAATTAGTTTATTTACTCTTCACTAACTGATGAAAGGTAAACATTGTGGTATTTAAGAAAAATTATATATTAATGTAGTTAGTCGGTATATTAATAGGTAATTTAAAAAACAAATCAAGAAACTTCATATAAAATGATATTTTCTCACCTGTTTTAAACATCATGGTTTTCTAATATTATTTTAATAACGCCGCGCTATCACAGTTTCACAGCTTGCTGATTACTGCAAAAATGTAGGTAATTATAAGTACCTAGTATAAATTGTACGCATAGTTTCAAATTGATTATCAATTAAGTTAAGCGGTTCGATCGTCTAAAAACTTTTTTAATTCCTGAGATATGAGTCTATTATACTATCTACATACATAGATACTACACTAATGAAAAAAACAAAATAAACTTTATAGAGAAAAGCATTGCCAATTTCTTTTAGTATATTACAAACTACGTAGGCTACGTTTATGTACTACATAGTACCATTACATACGTCAAACATTGGTACCGTAAACTGATTTGATGTTATTATCAGCGCCCACTTGCAATAAAATAAAGCAGGTTAATAAAAAAATAATTAAAGAAAAGAATAAGATTACTCATGAAAATGATTTCATACACTCGGCCACAAAAAATTATATATTTATTATAAAAATTATTACTACGAAAGTGAAAACAAAGCATACCTGCTGAAGATATTACGACAAAGCTCGCACGGAACCTGCATTTTTGAGGACAATTTTATTTGCAATTTCACAAATTACTCTAAAACTAAAGTTATATTTATTTGATTTATTAAAAGTTTGTTAAAACATTATAAAGTTTAAACATCAAATTTCAGTGGAATGGTTAAAACCAAGAAAGATATGGGCTCCATTTTAAAATTGGCATAGTTTTTGTTGCCGTATGACATATTAATAACATGTTGTCTACAGTAAAGAAAAGACGGTCATTACCTTGTAATACTAACGCAATCGGCATCAAACGCGAAGTACCTGGTTCAAATCCAGGAAAGAGTAAAACTTTCTTATGGCTACTCTCCGTGCTTCGGAAGGCACGTTAAGCCCTATAGTCCTAGTATCATGCGTTATGCCGGTGGTCCTCCTGGGTTAGTAAATTGCTATTATTAACCAGGTTACAGGTATATCGGTAAGGCAAGCCTAGCAAGGTACCTATCGGATGTAAAAAAACTATATGTTTATAGAATCAATAGTGACAAAGAAAATTGACAAACAAGAGAAATTGTAGTCAAAAGTAGCAGAAGAAGTCTGCAGAAATTATAATTTTTACATACAGATTTTATAATATTTTGTAGAAAATTGTTTGACAAAAATTACTTTTTTTTATCATCATTTAGGGCCAGTTCTACAAAGCAAGTATAAATTATTAAGAATAGTATATTGAAATTTATCTCCCATCGTATAACGTTATTTTTTGTATAAATTGTGAGATAACTTATCACTCTGATCTTGGGCAGATCATTTTCCCACAATTACAAATATATTTTATAACGTCATACAACGATTATTGTGAACGTAATATGTGTGAGATATTCTCAGTATATAATATAAAACTTCAAAATATCGAGTTATTATTAAATTAAAAATTGTTAAAAGATTTATTTAGCTTTCAAACGATATATCGTTCGTCATCAGAATAATATACAAATGTAATGTGTAATGTTCTGATGACGAACGATATATCGTTTGAAAGCTAAATAAATCTTTTAACAATTTTTAATTTAATAATAACTCGATATTTTGAAGTTTTATATTATCTAATATCAACGAGTTAATAATTTATATATTTAAATATTCTCAGTATAGCTTATTCTTAATTTATACTTGCTTTATAGAACTGGCCCATAGTTCAGAAGTAAATTCTTTTTTAATTTTACATTTTTGTCCCTTTTTGTATGTAAGCGAAAAGTAAAAGCATGACTTTTATGACAAAAACAAGCCGTTATACTTTGCAGCGGCAAAGAAAGTATTGTGTAAGCTCCTTAGCGGCAAGGAAATAAAACTTTTAAGCTTCTTTACATAGTAATGAAACGAAATGTTTTATCGCCGTTTGAAAAATAAATCGTTTTATACATATTACTTATAATATGTTACGAAAAACTACACAAATTATATTGATACTTTACAACAAGTTAGTTTGCTAAAAGCGTGTCCCAAAATGAACGGACATTTTTAAATTTGTTATATTTCTTTTCGTGATAAAGTCAAAGCAGAAATTTTTATTTACTGTCAATAATAAACTAAAATTATGGAAAGAAAATCGAACAACCACTAGAAATATTTAAATACGAGTACCTAGTTAATTTTAAATTAATTTAAAATGTAAAATCCAAAACGAGAGTGACTAAATGACAGACAACGCACAACCTAAGCCGGTGGGTCTAAAGCGTCAAATTTGGCACATGAGCTCTTTATATGACGTAGGTGAGCACTAAGAACGGGTTTTATGAAAACCCTATACAAAAAAGATTTATCAAGCCTTTTTTCAAATTACTGACGCACCAGAATGAGTTAACGAGGCTCGTATTGTCATTATTTAGTAACCCGTATGAGTGGATTAACAAGAATTTTATGAACCGGTAATGCCAAAGGCCGAACAATCACATCTGACAATCAAAGGAGTTGATATTATATAATATTAAATAATATTAAAACTTAATTATATCGAGTTATTAAATAACAACTCGAGTTTTTATATAATATTAAAATATTAAAAATATAGCTTTTGTTCATAAAGTTTGTGTGCTTTTTTGATAAAGATGTTGCTTTTTATCCGGACTCTAGTTATCATTCGTGCATCCAACAGTTCTAAATTCGCCTATTCACTTTTACCAAGGTACAATTGTATATGTACAATTTACCGCTAATTGTAAGAATAACGCCGTTTTTTAAATTACTCCTCCATTAAACTCCAATTAAGTTAACTCCATTAAAACCTGTACATATAATACTATACTCTGTTTTATTTAAGAAAAATGTAAAACGTTTGCACTAAACGGATGACCTTTAAATTTTAACCAATGAAATTGCTTTGAATAAACACTAAATCTCGTATAATTTCCTTATTGTGAGTGAGTCTTTATTCAAAGCAATTTCATTGGTTAACATTTAAATGTCATCCATTTAGTGCAAACGTTTTACATTTTTCTTAAATAAAACAGAGTATAGTAAATATATTATACATTTTTCAGCTACGTACCTTGACAGTAATATTATATGTACGTTTATAATAAAAGTCTATAATAAAGGCATTGAAACAGATTTACCACTTAAATTACAATAATAAACTAAAGGCAATCAATTCTTTAAAATTTTAAAATTTCTAAAAATCTGCAATAGATCAGATAAAATAATCTTCAGATTATTAACAAGAATTTTAAGTATTGCCTATACACACATAAATAATAAATGAGATGCAATCTTTTTGTGCAGTAGTATGATCATCGGAAACGTAAACATACATGCAAAATTCAATTTAGAATATCAATTTATGAAAAAAACACATATTTTTATAGCTGTGTAATTAAAGAGTTTGGGACTATGAATAAATGTCTGATTAACAGAATTATCCATTTATTGGAGTTGCCCGTTAAAATTATAACTATAAACCGTAATTTTGTAAATGTACCAGATTTATGAAAAAAAAACAAAACAAATAAAATATTTATGACAGAAACTTCAAAATTAATTTGGGCGTGAAGTGGTTAATAAAAATTCACTTTCACTATTTATACTACATACACGGAAAAAAAAAATTACTTGGTTGAAATAAAAACTATTTAAATCAAGAAAATCTCTTACTTGAATAGCCGCACGAAAATATTTTCTTTATTCAAGAAAAAAATATTCTTAATTTAGTTTTCTTAAATCATGTAAGAATATAGTTAAATTAAACATGGCTTTCTTAAATGAAGTAATAAAAAATTTACTTGATTCACATAGCTACCATTTTTAAATCAAGAGGTTCTGTTTTTAATAGCCGCAAATGAATATTTTCTTGATTTAAGAAAAATAATTTTTTTAAACCACGTAAGTTTATTGTTGAATTAAAATATGGTTTTCTTCAATGAAGTAACAAAAAATTTATTTGGTTCAAATAGATACCATTTGAATTAAAAAATTCTTTTTTAAATAGCTGCAAATAAATCAAACAAATATTTTAACATGTTTTATTATTATAATTATAATATATAATGTAACTATACTAGTACTATTATAGTACAAGGTTTGTATACAAACAGACTTACAAGTACCTACTATAACTAATATAACATTATTTAATGAAAACAGAATACTTATAAAATTTCTAGAATTACAGTTAAAGATTCTGATGAGGTGGAGTATGGATCGGTTGATAATGAATCCGCTTGGCTATCCTAAAAGAAATAATAATTATAGTTATTAAAGGATGTAAACATAAGGGAGCAGAAAAGCTGACGTTATAGCGTCCTCTAAAGTTAAAAAATTTCATGATAGAAGTTCAATTTTTTAACGCTAGAGCCTCCAACGTAGAGCTTCGAAAAAGCTTAAGGTAGCATCTCGAGCGTTAAAAAAGTGAACTTCTGTCATGAACTTTTTTCATGGGAGAGGGGAGCTTTCTCGCTACCTATGGCGTTAACTTTTGTCTGTTTATATTAGCAATACTCTGTATACACTTACCACCGATTTCATAAAAGCTTTAACTGGCCGTTAAAAATAACGGTGAATTTCTATTGGCTTCTTATAGTTAAAGTTAGTTAAATTTAGCGCTTTTTTTAAAACTTTTATGAAACCGGGTCCAAGAGTAGTTGCAACACACGGAGTAGTTCAGTTGAACGTCAGCCAAGTAACTGAAAGTTAGTAAGTTTTTTAAGTAATAAATTAATTTATAATCGTTGCAAATATTTCTATAAATGCTAATTATTATTTTTAAAATAAGTAGGCAAAAACCGGGGCTGGGACAACTCGCCGCAGCCAACTTGCCGCGGTCCAACTCGCCACCGTGAACTGAAAAGAATTTGAATTTTATGATTAAATTTTTGAACGCTTAAATTTGGTCAAGTCCCCGGATATTTTCTACTTTTTGACGATTAAATCGATTTAGTCCATGTTTTTTTTTTGCAAAAATTTGCATGTTTCAGATCAGATTTTATGTTTTGTATCGAGAGTTCAAAGAATTAATAATTGAGTAACTGGTTGGAAAATCACTTATTAACAAAGACATTTAATAAATAAATTGCATTTTATGGCTGCATGACACTTGTACTGATTTGTTAACAAATTTGGTAACAACTCATTGGTTGGTAAAACAAACCAATGTTAGTACCGATGCTGGTTGTTTAACCAATCAATGGGTCGTTACCAACTTTCTTAACATAGTACAAGGGTCACAAGATCTTTATGATCATTGATGATATGATGATAAGATCAATGGGTTGTTACCAACTTTCTTAACATAGTACAAGGGTCACAAGATCTTTATAGTAATCGTTAATCATTTAACGACCACTTAACGATGATTTTCCGACCAGTTACTCAACTATTAATTCTTTGAACGCTCGATACAAAACATAAAATCGGATCTGAAACATGCAAATTATTGCATCCATGGTTTTTATACGAGAACTTCACCAAATTTAAGCGTTCAAAAAGTTAATCATAAAATTTAAACTATTTTTAGTTGACGGCGGCGAGTTGGGTTAGCGACGAGTTAGTCCGGGGCAAGTTGACCGGCGGCAATTGGTCCGCGGCGAGTTGTCCTAAACCCAAAACCTTACTCACACATTCAAAGATTCAAGAATTGCTTTGAAAAATTTAGTAGTTCTACTTACTTGAAGTTGGAGATAAACTTTGGATCTTGCTGAAAATTTTTTTCGTACACCTTAAATTGGAATCAATTCCTTAATATCCTTTTCCTCCAATTGATTATAAACAATCCCATCAATTTGACTTTCTTAAACAAACCAAACTTAGTTAATATTCGTACATTAATTACCAGTATTAATTCAATCAAAATAATAAATAAATAAAATTAAATAAATAATTTTCTGTGACTACTACGTTAATTGAAACATTAATTTATAAAACATTACAATCGTGTTATTACTTTACATGATGCACTGTTAAAAATGCACAATTGCAAGATCTTATGTTCGAACTGCGTCATCTTGTCGCACGGGGGGTTCACAAAGAGGAGGTTCATAAAGATGTTCACACGGTCTATAAATAATAGAAATAAAATATACCCAAATAATATTAAAATCATTTTGAATATTAAACAGTAACAAAAAATAAATTAACGTAACGTTTACTTACTTTCAAAAACCTTCTGTAAATTTTCCAAATTCCCTTTTAACAGTTTATCACTTACAAATTTATCCATAATAATATGACACTAAACCATTTATAACTAAACTTATAGTCACAAGCAGAAAAATTACCCAATTTTTCAATAAATTAAAAAGTTGTACAATAACAATACGATACATATAATATGTACTTATGCAAATACGCAACAAGCTGGAATGGGATAATTGGATCGGGTACATCTAACCTGCATGAATATAATAACATGCGCATGGTTCATCCAAGTTTTTCTTCTTTGCTGACAACTACAAAATGATTTTACAACAATAAGTTACTCATTTTAAGAATACGTTAACATTTATATCATTAGAAAAATAGTTTTCTTTGTTCAAGCTAAACATTCTTGGATCAAAATTATATTTCTAGTAAATTATATTCTTTCTTGAAGAAATCAGACATTTTTATTACCAGCATATTTTATCGTGTTAAGAAAACATATTTTTAAACGAAATAAATAATTTCAAGAAAATATTTATTCTTCATTTAAGAAAACCTTTTTTTCCGTGTAGAAATTGATTACAAAAATTATTAAGTGTTGAATCTAATTTCCGTTAAAATTGTGTAATAATTAATTAATAAGTAAATAGACTGTTTTGCAAATTATCAAGAATATTATTCTTTCACATCAGTTTAAAACCAATAGTTAGCATCTAGTCTTTATTTGGATAAAAATAGAAACGCTTTATTGATTGAGACAAATTTTGAAAGAACGAGGTGCGGTCATTATAATGGTGGTAATTCACTACAATATTACATTTTCTTTTAGGTAAGTACTACAATGCGGAGTTAGGATGGATTTCCAATTTTCTGATGGGAAAACGTTGTGACATAAAAATTTAATGCTTATTATCCGAACAAGATAAAATTCTATAGGGCTTTCTCATAGAACCAAGTTACAAAAATAACTTTGACTTATTAAAAATATAATAGTTATCGCAAAAATGTATATTAACTATTATGAAATTATAAAGAAATTAATGAATGGATATTTGGATCATATTTGGATAAATGGTTTTATCTATGCATTATTTATAAAATTTTGCAGCTTTTTATAACGCTTATAACATATATTCTACATAATTATCTGCAAAAGTATTAAATAAAATTTAATATGGAACCGTACATATATCTAAGATATTTAGTCACAGGGATGTTAAATAAAAAACAAACATTATGTTTTGTGAACCTATCTGTTCATCCTATACCTAAAATGATGGTTATATTATATCGAAGAAAATTAAATTATCTATAAAAATTGATTTAATTTCATTTTACTCTACGTTGATATATTTTTAGTGAATTTCACGTAGTTATTCCACAGAAAGTATTGGTGTGAGGAAATATACGTGTAAAACCTTTTATCATAGAAAATTTAATATTCTCATTTTGGGCATAAAATAAACAGAAAACGAATTATTGCACAAATTTTTTTATTTTGTACCTAATTTTCAAAATTAATTGTAGTTGTCAATCACTATTATATTTTGTATTATGCGGTTCCTGACCTATATTAAATCTACTGAAACAAAAAAAAATCATTTGCCTCAATTTCATACACAAAATTTCCTAACTCCTTAACTAAAAGCACTACATAATATACGATTTTTATGGTAGGTTTCAGAAATGACGCAATACAATAGTTAATCACAGATTAGTTAATTTAGATCAACCATTAACCAACGGAAAGCATATATAGGTATGTAGTAGCGCTAACAAACGTTTTATATTGATTGATAGTTGATTTGAATTAACTGCTTAATCAGTGATTAACTATTATCTTATTTTTCAGATTCATTACATGAACTACAAACACGAATCAATTAATTATTTTGAAAAGTAATTATAAAAAAAATTAATTAGTGAAATGTTTCACTAAATCAAGTAATGTCATTATATTAATTTCCGAGAAGACACTCAAGCTTTAAGTGCTATATACAGTGTGTTCAGTAAATAAATCTTAATCTTACTAGATACAAAAAAAAGTTTAAATAGTTTTTTATTCAACTCAAAATTTTCTGTTGAAAACTGCCAAGGTATATTTTTTTAACTTCCAATTTAACCGGAAGTCAACATAAATTTTTTTTTCAAATGGCAACATGTCTTTTTTTTGACATTTTTGCAATCTGCAATTTTTTCTCTATAAATATATTTAAAATTTTCATAAGGTTACAAAAAAAAATATTCGAGAAAACAAAAGATTTAAACAAACAATAATAATTTATTAATTATTTACAGACAGGTATGTAGAGTGCTTCGGGCCATTTTTATGAAAACTATACTTATTATAAAAATACCCCTAGGTCCGTGGGTTAAGAAAAAGGTAGATCACTGAGAGGTGAAATTCGTTTTTGCCTGGATTCTACAAGAACGGTAGTTGTGCAAGTAAAAATGGCTGGGAGCGCTCGAGCGCAGCGAAAAGTGCGCTTGAGCGCTCCCAGCCATTTTTACTACACATTTACTATTAAAAACCATGATTTTCGCTCGAAGTGCACTGTTGAAGGATATGAATGCTAATGTTGCACCGATTATCCCCTCTCTGGGTAAAGCTTAGAATAATGTAATTTACACGGACTGATAACAGAATGCCTAAATTCAGCAATCACGAGCGACTTAGCTTAAAATTTGCTGTGAAAATCAAAGTTTTGTAAAATTCATTTTTGAAAAAAAAAGCAAATTCTCCGCTAATCTATTTATTAGCAACCTTGAAAACTACGATAACAACACATCCACCCCCAGATCAAAATACATCATCTCTCCGCCTCAACTGCCCGACAACCCCTCCTCCCCAAACCAACTATCTACATCGACTTTATTTATCCCTCCCCTACTCGACCACCCTCTCCGCTGTCCCAAAACGGCGTTTTTCTTAAAACGACAGAACTGCAATCAGTAACATACTAACCACTAGGAACTAGGACTCTGCCAAAGAAGAACTCTACACTTACAGGACCAACAATTGACACCCAGTAAGATGACCAAAACCATTCAATCTTTGAGCAAACTAGTTCGCACTCTCCAACAAGCCGAACGACAAAAGGACTCCATCATCAAAGAAGTTCTAGACTCCAAAACCAAGACCCGTATTATATACGATGTATTTTGTAAAATATGATAAAATCTGTAAATTCATGTTATTAAATAAATGGTGGTAGGGGTATAACTGATGTTCCAAGCAAGAGGTATATATAATATTATCATAATTGCCAGGGCTCGATGCTATCCTGGGTTTGAAATCCCGTAAAATTCCCAATGCCTGCTTTATCTCAGATAGAGGAGATAAGCGGGCTTCGCCTGCATCTGCTCCGGTTTGAAATGAAATGATACCTGATACCTATCGATTTTTGAAAAAACTGGTGGTTTTAAGGCCACCTTCTTCACTTAATTCTCTTATTTAAAATATACTCTTTCAGAATTTATTGAGGTTTCAATCGTAAATTTGCTATTTTCGCGCCAAACCTAATTACCTTTAACCTACGGACTTTATGAAAAAAACTTTATAATTATGTTATTATTAGGATATCTTCATGGTTTGGTTCATGGTTCATGGTTAATAGTTTTATTTATAGTAATATCATAATAATATCATTATAAAATTGTCATATCTTTTTGGTTCTATCACTTTTAAGCACTTTTAAATATTTTTAGTCTTGATAAAACAAACAATAATGTTTTGCAAAACTTCAACTAGAATTAAAAAGAATATAGTTTATTAAATTGTCAAAAAAACCCAAAAAATAAAATAATAAGTTGTATGTACATATTATTCGGTTTTATTAACGCTCTACGACGTTTTCCGATTTACAAACATCGCCAGGCGGCGCTTGGTTTTGTAAGCATTTGTACATCTTTTATCTACGTCGAGGAGCCAGCCCGACGTAGAACCCCCAACTTGGAGGACCAGCGAGACGGCCAGAATAAAGTTGTACCTTCACCCGGATTTAAACCGGGTATTGAGCGTTTTTAGTCAACTCGGTTGACTATTACTTTCCCAACCGCCTCAAATAATAAATTAATTTTCTTAAAGCTTAATACAATATTAAGTTCAATTTGAAAACATTGATATTTTCTTGTAGTTACATTGAATTTGTAATTAAAAACCACTTATAAGTAGTTCCATTAATTCTTTCTAATAAATTACAATTATATTTTTAATTAAATTCTTTAATAATAATGATTATAGTTAAGGAATAAATCATAAAGAATCTACAAAATTAACTGTATTAAAAAACAAAATACCAAGTAATATTAATTTTTAATTTTTTTTTTTTTGAGATTTTGGACAGTTCAATTAACTTTCTTTTTTCTCTAAGTCAACGTTTTGTCATAAATTAATAATATACATTTAAAAGTGATAGATAGAATATTAATAGTTCAATAAAGTTTTGTAAAACATTGATTTAAAGAACAAAAATTGTTTAATTGAATTATCCAAAATAACAAATTACTTAATTAATTTAGATAATAAACGAAAACAATCACATAATAAAATATCAAATGTTGGGTATCTTTAGACGCGGAAAAAATCTTTTTAAACTGATACTTTTATAATTAGAAGAAAGAATTAAAAATATTTAATTTCCCATGCAGTTTCCCTATGATCGGGTGTAAGGTCGGTCACCCTATATAAGATACCCACACATACATAATTATTATCAATGAAGATTTTAGAAAGTAAGAAATAGTGTCATATTTTTAGTAATTGACTAGATAGAAATCGAAAACTTTTACTTTCTACCAATTGAAATACTGAACCAAAAACAATTAGTGTATAATTCTATATCAGTTTATTATTAACATATTTATACAGTTTTTATGTTGTAATACTGGGTTAATAGGTCAACTTAATTAACATCATTTTTATTAAATACACATACGTTATATATATTATGTTGCCGTTGAAAAAATTTATGCAGAGAAAATACGTCAATAGATTTATTTACATCACAAGTTTAAAATTATATAATTAAATCAGTAAAAATTGTTTTAGAGCAAATTCAAGATCGCCTATGATCTTTCTACTTGATTAAAATGCAATATTGGATACTCTTATAATTTATTATATTTTTTATTAGAAAATAGCTATTATATTTTTTAAGTAGTTCAGGCAAAAAACAACTTTAGTTTACAAAAAAAGGAGCAAGGCGAACTTGCCTTGCTTCGGTAAAAGCTGACAAAAGCCAATCAGAGTGATGCAATTTCTTCTATTCTTTTCAAACTTGGCAGGTACAAAGCTTTGGATGATTTGACAAGGCAAGAACCAATCAAGTTGAAGAATTTTATTTGAAACAAAGCGCATATTTTATAGAAATTCAAAAATGTTGATGATCAGCTGATTGTGTTTTAAATTGTGGTTAAAAATAGTTTATTTTTGTTCAGTGTTTTATGAACTATTAACTTCCACATGGATAATTTAAATAATTCTCTAGATTTAAATTTTGATAAAAATTTGGCATCGATCGAGAAAGCAAGCTGCATACAAAAATAAAATATTGTAGGAAAATGCAATACAAGCTTCATCATTGATTTACAGAGCGCCCACTTTCTTACAAAACCCGAACATTCAAAAATTTTAAATAATAATCTTACATAATGTTAATATTATACTTTCTTAAAATGATGACTTAATAAAAAGGCTTAACATTTTTTGTGCAAAATTATTTCTGGCGAAATATTTAAACTTTTGTATACAAAGTCATTTCTAGATAATCTTATGTGAATAGAAAATGTGCTAGATACCTACAATTATTAAAATAATCTTTTGTTAGCCGTCTTATCCCCCAAATTCGTGCGGTATGGTTGACATAATATATCTAAGCGTTTCAACGTCACACTAATGGAGTTAATTAATTGTCACTCATTCAATCTGAGTTTAAGGAAAACAAAGTTTATTTGTGTCACTCATATAAGATTGAAATTTATAAATGAAATCACCAATTGTGATATGTCGAAGAGTTTCCTATGCTCTTATTTTTGGACTTGCATTTCATTTCAATAACAGTAAATATTATTTAATTAAGTTTAAGGTTATCCCGAGGTAAATGATAACAAAGCACACAAACGCTGAACAGTAGTATGATTAATTCAGGTACCTATTTCAACGTTTGACCCGAATGTAATATTATATTAATAATTTCTTTTAAACGTCGTCTTCCAATTCTTACTTTGTTATTCCCGAATATCGCAAGTTTTAAGAATTTCAGAATTTAACATTTGCGGCAGTAATTCGTGATTAGTTCTGGAGAGAAAGTAAAACCATCACAAGTTTTTATAATTTACTATCACATAATTGCTTGAAAATATTATTTTCTAAAACAATCCGTAAGGGTAAAGTGTAGTCGTGATCGTGACTAAATTTTGACAGTGTTAGATAAGAAACTTTGTAGAATATTTATTACTTTCAATTTCATATTTTCATAATCAAAATAATAATCAGAAATTAAATTTCCTACTATATAGTAACATATTTTAAAACTTATAAATCAGTTCAAAAGTTTAAGCGTAAAGTGGCGAGTTTCGAAATTTACTTTTAAATAATTTAATTAAAATAATAATTTAATTTGAAATAATTTTACAAATTTGCCTAAAATTAGTAGGATTTAAAAACTTAAATATAATTGGTTTATTATGAAATAGCAAATATCGTGGGAAGTGATCAAGAAAAAGTTCGGTAATTTGCCATTTAAAAAAGGGTTTTAATAGTTTTCGAAGTCTTTTTAATTTAACTTAATAATATAAAAGTAGGTAGCTATTTGTTGAAAATTATGAGAATATCAAACCCAACGAAATAATTATTTGATTAAATTTAATAGTCTGTATGATTGCCATCATAAAGTGTCATTTTCAAATTATCAAGTTCAGCGTGCAACTGTAGGCGTTTCACCGTAGAGCGTGAAGAAGCTCTTCAATCAACGCAACGGTGCAACATAGTGTGAGTAAGAAGGTATGGTACACCTAATGAAGATTTTGTTTATGTGCATACATCTCGATTTATTTGACAGTTTTTTACTGAGAGATCTTTTGATTAATTTGAATTCTATTTTTTAAATTAAAAGAAAATCTTTTTCTTTTAAAGCTAGGTAATTTGGCGTTAAGATATTTAATTTGGAGGTAAATAACAAAACTGAAATTTATTATAAAAATATTTAAAGCATAACATAATTAATACTAGTATATTATAATATACATAATTAATCTGCAGCAGCACATCTTCGTACATTTCGTGATTGACAAGTGATGTGTAGTGAGGAATATTAGAACAGAATTATTAACTCTATTAATCATTATTTTTATAATACAGTACAAAGTACAACGAATTTATAATAAAATCGTAAAAAAAATAATTTAAATTGTAAAATTTTAAATCAATACAATTTATTGTATGTGCAAATCGTAAAAGACCACACCGTTAAACTCAAGGTTTAACTTAATTAATAATAATCTATAATAATATCTAATTTTATTTGTGCCATTTTGAAAATTAGCTACTATTCTAATAGTATAATATATAAGATAAACTCAACATTGTCTTATTTATTAATTGATTTACATTACATTTACGATCTAACACATAATATATTTAAGGAATTATGAAGCATGACACAATATTGTATTAAAATTTTTGCTGGTAGGAAAAGCACATAAATGTGATTTCACAATGAAGGCAAGTTTTATGCGCCGACTAACCATCGTCATCTCCTTTCAATCTTAATTAATGTAACCGAACACAAACAAACTAGCCAACCAGACAGATATTTCATTACAAAAATCGAAGCGGGTAAACTAAATCGGAAACTAGCGTTCACTGTGTGGATACCATAAGATAAGCGTCTGTAATCAAATGAAACTGTATGCAGTGTAGATGATAAACAATTTTATATGACTTTGCTAATAGGAAATTTGGTGATTTTTATTTTGATTATATTTTTTATTTGTGATTAGATTTGTGATAGTTATTAGATTTTTAAAATAACACCTAATTAATTACGTCACCAATATGTAATATATGTGTGAAAAAAATAAACACACGGTTTGTGTTATAGGTGCACTTTACCAATAGATAACAATTTAATAATAAATAATAATTAATAAACTCCAAAAATAACCTTTCGGGGCTAATATAACGCAACTTATCTAGTTGTTAGGAATTAAAAAATCCCAAATTAAATCAACTGTTACCAATATTTACAGCTGTACGCCACTGAAGAGATTTAACAAGAGCGAAACATATCTGTCGTTGTTGGTGTTTTGGTTATACGGTAATGTATGGATAATCTAAACCCCCTATAATCCGAAATACCCTATAATCCAAACAACCCAACAGTGTAAATTGTTATCTATAATCCGAACCTCTGTGTTCCATAATCCGAAAATTCGTATTTCTTTTATATCTTTGCGTTTTGCGTATGCACTCGTCTTATTATGTATAATAAAATTTTTCTAAACGGCTGAGGTGCGGCCATTTACGTGCAGTAGATTATGTAAACATCGCGTCAGCACTGTCAAATTATAGGTACTATAGTAAATTTGTATCTATGTTTTACAATAGTCTCCGCAGTACTTCATAGGGGAGTAACGTTCGAGCAAGTGCTTATATGCAGTTGAACACATAATATAATTTGAAGTCCCAATATTTTTATATATGGGTAATGAATTCTGTAATCCAACAGTTGCAGTAATCTAACCAGGGTCTGTTCTATCTATCTATTTCTTCTATTTTTTTTTAGTTCTATCTATAATTTAATTTTTTAACATTATGCAGTCTTACTATAATGTAGGTACTATATTACTATGCACATAATAATAATGAAGAAAATTGTCAAATTTACAAAAAAAAAAGAATAGGTTTTCTCTTAATTCATTTCAGTTGCGTAATGACGTTATTACTGCACTTGTTGAATAATAAATTCGTTACAACACTATTTTCTTAAATAAAATATTGAAGCTGTAACATAAAAACATGAATTTATTAATAATAAACTTAGTTTAGATTATAAATTAGCCTCGTTCACTTTTTACCTTGACGAAAAATAAGCATTTTAGTGTAGGTACTCGATAAAAATATTGAATGTTTATTGCATGATTTCAGAGTAAAAAGAACAATTAATTTATTCTTAATTTTTTAATTTTTTTTTTTAAATGTAAAAAATGAATCAAATTAGTACAGTTTTCGATTACTTTCAAAGATTTTGCTTCAAAATTTAATACGGCCTTCAGTAAAGATTAATTTCATATTTTCAAACTTTACCGTAAGTAGTATCACATTGCTGGAGGATACCCATACTTAGCTCAAGTATCTATTACGGAATTTTAAAAAATATAACAAAAAATCTTATATTGGAGGATATGATTTTGCACTAGATTTTAATATCGAGGTTAAAATATTTTGATTAGTCTTGATAATTTAAGATTAGATAATAATACAATAATAAATTGCTATACAAATAAATATTGATTATAATTTTTAATTGATAATATTAATTGCATTATCGTAATACATTATCACACGAAATTTTTTAAATGATATGTGAATTTACATAAAAATTAAATTAAAACCTATGTAGAACACGACATTATAATATTATATATATATTACAGCTCTACAGGCCTAGAAGGCACATGGCTTCATTCCCTGCCTACCTAACCTGTCTTGTAAACTCTCGTGTGTGACGCAGCCGTATCAACGATAATGACGTCGACACAACTATCAGGGATCACCACAGGAGTGTGGATGCCCACCGGAAGGACGAGCCAAGAAATTCTGTGAATCCGCGATTTGAACCCAGAATTTCCTCTCTATACTCAACCAGCGATCACATCACTCCACTGCTGTAGCTTTATAATATTATACTAATATTTAATAATAATGTTTTATAATAATACACAACTTCAAAAAATTAATAGTGAAACTTCTTTTTCTAATTCAAAAGTGGTCAGAATTATACCCTGCTTAGACCAAGTTTACATGATAACCTGCTAAGCATCCAATATTTATAGTTTCAAATAATTTTAACATTATAAAATCACATTAGAAATAAGAATAAGAAATGTAGGTGAACCAAAAAAAAAGATGGATGGATCAGAGATGTCGAAACGGGCCAAAGTCTAAAACATGAAGAAGAAGAATAAATCACATAAGATAATATTATAATACACAATTTCCTGTTCTTCTGATTATTTTAGAGAAAAGATGAATAGAGATAAAAAGTTCAGGTTCAAAAAGTCTAAATATCTATTTAAGGTTTACTTTGTTTGTTTTATCTGAAAAATTCGTTTATTAATTTTTGTAAATTTTATTTTATAAATACATATTGAGGGTTATGAATAAAAGTGACCATGAAGTATATACTCAAAAATTTGAATTAAAAACCTTAAATTATACAAATAAAATTTATAAGTAGATATAGTTAGCATGAGTAGGTACGCTTATTATAAAAGTATCTACTCATATGCTTTATTATTTTTGATTTTTATTCATACAATTCCGAGAAATATTTCAAAATTATGAGTACCTATATACTTTATGCTCACTTTTATTCATAACCCCCATTGTATTTTACGTATCGTCAAAGAAAATAAGCAAACTCCGAGTAAAACCACTTTTAGTTGAACTTTAAACAAACTTCACAATATTACAAGTAGTCTAAAGATTTTAGGAGTCCTGAAAATGTTATGGCTTGAAAATAGATACCCCTTAAATACAAAACAACAGGTTTTTCCGACAGAGTAGCCAAAAGATGAATTTTCCAAAAATTCAAGACTTCTGCCGACTTCACCAAACAGTTTCATAGTGTTTATAGATAATGTAAAAAAACTGGCAGTGGCAGTAAATTTTTAAAAATTAAAAAAATTTAATATTTGTAGGTATATTGTCCAGAATTAAAAATTGTTCAAACACCAAAACAGCGTTCATTTTGTGCAATTTATGAAAAAATTGACCCTATCATTAAATTATCAAATAATCTCCCTACAAGAACATTTTTAGATTTGATCCAGCAACATTTCTATCTAATATTCTTACTAATATCCTTAACTTGGTGACCTTAAAATTATTGAGCAAATTAATACTGAGAGGACCAGGGCATGAAGAGGAAGCGCTGATAGTTGATACATTGTCATACATTTCTTTAAACATAATGCAATTAAATTTAAAGAAACAAGTTTAAATAATGACAATGATTTCAAATGCAATCTATTCTGCTGTTTATATAAGAGGTAATGTTTACTTATATTTTTCTGATGTCTACAGGGCAAAGGCAGACTTACGAAGCAGCATAAGAGTCGTACTCGATAGAAATGCGGAAAGCTGGTACAAAATTGGAACAAAGATGGGGTTTTGAATAAATTATATTGCAGGTATGTTTACAAAATCTTGAGTTTGTCTGAGCACTGCAACAAAAGAATCTGTATTGGAACTGGGCAAAGGTTTGTCCGTTGTTCTTGTAAAAAAAAATGTACTTCAGAGTGTACAAAAAAAGCCTTTGTCGGTAAAAAAATTCTATGTAATTTAAAATGTCACAACAGTAAGTTTTATGCAATAAATAGATTGTAATAATAATGCAGTTATAAAACATTTGCTTAAAAACAATGATTATCTAATTATGTCTGCTTTACTTTAAATCTAGTTTTAACACTGATAGATTTCAGTTACAACGCAATTTTACTAACATCAGTCAGTTAATTCTAGTGTTAACTAAACCGATATTGGTTAAGACTATAGAATTAACTAAACCGATATTGGTTAAGACTATAAAATTAACCAAAAAAGTTTTATAGAATTATAATCTTCTAGTTAGATCTGGTTTCAACTGTAGGTACCATTATAGGTACATATATGATAAAATGCTAAAATATAAATTTTAAGTTCACAAGTCTTTTCACCCAACTACGGCAAAGCCGAGTAGGAAGGGTTATGATTTTAGCAGCCTATGTATGTATGTTCTACTCTACTACCTAAACTACTCGGCAGATTTTAATGAATTAGGTGTCAATCGATTCTTTATTACAATCCGGGTAAAATAGGATACATTTTAAATAATAAATAAAAATAATTTATATTATTTTACTTATAAGTAAGGTTAAGTAAATTTTTTAATTACAAACATTACCTTTACAATAAAACCTTAAATACATGCACGTATGCATGGCTGCATATACTATCTACCATCAACTCTACATTATTTTTTTATTATTAATTCTTCACAAAATGAACCCGGAAAAGTTTTTAATAGATATACAGCAGATATGGCCAAGAGGTCGACCGCAAAGGCGATTTAGGTAGCTCGCGAGAGTCAAAATAAAGTATCTGGTAGTACAGATTTTTGAAAAGTGATTTGCAAAGAAAAGTTTCCATGCCTTAGAAAAGTAGCTTTATATTTGACTTCGTTTTTTGGTTTTACCTATCTTTGCAAATGAACATTTTTAATTATGAATGCAATAAAAACCAAAAATCGTTCCCGCTTAGCAGACGCTCACTCAACTTCCTGTTTGCGCATCGCAGTTACTCCGTACACTCCCCAATATGATAAACTTGTGGAGAATATGCAGTGCCAAACATCCATCCAAAAGCGTAAAACGCAATGAAAGCTGCGAGTTTTGTATGTAATATTTAATTAATAAATACTTACTTTATCATATAAATGTTTTATTTCTTTCTTCTAAACTGTACCTTGCAGTCGACCGCAAGAAATATTTTCAAACACAAGTAGACCTCACATGTCAAAAGTTTGGCCACCCCTGATGTACAGGGTAGAAAGAAAGTAGCACATGCAGATTTATTCGTTATTTTTTGAACTGTTAATATAAAATAAAACCTCGAACATGTCGATTTTTCAAGTTACACGTAGTACATAGTTACTTTCTAAATAGAATAAATATTGTTTCTTGCAGTTGTTTATTGGAAAACAAACTGTTTTCTCTTTACAGTCATAATAAAAATGTATGCTATAATAAGAGTATTACAGATAAGAATTTCAAAAATTTTTATTTACATGGTAATTTTTTAAGCGCGCCCGGATTTTGAATTTAACCATTTCAAGTTCACATTAATTTGTAGATGGTGAACATTAAACAAGGACACGGCTAACGTGGAAGTGTATTTTTATGTCATAGTTTAACGTTTTTTGCTTTGGGTTTAATGATTTTTTAATTAACAGATAGGCTAACTTAAGACTTAAAGATAGTATCTCCAAAAAAGTTAAAGTTGAGAAAATAGCCATTATAGTTTAGCCCATTTTCTAACAACTTTATTATATAAATGAAATATTTTACTGAAGTTTTACTTAACATAAACTGTTTTACTACGCTTGAAGGAGTGTTTATAGTATTTCTTAAAAATATAGTAAATATTAAGCATATTTTGTGTTATTTTGATTCCTCAGCAGTGTTATGTTAATAAAAATTAAATAAAATAATTAAATAAGCATTCAGCTTTTATTGAAAATAACAAAATATACCTATTGAAAAAAAATACATTATTTTTTATGACTACACCACATTTAAGGCTACCTATTTATTTTGTAACCCGCTTTGATCTTCGCATTGAAATATCTATTCGGTTGTGTACTTTTGTTTGTATTCGGCTACACTCATTTCATTAATATTGGAGATACTATATTATATGAAGCTTAATGTAATCTGCAATCGGCAACCAACAACGTTTACTCTGTAACTACCTATTAACTACTGTAACTACTGACTACTAACTACTGAGGTCGTAATAACTCAATTTTGGCCTAAAGTAGAGTTACCACCTTTTCGTGAAATATCCATGCAATTCTTATGTAGTTACAACTTTCTTACTTTGTGGAAATTTAAAATACAGGATATATCAGAAGGGGGCACATATTTTTGTTTCACTTAGTAGACGAGAAAGCATACATATATGTACATATAATTTTTGGAACCTAAATGAGCAGGATTGTGTTTTCAAAGCATCTGTAAGCGAGAAACCACTGTAACTTCTCCATTGTTATTATGATATACAGTAGTCGTACTGAAGTGAAAAATAATTGATGTAACCTTCCTAAAAAATATTCTTATGCAATCTAATATATCATTTTTTGTAAGAGTGTAAAAGGAAAATAGTTTGCTTCACCCACCGATACCTATCGTGACCTATGCTGTGACTTAAAATAAACTGTTAGTTACGTCATTAACTTAAATATCAAAAGTGCAAAGAAATATTTGTAATAATTCGTCATGAATATTGCAGTGGCCGAACTTTTTATCACATTTAAATTTATAGTATAGATAAAAATAAATAAATTTATGTAGATATCATGTATCCTCACCGAGGCCGTTATGCCGATCAGCAAAAGCCTTGATGAACTCAAGCGTAATGAATTTTATAATTTAGTAAATTTAAATAGGTATTTGACCGACTACTGTAGGTAGGTATACAAAACATAGCGTATTTCTTTAATTTAAATGATTCTTATATTATGAACCCCCAAAGGCACAAAATAGTGATTTTCCTTCCTATTGTATTCTGCAAGGTCCTTCCTGGATTCTTGCATAATTTTTCTCATTTATTTATATAAATTAAATAGTGTTTACTAAATTTTATTAAATTTGCACACGAGTGTAAGATATCAGGGTAAATTTTAAATTTACTTAAAAATGAATATCAACTTGCAATCCTCAATAACGGTTATTAAAGGGGTTATTTTTGAATGTATCGGTATAAAATCGAAAATTTTAATTTGTTTGTTACAATTTTTACAAAAAAGGTAAAATTTGAAGAGTGGGATTATCAAATTTTAGAAAAGTTTGTGTTATTTTATAGAATGAATCAATTGTGAAGTTTCTAGCAATTCTTGTGATGTCGAATAGATGAAAATCGTGTCGTATCTTGTGTAAGCACAAACCAAATTGACTTCAAAACAATTTTTGTTGATTTAAATGCAGAAAGTAATTCTGAATGTAACGAAATATTTAATTCAAACTTAATTTGGTGATGACATATTATAATAACCACGGATTACTTAGATATGTGTGAAATTGTTGAAGGAAGCTTTATTTATGTTTGAAGTTATTTGTTGAGTTGTTATCACAATTACCTGTATATCAACCTACATCACAAATTTTTAGACAAACCAAAAGTGTATCGACACTTTTGGAACTAAAAATATTAAAAGTTGACACAATGTAAATTATACTAAATGTATAATTTTATGGATGTGGCTATTTATACATACAGTATGTATAAGCAATTGGCTATTTATACATACAGTATGTAATATGCAATTGGTTAATTAAACATACAGTTACCGTTAAAATATAGATTTAATTTTAAAATTTTAACTTTCATTAAACAGAATTATTAGTAATTATTCAGTTTAAATTTTTAAAATAAAATTATAATCCACGTGTTAAAACTTTTTTTCTTCTGTCATTTTGTACTTCAAATATGAAATCAATGGTGAACAAAATGTAATTGAAATACATATATATTTGAAATACATTTATATTTCAATTTTTTCATATTTGAAGTACAAAATACAAAATATTTTAGAATTTTTTTATTTAAATTCAAAATGTGAGATGCAATGTACGAGAAGGTTTGTTCGTTTGTCCTACACTAAATTACACTAAACTACACTGGATAGACTGGTGTAGTCTGGTGTAAAACAGCCAGTGTAAAATAGAGCAGGTAGTGTAAGAAAGTGTAGTGTACACCAGCGGTTACAAACGAACGCGTTTTTGACACTATTCTACACTGGCCCCGGCTCTGACAATGCTTGGCGTATTTTTTATTATTGTCCAGGTTGAAAACACATTTGCTTAAATTGCTCTGAAAAGGATGCTCATAAAAATTATTAGTAACTGCAAATCGGTAAAAAGCGCCTTAGCGTGACTTCAAATAAATAATTATATTCTCCAAATTAAAAAAAAAAAATTATAATGGTTAAAGAACCCATATAATATACCTATGACCAGGACAAGAACAATAATCATATTTTAATTTTAATTAAAATTATTACTTTTAATTGTTGTAAAATTAGATTATATTATCAAGATGAAATTATAAACAAACATTCAAATAAATTGAGAAGTAAATCATCGTTAATAAAATTTGCAATTTCTGTAATTTTTTTCAACTATTTTCTAGGCTAAATATTTTCTACACCACTTTACACTTTTCTACACTTGCCTTTCGGCCGGTGTAAGTTAGTGTAGCTCTGAACAGTTCGGTGTAGTTCTGGGTAATTTACACTGGACAAACGAACACGTGTAGTTTTCTTACACCGGGACAAACGAACGCGTTTTTCTACACCAACTTACCCGGTGTAGTTCAGTGTAACTTAGTGTAGACAAACGAACAGACCTAGAGTGTGCACTTTATTTTGAATTTCAAACAAAATTTTTAAAGTTATCGTGTGTTTTCTTACTACTTTTAATTCAAAATACAAATGTATTTTGCCCACCTCTGACTATAATTATTTATAATTCAGTAGTTATTACCAAAATATTGCAATGATAAAAAAGCTTTTGCGGGAAACCGAAGATTTCCCGCCAAGGTTTCTTTCATATCTCTGCAAAAAATGAAAATTTACCCGCTAGCTCAGTGATGGAGTCATACGTACCAATGATGGATACTTATCATTTGGTGGAAAAATAAACTCATATGAAATAATAGCAAACAAAATGTAATTCGACGAATAAATCAGTCATCCCATAAACAATTAAACAAAAGATTAAACCTTCTCTGAAGCCTATTATGACTACAGTCAAATTCCTACAGGTCAAATAACCGTGAAAGTGACATTTAATTCAATCAAAACTGTCCTGCACTTTCACAGTTATCGGACGAGACATAAAATTATTGACAAAATCATACAAAATTCAATTCAAAATTCAACATAAAATAATCGCACATTTGTTGTTATAAAATGAGATTGTCCACTACGCAACAAATGTATTCGTCGTATGGTCAACAAATTCAACCATGGGCAGATGCGCGCATAAATTCAAAGTTCTGTAATTCTTATAAACCACGAATTACAAAAATGCAAATTTGGAATTCATAACGTAGGGAAATATTCCAATGCAAATCAAGAAAAACAATTGAAAACAAAGTTTAAAAATTTTACCATCTACAACGAGGCATCATGGCGTTCCAACGTTTAATCGCATCAAGGCATGTACAAATTTTCTATCAGCTTTGTTAAAAATACCGCCTGGCTTTTCCAAATTCCACATTCACGGTGGCAATTTTCATAAAGGTAAAGTTATCACAATTATCAAACCAATCTTCAGTAATTAATCACTTTGCTTCGCATTTATAGCGCCCTCAAATCAGATACGTGTTACGCCTACGGGCGCTAACACTCAAAAGCCACTCTTGAGCCGTTTTGTGCTTGCTCGACTCGTTTTTCCAAAATTGCACTTCCCCCCTGACGTTGCAATTCTCTACAAATTTTCACTGTTACGCGGTGCGCATGTCCCTCGTCCACTTCCAAAATTCAACTATTTACAACTCAATTTACAAATAAAACAAATACGCTTCCTATAAATAAAATTTTCAAAAATAAAACTGTACAAATTAACAACTAAAATCAACTAAAATCATTCCGCATGCCTATAGGAATTGCCTCCGTGAACCAAGCTGTTCAGCTGAGAAGATCTAATTCTCATCCCTTCAAATGATTTTCACAAGGGAAAATAATGACAAACATTATGGAATTCCGATGACTGATTTATTGCATCTTTATCGTCCGGCAAACCAAAAGCAGAAATTAAAAATAAAAACAAATAACAAAGATCCATCTGTTGGGACATGATTCTCAGGGTAGAGCTAGATTTTTATAAAAAAAAACTCATCCATTTCCCTCTGAGAAGGTCAAAACATGACAATATTAATTGTTATAATAACGCATACCTACAGTCAGTGTGTATAAATAGCCAATTTTGTATACATACTGTATGTATAAGTAGCCAATTAGGTATACATACTGTATGTATACATAGCCACATCCTAATTTTATTGACAAACGTTTTCGCTATACCATAGCATCGTCAGGTGACTAAAAGTGTCGATACATTTTTGGTTTGTCTAAAAAATTGTGATATGTTTATCAAGTTGCACTACTTAGACCTAACTCGAACAATTTTTTTCTTTATAAGAGACATTTGAAAGTAGGACCACCAAGTGCTGTCAATGAGATGTTGCCAATGGATCCTTATGGCTTGTAGTAAAGGTGGCATTGCCTCCCTTCCTTTTTTATTTATATCACATTTTTCAAATATTTCCAATTGTACCCTATCATCAGAAGTTCGCTAAGCGCTAAAATTACACATATACAGAAGAGCCTAATAGAGAACGCACGAAATTTTATCCCACTCGTAACGCAAGATAGGTGAACTAACCTTTGACGGTAGCAAGGAAAAAAATCAGCGATAAAAAAATTTCTTTCATGGTTTAGGAAAATTCCTCGTCAAAGGTTAGTTCATCCATATCTGCTATGAGTGTAAAAGTGCGACATAGTTTTATGCCTTCTCTATTATGCCCCTCTTTAAGTGTGTAATTTTAGCTCCTATAGCTGACTTCTGATAAATTTATAATTTTAGAATGCATACTAATATTACCTATTCTTAAAAACTTGATATCTTGAAAAATAATTTTCTTGATTTGGTTGTTTAAATGTTTATTAAATAAAAGTTGTAGTTGTGTGACAAATTATTAGTACAAAATTATAATGGGATTTTCCCGTATAAATTACATAAATGAATAACCTAAATGCTGGTTATTGCTGCTTGATTATTGAGTGACAAATTTATAATAATTAAAATTTTTTTAGTCTTTTTAATAACATTATTAAATTAATAATGTTTTTATTGTTATAATGATAATCTGGATTATCCGATTATCTGATTATCATACAATAGAAAATATGATATAACCACTGACTGTAAGTTGTTTGTCTCAGAACAGTCCAAGATTAAATGATAAATAAATATAAAAAGGATTCCACATAAAAAAGTACTCAGAGGAATTAAACACAAAACATAAAATTATTAATCATATTTTATGAAAATGCGCTACGAAGGTACGAAGTCAAAACCATGCAATGCAAAACCAAATGATTTTCAGACAACTACAAAAAAAATTGAAAAAAAGTTTCCATAATATGGAAACAACTTAGTAATCGCAGTAACGCGTCACTGGAAGTGGTTTGTTTATTTAAAAAACTAAACTGTTTTAATATACATAATATTTCACACATTGTTGTAGAACAAAATTGTTTAACCAATGCTGGCTTCCTCTCTACAACTTTTATTAGAAACATTTTTATTTTTAAAATATCATTAAATCTAATTCTAGAGTAATATCTGTACTAGTGCTTATGCTGAAACATCTCTTTATGTAAATGTAAAAAATATTTATTTAAATAGAAAATTTAAGTTTAGGACTTCCCAATCTTAGTTTTGGAATTACACGATATTCAAATGAGTAAATCAATTTCCTTTTGATAGTTTGTATGAAAAGATATTGAAAGATTGTGGGCATAAGAAGTTTCTAAAATGTTGTAATGTTCCGGAAATTAATTACAGAAAATAATAATTTTTTATTTAATGCAGTATAGCCTTTGCTCTTAAAAATCGCTAAAAAATGTACTTAGGTTACTTACATGGGTACATGGGGCGAGTATTCGGCTTATGTTAGTACCTACTCGAATGAATGAGTTTTCAAATTTCTCCCAGTTATGTTTCCACACAACAACAACGAACCAGTCTATTTGTTAACATGTAAAATATACATTATATAGATGGGTGACAGTATTTTTTTAAATTCAGAAGTATAATAATTATATATTATGTAGGAAATATACCACTTAAATGTAAACTTGAAAATAAAAGGAAACGACAATAGGTGAGGAAATGGTTATTAAGCTTGTTAGGTTATTTATCGCCGTTATTGTTAAACAACAATCAAAGTTAGTTGAAATTAATAAAACTTAAAAAAAATATATTTTCAAAATAACTAACAAACACACGTTTTGAATTGAACTTAACGCAATACTTTTTTGTCAAATAATTTAGCGCATTTACAAAGAAAGTAAGCCGCATTAAAAGAATGAAAAGTTACCCGGAGAACATTTGATTCTCTTCGGCTATTTACTCGCAGCTTTTCACGAGTAATTTACCTTTTCTGCCGAATATCCATTTCGTGAAAACAAGGCATTAAAATTGGCACCTAATATCCGAACGACACAATGATAAAGTCGATAACGATGCTACCCGGAAAAAAAATGTCAAATTATCTGCAATATTGCAATCACTTATCGTGGCAGATTACACTGTGCAACACTAAAAAATTCACCAATATCTCGAATAGTGGTTCGTATTAGGTATACCTAGTATATGTAAAAAAACAAAATTTTATTTTAATATCACGTCTCAAAACATAAATATGCAGTGTTTTGTTTTATGTATTCTGCACAATACCTGCTTGAGATTAGACATCCAAATATCATATTTCTGAGTACAAATGTCATCAAAACAGTTAAACTACTCATAAATAAATATTTTACATTTTTATTTAAAGTTTTTTCCGGAAAATAAGTCTTAGTTAGCGATAAATATGGCGAGCGCTTTTGCTAGGAAATCGACTCCATTAGAGTGACGTCAAAACGCTTTGATATAGGCCCCCCATACTAAACGAAATTGAATTAGTGTTAATGCTCATATGCTTATACACACTGATTTCATTTGGTATAATTTGGTTGGTTTATATCTCTGCGTTTTGACGTTATCACTAATGGAGTTAATAACAGACTTTAAGAAGCGTTATGAGGGTAGATGAAAACCAGCAATGTCTGCAGACTTTTTTTGGTGATTCACAGAGATACAGTGAAGACTGACTACAAGAAAAAAAGCCAATCGTTCTAAAAGATATAAGTATTTCACTGAAAAATAAAGTTTTTTGTCGTTAATTTAGTATAATTGTTAAAAATCAATAAATGCTTTTCACTAGGAAACCTGACGTGATGGGACTATTTTATTTACAAACTTTTATTGAGTTTGGAATGAGTTATCATTATTACATACTGTAAACCCAGTGAAAAAAATTTTCTTTAAATTTGTTGCACAGTGTTACAGGTCATCGAAATTTTATTCCTAAATTGCGAAAGCTATTATAAACGTCCATCAGTTACAAAACATTTCTGTTTTTCTAATATATGTAATTAATTGAAAGCAATTTCCATAATTGGTATATTTTTTATTTACTCGCAGCTTTTCACGAGCAATTTTACCTTCTCGGCCGAATATCTATTTCGTGAAAAAAAGGCATTAAAATTGGCACCTAATATCTGAACGCCACAATGATAAAGTCGATAACGATGCCACCCGGAGAAAAAATGGGATGGTGTAGAAGAAAAAATTCTAAGCAAAATAGAGTTTTTTGCATCGCCCAAGCTGGTGTTTTACATAACCTAAAAAAAATTAAACAAAGTCAAAAAAATGGATTTTTGCGATTTAAGAAAGAACATGGCATCTTACAAAAAAAGTTAAATGAGCAAGATTTAGATATTAAAAATACCTATGGAATGTGAACAGTAGAATTAAGATTCATAGTTTATTTTCCAAGGAAAAAACGAGAAGTATCGTCAAAAATCGCTTTTCTTGTTTTTGCTGTGTAATTTACAATTTTGCATTGAATTATTCCAATTTATTTACAGCACAGTTACTAGGATGGCCTAGAAAACTAAACCTGGGTTTTTAATTCTACGTAAGGGATAGTGCTATCATTTAGTTAAGGAAAAAATAGTTTCAGGCACTTTCTAATCTCAAAAAATACGAACGAATATTGTAATATTGCAATATGCGAGTATACACTGCAGGCCAAAAGTTTGGATACGATTGGATATTTAAAGTATTATAAATATTAACTTGTGTAATCATATAATATGAGTTACATACTTCATATTGAATATTTATGCATTTAACAAGAATCATTCATTTCAAAAAATGCATTTTCTTATAAGCTATTTGATTATACAGCTTAATAAACATGTAATTAATTACAACTGTTATAAAAGATATACAATAGAAAATAAAAGATTTCCAGGAATGAAATGAAAATATTGTTAATGTAAGTATGTACATTCATAATAAAATAAAAATTTTTCATTTCGCGTTTTCGGCTTCTAATAAATAATATAAAAATAAAGAGAATGTCATAAACTGTACGCAATTATTAATGCATATTGTTGAACACTGTTTGGAAATAAAAGTTTATACTGAAATGTGTTGTACCAAACTTTGGCAGTAAAGTTGGTCACAGCGCCACTTGATCCATTTAAGATATAAAAAAAAGGTAGCTAACTACGGATATTTAGTCCACAGTCAAAAAGCAAACGGGTCGCGCATTAGCGCGTTTCGTGAGGTTCTTCAAGATGTTGACCTAATGTATTTATACCACCAGAAGCTCTTAGTGCCCACAGATGACACAATCTGCAATGATGGAATTTGGGCGCCAGTTGATGATAAAGAACTTATCATCAACAAAATAGATTTTTTAGTTTGCAGCCAAAAGATGTTAGTAGAAAAGTGTAAAATCACTTACGTGAAATATTCGAAAAAAAACTTCACACCACAAGCTATCACTAAAAATGCAAATCGCTCAACTGGATCAAGGATTGATCCAGGAAAATCACAAAAAAGAAGTCACTTCCAGAAAATTCGACCACTCTCATTCCTTGTTCGATTGCCAATCCTCTTGTTGCCAACCTTTGTTTGCAAAATTCCCAAAGTTACCAAAGTAACCATGGTTGTTACAAACAAGGTGTTACAGTGTATGTGTCAAAATCAGTCACAACTGCGAATTTTAAGTTTCAACAGTAAACGTAATCTCATAAGTCAAAAATGGCAAAATATCAAAAAATTTTAATTGAAAAACGGTGTACTATTACTACTTTACACAACGAAAGCCTATCGTACAGAAAAATCGCCAAAAAAATAAGTTTTGCTGAGACTTGCTCTATTGTATCTAAACTTTTGGCCTGCAGTGTATCACTGTACAGAAACACGAAAAAAAGATTTTTTTTATTGGTATCCTATAATGCTTATTTAAAGTACGCATCAGCGTGCGTAAATCCAACTTTCAAAAACGAGCCTGTTTTAAAGTTACCATGGCAACTTCAACAACCTAAGAAACGTGAAGTTAAAAAATGTTAACCCTTTAATTATTATTTAATTAAACTTCCATGGCAACGACAGTGGTATACTGATGTCACATCACAAATTAGACCATTTCACTTACTGTCAGATATTCAGGGATATTATGTATCACCAACTTTATCATAAAGGTGACAGTTATGACATAAAATAAAGTTTTTCGGTAAATCCTACCAATGAAATCGAAAAAAAATTTTGTAGTATCAATACCAGTATTAATGATTTCAAAGTGTATCAATAGAAAAAAATTATGTAAAGTATTCGTGGATACATGATCTTTAAAAAACTTGCTCTATTTGGAGCACTCCGGCTGCGCCGTCGTGCTCGCAAAATCGCGCGTGTTTTAAAGATCTTAATATTCACTTATACTTTAATATACTATTTTTTCGTAAAAGCGCTATAAATCACGTATTTTTTGTTTTTTTCTAGATTTGTCAAAAATGTTCTACTACTCGACAGAGTCAATATTTTTCCAGCAAAAACAAAAAAAGCGATTTTCTCAGTTTTTTCATTATCTGCAACGTTTAATGTTTTTAGGTTATGTAATACGTCAGCTAGAGTGATGCAAAGAACCCTGATCTTTCTTGGAATTTTTTGTTCTACACGACCCCATTTTTTGTTGCTAGGTGGAATCGCTTTTGTACTTTTTGGTAGAACTACTGGATTAAATTTCGGCCACGGTCCATTCAATAACGGCAAACTCCTAAACGCAAGGCCCAAGAAGATACACTGAGCCATGCCAGTCACAGAATATTTAAATTACAAATTAAAACAGTTTTGGTTATATCACGGATCTCTTAAATTTTGCCAGACATAATTATTTTAATATGGTCAACTTAAAAATGATTTTTTTTCTTTAAAAAATGATTACTTTTTTGCCATTATTATGTAGTACTATTTCTGATTATACATAATTACCTTTTGGGGTATGTATGGAAATGAAAAAGAAGAGAGGTTTAATTGAATGTGTTAATTAATTAAGTATTAATTAATTAAGTATACAGCAGAATTGTTAGCGAGTAAAAACTAAATTCACTAATTTATTATTGCAGAAAATTGACGCATCAGATAATTAAATTTTTAGTTCAAAATAATAGGAGTCATCATCATCAACTACACGTTTGAGACCAGTGGTAATAGGAGTAATTGTTATTATTATTCAAATAACATAAATTTCAAAAATAAAAGTTACCTATAATAAAAACAAAATTTGTCTGTCAAAATAAAGTTCATAATAATTTAATATTACGTATACTTCAAAACGAAAATATAATTATTTATAAATATGGGTGAATCGTTTTCCAAATTGAGATCACGCCAGACGATTTGTAGTTTATTAAATAATTTGCCGAACTGGTTCTTCAAGTCACTAAGAAGTATTTCTGTGAAGCCCACCATAGTGCACCTAAGACATGAAATTGCAAGTTCCAAAAGTAATTTCGATTACGTACTCAATATTAGGAATAAATCGACTCAGACATACGATGATTTTAAAGAAACTACCTGCAAATGTATGGGTGATTGTCATAAATCAAATACCAATAAAAAAGTAATTTTATTCCAAAAAGAAATTCAAAAGTTGAAAGCAAAACTTGCAAAGTTTGAAGTAGATGCTGGTGCATTAATTGATGATTCATTAAATGCCAGTGCAATGTCAATTCCAATTCCTCCACCTCTTCCAATGCATTTGTGTCGCAATACTGATCAGGAAAAAAGCTTACAAAATGAATGTATGCAAATAAATATGAAAAATATTTTAAGAGATATTAATAACGTAAAATTAAAACCTGTAAGAGAAATGTCGAGAAATCGCATTAATTTTAAAAGCCATGATAATATAAAATTCGATCTTCATGAGATATTGAGAAAACGGTATGCAGCTATGCATTCACCTAATTTACCAACTACCACAAAATATTCAGAAATTGAGAATAGTGACGATGAAAATTGTTTCGTAGACAATACAATTCAAATTTGTCGACAAAGTGTTAAATAATATAATAGGGTTTTTAATTTTTAATCAAATCTAATGTTTTCATAGTTTATAAATTAATTATAGAAATAGAATTATTTAAATTAGCTTGTTATTATTTATAAATATATGTATGTTGCGATTTAAAATACTTTTTATTTCTACAAGTGAAAAGCACAAATTTTCTGATTCTTTTACTGGAAAGTAGGTACATAGAAAAGGTATTTTTTTACAACCACCGTGCGTTATTGTAAACAAGAAACAGTAATTTATCAGGTTCTAAAATCTAAATTACTTATTACAAAGTGACTTTTACTGACTTTTACTCTTTAAGAGGAATCCTCTAAGTTGGAAAACACACTTTTATAATTCGCTAATATTTTGCTTATTAATGAAAATCATTGCACGAAAGTATATATTTTTTAAGAGAACACTTGCACACAAACAGACCGTCTTGTTTCGATTTTTTTTTAATTTTTCAACATTTTTTTCCAGACATTTCAACACTTTATTTTTTAATTTCAATTTTTAAAAGATCAAAACAAGTCGGTTTGTATCCAAGTGGTTTATTTAAAAAAAATATATACTTTTGTGCAATTTTTTTCAGTAATAAGCAAAATATCAGCAAATTCTTCGAAAAAAGAGATTCCTTTTAAGCGTAATTGCCAAAAGCAATTCAAAATCGTATTTCACTAGGATCAGAAGTATTAGAGCAAACACAAAGTATTGTATCGGTGATCAGTGACGTAATGTGCAAAAACAAAATTTGGACCGGACCGTTTAATGACAGCACTCGCACGTTCTCCCTCCACACCCACTACGCAGTTATCGCCACTGCCACTAACACATCTACTATCTAGTACAGAGGCGTCTTGGTACGAATTGCACCGGTGCAGATTCTCCACGAATGACTTTATTTGGCTCTCTTACAACAAAAAGTTGCCAACTTCCGTCTGTCTATCTAGTATAATGTAATATAGCAAGACATTTGAAGAAGTTAAACTACAATTTAAACAAGGGCCTCTATCTATTGTTTTTTTTCTCAAACCGAATGTTGTTCAACAGTCTATGGATTAAATCTTATTTTTAAAGCCATTTACGTTCAGAATTATTGATTTTTGTAATCGAACCTTGCCTCCTTTGAAAGGAAGATTAGGTTATAAATGAGTCAATGCGATAGTTAAACGCGGGTTGGTTGCTTGGTTGGGTAGCAGCGATGAACGCAACCGATGATCTCAATATCGCTGACCTCTATAATTTCAAATCTCTTATTTATTTATTTATTGTAATTTATCTTAGTTATTCTTACTTAAATGTTATTTTTTTTAAATAAAATTATCTTTCAGTTATTTATAGCTTTTGACCAAAAAACAATATTACAAAAATATAGGTACAAGGTGTTTCATAACTTGTGAACCACAACAAAATTACTTCTTCCACCATAGTATACTTCCACAACTTTTTGGATTATTTTGGTTTAAAAAGTAATAATGAAGCAAAATTGAGTTATTATTATTAATAAAGTTTTTGTATGACATTAAAATTTACAAAATATTTATTCTACAGTTTCGAAATTATTTACAAATTTAAATTTTAAATGAATTTATCTAAATTGCGTTTATGCAGTTTTTATTGTTATATTTATTAAATATCATAATTTATAGCGATTATAAAATCAACTAAAAATATAGTATATTAAAGTATAAGTGGATATTAAGTATACTTTACGAATACTTTACATAATTTTTTTTTATTGGTACACTTTGAAATCTTTAATACTGGTATTGATACTACAAAAAATGGAAATAATCAGGGGTATTATGTATCACCAACGTTATCATAAAGGTGACAGTTATGACATAAAATAAAGTTTTTCGGTAAATCCTACCAATGAAATCGATACGATTTACCGAAATATCTTATAACGGTCACCTTTATGATAACGTTGGTGATACATAATATCCCTGAATATCTGACAGTAAGTGAAATGGTCAAATTTGTGATGAGACATCAGTATACCACTGTCGTTGCCATGGAAGTTTAATTAAATAATAATTAAAGGGTTGACATTTTTTAACTTCAAGTTTCTTAGGTTGTTGAAGTTGCCATGGTAACTTTAAAACAGGCTCGTTTTTGAAAGTTGGATTTATGCACGCTGATGCGTACTTTAAATAAGCATTATAGGATACCAATAAAAAAAAATATTTTTACAAAATATTGAATATACGAGTATTTTATTCATATTCGCGTTTTACATTAACAAGACGCCACCACACGAAATTATTTCAAACTTGTATCGTACCAACATTAATACCATAAAAAAACCATTAATTTTGTTTATTTATAATATAATCCATTTGGCGTTCCTTGTGATCGTTTGTGCATTGGTTTCTGAACGGTAATTTCAGTTCATCGTCTGAAGTAATAACCAAATTGATATTCTTTGACTAATCTGCGAATTTGATATTATTTTGTCAGTTGGATTATCATCTGTTATTTTTAGCTGCTGTAATTTAAAAAAAATAGTAAATTATCTAACGTAACATTTCAAATTAAAATTTTTAAATATGAGTAGTAATGATGGAAACAGCGACAGTTTATCAAACGTTAAAATCAATGAGAACGGATATAGAATTCATATTACAAAAAGAGAGAAATTAAAAACCTTATCCATTTTAAAAGTTTAAAACGGTACAGCAAGCAGTCACAAATTTGTACCAACCATTGCATCTTTTTACATTGTCAGTGGACGGTGCAAAACCAAGCCTGCGCATAAAATTAATTCCATCATTTTCTGTGCCATTTCATGCTGATACAAAAATAGCGTGTGTGAAAAAACCTATTATTTGAAGTCCCACGAGTTAACTCATTAAATGCGGTGTGGGATATCACGTGTGCTTTACCGGTAAGTACTCCTGGTCGACGAGGCATATATGTGTTATCTATGTGTCACACCAGTACTTAACGTGTTAAACGAGCTAAACATCAAGAAATGTATGTATGTAATTAAAATTTGTGAGCATTCTAGGTTCTAATCTATATAAGAATTTTACAACAAAATCTCATATTTGGCACTTTTAAAATAATAAGACTTCGAACTGATTAGATTTTGATGAAATCAGTTCACGGAAAATTGAGAGTAGGAGTGACGCTCATGAATGGATTAACAAAATACAGCTGTGTTTTTTTGAAAAATTACGCAGCTCATATGCGCCACATATAGGAGGGGAAGCTAAAACCGAACACAAATATAACATAAAATGAGAATTTGCACTACTAATTTTATGTAATTTGTATTGAATTAGTATGCAAGAAATATGTGATGTTATAAATATACTATAATTTTAATGTAAGGTAAAGACTAAACAACCACATACACAGAAGTCTTTCAATCAGGCTTATCAGCATATATTACCTATACATATAATTTGGTCTCATACAAAACTATCCAATTTAATTTGATCTTAAATTGGCATATTTAAAAATTTTGTCTTATCTTATTAATATGTATGACATATTATGCTATTTATTATGTGGAAATATTTAATTGTTCAATTTTAAATTCAATTTTACTATTTAGAAATTAAAAATGATTAGCATTCTTATACTAAACAACCAAATTATTATTTTATTATTCAAACCTAAACCACCATGTGTGATATTATATAAACAAAAATTTAAATAACTACGTATTTATTGTTAGTTTTACTTGAAAGCCACTAAAATTCTTTAGATATTATAGGCCGACTAGACGTCATTGACTTAATTATCTTATCAGCTAATGGTAACTATAATAACTAAATAACCATAAAAAACTGCTAAAAATAGGTTTTCATGTGATAATGCTTTAGTAGGTAGGTAATACTTTGTGCTTGATACCTAGACATTGTAAAACTGGAAAATATATTATACAGATAGAGAATATTTGTTTCATATTTATACTTTATATTGTACTATCTGTAAATAGGATGTTGCAGCAAAACAATTCTTCTGTAATTTATACATTCAATTAATAGATACTTCTTAAATTAAATTGTCAACAATATTACTCAACATATTAAAGATAAATTAGTAAAAATTAAAAATATATATCACTTTATATAATATAATTATGTACAGATGCATTTTCTTATATAATTATATAAGTTGCAATATATAATTCTAATAAAGAAGTTATTATTTTAGTGTATTTATGTATAATATTATAATAGTTTAATAAGAATTCAAGAACCCTTTACTTTAACCTGACTACCAAAAAAGAAGATATTATTGTGTTTTAAAATGTTTTCTCAGTATAGAAAAACAAAGTTTTCAGACGGTTTCCAGCAACCGCAAGAAAATTATGATCTGAAGAAAAACGCACAAAACACCTACCCATATCAAAAGGTTGTAGAAAATGTATGGCCCCAGTCTTGAGTTCACAGGATAATTTATTACCACTTTAGTAATAAAATAAAAAAAATTTATTTAAACTATTTTCTTCAGTGATATGATCAAGTATGTTACCGTTAATGTCTACAGTAAAAAACAAAATTTTGTGTTTTAATTTTTATTATCACAACACACTAACATAAGAAAACAAAACTTTATCTGACTATTGTATTGTAATGTGAAATACCATTTTCATACTGTTAAAGACAATGAAGTTTCTCAGTATGCTATTTTAATTATATAAAATATAAAAGGTTTTAAACTCATGAAGTTAGTAACAATAATCAAAATTTCAAAATCATCGATTTAATTGAACACAATAAAATTTTACTGAAATGTTATTAATGTAACTTTCATCAAATAATGTAATAATAAATAATAATTTACATGGAATCAGATATTACAACGTATTGTTTATAACATAACCATTGGTTGGCTTAGCTATATATACCTAGGTTGCAGTTATTAATATTCAACTTGCTAAATCTGACTTCTTCTCTGCACGTATAGGATATTTCAATTTTTTAATTTAAAATTTTAATTATCTCAATTATACTTCTCTTAAACAAAAATGAGATATTTCAGTATTATTTACTTTAATAAATGTGCTCGTAGTTAGGTATGTCAAGTTTTACTACTAATAAATCACTTTAAAATTCAATTCGAAACTAAAACCAAAAATTAATTACAACAAACCTATGGCTATTCATAAAATTAATATTTTTATAAATTGATTTATATTTGTAATTAATTATATTTTTATGGCTGCCTATTCACGTATGTAATTCATATTTATATGAATTGCCAAAACAAACGGGTGTCTGTGTAAAAAACACATAAGTATTGTCACTAATCAAAGGTTGATCTAGATTGGTTGCAATTTCGTCTAGTATGTACTACTTATGTGCAAAGTTAAAAATTTATTATAATTATACCACTGAATATTACTACCAAGGTTTTTATGTATGTATATATATATGTAAGTACATAATATAAATTAGCAAAATTACTGATCACTAACCTCTCGCGTTCGTCCCTTTAATTGCTTTTTAATTTATAATATCATCTACTTTCTTCGTGATTGTTTAGTCAAGTTTCTAAAATTATCATAATTTAATGCTGTTGGTAAATTTTATAGAAAAATAATATCAATAATAATGAAAATTTATATTTATTCATGACTAGGTAATTAGAAAATCTTTCAATTGCGTTAATTATGCAAATAACAAAGGTTATTAGTTGATATTATATTATATAATACGAAGATTTTGTGATATATCATGTTCAACTAGAAATACAAGGGCATATTGTATATTTATTAGCAGTTGAACATACACCAACATAATTATAATTGAGGCAACTACATAAAATACATTAAAAATTAAATGGAAAAATTTTTAAGTAGGATTACAGTTGATCTTGAAAATAATTTTCGTATTAAATTATATTTTTTTAAATAGTTAAAATTACTTTAAAGTCCCCATACAAGCGATTATAAAATTATTTTTAATTTTATTTGGAATAATTTGTTTTTGTAACTCGATAGGTTAAGTTATAACCATTAAAGTTAATGAGCATTACCTGCATACATATAATTTTAATTGTTTCGTAGTAAGTAATTAACAAGAATTAAATTTTTGCGTTATAAACTCACCATTTTGAGTTGAATATTCCACTATAGATATTTGATATTCTTCTAAATGTTCAATATATTCCACAACAGGACAATTTGTGCACATTTTTTATAAGGTTTATTTATTCAAATTACTATTAACAAAATGTGTCACAGTTTTAATATCATACTCCATATTTTATGCATGATTTTCATTTTCCACTGGGTAAAGCTTTAGCTAAATATTTATAATAGATTAAACTAGAACACTCCATCCTTGAACAAAGTTAGCAGACCAGCACATACAAAAATTGCCACCTTTAATTAATTATAACAGTAAAATATAATTTTAAATTCATTTGTCAAATTTTTAAATACTTTTTCAATTACAGTTCAACAATTTTTTCACTGTCCTTTTAATAATGTAAACCAGCAAACTCTTATTAAAAGTAAATAAACCAAACTACGGTCTTTCATATCAAATGTTGAAAAATATAAATTGCCAGGTGACGATATTGACACTTAATCGAATAATAAGGAGAATCAAATAAGGTGATAAATCATGTCAACACGCAAATTTTCGTACCGAGAGTCGCCGCCGCATGTGGAATCACACAATCGAGACATACGGATAATGAATATTATCAATTAATGCATTTTACTTTAACCACTTGAAAAAAATTGTTGATAAAATTCGTGTTTGTATATGTATGGAATTTTTATTAAACTACGATAGTGTACTACAATAACTATAAAAAGTAGGTGGACCACCTCCGCGACATAAAATACGAATGCTGGGCAGTTAAGTACCTGTACAGGTGAGCAGCGCAGTCGCGTATCATCACCGCGAGGTCACTGTTTACATATCAGCTTGTTACTGATATTTTCCTAAAAATAAATTTTTTTATAGTAATTAAGATAGTGGGTGTACATCAAGTCAAACCTTACTTTCTTTACATATTTATTACTTTTCAAAAAAAACGACAATTAATAACCAATGTCAAATTATCTGCAATATTGCAATCACTTATCGTGACAGATTACAGATCATCGAAATTTTATTCCTAAATTGCGAAAGCTATTATAAATGTCCATCAGTTACGAAAATTTTCTGTTTTTCTAATATGTAAATAATTGAATGCAATTTTCTTAATTGGTATATTTTTTATTAACTGCTCGTAATAATTATTGTTAATTAATAATTATTAAAACTTATTTTCATATTTTCTAAGACGATTTAAATGTAGGAAATATATTTAAATTATAATATAATTAATTATATATATATAATATATTTGTAGTACTTACAATATTATAAATTATTTCTATCGTGTAAAAAATTATAAAAATTTATTATAGGTAGTAGGATTATTAGGTATTATAGACTGTAGGCTACTTTAAAAGCAAAGGAACTAATAAACTTTACTACCTGACAATACAATAATAAATTATACATTGTTAAATTTATTAGAGGCTGTATAGCTTTATAACTACTGTGCCCTATTGGCAATTTAAAGATAGGAGTATTTTTTCAAAGTGAAAGAAATCTTTAAAACTGCAAAAGCATGTCTTTGTGGCCATGTCGACACACGTTGAAACTTAATAAATTAAATACTTATAATTTTTTTAAACACATATTAAGTGATATGTTTTAGAATTTAGATAACGGCATCAATCAAAATGTAGTTATCACAATAATTGGAAATAAAAACAAAATAAGAAGGATTTTTTTTTCCGATTTAATTTTTTAAATTTTACAACAAATTGCAAAATTTTGTAAAAATACGTACTTTTACCAAGTACCTGAACCTACACTGCAGAATAGCAAAATGTTTGTACATATTGATAATAAACAAACAGTGAAAGTATAGAAAATTGTATTGAGATTGTTAAGATTTTAACCACCTATATTACTTTGTAATTTATAATGTAATATATCAGAAAATTACACCCACAAACATCCAAAAATAATTTTAAATTTTAATCATCATCATTATAATATAAGGTATAATTAGATAGCTACCATTAAACTCACTTTTGTGTATTCCTATTTGGGAACACAAATATATCGGCCATACTGACAGATCTTTTTAAACACAATTTTGTGAGTGTGTAAAATAGATTGAACCGGAAATAAACTTTCGCAAAATATATTTTAGATACTATTAAACAAAAACTACAAGGAAATGAAATTTCACATATACTTACTATACGGAAGCTTTAGATAAAAATGAAATGTTTGGATTCTTAAGAAATTAGCAGATTAAAACAGTTAGTGATCTTTCTTAATAACTATTCGATATTAATAACGACATATTGTTGTTAAATATCTTAAACTAACAAAGAATAGCCTTTATTTACTTAAAAATTTTTTATCTAAATATTTCTCAAACTTTAACAACTCCCTAAAAAACTTATGTTTTTGATCATTACGCGCACTAATAATTTATAGTCACCAACGGGGTAGAGATACAATTATTTTTAGAATTATTTTAAATAAAATTTAAGTTAACGTAACGTAATCAATAATTAATACTCCTATGTACACTATGACATTTGGTATTGGTAGTCTGGCAGATAAAAGGGTAGTCAGTAAAGCAAGTTTCGAGATAATTGCAGTTTAATTTTAAATTGTTGCATTTGATACGTAAATACTTCAATAAAAATGCTTTTTATTTTGGCTTTGTTGAAGCAATTCTTATAATATATTTTCTCAACCACATATTCGGTTATCCTCATTTCAAAACTATACTTAACTCATTTCGTCCATTTTGTGACTTTTACTCGCCGGACCTCTATTTATAGCCGTAGTTAATAGCTAATTAGTTAATCCATATCCACTATGAACCAATAGAAAGGGATCCCTGATGCTTGTGTAAGTGTATTGCATAATGATTTTTTTTTAGATTTTTTTATTTTACTTTTTGATATTGTGAGACTTATTTCTTTGCGGATCACTTCATCAACTTTTTTAATCACTCGATCAAAGATTATTATGTAGAGAACGTTCAAACTATGCTTTACTTGACCATAATGATCATAAAAAGCCGGACCCAGTATTTTTGAACTCTTAAATAAGTCGACTTTTATTAAACTCACGAAACTGGAGCTTAAAATTAATAAAAAAATTCATACAAGATTAACTCTCTTCAATCACGACATTACCTCTATCATAATTATGTTTTTTTACTCGCATGTTAATTTATGTTGCTATATTTGCATACCTGAATAAACAATTAAGACAACCCAGTTATTAGCTATTATATGTATGTAACTTATAATAATTAATAAAGACCTTTTTAACACTTAAAAATATTTGATTACCAATTAATTAGAATTTTAATTTCTCACATTTTTGTTGTTTGATGATGTCGGAAATATGTAATTTTGAACACACATATTTGACAAATTTAAAAGCAATTCTCAACCCTATAGGAATAGAATTACCTTCTAAAGTAGAAAATCAGTCTGAGAACTAATCAAATTAGCTACTCTATTGTATTAGGTTAGTAAAATTTACGTATATAATCTGCTATGGTGCTCCTTGTATTCAACTTTGTGTTGATTGATTAATATAAAAAGTAATATTTCGTCAGAGGCAATTAAACTATACGCCACTTTTTGCACAATGCGTTAATTGCAGTAATGTGTTGGATAATTATCGTTATTAAACGCATAAGTTGTAAAATCACGTACCACAAAATTAAAGTATTTAGCATCATTTTAGTTAAAATATGATAATTAAATTACCTTCAGTGTATGCCAAAACTTAACTGTAACTTGTTAATAATATATGTCAACAATACTTTATTTTTAGTGAGATGCCTTTATTTATACTATTGAAAGTCAAGCAAAAGTTATGAGGAAACCATTTTATTAGTTCTTCAAACATTTCAAGTAAACATAACAGTTCAATTTTGTTACTTTTCTTAAATTCTCAAATGTTCAATTTACAATATTGGCGTTCTTAGTACATTACCCATAAGTATTTGTCTACCCAATAAATTATAGATTTTTAAGATTAAGAAATATACAATAAAACTACTATTAAGTGGGTACTATTTATTTAGAGTACCTATATTTATAAACTTTTTTTTAAATGTTCTTTTATTCTTGGAATTTTTAATTTGTAAAAAAGCTGTTAGTTTTATTCATAGTTGAAAGTTTTGAAATTTTGATAAGTTTGTTTTAGAAGTATTTCTCCATCATATAGAGCTTGCATATAGCTTAAGTGATCTTATCAGTGATTTGTACTTAATAATTTAAAGTGTGCACTCCGTTCTCAGCGACGACCTTCTATTGATTAGTGTATACAGTTGTGATTAAAAAAATCTACGATGCTGGAAGAGATTACCGGAGAATATCATAATACTTATAATAAACGATCACATGTGATGTGATTAAGGTACTGACATTTGTCCTTGTACAAAGGTTAATGAAATATAAATATTAATGAAGTAAAATGCAAAATTAAAATTAAATAATATGCTGGACTTAACGGATAGAGCAATATCTACATTCAGATACCGAATTTATGAACAAGTCTAATAAAAATGGGAAAGTTATATGTTGGCACATCAGATTCCTTTATCGAATTCAGACTTTTACGGAACATAACTATGGAAATTTCACAGTAAATACTAAATGAGGATCTAAGATTAAAACTGTACAATATCTCGAGTTCAATTATTCCCAACTAAAGAAATAAAAAGAGTGTGGCTGCGCAATCGTTAAGCATTGTTGCTACATTCTAAACCAACAAACAAATAAAATTCCCAAAAATTACCTTATCAAAATTAAATTGTGCCTTTGTATATAATTTTAAAGTTTTGAAAGTACTATTGAGAAAGTTATCAGAAGTCAGTAACTTTCATCAAAATTTCGTGACATGTTAAGCTTTCTCAAAGCAGGGTGGCTGACGAAAAGTACAATTACAAATATACGAGTATCATATTTAATAAGAAATATTTACTTTAAATAATGGTGATCATTTTGTCATTTTAGAGACGTAAAAGATAATATAATAATAGTAAATATAAGTTAATTATATAGGTTAATCGTTAAATAATACATTAATATTTCTTTTTCGTGATATTAATGTGGAGTACTCATGCAAATACACATCTCCGCTTTTATTTAAATTGCAACAACAATTGCAACCACAAAGAACAAACCAAACACATACACTGAAAAATAATGCCTCTTCCATTGAAGGAGTGCCTTATCTGGATGTATCGTAGACATGTCCCCATTATTTATAATATTATTTTAAATTTCAAAAATAAAATTTAACATATTTAAATTTATGTTTAAGTAACTGTTCGCGAAATTGTTCTAGTAATATAGCGCGACGCGATAAGTTGCATTGCTGATATTATCCAGGCATTATATAATAATGCAATTTATTGGTCTAATAATGAGGTCTTCTCATAAATTATTAATATCAATTGATAAATTTTCTTTTTATATGTATTTGGTAATTACATAAAAAAAAATAAACAATGAATTAGTTACTTCCAGAGATTTCTTCTACGAACTAATAATACAGAAGAGATATAATTTGATTGAAATAAAATAAGTGTATATCATTCTTAGAATCTTGAGCCGTAACTAATTTAATTAAAGTTGAAATAAATTATCATATGAGAAAAATTAAAGAATATAAATAATAATAAAAAATTAAAGAAAATAATTAATATTTTCTTTACAAGAAAGTGATAAAGAGAATAAAAGAACAATGGGGAAATGCAACAAACTTATACATATTAAGTTTCATTTGAATGATAAATATTTAAAAAAAAGGAGTTCAAAGTCACATAGTAGAACTGTTTACCTATATCGAACAAGTATTTGCAAGGCCATATTTTGACATAACCAATATTTAAATCATAAAAATATTTTAAATAATCATAAATGGGTAAATAATAACTATAGCTAATGACAGAAATTTGTTAGTATGAATAAGTTGCATTATTTTACTTATATCATGAAAATAAAATTTTTTTATTAATAATAATAAATTAATAGTAAAGTTTACTTTTTTTATTACAACAAAATAAAGCCATGCCATAGAAATAATTTTTTCATGAGTTAAAAAATAATATTTTTTTGAGTGCAAACTATATATTGTTTTATTATGAGCAGAAAGTCCATTTTGTTCCACTAAAAACATTATATACTTAAAGGGTTTTGCCACTGTAAAGTTAAATGAAATCAAGTTTTTCTTAGTTTGAATTTTATCAAAATATAGGGGAGGGTGGTTCTATGAAAAGAGTTTATTAAAAAAACAGTTTAAAAAACTATTACTCGACTACTAAAAAAACTAAAAAGTTAGAAATAAGCTTCCTTAGATATCCCTCCTTATTTAGTTCAAGTATTCTAGCAGTTTCACATTAATAAAATTTAATTTATTAAATTTAGGATAAAAAAAAGGATAAAAGCTGAAGTAAGATAAATTTCAGACCATACATTTTGATTAGAATAATTTTATGAAATAAATTTATTTTTTTGTTCACTCTTTTCAAATTGAAGTAAACAATAATAATAAAAAATGTTTGTTAAAACCAAAACAGTTCTATCGAGGTAATCATATAGCAATGATATTATGTAGAACTACACATAAAACTGGAAGAAAATAATAAGACAAAAAAGGAAGGTGGAAGCAGAAAACATGCAGTATAAATACTAATAATTGAGTTGTTGATATTTTTTTTATATTATTTTAAATAAAAAACATTTCATTATTTGAAAACTTTCTTGAAATTTTGAAGCTATTCCAATATTTCTCGGTGACTATTTTGAATAACCAACAATCCTTGTAAATGCAATTGAAGGGTACACGGAAAGAACGATCATAGTCACTTTTTTGTCAAAATGAGTTAGCATCGCTATCTTATAGCTGATGGCGAGAACTATTAGAAAAAAATGTAATAATTCCAAAAATTCGGTTACAATCATTGAAAATAAGCAATTCAAATAAGGTATCCTTTGAAAGAACGATCAAAGTGTTCGCATACTTTGATAAAACGTTCAAGGTTCCTTTACTTATTATATTATCTTATTATGCACTATACTTACTTGCAGTTTTCTGTGAAATTTTGTTATATTAGGTGTGAATATTTTCTGCTATTAATAATCTAATTCCAATTAGTAAAGAAAAATACGACAACTTGATATTTTTGAAAAAATTTTGTGGAAATTTTTTTTTGAATTTCAGCTGCCCAGGAGTATTTTTCTAATTTACCCCATGCAGGTACCACAATGGACACAGATGATGATATTTAAAAGGTAAAAATACACTTTTCCTTACCAAAAACAAAATATTAATGCTTACTTTTTAGAGAATTTTAGTATTTTTCTGGACTATGATCGTTCTTTCAAAGGAAAATACAAGTTTGATTAAATTTTTTAATTTTTCTCTGTTGATTTTTTAAGTATTTTAAGATTTTATTTAATATAATCTTACTCAATTATTTGACAATATTATTTAATAAAACAATTTTGTTTTATATTATCACGTTTTCTATTTATACCGTTATAAACATTAAAATTAAGTTTACTCTTATTTACTAATAAGTGACTATGATCGTTCTTTCCGTGTACCCTTCAATTATAGGCCAGTCATTATAGCAAAAAAGGTATGAAAAATAGCGGAAGTTTTAAAATTTTGAGGCAATATTGGAGAAGGTAAAAAAATAATAAATTTGATTTTGCACCCTTTTCCGCCACCCGGAACATTGCTAAATTAACGAAAAACGTAAATGTGCAGTAACTTTTTGAAGAAAATTCCGAGAGTTGTGCAAACCTTAGAGAACATTCTAATAATTATTACACATCTTCAATAAAAATTGCACCTTGCTACGATCACCGGAACATGGCAAATAGTGGTTTATTAATTTTATTTTGGTATATCTTGTCGAAAAAAGTGCGAGTCATACAAATAATTGCTTATGCAACCCAATAGGCAGGCAGATTAATAATTACAACTATTTGCATGTTCCGGTCATTGCAGAAGGGTGCAAAAACTTTATAAAAGATGTGTAATAGTTATTAAAATGTTCTCCAAAATTTGCATAAATATCGGATTTTTTTTCTAGTGTTATTGAAAATTTACGTTTATTTTTTAATTATGTAAAAATATTCCGGGGGGCAAAAAAGGGTGCAAAATTCGGATTTATTATTTTTGTACCGTCTACAATGTTGTCTCAAAATTTAAAAACTTCCGGAATTTTTGTCTAACTTTTCACTTTTTAAGCCTACAATGACTGGCCTATTACTATTTACATTTTTTAGTTTGTCAAAAGTTCTATTGAGGCTATCATATTCTTTCTCCGATTGATGTTCCTATAATAATATCTGCAATGAGAAAATTATATTAGTTTAATAACCGTAAGATTTAAATTTTATTAATTTACCTGGGTATAGATATTGATGTTAGGAAAGAGTTATTAGTAGGGGAGACCGAGGAGAGTTGAAACAGTTTTTACAGTATCTAGTATATTTTAGCCAAAAATGGTTCTACCTCTATGAATTATAGAATTCCATATAGCCAGTTCTATACACTATATGAATCAAATATAAAAATAAGTTAAAATAATTAAGGTTTATGAAAAAATCGACGAAAACTAAAATAACTCCCAGTGTTACAACTCTCCTAGTACCGAGGTGAGTTGAAACAGACGGCGAGGTGAGTTGTAACAAGTGGGTATTTGTGTTTAAATTTAATTTAAACGTTACTTTTTGTAAATAAAATAAACTTCAATAATAAAAGGGAATACAACAAATATTATACTGCTTTGTTTTTGTTTGAAATTTAGTCCTAAAGGAAATTGTAACAAATATATTAGAGCTCTTCTCCAGTGTAAGCTTTATATGACCATTTTTTGCATTCCATACACTAAACCCACTTTTTTTTAAATTTGCTGTTGAAATAGAGCTCGAGGCAACACAAGCAAAAATAATTATTGCCGGTTTTAATTTTTTTTTTTTATTCATTATGTATTAATAGGGAACTAGGAGAGTTGAAACAAGCTGTTACAACTCTCCTCGGTCTCCTTTATTTAGAATAATGTCTGTTAATTCCAAAACACGTATCGAACCCAAAAAAACCATATTATGCCATCAAACTTTAATATTTAATGTATATTAAAAATTATGTTGCAATAAATACCTGATATTTATTGAATAATAGGCTATCGAAATATTGGTCAAAAATTTACATTTGTCAATTTTTTTCACGTGCACGTCGTATTTACTAAACCATCCGCAGTACAATTTCGATGTAAACTGCATTAAATAACACGTCAAAAAAAGCAATAAATTTTCGCGTTGCCAGTTCTCTAACGGGAATAGGTTCCACAAAATCGACGCTGTTTCAACTCACCTCTGTTTCAACTCTCCTCGGTCTCCCCTACCATACTAAAACCCGCATGTTTGTGTATTTATTAAAGAGTTGAAATGGTTCTTCATCGTGATGGTAATTTTTAATAATTTTTTCTTACATCAAAATTAAAGCCACGTTTGACTATTTTTCCAGATTGATCCATGTTAAATCGTAACAATAAATAAATTAATAGGTATATTTTTAAGTTTAGTTGTCCTTATAAATTACAGGCTTTTATTAAGCTTGCCATGTTTTTTCTCGAATTGCTACCTACAATTTATTTCTAATTTAGCTTTAATTTTTATTAAGAACAATTTATCATACTTGTACGATAAAAACAACATGAATCGTATACATAATCCTAAATATTTTCCAATTTTGATACAATAATCTTCTATAATCTCAAACTTCAAACCACTTTGAACATAAGAACTGCAAAAAACTTTAAATTGTGGCGCGTAAATTGTATGACCGTAAAAGTAACCACTGATTTCGAGCGGTCGTCTTTGGTTATCTTTGGTCAGGTAACTTTTTAACCAGAAACTACCTCCGCTCTAACCGTTCCTCGCGAAAACGACAGAAAAAGTAACCGGTTACTTTTGGTTAGTTTTAGTACCTCGCGAAAATACGCCTTTAGTGAGAGTGAATTAACTACGATATACTACGCGTATACTGAAACTTTCAATTGCGTTTTTCTCAAAACTACAAAACTCAAATTGGCTTGCAGCGTAGCTCAAAGAATTTTTGCTCAATCGACTTCAAATTTTAACTGTAAATTCTGTATGAGATTTTGAAGAGAATAACGTGCAAATTTTGCAAAATATTAAAAATTGTAAAAGTTATTAACAAATTTCTGTCAATTTCTTTGAGCAAAAATCGAATTTTTTTTCAAAAGTTTGCTACTTTTTCAAAAATTAATATTTTTAAAATTTCGTACGTCATTTTTTAGCTATTTATATGTAGATTAAGCAGATTCTTTTATTTTTGTTGTAAGATCAAATTCACTCAAGTTATGCTGCAAGCCCCGCAAACATTTTCTGAAAAGATGTATTTTTAAAAGCTGCACTGTGCCATCACTTTAAATTTTTGTTTCTTAAAAAATACATATTTGTACCTTAATACATATGTAGTAAACAAAGTGGTATACTTTGTTTTGTAAATAAAATTTTCAATGCCAAAGAAATTGTGCAAATGGTGGTTCATTTTCAGGCTTTCACAGTGGCAAAACCCCTTAAAACCTAAATATTTAAATTAAAACTTTGTTAAAACGATAACAAAATATTCTTTCAACGACCGTCAAAAACTGTTAATGTTTACGCTTTAGTTGCAGTGTGTAAAAGCAGTTGAGTTAAATTAAGTGAAGTTAAAACAAAAGTGAAACATTCTTTTGTTCCTCTCAGTAATTTTTGTATAAGTTTATATTTACTTACACTTATTTTGTATTCGTTCCCAACAACAATGTACTATATAGATATAGAAAAATCTCTGTGTGCATTTCGTGCAAGAAATACTTTTGGCGTTTTGGAATGATCAAAACACTTTCAATCTCATGTTCCAAAGCATTATTTCGCCCCCTAAATATAAAAAATAAGCACTTTTTGACGTTTAAATAAGTAAAATAAAATAATCAAAAGTAGGGAGAGTGTTACAGTACCGACACCTTAAGGTTTTATTTCAATAAATAAAAAACGCTTTGAAGTTCTAGTAAAATACCTGGTTATATCTGTAAAAGAACTCTTGTGCTCTAAATTAAAAAAATAAAACATGAAAATATTTTGAAAATAATGACTTTATTTCTTAAATTTTAAAACATTAAAAAACTAACTCTTAGAAAATTGGCGTCCAGTACCGGACAGTACAAAAATAAATAGTTATACTTGACAATAATCACAAATATATTGGTTGGACATTTTGGATATATTTGCACAAGCTTTGTGGACCAAGGCTTTACAGTTTCTACATTGTATCCAGTCTTCGTCGTTAGATTCGAAGCACAAAGGATAAGTCGTCACTTCCTGAGTAGACGGACGGCTTTAGTTTTGTTTGCATACCTCTTTTTTTAATATCTTTTCCAGAAAGTAAGTTTTTTCCTCGTTTCGCAGTTTCAACACTTTTTTTATAAATTTTTTTCTGTACTAGTATTTTTCTAGTATAAACAGTGGCCGGTACTGGAGGACGATTTTGTTTCCGATACTGTAAGACACGGAATAATATATATAATTTGACCATAACAAAAAAATTGTCATATATATTTAATTATTATTTGTCTTAAATTAATTAGAATAATTTCTAAGTACATATCAGTTTTAAAAAATTTTCTATCTCGTCTTTTTGTTATACTATTCATCCACTAAATTTTACTCGTGTAAGGAGTAGCCCTCACGTCGAGAACAAATCGCTTCACGTTCAGTAAACGCGAAGTGATACCTCTCTTCCCCGCGGGGCATATACTCCTGTTAATGTCCTTTCACGAAGAGAATAATAATATTAGCGCCTTTCGTTATACGTTTTGAGAAAATACAAGTGGCCGGTACTGGAAGCCGGCCGGTACTCTAAAACTCTCCCCTATATATTTTTATGACAAAACATACAAAACATAGTTTTGCTACTAAAGCAGGTAAAGCACCATGTTTCATCACCACGACATTAAAGTATCGATTTTAATATCATATTGCTTATATGACTATTTTCCTCAATAATGTACAAAGCTATTGTCGATTTTTTTATCGATTTAATTTCATTATTCGTGGTTACATAAGTACCTACTATAAAAAAATCATTGGTCAGTTTATTTGGAAATGTGAATGCTTAAATATAATCATAATTACTAAATTGTTTCTAAAATTGATTTTCATATTTAGAACCTTTTGGACGCATAATCTTCCAATTTTAGTAGGTACTTATAGCTGTCACGAAAGGGAGAATTACACCAAATCCTACCACGGGCCAAATAGAGGTTTGTAAACAAGTATTTTAATTTAATTTAAAAATTATTATTTATTTCATGAAGTAAAAACGTTTGCTATGTTGGTAGGTCCTGCGTGCATACCGTTCTCCCCAATACTACTAAGGAAAATGAAAATAACCTTCGAAAAAAGGCTACAAGATCTAATTAGTTTTATATTACGCATATTGTTTCTTTTGCAAAATAAGGTAATTAGAGAAACTATTGAAGTAGAAAGTAATACCGAACAAGAAATCGAGAAAAGATAATTGGTGTAGTTTGATACAAGAAAAGAATGGACAAAGAAAGTTGCCTAGAAAAATTTTAGAATAGATTCTACCAGAAGCCAAAGAAGAGAGGACAACCCAGAAGAAGCTGCAGAAATGATATAGATGAGAGAATGAAGACTAGACTTCTAGGCTTTAGAGGATATACTGTTATAAATAGAAAAGAATGGAAATTGATATTTTGATATTGTTATTTTGCCGAGAAATTGGCATACCAAAAAGTTTGGTTCAGAATGTCAAAACTTCAGAGTTTTAAATCGTACGATAGGTCAAAAGTGGTGTGATTGAAAAGATATTGAAGAATAAGCAAGTTTTGTAGAGAAAATGATTTTATTATTGCCACCACCATTTTTGAATAATATTTGATTGAAGATAATAAATTCAAATTAAATTCAATTAAATGCCAATTTTTCAAATAAGTTGGTCAAGTGAAATTTAAATGATGATTTTTATTTCAACTGATGATGACGTTTGTTGGGATTTACAAGGTACATCAGAGAAATGTCAATTTCAGGCTGGCGCTTCGTTGACCAAATATCACACACATTCGATAATGATCCATTTATAGCACTAATTTCATTAATAACTATTATCTAATTGAAATTAGTGTTATATTATAAATATTTATTACTATTATTTAAAATATACAACACATACATTTTTAACTTGTGAAAAAATAATAATACTATTTTAAGTTTAAATATAGGTAGTACTATTTTATAAAATTAAAATTTATAAATATATTTTATGTTAATTTAACGAAATAAAAAAATTATTAATTGAAAATATCTGACTATCTCAATACATGAGCTAAAAACTTATAATAAATTATTCTTTCACATTAAAACTTTATTTAGTATAAAACACGTGTTATATTATTGCTAATTATTCTGTATCTCTTGTATCTCATAATTTATCTCCCATCTGTAATCTCATACTTCCCTTACAATAGTAGGTACTTTGCCATTTAACGTAATTTTAATTTATTTAAATTTACGAACTTGACATTATTTGATTTAAGATCGGCAATGTAAACTTCCTGAATTCTTTTTAAATTAACAATGTGAGTAAAATATTCATTTTACTTTCCCATTTACGTAGTAAAGGAAAAGTATTATAATAAAGAAGTCAAAAACCAACTTTGCGCAGTTATTAGAATCTTGATTCAAAAGTATCATTTTGATTGTCGATGATTTTTTGAATTATGTTGGGATGTGCGTGTGTGAACAATTTCACTCCACTGAAACCTTTTTACTTTGACGCACATGAATGAATTAACGAGATTTCTGTTAAAATTTCTATTAAAAATTACTTGTATGGTCATTTGCTATTTGTATATATGTATATATTTAGAGTTAATTATGTACATATTACATACAAATACAGTATTTATGTATATATGTACACAACTATACAGCTACTAGGCTGCTTTCCCTATTCCCATATCGCCAACGAATTGGCGTTAGGTTCTTTAGCATTTTACATTTTTACCTATGACGAGGACCCAGTCCGACGATAGAACCCCCAACCTGGAGAACCAACGAGACGGCCAGAATAAGTTGTTACTTATTTCATTTGGTCAATTGCTATAATTTGTATAAAATGATTCAATGCGATTGATTCAACCGTCCGTTAAATAAAGACGAAACTTAGTAAATGGAAAGGAAAAGTCAACTAAAACTAAAATTGTCAACTACTCGTTATAAAACAATGGAAAAAAATTTTTTAAAAAAAACTGTAGCATGAAATGTAGACTTTCAGCGTTGCTCAGAGGAATACCTTCTTTCGTATAGGCCATAATGTATTTTATGAATTCCGTTGGTCATTGTTCCTAATTGTAAGGGATTTAGCTTATTGCAAATTGCGATATATCCGGATAGCATTTTAACACAAATAAACACTGTAGTTTTGTAATAATAATATTTTGTAAAACTTACTACACAAACATTATTAGAAGTGTAATTTTGAACCAAACTGGTAAAACCCATAGTTACACTAACGGGTTACCTTACATTTTATCTACGTATAAGCTATTGGATTTATAGAAATTATTTACATTATTTGACATACAACTTGAGTAACATCGTACATAATATTATGTAAATTTGTCAATTTATAGAAACAGAATTTTATAACATGAAAATTAAAAATAAAATTTTATTTACTCTAAAGCTGCAGGATATTTTAAAAAAAAATTAAAATTACAATAAACTTATTTAGTATAGATGTAGGGTTCATCCAAAGAAAGATGACTGTGCGAGGCTAATGTGCAGAAACGAAAATTAAATGCGTCACGACACTAGCACGTTAAAAATTAATCATGTTTGATTGCTTATAACTCTATATACTATGTATATAACTATATACTTATACATATATTTAAATTTGTTTTTTTTTTATGCTCAATTTCTTCACTCATAATGTAGATCAAGGAATTTGGAAGATCTATAAGATAAAGCAAATTTTGGTTTCCTTCACTATTTTTTAATACGGTATATCTACAGGTTATTGTATGTACTTATCCAAAACGTATCTAATAGATCAGTGGTTCCTAAAACTTACTATTTAGCGGCAGCAAACTAAACTCATTCAAAATAAATGTACGGCACTTCTAGGTAGCAACATATAGAAATATAGAGGATACCGAGACAGTTTGGCGCCGGCGTGCAATTTGGTTCTACAAATGTACAACAAGGAACCCTTAATAATTATCGTAAAATATAACAGGAAAACTCTCAATTATTGGGGTTGGGCCGCTCATAACCCTCTCATTATAATAATATTGTCAGTTACCCACTGCAATTTCTGATGCTTCACATGTAGAAATATGTTCTTTTTCAAATGTACTGATCCCGATAACTTTTACAAAAAAGTAAAAAAAATTGTAGAGCAAAATTTTTCCTTCATGATTGGGCGGAGCTTAATTTCGGCGCAGTATATGCGAAAAAAAAAAACGTGCCGGTGTCAACTTGTAAACGGACCGCACGGATATTCATTTTTGCACATTCACAAGCACAAACAAAAAATTTCGGTCTATCCAGATACGAAAGAATAGAAAAATAATTGGTATGGTATTTAAAACTTGATAAATTGAGAGATTTATTTCGCTCGCTTTGTATCGATATTAAGAGGATACGTATTAAATATTTAATTATATTATAACAATCTTATCTTTGTATTTTATAATAATTATCTGATAATCAAATTTTAAACGTTAATTGACTGCCTTGAAAAGGTTTACTGACCTCTAAAAAATTACATCACAAGTTTTAAGACGCAAACGACAAAAGTGAATGCAGTTAATTATGCAAAAAATATTTTAAATGTTATACATCTAGGTAAATTATTTTTTTCATATTGTAATCTGTTTCACAACGAGTAGTAACTTCAAGTTTTAAAAAATTATATTCAATTATTCCACTTTAATTGTTTCAAGAAAATAAAGAATGATGTAAGAGTAAATGCTTTCAAGAAGGTACATAGGTAGGATATAACAAAATTCATTTTTATAACATAAGTGTTACGAACTGAACATATTTGGTATTATGAATCCTAAATTACGTAATATAAAAACAAAGTTCATTTTATAATAATTATTTTTATTGTTACTTTTTCCAACTACCAACTATTATAATATTAGCATTATATTACAAAAAATTTTAATAAGTTGAAAAAATAGACAACTAATTTTTTGGTCAGTATTTTTATCATTAAATGGTCAGTATTTTTTAAAATAAATTGTCAGTATATAATATATATTGGTCAATATAAATAAATATTTAAGTATCGGTATTAAATGTGCCAGCAGTGGTGGAGTGATGTGACCACTGCTTGAGTACAGAACGGAAATTCCGAGTTCAAATCGCGGACTATACAAAATTTCTTATCTCGGCCTTCTAGCAGGCATCTACACGCTATCGTGAAATCGATATTGATTCATCTGAACTATAAAATATAGGGACTAATCTACCCCGGCAATCGGATTTGTAATTCTCAGAAAGGGAAAGAAATATTCTATTTAGAATGTAAAAAGTTTAATGGTTGATAATGATGATCGGTATTAAATCTAATTTTAGTCAGTATAATTTGTTATTTTGATCAGTATAATTTGTTAATTTGATCAGTATACTGTAGGTACCTACTGTAAAGCCCCCCCCCCTAAACGTACGTTTAAGTTTGTCGGACTTGTTTGTGCACACAAATTGCAGATTCAAGATTTAAACCTACACTGTACATCTTCAGAACAAACTTACCTTCACGTGTAGGTATATGATTTGATAAATACTTTGACTTCCACGTGTGACATACAAAATGTTTGCCTAGACGCAGCAAAAAATCTGTACTACTAAATTTTATAGAATGTTTGCTCAAATATGTTTGACAGTGTAGTTGATCAACATATCATACTGAAAAAATGCGCACACGTAATTTAAAACAAACCTGGTCTACAGCAAGTATCTCAGCTACACGTAACATTTTAGTTTAATCGTTCTTTCAACATGTCGAGCAGAAGAAAAATTGCAGCTGCGATAATAACTATTAAAACATTGAGTGAAAAGAAAAATAAACTGAAAAGGTTGTGGTGTAAAGAATGGTTAATAAAAAGACATCAATTTTCACATATGAACTTAATGAATGAATTAAGAATTTCTTCAACGACAGATCTTAAAAATTATATACATATAGAAGGAGATCAATTCAAAATATTACTTGATAAAATTTTGCAGGATTACTGCAGAAAAAGATTAACAGTAACCTTAAGATTCCTTGCTACTGAAAAATCTTTCAAAGAATCGAAATTTAAATGTGTTATATCACCCCAGATATTGAGAATAATTTTTCCCCATGTGGCACACAATGTTGGTGCAATATTGCAAGATTTAGCCAATAATGGTCCAATATTGTTTTCCAATATTGCGGCAACGTTGACTGGAGCTTTGTGCAATATTACACCAATATTGATAAGATGATAATCAATATTGTCTTCTAAAATTAGGCCAATATCGTTATAATATTCTGCTAATATTGAAAAGCAATATTAAAAAATGTTTACATCTTGATATTGACCCAACATTGGATCAATATTTCGTCAACATTGTGTGCTACATGAATCCCGAAAAGTAACATAGGCTTGAAATAGTCCATTGCTATAATCCTCGCTTTTAATTTGCTATAAGCAAAGCAAATCTAGATACATTTCTATAAATTCTTCTATAAATTGATTTGAAAAATTTCTCAAATCACTCATAACTGCACGCTACACGTTCAAACTTCAATTAATTGAAATGCGTTCAAACAAAATATCAAAACCTGCAGTTTATTTAAAAATGCTTGTGTGATTAGATTGCACAATCAAGTATCACAACTACATGAAGTTTTCGGAATGTGCAAACCTCCCTGTTCATACAAAACATATTAGATGTTGTTACGTCTAGTAGGACATTATGTTTGTGACAACAAATTTGTCAATTCAAGCATGTTGCAGTTTACTTTTCAATCTTCAAACATGATTGTGCAAACATAGCATATAAGCATAACCTTAAATGTAGCGCACATTCATGTTTGGGCACACAATTTGGACCAAACATATTAGATATACTTGTATGAACGTCTAGTTTCGATATAATTTTTTACTTCGATTTGATTGTGCATACAAACCTAACAAACTTGATGGCACGTTTACTATTTTGCTTGGTTAGTATATTTTATTATTTAATATAAAATAAGAAATCCAACTAATTATTAAGGGTTGTATTTATTTGGTCAGTATTTTAATGAAATGGTCAGTATTTTTAATAAACGGTCAGTAATACATTGAACAGTACAAAAACTGTCATTTTTCACATCATTGGATAGACAAAAATATTGAATTGAACTTTCGCATTGATAAAATTTTTAAGTTTGCTTTTGCCTATCGTTGATCATTCGTTCATTGCTGTAATTCAACTGTTGTCTCAGTCTTGACTTTTACTGGATAATTCATTTGACCACTTTTTTACTGTTTTAATGGTTAATTCAAGAAATCTTAACAGAGGTAACCTTTCACGAAATGTATCTACTTTTTTTATCACTAAATTGAGACTCCAATGCATTGTTCCTTCATACTAATTTTGATAGGATTTGCACCATTGCAGTTTCATGTATTTATAAAACTCTATTTGCTTTTTGTGAAGCCATTTCTTAATAAACTTCTTCTTCTAAATAAATTTCTTAAAAAAAGTACAGCTTCATCAAATACTTCTTTATTTAGAGATAATTGTAATGTATCTATGTCATTTATTACTTATTTTCTCAAGTTTTTTTCCACCAATATTTAAAATTTTTTTGAAATTTTTGCGTCTCATATGTGTTTAACACACATGATTGATAGATTATTGTCGAATGTTTGAAAGACTTCATTTCTAATTGCGAGGCATCGGATATTAAGTAATCGGGATCAATTTGTTCGTTTATTCTATTTAGGCCGGCATATGTTTCAAATACTGACCACTTACTTAAAATACCGACCATAGTATTTAAACCACTGACCATTTATTTAAAATACTGACCATTTTATTAAAATACTGACAAAAAATATTTTATAATACTGACCAAATAAATACAAGCCGAAAAAATTTATAGAATTACTTAATTTAGATTTTTAAATTTATAAACAAATAGAAAAATTTTAGCTAAAGTAAATTAATGCAATCAAGTTACTTATTCAGCTTATTTTAATTTTATAAACACGTCCATCTTACAGTATTGCTTATATTAAATTTATTGACTTAAAATATTGAGCTAAATAGTAGTTTATATCACAATAAGGACGTAAACCAATACTTTTCAGTACGAGGATTGCAGTTTATGAGCTGAGCCGTCAATCGAAGAAGTAATAAAATCCGAGTTTAAATAAAAAATCATGGATTAATTTAGTCTAGCCATCAACATCCACCGTAAAACCGTTGAGATTTGTTACCCCGCCTATTCATTAGACTTGGTTCCTTCTGATTACCATTTGTTTTCATTAATGAGACATGCACTTAAAGAGCAGCAGCTATTAATCAATAGCTTAAAGAGCTATTTTCTCAAAATAGCCAAAGAAGTGAAAAATTAGGTACTTGAATGGTTTTCTTCAAAGAACAAACAGTTTTTTTGCCGTGGCATCTACAAATTACCAGATAGATGGGGAAAATGTGTAGCTAGCGATAGAAAATATGTTAAATAATTCATTTTTAGCTTTTCTCTTAAAATAACGTGTTTTTTATTCATTAAAAAATTCCAAAATTTAATGCATGTACCTGATATACTATATTTTGCATCTTTTTCTAAAAAATTCTACGATTTTTGTGCTCTCATATTTTTTTTATTTCTGTCAGAATTTTTAAATATTTTTATAGTCTTTTTCTTCGTATGCTTCTTGACAAAATTTAATATGTTATTAATAAATAGCTTTCTTGACAAATTATTGCCTTCCGAGATTAGAAGGTCATAATTAAGTCGGATAAATTTTGTAGCCGGGTTGGAGATCGAACCTACCCTAGGGTCTATAGGTTCTAGTCTAGAGTCCGGTCCTTAGCTCGTTGACTTCACGCTCACCTCTCCATGGTCCTACCATGTCACAAAGGGATAAATAAGATGTCTTTAAATTAATGTGTTTTTTTGAATAAAGTTTTATATTTACATAATATCGACGCCCGCAACATTAACTACAGTAGCTCAGAAATTACAGTTGTGATTAAAATGCAATTTTTTGGCTACTATATATTTTAGTGTCTCTTATCAGTTTTTTCAAGTTCATAGAAAGTTACAATATTTTTCCAGGGTAAGCTTCCCTTTATAACCAATTTTCATACAATTGTAACTCAAAAATTGAATTTGATGAGTTACTATAGTTTTCCTTTGGTGTGTCGATCTTCACTATATTCTTCACTTGCAGTTAAAATTCTAATACTTTAGCGTTTAGTTAAGTTTTGTCAAAAATATATTTTAAAATGCATACTAATATCACAACTACATATTATTTAAAATTCTTTATCAAGATTTATTTCTACTTTTGTTTAGCATAGTAGGCTTCAAAATAATTACAAAAAACACAAAAAAAGAAAAAACTACAAATAGGTCATTTTATTGGCACTTCAAGAGAGTAGAAAACAAATTATTTTGAAAATGAAAATATCACTTTCAAAATTTTTATGCTATTTTGAAAAAAATACAAATTTTCAATTTTTAAAATTACTAGAAAAAGTGTAAAATAAAGCTATACAATAAAATTATAAAAAAACTATTATTCATAAACCAATGTGAAATTAATTATCTATTTTACTAATCTATTAGTAAAATGTTAGTAATCTATTTACATAATCACACTCATAGAATCTTTTTATGCACCTGCACATCATTGTAAATTCACATGTGACAAATGAGAATCCCATTTATTATTATCAGTCAAGTTGTGTTTAAACTGGAGAATTATTACCTAGCGATCCTAAACCGGGATATTTTTTAATAGTAGATTATTTTTGTGCTTTTTGCCGCATGGCATGATATGATTTGGTAACAAGATCTTTAACCATCCGTTTATGCTGGTCATCAAAATTCTATAAAAAAATATATTCTAAAAAGTGCGTGAAAAAGGGCATACCTATCTGCCCTAAAACTTTTTTTTTGAATTTTTGAATTGTTTCGCCCCGGTATCAGAATTCAAAAACTTAATAATTTAAAGAACTTTTGCGGTATATAACTGTTACAAAAAATGATATTTTGAAATCTCTTGCCAACACATATTTCGAAAATGGAATAGATTATCAGAAATACTTTGAAAGAATTACAATTGCTTCAAAATGATAAAAAAAAATCATTATTTTACTAAATTTTTTTAAATTTATGATAATAGAAAATAACAAATATATTATAATAATAAGTTTTTGCAAAAATTTCCCAGACTTTTTCTTGTTTGAATTTGAATTAAAAAACTTTAAGTTCAAGACTGCCTTCGATAATGCTTCAGATAATAAAGATGAAAACCAAGATGAAATACATAAATATTGTAAAATAATATTCATAATAATTTAAAAGCATTAAAAAAATTTAAAAAAGGTAACAAACTGATAATAATATAGTAATTAGTCTTAGAAATACTTAAGTCAAATTCTTCAGTTTCAATTCAGTTGATAGGCCTTCTATACCCAAACAACAAATTTATACTTGTCATCGCATAATACCTAATTATTTTATAATCTTGGTAACAAACATGTTTAATTTAACTTTCCCTTTTTATATTGCAATGTGAAACGTCTGTTTATAAGCCATTAGTAGGTGAGTAAAGAGTTTAGCTTTATAATGTACATACTAACTTGGTTTGTCATGGATCAATTATGCATAAGATAGTTTGGCACACAGCACAAAGTTCAGGATATGATAATGAATTGCCTAATAGTTTAGCTAAATACCATTATTTAGATTTTTGGCAAGCGGTTACTGGAAGCATTGGTCATTGATAAATTTCCTCTATAAATTCTAAATTGGCTGCATAAATTCACTATAGTTGTTAAAAAGATAATAATTGAACAAGAAGAAACTTTAGTAGGTACAAGGTACATGGAAGCAAATCTTTAAATTTAATTCAATAAAACCTTTGACTGTTGAAGGTTATTACATTTAACATTATTTTAACGTCATTAATAATAATTTCCAAGTAAAACTTAAAAGAAGTATGATGATACCATATGAAATTATATATTCAAATGTTCATTCAATCATAAATATGTTGGTTAAACTTAAGATAAACGTTAAAATAACTTACTTCCTATTATGCAAATTTATAAAAATAGTTAATAAATTTTATTTTTGTGTTACTAATACATGTACCAATACATAGTATTATACTAATTAAATTAAAATTATTATGTTAAACATTATTTTACATATAATTAATTAATTGATTTTCAATGACGCAGGAGGTTCATCCGGAGCTGGTGAAAACTACCACCACAAAATGCCTTTGCATTTAACATTGCTCACGAACAAACTAGCTTCAAAATGGACTACAAAGTGAGTAATATAGAGAAGAAAGTGAATCATCCAGAAGGACAACCAACAAAATCTTCCAACCTGACGGGCTCGGTCTCCTACATGGAGGCTGTAAATAAATCACTCAAAACTCTGGTCAAATCAACAGAGTTCCAGGTGGAGTTGGTGAAAAACCGACTCAGCATTCCTTTGAATATGGTTTTATCTAAGAAAGGACATATAATTTGATAAAAGCGCTCATTTTCGGAGGCTTTTGGTATAAGAGTCCACTTTCGGAGACTTTCGTAATCCATGACAGATCCTTCGCATGGATCCTTCAAAAGAGCAGAGTTAGACGTCGTTCAGGTGAATAGTCTACCTCAGCTGAACAATACTTTAAATTCCCGGAGAACTGAAATCCACCGAAGCTGTCGTGAGATGACCTGGATGCCCAAAACGCCTGGGCAAAAATTAATGAATTGTGTATATTTTTATCTTATCGTAAGTAAAATCACATACATGTAAATAAGGAGAAATATCGTTTGTCCAATTCGGCAATTGTCGCCAATTTATTTATTCAAATATTTTTACGATGCTTATCATCCCAGTAAACGTACTTGTCACAAAAATGTATGTAAAAAATAAAATTTGTGAAGTACATACCTACTTAATTCTTAGATTAATCTTTTTTATTCTACTCTTCCATCTTTTGTTTAAAATATAATTATTCAAAATATAAAAAATTAATAATATTATGTACGCGAAAATGCGTAACTAATAAGGTGTTTTAAAATAAAATTAAAAAAACCAGAATAAAATTTTAAAACAGAATAAGTAAATTTAGATAATAAATTACACAATATTCAAAGGTAGCACGTTGCATCAAAAAAATTTCACGGTACGGAAATCAAAACCAAGACCTACGATTAACCATCCCAAACTTCTAATCATGTATTGCTTGTATGAATGGCAAATATAAGGTAGTTAAACTACTGGGCTACTTTCAAAAACTTAGTTTTCAAAAGCTAAGGAGCATTAGACAGAACGCCGAGAAAGTGATAATTGTTTTGGCTGCTGGAATCGCAAAAACAATTGGAATCTCTATTATCGATATACTGACTGTGTTGTAATATTGTATAACCCTTGTGAGTTCTGACGGTCAAAATGCCAACCACCAGCAGAATTTTTGATAAAAACAATTTTACTCAGTCGCTGAGTTTTGCTGAAACTCAGCCTTGCTTATGTAGAGGGTGGGGTTCCTACTAAGCTATATTTACTATATTAACTATGGCCATACTCATATTTTTCTAATTACGCTAAAGTAGTTAATAGGCAATATTAGTTATTGAATGTTAAATACTATTAACTACAAATTTCAATTAGACTGAAGTTATAACTAAATTATTAAACGCTTGTAATTAAATTTTTTTGTACAAACATTATTACTTTAGAAATTGTGAAATCATCATTACCAAGGTTATCATTCAATTTTTGTTACAGGTCGGTGTTCTGGAGAAAATAAATATGTACATTATTATATGGGTAGTGTTAAATAATTTAATATAATAACTCAAATACCAATACTAAACCTAGTGAATTCAAAATTATAAAAATTTAGTAAAAATGCAAGAATTCGAGTTTAAATTAGTAGATACCTATATTTATCAAATTTTGTCAATACTTTGTGTCACACAATTTAAATTCCACATACACACATATTATTTATTATTGTGAATAAAAACTATTTATAGTACTTTATAGTAATGCTATAAATAAAATACTAATTTAATCAGATATAACACCATCAAAAGAATACTTTTTTTTCTTAAAGCTTATGGTACAGTTATATTCCATTAAAACTAGATTAACAAGAAATTAATCATAATTCAGGTTGTTTAACCTTAGGAAAATCTAGACAGTGACAGTATTATTTAAAATAACATTGTAATCCATAACAAGGTGGTTCGTAGTCCTTGCTGAAATTATACAATGAATATTAATATGTATCACAACAGGGAAGTACCTGGGTATATATTACTATATAATGGATGTCAAATAATGTGACATTGTAATTTTGTGTTAGGTAGGTACTGCAAATAAATGGAAAATACTTGTTTCACTTATTTTTTAATATAATTAACTGATAGAACAATTAAATATAACTCACTGTTTAAAGTTATACTATCAGACATTAAATACGGAAGTAACCTTCTAAATTTCCTGTTTTTTAATAATCAAATATTCAACGAGAATATGGCTTTCTCTAATTGAAAAGTTAAGCAACGCGAAAAGAATCCAATAAGTAAAAACAAATAAAAATTTAATGAAAATACACCATCTTCTATTATTTTCATATAATTGTCTATTATTTTGACTACCTACCTCAAGTTTATTTTATTATTCATATCGGACCTAGTTTTAACATTTATCGTTAAAATTTTAACTTGATGCTTTCTAATATATGCACTTACGCGTTACATAGAATATGATAAGAAAAATTTATAAAACTACAGAATTAAAAAAAAAACTCAGGAAATTACAACTATCCGCAATGACGTAAATTTGATTCTGATATATTGATAATAATTTATCCAATAAGATTAATTAGTCCTTTATTACTATTTACACATAAATTATTATTAATAAAATTGCCTTTTAAAATTAATGGAAATTGATGGTAGTTAAAATTCATTCTAAATATATGTAAGTTATTCTGAATACTTTATTATTAATTTAATCACAAAATTTAAAAAAGCAAGATTCTAGGTAATCATTTGCATCACTTAAAAGATTAAAAGTCTAAAAGTTATTTACATTACCTATTATATATTTGTTTTTTATTACACTATAATGTTCAAAAATTAAATAACTTTATAGGTTGATTGATCAAGAAGATAACTTACTCGGTAGTAGAGTGATATGAAGTGAAACATACGCCACTACGAATAAGTAGCTGTAGGTTTGAATTTCCCAGTCGCCTGTTGGGCTAATAAAATGTACATAAATCCTACTCAACACAATAAAATACTTAGAACAAATTAAAATCTTCTATAAAGTGTAAAAATACAATAAAAGTAGAACTTAAAATATTGCTTTACCAAGTTGAAAACATAATTTAAAAAGATACCCAAAATAAATTTTCATGTTGATCTAATAATTTTAATAAGTAAAAAAAAACCAGTAAAACTACATTTAGCATACATAATTTCACGCAGTTTTGTAACATAATTTTTTGCAAGTTAACTTGATGGTATTTGATTTAGCTTGAATAAATTAACAAATTCTTGATGAAAATATTTCCTAAAAAGCAATTCATAAAGCTCAATTACTAAAGATTCTGAAGAAAATAATATAGGTACATTCCTCGGTGAAAAACTTTATTACAACTCGAGCTATAAATTGATAAGTTGCTTAGCACCCAAGTAATTAATAAATCAGCCCTTAGATGTATCAAGACATTTTTCATTTTTTTTTTAATGTTGAATTAAAATATATTAAAATACTTTGAGTTTTTAAAATAATTCAAAATACTCTGTACTTAATATACTGTAGTTAATAAATACTTCGATTCAGGATATACAGTAAAATAATAATACGAAAATTATGCGAATTGTTACCGTGATTGTATTGAGAATTGTCGATTAAAACGTATTTATGGCGATGGTGTACTTTAGAGGCACTATTTGGTGAATGTAAAGTTATATCATAAAAATTCTATTTTAGTAACACAGGATAAGGATACATTATTATTATATTTTATTACTACTATAGTCTGTACTTTATACAATTATAAATAATGCAAAAAAAATCACTTAGAAAACATTCAAATTTGATTAAATAAATTTTCACAAACACTAAAAAAAGAGCGCCCACAACATTAGTAGGTGACCATAGAGACTACAAAACCATAAAAAAGCAAAAAAAGAAAAATCCAGAATGAGTTTGACATGAGTATTTTCACGAATAGAATCGTGAAGATCTTCTTCTTCAACTGAATTTAAGAATTAAGAATGTTATTTTTAACATCTGCATCGTTTCCTTCGCAGTGCTAATCTGTGAGCATATAAATTGTTTAACGTCCGATAGGTAGTTTGCTAGACTGGCCTCTAGACGAGCCTGTAACCCTGGTTTTTAATGTTAATGATGTCAATTCATTAATCCAGGATGATTATCCAATTCAACCTTGATGAATTCTGAAAGAGCATATTTTAAATAATAGAATTAACTATGAGAGAAGGTCTTAAACTCACCAGTTTTTCCAAAAATCAATTTTAAAAACATCGATTTTCATAACAAATTTTAACCTAAGTCGCTCGTGATTGGTGGAATCACATGCATTCTGTAGTCGGTCCGTGTAAATTAGAAGAAAGGGGATAACAGGAGCAACACTAGGATTCACATGCTTCAACAGTGCAATTCAAGCGAAAATCATGTTTTTTAATAGTTGTTGTGCAGTAAATATGGCTGGAGGCGCTCGAAGCAAAGCGTAATAAAGTGCATCCAGTCAATTTTTACTTGCACAACCACGGTTTTTGTAGAATCCACGCAAAAACCAGTTTCACTTCTCAATGATCCACATTTTCCTTGACCCGCGGCCTAGGGGTATTTTTATAATAAGTTTTATTATATTACGATGCGCTCCGCTTTGGGCCATCTTTATGAAAACCACCATAGCACGAAGAACCACACCATTAAGCATACCTGCACACGTACCGCCCACAGAATGCCAGTGATTCACTAATCGATTCAAAATCAACCTTTTTTAAATTCGATTTTTGAAAAAACTAGTGTTTTTAAGGCCTTCTTCCATAGTTAATTATCTTATTTAAAATATGCTTTTTCAGAATTCATTGAGGTTTCAATCCTACTACTAATCAAATATGCAATAAAACATCTTTTAAAGCCAAAATGTGTAGTTCTCACAGTGTAAAATATACTGATAGTATAATTTATTCACAAACGCTTTTGTTATACAAAAACATCGTCAAGTGACTAAGCAGTTTAGTCTTATTTGACTAAAAATGTTTTAGTACATTTTAGTTACTAGTCTAAAATTATGATATAGTGCCTATTAATTTATTATTTTTTGGTTTTTTTTTGACAATTCAATTAATTAATTTATAAAATGGTCGAAAACAACCACATAATATTATGATATATTTACTATCAAGCTACACTACATCAACCACGAATCAACTGATAATAAAAATTGAATGCATTTATATTAAGTAGTTGGTTGCAATCAACAAAATGACATATGATATTGTGAGAGTTTTTAAAAATGTCAAATATGTGATGGCAACAATTTTTTGAAAAAAAAAAACAAGAAAATTGAAAAAAACCGTACTTTTACCATAAGACAATGCAGTTTATTTACAAGGCAAAAATTACCAAGAGTGCGATGACGTCAATCACGGTATTAAAAATTGTCCCAATTTGATAGAATACGTGATGGGATCTTATTTGATTACACATTTGCACCTTATAGCTTGGAATGGGGAGTTACAAGTTCTACTACATTACTTTTTTCTGAGAAACTTTGAATCGCCCTTAAAAATTAATGATTCCATGTGGTCGTTTCTACGATGATTGTGAGCACGAAGAATTGAACATTCACCCTACAGTCTAGATTTAAGAGCCTATTACAGTGGTAGCCATCTTGCCGATTCTTTGTTCGCATATTTCTCAGTTGTTTCGCAATGAATTAAAAAAATTTTCAGACAAAAGAAATAGGAAAAAAAATAAGCTTTTTCGGAAAGTCAATGAAACTTTTTTTTATTTTAAATTGCAAAATTTTTCATAGTAAATGTGTAGTTTTTATAAAATTATTGGCTTTCCGCGAAAGAATATTTTTATTTAAGAATTTACAGACTGATTAGAACTTTTTAATGGCTATGGTTTTTAAATAAAATGCGAAAAACAGATTTTGTGAAAAATTTTCGATTTCCAACGCCCTCGACGGAAATATTATGAACTCGCTTTATAGCTCCGCCTAAATGTTAGTCAACGGTCATGTAGCATGTGACAGAGGAACATTATCGCACATCGGCACATTCTTTAAAAAACTACAATGCTTTGTCAGGAGTAGTAAGTACCTATGATGTAACTAACATTTATATTTATTTAATTTATACCATCGCTTTTAAAACTTACTTTAAAGTAAATCGCAAAAGTAAAATTTAGCTCAAATTTTTATCATCTTGGTAAACTTTCTGGCTATTTTAATTAAACTAAACTATTATTCATCACTAGGGCAAGTTTTTGACACCAAATGCAACTTTTTTTCACGAGTCGCAAACTGCCTAAAAACAACAAAAAACAGTATTTTAATCGCATCTGATAAATAATAAAGGAGTTTTTAGCGCAACAAAAATGCAACTTTTCACGTTATTGCAACTTTTTGCAACTTTTCACATACAGTAAACTCCCGATTATCCGCGGGATTGACTGGTGTGGATACCGCGGATAATCGAATTTCGCGGATAAGCCGCAAAATTGCCGATTAATGGTTAAACAAAGGTGAAAAACTACGCGAATATCCGGAAAACAGTGATTTTATTTCTATATGTATATTTGTGATTTTCCGAAAAAACCTTCTTTTTTATAAAAATGCCTCCTACAGCCACCGCGGATAATCCGCAAAGCGGATAAACCGCTCACGGATAATTAAGAGTTTACTGTATTTGCAACTTTCTTGCAAATTTTAGCAAAATTACAAGTTATATAAATTTTTATCGGAAAACATTGAGAAAAAGTCACTCTCCGAGTGAATATAGGTAGAGAAAACACAACATTCTCTAGTCACTTTAAAAACTTAAATTTTAAAAAACCCCCACAAAGAAGGTCTCTAAAAAGTAAAAAATAAAATCCAAGCGTCGTCGCGTCGGGGGACATAGGTAGCTGACGTTTCTGACTGAATTTTCCAATCAGATATGGTTACAGCCTTTCTTTCCGCCGATATACCGCTCTACAAGGTAAATAACAAAGTACTCCAGTCTCTTTGAATACATGGGTCACAGTTTACCATCCGAATCTAAAGAGAAAGGCCAATTGCAGGTTACCAAAAAGAGTATGTGCTATTTTGTTATCTGGACACCACTTGGAATATTAGTTGAAGAGGTATGTAATTCATGAAAATCATTCGTTGCAGGGGATGTCATGATGTTTTTAGATTCCCAGAGATACTCAATTTTGGAAAGAGAAAATGGAAAGCCAATTAAAAATTTTTTATTTCGAATGCCTCCTTCCTAAAATAATTGATTACAGACAGAAAAGAGGAATATAAATTAGAAACCCACCAAGGGAATAGTTATTTAAAATTTAGTTTAATTTTTTGTTAACCTTCGCATGGTATACTGGGGTCCCTAGGACCCCAGGACATCTTAAAATGCTTGTAAAATGTTCTAATTAATTTGTTTTACAAGTAGACATCTTTGTAATTTATCTTTATAACCCTCTTGACATTTTAGATAATATGGTATTGTTAGTTGTGGTATGCTCTTCAAGTTTTGAAGAGTGTTTTGTGAGTGTGGGTTCCCAGGGACCCCAGTATACCATTTATGTAATTATTTTATTAAAATAAATTTTTTTTTTTAGTAATTCTGGCCGTTAATAACTATAATTTAGTGAATGAATATTATCTAAATTGATAAGTTTTTAACTCGTAATAATTAATTAATAAGGTATTTTAAAATTTATCGAGTTTACATTTCATGTACATGCGAAATATACGCGGTACGTGACATTTGGGAGCCGGCGTTTGGGCGCTACCATTTGGGCGCCGCCGTTTGGGCGCCGAGACTTTTAAGTGCCAAAAATGTCTACTGCGCACATTTAAGCGCACATTTTCCTCCAAATTTAAAACATGTTCTAAATATTTTACATAAAAATTTAGCACACAATTTGCTGGTAAATTTGCTGTATGCAACGGTGCATGATATTTTTATAAAAATTTACATGTGAATGGTAACTAACCAATGGAAACCTTCCGATGGCTACTAATACGCTCTTTCTATTGATTAGTTATCATTTACATGTACATTTTATGTGCAATTATGCATCGTGTCATACAGGCTTTATAGATAAATAAATTTTAAAAAATATTCCTTCTCCCCACGTAAGAGTAAAATTTTCCATACTCCTCCCCCCTGGGGTGAGCAAAATATAAGATACAAAATACATTTTGTATTTTGGGCAATGTATCGGGGATAAATATTTAAAATATTGAATGTATTTTGTTTTGAAATGTATTTTAAAATTTGTATTTGAAATACATTTTGCCACCCCCCCTCTTCTTCCAAACCTTTACCATACCTCCCTCTACCCCCATACTTTTACGTAATTAATGGACGGTCCCTAGGGCCGTTGACAAGAGCGTTTCCAGCCAATTGACTTAGGGGGAGGGTAATTTATCTACTATATTAATGTAAATTTCAACATAGATTAATCTTTATTTGTTGAAAAATAAAAAAAAATTCAATTTTTTTGGTGAAGATTTTCTTTATAAAGTGTTTTATTTTTATCAGCATTACCAACTCCGCAAAAATCACCAATAAATACTTAATACATAAGGGAGGATATCCACGCAAGAGTTGCACCTTAGATCAGTTATTTCATAATATAAGATCGATTGGTGGCACCCCCTCAATCTTAAGCCTGTAAGACACGATGAATAATTTTGCATAAATTTTACATGTAAATGCTAACTAACCAATAGAAAAAGCGTATTAGTAGCCATCGGACGTTTTTCATTGGGTAGTTATCATTTACATGTAAATTGTATGTAAAATTATGCATCGTGTCATACAAGCTTAAAAAGTAAAAAATAATTTTAATAAGAGCAAACAAAGCTTCTTGAAAACATCAATACAAAAATACAAACAAATAAAAATTAATTTTTGCTCCCCCCCATCTGCTTAAAAAAAATACATTTCGAAACAAAATACATTTAATATTTTAAATATTAACCCCCAATATATTGCCCAAAGTACAAAATGTATTTTGTATCTTGTATTTTGCCCATCCCTGGAAGGGAGGGTATAGGAATACTTACGGAGTCTTACGTGGGGAAAGGGAATATTTTTTAAGATTTATTTATCTATAAAACCTGTAAAAATATCATGCACCGTTGCATACAGCAAATTTACCAGCAAATTTTGTGCTAAATTTTTATGTAAAATATTTAGAACATGTATTTTTGGTTAATCTTTTTTTGTGGGTATATTGGACTTTTTTAAAAAATTTTTTAAATAATTTACGTTTCGAGGTGATTTATTTCCTCTTCCTCAGAATCTAAAATACAAAAGATCGTGAACATAGAGATAACAATGTTACAGAAAAAACTTACTACTTAAAATTAAACTATAAATGTTATAAATATTTTAAAAAACATAATATTTTACGTTATTTTTAAATTATTATAATTATTACAGCTAAAAACAAAAAACAAAATTACTAGGCAGAAGCTTTCTATATATTTGACCTACGAGGGAGCTCGATGACACCGCTATATATTTTACTTAAAATATAATATGGACGCTATTACCGAAATTAATTTAGAACATGTTTTAAATTTGGAGCCCAAAATTCTTGGCGTCCAAAAATCCGGCGCCGAAACGGCGGCACCCAAAAGTCTTGACCCGAAATATACGTATGCACATCTCTCTCTTTCGTATGTGTAGAGTACGGTGATTTACGCTATTTTAAAAATGTTATATAGGGCTTATGTAATTAAATATCATAAATTTTTTTATTTTAAATTGTAGAACCATATGTTTAGTTTGTATTATTAATTCAATTTTAGTCAATTCTTTTTTGTATTTGTACAAAAAAAATTATTTACTAAAAGCTTGATTTTCACTGATATAATTTACAATATTTTACTAAATGTCGAATATAATTAAAAGTTTTTCATTTTTATGTGAATTATTTATACTTTACAGTGACAAATACATTAGTTTAGTGTTTCCTACAAAATTTAGTCTTAAAATTTTATTTTGTTTATTGATTTTCTTACTTCTATCGCTGGGGTCCAGGAGACCCCAGTATACCATCTAAGTAACTAAAATATAAGTATACCATGCGAAGGTTAAAAAGTTTTTTTTTGTAAATTATTTTCAGCAATAGTTATTGCTATTAAATGTTTTCAATGTAAAACAAGTGGAAAAATCGTCGCATACAAAAGCTAGCGCAGCGAAACCAATTGTTTATTATTTTTTATAAGATTATAAAGTGGCTGTAATCTGTTTCTTATCGTTAGAAACGAAACAACTTAGAAACGCGTATAAAAATACTTTTGTTTCTCTCATTCTAATGTTTTATTGAAAACGTTAGTGTATTATGATTTCGTTTTGAACACGCCTATCGTTTAAGTTTTTCTTCTTCCGACCACACGTTTGCCCCTCAGGAGAAACTATCGAGCTGGTATAGTAGCCTCTTAACACCAAATAATGGTTACAACCTATTTTCAATTTTGAAAAAAGAACTTTATGCAAGACATTTTGATAGCAATAAATTCCTCTAGGTAGCAGTAAACGAGCATTATACAAGCAACTAAAAAAATTATTTTTTTGAAAGTAAACAAAAATTTATTCATTGTAGTAAATAAGTATTTTGACGTTCGAAGAGATAATATTAAAAAAGAATTTTTCTTTTTTAAATGTTGTTTCTAACTTTGTTTAAGACCGGAAATATTTACCTTTAGCAACAATATCCAATTAAATTTCCAAATTCCAAATACAGAGTTCATCTAATTTGCTTAATAATATTTTTTAAATTGATTTTCTAATGATCAGTTTTATACATTTATTAGGTAGGTACTACATTACTAAAACATAGACATTGGTATCCACTTTATTTTAAAAATAAACAGAAAGCTTTAATTTTGATAGAAAATGTAGTAGTATCGAAGATAAGAAGCTCCCAAACGTATTAAGATATAGTAGTAGTACATAGATACTTTATATTACATTATTTAATGTATATTTAATGAATCTTTAAACGTTTTAGATTGACATTCCACAGATTAGCTATTTTTACTAAATAGTTTATGTTTATGTGCATACTATAAACTGTAGGTACTATATTATGTATTGTGGTAATTTGATAAAAACTTTATTTTCGTTTGAGAACCTTCCAAGCAAAACAGAACTAACCCCGCAGTGCTTGGTCGATTAGCTTCGATAGCATCACAGCACAAATAGCAGGTTATCGGTACAGTAGTTCTGTAGGTTATTCTAAGCTTGCGTGCACATTGAAAGCTGGTTTCCAATTCGGTCTATACGCTTCGATCTTTGAATTGAAATATCTTTCAGGTTGCCACCTTCGTTTGTGTTTGGTTACATTAATTAATATTGGAAAGAGATGAGCTGGCAAGTCGGCGCCAGTAAACCTGCCTTTACTGTAGAAGCACGCTAAGGTAGTACGCTCGTAGTGGTGTATGGGTCTAAGAGGGTCGTTTACAGCCAACTGGCTTAGGGGGGGGAGTAATTTACCTATTTCAATGTAAATTTCAACATAGATTGATCTTTATTTGTTGAAAAATGAAAAATACAAGGTTAAATAATAATTCTTAGGGAGGGAGGGTAATTACCCAATTACTCCCCCTGAAACCGCCTGTGATCTAACAATGGTTAATTTTTATCAATTTCTATTTACAATTTTTAATTTGCATTGCTGAGAAAAACAGTAAGACTGTACATAGGACATTGTTGCTCAAACAGACATGTAGAATGACCTACTTGAAGAATGTACGGAAAGGAGGAAGGAACTCGGTCCCATCTGCTATGTGTATGTCCAGCCCTAGCCACAGAAAGACTAAGATACCTCGGTTATCCTCAACTTTGTTGAGGACACGAACTTCATTGGGACCTAGAGAGTCAGTGTAAGTGAGTATAGAACCACAACCCGTCCAGCAATAATAATAATCCACAAAATTCTTAAAGAAGAAACCCAAATATAGAGTTTACAAATGGACATGGACAACCTACATAGGGTGGGTTGTGCCAACCAAGTTCAAATTAAACTGAGTTTAAACTGAGTTCACAATTGCACGAGATTTAACCGAGATTGATACAACCCACCCATAGTAAAAAAAACAAAATTAGAAACAAGCAATTGTCTTACTATTTTATTCAATTCCTCCTTAAAAATATTATTTGATCTTAGAAATCTCACAGGGACAAGACAAGTACTGAAATAGTATTGAATGATGTATAGTATATACTATTCAAAATCTTAAACAGAAATAACATTTTAGAGATAAATCTTCCTACAGACAAGAGCCCTAAACTAAAATACTTAAAATAAAAGTATAAGTCTTGTGATCCCTAAAGCATAGCAGTCTGACAATCCTCTCTGAACTCTCTCCCGCTTGTGCACATGAGAAATATAGGAATGCCACCTTATTATCTACCATTATTTAATCATTTTTAATCAACTTTGATTTAGACATATTTTATCACACTGAGATACCTCAATAATTTGTGCAAAAACAAAGCATGTCTGTACAATAATGAAACTCAATTTTGAACATTGAAATGAACATATTCATTCTATGCATTGACTGATTCAGTAACTAAGTAAGTTAGAAAATCTTTTTGACAGAGGCCCAAATGAAAATTACCTTCCACCAAACAAAAAACATCAAGCAAAATTGTTTCAAGTCAAACGATTTAAAATGAAGCCAAACTGAAAACCTGCCAGCACAAATCTGAACATAAAGATTTAAGTAGTTTTAGTAAATACTACTGTTGGTATAGGGATAAATATAAATATGAGTTACGCAACTGACAATTATTATCAAAATTAGATAATCTGCTTTCGCTGAAATCCCTAAGGGCATAGCAAAAGTGGATTGCAAAAGTTTATTACCGTATATTTTGCTATGCACAGATATTTTAGGTATAGCAGGTTACGGTAGAGCACGTACACAGAACGTCTTTTCTTAACAATTATTATAAAAAATGTACTACAATAAAATATTACTCAAATAAAATCATATTCCAATCAAAATATTATGCAGAGCATAACCGGAAATAAATTATTAATTTAAAGGTATGTCAACAAACGCAAATTGAATGTTGAAGGTTAATGTTTTGAACAATTTATGTTGGCAATGAGGATACGTTAAATTAAAACAAATTAACGAAGTAATCATTCAATAAGCAACCACGTTTTAGTTAAGACTCAAGTAACCATATTAATATTTTTAACTTACAATTAGAGTAGGTATAATAATATTATATTTAAAATATTGAAGCCTTGCGCTATAATTTATTATAAAAAAATTGTTTTGGTGGTTGGTGGTATTCTTTAAATAATATAAAATGGAATAGGTGTTCAATTATTTTTATTTATAAATTGTTTTCTGTCATTTAAATAAAGTATATTTTCTCATTATCATATATATGACAACTCTACAGGCCTAGAAGGCCCATGGCTTTTCTCTGCTTACCTAACCTATCTTGCAAACTTTTGCGTGTGTGACGCAGCCGTATTTACGGTAATGACGTCGATACAAATATCAGGGATCACCACAGAGTGTAGATGTTCACCGAAAGGCCGAGCCAAGAAATTCTGTGCAATCCGCGATTTGAACCCAGAATTTCCGCTCTATACTCACCAACGATCACATCACTCCACTGCTGTGGCTCCATTTTCATATAGTTACAGTTAAAAAGTTTTTAAAAATCTATAGTCGTTTCAAAAGAAGCGATACGCTATCTGGGAGAAAGTTTTGTACTAGACAAAATGCGCTGAAATGGTTGTTTCAATCAATTTTATTCGGCATAAGTTTTCAGTTGTGTACGGATTTTTTTTTAATATGATAAATATCTTATCTGCTGCTCGTTTGTTTGTAACATCATGATCATAAAATATGTCATTCATTTACATGGTAGTTGTCTCTTCTCGCCTAGTACCAACATGGCCGCGAGCGGCGCTACAATCTTAAATTGAAATACCTATTATAACTAATCAAACCAATCAAAACTATAATAGTCGCGCCACTACTTGACAATTTTTCACTAGCTTTTCACCAAAAATAAATTATTTATAACATATTCGATAGCTTATCCCTTAATTCTGTACGGTTGGTAACTAAAAGTTCCTAATTAGGCAACTTTTACTTGTTTTATAAGCAGTTTTGAGTACCTACTTGATAATGAAGTAGTAAATCCCTTAGAAACAATATTGTATTTTAAATAAATATTAATTTTATGTTTTTGGCCGATATTTGGTAGAGGAAATTTGTGATTATAAAGAAATAATGATTTTTTAACTATGTATAACTCTTTAAACGTTAAGTAAACGAGGTAAAAACCCCACTGTCCCCTATACTATTCATTATTATGATATAATATAGTATAATATATATGCCCATAGAATATGCATTCAAACATATAATGGATGTTGAAAAGAGACGGTGGCCATTGTTGATATAATTTTTCTGTAGATTGTTTCTTAAGTACTAATTTAATTTTATTATATGCTGTTATGTTAAAATAAAGATAAATAAATAAAACAATATTAATATAATTAATCAAATGTTGAAATCATTAAAAAAAATTGTTAAAAAGATGAAAATTAACATTAAAAAGTTAAAAAAAAAAAGTTTATTAACCTACTTTTGCGATACAATTTTTGATAAAAAAATCATCTAAAATAAACCATCTTATAGAGTAAAACTAAAAGTAAATAATATATTGCGTGTTTTTACTAAATTATAATCATAATTATTAATTTCATAACGGTAAGTGCACGCATTTTAACCAGTGACGTTAATAACAAAAATGTATCTTTCCATTACTAAATATTTCGTAAATATTGTTAAAATATGATTATTGATAAATTAAAAAAATTTCTCAGGAAATAAACAACTCTATTTCAAGCATATTAATGTAACACATCTTTTATTTTACTTTCTCTGTTAAAATAATTGAAACTACAAAATTTCCTTCGAATTGTAAATAATATTTCTTTTTAATTAGAGCCTATAATGATTATATTTCACACAATAAATTAAACTAATTTATTAAAAATTCTATGGATGTTGTTTTTCAGATAATGCAGCTACTACTGCACAATTACTTAAAATTTCTCTTCCTGAGGTAAAGTAGCGCTTCCGGTCGGTCAATTGGCACGCCTCTTTGTTTACACCGATAACCAGATGTCTCGTCACTTATTCACAAATCTCTTAAAATGATAATTACAAATTACATAATAACAAATTAATTAATACAATATTGACTTACGAAAATAACATAAAATAATATCTTAGAATATAATTATCGTCGGCTTACTGCCAAAACAAGATACCTAACTCAACTTTTGACCAAAATGAGTTAGAATCGTGGTTGCATTAAAATAAGTCTTTTGCCAGACTGTATATTCTGGCAAAAGTAGGTAAGTGTAAGTTCAATTTTAAAGGAGTATTAAGAAGTTTAATTTTACTAACTCCTATGTGTTTGCAGTGCAATCAAACATTAAAGTTAGTTTATCTCAGAAATATTATTTTGGAATTATCTTGTTTTGGCAGTAAGCCAACGATATATGTAATAAAAGATAAAATAATATTTTATATTGGGTATAATTTTTATATATAATTTTTAATTATAAAAAAAAACTAACCCGCAAGCATTCAGATTATCTCTTAAGGCTGTGTTCTCACTTAGAATGAAAATTTGATTTTAAATAGAAAATGGACTATTTGGTGTACAATAACAGTAGCTGACCAAAAACGTGCAATAAAAAATAAAGTAATGTGTAAAAAAAATCGCGAATGCAAGAGATACGCGCATTTAAGCGTTAATTTTATTTACAATTTTCTGGCTTTATTTTTGAAAATAACGCGTTCAAATTTTTACAGTATGTCTAAAACGTTATTTTTAATATTATGTCGGAGCCAAAATTTTTTTAAAATTGCGTTAAAAAATTTTTTTTTCGCGATTTATTTATTCGCGATAAAAGCGCTCCGACATAATATAGTAAATAGCATTTCAGACATACTGTAAAAATTTTAACTCGTTATTTTCAAAAATAAAGTCAGAAAATTGTAAATAAAAAAGTGGTTGCGAGAGAACAGCCTTAAGCTTTCAGCAATACCTAATTGGATGATTTTTCTTGGACTAAAGGCCGTGTGACACGTGTATAAATTTGTTTACAAATTTGTTAGCAAATTTGGTAATAACCCATTGATTGGTCAAACAAACCAATGTTGGTACCGATGCTGGTTGGTTCAACCAATCAATGGGTTGTTATCAAATTTGCTGACAAATTTGTTAACAAATTTATACACGTGTCACACGGCCTTTACTGCAAGTTAGATATCTAGGCGTAAATTTAAAACCAATATCGATGAATTTTATTTTCACCCCTTCACCACTGTTTGAAATTTCAAATATCGTACCTGTACTTGGTGACTACTATAATAACGTTACAAACAAAAATGGGATCTTGGTAATCCATCATAATTTATTGTAATATAAATTTAAATAATTTAATTTGATGTCAAAAATTTTCTTTTATTTATTAGTTCTTTGATATAAGGTACTACACTAACTAATATGGTATCACTTAAGATGTACTTTTATTTTATTTCGATTATTGAAAAATTTGTGTCTAATTTTTATACTAATATTACTCTGATAAATTGATCGGGTGTCCAAGAAAGGTACTCGGATTTTGTTCTGCTTTCTTAACCGGTAAAGTATAAAGGAGGATGGAAACCTTTAAAGTATATAATAATAATATAATAATAATAAAATCTTTATTGTATTTCCAAATAGCAGTAATTATATGGACAACACATTATCGTTTGTAAAAAGATAGTTGAAATAGAAACGATGAACACAGCCTTCTCTCAAGCGTTCTATAACCAATTAGAAATCATTTCTCTCTGGACAGTACTTATTTTACTTGCACTAATATCTAAAAAAAAAAAAAAAATTTTATAGTTATTCCAGTTTTACTGTCATAAAAACTCCACGATTGTAACTCAATATATTGATGTTTACAAGCGTAATCGACCTGAACAGAGAAAAAATTATACTTAAAAATACAACAATTTGTGTCTAGATTGTCTACAAGTACAGAGTGTCTAAAAATTTAGTACAATTGTACTCTTTTCTAGTACAATTTTTCTCTTATCTAGCGCACTTGAACAATTTTCTATCACAAATTTTACTAAATTTTCAACAAATTTGTACTTGTAGACAATCTAGACACAAATTATTCTACTTTAAGTAAAATTTTTTCTCTGTGTGCTATTACATTTTACAGTCACCAAAATAATTTTATCCCTTTATATTTTAAATTACTATACAATAATCTGTCATAATGTGTTATAAAAAAATTTTTTAAAACGATAAGAATTTCGTTCAGCTATTCATGTGCGTCATTAAAAATCAACGAAATACAAATAAAACAAGTTTCAATGAAGAGACATCAACCAAAATCTAATCAGTTCTTTACGCCGTTTGTTTAAATTAGTGTGCAAAAATTCAAGTTAAATGGTGCGCGCGTTTGTTCGATCATAGCCAAAAAAATGTTTACACACACACTCGAATTTTCAACCGAAGTTCTAATGTGTCTTACGAAGTTTGTTTTTGACTCGATTACGATACTTTTCTTTACAACGTAAATAGGAAAGTAAAATATTAAACCTTGTTAGATAAACTACTAAAATTCATTAGCCTAAAAGATAAACAAGATTGTTATCAGAAACCAGTTACCGTAAATTATTCGTGGAATGAGTATATGAAAATAGACAATATAAAATAGGAAAATTTGGAGGATGTTGGTGTAACACAACAATGTAAGATGACGAACTCTGAAAAGTTCAGTCCACAAAAGGATGTGGTAATTATATACTGCATGGCATATTTATTAAGTGTCTGGTGATATAAAGTAAAATGTAAATGTTTCCTATTATGACGGTTGTAATATTTTGCTTTTGCAAATTAATTCTTCATTTGGTAAATTAAAAGTAAGAACTTCATTTAATTAGTAACTTTTTATTTTAATCTCGAAGAGTAATAAGCTGGTGAATTCGTATATAAAGCTACTTGATTCAAACTTTTTGGATTAAACAGCTATAAAATTTGGTATACACAATGCGCGATGAAAAATGTCTTATCGTATCATAAAGCAACATTAAGCTATAAAATAGTTGGAAGTACATTGCGTCTTTATATAAAATAGAGAAAAAACAAAAAATTGTAAATTAATTTAAAAATAATATAAGCAAATAGAAGTAAGTATCTGGATAGCCACTACAAACTACCAAGTGTTGTTTAGACCACTCATATCTAACAATAACTGAAATAGCTTTGAAAATAAAATCTACATAAAAACAATAATAACAATAACAAAACAACTAAAACACTGTATCAAATGACGAAACTTTACAAGTCGTACAGTAAAATATCTGCAGATGATACTACATGACCCCCTGAAAAATTAAATTATTCATTAAAAAAAATAAGATACCATTAGAACAAAGGCAACAAGCGATAAGATTGACTAAAGCAAAGTGTACATACAAGAATGCAAAAAAAACAGAAATCCTCTATGTTTCTATGTAATAAAAACGCTATAAAAAAGCATAATAAAATCATAGCCAAAAAGATAAACTTAACATTGAAATCCAATGAGGAAGTTGCCTGATCTTCAAGTTTTTACGGGCTATATAAGAATCACCCAACCGAGAATTGGTTACAGTGTTGAATGTGCAAGTCATGATGACATGAATACTGGTACTGGCTAAAATGGCAAATTTTTCATTGTTTGGTAAATTTAGGTAAAATTTGTCAATAATATAATATTTTGTTAAATAAATTAGCGTATTGATTATTATAAATCTTGAAATTTTTTGACAGATTTAGGAGAAACAAATAACAACAGCTGAAAAAGTAATACAAATAGTTAAAATCGCCAACTTACCCTAGATCTCCTATTAAGCAAGATAAATAGCCATTTTATCTTTACAGATTTTCCACATACATGCATAATTTTAAATTAAACATTTTTATAATCACAACTGGACAGTTTAACATTTCAAGATGGTACAACTTCCCACATTGATATGAATTAGGTTAAGGATGAATGCCCAAATGGGTTCATTTTAAGAAAAGGTGATTTTCTAAATTTACATCCTTCGCTTTTTAATTGTTTTGATAAAATTAATGTTTTAAATACCTGTTTAGAAATATTTTCTAAAACAAAAAACTGGGATTTTCAAAATCCTCAAAATAGTACCTAGTATCTATTTGACATGTACGTCAAAATTACATTTATTAAAATTAAAAAAAATTAAAATTATAAAAATAGATACAAAATATAATTATAAAAGATAACGATGGTGAAGCAGTAACTTATAAAGTGTCTTTTGTATTAAAATTTCATATATTTATCTTATATCCCGTTAGAAAAATAAATTTATAATTTTTTAGGATATGCATAGGTATTATAAACATAGTATAATCCCCACCTCATTATTCAAAAAAAATTTACGTCCTTGCAAATTTGTTTAACTACATGGTGGTTACTCAGAACATGTTTTTAATATTTTTTACAATCGATTACATTTTGTGGCCTGCTTATTATTAATTTATTGAATTAAAATATATAAAATATTTTGAATTTTTTATTTGCAAAAATTATATAAAATGTACATTAACTTCAAATTTATTTATTTAGACAAAAATTTTGCTTATTTTTGTATATTGTAGCACTGATATTACTAACAGTTTACTGTTATGATCGAATATTTATGATCGAATGATAGTCACTTACAGCTGTATACAGTGTTACTGTATACAGGGTGTTCATACAAAACTTGTCAGGGTTTGGGAGGTGATAACAGAAATCCAAACAAGAAAAGGATTCTAATACGCCTAAGCCCAATACTCGACGGTTTTCGTGATATAGAATTTTTAAATTTTTATTTAGGTACATCTTCTATGATAACTTTAAAGTGTGCTAAATGTCTTGTTTATTTAAAGTAATTTTTTAACGTGCTCTAAATACGTTGTTTATTTTTATATTTAAATTGTAAAGTTTTTTAACTCGTGATAATTAATAAAATATTTTTTAGTTAGGTTTATAATTATATGTAAAGTTTTGATAAAAACCATATCTCAAAAATCATTCAGTATTGGATCTCGGTGCATTAGCATATTTTCTTATTTTAATCTCATTATCACCTCCCGGATTGTGGCAATTTTTTTTTATTAGAGCCCTTTATATGCTATACATATATAAAAATATACTAAAACTACGAAAGGTAAAAGTACGAAAGGTACTATTAATAGTACTATTAATTTAGGTACTAAATATTAAAATCGACAACAAATATTAAAATCAGTTTTTGTAAACTTGAAATAGTAAGAAACTGTTTCATATTAATTAGTTTTTTTAATATTATAGTGTTACATAGAATAAATTAATAAAATAGAGAACTTTTAAAATATACGTTCCATTGGTATTGCAATATTGTTATTATTAATGCACCAATAATACCGTTATGGTAATGCACGTTTCACTTAACTTCGTGCATGATATAAACACTATGAGTTACATACATATAGGTATAATCAGCAACCTTCTGTAAACATATTGGAGGTCGTTTTGATTGTTTGGTAGGTACTTGTTTTATGCATAATATCTATACATTAAATATTAACTAATCTGCACCTAACCGCATGAACGAAACAATATTGATCTTAATCTAATATTTTTATTGCAACTAATTAAAACAAATAATAATAGATTTTCCACGACAATACGAAATAATTTTTAAAATTCTAAAATATACAAAAGAATAATTTATTATTATTAATAAATAGTTGTAAAAAATTAATTTCCTATATTATGAAAAAGTAATAAAAGCAACATAGAAACTTAATCCACTGCAGCCTTGTTAATCTAAACTAGTAAATGTAAAGATATGATTGAATTATTAATCCTTCATATTACAACAGCTTTTAACTAATTAAATAATTCTTTAAGTTTCGGATAATAACAATCTAATAAAAAAAATTAAGTATCTTATTTTTAAAATGAGTTTTGCAAACTTTATTTGAGAAAAAATTCGAATTCCTCGAAATTCGAGTAATCCAAGTTGCATTGTATTTTAAAGCAGGTATAGTGCTGGGGAAATGAAAACTTGATGTCCTTAGTAGCAACATTTAACCAGTTTGTGATATATACGTAATTTATTAAATTCTAACACAAATTTTTTTATGGTAGGTATGTTATTATTTTGATTATAACTAATAAATTTCCTTTGAACTATTCTATTCGGCGTTCTAATTTTAAGACAACGTTAAATTAAGATATAATCTTTCAGAACAGAATAAAGAATTTTTTTTATAGGTTCTTTATTATTATTAAATTTGTATTAATTTTTTCTTAAAATTTACCTTAAAATATTGCGTGGTTTAAATACAATTAAGTTTTTAATTTGAGTAAAGCGGCCATATAGAATGGGTACGTCACAATTTTTATTCTTGAAGAATTTTTTGTATTCATATGCATATCCCCCATACCCAAACATGGTACTCGTAACTTCCTCTACCGGTAAATTATAATTCAATGCTTTATGATTAATAGGTGAAGACATCAGCACTGTAAATATTTCCGATTCCCTGTAATGTTTTGAAATCAAAACTTTGAAAAATGAGTTTAAAAAATAAAAGTTCACGTTGAAACCACAAGAACCAAGAAACCTACCCCAATCATCTTGATATTATTACAAATATAAAACAATCTACCATCAACTTTCTATTTAATATTAATATCTATGTATATTATGATATGTATATTAATTATTTCTTATTTATTGAGTAAATTTTAATTTTATTTTCATAACTTACATAACTCATAATTCAATAAGCAAAACTAGAATAGGTAGATTACTACCTTTAGTTAATTCTCTAAATTGACGTTTAAAGTTGTTATTTTTTCTATTACAACATTTTTGTTAGTAAATAATTTTCCATTATTTAATTGCAATTTAAAAACAATATGTTAAGTATTAGGTATTAGTTTAATAAAAAAAAAGAAAAAACATCTTCTGCATTGTTATAGAAAATAAACTTACGAAATACCACGTAGGTACTTATCTCGACATTAGTCGGATATATCAAGATAAAGGTGTGACAATGGTATTACTTAAAAAATTATAATTTAGGTCAAATTTAAGTGATTTAACGTAGTATTTATTAAAATTAAAACTATGACGAAAATACTAAAGTTTAGAATCCAATTAAGTGTTTTGAAGAAAGATTTGCAATTATTAAAAAAGTATTGTAATAAATATCTATAAAATTTTTATGATTCCGCAGTTTTTTAGTACCTTTATACATACAATCGATATCAAAATTTGTAATAATTACAGTCAGTAATAAGAGATTTCTGATTTCGCTTTTTGTCAGGAAGCTATTACCGAAGACCCATCAACGTTCGACGTCGATCAAGGCAAAAGCCTAAATATTCTGCTTTTTACTCCGGAAGGATGTTGCGATATACGATATTGGGACAGATTTCTCTCTTGAAGGCAAAGGTGATATCACAGATGATATGCACCTATATTAAGAGGTAAGATATGTTTGACAAAATTTTTCTTTTCATCTTTTTTTATTACCTTATATGATGCAAAAATATTTTAAGAATAATATCCATTATCATTTTTTTATGTAATCATTTTTTTATGTAAACATTTTTTAAACACTTGCAAAAACTAAATTTTTGAAATGTTTTCGATAATATAATTGAGTTGTAAAAGTTTTTTGTGGGTATAGAAAAGCAACTTTGAACCGGTAGATGCCTCTTAAACAAAAGGTCTTGGCGGCCGAAGCAAATTGACAGGCAAGCTCAATGATGGTTTACTTCGGTATCAAAACTTTTGTCGATTATAAAAATAATTTTTATTTTGCTCCACTTACCGATGTTTGTTACTTCTACCAACACTTCTACTGCGTGCCAAGTGCCATGAACATCTTAAGACAAAGTAGTCTTGATATGAAGTGCTGTACATCTCTGTTTTGTTTTTAAAATAAAAATTAATAATTATCTAAAAGAATTTTTTGATCTCTTTTATAGTTTTGCCAACAAAAAATCTAAAAAAACTCAATTTTTAAGGCTTCAAACAGATAATACCCCTTATCTTTAATTTTACTAAAAAAGGAAAGACCAACATTGCTTACCATCGATTTGCCTTATTACTTATTATATTATTATAATACGTGATCTTAATAATTCATTCGGTAAAAATTAAAAATTCCTTAATTTAGCCATTTTGTAGATAACCGATTTTGAAGAACGAAACATACACGTAATTTTTCTTTTTATAATAATTATACAGAATAATACTTTTTAACGATCCTTATGCTTTACAAGTATGCAACCCATGTCGCTCAAATATAAATCAAATAGGAAAACATTACATAATTCAAAGGGAATATATACAATACATACTTATGTATGTATTATATACGTATTTGTTTTTCAAAGTCGTTTTTTTCCAAATTGACTGAATTAGAAAATTTTGAATTTTCACCGGATGAAGTTCTATTTGTAAAGATCACGTATAATAACAACAGATTTATATCTGTGATAAGCAATGTTAGCCTTCCCCTTCTAGGATGGTTTTGTAAAAGACATGGAAAACAACCTCTGTTCCACCGTTCCATTACTTTCTTGTCAAAATCTAAATTGGTAATCTGTAATTAGATTGTATAACCAATCCAATTTGGGAGATAAAGTAGTAATTTTTTACAACTGAATAACATCGAAACATGTCATAATAAAAATTTCTTAGGTGGCTGAGCTAAAATCAGCATGCTGTAGATTCAAGAATTACTTCTATAATTAAGTAGGTACATAATATAAGTAGGTAGAGGTATAACAAAACGTTACAGTCAAAAAAAGAGAAAAAAAAGATTTTAGAATTTTTTTGTATAATGCTCTTGGTGTAATATTTTAAAGATTAAAGGTTAATTTAGTTACGTTTCTTATACGAAAAAAAACTTTAACTTACAATAAGTAAATCCAAAAAAATCTTTTTAAATAAATACAAAATATTAATGACCTCTGATTTGCATATTCCACACAAGATCAAATTATTTGTTAATAATTCTGATGACATCTGTTAACAAATGAAACGTGAAAGTAGCAAAGTAAAGCAGATCTGGAAACTTTAACGAATTAGAATGAAACACCAATTAAAAAAAATTACACTTTTTTTAATTGAAATAAAATGCTAAATTAATAATCATTAAATTTCATAAGGTGTCAAATCACTTCCCGTTTAAAGTGGAATCATACTAATCATACATTATACTAAAATTTATAACAAGATTTTTAGCCACTCGCCAGACACATCAAATTACGTTTGCGAATTTATTCGGAATGATCAATGATAATCAACTTATTATCTATTTCAAAAACTAATTTTTAGATTACTCTAATTTTTATCAGCTCCATTCATAAAGATGATTTGGAGAATATTGCAATGAAATTAAAAATTTATAAAACATCTAATTAAATAATAAATAATGCAACAAGTTAATTAATTATTTAAACAAAACATATGATTTTAATCATTTTCTTGTAATTATCAGTTTTTTAATGTTTCAAGCTATTTTCCCTTCCTGAAGTTTTATTTTTCCCAACTTGCTTAAAAATTCCCAGAAAAATAAACATAAAATTTTCTGATTTTTTGCAGAATCTGAAATATAGAAACAGGGTAATACCTCTCTCTACCTATACATATTTAGTTTTGATATTTCTTCTTAAATTAAAAACTTCCCACGGGGATTTCCTAGGATTCCATTGTTCTATTGATAAAATCATTAATCGTTATTCTATTGATAAATTTATTAATAGAAATATTTTAATCGGAAAAATGAAATATTATTTATACACCAGGATAAAAAATGTAGGCACCTTTTATAGACTGTAAAGGCCGTGTGACACGTGTGTTTTGTTAACAAATTCGTTAGCAACTGATTGGTTGAACCAACCAACATTGGTTTGTTTAAGCAATTTACACACGTGTCACACGGCCTTAAGAATATATTAATTTTTTTTACAAGAAGGTGCCTACTTACATCCCTTATCCTTATCATCATACGTTCTACATTTATAAACACAAAGTAATTCTTAACATTATAATCCAATATGTATTTAGTATTTGCAATAGCTCAATAGGCTTGATCGGTTAAGTGAATGCTGCACCGGTAAAGAAGGCTGTTGCTGTTTAATATATCCAAGCTATATCCAAAAATGGGCAAATCAGATTACTATAGTAGAAGCTACTGCGATATATACTATCGCCATCGGCAAATTTAGCATTAACTTTCGAACCATTGGGGACATAATGATAAAAAAGAAAATCTGGCGCCGAAAGACACAAATACATAAAGAATCTTTCAATAAGAACGCTTGAAATTTATAAATTATTGCAGCCATGTTGTTAAATCAATATCTGTCAAATTTGTTGTCAACTTTCAGTAGTGTATGGCAGATCACCATGGAAGGTTATAGAATTGAATAAAGTGTGCAAATCATCAAATTTATTTTCAAAATAAGTGCTCCGTTTGAAAAATGTTTCGCGCATTACGTGATTTTTTCATCGCTACAACCGTTCTGTCGAGTCGACTATTTGACGTTTGGTAGCCAAATTCGAGTATATAATCAGCCAATATCCATACGTCACCGAAACGGAAGGTTTGCTGAAAATCTTGCTGCTGTGCGTGCTTTTTGCGTTGGGACTTGAGTTTGCACCAGTATAAAATCCACCTGGCCCAAGAAGTTAAGATAAACGATCATAGATCATGTGTTTGCTGATTGGATTCTCTTAGTTAGAAGTTGATCCAAATTTTCCCCAAAAAAATCATCTTTAGCGGCGAGGCCTATTTAAACGACATTATATTCCATACCTAACATCACAAAATATTCTTTCAAATAAAAAACATTTAGTAGATATCTAACACACAACTTGTTTTATTTACATTTAAAAATTAAGCTTCTTATTGGAAGACCTTTTAGAAAGCAGGTTGTTGGTTTCAGGTTGCAAGTATAGATAATTTCAATGTTCATAAATATAACCAAACATAAGCAAAGCAGGCAATCGGACAGATAATTAAATGTAAACATTGAAGCTGGTCAGCCGGCGCATAAAACCTGCTGTCTTTGTGTTCGCACTTGAAGGCACCGGAAAACTATCCATGTCCCGTAAGCTAAACTGCTGTGATTTAAAAACTATAAAAATTGTTCAATAGAAGAGTAATCTACCTCAATAAACATAATATTGTGAAAACTTTGATTTAAATATATGTAACGTAGGCCATCCAACATGGCCCTGCCCTATGGATTGAAAAATTGAAATAGGCCAAGGCGGTATTTCAGTAAATTTCCTAACTTATGTACACAAGTGTGTAGTTGATAATATAATCATGCGTACCTTCTTATCTGACGTCAATTTATTGTACTTACTGATACGGAAAAGTTGTAATAAAAAAATGTAATCTTTTAATTTTATGAGAGATAATAATTTCATAACATACTATATATTGTAGTATTCCATAAATGTTTTAACGAACGAAGATATCTGTTATACCAAAAGATGTTAATTGCAAAACTAATACCTTGCTTGTCATGCTAACACGTGAAGGTCCTGTTTTGATGTGAATCAAACATAACATATTACATGTGAGTTCAATCATGAAAGAGCAGTAGTACGTTATTGTATTATTATAATTATGTAGTCGAACATTCCTCACAATTTGAATACCATCATATCCAGTGATCTTTATAGTATTTTGCATAATATATTATATTGATATTATTATCATAATACCGAAAAGTACCAACGTTGGAATTCTCGAGCATGTATTCTTCGCAAATAGTTACTGATATGTATAGCATCTGATTTAATAAAAAATTAAGATTTTTTATAAAAACAATTTGTAAATGGAAAAAATTAACTTGGTGATCAAAATTAAAAAATTTAAGAATGTGAGTAACATTAACTTAAATTTATACATTTCAAAACAAACACGGTATTTTAACTTAAAATTATGCTTTATCTGTACCAATCTGTCATATCTGTGTGTACTCATGAACCTTGCTTATAAATATCATAAATGGACTATTAAAAGTACATTTTGTTTTATTTTTAAATATTATTCAAAGCAATAATTATTGAATATAAGTTATTTTAAATAAAGGGTAGTACTGTCAAATTTGTAATACATTATTTAAAAGGCTGAGTTATAGCATTTTTAATTTTAAATAATAATTAATTGATTACCTAACCGTACCTTCACGAATTGATAAAAAAAATTAATATTAATAATTGGATTTACCATTTATTGTAGGTGTATCTAATAAAATTGTTGCGATTATTATTCATTGTCTATCAGAAATTGATGTTGATTTATTCATTGAACATCATACGTTTTTAAGTAAGTCCAAACGAAATAATAGCATTAAGTAATTTTTTTCATCAAATGACATTTAATGTAAATTGATTTATTGGTTCCTGATTTTATTTTTAATTTTGTTTAAATTACTATTAAATTAAAGTGCATTGTTTCCTTATTAATAATAAATTATTGTTGCGCGCTACCAACATCTTAATTATCTAAAGTTGATAAAAACAGTTCCTTGTTAATTTAATTCAAAAGTTGACCAACTCTATTTACAATTAAATCCCTACAAATTACCTTCCGATCAAGGTAATACTTTTGTATTATATCAAGGATATACAAGAAAACTTACCGCTTTCATCTTCTACGTGCGTGCCGTGTTTCAAGTGATGCAGATGAGCATAATAGTGGTGATGATGCAAAATACATTCCAAATCGGTGCAGTTCAACATTTCCAAAAATATTTTAAACCGTTACTTAAAATTTAAGCACTTTTTAAAACAATTTTTACCACAAAAATTAACATTCACAACATTATTTGATAAATTAATGCTACTTAAGTCACGCTTGTTATCGGTGAACACTGACACAGAAGCTAGATAAACACATTCATTAACAATCAGATGAATACTATTTCAAAATAATTACAGTTGTTTTGCGATACATCTGCAAGTATTTAAAAAATAAAATATCAGTAGGTAATTTTTATTTGACATTCCAAGAAAAGGTTTTGTTTATTAAATTTTATTGTAAATCGTACTAAAATTTGTTATTATTTAATCTTTCTATGCATGTACACATAGTCGCACATAACACCGTTCACTATTTTTCACCTGTTATTTCTTAAGACACTACCACACTATCACTTACAACGCGAAGAATCGAGTGCTGCAAAATTGCTGTTTGCACTGCTTACTTTTGTGGTGTGACTACAGACAAGGTAGTTGTGGGTCAATAGTAGGTTAGGCCATAAGAGTCCATTAATGTGGTCAACTTTTTCATAAACTTGTAAGTTATGTATACTTTGTCTGAACGACTGTGTTATAGCTCAATTCAAGAGATATAGAAGGTTAATTCGACTATTAAAATATCTACTAGTTAAATTATACATATACATAGAATGGAAAGACTTAAGAGGGGGGCAACTTTCTAAGACACTTGATCCATTCCTTTCTTAATGCATTTGCAAATCTTCAACAAGTACAAGTAATAGCAATCGCATACCCACCCATTGCAAACCGTTATCAATAAATTACTTTCTAATGCAATTTTTAAAAATTAATTATTGTAATTAGATAATTTTGTCTTGGGGAATAACCGCTTTACACAGAACTCTTGTTGAGCTGCAAATGAAAACCGCTAGGACTTATTTGAGCCGTTTAAAATATTTATACCCACTTTTTGAGTCAATTGGAATCATACATTTGAGTGGGTGGGCGACATGATATAATATTAAAGTTATTATGTAATTAATAATTGTGTTCTCTCCGTTTTTGCGTGTACGTCCTGGAGCTGTTTCTCCTCTCGCTGCCAAAAGCTCATCTTTCTGTTATTTTAGTAGTCGTATAGGATTCCCGGTCATTTTATAATATCAATCTTTAGTTAGTAAGCTACTAAATGCATTTGTTTTTCTTCTACTCGTTAGTTGCATCACATCATATAGAAAATTAAGTTAAAACTTTAAAATTTAATACAACGGGTAATACCGGAGTGTGGTTTTGTTTTATTTGTAAAGACAACAATCTTATATGGCTAAAGACATACAAATCGTAGTACATTTATGTGCATACATAATAAATGAATTAAATTGGATTGTTACTAATGTTTATTATTACCAATAGGCACATAACCTATGAGAGAGTTTTCTCATATAATTGAGCTCCTTTTCATACCATATGACTAAAAAATATTTAAACTTTGAAACATTTACAGAACATTAACAAGCGACAGAATTTATTTTCTTGAGAATTTTCTGAACATTTTTATGACAAATTCTTGGGAAGTCCCCGGAAATTCTTGAGATACCCGGTTTTACCGGTATTTCAGAATTTTATTTTTACAAGTTTCTTTTATATACTTTCATATTCTCTGTCTATTGTATCGTCATTATCTGCCGATTCCGTATTATGTTTTTTTTAATATACTGTAAAATGTGGGTTACGTAATAATAACTACGTGGCATGAATAAGATAATAATCTTTTAAATTTCATGTTTTTCTTACTGTACTAACAAGGGGACACCACAGTCATTGTATCAGCCATTATCGCTTTTTCGGCGTTCCGTTAATGTTTCTTAAATTTTGAGTTATGAATTTTTGAAAACAAATAGGTGTTTTAAGTACTTTACTGTTAACAATTATCTTATCAAGAACTGTGGTGGTCTAGAGGAAAAAGATTAGATTGGTGATCCTGGGCATGATCTCAAAACTGCATCCCTTATTTTACAAAAGAAAACGCTCCGTCTTCTAGTAACGTCCAAAGATGTTAAGATAAGAAGGCAGCAAATGGTTATCTCGAAATATGATTCTGGCCGTGTTTCGGATTTCACGTTAAACGGTAGGTTTCAATGATAATAAAATCCGTAATCTTTCTATTTTAGGAAATCAGAAAACCTTATTTCGAAATTATTTCATTCATTTTTAGCTTTACTTTGTACATGTACTGATCAAATTGTTATTATTTGGTTTTTCCTCAGCTGTTCCAACAAACCATTATGCTAACTTCTACATCAGGAATAGCCAAGAGGTCGACCGCGAAGGCGATTTAGGTAGCCCGCGAGAGTCAAAATAATCTTTCTCTTCTTCTTGAAGAGAAAGAAGCTGAACACTCAGACCTTTTGCTACATACCGATGTTAGGTGGCTTAGCAGTGGTGCCTTTTTGAAGAGATTTCACCAATTACTGCCAGAAATCAAGACATACATTCAATCAAAAAGAGAAAATGTACCTAAGCTTGAAAATGAAAAATGGATTATGAAGCTGGCCTTCCTTGGTGACATAACAGAAAAACTCAATGAGTTGAACCTAAATCTTCAAGAGAAAGACAGAACCGTCATTGACATGACATCTATACCTTGAAGTCGACCGCAAGAAATATTTTCAAACACAAGTAGACCTCATAAGTCAAAATTTTGGCCACCCCTGTTCTACATTATCAAACTTGACTTTTTGTTAAATTTTTTTTTAGAGTTATTGAATTAAATCTGGAGATAAATTGTGTTACCACGAGAAGCTCCAAAATTATACAATTTAATTTGTAATGCATAATAATTATATAAATTTAAATATATAAATTATTAACTCGTTGATATTAGATAATATAAAACTTCAAAATATCGAGTTATTATTAAATTAAAAATTGTTAAAAGATTTATTTAACAATTTTTAATTTAATAATAACTCGATATTTTGAAGTTTTATATTATTTACATAATAATTATAAATTGCAATAATTGGGTTAACAATTTATATGTCCTGGTTTCCAATTTCTGCGTAAGGAACAAAATAATTTTATTGATACAACTTAGTAGTTTTAAAAATTGCATGGAAAAATAGATGAAGGAGTTATGTAACATTTTCTGAAAAAGTTTGATTTTGTTGTACTTTATGAAAGTTAGGTGCAAGAGTGTTGGGTTTAGGCTCAGTCAAGACGTCAAAAAATTAAAAAATTTGCAATTTTTTTTAACAAGTCGTCGTCGACTGTTCCAAGTCTTAAAAAGGTAATTACGAGAAAACTGCAATTGAAGTTTCAAACATATATTTTTTAAATATGTAGTAGATTATAATAGTGTAGTCTTTTTCGTCTTTTTCCCGCTGCTACGCCAAATTGCAATCGTCGTTTACATAAACTCGCAGCTACTTTAGAAACTTTATTTTTGATAAACAACTTGAAACATACATGAAATAAACTAATAATAATTAGATTGCTCGTCGTACAATTTAATTATTAATTGTCGTCTTTTTATACGTCTTACGTTCGTCGTCTTTTAGGAATGAATATCCGCAAATACAAATATCCGTCTTACATCTGTCACATCAGTAGCGTCTCGTCTTTGTCAGTAGCGTCTCGTCTAAATCCCACATTCGGCCATCCTAATCCGAATCCGTCTCGGATTCGCTGCTATAATCCATGTCTTCAAATATTCTTTAAATTCTTGGGAGGTAAAAGCGGTACCTCGATCACTTATTAAGAGTTCTGGATTTCCAAACGTTTTACTTTGAAGTTCTAATCTGTTAATCACTTCTTTAGTTGTGGTTGACTTTGTTGGATAAAGCCATGCAAATTTCGTGAATGCGTCTATTACACAAAATATATGTTTATAATTTTTACTCGTCGAATCCAAAGGTCCTAAATGATCAACGTGGTACGTATGAAGTGGCACATCCTTCTTGATTATTGGGTGTAAAAACCCTTCCTTTTTACCTTCTTTTCTATTAGTCAAGATGCATGGGACACAATTGTCTACGCATCTTTCTACCTTGTCTTTTAATTTTGGTATGTAAAAGTCTTGCTTCATCTTTTTTTTCGTAACTTTTCTTGATGAATGCATTTTTCCGTGGCATAGCCGTATAATTTCTGTTTGCATGTTTCTCGGGACTACTATTACTTCGTAACCGTCAATAAATTTAAATATTATTCCGTCAATGTATTAAATAGTCTTGGTAGGTTTGTTCTTTTAACAACTCTTTGATCGTATTGAGATTCTCATCTTCATTTTGGCTTATCTTTAACCGCGTTAGTAATCCGTTGGTATTAATCATTAACACATTTGCAGTGTTGCGTCTCAATGCCTAACACCGGCTTTGTGGCTAATAATTGCTTCAATTGGTTGAAGGCATTTCTTTCTTTTTCTTCAAATTTGAACTTTTTATCTTTCTTAAAGGTCTAGCTATGATCGAATAGTTTGGCATAAATTTTCGAAAATATCCTGTTAATCCTAGAAAACTTTGAATCTGCTTGGTCGTCGTAGGCTCAGGAAAATGTAAGGCTGCTTTCACCTTCATGGGTGATGAGAATATCTTACCATTTTCTATAATATGTCAAAGAAATTCGACTCTTCTTTTCAGAAACTGGCACTTTCTAGTGTTGAATTCTAATCCATAGTCTTTTGCAGTTTGTAATACCCTTTTCAGCTTTTCTACTCCTTTTTCTTCATTTTTTGAACTTATTATAAAATTATCAACGTAAACTAACACTATATTTTGCTTAACTAATTCTTGGAATACCACGTTAATAAATCTTTGGAAAACTGACGGTGAATTACACATACCGAATGAATGGTACTCTTAAAAACTGGTATTGCCCATTGTGCGTCACAAAACTGGTATATTTCTTGCTTTTTTCACATACTTTCACGTGAAAAAATCCATTTCTTAAGTTTATTGTAGTAAAAATCTTAGCGTCTTGCAGTCTGTCTAACTGATCTTCGATCAACGGAAGTGGAAATCTATCTTTAACCATCACTCTATTTATCAACCTGTAGTCTATGCAGATCCTAGGTGTGCCGTCTTTTTTCATTACCACCACGACTAGACTTGCATATTCCGAGGAACATGGTTTTACTATTCCATTCTCGATCCATTGTAAGACCTGTTCAACCACTGTTTGTCTTTCTAGGTAAGGTAATCGTCTTGGTCTTTGGTAGATTGGCTGCTCTTCTTTTAACGTTATTACCATTTCGACGTTGGTTTCTTTCATTTTTTCTGGTTTGTAGTCAGCAATGAGTTGTTTGATTTCTTTTTTGATTGGCTTGCTAACTTCTTCGTCGACGTCCAACGTATCGTTATCGTCGTTTACTGTTCAAATTCTATAAACATGAGGAAGTATTCTCTAAATCGTAATTTCTCCTTCTCTGATTTTTACTTCAGCTTGATTCAATAAATCCTGTCCCACAATTGCATCAGTAGCAATCGCACCATTTGACACAACATGAATCGTGGTAAGAAACTCTTGTTCGTCTATTTCAATTACGTCTCCAAAAAATCCAATTGTCTCTAATTGACATTTTCCAAGTCCAGTGAGTGTAATCTTAGTTTTATTCAGAGCTGGTGAATTCATTTTTCTGTAAATGCTTTCTTTGATTAAGTTTACTTTACTGCCCGTATCAACAAGCGCATTAATTTTGATATTTCTCAGCAAAATCTTCTTAATCATTTTCTCATCGTCAAATTTTTCTTCTACATGCACTCGATTAGTCATGACAGGTGCTGTATTTTCTACACTTTTTGCTGCCGTAGTGCATCTTGCTGCCTTATGCCCAAATTCGTTGCATTTGAAGCATTTTGTCCCCAAGGCCTTGGACTGACATTCTGACGATTTGTGGCCCCTTGCTTCACAATTAAAACAACGCATTCCCGTCTCTTTCGATGCCTCTGATGCATTCGGGTTTTTTGTTGTTTTGTAATTCGTATTTGACTTAGCAGGCTGCCCACATTTCGCTTTCATTACTTCGTACGTTTCCATTTTTGCCTTAAATTCTTTTATGTTCTTTGCACCACGGTGTATAATAAGATAGGTGAGCTTACGGCCTATGCCTACATCGCAAATTTGTGGGTCTCGAGCGTGGTCAGTGTGCGAGAGAGACAAAGCCACATTAGATAGACGAAGTGCCTCTTGCGAAAGCATGTAATGCATATGTGCTTATAGGATAACAGTGCATTTTGTTGCATTGAAGTCTAATTCTCCTCGATACAATCGGTTTTTTGTTAATTTTTGGCAATGCCTCGAAGGTACTGTTTTGCGCCTAACTAATAGTGGGTACAAAAGTAATACGGAAAAAGTATCGTTGTTTAAAGTGCCCAAAAACAAATTAAAAGAGTGGAGTGCTGTGGTTCCCCGTGCGGACAAACAATTGACGATTAATAACGTTTTGTGCGAGAAACACTTTTTAAAAGAAGATGTGATCCGTCAAGTAATCACAGAAACTTATTCGGTAAGTTGTATACAGTAGAATCCGCTTATAATAACATCGAAGGGAAGTGACAAACAAGTCATACTAAGCGGACGTCATACAAAGCATAGTCTTAGAAAATAAACAACTTCCTATTTTTATTAAATATTTAGTTTAATAGAGAAAAAACTACAGATTGTGTGTATCTATTAATAAGAAAGAAACATGAATTGACACAAAGCAAGCATATTAAAAACAGAATCACCGAGAATCAAAACAAAAATGAGCCCAGCACCAAAAATCGTTGCAGGGAAAGGAATGTTGGTCACATGATTTCTTAAAAACTTTTCTGAAAATGCATGTAATTCAACCAATTTTTTTCACAAGCAAGATAAAAGAATTGTCCTGGATGTGATCAACTTTAAGTACTTCTGCTAATAACGGTAACGATTACAAAAATTACGATATGGCTATTTTTGTTATCTAAAAAATAGAGTAACTTTGCAGCAAAATTTTCAATATTTCTAATCATTTGATTGTAATAAAAATTATATCACGTCCAAGAGCTAAGTTTTATCTTTAAAATGATTACAAAATAATTCTCTAAAAGTTTGAATTTTTGCACTTGTAGTAAATACAAATGAGCGAGCTGTCCCATATGATTACATAGGTAGGACGGCAGCTTTAGAACCAACCGCGGCACTCATTCTGTCCTTGTCTAACATAGTCGACCACGTTCGAGGACCATGCGACAAGCGCTCGTAAGCCCACCTATCTTATTACACACCGTGCTTTGCACCATAAAGTATGCTTTTGTTATATACTTCATCTTGTATTCCATCGATAACATACTGCATTAATGAACCATCATCGATTGTGCCCCTGCTTGCTACTTCCTTCATTTCAAGAAAATATCGTTATAAGCTTTCCTTTTTTTTTCTTTTTTCTCCCGGTTAGCATTTCGTGTATTTTTGCACTCGTAACTTTGGGCGCAAATTCTTCTTTTAGTGCTTTTTTCAATTTGTTCCACGAGTTGATGCCTTTTTCTCCTTGGATAAATAATCGTGCAAGAGCCTTCATAGATTTTTTTGCAAAAATGTACTTTTGTAAATCGTTCCATAGATACAAACTTGAAATTTTCTCGAAGTCGGTCATCCATTTTTCAAAAGGATAAAGGTCTTCGCCAGTGAAATTCCTTATTGACCCCTCAACGTCTTTATACGTTAATTGGAATTTTGGTACGTTTTGCGTACTTAACTCGCTTTTGATTGATACATCGTCGTCTGCATCGACGTCTACATCGTCTGGTTCCAGTTCTTCGTCCGATTCGTCATTGGTGTTCCCTTCATTATTTAGTAGGTTAATGTCCATTAAATGTTTGCTAATACGAAATGTTAATTCTTCTTTGTTTCCGTCATATTGTAACAAATTTTTGCATTTGTTACGTGGTTTTACTTTTCATTTCATTTCACGATATTCCTCGATCCGATCCTGCATTTTATTTTTATTTATAATGCTTGCGTTATAAATTGAATGCAGGGATTTTTGTTGCAAAGGTTGGTAGCATAGATAAAAGAGTATAGTATAGATTGTCGACTCATGGTGAAGGGGGTCGTTTCATCATCCGTGCGGGGGGTATAGTTTGAACCAGGGTCACCAGGTGGTGCTGTATTATAAGTTGGGCTTATAGTTTAAACCATAGATAAAAGAGTAGTAACACAGATTAGTATACAGATAGCCAACCCCATTGTTAAAATGGTTAACACATTTCTTACCTGAAACCATGTTAGTACTGGAGACGGCTACCAGAGGCGCATTTCTGGGAGACATCACGACATTGAACTATGGTGGCTACTGGATACGCTTCATAGATGTCGTTTCTAAAATATCTCATGAAATATCAAGTAGAAAATTTTATTTACCTACGGCTTAAGGGTTTACTTTCCTTCAAGGCATGATACTACAACGGCATAATGTAATTATAATTAATTTTCTGCTTAATATTTTATGAAATATTTTAGAAACGACATCTATGAAGCGTATCCAGTAGCCACCATAGTTCAATATCGTGATGTCTCCCAGAAATGCGCCTCTGGTAGTCGTCTCCAGTACCAACATGGTTTCATTGTTAAAATGTGTTAACCATTTTAACAATGGGGTTGGCTATCTGTAATAGTAATCTGTGGTAGTAATTACTCTTTCTTATCTATGGTTTAAACCAAGGTCTCCAGGTGGTGCTGTATTATAATACAAATGTATTTACAAATGTATTATAATATAATATAGTTGGCACTAAATTAAAATTTTTAATACGTCAGTTAAAAATGTCAGTGCAAAAACTTCAATTTTGCTTAATTTCGTTTTCGCGATTTTCTTCAGTTTTTTTGCTATCTACGCAGAAATATGGTTTGTAGATGTGTACTTAAAGATCGTAACTATCACTCGGGTGGAAGTGTGCGAATAATAATATAAGTTGTGTTTTTGTAAATTTTCAATAATTTTTATTAATAACTTATAAAATTTTAAATGATAACTATAGTTGTTTTTCTAGTGCATTACTCAGAAATTTTGTAAAGATTAGTGGAAACTTTCGTAACTATAATTTTTTTTTTTAAATTATGTACGGAAAATTTTCACTAATATTTACAATAAATTAAATTAAAATTACCAGTAAAAAATCAAACATTTGAATCCCCGCCGATTTTATTGCACGATAGCAGCGCTGTTTGTGCGCTTGGTGACCCTGGTTTGAACTAGTACTTTGGAACAAAAAGAGGTGGGGAGTCGAGCATCTATTACTACTCTTTTATCTATGGTTGGTAGGTTGAACTTTTAGTTCCCCGAGAGCGACTCTGAAGCAAGCAGCTTGTTATTTTGTGGTCAACAATTTTGAGTGCCGATATTATTGAATTGGACGAATATTAAGTATTCAGAAGTCATAGTTATCGTGCCAAGTTTGTGTGTGACCTGTTGTCCATCTGTCGCTCGGCTACTGTGTGTTTTGACAACACATGTCTAAACATCTGGGGGACTGTTTTTTCTGGTTGCGCAAATTACTACGCTGTTCTTGGTCCAAAGCGCATACAGACGATCATTCCCGATTTTCCACGAAGAGCCACGTTTCGGTGTTGTGTTGTGGAAATCAAAACAATCACCCATTTTCGTCTTCGTTGGAAGATATATCTGTTTGGAAATCTTTTCATCATCATCGTAAATTTCATCGTCTCTCACTGGACCAGCTGTATTCAACATCATCGAGCAGTGTTCTTTGGGTTTACAACATTAGCGTCAGGTGCAACCTGGTTATTGGAAGCAAGATCTCCTTCTATCATCTTTAGCAGCCACACGTTAGGAAGCGATTGGAACGAATAAACTACTGTCACCTTTTATAGTTTGTAAACTTACAAGATATCGAGTAAGTTCACTTTATCTTTTCTATTCGTATTCACTGACGTGTATTACTGGCTATATTTTTCATTGTGGTGTAATCATTAGAGGTTACCATTGGTGTTAGACTTGACCACGATAATTTAGGAGCACCTTTTGACATCATATGCTAATTATTATTTTAATTGATAAACTGTGTGTATTGTTTCGCACAGCCACACTTTGCAATTGCTTGAATAGTAATTACACCCTCAATCTTTTTGTCATTAAAAGCAGTTTACATTATTCCTGCGTTTTATTGGAGCTTCCCCCAAACTACCCTTATTTTTCAGGATTCACGACCTGGCCTACGCAATCATAAAGAGCTGGTCTATAACATCGTGGCAAACAAACTGGAGAGGTTCTCTCCGGATTGCAGCAGACTCTGTTCTCTTTTTTGGTCAACCCTCTCATTAGGGGTTGAGATTCAGAGGGCAGTTTTTGTTTCAATATTCTAAATTCATAACGTTGCAAATTGCAGTTAAATCGCGCTCACTTAAATTGTTTGTGACGTAACTTAGTTTATCGATATGCTCTTTACTATTAGTTGCAAATGTAAAACCTGAAAAATCACGAAGTCTTTGTCGATTTTTTCGATCACCGTCCAATTCAAAAATAAATTTATGAAAAGCTTTAATAGTACACACACTTTCTATTTTAATATTGTCATTGATACGCGGCAACTGTCCCAAACATTCCATTTTGATAAGGTATAATCAGGTTTTTCTTCCTAAAAAGTAACTTTTCTTATCACAATTCTGTCTAAATTTTTACGGCAAAGTTTTTGTGTAAATTAATGTTCACTAATTAATCAATTAATATCACTTTGCACATAATTTTAACTCGATTTTTATTCCGGCAAGAGCCCCCAAATACAACAGCTATTCAAAATTAAATTTCAATTTTTCTTAAAAACAACAGAACATTTTTCGTCTATGCTATAGAATACAACGTGAACATTAAAAACCCAAAATTTTTGATTAAGGACTATTTATAATGACTGCTAAAACACTCAAAATTTGATAATAAAAACTGGATTCTAAGCAATTACAATTACCCATAATATTGTTTTTCAATCACAAACAATAATAAAGGGTAAAAGTTTAGTCGTTGCTAAACATGTTCGAGATGTAGAAGAGCTTCAAAGAAGTAATGAAAGTAGTAATATTATAAAATCGAGCGTCATTCGACACCTTACACAACATCCTTAAAGGTAATTTGAAATTTTAATGCATACAAATTTAATTAAAAACTCTTTTTTCACTTCAGATTGATGAGGTACGATGCATGACTGGGGTTAAACGTGATTGTGTGTACAATCAAAGTGGAAAGTGCAAACACATTGCTGGATTGATTTATTTTATAAATAATGAAGATGAAGAGAGTGCATCCAAGACTAGTACCTAACAGCAATGGGGGAAACCTAGTGCCCGACAATTCGTATAAGAAAAATATTTTAAGGGCAGATATTTTGAGGAAATGTTTCCCTTAATGATAGTAAAAAAATGTGAACCTCAAGCAGTAGATATCTCCGAATTAGTTGGTAAATCTGCATTAAAATAAGTCATGGTAGCAGATACCGCAAGTGCACATGATTATACGATAAGAAATCTTATGAATTCATTACTGAAGTAAGCGCGAAATAAATTTAGAAAAGTTAGATTGTGCCAAATGTATAAATAATTAATATGTATAAATGTATAAATAAATTAATAAAAATGTAATGCTTTTGATTTTCGTCTTCTAAGTAGTTTTTTATGTGCGAAGTAGCTTTCTTCTGTATGACAATTTACTTGGAGCCACCCCAAAAATATTGCAAGCCTCCTCTAAAATCGTGAAAATATAATATAGATGTAAACAGGCTATAAAAGAAGCTTTATTGATAGTAAATATGTATTTGTTGCTAGACAAGTTGCGCGGTTTTCTTCATAATTTGTCCGCCACGGGCGCTGGAGTCGTTTTCAATTCACCCACTATATACTTCGCACCTAGCGAATAGATTAGTGCATAGGTTTTTGAAATATGTATCTTACTCACCGATTTGAAAACACGTATTAAATTTGCAATGCAGTTTACACTAACGTAGAAAAATTATTTTACAACTTATACAGAATCATCCATTCAAGGCCCATACACTGCATCTTGTTTTGAAGTGCCGACGACGCATTCTTTCGGCCCGAGTGCTCTGAACTTATACAAGAAAGAAAAGAATTTATATAATGAAAAGAACTTATATAATAGCTACTTTTCAGACATTTGTGTTTATGAGTTTGAAAATCCTTGAATTTGTCTTTTAACATATATTTTATGTAAACCTCCATAATTGGTAATAGTAGAAAGCTTATCTGCCTAAAAAGGGATTTTAAATAATTTAATTATTCGTTTGAATATTGAAAGCTACCGTTCTGCTGTCAATTTCTTACTCAAGGCAAATTTAATTTTTTGTTGCAAAAATTAACAATAATTTCAAGAAATTCAAAAGTATCGCGCAGGTTTTGTCCCCTCCGTGCAACTGGTGCAACCTGGTAACAAGGTAAATATATATTTTAGCTATTCAAGGAAATCTTAGTAGAAGATGGTAGATTTTAAAGGATGTCAATAAAAGTACCATTAAATTTAAAATGAAATTATTATTATGAAGATTTAAACGTTACTTATCCTATACTATTAAACGAGCAATTCTTGTATATATGTTACCGGCAATCTGCAAAATCTGTCAATTTGCACAATGCCTAGATAATGTGCAAACCAACTAAGTCGTAAGGTATTGTGCAAATTCACTAGTATTTTAGGCAATCTGCAAAATGGCTACGGTGTTTCAGGCAATGTGCACATTGTCTATGTTGTTAGTTAATGTGGGTTTTAAGTATGCGCGTACTTCACATAGCCAAGACATTGTGCGAGATGGCGATCGTTAAAGACGAGATATTTCTTGAAAATGTGAATAAATTATGCAGTAGTGCAAACCTTTAATCTTTTTGCAGAATTTTCAAGCATTTTATTTGCTTGAAGATCTTGACAAATTTTTGTCTTATTTCTCTCAACATTTATACATACCGCTTTTTTAACCTATCGTAGGTATTTGTGCTTGTCATCAGGGTGACATCAGCGGTGGAGTGATGTGGCCGCTGGTTGAGTACAGAGCGGAAATTCTGGGTTCAAATCGCGGACTAGACAGAATTTAGCTCGGCCTTCCAGTGGGCATCCACACGCTATGGTAAAATCAATCTAGAGTATCGACAAAGAGGAAACGAGAAGTGATTCACGTCGGTAAATGAATCGTCAAGACTTCCAAGAAAGTTGGCATATTCCAAATGGAATAGATACCTGATATATTATTAAGTATTTGTGCTTGTCATCAGGAATATCTACACTTTTATCTTCATGTGCAGGAGATGGCGGTTAGGGGGGCGCTTAGGCTACGTAGTTGAAAAATATGGGACAATAATAGGCATGAAACTACAAGCACATATGCGGATTTTGGAGGAATATTCCAAGGGAATATCTCTACTGCACTTGGAGCCAGATAGAATCCAACCTAAATACATATTTGACAGAAAGTATAACGTTCTGTTAAATGCTGACAGAGCACCTGACTATGACATACATTTATACTCGGGTGGCTCTAAAAGTAATGCTAGATCAGGTGCAGGAATATATTCTACAGATTAAACAAACATCTTCACATGATGGGATATGCAGAAAACCCAATATGTCGTGGATGCAATAAAGAGGAAGAAACAGCCGAACATGTACTTTGTTACTGTCCGGCGTTAACTTCAACAAGAGAATCTGTGATGGGGGACTTCTGACCCGACATGGCCAGAATCAGAGACACTCTGCTTGCCAGGATCCTAGAGTTCATCCTACAGTTGGATTGGCTTATTGGAGAATGACAGGATCGGGGTGTAACTGAAACCGGAGGTAATACAATGGGCCCGATTTGGTGGTCTAAGTGCGAGTGAGCTTGTCTTACCCTCCAGAACGAATCCAAAATCCTATCTACACTCTTTAATATATTAATTATATTTTCTCTTTCCTCAAAAGACAAAAATACATTATTATAATCCTTTTCACTGCATAATTTATTCACATATTCAAGAAATATCTTGTGTTTGACGATCGCCATCTCGCACAATGTCTAGGCTATGTGAAGTACGCGCATATTCAAAACTCACATTAACTAACAACATAGAGAATGTACACATTGCCTAAAACACCGTAGCTATTTTGCAGATTGCCTAAAGTACTAGTGAATTTGCACAATACCTTACGACTTAGTCGGTTTGCACATTATCTAGGCATTGTGCAAATTGACAGATTTTGCGGATTGCCGGTAACATATATATTGAAGTGATCTCGGCGAGATACCTCTCAAATGTTCGCCGGCAGCTCTCAAAAATGGGAACACTCAAAATCTTTCCCAGGGTATGTGGCTTCCAGATGGAAAATGAAATTATCGAGTCGAAATCAATAAATTTAAAAATTTAATTTATTCAAAATTAACAATAAAATTTTTATCAATAAGACTCCTTTGAACTCACAGATTTTAGTTTTGAAAGTGTATGGTGTAATTGGTGTTAACAAATACGAATGCGCTATTACAATTGAAAATTAAACAATCGAGAATAGCAAAAAAACGCATTCGTACCCACTACGGTGTATTCATGAAACATAAAAAGTTTATAATATAACAAGTTTATTGTAAATCAAAATCAAATAAACTTTACCAAAAGATTAGTCAAAAAAATTAATTGTTTTTAAACATGTGAACTTTAAAGAATTTGTTCGCCACGAAACTATAAATTACACTTAACCCGAAAAATTTATCAAATGTTAAATAATTTTTATTTGAGCTTAAATACCTTTGTAAAATCGATACAACTGAAGCTCCTCGTTCCATATGCAGGAATGTCAAACCATTGACAAAATTCACAATCTATTCTTCCTCCAATGTACAGGGTGGCTCAATTTCGATCCTTCTTATGGAGAAATCGGTAACTATGGGAGATATCAAAAAATATATGTCGCATCCTCGATCTCTTTTTTTGAGAAAATCTCAATGGCGAAAACCAGAATTTGCTATCTTTTTTTGTTTTCGAGTTATAGCCAAAAGTTCGATAATTAGACTTTTCTATAAATGTCGATATTTTAGTTGTTTTTAAAGTTACCTAAAAAGTGTTAACACTTTCTTCAGACACTTTTTTAAGGGCAATAAAATGGAATAAAGAGATTTTAAATATCTAGATTTGTTTCCGAGTTATAACATAAAGTTGTGTTTTTTTAAATAGAAACCATAGTTGGCTATGACATTTTTAAATGGCGTTTTTTATCCTCTTTTCAATGATGTATAACATGTGGGGTCTAATATTTTAGTTTCATCCCATTTTATTAAAAAATGTAATAAAAATAAAGAAGAATGAAAAATTTAATATAATAGTAACTGTTTTTAGTAGATAACAATAAAAAATATTCAATACTTAACAAAAATTACAGTAAGGGTGGATTTCATAAAATTTTTAACAAGCCATTAAATTTAAAAGAGGATTTCTATTGGCTTGTTAGAGTTAACAGACGTTTTCTATTGGTTAACTACGACCTTTTAGTTAAGTCGGCATTAACGCTTTTATTATGAAATCCGCCCTAAGTATTCAAACTGAACTCAGTTGTTTACAATAAATATAACTTTGTCAAAACAAACACTACGAAATTGGCATCTAAAAAATTCTCTTACCCATTAGTTTTTAGTAACAAAATATTTGTTTAGTTAGATAATTACTAAAATATTATGTTGCACATGCAAGAACAGCATTATAACTAGCTTGAATGAAGCACTCCAACATATCGTATTTTTCATAGTGTTCATAAGCCATTTTACATTTACGTGAAATAACAGGTAAATATAATAACATATTATTAGAATTGCTAATAAATATTTAATATTTTAATTACAGCAACTAAACTAATATTTTCCTACTAAAAACTAATTGATAAAGGAATTTTTTAAATGCCAATTTCGTAGTGTTTGCTCTAACAAAGTTATATGTATTGAAAATAATAGACTTCAGTTTGAATACAATTATTTTAATTTTTGTTAAGTAGTGAATATTTTTTATTGTTATCTACTAAAAACAGTTACTATTATATTAAATTTTTCATTCTTCTTTATTTTTATTACATTTTTTAATAAAATGGGATGAAACTAAAATATTAGACCCCACATGTTATACATCATTGAAAAGAGGATAAAAAACGCCATTTAAAAATGTCATAGCCAACTATGGTTTCTATTTAAAAAAACACAACTTTATGTTATAACTCGGAAACAAATCTAGATATTTAAAATTTCTTTATCCCATTTTGTTGCCCTTAAAAAAGTGTCTGAAGAAAGTGTTAACACTTTTTTGGTAACTTCAAAAACAACTAAAATATCGACATTTATAGAAAAGTCTAATTATCGAACTTTTGGCTATAACTCGAAAACAAAAAAAGATAGCAAATTCTGGTTTTCGCCATTGAGATTTTCTCAAAAAAAGAGATCGAGGATGCGCCATCCATTTTTTGATATCTCCCATAGTTACCGATTTCCCCATAAGAAGGATCGAAATTGAGCCACCCTGTACTCTTGGAACCAGAAGCACTCACAATCTAAAAATTACAAATCAAAAATAATCGCCGCTCAAACTCGGGACAGACTATTCAAAAATTCCAAATTGTTGACCAAAGATCAAACTCTTGATCATTAAAAAAAAACGCCACTCCAAACTTCAAAAAAATTCTGGTCTTCATAAGACCAAGACGATCTCACTGATCAAAACACTCAAAATCTACGCCTTTTTCAGCGGCCAAAACTAACTCAAATAAATGACCAAAAATCAACTCTCTTTCTCTCTCACGACCGTTGGTCGATTAACTTTTCTATCAATTATTTTCGCTCTTGTCTATTTTTGATAACGCCCGAACTTGCGTTCTACGAACAATTATATCGCGTGCACACTTTTAAAACATAACTTCAAAAATTCTCAAATAAAAATAAGTCTGTTGTTTGTGTTAAAAGTTACAATAAACTTTCATTCGAGCGTCTCTTTGATAAATCAAAAAATAACATAAAAATTTGAAAAAAAAAACAAAATTATCAATTTCGACTTAATTCTGTTAAAATTGATTTTTTTAAAGTCGTTTCACGACAATATATATATATATTGAAGTGTTTTTAGCTAGACACCTCACAAAAGTGCGCCGGCAGCTCTCTAAAATGGGAACGCTCGAAAAAAAAATCTTTCTCAGGGTTAGGTGGGTATCAGATGAAAATGAAATTACCATTGACTGCATCAAAAAGATGAATAATTGAGTCGCAATTAATAATATTAAAATTTAATTTATTCACAATCAATAAAAATTTATCAAAAAGACCCCTTTTGAACTCACAGATTTGAGTTTTGAAAGTGTATGGTGTAAATTGGTGCTAGCAAATACGAATGCGCTATTGTAATTGAAAACCAAACAATCATGAATAGCAAAATAACGCATTCGCACCCACTACGGTGTATTCGTGTTCGCTAATAACAAAATTTACAAAAATTTCAAATATCGTGAATTAAATTATTCAAACTATTATCGATGAAGTTTATCGGCGCCACAAAAATTTTCAATATCACAAAACGCGTATTTATAAAATGTTAAACAATTCTTACTTGAGCTCAAATATCTTGAATATTGTAGCTGGATCTCTTCGCTCGACTCACATTGAACGTCGATCCATCCACCAAGACGTCTACAAATCTTCCAAATCTAGCAAATTTTCCCAGACACCACGGGTTCAGCAAATCAAATATTCTCTTCTCCAATTATAGACAAATTCCAAACCACAGACCAACAACCTCGGTCAAACGTCAATTTAATCTTCACAAATTCTGGTCCTTACAAGTCCAAGGACGATCTCACTAATCAAAACACTCAAATTTACGCCTTTTTCGGCGGCCAAAAATAACTCAACCAAAATGGCTCAAATGTTCGCTTTCTTACGACACTCGGTCGATTTATTTCCCTTTTATTAAGTAATTAAATTTTTAATTACAATTTTTTAATATCAATAATCTAAATAAATTTTCAACCTTTTGCCGGGATCGAACCGGTAATTCCTACATAAGAATCAACGACCGCACCTGCTATCACACCAGGGCGTCTCTTTGATAAATCGTAAAAATTAACTTAAAAATTTGAAAAGAAAACAAAAACTATTAATTTCGACTCAATTCCCATCAAAAATAATGACTTTTTAAAGTCGTTTCATGACATCTTATTATATATAAATATATGTAATTGCGTTCTAGAAAACAGCCTAAGCGATTTCGATGAAAATCACGGACAGGGGGTATTTTGGGTCTACAAATCGATCTGGACGGGTCTCATCTTTGGGAAAATTCGTTTTCACGCAAAAAAACGACCTCAAAGATGTTAATTTAGATGCCTTGTTTTTGAAATTTACTGTCATTGTTTTTTTTTAACTACTTGATTATGGTTCTACATTAACTTAAATCAAGTTTTGACAGTTTATATATGAATTAAATCACTGCAATTGTTTTAGTTTGAAAACTCTTGTCATTATAAAAAAACTTTATAAGAACTTTTAAGTTTTGACAGTTATATAATTGAGATTAAAAAATTCAGTGAGGTTTAAATTGTTAATAATGTCAATATTCCTAGAGGAAGAGAGAATCTTTTTGATAGTGAAGAAATTATATTAAACTTTCGACTTGGCCATGTTTCGGTAAATTAAAAACTAGGATCATCGATTTGCCGTACTTGCACTGCTAAAGTAAGAGGTGCTCAATCTTTGAAATTATAGAGCCACAAACATCTCAGTTTTTGAATGATTTACGTGAGCATAACCGATTGTGAGAAGCAAATCAGAGTAGTAAAAAGAGAGTACAATGATTGGAAGAGGAACTAAGACTGCACTCTTTCATTCACGTCCAAATCTGAAAACGGCACATTTCGGCATTCCGAAGCTTTCTTCAGAGACAACGAGATGGAATACCTAAAAAAGAAATAGTCCCGTTTAGAACGGGACGTATGGTCACATTGACCATATCCAACTTTGACACCCTTTAAAGTTTTGTGTATCTATTGCGAGGCTGTACAATTTTCAGAGGAGCAGTCCCTAATCGCACAGTTTTATTGCTTGAGGATAAATTTATCATAATATGAATATAATAGCTCAGCCGACGAAGAATATTGAATGAGAATTCGAATGGCCACAGTACGGCCACCTGTACTTTCTAGATCCAGAACCAAACTTGGGCGATAATAATAATTCTTCCTTATTAGTTATCAATAATATAAGAAAGCCTACGCTATCTTCATCGTGTTAATAAAAATAAAAATAGTTACGATCAGAGATCGGTCGCCCAGGTACTTTTATATTACATAACTAAAAAAAAAGAACGTCGCCAAGATTTGAACTTGGGATTACAAAACACAGTACCGAAGCATTCATTGAACTAAACTTTATTAAATTAAAAATTTTTACATTGTTGCAGGTACAGCCGAACGCACAGCGCCGGGTGTACCTGCATTATTAATTGAATACAAAACAGGAGCACCTCGTTAAAAACAATTCTCCAAATTAAATTAATATGTAACAAATAAAATGTTTTTCAAAAATTAAAATTTTTTGCTTTAAAATTTGAAATTATCGTAGTAAATTAAAATTTGCGTTAAAAATTGTTGGAAAAATACATAAAAACCAACTTAAAGTAATTACAGTTTTACAATAAAATAAAATCTTAACTAATAATAAACAATAATTAACAATTATTAATTAATAATTAACAAATAAATGAATAAACAAAATAACAACAAAAATTGCACAAAACAAACACAACCGACAAACAGCGAGACAAAACAGCAGACAAACAAGGAAGAGACGCTGTCCACCAAACGTTACTAATAAAAATGTATTGTAACGTAGTTTGCGAACAAACACCGCCAATGCCTCGATGCCCCGTTGATGTTTGCGGGTGACTAGCTAAGGGAACACACCCCCGTCCAGTACCAGAGCTGGGTCGCGCGCACGCGTTTCGCAGATTCTTTAAATAACTTACCTCACTCAACACAACGAGCTTAAAGTTACTGCTAACTAAAGAAAAAATTGTGGGCGCCAGTAAGACAAGAAAAAAATGAATAACAAGTTTTATTGAATTACAAAAAAGATGGTTGATCAGATCAACCAAATACACACAGATGTAAAGTGGTACTGCTATTACAAACAATACAGTAAGCCGGACTCGAAGTCCCAAACAGAAATGTTTGCAGCTGAAGGCTACTAAAGAAAAAACCACCAGGAGACTGGTTGGTTGCCCCAGCAATAAGCTTACTTGAAAACAAAAGTGAAAAGCACTACCAGCGAACAATGACAAAATGTTACTTCGCTCAACCAACAAATATGTAACCTTAACAGGTAAGATTGAAAGAAAAATCGCTAAAATCGGGTTAACAAACCGAATATAAATAATATTCACCAAGTGGCCTACCTTAAGTTTGCTTGCCCTGGTAATTATTGGGAATTTGATACCAAAAACACTATCTTTTAGCAGAATCACTTCCTTTCGAGATCTCGTCCAAAAGTTCCTTCCACCAGTGTTGAAAATGATTTTAAAAGCTAAAAATAAAGCAAACACACTTAGAAAATTATATTTATATCTGTCTGTCACCTCAAGCGTTTCTGTATGAACAAAGGTTGGCTGAACAAAAGTAAACACAGTGTCACGCCACTGGAGTGCGGTAAATAATAAATTACTAATTATTAACAATTGAATTTTCAAACAAAACAAAGTTAAATAATTAGGATGATTGGTGGTAAAACAACGATGGCCAAACAAGATAGTCACGGAAGCAACAAATGGTTGATACGCTGGAGGTGGAAAATTGGAATATAAAATAACGATACACAAACCGCCTTGGTGATGTTAAACGTAGCTGAAGACATCCAAAATTGACAATCAGCTGATGAATAATTTTCAATATTTATGTTTTTGGAGTCCCGATGGATCCTACCAGAGGGCGATTTATGCGGCGATTCCAACGTATAAAATTTTCCTATCACCAGATGTGACTCCCCGTTCTTATCTGTTCTACCGTGCTGCTCGTTAATCACACTCTGACGAAAGTGTATTAGGGCGGTAGTCGGAACGACCAATTGAACTCAAAAAATGTGTAATTAACTCGAAAATAACTGATTTACATCCAAGCACCAAAATATCAAACTGCCATTTTTGATTATCAATCAAAAAGCCTTCAGTTTAATTGACCAATCCCGGGCGTTCAAATTTGATAAGCCCTAATCAAATTAATATACACGGTACGTCGTAAGGAAAAATACCTAAGAATACATAAATTGCATTCTGTATGCGACAGTATTAATTCGTAATATTACTTATACTCCTAGTATATAAAGATTACAACAAACATAAAGAATGAAAATTAAAATAGTAAAATGTAAATTATTTTACTACTAAAATTCATAGTAACATATTAATAATGAGGAATCATAAAATGATGTGTTTTAAAATTATTAGAGGTAATTTAATTGGCAATATAAGCTCTATTTATTTAAAATAAAAAGTTATATTTTATAACAATGAACTTATTTAAATACATAGGTTTGTTTTTATCGCAACATTGACATCCACATGGACATCTTTAATATGTTTGTATCTTAACATTTATAAAAATAAAAAATAATAAAAATGCGCAAATACACACAAAATTTAACCGTCGTGACTGATCGCAAAAGTTCGGTCACGCCGTTTCAATTGCGAAATACCCCCCAAGGTGCGGCTATAATAGATGTTTCACATCAAAATTTAAAAAAATGTACTTGACTCTTATCAAATTAAGCCACAAAATTAGCCCACTATCAAAAAAATACTCAAGTTTTATTGATTTAATTATAGATTAACATATCACTACATAGTGACGATAATTGAATATCACTACATAGTGATATGTTTACTCTCAAGTTGCACTACACAGACTATAAAAAATTTGAGATGATTGCTAAACGGTTTTTTACCACTATAATTTTGTCATTTTATGGTTCGGCACTCATGCGATTTAATTGAATTATTTTTCATTGAGATTTCATGGTGGTTCTGTTCAGCAAAGTTTACAATCGTATGCATTTGTTCATTGATTTAATTGCCAGTTTTATTTCCGGAGCAACCATTTTTTTTAGTACGTGCACCGCTGCCTTTTTGGAAATTTCTATGTTCAGTTTCTTTGGTTCAGTTAGGAAACTGGATCTGATTGCCAATTTTAATATAGACGACATTTTTAAGTGAATACAGATAATTTTCAACATCTTGGTATGTGAATTAATTAGATTTCTAATTGTATTAAAATTTGGATTTGGCTACGCCAGTCCAATTTGCATTGGGGTTATTTAATACAAGTTACTTCAATAATTCTACTTATTTTTTTTTAATGAATTTTAAGGTGAATTTTTTTAAGAATTAAGGCTATTTCCCATTAAAAGTTTTGTCTCCATACTATATCAATTTCGTTCAAATATTCTTGACTGTAGTTAGCTTCCAACGGCAAGTGTGCGTACGTCATTCATATTTGAGTATCTCCGATATGGAACAAAGACGAAACGTATATAAATAGAAGGAATCAACCTGTAATCGTCCAATAATCTTTTCAAACATCAGATCGCTCATTATCTATTCTGTAATCACATATTGGGAAGATCACTGTATCGTAAAAATTAAAACCTTCAAAACATTTCAAAATGATTTTGTTTTACCTTCCCTTTTAACGCTGGTCATTCGTTTTGACCCCTGCATTATTATGGGATCTTGGTTTGCCCATCAATACTGTCAATAGAAAACTATAACATAAGTAGAAATGGGATAGCTTTGAGATAAACAAGCTTAAAGTTTCCATTATATGAAAAAACTAAAGAAAATTATCAATATCATATCAATACATATCAAGTACACAATATGTGTACGCAAAACATAAATTGATCTAGAGCTAGAGGGCATATTAATTCAGTGACAGACAAACATTTAAATAAAGTTTTGTCTAAATAAACAAAACAAAATAAAGACATTTATTTCTTCATGTTAGGGTCTCTTTTAATCAAGAAAAAAATTTTCGTATACATTACTTTCCCTTAATATGTATGGTATAAATATCTTAAATAGAAAAATCTTAAATATACTAAACTAAATTTTAATATCGCAAATCAAATGCACGAGAAAAATGATAATTGGAATATAATAGAGGCTCTCATTCGTATTTGTATTATTGCAGTATTTAAATTAAATTTATAACGCAAAAATTTATTATTAAAACAAGAGGAACTTCAATTAATCTATGTAATACTTAACAATTCTGCAACACAAGATGAACCAAAATAGCAAGATATCAATTTTATTGCTTCCATCTTGAACGAGTATATCATCTATCTATCTAATACTTCTTTCCACACACAAAAGTCAGAAAATTAAATTTGAGAAAAAAGTGGAAGGTTTACCGAGAAATACCGACAGACGCACTTTTGCGAGTCAATCAAAGAAACAAATTTCAAGAATAAGTGTGAAAATATTTAAATAATATTTGAGAAAAGAAATGTTTTGAAGTTTAATAATAGCTTTTGATAGAACACATCAAAATAATAATCTGTAAACAATTCTCTCGTATAGTTTAGAATTATTTGATGGTGTAATAAGAAGTATTATACCTATCCATTTATACCTATTACAAGATTAAAACCTATAAATCAATTAACGATCCATAAAATTGATTGTAGCTGTTTTTATTTAACATTGAACTAAATGTTTATATTACTGTATACAGTTTTGCGGTTTTCTTTTATATTGTAGATTCGACACGTCAATAATTTCAGTTAATAATAATTACCGAGCTAAAATTTAAAGACTTAATTTTATAAAAATAATCTACAAGTAGATATTAATTTTTACTTCTTAAGGCTGTTCTCTCGCAACCACTTTTTTATTTACAATTTTCTGACTTTATTTTTGAAAATAACGAGTTAAAATTTTTACAGTATGTCTGAAATGTTATTTACTATATTATGTCGGAGCGCTTTTATCGCGAATAAACAAATCGCAAAAAAAAAATTTTTTAACGTAATCTTAAAAAAATTTTGGCTCCGACATAATATTAGAAATAACGTTTTAGACATACTGTAAAAATTTGAACGCGTTATTTTCAAAAATAAAGTCAGAAAATTGTAAATAAAATTAACGCTAAAATGCGCGTATCTCTTGCATTCGCGATTTTTTTTACACATTACTTTATTTTTTATTGTACGTTTTTGGTCAGCTACTGTTATTGTACACCAAATAGTCCATTTTCTATTTAAAATCGAATTTTCATTCTAAGTGAGAACACAGCCTTAAGAATACGCAAAAAATAGGTGTTAGGTGTAACAAATTCTCACAAAAACGGGGTTTGAAGTTTTTAGTTCTTTGTTGCTATCTTTTTGACATAGTGAAAGTCTAGAAAAATCTAATGAGTTCTTTTTACTCAAAAGTTTTAATGAAAAAACGCGCATGAATTGATTAACAAGATTCTTTTTAAAAAAAGACGGTTTTTTGATGTACATAACTAATTCTCACAAAGACGGAGTTTCAACCAAGAAATTAAATAGATATATCCACTTTTGGTCAGGTGTAGACAAGGCAGAAAGAGCACGCTCCAGAGTATCAATACTGATGATGAAGATGTCCATAGGAAAATTTCTGGAAGATAATGCGGATATATCTGGTAGAATGATAATGGTCAGTATAAAATTGTATGGATATAATTGTGTGGTGATTGGCTTGTACGTACCAAGAGACACGGCAGATGAGCAAATTATAGACGAGTTCTTTGAGCAACTGTTAGCTGTGGTAAACGATATAAAATAAAACCAAACTGTGATAATTGCGGGAGATCTAACTGCAAGAATTAAAGACCAGGAAAAACATAAAGTTGTGGAAAAGTTTGCGAAAGAAGTAGAAAATGACAGCGGTAAGAGAATGCTTACCTGCTGAGAATGCAGTAAAAGAAATTCACCGATACACATGAGAAAGATCATCACTCTAACAGAAATTTATTATTAACTATATATATATATATACCGGGTGCTGAATGAGTTAGGCGAACATAGGATATTAACATGTAAAAACTTATTTTTGCAAATTCCTGCTTCCCTAATTATTTTAGAGAAAAATTGAAAGACACAAATATAATGTAGAAATATAAACTACGAATGATAAGAGCATTAGATTTTATCTAGCTTTCACGTAAATGGTCAAAAAATTCTTTTGAAATTGTTAAAACTTTTATTTATCAAACTTGCCATGTAAGTTTCCGAGGTAATTATTTTTGATAAGTAATAAAAAACAATTGCACGTTGTTGACAGTTTTGCACTTTATTAAATTTTAATTTCAATATTACCTTGGAAACTTATACATGGCCAGTTTGATAAATAAAAATTTTAACAATTTCAAAAGAATTTTTTGATCATTTACGTAAAAGCTAGATAAAATTTAATGCTTTTATCATTCGTAGTTTATATTTCTACATTATATTTGTATCTTTCAATTTTTCTCTAAAATAATTAGGGAAGCAGGAATTTGCAAAAATAAGTTTTTACACGTTAATATCCTATGTTCGCCTAACTCATTCAGCACCCGGTATATATATGTACGTACATTATTGTGAAACAAACACCAGTATTTAGGGTATATAACTCATGAATTAAAAATGGTTCTAATTGTGGAACAGACCATCATCTCCTGGTTAGCTAAGTTAATTTTCCCATTTAAAGTTTCTTCAAGTAAGAATAATGTAGAACCATATGGAATAACAAATACCAAAAATAAGAATTTTTGTTATAGATTACACTTGTTTCATCAGAAAAGCATAAAAATCTGTATGAAAAGAGATTAAAATTTAAACTAAACGGTATGGTGAAGAATAAATGAGGCAGCAGAAGGTGTGTGAGAAATACCAAAGTTTGACAACCCGCACGGCTTCCAGAAGAAGTAAAGAAAATAATTAAGGAAAAAATATATTTTACAAAGGTTTCTGGGATGTAAATCAGACCGACACAGGCAATAGTACAATTTCTGTTTTTCCTACTGTACTAAAAGTTAATTTTAAATTATTTTAAACAATTTCTAAATCCAAATTAATTCAATTTTTAAAATGAAAACTTTTTATTGTGTTATCACTTTCATTTGTGTCTCCTTGATAAAATATAGTAGCATAAAAAATGAAAAAAAAATTTATTAATTTGGACTTGAATAAAAGATGAGTCAAATTGATTTTTAAAAGCGTTTCACGACAATATAAAGTCCTTAGCTGTAAGCTTTCAAAGTTATCATGTTTATCGTTTCTAAAGAAGATCTTTGTTCAATATTTGAACAGTTTTTGATATAATTATGGTATGGTAAAAAAGTTTGTAGCAAATAAAATTTTAAGTCAACATTTACAAAATAAATTATTTTAGCGGAGTTATCGACTCATACTCGGTAAAAAATGTCCAATATTTGGTAAAAAAGTATAAAATGGTTTTTGAAAAATATGTTTATTTGGGAAAATGTAATAAAAAAAAGTTATAGTAGAAGGCTTTATTCTGTGTCAATAATTAAAAAAACCACCTCTTTAATCAAATCTTTTTCTAGCTGAGAGATCAAAATTAATAGGTACTATTTAGCATGCAGTTGTAAATAAACAATCAGAAACTTATTTTATAAGTTGTAGTTCTCCAGGTAGTAGTTTGAGTCCCAAAAAAAGTGTATTTCAGTAGGTTCATCCAAATGAACTATTTGGCTGCTACGTCTGTCTGTTAAAGTGAATCCAATGCAAGAAAGCATTAATGTAGAAACTACAATTTAACAAGTTTTATTATATCAAAATGTACTACAACCACAGAATTTACAGTTTTAAATAATTACATGCAGTTTATAACATTAATTAGATTATGGAAATAAATTATATAAACATAAATATGTGAAATATAAACTAATAATAATAAATCAAAATAGTTAATCTAAATTCTATTTCTTTTACGTGTAGTTATAAGCCTTCTAGGTTTATCCAGTTTTACACTGTAAACATTTTCCATGTTGGAAGTATTATAATCCAAATCTATATCTTTGTTTGAAGTGTTCTCGATTGATTTGAGACGGGACCTTGTTTTTCTAGGTGAAAAAGTTGAACTGTCAGTTTCTTCAAACATTTGCCAAGGTACCTCATTATCTATAGACGGTATTGCAAAATTTGACGACGGAGATTTCCTAGTTTCCAATTTCGTCTTCTTTGATAATTCATACTCATCGTCACAGTTATCACTTCCGTGTTGTAGGTTTGTGGTAGTTGCATTTTCTGTATCATTACTTGCAGCATTAACCTTTTCGATATCGATTCCGTTTACATCACTTTTTGCTCCTTCTGAATTGCACCAGTTAGATAATACTTGTCTATTTTCTTGCCTTGTATTAGAAAATATAAAGTTGTTTCTATTATCTTGATTCAACAAATTGGATTGAGTTCCGCAGTCTTTTGTAAGTTGTTTTAAAGGTGATTCTATCTGCGTTTCACTATCATCGCTAATATCTTTTTCTCTCTCAGATACTAAATTGTTTAAATATCGGTTAACGTCGCAATTATCAAATATTGTACTACTATTATCATCTAAATTAAAGTTTTCCTTAGCTTTATTAAGTGCATTAATAAAGGGATCGGTATCATCAACTTTACTACAAGTTGAAGCTGAATCATCACTAATTACTTTTTCAAGAGAGGTAGAAGACGAAGAACTGCTAAGAGCAATTGATTCCTGTGCCGAAATAGCAGCATTACGAGTTGAATTGTAATTGTTGTCAATAGTGCTGTTGTCGCTTACGGACTTCTCCAATTGAATAAAATTATCTTTGACAACTTGAGGTTGATAGTTTACCGGTTGATTAATTTCCATTATTTCTGGCATATGTTGAACATTATTTATATTTATGTTTAGTTCATTACTATTATTAAAACACGCTTCGGGTCTATCACCGGGGAGAGGCAATAAAGGATCGATAGACGAAGAAACTTCATAATTATGATCTTGCACTTGCAATTCACGAACTTCTCCTACTTGACCATTCTCATCAACTATTTGATATTGCAACGTGCCTCCCGATATATTTTGTAGCACATCTTCGGTAACGCTAACAAAACTACCATCACTTGTTCTAAACATTATTTCAACATTTCCTGGAATATCAGTACCAAGTATTTGCTTCAATTTATCTTTTGTAGCATTTGTAGGAATTTCAAATTGTAACATATTATTGGAGCATTGTGACTTTTCCATATTTATCATTTCGTTAGAAGTCAAAATTGAATTATTTAAGTCATCATAGTTAACAACTTGCAATGGTACATTTTCAATATGATTTAAATTATTAATAAAAGTTTCGTCAGTATGCGGAATAAAATTTTCAACTGTTGTTTCTGTACAAGATTCCTCGATTACAAATGAACTAATTTGTGTTGTAGCTAATTCTTTTTGTAAAGCTTCTAAAGCTAAACGACTTGCAGCTGCCTCTTTTGCACAAGCTTTTTCTGCTTCAGATCTAACAAATTTACGTTTAACTTTTCTATGAAAGTATGAATCGTTGGGTACAGGATTTTTAAATGAAGTGAAGGAAGCAGGATGCGGAGCAGTATTATTCATTGATCTGTTATAGGTATTTGGATATTTCGGTCTTTTTGGGAGAAATATAGGTGGAACAATGTGAATGGAATCTAAAAACAAAGCAAAACTTTGTTAATATTTTAATATCTCACTTTAAGACATCAATCATCTGTCTAATTATAACTTTTAATTATAATTTACAAACGCTTAGTGATATTATGAGCCTCGTGTTCTATTAACCGGGTTAATTCCTGTAGTAGTGATAAACATTCATTTGGAACTTTGAAAAGCACAACTAACCTGCTTCGAATCTAATATCTTGATGATCAGAAACTAAGGTTTGTAAGCCACGCATTTGGAAAAATTTTGCAGCAGCAATCATATATTTCAAATTTTCATCTAAAATATTCGTCTCTCCACAGTACATAAATTCAATGATTGACTTAACGATTGCAAAATCTAAACCGGTAATGACAATTTGTTCAGTTCCAGTATTCTTTTCTAATTGTTCCTAAAAACATAAAAAAAATAATGATTTTTAGTATTGAATAATTGCTCTACTTACACGAAAATAAGGACTATTAGAAGCCAGAACACTTTTATGTGCATGAATAGTGTTGGTTCCGCAACAAATGGCTAAATCGACAAGACTTTGATGTTCCATTAAGGAACAAAGAACTGTACACATATGCCTTGCATGAGTGTCCCATTGCACATAATATCTAGTTTTAGATTCTTCCTTTGTATTCATTTTCACACGAGTATTTTAGATAAATATTACCAAGTTAAAAACTTTGCATAACCTAAAAATTATTTTAAAATTGCAGTAAACAAACATTAGGAAACGAATAATTTGGGAATACAACTAATAGAAGTTTTTTTTACTTACCTGCTAAAATTATATATCGCTTTATTTAAATTCGGAAAAAATTACAAGATCGCAATAGTAACAACTTGAAATCTTTTGTATTTTACAAATGAATCGTTATGTTAACAAAACAATTGATGGTTAATATTTGTTATAAGCCTACCACAAAATATTTTTAATAAAAAACAAAACGGATATGTACAGGATGACAATCGTCCTATGTGTAATTAAGGTTGACTTGTATAGATCTAGTTTAAAATTTTAAACTGTAGTTTAAGGGAGAGTACCACGAGAGTACCACCTTTGAGCTTCGAAAAAATTTAATTGTTTTTTTTTGCTTAAAAGATATTTTGATATGTATAGAATATAATTCCATTGATATTGAGTCGATGTGGGACTCCTTTCATGCTTAAATAGCGATGTTTGTAAGTCGCTCTGTAGCGCCATCCATAAGCTATAATTACAAATATTCTCGTACTAAAACTTTAAACGCTATTTCTGAAAAATAACATTTTTCAAGCTGGTGTACAAGATAACTTCCACAATTTACATTAGATTGACATCGGACAAAATTTTTTTTACTCCAAATTAACTTCTCTATGGAAGTACGTAGCCGTTTTTCAATTGGATTATTAGTTTTTAATTTGCAACCAATTTTATACACGGTTTTCAGTGAAAATCGATACACTTTTCTTTAAATTAGTGTCAATTTCACAAAAATTAATATTTTTCAAAAATCCTATGTACTTCCATAACTAATCTATCACAGATTAAGAAATTTTTTAGATTTGTGTTCTACATTATACCAGTTGGCCGTAATCCTCTACATCAGCTAGACCCACGTGACGCAAAAGGTTTTCTTTGACAGAGAGGATGACACGTTTTTTAATGATTTTTTTATATGAAAAAAATATATTTTATAACTATTATGTATAATAAAAAAAACCTTTAAAACCAATTTTTGATTTTCCTATTCTTTATGTGTTAAAAAAAATCGTGAAAAACAGGTTAAATTTCATATTCAAAGGTGGTATTCACCTTAAATGATTGATTAAATTTAAATCATAAATATTTCGCGCCTTTAGATACGAACACGGAGAAAGCAGGTTGCTGATGGTTTCAGGTTGCAATTTCGAGTTCTGCTAATCTGCAATGTTAATAAATATAAATAGCAATGCTGAGTATGTCCGTCTTTTAATGTTTAATTTTTGGACATTCCACACCACAGGCCGTCGCCTTGTTTGTCTGCTAATTTTATGTTACCTTCATGGATTTATAAAGTTCTAGCCTTGTAAGTCCATGGTTACTATATTATCAACGATGCTGACGTAGAATCGTAGATTGTAGGGCATAACCATTTGTCTTCTGTTGCTGTTTAAATTTATGGCCGTGAGCATAAAGAAAAAAACTTTATTTAAATAAAAAAACTACAAATGTTAAAAGTTTTAATAAGTTCTACAAAAATAAAAAAGAGTTATAGTAGGTGCTTTCAAAGGACATTTTTCCCTGAATGTAATAAAAAATTAAAAAAAAAACTTTTTATTTAAAATTACAAAAGTGCACTAAAAAGTAGAAAATAATTTTAATAAAAGCAAACAAAGCTTCGTGAAAACATCAATATAAAAGCGTGGGGCTGTTTATAGGTGGATAAGCAGGCTAACTATTGGTGTACAAAATTCATAACCCCATACGCTTTTATATTGATGTTTTCACGAAGCTTTGTTTGCTTTTATTAAAATTATTTTCTACTTTTTAGGGCACTTTTGTAATTTTAAATAAAAAGTTTTTTTAAAATTTTTAATTTTCAAATTTTTTAGTCATATCTTTTCAAATACAGCTTATGTATTTTAACTAATATAGGTTCATTCTATCAGATTTCTTTATTTATGTGTTTTAGATGTTTGATACTTCACCCTGTATAAATCATTACGACGAAAAACTTTACCCTGAATGCGGTCCTTAAAAATGAGATTTAGAATTCTAAGTTACTTTCCACCCTGTATGATAAAATTGCCCAATGCGCATCGACGCATGCGCTTAATGATTTTCAGTTTTTTCCCGATTTTTCGCTTATTTTTCAGAATTTTAGAAAAACAAAATTAAAATATGAAAATGCTCTGCAGGTGAAAGCTGTGTACCAAATTTCAGATCTCTAGGACGTCGGAAAGTTGCTTAAAAATGGCCTCAAAGCGGTCGACCCACACGGACGACGGACAACGGTCTTCCCAAGTTAAATAAAAGCTTTTAAAAATACAAAAGAAAATAAAATAAAAAGCGCGGTATCTGAAAAAAAGGAAAATGCAATTGTTAAAGAAAAGTGGTTATGGGGATCCAAAAAAAGAAAATATATGTAGGTGTCGTGCAAAGCCAGCTTCAATCATCATCAGCGACTTAATGTGGTTTATAATTAGAACTTCATCAGATAAAAATTTTAGAAGTTCTAAATTGACAAAACATTTACTTTTTAAATTTTCACCTGATAAAGATATAGTTATGATTTAAACGTATAATTGTAATGATGCAAGTCGGCGATGACCAAAGTTGGTCCTCCCTTTCTTATATAATCGGTGGAACGATCATGCTCTTTGGCCTCTAAGTAGTCAAGAGGAACATTTACAATGTTGGATGAGGAAATTCTCAACTTTATTGTAGCTGACATAGAACTTAAGGGTGATCTTAAAGATAAAGTCTTCTATTGAAGCGGTTTGTCGGGTGGAAGAGAACCATTTGGCATCCAAGATTCTGCGTATGTAGACGTTTTGAGCAGTCTGTACTTAATTACTGTAGTTGTCAATTAGATCACTGTAGTAGTTTGTACCTAATCATAATCACAAACAAAGCAGACAATTGGACATTAACGACATATAACTAATTAACTAAGAAAAAATCTAAAGATACCATTTTTACCGGATGCCTTCAAAAATATGATCAGTTAACTTATTCTGCGTTGGGATTGGGAGCCGGGAGAAAATGAGTCGTCTAGATGCAAAACTTACTGTTTGCAATTTTGGGTAATTTAAGTTAAGCGCGGTATCCGACGCAGAATCATAAGAATAATCATTTTCTACATACTAATATAAGTATGTAGCAAAAGGCATTATTTATTATCTTAAAACTCAAATGAAATTTGGTGTTGGGTGCAAAACTTTCTTTTTGCTAATGACATTTAGTTGCAAAATTCACTATTTACTTTCCAACCAATCCTAATAATAATATAACCGGCAATGCACACAATTATGCATTTGTCGTGATTGTAACCTGAAAGTAATTAATTATATTTTGTGGTTGTTGTGCTTTGTGTTAAATAATAATTATTAATTATTACCTACTTAATTATTATTCAATTATAATTATTATAAAATGAATTTTATTTTGATATAATTGGGTTCAAAACTCGCGATTTATAAGAATTGGATGCAAAACTCACTATTTACCATTTTAAAAATGAATTTTTGGGTATTTCTGGACATTTTTGAATCAAGCTATTATCGCTGTTATTCTAGACACGTATTTTCACGTAAGTATACCAAATTTCAAAATAATATGACATTCCAGTATAGCTAAAATAGTTTTCTTTAATTTGCCAAAACTAGTAAATGTGCAAACAGTGAGTTTTGCATCTAGACGACTCATATATTATATTGTCTTGTTTTTTTTTGAAGATTGTAATTTTATTTTAAAATTGTAGAAATTTTCTGACGCCCCTGCTTTAAAAATGCTGACGCGAGAAAGATTGTTTTTAGCTAGCAGGGTCGCAAGGTCGCGGTTTTGAGATTAATATGTATAAAATTTTTGTAAAAGTTTCTGAAAGATTAAAAATAAATGAAGTGGAGAACTTTTTGTATTATAATTTTTAGAAAATTTAGTTGATTTAAGCCCGGTCTATTCATCTACTCGTAAAGCGCCTGAAACTACCTGTCTGATAACTACGCCGTAACTATGATATGGCAAAAGTGGTGCAGACTACAGGCATACAGATCTCAAAAAAATTATTTTTCTTTTGATGTAGGTATAAATAAATATTTAACATTTAAAATATTCTTTAATTTCCTTCTATTTGTTTGTTAAGTTCTTCAATCTCCAGCTCTCGTCGTATATCTTCATTCCTTTTCCTATTCTATATGAAATGGAGCGAACATCTAGAGAGAATGACTGCTGAGAGAATTCCCTTAAAAGCATGGCGCCACAGACCGGATGGAAAAAGAAATGTTGGGAGGCCGAGAACATGATGGGCACCGGAACAGGTCATAATACCTAAACCTTGAAGTGACGAAGAAGAAGAATATTCTTTAAATTGAGTGGGAAAGATAGCGCAAATTTAACTGCTTGCCACAGGCTTTTCTACTCTTGTTACAGCTCTGTCTACCCTACCAGCATATGAAGTCTCTGGGTTTACTAAATACACAACGATCGATTGTGCAGCGCTGCAACCCTGATGGGTCTTGGCTGACTATTAGGTATGTTATTAAATTTTAACATGAAATAGCTTGCATAGCATTGCATTTTTATCTAAGATGGAGCCAGCCCGACAAAGAATCCTCAGCCTAGACGACCAGAGAGATGACCAAAATAAAGTTCTTACTTCACCCGGATTTGAACCAGGTATTTAGCGGTCATAGTCAACTCGTGTGACCGCTATGCTCCCCCGACTGTCTCTAAATACACAACGAGTTTTGTAAAACAATAAAATTGAACTTTTAGTTAAAATTGTTTATTATTGCAAAACATTATTAATTAAGTAAATTAAAATATTTTATATCACTTTAACAAAATTAGTAAACGTGTAAACTTATATAAATTATAAATACTAAATCAATTTTAAGTATGGTAATGTAATACTAGGTATTTAAGTTTTTAATTTAAAAATGTAGACAGAATTGTTTAATTAAAAGTTAATTAAATTGACAAGACATTATTTGGCACTACTATATTCGCAAGTTGATTTGACACAGATTGGAGGTTTCTTCTAATACATAATCTTATACAGCTCATTAATGGTTTTAAGTCGGCATTTGAAAGGTGCAGAAGGGGGAAAGGACGCACAAAAAATTATATGGCAAGGAAACACAAGAAGCCTTTCTACTGTGCAGATAGATCATTGATTGTGCAGCAATGCCTCAACTGCCACAAAAAATCCCATAAGCTGTACATGCAAGTAACTCATGTTGTCAACCTTAAAAAATTTGATTCTATATTTTGAAAAAGGCCTAGAAAATCTTGGAAAAAGTGGTACAGAATAACAATTTATCTTCATCAAATTTGTTAAGGAGATTTTAAATAAAGGCTTAAAAATTAGAAAAACAATAAGTTAAAATTAAAACACTTATCAGATTTAAGTATTAGGTACCCATGATGCAAAACCCGTATAAAAAATTTGGCCATATCACAATTTCAGCTGAAAGGTCGACAACATTTTAAATAATGTTTAGATATACCTATTTAAAAAACAAAAAGTAAAATTTTCATTCAAAAATCTTAGCGCTTTAACATTTAAGATATTATGTACAGTAAAAAATGGCACTGTAAAAATATCATTAAATAAGCAATTAATATTATTTACAATCCAGTTAATGTTTATGTCAAAATATTTAAAGTTAATATGAAGTACTTTGATATAAATATAATTTAACAACAGTTGAGGAATATGCGGAATGTTTGTCCACAGCCTTGAAAATTTTTAATAAAAAAAATACTATATGGAATGTGTCAGTCATCTGAAAAAAGGAACTCGCTTTCGGAAAGTAAAACTTCTAAATCAGATTGGACGGTATGTACATTAGAATCAATATTATTTGGCAGTTTAGTTGGAAAGGTAGTTTGCACTTGTCCGGTAACAACATCTGTCGTTTCCGGTTTAATCACATTTTGTTGAGTAATTGGTTTAATAATTATAGGTTTATGCAATTTGTGTTCGTGTTCTTTAACAGTTCGCACAATTACACCTGTTCTAGTGTTATTTTTAATGTTATTATTTTTTTTGCTAAGACGTTCACTTTGCTTTTCAATAACTACACTCGTTTTTTCAGGTTTTCTTAACTTTACACTAAATTTAAACGGAGGTTTATATACAACTTGTAAACGTACTTTTTCTTTATCACCAGGCAAATTTCCTAAACTACGAGTTTTGTTCGTTTCTTGCCTTATTCTATTATTCGTTGATCTTTTATGAGCCACCTTATTAGATTTATCTGTTAGACCGGCAGGGGTGGACTTGGATTTTGGTAAAGCTAATTGTGACTTCAATAACCAATTTTGTACTTTTCCAACAGCATCGGTTTCTGGTGTTAGCGGAGTTTTCTTCAAGTCTCCGTTTGCTAAATCCTTCTTAGCATTAAGGTCACCTTGCACAGAACTGTAATCAATAACCTCTTTCTTTTTACTTTTCTTTTTGTTTGATACTGCATGTTGAGGAGATTTCTTTACTTTACTCGATGGCACTTCTATAACGGCTTCACCATCTTTAGTTCTACTTTCTTCCGCAACTACTGGAGCAGATACTCTCTTTTTCTTTTTACATGCTTTTTTATGAGGACTTTTGGTTTTACTACTATCTTTACTTCTATGTTTCTTTCTAAGCTTGCCATCCCTAACTTTTCGCTTTAGAGGAACTTTAGAGCGAATTGCAGGATGAACGGTAACACCACCTTCTCCATCGGGTGGAAGACGTACGCCTTCTTTTGCACTGTGCATAATAGTTACTGATTTTAGCTTCAAGTTAGGTTTCTTTCCTAATACTTTGGTGCTCAAAATCTAAAAATAAATAACAAATTAGAATTGCTTATAAATAATTTTATGATAATTTATTTAAAATTAAATTACAAACTATGATTTATTCGGGGCCTACAGGTGCTAAATTCTTTTCATAAAAATGGAAATGCAAAATATTTGCATAAAAATTGTAAAATATTAACTTGGTTTTTACAGGTATCTACAGAGTTGGTAAAGTTACTTTTAAAAAGCCAAGCTAAAGTACAAGCTACTTCTTTTGATTTATTTTAGCTTGCAGTTTTAAAAAGAACGAAATAAAAATCTTAAAAATTGACTAAGTTACAATAACGTTTGATGGCTACCAATACACTCTTTCCATTGGTAAGTTACCATTTACATGTAAATTTTATATAAAATTTAGCATCGTATCATACAGGCTTTAGAGATTTCTCAAAACTCAAAATTCAAAAATATTTATCTCGCTTGAAAACGACTACATTGACTAAAAATTTTAGAGAGGAATTATTTTCCTTAAAAACATGTAGGATTTTTATTTTAGCTCCATTAGTATTCGTTTAAGAGTGATTTGCAAATAAGAGATCGCTAAAGATATCTTCAATTTTACCTGTAAGTGAAGAATAACATACACAAGATGCTATTTAAAAATCATTTTAAAGACATTTTTATTCTTTTGTGACAAGATAGAACCAGAAATATTAAATATTTCAAAAATATGATATAAATAAAAAAACTGGAGGGGGGAGGGTTAAAATAAAAATAGTTAAAATTCTAATAATTTTGCGCTTAGTGGTTTTGTTAAATTTATAATTTTACAATACATCTAATATCACACCTATTCTTAATTTCTTTTTAAGATTTATTAGCGATATCTTAATTTTTATAACATCTTCAATTTCTAATATCCTGAGGCACTGGTGAAAGTGGTAAAATTGAAATTCTATAGCAGTAAAATACTATCAATAAATATGCATTATTTTGTTTGGACGGATAATGAGTTACAGCTTGTCACTTCTTTTGAATTTTAAAATAATTATAAATTAAAATTAGCTCATACAATAAAAAGAAGCGTAAATTTGCTTATGAAGCGTAGTTATTTTCTTTTTTTTTTTTTTTTAGAAAAGTAGCTAAGTTAAACAGCTAACTACTGTCTAGCTCCGAGTATAAAAACTCAAAATATAAAATTTTGATATTTTTATAAAGCACAAAAATGATCTATATTGTATAGATTTAAGCATCTATTATAGCTACTTTGTAACTTACTTAAGTGAATGTATAGTTAAAATAATTTTGAGCTATAAATGAACAAATTATTAAAAAAAAGTACATATTTGTAATTTGTCAGCTTCAGGGACAGTTTTATAATCATAGTATAGGTTAACTAACAAGAAGTTTCACAAAAACCTTGCAAAAAAGAGAAGCAAAATGACACGTACGTCGTATAAGAACCACATACCCTCTCTTACTAACACCAAGAATTTCCTACTGCACCAACCCCGCTTTGTAAAACTTCTCGTTGGTTGACCTGTAAATTATATTATACATTTTGTGCTAATAAAAATACACAAAATGTTTTAATAATATGGAATGATTTCTTTTCCTTATACTTTGATTGTAAAACTGTTCTCAGTTATTAATACTTATAGTAGGTACTTACCAGAAGAGAAATTGCTGCAGCAATGATTAAAGCAACAACATACCAATAATCTAAAACCCATTTTTTAAAGCTTGCAATGCTTTCTTCAGAGAGCAATAATTTTCTAAGTGTTGCTAAAGGTCCAGATGGATCAACTTCTCTACATTTTTGAAATACATCACAGTATCCATTATAGTCGTTACAAGGTGTACCCGGTTTAGAATACATGTCTGGTACATCGTAAGGCATTTCATTTAATTCAAATGACGATAAACACGGTTGATTTTCACCCGGTAATTTGCAACAAAGCTCGCAAGCTTTTGTTTTTGGATCATTTGCAGTTGGAATACATTGACAAGATTCTAATCCATAAGCAAGACAAATGGAACCAGTACATTCCTAAAAATTAATAATAAATATTACTTGATTTTGAACAGGCTAATTCAACCACAAGAAATTTATTAAATTAAAAAAAATTTTTAATTAAATGCAAAAATTATGTTTTTCAATCATTGCCACGGAATTTTAGTATTAGGTTATCCTACCTGACGAATTATGGTGATGCTTTTATGCGTTGTACATTGTACCAAATAAGACTTTTTTTTTTTATTTAATGCGACATGCATATTACAAACTAAATATCATTATTTTGATCTATCAATTTTAAAAAAACAGCGACTTTGAAAAAGTCACAATAAAATTACAAAAGCTAAAGAAATAAAATCCTTTTAATTTATACCTACTTGTTAGTGATTGTTAGAATAAAGTCGTATCTCAGTTCATGTATACAAAAATAAGTCTCGACTCAAATTTAAAAAACATTATTATATCCTACTTACCCCCATAAAACAAACAAATTCTTGATTGCAAATGGTTTTATTGGGTTTATTGACAGAAGGAGGGCATTGTGGACCACGACCATTACAAAAACTGGAATCTCTGCAACCATTGTCATCTCTACATTTATCTCCAAATTTAACTTGGCATTGTGCTGTACAACATGGACCCTAAATTAAAGAAATATTTAATTTCAACATTCTTTTTCTACTCCTCAAAATATTACTTACTTGTGAAGGACTACAAACGCTTTTTGGTGTCAAATGACAAGGAGGTTCGTCTGCAGATGGATATCTCTTTTGAGGAAAACAACACTCGTCACGACAATCTTCTTCCCATCCACAATCACATTCTTCACCTTCTTCCACTACACCATTTCCACATAACGAAAGTTGTGGCTCTGTAAAAGTAAGTAAATACATAGTATTAATTGGTTTATAATTTAAGTAAAAATAAAAATAAACATCAAATTCAATTACCAGTGAAACATCCTTTAGATGAGCGCGCCTTAAAATTTAGTACTGGGTTTATACTTTTAAGACTGCACGGAGAAAATTGGTTATTGTTTTTTTTATCTCCAGATGTTGCTCTTGCAAACATAATAAAATTTCCGTCTTCGCCTCCCGGAGTACATATTTCAGGATCATGCTGTAGAAATATTTAAGATTTTATTTAAGAAGATACTTTTATAATCCATCATATATTCTTATTATTATGCTATACTAATTAAGCCCGCGTTTACAATCGTAGGTTATGGTCCAGGTTAAATCGCCATCATAATCATTATAACGTCGTATGTATAGTTTGCCAATAAATCCTGACCGCGATGTGGCTATCTTATGCGTAGTGGGTGGTAGAAGAAGAACGCGCAAGTGCTGTCGTGTAAAGAGATCCTACCAATTTTTATTTTTGCACATTAGCGTCATCGCGCCCAGGTATTGTCTAAACGCTAACAAAACAATAGTTTTGAACATTCGACCTTATGCCGTCCGTATGTTCAATGCAACAGTTTTATACAGTTCTGGCAGGAAATGGTGATAGAGGTGTGGCCATTTATGTGGAGTAGAAATCATATGAACATTACGTCATCACTGCCAGCTTTCCCTGCCAGAACCCTACATACCGCGACGTTGTATAATTATGGTAGCGATTTCTACATTAGAATCCCGTTTGTTCCCCCATATAAGAAGTAAGTGCATTTTTAGCGATCATAAAATTAATCAAGCTAATTAATTAACGGTTTTACTATTCTTATTAGTATGAAGTACATTGCACAGAAAAGGCTTCTAAAAACTCGCGCAGAACAACAAGCTGTTTCTAGTACAATAAACTACAAAATGTAAAATGTATGGCTACTAGAAGACTTATGGGAGAAGGAGAAACCTCTAATCAAATTTTCTCAAGATTACAAATTTCTGGACCATAAAAAATAAATTGTTTATTTGTTGTTTATTTAACTATTTCACCATTTCACCATGAATAGCTATGGCGTATGTGCCTAAGCGTTGATGAAGAAAATTGTAATAAAAAAGTTGTAAATAAACTTTCCTGCAGAAAGTCGTAAAACCTTCAAGCGCTGTACTTCTCGGTGAAAAAGTATTAAAAGTGATTATTTATATTATACATTTAACTCAAATTTTTTTAAATTGCATGCATAAAAAAGTATGAACCTAATCACAATTAACTATTACAAAATTTCCAAGTTTGTTAATAAATATTTAAATTTAAGTAAATACATTTGAACTTACTGGAGATCCAAAATTATGCCCTATTTCGTGAGCCAAAGTAACATGTGAAACTGCAGGTGGTACATGCTTTCCATAGTTTAATAAAGTTACTATTCCTGTATTCAACGACTTCATACTTCCTCTATAATGCTGAAATACAATTATTATAATTAATAATGTTGAAATAATAATTAAATTATCATATTAATAAATGTTTTTTTTTATAAAAATGTGTATGCACACGTATTGTAAATAATTTTATAAATAAAAAATACAGAAAAGCTTGTTTAAAGGACGAGGGCAGATTGTGAATTCCCGGAATTGAACAGAAAATAGAATAGAGAGCAGGTACAACAAAAATTTGTTGGTTTACAGTAGTGACCTAATATGTATAATATCAAATGTTATTACTATACTTGTAGATGAAAGCATCAAGCCACTGTTTCGCCAGTGAAAATATTTAATTTCTCTATCGTAATTCGTAAAGTAAAGAAGCTACAGCAGTGGAGTGATGTGATCGCTGGTTGAGTATAGAGCGGAAATTCTGGGTTCAAATCGCGGATTGCACAGAATTTCTTGGCTCGGTCTTCCGGTGAACATCCACACTCTGTGGTGATCCCTGATGTTTGTGTCGACGTCATTACCGTAAATACGGCTGCGTCACACACGCAAAGCTAGCAAGATATGTTAGGTAAGCAGGGAAAAGCCATGGGCCTTCTAGGCCTGTAGAGCTGTCATATATATATAATTCGTAAAGTGCCAAGAAATCCAGTCTTTACGTTTGTTGCTTAGGCTATTTCTGCAGTATAAGTCTCATATAAATATCGTTTAACTAGTTTGATAATCTTGGCCATATTTTATATTTACGAAACAAGAGCGCGAGAAACAAATTATGCGCTGCGTGTCTATACACTAGAGTTTCTCATTTTCCGAAAGGGGTATTAAATTTTTTTATTTTGTTTTGTTCAAATTTTTTTATAAGTTTTAATTTTTATAACAAATCATAATAAATAAATGTACCCAATAATTTTCAATTTTTCCTAAAATTTCCTTTGAATGGATTTTTTTTAACCCCCTCGCCTATATTTGGACTATTTTAAGTGGATTCAAAGATTACAGAATATCCCGGTTTTACATCCCGAGATTGTAGATGTATGTACTTTTTAATTGTGAAAAATCTTTCATGTCTAGCGTTTATTGTATTTCTTAAATTTTAAAGGATTAAGCACCCACGTGGATTAAAAAGTAAGGAGTGTCTGGAATGGAGAACGTTGCAATATATCGCACACTAACAGGAACAACGAAACAACTACATAAAATTGAATTTCAGACTTCGCTAAAAATCTTTTACAATCTACAAATCTTTTGTATGTTTTTTTAAATTTCTTTTTTCACAAAAATCATAATATTTTAATATTTATTAACTTTATGTCTATGTTCCTCATTAAAATTATGAAGTTAAACTGAACAATTCTTTTTAATCTATATTAAATGGTTGCTTTAAGGCTGTGTTCTCACTTAGAATGAAAATTCGATATTAAATAAAAAATGGACTATTTGGTGTACAATAACAGTAACTGACCAAAAACGTACAATAAAAAATAAAGTAATGTGTAAAAAAAAATAGCGTTAATTTTATTTACAATTTTCTGACTTTATTTTTGAAAATAACGCGTTAAAATTTTTACGGTATATCTAAAACGTTATTTTTAATAATATATTAAGGCAAAATTTTTTTTAAATTGCAATAAAAAATTTTTTTTTCGCGATTTATTTATTCGCGATAAAAGTGTAACACCCTGTACATACAATAAAATAATAGAAATAGCAAAAAGAAAATGTTAGTTACGAAATTAATGTAGAACAACGGGTGCAGCGTGTAGTGGTGTAGTGCTGACTAGAACAAAATTGTTATATTGAGGACGCACGAGGCGCTAACGAGGAGAGAAGCAAAGAAAAGATTGAGGAAAAAGACAGGCAGAAAGGTTTTGGCTTCGCGAGTGAAAAGTGTGTGCCTGGTGAAGTCTTCAGCCCAATAAAGTCAGGGAAATTTATGATGAATGTTTCTTTAAGCACCACACTGCATCATAATAAATTGGTGTAATTAGTATAATAAAATATTTGATGGTTAATAAATAAAGTTAAGTAAAATTTTGGAGTATTAATGTCTACTGGGTTAGCCATGTCACAGTGGTACGTCTCCAGAGGAGAAAGAAAGATAGAGGGAGGTGAAAGGAGGAATAAAGACCTCTAACCCCAATGGAAGAAGAGGTTACAAAAGCGCTTCGACATAATATTGTAAATAACATTTCAGACATACTGTAAAAATTTTAACTCGTTATTTTCAAAAATAAAGTCAGAAAATTGTAAATAAAAAAGTGGTTGCGAGAGAACAGTCTTAATGTTGTGCCGTTGCTCGATATGTGCGATACATATTATACTACAAAATTTCAAAACTGCATAATTTATTTTCGCCAAAATGTCATTTTACAGCTTTTCCAATTTTATTATAAAAATTTTAATTTTCAAATGAAATTATTTTAAATGGATAAAACGTTATCACACATACAAAAATCATACAAAAATTCTATAGAATAGAGTATAGAAGGTAGAGGAGCGGATATTTGACATTGATTTTCTAGAAGAAGAAATAATAAAAGTAAATTGTTCACGAACTTACGCCATTTTTTTCACACACTCCTCCAGCATTTTTTAAGTCTCCTGTCCATGCAAGTCCCAATGTTCCCATTTCGAAATCTCTGTATGTAAACATGTACGCCAAACAAAATGCATCGTAATCTTCCTCTGAAAAAAAAATTCCATAAAACTAATTGAATAAATTTCATCAATATTGATAAATTTAAAATGAGCAATTAAAAATTTAATTATTAGTAAAGTTCATGAGTCATTGCGATTCAACCTATGAATGTATGAATAAAATCTTTGTTTCAATTATTGTTATATTATGTAACTTCAGTAATGTAGTAAACACTGTACATTTTCAATGAATTACATTAATTAACACAGATTTGTTTATACAAATCCAACCATGCATTATAGTAGCTTAATATTCATACAAAATCTTATTGAAGTACATAGTACATAATAATTGCAAATTTTGAGCTTGAAAGAAACATGCATCTAACTTGAAAGAGAATATTATGTTAAATTAAATATAAATGAGATAATTACAAAGAAGCTCGATAGTTTTTTTTTAACGAAAATAACTTCAAATAAAAAAAATGATTCAATCGAGAATAATCTTAAACCATTCTATGCACAGCAAGTATTTATTAGATAAAGTAAAATTGGAAGCTCGAAAAACTCATTAGAAGATTGCGTCGTTTGCAGTTCATCACTAGAACTTAGGAGAAAATTCTTACAAAACAAAATTTATAACTGCCTTAAAAAAGATTTAGACATTTCTCATTCCCTAATACCAATTTTTTGAGATAATAACCAACACTTTTAAAAAATATCATTCGTTTATAATACATTTTCATTATAGCTGCAGGAGGCTTTCCAGTTGTAAAACTCTAATCGTAAAATATTAGAAATAAATTTTCAAAAAGTAATAATTATTGTACATACTATTAATTCTAAGAAAAAAATAAAGCAATAATGAAATCTACGTAAATTTACATATATTGTAATTTAGATACAAGGCAATAGCCAGAACGACCTTTACGAGTAAGTAACAATTTGTTCGTTAATACCGGATGCTTATTATTTTTATTAGAATATGAATTAAATAAATTAATGTACTGAAACATTATTGATCCTCTTTCGCTGAAACTATTTCAAGCGACCCATAACCCAAAAAATTGACTGATTTATTTATAAAAGGGGGTAAAAATACTTATGAAAGTGCATTTGGTTCTAAAATATTCGCTTTCGTTTAGCTCCTACAGTAAGTAACAAAACCCTTTGTAACATCAAAGAGCGCAATAACAAGTAAATGCATTAGTAAAACTTTAAAAAATAAGTTTTTGTTATTGTATTAATATTATAAACAGAAATTTACTACAACTGTCAATAAAAAGCTTTGAATTTTAATGTTACATTAATACAACATTATTGCGTTACAAACATCACCACTTTTTCTTAAAAATATAAGTGAATTTTTTAGAACTACTAATCTGTGGTTTTACAAATATGTAAGTGCTATTTATACAATTGTTGACACCTTGTGTTAGCCTATATAAACCTTAAGTAGAAATTTAAATAAAATTAAATGCAATCCATCGGATTAGAGCGAATTCTGTAGCATGTTTTACATTTCCATAATTTAAATTGAATTAATAAAAAAAATTATCAGGAGTGATATAGGGAGTTGGAGTAATATCGTGGAGAGAGCAACATCGTGAAAAATTTGATCCAGAAAATAAAACTTGAAAGTACTCGTTAGCGAGATCAACCTAGATACATTTGTCATGAGTGTTTGAGAACTAGTTAAAAGACCAGACCAGAGAAAGACCAGCCCCAAAAGAAATTTTTATGTCAATAGCAGTTAAAATATCGAGAAGTGTAAAAAGATTTTAAAAAATAAGGTTTTTCAGAATTCCATTAATTTATTTACTACTTAAAGATCTTTTGAATAAAAAAAACTGTTGTACAAAAATATGCTTACATTTTACAAAAAAATCACAAATATACCCTTGTTTTTCGACGTTCCAACTAGGCATAACCCCTTAAATAGTATGAATCTACACCACTTGAATTAAATTAATAAAAGCTAAAAAAAAATTCGTAACAATTCTTAAACTTTGAATAAAATGTTAAATGTTAGGTATGTGGTAAGCAATACCTACTGTTTAAATGATTTATTTTAAAACAATTCAAGTGGGGATAATTACTAAAACCAAGTAACTTCTAAAATAATATTTTATAATAATATAATGATGTACATAACGTAGGGAATTAAATAACTGTAGTAATTAGGAAAAAATTAAAAAACATAAATTGACCTCAAGCACTTCTACCTACCATTCATGTAAGTTTAAAATAAAATATACAAATCCTCTGATGATAATAATGCTGAACATATTGTATAGCAATAAATAGTAATGCATCTGATTTGATACTTAACGATTTAAAATTCTTAATATTTTTCTCACTGAGAACCGAAGTATTATGATATCATTTTTAAAAGCTACACTTTTTTACATTCAATTTTCTGTTGATGAATAAATATTTTTCCACGGCATCATTTTTGAAAATTATAATAGTATAAGTTTACAACTCTAGAAATAAATAATAATAATTTTTATCTTTTAATTGAAATAAAACTTATTTGTATCAATCTAAGGTACAAGTACTTCCATAGTGAAACAATATAATATGGACTGTTTTTATGATCAATAAGATAACTCTTCAAATCAAAAAATACATTTTTCACCAACAAAATATGAAAGTTATCTTTTCTCTCGGAATTATGTTTATGAAATGAAAAACCTTATATTATATTATGAAATAAAAACACAAAATAAATCAGCAAAGTTATTTTTTAAGCAAAACTCGCAACTAACGACTCATTTTGTGTCACATTTTAGAGTTTGGTTAAGGGTAGGTAGATAATCATCGTAGATACAAATGTTGTAGTAAAACTGGTATCGATGTTTTGTTCAAATTTTGATTTCATTTTTAAAGTAAAATAAAAGTCATTTTACTAGATTGGACAAGAAAGTTGCCTATCCTGTCTAGTAAAATGAACATTTCCTAGTTTGATACGTAATATACCTATTATTTCCTGAAATATTATTTCCTATTATATTAATCCATATAATATGGAAATATATTATTTTCATCAATAGTATGGAAAAGTACAATAAAATTTGTTTTTCAGATTTTAACGGATTTATAATCTTGAGGTCTTATGAGTTGAAAGAGATCAATCTTTAAGAAAAACTTGATAGTGATAGTGACGCGCACAAATCGATTAACGAGATGTTACTATTTTTTGAAAACATTCTCTTGATTTTTGCCATCAAGGATTATATTATAGGTACACTGTGCACGCCGCACATGGACGCCGAATCATAAAGGCAGCAAAAATCATTAATAATTTTCATTTATAACCTGTATTGAATTATACTTTTCTTTATTGCAATAAATCAAAAAGTTTTGTTTAACGACAATAATACATATACGTACATAATATGTGAATTATACAACATTATAAAATTGTTGTTAGTCGACTATGTACATATAATCTACCTTCCATTACACATTTTTAATGCTAACAGGCACAAAACTTTTTTTTATAAAAAAAATTTAAGTCAATTAGTAGATACCTATATAATTTTATTTCCGAAATTTCTAGAACGTCTTTTGATTATAATTTTCTATACATTTTAACCTATATTGAAATTATTTTATATTACAGTTATTGCAGTTAGTATAATATAATATACTTATTGTCAATGTTAAGTACGAGTACCATTTTTACAAAAAATCATTTTAATGAATCATCATTATAACATAATTTATGTTAGCTCTTAGAAATTTGGTTAATGTCTGAAAAATTTATAATTTAACAAATTAATTGAATGAAATATACATATGCCCTTTATTTCCATAGCTCTATAAATAACTTGGTTTGCGTTGGTGTTTATATAACCAAGTTTTCTTTTTTATATATATTTCATTAAAGTTTAATTAATTTAGGTTTTTAACTACCCTTGTAAGTTTGTTTTATAACTTTATTGTTGTCGAAAAGACAAACAATATTAAAATATACCTATCAATTGCTTGATTATTAACGCAACTATCAAGATTATTAATAAACAATCAATTAATTAATTAACACTGCTTAATCGGTAATTCATAGAAAACTAAAATTTTATATTTATTTTAAACTACTACAATTGTAGGTAGTTATGTATATTAGTTATTACGTATTTACAATAAATTTATCATTAAAATAGATTATTTTGTTAAATAGAAATTAACTTTATAAGTAAACAAATCAAGTTGTTATTTTTTGTGTTCAATTCGGCCAATACACAGTTTAATATATTGGTTTGGGGTTCTATAACTCAAGAGAAACACATATAGCCGAAGTTACATTTGAACAAAATGGACACATTAGAACACTAAACGTGACAGGTACAACCCTAGCTTCAGAGAAATACTGCATAAATGTGAAGCGTTTTAAAAAATTTGTCAATTATTCTCAAGTTTACAAGTTCGTTAAATTAAGACAAATTATACCAAAAACATTTTTAACGATCTAGATAGATTTCAGTAGCGTGGCTATTACTATACCATGTATCAAAGACTAAATTTTCTCCAAAAGCTTTATTTTTTATTGATGCATGCTAGCCCTCGGCCAGTGAGCGTCTCTGATACTCTGATAGATATAAAATTGTAATTATATAACACTTAAATGTATTCTCATTGTACGCCTTATTTTTTTATATTAAACGTGTATTTTTAAATTTCCAGTGCCCTCTCATTCTTCTTTAGATCTTATTGTTAAATTTTCATTTAAAAACTGTCTATAAATTGGTAGAATATTGTTTATTCAATTTAAATTGTGTGGATGCTAAAAGAGTGTAACTTAATAATTAATTTGCCCTTTGTGAATCAAATTACTCAAAATTAATTAAATTTCACAAGAACCTTAATTGTTCGCGTCTTTCTTTCACTTTTTCCAAATTATGTGGTTGTGATTGATCTTCTGCAGCTGCTCCTTTTATTAATACTAATTATTATTATTGAATATCTAATACTGTTTTAGTGTGTGTTGGTTAGTAGTGTATTGAAACAAAATTAAACTGAAATATATGTAAATATATTCATGTCTTATCAATTCCAGTAATAACAATTTTTGCTTCCGTCAAATCAAAATCTAAAACTGTTTTTTAAATTTAATTTTTACTTTTACATAGTTTTTACTTAAAAAAATATACAGAGTGTAGAAAAGTTCACTACTATCTTTTTTTTTAAATGTCAAATATTTTGACTATTTTTAAGCTATTCTCAATAAGTAGGTAATTAATTATACAAGTATTGTTATCATGAAACATGAAGCTTCGTCATAAACGGCATTTGTATGAAATAAGACAAAAATTGTAAGTGTTCGATATCATAAATTTAAATCATAATAATTATTTTAATCATTATAATATCCACAACAATACTTAGTTCTAAAAAAAACTAACAAATTTTAACAAATTTGTAGCAAAACAAAACTTACAATTAACGTAATATAAAATAATTAATTACAACAAAATGAAAATATAACCTAAAAATCAAAATAACTTGTCAAAATTATAGCATCAATCAATATGAAAAACTACTTTCATTAAAATTATTATGCAAGCTATGAAATATCTATCTTTTTCTATCTCATACGTTGGGTATCATATAATTTTCGACGTATAAGATTTCTAAAATCAGACACTTAAGAATTATTTATGTTAGTGTGTCTTTGTTGCACTTATGTTACTACAACTAATTTAAAAAAAAAAGATTGTCGGTTCTTAATTCAGATGGTTGTGACGTAAGCTTCATCTTTCAAGATAACAACTGTACAAAAATTCCATAAATTTTTTATTTGGATTTTAATTTACCTACCAAAACAACAAGATCGACAAAAAATGTAAATTGAAATTGATTTAATTTGTTACGGTTAGGATAAATAAAGTCATACGATTACTTATAAATTTATCAATAATAATTAAACCACAAAACACATAATCTACCCAACTACCCAACAATATTTGATAAAGTTTTCCAATTATAAATTACTGTTATTTATTAAAACATAATTTGTAGTAGATATTATGTGAGTTATAAAATTAGTATTCAATAATATTGTCATTAAATGTAAAGCTATAATATAAAAATCAATTCAAAACTTAAACATCATAAACTTATTTTGTTATTCCACAATTAATACTAAATGAATCGTTAGGGGGCTTTTTGTCAATATGATGCATATCTAAGTAAGTTCTACATAGATAAATATAATATCGTTTCATAATAATGAAACTATAATTATAGTTACAATGTTAAAAAAATATACAATACAACAGATTATAAAAGATACATTGAAACAGTATTTAGTTATTTGTATAAACTTTGAAACCGAAATTTCATATTAGTTACAGTTTCATTAAAATACTGATCGTGAAAGGTACTGGGCTTTCTATCAATTGAGATTTTATCAATTTTATTAACATTTAAAAAATTATTATTAAAAATATAAATACATAATCAAAAGATGTGCAAAAACCTTCAAGTTTTAAGTGACTGCTTATATTATTATTAACGTCATCACAGTACTTATTCCATTTTGGTTAAGCCAATTTATTTATATAATCGATTTTTAAATATTTTCGATATATTTTCCTTAAGAAATATAAATTTTACATAGCCGTCTACGTAATTATTCACATCAATAGACCTGCTTTGATTTTTAAATTAAACAAATTGTGTTTAAATGAAATACAAAAAGGAGGAGTTCTTTGACATAATGTGTGAATTTGTCCAAGTGTTATAAAGAAATTGAAAACACTAAATAAATTGGAAAACTTACTTTAGTTGTATTGCCAATATGAAGAAAACAACTTTGTTTCTTTGGTGTTGTGTATTCATAAACGTAACATTTAAAGGTTTGTTAATAAAAGAGCTGTTTAAAAATTATACTTCCAGATTAAACTTATCAACACAGTAACTAAAGATTTATGTAAAAAAAAAGATGTAAAAGAAAAGTTCAACTGTGAAAATATTTACATATGGAAAAGCGATCAAGAAGACTTTATATCCTTATCGAACGCCAAACTTGTAAAGCCCCGACGCAGTTGGGTAAATACTTTGGAAGGAAAAACTGTTCAAATGATAGCACCCAATGTAACTTTGTTTAACTTAATATTTAGTTTTAAAACCTAATCCTAAATTTTAATTGTAATAGATGATGCCTTATATAGCTTATAATAATGTAACACATCAGTTGAGTGGATATTTGGGAGATATATGGAATATTATTCAAGACGCTTTCAAATTCAAGTAAGAATTTTTAAATTCCTTAATTGTTTTAGAAGTGTTTATAATTATGAAAAAATTTAGAACTGTAGTAGTAGGGACCAGTTATGATGACGGTTTAAATATACTTTCAAAACAAGAAGCGGATGTGATGTTGGCAGCGGGTGTAGTAAAAGAAGGATTAAAAGGGGTTATATATTCACAACCCTATCTTTATAATTGGTTGGTTAAATAAGAGTTTAATTAATATACAATTTCATTTAAAGCATATAATTAGGTATCACCTTTATAAGAAAACGCCACAAGCCAGAGCTTCTTCTTCATCGTATTTAAAAACGTTAAGTCCAGAATTGTGGTTAGCAAGCATTATAATATTTATAATTTTGACAATAACGCTATGGTTAGTAATCAAGTATTTAAACACATTTAAAGCCGAGCCGTTTGTTTCCATTCCATCTTGTTTTCTTTCTGTTTGTTCAGGATTCCTAAATCAGGGTTAGTATGTACACTAACATATACTTAACAAATAGTAATACACCCCTTTAAGGATTTGAACTGGATTTAAAGAGTACTTCATGTAGAATGATAATGTTTTTCTCGTTTATTCCTGGATACACATTATATTCAGCAATAAATGCTGTTTTAGTGGCAAAATTGGCAATATTTACTGCCGATTTGCCATTTAAGTCTATTGAAGATATTCGAATTCAAAGGAAGTGGGCCTTATGTTTAAGAAGTAACAGCTTCGTCTATAATGAATTTTCGGTAAGTTTCTATAATTATTTACCTACTGGAGCTACCTAATATGCAATTGTTTACAGACGGGAGTAGATCCATATAAAATTTTGAATAAAGAATGGAAAGGAATAATAAATGCTCGCGGTTGTTTGGATATTAATACTCAAGAAAATTTAGCCGCAATTTTATGTAGTAAAGGAATGGTATTTTTAGAAAACAGAGTTGTTATGTCAACAGTTATTAAAAATTTTCAAATTCGCTGTAGTATATCTAATACAAACGAAAAATACTTTGAGAAAGGAAATTTTTATCTGGTCAGCGAACGGTTTAAAGATAGTACCGAAATAATCGAATCATTGTGAGTATATAGTGCAGAAATTATCTATTTCGGTGAAATTAAAATTGCAGTAGACGCGAAGCACGTGCCGTGCTTGTGCCCGCTTACATAAATAGGGGAGGGGGTCTTTAACATTTTGCAAATATTTGCTAGTTTAGGGCGCCACAATACCTAAAAGAATTAATAACATTAATTTATTAATTAACATTTGAGGCAAATATTATATTCCTCGAATTAATTTCTATCACACTTGTGATATTATGCCTCTACCCAACTACCTAACTTCTTCCCAAACGTTTCGTTTTCTCTAACCAAAAAACACCCCTTCCTTCAAAATTTTCGACAAAATATATCGTTATTGAAATATTTGTATTTATTGGCTGTGACCACATTTCTCGAACAACCGGAAATATTGTCTTAAAGATTCCTTTCGGAAATTTTACTTTTGAGTTTAAAAAGTTTATGGCACTTTTAAAAATCAACAAAGTTACCTCGCTGTTTTTTCGTTTCTTTAATTCAATTATCTTGAAAAAAGATACATTTTCCAGAAATAAGTTGGGTACTTTTTTTAAATTAAATTACTTTTTAAAATTAAAAATTGTGACATAATCCACGATTTCATACTTCTATTTTTAGTCTCAAACATATGAAAATGACAGGAGTGATAGCAAGATTACAAAATAAATGGATAAAAAATCAAGTGAATTATTTGGGTGAAACAAACACAGTAATAGAAATACCACAAGTAAGTTTTAATCACATAAGTGGAGTGATTTCATTTTTCAGCGGAATGATGCTATTCAGTATAGGCATTTTAGGGATAGAAATTTTAATAAAAAAATATTTAGGGTCAAGTGGAGTAAAAGCAAAATATCATAAAAATGGAGAAAAAGTGAGACAAGGCTTCTATTAGTTCAGAAATTAATATGTGATCAAATTATTGCAATCGTTATTATATTTTCCCTCGCTTGTTTCAGTTTTATCCAAAATTAAGCTAAAAAGTGAAAGATTGTTTTTTTACATCTAATTAATAAAATTACGTAAAACTACATCTAATAGGGCTGTTAAACTTGTACTATATATTTTAAAAACTTTTAGCAGGTTTATTTTTTTCTGATTTCTATTAAACTTGACATTTGTGTTTAGTATTGTTTGGCAAGTCATCGTGAAAGGATATAAGTTGAAACATAGTGTATACACTGATAAAAAGAAATTTTTAATTCAAGAATTTATATATATTTGAAATTATTTGTTTGATTTGAGCATATATTTGTTTGATCCAAAACAATTTTCTTGTTTTAAACATATACTAATTTTTGCGGCAAATAAGTGAAATTCTTGATTTTGAATAAATATATTCTTGCAAGAAACATATTAATTCTTAAATTGAATATACCTACATTTCAGAACAAGAGTACCTATTGTTTTTAATTTAAGAATTAATATGTTTCTTGCAAGAATATTATTCTTAAATTAAACAAATCGATTTTTTCAATATAAAACAATAGGAACTCTTGTTCTGAAATGTAGGTATATTCAATTTAAGAATTAATATGTTTCTTGCAAGAATATCTATATATATATTATATATTCTTAAGATGTCATGCGCAAACGAGTTTTAATACTTTAAAACCAAACCTTAAAACCCTGTTCTTTATAATAATTGATAAATAAAATAAAATAATATAATAATAAAATAATATCTATAATATTGATAAATAAAAATTATTATTATAATGATTAATATTATTAATTAAATTATTAAAATCAATTTTAATCGCCATTGTCAATTTTTATTTACACGTGTTGAGCAGCGCGCTAAAGGATCATAAAAATAAATAAAATTTTAAATACATTATTATGTATTGTATACATTAGATTATAAGTTTTGGTATACTAAAAATAATGTAAATTATAATTTTTTGCACACTAACTTACTTCAGAGGTGGATCCAGCAACTTTTGTAAGAGGGGGGGGGGGGTTCATAGATTTAAATGAAAAATACAAAGATTGATAACTCTATACTTTTTTCAAGTAATTTTAGTTTTTATGTTTTAAGCCTGTATGAGACCATGCTAAAATTTGTATAAAATTTACATGAAAATAGTAACTAACCAATGAGAAACGTCGAATGGAGTATAATATAGTATAATACGGACTAACTAAAAGATTCTAGTTAACCAATAAAAAACATTTCTGAACTTTAACAAGCCAATAGGAATCCACTTTTATTTTTAACGGCTTGTTAGATTATATGAATTCGGCCCTTAATTTGAAACATTATTTTTATTTAAATTAAATTTCCTGGAAAAATTCTAAATTTCTATTGGCTTTATTAGCAATCATGCGCAGTTGATGAATGAAATAAAGTCATAACTGATTATTAATTTTTAAAATTAAAAGCATATTTATCTACTGATTCGTTAATTTAATTAAATAATTTTAACTTTAAAAATTTATTAACGTTTGGTCGATGGTTCGACGTTCCTGCGTGTCAGATGAGGAGTTTCTTCACAATTACAAGGTATTTGAGCTCAATACAAATTGTTAAACTTTTTAAATTACGCGTTTGTGAAATTAAAAATTTGTGGCGTTGTTTTGCTGTTTTTGAGTATAGGTACTTGATTTTCATTTATAGCAACGCATTAGTATTTACTAACACCAAATACACCACGCTTTCCAGAACTCAAATTTGTTAGTTACAAAAGGGTCTCTTTGGTAAAATTAATTTTGAAATTTTGAATAAATTAAATATTTAATTTTTATTGATTTCGACTTGATTAATTTCATTTTCATCTTGAAACCACGTGTCCTGGGAAAGATTTTTTGAGTGTTCCCATTTTACGAGCTGCCGGCGCACTTTTTGGAGATATCTCGCCGAGAACACTTCAATATATACACGTGAGGGATTGCGAATTATTAAATGGATATATTTTTTAAATGTTGATTTTTACTTTAAACATTATCTGACATTGATATAATACTTGACGAATTATTTTTTCCCACAATGCATAAATTTATTTAGAATAATTATTGTTCTTATAACATGAAATTCACCAACAAATAATAAAATTTATAACAGTACCCTCGATAGTTCTGGTGCTTAAGCGGCATACCTTTGGAATGGACTGAAAGTGTAGTGCAGGTTCGATCCCCATCCCAGCCGACGTTGGCAAAAAAAGATAAGTAGTTTAGCGATAGTGGTAATATTTCAAATTTCAATTTTTCAGGAAAACAAATAGACATAATACCTAGGTAAGTTACGATTAAATAAGGTTATATATGTTACAGTTAAAACCCGAAATCAGTTAAAACCCGATCTAACTAGTAAATTCTAGTTTTAACTAACCGCCTTAGTAAATTCTAGTTTTAACTGAAATAAGTTTAGTTAAAACTAGAATTAACTGATTTCTAATAAATTTCTTCAGTAAATTCTAGTTTTAACTAAAATTATACCAGTTAAAACTAGAATGAACTAAATTCTAACAAACTTTTTTAGTAAATTCTAGTTTTAACTGGTATACGTTTAGTTAAAACTAGAATTAAGTAAAAGTAGACTTAATATTATAGATAAAAATTGTTTTATTAAGCAATTATTTTATACATTATTATTATTATATTCTACTTATTGCCACATGGCATGCTGTTGTGACATTTTGAATTGTAAAGTGCATCTGGCACTTGTTCTTGAGTCAAAAAAACTTTAGAATTTTCTTTAATTTTTTTTTGTCATCGTCACTTTCAAATAGGTAAATTTAACTTTTGTTCAGAATTGCATTAGATAGTAATGGAAACCAAACTTTACGGTTTTTAACGGTTCGATAACGATAGTCGATAACGAACAATCTCGAAAAGTTACCAAATGGGGGGGGAGGGAGGGTTAAGCTCAATTTCCATGTATCCGTTTGTACGTTTATCCGATCATACAGAAGCGCTCTCATTGGTTCAGTTACTTTAAAAATGACAATGACAAAAAAAATTTTAAAAAATTCTAAAGCTCTTTGACTCAAAAACAAGTGCCAGATGAAGAAATTTGCCTAAGAACTGCAGCGCAAAAAGCTGCAATTGAATCTGGACAAGGGTTTGTCCGCTGTTCTTGTAAAAAAAATTGCGCCCCAAAACGTTGCCTTTGTTTAAAAAGAGAAATTATTTGCAATTCAAAATGTCACAATAACATGTCATGTGGCAATAAGTAGAATATAATAATAATGTATAAAATAATTGCATAATAAGACAATTTTTACTTTAATTCTAGTTTTAACTGGTATAAGTTTAGTTAAAACTAGAATTTACTAAAGAAGTTTGTTAGAAATCAGTTAATTCTAGTTTTAACTAAACTTATTTCAGTTAAAACTAGAATTTACTAAGGCGGTTAGTTAAAACTAGAATTTACTAGTTAGATCGGGTTTTAACTGATTTCGGGTTTTAACTGTAACATATATAATATATAAAAATAAAATAATAAACTTGCATCAGTTATTTCAGACACGAGATATGGCAAACAAATGAATAACATCAGCGATTATGGACAAAATTATGGATAATAATTCAAAAGTAAATATTAATATGTAATTAATATCTAATTGTAAATATAGAACTAAATAAATTGTAAAAATTAAATTTCTTTTTAATTTTTTTATGTTAATTAATGCAAGTAAATAGTATTCTTAACTTAAATATTTGAAAAATGTTCAAACCAAGAATATATATATTCTTGCACGTATACAAACAAGCTTTGCTTAAGTTAAACAAATACAAATATTCTTGATTTAAGAAAATATTTGTTTTCAAAACAAAAAAAACGATTTGTTTAAATTAAATAAGCGATTTGTTTAAGTTAAATAAGCGATTTGTTTAAGTTAAAGAAACGATTTGTTTAAGTTAAACAAATACAAATATTCTTGATTGAAGAGAATATTTTCTTGCACGTATATAAACAAGCGATTTGTTTGAATTAAACATTATTTGTTTGTTTTGAAAAAATATTTCTATCAGTGTAGAAATTGTTCAATATGTCATACATCTCGTAACAGAATCAATTTATTGAGAAAAAAGTTTAGTGACTATATGGCATCTTCAGAAAATCCGATGTGATCTAGCCATCAAAACCCGCCATTGCGGAATTTATTTTCTGAGAACATGTGAAATCATCGGTTTACTCCAATAAACCACAAATACTCAATAACCATAAAACCAACATCATTCATCATGTAACGATCATGCAGATCCTCTTTTTCACGAATGATTACTGATTAGTGATCTAAGGTTAAAGCTGACCGTGTTTTCATTTTGGGAAAGATTACGAATACATTATAGTCATTGGTGAAGTAAATGCCGAAGTTATGTAGATAAGTGAACAAACAAATTTTGGTGTTCCATAATGAATGTTTTAAATAAATGGAGAGGTGCTCATTTACATCATTTTTAACCTTCGCAGGACATCTTAAAATGCCTGTAAAATATTCTAATTAATTTTTTGTACAAGTAGATAATTTTGTAATTTAGCTTTATAACCCTCTTGACATTTTAGATAATATGGTATTGTTAGTTGTGGTATACCCTTCAAGTTTTATACGATTTAAGTGAGTGTGGGGTCCCAGGGACCCCAGTATACCATTTATGTAATTATTTTATCAAAATAGAATTTTGTTTTTAGTAATTTTGACCTTTGATAACTATAATTTAGTGAATGAATATTATCTAAATTGATAAGTTTTTAACTCGTAATAATTAATTAATAAGGTATTTTAAAATATATCGAGTTTACATTTCATGTACATGCGAGGTATACGTATGAACATCTCTTTCTTTCGTATGTGTAGAGTACGGTGATTTACGCTATTTTAAAAATGTTATATAGGACTTATGTAATTAAATATAATAAATTTTTTTTTTAATTTAAATTGTAGAACCATATGCTTAATTTATATTATTAATTCAATTTTAGTCAAATTCTTTTTCTTTTTGTACAAATAAATTGTTTACTAAAAGCCTGATTTTCACTGATGTAATTTACAATATTTTACTAAATGTCGAATATAATTGAAAGTTTTTCTTTTTTAGATGTATTATTTATACTTTGTAGTGACAAATACATTAGTTAAGTGTTCCCTACAAAAATTAGTCTTAAAATTTTATTTTGTCTATTGATTTTCTTACTTCTATCGCTGGGGTCCAGGAGACCCCAGTATACCATCTAAGTAACTAAAATATAAGTATACCATGCGAAGGTTAAATAAAAATGCCATAAATCGATCTTCAAAATCCATCTTATACCGTTTTGTTTTCATTTGAAATTAAAAGTATATAGTATACCTACAAATTTAATAGATTGAAAATTACAACTTTTAATTAGCCCAAAAGCATCTAAAAATATGAAAATTTTACATTTTGCTTCACATTTACCCCACTTGACCTTATTAGATTCTAATAAGAGTGCATTTCGCTTAACCCTTTGAACGCTAGATACAAAACATAAAATTAGATTTAAAACATGTAAATTTACCATATCATACAATAGTCCATTTATGCGTCGGCGTCGAAAGGTAAAAAATATCCGGGCGACTTCAGTCGATTTAAGCATCGATCTTATATTACAATTATAAGATAATATTATATTTTATAATTATATTAGATCGTTGGATTTAAGCGTTCAAAGAGTTAAAGCGGCGGTCGAACCAAATCAATGACGTCACAGATTATTCTCTCGTAAAACCAACAACTGTGTAAAAAAGTGGTTTGCTATGGTCGCTGATAGTTTCTTAGGCGCAAAATTAAAGATCATGTGTATATTTTCTGAAAAAATTTCATTTCGAAATCCGGAAAAGTAAACTTCAATTAAAATAGATAGTAAGTATATCATAAAATCGTAAATTCTACGCAAAAACGACACCACAGCTTGTGTTTCTATTAATATGGTAAATTTTAGAGTAGATCTTAAGCTCCAGGAAACTATCAAAAATTATAAACTTTAATTAATATATGTTTAATTAATATAAATGTTTAATTAATATATGTATTAATGTAAAGAGTAAAATGTAAAATTATTGTAATAAGTATTTAATAGGACCTAAATAAGTCCTCTAGGCATTAATTTTTTTTTTTTTTAATTAATTTCAATTCAAATTAATTTCAACATTAATTTTTTTATATGGAAGACGTTTGTAATTTTTGTTTACGTAAAAGAATTTCTATGTATTTAAGTTTATGGTGATAAATGCACATACAAAAAGTAAACAAAAAATTACACTGAAAATAGTGAGTTTTACTGTAAAAACATGTAAAAAATTTAATTTTGACGTATTTAAATTTGAAACTTATTGATTTAAAACTTAAGTCTTACTATATTGTAAGTAGTTTATAGGAATAGGTATTTAAAAATCACTTAAAATTACTTATTAAACATGTATAATCTTAACAGGAAGTCTTGAAGGTGAAACTAAAAGAACAATTTATTTTAGATTTCATTGAAAATAATAATATATAGTGATTTCCTCATTAAATATAGCTACTTTTTATTATAATATTATTATAGAAATAATTATTTATTCTCATAACTGAAGTTTATAATATAATATAACTAATAAAATATTAATTTGCTTAATTAAAATCACAAACGTATGTTCTATTAACAAAAGGACAACCAGGTATAGGAATCACTTATTACTCCATTTTCGTAATAACGTCTAGATCAAAATTAGGACATCATCGAATTAAAATTTAAAATTTTCAGAGAAAAACGATGAGAAAAATGAATGCATGTTTACTATTATATATGTTACGTACCAAGCCCGAAATTGTACGGTTCGCGCTCTGTACAGGGTGGCTCAATTTCGATCCTTCTTATGGGGAAATCGGTAACTATGGGAGATATCAAAAAATGGATGGCGCATCCTCGATCTCTTTTTTTGAGAAAATCTCAATGGCGAAAACCAGAATTTGCTATCTTTTTTTGTTTTCGAGTTATAGCCAAAAGTTCGATAATTAGACTTTTCTATAAATGTCGATATATTGGTTGTTTTTAAAGTTACCAAAAAAGTGTTAACACTTTCTTCAGACACTTTTTTAAGAGCAACAAAATGAAATAAAGAGATTTTAAATATCTAGGTTAGTTTCCGAGTTATAACATAAAGTTGTGTTTTTTTAAATAGAAACTATGGTTGGCTATGACATTTTTAAGTGGCGTTTTTTATCCTCTTTTCAATGATGTATAACATGTGGGGTATCCCAAGTAACATTTCAATCCTGGCAATTACCTGCAAAATCAAAATTTACCTATCAAGCCTGCGTCAGGCCTGGTTGACACCAAGTAAATAATAATTTACAGGTTATTTAGCGATACCTGAGAATTTCCTGCGTTTCCCCTGGCGCAAGCCAATTCTAGGTTATTTACCTATACCTGAGAATTTGCTGTTCTTCCCCTGTGTCTGGCCTGCGCTTAACCTGAGGAATTCCTGGAAATTTCCTGTCAGAGAAAATTCATCCAGGACCTGCACCTGTGTCGGGTACTTAGCAGTTCTGCTACAGGTCCTGTCTGGGTAAAATGGCGCACGAATTTACCGTAGACAGCCTTGTGACAGACATGGTTAGAAGCAAGCAGGTTCCGTCACAAACCTGTACCACACCCACCGCAAACCCGAAAAAATCCTGCAATGATTCTGATTTCCACGGGCCAAAAAATATTGTTAAAACATGTGACAAAGTTTAGTTAAATTTGTTAAGTTGCGCACTGAAATAATATTTACAAAAAGATTATTGTTCTTATGGAATATTTAATTTTATATAAACAAAAGTAATTTAATTTTATAAAAAACGTAATTTTTTGTCAAAAATATTATTAAATATTGAAAAGTTTTAATAAAAAATTGACAATTTTATAAAATTTTGAATTGAATAATTTGGAATTAAATTTAAGGGGACATAAAACCACAAACAGAAATATAAATTACCACGTGTGTTTAGTCAGGAGACGTGCCCAACCAATTTTTTTCAGGGGGAAGTAATCTTAACCCACCTCTTATTCTTTAACTTCTTCGTTACGTTCGTTATCGTTATCAAATCGTTAAAAACGGTAAAGTTTTTGGTCTCCATATACAATAATTACATTAATATATTTAATGAAATTCTAAGTGTAAACCAAACTTTATGGTTCTTAACGATTGGTTAACAATATCGAACGTAACGAAAAAGTTGCAGAATAGGGGGGGGGGGGTTAAGATTACTTCCCTCTAAAAAAAATTGCCAAATTTGCCAACTGACTTACTTCAAAATTGCCAACTTTTTGTAAGTTTTGCAACTTTTTGTAAATTTAGACATAAAAAAATACCAACTTGACCAATTTTTGAGTGTTTTTACCAAATTTCTAATATATTGAAGTTCAAGTTTATTGAAAAATTTATAGTTTTTAAAAAAGTTTCTTTTAGTTTTTGACTAACTTGAGTTATAAATATAAAATAGTTTATAGTAAATAAAATCAAATTTTACGTATATTTTGAAAATTTCAATTGTCTATGATTATTCGTTTTTGAATAATTGAACTTAACAATAGAATTCAGGCCTAAATTCATGAATGTACATGAAATTTTAAATTTTAACCAATCGGATGTAAAGTATCAATAAAATATGGATACTCAACTTTTCTCTATATTAACAAAATAAACCTAGGGGACACTGTAAAAATTAAAAAAAAATCAAATTTAAAATCGTTCAAGGGCCGAAGTGTGAAAATAATATTACTTAAATAAAAAAAATTAGTTATTAATTAATTAGAAAATTAATTAGAATATTAAAGAAAATATTCATAATACTTTGCAATTTTTGTAACCAAACTGTATGGCGTAGTGGTTAACATCGCAGGCTTTCAAAGAACCGAAAGGAAGGTCGGAGGTTCGATCCCCAGTTAGGTAACACTTAAAAAATTTTAATATTTATTTTCAGGCTCCATCCAATAACAACACACCCCAAGGACATCAATAGGAAAATCACACATAAATAAAAGGACAAACTATAATCAAACAATAATAGGAGAAAATCGTAAAATAATATGAGATCTATAAGAAATTACCTACTACTATAAATAATAAAAAATTAAATAATAGAGCAATAATACTAAAAATGAATAAAAAAAGAGATTAATTTAAAAATTAATTTTTTCAATTAATGAACATTATTTATAATAAATTTAAAAATTATTTAAAATTTAATCTATAAATAATTTTTTTTACACGTGGAAATCAAATTTAATACCTATCTCAGGCTTGCGCCAGGTAATTACCTGGTTTACAAGGGCCTCTTGCAGGTTTGCGCCAGAACCTGTTTGCTTCTAACCAAGTCTGTCACAAGGCTGTCTACGGTAAATTCATGCGCCATTTTACCCAGACAGGGCCTGTAGCAAAACTGCTAAGTACCCTACGCAGGTGCAGGTCCTGGCTGAATTTTCCCTGACAGGTAATTCTCAGGAAATTCCCAGGCTAAAATGTTGCTTGGGGTCTAATATTTTAGTTTCATCTTATTTTATTAAAAAATGTAATAAAAATAAAGAAGAATGAAAAATTTAATATAATAGTAACTGTTTTTAGTAGATAACAATAAAAAATATTCAATACTTAACAAAAATTAAAGTAATTGATTCAAACTGAAGTCTATTATTTTCAATACATATAACTTTGTCAAAGCAAACACTACGAAATTGGCATCTAAAAAATTCCTTTATCAATTAGTTTTTAGTAGGAAAATATTAGTTGAGTTGCTGTAATTAAAATATTAAATATTTATTTGCAATTCTAATAATATGTTATTATTTTACCTGTTATTTCACGTAAATGTAAAATGGCTTATGAACACTATGAAAAATACGATATGTTGGAGTTCTTCATTCAAGCTAGTTATAATGCTGTTCTTGCATGTGCAACATAATATTTTAGTAATTATCTAACTAAACAAATATTTTGTTACTAAAAACTAATGGGTAAGAGAACTTTTTAGATGCTAATTTCGTAGTGTTTGTTTTGACAAAGGTATATTTATTGTAAACAACTGAGTTCAGTTTGAATACTTACTGTAATTTTTGTTAAGTATTGAATATTTTTTATTGTTATCTACTAAAAACAGTTACTATTATATTAAATTTTTCATTCTTCTTTAGTTTTATTACATTTTTTAATAAAATGGGATGAAACTAAAATATTAAACCCCACATGTTATACATCATTGAAAAGAGGATAAAAAACGCCATTTAAAAATGTCATAGCCAACTATGGTTTCTATTTAAAAAAACCCAACTTTATGTTATATTTCGGAAACTAATCTAGATATTTAAAATCTCTTTATTCCATTTTGTTGCCCTTAAAAAAGTGTCTGAAGAAAGTGTTAACACTTTTTTGGTAACTTCAAAAACAACCAAAATATCGACATTTATAGAAAAGTCTAATTATCAAACTTTTGGCTATAATTCGAAAACAAAAAAAGATAGCAAATTCTGGTTTTCGCCATTGAGATTTTCTCAAAAAAAAAGAGATCGAGGATGCGCCATCCATTTTTTGATATCTCCCATAGTTACCGATTTTCCCATAAGAAGGATCGAAATTGAGCCACCCTGTACAGTGATTTTTGTACCGAGCGCGAAGTGCACAGGCTACTTTGTACAAAGTGCGATTTACCGGACTTGGTATTACGAGATTTGTACAATGCGCGATCTGTACAACCCATTTGTACACAGCTGTTAGTTTTAACCTTCCTGTCAACTTGGTATAACTTAATATTGTACGAAGCTCGACAAAACAAGTTTATATGTTGGTTTGTTGGTACTAATAAGATTAGTGTATTTAAGTTAGACTGGAGAATCGAAGAAGCATCAAAAATGCAAAACATATCAATTAAATTATAACTAACCTCCGCTGCCAAATTAAAAACTTGCTCAAAGTGATCTTGGTAGTTCATTATAAATTTAAAATCCCGGTTTTTACATGATATTATGCCTACACCATATTTAATTCTTAAATACACTAATCTTAGTACCAACATATAAACTTCTTTTGTCAAGCTTTGTACAATATTAAGTTGTACCAAGTTGACAGAAAGGTTGAAACTAACAGCTGTGTACAAATGGGTTGTACAGATCGCGCTTTGTACAAATGTCGTAATACCAAGTCCGGTAAATCGCACTTCGTACAAAGTAGCTTGTACACTTCAACGCTCGGTACAAAAATCACTGTACAGAGCGCGAACTTTACAATTTCGGACTTGGTACGTAACATATACATTACGCTTCGAATTAACAGCTGATTTGAACTATTGGGTATTACTAATAGGACCATTGGAACTACTGAAAGTTTCAATACAAAAACTGAAAATCATTTATACGAAAATTTAATCAAAACTTTTATAAAATTTTATAAAAAAAATATCAAATTTTGGTAATTTTTTCAAAGAAACAAAACAGAAACTAGGCAGAAACGTAATTCGAATACTGTAGTGTACATAATAACAGTACTTGTTCTACAAGTAAAGAAAAGTGACAGTTTTCTATTGAGTGGAAATATCTTGATTCACGCACACGTGTAGCGAGCGAATCAAATTTCTACGAGATAGAAAACTCACTTTTCGTACGCATTAATTACGTCATATTTTCGTATTTGTAAAGAAAAAGCATTCATTAATAAAATTTTATTAAAAAATAATAAAAATAAAATTTTATTAAAAAATAATAAAAATTTATTAATAAAAAAATAGATCATTCTAGTCGCCCCTCGTATACTACATCTGTTCGATAGACATTACTAAGTGCATGGCATCAAAACAATAAAACGTCATAACCACAAGTAGTAAACAAAAAATTTTCTTCATTGTGCAAAATGCATCAGGTAGAAAACGATTATGATATTTTAAAGGTAGTTTCTGAAGCTACATCAAGTCTGTTACCAACCAAGTCAAAAGAAAAATACGAACAATGTTACAAGTTAACCCTTTCACTGCTCATGCACTCGGTAAACCTCGTGCAAAAACCTTCACACGCGGGATGAAAAGTGGCACCTTAGTCCCATGATGTATAATATACTATTGTTGATGGAGATATCGCATTATTACGATCTGTTGCAGATTTAATTCGATGCTCAATTATATTTAGTATCATAAAAACAGTCTGCTTCTGCAACCCAAAACGTTTAAAAAACTCCAAATCATCAAAAAAATAATTAATTCGATTTTTAAATACTTTAGCATGTCGACATAACAAAACATTTTCAAAAATTTCGTCTTCTTGATCAGAGTCAAAAATATTTATATCTAGTGATCCATCGTATAAGCTACAATAAATTGAATCACCTTTGACAAATAAAATTTTCACACGTGATATAACACTTGATATAAGTTCTTTATATTATATGGTTAGCGTACACCATGGACTTAGAAAGAGTCTAATAAGAGTCTTAGAAAGAGTCTCTTTCTAAGTCCATGGCGTACACGAATAGAGTACCATCGGTACCAACTAATTTTAAAATTGAATTTGAAGTCGCCACAAATTCAAAAATCTAACCCGAAAATAAATTATTGTTTACATTAAATTTGACCAATAGGAAACAAGAATAACTTTATCCTAAATTTATCGGCCCAAGTTCAGAGGAATGAGTTATCCCGCAACTTTTACCAAGAAGAACGTTATACCACTATTGTAGAACGCAATCCGTGCGAGATCTTCTCAGTAAAGCTTATTCTTAATTTATACCTGCATTGTAGAACTGGCCCTAAGTAGGCTAAAATGCCCTAGGGCGTATAAATCATAATGCCCGCTTATTATGTCCTCTCATTCATAAAACAAACAAATCGTCATAGATACAAGCCACCGCAAACTAGGAAATTTAGCAAAATCAAATTCAAAATTTATAAAAATGTTAAATGTTCACTAATTCAAATGCAGTGAAATCGAAGTGAAATATAAAACGTTATATGCATCACAGGCATTACTCGATGTTTATGCTCTCGGGCAACTTAAAAACTCTCGAGCCTGGCGGCCTTCAATTTTTTAATCTGGTTGCCCTCTATATAAACATCTCCATAATGCCCTTGATACATAAATAACTATAACGTTTCGATGAGGTTTATTTCCTCTTTTAAAAAGTCCAATTTACCCGCAAAGAAGAAAGCCAATTATATATTCAAAATATGGACGCTATTAACGAAATTAAGTAAACTAGTACATTTCTTTACGATTATCCCTCAATACACTATGCTCTTTTCCATTAAAAATACGAAAAAATCTATTTTTTTCCGAAAAAAATCCTGAAAAATAAATTCAGACCGGAAACCCAAGTGAAACTATTAAAGACAACGGCTGTATCAACATTGATATACGGTAGTGAAGTATCGGTCACCACTACTAAACATAAATCACAAATTCAATCCGCCGAAGTGCAGTTCCTTAGAGGAATTAAAAATATCCATAGAACGGATCGAATGAGAAATGATCATATAAGAGATGACCTACAAATATTAAATGATAAAATAGTGGGAAACCAAACAAAATGGGAGGATCACCTCCAGAGAATGGAAAACTGCAGAATCCCTCTTCAGATCTATAAATACCAACCTCGAGGTGGCAGAGATGTAGGACGACCGAGAGAAAGATGGACCGGAACAGATCCGCGACCTAACCCATGAAGGAAACGATGATGATATGTAGTCGCCTACGATTCCCTCCACTGGACTTGGATAAATAACGAATAATTACTATATAAACATAATATCTAAATTGTCAAATTTTGTATGTTTATTGTATATAAAATGTATGTTTAACTCGATGTCTTATAATTAGTTTTCGCTTTGATATTGCTTGGGGGCGACACCCCCTTCTCACCAGCCGCCACTGTTTAGATGTTGGTAGAGTTCAACCGGAATAACATGACTGGATCTACTGCGCAAGAAATTGTCATTTTATTCCAGCTGAACTCTAATCTATTTTTGCGCTTGATATATTTTAAAGCACTCGTACTTTTTCGTAAAGAATAATTTGAGATTTGATTTTTCTGGCAAACAATTTTCTGTTTCTGACATTTACTTTGTCGTTGTTTTACTTGAAAATTTTTTACTTTTCGAATTTATTTACACGAACTTTTGATATTTAAATTATTTATTTCATTAAAAAACCGAAAAAAACTACTTTTGTTATGGTCTAGAATTTAAAAATATTTTGTAAAATTTAATATGTCTATTGAAGAACAAAATGGTTATGTGTAGAAATCCAACCGCTACTTATAACAAATAAATATAATGTAATCAAAGAAAAAAGGAAATGTAATACTCACCGGAAAAAAGTTCTAAAAACTTTTCAACTCCATAGTTACTAGGATATCTATACGAATCGTGCTTTAATGCTTCACTTGTATGTACTTTTATACGTTTAATCATAAAGGTGATGTTATCCATTTTTCCATCCTGATTGAAATCTGCAATTTAATTAAACTTCATGTTGTATATTGAAGATATTGTATGTTTAACATTTTTAGTATTAAAATAAATAATTAGTGTGGCCAAATTATCATTTTATTAGTCAAAAAACCTATAAATTCATATAAAATTTTTTTTTAAATACAGTCAACTCTCGCTAAATCGAATTCTCATAATCCATAAAATATGTCCGAACTAGGGGGAGTTTGAGTTAGAAATTAATAAACTAGAAAAGATACATAATAAAGTTTGGGGAATCACATATGGCAGCATCATGTTGTTTACACATCAAGATACACTAAACTACAATTTAAATTAGAATTCGATTTATAGGAAGGTGAATTATATATAAATTGACTTCAAATGCCTAATATTGGATACAATGTGCACTAACTTATGGGGCATTTCACGTGAAGCGGACCATGAAAAAAAAAATGAGGTTGTGAATTTCGTTCATATTGAGCATATTTGTACCTCTAGGGGATATAAACGTGTACACATAATATTTTTTTTATTTGAGGTTTAGCTGTTAAGATATGAGATCTTAAAGATTAACGTAATTGATGGAAGGGTTTATTTGGAATTTTATTTTCACATTGAAGTAAATTATAATAAAATAATAAATGTAGTGTTTTCTATAGAAAATTTACTGTTCTTTTTGATTTTTAAATCAGATTTCAAATTTGAATTTTTTTTTCTAGTGTTAAACCGGAAGTAAATATTTAAAATATTTTATTTAATAACTTCGACCATTTTAATTTTAATTTTTCTACTTTAAAATAAAGCTTAACATTTATAAATTCTGCTATGAAAATTTCAGAATGGGATCTCAATTAGTTTAGAAGATACATCGATTACAGTACGTACATGTCACGCTGGGCGCTTGATCAAGTTGCTGGACTTAAGGCCTAAACAGAATGAACGCGAAACCAACGCGACGTAACGTCCGTCAAACGCTGACGTTACGCTTTCGAAACGATACTGCACAGAATAGCGCGAAACCGACGCGACGTCGAAAACCTAACCTCACAGCCTAACCTGCATAATCTTAAAATAAGTGTTGTTATTTGTTGACGTGTTAACTTATTCTCTTAGCTTATTCTTATTAAAATTAAAGACAATGGATGATTTCGAACTATTTTTAAATTTTTACATGTTATATTTAATGTATCTTATAAAACTGACAAATAATGTTACCAGCTTATACTGATTTAAAAATTAAATCACCAAATTGTAGTTGGTAGTAGTCGTTTCGCGTTAAGTTAGCCAACGTTCGACGTTGGGATCGCGTTGCGAGACTTCATTCAGTTCGAACGTATTGCAACTACATACATTTAACTTTTGACGGACGTTACGTCGCACAGTGGAGTATTTAGCCAATCTAGCTGGACAAAATTATTTGAGCTTTCAAATGAGGTCAAATTGGATAGATAATTTTATTTAGTGGATTACTGAAGTTATTATGTTTTTATTTAATTTAATAATAATTTAATTAAATTTTTAATAATTTAAATTTTAAATTAAAAAAAAAATTATTTTAAATTTAATTTATTTATTTATTTTTGGGTAATGGACACTCAATGACAAATTAAATAATAAAAAATAAAATTTAATAACATTTAAACAATAATATTATAAATAAGATAAAAACAAACAAAATCGAAGTTAATATAAAAAATTAAAAAAGAGGAAGAATGAGGAAACGTTTTTAGCATGAATTGAAAGCTGAAACCATTGACTATTCGTTTATAAAAAAAGAATTCGCGGGACTCCTCGGGAAATATAACAAAAACAATTTTAAATTTCAAAAAGTGTCTTGAGAAAATCTCAGAAATTCACTTTTTAGTTTTTTTTTTTTTACTTTTTACTTTTAAGTTTAGTTAAAACTAGAATTAACTAATTTCTAACAAATTTCTTTAGTAAACTCTAGTTTTAACTAAACTTATACCAGTTAAAACTAGAATTAACTAAATTCTAACAAACCTTTTTAGTAAATTCTAGTTTTAACTGGTATAAGTTTAGTTAAAACTAGATTATAATATAATAATTTAATTAAATTATTATTAAATAAAATAAAAACATAATAACTTCAGTAACCCCATAAATACAATTATCTATCCAATATGACCTCATTTGAAAGCTCAAATAATTTTGTCCAGCTAGATTGGCTAAATACTCCACTGTGCGTCGCGTTGGTTTCGCGTTCATTCTGTTTAGGCCTTTAGTCTAGCCAACTTGATGAAGCGCCCAGTGTGACATGTACGTACTGTAATGGATGTATCGCCCAAACTAATTTAGATCCCATTCTGAAATTTTCATAGCAGAATTTATAAATGTTAAGCTTTATTTTAAAGTAAAAAAAATTAAAATTAAAATGGTCGAAGTTATTAAAAAAAATATTTTAAATATTTACTTCCGGTTTAACAGTAGAAAAAAAATTCAAATTTGAAATCTGATTTAAAAATCAAAAAAAACAGTAAATTTTCTATAGAAAACACTACATTTATTATTTTATTATAATTTACTTCAATGTGAAAATAAAATTCCAAATAAACCCTTCCGTCAATTACCTGAATCTTTAAGATCTCATATCTTAACAACTAAACCTGAAATAAAATAAATATTATGTGTACACGTTTATATCCCCTAGAGGTACAAATATGCTCAATATGAACGAAATTCACAACCTCATTTTTTTTTCATGGTCCGCTTCACGTGAAATGCCCCTTATACCACCACCTATGGACATAATGTATTAGTACCCAGTAAATACAATGCACAGGGACGTAGTAAGTCAAAACTCTGTGGAGATCATGCACAGCTGATCTCTGTCATCCACTGATGGCACCGAAATATTTTGGTTCATATTTAAATATCTTGGAAAAACCTGTTATAATTTTTCTAAAACATTTTTACAACAAATTCAAGATATTCACTAGACCACTGCTGTGTTGTGACAAAATACAATTAAACTGACAACAATTAAAATTGACAGTAGCATCCATTAAAAATATAATATGAGTTACTAAAAAATAACATTTATTTTATATCGAGTTATTTTTTAATGTGAATAGGTATATAATCTATTACAATATTGTTTCGGTGTTTTCAGCTCTTTAAGTGGGTATGTGGGGTGACCACAACACCCCAGGCATTGTTTTCTCAAATATTTTATATTTACAGGTTCACAACATAGCTTAAATTTTTATTACCTTCCTTTTAATATGTTTCTTGTAAGATTATGATAAAAATTGCATATTTATCTTAAACCAGTAACCCGTGACAGAGCGTTAATCATGATAGGGTGCTGTCAGCGCCCTACCTACCTAGTTGAGTTTTATTATAAAACTTTGTGTTAAAACATTTTTTTTACTATAAACTATTTTATTCATAATTATTTTTAATTAAATTTCAAAATATCCTGTAACTTATTCATTTTTATGTATTTCTTAATATTAATATAAAGCGCGAAATGATTTATTAAAAACGGTGCTCAGATAAATAAATATAAATAATATTGTTCAATAGTCTTAAATTTCGTTTTTTCTACATTCGCCCATCTTACCATAGTATAACCATTGCAAATTTAGCTATAACATAAAATAACAAAATAAAATGTACTTATAATAGTCATTTTTCTATGGGTTGTTGTGAGAATAGTACCTACCAGTAGTTCTATATATCATATTAACTCTTTGGACGTGCCTCGTCATTACTTCAATGCAAGCTTCTTCTGTTCCATACTTTTGAAAAAACTGATGATCAGCTTGTAAATACAGCATACAAGTTGTTTTTTTAGGATCGACTGTAGCTCTTTTAATTACATGACGATAATTATAATCGTAAGTACTTTTATTACTTGTAGTCATTTCCTCATCTATTGGATGATTAAATGGAGTATTAATATCTAGAGGCAAATTAACAGAATACTTTGATTTATTAAATTGCCAAAAATTATATTCATCATAAGGCTCTTTAGCTTCCGATTCAAGTAACCATCGTTTGGTTCTGTTTAAGCTTTCTGTATTAATAAAATTAACTTTTTGTTTCGAAGTTTTACTGTGTAACAAATGTGAGGCACAAGGTAATTTCAAGTTGGATTTATCTACATCTGAAGTTTTGTAGACAATCGAGTGAAAGGACGGGATTGTTTGATTCCGATTTTGTTCTATATATCTACTAATCGGTTCGATATAATAATCTTCTAGTATAGTAGAAACCATTCCATCAAATAACCCTTCTTTGGTGATAAGTCCGTGTACGGAAGCTCCTTCATCATCTGTAAAAACATTAAAATATTTTAGAAATAAAAATTAAATAAATTATTATTACATTGTAAATTATAGGTACATGTTAGAATAACACTGAAATCATACGAAAATCGGTCATGATCAATATCAAACTCAATGCTTAACCGTATAACAAACTACTACTGACGTTAGTATTGCAAGGTTGGTAGTTAAGAGGGTGTCCTGAATTAGAATGCTGTAAAACAGCGTATTTTTGAGAATTTTTTTAGAGAGGAAAGTTATTGAATTTTGAGGTATCGTTTCCTATAATTTAACAAATACAAAAAAAAAAATTTTAAAGTAAAAAAAAATTTGCAACAGATTTCTAAGCCTATGTCATAAGCGTCTTGTCGCTGCAGTATTCAATCGGCGGGAAAGATCCAACGCGCAATTTTTGACTGAAGCAAAAAACCAAAAAAGGATTAAATTATTATATTTTTCTTCTGGGTGAACTAAAAATATACAGAAAAAATGTAATATTTAAAAGTTTTCGCGGATTTAAAAAAAAGATGCGTTTTTAAAAGAGAAAATTAAAAAGTGCTATAACAATTATTTAAATGAACTTTTTGAAAATTTTTTTTAGTTCACCCAGAAGAGAATTTAATACTGAAGATAAAAAAACTTTGGTTCAATTAAATCGGTGGTTTAGCTTTTTAGCTATCACGCCGCCAATTTAGAAAAATCGTGAAAGTAAAAACTGGAGAAAACGCGTTTTAAAGTTTTCAATAAGATATAAAATCATTATATATTATATGAAGATATTGCAAAAAAAAATCCATTTCATATTGTTTTTAAAAGATGCAAAACACTTGCCAGAGTCCGGTCTCATTAGACTTGGAGATTCATAGTTTGGGTTTCAACTTCAGTCAAGTTAAGGAAATAGCACACACAGGAGTAACCACAGTACACCCTAGGGCAGAAGCTCTACGGCTGCGATATGATTCCTTCTTGCTTTTGGGTATTTAATCATGCAAGTTAAACAAGTCAAGAAACTATAAATTTAGTAACCGACACTAAAAGTTATTTGCATTGTGATACCTACTTATATTATGTAAATAAGTGTATAATTTTAATGTAAAAGACTAACTCCCGTTCTGAACTAAATCCATAAAGAGAAAGAGCGAGAGACATTTTATACCACCATGCCGTATATCGCATGTATGTCGTATCTATTTTATTTATAATAACCGCCATAAAAAATGCTTTTAGAAAAACCTGCATTTTAGTTTATTTGAAAATTAGAAAAAATGTAATAGGTAATTCATCTTCTATTAAAAACGTTGCTATTATTCTTGTCTAAAAACGGCCCTGCCTCTCAATGTTCTTTGTTATGCATGTATATCTACATAATATAGGTTGTAATAACCTTAACTATGATAACCAAAATTATATAAGGGTATTTTGGATAAAATTATGCAAATAAAATATTTTTACGATAAATTATACTGTCGTTTCGCCTAAACTATAATTTTTATATTATTCAATTTATATAGGTATACATAATTTTGAATAAATAATTTTTATAATAATAAAATAAATTATGATTTATAATTCTAAGTTTACGGTAAACCATTGGTTTCATTTTTTTGAATTAATTAGAATCCCACATCCGCCTTAACGTATATAGTTTTAATCATTTATCAACACACTTTATTATTCATTAACACACACATTATTGGCCCCAAGCCAACAATACTTTACGTTCTCCTGTTTTATATCCTTTTACGTAACCTTTACGTAACCTTTTACCTAACCTAACCCCAAATTAAGAAAAAGGTTATTCCTAGCAATTCCTACCCCTTTTCACTGGTAACGTTGAACCAAAATTTTATCGACGCTTTCTGTTTATTCAGAAATTATTATTATATTTATTATTGGTTTTTCTTTTTTTGAGGGTATATTGGACTTTTTTAAAGGTTTTTAAATAATTTACGTTTTGTTTCGTTTTTTAAAACCTTTAAAAAAGTCCAATATACCCACAAAAAAAGAAAAACCAATAATATATTTAAATATGGACGCTATTAACGAAATTAATTATATTTATTGTTAATAAATTACACATTCAATATATTTGAGGGGCTCCGTTCCAAAACTCGGCTTATCCATATTTCAAAAAAAAGTAGTTTGCGGTGTTAATGGTTTCTAGGCATGGCATTCTACCAGTAAATAGTTTAAAAACATTTAAAAACAGACTTTATCCTGTATTAAATACGTGATGAATATGGACTGACTTTCCAAAACTCGTCTTTTCCTATCAAATGTACGTTTCATAACTCGCCTTATCCAAACAGCCAATGAACGCCCTCGATTACGATATCATGTGATCCTTATTTTCTAAACATACACCTGCGTGCAGTGCGTTTACAGTGCATTATGTGAATATTCCACGATACGACGTAGATTTGCTGCTCGGATTATTAAATTACTAATAATTATAATAAACATTGTCACTGTCAGAGGTGAAGAAAACTATATAAAGAATATAATATTTTTCTTTTGAATTTCCACTACAGTATTCATTATTGTAGTCTTTTTCGTCTTTTTCCCGCTGCTACGCCAAATTGCAATCGTCGTTTACATAAACTCGCAGCTACTTGAGAAACTTTATTTTTGATAAACAACTTGAAACATACATGAAATATACTAATAATAATTAGATTGCTCGTCGTACAATTTAATTATTAATTGTCGTCTTTTTATACGTCTTACGTTTGTCGTCTTTTATGAATGAATATTCGTCTTACATCTGTCACTTCAGTAGCGTCTCGTTTAAATCCCACATTCGGCCATCCTAATCCGAATCCGTCTCGGATTCGCCGCTATAATCCACGTCTTCAGCTATTCTTTAAATTCTTGGGAGGTAAAAGCGGTACCTCGATCACTTATTAAGAGTTCTGGATTTCCAAACGTTTTACTTTGAAGTTTCAATCTGTTAATCACTTCTTTAGTTGTGGTTGACTTTGTTGGATAAAGCCATGCAAATTTCGTGAATGCGTCTATTACACAAAATATATGTTTATAATTTTTACTCGTCGACTCCAAAGGTCCTAAATGATCAACGTGGTACGTATGAAGTGGCTCATCCTTCTTGATTATTAGGTGTAAAAACCCTTCCTTTTTACCTTCTTTTCTATTAGTCAAGATGCATGGGACACAATTGTCTACGCATCTTTCTACCATTTCTTTTAATTTTAGTATGTAAAAGTCTTGCTTTACTTTTTCTTCCGTAACGTTTCTTGATGAATGCATTTTTCCGTGGCATAACCGTATAATTTCGGTTTGCATGTTTCTCGGGACTACTATTACTTCGTAACCGTCAATAAATTTAAATATTATTCCGTCACGTATTAAATAGTCTTGGTAAGTTTGTTCTTTTAACAACTCTTTGATCGTATTGAGATCCTCATCTTCATTTTGGCTTATCTTTAAACGCGTTAGTAATCCGTTGGTATTAATCATTAACACATTTGCAGTGTTGCGACTCAATGCGTCAACATGCTGCATTCGTACACCTGGTCGATACTCTTAGAATAGTTGAATTCTTCTAACAGTAAGGCCCATCTTGCTATTCTCGTCGTCAGATCTCTTTTGCTCATCGTCTTTTGGAAGGCAGAGCAATCCGTCAAAACTTTAAACTGGTTTCCTATTAGATATACTCTAAACTTTTTCAATGCTTCAATAATTGCTAATACCTGAAGTTCGTAACTTGTGTATTTTCTTTCGGCTTCCGTCGTTTTCTTGCTCATGTAGTAGATTGGATGTAATTGATTATCTTCGTCTGAAACCTGTAGCAATATAGGACCATAACCTTCACAACTAGCGTCTGTATGAAGTTCGGTCACTGCTTCTTGTTTAAATATGCCTAACACCGGCTTCGTGGCTAATAATTGCTTCAATTGGTTAAAGGCATCTCTTTCTTTTTCTTCAAATTTGAACTTTTTATCTTTCTTCAGTAGTTCGCTTAAAGGTGTAGCTATGATCGAATAGTTTGGCATAAATTTTCGAAAATAACCTGTTAATCCTAGAAAACTTTGAATCTGCTTGGTCGTCGTAGGCTCAGGAAAATGTAAGGCTGCTTTCACCTTCATGGGTGATGGAAATATCTTACCATTTTCTATAATATGTCAAAGAAATTCGACTCTTCTTTTCAGAAACTGGCACTTTCTAGTGTTCAATTCTAATCCATAGTCTTTTGCAGTTTTTCAGCTTTTCTACTCCTTAATTTTTTGAAGGTATTATAAAATTATCAATATAAACTAACACTATATTTTGCTTAACTAATTCTTGGAATACCACGTTAATAAATCTTTGAAAAACTGATGGTGAATTACACATACCAAATGGTACTCTTAAAAACTGGTATTGCCCATTGTGCGTCACAAAACTGGTATATTTCTTGCTTTTTTCACATACTTTCACGTGAAAAAATCCATTTCTTAATTTCTTGCAGTCTGTCTAACTGATCTTCGATCAACGGAAGTGGAAATCTATCTTTAACCATCACTCTATTTATCAACCTGTAGTCTATGCAGATCCTAGGTGTGCCGTCTTTTTTCTTTACCACCACGACTGGACTTGCATATTCCGAGGAACATGGTTCTACTATTCCATTCTCGATCCATTGTAAGACCTGTTCATCCACTGTTTGTCTTTCTGGGTAAGGTAATCGTCTTGGTCTTTGGTAGATTGGCTGCTCTTCTTTTAACGTTATTACCATTTCGACGTTGGTTTCTTTAATTTTCTCTGGCTTGTAGTCAGCAATGAGTTGTTTGATTTCTTCTTTGATTGGTTTGCTAACTTCTTCGTCGATGTCCAACGTATCGTTATCGACGTTTACTGTTCGAATTCTATAAACATGAAGAGGCATTCTCTGAATCGTAATTTCTTCTCCTTCTTTGATTTTCACTTCAGCTTGATTCAATAAATCCTGTCCTACAATTGCATCAGTAGCAATCGCACCATTTGACACAACATGAATCGTGGTAGGAAACTCTTGTTCGTCTATTTCAATTACCTCTCCAAAAAATCCAATTGTCTCTAATTGACATTTTCCAAGTCCAGTGAGTGTAATCTTAGTTTTATTCAGAGCTGATGAATTCATTTTTTCGTAAATGCTTTCTTTGATTAATATTTAAATATATAAATTATTAACTCGTTGATATTAGATAATATTAAAACTTCAAAATATCGAGTTATTAATAAATTAAAAATTAATTAAAATATTTATTTAGCTTTCAAACGATTATTTCGTTCGTCATCAGAATAATATACATAATATCTGTATATTATATACATATTATCTGTATATTATTCTGATGACAAACGAAATAATCGTTTGAAAGCTAAATAAATATTTTAATTAATTTTTAATTTGTTTTCTTTGATTAAGTTTACTTTACTGCCCGTATCAACAAGCGCATTAATTTTGATATTTCTCAGCAAAATCTTCTTAATCATTTTCTCATCGTCAAATTTTTCTTCTACATGCACTCGATTAGTCATGACAGGTGCTGTATTTCCTACACTTTTTGCTGCCGTAGTGCATCTTGCTGCCTTATGCCCAAATTCGTTGCATTTGAAGCACTTTGTCCCCAAGGCTTTGGACTGACATTCTGATGATTTGTGGCCCTTGCTCCACAATTAAAACAACGCATTCCCGTCTTTTTCGGTGGCTCTGATGCATTCGGGTTTTTTGTTGTTTTGTAATTCGTATTTGACTTAGCAGGCTGCCCACATTTTGCTTTCATTACTTCGTACGTTTCCATTTTTGTCTTAAATTCTTTTATGTTCTTTGCACCATAAAGAATGCTTTTGTTACATACTTCATCTTGTATTCCATCGATAACATACTGCATTAATGAATCATCATCGATTGTGCCCCTGCTTGCTACTTCCTTCATTTCAAGAAAATATCGTTGTAAGCTTTCCTCTTTTTTCTTTTTTCTCCCGGTTAGCATTTCGTGTAGTTTTGCACTCGTAACTTTGGGCGCAAATTCTTCTTTTAGTGCTTTTATCAATTTGTTCCACGAGTTGATGCCTTTTTCTCCTTGGATAAATAATCGTGCAAGCCCCTTCATAAATTTTTTTGCAAAAATGTACTTTTGTAAATCGTTCCATCGATACAAACTTGAAATTTCCTCGAAGTCGGTCATCCATTTTTCAAGAAGATAAAGGTCTTCGCCAGTGAAATTCCTTATTAACCCCTCAACGTCTTTATACGTTAATTGGAATTTTGGTACGTTTTGCGTACTTAACTCGCTATTGATTGACACATCGTCGTCTGCATCGACGTCTACATCGTCTGGTTCCAGTTCTTCGTCCGATTCGTCATTGGTGTTCCCTTCATTATTTAGTAGGTTAATGTCCATTAAATGTTTGCTAATACGGAATGTTAATTCTTCTTTGTTTCCCTCATATTCTAAATTCATAACGTTGCAAATTGCAGTTAAATCGCGCTCACTTAAATTGTTTGTGACGTTACTTAGTTTATCGATATGCTCTTTACTATTAGTTGCAAATGTAAAACCTGAAAAATCACGAAGTCTTTGTCGATTTTTTCGATCACCGTCCAATTCAAAAATAAATTTATGAAAAGCTTTAATAGTACACACACTTGCTTTTTTAATATTGTCATTGATACGCGGCAACTGTCGCAAACATTCCATTTTGATAAGGTAATCAGGTTTTTCTTCCTAAAAAGTAACTGTTCTTATCACAATTCTGTCTAAATTTTTACGGCAAAGTTTTTGTGTAAATTAATGTTCACTAATTAATCAATTAATAACACTTTGCACATAATTTTAACTCGATTTTTATTCCGGCAAGAGCCCCCAAATGTAGTCTTTTTTCCGCTGCTACGCCAAATTGCAATCGTCGTTTACATAAACTCGCAGCTACTTTAGAAACTTTATTTTTGATAAACAACTTGAAACATACATGAAATAAACTAATAATAATTAGATTGCTCGTCATACAATTTAATTATTAATTGTCGTCTTTTTATACGTCTTACGTTCGTCGTCTTTTAAACTCGGTCCCAAATATCTGTGCTTTCTTCACTTCACTAATTTCTGATTAAGAAATGACTTACTGAATATAATTTAGAACGTCGTTCAGCTTTATTTAAAAGAGTTCGAAAACATTTGTATATCTTGCTGATCGAAACTAATAAAAGTCGTACGTTACCAATATTGGACATTATAAAAACAAACAAAAAACAAAATTAGTATGTCTGAACGTTTACTGCATTGTAATGCATTAAAAATTTTGGTATCTAATGATCCCAGCGCCAACTGCGGATAAATTCAAACTTAAATTTAAAATAACAAACTTAAAACGTCAAAACGTATTCAAATCTAAAACGACAAATTTTTAATTTTATATTAAATATTCAACTTTTGGTTACTTTTAAAATGTTTATACCAATAAGTGGTCGCACTATAAAATCTCAATCGCAACAGTTGATTTTGAACTTATGAAATGAGTTACTGAAAAACTAAGATGCAATTTAGAAGAACCAAGTTTAATAATAATGAACAATGCATCTTACCACTCTACGCTGGTAGAAAAGCAACCTACGTCAATGTGAAAAAAAGCAGTATCGCAGTATGATTATCTAAAAATAACATTCCTTTTAGCGACAGTTCATTTAAAGCGGATTTGTTAGAATTAGCAAAATTGAACAAGGAGGAAAAACAGTATGAAGTAGATGAACTGTTGCGAAATCATAGACATGAGGTCTTACGATTACCCTCTTACCACTGCGAGTTTAATGCGATTGAACTTGTATGGGCGCATTGTAAAACTTGTTATAATAAGTATATTGGAAGAGATGGTTATGGGGATGACAAAGTAATTTTGATGTGGAATGAAGCATTGCAAAATTGTACATCTGCAATTTGGTAAAACTGCATTCTGCACACTGATAAGGTCATAGCTGATGCTATGCATAATGCAAAATGCATATTGCATTTGTTGGTATAAACTGTTAGATGTCACCATAAAAGAACTCATTATTCAGTGTCAAATGATTCAGATTCTGATGGTGATAGTAGTGATAGGATGGATAACGTCATTTCCAATAATTATCTTAAACTAATTTTAAGCACTAAAACTATTCGGCATCGGGAGTTGGGCATTTATGAAGAGTCCCTCAGAATCGTTGAATTTAAATGTTTATGTTTTGTTCATTTTGAAATGTTCTTGAAGTTATTACTTATTTAATAAATATTGCTCTATTCTATTCTTGGCAACAAAATTGTAATTTATTAAACTTAAATTTCTTACTAAACTTTTTATTTGCAAATTAATAAAAAATATTTAATTTTTGTTTATAACCTGCACCATTTTGACAGTGACATTTACATTATGACAAGTTGTGGTGAAGAGAGAACGTTATATCAAAATAAAAAGAAACAATGCATTTTAAAAATCACTCGTTTGACTAGTTTTTTCCAGCTTGATTAATACCATTTTAAACTATGACGCAGCAGCAAATTTATTTGGCACCTACTGAATGAATATTCGTCTTACATCTGTCACATCAGTAGCGCTCGTCTTTGTCAGTAGCGTCTCGTCTAAATCCCACATTATTTTATTCATTAATAAAGGTATCTTAAAAAAACTCTGTTTCAATATCATTCCAAATGTCTCCTTATCCAAATCGTCGTGTCAAAACTCGCTTAAAATTTATATATTGTATAAATCAAGATACTTTTGTCGTCATAATGCAAGTCCATGACCCTCCGGATAAACTTTAGAAGTCTTTTTTACAAAGTTATTAGTTTTTTCGATTTCCTGAAAAATGAACTAACATGGATAAGGCGAGTTTTAGAACGGAGCTCCTCATTTATTGTGCATATATTTATTGTGCATCGGATAATTTGATATATTTTAGTTAAACACTAAAAGTGTTTTAATGCATTTTCTTCTTAAGCCGGATCCACATCAACAAAAATTTGCGTTGTGCGTTGTTTTGGAATATATTTATTAGAGCCAGCCAAAATTTTTATTGATGTGAACTGTGAGCGGTGAGCCATGCAAACGAACACAAATCACTTCATGACGACCAACGCACAAATCAAGTAAAGTTGATTCTGAGTGTATCAAAAATACCTATTTTGGGTGTGTCATCCTGTAAAAATTATATTTTATTTATATCTTTGAAAAATTCTCATCTTTTCGTTAAAGAAAAATCATCACTTTGACTATCATTGGATCATCAACGAAATTTAACTAAACCAATTTAAATTTAACAAATTTAAATAACCTAACCAATTTTAAGCTGTAAATGAAGTTTTTTTACACTACAGTCTTTTAAAAATCACACCATACAAATTTTAATGTAGGTACGTGTGGATTTGGTAGAACAACACAAAATTGTGGTAAAATATTTGATCGAATTTAAATTTGCGCCGCAAATATTTTTGTCAAAATACAACATAAATTTTTATTGATTTGGAACCTTTTTTGGTATGTTTTTTATCATGAATGTCTCTCTTGATTCTCTAAAAATCAAGGAGAAACTTTTTAAAATCAACTTACAACAATACTTAATTTTGTAATATTAAAACTTGAATTATATCGAGTAATACTTAATATTAAGTATTAATTATTAGTCATGTGTTGAATTAAAATATGTATAATAAAAATATATTTTATAGTGTTTAACTTGTCAAAATATAATATAAGGTATTTACAATTATTATTTTATATTTTAATATTTATGTTATAACTCTCTGAAGAGCTCAAATAACAGCTAAACATATGTCATAGCTTATATAATTAATTATAATTCATATTATTTTACATGTGATATCTTCAAGTATTTAACTTCTAAAAGTATTTTAGTGTATTTTTTGTTAGACTAATAAAATACTGGTATGTTTCTTTTAATTCTTTAATTAAAGTCAAAGAAAAAAACTGTTAAAACTATACCCATAGGATAGGATATGTATACCTATGTAAACTTACATGGCCAGTCTGATAAATAAAAATTTTAGCAATTTTAAAAGAATTTTTTGACCTTCTAAGTAAAAGCTAGATAAAATCTAATGCTCATTCATAATGATCATTCGCAGTTTATATTTCTATATTATATTTGTGTTTTTCAATTTTTCTCTAAAATAATTATTAGGGAAGCAGGAATTTGCATAAATAAATTTTTACACGTTAATATACTATGTTCGCCTAACTCATTTAACACCCGGTATTTATAATTCATTATAAATCATTTAATTAATTTATATTTTTTTGTTGAAAAAGTTACAAAAAAGTGTAAAACTGTAAACAGTTAAAAGTTTTATTGCCAGCAGAATTCAAAAAACTTTTTTATATACGATTTCTTTGTTAGGTTTTTCAGAAGTTGATATAAAATATTATGCTTTCAAATTGGTACCTACTGTATTATAACTTTCTAATATTTTACAAAAATATAGCGCCAAAGCAAAATATTTATCAGATACAACAAAGTAATTTCACGCCAAGAAGTTAGCTAATACGGATCGCTTAATTAGACACTAATACTGTCTTTGCTATATAGTTATAAAATATAAATGGTACGAACATCCTTATTCCATCAAGAAAATGTAATAATAATACTTGCTACAACACTAACATTCCCTTGTGATTTCTTTAATGGAATTGTACTTCCACCAGTGTTGCTTATATTAGTGTGCATATTATGTATTATAAATTATAAGATTGTAACCATTTCGTTGTTATTTTTATATGAAATAAAACACTACATTTATTTTTGTAAAAGTTTTACATGTAATAGATGTATATGTATATAATAGATGAATGTATATAATAGAGTCCATGATAAGGATGCACTACATAATATATTTAATGTTGGTTTCATTGTTTCAATAAACTGTTCACCGTTTTACCCAGTACAAAATGCTTAACAAAATTTATTTTCATTGTAACATTCCATCAGCACCGGATCTACGATTTTTTAGAACCGGGTCGAGAACTTGACATTGGCGCCCCTTTTTTCCAGCATTTAAGTTTCAAAATTTAAGGTCGGGTTGTTTTTTTTTTCGTAGTTTTTCTTACCTTTTGCTTTATACAAAATATTTACACGCTATATCTAGTTATCCTATTTATATACAACAAGAGCAAATCCAGCAACATTTTCAAAGGAAGGCGATTCCATAGAATGAAAAGAAAACTACTAAAAATGATAACCCCCTCTATACTTTTTTTCAGTAATTTTAGTTTTTACATGTTATATTATGATTATTAATTTTTCCAAGAAGGACATCCGCCCTTGATATACGAGTACATCTAGTCTATTCGCAATTTACATTACCGTTGGTGGCGCCACCATAACTAACAAATGTCCAATTTTTAGTTTGAAATTATTCTATGTGGCGGGGTTTTATTAATGTAAATCGCAAACATAAGTATTACTATCATAACAGTTCATTTATAACTAAAATGTTAAATTATCAACTCGTTGATGACGAATCTAAAAGCTTAATAAATTATTTAATTAATTTTTAATAACTCGCTAAAATAAAGTTTTTATATTAGTTAATTTATAACTTAAAACTTCAAAATATACAATATTATTAATAAATTAAAAATTAATTAAAAAATTTATTGTTTCAAACGATTATTTCGTCCGTCATCAGAATAATATACAGATATTATATTATTATTAATTAATTTTTAATTTATTAATAACTCGATATTTTGAAGTTTTAATATAATTTAATATCAACGAGTTAATAATTTATATAGTTACACTGTTACTTATAAACGATGTATAACTTTTATAATAACCATATACCAACCTTAACTAGAAAGTATTACCTATAAACGGTGTATAACCAAACTGTGTATACATTTGTTATAACTATTCTTAGGCTTACTTATAAACGATGTATACATTAAAAATGTTACCTATAAACGCTGTATAACCAAAGTGTGTATACACTTGTCATAACTATTCATGGTAATTCTTATACACAGCTTGAGGGTACTATAACGTTTATATAATATCGTCGGCTTACTTGTAAAACCTTGTAAGTCCGATTTTAAAAAAAATTTATGTTCAATGAAAAACCTTTAAGTTCTCTAATATGGAAATTATGAAATCCCCGTAAAATATTTTGATGATAAACATGAAATTATATTCTTGCAGTATCTCATAAAAATTTCATAAATTAGAATTCTAAAATAAGAGTAGTAGCAGATTTATTATGTCTCTTGAAAAGTTTTGTCAATCGGACTTAGAAGGATTTTTATAAGCAGTTATAAGTTATAATTTTGTGTTACAAGACAACCTATAAATTTAAGTTTTTTTGACAAGAGCATTTTAAAAATGGATTTTTATAATGATTTGATATTGGATGCTATGGATATAAACGACTTAAATAATGGTGAAAATGTACGAAGACGAAAAATGTATAAAAGAAGAAGAGATAGATCCCTTTGAATTAAGTGATGAAGATATTTTTAATCACACGTTTTAACGGTTTCAAGAAATTTAACTTAATGAAAATGTAGATATCCTACAAATACGTTACCGACACAGCGTTTTAATGACGTCAGTTATGACGTAAGCTATGACGTATTGTGACGTTTATCATTGTTTATTGTATAAACTGCAAATAGCTGGTGTATAGTAAAACACTTCTAATGCAGCGTTTATAGGTAACAGAAATATACACCTCTTATACACACCTTATACATTGTTTAACTATACACTGTATAACATCTGTATAAGTGAATTTTTATAAGTAAGACTGTTAATTTATAACAGCTAATAGTATAATAACTGACTACATTAGCGTGACGTCAAATCGTCTAGATATAGGCCACCCATAATACAAGAAATTGAATCAGTGTTAATTATGCTTATACAATGATTCAATTTTGTGTAGTTTGGATGGCATATATCTAGGCGTTTTGACGTCATCACGGTCATCACTAATGGAGTAAATAGAGTAAGAATGGAGTCGATTGTAAAATATGAATACCTATCAAATTATTATCATTCTTCTTCTTCTTCTTCTGCACTTTCCGTAAGGCATTTAAGGGGAGACTAAGATTTATTCTTAGGAAAAAAAGGCATGTTTTTGTGAATTTTTTGTAACGACAGTTAAAATTTCTTTATTAAAACCAACAGCACATTAAAGTATGACATTTGAAGAATGTTGTATAAAATTTTCACAAAGAAATATTACAAAATACGGTAATGGCAGCAATTATTCAGACTTAGCAGTAAATAATTGCGGTTCCCCTCATAATACTGCAAAACTACTGCACCGACCTTTTTGAAATTTTGAACACAATTTCTGTACATAATTTACGAGGTAACGCTAGAGAGTTTGTTTTTAATTTGTTGATACTTTTTATTTTACAATAACAAATTAGCCGATTTTTGTCACAAAAAATCGCGTTTTTCCCTTCAAAGTGTTCCAAACAAGTAAAAAATTAAAATTTCGAAAAACCCTCCCAGCGTTACCTGGGGAAAACTATTATCTAACGAATGAACTTTGATTTCAAATGATCCAGCACCAAGTTATGAGGGGCACCGCAATTCTACTTTTTTCCGAGACACGTCCAAATAATTGCTGCCATTGCCGTATTTTTTAATATTTCTTCGTGAAAATTTTATACAACATTGTTCAAATATCATACTTTAATGTGCTATTGGTTTTAATCAAGAGATTTTAACTGTGTCGTCACAAAAAATTCACAAAAACATGCCTTCTTTCTTACGAATTGACCTTACCCTCCCCTTAAATTCCTAATTATTATCATTAATAATTAAAATTCTTTTTCAAATCCAGGATTAAACAAATATTAACTTATGTATATTCTACATGTAATGTAATTATATTCATACCAGGGATGAGGCAATAAAAAATGTTTAAATTCGATATGTTTACTAAAAGCGAGATTAATTACATCCATTTAATTGCAAAAGCAACGAAAAGTAATTTTCTCCGTTATTGCTTTTTACGAGACCGTACAGACAGCTAGAAAGTTTTAAAATAATGTTTCATTTTAGCGATTCAGCGAAAACCTTCTCAAAAACGAAACCAAACAATGCGAAGTAGAGGTAGTAACTACAAAAAATTAAAACATCAAAAAGAGAATTTACATAGTATACATTGGGACATTCTTATTAAAAAAAAATTATTTGTTTAAATTATAAATAAATCCTACGTTATTTATTAACAAGCTTACTAAAATAATGATTATTATTTTAAACTACTAGAATAAGCTACGAGTATAGTAATATTTAGTAGCCTGTAAATAACATAAACATGAAGTGATAAAATTAATCTAGTTTTATTTTATATCTGAGCTTTAAACATTATCGTCTTTCATTTTCTACAATGTAGGTTATTAGAGGAATATTTAAAAATATTGATAAACGAAAAATTATTGTTCAAGTGATATTAGTTAATAGTAGGTTTGTTTGTGCAATAATCACTAACCGTTTAAGACTTCTTCATATTCAAATTTGAGACACCAATTTGATTTTCGTGAAGATTCTCAAACCGTTTTCTGAAGGTCAAAACAGTTTGTGGACTTTAAGCAAATTTTATTTTGTTTAAAATTAATAAATTACGCGCAAGCCCACACTTCTATGCTATTTTTTATAAACTGTACATGGCAGTAGGGTATTGAAAACATCGCCGTTGTGGTATTATGTAACACTCTCCCAAAGAAATGCCACAAATATTATATTTTAGGAAATAAACAAATATCTTTGTCTACCGAATTTGTTAACTCAGGGATATGTAGACCCCCCTATTCTGTAACTTTTCGTTATCGTTCGTTATCGTTATTAAGGGCCTGTTCTACAAAGCAAGTATAAATTAAGAATAAGCTATACTGAGAATATGTCTCATTGTAAAACGTTAATTTTTGTATAAATTGTGGGATAACTTATGGCTCTGATCTTGGGAAGATCATTATCCCACAATTTATACAAATATTTAACGTTATACGACGATTGTGAACGAAATCTGTGTGAGATATTCTCACTATTCGCTGTGTGCGTAGGTGTAGAGGGGATACGAAAATCGATCGAAGCGTTCGGAGTGGCCAATAATAGAACTGAATTGGGACTTGCTTTATGAGATTACCATGGACTTAAAAGGATTATGACCCGCAACTCCCTACCTGAAAGCTTAAAATTTGTCAGCTTTTTATAATATGTCAAGAGCCCCAATTATTTTGTCTATTTGAGCCACCAGAGGGCAGCAAGAGCAACGCACACAGCGAATAGCTTATTTTTAATTTATACTTGCATTGTAGAACTGGCCCTAAATCGTTAAGACCCGTAAAGTTTAGTTTATCTACACTTATAAATGCTTTAAATAGTAATGTAATGGTATAATATGGAAACCAAACTTTACGGTTCTTAACGATTTCATAACGATAACGAAAAGTTACACAATATGGGTGGGGGGGGGGTAAAGGTCAATTATCATAAAGGCAAAAAAATTTAGGCAACTCTGTCATTTAAAACTTAGAAATATACCTACCTGATACAGTTAATTTTATACGAGTTTGTTGTGATCTTCACAATTTGGTTCTTAATGATAATTTTTAATATGAAGATGCCATTCAACATGATCATGATTTATTGGTTATAAATATAACTTATAAGAGAATGATATAAAGAAAGAGACGGTCGGAGAGCAGTGGTCAAGCGAGTTGACTACGAACGCTCAATACCCGGTTCAAATCCGGGTAAGTAACAACTTATTCTGGCTGTCTCGTTGGTCCTCCAGGTTGGGGGTTCTACCGACGGGCTGGCTCCTCGTCGTAGGTAAAAAATGTAAAATGCTAACAAACCAAACGCCAATTTGCAAGGTTGGTAATTTGGTATCGGACAACGTCGCAAGACGTTTAAAACCGACTTATATATATTGTTATGGAATTTCATATTTTATAAATTTCAAGTTTCCACAATTAAAAATTTAACTTTGTATTTTTCTAAAATTTGAGTTTTTGTTTAGATTTAATTGGACGAATAATTTGTAGTTTGTTTTCATTTATAGTGCCGAAGTAGTGGCATGCAGAAACGGAATTTTCTAGGTTGGAGTATTGTCCAAATACCTAAAATTTAAATCAATCAAAAATGGACAAACGTTTCAGTTTAGTTTGAATTAATTTTTATGAATTGTTTGTTTACTTGCCATGATAAAATAAAGTGTAGTGCAAAGGTAGCAAACTGTAATCGCTGGTACGGTTTTAAAATGCGAGATGGTGTTCGTAATAATTTATTATTTGGTGGATTCGAAATGTTTGATTTGGTATTAGAAATTTTTCAAATTTGGCTGGCGAAGTTAACCAATCGGCGTAGGACGCGTTTTCCAAAATCGAAAATTTGACAGGAAGTGAAAGATGGAAAGGAAGGAGGTTGCTGAGAGACGAGCGAGTGGGGAAGTCGTCAACTCAACGACCTGGTAGTGAATTTTCTAATGTTTGAAAAATTTAATAATTTAAAAATGATTTGCAATAACGTGGAGCAACTAGAAAATGATTTTGAGTGCCATGGTGATTGTGTTATGGATTAATGAATTATGAAGAGTTTAGTAAAGAAGATCTTACTTGTATGTTTTTGCACGAGGATTTTCATTTGTTAAGTTATGGATGTGGAAATTCATTCGATTCAATTATGGATTCTTGAGATCATCTCATTGGTAATTAGCATCAAAATTCTTTTATTTTGCGTTATTTCACCAATTATTTTCGGAATTTTCGTCACAATACAAATTTTACATATCGAGTATAGCCACGTCATACAAATGGAAAAATGTTGAATCTTCATTAACGTTGAATAACTTATTCATATCATTTGATAATTAAATTCACTAATCGAACTATTACAGTCATTAATTTAATTTGTGCGGATTTGATTGATAATTTTATGAATGTGTTCACCAGCAACTGTATTAAAGAAGATCGTGCGTGCTTTGCATTTGCATACTGACTATTTATGCAACTAATTTATTCGGCGCCAGATTTAAAATTAAAACAATTCATTTATTTTTTTGTACATAATTTTATTTCAGATGTTATACATTTTATTTGCACGTTAAACTTTCGTACAAGTTGTACTGAATTATTTGATAACGTAAATGTGTAATCTTGTATGAAGGTTCGTACTATTTTTGATCTTTCAAATGTTGAGATTTAATGAGAAAATTTCGTTTTTATAGAAATGTCAGATAAAATTTAATCACAATGTTCGTTCAATTAAACCACTATTGATTGCCTGTTAAAGTTTGTTTTATTTAATTGTGGAATTTTTGAAATCTCTCTTGAACTCACTCCCTGGGAGAGCCTCGTATTGCAAACTCTGATCAAATGAGCACGGACCTCTTTAGCGCTTGTTCTATAGAACACGACAATATATATATATAAAGAAGAGATATGGGCAGATGGAATAAGAAATAAAAATAAATGGAAGAAAAAATCATGCTACGTAATCTTTTATATTAATTTGCAAAAACAGAAAAAAAAACAGTCAAGATCAAAAGGATCCACGTTTTTTGGAAAATTGGTAAGTTAAATTATTTTTTCATAAAAACCAGTGCGGATCTGATGATATCAGTTTCACGTGTAGAATCGTGAATGAGATTGAAACATGTAATCCGATAAGGTGTTCTTTTGATTTTATAATTTTTCTTGCTAATTATTTCAATAAACTTCGAATCCTGAGGACGGTCCTGACTGTCTCTACTAATGTTATAATGAGTTTGTAAAGAAGTATAAAATTTAATATTTACTTGTAGATTATTAATTAAACTAGACCTATTCTCAACAATAATTTCTATTATTTAAAAATAAGGTCAACTATTACACGTTTTAAAGAAATACAAATTTCAAATTTAAAACTTCTTTTATTTTATTTGGAATATGAACGCAATAAATGAAATTAATAAAAATTAATTCTAGTAATTTGTTAAAACAATCGATTTAAATACGTTTAAGAATAAATTAATTTAATAGTTGACCTATCAATTCTATATTAGGAAATATATTGTTGAGGTTTTAGGTCTCATTAAGACAATTCAAAATTGTCCGACGATTCGGACCATTTAGGTCCATTTTCAAGGCTGTGAACATCAAATCAATCATAACCAAAAATACAACAACGACAGACATGTTTCGATCTTATTAGATCTCATCAGTGCCGTATAGTTGTAAATTTGGTTATAACTGACTAGATGTCACTTAATATATAGCATTTTACTGGTACCAAATGAAAAATATATAAATTTTTCATCTGATAATGGTCCGAATCGTCGGACAATTTTGAATTGTCTTAATGAGACCTAAAACCTCAACAATATATTTCCTAATTATAATCGATTTAAAATTAACTGATATATTTTGTAATTTCCATTATTAAATATTTTTCATAAGAGGTGTTTTTTTAAGAGGCGCCAGATTTCCATTAGGGATAACTGTCAAATAAGCTGTCATTTATTTTAAGTTTAAGTATCAATATCATTCCTATTCGATAAGGTTTAACAAATCATCATTCATCATACAGCAACGATTCCTACTAGTGAAAATTTATTTCCAAAATCAGGGTTCAGTTATACAAACTTATAGTGTAGGTACTCTGTAAATGAACCAATATTGGTAACTTTAAATTTTGTGATTTGACACCTCTGTACTATTTTTTGTGGAGATATATTTTAGTTTCAAGGCTTGTACTTTACAAGTACAACTATACGGCACTGATGAGATCTAATAAGATCGAAACATGTCGATGTTCACAGCTTTGAAAATGGACCTAAATGGCCCGAAATGTCGGACAATATTTAATTGTCTTAATGAGACCTAAAACCTCAACAATATATTTCCTAATATATAATTGATAGGTCAACTATTAAATTATTTTTGAAAACTTAATAATTTATATAAAGTTTACACTACTAAAAAGAAAATATAGAAGTGCTAAAAGGAAAATGTTGCTATTTAAAAATAAATCGATGCCGTAAAAACTTTTATATAAAACCATGGACAAAATATCCGATAAGTGGTTTCAGACGGTGTGCTTTAAACAACCGCTTCGAAATTTTTAAATTAAATTTATTCAAAATTTTATGAGCCCTCTGTATGCAGATATATTGGCTTACTTATTTATTTAAAAATTTGCTAATATTAAATTATAATAATTAAATATTATAATAACTATAATTTATTTAAAAATTTACATCATCAAATCATACATTAGATACATGGATCCTAGTTTTTCCAAGATGTGTGATTTTGTGATTGAATATAAAATATATTATGTGGTACACTATTATTAACATTAAGTCCCGTTTCACATAGAGCGTAAGGCACGCACTACACTCGACGTGCGCAGTGCATTTTATCTTTTCACATGAAGCGGTATTATAATGAATATGGAAGAATATAAATCGAAAGTTGTTGCAGTTGTAGCATATTAAAGTAAACACAACCATAACCAATTATGGTTTCAACAATTACTATTATGTGATCTATGTGAACTGTGATCTAACATAAGAGAATAATTTTCTTAATTAACTTAACTGAAATAAGGATAATTTTAAAAAAATGGCAACTGCGTATATCTTACAGTTAAATGCGCGACGTTAAATAATATGAAATGCAAATCTTATATACAATGCCAACACGTTTTTACGCCAGCCGTTACGTATCGAGCGTTATGCTCTCGACGTAAAATATACGCGTACGTAAGGCGTTCAAAACGCGCATATGAAACTAATTTTTAAGCGTAGGACGTAGCACGTGTTCTTACGCTCCATGTGAAATGGAACTAAAAGTTCGATAGGCTTGAACATATTGCTTCATTTAGCCACAGCGTACGTCGTTACACTTCCAAGTACCAAGTGCCTAAAGCTACTTATGAAACTATTTTCTATATACAGAAACGTAGATCTCATTGTGGAGAACAAATGATGTAATTTATATGAAAATTGGTTAATTTAAACGTAAAATAGTATTAAATTTATCTAGGTAAAAGCATTAATTTAAGTAAAACTTAAATTGCGTGCAAAATATTTCACCGTTAGTTAGGATAAATTTTCTTCGACAAAAAGTTCAAAAAACTTACTTAATTATGATGCAAGAAATTTCAATGTATTATAAAATCACCCTTAATATAGGCTATATTATTTCCAGTTTATAGATATTTGTACTCTAAAATCAGCTCAGTATAAATTTGTTGATAATAAAATATTTATACAGGATATTGAAAACGGTAGAGTCAACTTTTAAGGTATCTCCATTTTAAGTCGTTATAATTTCAAATTTAGAAATCCTAAATCTCTATTTCGTATGAATGTTTCAATTTGAGCCTTATTATGATAAGATATGTCAAGATTTTATATACGTACGTAAAATTGTGATTAATTATGTGTTCTGTTGTGAGACCCCAGTGTAGTATACATAAAACTCAACAAAACAAACAAGGCAGTTTTACAAGTTGAGATCCAAGAACCTTTCCTTTCAAAATTAAGCAAAATTTTCTGATGGAATATAACAAAATTAGACAGTTTGACATTTACAATAGGATCACAACAATGACTTGGTGTCATTATTAGTTGAATTATAAAGCAAAAATTTCAAGTTCAAAACGAGAATTTTACAGAATTTCTTCCTCTGGCCCTTCGCACAGTGAGGCCAAACGTGTTTTTATTTAAACAAACAGTTGTCTAGTTTTCAATATTATCGCAAAAGATATGAAAGATGCATTTACTAAATCCTTAATAGAATGAGCACCAAAAAAAAGTTTAAAATGAAAAAAGTTAGTTTTTAACACCTGATATTATTTTTACTCATTGAATTTGTCGAATACAAACACAAACAATATCACAAATTAAATAATGATGTAAATTTTTAAGTATTTCGAATTCATAATAAATTATTATAAATAATATTTGATTATTAAAAACCATTATAAGTAAGTAAATTACATTTAAAAGATCACTTAAGTCTCTCGTTACACTAAAAGACCTTTCAGTTAAGTAAACATTTACGCTTTTATTATGAAATCGGCCCCGAGTACGCAAGAAATTTTTGTACATTCAATATGTAGGTACTACTTGCATTTTACCAAGTTTGTGCACGGCGCACATCGTACAATAAGTTTGGTATCTATTTATGTCCGATACAAGCGGGTCTTATTACGAGTGGATGGCATTCGAACTCATTTTTGATTGTCGTTTATGTCTTGAACGTTCGATTACGAGTAGAAATTTCAATATTTTTAATAATTTCTAATTAACATCGGTTTTATGAAGTAATTAGTTCTGAGTGATATTTACTATGGTGTAATCCGTTTTGTAGAAGAAAATTCTCTGATGAGATAATTATTTTGGCAAGAGTCAAATTTTTGACCGGAATAAAATTATTTTTACAACATCCAAATCCTTCGACGATAATAATTATTTTTACATCATTCAAATTCTCCAAAATGGAATTTTTTAACATCATGCAAATTCTCCTGGTTGGATATTCTTTTAAATCATCATTTCGAAATCCACCATGTTTTTTTGGTTTGTTTAATCAAGGGATGGTTGGAAATAGTAAGACTTGCAAAATATCTTGGAGATTCAAATATGCATATTATAAAATATGGTCATCTCACATTTTTTTGAAGAGTCGAGCAACCGATGCTGATTGGTTCCCATATGGACGATTTATTTTTCTATTAGGTATGCTTTTTTTGAAGATCAGAAGAAGATTAATATTTTATCACATCTTGAAAAGTTTTATAATACATTTTTTGTAAATAACACAGCAATGAAAGTTTTCTGAAACTGGGTGAATAGATAATATATTTACGTTCTATAAAAATTTCTAAGAGTTTTATAATGATTTTATGTAATTTTTTACGGCTCGTGGAATTGATTACGACTAAGATTGTTTTTTTTGACTGCCATCATGTTGAAGCCATTTGAAATTATCGATTCTTGTGTGTTTGATTTCTAATTGTCATCAACTCACGATCTTCCGCATACCGCTATTGCAGTGGCCGGAAGATCTTTGCCCCTGCGTTAAAAATAAACAAAGTTGGTGGATTTTTGAATCTGCTAACTTTCGTTTATGCAAATAGAATTTTTCTTTTAGGGAAGATTAGGAATACGTTATAAGTAATTACAAAAAAGAGAATTTTAATGTGGGTACCATTAAGGTTTTTTTTCGTTGCATTTAAAGGTTCAGATTATGTATTCAGGAGGAAGAAATCTTGTTTGAGATCATTAAATCATTAATTTCAACCATTAACTTGAAAGTGGGCAAAATAATAATGCTTTCAATGCACCTTTCAATGCACCAGTTCGAAGAAACTATTCTAGATAAGAGATAACAAAATTGGAAGTAGATAATTTCAGAGAACGTAAAGTAACAGTCACATAAAAGTTATTGGGGGTTATGAATAAAAGTGAGCATGAAGTATATACTCATAATTTTAAAATTTTTCTCGGAATGGACGAGTTTCACTATTTTTTTTATTTGTTTATTTGAAAGTAGAGATCAAACTGGAGCTACAGAATTTTTTAAAATTTTTTTTGAGTACTCCTAACATGAGAAAAAAATTATTAAAAGTTATAAAATCTACGGTAGTTTTACGACTACGGTTACTGACGTCACACGAAAGTGAACCAATCAGAATTGCCCTGTTGTCACATCGACAGAAATTTAAATTAAATATCAATTTTGAATTTGAGTTTCATGGTTTAATTATGGTATTCTTCAAAATTTCAGAATTTCAAAAAATTGTTAAATCTTTATAATATTGTAAATAAATAATGTAAGATAATAATCAGATAATCATTTACCAACTGAATAATTTGACGACAGCGTATAGTCATGCTTAATTTTCGTTGGTCAAACATGGCGCTCAGTTTAAATATTCTTTCAAATTTCAATAATTTTTAAAAATCTAAATATATAAATTATTAACTCGTTGATATTAGATAATATAAAACTTCAAAATATCGAGTTATTATTAAATTAAAAATTGTTAAAAGATTTATTTAGCTTTCAAACGATATATCGTTCGTCATCAGAACGATATTCTGAATATCAGAATAATAAATAAATCTTTTAACAATTTTTAATTTAATAATAACTCGATATTTTGAAGTTTTATATTATTTAAAAATCTAAGGGTAAATTTTGAGACCAACCAATTATACATATAAATAGCACTTTTATTAAAGTTTTATGTTTATATATTATTTCAATGAATTTGTGACTAGTGAAACTCTCCCATTGTATGAATAAAATTCAAAAATAATTAAGCATATAAGTAGATACTCTTATAATAAGCGTACCTACTCAGGCTCATCATCTACTTATAAATTTCATCATCATCATCAACAGCACGTCATAGACTTCAGTCCGTTACGCCACTCTACTATTTTGGTCTGCCCATCTCTTCTTTGGTCGCCCAACGTTTCTTTTTCCTTTTGGCTTATATTTAAAAATTTGTTTTGGTATACGGGTGTCGTCCATTCTTTCTATGTGTTGTAGCCAAAAACTTCTATATTCTTTAACGCGTTCACACAAATTGAATATTGCGAGATCATTTCTTATATCCGTATTGCGCATTTTATCTATTCTTGTATATCCCGCTATTGCTCTGAGAAACTTCATTTCCGCAGTTTGTAGACGTCTTTCATTTTCTTTTGTTATAGTCCATGTTTCACTTCCATAAGTGATCGTTGGAATAGATATTGTTTTGTAGAACTTGATTGCTGTGTTCTGGCTTGATTTATTTTTAAAAGTTCTTCGTATTGTGCCGTTTATATAGTTGAACTTTTCAATTTTGTTTTGTATGTCTTTTTCCTCATACAACGATATCATGCAACCCAAAAAGTTGAAGTTTCCGATTTGCTCAATAGTCTGGTTGTTTAGTACTATTTTAGATCTTATCGGCTCCTGGCCTTTGAAGGCCATTACCTTCGTTTTGTTGGTGGATATTATCATGTTATAGGTTTCCAGTATTTGGCTCAACTTAAATATCGCGTGTTGTAGGCAATCTTCGTTATTCGCTATTACAGCCTGGTCATCCGCAAAGAGCAAGGTAAGTACAAAATTTCTATTGTTTAAGTTTGTTGTATAATGTGTGATCTGTTCTTTCCATTTACGTATAGCATCGTCTAAGTATATATTAAATAGTGTCGGCGACATACTGCAGCCCTGTCTTAATCCTGTATTTATTTTTTTCTTTTTTATTTTCATTTCCTGCTATACATATCTGGGTTTCTCTATACATTTCCTGTATTGTCAGTATTAGGTGATATGGTATTCCTCTTTTTGCTAATATCTTCCACAATTTACTTCGTATTACCCTATCGAATGCTTTGACGTAGTCTACATATGCTATGTGGGTTTCGCGGTTATACTCCTGATGTTTTTCTATGACTTGTTTTATGCTGAGTACATTATCTATACATGATATTCCTCTCCTAAATCCTGCCTGTTCTTCCAATATCGTATCTTCTGTAATATTTTTCAATCTATTATTGATTATTTTCGAATATACCTTATAAGAGGTGTTCAGCAAGCTGATTCCTCTGTAGTTTTCGCAGATCGTTCTATTGCCCTTTTTGAATATAGGTATTATTTTTGCCAGTTTCCACTCTTGAGGCGTCTTTATTTGTTTCCAACACATGTTCATAAATCTTAGGAGTTTCGTTTTCATCACTTTGGAGCTGTATTTGAGTAGTTCTCCGTTAATTCCATCCGTTCCCGTAGCTTTACGGTTTTTGATTTCGTCTAGTGCCTTATTAAATTCTGATATATCTATACTATCTACTTCTCCATTTTCTTCTTCTATCTCCATCAGCGTTTCCTCTTCATTTTGCCATAGTTTTTTATAATATTTAAACCATTCTTCGTTTTCTATAGTTGTAATTTTTGCTGTATGCTTTTCTTTACTATTTAAATGTTTCATTATTTTATAAGCGATATTCTGTCGCCCGTGTACGTCATTCTCGACTCTATTGATAAACTCCTCCCATTTGTTTTGTTTTAATTCTCTGTATATTATTTGTTTTAATTTTTTATTTTTTCTGTTGTAGTCTACCCTATAAATTTTCTTATAAATTTCTTTCTTCTTCTTTCTTCTTATAAATTTCATTGGTATAATTTGAGGTTTTTAATTCAAAATTTTAAGTATATACTTCATGCTCACTTTTATTCATAATCCCCATTTGTCTTATCTTGATTCGATAAAAGTTAAGAAGAACCATTCAGATTTAAGTATATTTTAAGCATAGAAAAGAATAAAAAAAACACTTCAATCTGATTGGTTCTTGCCAACTTCTACCTAAAGCAAAGAAAGACAAGAATCTCGCTCTAAACGACGCTTAAAATTTCCTTCAAGAATGTCAAACGCGGTTTATGCCTATCTTTAATATGTGATCCTTAAAAGGCATCCAAAAATATGATATTTGTCATTGCATTTGTTGCATAATTTATCAAAAGTCATTTAAATTTAATAACAATTATGGTATTAACATTGAATTGACGAGCTAAAACGATTCATGGCTTATTTGTAATGGTATATTGTGCTACTCTAAGCCCCGTAAATACGAAAAAAATTATTTTCTAAAAATTGGATTTCAATAATTTATCGTCTGGTTAACTGTGTTACTTTAAAATAAAATTTCATAAAATATATATTATCATAAAATCCAAATTTAATATTGGATTATATTTTTTGTTCAAACGTTTTAATTCTAATTTACTGTTATTTAATAAATGTAATTTTCTAATAAAAGCAAAATGGTGTGCAATATTTATCGCTTATTAATTATTATTGATCGTCTCAGCAAGAGATAAAAAGTAAATTAAAAACATTCTTCATAATAAAATTATTATTATACCTATTAGTATTATTGTAGACTAACCTTCTAAAGTTCCACTATAAACAACTTGAGGATCAAAATTAAGTAGTCCTTTCGTCGATTCGAATGAAATATCTTCTGCAAAAACTTCCCTATCAGGTGTAAGTCTTAGCCGAAAAGTTCTGAAAATAAATTAAACATATAAAATTTGAAACAATCACACCTTAATTATAACATAATAATATTATCATGCAACTTAAATATTTATCTTAGCCTTTTTATTGTCGTTAAGGTCGAGTATGATAGACCTACAACACAACCGCCAAGTAAGTTTTGTACGACAAAATGTTAGAAAAATGTTTCAGCATTTAAACCTTACGGCTGCTTATACCGGATTAGGAATTGTGTAGAGTTAGTTGCAGTATTTATTTAATTTTTCGATCTAGAATCGAACTTGATATTTACATATTTTTACATCATTAGTCGACCGATCTATCACTAAGCGAACTAAACAGCTTTTTAAAAAAATATAGTGTTCTCTGCTCATAAAAAATGAATATGAATAGAAATAAAAGTGGATAATGGCTTATGCTTGCCGAATCAGTTAATTTAATGTTGTAGCTAATATTCTTCTCTGTAGTTTGAATGCATAAGATATTCATAAACTTCTAACAAAGTATGCATTAACAAAATTTACTGATTCCTAATTTTATACTACAAGTAGGTACTAATAGTAAACATAAATGGATATATCCTTTCCTAAAAATTAGGCTTCTGCGTAAATGTTGATACATTTAAAAAGGTAAGAAAATAACGGAAATAACTAAAAGTTAGCTTTTAATAGAAGAAAAGTGAAATTACCGCTCAATTCCGTAATCCGCTGTATTTTGCTTATTACTGAAAAAAACTGCACAAAAGTATACATTATTTTTTTATTTTAAATTAAAAAAAAATCAGAACAAGTCAGTCGGTCTGTGTCCAAGTATCCTCTTTTAAAAATGTATTAGGGGTATTCACACTGGGTCGTGTATTGGTGTTGTATTTATACACCGTTGTAATATCCTAGCAACGTCTAGTAATACACAACTTTATTTGGCGTTACTAGGATAATATAACGGTGTAAAAATACAAGGGTATATACACGTCAGTGTGAATACCCCTATACTGCCGTGTTAATTCTAAAGGGCGTATCTGCAATTTTTGGCTTTTTGAGTTATTGCTGGCAAACGCTTCCCTGCATGTAAATCTATCATTTCGTTAAGTTCAGAAGGCTAAACTATGTATAGATATGCTAGAATACATCTTTAAAGAAACGGCGTATCTGCAGTTTAATGTGTAATTTTAGATAAAAGAGACGTAACTAACAATGTTAGATTTAAAAGACGTATCTACAACTACTATTTTATGTAGATACGCCCTTTCTTTGTAACACTCCATTACTTGACTAGCAAAAATTATCTATTCTGTGACTGGCAGATACAATTCAAATTTTGATGGTTACACTTGTGAAGTTCTGTTTGTTTTTTATAATTTAAATATTGTTACGTGTTTTAAGTTTTTTGGTTATCAGTTATTTAGGAAAAAGTTCACACAGTGTCTCATTTTACAGATACGCCTTTTTTTCTTATGAGTTTTATTATTATGTGTTAGTCAGAAAGGGCGTATGTATCAAAAGCCCTATTTATAATAAATATTTAAGAAAACGGTTTATTTCATTAGATTCTGCCACAGATATAATATGAATCTAAAACACTAGTTTTCTGTTTAATTCAAACCATGTGATGGCACACGGAAATTTATAAAAACACGATTTCCCAACAATTAGCTTTTTGCAGATACGCCCTTTAGAATTAACACGGCAGTATAGTACTTTTGTGCAATTTTTTTCAGTAATAAACAACATATCAGCGAATTACGAAAGTGTGTTTTACAACTTCGAGGATTCCTCTTAAAACAAACTAACTACTCCATGATACCAAAAATGAGATACCCCATGCACTGACATTATTTATATACCTCTGTACAAATTGTGACTTTTACATTTAACCATATACCTAGTTATAGCGTAATTTTTTGTAGAAGGCAGTGGTGACTTGATGTTCACACAATGTCTGCTGCACATAAATGGCCACACATGGCAGATGTGGCATTCCACAAAAAATTATGCTCTACTAAATAATGTTTTTTTTAGAATAAAGTATGTATATTAAATGCTTCTGAATGTGCTGATCTTCGCATTTGAATATTTTTCCGATTACATTCTTCCTGCGTGATTATGCTTATTAACCTATGGACATATTCAGCGCTTGTAACCAAAAATAAGTAACTTGCTTTCTTTCTGTTCGTATCATTTCACCCAAACATAAATCATTTTCTATAAGATTACTACTTTCTATTGTAACAGATTGATATGAAAATGTATTTAGGGATTAACGAAGCAAAATTGAAGGTTAGAAATTTGAAATATTCTCATAGAAGAAAGTAGCTGAGTATCTGCAAAGAGAATGTATAAATAATTTTTGCTACTCTACGGCCAGGAATGAATTAAACAACTAATTGTTTAAAATTTTGAATTCATAACTAATATTTGAAAATAAAATTAAAGACATTTTTTTTACAAAATTCATAATTATCACTTTCGGTTTGATAGGAAAGTCGGAAAAATATCAGTTTTTTAAAAAGGTTAAAACATTCCTAAATCAAAGTAGAGATTACATTTTTTTTAGATTACAAATTTTATTTACTCTAGCAGTGCATCAGGTATAAAAAATTTTAATATAAAATTTTACAGAATTACTTTCACATTTAGGACACGTAGTATACATAAATAAAATAGTAGCTTAACAGGATTTTCATTTTCCTTTCCCATACTTGTTTTCTTAAACTGAACACGTATTTATTATAATGGTTATTTCGGAAAATATAATCAATACAAATTTTAAGATTAAATCAAATTTTACAATGTTACTTTAATACATTGGTTTTCTATTATTTCACATAATGTTGGAAAATTGTTTCGTTCAAGTATGAAAAAATCAAAAACTACTCTAGCGTCAACAACTTCCAATTGCCTTTTATTATACTTTTATCACAAATAACTACAGTTATATCGTAGTAATGTGTGCTTTTAGATTGAATTTAGCTGTTAAAACTTTTCGATTTTAACGTGGCATTTGAAATAATATACAAAAGAGTAAAAAAGACTTAAGATATGATAAGCTGTAGTGGTAGGTATTTATTATTGATAACAGAAGTTTTCACAAAAAGTTTGCAAAAGTAAGAAACAAAATAAAATTAATATATAATTGTAAAAAGTAGTTAAAACAAACTGATAAAAAAACTAATATAATTTAAATATTATAAATAATTATAAACATTTTCAAGAATTGACTTACCTTCCGTGTCCACGAATTTCAAGGCGAACTTCTTGATTTTGGGATAAACTCCTACGCACCCGATTATGTTGAGATCCTAAAGCACTTGGATCATATCTTGCCGGTTCATAATGACGAATAAATGAATTTAAAACAAAGCCTAAAATAAAAATATAAATTAGTTATATCTTTTTATAAAAAATAATTATTTTTAAATATTTGAATTTTCAGTTGTGCTTAACTTTCATCAGAAAAGTATTCATAAGTTATTTACTATAATATTTTAAATTCAAGTTAACTCCATACGAGTATTTCAAAATTTTTCATTTATTATGAATTTCACAAGTTAAAACGTTTATATATTTATTTTATAAATTTAAATAACCAAATACAGTAATTTCTAAATTATTTTAAACCAATAAGTTACTAACAAGCGTATCTGCTGACAAAAATTATTAAATGTTTTATTCATTGCAATTAAATTCAAATTTGAATTACTTTTAAATAATTAAAGAGCGGTAAAGGATTGAGTTAACAATGTTAAGATAAAACATTCTACCACTAAGAAATGAGGAATCCAATTTATATCGATCAGAGTTATTTTTGATACCATAGACTACGATTACCTTGTTACTTATTAATTACTAATTACTTGACAACATATTTATTAAAAATATCGATATCTCAAAAAATCCAACTTATTCGATGCGACTACGAATAAAGTTGATAGTTCAAATTCCCTAGTCGTCTGTTGGGTCAATAAAAAAAGATAAAAATATTCAACCCAAAATACTTAGATCAAACAAAAATACTCAACAAAAATAAAAAACGTTCATTCAAAGGTGCTAATAACCTAGTCGTTGATGTACGTTAAATGTAGAAAGAAAATCACATTTTGATCAATAACTTGAGAATGCACACAGTTCACTTGTTTTGTTTTCATTGCAGTTATTTAATTATTTTTGACATTTCCAAAAACAAAGGGGACATACTGCATAACACTGTAACACAAGCTTCGAACCATGGAAGTGTATAAATATAATATATATAGTTATGTAAAACGAAGTATATGAAAAACGAAGTATATGAAATGTCAGCGGGAAGAGATACGAGAACAAGGTGAACTGAAAGTAGGAGATCAAATATATGAAGAAGTGAGTGACTTCATATACCTGAGAACGCAGATATTATAACAAAAACAAAAGAGAACAAGAAATGGGAAGAAGATTTCAACAAGCAAATAGAACCTATTATGTCAACAGGCACTTGTTAATGAATGGAAAATTATCGACAAGTACAAAGATTAGAATAATATATAAAACCATGATTAGACCGGTAGCCACGTACGCGACGGAAACCATGTGCCTTAGCAAAAGAGAAGAAAAACAGATGAGAAGGTTTGAAAGAAAAATAATGTAAAAGATTTTGGGACCAATAAAGATTGACGAACAAGTAGGTAGACCCAAGATGAACAATGAGATATTGAAAGAATTAGAAAACGAGGATATAGTTAGGGTGATTAAATCACTAAGATTGAAATGGTTTGGTCATGAGAAAAAATAAGAACGAAGTAATAAGGAGAATTACTAAATAGAGACCGATGGAGAACCGCGGGAGAGGAAGACCAGACCTGAGATGGTATGACCAAGTGATGAAAGATTTGAAAGCCATGGAATTCGTAGGTAGATTAGAGAAAGAAGGTGGAAAACAGGAGAGACTGGAGGGCAATGGCAGACGAATCAAGAACTAGTATAAATTTGTAAATGTAGATAATGAAATATTGTGATAATGACGATTAATCCACCTCAGTAAATGGATTTGTTAAGTCCAAGGACAGTCATATTCCTTCGGGAACGTAGGACATTTTATTGTAACACAATGAAGTTCATGGTCGTAAAATGTTTAGACACATCAATAGGTATTTTGTTCTCCTATTCAATGACTTGACATTTAAATCTTAACCCCGTATAGGTGCTTTAACTACAGAAAATTATATAGAAATTTATCACCTCGAAAATGTGCAGCATTTTTTAGGGAAAACCATCTGGCCGAAAAAGCTCTATGTCGAAGAACTAATCCACCAACATAGTAATCAATGTTCTAACCTCTACCCTACGACCGCGCTCTATGTTAATTAAATTTTCAATTAATTAATTACAAATTATTCGGCAAAAGCAACTGAAAAAAATTAATATTTGAAAGTTCAAAAAATATCTTTAAAAAATTTGATTAAAATTTTACAAACAAAATGTTTTACGAAACTTTTTGCTATAAGCTTATTGCTGTAAGTGTAATTTTATAAATGTGTACAAAAGTATCATCATTATTTTGAATATCGTTTTGCGTATATTCGAATAAATACTAATGTAATATTCTAGAATAATAAAAAGAGCATTATTCCAAAACAAAACTTGCAAAATTTCCTATCATAGTATATGTAAATATGCTGTAAATTCCAAAACGTGTACGTGGTTTTTCCTTCACTTTTATATTTTAGAATATATTTTTACATTTTGTACATTTCAGTTGTAAAAAGTGGTTTTGGATCTGATTATCAGATATCTCAAGCCGAGAAATTCTTCCTATTAGTAATGAATGTGTGAATTTAGTTCAAAGTCGATTGAAGTTTAGATCTCTTCTACCCTAGAAAGATGTCGGATTTATTATTTTATGATATCATCTTTTCTTGGACATATACCTATAGTAAATAATATATAAAGGTATCCCATCTTAAGCATTAACATAACAATTTATAAATTAACATAAAAAACAATATGGTAATTAAAGTTCAACATTCGCTCTGCGCACAAATACGAACTTACAAAGTTTATGTAAGGTATAATAATCAATTGCTAGGTAGATGAGTTCCCAAGGTGGTTTGATGACTTTTATCTGTCCTATTTGATAGACTCCAGACACAATATAAGCTTTTGACTTATCCCATCGCATATTTTGCTATGACATTTAATTTTAACTCAACTCACCTCGCTCAAAAAGTTAAATAATTAAAAACAAAATTTGAGAAAAATTGAGGTAGTCCGCCATATTTCTATTATAACCAATATTATATTTTAATAATTATAACAGAAACATATTCCGTTAAATAGAATGAATGAATTTTATTCCAATAAACAAATTAAATTATAAACTCCGTCGTATGGTTCAGGAATAAATAAAAGTTAAAATTGTTTTCTAATGAACTCTCCTGAATGAACTTTACTTTCTTGTTTGGTACCATACAATATAAATGTATTGTTATATATATGTTACGTACCAAGCCCAAAATTGTACAGTTCGCGCTCTGTACAGTGATTTCTGTACCGAGCGCGAAGTGAACAGGCTACTTTGTACAAACTGCGATTTACCGGACTTGGTATTACAAGATTTGTACTGTTCGCGATCTGTATAACCATTGCCATCTTTATTTTTACAAGCCGTGAAGACGCAAATTTGGCAACGTCGCCGGTGGTCCTATTTTTCAATGACAGTGATAGCACTTTGTTAGTAATAATTCATTAATTGCTCAAATTAACGGTTATTAATGATGTTATTTTTAAATGTATCAGTGTAAAATCATTCTAATAATATTTTATTGGTAATGGACTCGTACAAAAGTTATGTACACAAGGAACTGAATTTTTAGTTGATTGTAGCTAAGATTTTGTATTTGAAATATTTTGTATTTTAACACTAATAAAACGTAAATTTAAGTGATCAAATTATATTGCAAATACAACAAAAGGTAAGTACACAAGTACTGATTTAAATACAGTTTAAATACAAACATAAAATAATCGCACATTTGTTGTTATAAAATGAGATTGTCCACTACGCAACAAATGTTTTCGTCGTATGGTCAACAAATTCAACCATGTGCAGATGCGCGCATAAAGTAAAGGTTCTGTAATCCTCAAACCACGAATTACAAAAATGCAAATTGGTTATTCATAACGTAGAGAAATACTCGATGCAATATAAGAAATAATAGACAACAAACTTTAAAAATTTTACCCTCCATAGCAAGGCATCATGGCGTTCCAACGTTGAACCGCTTCAAGGCACGCACAAAATTTTCTAACCGCTTCGTTTAAAAAAAATACTGCTTGGCTTTTCTAAATTCCACATTCAGTCTCAATTTTCATTCAGGTACAATAATCACAATTACGAAACTTATCTTCAATCATTAAACACTTTGCTTCGCATTTATAGCTCACTCAAATCAGATACGTGTTACGCCTACGGGCGCTAACACTCAAAAGCCCCTCTTGAGCCGTTTTGTGCTTGCTCGCCTCCTTTTTCAAAATTGCACTCCCCCCTGACGTTGCAATGCTCTATAAATTTTCACTGTTGCGCCGTGCGCATGTCTCTTGTCCACTTCCAAAATTTCAACTATTTACACTCAATTTACAAATAACACAAATACGCTTCACATAAATAAAATTTTCAAAAATAAAACTGTACAAATTAACAACTAAAATCAACTAAAATTATTCCGCACGCCTATAGGAATTGCCTCCGTGAACCAAGTTGTTCATCTGAGAAGATCTAATTCTCATTCCTTCAAATGATTTTCACAAGGGAAAATAATGATAAACATTATGGAATTCCGATGACTGATTTATTGCATCTTTATTGTCCGGCAAACCAAAAGCAGAAATTAAAATTAAAAACAAATAACAAAGATCCATCTGTTGGGACATACTTCTCAGGGTAGAGTTAGATTTAAAAAAAATTCACATCCCTGTCGCAATCTCATACGAGGAGGTTCAAAACATGACATCTCCCTCTTTGATTTTTGACAGTTCACCAAAGTGAACTGGAGAAAAACACCCCAACTCATGTTTTGTTAACAAAAACTATTTGCGTAAATCCTCACTTATGAACTAATTGTTTACATCCCTCTTATAAATTCAAATTAAAATAACTAAATTAATATTAAACTTTCTGAAACTTTTTATTTTTATTTTATGATTTTGTCCCTCTTAATTCCTATTAATTACTACCTAACCTAAATTAAACTACAGAATTTATTTACAAATTTCAAAATTTTTCTCTTACGAATACAATTTCAAATTTTATTTAATAATTGACTTCAAAATTTTCAAACTTGGCAGACTTAATTTTATCACAATTATTTCACAAATTTTCAAAATCTTAAGCTTTTCCCTGTGGATATTCAACAATTCCATCCTTTCTCGTATCCTTGCAATGGCATTAACTTTTCCAATCTTTTGACTGACTTTTACTTAATTAAATCCTTCACTATTACTTAATTTATTTTTAAAAACTTACTTACATAATATCAATTAATTCTTCTAAATTCACCACCCTTATCATCAATAATATTCAATTTTAAATACAAATTTTCCCTACTAAACTTTCTTATAATCAATTAATTAATCCTTAAAACCTCATTACAACTTCCTCAAAATTCTTTCTTAATAAAATTCCATAATTTTTAAACCTCAAAATTTCATAGTGACAAATTCTTTCCATAATCATCAATTTTTCAATCAAATCATTCAACTTCATTGCTTAAATACGATATCCGATTTCATCATTAAATTTTGTTGTAATTTATCCACCTTAAATTTTATCAATTTTCCAGAAAAACTCTCAATTCATTAAAACTACTTAATACCATTCCAAAACTTCATTCTGCCTAATGTCTGAATTTCAAATTTACTATGGTGTACTAAATTGTTTAAATTATTAAATCTTAAATTACCTAAAACATTGTATTCGTTTCCAAAATCATTATCTAATTTACAAATTTATTATTAAATTCTGGTAGCTTCTGTTTAATTATCAAATTTACAAATTTTAATTATAATTGATTAAATCGTCATATTTACAAATTTTAATTTTATCTCAATTTCCAAAATTATTGCGGTTATCTTTAGTTAAATCTTTAATTTCCCTGGTCTTTATTAAATTGGGGGTTTATCAATTAACCCTCTTTTTTCCACCTTGCTCGGCGATATGACCATTTTAACATGGCGGTCAACCATGTCTTACTTACTATTTTCCTCCTCCGAGGAACATCTGATTTATAAACAATTTTTAGTTTCTTTAATTTCGAGCCTTTCCTAATTTTGTTTTTATTTTTCCTAGATTTTCCTAAGTTATAAAGAAATTTTACTTTTCCTAATTTTGAAACTTTTTTATTTTTAATTTCGTTAAAATTTTCTAGATTTAATTTTATAAAATATTCAAAATTTTCTTTTTGTATTCTCACCCTATCGTCTACTTTATGAAATTCTAATTTGGCTATTGCTTCGTTGTCTGAATTATTTTTAAATACCTTAATTTTAAATTCATCCCTACTTCTTTTATTTTTGTTTATTCTAAAAAATTTTATAAATCTAAGTTTCCTTTTGGTTCTTAACTTCCTCCATCTTATCCTCCTAATTTCCCTACGTGAGAAAATTTTTATTTTAAATAAAATGTTGATAGTCTCAAAAGTTGCTACCTTTGCAATATTAACAGATTCCAAGATTTCCTCTTTAACAGGAAAACTTGAGGAAATCAACTTTTCCTCCCTAATTTGAGTGCTTTGGCAGGTTACTTCTGTAATAATTTCGACAACTTCTATTGGTTTGTCATCTACTGTTTTGTTTACAGCATCAAATTTTGCACGCACATTTTCATCGAAACCTTTTATATTGTTACTGAGGACTTCTATTTTATTTTCAATGTTTTTATTTACTTCTTCAATTTTTTTATTTAATCCCTCAAATTGTTTATTAAAACCCTCAAATTTTTGGTTATTTTTCATAAATTTATCGTCACTATCTCTTTTTAATACCTCAAAATTCTGTTTATTTTTCATAAATTTATCGTCACTATCTCTTTTTAATCCCTCAAATTGTTTATTTATAATTTCAAAATTTCTATTATTTTCTGTCAACATTTCTATGATTCTAGACCAATTTTCTGTTCCCATTTGTTCTGTTCCCCTTCGCGTACTTTCTCTGTCTTGGGGTATATTGAAAATCGGACTATCTTCAAATCCTAACGCCTGTTGCAAACCTTCTGGTTCTCCCCCCCTATTCTCAACAGTTTCTCCCTCATGGTCACTCATGTTTTGCATGAGTTTAATAAAATCAGGGTGACAACAATTTCTAAAGTTACTAATTTTAAAATTTTAAAGTCTATCTCAGGGTAAATGTGAGTTACTAAAAACGGGCTAAGTTTGTGTGTAAAATTTATTTTTATCAAATTTGCAAAAATTAGACTCTCTCAGGGTGATGTGGATTGCTAAACTGAAGCCCCACGTTCGTGTGCCAAATTTAGATGCAATGATAAAAAAGCTTTTGCGGGAAACCGAAATTTTCCGCCAAGGTTTCTTTTCTACCTCTGCAAAAAATGAAAAATTCACCCGCTAGCTCAGAGATGGAGTTATACGTCCCAATGATGGACACTTATCATTTGGTGGAAAAATAAATTCATACAATAATAGCAAATAAAATGTAATTCGACGAATAAATCAGTCATCCCATAAACAATTAAACAAAAGATTAGACCTTCTCTGAAGCCTATTATGACTACAGTCAAATTCCTACAGGTCAAATAACCGTAAAAGTGACATTTAATTAAATCAAAACTGTCCTGCACTTTCACAGTTATCGGACGAGACATAAAATTATTTACAAAATCATACAAAATTCAATTCAAAATCAAACATAAAATAATCGCACATTTGTTGTTATAAAATGAGATTGTCCACTACGCAACAAATGTTTTCGTCGTATGGTCAACAAATTCAACCATGTGCAGATGCGCGCATAAAGTAAAGGTTCTGTAATCCTCAAACCACGAATTACAAAAATGCAAATTGGTTATTCATAACGTAGAGAAATACTCGATGCAATATAAGAAATAATAGACAACAAACTTTAAAAATTTTACCCTCCATAGCAAGGCATCATGGCGTTCCAACGTTGAACCGCTTCAAGGCACGCACAAAATTTTCTAACCGCTTCGTTTAAAAAAAATACTGCTTGGCTTTTCTAAATTCCACATTCAGTCTCAATTTTCATTCAGGTACAATAATCACAATTACGAAACTTATCTTCAATCATTAAACACTTTGCTTCGCATTTATAGCTCACTCAAATCAGATACGTGTTACGCCTACGGGCGCTAACACTCAAAAGCCCCTCTTGAGCCGTTTTGTGCTTGCTCGCCTCCTTTTTCAAAATTGCACTCCCCCCTGACGTTGCAATGCTCTATAAATTTTCACTGTTGCGCCGTGCGCATGTCTCTTGTCCACTTCCAAAATTTCAACTATTTACACTCAATTTACAAATAACACAAATACGCTTCACATAAATAAAATTTTCAAAAATAAAACTGTACAAATTAACAACTAAAATCAACTAAAATTATTCCGCACGCCTATAGGAATTGCCTCCGTGAACCAAGTTGTTCATCTGAGAAGATCTAATTCTCATTCCTTCAAATGATTTTCACAAGGGAAAATAATGATAAACATTATGGAATTCCGATGACTGATTTATTGCATCTTTATTGTCCGGCAAACCAAAAGCAGAAATTAAAATTAAAAACAAATAACAAAGATCCATCTGTTGGGACATACTTCTCAGGGTAGAGTTAGATTTAAAAAAAATTCACATCCCTGTCGCAATCTCATACGAGGAGGTTCAAAACATGACATCTCCCTCTTTGATTTTTGACAGTTCACCAAAGTGAACTGGAGAAAAACACCCCAACTCATGTTTTGTTAACAAAAACTATTTGCTTCTTAAATCTTCCCTTATGAACTAATTATTTACATCCCTCTTATAAATTCAAATTAAAATAACTAAATTAAAATCAAACTTTCTAAAACTTTTTATTTTTATTTTTATGATTTTATCCCTCTTAATTCCTATTAATTACTACCTAACCTAAATTACAAAATTTATTTACAATTTTCAAAATTTTTTGTCTTACGAATACAATTTCAAATTTTATTTAATAATTGACTTCAAAATTTTCAAACTTGGCAGATTTCATTTTATCACAAATATTTCACAAATTCTCAAAATCTTAAGCTTCTCCCTGGGGATATTCAAAAATTCCATCCTTTCTCGTACCCATGCAACGGCATTAATTTTTCCAATCTTTTGATTGACCCTTATTTAATTAAATCCTTCACTATTACTTAATTTATTTTTAAAAACTTACTTACATAATATCAATTAATTCTTTTAAATTCACCACCCTTATCATCAATAATATTCAATTTTAAATACAAAATTTCCCTACTAAACTTTCTTATAATCAATTAATTAATCTTTAAAACCTCATTACAACTTCCTCAAAATTCTTTCTTAATAAAATTCCATAATTTTTAAACCTCAAAATTTCATAGTGACAAATTCTTTCCATAATCATCAATTTTTCAATCAAATCATTCAACTTCATTGCTTAAATACGATATCCGATTTCATCATTAAATTTTGTTGTAATTTATCCACCTTAAATTTTATCAATTTTCCAGAAAAACTCTCAATTCATTAAAACTACTTAATACCATTCCAAAACTTCATTCTGCCTAATGTCTGAATTTCAAATTTACTATGGTGTACTAAATTGTTTAAATTATTAAATTTTAAATTACCTAAAACATTGTATTCGTTTCCAAAATCATTATCTAATTTACAAATTTATTATTAAATTTTGGTAGCTTCTGTTTAATTATCAAATTTAGAAATTTTAATTATAATTGATTAAATCGTCATATTTACAAATTTTAATTTTATCTCAATTTCCAAAATTATTGCGGTTATCTTTAGTTAAATCTTTAATTTCCCTGGTCTTTATTAAATTGGGGGTTTATCAATTAACCCTCTTTTTTCCACCTTGCTCGGCGATATGACCATTTTAACATGGCGGTCAACCATGTCTTACTTACTATTTTCCTCCTCCGAGGAATATCTGATTCATAAACATTTTTTTGTTTCTTCCAGTTTGAACCCTTCCTAACTTTGTTTTTATTTTTCTTAGATTTTCCTAAGTTATAAAGAAATTTTACTTTTCCTAATTTTGAAACTTTTTTATTTTTAATTTCGTTAAAATTTTCTAGATTTAATTTTATAAAATATTCAAAATTTTCTTTTTGTATTCTCACCCTATCGTCTACTTTATGAAATTCTAATTTGGCTATTGCTTCGTTGTCTGAATTATTTTTAAACACCTTACTTTTAAATTCATCCCTACTTCTTTTATTTTGGTTTATTCTAAAAAATTTTATAAATCTAAGTTTCCTTTTGGTTCTTAATTTCCTCCATCTTATCCTCCTAATTTCCCTACGTGAGAAAATTTTTATTTTAGATAAAATGTTAATAGTCTCAAAAGTTGCTACCTTTGCAATATTAACAGATTCCAAGATTTCCTCTTTAACAGGAAAACTTGAGGAAATCAACTTTTCCTCCCTAATTTGAGTGCTTTGGCAGGCTACTTCTGTAATAATTTCGACAACTTCTATTGGTTTGTCAGATACTGTTTTGTTTACAACATCAAATTTTTCACGCACATTTTCATCGAAACCTTTTAAATTGTTACTGAGGATTTCTATTTTATTTTCAATGTTTTTATTTCCTTCTTCAATTCTTTTATTTAATCCTTCAAAATTTTGGTTAACAATGATTAATCTATCATCCATAGTTTCAAATTTATCGTCTAGTCCCTTAAAATTTTGGTTGTTTTTTATAAATTTATCGTCACTATCTTTTTTTAATACCTCAAAATTCTGTTTATTTTTCATAAATTTATCGTCACTATCTCTTTTTAATCCCTCAAATTGTTTATTTATAATTTCAAAATTTCTATTATTTTCTGTCAACATTTCTATGATTCTAGACCAATTTTCTGTTCCCATTTGTTCTGTTCCCCTTCGCGTACTTTCTCTGTCTTGGGGTATATTGAAAATCGGACTATCTTCAAATCCTAACGCCTGTTGCAAACCTTCTGGTTCTCCCCCCCTATTCTCAACAGTTTCTCCCTCATGGTCACTCATGTTTTGCATGAGTTTAATAAAATCAGGGTGACAACAATTTCTAAAGTTACTAATTTTAAAATTTTAAAGTCTATCTCAGGGTAAATGTGAGTTACTAAAAACGGGCTAAGTTTGTGTGTAAAATTTATTTTTATCAAATTTGCAAAAATTAGACTCTCTCAGGGTGATGTGGATTGCTAAACTGAAACCCCACGTTCGTGTGCCAAATTTAGATGCAATGATAAAAAAGCTTTTGCGGGAAACCGAAGATTTCCCGCCAAGGTTTCTTTTATACCTCTGCAAAAAAAATGAAAATTTACCCGCTAGCTCAGTGATGGAGTTATACGTCCCAATGATGGACACTTATCATTTGATGGAAAAATAAATTCATACAATAATAGCAAACAAAATGTAATTCGACGAATAAATCAGTCATCCCATAAACAATTAAACAAAATATTAGACCTTCTCTGAAGCCTATTATGACTACAGTCAAATTCCTACAGGTCAAATAACCGTAAAAGTGACATTTAATTAAATCAAAACTGTCCTGCACTTTCACAGTTATCGGACGAGACATAAAATTATTTACAAAATCATACAAAATTCAATTCAAAATCAAACATAAAATAATCGCACATTTGTTGTTATAAAATGAGATTGTCCACTACGCAACAAATGTTTTCGTCGTATGGTCAACAAATTCAACCATGTGCAGATGCGCGCATAAAGTAAAGGTTCTGTAATTCTCAAACCACGAATTACAAAAATGCAAATTGGTTATTCATAACGTAGAGAAATACTCGATGCAATATAAGAAATAATAGACAACAAACTTTAAAAATTTTACCCTCCATAGCAAGGCATCATGGCGTTCCAACGTTGAACCGCTTCAAGGCACGCACAAAATTTTCTAACCGCTTCGTTTAAAAAAATACTGCTTGGCTTTTCTAAATTCCACATCCACAGTCTCAATTTTCATTCAGGTACAATAATCACAATTACGAAACTTATCTTCAATCATTAAACATTAACTTGGCTTTGCATTTATAGCACCTTCAAATCGGATACGTGTTACACCTACGGGCGCTAACACTCAAAAGCCCCTCTTGAGCCGTTTTGTGCTTGCTCGCCTCCTTTTTCCAAAATTGCACTCCCCCCTGACGTTGCAATGCTCTATAAATTTTCACTGTTGCGCCGTGCGCATGTCTCTTGTCCACTTCCAAAATTTCAACTATTTACACTCAATTTACAAATAACACAAATACGCTTCACATAAATAAAATTTTCAAAAATAAAACTGTACAAATTAACAACTAAAATCAACTAAAATTATTCCGCACGCCTATAGGAATTGCCTCCGTGAACCAAGTTGTTCATCTGAGAAGATCTAATTCTCATTCCTTCAAATGATTTTCACAAGGGAAAATAATGATAAACATTATGGAATTCCGATGACTGATTTATTGCATCTTTATTGTCCGGCAAACCAAAAGCAGAAATTAAAATTAAAAACAAATAACAAAGATCCATCTGTTGGGACATACTTCTCAGGGTAGAGTTAGATTTAAAAAAAATTCACATCCCTGTCGCAATCTCATACGAGGAGGTTCAAAACATGACAATATAGTTATGTAAAACGAAGTATATGAAAAACGAAGTATATGAAATGTCAGCGGGAAGAGATACGAGAACAAGGTGAACTGAAAGTAGGAGATCAAATATATGAAGAAGTGAGTGACTTCATATACCTGAGAACGCAGATATTATAACAAAAACAAAAGAGAACAAGAAATGGGAAGAAGATTTCAACAAGCAAATAGAACCTATTATGTCAACAGGCACTTGTTAATGAATGGAAAATTATCGACAAGTACAAAGATTAGAATAATATATAAAACCATGATTAGACCGGTAGCCACGTACGCGACGGAAACCATGTGCCTTAGCAAAAGAGAAGAAAAACAGATGAGAAGGTTTGAAAGAAAAATAATGTAAAAGATTTTGGGACCAATAAAGATTGACGAACAAGTAGGTAGACCCAAGATGAACAATGAGATATTGAAAGAATTAGAAAACGAGGATATAGTTAGGGTGATTAAATCACTAAGATTGAAATGGTTTGGTCATGAGAAAAAATAAGAACGAAGTAATAAGGAGAATTACTAAATAGAGACCGATGGAGAACCGCGGGAGAGGAAGACCAGACCTGAGATGGTATGACCAAGTGATGAAAGATTTGAAAGCCATGGAATTCGTAGGTAGATTAGAGAAAGAAGGTGGAAAACAGGAGAGACTGGAGGGCAATGGCAGACGAATCAAGAACTAGTATAAATTTGTAAATGTAGATAATGAAATATTGTGATAATGACGATTAATCCACCTCAGTAAATGGATTTGTTAAGTCCAAGGACAGTCATATTCCTTCGGGAACGTAGGACATTTTATTGTAACACAATGAAGTTCATGGTCGTAAAATGTTTAGACACATCAATAGGTATTTTGTTCTCCTATTCAATGACTTGACATTTAAATCTTAACCCCGTATAGGTGCTTTAACTACAGAAAATTATATAGAAATTTATCACCTCGAAAATGTGCAGCATTTTTTAGGGAAAACCATCTGGCCGAAAAAGCTCTATGTCGAAGAACTAATCCACCAACATAGTAATCAATGTTCTAACCTCTACCCTACGACCGCGCTCTATGTTAATTAAATTTTCAATTAATTAATTACAAATTATTCGGCAAAAGCAACTGAAAAAAATTAATATTTGAAAGTTCAAAAAATATCTTTAAAAAATTTGATTAAAATTTTACAAACAAAATGTTTTACGAAACTTTTTGCTATAAGCTTATTGCTGTAAGTGTAATTTTATAAATGTGTACAAAAGTATCATCATTATTTTGAATATCGTTTTGCGTATATTCGAATAAATACTAATGTAATATTCTAGAATAATAAAAAGAGCATTATTCCAAAACAAAACTTGCAAAATTTCCTATCATAGTATATGTAAATATGCTGTAAATTCCAAAACGTGTACGTGGTTTTTCCTTCACTTTTATATTTTAGAATATATTTTTACATTTTGTACATTTCAGTTGTAAAAAGTGGTTTTGGATCTGATTATCAGATATCTCAAGCCGAGAAATTCTTCCTATTAGTAATGAATGTGTGAATTTAGTTCAAAGTCGATTGAAGTTTAGATCTCTTCTACCCTAGAAAGATGTCGGATTTATTATTTTATGATATCATCTTTTCTTGGACATATACCTATAGTAAATAATATATAAAGGTATCCCATCTTAAGCATTAACATAACAATTTATAAATTAACATAAAAAACAATATGGTAATTAAAGTTCAACATTCGCTCTGCGCACAAATACGAACTTACAAAGTTTATGTAAGGTATAATAATCAATTGCTAGGTAGATGAGTTCCCAAGGTGGTTTGATGACTTTTATCTGTCCTATTTGATAGACTCCAGACACAATATAAGCTTTTGACTTATCCCATCGCATATTTTGCTATGACATTTAATTTTAACTCAACTCACCTCGCTCAAAAAGTTAAATAATTAAAAACAAAATTTGAGAAAAATTGAGGTAGTCCGCCATATTTCTATTATAACCAATATTATATTTTAATAATTATAACAGAAACATATTCCGTTAAATAGAATGAATGAATTTTATTCCAATAAACAAATTAAATTATAAACTCCGTCGTATGGTTCAGGAATAAATAAAAGTTAAAATTGTTTTCTAATGAACTCTCCTGAATGAACTTTACTTTCTTGTTTGGTACCATACAATATAAATGTATTGTTATATATATGTTACGTACCAAGCCCAAAATTGTACAGTTCGCGCTCTGTACAGTGATTTCTGTACCGAGCGCGAAGTGAACAGGCTACTTTGTACAAACTGCGATTTACCGGACTTGGTATTACAAGATTTGTACTGTTCGCGATCTGTATAACCATTGCCATCTTTATTTTTACAAGCCGTGAAGACGCAAATTTGGCAACGTCGCCGGTGGTCCTATTTTTCAATGACAGTGATAGCACTTTGTTAGTAATAATTCATTAATTGCTCAAATTAACGGTTATTAATGATGTTATTTTTAAATGTATCAGTGTAAAATCATTCTAATAATATTTTATTGGTAATGGACTCGTACAAAAGTTATGTACACAAGGAACTGAATTTTTAGTTGATTGTAGCTAAGATTTTGTATTTGAAATATTTTGTATTTTAACACTAATAAAACGTAAATTTAAGTGATCTAATTATATTGCAAATACAACAAAAGGTAAGTACACAAGTACTGATTTAAATACATTAAGTCAAAGTCGAAAATATAGATTCAATTCTTCGTTAGATTAGAGGTAGTTGTAACTTAAAATTTTACTTTTTATAATTCGTATTTCATTTTATAGAATAATTTGAATAAAAATTTGAATAATTAATTATTGGTCTACTGCATTAATAACATTATGATATTGTTTATAGATGTCTCTTAGATGCTGTGTACCAGGCTGCACATCGAATTATGATAGCACATTAAAAAAGGGTGCACCTGTAGTTACCACATTTGCTTTCCCCAAAAACAAATCTGAATTTTTGGAAATTTTGAAAAAATTGGAAGCAAAATTTTAAAAGCTTTTAAACCAAAAAGCTTTCTTAGTAAAGCTTGCAATGCTATAATAAGTTTAAACGCCAATCGCTTCTTTGAAGATAATTTTTTAAATGTTATTCATGTGAGCAATGTTCTAAAACTTTATTTATAGAAATATACAAGTTGTTTTGCAATATTCTATTAAACAATTATACGAAACAAAAGAATGATCAGTTAAAAGTGCTGAAACTGTAACAAAAAAGAGAAAACTACAAACACTATCATAAACCTATGTATTGTTTTTATTTAATCTTTATAATTTAAGATATCTTTTTGTAACAATTAATTAATATTTTTCATAATAAACTTTTAAAACATAAAATTGCATCATTTTTTTTATCTGTTTATTAACTTAAAATAACAAAACAATTTTTCCATTATAAGAGACATTTGAAATTAGGACCACCAAACGCTGTCAATGCGACGTTGCCAAATGTAACTTCACGGCTTGTAAAACTAAAGATGGCAATGGTACAACCCATTTGTACACAGCTGTTAGTTTCAACCTTTCTGTCAACTTGGTACAACTTAATATTGTACAAAGCTCGACAGAATAAGTTTATGTGTTGGTACTAAGATTAGTGTATTTTAGAATTAAATATGGTGTAGGCATATCATGTAAAAACCGGGATTTTAAATTTACAATGAACTACTAAGATTACTTTGAGCAAGTTTTTAATTTGGCAGCGAAGGTTAGCTATAATTGATATCTTTTGCATTTTTGATGCTCCTTCGATTCTCCAGTCAGATAACGGACGAGAATTTGTTAATTGTATCATCGAAGAATTGACCGTCATATGGCCCCAATTAAAAATTGTCCATGGCAAACCGCGCCATTTTCAGAGTCAGGGGAGTGTAGAAAGAGCCAACCGGGATGTACAGAAAATAATAAAAGGTTGGATGATAGATAATAATCATTCTGCTCAATAGAGTTACGTTTCTCTCAGTATCAAAAAAAAAAAATTAGTAGTCTCCATTCTGGAATCAAACATTCGCCATATGAAGCATTATTTGGGAGAAAAGCCAAATTAGGACTAGCATTGAGTAGTTTACCGGCTTCTACCATTGAAAGGTTGAATTCAGAAGAGGATATAGAACAAAGTATTGATTCAATGACAACTTGTTATTTAAATTTTTGTTCTTCTGCTGTTCTGTCGAGCTTTGTACAATATTAAGTTGTACTAAGTTGACAGGAAGGTTAAAACTAACAGCTGTGTACAAATGGGTTGTACAGATCGCGAACAGTAGTACAAATCTCGTAATACCAAGTCTGGTATATCGCACTTCGTACAAAGTAGCCCGTACACTTCGCGCTCGGTACAAAAATCACTGTACAGGGTGGCTCAATTTCGATCCTTCTTATGGGGTTCTGGATTCTGGATTGGATTCTGGATTGGATGTGGAGGGCAAACCATGGTTCACGCGCACTCAGGCCACATAATCGGGCCCATTATGCTACCTCCGATGTTAGCAGCCCACCAGCCTCCTATTCCTCAAGCCACCCCAAACTCAGGGCGAACTCAAGTACTTTGGAGGGCGGTGTGCCACTAATACTGGCCATGCTAGGCCAGAAGTTCCCCAACATGGATCCTCTTTTCGATGCTAACACTGGGCAGTTGCAAAGCACATGCTCCACTGTTTCATCTTCTTCTTCACATCCACGACATAATGGGCTTTCAACCAGTCCCATAGTGTGCAGATGTTTGTTTAGCTTACAGTGTCCTGTAAGACATCCTACGATAACTCGTAATCTGTCCCGAGACAACTGCAGATAATATTTTGCATGTTTGTCAGATGGTATGTTAATTGCAGCCTTAGCCTGACGGCATCCAGCCACATTCTCCCATCTTTCAACATGCAGTCTACGGGTCTCCCCTTTTATGATGGCATCAAGGGCCTTAACAGCCAGCGAGATAAAAGGCTCCGGACCGCACGGCACGTTACCAGAACCTTGCCTCGCCAGCTCATCAGCCCTCTCATTGCCCTCATTTCCTTCATGCCCTTTAACCCAACTAAGAGTTAGAACATTATGAGTGGATATCACGTTCAGTGTCTCAATGCATTGTAGCACAAGACCAGAGATGATCTTGCAGCGGTTTAGCGCCACAAGGACCGCCCTACTGTCCGTGATTATTTGAATAGTTTTGCCCCGGACATTTCTGTCCTGGACTTCTTCTGCGCAGCGAAGCACCCCAATGAGTTCCGCCTGGAAAACAGAGGAGTACCTCCCCAACGATAGTTTTATATCTAGCTGCAGTTCCGGGGAGAATATTCCCGCACCCGAGCCAGTATTATTTTTGGATCCGTCCGTGTACAGACATATGTCAGCCCGGTCAGATCCTTTAGTGTCTAACAGAATTTTAAAATTCCTCTCAAACACGTATTTGGGGGGGATCCTGTCAGCATCAAGACCCAAAAGAGGCAGCTTTTTTGAGCAGTCCTCCAGAATCCGTGTATGCCCAACCGATCCCCACCTATAGGTCCAGAGACCCCAAGCCCGCATTCTCAGGGAGGCCCTCAGTGCCTGTTCCTTCACATAGAGATCCAGTGGAGGAAGGCATAAGAGAGCCTCCATGGCCGCAGTAGGTGTTGTTCGCATCACTCCCGTCACCGCCAAGCAGACCGATCTCTGCAGCCGCTCCAGAGAGGACACTACTGTAATCAATCTGGTTCTGGGCCACCAGACGAGTGCGCCATAGCAAAGCATAGGCCTGATTATGGCAGTGTACAGCCAGAGGGCAATCTTTGGGGAGAAACCCCACGACCTTCCCAATGCTCTGCGACACTGCCAGTAGGCCATACTTGCCTTCGTCACCTTAGTGCTAATGTGTTTGCCCCAGTTAAGCTTCGAGTCAAGTATTATACCCAGATACTTGACCTCTGAAGTTAGTTTAAGAGGGGTTCCTTTTAAGCAAGGCATTTTCATGCTCCTCAGCTTTCTCTTTTTGGTGAACAGAACAAGCTCAGTCTTGGTCGGGTTGACCGAAAGAGACTGTTCCGAACACCAATTCTCTAGGATTCTCAGGGCGCCCTGCATCAATTCGCACAGGACATCCTCAAAAATCCCTCTAAGCAGTATGGTAATATCATCTGCGTATCCGACAGTGTAGAAACCACTGTCATTGAGACGCTGTAAAAGGCTGTGCACCACAAAGTTCCACAATAGTGGCGAGAGTACACCTCCCTGTGGGCAGCCCTTATTAACAGCCCCTCTTATGTACGCATCTCCCACAGCAATCTCAACAGCCCTACTATTCAGCATAGAGCTGATCCATCTAATGATGGCGTTAGGCACATCGTGTTCGTGTAGAGAGATGCCAATGCAGTCAGAGGTAGCATTGTCAAATGCTCCCTCTATATCTATAAACGCTGCCAGGGTACATTCCTGAGATTGTAACGATTCCTCGATACGCTCCACCACCTTATGTAGTGCAGACTCAGTAGATCTCCCTGGAGTGTATGCATGTTGATTCGGGTGTAGTGGGTTTGGTACCAGCACCACATCCCGAATCTCTCTGTCGCACAGTCTTTCCAATGCCTTCAGAAAGAAGGAGGTAAGACTAATTGGCCTAAAAGATTTAGCCAGAGTGTAGTCACTACGCCCCGGCTTAGGTATGAAAATTACCTTAACCTTACGCCATTCTTTAGGTGTATAGCCGTGCGCAATGCACGCCCTGTACACCTTCACCATAGGGCCGAGTAGGAGGTCCAGGCCCCATTGGAGTAGAGCCGGATATACCCCATCCAGCCCAGGCGATTTGAATGGACTGAAGGATCTTATTGCCCATTCCGTTTTGGTTGGGTTAACAGTGGAATTTGCACTATCCCAGTCCGCCTCAGTCAGTGTCCAAGCGATACGCTCAGTCCACCTATAGTCCGAGACAGTTGTACTACCAGGAAAGTGTGTTTGTAACAGTACCTCAGCAGTCTCCCTGAGGCTCTCCGTAAAGGAGCCGTCAGCTCGAAGGATCGTGCCGAGCTGTTGGTTTGGGTCTTTGGAAATGATCTTCTTTAGTTTGGCCGCATCCGTAGTAGAAGCAATGCCACTGCAGAAGTCTCTCCAAGACTCTCGTTGCTTTAGGCGAATCATCCTCTTGTAGTCCAACCGGAGGTTTTTGAAAACCTCCCAGTCAGCCTCACTTTTGGATTTCTTCGCTTTGTTACAGAGTCTCGTGACTGCCTTCTTCAGCCGCTCCAGCTCCTTGCACCACCAAGGTGTTGCTCGTATGCCAGAGCCAACCGTTTTCAGCGGACAGGAAGACTCATATGCTTTTGTGAGTGACTTGTGTAATGCGTTAACGCATAATTCAATCTCCTCAGTGTTTTCTAGTCGATTTTTATTTATGATTGCCTTTGGCATGTCGGCCTCCAAGGTGCTGGAGAGTACATCCAAAAAGATATGCCTGTCCAGCTTCCTTGGATTCCTTACTTGCTTAGGCTCGACTTTCAGGGCTTTAATTTTAAAGCATAGCCATCTGTGATCTGACAGAGTCAATTCGTGTGACACATGCCAGTCAAAGATTTTTGTTGAAATACTTAATGACGCCAGAGTGATATCAATCACAGAATGACGTTTGGGGGACACATAGAAGGTAGGCGTGTCACCCCTATTAAGAATTTCTAAGTTCGTACCGATCAGGTACTCAAATAGGGATTTACCTCTGTTGTTGCAATCACCACTTCCCCACGAAATATGGTGGGAATTTGAGTCACATCCAACAATGAGGTGTTTTTTGTGTTGCTCGCAGTGCCTCACCAGTTCCACCAGTCTTGAAGACGGCGGCAGATCCTGGGAGTCAACTGGGAGATACACTGATGCAACGATAATGTCGCTTAGGCCATCTCCAAGATCACAGCTCAGCCGGGCAACTGTTATATCGCCGTCGCTAAACTGCGGTAAAGGATTGGCTTGAATGTTGCCAGATATGTAGATACAAGTTCTGGGTTTCATTGAAAGGCTGCCTGTTATGACATTCCCTTTCAAGAGTGAAAGGCCTGTGACTCTTCCTTTCACTACATGTGGCTCTTGTATCAGAGCTATTGTATCCGTACAGCCAGCAAGGCGGCGGCAAAGAGTCGCCGTGGCCGCCCGGCCATGCTGCAGGTTAGCTTGAATAAACCTCCACTCCCCCAAGGCAGCCATTAGGCTTCCTCGGTGGTGGGGTTTGACGCTGGAGCGGCATCTTCATCCTGAGATTCCTCATGGATCCCCATGAGGTCAAGATCAGCCGTCACCTGCTCCACCGTTTGTGTCGGTACAGCGTTCTCAATTTGCTGTACCCTTACTCGGAGTGTGGAGAACTTATAGCTCACCCTCTCCTTTTTTGCTTTGAGTGCCTTTGCATCCTCTTCACTGACACCGAAGACAATGAGCTTCCCCAAAGGGGCACTCTTGTCGGTGTCATAGAAGACACACCACTCTTTAATCTTGACCCATGAGTTCTGAGCCTTGAGCCGTCCTATAACCTCCCCGGTGGGCTCAGGTTTCCCTGGGACCCAAATGGTGGCTTTGGATAGCTTAGGCAGTTCGTCTACCTGGGTCACCTCTAGCCTTGCCCCCTCCCACAACTGTGGCAGTACAGCAACGGTTGATTTTAGCCACTTAAGGGAACTCTCGTTATCGCAGTTGATCCTTAAGATCTCCCCCGAATAACGAAAGCCCCCAAAAGTGGGTATTATGTTTGCCCCCTCACTGGCCGACCGAATCGTCCTGTCGAGGGCTGAGTTGAGGTGTTCCTCAACTAATTCCTTCCGGGCCTCCGTGAGTTTGCCCAGTTGGCTAGAGCGGTCAATCACTGCTACCCGAAGGTGCCTAGTGGCAGCCTCCTTGTAGGTGATCACCCCCTCCGGATTTTTTGAGTCAGGCACAGACAACTTAGCCTTCTTCCTCGGATTGCTCTGAGGCGATGGCCGAGAGTCCGTGGACCTTACTCTCTTTTTTGCATCCGTTTTCTGAAAGGGTTTGGAATTCCCCTTCTTGACCGGTGCTTTCTTTCCCGTTCCTGACCCTGAAGGAGTGCTGTCCCCACCCTTAGGTTTGGACGCCCCAGCCTTCTCGTGCTCAGTCACGGTGTTTGATGGGCCGGCAGCCTCTGCAGCTGCCTGCCTTAGTTTGGCCTTCTTACGGCGTTTTCGCTCCGCACCGCAGATCTTACGCTTTTTAGGGCGAGACCCCTCGGTGTTGCCTTCAGAAAGGGCATCCTTTTGGGACGACCCCTCCCTGGCTGCGGAGTTATGTGGTAGAAGGACATCTGTGACAGACGTACCTTCTTTGTTTGACAATGCATCCTCAGGGGACACAATTGTCGGGTTGTTAGTGGTGTTATTATCCATGTAAATGGGATAAGGTTGAATATTTACTGTAATTTTTGTTAAGTATTGAATATTTTTTTATTGTTATCTACTAAAAACAGTTACTATTATATTAAATTTTTCATTCTTCTTTATTTTCATTACATTTTTTAATAAAATGGGATGAAACTAAAATACTAGACCCCACATGTTATACATCATTAAAAAGAGGATAAAAAACGCCATTTAAAAATGTCATAGCCAACTATGGTTTCTATTTAAAAAAACACAACTTTATGTTATAACTCGGAAACTAATCCAGATATTTAAAATCTCTTTATCCCATTTTGTTGCCCTTAAAAAAGTGTCCGAAGAAAGTGTTAACACTTTTTTGGTAACTTGAAAAACAACCAAAATATCGACATTTATAGAAAAGTCCAATTATCGAACTTTTGGCTATAACTCGAAAACAAAAAAAGATAGCAAATTCTGGTTTTCGCCATTGAAATTTTCTCAAAAAAAGAGATCGAGGATGCGCCATCCATTTTTTGATATCTCCCATAGTTACCTATTTCCCCATAAGAAGGATCGAAATTGAGCCACCCTGTACAGAGCGCGAACTGTACAATTTCGGGCTTGGTACGTAACATATATACAAATACATAAAACTACACAATATAATATAATAATGTAATACGCTAAAGTTTCGTATAAACAATAATTACAAAATAATTTTTAAATAAATTCTTAAATCTTCTCCTCCAATTAATAGTCAAAAATTCTCTGAAATAGTAAATCAAAATAAAATACAATGATTCATATTAACCAACGTTTCGGCGCATACACTACAAATTATCATCAGGGCTTCAAAAACAGTTACAGTACATTTTAAAGGTTACAACCCCCTTGGTGCATCAGTCATCAAACAAATCGGATGTGACGTGTTGAATTGCAATAAGCATAAGTAACAAATGGATGGGGGCTCACAGCGTACACAATATGACGTGCACTCATATAGCTAAAAAAAAGGATAGCAAATTTCGGTTTACGTCACTGAGCCATTCTCAAAAAGAGATCGATGATGTACCATAATTATTTCCATAATATCTCCTTTAATTATCAAATTCCCCTTAAGAAACATACAAATTGGGCTACCCTTTTCAGTATATTTCAGATTCGAAGCAACATGAAGTAAAATTTATAATTTTAATTTTATATTTGTAGGGATCACTGCTTGCAATGTTTTAAATTCAAATACAGGTCACGTCAATAGAAAAAAGTATTGCATTAAAAAATAAACGTCTATCGAAGACACCCTGTATATATCGACTAATTACTATTTTTCAAAACTTTTATCAAAATCGATATTTTGATACAACATCCATTAATTTAAAACCTCGTACAGTGTACTCCCTCAACCCTAACGGGTTGATAAAGAATAAAATGCTTATGTAAGGTAAATAAACCGGGAACGCAATTGATTTAAATTTAATTCTGTGGGTTTTAGGGTGCGTTTATAATAAAATTATTCTATTTGTACTATACCTTAATCAGCATAAAACTAATTATTGATTGTTCGATTTACATAAGAGAAAAGTTATTAAAATGTAAAAAAAATCTATACACTTTTTAATATTCAAGCACATTATAATAACCATAATTATAATAATTGCATTATCAACAGGCAAAATGATTAGGTAAAATGTATTTGTTTTTACAATAATAATGTTCATTAATAGACTGGATAATATAGTATTGACTGAAACAACATTAAACAAATCTCTCGGTATATCAATTTCTCATAATTTAATAAATAATGATATTTATATTACAATAACAAGATGATTTAATATCAATTTAAAAAGTAATAAGTATTTCCTTACAAAAGCTTCATTATCTTTTTGTAAAACTTTTTAATAATATTAAAACTGTTGGTGAATGCTGTACTTATAAAAAAATATGTTATTAATAAATAACAATGAAAATTTTAAAATACAATCTTTTAAAAAAATGATTGAGAATTAGGAAGAAAGAAAATCATGGCTTCCTTCCTGCAAATACATAGAAAGGAAAGAGAAAAGTCAACACGAGGCAATCAATAACTGTTGACAGAAAGTGAACTTCTTCAAGCTGCGCAAATTTCAAATATCTTAAAGGAACAGAATTCCAAAGTGTGAACCATAAGCATGGGGAATAAGTGTTTCCATTGATTTGTAATCATGTAAAGCTATTTGATGTTAAAATTAAAATCAGGAAAGCTTGATAAGGTAGAAGTAAAATTCGAGAATGAAATACAAAACGCTTTTAATAAATTAAATGCACCGCTAAATAAACTTGGCAAACCCATTACCCCCGAGTTCTTTAGTATTGTAAAATATTTGAAGCATTTCTTTTGTTATATGTATCTACGACAAAACTAAACAAATTAATTTGAATTTAAATTCCAGCCTTAACAAACATTTTATAAAAAAAACTGTATAACTTTAATTAATTCAAATATATAATTATTTTAAGTTGTGAACTCACAATGAATTAGTTTTAATTGACTAATGAATAAAATTTATTATAAGGTGGTTTAATCCGTATTACTACCTACCGCTTCAATTGTGCTAATTTCTATATAAATAATTTCTTTTAAATAAATTACATTTACCCCGTATAAGTACAACATAAAAATAGGGGCATGATTTTAATTTCCGGGACATGGTTTTTTCCATGCATACCAACTGATGAATATGTAAAGTAAAAAAAATAAAAGTAAATGTAAAGTAAAAAAATTGTTTTTGTTTTTGTTTTATTGCAGGTTTGTATTTTAGGAGTGAGCAAATGACCAAACAGCTGTAGCAATTTCAGTAGGACAGTAGGTTAGAAAATTAAATTTGTTTAACCCTGCTATTGAAACCTGTTGTTTCTTACTTAGATACACAATTAGAAACTTTTAGTTTTACTCACTCAAATCATTTCCAAGACGAGTGAAAAATGCAGTCGTCTATTCCAAACCATCGCAACTGATTACATTTTTTCTTTCTTTTCTTTATAAGCCTTTCTTTATCCACCAGAGTCAGACATAGACCTCCCCAATAAGAGGGATAAGAAGGCTGTTGGCCAAAATTCGCCGGTCAGATAGGTTGCCGATTGTAGTCCGCAGATTGATTTTGTACTGTAGTTTTTTACATCCAGTAGGTAGCTTGCTAGGCTGTTATGTTAATGGTGGCAATTCATCAACTCCCTAAAGCACGGAGACTCCCCAGATTTAAACCTGGTACCCCGCATTCGCAGTTGATCGTTTTAGCTGCAAAACAATCTATACGCACCTTCTAATTATTGAAATTCTAATTCTCCATTGTTGTAATTTTTAATTATAACTCCTGTAGAATCTGTACACATTTACCGGTAAATGTATACATTTTCATTTACGTACTTTTTCCGTAACATGCACATGAAAAATCTAACTAGCTCGAGCCGAGTTAAGTCGACCTAACGATGTATGTATATGTTACGTACCAAGCCCGAAATTGTACAGTTCGCGCTCTGTACAATGATTTTTGTACCAAGCGCGATCTGTACAACTCATTTGTACAGAGCTGTTAGTTTCAACCTTTCTGTCAACTTGGTACAACTTAATATTGTACAAAGCGCGATCTGTACAACTCATTTGTACACAGCTGTTAGTTTCAACTTTTCTGTCAACTTGGTACAACTTAATACTGTACAAAGCTCGACAGAACAGCAGAAGCACAAAAATTTAAATAACAAGACAAGATATATAAACATTTTAACTTTATTTAAAGTAAATATAATTTGCTTGCACACACATAATTTATTTATTGGTACAGCTCAATGAATTATGGCAGCAAGAATTGCACAAAACTTTTTTTTTCCTGAATACACATCGTTTATTCAAACATTTTTTAGTGCATGTGCACCAAACAAATTCTTGGCGACCAACTATTGATAGGATGGGACGTTTCGGCGCAACCGATTTGACGCGACATTTTCGGCGCGGCCGGTTCGGCGCAAACCGGTGCAGTGCAAAGCAGTTCGCCGCAAACCGGTTCGGTACGGCACGGCGGCATCCAGTTTCGGCGCGAGGCTATTTCGGCGCAAGCCGGTTCAGCGCGAGCCCATTTCGGCGCGAAGACTTTTCGGCGCCAGGCTAATTCGACACAAGAACTTTTTGGCGCAAATAATTACAAGCATTTAATTTTTCTTGAATTTTGGTCAGGTAGACCTTAGATACAAAAAGATACAATTATTCCTCTAGTCTAATGTCTAATACTTACAAAATGATCATTTGGGTTTTACTTTAATCGCACTTGGTTAAGTTTTTTGCTGATAAGGGCTAGAAGTTTTATGAGCTTGCAATCATCATGTTACCAGAAAGATGGCAAAAGATCATCGAACAGAATGGAAAATATATAATTGATTCAAGTTTATTCTTAGTACAAAAAAAAATTAGTTTTATTTTGCAGTAAAAAACCGAAAGTACTTGTTTTGCCAACAGAGACGTGCTCAAAGGGGGGGCGAAGGTCCCCTCTCCTAATATTTCAAAAATTTGGCAAGAAATTAGGAAAAAACACTTAAAAGTTAGTCAAGTTGGCATTTTGTGCTAAACTATTGTAAGTGATTGTGAGTGAGTTATTTTTGTTTCTATCTAATAGAATGTCAATACAGGGCCGTATATAAAAGGGGAGTTGGGAGGTTCAAATCCCTCTCATGGCATAGACAAAATTTTTTTTTAGGTAAACCCCTCCCATGACTTATATCTAGCAACGGTCCTGTGGCAATATGACATCCATAGTTTTCTGTAAGTTAAAATGCACATCTGATTGATTAAATAAACCATTAATTAAACCGGCCAATCAGGGAAAAAGTCAAATAATAAATAATTTTCTATATTCGCCCTAATAGAGCGACTATGCTACTTTTATAATGATTTCTGTTTATAAAAAGTATTTTATGCCTATAATATTAAATTTTCGCGCCAAAACATCCTGCTCTGAATTGATTTGCGCTAAATTGGTTCGCGCCGAACCGACCTCGCGCCGTATCGGCTCGCGTCAAACTGTCCTCGCGCCGAATCGGCTCGCACCAAACCGTCTTCGCGTCGAACCAGCTGCGCCAAAACGTCCTATACCGATTAAGTTATACCAAGTTGACAGACCAGCAGTCTGGCGTAAATCAAACACGGATAGACTAGAGAGCGGGAAACCGCGGTTCTAATCCTGGTTGCAGCAGATTTGTGCTGAAATCTAAAAAGTCCAAACTTGATCTGTGGACTACTCGCCAACCCGCCTACCCAGTGTGGTGAGTTATGGGTAAAACCTTCTCTCCCCCCACTAGGGGAGTTTAAAATGGGAGGCTTAGCGTTCAGCAGTGGACGAAAACGGCTAATGAAGAAGAAGAAGAAGAAGTTGACAGAAAAGTTGAAACTAACAGCTCTGTACAAATGAGTTGTACAAATCGCGCTTTGTACAATATTAAGTTGTACCAAGTTGACAGAAAGGTTGAAACTAACAGCTCTGTACAAATGAGTTGTACAGATCGCGCTTTGTACAAATCTCGTAATACCAAGTCCGCTAAATCGCACTTTGTACAAAGTAGCCTGTACACATGGCGCTTGGTACAAAAATCATTGTACAGAGCGCAAATTGTACAATTTCGGGCTTGGTACGTAACATATATAACGATGAATGTATAAGGGGTGATATTTGAAACAAATTACACGGTAACAAAAAACCTGCAACTGAGGGCAAAACTAGCTCCTTTGACTTATGTTCTTATTCCTGCCGGCCAAATGAATAATATGGGGAATGAATATATATCATTCATTTCTAAAATATTCGCATTCATTTTGCTTCTAGTTCATAATATAGCGTGTACAGTGTGTGCATGTGGTACGCTATAATATAGAATATAAATCTACATCAGATAGATATAATATAAAAACATATAAAATATAAAAAAAAAAAAAATTTAAATCTGAAAATAAATTATTAAGTACAATTTTTAAAAAACCACATATGAAATAAATCCCTATTTGGAGTCTATCAGAAAATAAAATACAAATAAAAACCATAAATCAATTCAAATCTAAGCCTAAAACGTGGAAAAAATACATATTGAAAAAATTCAAGTCAAACTGACAAGCAAAAATAAAAAATTAAGTACCTACTTTGACCACAAAAAATTATTGGCCTACACTAAAGGAATGAAAATTCAAATACAACGTGAATTGTTAAATGAAAATGTAAACCTATAGTAAATGCCTAAAAATAAAATGAAATATTATTCTACTAAGGAGTAAGATCCAAATCCAACGCGAATTGGTAATTGAAAATTGAAACCCTACAGTAAATAATATTGATAAACGTAAAACCTAAAAATTGAGAATGTTATATGAAGTATAACTGGTTAAAATATTTTAAAGTATTATGAATATTAACTTGTTAAATTATATAATATGAGTTACTAAATAGTAACATATCTTTTATATATCAAGTTATTTATAATGTGAATATATAAAAGAAATGTTACTATTTAGTAACTCATATTATAAAAATATTTTTATTTATGACAGGTTAATCGATATTTTTCCTATATTATAAGATTATAACGTATCACATGCACAATACGCTATACATGCTATATATTCAGAACTAAGCAGAATGAACAGGAAAAAGTCGCGTTGATTGAAGCTAGACCATTTGTTAATGTTCTGCAGAAAACTACTAATATTGGTTTCTAGCAGAACATCTGAGAAATAGTTTAGTTGACTTCAGTTAACGTTTTCCTTGCCGTAAACCGCAAAATAACACAAACGATTTCAAGAGCCATTAGACGCGAATTCTTCATAGATTCAAGGAAGATCATTTTATAAGCTCTTTTGGTAGTTTTCTTGGTCGGCCTGTTCTAGATAGGGTGCCCGATGATTTATAAATATTTCCTTCTTAACGACACTACTTATTGAATTTGCATTATTCGACCAGCAGAATACTACTATTTTATTAACTATTCTAATAAGTTGATTTTCGAAAAAAAAAAAAATTAAAAAATTTAATTATATTTTCCTCCAGTTTTTGATAAATGATGCAATTTACTTTTGGATGCCGATTGTAATTTTTATTAAATATTTATAATATTCAGATTATTATGTACAGTAAACTCTCGATTATCCGTGGGCGGTTTATCTGCTTTGCAGATTATCCGCGGTGGCTGTAGGACATTTTTATAAAAAAGAAGGTTTTTTCGTAAATCACAAATATACATATAGAAATAAAATCACTGTTTTCCGGATATTCATGGTTTTTTGTAGTTTTTTTTTGCCATGCGGCTTATCCGCGGTATCCACGCCAGTCAATCCCGCGGATAATCGGGAGTTTACTGTAATTAAAATAAAAGCTGTATTACGAGTATAGCAACCAAACTACTAGCTACCAACAAAAATCGGTTAATCGAGATTCTACTGTAATTAAGATATTAAGGTATTGTTGGCCCAGATTAGTAGATTTGCATTAGATTTAAATACTTAAATATAATTTAAATTGTTGGTAGTCTCTCGGCCATATGTAGAACAAATTAAAACTCGTAACAGATTACTTCTTTTACAAAGAAATTTCGATAACAGTTCCTTAAAGATAAAAAATAAACGTATTACTACTTCTTATTCAAAGGACAATATCTATTAAAATTTCGCAATGAACGATTCCCATATAAAAGGAGAGCTGTACCTTATAGTTTATTATAAGAGTACCTATACCGTAATACACATTTAATCAAAAGCAGCACAAGAATTTTTAAGATACTTTAGAAAGTTAATTTCAAATAGTATCTAATTACTTTAAAAATAAATCATGTCTTGGGTGTATCAATCGAATTAAAGTGTATTCCAATACTAGATTACAACGTCGAGGTTTAGTTTCCATAGAAACCTTAAGCTTTTAGGAAAACATTTATCTATTCAGTACATTGAATTATTAGAGGCTAGGGTATTTTTTCAATAAAACGTTAAGTATATAATATGTAGATCATTATTTACACTGGTTAAAAATATAGTATACAAAAATATTTTGTGTAGATTTCTACTTTATACAGTTTACATTTACTATAAACCTGTAAACTGATACACTATTCAAACCCTAACTTCTCATTATCATTATTAACGCCACAAGACGCTTAAGTAATTTCGTAATTATTATGTGACAAATATTGACATTCCGAGTAAAATTCACCTTACAAGTGAAACACAAATAAAGGTTTGTCCCATATCGTTGATATTATATAATTATGGAATGGCTTGAACGTCTGTGGACAGCTTTATGACGTTTGATATACTCTGCATTAAAAATTTCAATAAAGGTTCAACATACCTACGATAATGTTCTTATTAAGTGCACATAATCTTAATACTAATTTTTTAAGAAAGGTTATGATGGCAACTTTCTTTTTGCAAAGTATAATATAATATATTATACTGAAGCCTACAGTAAAAAGAAATAGATGAGTTAGCCAATGATAAGATTTCGGTAATGCTCACATGAAAATTCTTATTCATGAACAACAGGGAACGTTAGTACCGTAAGATGGGGTAACATTGGCCCTTTAAAAGCAACAAAAATCAATTAATCAAATAAATCAAATTAAATGTGGTAAAAATCGATCTGTTATAAAGGTTAAGATTTCCCTAGCAAAATATCGTAACTTTGTAGAAACTCGAGACAACCAATAATAGATCACAATATAAATTATGCAATTCTGTGATTTATAATGACTATTTAAATATTGAATTGCGATTTTCTGAAAACTGTAATTACTGAGTTACAATATTATATAGTTGAAAGCGTCCTTTAAACTGATAATAGTAACATGTTCTAATAAGACAAAATGTAAAAGAAAATTTTTTGAATTGTCCGTTTCAGCTACTATTCAAATACAATTTCAAATTTACAATTCACATAATGGCATGGGCGCCCATAAGGGGGGGCCAGTGGGGGCCGTCGCCCCTACTGAGAAATCCACCAAAAGTATTCATTCATACTTGATTCATTTTTTTTCCATAAAAAATGCTTAATTTTACTGTACAAAAATATATCGAAATATTCCTAAAGTCGATCTAAGGGCATTTGACCTTGAAAAAACCAAAAATTTTGCCTGCGGCGGGCTTTTTCAAAAATTCGATGGGAAACGATTAAATATACAATGGCCCCTACTGAAAACATTTTATATGGGCGCCCATGCATAATGGTAAGAACACGATTATGGTGAGAATATACAATACAATTTTCCAGGTATAAAATTTTGTATATTTCTTACAACCGCTATACCCAGCAAAAACACAATTTAGGCTTATGCAGTGCACAATTTCAACAGCATAAAATTGTGTGAGTGTAACACAAAACATATTTTTCTTAGTACTCTTTTCCAACACAGAATTTTAACACAATTTGGATTTATCGATAATCTAGAGCCAAATTATGCTAATTTTAAGTAGTTTTCTTTCGGTAAAGATTATATACTACTTTTTGAAAAATATCTAAAAATTCAATAAAAAATAAATAACCGAGTCAAATGAAAACCCTGGAGTACTCCACATCCTGACACGAAGTCTTGCCTCAATATTATGCTCATCTAATGATTTCATCATAAACTAACTTCAATTTACACTCCTAGAAGTTTTGAAAATGATATTCCATTTGATAAATCAAGGGTGTCAAACTCATTCCAGTCCATTTCCTGACGAGCAAAATTCCCGCCGGCCACACAAATGACCATTTTTTAAACCTCCATGCCATTTTTGAGCGGATGTTTATCCTAAATTATGCATTGCTCACGAAAACGTTATTTTTATTATTAAAACAAATAATTAAAGAAGTTCATTAATCAGCGGACCGCCAGTTTGACACTCTGCAGTATGTTATCCTAAACCGCAAGTGTATGTATGTTCTAGCTTTACTTCCCGTCAATCCCTTCTTCGTGGGAAGATAGGGAAGTTAGGGAATGAGAAACCCTGGTTCCATTACTAATCAGATAAATATCAAAGTTCAAGATGTATCTGTGAGCTATGGGAAAGGTAACGAGAAACCGTTCATTAATTTAATTTCTCTGTTAAAATTTCATGTAATGTAGACTTAGGACACGAAACATAACATATTAAAAAAAACTTAAACATGAATTTTAAGAAATATTTAACATTAGTTTAAAATTAAGTTTTGAAAATTAATTTTGTATGTTCTTCGGTAATATTCGATAGTAGATAGTATCTACATTATTATACTATCCTGTAATGTTGACGTTATATTAAAAGATATTAAAAGTAGGTATAATAATATATTTTCATTGTCTTATTACATTATTGTCTTAATTATAAAGATCCTCGAAAGGTACCGCAAATTTAAGTAAGAATATACAGTTTTGATGAGATACTGTAAAGGTAATTTTCTTAATATACCAAAACAAATGAGTCATCGTCATTGAAATTTTATTCTAAGTTATTAAATGAGAAACTTTCACGTCCTAATATCTTCGGTTACATTGTAATTGCATAGCGATACTAATATTCTTTCAATGTTTTTAAAACAATCGGTACTTATAGGTAATCCTGATAATAACAACATTATTATAGATACGATGTACGTATATAATACCTTGGGAGTATTGCGCTGGATCCAATGGTGAAGCACTCAGGTGTATAGTAAAGGTGATCAACACTAGCACAGCACTTGTCCGAACTCCGGGTATTAACATTGTAAATTTAAAAAGGAAATAACATAGTTGTTGTTAATTTGTACAACAAAAGTCATAACACTACTTATTAAATTTCTTATCAATATCTATAAAAAATGCAATTCTAACTATAATTTTGACGAACACAACCGGACAAATACAAAACATATTGCCAACATTCAACCTCAAACACTACTGTGTCGGTTCTTGTTGCATTGTATTTTGTTACAGCATGCGGACGTCACGAAACTAAACGAACGAGAACCGATCTTATATCCTGCAAAATTTTACACAGCACGACGAGGACTCCACAGGACTATCGAATCCTTGAAACTTTGTTTTCACATTGTCTACTTCAATTTTAATTTAATTATTATATTTGTTTTATTTTATAATAAAATTAACAAATTAAAAATTATTATTATTAATAACAGGTACAAATACAACGCTAATATGTATAATAATAGTTAAATCGTTTATGTATTTATATAATATAATTATCTAAATATTAATTTTATGTTATATAAATAGTATCTTTATCTACGATACTTTTTTAACTCGATTGCAATTTTTTATACTTATTTAATTATATTTTTATGTTATACAAATTAACAAATTAAATAAATCGATTTTGACATTGAATAATTTTTAAGAAAACAGGCTTGAAGCTATACTATGAGGGGAGATCAATAAGTTTAGTAAAACGTTATAAGAAAAAGAGCAGTAAAAAATCCCAAAAGTGATTTATATAATAAAATTACAGAGAAGAGTTTCCAAACATCAAAATCCAAGTAACCATTGGATTTTATTCTAATTCCAAAATTTTGATATTGTAAAGATTACTCTTTTATATCGGCCAAATATTTGCTCGTGCTAATGTATTTATTAAAAAATCCGACAGTTGTTTCAAAAGGACAAACCACTTTTTTTCAAAAGACAAAATTACAAAAAATAAAATATGTAAAACTTTGCCTTTGGGAGGAATGAGATACCGAAAGTGTGAACAAAAATGAATCAATCCTATAGTTAAAGAGCTTGAAACGATAGTGGTGAACTGATGTTACTCAGCTCTTTTTGCAAATTGGTTAGATTCTTTTTGTTCACAATTGCTTTCTTAATCTCCAATTCCTCCAATCAGTGGCGGATTTCCCATTAGGAGGAGTAAGCGCGCGCTTCGGGCCTCGAAAATCCAAGGGGCCTCAAAATTCTGCTCTCAAAATAAAATTATTTTATTTAAGTTTTTTTGTATGAAAAGCTGTTAATAAGTACCTACATCGTATTGGTCATTGCAATAAAATTAGGTAGGGGAGACCGAGGAGAGTTGAAACAGTTTTTACAGTATCTAGTATATCTTAGCCAAAAATGGTTCTATCTCTATGAATTATAGAATTCCATATAACCAGTTCTATACATTATATGAACCAAATATAAAAATAAGTAAAAATAATTAAGGTCTATGAAAAAATCGACGAAAACTAAAATAACTCCCATTGTTACAACTCTCCTAATACCGAGGTGAGTTGTAACAGACGGCGTGTGTTTAAATTTAATTATAATAAAAGTGAATACAACAAATATTATACTGCTTTGTTTTTGTTTGAAATCTAGTCCTAAAGGAAATTGTGACAAATACATTAGAGCTCTTCTCCAGTGTAAGCTTTATATGACCATTTTTTGCATTCCATACACTGAACCGACTTTTTTTTTTAAATTTGCTGTTGAAATAGAGCTCGAGGCAACACAAGCAAAAATAATTATTGCCGGTTTTAATTTTTTTTTTTTTAATCATCATAAATTAATAGGGAACTAGGAGAGTTGTAACAAGCTGTTACAACTCTCCTAGGTTCAAAAAATCGTGCTTTATTTAGAATAATGGCTGTTAATTCCAAAACACGTATCGAACCCAAAAAAACCATATTATGCTATCAAACTTTAATATTTAATGTATATTAAAAATTATGTTGCAATAGTATTTACCTGATATTTATTGAATAATAGGCTATCGAAATATTGGTAAAAAATTTACATTTGTCAATTTTTTTCACGTGCACGTTGTATTTACTAAACCAATCGCAGTATAATTTCGATGTAAACTGCATTAAATGACATGTCAAAAAAGCAATAAATTTGCGAGTTGCCAGTTCTCTAACGGGAATAGGTTCCACAAAATCGACGCTGTTACAACCCACCTCTGTTTCAACTCTCCTCGGTCTCCCCTACCTCTATTATTGGTCGCTACATTAGGATTATAAATTAATAATTAATAGTTGGGAATAGGTCATTGAAACAATAATTTGTATTGCCGACGTTTCGGACTTTAAACTTTAATTAGTCCATCTTCAGGGCTTTTCGGAGAAAATGTAAGGATATCCTTAAATAATAACCTAGGTTAGGTTTTTTTGTTTTAAATGAAAAACTTTTTTCTTCCAGGACACAGTTTAGGCAAAAAATACTAGTGGCATAATTGTTAAATCCACCTAATATTACAAACATTAACAGCTGACATTACAACATTACATCCACATATACCTAACAAATAATTTTACTTTAAAGTCGGTAGTAAAATTTAAAAATTTTTGAATTTCCTGTCAGTGGCGGATTTCCAAATAGGCGCTTCAAGCCTTAAAAATCAAGGGGGGCTCAAAATTCAGCTCTCAAAATAAAAAAAAATGAAATGAATTATTCGATTTTTGTAACGCTCTACGATGTTTTCCGATTCCGATATAAGCATTTTATATTTTTTACTTACGACTAGGAGCCAGCCCGACATAAAACCCCCAAACTGGAGAACTGAGAACTGGAGAGAATAAAGTTGTAACTTCACCCGGATTTGAACCGGGTATTGAGCGTTCGTAGTCAACTCACGTGACCTCAGGTGAAATATTCCCATATAAATTAAATAGTATTTTGTACCTCCTCTGTGTACCGAAAGTTGAAAACCATTGCTGTAAAATGTAACAGTAGTGCAAATATTGAAAAAAGGGGCCTCAAAATTGAATTGCGCCTGGGGCCTCACATGTGCTAAATCCGCCACTGCCTCCAATAGTCAGCATACGGCCTTTGCATGCGTGATACAAAAGTTCTATGCGATTGTTATCCAAAGAAAGTCTCATTTCCAGTGTGTTTTTTCTTTCCTTTTTGACGTTTTCGAATTGGCTATATCCGCCATGTGTTTTGGAATTTGAAATTACTCTGCACGCTTCTCATTTCTGTCCACTTCAGCACATTTTTCTTCAGACTTCTTTTTTTCCTCAATGTATACCTACAGTAGCGATTAGAAGTAATTTGGCAAACAGTTTTTCTGCAATAACTTTTTCAAATTTTAATATTTTATTTTTTACGCCTTAAAAGCTTTTAAATAAAAAAATACTACTATAACTGTTTAGATTAGAGGTCGCAACCTTTTGGTGTAAGAAAGCCAAATATTTTACGTGAGGATTAGTGCGGGCCGCACTTCTTGGAAAATTCACTAAAAATGAGCTTTTTTATGCAAATTCACCAAAAAAAGCTTTTTTTTAAAAAAAACGTCATTTCTGGGGAGTTCTGGGGGCCGCATCAAAACGCCTCGCGGGCCGCAGGTTGCCGACCCCTGGTTTAGATAATAGTATTAATATATAAAAATTCAAAACAAAGTAAATACGAGATATTTGCATTTTGCAAGTAATAACAAAAAGCTCTTAAAACTAAAAAATAAAGAAATACATACAAAAACTATAGATTGTAAACATTTAGTACTTCGTTGCAAACCCTTTTGCTTTGATAACAGCTTTACATGGTGATTGCATAGAGTCAACCAACCTCTCTAAAAGTTTTAATAGTATTTTAATCATTTTCCCTGTAATACTTCCCATAATTTGGTGGTTTTGTTATAAGTTTTACATCTAATTTGTCGTTCGAGCTCTTCCCACAAATGCTCAATGGGATTCCAATCTGTAGACTGGCTAAAGCACTCTAAAAGGCGGATTTTTGTCTTGTCCATGTAGGCCTTAACATCCTTTGCAGCATGTTTAGGGTCATTATCCGGTTGAAATATTCACCCGCGTGGCATTTTTCTCCTTCATATGATTCCTTAATATGTCGGCATACATAAATCGATCCATCTTCTTCTTCTTCTTTATTAGCGTTTTTGTTTACATGCATTTTTGGATATACGCCTCTTCAAGTTTTTAACTTGAAGATTTAGGCCATATCTTCCCACGCCGGCCTAGTTGCGGGTTGGGAAGAGTTTTATAGTCCACAGATCGATTTTGGACTTTTTAGCTCACAGCACATATCTGACGCAACCAGGATTAGAACCGCGGTTTCCCGCTCTCAAGTCTATTTGTGTTTGATTTACGCCAGACTGCTGGTCCGATCGATCCATAATACCGTCAATTCCGTGTAGGGGTTCAATGCCACTACGGGAAAAACAGCCCCAAATCATGATGTTTTTCCACCGTGTTTTATAGTGAGAACTTGATATTTAATATCATGTTTTTTATTTTTCGGACGTCAAAAACACTTAATACCATCCCAGGAAAACAAATTATATGTACTTGTGTCACTCCAAAGTATTTTAAACTAATTTTTTTTTCTTAGTTTAAATGACTTTTAGAAAATTTTAGACGGGCTATCCGATTTTTCTTTGATGTAAGTGGCTTCTTAAAAAAAAGTGTGGCAAATGGTCCAGCTGAATGTAGGCGACGTTTCAATGTCGAAATATGTATCATATCTTCGCGATTTTTGTTAAAATTTTTAACAATTTGTGTAGCTGTTAAACGAGTTATTTTTACTGCTTCACAAAACATCATTTTATCATGAGTTGTGGTTGTGATCCGTGGTCGTCCCGTTCTTGGTCGTGTCTCTGCTGATCTATAATTATTATTTTTACGACACCAGAGACTTATTGTTTGATTTGAAATGTTAAATTGGCGTTCTGCTGCTCTCAATAATTTTCCACCTTTTAACTATTCTAAAACCATCTTTGAAATACTCTGTACTTCTGGGAATGTCGATTTATTATCAATAAAAATGTATTTCAATCAAATTAACTTCAGTTACCCTTGTATCAACGCTTATTAATATTTTAATTAATAAAACGATTTATGCCTAATTACTTTTAAATTCTTGAATAAATGTAATTTGCTTATAAAATTTTCGCGTTAATACGAACTAAAAGTTTTATACTTTTATTATTTGTACCTACTTACTTCCGATGGCCGAATAGCTCTTTTAGAGCTTTAGCCTCCTCAATAATGCCTTTCCAATTGCTACGGTTTAACGCTGATTCCTCCCAGTTATTTCTTTTGTCAATCTGGGTCAAGTCTCGCTCTATATTGTCTTTCAATCTCTGTCGTGGTCTACCAGGGGGTCTCCTTCCAATTGACTGGGACTCATAAATGTTTTTAATATCTTTATCTGGCCCTGCCCTGATAACATGTCCAATCCATGCCAGCCTTCTCGCTCTTACCTCACTAGTGATCAAAGGTTGTTGTATCTTTGCCATATTTCTCTCTCCGAGTCAAACACCGGGCCGATAATCTTCTTCAGCACTCTGTACTCAAAGCTCGACATCTGCATTTGGTTCTTTAAAGTCATGCACCAAACCTCGCATCCATATAATACCACCGGTTCTATTATTGTATTATATATTCTGAGTTTAACGTTTCTTGACAGACTCGCTTTGTTAGTAGCCCGTTGAGTGCCGCCACTGCTTTGTTGCCGCTTGTGATTCTAGCTTCTATTTCTTGACTTGTTGCATTGATGTCAGTCAACCACGAACCTAGGTATTTGAACTCCGTCACCCTCTCGCATGTTACATTATCTGCCACTTTTAAAGGTTGGTTATTTCGTCCTCTCATATTTTTTCTACTAACCTCTACATATTTTGTTTTACCGACAGTCTGTTGGGGCAGTCTGTTGGGTGGATTGAGTAGCTCATCAGCTGTCGCTGCCGGTCCCAAGCCCGGATAAAGGATATTGTTGTGAGTCCTAACAATAATGCCTCGGATGTTGGACTGATCTCACATAGACGACAAGTGCGCTGGAAAAAAGGAATACGATTTGGAACATGGAATGTATTACGTTTATATAGACCCGGAGCAGTACAAACCACTATCCGAGAATTAAATAGGTTAAAAATAGGTTTATGTGCTGTTCAAGAAGTAAGGTGGTTAGATCAGGGGCAGATAAAGATAGATGGTTCGACAGTGTATTATAGTAGAAAAAACCAAAGACATGAAAATGGGGTGGGATTCATTGTGAACAAATCTATGGAAAGAGCGGTTATGGGATTCATGCCTGTCGATGATAGGATATGTGCAATAAGGATAAGATGCAAGCTCTTTAATATGACTGTGATTAATATATTGTACTAAAATAATCCAATGTTCAAATTTTTCATATAAAACTAAATAAAATTTTGATTTTATAATTTTACAAACTTTCTAAAATAAAACAGGATTATTCAGTAACTTTGCCCAGCTTGCTCAATCGGACTTTTCTTCCTCGATAACGTGCGACCTTGCCACGTTAATAAAATTTTACTTAACCCAATTCAAATGAAAATTAATAATATTAAATTTTCTTCACTAAAATTTTATTTTTCCACTAATTTTCACTTTTTTACAAAATCAAAAATCTCCACAAGAAAAATTCCGACCATCCGGTCGAACTCGCAGTTTGCCAATCTCCCAATGCATTTCAAAATCAAAAATTCCCCAACCTCTGCTATCATAACCAGAGGCGTTACAATTAAAATTTTTAATAGCCCAGTCAAATTAGATTTTCTGCTCGGAAAAATTACCATCGAGCTGAATTTTGGTAATACACCTTTATTAGGTCATTATAAACAATGTGTGAAAAGTCGAAATCAAAATCAAGTGAGCTTCAAAAGTTATTCGAGGTTAAAGATTACAAAAACGAGATTTTTGTAAATAGCTCGCTTGTTGTTTATCCTACGATAAAATGCTTCAAACAAAAATTATAGAGGATAATAATTATCTACAAAAAAGATCTTATGACATTTTTAATTAAAAGCTACTGTTTTTGCTCTAGAAGGCCTGCAGTGTACAAACATTAGGTGGTTGTTTTACCTTAAAAATATATATTCTTGATTCAAACTCCGGCTTTTTTTTTTCTTTATTGTTTTTTCCATTATATATGTATACAACATACTACCCCACAATCGCCCGAATGTTTTTACATACTACCCCACTACCACCAAAATGTTTGTACATTGTAGGCCTTCTAGCGCAAAAACAATAACTTTTTCGTAAAAATGCCATAGGAATTTTTTGTAGATAATTATTTTCTCTATAATTTTTATGTAAAACTTTTTATTGTAGGTTTAACAAAAAGCGAACTATTTATAAAAATGTAAAAAAAATAAGCTCTAGGTCGGAAGAATTACCATCGAACTGAATTTTGGTATAAAGCTTTATTACGTAATTGTAAACAATATCTAAAAAGTCGAAATCAAGATCATGTGAGCTTCAAAAGATATTTGAGGTCAAAGGTCGCAAAAACTACATTTTTAAAAATAGCTTGCGTTTTGTCTATTCTGCCATAAAAAGTTTCAAACAAAAATTATAGAGGAGATAATTATCTACAAAAAATGTCTGATGATATTTTTAAGAAAATGCTATTGTTTTTGTGCTAGAAAGCCTACAATGTATAAAAATTTAAAGAAATATGATTTTTTTCTCAACACAAATACCCCCGTATTCATAAAAACGCAATATTTACAACAGGTTTACTAAAACTTTAAAAGATTCACAAATGTCCTTAAAATGCCTTATATCCCTTACAAAGGGTTTGCAAACCTCTTTTAACTATTTTTCACTTTTATGAATACCGGGGATAGTTTTTGAGTAAATATGTCACTTTATACTAGTCGTAGGAAAAAAATTTTCAAACTAAAATTGTAAAAGAAAAAATTATTTACAAAGTTCTTTTATTTTTTTATGATGTACAAGAAACTGTTCTTTCGGTGTACGAATTTTAATATTCACCATACAAAATTAGGATTATATAAGAATAAGAATGCATTTTTGCCACACCACATTGAGGTAGAAGCGCGCCTACACCATGTAGTTGATAATTTTCATGGTATAGTTATCTAATCGTCAGAATTCCTAACTATTTAAATTACTAATATCTTCACTCTCATTTTCTTCATCATATAGTGGCAAGTCTTGAATTTGTTCTTCTTTATCTGCTTGATTTTTATTTTCTCCAGATATATCCGCTACTAAACAGTCGAGTGGGTTTATGCCCACATATAACTGAGCATTTAACTCCAATTTTTCTGCAACCGCAGTTAGTACCACAGCCTTTTGTACAGTTACAAAAAATCAGATTTAGCAATGCATCAGGTGCGGGTGGTAACGACATCATTTTAGGCTCTAAAATATTGTTATTCATCGCCCACCCCCATTTCTCTGGATTTAATTTGTTGCCCAACCAAATTTGTACCTGATAATAAACTCGCAGCAGGTGCTGTTCGGCGGCACTACGTGTGAGTGGAAGAGATGATAATTTGGCAGGTTTATTATTTCTGGTCAATTTAGCAAAAGTTAAGTATCGGTAATTATCTATGAAAACTTCTTGTTTTGGGGCACCATACATCGCTAAAATAAATTGCTTTCCATGTTTGAAAATATCTTCAATAGAGCAATTTTCTGCTTTAAATACAGCTGCTAAACTTTGAAGATTTGGACGTTTTTCAAATAATTTTAAAACTTTCATTTTTCCTTTATTAAAAAAGATAGACGTTGTATCACAAAAATGTAGTTTTTGCGACCTTTGACCTCAAATAACTTTTGAAGCTCACATGATCTCGATTTCGACTTTTTAGATATTGTTTACAATTACGTAATAAAGCTGTATACCAAAATTCAGTTCGATGGTAATTCTTCCAACCTAGAGCTTATTTTTTTTACATTTTTGTAAATAGCTCGCTTTTTGCTAAACCTACAATAAAAAGTTTTACATAAAAATTATAGAGAAAATAAATATCTACAAAAAATTCCTATGGCATTTTTACGAAAAATCTATTGTTTTTGCGCTAGAAGGCCTACAATGTACAAACATTTTGGTGGTAGTGGGGTAGTATGTAAAAACATTCGGGCGATTGTGGGGTAGTATGTTGTACATATATAATGGAAAAAAACAATAAAGAAAAAAAAACCGGAGTTTGAATCAAGAATATATATTTTTAAGGTAAAACAACCACCCGATTGTATGTACATTGCAGGCCTTCTAGAGCAAAAACAATAGCTTTTAATTAAAAATGTCATAAAATCTTTTTTGTAGATAATCATATCCTCTATAATTTTTGTTTGAAGCATTTTATCGTAGAATAAACAACAAGCGAGCTATTTACAAAAATCTCGTTTTCGTAATCTTTAACCTCGAATAACTTTTGAAGCTCACTTGATTTCTATTTCGACTTTTCACACATTGTTTATAATGACCTAATAAAGGTGTATACCAAAATTCAGCTCGATGGTAATTTTTCCGAGCTAAAGCTTATTTTTCGTCTAATTTGACTGGGCTATGAGAGATGCATTTTTTTACGCGTATGAGTTGACGTGACAACAACGCAAATTTGCATATGGCCAACTCGTAATTCGGCATAACTGTCAATTATACTCATTTTGAAATGTAGAATGGTGCGAATGTATGTTGTTTTTTGTAAAGTTTTGAGGTTTAGTGGTAATTTATTTATGAAGGAAGTTAAAAAATGTGCAAAAAATAATATTGATTAATAAAAAAAATTTATTGAAATTGGTTTCTAACTATTTGCTGTTGAATTATTTGCTCAGCTGCTAAATCAGTATTAATACCATTAGCATGTAAGTTGGGTATAGTTGTTGATTATTATTTTCATTATATACTTCCAAGTCCAAGAAGAAGAAGATAAGAAGTCTCTCATGTGGTTGTAAAGCCACCGGGGATAAATTATTATTAGCTATACACATATTATGAAGTAACGTACAAGCATTTATAATTTTTGATGCTCTATTTGGAGAGTAATGCAATACCATATGCTTCAAGTGAAGTAAAAGTACCTTCATTATAATATTCCTAAGTCCAAGTGCTCGAGTCTCTCATGTGGTTGTAAAGCCACCGGGGCTAAATTATTAACTATACACATATTATGAAGTACCGTACAAGCATTTAGTACAAGACCAGCAGTCTGGCGTAAATCAAAATCAAACACGGATATACTAGAGAGCGGCAAACCGCGGCTCTAATCCTGATTGCGTCAGATTTGTGCTGTGATCTGAAAAATCCAAACTTGATCTGCGGACTACTCCCCAACCCGCCTGCCCAGCGCCAGCGTGGTGAGTTATGGGTATAACCCTATCTCCCCCCACTTAGGGGTAGTTTAAAAGGAGAGTGGACGAATAACGGCTGATGAAGAAGAAGAAGTACAAGTATTTATAATTTTTGATGCTCTACCTGGAGAGTAATGTAAAATATGCTTCAAGTGAGGTAAAAGTACCTATGTAACTAGGTACTGTCCGCGCACTCATTTGATTATCTCACCTTTCTAGAAATTTGTATAGCAGATTATCTATTTGGCGGCATCAAATATCTTTTCATCTTCTTTTTCTTTTCAACCTTTCTTTATCCATTGTTGAATGTAGATCCCCTTTTAAACTCACCCCAAGTGGGAAGAGAGAGAATTTTGCCCATTACTCACCACGCTGGGCAGAGAAGTTGGAGAGTAGTCCGCAGATCAATTTTGGACTTTTAATTCACAGCACATATCCGACGCAACCAGGACTAGAACCGCTGTTTACCGCTCTCTAGTCCATCCGTGTTTGATTTACGCCAGACTGCTGGTCACCAAATATAGGTCAAGCATTTCACATAAACTTATTATCATTTTTTTAGTTAACCTAAACATGTTTATAAATTGATTATTAGATAAGTCTTCTTGAGGATTGTCAAACGCATGGAAGTTTCTTTGCATTTCTGCATCAATTTCTGCTTCTTCTGATGCATCTAGTGCCGCTAAATGAATTAAGTCGTCAGTCATAATATAACTAACACACACACAAATTGTTTGCAATAGAGCAAAATTTAATAATATTTTGTTCGTTATGTTTGCAAAACAAACACGAAATGACGTATATCGTATACGTTATAATGTGGCGTGCGGTTCATATCCACTCGTTACTAGTAGAATGAAATTTGGCGTATACGACTCCGGGTCATCGATTCAAGAATGCCAACTAGTAAAACTCGTACGCAATATAGAAATAGCGTATAGGTACGCAATGCAAGCGCATATAAGTTCGAGAATAGCACCCCTGTTTCACATTTTCCCGTGCTTGTTTCATTTTTTCCCGTAATCAAGGTAAAAAATGAACCACATTTTTTATATTTTTTTAATACTTATTTAACATTGAATTTTTTTAAATCATAGATAATTAACAAGAGGGCGTAAAACTACAGCCAACAGTGATGCTAAAAATTTTAATTTATCTATTTTAATGCCTTAAGGTAGTACTGTCGATACTGCAAGAGTCAAATATATACACTATCTCGTTTGACTTAAGCAGTATTTTGACTAGGCAACGTCGCGATGGTGTAACAGAGGTAGAGGTTATGTGTATAGCTTAGATCAGGGATGAACAAACTTTTTTTACAATGGACCAAACTACAAATTTAAAAATGTTGTGCCGCATGTATGAAACTTTTTGTATTAAAGAACTGAAATAATCTCTTTATTAACTGAATACATCTAGAGAAACACTGTAGGAATTTTTAAAAGTTAAAAAATATAAAATCTTTGAAGGGCGCCACGGGAAAGTGTGTTGGGCCGCTCATCCTGGCTTCTTCTTCAGCCGTTATCTGTCCACTTCTGAACAAAGTCCTTCAAATCAAAGACAAGATAGGGTTTTGGTCAGAATTCGCCGCGATCGCTAAACGGGTTGGCAAGTGTAGTTCGCAGATCGATTTGTGACTATAGTTGTACTGGTTTTCAGATGTGCCTGAATGATATTCAGATAGGGCAATAAATGCCTTATTTTTTGTTAATAGTAGTAATTCATCAATTTGGGGAGACCTTCGGCTTAACGTGCTCTCCAAAGAACGAAACGTGAAGTGTGATAAAGCCCATGATGCTCTTCATGACGTGGTCATGTTGGATCAAGTTTTAAACAAATTAAACATTTCGAACGATGATTTCCTCGGTTCTTTTTTTAATTGGAACGATGCGTGTAATAAAATAAAGTTTTTGTAGAATTTGTCTAGTGCTATGAAAGGATTACATTTATTAAAAGACTGTGTATCAATAGGTATTAGAAAAAAAATGGTCGCCGCAAACGTGACTTACGAAATGGTTGAAGAAGCATATAAAAAAAAATAAATATAATGGTTTATTACAAATTTTAGGCAAAGATGAGAACGGCGCTGTCAAAGTTACCAAAAGCAAAAAAATAATAAAAAACATTTTTACTTTTTTCGAAAATGAAGAACAAAAATAGCAGCAAAATAAAATAGCAAAAATAGCAGCAAAAAAATAGCTATGTTTTATGAAAATAAAATATTACATTATATTTATTATAAAATATTATATACCTATATAAAACCTCGTTCATGTTATTGTTAGTAAAGAATTGTTATGAAACCTATGGATATTTTTATATTCCAAGCATTTTTAAATTTTGCGCGCGTTGTAACCTCTGTTACGACGTTGCCACATGTAAAACACTACGATACAAAAAGTACATTTTTGAAATTTATTTGCTAATTACTACTATCACATGCTGTGAACGAGTACGTTTAAGTGTCTAAAATGTTTAACGTATTACTTTCTCTCGTTGACTCTATTTTTATTAAAATCTCAACGCTAGTTTTTGTAAAATTTAATAAAATATGTGATTTCCCATAAGGTTCAATGTTAAATGCATGAAATTTCAAATGTCTATATTTTGTAACTGGTTCTCAGTAGCTCTTAAAAAATTTAACTGCATGATTATCCTATCATAATCTACTAATATTCTAAATTTCGTTAAATTCTGAACGTTAATTCTAAAACCGACAGTACTACCTTAAAAATAGAAAGTTTTACATTTTGTTTCATATTTACCCCACTTGACCCTACGTCTTTTCGTTAAAACCTTACTTTTAAGATTAATGTTAAAACGTAAAGGCGTATCTCAAATAAATAAATTAAAATAAATTGTAATTATAACATAATTATTATTATTTTGTGGTTTACTTAGGTTACTGAGTTACTCCCTTTATTAATTCAGTGGAAAATATGTTTTTTGCACGATCGGACTATTTTGTTTATTTACGAATATTGTTTTTATGACGGTAAGTTGATTTTACTAGTTGCTACAGCTAAAACGATGGTAAGTAATTTACTTACCGTTCTAAGAACGATAAGTAAAATAAATAAAATTTCAAATAAAAACATGATTTATTTGAAATTAAATGTACATTTGTTACAGCTAATAATTGAAATTTAAACATTGCTTTTTTGGTGTTTGTATTAACCGAAAATGCCCGTGGTATAGAAGCACAAGTTGACGATTGTAGTATATTACCAGAAACGCTGCAAGGCGATTCATTATAATTATCATCATGTAGAATCTTTTCTGCAAATTGATTTTTGTTTTGAAGAAAATTTTCGACATAACTTTCAGCTACATTCGAAGATTTCCAGCCTCTCGCTACTCTTAATATTATTGCTACCTGAAAGAAATGCATAGTCGTAAACATATCCTGGTATTTTACAAGTAATATTAAATTACCTTATGGATTAAACACAATTCGTCTGGGGCTTTAATTAAAAATTTACACATTCATCTTTAGTAAAAACACTGGCATTTTTAGGTTTGTATCCAACATTTTTTCTCTATAGAAAAGCAATTAATGTGGAAAATTTGGAAATATCAATAGATTCGTGTAGAAAAATTGTAGCTTTCAACATTGAGTATTCGGCCCATAAACTACCTGCAGCTTTCAATTTTCCGTTTCTTTGGACTAAATACGCCAACAAAATTTTTTCACTCGTAATTTGTTTATTTTCTTTACACCATTTTTTGAAAATTGTGTATACGTCGTTTCATAACGTTCCCTAGATTTTTTGGGAATTATTGCCGAACGTCCAATATTCCAAGCTTTTTCTATATCACTATTTTTCTCTCAAAACCACTCATTTTGATTTTATAATAATATAAAATTTAATATTATCGGAAGAATTATTCACAATTTCACAAATCACACAATTTGTTTTTTTTTTGTAAATAAAACCAAGGCAACAGAATTAATTCAAATTTTTTTTTTACCTACTTTAGAAATAATTACAAATGTCAAAATATTTTAGTAAATTAATAATTATTTATATTCATTTCGATCGTGCAAAAAATGTTATAAGCATCACGAACAGTAAATACAATTTACCGTTCTAAATACTTAATATACTATAAATTCAATGTTTAGTCAAAATAGCCTACGTCAAATTGAACGAAAAATTGGCTCCAGTTCGAAAAATTTACCATGGAGCTGAATTTTGGTATACACTTTTATTATGTCGTTATAAACAATGTGTTAAAATTCGACCTTGAGATCATGTTCGCTTCAAAAGTTATTCGAGGTCAAAGGTCACAAATACGGCCTTTTAGTAAATATCTTGCTTTTTGTTTATCCTACGGTAAAAAGTTTTAAACAAAAATTATAGAGGAGATAATTATCTACAAAAAAGGTCTTATGATATTTTCATGAAAAGCTATTGTTTTTGTGCTATAAGGCCTACAATGTAACCCTAATGTTTGTACATACTACCCCACAACTGCCCGGATTAGAAAATCAAACATTATTTATGGGTAGTTACAATAAAATAAAATAATGCATTCAAAAATAATAACATTTACGTTATAGTACTTATAACTAAAAAATACCCTTGTTTAAACAACTAAATGCCATTATGGCAAAAGTTGTCCTTTAAAGTCGTTTAGAAAGATATTGTTTAAATGAATATCTCGAGATACGCCTATACGTTATAACATTTTTACTAACTATTTGAGATAGGTCTGCAACATTTTTTTAAATAAAATCAAAACGGTGGTTCATATAAATACGGCATTTTGTCACATCAAGGAGATCATATGCAGCTATCGAAAGGCATATCTAACTCATTTTGGACAAAAATTGAGATACGTCTGTACGTTTTGATACCGACGAAATGTAGTTTCAAATTCTAAACTCGAACAAATAATATATGAGGTTTGTGGCACCCACTAACATCTAATTTAAGAGCCACAATACTATCTCAGCAGATTATGTCATCCCAAGCATTGCTCTCTTGTAATAAACCTAAGAAAAAAAGTGTGTATCATCAGATTAAGAGCAAATACAACACTGGATTTAAAAAGCAACAAGTAGTAAATTCAAAATGTATTTTGAAGGTGCTGTTCAGAGTTTATGCTGATTACAGTTTACAAACTACATAAAATAATTATTATATCAATAGATCAGTTCAAAAGAGGAAAAACCTTGTTCTGAGATAATCTACTTTTAAGTTTCAGTTGAGAACTACGAAGGCGGTAAATTACACAATATTGAGCTGTTACTGTATTAAAGTGGTAAAATACCCCTAAAGCTTTGTATTGGCATTATTAAATAAATATGTTTTTTTGAGTTGTTACTCTATTGAACTAATCCATTGATATTAAAATTAACAATATAATTTAATATTGCCCTTAATTACTTTGATATAGACTGTTTAGGTTACTTAGGGTGACTTGTATAGATCTAGTTTAAAATTTTAAACTGTAGATTAACCAATCACAATAGTCAAAATCCGAGAACCATAGTTACCGGTTAAACTTGGACTATACAAGTCACCCTTACAGTAACAATGTTAATCCTAGTGTTATTGTAATACTATTGATGGAGCGAAGAGGGATTGCGATATTTTCATTTATGTGTTATTACATGTATAGGTAATTTGAGCTAACCATAAAGACTGAGGACTTGTGATCTAAAGGGTTCGAATCAAACCAGCGCCAAATATTTATCTGTGCAGTGGTTCAAATTCCATGTAAAGCTGTAGGTCCTACACTTTCATTATATTGTGATTGTTGAAAATCAAAAAATGGTTATGATTATTTAGGTATAATGGATTGAAGTTGGAAAAAATTATAATTATTTTAAATTAAAGAAAATATTCTGTTCAAGTTAAAATAAACAGTGTATTTAAATAATTGTAGATAATATTTTATACAAATAATTACATTAGTAAAGAAGCATAACATGCTTTTGAAATACTATTTTAAAGTAGTACAAAAAAGCCAAGTATAATCAGGCGCATAAAACCACTTGAATTAATTTTCAAACTTGGTTCAACTTCATCTACAAATGACCAGCTTTTGTGATACATAAGACATATTTATTGTTTTTGAAAAATGGAAGGCATTGTTCGATATTATTGCTTCAACAAAGGGCGACTATTCTTTCATTGGCTTTACAGCAAGAACTCCCTAGTCAGGTTTTTACTGGTATATATAAAACAACAATCTGTTAGTTTTAAAATTGATTTTATGCGGTCTAGTTCTTGCTGTAATCCAACTAGTTTATGTACTTATATAGAAATTTTTGTAAAAGTGATCCTTATAGTTCTTTAAGATGTTTACTTGTCACGGGTAATTGTACCAAAATTTTTGAAAAAATATTTTTTATACTTCATTTTAAATCGTTTGACCTTGAATAATTCAAAAATTTTCCTGCAGAACTGTTACGCTTTATGTTTATTTCTTAAATGGTTTAGCAAAAACAACACTTTCATCAAAAACCAAAAAGTGTCCCTTGAAAAGAAAACCTGCTGCGGTCATTATAATAGGATGTTTGATAATTCAGATATTATAATCTAAAATACTTCAAAATACAATATAAAATTAATAAATGCAATATATTACTTCTTACATTATTCTAAAAAAAAAAGTATATTATTTACTTATATATATAGAAAAAGTACGTATTTCTTAAAAAAAATATTGACAAATTAAACACAGGGTTCAACATAATTTCCAGGAAATAGACCAGTTATTCCATCCATAACACCTTCCCACCAGCCATCATCATTCTTCTTCAGTACATAAATGACTGCACTTTCTTGAAAACTAAGTTCATCATCCTTATCTGCATAGTAATCATAAATTGCAACCACTATAAATTAAGACAAAAATGGATTCAATCTTTTTTACTTATTAGATAATATATTTCTAACGTTACCTTTCTCAATATAGTTTTTTGGTACCCATCCAGGTAAATCTTCTTCATCTGGAACTATTGGCATAACCCCAGAAGCTCGAGGTCTACCAAATGCTTCATGTTCATCGTCTGGAGGAGGAGGAGGTGGTAAAGGTGGAGAATGCGCTCCACTACTACGCGAAACTCTTTGATGGTGAGATAAAGTATTCATACCTACAGTTCCATGAGGTACCGGTGCATGATTAGACATCATCATCGAACGTGACATAACGTGATGACTAATATCAGGTAAATTATTTTCTTGTGTATTTACCAAAGGAGATGGCGGTGCTAAATAAAGTAAATTAAATAAACAACAAAACTGAAAGTACTTTCAACATACGTGGCATGTTCATATGATGATCCGGCAAGTAATTGGTGTTAACGGGAGGTGGTGGCGGCGGCGGCGTTTGTGGATGTTGTTGTTGCAAATTTAGTGGATGTACCATACCAATCTGTGGTGGTGATACAGCTTGATGTTGATTGGGGCCCATTGGTAATGTACTGTATCCAGGGCCTCTTTCACCACCTCTTCGTGGATGACCTATAGGATAATTAGGTGCATAATGGCTTGGAACCTGAGGTGGTGCAACAGCAGGTGGAGTTCTATATTCTCTCGAGCCTAAAGTAACAGAGTACTTAAGCATGTAACTAAAATGTGTGCATTACTGAACCAACCTTTGCTGAGAGTGCCACCCGAGACTGATACTGTAAAATCAAATTTCACTTTTAATTGTATATTCTCAAAATGAAAGTACCTAACAATACAAACAGAACATTTTTTCACATTTTATAATACTACATAAAAATTGTTTATATTATTTTACATTAAATTATATAAATAAGTTTATATTTTTTATTTGAGTTTTCGAGCGCAAATTCGGCTCTTCGTCAGAATACTAGAAAATATAAACTTATTTGCTTTATTTTAACTCGATATAATTTTTAAAATATCATACTTATTTAACATTACAAGTTAATAATCTAACAATTTAAATAAATTATATAAATATATAATGTTAAATCACGATTAATTTTGTGGGTTAATTAAATTACCTTTGCTGTTAGTTCGTGATACTTGTGGTGGAGTTGGAGGCTTCGTAGTTGGAGGAGGACCAACTAAATTACCAGTCAAGCTGGACATTGAAGCCATGCTAATGGATTGAATACTACCTTGACTGGAACCCCTTGGTTTATGTTGCCTTGGAGTGCCACTGCTACGAATACCATGTCCAACTTCATCCAAAACTAACAACAAACATTGTTAAAAATTATTACTAAACTATCAAGGTATAGTTTACCTGCAAAATCAATAGGTTTTCGAACATATTTAATAGGCTTCTCAGGATTAGCTGGAGCAATAATTTTATATTGTCTAGTTGTAGATTTATTTGCAGTTAGCACACCAATTTCTCTACGAGCAACTTTCTCTTTATGAATCATAACAGTTTGCGAAATATGGTTCATTTGACTCTCCATTTCCGCCAATTGAGCAGATTGCAATTCAAGTAGTTGTAAAAAATTATAGGCTAACGTGTTAATTTGGTATGCAACACTTGCAAGGGATTGAGTAGTGTAATTCTTAGTTTCTTCTAAAGCTAATCTCTTATTTTCCGATTGAAAATAATTAGCTTCACAATACTCTGCTACTCTTTCTAGATTGCCATGGTTATCTGTTAGATTACCACGACCCTCTGGAATTTCCGAACGTAGTAGTGCAGCTAATTCGGCCATTGTGTCACAGTCACTTACAACTCCTGATTCCCGACTTGGACTACCTAAATACAATATGTTTTACTTATTTTACTTTGAAACCAATTCGTTTTTTATTAATGAAATTACCATAGTACCATCTACTAACCATGGGCGTAGTATCCAATGTTCATTACGAATTAAATAAGTCACTGGTGGTATAACATCCTGCTTAATCTATTTTAACTCTTCACACAATTTAACTCGTAGTTGAATATATTAAAAACTATAATAATAAACTGATCAAGGAATAAAATGAATAATCGGCAGTAATAAGCAGTAATAATTTATAATGACAAATGACAGACTGCACAGGCTGTTACAAATTTAATTCTTAGTTCACCAAATCAACAATTGCACCAATTCTCATTATATAAAAACCAGGTTTGCCATTAGATATAATTATAATTCAAAATTTGAATCATCGAAAAGAGGATAAAAAACGTTGTTTAAAAATGTCATTTCAACTATGGTATAAAGTGTCAGAAGAATGAGTCAACATTTTTTCGGTAATTTTAAAAATAACCGAAATATCGACATTAATGAAAAAGTAAGCAAGAAAAGATAACAAATTCCATTTTTGCCATTGAGTTTTTCTCAAAAAAAATATCGAGGATGCGCCATTCTTTTTTATGTATATTCTATAATTTTATAGAGTCTATAGCTATTGAGTTTAATAAGAAACATCGTAATTTAAATTTGTATAAGAAATTTTATTTTTTGTTATTTTTCAATTGTCGCCCACCTGTGTAACGACATTTTTCTTTGATTTTGCTTCATGATATTCTGCAAATGTTTCAATTTGAATTTCAATACTCGAATCGAAATAATGCGCTACATTTATACCTACTATACCGGGTGCTGAATGAGTTAGGCGAACATAGGATATTAACATGCAAAAACTTATTTTTGCAAATTCCTGCTTCCCTAATTATTTTAGAGAAAAATTGAAAGACACAAATATAATGTAGAAATATAAACTACGAATGATAAAGGCATTAGATTTTATCTAGCTTTTACGTAAATGGTCAAAAAATTCTTTTGAAATGGTTAAAACTTTTATTTATCAGACTTGCCATGGAAGTTTCCGAGGTAATTATTTTTGATAAGTAATAAAAAACAATTGCACGTTGTTGACAGTTTTGCACTTTATTAAATTTTAATTTCATAAAATGGAATATTACCTTGGAAACTTATACATGGCCAGTTTGATAAATAAAAATTTTAACAATTTCAAAAGATTTTTTGATCATTTACGTAAAAGCTAGATAAAATGTAATGCTCTTATCATTCGTAGTTTATATTTCTACATTATATTTGTATCTTTCAATTTTTCTCTAAAATAATTAGGGAAGCAGGAATTTGCAAAAATAAGTTTTTACATGTTAATATCCTATGTTCGCCTAACTCATTCAGCACCCGGTATATATCTGTGGCCTGGAACTAAAAGGGCCAATGTCAGATTTTTGCTGTTTTGAGTTAGATATAGCATCAAGTCTCTTTTAACTTGTTTATGGTAAAATGGCCAATGTAAAACTTAAGTAATAGTACATGTAACGAATAATTACAGCATCCAATGTTTCACAGATATACTAAAAGATTTTGGTGCTAAAAGGGCAAATGTCTACTTTAGACAAGTGTATCGTGCTTTGGACCGTATTTCATGAGCCTCTTGAACGGTTACAGATTAAGTGGATGCTGTATTCAACAAGTAATAAAACAATATTGTACAAGCATTCATTTGAAGAAGATTTCAAACCTTACGACATATCCAGAAGACGAACACGAAATAAGAGTGTTATACATTTTCAGCCACTGAATAAAGAATTACTTCCTTTAAGTATTTAAGTTCAGAGAAACTTGCCGACTTAAAAACACTCTTGTCTTATATTAGCAACAGCAATCGGGAATATTACAATTTTTTTATTAATATAATATTAAATCAAACGACAGTATGACAGACTATTTGCAAGATGAATTTGAAGAAAGTGAATATAAGTAGTGTTCCATTATTTTTTGTTTTTTTTTTCTTTATTTTTGTGTTTATTAATTTTTGTGCCTGAATAAAGTTCCTAAAATATATAAATTTTATTGATTTTATTGCGGCCAATGTCATTCAAAGATATGAAACACATGAAAGAAAGGCCAATGCCAACTTTATTTTCCAAAATATTAATTTTTTGATACACAAATTATAAAATAAATATGTTTTTATAAACAGCAGCCAATGTCTGGTGCGCATGAATGGATTAACAAGATTTTTATGAACGGGTGAGGCCGAAAAACCACATCTGACACTCAAAGGATATTAACACAGCTGAGGGCCGCAGGACCTCCAGTATAATATAAAAACTATGTTATTTATTTTATATATTATTCATTTTATTAAAGTAGTTTGCTTATATTAATAAATAAGTTATTATTGATAAAATAAGTACGTATTTGAAATTAATTAATATTATAAATTTTAACGAAATTTTAATTTTAATTAAATTAAAAAAATTTAATTATAATTATAAATAATATTACCACATACATACATAAACACAATAATATAAATGTGTTTGATTTGGCAAACTTAATTAACATAATTATTTATTTTGTAATGACTTAAAAATAATTACAATTTATTCCAGGTACTACGTATGATACACCAATATACTATAATTTCAATTTTTGTTCTTTATGTGCATCAATTTGTTCCCATTGATTTTTATTGTATTTATTGTTTATCTTCTGAACTTATTATAATCTTCAGTATCATGATAATATATAATTGGAAGAAGTTATTAGTTAAATCGACGGTATTTGTGCATAAAATCAAAATGCATGAACTTGTTCTGTTTTGCACATTACACGTAATTATGCAAATGTTATGAATTGAATAAAGCTGGAATAAAATAAAATAATTTATTATTATTGTTCCCACAACTAAAACTTTTTCATGTTTTAACTTGATTACTTTTTTATTTTATATATTTATGTATTTTCTATTTTTTAATTTTCTTTAATTTTTTTATTGCATTTATTTATTGTATTTTAAAATTTTGATTTTGCTGAAAGAATATTTTATCAAAATTGGTCATTACTCATTAGTCATTTGACTATTTATCTAGTGAATAAATTTCAAATATCTAACATTGCAATTCAATTTGCAAAACTCTTATTGTTAATGATTCCTACTTTGTTGATACAAATTTTTCTGTTAAAATGATAAAAATATTACTTCCCACCTGAATAAAACATATTGATTAAAAAAAATAAAATAAATAACGTACAACTTGACAAGTAAGGATCAAAATCTAAATCTATTTTAAAGATTTTGAGAATCTCTATTATGGGATTTGCTCATGCCGAGAGTCTAAAATTTTAACCATGTCAGAAGTTCATACATAGGTGATCACGAATATAACTCTTTACTTTTAGGTCCTTGCTGACGGTAAAATTTTATATTCTTGACATAAGTTAGACCCATAACAAGGTCGAAACGAATTGCCATTTCTAATAAAATCAACTAACTGTTGAACGGAATAAGTTTCCGAGAAACTACGTATTAAATATTTAGTAATCTTCACTCTGCTTGGTTAGATCAAGTTAAAAGTAGATAATCCGAATCAGAACAAAGATTTACGAAAATCTAATACGCGTTTTCTCGAAAATGACGTCATATAATTGGAGTTATTGAAGCTCTAACTATGGGCTACACATACAGTGAAAAGAAATTAAATCGATAATAGCCAAAGTTAACAATCTTCTTGTAAGCTAAAATGCATAAAAGGAAGAAAAGTAAGCTGAAATAGGAAATAACTTTTGCTTCAAGAATTACGTCATTCAATTTCATTTATGTGTGTGAGTGAATATAAATTTCATTGTAATTAATTTTACAATTTACTTATTGCGTAAATGGTAAAGTTAGTACATACAATCATTACAATATTAATTAACACTCATTATCTCATTTTTTTGTCAAACTATCCTATATAGGTTGCTGTCTACAAACCGCTCACGCAGTCATACAAATTTATTTTTCATTTAAATACAATATAACATGGCATCTGTAACTGCTGTGAATGCAATATTTTATACGAAACAATATTGTTTCACATAATTGTTTGATAATACCTGCTTCGATAATACAAGCATATTATTACTACATTATTAAATAGGTACAGTTTATATTTTCTTAATAATCTCATAATCACTAGCACTACCAACCATATGACACATTCCTAATAAATAAATTATTGTTTTAAAATAAATTGTGAATTTGTAGGGTGTTAAAACACCCTATATGTATATAATATGTTGCCCATCATGTGCATGAGTAAAGTTTGTATGAAATAAGATGATCTGGCGGAGCTAATGTGTAAAAACGAAAAAACAACTACTGCACAGGAAAATGGCTCTCACACAGTCATCTTTTTTTATGCGAACTTTACACATGTATAATGTATAACACATCGACAAATTTTATCAGTGAATTCTTGAAACAAAAACAGATAGTTTTCACGTATCAGAAAATGTATTAAATTTCATTCAAAATTTTTTCAAACATAGTTCAATTTTCATCAGTTTCATCTTTTACTTCTAAAAAAAAGATATTCTTAATAAAAATTTTCAATATAGGTAATAAAAAAAAGATATTTTGTAATAAACTTACTTTGTTAAAAATCAAAAATTATAATAAATTAAACATCTTTTGAAATTAAGGTTTCGTCAAGTTGCTGTATAACCATTTAAATATAAAATTTTGATTGCAAAAATATGTAATAAAACTAAAAAAAAAAATTTTTAAACCATGATTTCCACCTCACTTTAATTTTGGAAAATATTTTAATAGAAAATTATATTTTTTATTTGTTGAAACTTCTCAAATGTAATAGCGTAAACATAAGAAATTAGCTAACTATTGTTTTACTCTAAGGCAAACTCGCCTTATTTTGCAGTGATCCCAATCTCCAGCAGTTTTTTAGAATTTATTTTTTTTTGTAGAATAAAATTATAATAAATTTAAATCCAAAAAAATATATTGTATAGAAAAACTAAATTCTAAAAAAGGTACAAAATAAGAAATTGCAAAATACGGCTAATATGCCATAACATTTTATTTCGATTAACAAACATCCCTTTATAATCCACGAATAAAAATACTAAAATCTTTTGATGTTTTTATATTATACTGTCTTGTAAATGCAGGTCAAAGTTGAGGTCAAAGTTTCTTAATCTACCCAAAGAGTACAAAAGATTAGCTTTACTATTATTTTCAATTTTTGTGGTAATCAAACCTAAAATTCAAAATATTCACATTCTTTTTTGTATATAATCCAGAATTTGAAATTCTTTGCTATTTCGATGTTAATTTTTAGCTTAGTTTCCCGAGAAACAAAAAAAATTACTATAAACCAAATTACAATTCTCAGAATTTAATATACTTATTGAAAGAAATATTTATTAATTATGTACCATAAAAACCTAACACAATTAATTTTCCTAACTCTTCTAAACTGAAAATGTTCAAATATATAGGTACTGTCAAAACTATAATAATAAAGTTTTCAACTCGTTGAATTAATAATAACAATTAAAATTTAAAATGGCATACTAATTAATTGCACACAATAAAAGCAATTGTAATATTTTTGAGCTTTCAACTGCAGTTGCAACTTTCATCATTATAATTGGTTTTATTGTGTTTAATTAACTGAATACATTTTTAATTATTATTACACCTGTAAAATATTTTTTCCAAGAATTCAATGTCAACATTTATCGATGTAGGTATACTTTAACATAGAAAAGTAAAGAAAAAGAAAAGAAAAGGTACAACATTTTTTCCAATACAGTATTTACAATTTATAAAAAATACATCTAAACATTTTTGTTTGAATTTTGTTAAACATAATATAATAAAATTAATTATAGCAAATTATAATATTTTAATATATAATAAATCTCCTATACAATCCATGTATTACAGACGATACAGACATTTACCAAAAACTAATCGTAGAACGTTTTGAATGTAATTTCACAAATCCAAATCACTTCGATAAATAGTTTGGTTTTTTAAACTTGAAAAAACATTTTTTAAAGTTTAGCAAGTGACTTTTTTTATAGTTTTCTAAGGAAAGATGATTTTAATGTCGCAAATCTCAATTCGCTGTGTATTTTTATTTGTGAGTCAAATATTTAGTTATAATTATTAGGGACCCACTAATTACTATTTGCTTATTCTTACTTACAGATAATACAAACCTGAAATTATTGGTTCTTCTTGAGGCATTTTTACTGAGGGAGTTTAACACTTTACTAAAAATTTCACTCAGTATTTTATTTTGGGAATTATTGTCACATGATAAATTTTATAAGAAGATAAGGACGCCTTAGTTACACCATGATCATAGTTGATCCTTTCTCTTTCTTTCTCTCTCTCCCTTGGTTTAATTTGGCCCCATAATTATTTTTGAAGCTCTTAAATTACTATTTCTATTTGTTTGCAAGTAGTTTATCTATAGCTTATCTATACAGAAAAAATGTTCTTGGTTACGTTTAGAGAACACCATCACATTTTTGTCTTCTCCTCCAGAAAGACAAAATTAACATAAGTTTAAAATTCTTTATTGTTACTAGAAGAAAAATTGTAAAGGTATATTTATAATATCCAATTAAAGTAGATTTTCTTGCCAATCCATTAACATTCAGATTATCTATCAGTAGTAGAATTTTTTATTCGCCAAATATCTATATGTTCCCATAAGGCAGCATGGCTTCTAATGGTCCAGAATTGATGGAATTCTAAATCCATGTTAAACTGTAGGTTTTTTGTACTCATCAAACATTTTCAATATATGATGGGCACAGATAGGGAAAATGAAAATCTGTGCAAACGATACAAAACCGAAATGCAAAGTGAGAAAATAAACTTTTGAAATAGTTGTTGGGGACAAATATACTTTCCATTTAAGTAAGGTAGATATCTTTCGTACCATTGTTTAAAAATAAAATACTGAGAGAAAATTTAACTACAGTATTGAACTTATATAAAAAAATGCATTATATATTAGGAATGCGATTTCAGATTTTTAATACATAATTGTAATAAAAAAATATAATCAAATAGTGTCAAATATTTTCACTCTTATGTTATGAGAAATACAAACAAATAGACAATAATTATTGTGGTCTGCAACATTAAAATCTCTTTTAAAATTTATCCAATATTGCTTAATCAGTTCTTGCAATTAAATTAAAAAATTGTTATTCTACTTTCAATTGCGATAATACTCTTATGATTTATCTTAACTCGTGATCGTATTTTTGTAGATTCATATACTGCAGATTTTTAATACTATAAAAATTACTTTTGACTCAGTATTTGTAACATATCGATTCCAACAGATTAAACTAAAATAAATTAAAATGGATGCGTGTAAATTGGTTTTAAATAGTGAGAGTTCTGAACATAATTATTTACTCCTAAATGATTTAAAGATAACACTTTTGAAACTATGTTTAAATCTTCATTTTGCTTTCCTAAATTTATTCCAGAATTATATAATAGCCTATTTAAATTTTCGTCAACTGTTGGTACAAAATTTTGATTTGTATAGTAGTTTCCAAAATTATGAGAATTTGATCGAAAATATCTGTTGGTTGGAGAAGTAGTAAATCCATTGTTATAATTATTATTTAAAAAATTTCCCGTTCCAGTTTCATGTCTAAACACTCGATTACTCTCTGGTATATTTTTTCCAACGTCAAAACTTTCTAAACCTCTGATAGATTGAAATGAATTTACTTTTGGTTTATTAAAAAATTGTTCGTTGCTTAAACCATTTAAGTGTTGCTTCTGAACTTCTAAATTTTTATTATTTGTTCTTTGAGTAGTTTGAAAACTAAAGTCATTTTGAACCGATTTATTTATCTCAAAATTACTTGGATTGTTTTTGAAGGGCGGCAAAAGCTGTTGCTGTAAATTTAACGAATTAAAATTTGATGTAGTTGGATTTTGAGATTGACGGAAATTTATAGTGTTTGATACATGTGGTGGAAGTTGATTGTTCAAAAAATTTTCGGGACGATTGTTTACTAAATTTTGAGGTGGAAGAGGTGGTAATAATGTGTTATGAAGTTGAAGAGTAGGTTGAAAAGCTATGCTAGGCTGTAATGTTACTGTATTTGCAGCAATTTGTTTTCCTAAATAGTTTTGGATAATACGATTTTCAATGGGATTGCTAAAACGATTATAATCATTGGTAAGGGTTGCTGGTAAATTAACTTGTAAATTTTTTTGCAACAATTTTTGTTCTTCTAAAAGTGCTTGCCTTTGTTGCAATAATTTTTGCTCTTCAATTAACTGCTGTTGTCTCAGCGAATAATCCTGATGATATTGTTGTTGCTGTAATTTTTGAATTTGTTTTTCTATAAATTTTTGTTTTTCTTGTAAGTCTGTTCGCAACCTAATTTGCTCTTGATAATGTAGATACTGTTGCAATTTTATTTGTTCTGTTTTATATGTTTGCGATTCTTGTTGGAAATTCAAATTGTCTAACTGCTTTACTTGATTCAAGTTCTGATTTGAAATAGGTCGTTGGGTAGAAACTCTGTAAAGAGGTTCAACTTTTTTGGGTAATCCTACGTCATCGTGATGAACTGTAAATGCTGCGACTAATGGAGCTTGGAAGAATTGAATATTTTCTACTTTAGCTTCACTTTCTTCAGTTGATGAAGTAATGATCGGAGAAGTTGTCGTGACACTACTAGATGTTGTAATTCTTGATTTTTCAGTAATACTGACTAAATTTTTATTATATTTATCGATAATAGGTTTAGATAATGTTATATCTTCTTTTAATGATTGATATTTTGGAGATCGTGTAAAACTACTACTTGCACTAGTGATTATATGTTCTGCATCGTTTACTGGATCTAATTGCGGTATTGAAGTTGGAACAAAACTAATTATTGGTCTCTGTTGATATCCATTACTTTGTTGAACTAAAACTTGAGATTGATTGGACGTAGTTGTAGGTACAGTAGCAGTTGTTGTAATTTGATCGGTAGATGTAGTAAAAATTGATGTTATCACAGAAGATGGACTTACTTTTTGTACAGTAGCGTTTAATGATTTTTCTGATTGTAATTCATTTAACGCTTTTAGTAGAGCTTTACGTAAATTACCATCAAACTTATCGTTTTCTCCTTGACTAATTTCATTAATTTCAGTTTCACTCAGACAGCTTACTATTAGGGTAAGGATCATCCAGAAGTTTACCTGTAAATTATAAAATTGTGTAAGAGTGGTTTCAAATAATATAATCTATTTGAAAAATACATCTAACTAAACTTTTTTATTAACTTGTGAAATGAATTATTTTATTATAGATAAATTTTATAATAAATTATTTTTAATAAAGTTTTAAATTTTGTTTAAATATGAATTACTATTTTGGGAAATAATATTCAATTTATGAATTGTAAAGTAAAAATTGTTGATTCCTTGAAAATTGCAACTATTGTCGTGATATCTGAATTTTATCATTTGCTTGTTAATTCTTCGCCTAACATTGACTTTGAATTTGAGTTGAATTTTTTATGTGGTTGTATTTTGTAGAAATCTACGTCTATTAGTAGAAATCAATAATTCCTTTTATAAAAATATTTTATTCGATCAAATATCACTGATTAATTAGATAAATTAAAGGTATCGGGGGGTAATAATTGCTTAAAAAATACATCTCTTAAAAACATAAATATGGATTTATTCTTGAATCACAGAAAATGCTTGTAAGAAAAGGCTCATATGATGGGATATTTCTAATAATAATAAGACGAATATTTTCAGGAATTGGGTTCAATAGTTATTATTATTTGCTTAATTTTATAATTTATGTACATTAGGTAATAGTTCTAATATTAGTTTAGCATGTATTATTAATTTATTTAATACAAATAAAGTTAGTAATTTATATTAATCACGAATTGTGTAACTATAAAATTTTGATTACCTATTTGAAATTAAGAAAATAGAAATTAAAATTTATCACTTCTGATATAATTCTTGTAAAGAAAGCTGTTACTTCAGCTTAAAAGGTCATCTAAGTTGAAGATAAGTTCATTAAATTTTCTCTCTGTGACCTCTAATAAGTTTAACAACTTAAGTGAAAGCAAAAATATTGTTTCATAAAACGCCCATATTTAGATATAATTTATTTAATTGATTAAATTTAGTTGCCCTACTATGTATTATGTATAAGCAGCATATCAATAATAAATTTTACTTTGCAGTCTCCGCATTGTTCTACTCTATACGCTTAATAATTGTAGTAAATAAAATGTTAAACTAGTATTTAGATGTATTAATGAAAAAATTTATATTGAAAAATTATATAACTGCAAGAAAATACTTAAGTATTTATTACTTTTAGAATTACAACATAATGTACTAGAATTTAACTGCAAGAGTTAAAAAGATTAATAGGTATACTAATGCGTTAATTTTTATTAAGTATTTCTTTACAGCACAACTTTGTAGTTTTCATATATTCAAAACTATATACTTCTTGACAGGAATGATTAACTAATCCCTGTTTACCATCACATATAAAAATGTAATCAATGCACTGAAAATCAGTAGCTCGACAGGTCTCGCATTGACTTGTGACTTGTAAACTTCTTTTACCTCACATCCTTTTCATACTTCTTAAAATAATAGAATTGCTAAAGAATTAGACAAATTCTACATTTTAAACCTCAAGGTTATAAGAACAAACGGCCCCAAACTGGAAGTATTGGAGAAACTACCTAACTTTGGTTGGCATTGATTTTACAAAGTGGTTGAACACTAGGTTGTTTGTTTGTGAGCCCCTTTAGTGAATCAGGTGTCATTCTTCTTCAATTTCAATTTATTGATTGAACTTCTTCAAATTTTGATGTTTTTTTAATAAATAAATTTTTGTGTTAAGGCTGTTATTATCACATTTTAAGGACTGTTTTAAATTATCAGATTATCATTATCAGATCCCAATATGGGATCCGTCAAATGAGCATATGACATCTGGTGGTGAAATATGTCACTAGATTAAGGGAAAGCTAAACACGGCAACAGTAGTGAGTAGATTGTGTATCGTTAAGTTCCTACAAATTAGGACATTAATAGTATATTATTTACGCGGGAGATATAAGGTGCATTACCCGCACGAAGGTTTTAAAAGCCCGAGGGCCGAAGGCCCGAGGGCTTTTGAAACTTGAGTGCGGTAATGCAACATATCTCTCAAGTTTAATATACTATTTTATCTACTTCCGTGCTAAATATGTTAAACTTGAGAAAACTATGAATAAATTTTTTTGGGCGCGATCGATCTGATTTTTTGCATATGCCTTCCTACCGACAATAAGTAGTAAGTTGTGGTTTGGGGGGAGATTTTTTTGCTCAGTTTTTCGATATCTAGCGTCGTTCTCGAGTTATAGCTAATTCAAAAAATTTAGGTAAAAAATAAAAAATTGATATAAACAAATGAATTTACAACTGTCATATTAAAATAAATTGATTGACATGAGATTTGTTTTCTTTGTCATTATCTGAATCAGGTTGCTTGTTTTAAAATTATTTTTAATTTGTTGTGTTCCGTTTAAACGTCATTATTTTTATTGTATTATAAAAATTAAAAAATAAATTGCAAAAGTTAAACATAATCTTATTTTATTCACGAACATCTAAATTTTGAGTAATTTTATTATAATTGTTTGGGAAAACATGTGACTTGTTTGATTTTCCATTATTAAAATCAAGTTGCTAATTTTTAAATTATTTTTGTTCAGTTGCCTATAGCAATTAATATAAACTCCCTGCGGGAGTTAATAGAACATTAACTCCCGCAAATCAACGAAACAAAGTAATTGCCGTCATATCCGCGCTATTTGGTGGAGCTAAGTATGCACTTATCTCCCGGAAGTAGATAAAAACAATTTATTGCATATTTGCATTATTAATAATGGAGTCTGCAACGTTTTCTCCGCGAGCAAAGTCTAAAAAAAAGTTAGTTTGTGTAGTACAAGGTGGTGATAGTGCTTCTAATAAAGACGTGAATATACTTTTTCAATTCTTTCCAATGAAAACAAATCGTTTTGTGCACGTCAAAAATTTATTTGGACAAACAGAGCGAAAAGATCAATTAGAAGTTTGGATGAAGATGTTGAAAATTAAAGAAGTCAATTCTGGAATGAAAGGGGGGTCCCCCCCCCCAATGTTGTAGAAAGTTGGCAAAAAGTCAACTTACTACATTTTAAATTCAAATTAGACAACTAATAGAACCTGAATATATTACATAATCACTTTGAAAATCATTCAATTGCACGTAAACTATAACTCGTATTTGAAACTTTCCCTTAAGGTAGCCATATTTTTTAGGCTCCTCCCATCTGACGGATCCCAATAGCGAAAAATTGGCTATAGACTATGTTGAAAAAAAAATTTTTTTAAAGGGAAGAAAATAATTTTTCTTATAATGAAAACAATAATCCATAGCACTTAACCCGTTGGAGTCTTACAGCCAAGACTGGTTACAATTTGTCTTCTTTTCTGGGGGTCTTGTGCGGACTTCTTCCATGTATCCATTTCTACCTATAGCATTATTCTAAAATCTCCGCTAATGCCATCTTGCTATCATAGTCGTGGTCTTCCAAGTGGTCTTGGAATTTTTCTTATAAAAGATAATATATTTTTTTATGCTTTTTGATAAAAATAAGCTTATTAAAGCACCTACTATAATCGATAAATTTTTGTTACGTATAGTCTTGAAAATGTGTTCAAAAAATATTAAATTGAAATTTATCAAATTACTTAAGCTCTACGGATTCCAAAGAGTGTAAAAAGAGAAAGTTTAAAAATATTTTTCTCAAAACTGCATTTTCGGGTAAGTCGGGAGCACATTTTCAAAACAAACTGCTCGACGGATTGACTTAAATTTTTTTAGGCATTTACAGTACATTTCAAATTATATTTAAAATTACTTTTTACTGGACAGTGGAGGTAAATATCTTAGCACTGTACAGGGTGGCTCAATTTCGATCCTTCTTATGGGGAAATCGGTAACTATGGGAGATATCAAAAAATGGATGGCGCATCCTCGATCTCTTTTTTTGAGAAAATTTCAATGGCGAAAACCAGAATTTGCTACCTTTTTTTGTTTTCGAGTTATAGCCAAAAGTTCGATAATTGGACTTTTCTATAAATATCGATATCTTGCTTGTTTTTGAAGTTACCAAAAAAGTGTTAACACTTTCTTCAGACACTTTTTTAAGGGCAACAAAATGGGATAAAGAGATTTCAAATATCTAGATTAGTTTCCGAGTTATAACATAAAGTTGTGTTTTTTTAAATAGAAACCATAGTTGGCTATAAAATTTTTAAATGGCGTTTTTTATCCTCTTTTCAATGATGTATAACATGTGGGGTCTAATATTTTATTTTCATCCCATTTTATTAAAAAATGTAATAAAAATAAAGAAGAATGAAAAATTTAATATAATAGTAAATGTTTTTAGTAGATAACAATAAAACATATTCAATACTTAACAAAAATTACAGTAAGTATTCAAACTGAACTCAGTTGTTTACAATAAATATAACTTTGTCAAAACAAACACTACGAAATTGGCATCTAAAAAATTCCTTTACCCATTAGTTTTTAGTAGGAAAATATTTGTTTAGTTAGATAATAATTACTAAAATATTATGTTGCACATGCAAGAACACCATTATAACTAGCTTGAATAAAGAACTCCAACATATCATATTTTTCATAGTGTTCATAAGCCATTTTACATTTACGTGAAATAACAGGTAAATATAATAACATATTATTAGAATTGCTAATAAATATTTAATATTTTAATTACAGCAACTAAACTAATATTTTCCTACTAAAAACTAATTGATAAAGGAATTTTTTAGATGCCAATTTAGTAGTGTTTGTTTTGACAAAGTATTGAAAATAATAGACTTCAGCTTGAATACAATTACTTTAATTTTTGTTAAGTATTGAATATTTTTTATTGTTATCCACTAAAAACAGTTACTATTATATTAAATTTTTCATTCTTCTTTATTTTTATTACATTTTTTAATAAAATGGGATGAAACTAAAATATTAGACCCCACATGTTATACATCATTGAAAAGAGGATAAAAAACGCCATTTAAAAATGTCATAGCCAACTATGGTTTCTATTTAAAAAAACACAACTTTATGTTATAACTCGGAAACTAATCTAGATATTTAAAATCTCTTTATCCCATTTTGTTGCCCTTAAAAAACTGTCTGAAGAAAGTGTTAACACTTTTTTGGTAACTTCAAAAACAACCAAAATATCGACATTTATAGAAAAGTCTAATTATCAAACTTTTGGCTATAACTCAAAAACAAAAAAAGATAGCAAATTCTGGTTTTCGTCATTGAGATTTTCTCAAAAAAAGAGATCGAGGATGCGCCATCCATTTTTTGATATCTCCCATAGTTACCGATTTCCCCATAAGAAGGATCGAAATTGAGCCACCCTGTACAACAGTTTACTCCAACAAATTATCCCACATAAATCGGAACATAATCGTTATAGTATTTTGTACTCGTCAGCAAATATAAAGTTCTTCTACCATTCTACATTATTTGATTTTTATAGCCTTAAGGCAGCATTCTAGTCTAGAATTTTAAAAAAATCAAAAAATTTTTTTTCATATTTTCGAAGTTTAGACATTCAAGAATTTGCCCTTAAAAGGATTTTTCAAAATTCCGATTATTTAACCGGCCGCCAATTTGTGTAAAATTTTTTTTTGACTTGCCCGAGGTATATACTATAGCGACAACTAATTAAGAATCCGTTAGATTTCTTTGTTTCAGATGACCAGAAGGATTGAAACCATGCACACCATAACACTATCTTTTTTTAAACCCCCCACTTTGCCAGATCGTAACTTCTTGACTTTAGAATTTTTTGTTATTATTAAAATTTTTATGTACTTATTTTTAAAGTATCAATAAATAAATGATAAAAAAATTGATATTAAAATTATTCTTTGTTTTATTTCTTCTTTAGACGTTGGCTATTAATCTTATTTTACTATCCACCGCTGCTCTAAAGATGTCCATTGATGTCATGCCAGCCCATTGCCTCAAATTCTTCAGCCACGAGTTTCTTCTTCTGCCAGGTCCTCTTCTTCCTTTGACCTTACCTTGTACTATCAACTGTAGCAAATGATATTTGTTGTTTCTAATTATGTGCCCGAAGTAACTCAACTTTCTTCCTATTTATTTCATTTACAAGTAACTTTTCTGGCTACCCAACCGAGGTAACCATGTTTTTAAAGATTATTTCGAATATCATACGTACGTACGATTAGATTAGTTTAGAAAATAGTAGTAATTCATGTATGTAGATATATTTCGCCACGAAAAGTAATCAAGGTAAACATTCTTTTATGAATACCATTTATAGTCTCTTTTCGTACAGAAATCATTTTCACATTTGATGTCATCTTATATAATTATTTTCTATGATTGTCCCAAATAGTAATTTCTTTAAGAAAATCTTAAATAAATTACAGTTTATCCACTTCATTAATATTGATGTATTAAGTATACAATAATTATAATAATTAGCTACTGTTTATTAAATCTTAGCCGAAATATATTCTGTGCAAAATAATTAATACACAAACACAGTGAGAAAGTTTAAAGAGAAATTAATTATTTAACTAGTACCAACAATGAATTTAAATAATTAATGTTAGCTTAGGATAATTTCACTATCTTTTGTTTTTGCCTTAAATAGTATATAACAATTTAATAACCATCTTTAAGTAATATGGCATTTAAATGAAAAAGTTTACAATTTTTGATGTACCTATCCGATTTTAAAAAACTCACACTAAATTTTACCTTTTACGTTTAATTTATTAATAATGAATTTATTCAAATATTACCATAACGTATACATAAATTCTGAAAATATTTTTAATAACTAATTCAATAGTTAAGTTTATAAAACATAATACACTTTATATATCATTTTTAGACTTAATCAATTTATTATCAATTTAAAATAGTAGAAATTATTTAATTTTTCTATAAAAATATTTAAAAAAAGAAAGTTATGTTGACGCTCCTTAAAATTTTGACACTCCTATTATATTCGCAAGATAATTAAAAAATAAGATTTATTGACTACATTCTGCCGAATGAACAAATAATATGATGTATTTGAATTATAAACATTTTAATATTTTAAAATCAACAACAATTAATTCAATTAAGCTAACATAATCAGAACTCGAATTTTTTCGATCAAATTTTTAATCCCTATAAGGTAAACTACATATTATATTGTTATTAGACAGTTTAGCAAATTTTTGTTTTACACAATTTATATCTCTTAAGTTCTTGTTATTTTTTCACAAAATTTATTTTTAGGTAAGTTCAACATTCAGGGGTATTATGTATCACCAACGTTATCATAAAGGTGACAGTTATGACATAAAATAACGCTTTTTGGTAAATCCTACCAATGAAATCGATACGATTTACCGAAATATGTTATAACGGTCACCTTTATGATAACGTTGGTGATACATAATACCCCTGATTGTCTTTTAATGTTGCATATTAAATTTTTTTATTATGACAACCCGATTTGAGAAATAAACAAAATATATTTAAAAAATGAAAATATATTAGCAACTAAATAATAAAAGATTCCGATATTTTAATTTTATGGAAAAAATTGAAAATTTATTATTTAAATAAAATGAAAAAATTCCAAAAAATAATAAATTTTATTAGTTATAGATCAAAATCCTTTGTTTAAAGGCCTTTCAAATACAGCTGTAAGAGAAGCGTCTGCACCAAATAATGTAAAACTATTTATATAGCAATCTTTAAGTAATTAGGTGGTAATTTGAGTATGTTTGCAAAATTGTAAAAAAAAATTTAAATATTGTAAGTTTTAGTTACTTATACTGAATTTTTTTATTTTTGTGAACTTACTAAAATTACTATTTAATTACTTTTTAATTGGCTTTATAGTAAAATACAATATAATATAAAAACAATAATTTATAATAATAAATGTCTAAATCGGTGACGTTCGGCCTTGATCATATAGAGCAGGGGTCGGCAACCTGCGGCCCGCAAAGCGTCTTGGTGCGGCCCGCAACACTCCCCAGCAATGACGTTTTTTTTTGAAAAAAAGCTTTTTTTGGTGAATTTGCATAAAAAAAGCTAATTTTTAGTGGATTTTCCAAGAAGTGCGGCCCGCACTAATCCTCACGTAAAATATTTGACCCTCTTACACCAAAAGGTTGCCGACCCCTGATATAGAGTAAAACGTAAAATTGGTATTTAGAAAACCAGAATCAGAACTTATAATGAAAAAAAAGCATTTTTAATTTGTCTGCCGCCCACAAACAATAGTATCACGTGACATCGTGATGGCAAAGAAATAAAACTTGTAGCAAAATAACATGTTTTAACACGTTTGAATAAAAGTAAATTATTAGAGTATAAAAGTAGTATATTGCTTTACAATAAGTAAAAAATTTGTTAACAAAAAATTGAACCGACCAAAATGGAAACCGAAAGCAAAAAATAAATAAAATACATCTTTTGAGTCTTATAACAACTAACGTCCTAAACTAATGTAAGTAACTAATTTTGAGTCGGCGTGATTGAGTTGGAATGTTATTGTTTATCGCTGGAGATTTTACGTTGAGATTATTTCTTTAAAGTAATTTATTGATCTTTGTTGATTGTATGTTTGGCGCTGACTAAAATTTAATTACTTCAATTAGTTTAGAAGGTTAGTATTGTTAAGCCTCAAAGGTATATTATTTATTTTTTGCTTTTCAATTTCCATTTTGATCGATTTAATTTTTTGTTAAAAAGTGTTTGTTTTTTAAATTTTTGTGGCTAAAATTTACTAATTACTAACTACTAATTTGCTAGGTTTAAAGTTCTCTTTCATGCCAAGTCTCAACAGAATAAGTTCAGAAGTGAAAATTCAGTTAGTGAAAAATCAATTATCTTCTATTTTCTACAGAAATTGTAATTTCTAACACAATTGTGCATAATTTTAACACAATTTTGATTTGTCGACAATCTGGACCCAACTCGTGCTACTTTTAAGCACAGTTTTGTTTTCAGTGTATGAAATTCATATAGCATCACAATTATCAATATAATAAGGGGGGGAGACCATCTCATCCAAATATATGTATTTATATCAGTAATAATTGATAAAAGTTATCCAAGTTTCATAGTATGATTAACTGTAAAAATTCCATTTTATGAAAATAGTGAGTAATTTCTTCAACATTTTGCCATGTTTTCTAGAAATATTGAAGCCCAATTATGTTTGTTAGAATATCTATACAAGTTCTGAAAATATTTGAAGTAGTGCCATTTTTAAGAAAATTAATGACAATTTGAATAGAAGTAAATTGAAGAGTGAATTTCTAATATATTTTTCTTCTTTTCGAATTTCTAATTGTAAGTATCTGCAAGTAACTCTTACATAAAATTTTGTCTGGATATAAGTAATTAAGTTTTTTATTAATTAGAAATAAGTAGGTAGTTTATTACATATATGAACAATGTTAAATTACCCACGTGAGAAGGTAAGAGAGTAAAAGATTTTGTTGTAAAAATTAGAATTATTATAACTTTCCTGCTATTGGTTCATCATTGGTTCATGACATAAGAAGGTAATTAATTAATTTTTTATTCTTATAAATTTTTGTATTTGAAAAATACCACTTGTCCGGTAAGTAAAAGTGCTGGAAAATTTAAAACACCGTTTAGGCTTTAGACATTCCATTGTTTTACAATATTTGTTTAGCTTACAATATTTTCACATCATTTATTAGCCGGAAAGCAGCTCATTTTAGAATTTTAATTACCTCAAATATATAAAATATTCAATGTACTAATACTATGCAATTATGCATAAGATTAAATTTTGGGCTATAAAAAGTCTGCACGACCCTATAGATACAATAAAAATCAAATATTAAATTATTTTTATAACCTTTAAGCTAATATTGTAGCTATCTTGAAAATCTTTAATAGTAAATTATTATAGCTTTTATTGACGATATCTACAAACTTAAACTTATTCTCTGATAAAAGTTTTCAACTTATTAGTAACGTAAGCAACTGTAGTGTTTTCAATTTTCTCTATATAAAAATAAAGAATATTATTATTATTTTAAGTAAGTCAAGTACATTTCCTGCATTGGTGTTATCAATACCCCGCTTATTGTTTAATGCTTGCAAAATGAAGAAAAAATTAAAATAATCCTGGGATATACGGGTGATTTACTTATTAAATTAATATTAAAATATAACTCGAGCACTATAATTTACATAATAACCTAAGAATCGTATTAAACATTTATAATAGGTAGGTATACTAATTATAATAAATTATACAAGTATTATAATATGTGAGTAAGTAACTACTTTCAATATAGATTTAACAATTAATTGAAATAATAATTATTATTCTTAACGTATTAATTAAATATTATTAGCTGTTACATAACGTGTTTAATTATTTAGACGTTTCTGAGGAACGGTAAGTTGGCCAAGTTAATAAATTATATTATAAATAAATTGTAAACATATTATGCGCTCAAACTACTTTATAAGATCCCACATAAAAAGTTTTGGCTTGCATTTTTCATGCTGAATGAAATAATAAGATTCTCTAAAAATCCGTCAAAATTAAATTTATTTTTTTTATTATAATACTTTCTCATACTACGTATGGTACACTGATGGTATACTCATACTATGTAGTATGGTAAAGTAAAAAAACCGATAAAGGTGTGTTTCTAAAATGTTCAAGTGCTTGTATTATTATCAAATTATCATATATTTTATAAAAGTAATTAAAAAGAACACAATTCATCGAACTTCCATATTGAATATTTGGAACGTTCATACTTGATTTAATTTATCAAATCATTTTTTAGATACTCTGTTTGCAAGCAGAAGTATAAACTTTAAAATTATATAATAATTAATTATTTATATTTAACTTGATTTATTGATATAACTAAAAATTTTAAATAAAATTATTATAATACAATGTTTTAAACAGATGTACAATGTTTTCGTGTTTTTTGATATCTTAAAAATATTAAGATAGCTCTTATCTTAAAAAATGCTTATAAGCTCGACTTAAGGGTGGGCTATATGGTGGGCAATAGAAGTTCTTTTAAATTTATTTTATATATTATACAAATTAAAATTAATGAATTGTTATCGTCCACTTGAAACTGAAATTGTCATTTTCAATAAAAAAAAAATTTTTATATGTTATTCTTTCTGATAAAGCTTTTAATGAATTGGCGAAACGTAGAAAACATGCGCAATTTTAATTAATTTGTCTATAAACCCAAATAATTATCAAGAAACAAAACAAATTAAAATCTTTGGTTTTTAGTTTCAATATCACATCAGAATTTCAAAGAGATCGTTTAAGTCGATTGTAAAATTGGTACCTATAAAATACTTTTCTTGTAAAATTTAATGTGAAAAACCTAAAATTAATCTTATTGTAAATTAATATAATATGCATAGATATAAATAAATAGTATCTATTTTATAATAGACACGTAAAATTTTAAATAATACGAGTTACTAAACAATTGATTAAAAATCAAATAATTTATAATAGGTATTTATTAAGCTTTCACACATTTATATTATTTAACATACCCACGAAGGAACGTATTAGTTCTGAAAGCTTAATAAGTTTTACAGATTATTCAACATCAACGAGTTAATAATATATCATCTTAAATGTATTTATTTTAAAACAATTATTTACTATATATTATATTAATGATCATTACATATTTATACATATTATTAATTCGTAAGATCACAAAGAATACAAGAGTTTAAGAAACTTTGTTTAAAACTACCTATAACCACTTGAGGAACATTGTCGCATCTGACACTTTTACTCCTTACTGGCAATTTTGTACATAGACTTATTTCTTCTTTTACTACACAAATTTTATTATTCTGCAACTGCAGATGCCTTTGCACAATTAGTTTTTCTATTAGTGATTGTTTATCGGGGATAAAACTTTGCTGGAAATATTTTACAAGAACGTAAAATTTCAGTGAAATCAAAAATTATTGATTAATAAAAATTGGATATAAAAATTGAACTAATTGACGTTAGCTAATTTTTACCACTTTTATCATCTACCGTAAGTTTTCAAATTTTGTAATTAGCTTGTAATGATTTCTAATTGGTAGAACTTTATTAAGTGATGAAGAATTTAACGCTGAATAACTTGGTTTATGAAATTTTAATTTTTTAACTTTTACTTACAATTTACGCTTTCTTATCGAATTGTCTTTAATCTGATATTATTACTGATCAGAAATAAAATCTTCAAGTATTACTTAATTAATTTTTGAAATTGTATTATATTTTTTTTAATTAAATGCAATTAATTTAATGGTGGCGCCCAATGTATTACTTATCCGATATTTTAAACAAAATATTCAAATTATTTTAAAATCCTACTTTCAGTAAAAACAATGAAGTTGAAGAAAAAATGTAAGAATTTAATTTTGTAATATTATATAAATTTTTGATTTAACTTTCCTATTTAAGAATCAAATTTCTTTTCTTTATAAATCCACAGAAGATATTTTAGCACCTCACAGTAAAATCCTATCAAATTTGATATTATATAAACAGTAATAACGGAATATTTTATAACAATATAAAATAAAAAAATCATTTACTTTCCGGTTAAAATTTACTAGAAAAATTTAGCCCCTTTATTTTTCATCATTGTGAGTAAAATTTCTCTTAAAATTTTTCTAATAAATGCACCCAAAAAAGTATTTATGTTATATATTTGTATTTAATTGTTACTATTAAGTTATTTAAGAGTAATTTCTCTAAGCCAAAAATTAAAAATTTGAAATATTCTCGTTTAAATTGTAGCTATTTAAAGGTTATGTTTACAATACCTATTTACTTCCTACCATGGACTTAGAAAGATAGGACCCGCAACTCCCTACCTGAAAGCTTAACATTTGCGAGCTCTTAACCGTATGGATTCATCACTTCTACCGCTAGGATCGCTGAATTCCTGTTCCAGAAATACGATTTAAATTTAAATTGAAAATTATTAATTAAACCAATATATGAAAATAAAACATTAAAAATTGAAAATATATTATATATTAAAAACAGTAATGCATTTTTCATACATGTACGTTCACTTTTATTCAAACTACAAAGGATTAAGTTCGGTAAAGAAATTTGACAGCTGTCAACAACGCGCATGCTTGGAATAGTGATAAAAATTAAAAGAAATTTTTTTAAAATAATCGAAATTATATAATTTCTTATTAAATAGTACGTATTTTATTATTTAAAAAAAACTTTATATGTATGAAAAAGTAAGTTTTGTAATGAAAATAATTTGAAAATAAAATATTCAAATGAATATTTTGGAACAGGAATTCAGCGATCCTAGCGGTAGAAGTGATGAACCCATACGGTTAAGAGCTCGCCATTTTAATCTTAGTTGCTGGTCCTATCTTTCTAAGTCCATGCTTCCTACCAAAGCACAAAATTCAGAAGTCTATGTAACCTGTAATTTTAAGGATAATGCCTTTATTTTTAATGATTAGACTAACTTTTACGAATTTCCTTAGAACGTGTACTAATTTATCGGCAAATATGTACATTTTCCTGTAACTTACTTTTGCAATAATATACACAATACAAAAATAGCGTAGCGTTGTAAAAATAAGAATAATTTGTATTAGAAAATAATCTAAATGCATATAATCCTATGTCTAATTTATTAAATTTATCTGAATATAATATGGTTACACAAACATTTTATTTAAAAAATTATTAATTTTGAAATTATTAAGGATATTTTATCCTGACGATATGAAGTGCATGCTATATAATTTATGTAGTTACACTTTTGCAGATTCTTAATAGATACTTATATTTTACTTTATAGTATTATACATAATACATATAAAACTTGGGATTATTTTCTCATGAAATTAAAGTATTTATAACATCTTTCCCACACAATTGACTTCTTGATTCAAGTATTCTGTTTTGAACTTATTGTTATTAATTTTAGAGAAAGTAAAAAGTTTTAAATAAAATATTATACGTTTATAAATATATACATTTCTTAAATTTAGAGCTTTTATACCTCTAATATTTTTAAACCTTTTAATTGAAAAAAAAAATGAAAACGGAACCATACATATATTTTATGAAAAATACACCTAAACAAATAGTGCAAAAATTAAAAATATAAACATTTTTGAAAAAGCAAAATGTATTTTTTAAAGAATTTCTAAATATTTATTTGTAATTTGTTATAAATAATTATTTTAGTCTAAAATATATTGAATTCAATAAACAACATTGTAATTACTATTATACAACGTGTGGGTGTGCTCACCAAAATCATAGTAGCCGTGATATGTAGAAATTAATCCAGGTAATGAAATGTGCAAGAAGCACTCACGAGCACAGGAGGTAATATACTGAAGAATTCGGAACAATCTCTCCGGATGAATTGTGCTTTACCGAGAAGCAGCCATCCGAAGTATTGGTGTTTACTGATACTAGCTGACCCCGATATTACGAAGACGAGCGCGTAAACATTAATATACAACAGGTTGTTTAGAAAAGTTTATAGAAAACGAAACTAAATTTCTCCTATTATTAAAAACGTAGGTACCCACCATAATATTGAAGAAAATTCCTATTAAGTGAAAATACATTTAAACAATATTTATTCTAAAAAGTATTACATCGATAGCGTAAGATATTCAAATTTCTAATATATAGAATATTTACTACGAATTAATTATTTTAAATATAAGTTAATTTTTTTTTCTATTTAAACATCAATAATTTCATTATTTAGATGATTTTATTACTACTATTTTTTAAATTACAAATGTACCTATTAACAAATAAATTGGTTGCTTGAAAATGAATCAAATGTAAAAAGCTAATTGTTTAGTACAAGTATGTGCCAATAATGTGTAAGCATTAGTATTCCACCACATAAGTATATTTTTTGTATATAAAGAGAATAAAATTATTATTATTTTATGTTTAATATTTTATAAATTATTATGAGCACAGCGGTAAACTGGAGAATAGAATATTGTATTAATACTATGTACTCTATAATCTTTGATATGTTTTTCGACTATGCATATCGGAAATTTTCCAATCATTTCTCTCTCACAAAGTGATGAAAATATTTTTGAAGTACTAAATACTTTCATTATTATTTCCCTGTAATTGTAGTGTAAATCGTTCCTTCCGTTTGGATCCTGTGTTAAACTGTAGGTTTTCTATATCTTTAAATACTGTCAAATGCTCACGACAGATATAAAATAAAGATGAACTGAGATTGTAACCGTATATAATAATTTATTGCAATGATTAAAATTTTGTAACCTAATAAATTTAATTTAATTATATTTAGCTCGTTGCATCACCTCTGATCTTTCCATCGCTTTTTGGGTCTTCGTCTTCCGACTGGTTTGTATAGGTACCTATAGCTGTTTCGGGAGTCGGTCATCTGGCATTCTCATCATATGACTTTTTCATTTATTTTGATATTGGACTATTTTGTCGCCCAAATAAAAATTGTTTAGAGCAGCAAAATAGATTTCAAAAACCTTATTTCTACATTAATTTCGTTTATAGCGTCCATATTTTAAATATATTATTGGTTTTTTTTCTTTGTGGGTAAATTGGACAAATTAAATTATAGTTATTAAATAATTTACGTTTCGAGGTTTATTTCCTCTTCTTCAGAATCTATTAACAATATTACAGAAACATTACTAATTATAATAAATCTATGTTATAAATATTTTAAAAAACAATAATTTTTACTTTATTTTAAAATATATTGAAAAACAAAAAACAAAATCTACTAGGCAGAAGCTTTCTATTTTTTATCTCCTTCTATCCCATTTCATTTCAAATAGATTAGAATTGCATTTTATGCAACGGGAAATAAGAAGCATTTTACATATTTTACTGTCCAACTGATGAGGGACCGGGCACATCAAGAATCAAGGGTAATATATTTGACTTACGAGGGAGTTCGAGAACACCGCTATAAATTTTGCTTAACCCCATGGTGACTTCTCTGAAGTTAACACAATCATCTGTTTTTATGTTGTACATTTCACTAATGTTCTTTTTTGTAAAATTGTTTTCAAAATCTAAAATTTTTGTATGTTCAAACTGGAACTTATGACCAGTTTGTTGGTGGTGTAAAGTTAGTGCCGTTTTTCCATCTGAATTACCAATTCCACGGGTACCTTCCAAATCGATCTTCTTGCAATCATTCTTATGTTGGGATAATCTTTTCTTAAGCCATTGTTTTATTTGGCCAATGTAACATTTTTCACAATCAACACAAAGGATTTTATAAATAAGTTCAGATCTTAGTTCATTAGGTGTTGAGTCTTTTAATTTACTTAATAAGATCGAATTATTTTGGAGATTGTAAGTAGGTACCTAGTAAACAGTGGTCTTTTAAAATTAATTGCAACTCCTCCGTCAAGCATTTTATATAAGGGAACCTGTAGTAGTGTTTTGTGTTGTTGGGATTTATGTTAGATCTACTTTCAGCTCCTCTCTATTCTTCTCTGCTAAGTTTCTGTCATTGCAGGTTGATGTACTTTGTTGGGTAGTTGTTGTTTCTTGAAACTTGAATTATTTTCTGTTTAGTTTCTGCTAATTTAGTTGGGTGTGTTAAAGAAATTGTTCGTTTTATAAGTCCTGACGTTATGCCTCTTTTAACTGTGTTGTGGTGATATGAGTTAAATTTCAGAATTATGTTAGAGCTGGTAGGTTTAGAGTACCACTTAGTGGTCAAGGATCCAGTCGTTTCCCTATCAATAACTACATCTAAATATGGGATGTTTCCATCTTTCTCTAATCGTAACGTAAACTATTTAATAACTAATTTAATTTGTCCAATTTACCCACAAAGAAAAGAAAAACCAATAATATACTTATTTCTGCATGTTTGAGTTTGCTCTCAGTTTTCTTTCTGAGTGTCCAGATTTAGTGTCCGTCTAAGGAATTGCTGGTATAGGCATAACCTTGTAGATTTTTGATGGCTACATATGTGCTATTGTTCCATTGAAGTACATACATTTCTATGCTTTCTTCTACATATCACTTTCTTTGTGACGGTCCTTAGCAGAGCCCAACATTTTAAATTTATTTACTACATATTCTATCGAAGTGTCTTCAGCAACTAACTTAGTTTTTAAATGTTCCCCTCTTGCAAATCACATAAAAAAGAATAAAATAAAATCAGACTTTATGAACCGATTTTATGAAAATTCCTGATTTTAATGTTGCATTTTTAATAATAAAGCAACCATCAAGTATTGGGTATCTTCAGATGTAGAAATAAATCTTTTTTGATTACAATTATTGGTCATAATAGCAGCAGGAATCTTAAAGTCATTAATTTGCAATTTGGGCAAACCAGTATATATCAAGTAAGAAATATCATAGAAATTTTGAGATTATAGTGTGACTTTTGAAATTTTGTTTATCATACGAGTATAAAATTTTACTGCAGAACCTCTTAATATAACGATACGAAAGTATACATCAGCAGGTTATGGAGCATTAAACTGCGGCTTTACAGCCCCCCACACTGCTGTAATTTAAAAAATGCAAATATCAGTAGAAAAAAGGTTTCAGAAAAGCAATTCTTCTCATGAAGTGGTTTAGTATGAATTTGAAGACTTAGAAAAGTTGATATATTCCGTCAAGAATAGAAGCCAGCGGTTGATACATTGATAAAGCGATTAAATATATACCTAATTAAATCATTTTTTAAATAGTTTATTTTATATTAATATAGATATAAATTGCTTAAGCAGTAATAACTAAATAATAAAATATTTTAAAATATATCGAGATGACAATAAAGTGAAATAATAATTTCATTTTTGTCGAAAAATGTAATCTCACTAACTCAAAAACAAATTATAGTAAATTCGATATATCTTTAAATATTTTAATATTTAAAATATATATAGGAATTTGCTTCTGATATCAGTAAAAAAATTGTTAATAGGATTTTAATTGAAATAGCTTTTAATTTAAAAATTGTTATTAACTGAAAAAGTAAATTAATTTAAAATCAAAACAAGTATTATGCAATAATAAGACTACAATAATTCAACCAATTTTAAAATATAATTATAATTTACTTAGAAACTATAAAAATTTGCAGACATTTCAATTAAATTCGCACGAAATTAGAAAATTACATCTCGATGTATATATTTATCTATAATATATTATGATATCTAAAGTAACCTAACGTTACATAGTAACCTTTTAATTTAGGAATAATTATGGTGTAACAAACCTGAGAAGTTTTTTTTGTAAAATTATAGAACTATTCGTGTATAAAATGCACGTTCTTAATTTATTATTGCCTAAAAAAATTATTACGTGCATACATAATATCTACTTATAGGTATACTAGTACCTATAGCTTTGTATTATTAATTTCGCTAAATAATTTTTTTTCCATTATGGCAAAAAATTAATGATTTTTGGTAGGAATATTTTAGAGGTAAGGATATTTCTACATAACAAGGTATTAATTTTATTTAAAATGTTATATTATTAATTCTTCTTCTTCTTCAACTTATTAGTTTAAGCCTTTAAGGCTTGTTATTTCCAACATCTGCGTCGTTTCCTTGGCAGTGTTGGTTTCATAAGGTAGTTTGCTGGACTCGCCTTCAGATGTATACCTATATCCTGGTTTTTATGTTAATGATGTCAATTCATTAACCCAGGAGAACCACCGGCTTAGCGTGCCATCCGAAGCACGGAGACTAGTCATAAGAAAGTTTTACTCTTCTCCGGATTTGAACCCGGTACCTCGCATTTGCAGTTGATCGCGTTATACAAAGCAAATGACAGTCTCATATATATTATTAATTTGTTGATATTAAATAATACATTAATATTTAATTCGTTGATATTATATAATATTAAAACTTTAATTATTTCGAGTTAGGTACTATAAATTAAAAATTCAATTAAATTTTAATAATTTATAACAGTGTGATCTATGTAGTGCAACTTGATAAACATATTATCACAATTTTTTAGAACTAAAAGTATTAAAAGTTGACAAAATGTAAATTACATAATACTGTTTAGTCACCTGACTTACTTTTTTTTTAATTTAATTTTTGTAATTTAATGGTATTTATTACAATAAATCATACAAACATACAATAAAACATAAAAGCTATACAAAAGATATGAAAATAAATATTAATCAATTATTGTAACGTGATCGTGATGATTTAATTTTTTTCTCAAAATATTCGTTTCATGTTTACGTTTTATAATTTATTTTTATATTATTTATATCTACTTTTCTTCGAAACTAACGTGGGTCACTTGAAATTAATAAATGGGTCACTCGGTGACCAGCGGGTTGCAGGTTGCCGACCACTGATCTAGAGGATCCATCGCTTATAAAATAGCCCTTAAATCTTTTCTGCGGAAAAATAAACATTGGGGGTATACGATTCCCAAAAGCGTTTCCAGCTAAATCTATATAGCTATAAAATAAAACTTATCAATATTGTGTCATATTTACAGTCGAAATGTCGCCATTTAAATTTGCCGCCCCGGACAAATGTCCAGTTGGCCGCTCCTTAGAGTGGGCCCTGAACCAGAGCATATATGCAACTATAGATTCTATTTACTTTGATGCAACTTTCTCTTTGGAATTTCTCTTTACAGCTATACAAAACTTAAAGGAGGAGAGTTGCAACAAACTGTTGCAAGAGTTGCAACAAACTACATCAGTAACAAAAATCCTCCCAATTTTTATTCAATTAAAAATTAAGAAGCAAACCTTGAAGAACTGCCTTGACACACTGGTGAGACTGGCACAAAGCAACAGGCTAACACTGATGTGGGTGCCGGGACACACTGGTATCAGTGGCAATGAAAAAGCTGACTCCCTAGCAAGGAAGGTTGCATGTAATAAATTAGTAGGTCCTGAACCAACTTGCGGGATTGCACACAAGACTGCAAAAAGGACTATCAAGGAACTACTAAGAGAGAAACACCTTGTGTACTGGAGGAATCTTCCGGGACTGAGGCAATCGCGGATGTTCATTCGGGAACCCTCCGGGGACAAAGAGACCAAGGAATTACTCCGACTGAGCAGAACTCAGTTGAGGAAAACAGTAGGACTATATACAGGACACTGCTGCTTAAATAAACACCTCAATAATATTGGGGTCGTTGAAGATCCTACATGTAGTATGTGTGGGGAGGAGGAAGAAACTCCATACCATCTGCTATGTGTATGTCCAGCTCTTGCCACCGTAAGGCATGAACACCTAGGGAGTCGCTATCCGACCACCGAGGAGATAAGAAATTCACCCATCAATAATGTACTCAACTTTGTTGAGGACTTGAACTTGTTGGGGTAAAACTAGGAACGCGGGGTACAATGGGCCAGGAGCCTAAGTGCAAGTGGGAGTAACTTTTACAGACCACACCCGTTCAGTAATAATAATAAGAAGCAAACCACAAAAAATTATCTGTACTAGCGGTATGAATGGAATCGTTAGTTAATGAGCTTTCGAAACATATTTAACCCAAACCAAAATAAAAACGTATTATCAAGATATAGGTACCTTAAAAAAACGTGCAAAACTAATTTTTACGACGTAAGAGCCAGAACGACCTAAGCGCGAGTTTTTAGTCGCGGACACGGGCGGCGAAAAGAGGCTAAATGCCAGCATTTCCAGCCCGCTAACTGTTTTAAGTTCTGCGAAATCAGCGATGTTTCAACTCTCCTCTGTTGCAACTCACCTCGGTCTCCCTATAGCGAAAACGTTTGTGAATAAAATTATACATGTAGTATAATTTACATTGTGTCAAATTTTAATATTTTTAGTTCCAAAAGTGCCTATACATTTTTGGTTTGTCTAAAAAATTGTGATATCAATTATAGTATATTACGCATCTAGTTTAGGAAAGTGCCATTTTACTGCATGAGTAGGCATGTTTCATCGCGAGCGTAGCGAGTGAAGTTAAATCACTTTCCTAAACGTATTGCGTACACTATTTTTTCGCATATTAGACAGAAATGTGAAGAAAATTATAAATTTCTATTAAAAATATAAAAACTGTACCTGTCAAAAATATATATTTCCTATGACAACTATATAATTATTTTATTTAAAAAAAATTTAAAAGTAAACTGTTTATTTTGTATAAGGTCAACTATTACACGTTTTTATGAAATTCAAATTTCATTTTAAACTACTTTTATTAAAAATTTAAAAGGTTGCTTACCATAGCAACCTAACACATATTATGCAGTAATGTGTTTCTATGCAGTAATGTGTTGCTATGCAGGAATCTACAACATTTCTGAATGATTTAGCTTGTAGTAACTTACTACATTTTTGTCTAGTATGCGAAAAAAATTATTACTTTATTCTGATGATGGAATGAAATAATCTTCCGATAGCTCAATAAATAGTTTAATTGAATTTTTAATTTATAGTAACTCGAAATAATTCAAGTTTTAATATTATTAGGTATTAATTCCAGCTTTATCTTTAAATTTAATTTAGCTTAAAATTAGCAAACACATCATAATGTATCAAATGCATAAAAAAACAATAAAAAATTTAAACTAGGATTGTTAAAAATAAAACACATATAAAAAATTACTTCTTCATGTTTTCTATTGTAATTTTAAAGAGATTTTAGAAACAGTTAAATGAATACAATCTTATTGCATTTATAGATAATTAGTAAATTTTTATTATGCTTCACACAAAACGTGTCACGAAAAACTTCGTTGATTTATTTCAGAAACAGATAAAATTCCTCATAGCTAAAAAATGAGCTCAGAGTGCTTTTCGGTATAAGTTAAATACAACATACAGCATCAGCCAAAAACATGTACCTACATACCTACCAAAACGAGTGGATGTGAGTCGGATGTGGTTGTTCGGCCTTCGGCCTCACTAAATGAAAGATGTGGCCATCACATGACTTTACCATACATTAATTTTATGGTACTTTAATTACACACAAATTCAATACAATTTGTACTTAATTAGTGCATCACTAATTTGATGATGAATCAAGTCAACTTATAGGGATCATCACCCTTTTATCGATAACTCGAGTCCAAAATTCAAAAACTGATAGTACGATGCTATGCTTTTTTATTGTAGCTGTAGCTGACACTTGGCATCTGCAGAGCAGATGCGGGCGATAGCCCGCTTATCTCCTTCGTCTGATTAGAAACCTGACGTTGAGAATTTTTTATAGGGATTTCAAACCCGAGGAGCGGCGTCGAGCCGGTGTCTTGTTTATTATTGCGCTATAAGGTAAGCACTGCGGGGCCGGGGGCTAACGTCGAATTGCCCACGCGTGCACGCACGCGTGAGACAATCCCCGCGCCCGCGGCTGCGCGATGTGCTTACCTTGGGCTCCTTCTACAATAACAGAGCCTCAGTCGCGCCGTTGCTACAGCGTTTTTATTAAAATATAAAATTTTTTTTACTATTTACAAAACTCAACAATAATCTAACAATAAGCGCTAAAAAAAAAAATTTAAAAACACAAGCTGAAAAGGAAGAAGATTAATTGGACAGGACAATGACGGATATGTGTAACCTCCCCGGGGCAGCGTGAACACTCCTCACTGGAACACGCTGTCCTCGGAGTCAGAGTCTAAATACGATCGAGGTCATGGTCGGCAGCAAAAATCTGCAGAAGGTAACGATTCTCATTGGTCAGCCCATTGGCGTTCCAATAAACGGTTTTTAGGGCTTCGGGAATTGTATCATGAAATCTTATGAGCGATGGCGTGGGCTAAGGACAGGAAAAAAGTTAAACGACTCTGACAAACTGTCCATGGGTTTCCTGGATCACCTCGGAAGACATTCCGAACCTGATGAGTTCTAGGGTGACCCTAACTATTTCGCGTTTGAACGTGGTGAATTTACCGCTATCGTCTGTAGGAGAGATGTTGGAAGGTTTGTCTTTTTTGGGAGCCTCGGATAGTTTCTGAGAAAGAACTGATTGAGTGGGCCTTGATCGGGCCTCCAGGACGTTTTGGGAGGGAGCTGGTTGGGTAAGGTTTGACCGGGCCACCTGAACGTAGGAACGTTCATTGGTGACCGGCCTGTACGAGTGTCTCGGTTGGCTGTTGAAGGGAGTTTGTCGAGGGAAAGCTTGCACTCTCCACATTTTGGGGTACGATTTGCAGCCCTGGTAACTAGCTGGGTGGTCGCCACCACAGTTAGTGCAGGTTGCCGTACCTTTGGGTCTGCTGCACTCGGCCGTCCAGTGCAGGCCTGGGCACTTGACGCACCTGGGGGCAGCCTTACAGTAGCTCTGCGCGTGGCCAAAAGATTGGCAGCGATGACACTGCCCAATCTTGGTTTTTGCGTGGGGAACCTCAATCTTAACGCGTATGTCGTGAACGACATCCTCGTTGAAGATTTTTGCGGGGGTCGTTGTTTTAGGCATGGTGACCATGATGAGGGGAAGGGGTCTCCTACCCCGACTGCTCCTCATCCTGCTCACCGTGCAGTCGTAACCTTTAGCAATAAGGTCCTCTTGGACCTCTTTAGCGTCTATGTTGATGAAGATGCCCCTAATGACTGCTTTTAGGGGTTTTTCCTCTCTAAACTGATGGAAATACCATCCTCTTTCTTCGGGAGTAAGTACTTCCCCGAAGTACTTGTAAATTGCCCTATAGTCGTTTTCGCTGGCAGGAGTGATGCTCAGTCCGCCAGCAAGTAATTTGGCTTTTGTAAAGTGAATCCCGCGCCTCGCAAATTCAGCCTTTATGCTTTTCCACTTAGCAGTATCCCTCAGCACTAACGGAGGGATCCTAGTTCTGAGTGGAACGGCCGAAGGGGATTCCTGACAGAGCGTCTGACTGGGGGGTGAATAAACTGGGAGAGTGTTACGGGGGTTGTCGGTGTTTGCAGAGGGGAGTGTTTGATCGGGTAGTTCATGGTCTGTCAATTGGATAATATACCCGTCTACCTCCATTGGTAGGTTGACGAGCTCACCCGCCAATTGGGAGCCAATTAAATCCTCTAGTGGGGGAGGTTAACAAAATTATCTGTTAGATTGGTACTTACCTGTCCGTCACCAATCGGCTTCTTCTTCTTTTTGGAGGATCTGTCGCGGCTGCGTGATACACTACTTGAGGCAGGTCTTGATTTTGATTTTTTGAGCTGCTTACGCCTTGTCTCACGATCGCGTTTTCTTTCATCTTCCTTAGGCATATCCTGCAGTTTTGGTTGGCTGGATTCGGTCTTTTCAAATTGGTTGGCCGGTATAATTGGCTCCTCTTTATCCGCCTCTTCGATGGGCATCGTAGCTTCTTCACTTTGCACGGTTACAGGGTTGCTCGAAACAACCGTTTTTCCTTTAATTGCGCTCTGCCTTTTGGCCTCGAACTTTTCTAGGCTTGAGGTGATCAGGTTCTTGTAACCCATCAGCTTCTTATGAGTGCTGATGGCGTCATCGTAAACCGCCTTTACCCTTTGGTAAGAGCGGCTATCCGGTCTTTCTCCCAAACTTTGATAAAACGCCTTCGTCGGGCTCGATCCATACGCGTCCAATTCCTTCTTTGTCTTGGCTGCCAGATTGGCCTGCTCCAATAGGGAAGCCTCCAAATTGGCTAGCATGCGCGACATTATTAGGTGTCGCCCTCTACCGACCACAGTACCAAACATACTCATCGCGTCACTAATTTACTCCCAATCTCACGTTTCCGTGGACCGATTTTAACCAAAATCTAATCAAATCTAAGTTTCAATATAAAAGTACTAAATGTAAAATTTGGTTGAGAAATTCCTATTAGTTTGGGCGCTAGAGCGCACACAAAATTAAGTGGCATACAGACACACAGCCACACACCCACACAGACACCCATACACACAGACATTTTTTGATGTTGGGTCTCTTTCAACTTGTTAGACCTCAAGGAATGTAAATCCGTGAAAATCTGAAAAAAAAAATTTTTTCGATTACATAACTTTCCCATTCGGTATGGTAAAGTAAAAACTCTTATTGGGTGATCGCAATTTTAACTTTATTCGTAGTGTACACACTGGTTTGCAATGTCGATGGTTAGCTTACAATTAATGGCAAAACAAATCATTAGAGTCGGATTTTTGGATTTTTTTTTTTTTTGAATATGCAGCATTTAACACAGTTCTACCCAAGCAATCGAATGCGTTGTGCATTCAATTGTATCAAACTCGTTTAAAAGCGTATCAATCGGTTGTTTAATTAATTGAAATTGGTCAACAAATAAAATCTGATAGATTCCACCATAGACACACACCTAAAAATGTGCACATCTCTCAAGTAAGGTCGACAGTTTATTTTATAAGATTCAGTTTTAGACAATCTGTAATAGTGTGGTCAATGTAGTGCAACTTGATAGTAAACATATCATAATTTTACAATTTAGTCACCCTACGATGTTATTGTATATCAAAAACGTTTGTGAATAAAATTATACTTTTAGTATATTTTAGATTGTGTCAACTTTATATTTTTAGTTCTAAAAGTGTTTAATGCAGTTTTAGTTTGTCTAAAAAATTATGATATGTTATTTTTTTTAGTAAGAGGCCTAAAAAGCTTATCTTAAAACTAAAGCTTGTCTGCGTAAACATGATATTTTGCGTGTTTTATTTTCTCAATTTCGCGCAACTATGTGTATAATTTGTATTTGATTTATGTAGATATATAATTATAGATTTTATCTGCATCTACTATAATAAAATCTTTGCTACCGTACAAGTTATAAATTTTGACAATAAAATTTGCTACAATTTTTCTAAACGTTTTTTTGCGAAAATAATTATCAACGCATCAAGCTTCGTGTATCTAACCAAATGTTTTAGTCGCACATGCAAACTCTAATGAAACACAACTTACCCACTAGTACTCTAGTACCTAGATATTTTTGGAGGAAGTGCCATTTGTATTATTTTACTTACCACTAAGTTAAATATTTAATTACAAATTGATTAAGTAGTAAATTATTTCTATCAACAAGAGAAATCGATGAAAATAGCTGTCTCTCTATCTACGCGTTCATTTATATCAAATGAATGTAAGTAGTACATATTATTATCAGCTACAATTAGTTTTTATTTTGTTACAATTGATAGAATAGATTAAATTTTTTAAATTTTTATTATACATATCTTATAGTTCTTGAATCAATATTATGATGTTCATTACATAATATTGAGTGACTGCCTCCAAGTGGTATCACAAATGGCAATATGTGCATGTCTTGATGTAAAAAATTTATTTGTTCTAGATTGAAATCGTCACGAACTTTAGAACGCAAATGTTTTCAACAAATTTTAAACGCAGTTGTGATTTTATAGTTACGTTGAAATTGTTACATTACATATTAATTAAGTAATTATCACAGGAGAAATAATACAATAATATAAAATGTTACATACCAGTCAACCGACAGATAAATTTATTGAAAATCAATGTTTGTTCAAAAACAAACAATACCAAGCAGCTTATATGAAAAAATTGCAAGACCAAAAAGAAGTGCGTCATTTAAGATTTAAAATAATTTTTTGCATTTTACTATAATTATTGGTTTAAGATGCGGGAAATGTTAAATAAGTATTATCCGTGGAGCACTGGTAACGAAAAGCCAAGAAATTTGCGTAATTTACGTTTAGAAGGAATATTTCCAATTGGAGATTATGTGAAGGTAAACATTATTCAAGGTCCATTTCCCCAGCCCCCCCCCATTTTGATTTTTGGATCACTTTTTAAGTCATTCGTTTGTGCATCGTTTGTGTACGTTTGTGCAATTATTTGTTTCGTTTGTGCATTCACCGTTCGCGAATTATTTAACAAATAAGTTTGGGGGGCTGGAGAAATGCCAGCCCCCCCCATCGCGAATTTTGGGTCAAAATTGGTGTCAATCGTTTGTGTACGTTTGTGCATTCAATATTTTCGTTTGTGCAAACACCGTTCGCGAAATATTTACAATTCAAATGGGGGGGGGCTGGAGAAATGCCAGCCAAAAATCGCGAATTTTGGGTCAAAATTAGTGTCAATCGTTTGTGCATCGTTTGTGCACGTTTGTGCATTCAATATTTTCGTTTGTGCAAGCACGGTTAGCGAATTATCTTCAATTGAATAATCGGCCATCATTTCTTCAGCCCCCCCCCCATTACGAATTTTGGGTCAAAATTGGTGTCAATTGTTTATTCATCGTTTGTGTACGTTTGTTCATTTATTATTTTTGTTTGAGCAAGCACGGTTAGCAAAATATTTTCAATTAAATAACCGGCGAACATTTCTCTACCCCCCCCCCATTTCGACTTTTGGATCAATTTTTGTGTCACTCGTCTGTAAATATGCCATTGTGCATTCACTATTCTCGTTTGTGAATTCACAGTTCGTGAATTTATTTAACAAATAAATATTTATAAAACTCCGAGCAACAACTGCCATAGTGTCTAGATTGCAATTTATTCTAGTCTACTGAAGAATATGTTGAAAATATTTTAATTTTCCAGAAATCGTCATCGAAACAACACTTCTCTGCGTATCTACGCGCAGGGAAATTGAATTATACTGACTAGTCCGGCAATATCAGTAATTGATTTTTGCTGTTTTGACACAAATAACTATGTAGTCAACAAGTTGACAAATTTGATTTTTGCTCATTTTAAAAATGTTATTCAATTAGTGTTTTAAAATTTCGATTTTATCGAAATTGGCAGTACAACTATATTTTTAATACTTAGCGAAAAATAAACTGCGACAGGCAAATTTTCTCTTGAAAATAAGTAAGAATTTGTCAAAAAAGCTGTAGTTTTAAGTGCATGTCAGTGCCCCCCCCCCCGTTTTCGAATTTTCGAATTTAGTGTCAAACGTTAGAGCATCGATTAAGCCTGAATAAACTTCTATTATTTTCGTTTCAGCCTCTAAGGTTGCGAAGTTATTTGCAAAAAACTATGGGGGGGCCGTAAACATGTTTTGCAATTTTCCTTCTCATTTTGAATTTATGTGTGCAATTGATGTCAATCGATAGAGCTTTGTTTGAGCCTGAATAAGTTTCAGAGAACAACAGTTTAAATTAATTTTTTACAAAGTTATGGATAGTTGTAATTTTCGACTAAACTCCGAGCAGCATGCGTTAAATCTTAAGTTTTTAAAGCTTTTAAGCTGGTAATCTACATACTTTGAATATATAAATTATTTAAATAAGCAACATTTTATTCTTTACAAATATAAAATTTTTTAAATAGAAGTAATTTATCTAAATAGAAATCATGCCGATAAAATCTAATATTGATTTGAAGCAGCTTAACCTTGTTGTTGCTAATAAAGAAAAAATTTATGATCCAATGGCTAAAAAGTTTTGGGGCCTTTCAATTATGTGTTTGTCGGAAATAGTAAAGCATTGGGTAATACTACCGTTTATCCAAAATAAAACTTTTTAAGAACTTTACGATTTAACGCATGTTGCTCGGAGTTTAGTCGAAAATTTCAACTATCCATAACTTTGTAAAAAATTAACATAAAGTCTTGATCTCTGAAGCTCATTCAGGCTTAAACGAAGCTTTATCGATTGACATCAAATGCACATACAAAAAAATTATTAGGAAAATTACAAAACATGTCTACAACCCCTCCCCGCACCAGTTTTTTGCGAATAACTTTGCAACCTTTGAGGTTCAAACAAAAATAATGAAAGCTCAATCAGGTTCAAACGATGCTTTTGTCACCTAATTCATCCAAAAATTCGAAAGTGGGAGCTATCATGCCTGCAGCCCCCCTCCTCTACTTGTTTTTTGCGAATAACATTGCGACCTTTGAAGCTCAAACAAAAATAATGGAAGTTTATTCAGGCTCAATCAATGCTCTAACGGCACTGACATACACCTAAAACTATAGCTTTTTTGACAAATTCTTACGTATTTTGAAGAGAAAATTCGCCTGTCGCAGTTCATTTTCCGCTAAGTATTAAAAATATAGTTTTACTGCCAATTTCGATAAAATCAAAGTTTTAAAACACTAATTGAATAACATTTTTAAAATATTTGTGTCAAAACAGCAAAAATCAATTACTGATATTGCCGGACTAGTCAGTATAATTCAATTTCCCTGCGCGTAGATACGCAGAGAAGTGTTGTTTCAATGACGATTTCTGGAAAATTAAAATATTTTCAACATTTCTTTAGTAGACTAGAATAAATTGCAATCTAGACACTATGGCAGTTGTTGCTCAGAGTTTTATAAATATTTATTTGTTAAATAATTCACGAACTGTGAATTCACAAACGAGAATAGTGAATGCACAATAGTATATTTACAGACGAGTGACACAAAAATTGATCCAAAAGTCGAAATGGGGGGGGGGGGGTAAAGAAATGTTCGCCGGTTATTTAATTGAAAATATTTCGCTAACCGTGCTTGCTCAAACAAAAATAATAAATGCACAAACGTACACAAACGATGCATAAACGATTGACACCAATTTTGAACAAAAATTCGTAATGGGAGGGGGGCTGGAGAAATGATGGCCGATTATTCAATTGAAGATAATTCGCTAACCGTGCTTGCACAAACAAAAATATTGAATGCACAAACGTGCACAAACGATGCACAAACGATTGACACTAATTTTGACCCAAAATTCGCGATGGGGGGGGCTGGCATTTCTCCAGCCCCCCCCCATTTGAATTTTAAATATTTCGCGAACGGTGTTTGCACAAACGAAAATATTGAATGCACAAACGTACACAAACGATGCACAAACGATTGACACCAATTTTGACCTAAAATTCGCGATGGGGGGGAGGCTGGCATTTCTCCAGCCCCCCAAACTTATTTGTTAAATAATTCGCGAACGGTGAATGCACAAACGAAACAAATAATTGCACAAACGTACACAAACGATGCACAAACGAATGACTTAAAAAGTGATCCAAAAATCAAAATGGGGGGGGCTGGGGAAATGGACCTCATTATTCAAATAATATCTAGTAGTACTATTTTTAACCAAGCCAAATAGTTCTAAAAACTTTTAGAATCGGTTCTAGTTTGTTACAAAATTTTTTCCAAAAATCGAAAGTTAGATTGGGAAACATTATTTTGTAATTAAAACTTTGAAAAGGTAATAAAGTGTAGAGTTCAAAAATAGAACCAACCAGAGCACGGCAATAAAATTTTATAAAACCATCTCTATACCGAGCATTACATACGGCAGCGAAACTTGGACAATCACAAAAGAAAATGAGCGACGACTGCAAAGCGCCGAAATGAGATTCCTACGATCGGTAGCGGGTTACCAAAGAACTGATAGAAAAAGAAATACAGAAATAAGGAACCAGCTAAACATATATAGTTTAAACGAAAAAATTATAGCATACAGAACAGCATGGAGAGAACACCTGGATAGAATGAGTTACACCCGAATACCAAAGAAACTGTTCCAGTACAAGCCTAGAAGGAGAAGATCCGTGGGCCGCCCCAGAATGAGATGGCGGGATCAATTTGAGTGACGTAACGGACCGCTGGTCTTGAACGTGCGGATGATGATGATGATGAAGTACACTACAAGGTGAAATGGAAAATATATAGTCGTTCGTGTATCAGTTTTGATACACGACTTTTGGGCTTTGGCTTTTGAACGCCGGATTTTAGGCACCAGATATTAAGTCGCATTTAGACACATATATCTCACAAAGTCTATTCAATTTGCATCTATTGCATATCAACCACAAACTTATTTTAAATCAATATTTCTCGTCTTTTCTTGTATCGCGAACCACTAAATAGCTTAAAAAAGCTAATAAAATGATTTTTTGCAAACTCCTGGAGTTCTTCGCGACCTCTTGGAGTTTGGCGACCCAGATTCGGCAACTCTCTTTATACTTGTTGGCAAAGGTTAAGAAATAAAAATTCTAAATATAAAGAATTCTTATCGATGTAAGATTATAATGATTATGTATGTAAAGCAATACAAGTGCACTAAAAAATATTTTTTATAGATCAATCATAAATTTCTCTTAAAATAAAAAGATTTTATATAATATTAAAACTTCAAAATATCGAGTTATATCCAAAGGAGTTTTTCGGTTTTTTTCGGGGTGTATACGGGATTTTTCGGCAGCCGATCGGGGGTCGATCGGCGACCATTAAAAAAACAAAAATAATTTAAAAACCATTTATTAACGTTTATGTGAACGACACAAAACCAGTGAATGCAATGACTTGCCTGTCGGATCGTGATTTTCGTCGTCTTTATTTTTGATCTTCGAAATATGCGCCTACCGGCGCATAAAAAATTTTATAGAGAAGGCTAGAACGCGTAGATCGACTACCGTGGTCCAGAACGTAGCCTGAAATAGAAAAATTATGTATAAATTCGCCTCATAAATACTGCGTTTAGCAGAGCGCGATGGTACCTACCACGTGCGCGATCCATTGAAATTTTGCGATTTTTTTCTAACGTGTCCACGAACATCAATAGATGCGACCACAATTGTCGTATTTATTGATTATTTAACGATTATTTCTTGGTTTTTAGGCATTTTTAATTGAAAACACCGACACACAATATGCACGCGTCTGCAACCCACAAAATTACAAATGAAAATTAACATGGCGTCCCAACATAGCCGCCCATCAGGGTACCAACTGGTGCCAAGAAAAACCCTATGGTTACAACTAGAAGTTGGTCGATGTCAAATAAAACTTGTTATTATTTATGAAATTTACGCAATTATTGCATAAAAATTGTAAATTGTAAATTTTGTCGGATATAGTTCCCTCAAAACGAAAAGCATTTCATAACACACGGACGTTAGGGTCTTTTCGGCCATCGGCTTTTTTTATTCCTCTTGCCGCCTAGGCGGCTACGCCACCTAGCGGCTCGGCTCATAAAACACGCCTCTTGCCGAAAAACGACCCTTTACGTCCTTATGATAAAACTACTATTTCATGATTTTGAGTGTAAAGTGACTACTTTACGACCTGTTTTGCGGTCGTAAAAAAGGTCTTTTTGTCACACTTCGTTTGGGTACTTTCCCGAAAAGGTTTTCGGTTTTTTTCGGGATTTTACTCCCGGGAGTAAAGAGGCTCTTTTCGTCACTCTTTGTTCGGGTACCTTCCCGAACGGGTTTTCGGGTTTTTTCAAGATAAAAAAACAAAAATTTGACAAAAAAAAACTTGACTTACCGAACTTATAAACATATGTAATGTGTACCACACAATTATTTAAAAATTGACAAATGACTTGCATCCTTCACGCCATTTATCGATAGTTATCTCAGAGCTATTATGTTATTATATGCAATTATTGCAAAAAAATTGTGAATTTTGTCGGATATTATCCCCAAAATCACGAAAAGTTGTTCATATTACTCGGACTTCAGAGTTTTTTCACCCTTCGGGCTATTATTCCTCTCGCCTGGCGGCTCGGCTCATAAACCACGCCTTTCGTGGTGAAAAACGACCTTTTACGCCCTTGTGATATAAACTACTATTTCAGATAAATTTCTTCATTTTTATTTTTTATCTGTTTGCATGCAACTGACGACAGCCAATAAGATTAAAATAACGTTATATCGCATTATTACGATAGATTATCTAATAATTTTACTGTTTTTCAACTGTTTTGAAAAAGGTTTTTTCTATTTTGCGTCTAAAACAAAGTCATTACGATACGCGATTGCGTATCGAAATGGACCCTATTATGAAACGCAATTTTTTGTTTTATGAGGTTGGTGACAGAAACGTCATTGAAAATTAAAACAAATAATGTCATTTTAATCAAATTAAAAATCTCTAAATTTGTGATAAACATTTTAATTAACTGTAAATGAGAGGCAATAATAATAAAGAAAATTTTTAACTGCGAGGATAATTTAGTTTATTTAAACTTTTGTGCGATGCCATAACCTGTAAATTTTTGACACAAAGTTTCAAAGTTTTCAAATTTGTTTTAAATGTCAAATGTGTTACCAATCAACTTAAAAATAAAACGAAATTTCAAATTAACTATAATAATTACAAACACATTTTTTTAATTTTAAACCATAAAAAATGCAAAATAGAAAAAATTGTATAAAAAACTCGTTTCATAATCATTTTTATTGCACTTATCTTTTAGAAAACTCCCCGCTTCGCGGCTCGTTTTCTAAACAGATTTCGTGCAATAAAAACTTTGATTATGAAACTCGTGGTTTAATATACTATTTTGTACCTCCACCCCCTTTCTTAATTTCTTACATATTTTTAATACATATGAAATAAGTGATAAAGATATTTTTAAAGTGTTTTTAAATAAAATTTAAATGTATGTTGTTCTACACTTACAGTTAAAATTTTAATATTTTAGCGCTTTGTTAAGTTTTTCTTAAATTTGTATCAAGTTATATTAGTTCTTTTTAGAAAAGAAAAGAACAAGTAGAATTAAATACAACTTAAAAAAATTATTTGAAGTATTACTACATGTTCCTATTTATTCATATCATTTGAGAATATATTACAAAAATTAATTATTTTGCAATTTTAGTAAATTTATTCTACTTGTATTTTTCTAATTATTTTAATTCAGCAACACAGTAATTTGTAATTGTAATTTTAGGCTAAACGTTTAGTAAGTCCTTTGCGTTATTTATCAGATGAAAATCGCTTTAAACATAATAAGAATTATTTTAAACAACAACATTCAAAAAACTTGGATAGCTCCTTTTGTTATAAGCCTGATGTAAAAGAAAAAGAAGAATACAAAAAACAATTAGGTAAATTAAAATTTATGTAGAACAAATTTTTAGTTTTATACATACACGTGCACATACTAGTACCTGCATTTCATTAGGATGGTGCTAAAATAGTAAGTTAATTAATGTGCAAATTTACTTAGAAAGCTAATCAACAATGTATGCGTGTAAATTTAAAACACTTTCCATTTTATTTAATAATGACATCAATAAATTACTTATAGAAAAACAAATAATTGAAAGAAAAAGGAAAGAAAAATCTGAAAAAGAAAATAATATTTTATTTTATAAAAACTCGGTAAGCATGTTTTTTATTTTATTTTTGTATAAATAGTTGACAATTCTTTCAAGTTTTTGACAGATTCTCCTTGGGGTAAACCTGGCCCTGGTGGTACAATTTGGAGACATCCTGGTAGTATTGGATTTAATTTTATGAAATCTCTTGTAAGGTCAGAAATTCGGTACTCACGCAAAATTTTCTAAATGTTTTCAATATATAGGGTTGGTCTACAGATAGATTATTGAAAAATTTAGAACTGGAACGTAAAAAATATAATAACAATATTAATGAAAGGTATGAAGATTTTCAAAATATGGCTGTTCAACCACCAAATCAAATTATTAAAACTATTAACTTTACTTCACAAAATACTCCGAAAATGTATAATACGTCACAAAATATTCCAAAACATGAAAAGCATTTGTTGTCTCCTATAAAAATTAAAAAAGAATCTGAAGGTGAAGATCTTGTAGCTGTTCTTGCAAAGCCTAAGAAGTTTTCAATTAAAGTTCCATTGTGCAGTACTGATGTTACCCGAGGTAATTTGAAAGAGTAAGTTTGATTAACAACCTTATAATTATTAGAAATTACTATTAATTAATACTTATTTACTTTTTAACTTGGTAAAAACTCGATTATTGTAAACTGTCACATTTAATTTCTGCAGATACAATCTTTAAATTATAAATAATTATAACTGCTCGTTTATTTAAATTTTATTTTGTTGACTTTGTTTTTGTGTATTACCTACATAATGTACATTTTGATATTATAATCGACGACATAACGATTTATACAGTTTATATACAAATCGAAAAAACCAAAGAAGTTTTTATAAAAATGTTGCTCAAAAACTCGTTATTTCGGAGTTATTAAGACCTTTTCTGCAGGAAAATAAGTTAAACAGTTTTATGTGTTTCTAGATAAATTAATTCGGAGATTACTAACAGGGAAAATTTTTAGCAAACCATAAGTATTCCTGTACTCTCTTATCCTTAGGGGAACAACGAAAACCGCCAAAAATAATAAACCACTCATGTTATACTTGACATTCCACTTGATAGAAATAGAAATGGTTTCTTTATCGGTGCACTCCAATGTATGTAAATAACATTTAATTTTAGACGGAATAGATGGAATTAATAACTTGGGTAAATTTCTTTGTTAACTCGGATTATCTTATCATTCTACTGTTATATGATCAACATTCAACACCATGCCTCTGGAATACATTCCTTTACTACGCAGAATGAATGTGACATTGAGCAAAGCAATGTATAAGAGTCAATATGGATCAAATACTAAAATTGGTTTGCAATCCACAAATATATCATCAAAACGTAAAAGAGAAGGAAAGCTTCTTCACCTAGAAAGGGTAAACCTCCTGAAAAAAGAGTAACCGATGTAGCAGTAGAATGAAAGGATAGATAATACAAATACACCACAGGTTGCGAATGGTCAAATTGAAGAAATGATAGACCAAATATCCATAGCAAATGTTTTTGCAGATATTTTAAACCCGTTTACTAGTAAAGGCCGTACTACCAATTGTAGTGACTTTATACTACTTTGTTACTTCAGGGAAAGTACAGGTGCACACACTTGTTCGGGGCTATGTCACACAGTTTATTATATTGGACTTAAGAGTTTGCAAAATTTTGCAAATTTTCTCGTAAATAACTAAAAAGCCCATCTTATAATCTGAGAGCTATTGAAATCAGTCAAATTATTCAACAGTCAGTCAAATCAAGTTATGCAGTGAATAAATATCAAATCTATGAATAGGACTTCGTAACTTCCCCACTAGACATGTAACATTAAATTAACATCGGCGATGTTAATTTTTCAATGTTAATACAACGTTACAATAAAACGTTGCGTCAATGTTGCATTAACATCTGTAACATTGTACCAACATTGCTTCGATGTTGCATTTTCACATCGCTTTAATATTAATGCGATGTGATAGTAACATTGTACCAACATTGCTTCGATGTTGCACTTTCACATCGCTTTAATATTAATGCGATGTGATAGTAACATTGTACCAACATTGCTTCGATGTTGCATTTTCACATCGCTTTAATATTAATGCGATGTGATAGTAACATTGTACCAACATTGCTTCGATGTTGCACTTTCACATCGCTTTAATATTAATTATTATAACGTAAATTAAATTTTGAATTTAATCTAATTATTAAAAATTAATTTATATACATAAAACGATAAAAAGATACATTTTTTGCATTTTAAAAAATTGACGCTCAGGTTATCTTTGGGGACATAAAAAATTAATTAATTTATTAATTGTAACTTTTGAAGTAAATTAATTTATATTAATTTAAGGGTCGATCGTTACTTGACGTTTATTAATTATAAAAAGATCGGTCCTTAATTATTTAATGTACTCTCGCTTATAATATGGTGATAATAATCACATAAAAATATTAACAATTTTAATTTGTTTAATTTCACGTACCTATAAGCTTTTCAATGCAGAGTAATAATTTAATGTTTGCGATAATTCATCATTTTTTGTTTTATAATTTATACCTCAAGGTGATAGATTTAACAGTTCACACTACATGATTTCTCATATGCCTTAGTCATAAGAAAAGTCATGGGTAAAATCATACCATCACAACAGCCAATCATAAAAGCAATAACTTCTATAATATCAAAAATCATATAGTGTAAACGTAAAACAAGCTCTCATATGAGAAGTCATGTGACGAGTCACATGATAAATCATGTAGTGTGAACGGGGTTTTACAATCCATATACCTTGATTATATTCACAATTATTTAATTACTACCCTAAAAACCATAAGTTATTAATATTTTCAACGCCAAAAAGAAACATGTGAATATTGAATCAATGCGATAAAAGGTTACATTTTCAATATTAATTTAAATTATTTAATGCTTCCTCAAAAAAATAGCACGTCGTGTTTAGCATAAAAGCTTTGGAATGCAGAATAAAATTTTAATCCGGATTTTTGCTTTCTATAATTTTGTCATGTCATAAAAATTCCGACCCTTCGTTTTGTTAGGTACAATTATTTTACCCAAAAAAATACCGTAACTATAAAATTTGGTACTAAGATAAATACTATTTATTCTTAGCATAAATCTCAAATAAATATGTATTTTTTTTATATCAATACAATAAATATATGTTTTTTAAATTTATATAATTATTATTAGTGATTTTAGTGACATAAAATGGTAATTTTAACCGCCTTTTTAAAAAATTATAGCCGCAAATAAAACTTATTTGGACTCATTTTAACCAAAAATACTTTAAATAATTTTAATACAAAAAAATTTATATTAATGTTTTTTTATCATCTATAAATCAGCCCTCTGCACAAAATTATTAACTTTACAACCAAATTATATAAATATTGAAGTGAAATAATAATAATTTTTACAACGAAACTCGATAGCTGAGTGGTCATGGTACCGGCATAACGAAAGATAGGTCGCAAGTTCGAATCCCATAAGGTATGACATTTTTAAAATTTATATTTTCAGGCTCAATCATAATAAGGCACTCCAAGGGAATAATAGAATATTACGATTACAAAAAATATTATGCAATATTACTAAATTACAATAATAATTACTGTAATTAAACAATAATCATAGATCGAGAAGCTGCTTACTTTATCATAAAATTTTTTAATTTTTTTTAGTTAATGTTGTCTCAACGTTACTTTCTCACGTTGAGACAACAATACTTTTTCACGTTGAGACAACAATACTTTTACACGTTGAGACAACAATACTTTTTCACGTTGAGACAACATTACTTTTTCACGTTGAGACAACATTATTTAGAAACGTTAACAATTAACGTTGTATGGGCGGACATTCAGCGGTTGTAGCAACGTTGCTACAACATCGCCTCAACAAATTAAGTAACATCGCAAGTGAATTTTTGATATCGTGTCAACGTTGTGATAATGTTATTTTGCCTAGTGGGTCGCCTTTCAGTAGGGTCAAACTATCCACTTTCACTAATAAGAGTGAGTTTGTGTGTTTTTATATTATATCTATCTGATGAGCTGAAAAAACAGCGAAACAATATTGTAATAGATTATATATATTCACATTAAAAAATAACTTGATATATAAAAGAATTGTTACTTTTTAGTAACTCATATTATATAATTTTAACAAGTTAATATTTATAATACTTTAATATTCATAATACATTATTGGATTAAATCTAGTTTCAACTTTTCTCATGACTTTGTTAGATAAAACTGGATTCCGTATCTATATCTAATATTGTAGTTCAAATTTAAAATTAAATGCCAAGAGAAAATTTCTTAAAACTCCGAAATAAATGATTTTTGACCTTATTTCTTACAAACTTGTTTATTTTGATAAGTTTTATTATGTATTTCTCAATATTTAGGATTACTACTTTTCAACTCTCTATAGGGCCAATAAGTTATTTACGGAAAAAGTTTCAGTATCCTGTAGTCATTTGAACAAACACAAAATCTTAAGCTAAAAATGAAGGGAATCAGTTGCGTCAATCACTTGCATAAAATAAATTTTTGATGATTAATTTTAATTTTTTCATGTGTATTAAAAAATATTATAAAAAAATAATATAAGACAAAATAATGTTCATAAAATTTTTTTCATATTACAGTGGAGCCCGCTTAATGTGATCACATCGGGACTTGGGGTTTTTGATAACAATAACCGATTGATAACAATAAACGAAAAAAATTTGTATTGCTTATTTATGAGTGTGTACTACATCTGCAATAATTAATTAATAATAGTCACTCATTGTGAAGTTTTTTATGTATTTAAACGACGGAATTCATAATAAACATAAAAATGTAATGTGATATCACATATTATGTGACGGTGATAGAAAGAGTCACACGGTGGGTTTATTTACATCCACTCCGTCTTTGAAAAAAATGAATCATAGGCAGATTTTCTTGCTAACACCTGACTTTAAATTATGTGGGTGACTTATGCTATTATGCTCAATATAAAAAAATGCTTGTAACTGAAATTCAACTCTTTTGCTCGTGGGAGAAAATAATCCTGAGAATAATATGATAACATTAACCGAATTATGATAACTATAAGCGATGTTTTGTGTGTGTAATATGTCCGTGCCGTTCCTGACAAAAGTGATAACAATATCTGAATGATAACATTAACCGCGATCACATTAAGCGGGCCCCACTGTATATCAACAAATTTTTTTGAATAGTTAGTAAATGTGCAAAATACAACAAATTTTTAGCCAAATTTGAAGATTCATTGACGCCATTTTATTTCCACTATTTCATCGCATAAAAAAATTTCATTTATAGCAACATAATACTCAATCTTATTTTGTAACTTATTCGGTATTTAGATTCGTAATAATAAGCACATATAGCACAAATAATAGGGACCTAACTGTTGAAAGTAAATGAAAAACTATTAAAATACAACTTAAATAAAAAAAATATACTATATAAAATTTTAAAAAATAATACAATATAAATTTCGTCCATGAGGTACTTTTGTAATATTTTTGGTTGGTGGATTACATAGTAATTAAATATATTATATTTTTTTTTACAATTTTTGCTTTATTAAAAGCTTCGTTAGGAAATTACAAAGACATATTTTGCTTTATAGCATTTTTATTTTATGGTAGGTATTTCAATTAATTATTTTTTAATCACTATCCAACACAATTATTATACAAAAAAAATTTTTATTATATTTTATCCAAGAATAACTCAAAGCAGATTGTATATTTTTAATTTATTAATTTTAATTATTAAAAATAAGAAATTTATATTTTCTAGTAAATGTTCTTGTTATTTTCTCCAATAATACCAGCGACAGATCGTCTTTGCGATGAAACAGCTGGACGATTAAACGGGTTCGGCAATGAAGCATCCCAATAAGCATGGTGTTTTTTGTATTAAAATTACAATTGTTTAAAATTAATTTGTTTTGTTTAATTTGATTTGTTTTTGCAAATATACTAACTAAATTATGTTTTATCCAATTTATTAAGTGGAAGATAACACATTCGAATTCGTTAAAATTATATGAATAATAATTATAATCAATCAGCATAATAATTTACAGATTTTCAAAAGGAACAATCAATATTAACCGCCTTTCAAACAATACTATTTGGTATGAGTAACTTTTATTTTTTAATTATTACTAAGTAATAGAAGTAGTCTTGTCAACTCTTAGTAGTACATCTTTTTAAAAACCAATTTAAGGTTGAAACCACCAAATTCAACTTATACCAGTGAGTTGATAACCCAAATGAATTTAACGAAGAATCGATTCAAGGTAGGTACGTAAATATTAGTATAAACTTTGCGTGTTGTTCTGTAATCTGCTTATTTGTATATATGTATTACATAGCATGTTAATAATAGAATTTAAAATGTATGTTAGTAATTCATATTATGATTGCATAGTAGATAGGTGCCCATAACTATTTATACAATTAATAATAGACTTTTGTATACTCTTTTATACTACGTTTATACGATTTTTTAAAATCATATATTTTGTACCTATCTAGCTATTCTATACAAATTCTACAAAGTAAGGTTCTCCAAAATTTAAAGAAATAAATAAATAATTCGTATTAATTTAGCTTTATAATAGTTGAAAATACTTGTCATTAAAAATGCCGATTGTATAAGCTGTATTTAATTCAAAAAAATTAAAAATGTTAATATTACAAACAAAGAAATAAGTTTTGTAAATTATTTTATGTGGAATTTAATTTAAAGAAATTTAGTAAAACTGGAAATGTGGGGAATTAGATTATTATTGCCCACCCCGAGCCTAGAGGATTGTTTTTTGAGGAAACCATTCTTCGTATTTTTTAGATAATTTTTTTTTAATAATTTTAACATTTTATATTGAAGTAAAATAACATAAAAATTATTATAATTTTAATTATTTTAAATGTCTTATAAGTTATCAGCTATAAATTAAAATAATGTAAGTATAAAAAACTATGAAAATATGTTTCGCTATATGAAAATTAAAAAATTATTTTGAAACTAAACGTATATATTATTCGGTTTTTGTAATGTTCTGCGACGTTTTTTCATTCCCAAACATTGCCAAGCGGCGTTTAGTTCGTGAGAATTTTACGTTTTTTGTACTACAACGTCAATTTTAACTTTATTTCCATTTACACCTTCAATAATAAATGGCAGGAAAATTAAAAGCTGATATAAAATAGTATCAAAAAGGTTTTCTTTCCATTTTGATATACGTAGTACATATACCTTTTTTTTCAAATTGTTTTTATATTAAAAATATGAAATAACTAATAAAAATAAGAAATAATTTTTTTCATATTGTTTTTTTACCTTAAAATTATAACTTGTTACCATTTACAGCAAATGAAAACTAATAATGTGGAGATGGAATCTCGACATTTTGATACATTAGATAAATTTTGGGGAAGACCTGGTCATGGCGCTCCAAAGTCATCCATTAAGAAAAAATGTCTAACTTGTATATTATATTATAATTTTAATCATAGTCTATGTAAAAGTTAATATTTATTGTCTATCACATACTATAAATGTAGAACATTTCATGAAAAAATCATGTTATAATTACAAATCTAAAAATTATTGTATATAGGTTCGAATAGCTAAATATTTTATTGTATATAAATAGATGTGAATAAACATTGAAATTACTAAAATGGCAAGATATTAATTATAACGTAAATTAAAGTATGGCGTGCAGAATCGTTTATAAATAGAAGTACTATAGCTCATGAAAATCTGAACAAATTAAATTTAAATTTTTCTAATTATAGTTATTTTTACTTTTTTAACTGAAGTCAGATTTAATATAAACAGTATCTTGGGCTATGGAGGTACCTATTAATATTAACAGGATAACTTTCTAGCTGACGAATATAATCATGGCAAGTAAGTACGATGGAAATGTTTAACCATAAGGGTGGAAGGGCGAATAAGTAAAAATGTAACAAATTTTTTAAAAAATAAAGTAATTTATATAAGAAATTAAACTTAAAATTGATAACGAAACTCTAAGGAAATCTAGTATTTCTGAAGCAACTTTGCGAAAACACAACTTTTACAAAAATTAAAAAATATAAATTAAGATTACGTTGTATTCACAAAACAAAGGTATTCCATCTAAAAGTGGTTATTATCTGGACTGGAATATCACATTTTCAAACCCCAACATCAATTTTTGTAGACTTTCAGTAAAAAATAATTCAGAATATTATGTTAAGATATTTTCACTGGACATCTTTCACCCTATGAATACTTTTCTAGGATTATTTAAAACTGTAACCAAGTCTTCTAGACAAGTCTTATAATGTGACTTTGGAGCAACAAGCCTGATGTGGATTTGGTAGATGAAGTTCCCGTTGAGAATCGTGGACGATATTTCACTTTCTTAAGTTTGAAGATTTTTTTTCAATCTATCCTTACTCTAATGTCATAGCCCCATCGGCAGCTGTTTATTGCATAAAATATCCATCTTGGTACGACAACCGCTTATACCAGCTTTAAAGGAGATTCGTTTTAGCTTCCAGTATTCTGTGTAGCTATGGTATTGTATTGCCTGCAAGATTGTGAGATCCCGTTAAAATTTTTCCAGTTAATTACAAAGCAAGCACTGAAATAATCCAAGATTTCACTATCCAAAGCAAAGTGGTATGCAATAAATTTTTGGTCGAATTTCATATTTAGTAGCATTTAATTAGAATGTTTCTTATATGTAATTAGTAAATACATTTCTTTTAGAAATTAGAAAAAATAAAACTCAATAGAAATAATTTAAAATGTTATATTATTAACTCGTCGATATTAAATAATCTTTAAAACTCTAATTAATATGAGTTATTATAAATGATTAAAAATCAGATAAATTATTTATTAAGCTTTCGGAAAACTAAACCGTTCCTTCATCAAAATAATCCCCATTAAGATGGGGCTTAAAATTTATTTTATAAATTATAGACAGAAGAAAATGGCGGTAAAATTAATACCCACAGAAAGGTTTAAAAAAATACTATATAGGTATAACAAAATTTATTTAGAATTGTTACATTGTGTAGCTTCATTTGTCTATTAAAACTACTAAAAATATTAGTTTTATCTTTTTCATAGCAAAATTTCAAATTTCATTAATTAACACATTAATTCTGTTCATAAAAAAAATTATAAGTACTTACAACATATATAAATAAATAGAAGAATATTTTGCAATGAAAATCATAAATAAAAGATATTGAAGAAATTAAAAACAAATAATTATTATTAAAGTAAGAAAAATTTGTTCATAATGAAATTAAAACTTAAAAATATTAATATAAACAACCATACACATAAATAGTATGGTATAATAACAATAACAGATAATATAATTAAATATAAAAGCGTTATCAATATCAATAACTTTTTTAATTAATAAAAAGATTTTGTAATATAAAAATTAAATTAATATCATTAAAAATTTATGTTGAAATGATTAAAAAATAATAAAATAATAAAATAATAAAAGAAAAATCAATAAACTGAACCATATTTGTTATAAACTTATTAAACGTAAGAATCTCGTTTATTATAAGAAATATAAATGTAACTATTATAATAAATATTTCAAACTATTTACAACTTCAAGTAAATCCAAAAATTAATTTAAAATAAGCAAACAAAATTTATTTATTTTAAAATTTGAAACATTCTACATTTTGTTACGCTAATAAAAATTAAATATTCATCTACTAATATCAATTAAATTATTTCAAATTTTAATGAACGAACTTGTTAAAATTTTGAACCATCTCTACATAAAATTTTTTATATTTCTCGTTTTCCCAACATTTTTTTTAATTCATTTTAATTTAGCTTTATATAGTTGAAAATGCTTGTAATTAAGAATGTTGATTTGCATTAAATAAAAAAATTATTATTTTTAACTCAAAATATTAAGAACAAAGAAATAAATTTAAGAAATTTATTTACAAAAAATTCATGTCGTTCAACCTTTCTTATATTAATAAGAGATATCCATCTGGGATAGTTAAAATAAAAATCCCTGCTTTAATAATTATCTATATTTAACACTAGTCTTACAAATAATATTTAATTCAAAGATAGCACAATGCCAACAAATTATAGAAACAGTTTAAATTTTAAAACGCCCTTACTAAAAAAATATTTATTATACATAAGTATGCAACATGTAATATACATCATGATCAAACATAAAGTGTCAAAATTTCATAGGAGATTGATTCCATTGATTAACAAAAAAATAAAAAAAAAGTTCATGCAAACTATTGTCTAAAATTTGTTCTAATCCTTTGCAAAGAATAATTTATAAAATAATGTTACTAATAAAGTAACATGTTCCATTATGTTGCTATTAGTAGCAACTATTTAAAAACATAATTATGCCAATAATAAATATAAAAATAGTTTTTCTCGCGCGTTATTTTCAATTTTAGAAGATAATGACTTACATATTAATCTCTATAATTTGGGTAGTCTTTTTGGATGATAAGTCTTCTACATTGATTTTATTCTTTGAAAAGTTAAAGTAAACTTTGATTTCCTTTAGATCATACATGTCAAATTCAATTATTAGCTTAGCACCATTATTATTGTGTGTTACGTGATATTCATATTCGTAATATTCATTGTGTCACATTCAATGAATTTTTTCTTATATTAAATTCATAAGGTTATAACTAAAATTTGTCACATTAGTTTTGTTTTGTAATGCAGTGTATAAAAATTATAATTTAAATTTTGATTAAATAATTAATTTTAACCAGATTTTTTTCTGCAAATAATTCTAATTATGACTGATCAATTAATATTATACTGTACAATATTTATAATATATGACTGTTACTTACATTATTTTGCAAGAAAAAAATAGTTAATATTGAAATTTTCTAATAGATATTAATGAAATAATAAATACGTTATTTAAACGTTAAAGAAACTAACAATAACTACCCAAATGTGTAGAACATTAGATGCATTCCCTTGCTTAACTAAATAAATTAAACAATAAATTTTCTCAACTTTTATTGTGGCAGTAGCTATCAGTAGTGCTCCTGAGTATTATTATAATAATCAATGTACTGGTAACTTGGTTAGCAGGCACTTGTAATAAATCTTACTTTGAGCACATCGACACTCAGTTGCGTCTGTACTCATTTAGTTCTCTAACAATGTAAATTCGTAACCAATTTTCCATTATAATTTTCTCTGATTTCAGTTAAACATACTAAAGTAATAATTTAAAAATATTCACATTAATAAAATAAAATTATAATGCAATAATGTATAATTTATAATATTTGATAAAAATATATAATCCATTCAAATAATAATATATTATGTATAACTTAAATACAAATCAACTTGAAATAAGTGCATGTCCACATTTAACAATGTTACAAATTATGTATAATATACCTACCAGGTAAAATCACTTAAACATGTACATATCTTATTTACAAAATCACTATATACAATTTCAAATACTTGGCTATAAAAATGACTAGTGAAATTATTTATAATCTCAGTTTTGACATTGATAAGCGTTATACACAACACAAGAACTTTGCTTCTCTGCTTTAATAATGAATCGATTGAAAGACTTAAAAAAATTTCACTTCAAGTCATTTTAACTTGTACAATCATTATGTATAATTAATTATTTTATACATTTTTTAGGCATTCTTAATCTATTTAGGTACTATTACTTTTCATTTCATACGATTTAAAACTAAATCTGCTACAATAATAAGAGCTTTCTGATATGGACTTTCAGCTAATAAATTAGCTATTCTCACTGCCTCGTGACAATGCTGCTTTGCAAGATATTGAGTTTGTTCAAGTCCTTGCGATTTGTGAACTAACTCAAAGGCTTTCTCTACATCACCAGGTTCTTGAAACCGACGCATAATCATTGGATTTAGTTCGGGAAACTGAAAATTGTTTCTATACTTAATGAATACAAAAATATTATAAATTACTTACTTTTTCGCATGCGAAAAGCACGGGTGCCGTTGCTAAACCCAGTTTCAAATCAGCTGCGGTAGGTTTTCCCATAGCAGCAGAAGATGACACAAAATCTAAAAGATCGTCTACTAATTGAAAAGCTAAACCTAAATTACGCCCGTATTGAAAAGCAAGTTCCGCTAATTGCTCATCGCTTCCAGCAAGCATGGTAACCTATAAAAAAAAATTTAAGTAAAATTTACTTTATATGGATATTATTGAAACTTAGGCAAATAACAAAATTTTGTATTAGGTGCTTGAATTAATTTTTAATTTCGATAATATTATTTATAATTATAATGATTCAAGGTGCCAAGCCGCCAACTGTAAAGCTAGTTAGTATACTAGTTAACAGCTCATAATAAAAAATTTTCTTTTTTCTGTAGATATCTATTATATTAAATTTATACTATCCGGTAACTCCGGTAACTATTGGAACAAAAATATAATGAATCATTAAAAACTGTTCCACAAAACAAAGAGGTTTTATAGTTAATAAAACATTACTTACGGATTTTAACGAATTGGCTATTAAAGACGCGGTTTTCCTATATGTTTTAGTAAGGTAATGAGCGAATCGTTCATTTTCAGTTTCTTTTGAACCTAATTGCATAAACTCTCCTTGAACTAAATCAGTGACTACCTATAAAGAAAAAAACAATCATTTTAAAATAAAACAAAATCCTTAAAATGTTAAATTATTAGGTAACTCGTTGATATTAAATAATATTAAAGCTTTAATTATATTGAGTTACTAAACCAAGTTATAAAACTTTGTTCTGATGACGGAAGGAAACAATGTTCCGAAAGCTTAATAAATGATTTAATTGATTTTTTAATTATTAAGCTATTACATTCTAAATAGAATAATGCTTTCCCTTTCTAGGAATTACACATCCGATTGGCGGGGTAAATGGATTAGTCCCCATATTTCATCACAGCGTGTAGATGCTCACTGGAAAAGCTAAAAAATTCTGTATAGTCTGCAATTTGAACTCAGAATTTCCGCTCTGTACTCAACCAGCGGACACATCACTCCACGGCTGTAACTTAATTAATTGATTAATTGATAGTAACTCGATATAACTAAAGCTTTAATATTATATAAAACAAAATCCTTATAATATGGGAATATTTTGAACACTTCTTCAATTTAAGGTTGAGTAAACATGTCATCGGTTTAGTCCCAGCTTCATATTCAGAAAATTTAAAATTAAAAAGCAAAAAAATGGTTAAAAAACCCTAACTTTTTTGTTTTTATTTTTTTAATTAGGTACATATACTTTATATTTAAAATAAAATTAAGTTCTTAATAAAATAAGTAACATAATCATAAATATTATGCGAATAAAGAAATAAAGAGTAATTGAATTAAAATATAGAAAATATTTTTTGGGAATTTTGACATGCAAAAATATATATAATTTTTAATAAATTACCAATTAATTTGAGATGAATATAGTAAATGTTTAACACGTGTTTCTTTTTTATTATTTATACTGATTGTTAAAGGCATGTATTTTTTATATAAAATTTATTGGAAAAACTTGTGGAAAAATCATTGAAAATACTTTAACATTTGTGATAAAATCTCCAATATTACAGTAGACTGATTAGTTTTGCCAAATAATTCTATGCTGATTGCGAAAAAGTGCGTAAGTCATGTTTTTGCGAAATAGGAGATTTTCACAAATTCCCATAGAAAAAAACTTGCTCTTTCTTTTGCTATAACTGCCCAAGTCATAGAGTACATAATATTAAGCAAGATATTTAATAGAATACCTTTCGCCTAAGTCCTTCATTTTGTTAAAATCCTTAACTTTCAGTTTTTTTCAATTCTTCTTCTTTATTAGTGTTTTTGTTTACATCCATTTTTGGATATACGCCTCTTCAAGTTTTTAACTTGAAGGTTTACGCCATATCTTCCATTTTCAATTATTTTATTTTATTCCTATAATATCTATATAATCTAGCATATTTAATATAATGCAATGTGAGAAGACCAAGAAAAATATGGACGGGCCAGTGATTGATGGTGTCATCATAATACGTTCAGAAGAAGAACAAATACGAAAAAAATTATATACTCCTCAAACTGTTAGTACAAAAAGTTCAATTTTGCCTAATTTTGTTTCCGCTATTATCTCAGTTTGACAAATATTGACTTTTTACTTCAGGACTTTTTTGCAATTAACACAGAATTATTATTATTAATGGTGGATTAAATTAATTTTAAATAAATTAAATGTTGATTATATATAAGAAATATTCATATCATTTTGTTAACAGTTATAATCTTATAATATACCTAACTATAAAAAGAAATCTTATTTCAAAAATGTTCAAAATTTTAACGAATATTATTGATATATAATTTATATTTTTTTTAAATTGGAGACCTTGCATTAGATGACAGTATAAACTAAGATGTTTTTAGTGTTTCAAATGTAAAACAAATAAATGAATTCTATAAAAAGAAAAATGCTGCAAAATTTGGAATATCTACGCAGAACTAAGAAAAATATACTCTACTTGTTAAATGTAAAATTATGTTACTCACCTGGCTCAAAACTAAAGTTACTTCATCGTGCCGCAATTTAGCAATCATCATTGAAGCTACTGCTAATATATAGTCACCAGCCATTGTGACCTGAAATGATAACAAAGATATGATTACATAGTAATATAATAACATTTAAATATATTAATATAATTTAATATAATAACATTTAAACTTATATTAAAAATTTATTAATAAAAGCTCTGTAAGACAAATTAATGGGTAACAAGTATTGTAAGAATTGCTCAAAGTTATCTTCACAACTATAATTTTTTTTTAATTACACCATACCTCAAAATACTTCTTATGTAGTACTTTTTACTCTAACTAAAAATATCTTTTTCAAGGAAAAGAAGTACTATTAATTATTATTATATGATTATAACTATTTAATTATTTTTGCGCTTATCAGAAATAACTTTCAATGAAAGCATCCGTAAACGTGTAATGTAGCGTAGGTTAGATAGATACATAATACACACAATCGTCTACAATAATTTTATAATGTTGCGTAATTTACATATTCTATCATAATATGCCATCTATGTATTATTATTAAACAAAACTTTTTGATTTATTGCAATAAAGTAAAAGTATAATTCAATATCGATTACAAATAAAAATTGTTTATGTTTTTGGCCGTCTCTAATGACTGGGCACCCATGTGTTGCGTGCACAGTGTACCCATATCCCTTGATTGCAAAAATTAAAAAAATTTAAAAAAATCTCATTATTCCATTCATGTGCGTCACTATAACTATCAAGTTTTCCTGAACCTATTTTAACCCATCTATCAGATCTAATCAGCTCTTAGTCTCATAACATAAAATTATAGAAATGATGCATAAATACAGAAAACACTTAAGGTAACAATCCAGAAGATGGTGTTCTTTAGATCTTTATTTTTCGGCCAATAAAAAAATAACAAAATATTCAACCCAAAATACTAAGAAAAAGCAAAATATATTCAACAAATTATTAGAAACAAAAATAAAATATGTAAATAGCAATCAAAAAATGCACTAAGTACAAGTCCTATAAATTATATAAATGAATCCCTATAAGTTTGGGTATTTAGTTTACTATCCCCTAATAAATTCAATATGTCGTTTTACAATTTAGTTAAAAATTTCAGACTCTGTTGCTTCATGGCCTTGTTCACAACCAAATTACTCGTACCTATACTGCAAAAACTGTTTTCCGGAATTTCCCAGAACTCACCAAGGTAAATTATAATTGTCCGACTACAATTTTTGAACACCGAGTATCTACGTATTTGCTATTATATTTCTATTTAAACAACAGGAATGGCCAAACAGTTATTCTCTGCAAACAACTATGGCGATGAAATTAATAGCAACGGTCGAACATGTCGCTGATGATGGAAAATATCAGCAAAGAAAAGCTAAGCTTTAGACAAAATTTTATCTACACAAGATCTTTTAAATAGTTTTTTAATTAATATTTTATACCTATCATTTAGGAATGCGGGCGACTACAAACGGTTGACGTTTTGATTATCCTTGAATCTAACGCATTTTTTGTACTACAAAACTATAGAAGTAGAAAGATGTGTAATAAGTAGGGCAAGTTTTTGACACCAAATGCAACTTTTTTTCACAAGTCACAAACTGTCTAAAAACAACAAAAAACTATATTTTAATCGCATCTGGAAATAATAAAAGAGTTTTTAGCGCAACAAAAATGCAACTTTTCACGTTATTGCAACTTTTTGCAACTTTTCACATATTTGCAACTTTTAGCAAAATTACAAGTTAAATACATTTTTTTTTCAATTTTTTACCTGAATTTCTAATTTCCATGAATCTTAAGCTCGTTATGACCAGCAAATGGTAACTAACCAACGGAAAGCACGTCTTAGTATCCATCAGAAGTTTTCTATTGGTTAGCTACCATTTACTAAGTACAACCCTGTACGAGTTAGTACGTGTTATTTTTGAATTGCTTAGTTTAATTTTTGTAAGTTGGTAACTTGACCAAGTAATAGTTATGAAAGTTAACGTGCAGGGACGTGCCCATGTTGTAGAAAGTTGGCAAAAAGTTGACAAAAACACCCAAAAGTTAGTCAATTTGACATTTTTTTATGTCTAAATTTACAAAAAGTAAATTTAAAAAAAGATTTAACAAGTTACTTGCTAAGGATCGTCAATTTAAAGATGAAAATGTCACAAATATTTAACGTTACATTATAATTCTATAAAAAAATAAAATATGGCAATGTATTTATTTATTTTATAAATTTCTACGTGTATATTCTTTATTATTTTCAAAAAAATTTAAAAAAATAATAAATGCAACTTTTTTTTGCTTTTATTGCAACTTTTATGATTTATAAATGCAACTTTTCGTGTTTTAAATGCAACAAAAAAATTGCCCTAGTAATAAGCTAATAACTAATAAGTATTCCTCAAATACTAGTGCACTTTCAGTACATTTTCCCGACTCGTCCGACTATGGAAAGGGTCCCATAGTCCATATTCAAAAATATTTTGAAATAAACTTCTCATACAAGGAATATTTTATAATTATTGCAATAGTGCATAACAGTAGCACCAATTCCCGCAGTTGTCCAAAAGTCAGTTTGATGTTATGATTTACATTTACTTTGATATAAATTACTTGAAGAACCGAATAGGTCCATTTTATTGAAGTACCACAATATATTATATTAATAATAACTAATATAACAAAACATATTGATTGAAAAAGGTAATTTTGAATATTTAGCCTTGATTGATTATTAAAAAAAGTTGTTTATTGCGAAAAATGATATTGTTTGATATTTTCCAAGGCTTACAATTTTACAAAATTAGCACTTACCAATACAATCATGTTGCAATAGATATGCTTCATACTCATGCTTTATACTTTCACTGCAAAATAATGTCTAGCAAATAAAAGGCTATACAAGTTTAGATTGCTGTAATTGTACCGTAAAAGCAAATGAAACCTTATTAAAATTTTGCAAACTTTTATGTAAGATAAGTGAAAAATAACTGCATTTGAATAATTACCAATTCTAACTTTATTTCTCAATGTTTGAACCCTGCTATGAACACCAAGGTTGGTTTCACCAGTAATCTAGCTTTGTGAACCCCAATTTGAGAACCGCTGGTCTAAACCGTAAAACCAAAGTAATGATAAAGTTTATGATAAATAATAATTAATTGAATTAGACAAAGAAAACACTAAAACAACTAAACCCGAATTTATATCAGATTCAAAGAGCATAAGGCTTTGCAAAATCGAGGTGCCAGGCAAAGTGAAGCTTTGATTGTGTTACATGAGAAGTTAAACTCTTTCTGTTAAATTGAATTCAATAAGTTAGCTGTCTAACATCTTTGTGTTCTTATATTAAAATGACAATAGGTGATGTTATGGAGTAAGGCTCGAGACCGAATCTTCTGATCAGTTTTACAGCTCTGACTACACAGAAATGTTTTAACTATTATGTCGTGATATAAATTATAAATAATAACAAATTGAGACAAAACAAAAGTGTAACTCATGCAACTGTGATTTTCAAATTATCAAGAATGACTCAAATGTGTCTGATGAAAATATCAATAAAAGTAAATAATTTTACATTTTTTAGTACATAGTATGCTGTTTGACTTTTTTCAACATTTATTTTCTAAAAGAAAAATGTCACTCTGGGTCTCTCGTTTTTCATTTTTTTAGAATAAACAATCACAGTTTTTTGTAAAATACGTAAGATATACTTCTGTACACAATTACAATGGTTTGCCTAAATTAAGGTATATTTTAAAAATCTGAAAAACGATAATTAATCAATAATAAATATTTTAAGCATTGCTTAAAGCGATTTCACCATTTGTTTATATTTGTCTTGTGGATTATACGTAGTGTTTTAGTAAATGTTATTTGAGGATACGCATTGTCCAATTTCTTTGAAGTAAACGTGATTTTGAATTGATAAAATTGAATGCATTTGACATGCAATCGTTTGTTACTTGTACTTTTTCACTTTTAATGTTTCGATAATTATTGAAGAGCGGTTGAATGCCTTGCGTCCTATTTTAACCGCTCGTGAAGTTGAATAGAATTTGTAATGATTCACCTTGTCACATTTATTAATGAAAAAATAAGTTGAGTACAAAACGTTAATAATATATTGGAATTGAATAGTACTTAATTATTTTTAATAATGCGGTAGTAATCTCACTCTTTAAGAAAATTGCTTTTAACATAGAATTTAACTATCAATTAAAACGATAAAAGAAATCATTAAAACAGGTCAGCAATAATGCGATTTCATTAAACAAAAAGAAGATGTTGGGGATTTCAAAAGTTATCAAGAATTTTTAAATATACAGAACAAATAAATTAACAATTATTATTAATTTTATCAAGATTACAATTTTTAATCACGCAATATTAAAGAAAAGCGAAAGTGAATCTTTATAAACTATAAATACAAAAGAAACTAGAAATCTGTCCTAGTTTTCAAATTATTTAATTATAATTTAAACACATTGTTAACAAATTGCCAATGCCAAATAAATAACCAGTAGAAATTATACTAATTTGTAAATAAAATACTCAAAATCTAAAAATAATAGTGAAGATACACCTAATTTTCAATAAAATTAAACTTTTTAAAAGAAAGCTGTAATTAATACAAAATATGCAAAGTAAGGCTTATTTTCAATATGTCATTAACTTTTATAATAAAATTTACAGTGTTGGTAAATGAATAGAAAGGTTAAACCTATGATTTAACAGCTTTACAAGATGAACCGTTAATTACTTTATAATTTAAAATTTACAAATACTACTAAAAACAATACAATAAAATTTAAAGATATTCAAGAAAGTTAAATATTTGTATGCGTTAAAAGCATTTTACATAACCGTCATGCAAAAAAAATTGAAAACGATTTTTTACATAATTTATTAGGGAGTGTTTAATATTTCTTAATAATAATAATAGTAGTATACAAGCGACAAATTACGTGGATCAAAATTTCTATAAAATTGAGAGTAGGTATGTATACCTATGTATTGTCAATAAACTAATAATAATTGTATTTTTTTACATTATTTTAACATCATATGAGGTAGGTTTACCTTTTATTACCGTTTATTAATTACTTCATAAAGATAGAAATTTCGACCTCTTCCTCATATATTTTTCGTGAGATCTTGTAGCAACCCTTCTCTTTTGCAAGGATAATTTTGGAAAGTTTCGACACTCCTTACTCCTCCTTACCTCTTAATTTGTAAGAATTTTAAAACCTATCTTTTTGAAAAACGAATGGGATATAATAAATTATTTATTCAAATAAAAACATTCATATATACTCTGTTTTATTTAAGAAAAATGTAAAACGTTTGCATTAAACGGATGTCCTTTAAATGTTAACCAATGAAATTGCTTTGAATAAAGACTCACTCACAATAAGGAAATTATACGAGATTTAGTGTTTATTCAAAGCAATTTCATTGGTTAACATTTAAAGGTCATCCGTTTAATGCAAACGTTTTACATTTTTCTTAAATAAAACAGAGTATATATACATATATATAAAAAAACTTAAACGGAGAAACTCGTTCGAGAAAAAAACAATAAAGAACCCTAAATCCCTTACGTATTGGACGTATAGACGTTCCTTAACCAGAAAAAAGTTAATAATAGTGAATAATAATGAATCACATAACTAAGCGTGTAACAATGACAAAATGTATCCTGTCAAGTTCAAGATTATGTCGGTATTAAGAAAAATATATCGCAAGTTGTTAAAACCTTTTACAAAACTAAGAATGAAATTAATGGTGTAGTTCATAATAAAGATTCTGAGCACTAATCGTAAGCATAAATTCGTATAAAAAATTTATTAATAATAATTAGGTAATAGTTTTGGTCGAATTGAAATAATTGTTTTTCAATCTTCTTTGTAGAAATACTGTTCTTTCAAAGAAAACTTAAAATCATAGTCGATTGAACTTATTTCGGGCGATCTAATTATTATAGATAAATTATTAAGTTGAAAAGTTGGCCAATGAATAGAATACATTATATTAAGAACTTAATAAATGGAATTAAAGCTTTACGTATTTACATATTACAGCAATATTTATTTCGAGTTAAGTAAATTGCTTTAATTTCACTACACCAGTTGGTCAATGAGTAAAAGTGCAAAAAGATTTCACTATCAAGGCCAGCCGGTCAGCGCTATTGAAAGTGCGAATTCCGTACAATAACCGGAAGTATGGCAATTTCAATTTTCTAGAATAATATTCAGAAACTAATAAAATAATTTATACGGTGGCGGATCTAATAGTACATAGAAACTAATGAAGATGAACCTTCGATAAGACAGGTCAAAATGGGCTCAGACATTTATGTATTTTATTATTACAATAATTTAGTTTAACGTGATTTTATTAAATTAATGCAACTAGTACATAAGGTTCCAAAAACAGGAATTACGTGCTAATATTGACGGTATTCGTTCAGATATAGGTAGATAACATTAGAATGATAAGAGACATCGGAGCATATCGTAAAACAACTTTATTATACAATATAAATAAATACTCATATTTTACAATAATCAAATAATTAACAAACACATTTAAAAATTAAAATAACCCAGCGAAGTGGCATCAAGTGAAACGTAAGCGACTACAAATAAGAAATTGTAGCTTCGAATTTTCAGTCACCTATTGGGCGAATAAGAAAAAGAACAAAATATCCAACCCAAAATACGTACAGCAAACAAAACATAATCAACAAAACCAAAATCAAAAATACATTATTAAAAGGTCCTAGTAACCTAGTAGTTCGTGCACGTTAAATATAGATAAAGAAAAGGAAAAAATTAAAATAATACACAAAATTTCACCTGTAAGATGTAAGTACTACCTATTTGTAAACGTTTTTGTTATACCACGACATCGTCAGAATAAATTAAACTAACATTATGCAATGACACCAGTGCATTTCTTTATGATGCATTTTACGTATGAAATTTTTTACATTTAAATTCTGAAGTGTTTGTAAAAATTAAAATACATAAAATTTCACCTTTAAAATGCATTGCAAGTATTCACGAACGTTTTTTTTATATACCATCGTCAGAATTAATTAAAATAAAATTATAAAATGACAGTGGTATATTAATTTATGGTTCATGTTAGTTATGTATCAATGAAGAAAGTAAAATATGTAAAATATTGTATAAATAAATTTAACTGAATACTGTTCCCTTGTTATCATCATCAGTTCATCATTATAGAATACCTACTTAAAATGTAATTTACTAATTTGTTGACAAATTTTATACAGCGATCAAAAAAATTATTAAATAACAAACAAATTGTGTATACGATCTTACACAAATTCAGGGTTAAAAAATTCAGGTTAGTATTTACTTTTACATACCTAAAAAATCTAATAAAAAAAAATTTACTAACTATTTACTGTTGTTCGTTCACCATGAAATTAACATGCTAAATAGAGTATTAATTGCATAATAAATGGTAAAATATTTAAGTTATTCAAACATAACCTAGTGGATGTATGTGGGATACACATTATGCGTAGCTAAACCTTCGATTAGCTACACTAAATTGATAACGTTTAACACATACTTCTCAATTAAAAATGCCTTGATCTTAAAATACAAGGAAAGAAATAATTTTAATATAGAATAAACAAAAACATCGCTAATTTAGTATAAGCATTCTACATAATGACCGTAGTGTCTGATGGCGTTTTTATATACCTACAACTAACATAATAATATCTTACTAATTTCATAAGTACATTGAGATTGTATAATGGCAGACTTTTCCAATCAGACTGTACGAAAAACTAAGATTTAGATAATCTTAATATTATTCCTTTTAACGGTAAACCTTTCAATAAAATGTTATACATCGCAATGAAAAATTTAGTTACTCCAGAGATTTCCTTCCATTTACCTCTGATGAGATCTATAATATCGAAACATTACATAGGTACCACGATAGGTACTATATAATATTTATAGTTGTTGGAATTCCCAAGTGCGACTTCCAAATTTGGAATATATTAAATTATAATAATATATTAATATATTGTTTAATTATAAAATATTATATTATATTAAAATTAAAAGATGTTATTTTGATACTTGTAAATTTTGAACTAATCGTAATAAAAATACATTATATTATAATCATAATCATATTGTTTGTTTTGTTGTCATTAGTGCAATGAAATATTTTATAGACAAAAACCTAGGAGCTTCTGAGTAGCGCGACATCGAGATAAGTATAACTTCCTAATAACTCATTGAAAAATTAATTCTTGAGTTTGCAAGTAATTGAAGAAAGCATAGATTAAAGCATTATAACAGTTAATTAAAAAATAGTAATAAAAGAAATATATATATTACAGCTCTACAGGCCTAGAAGGCCCATGGCTTCATTCCCTGTCTACCTTACCCTGTCTTGTAAACTCTCGTGTGTGACGCAGTCGTATCAACGGTAATGACGTCGACATAAACATCAGGGATCACCACAGGAGTGTAGATGCCCACCGGAAAGCCGAGCCAAGAAATTCTGTGCAATCCGCGATTTGAACCAAGAATTTCCGCTCTATACTCAACCAGCGATCACATCACTCCACTGCTGTGGCTTAATAAAAGAAATACTTTTAAAAATTAAAAGTTGCAAGCTGCTCTCCGACTTTAAATATGTGACTTTAAGAAAAATCTGTTTTAAATTTGAACCCTGGTGTACCAACTAAACACTAAACTTTGCATATTATACCGTAACATGCTACAACTTGGGACACTTTGCACACTATTCAGAAAACTCAATCTAGCAATGTTGCATCCTTTTTTTTTGATTCGGCACGCAGAATATCTGTTTAATATATGTATTTCAAAGATCCTAGATTTTGTAATGGTGTAATGGTACAGATGGCTGTAAGGTGTGCTAAGTTCATATTTTATATGTTTATAGCAAATTTTGTTATTAATTTAATGGTTTAATTATTTTTGTTAGATCTTAAACCCTTTTTTTTATTAATTTGGTTTTTTAAAAAATCTCCCTGCGTTTACAACTTGGGACAGTGTGTTTTAAAATGTTTTTTTTTTTGGTTTTGTTAAGATTTATTAGATTTTAAAGGATTTCTTACGTGACTTAAAGGACAAACTGATTTATTGTAAAAAAGATTTATTGTAAAATTGTAAAAAAAATATTTAAGATTTAAAAGATTCTTAAAAATATCTAAGAAATTTTTAGAGATATCTAAGAAATACGGGTCGCATTAGTGACTTTTTCGATCACGGATACTTTTTTTTATATGCTCCTATGTTGTTATTCATTTTAAAAAAAAATAAACTTATTTCAGATTGTGAACGACTCAAATAACTTGATTTATTTAGTTATTTTAATAACTGTCCCAAGTTGCAACACCTGTGAGATGACTTGGAAAAGTCAATTTTTTTCCTTTAATAGGCTTAAATTAGCAAAATTTGCAAAATGTAAGAAGGTACCGTTAAAGTACTCAAAGAGACCGGAAAAGTAGCTATCTCAGATAATTGAAAAGAAGAGTACAAAATAAACGGCACATCATTGAATGTCAAAAGTGTCCCAAGTTGTAGCATGTTACGGTACTTAAACAAAATCTTTAAAAAGAGCTTATAGGGTGTTTTTAAGCCCGATATAACTTGAAATAGTAAAAATACCACTAAATATAAAATTTTAATCTAAATATTTTGTTTACTTAAAGGATCAATACATGGCACTAACATTTGAAAATGATTTCAGGCATATGGCCACCGCGGCTGTGCTTACGTAGCGTATTCTGGATGTCCAATTTTTTTTGGATTTCCAATTACTTTTTCAAGCAAAGCACCCAACGATGCATTTTTCTGGCTATAATGGAGTCTGTATGGTTTCTTGTGTCTTGGTTTCACTTCAAATGTGAAAATTTTGCTTATTAATAAACTCGTTGAGCTAAAAATGAACCTCATCGCTGAACACAATTTTGCGATAAAGTAACGTGTCAGTTTCCACCTGCTCTAAATTACAATCGGGTAGGCCAAGATCTTTGCGTAAAATTTTCCAAGTAGTGAACGGACAGAGTAAATACAGTAGGTACACCATAAAAATTCTCAAGTTGATAATTTAAGTTGATAATTGACGACCGATTTTCAAAGTAAATTTGGATAATTTAGAGTAGGTACATATTCCGATATTGAATACTTCCAGAAAATGTGTTTTTTTTAGAAAAATAATCTTTTTAACCAATTTAATTACATTTGGAGTTAAATAGTTTTAAATTTCAAGCCACAAAATTAGTAAAAACTAATTTTTTTTCTTCTGATTGGTTATTATAATTCAACTAGAGTACATAACCTGACACCAAATACTTCACAGTTATTTTCAAAAATGCGATGGGATCTGATAGATAACATTAAAATGAAGCGTTTGTATTTGTGGTTGTTCTCGATTTTTAGTCCAATGGGCTTTAATTACTGAGTTATGAATTTTTGAAAATCTACGTTTTACCATAAGATTACATTGTTAATTTAGATTTTATTTGAAATTTTAAATTAAATTTATTTTAAATAGATTTTTATTTTTTTTAAATAAAACTTTTAAATAAAACTATTTAAAAATAGATTTAAATAGAATTTAAAGTATTAAATTAGATTGTTAAAGCAATCCAAACCATGTTAAAACAATACAAACCATGTAATTTTATGGTAAAGCGTAGATTTTCAAAAATTCATAACTCAGTAACTAAAGCCCATTGGACTCAAAATCAAGAAAGTGATAATTATTTTAGCTCCTAGAATCACCAAAAAAATTGGGATTTTGATTGGCGACATACTCACTGTTGTGTCCCCTTGTCAGTTGTATGTGTGGAACTAACAACATCTGACTAAATTTATTTCAAAAAAAATTTTCAAGTTCGTGAGATGAAAGATCCATCCTTGTATAAGCAACCTAAGAATTGGCGAGCTAACTTTGCGCCAATGAAATACTCGCATATTATTTTTAAGGTTTTAGAATGATTCAAATAAATTTGTTTTGATTTGTAATCGACAGCCACAACTACCATAATAGTGTTCCTAAGTAATTAAAAACATACCTTCCAAGTTCTTTAAATTAAAAAAACAATTGAGAAAAAGTTTTTGTTATAAATGAACAAAAACTGTAAAAATAAATTGTCTCAAGAGTTTTAGAATTGCCGCGTCACCAATGCCATCATGCAATAATAGAAGTGTAATTTCGGATATTGCAAAATTATCACAAAATTATCATCAATAACATGTAACAATTCTTATACTAATTGGATAGATGCACAGCCCTAGACACACTTTCAAAGTTATCATTGTAAAATTATTTTGTACGCTTCACGTTCTATAATCACGATATGTTTAAAACAATACAACTATATTATGTGTACTTACTTACAAGCAACTCGAACAAAATAATTTATTAATTTTTTTGTTAAAATGTGAAATAATTAGTTCCTTTGTATCTCAATTAACTCAAATAATAGTACATATCTCCGCATAAAAAATCCTCTTAAATGCCGTTTCTAGCAACCAAAACTATAAATTTCTCTGAATACCCGAACTTATTTGATAAAATTTTGAAAATAAACATAAAGTTTGTATTCCTTCTTAACAAAATTTTTTTTAAACATTGCATTTAGAGTTCATGTATACTGGCTAAATAAAGTTTTTTATCTTCATATCATAATAATATTTTTAACATAAATTCCCTTTGAAATTTTTTTTTATTTAAAAATATTTGTTTTTAAATTTTTTTTATTTGTATTTAACGTAACACTATTAGGTTATTTTGAATATATATTTTTTATTTTTGTTCTTAGTTTGAGTATATTTTGTACCTATGCTTTGAATATTTTGTTCCTTTTTTAATTGCTAATGCGTAATAGTCGCTTACGTTTCACTCCATGTCACTCTTTTGGGCTGTTGTTTTTGTGCATAACACATTATATTATATATCGTAATTAATACACGACAGTGTGAATATGTGAGGGAATGTGAGGGAAAAAAACCCTCAACATATCGGGATATATGTAATATTATGATTTAGTAAAATTTGAGCAATTAAATAATAAAAAAGTAGTACCTAATACTTAAAATAAATAATAATAATAAGGTTGTGTTAAGGGTTCTCAAGGATGTCGGGAATTGCTTATCGTGGACACAGTAATAACAAAACTTGCAAAAGACAACAAAAGAAATCTGCATATGTGCTATATCGATTATAAAAAAGCTTATGATTCGGTTCCTCACGATTGGCTTTTAGATATATTAATGATTTACAAAATTGATCCAAAAATCATAAGTTTACTATCTTCAATGATGTCGAAATGGAACACACTTATCTTAAATAATAGAACCAGACTGGAATTAAAATCAATCGTGGAATTTTTCAAGGAGATTCATTGAGTGCACTGTGGTTTTGTTTGGCTATGAATCCACTTTCGACATTACTGAATGATTCGACATCAGGATTTAAGCTCAATTTTCGCAATAATTGTACCATAACGCATTTGCTTTACATGGATGACTTAAAATTATACTCCAGAACAGAATATCAGCTTCAAAATTTAATCGAAAGTACAAAATTATTCAGTCGCGATATTTGCATGGAATTTGATTTCGAAAAATGTGCAAAAATCAACATAACTTCGGGTATCCCAATCGCAAATACAAACATTTTAAATGAAATTCCTCAACTGCTACCAAATAAATTTTATAAATATTTAGGAATGCAGCAAAATTTTGTTTTAAATCATACACTCCTTAAAAACGAATTTAAACAAAAATATATTAAAAAACTAAAAATTTTACTCAAGTCAAAATTAAACTCTCGAAATATGATATCAGCTATAAATTCGTGGGCGGTTCCAGTCTTATCGTATTCTTTTGGAGTTTTAAAGTGGTCGAATACAGACCTTAATGCCTTGGACACTTTAACTAGAAAGATGTTATACAAATATAGATATTTACATCCAAAATCAGCAGTCGAAAGGCTGTACATCAAAAGAAAGAAAGGAGGACGAGGTCTTATAAATTTATTTAATTTGTGCAAATCTTTAACTAAATTATTACGTGACTATTTTTACTTTTTGAACACTCCTTTAATTCAGCAAATCATTAGTTGTGATAAACATTTTAGCGGTCTAAATTTAAAAAACATAAATTTTAATTGTGAACTAAAAAGTGATTTGGATGTAAATTGGAAAAATAAAGTTCTGCATGGCAAACATCCGACAATTTTAGACTCCAATGGAATTGATAAAGAGATGTCAGTAGAATGGCTTAAAAAGGATTGTTACATTTAGAAACCGAAGGATTCATGTGTGCTATTCAAGATGGAGTTATTGCAACAAACGATTACAAAAAGCACATCATGAATCTGGAGGTTGCAGATCATTGCCGTATGGCAACCGCACATAATAGCCGGTTGCTCGTATCTGGCTCCTACTGACTACCTCCGAAGACATAACCAAGTTTGTAAAATATTACATCAGCAAATTGCAAAGAAAGTTGGTTTGTTAGACAATTTTAAGCCATATTATGACTACATTCCAAAACCTGTTCTTGAAGATGAATCTTCCCTTTTATACTGGGATAGGTTAATCTTAACGGATAGGGAAATTAGTCATAATAGACCTGACATTGTTCTAATAAACCAGCGAGACAAAAATGCAACCATCATAGATGTTGCTGTGCCTTTGTCCAAAAATGTGTTGAATACAGAAAAAGAGAAAATCCGTAAGTACGAGGCACTAGCGATGGAAATGATGAGTGTATAGGGTCTAACAAAAATTTCTATAATACCAATAGTAATATCGGCAACTGGTGTGGTATCTTCCAAATTTAAAACCCATCTTTCCCGTTTAGACCTTTCTTCAAAATTATTCCCTGAGATGCAAAAAGCAATAATTTTAGAAACATGCCACCTTGTTAGAAAATTTTTAAATGCTGTAACATAATAAAATAATTTAACACATAATGTACAATGGTTGGAGCTAAATCCCCCATTCTATATTTATACCAATGTAATTGTGAGATTTCAAATAAAATAATAATAATAATAATTACTGATGCATATATGCAACTTATTGAAAACTAAACTATAAGTGTAACTAGTAAAAGCAAAAACGTGTTGGTATCCAATCAGGTTGAGAAACTTGTCTGTTTGTAGAAAGTGAAAAAATGAATAATTTAATAAGCGTACTTTAATCGAGAAAACATAATGTGTGTACGCACCTCAAGCTAAAGATACCTAAGGATACAAAAATATTGGTTTTCAGCTTTTTCAAGAAAATTAATTGTTTGTTAAATAACGACCATGTCAACGTCTTCATCAAAGTAGTTTTTTATGTTGTATATTATATCGAATCACCGATGTAGCAATATTAAAATATATCACAATAGTTCAAGGGTAAATAATTAAAAACAGCTTTGTCTTTTATTTGAGTAGCATTTATCCTGAAGTGCCAAAAATGTATGCCTAGACATTACGCCATGTTTCAACATTATATAATAAAGCATAAATTGTGCAACTAATTTTACACTACAGCAAGGATCGTTAACTTTAATAAATACGATTAATAATTACATTTCAGTGGCTATTATAAGCTCAATGTACGATATAAATGCTTTTTTTATAAGTTAGTATCAATACTTGAAAAATTACCCATTATATTACATATTACAATAATTTACAGCTAATAAGTTAAAATTGAAACCAAATAAAGAATGCTGTTATTATAAAGTTTAATTTAGTTAAACTTGAAATTTCTCGTCTTCATCAAATACTTCAGGCACTTTCGTAACATAAACCGTATGGAGTTGAACATTATAATAATTATTATTATCTGGAATCTAGTACATTCAAAAATTAAATAAGTAAATAATTAAATTTTATCTTATTTCCTAACACAAAACGACAAAAGTGACAAATTGTGAAATATTATGTAGGTATTCAAAAAGTATTTAAATAATCTTACTTGATCGACTATAATTTGAGATGTGTACTAACTACACTAATCGCGACTATTATGAAAATATGTTGCAAAGAGCTTAAATTCAAGGTTTTAATTTCTTATTACAATAAAGAAACAGTTGGTAAGGACAAAACTAAAGATTTTTCAAGATAGCGTCTTCATTAAAATAATTTTAAAACTCTAATGCTAAACTTTTCATACAACCGTCAATCGAAATTAAATTCCTCAAGCAATCATACTATTAACTCAAAGTAATTAAGCATAGAAACCCCAGAATAGCAGACCAACTAGTTAAAAAAAACTTAAGAATATACACAGTAGGCGATAATCCTTACTATGAACCTTTGCCAATAAGATCAAGATGATGTTAAAAAGCAAAAGTTTATCCCCAAATCTAGTCTTGCGGCCATAAACCGCGAAGACGATTTAAAAGCGAGTTTTCAAACCACATTTCAAGTTTTCGCGAATAAAAACGGCTATCAGCTTTATATAAAGAATCGGCAACGTCAAGAAACTAAGTGCTTATAGATGGACCTACAAAATTCCCAGCGGCGTACACCCTTACAATACGCTTCTGCATCAAGAATACCTGTTTAGCGTGTCCAGATATTCCCCAGAAAATAAGACCATACTTTAGACGCGACTGCACCTCGGCAAAATAGAAAGCCGTCAACACAAATAAGCTTAAGACTGGACAGAAAGTTCTACTTTGATGGCAAACAGAACTAAGAGTACCAACAACTATACTACAGTAACTCTCCCATTACAGAGTATCCTTAACACGAGGTCCAAGAAACTTAAGCTTCTCTACACAGATGAGTTCCGAATTGTGCATCCATATCGCCGTGAAAAATTCGTCCAGCGTAAAAAACCATTTATTTAAGTGATGACTGTTACCGCAAAACAAGCAGCTGAACAACTCAGACGCTGGATGACCTGGAGAACCTAGGCTCGTACTAGAGAGAACCACCGCCGTTATGTTAATCTTCCACTCAAAAAAAGCGTAAAAAAGAAGTCCTGTCTTTCATATTCAAAGACGTAAGAATGAAAAATTTATTAAACGCATCGGCTACTCTTCGTGGATTTTCCATATTACCAAACGATCAGTAGCTCTGTTAGACACACCACTACAGTAAATATGATAAACTAAGTCGCCCTATTTTTATTAAAAAATTATTTAAATAAGTTCATAAAATAAACATTGTAGGTAGGTATAATTTTCGGCAAAAAAAAATTTAACAACATCTTTTCTTAATTAATATTTTCAAATTCACAATTTTAGTAGTGTATATTTTTTATAGTTATATTGATGTACCAAAAGCTTCACAGTGAAAGGAGAAGTTAAATATAAATTACGTAAGTTATTAAAACTGGCAACAAAGTAGACAAAAATTGAAATTTGTATTTAATATTTCTTAAATTCATTTAAATTTATTGCAATATTTTAAACTGTGTGTGCATTAGGCATACTAAACAATAATAATGAAAAAAGTAATTAAGATTTAATTTTAAAGGCTATGACAAATTTTAAATACGTTAAATAACCTAGATTAATATATTATGTAACTGTTTATAACTTGATTGAGCTATTTATCCTACTTTAGTTATTTATTCATATACTATCACTATAGTAAAATTATTAAAATGGAAAATAGTCGTCGAACGAAAATGTAAAAAATTCATTATTGAAAAAAAAAACTATTTTTGTATTTCGATATTTTTAAATTCTTGGTTTCAGGTTCATATCATGGCAACACTGTTACCAATAGATACTATTACTCACACTACCACATAACTTGTGTGTGGATCATAATGAAGACTTCATCAAGTGAAAATTTTACTTAATCCAAAATTCAGTCATTTTGGGGAAAATCGATTCTGAAGGGCGAAATATGTACAAAATATTACATTCTATAAGAAATGCAGTACATTTTCAACGCTACATTATACGGTACCGATATTCAAATGACAGTGCCTTGTTCAAAAAATAATCAATTCCAAATTTTTGGTAGTTTAGTTATTGCATTAATTTTTTTAAGTTAACCTTGATAAGTATTTCCATAATATTTTAAATTATAAAAAAACCACATCAATTGAAATTCGTCAATCATTTAAAGAGCACAGGGAAATAATGATCAAAATCGCAATTATAATATTTTGCGAAAAGGCAAATGAAAGATTTATAAATTATAAAGGATCATCAACAGGACTGATAATTTTTAGAAAAGCATTTGGATATAAATTATTTTTACCAAAATATACCTTCCCTTACCATATATCACCAGATGGTACTAATAGTTAATTTTTAACAAAATTGAACACTGATCGTTATTCCTGTGTGCTCTTCATTTAGAAATACTACTTCCAATATTAAATTATTTTTAATTCATTTATTATTTATAATAACATTAATTTGTATTCTCAACTTAGTTTTGTTCGACAATACAATAAACAATAGAACTCTATAAAAAGGTGTACTTTTTATTTATAAATCAGAATCAAACACATCAAGAATTTAATTTAGAAGATGATCGTATAAACACTGTGAAACACTGTCATAAACTTACCTTTTTGTGACTCCATAACACGTTCGCACTGGGCTTCCCTCGACGAAAATCCGATTGATCTATTACATCATCATGAATAAGTGAAGCCGAATGAATCATTTCAGATATCATTGCTACTTCTCTTTGGGTTTCCAAAACGGCACTAAAATAAAAAATAATATGACTTTCTTAACCTTACTTTATTATTACTAAGATTTCCTTTTAGAATTTTAAAATTCTCAAGTTAATTAAATGCAATAATAATCAATTATTTAGTTATGAAGTAACTGACATAAGTATAGTAAATTAAGTGTATTTTATTACGTTTGAGAATTTTAATATTTATATTATTATTAAAATAAAATTGTGTTTAGATGTTATTAATTACCAATAAAGTTCTATATACATCCACAAATAAATTTAAATTTAAAAAAATGTATTATAATAATATTCATCTTACAGGCTGATATATATAGGTAACTGATATAATCAGGTATCCATTCCACTCTTCTTCGATACTCTAGATCGATTTCACCATAGCGTGTGGATGCCCACTGAAATTGAAACCAAACTTTCCGCTCTGTACTCAACCAGCGGTCACATCACTCCACCGCTGTGGCTTATATAAATATTAACAAACTTAAAATACTATGATTCACCTATAAGGGAAGTTAGTTCTTATATTTTAAAATTTTGTTAATTTAATGCTAAATTAAATCACTTTCTGCTTTAGCAAAAATACAACAACTCTTTATCTAATAAGTGTATCATTATGTGAATTTAATTCACGGTCATTACTTTTTGAAAGCTGATCTGTGATCATTAATAAGCACTTTTATGCTTATGGTGGTTCAAAGTAACACAATAGAACTTGACAGATGTTAAAGAGGTAAATATTTAACAAAATCGTTTTTCTAAATCATTTAAAATAGATTAAAATTTATATTAATTAAAATTGAAATAAAATCTAAAAATTCAAAATTAACAAGTAAATAATTATTGAAGATCGTTTAAGGCTCTGGCCACACGTGCAGTAAAATGCTGCTGGCAGCAGCAGTAAAAGCCAAGTAGGCGCATATTCAAGGTAATGCTGATACAAGTGCATTGCTAAAGCTGCGACATTACCTTTCATTTACCTTGAGAATGGGCGTTTCTGCAGTGTTACTGCTGCTGCCAGCGGCATTTTACTGCACGTGTGGCCAGAGCCTCAGACGAAATTTCACGAATTGGATATACTAATGAAAAATTAATAAAAAAAAATAATAATAAATTCTATAATCACATTACGTTTTTGTCATTTATTTTATATTTATTATATTATTTATATTTGAGCCACTCAATAAATAATATTTTTCGCAAATCTCTAATTTAAAAAAAGGTAATGATCATTAATTTTGTCTGTTGAAAGTATAAGTAAATCTAATAAAACAATTTTTTTTGTTTATATTAATTTATTTTTCCATTTATATTAATTTATTTTTCCATTTATATTAATTTATTTGAAAGAATTTCTCACCAATAAGTTATCAACTATTCCAATTTATTTCTATATTAAAGAGAAATATATCTTAGCAGGGTCCGAAAAATCAATTTGTTAATTTTACATTTTCTTAAAATTGGATGTTTGAATGTCTGGTAAAAATTTCAAATCAAAATTCCAAAAACTGACAAAATTATAAGCCTTTATAAGATATTCAAATGCGCTTTTCTTAAAACGTTGTTCAAATCAGTACTCAAAATATTTCAAAAATCACTGAACAATTAACTTGAAATTTTTTGTGGTTTATCAGAATATTCCTTCATGAATTCCTCAATGAACTGAAAACTTAATAAACAATTTATTTGAATTTAATCATTTATGGTAACCCGTATTATTTAAAGCTTTAAAGATTATTTAACATCAACGAGTTAATAATATAACATTTTATATATTCCTAAAATATACTGTTACCTATATATTGTCAATTAATATGTAAATTTATCAATTGTATAACTACCTACCAATACTTTTATATTATTATACATAATAATACAGTATTGCATTTTCAATGCATTAAATAATGTAGGTTAATTAGTAATTTTAAACAATTTAATAAATTCGGTAATTAAACTTTCATTATTTTTCAGTAATTAATGAAAATTAATTACTATTTCATTTAAAAAATTAAGTACGAAACACGTTGTTTAAATAAATTGTATAAACACTTAAAAAGCAATAAAATCAAAACCGACATATAAGTTGAATTTATTATTTCGTATAAGGCGTAGAGGATTTTAAAATACACAACACGCACAAACTAGTATGTGCGATATAAAACTTAATGTAGGTGCATCCTTAATTATAGACAACTGTATTGTTTGTAATTCAGATCAAGTCAAAACATGAATGAGTTAAACTGCAACCTTGTTAGTAAATTCAACAATGACACAAGGTCGTTAAATAATATATAAATTCATGTTTGGCAAGTTGGGCCATTATTACGTTAAAGAAGTAATTTCATTTTTATAGAAGTTTAAGGTTAGTAGGTACCCCGTGGTATTTAAAAAATATCGTTTCATTTCCAGAAGCTGCAAACACACAAATTTCTTCTGCGGTCACAAAAAAATTGCAGTCAGAAAACAGGGAGATCTGATGGAAATTGCAAAAATATATTCTTCGTATTTATCAGTTTTGAACACCTACATTATTTTGTCTTTTCCATCCACGACAAAAATTGGTGTGGAGAAAATCATAAAGATATTGAAAATTTCCAAAGAAAATTTAAAAAAATTTCTACAATTACTATACTTTTATTTAATTTGTGCACAATATGAATTTCACTTAGGTGAAATTGCTAATTTCGCAGTTGCGAATGAAAAACTTAACGTATTTAATTTGAATGGCAGACCACTGGTGTGCAAAGCATACACATCAAGAGGCTAGGAATCAAGAGACCGGAAAACTACGGTTCTATACCTACGCGCTTAGGCTTTGTTTTACTGCCTTGTTCTCAATTTCAAGTTCGATCTGCAAACTATGAAAAAGGCATAGGAAAATCTTCTATTTTCCTTTTCAAGTCATCCTGACTGATCAAGACGCACTATTATAATGCTTGGTACCAAAAAATAAGTAATGCCAGTTCAATAATTGGTATATTCAACATTTATAATTGTGAAAAATTAAGTAATAACTTGGTATTAAAATTTTGTTTGGTATATATTCAATCTTAAAATCATCATCATCATTAATTTTACATTCTAAGTAGAATATTGCTCTCCCTTTCTGGGAATTACAAATCCGATTGACGGGGTGGATTAGTCCCCATATTTCATAGTTCACATAAATCAATATCGATTTCACCATAGCGTGTGGATGCCCATTAGAAGGCCGAGCTAAGAAATTCTGTATAGTCCGCGATATGAACCCAGAATTTCCGCTTAAAATCAAGTATATAATATATAGTATAGTATTTTAAACACCTCTTGAAAATCCTGGTCACCTGCCTATTATTTATAAAATAAATAAAAATAAAAAAAGCAAAATTATACAATAAAACAAACATCTAAATTCAACCGATTCGATGATGATGGAAGCATTGAAATAAAAGAGAAAATTTATTGAAATTCAGTTTGCGTCTAAATTATACCATGCCAAGTTTATGTGCACCTATATGAAGTATTCCAATAAATGTCAAATTCCACACATTCCTCTAGCACGAACGAAAACTTTTACTTTATAATTTATTTTTAGTTGAAGGTACATAATATTATACATGAACGAAAATTAATATAAATGGGTCTACTAATAAATTTCTGAAACCATTAATCACTCTGTGATAATTAATATCTATATCTTTAATTTTTCTCTTTTTACTATGGAAATACCTGTTCCCATTAAAACACCTATGTGCGGTTAGTTTAGTAATTTGATGGGTGACCCTTCAGGAAACGTGTACCGTTACGCTGTAGTTTAGGTCCCACATTAAATTGTAGGGCAAATATTGCTCATCGCGATCTACGATGCGGATACCACCAAACTTGATAACTTGGTCTACTTACTGTAAACTTTTACTGAGAAAACTAACCCTTCACTATTACTGAAAGATTTAGCCTAAGGCCTATTCCAAAAAGCACGGCGTGATTGGTTATTTTTCTTATAAATTAAAACTATTTAATAAAATTATTAACTAAACAAGAACAAATAAATATAAAGTTCAATAAACATACCTTTTTTCTTTGTACATATGATAATTCATTGCCCTAGCCATTAAAATCCCTACCATCGGCCGAATCGCTTTTCCTTGACCATCAAAATAATATGTGGCTATTTCACATAACTCGGGTTGTGTGGTATTTCTTTTTAATTGCTGCAATAATAAATTTTAGTTGTATTAAATCACTACAAATTCAGTATAATCAGTAGCGATACAACTAGAATATAGCCAGGAAAACGTGAATTTCAATGCTTGCATTTTGATTTTAAATTTACTAAAGTGTGGTACCTGAATAAGTCACTTAAACGTAAAACTGGCTTAATATATATTTAAAGTAAGATTTAAAAAAAAAAATTCTTAGAAAAATAGCCCCCCTGGCATTGATCTCTGTATCGTCTACTGAATATAATGTCAACATACTTCATTCAAATATTATTTATTATCTACTATTAATTATTATTATAGTATTTGTTAATAGCAATTAAAACATTTTTTACTAACGCTCAGAAGTCCTAAATTTTAAGCAAGAATTTTTTTACCACCAAATTCAAACTAAGGCCCATTTTCTGCAAATCCTCGCTTTTGAAAAGATCCTTTCACAAAAGGAAAAATTTAGTTGACAACCAAAATTTTACAAATTAGTTAATAATTTCACCTGGAAATCTAAGCAAAGACTTCACTTTCATGAATCGACCATTTCGTGAAGTATGAACATGGTATTAGTTACAAAATACTGTTTATTTACACCTTAGTCCTTAACAAAATTGTCATTACTTATTAAGAGCCTAAAGAACAATGTTATTACTGATATGTTATTTATTTTAAAACACAGAAAAGGAATTTAAAATTTTATATTTTAAATTCTTATATCCATGATCAAGGTCAAGATCGCGCAATACGTATTTCTAATATAAAGCTCCAAGAGCTTGTGTGAAACACTTGCTTAGGTGATTCTGCAGTCAAGATCTTAGAAAATCGACAAAAATTTGTATTCGATCCTTATCACCTTGACTTGAACTGTTGACTAAAAATCAAATTTTTTATTGCTTAAAAAATTCATTCGATGACTTGTGCAAAATACGAAAAATACTTATAAATACATATAAAATTCAAGAAAACAAAAGGCCAATAACATTCACGGAAAAGTTAAAAGTAATATTTTGTTAAGGTTATATAAAAATTTTATAAAACAACTGTTCTATAAAAGTACAAAAGTGCTGTAAACAATAAACATTTTTTTCTACTATGTATTATTAATTTTGGTTAAAAACAGAAAAAGAATAATTGACAGAGAGGTTTTCGAATGGATTCTGACAAAATAGTTCAATTATTTAATTAATCTTGTATTCTTAAATTATATATCATCGAGTTTACTACTTACAAAGTTTTCTAAAAATAATCGATTTTTATTGATCAACATCAGTTTTGAAACTACTTAAGATATTATATAGGTAGGTACATATCTACATAGTATTATGAGAATTCCTCGTTCTGTCGCAAGAACTTGCAATAATTACGTTCACTAAAAAGATTTTAATATCCAAAGGAAACTAATGATTCAAGGACTTTCGTGCTACTCCTAAGAAAACTTATAACGGAAAACAACTGTGTAATATAAATTGTGCTTAATTTTATTTAATATCTCAAAAGCAACCAGATTTATATCTTAATTATAGTACCTATGTACCTACTAAATAGAAATTAAATATTAAAAAAACAAATTCACAGAAAAATCCGTTACAAAATTTTTAATTTTAGGGTTGAAGAGAATAGTCTACAGAGGCTTCTACAAATCATTTTATGTCTCTTTACCTGAAATACTTAAGGAAATAAAAATAAGAAAAAACGTCAATTTTGAAATTACAAAATTGTCCAATAAGCAATATAAGTTTCCCGATCATACTGATATGGAAAATTCAAATAACTTTAGTTTATTAACTATTTTAATTGTTACTATTAATTGTATCAGTCTGTTAAGTAAGGTATTACTCACTAGAGAAAAAGTTTGTGAGAAAAAGAGTGGGGTCATTTTCTCGTATTGCTGAAATAATTAAATAAGCAGTCCTCGAGTTGAGCCAATAACTATTATGATCATTTTCCAAAATAAGTTTCGATTTCGGTAACAGATCATCAAAATGATATCAGATCGCGGATTAAGTATTGTTTGCTCTAATGATGGTTATTTACAATGTATCATACGACAACTACAACTGTTCAAGTATACCCACGGATTTACATTTCGCGAATTTTTTAGCATGTAAATGCCCAAATAAAAATTATAATATTACAAGGTCGAACAATGATGATCTTTAACCATTGTTCATAAATACAAATTCATTTATTATGTATAAACAATGGGTTCTTCATTTCACGACGCTGCACTGGCGCGTCGCGCCGCTAAATGTTCACACTCTTGTTCAACGTTAATGATGCAACAGTTAAATGCCCAATCCTAGATCTGATTACATTTTGAAGATCTGAATTAAATTAATTTTATTGTTCTCGAATTTTTCTTGTTTAAATACCTTAAACGAGACATGTCAAAAATAAAAAACTCAAAATTATTCAGTGAAATTCAATAAAAAAAAAAAATTTAAATATTATTTATATAATACTTAATGACAAACATATTATGTACCTATATAACTATTTTAGTATAATACCTACTATAATAATAGGATTCAATATTTTGAACTCCGTATTCGTTTTATAATCAATAACTTTTAACTTTTGCTTATTTTTGTATTTTTAGATTATTGAAAATTTAACAAGAAACCAAAGAAACGTATTTAATTAACAATAAATTAAAATAAAAAATGTTTTTCTTTTAATTATTATTTAATTCCTTATTTGTAATTATTATTATTGTTCCCATTATTACATAAAAAAAAATTTTATTTATATTTGTTATCGTCTTCCTTTTAATATATCAAATTGCCATTAAAGAGCCAGATATTGTCTAATATAAATACGTTGTTACATTATTGTTTCGTACATTGGTGGTCTACTGATAATGATAATAACCGTTATCATCTGATGCGTTATACTTGTATGAAGTACCATGCCAACAATCGTTCAGAAAAACCGAATAAAGACATTCGCAATTTTTATTTTCTTTTTTATTCAAATATGGTATTTTGTACATATTTCAGTACATTTAAAATTGTTTTGAAAATTGGTCCACCGAAGAAAAAGAGAAAAAAAATTCAAATTTATAGAGTAAATTTATTGATGAAAATAAAATAGATATTGTAAACTATTTTGATCATGTTCATGGCTACATTTTGAATAAGATTACCAAATCACAATGCGATATTGCATTATTTGCAATATTGCAAATTGATATTATTGCAATATTGCATATTGATATTATTGCAATATGCAACAATATCTTGTAAATAATTTATTGTTGATTTAGTTGTGGTTACCCAAATAACTAATTCCACACACCAAGGTAGTCAAGCAAGAGCAAATGCGATTCAAGAATATTCCTGAAGCGTTCACTTTTCTGTGATTAAGCAGAACACATGTTGTGTAAACAATACTGTCCTCAAAATTTCTCAATTGATAAAGAAGAGGGCGTTTCCGCTTTACCACCTTGTTCTGTAAGATTGTTAAATCCCACAGACATGATCACAATAGTCACAAAAATGTTTTTATCAAAAATTTATCTTGAAAATTTAAACAAAAACGATGTTGACCCTCAATTTGGAAATACTTTTGATCATTACTTCTAAGTCAATTTTTAAAACAAATCTATTGACGTGAGTCATTTTTGTATGTCACGAAAGAAAAGAAAATGGCATGGAATACTTCATACATAACTCGTGTCCCTATAGTGTTTACTTCAAATGTCCTATCTTGCTAGTCGTTTTTGCTTCTTGACAGAAGCATCGTGACCATCATTAATTTTAATATTAAATGGTTCTCTTGGCAGATTACTCTCGGTGGTTTACCATTGCCTTCCGAGAGGAAAGGGTAATAATGAAGTTGGATAAATTTTGTAGCCGGGTTGGGGATCGAACCTAGGGCTTCTAGCCTAGAGTTCGGTCCTTAGTCCGTTTACTTAGCTCACCTCTCACTTCAAATGTAACCTCCTCATAATTCTAAATTGAATGTAAATTTCCTAAACAAAAGAAGATTTATGGATACAATTAAAAATAAGTCAAGTGATTTACAGGGGGAAAATAATTCATTAAATCAATAAAGTATTTGCAATAACTATTTTTTTTTCAAAACAAAATTTTTTCCACAACTTTTGTTACAGATCTTGACAAAAATTTAATTAAAATTACCAACATTTATAAAATACTTTCTGCAATAACTGGAGAAAGAATCGTCACATCTCTGTTTTTTACGTAAAAAAGCTAGAACTTTTTTATAATTTTCCTTTGACATATTGGAATATGAAAATTTTTCCCCTTTATAAATCACTGCATCCATATATTCTTTTATTTAAGAAATATTTGGGGTAGAAACTTTTAAATATACAGCGGGTAGGTATGCTACCTGAATTTTAATAATAATTCTAATTTTAATAATATTAAATGTTTTTGCGACATGCAAATGCAACAAAAATTAATTTTGTTAACTAAAACTTACTTTTCTTATGTCGACATATACGTCTTTAAGGTCGTCTTCTAATAAATGGTATGGATCTACTTTATATTCAGGTAAAGAACCTGGCTGATGCGTTCGAAGTGTGCTAAAAGTTCTAGCGGTAACTACTTCAGGTCTACTACAAGGATGCCAGCTTCCTGACGAGGATGTGTTAGTTGCAATCACGCTAGATGTAATTTGATTTTTTATCTAAAAAAGAAAAATTATATTAATTCATGTTATCGGGGTTTAAAAAATAGAAAAACTATATAGGTACAAAGTTTAACTAAGTAATGTAAAAGCCACTAAACATTAATAAAGATATCGTTCGATCTAACTGATCGAAAATCTGATGCGTTTATTTGAAGGTGTGTGGGAAAAAGGGTTGTGATCCATCGGCGTCGTTACGACTCCGGTTTAGAGAATCTGAAGGTAAGAGACCATCGATAACTTTGATCATAAAAAATTCGATCGGATTTAATTTTTTAAATGTATTTTTGAACAGTTTCTATATTTAATCTATTTTAAACCCTATTCTGATGACAGATGGAAATAATCCTCTGAAAACTAAATAAATAATTTATTTGATTTTTTAATTTTTAATAACTCAATTTAATAAAGTTTTAATATTAATTAATATCAACAAGTTAATAATTTAACATTTTAAATATTTAATCTATAAATATGAGTTACTAAAAAGTAACATTTATTTTATATCAAGTTAAGAAATCTATTAATGTGAATATGTAATCTATTACAATATTGTTTCGCTGTTCTTTCAGCTCATCAGATAGATATAATATAAAAACATAAAAATTATAAAAATCTAAATCTGAAAATAAAATAATTAAGTTAAAAATTTATAAAATTAATTAATTATCTATTTCATCTATTCTATATTATATTAGGTAGTCTATTTTTAGTAACCTTTGAATACTCGCAATTGAAGAGTTTATAACCAAAAAGGTCCAGGTGCTAAAACGTATTTTAGAAATATTCTTTTTCAAAGTAACTATTGCATTCATGCAATAAATTAATTAATGCAATAATTGCATAACATAATGGCATTACAAGTTACAAAACTACTTGTTTCGTTTTCAAAATAGGTATTCATCTACAATTTTCGTGAATTATTAATTTATTTACAATAATTATTTTCGCAGGTCAATAGCTCAAAAATATAATTTTTTTAACTCTTTAATAATTAGTTATGTTTTATAAACATAAAGAATTTAGGAAGCAGAATTTTCGTTGCAAATTATTAAAAACACATTTAACAATACTACATAATCACATATCAATATAATTTGTTAGTCAACGGTTTCGTAAATACCAAAAATAAGAAATGTTGAAACTGAGCAAAACATGTTCGATTTGGTAAGAATTACTGGTTACGATGAATAAGCCAAACTATAATACAAGTGTTGATTATTAAAGCATCACTGCCATAAAATAATAAATAAAATTTGTATTAAATTAAACTAAAGTTTTCAGAAATTTATTTTAGAAACGTATCAGGAAATATTTCGATTTGAAGAATTTCATTATCACCACAACAGTAGTTCGAGCGTTTTTTAATGCAAAATCTGATTATAAAAGATGATGTTTTAAGAGTGATAGATTTTTAAATTGAAATAAAGCACATATAAAAATTAAATTTATCCACAGTCGTGGAGTGATGTGACCGCTGGTTGAGTTACGGAGCGGAAATTCTGGGTTCAAATCTCGGACGCATCAGAATTTCTTAGCTTGGCCTTCCAGTGGACATTCTCACGCCGTGGTGAATCAATAAAAAACCCGGCCAAAAAACAAAATACCCATACTAAAAAAAATAAAATAACGAACAAAAAACACTGAACAAATTAAAAAATAAGTGCTAATAACCTAGTAGTTGATGCACTATAAAATATACCCCCAGCCACAGGGGTAAAAATAAAAAAAAATTAATTTGAATTCAATATTTCTTTTGAGTTTCTTTAAATTTTATTAAATGCACGGAAAATATGTTGGTAATAAGAAAGAAATCAGGCTTATTGTGGGGTTGCTTACTAGACATTGATGCCCAGCGAGATATCACCTCAAAATCAAGACTGGAAGGAATCACAGGTGCACACTCTGTGAATCGGAGATCGAGTCAGCCAAACACATTATCGTAAGCATTCTATGTTTTGCTAGCAAAATTGAATTCCTAAAAGCCTAATTAGAAGGGTTATGAACAAAAGATTAACACTGGTCTTAGTTCTTAAAAGCTCTCGCAGCCTATTGACCCCTTGAGTACAAACAATGCAATCAATCATCTGTTCAATCTATCCAAGTCACTAACAATTCTTGAGTAAGCCGCCAAAATAAACAATATAAACGTGAAGCGTTCTGTGCAAATCATCCAAAAAGATAACGACCAAGCTTCCGCCAATCGATTTTGTAAGTGTCGTGCAATTATAATGTTTAAATATTGGCACATGTTATTTTCCAAATTAACTAATTAGCCTTCTTAATGAATTTTATGTTAAATAAAATAATCTTCAAAACATTAATTATGAAGGTTTACGTGGTAATCATCAACTTGAAAAAACAATTCTTCTCCATTCAAATTTTTCAATCGCCTCCAGTAAAATCACAAAACTCGTTCGCCAGCCGCTCGCCTCTTCTTAATTTTTTTCGGTAAGTTTACACGTTATTTTATTTTCACTAAAGACTTGTCACTTTTACTTTATTTTTATATGTACAGATTTTTACAAATCCAATCTGAATCTTAAAAATGATAGCAATCGATTTATTAGTAGACAATGATTTTTTGTTTCAACTAAGGGCACAAACGTACATACCATTTTCGTTGTAGCATTCAAATGTGTGGATCACAGTGAAAATTGTTATGAAAACGTTAGTGACAATCTTTAAATGCTCTCCTTGTTGCAAGGTAAATTAAATTAGTAAATCTGAATCAAAAGATTAATACTGACGAAAAATTTAAAAAAGCATAATCTCGGTACGTTTACTACTTCTGGATCTCAAAATCAGCGTCTCAAAAGAAATATGACATCATAATCTTTTTTTAATTAAATTGCTCAAAGTTAATTAGTTCAATTAAGTAAGAAATTATTATAATGGTATAAGTTTTAATTTGTTATCATAAATTACATCAATAGATGTTTGAAAATGATGTTAAAAGTCGAGAATCACTTTCACATTCTTATAAATTGTGATTAATGCGGGCACCCTGTATATCAATGCCATGTGAGTGTAGTGTGATAACATCAAAAGGTAACGCGGTATAAGGAGGGAGACGCTAGGACGCTAAGGCACTCGATAGTAAGACGTTGACGAGTTATGTTGTGTTACATTATTGCGTATTAAATATACTATTAACCCCAAATTAGAAGTAGTTGTGATTGATTGTACACCAAGACTACATTAAGTAATGTCTGTTAAAAAAGTTGTATAGAGGTACATACATATGTACATAAAAATATATTTGCAATATTATGTATGTAAAAGCCTGAAAACAATTACATACTTCATGTAGGGCATTTTTTTTCTTTTATGTCGAGTAATCTTCAATTATTGATTACTTATTGGCTGAAAAATATTTTTTTATGAAATGCAATAGTGAGACTTATTTTTTACGGAATTTATTGAAATGTATGTTATTGGTATTCTGTGTGGGCATTCCACACCAAATCGACCACTTTTGAACCCGACCCCTTTTGATTTTCCTGAAATTTTTACATATTATACAAATAATATTTTTTATTTAAACAAAAGAAATAGAAAGAAATGTCGGCCCATTATGGGGTTTGAGTTGTTATACGCGAAATAAATCAGATTTTTTTTTTAATAAAAAAATCGAAAATCAAAAGTGTCGAAATTTGAAAAATAAAAAAATGTTTAATCTTCAGAAATCTCGAGATCAGATTATAATATATTTTGTGAAATATCCAGCTACATTGGTAGATTTCTAATATCAGAGACACACTGAAATTTATTGGTTTTTTAACTTTGTTCTGATTCATTCCTAATGAGGTTTTCTTCTTGAATAATATTGGTAGTTTTTGTTTAAACAAATTTGCGGTACCTAAATCGTTCTAAATTGTTCTAAAAAAAGAACAAGTATCTGATGTGACATTCAATAATGATCACAATTAAATTTTTTTAATATTTACATATTACTCCTTTCACCACGTGGATTTTTAATATAAAAATCATTGCAATAATTAAGTAAGTAGTAGTACACTTGCACTGCACGCACATTTGAAAAGTATCAAAAGATTGTAATTTAATTGATAGAAAACAATCAAGAAACTAAAAACACAATTAAATTAAAAATCTCATAAGTATAGGCATCCATAAAAAAGACCAGAAAAAGCACTGGTGCCCAGGAATTAAACTTTTTAACGAAATATGTATTACATTGTTCATCAGTTAAAAATTGAAAAAATGAAATAAAAATAAAGGCTTCACAGTAAACAAATTTGCAAAGAGTATTATTGTCTTCTTTCGTTTTTTTTTTTTTTAGAAAAATATACGAAGAAACAGGTAAAAGTAGATTTCTGAAATATTATCGTTTGACGTGATGTAGATATAAAAATCTTGCATAATTAATATTAATCTTGTGCCTTGATCTTGAATCTTGATGTCACAAAAGTAGAAAATAGATTATCTTAATTAAAAAAATATATAAATATAACTAATAAAAAATAGCTATTGCCGTTAAGTAAAATACACTTTCGTAACATTTTTATAGTATCTAATTGGAAAATAAAGATGTAAAATTTTTAAGTATTTCGAGTTATAAAATTGATTAAAATTCAAATTATTTTTATATTGTTCTTTTTAAATTATTATATTATTTTTAGAACATTAATCATTTATTGAAATATTTTTTCTTGTACTGTTGTGATCCACTTTTAATGATAAGATACGACTATGGAGGCATAAACATGAAAACGGTGTCGGCGTGCGAATTAATAAGCGTAATTTTAATTAATTAATTAATTACATGCAATTGAATGGTGTAAAAACATTTGGCTATGTTACCTGACAAAGTGACAAAAACCTTGTCACATTTTTTATTAATATCTGTTACGGGAAAAGTACACATATTCCGGTAAATGTGCACTTATACAGGCGCTTATGGTAAATGTATATACAATGTACTTTTCCCAATAGAATTAGGAAAATGTGCAAATATACCAAGCGATGATGGGAAAAGTACATATATTGAGATTTGAGATTTGAAAACAATTGGGGGGTAAAGGCTGGTATGGTCTCGAAAAGGGTGTGGATGTCGAATACACACTCTTAGCAAATCTCGAGTAATGCCTCTGTTATATTTAGTATATAACAGCTCTGCCAGCAAATCCTATTCCTACGTTCTCGTCGTACCCTCTGACTGTAGTCGTAATAGACTGTAGCAAACAGGAAAGGATGAAAGGCGAGTTTCCAGCGCCTTAAAACTGGAACATTTCGACTAAGGGAGTACACCCTAACAGATAAACCTGGTCCTCCTGGAAGGGGGTTTGGGCGATGGGTCAGCACCTCATCACCTGTAAAAAAAACTAATTTGCTCATGAACCTATAGCCAAGCCTCGGAAACTGGATGGAAATAACTTAAGACGACTTAACGCGAGAAAACGGTTGATGAATATTGGAACATGGAACGTCCAGGGAATGGCAAACAAAGTGATAGAAATCAGTAACGAACTGAAAAAACTGAATATGGACATAGTTGTATTGTCGGAGACCAAGAAAAAAGGCCAGAGAAGTGAAGTAATGGGGGACTATATTCACATATGGTCGGGGGTAGATAAATCTCAAAGAGCAAAGGCAGGGGTGTCCATTCTAATTAAATTCGGCCTTAAAAGATATCTAAAAAGTTTTAACTGTATAGACGAAAGAATTATGAAAATAACGATGTCATTATATGAACATGAAACAACAATAGTCGGAACATACGCGCCCAATGACGGCCTGGATCAAGAAGTTAAACAAAGGTTCTATGAAAAATTAAACAAAGTAGTTGGAGATATTAAAGGTAGACAGGAGATCATAGTGGCGGGAGATATGAACGCTAGAGTAGGCACTAGAGAAAAAGATGGAGTTGTAGGAAGATATGGGGAAATAACGGTGAATGACTCAGGTGAAAGATTGATGGCGTTTTGTAAAGAAAATCAACTTAGGATTGTTAACTCATATTTCCCACAAAAGATAATCCACATGTATACTTGGGAAAGACCATCGTTGCAACAAAAGTCGGTCCTGGATTATATAATAATGAAACAAAAATCTTCAGTTATTAAGGCCCAAGACTGTCGGGTGAAAAGAGGAGCTGATTGTGGATCAGACCATTATTTAGTGAGAACCAAGTTAATATTTCAATATCATCGCAAATCGAGTAGGGTAATTGGAGAAAAACCGGAAGGTAATTGTAGTGTAAAGTATAAACTACATTTATTACAGCAACCCAGTATTCGACAACTTTACGAAAATAGATTACATGGGAAATTAAAGGAAGCCCCAAACACCGAAAATGTAGAAGAAGAATATGAAAATATAAAAAAGGCGATAGTTGAAGCAGCAACAGAAGCTCTAGGAATAAACGAAAAACAAAATACAAGAAAAACGCCACCATGGTGGACAGAGGAGGTAAATGGTTTAGTATTAGAGAAGAATAAATTGTACTCCAATTCGTTAACATCAAGAACAGAGGATAATAGAGAAAAGTATAAAAACAAGAATAAGGAATTGAGAAGAAAAATAACCGAGGAAAAAGATAAATTTTGGGAACAAAAATGCGCACAGATAGAAAGTTTAATTGGCGGATCACAAACAACAGAGATATGGAGAACAATAAAGCAGATGAAGACAAATAAGATTAATACTTTGAGCAACTTCGTGGAAATAAGTGAGTCGAAAAGTCATTATGAGGACCTGTTTACTGAAAAACGAGCGGATTTCCTAAATGAAACAAGACCACAAAACCAACACAGTGAGGTAAATGATGAGATAAATATAACGCTGAATGATATTAAACGCAATATAAAAAAAATGAAAAATGGAAGGGCCCCTGGACCAGGAGGTATTCCGGTAGAACTCTTGAAGTCTGGCGGGGAATCTTTGATGTTGAGAATTTAGGGATTAATCCGTACTTGTTTTAGACTAAATAAGGTCCCAAAAGAGTGGAAGATATCACACGTGATATCGATATTTAAAAAAGGAAATAGAAGAGATCCAAAATGCTATAGAGGACTGAGTATTACTGGCACCTTTAGTCGACTATTTGGAAAAATAATACAGAAAAAATTGAGACAGGACGTGGAATATAAAATAGGAGAAGATCAAAGTGGTTTTGTCCCAGGTAGATCGTGTGTTGATAACTTGTTCATTCTGCAACAGTTATTGGAAAAAAGAATAGGAACAGGACAAGAGGTCCACTTGGCCTTCATAGATCTAAATAAAGCGTATGATTCAGTACCCAGATACAAGCTATGGGAAGGGTTAGAGGAACTAAAAATCAATGGTCAACTGATCGAAATAATGAAGGAAATCTATAGCGAAAATGTAACATACATAAAGAACGGTAATACTATATCAGAACCACTTACAACATCTAAAGGACTTAGACAAGGGTGCAGCTTATCCCCACCGCTATTTAACGTATATCTAGAAATAGCATTAAGGAGATGGAAGAGACATTGCGAGGGGATGGGAATTCCTATTGGCGACAGCACACTGCTATATACTCTAAGCTTCGCAGATGATCAAGTAGTTATAGCACAGGATGCCTACGACCTAGAATTCATGATAAGAAGACTGAAAGAGGAATACCAAAAGTGGGGATTACAAATCAGTATGACTAAAACTGAATATTTGGTAGTAAATTCAGACACAAAGTTTGAGATGCTGATAGACGACGAAATGGAAATCAAACAAGTAGACGCTTTTAAATACCTGGGCGTAATCGTAGATAAGAATGGTATAAACAAAGAAGAAATAAAACATAGAATACGAGAGGCCCGAAAGGTCTTGGGGTCCTTAAATTCACTGTGGTGGAACAAAAACATATCTTTACATAAAAAGAAACGATTGGGTCAAGTCATGGTGGAATCCGTCCTGTGTTATGGAAGTGAGATATGGACGGTCGATGACGAAATGAAAAGAAAACTAAATGCGGTAGAAATGGATTATTTGAGAAGAGGAGCAGGAATATCGAGACTGCGACATATTAGAAACGAGGTCGTCAGAGAGCGTATGGAAGCAAAAGACACGATAAATGACAGAATAGAAAGACGAGGGCTGAAGTGGTTTGGACACTTGATGAGGATGGAAGAAACTCGATGGCCTAAACGGGTGTATCAATGGACTCCGCCAGGAAGAAAGAAAAGAGGAAGACCAAGAAGATCGTGGAACGAAGGAATCCGAAAATCAATGTCAGATAGAAACCTGGACGAAGAACAAACGCGTAACAGAGAGGAGTGGCGAAGGGTAACGGGAAAACGGTTTTTAGCTGTACAGTGAATACAATGTATTGATATTGTTATTTACTAACCCGAAAATATATATATTGACATAAAATAATCCAAATCATAAAATTATTTTCAAAAAATTCCAAAAATTATTTAACTAATAAAATATTTAAATAATAAAAATTATAAACGGATTATTCCTTATCATTTATCCCAGCTTAGCTCAGTCGAAAATCTTATCACACCGCTCACGCGCGATCTTCTAACAAGAAAATTTTGTTTTTCAAAAATTTATTCTTCTTTTCTAAAATAGATACAATCAAAAGAACACAAGAACTTCCTGCTTCACTCAATATTTAATTATCCTTCGAAAATTTACAAAATATCTCTCAAAAATTTAAACGCGACCTTACAGCGCCGTGGGTCGCTTGCAAGTCCTTATCATCAAGTAATTAATTTTATAATTACAATTTTTAAATATAAATAATCTAAACACATTTTCAACCTTTTGCCGGGATCGAACCGGTAATTCCTATATAATAATCAACGACTGCACCTGCTATCACACCAGGGCGTCACAAATTTAAATTTACAAAAATTAAATATAAAATTAAATTAAGCAAAATAAATTTCTTCATCCCAAAAAAATACGACAATATATATGAAAACAATTTAGTGTGTTAAAGCAAGAGCGGCGGGTTTTGAATTTTCTGTAAGATGTATCATGGGGATTTTAATAATAATAATACAAATTTTAAGTAACTGAAAAGCTGCAAAAAATATATTTACTTCCTTTTACATATTTTTTATATAACTTCAACTTCAATTTGGTCAAATCTTAGTTTGTAATTTATTACTTTTCTTTCGACGCTTGCCCTCCCCCTCCAATGAAAAAATACTATTGAACTAATTACGAAAAAGCTATTGGTTCAATCATTTTCTATTAAACAAATCGATTCTTTTACTATTGGTTTTCAATACTAATAGCAATAGTTTTTTGTCATTAATCCAATAGTATTTATCTTTGTCTGATCACGCATAAATGCGATTCTTTGTGAGGTACGACGCACCCTATAAAATTCTTTTGTCAAAAACAAGACAGTCCGACTGACAAAAACAGCGTAAAAATGTTTAATTACTGAGTAAATATTTAAGGTTAAATTATTGAAAGGTGTACACAATCGAATAATGATTAGAAATTGTTAAAATTTATTTATTTTAAATTTTTATAAATCAAATTATAATTTCTAATATTCACTTAATTTCAAATTAATTTAATTAAATTTGATTGAAAATAAAAAACAGAATAATTATAATTAAATTAATCTTTATTGCAGCACTGATCGCGTACTAACTGATTTTCTTTTTTTTAAGTTTAAATATTATATTGACATTTTAATATTGAGGTTATGTTTACAATAACATTGCCTTCGTCTACTCACTTTTACCAGGGTACATGTTCAAATGTGCACATTTTCCGGTAATTGTAAGGATTACGCTGTCTTTTAAATTATTCAATCCACTTTTACCAACTCCCGTGAAACATGTACACATTTACCGGTAAATGTATACATTTTCCGGTTACGTACTCTTCCCGTAACGTATATATCTGTTGAGCTGAAACAATATTGTAATACATTATATATTCACATTATTAGATTTCTTAACTTGATATAAAATAAATGTTATTTTTTAGTAGCTCATATCCTTTTTATGGTTAAAAAATACTTAAATCTGATAAGTTTTCGCCAGCTTCTATCTAAGCAAGGCAAGACGTTAGTTTCTATGTGAATGCTGCTTAAGATTCAAATTCTCGCCAATTTCAAACAAATAAACTTTTTGTGCAAGTTCTTACTATTTCCCTAAATTTATCTAAATTTTAAAGTTGATCTGAGACCTGATCTAGAATTGAATCTCAAGATTTCAAATAGGATTTTAAACTGACAATCAGCTCACTAATTTTATCAGCTCAAAATATACTTGGGAGAGCAACAGAGATAATATAATATAGTTTATTATTATTCTTACTACGAATTACACCGCGTCTTTGTACTTCCCTCTTATGTCCGTATAGTGAGCGTGTATTGTATAACATTTTTATCTTGGTAAGATCAGATCTTGCCTATTTATTAGTGCAGTCTTTTCGTAAATTATTTTTTAAATAATTAAATATTTTAAATAACTATTACACTTTTGTGTATTTTAGCTTAACTTTCAAAGTTGATATTCTTAGAAACGGCTGAATAGAGGTCTCAATATTTTAACTAGTTAAAATGCAAATCATGACCTACATGGACCATATTTGTAACAAGATCTGGAACCTATCATTATTAAAATCCTTAATTAAAGTCTTTAGTTAAAAATCCTAAAATTAATATCAATAATTGCATTGTAATTATGAGTGCATAATAGCAACTCTCGTAATTCTATTTCAGAGCATGTTCGAGTGTAATTATTGCTTAAATGCAACGATGCCTGAGTAATATTTGCTATGCAACTTATTAACTTAAAAATAATGAGGTCGTTTTATATTTGTTGCAATAATTTCGTAAGCAATTACTATAAAATATAATTTCTTCTTTCTTTTAATTATTTAGAACCTCGCTCTGCTATTTCCAAGCGTGGTTGAATTTGGTAGAACAGATCGATGTTACTCAAGCAATGAATCTGTTGCAGACAAAGTCAGTCTGGCCCGCTTAAAACTATAACCGCGATTTTCCGCTCCCTAGTTTCCAGTTCCAATATGAAATCAAAAGAGGAGCTCTTTCCTCTAAATTATTTATACACTTATTTATTATTAGTTGTTACAGCGTTATTATTATTTTAAAAAAAGAAACTCATTTTATGGTAGGTATAATTTTATACGAAAAAAGTAAGTAAAAATTTTGAATTTCAAAGTTACATGTAGGTATACCTATTCTTTACTATTGAATAATGTCACTTTCATAACTTTTTAATACAATTTCAGAAAAACTCCGTATATATAATTACTAAATTTTGATTAAAATTCTAGGTCTAATTACAAAATGTTCATTTATTGTATCTTCTTCTTCGACGGCGTTTGTTTTTTCCGTAATACCTCTGTTGAGGTATCCATTTAAAGGTAGATTACTCATTTTGTCTCTTTCAAGTCTGTCAAGAATTTCCGCTCTGTAACTCAACGAGTGGTCACATCACTCCACGGTTGTGGCTTATTGAATCGACCAACTCAAAGCGCTCTTAACTTCGTGGCCCCAAATAATTATATTATCTTATATTTACAAACAAATCTCAAGAAGATACAAAAGACAAAGTGCAAGAATAAGTTACAACTTATTAATTTTTGTATTTATAATATATCTATTATGATTACTTTTTACAACATTTTTTATTATAAAATAAATATTTCATTGGTGAAATTTAAAGTTACTCTGGTAAGAATTTATATACTACAAAATAAAATTTAAAATCAAATCACTTTTGCTTAAAAAAGAAAGTGCACCGGTGATAGAAAGCACTGTTTAATAATAAGTGAAAATTGAACATCAATCGTGGGCATTCTTAAATAATTTTATTTTTTTTTTACTTTATTTCAAGTTCAACTGCTACACATTTGACTATTATACCTAGTCATAAAGATAAAAATAAAAGCTATTTCAAAGTATAATTATATTATATACCTAGTATTTCGTAAGATGTTGACATACAAATAATATATTACACAACAATTATACAGCAAATCTGTAAATTGCATTTGTTATTAATAGCAAACATTAAAAAAAATACATTTAAATCATTCAAATTTGTTCAAATCAAATCGTTTAAAAAATTACTTTAATTTAATTATTCGAGAGTAAACATGATTACGCAAGATGGTTGTCGAATCTCCAATAAGTTCGTGCAGTTGTTAGGACAAAAAAATCTTATAACAGTTTTACTTAGCAAAAATTTTGACTGGAAATTATTTTGTCAGAAAATAACCTCTTAAATGAGAGGGACGAAAGTTGAACCTTCCACTGAATCTCCTTCAGTTCGCCGATGTAATTATGTTGTACTTTAAGTATTTATTTATTATGTATTTTATATACTTAATATAGTATGTAGATTAAAGTGTGCTAGATATGCGATATTTGTGATCTACGTTACAGTTTTTTGAATTGCAAGCATCGGACCTGCGTACAAAAGTATTATAATTATTATTTTTAATTTTTCAGATAGGTAGAATACAACGCTTGAATATAGCAGAATCACTAAATATTTTAATACAGTTTTATTATTTTAAAATTATACTGACTTGGTAAAATTTGAAAATGCTAAAAATATCTAAATAATGTAAAGTACCCAATCTACCTGGTATATTATATACAAGAGAGCAAAACACAAGTCTTATTGAAGCACTCTAAATTTTAAGAAAGAATTTACTCTTTAGATTAGAATATAAGTGGGTAGGTACGTACCTACATATGTAAGTAAATATCAATTAAAAATTTTGGTTTGTTTATATATAATAATGTATAGTATGTCTACCTATATTAAAATATAAGATGTGAATTAATGCATGTTACAAAATAAGAATGTTAGCACACAGGTGCAGGGCGTGACAAACTTTCTCCAGCTTCTCTCTGCTCAATAAGGTGATGCGATTACAAAATGGCTTATTAATTACTTAAACCTATTTATCACAAAAGTATTGGTTCTTCAAAATTTATTGCAACTACCTAATTCTACTACCTAATATAAGTAAGAGACAATAACTACAAGAAGAAGGCAAATATTATTATGAGTGATTGTTATTTCCATTGATGGTTACGAGTTACCAAATTCAATTATGTAAATTCCATAGACGCGACATGTCAGGTGCTTAGCAGACAGCTAAGATTTTACTAACTCTGTAAGTAGTAGTTAAGTAGGTAAGAGCCAACTAAAAATGACGTTACGATTATTATAATATGTTATTTATAAAATATAATATAAAATATTAAGTTCATTAATTCATCTATATTTTCTCGATATTTATTAGGTTTGTTTAACTTAACGAATAATATATAATTTTTAATAGGTCGTAGTTGGTAACTCTCTGATGATAACTCTCGTAGTTACCGTGAACCAATCACGGTATCATTTACTTTCAGTTATACTTATACCCTATGTCTATTATGCCTTGCGTTAACTAACTGTTGTAAAAGTGGGCCCAAGTGGTTTTTACTATTTATGGAATTGTAAAATATAATATGTCTTCAATAATGAACAGACTGGATTACAGAACGGAGAACTTGAATAGGGCAAAGCTGAGTTAACCTATTGAAAATCAAATAATTATTATTTATTCGACCCACTATCACGACAATATTACAAATCATGCGACTAATAAATACAACAAGTTACTATAGCCATCAATTATGAATAACTATTACGGAGCTATCATTTTGTAATGCTTTCCGTATGAAAAATCAGTTTAACCATTTCATGCACATTGTCGTGTCCGACACATCCGTCCACTCCCCCGCGCGGTGTCCTTGTTTCATGTACTATATTTGTAATTAATTACTGTACACTTCCACTCGTGTCGCATCCTTGTTAATTACACGCAATTTTTGTATGGATGAAGTGGTTAACACTAAAAAAAATTCCGTCTAAATTTGTTCCGTAAATTGTTATAATAATAAAAACAAAAAACATAACATTTTTTCCATGTTTCTCCGCCTGGGTCCAGTGACCACTAATAACATTATGAAAAAAGAATTTTTTGTCAGTATTCGCCAAAAAATATATAAAACTTAAATCATTTTGCTAAAAAATTAAGACAAATAAATGTCGGAAAACTTTTGCGTATTTTGCATTTTCTATAGAAGAAACTATAGTTTCTAGTGGAATAATCGAATAATGAATCAGGTAAATGCACGGTCAACGGCATACGAAGAAGAAAGCAAAATGTGACATACTTTTGTAGGAGCAAGGTCACTCTCACCTCTCTATAGAGGCTATTGCCTTCTACTTCGCACTGATATAAAAATTTTAATGTTAATATTACAATATCAATTTTAGTCGGTAACTAATCCATCAGTTTCTTTAATTATTCGCAAATCAAAAAATTAAATAAAAATTTAAAATCAAACTATTCATATTTCAATACTATTGAAATAGGTTAGTACCGTTAGTACATAAATCTTAGCTTCCATTTCTATGAAAAATTTTTAATTTGCGCCATGTTAAATAAACAGATATAAATATCAAACAAAAACATCAATAATAAACTAACAATTAAAGAGTAAATTTAAGGTCCTAGATCAATAGCATCGGATCATAAAATTCAACAGATGTCACTATAGTTGCTTTATGATATTTTATTGGTATATTTATTGATATTTTACTTATGATTGCTTAAAATTCTAAATTTCATGTACATTGCTTAAATTTTAGCATAGGTAAAAGAGTAGTTTTTATCTTTGATCTATTGCACTTTTATCTATGAATTCTAAGTGTCAAGTTCAATTCAAAAACAAATAACCGTAGAAAGTTGAAATTTGCTTTGCGGATTATCCGCGGTGGCTGTAAGAGGCATTTTTATAAAAAAAAGAAGGTTTTTTCGTAAATCACAAATATATACATATAGAAATAAAATCACTGTTTTCCGGATATTCGTAGTTTTTCATATTGTTTAACCATTAATCGGCAATTTTGCGGCTTATCCGCGAAATTCGATTATCCGCGGTATCCACGCCAGTTAATCCCGCGGATAATCGGGAGTTTACTACGTAAAATATGAATTTACTTTACATAAGCTATTTTATATTTATAACTAAAGTGTATTTTATTTAAAACTAAAAGAAATTTTATTTTATATTAATTTTTTTTAAATGAAAAGTAGCTTTTTAAGTAAAATCATATTTTACGTATTATTCTGAAAATTTCAACTTCCTACGATTATTCCTTTTTGAATTGAACTTGACAAAAGCTTAACACTTATTGATCTGACACCTTAAAAAATTGGTACCTAACCATATGAAATTAGTAACTACAGTCGAGTCGTAAAATAGTGAATACCGTATATAGTGAACTACCGGAAATAGTGAACACAAAAATTTTAACATTGAGTGTATATGGGACTCCTATATAACGAACAGCGGTAACCCCGATACAGCGAATCGTGCAGTTTGAATAACATCATTTATAGGGACTTCCCCAAACATTGAGAATTTACATTACGTATCATATTTACACTTCATTTCACGAATAACGTTAGCATAGAATGGAATTTTTAATATGTTGGTGTATCAATCAAATTAAATAAAAAATAAATACAATCGAAAATAACATCATTTTTCCCACAGGTATTGTAATTATTAATTTTGTTTGTATCAATTTTCTTTAAAATAAAGCTTTAATTTTCAAAATGTGGTGTTATTGTAAATTTTGTAAGTACCGAAATAGTGAACAACCCCCAAAAAGTGAAAAGTCTTTGCCATATTTAATTCACTGTTTCGCGACTCGACTGTATATGTAAACGTAAAAATATTTATCTTTAAAGTAAAATACCATCTAAAATTGAAAAAAAAATTGAAAACAAAATTGTGACACATACAAGTTGTACAACTCCAGAAAATATTGACGTTATGTACAAAAAAAGATCAGTTTGAAAACGTTACATACAGAACAATTTTTGCTAAATAAATTGAAAATGTTATTCCAATTTTTATATAGATTGGTAGAAACTGTCCATAAATGTTAAAGAATAATGCATTTTATATTATGTTTCATTATTATTATTATTACACAAAACCATCTGAATAGTATTTATTTATAATCCTAATATTAATAGATTCACTAGAATGCCAATTATACAAACTAATTCGTTCCAAAATGGTTAAAAATGACTTGGATAATAGTCGATGCCCAACTTGAATATAAAAATAAATAGAGACTTACAGTAATTGCGTACTAATGTGTTATTAATCTGTTAATAAACATTTTAATTATTTTTTATTAAAACGTAATTATATTATTATTTATCGTTAATTTTATAATTATTGCAAATTGTTAAAATGGTTATTTAATTTTTATCAATGCAATTTAGATATTATACAATCAATACTATATAAATTAGCATAGTTAGATTTAAGTAAGACAAATTTTGATCTCCAAAGTATATTTTTTATCTACAATGCATAATTTCTCCTTATCTCGGTGCATTATCTGATTGTTTCTTAAAATTTTAAATATATTTTGTAAACTTTTACTATTAAATTATTAAAATTTATACTCTTGGAAAGAATAAAGCCTGGGTTATACTGATTTCATTTATCACTTATCGTTATCATTATCATTTAACATTTAAGAAATTAAGTAGTACTTTTTTAGAATTATGTATAACCATTTGTTTTAACCATTATGTATTTAATCATTGGTTAATTCTTTTAAATGTTACCGCCACATTAGGTCTTGGGGCTATGGTTAGTTGAAGGAATCTCTTTAAACAATTGAAAAAAATTGCAGTTGTTTCTATCCTCATAATATCAGTTATGTGCCAAGTTTGGATTTTTCTTCTAATTGTTCATATGTATTTGTAGATTAACATTTTACACGTTTAATTTTTTTTGCTGTTCTGACACCCCGCCCGCGTGGCGGCTGTAATGCCGTAAGGTAAATCTGCATATCAGTCGCCTAGATTAAAAAGCCGACAAGTAACATTTTTTCCAAAAATGGGTTAAATACACCAAAACATTCAGAATTCAAATGCCTACATATCGATGGTAAAATTATGAATTAATTGTCAACAATTTCAAAGTTATCTGAACTTAAAACTTCACCTTAGATGCAAAAACTGACAAGTCTTTGCTTATCTTAGATGCAAATACCGACATTTTCTATATACACCAATCTCATCAGCTTATTCTTATCGAAACAGCTGACTACATGGAGCATTTGCATTTGGTGATAGTAGTTCTGTCAGTAAGTGTTACAGGTTTTGATTATAATAATAAATTTAGTTGTGATAAATTCTTCAGAAAAATTAAATAACCCCGAACAATTATTAAATATTATCCAATTTTTTATTATCCTTATATAGATACTTAGTTTTGTTCGTATTAATGAGAAATAAAAGTAATATTCAGTACCTATTAGATTTCTTTTAAATAAAAATTTAAAAGTTTAGGAGCAAATCCAGAAAAGTCCATCTTTAAAATTAATTTTTAAAGACTTCCGTATACTCCTGATTTTTTGAAGTGATTGGCTGGTTTACACCGTACTGTTGGTACGCGGACTAAAGGCGGACCAGGACTATATTGGGACCATATCCGAACTATATTTTTAGTCCGCCTGGTGTAAACATACAGGTACCAAGTTGGTCCGGCTTTAGTTCGGTCCTCTAAAATATGAGTACCAGACCAAATACGAACTAAATTAGTTCGACGGGTTCGACTGCATTCGACATCACTCGAGTATTTTTAATACCGAATGCGCTCATTTTTAATTTTTATAGGTTATAAAATAAAATTTATCAAGTAAGTAGATTATATATTTTGGTCACATTTTGGTCCTCGTGTACGGTGTAAACACTTGCGAACTATATTTTGCCGCATTGAACTATCCCCTCCCGTTTAGTCCGATCGGACCGAACTAAGCATTTTACGGTGTAAACCATCGATCTTATATTACACTAGTGCCCGTACTAATAGTCGAGGATCAATCCGAGATCAAGGATTAATTCTCGGATCGTTCAAAAATGCTACCAATAGTCGTAATAATCCTGGATTGAACACGATCCGAGATCAATATTGAATCTCGAAAACCGATCTTGCTTTGACCAGGATTAATCCTCGGATCATTGTGGCGCATGCGTGTTTGCTATGTTGTCATAGTGCATTAACCCTCATAATAATTAAATAATTTTTAAAAACTTTTATTATAGGAACTGAACAGGAACGACGATATAATATTAAAAATTTAAATTTTTTTAAAAATTAATAATAAAATAAAAAATTATGGTTATAAAATAGATACTAATAATGGTTATAAATAGAAACTAACTAAATATTACTAGATATATTACCAAATCCAAGATCAAATCTAGAATTCACCGATCTTACCCGAAGCCGGGACTATTTGTTACGCCGAGATCGTTGTTACGATCTAGGATCACTGGATCTAGGATTGATCCGAGGATTGATCCTCGACTATTAGTACGGGCATAGATGCAGGACTCCTATCTAAAAAGCATTGGTTGTTGTGAAGCCACCCATAACATGTTTATATTTACATTTTATTTGTTTACTGTTTACAATACCGGTGGTGCTTCTATTTTTAAAGATTTTTTTAAAAACTATTGATTTTGAAATAAAAGAAATTTTGTAAATCTACCTACTCTAAGGATGAGCAATCTTTTTTTTACAACGGGCCAGGTATAAATTTAAAAATATGTATAACCATGAAAACTAATCTTGCATTATCTATCAATGCATATTGAATAGTAAAAATTACTTTGCACAAACTTTGCAGATGAAAAATAAAAATTATACAATCAATTTGACAGGCATATAGCAGTCTCTTCACATTGATAAAACGTTAGCCGGTTTTATTTTATTATTATAGAGTCAAGTGTTTTAAGAGGTGTACGGTACTGATGAGAGCTAACAAGCTCGAAACACAGTGTTTTTTCGTTGTGGTTTTGGGTTGCAAACATTGGTAAGGCTGTGTCTACCGTTCTTCCTTGATTGTATAATTTTTATTTTTCATCTTAAAGTTTGTGCAAAGTAATTTTTAATATGTATAACCGTTTAGGTTAGAAAATTTAAATTTGACGTTGAGGGACCAGGTAAACATAAGCAATCTTGAAAGCACCAATGAGATCCAGGGACTCGGTAAACAAACAAAAAGCACGCGACGCTAAAATAGACCTTATGGTGGGCTTCAATATTTCTACCTGTATCCACCATCTATAGTTAAATAATAGATCGTTGGTGTAAACGTAGCCATTGTTTTCGTCTTTGATGTCGACAATAGCGTCGTCAAAAAAAAATCGTTACTTATTTCGCTTAAATAACGATTTTATAAGTTTTCTCACATTGCATTGTCAAATGTGCATTATCTCACATTTTACTTTTCTGGACTTGTCGGCTTTTGAATCTAGGCGACTGATATATACCTTGCTTGGCACCTAACTATAATCAAATACCTTATAATAATAATAACGGAAAACTTATTCAAATTCCTTTGGCGATATTTTTAAGAGTGCCACCTATTGACTTAAGGCGTATACTAACGAAACTATCGAGATTTGGCGGATTTAAATTGAGGACATTGCATAAAAGGGAGGCAGATCCATTTTTACTTATATTGTTGGAAAACAAGAAAATTATATTTTTAAAAATCTCTCTTTTGCGGACGAAGAAAAAACACTCCATCCAAAGATACCATCATTAATAAAACAACATAACTTTTTCAATATGTAATGTCAATCGTCAAGTAGCGTTAATTCACATTTTCTAATTAATTCACGGGCATTATTCGTAAGTCGGTTTATCCGTGCTTTATTTATTTTTTTTTTTTAATTTTTTAATTTTCTTAATTTTGATGTAAAATTATTATGTGAAATTGTATGCACCAACAGTGGTAGAAGTTTAAGTAAACACTTGGCCTAAAAAAGTCGTAAACTTAAGGATATGATTGGCTCGTAGTTCATAGCATCTTTGGTAAAAGTCAAAAACGAACTAAATTATCTGATTTTTTCAAATAACACCGATTCCTTTTATGTTTATTGTTTTAATCTACATAATAAGAATAGTATACTACTTATATTCAAGAATATACAAAATATATTGTAATAGTAGTACTATTAATAAAAAACGTCAATTAATAGTTATTTAAGTTACAAGGAACGTAAAGACGTTATTATTCAAGGAAGATGAATTTAAGGCGAGGCGGAGCCGAGGCTTAATTACCTTCCGAGAGTAATAATCCTTACGTGCCGTGTTGCTTATTAAATTTTTCTTGCTTCCGCGAAGCTCCGGACAATATTTTTCTATAATATTACAATTTGACATCAAACGTCAAATATTTAATTTGAATTTTAATTTCATTATTTTTAATTTATAAGTTTGCTTTGCCTGTTCGTTCCTTAGAAACGACAAACGAATATAAATCAAATCTGTATGTCAATCGTTTATTATTTTCCTAGGAAAATAAGTGACACTATTAAGTTCCGTCGCTAACGGTAACTAATAAACAAACGCAATGAACAACTTACGTCTGGTGAAGCCATGCACATAAGACACACTTACGTGATCGGGAGCGGGAAAATATTATTATTATCCGTGTTTTTCAATTATGCGTGGTCCCAGTCGGCCCGGATAATCAAGGTTTTACTGTATTAAAAATTTAATATTAAAATTAATGGTCACAACGCTTATTTTAAGAAGCAGACCCAAGAGATGGCCTGTATTCTTTGCTATAACTTAAAAATAAGTTTAAGTGCTGACATCGATTAATTTTAATAAACATGCACAACCTTTAGATAATCATTACGTAATGTTATCAATATTAGCGTTCTATACAATTGCACAATAATCAATATAGTCAATTAAGTTTATAATATATTATGATTGCGCCTATCCGAGAATTACATTTCCAAACCTATCAGATTTTTCACGAACACTTTGCAGCGTCAAAATAGGTCTCTTTATGTCCCCCACTTTAAGTTTCACATTGCTACATAATAACATTTTAATTTTTAAAACCAACGTGATAAATATTAAGAAACGTGGTTTTAAAATATTTGCTGATTTCTAGCTGTCTTTCTTCTCTACTATTGTAGATTTTCGGCCTCTTACGCATTCCGCATGCTTTGCACCTACTTTTTTTATTTTTCCTAAGAAATGTTGTGTTTTCTTGTATTTTGTTTCAATTTCAAAGCAAAGTTGAAAATAGAAACTAGCTTTCCATCTATCTCCGTTTTTCTTCGCAACACATCAATTTTCCTACTAATTTTTTAAACATACTCGTACCATTTCAGTTGTCTCCTTTCCAAATTTATTATTCAAATCTATTATTAATTAATTATACCTACTATTTTTACCATTTTTCCTATTTACATTATTTATTTTACATAGACCCAGTTTAACAATCTCTAGTTAGTGTCCTAAGTACAAATTTACTTGGGACACTAACTAGATATTGTTAAACTGGGCCTAACTCGAGTTAAGGCTTATATTCGAATAACTCGAGTAACTTTTTGTGCAACTCGAGTAGTTTACTTACAGCTTACGGAATCAAAACGAGTGACAAAGCGAGCAATTTTGTTGATTTTTCAATATTTGCTCAAGCTATAAATACATAACTTGAGCACATATTGGCTGATATAGATAAGGTATCTTTAAAATATCAGCAAATTTTGATTTTAACTTCTCTCCTATGCCTATAGTGAGCATATTCAAGTATCTGCAGATACAGGGGACCTACAGTTTAACATGAGCTCAAAACCATGGAAAGTGTATACACGTCTATTCTATAGAAGTAATATTTGACATTTTGTACAAAGGTATTGTGAGCACCTTGTAAGGAGACACGGTCAGAAACAATCCGATGTATTTGGTCGCGGAGATAACTCACGATTTCAACGTACCTACACTTAAATTAAGTACAAAATTAAACAATGAAATAATAAATTAATGATATATAAAATAATGCGGATAGAAATCTGCAGATTTATTCAATGGCTCCTAATTTATTAAAGTGCAGTTTTAATGCACTAAGCAACTGTAAAGTTGGCCAATTTATTATAAAAGAATTAAATATATTGCACGTCCAAGAAAATTTTTTAAATTACACACACATAAAAAGTGTGCAAGTTCCTATACAAACAGCATTAGCGGTAAATAACCAATTACAAATTGATTATATGCTTTGTTAAATTATGACTTAAATTTAAAATAAAAGTAACAACAAATTTAAAAACAAACAAGTTTTCTCGAAAATAACTGAAGTTGTCAACTTTTACTTTATTAATAATTTGCAAGAATTAATTCAGATGTATGTACATATTTTATCACATTAAAATCAGGTCCAAACAGAATGAAAGTAAATCTCTTAAATATTGAAAAAAAAAATATTAAATATTTTGAATATTATCCTAGTATCAAAGTGGATGAAATCAACACATTATTTATAAAAGAAAGTAAGAGCGAAGATAGAAATTGAGAAAGTTTTACGAATTATGTATACTAACACAGTATTTTCAAGAATGTAAGTAGATCCGCTTGTTAGCCTACTTTTTACCTATAATTTCATTAATAAATAATATCCATAAAAATTTCGATTAATATTATGCAATATTATGTGAACTAAGTAGGCAAAACAAAATACCATAATGTAATATAGGTTAACAGATACCCAATGGAATTTGAAGAAAGCAGAAAACCCTCGCGCGCAAACTCAGTATCATTTTTATCCCTGTTGCCAAATTTTATTTTAGTATGTAAATAGTTAAGAAATTTCTTCATTTTGAAAATTATAAAAAAGATTTACGTTTATATGCATTTATATTCAAAATTTTACCTGTGCAAATTCTTGTTTTATACTAAAAAATTTAATTAACTATGACACTATAGGCCACTAACTAAAAGAATAGTAATAAATGATATAAAAACATGCAAAAAAATCAACATAATTCAACTTCAAAATATACATTCCGAAAACTGATGAATCGCATTAGTTTGTATCAATTTGAGAGTACCAATTCGAAAAAAACTACATCTACGAAGATGTACGCGAGGATAAATGTGGCAACTGACTTTTTATTCGAGCGCAAGGCGGCAAAAATAAGGGAGGTCAATATTTAAAATTTACAATGAATAATATTCAAATTGTTAAAAAAAACACCTATTCAACAAACAATCTAAAATTATAATATAATAACGTTTTAACTTTTAAAAGTCCAAATGTGTCTAATCAAAAAGGTATGTATGTGTATTTAGCTAAGAGATTAAATAGGTAAACAAAAAAAAACGATAATTAAAAACTTTTTAAATACAGTCGAAAACAAAAAACTGAAATAACGTAAAAAATTCAAAGTCCGCCGAATGATATTAATGAAATTGATAAAATTAATTAATAAAAAAATAATATAAAAATGAAAGTAATTAATTTAAATGAAGCAATCGATTATAACTGACCTGACTTTCATTTAAAATGTTCCTCAATGGTGGCAAATTTCCAAATTTAAACCGGGCACAATCGTAGGATTTTTTTCTAACTTGGGGTAGTAATGGTCCCAACAGACACAATTTTTTTTGAACACGAACACACAGCCTACTAGACCCTAAACAAGCCATCGTCAAAACTATTGTGAGACAGCGAATAGAGGCCTGGTGAACGTAGGGCAGAGCGCCTGCCGCTAGCACCACTTTCTGGTAGTCGCCGTCCCACTACAGTTGTTCAAAAAACGTGGGGATCATGGCTGCTTCTTTATTAAGTCGACTAAGTGTAGTGAAACAACGTGTTGATTATATTATTGCTTCATTTTTCGGCAGAGGATTTCCACCAGGTATCGACTATTACATAATACTTTCAATCAGCTATTACTTGCTATTATAATCATTACGTACTTTCTAACCTGAGTTAACCTCACTTTATTTGCTTTTGACAGCTGAATTGTGTATCGCTGGTGTTAATTTGGATATATCATCTCGACCGCCACCTAATTCACTTCAATTAAAGGATATAATAGGCAATGGATTTTTATGGGCCGTTGTTCCACGAAATCGACGAACTGTAGAAAAGCGATGGAAACGAAAATTTGGTACTCCCGACAGAGTCTTGAAACTTCTTCTTCCCAAAAGTACACTTCGTATTTGTAACGTCTGCGGAGATGACCACGAAGCCGGAGTTTTATGTCGTAAGTTCAATTAGTGACAGTTATTTTGTTATATTACTTACTATTTCATAAGCTAACCTTGTTATTAATCTTCTAAATTGTGAGAGTCTCGCTCTAGTCATTAAATCTCTTAAACCTTACCTGTCGAAATGTACGTATGTATACCTTGAAAATTAACTTGCAACCAAGTATTTTGTTAACATTTTAATAAATAAATTCAGTTTTAGCAATTATTGAGATACAATGAAATCTCGATTTGGCTGATTTTGGATATAGCGGACAAGAGTATCGGATATATTTTTCTATATTTTTTCATTTAGCACAAAAAATTTTAAGATTTTGATGTGAAGCATTTCATTTCAATGTTTAATTAATCCATTTTACACGTTCTGAAAACGGAAACATTTAATAAAATTATTAATTGTGGTAGTAATTTAATTAGTAAATAGTGCAATGCTACATTTTTAAATCTTGTAATCTAATTTAAACATTTTATATTATAGCAACATGTTACAAAAAGGTTATCGATGAAACCAAAATAATGCAAGATGCTATTCAAGAAAACCTTAAGCTCGAACCTGTTGATAAGGAAGTGGTTGTGCTATATGATGGTGAGAAACAAAATGAAGCGGAAGAATATTGGAAAGGAAAACGAATTGTAGAAGTTCAAAAACCCAGACCTTCCTGGTTTGGTAAAAATCTTTTACAACAAACTACCCAGCAACCAGCTACATCTACCGAAATCAAACGTTACTAAATTTTTTTACGCTTTAATTACTAGTAATATTACATTAAAAATATAATCTATAATAGTAATTTTCTGTTTATTTATTGCATTTAATTCATATGAAAAATTTATAGTTTGGTATGCATCTCAAGCAAAGTGTACCTCAACATAGTTTGGATTAAAATATTTTAAGCCAAAACTATTTTAACTTGATTTTTAACCCTCGGCAGGTTGCGGTGTATCTGACAGATACATAAATTTATACATGCAAAATGTTTTCTTAAAACCTTATTATTATTTTGTTAAAAATGTTGATTATTTTAAATTTTTTATTGTATTTTTCTATAAACTAGAGTGGTTTATAAAGAAACAATCATTATAATTATATTTTTAAAGTTTATTTATATCTATTTTGCATTTTAGGGCACATTAAAAGTCACGTATCTCAGAGATACGCGCGACCTCGCGTGTGATTTTTAGTACTGTGACCTCCCGAGTGTTAAAACTTCAAGATAACAGATCTTATATTCCAATTCAATCTCGCTAAACAGAAGATATTTAGTTATTTAAAAAAACTGTTAATGCCTTACAATAGCAGGATTGGTTGCGAACGTGAGGTACATGGTTTAAATGTGGGAAAGGTAAAACTTTTTTATGGCTAGTCTCCACGCTTCGAAAGGCACGTTAAACCGATAGTTCTCTTGGGTTACAGAATTGCTATCACTAACATAAAAAAATCAGGGTACAGACACATCGAAAAGACACATATATATGTATGTAAAACAACTATGCTCACACATTAAAATGAAGCGTTTTACCTTTGCATGGTAAACTGGGACCCCAAGACATCTTAAAAAGCCTGTAAAATGTTCTAATATTTTTTTCTACAAATAGACAGACACTTTTGTAATTTAGCTTCATAAATAAAAAATGCTTTTGCCAAGCCAGGTGCCTATTCAGATGAATGCCCAAGTACTTGGTGTCTTCTGATTGTGGTAATTGCTGATTATTTAATCGCACAGATTTGCTTTCGTTAAATTTTATCTTTTTTTTTATCTACACCAAGTCTCCATTATGTTGAGGTATTTTTGTAATATCTGAGAGGCCACAGCAATGGCTGCTCATGTGCAGCAAGTATGGCTACTGTGTCATCTGCAAATGTTGCTGTGGTGATGCTAACCTTTTCGTTAGTTGACAGATTAGCCATATACAACAAATAAAAGACAGGTACTAACACACTTCTTTGTGGAACCCCAGCCCTATAAGTGGGTGAAACTTACAATTAGTGATTTCATCTTGGAATTTGACACGGAAATACCTCTCCGAGAGATACGATTTTAAGATTAGAAATATGTTATTACTATTAGGTAACCATTTTTTTAACTTGTACAAAAGTTCAGGGTGATATACCTTATCGAATGCCTGACTTTAAAGGCAGCAGAGCAATATTTTTTGTTTTTATTAATTTTTGCAGCTAGTGTAGACTAGCCCGTTCTATGATTGCATGTTCCCATCTGAACCCAAACTGATGATTCGGTAAAAGTAGCTTTTCTTCCAGGATTGTCCTAATTCTCCTTAACAACACTCTCAAATAATTTGAGCAATAACGGATGCAAGCTAAAGGGCTTATCCTACATGATTTACATATTCATATTATGTGTATGGAAGTAAGGAGTCGTGAAGACATGTCATTAAGACAATGTACTAAATGTGTTGATAATAATAAACCATCAATCAAGAGTCGTGACTTTTCCAAGGTCACTGTAATGAAGCTTAACTAGCTTCTGAGAAAATGTACACATTTAAAGATGAATCAATTATAACCAAACACAACAACGACAGACATGTTTTGATGTTATTAGATCTCATCAGTGACGTATAGTTGCAATCTGGCTATAATTGATTGGATGTTTACCTTATATAGCATTTTACTGATACCAATCGAAAAGACTTTAATCTGATGATCCAGTAATTCGCGCAATGCTAGAATAGCATTTTACTGAAACCAATCAAAAAATCATCTTTATCGATAAACTAGCAATTCGCGTCATGCTAATTTTGTAGTGACGACCGTTTTTAATAATTCATATGTGTATGTATATGTGTATTCATATGTGTACAAATGATTTGCATATATGTATATCAAGGGTGGCCAACTTTTGTGTAGTACTACATAAGATCTACTTTTTATCTTAAAAATATGTCGCGATCGAAGTCGACAATAAAATCCGGATTGTTCAACCCTTTGTCAAGATTTTTAAACTCGACACATTGCAAGCGATCGACCAAAATTAGCTTTGCGATCGACCGGTTGCCGCCCCTGGTATACATAATACGATATAATGAGACAGTCAAAAAGTTTCACAATTGGGTTAATTTTAAGAAAACTATTTATTTAATCTCTACATCAAATTGTGTCTCCTTCAATGTAGTTCCCTACTTGTGCCAGCCAATCATGAAAATACTTATCGTAAACATCTTGAATAGTCTCCAGGGCGCGCAGCGATTCTGTTTTTATCTCATCTGTGGATTGAAAACTATTTTGTCTAATTCTGTTTCGAAAAGTGCTTTTCCAATTGAGTTTGGAAAAGCACTACTTTCCCGCACTAGTGTGGAAAAGTAATTTACTTTTCTGCACTCAAACACAAGTGTGCGGAAAACTATTCCGCACTCTAACACAAGTGTGCGGGAAAGAAGCAGTTGTCCTACAACTACTGTTTGTGTACAAACACAAACTCATTTATTCTGGTCTGGTGCGGAGCACCAGGGCTGTTGCCCCATATCTTCGCAGACTTGAAGAGTAAGGTTGCGGGCTTGCCCGCAACGTTACGTCGGATAATTTTTATTGAGGCGTACCTCTGAAAATTAGCGCGAAGCTAAGTCCTGGCTGTGTTAACCTGTGGGACCTACAGCTTTACGTGGAATCCGAACCACGGAGTCGGATAAATTTTGTGGCCGGGTTGGGGATCGAACCTAGCCCCGCCAAACTAGAGTCCTCTCCTTAGCCCGTTCACCTAATTCACCTCCTCGAAACACAAACCCCTTCCCGAACATAAAATATAATAACATGACAAATGACTTGCAACCTTCACGCCATCTATCGATAGTTATCTGAGATCGTGAATTTTGTCGGATATTATCCCCAAAATTACGAAAAGTTGTTGATATTACTCGGACGGAGTAGAGTAGTAAACATAAATTAAAAACCTAACCTAACCTGTTCTCTCTATAACTGTTTCTAACGTATTCACACACACACACACACCCACTTTTTACGATAAACTTCATGTAGCTGTAGCTGACACTTGGCATCTGCGGAGCAGATGCGGGCGATAGCCCGCTTATCTCCTTCATCTGGTTTTGAGACCTGACGTAGAGAATTTTTTACAGGGATTTCAAACCCGAGGAGCGGCGTTGAGCCGGTGTCATGATTATTATTGCGCTGTAAGGTAAGCACTGCGGGGCCGGGAGCTAACGTCGAATTGTCCGCGCGTGCACGCACGTGTGGGGCAATCCTCGCGCCCGCGGCGGCGCGAGTGCTTACCTTGGGCCCCTTCTACAATAACAGAGCCTCAGTCGCGCCGTTGCTACAGCGTTTTTATTAAAATATAAAAAAAAAAATTTTACAATTTACAAACTCAACAATAATCGAACAATAGGCGCTGAAAAAAAAAATTTAAAAACACAAGCTGAAAAAGAAGAAGATTAATTGGACAAAACAATGACGGATATTTGTAACCTCCCCGAGGCAGCGTGAACACTCCTCACTGGAACACGTCGTCCTCGGTGTCAGAGTGTGAATACGATCGAGGTCGTGGTCGGCAGCAAACATTTGCAGAAGGGAACGTTTCTCATTGGTCAGCCCATTGGCGTTCCAATAAACGGTTTTTAGGGCTGCGGGAATTGTAGTCGTCATGAAATCTTATGAGCGATGGCGTGGGCTGCAGGACAGGAAAAAAGTTAAACGACTCTGACAAACTGTCCGAGGGTTTCCTGGATCACCTCGGAAGACATTCCGAACCTGATGAGTTCTAGGGTGACCCTAACTATTTCGCGTTTGGAAGCGGTGAATATACCGCTAATTTACCGCTAATTTACCGCATCCCTCTGTAGGAGGGATGTTGGAAGGCTTGACTTTTTTGGGAGCCTCGGATAGTTTCTGAGAGGGGACTGATTGGGTGGGCCTTGATCGGGCCTCCTGGGCGTTTTGGGAGGGAGCTGGTTGGGTAAGGTTTGACCGGGCCACCTGAACGTAGGAACGTTCATTGGTGACCGGCCTGTACGAGTGTCTCGGTTGGCTGTTGAAGGGAGTTTGTTGAGGGAGAGCTTGCACTCTCCACATTTTGGGGTACGATTTGCAGCCCTGGTAACTAGCTGGGTGGTCGCCACCACAGTTAGTGCAGGTTGCCGTACCTTTGGGTCTGCTGCACTCGGCCGTCCAGTGCAGGCCTGGGCACTTGACGCACCTGGGAGTAGCCTTACAGCAGCTCTGGGCGTGGCCAAAAGATTGGCAGCGATGACACTGCCCAATCTTGGTTTTTGCGTGGGGAACCTCAATCTTAACGCGTATGTCGTGAACGACATCCTCGTTGAAGATTTTTGCGGAGGTTGTTGTTTTAGGCATGGTGACCATGATGAGGGGAAGGGGTCTCCTACCCCGACTGCTCCTCATCCTGCCCACCGTGCAGTCGTAACCTTTAGCAATAAGATCCTCTTGGATCTCTTTAGCGTCTATGTTGATGGGGATGCCCCTAATGACTGCTTTTAGGGGCTTTTCCTCTCTCAACTAGTGGAAATACCATCCTCCTTCTTCGGGAGTAAGTACTTCCTCGAAGTACTTGTAAATCGCCCTATAGTCGTTTTCGCTGGCGGGAGTGATGCTCAGTCCGCCAGCGAGTAATTTGGCTTTTGTAAAGTGAATCCCGCGCCTCAAGAATTCAGCCTTTATGCTTTTCCACTTAGCAGTATCCCTCAGCACTAACGGAGGGATCCTAGTTTTGAGTGGAACGGCCAAAGGGAATTCCTGACGGGGCGTCTGACTGGGGGGTGAATGGACTGGGAGAGTGTTACGGGTGTTGTCGGTGTTTGCATAGGGGAGTGTTTGATCGGGTAGTTCATGGTCTGTCAATTGGATGATCTGCCCGTCTACCTCCATCGGTAGGTTGACGAGCTTACCCGCCAATTGGGAGCCAATTAAATCCTCTAGTGGGGGGAGGTTAACAAAATTATCCGTTGGATTGGTACTTACCTGTCCGTCACCAATCGGCTTCTTCTTCTTTTTGGAGTATCTGTCGCGGCTGCGTGACACACTACTTGAGGCAGGTCTTGATTTTGATTTTTTGCGCTGCTTACGCCTGGTCTCACGATCGCGTTTTCTTTCATCTTCCTTAGGCATATCCTGCAGTTTTGGTTGGCTGGATTCGGTCTTTTCACATTGATTGGCCGGTATAATTGGCTCTTCCTTATCCGGCTCTTCGGTGGACATCGTGGCTTCTTCACTTTGCACGGTTACAGGGTTGCTCGAAACAACCGTTTTTCTTTTAATCGCGCTCTGCCTTTTGGCCTCGAACTTTTCCAGGCTTGAGGTAATCAGGTTCTTGTAACCCATCAGCTTCTTATGAGTGCTGATGGCGTCATCGTAAACCGCCTTTACCTTTTGGTAAGAGCGGCTATCCGGTCTTTCTCCCAAACTTTGATAAAACGCCTTTGTCGGGCTCGATCCATACGCGTCCAATTCCTTCTTTGTCTTGGCTGCCAGATTGGCCTGCTCCAATAGGGAAGCTTCCAAATTGTCTAGCATGCGCTGAAGTTCCACTTTGGTTAATTCGGATAACTTCTTGGAGCTTGACATATTCTTCGATGACAGTTTGAGTCTTGGCAGGGAATCTGTTTTTTTTTTTTTTCATGTAGCTGTAGCTGACACTTGGCATCTGCGGAGCAGATGCGGGCGATAGCCCGCTTATCTCCTTCATCTGGTTTTGAGACCTGACGTTGAGAATTTTATACAGGGATTTCAAACCCGAGGAACGGCGTCGAGCCGGTGTCTTGTTTATTATTGCGCTATAAGGTAAGCACTGCGGGGCCGGAAGCTAACGTCGAATTGTCCACGCGTGCACGCACGCGTGAGATAATCCCCGCGCCCGCGGCGGCGCGATGTGCTTACCTTGGGCCCCTTCTACAATAACAGAGCCTCAGTCGCGCCGTTGCTACAGCGTTTTTATTAAAATATATAAAAAAAAATTTTTTTACAATTTACAAACTCAACAATAATCTAACAATAGGCGCTGAAAAAAAAAATTAAAAACACAAGCTGAAAAAGAAGAAGATTAATTGGACAGGACAATGACGGATATTTGTAACCTCCCCGAGGCAGCGTGAACACTCCTCACTGGAACACGTCGTTCTCGGAGTCAGTGTCTGAATACGTGACGTCTGGGGCTGTGGTCGTTTTTCATTGGTCAGCCCATTGGCGTTCCAATAAACGCCTTTTAGGGCTGCGGGAAAAGTTGTCATCATGAGATTTTAGAAGTGATGGCGTGAGCTGGAGGACAGGAAAGAAGTTAGTCGGACCTGGCAAAATGGCTGAGGGTTTTCTGGATCTCCTCGGAGGACATTCCGAACCTGACAAGCTCCAAGGTAACCCTGGCTATTTCTTGCTTGGAAGCGGTGAATCTACCGTTGTCGTCGGTAGGAAGATTATTAGAAGGCTTGTCTTTTTTGGGAGCCTCAGATACATTCTGGGGAGAAGCTGGTTGGGTGAGTTTTGGCCTGGTCACCTGGACGTTCTGGGAGAGAGCTGATTGGGTGGGGTTTGACCGGGCCACCTGAGCGTAAGAACGTTCATTGGTGACCGGTTTGTACCGTCTTGCCTGGTTGTTGAGGGGAACTGGTCGAAGGAGAGCTTGCGCTCTCCACATTTTAGGATATGACTTACAGCCCTGGTAGCTAGCTGGGTGGTCACCACCACAGTTAGTGCAGGTAGCCGTACCCTTGGGCCTGGTGCACTCGGCTGTCCAGTGCTGGCCTGGACATTTTACACACCGGGGTGTGGCCTTGCAGCAACTCTGAGCGTGGCCGAAAGATTGACAGCGGTGACACTGCCCAATCTTGGTTTTTGCGTGGGGGACTTCTATTTTGACGCAAATGTCATGGACCCTATCCTCGTTGAAAATATTGGCGGAGGTCGTGGTTTTGGGCATAGTGACCATGATGAGGGGAAGGGGTCTTCTGCCCCGACTGCTCCTCATTCTGCCTACCGTGCAGTCGTATTCCTTTGAAATGAGGTCCTCTTGGACCTCTTTAACATCAATGTTGATGGGGATGCCCCTAATGACTGCTTTTAGAGGCTTCTCCTCTCTCAATTGGTGGAAGTACCATCCACCTTCTTTGGAAGTAAGAACTTCCTCGAAGTACTTGTATATGGCCCTGTAGTCGTTTTCGCTGGCGGGAGTGATGCTCAGTCCGCCAGCGAGTAGTTTAGCCTTTGTGAAACGAATCCCCCGCCTCACGAATTCGCTCTTTATGCTGCCCCACTTAGCAGTATCCCTTAGAACTAGTGGAGGAATTCTGGTCTTAAGTGGAACGGCCAAAGGGGATTCTCGACGGGACGTCTGGTTAGGGGCTGGGGAGGTATTACGTGGTATGTCTGTATTGAGGGGATTGGAGGGGAGTGATTGGCCAGGTGGTTCATGCTCTTTCGATTGGCTGGTCTGCTCGTCTACCAACATTGGTTGGGTGTCGAGCACACCCGCCAATTGGGAGCTAATAAAGTCCTCTAATGGAGGGAGGTTAACAAGATTATCCGTCTGGTTAGTACTTACCTGTCCTTCGTTAGTCGGCTTCTTTTTCTTTGAAGATCTATCTCGGCTTCCTGACATACTGCTTGAGGCAGGTCTCGTCTTTTTTTGTTGCAGCTTGCGCCTACTTTCTCGGTCGCGCTTTCTCTCCACATCTTTTGGCCCATCCTGCACTTTTGATTGGCTGGACTTGGTCTTTCCTGAGTGGTTCGCCGGTAATATCGGTTCCTCCTTATCCGGCTCTTCGGTGGACATCGTGGCTTCTTCACTTTGCACGGTTACAAGGTTGCTCGAAACAACCTTTTTTCCTTTATTTGCGCTCTGCCTTTTGGCCTCGAACTTTTCCAGGCTCGAGGTGATCAGGTCCTTGTAACCCATCAGCTTCTTATGAGTGCTGATGGCGTCATCGTAAACCGCCTTTACCCTTTGGTAAGAGCGGCTATCCGGTCTTTCTCCCAAACTTTGATAAAACGCCTTCGTCGGGCTCGATCCATACGCTTCCAGTTCCTTCTTTGTCTTGGCTGCCAGATTGACCTGCTCCAATAGGGAATCCTCTAAATTGGCTAGCATGCGCTGGAGTTCCACTTCGGTTAAACCGGATAACTTCTTGGAGCTTGACATATTCTTCGATGACAGTTTGAGTCTTGGCAGGGAATCTTTTTTTTTTCATGATAAACTTCAATTCATCAATACCAAAGAGACAAACTCGACCAAAGACTTGCAACCTTCACGCCATCTGTCGATAGTTATTTCAGAGCTATTACATTATATATGCGAAAAATCGGGAATTGGTTCTTTTTCGAAACATCATTAGACAAACTATTGTTTGTCGGCTTTATGTTCACGAACTCGGCCTTCGGCCTCGTGCGCAAAACTCAGCCTCAAATGGAAAAATCTTAGTTTTCCTAACTAGTATCGAAAATAGCTATTCTCACAGTGATATTTTGAACTTCAAGGTTAGAATAAAGCGTACTATGCCAAATTAGGCAAATAAGGTGTTTGGTTGATGACATTAATTTTTTTTAAATGTTTAAATTTTTAGGTTATGTAATACACTAGCTAAAGCAATGCAAAAAACGCTATCTTCTTTAGAATTTCTTCATCTACACAGCCCTATTTTTTGTTTCCGGGTAGTATCAATTTTGACTTTATCATTGTGTCTTTCGTAGAATGACTGGACGAACTCTGTAATGCCTTATATCTCAAAAACTGTCCATTTTTTGGCTTTGTGCCCATTGACACTTTTTATCAGCATGTTATGAACTACAATATCCTACATTTTGGTTAAATTTGACTGGGACCCAAAACCCATAAGGCCGTAGCGGGGTCCTTTCCAACGTTGGTAAGACGCCCGTCCGCGATTGAATCAGCTATATAATCATTATTTTTGGACTTAAGAACGTTTGAACGTGAACAATTAAAATTGTCAGTATTAGGGATTTATTTTTTTTAATGAAGAATGTTAAAAGACAAATCCATCGGTTGAGCTTAGGTTAGTGTTGGTGTTTAAAAACAATTTTTTTTTAATTAATACCTCTAAAATAGAAATCCACCGGCTAGCTACCCGTCCGTAGACGGGCTTTCCAGCTAGTAAGTTATAACTCCCTACACAAGATAAATATAAATATTTAAAGACAGAAACTATAAAAAGATTTGCTGTTTTGCAAAAAAAAGAAATTGATTGCTTTACTAGAAAACGAACAGATTGGAGATAGCCCTTCCAATTCTTAAGGCTTCTTAAAAGTTTGGGGGGATCAGCAGTAACAGATGAATTGATCAAAACCGTATGGACTCGACGTCTTCCAAATCATCTGCAGGCGCTAGTAGCATCCCAAATCGATATATCAATAGAGAAAATAGCCGAAATCGTAGACAGAGTGGAGGATGCATTGCCTCAAAGGAACATCGTGGATATCAAGATTTGGGGTACCAGCGCAAATAACAACCGACCAGAGACGGCAAAACTTTTAGGAGCAGAACATATTCAATCAACTGCATACCATCCAATGGCGAATAGAATGATTGAAAGTAGAGATGAATGCGGGACTAATTTTTTTGTCCCGTCCCTTCCCGTCCCGCAGTGCCGCTTCGTCGTGTAAGTTCCGTCCGGTCCCGTCCCGCACGTCCCGCGTAAATTTGAAACTGCGCATGCGTCTGACAGCGTCTACTTTCCAACTGCTGAAAAACTGGGCTATTACTAGGGCAATTTTGTTTTGTTGAATTTAAAGTAGAAATGAATGGTCAATTGGTTGACTTGGCGACGGTCAACTGGGCTACGGACAACTGAACGATGAGAAAACTGGGCGCCGGGTAAACCGGGCGATGTCAACCGGATGACGAGCAACTAGGCGACGGGTAAACTGGATGACGCACAGTGAGGTATTTGACTTAAAAAGCTACCATCAAATCAAATACAATTCCAAAAAATCTGAAAAAATTATGAAAGATTACTTACTATATCTTTAACGGAATCCAGAAAAAAAAAATTAGAAAACCCACTGGAAAGTGAAAAGGGACAGTTTTCATTAAAGGATTTTATTTTAATGGAGGAAAATGGCACCAATAGATAACGCTATGTTGTTTTTCCATCGGCGCGCCATTTAGTGGCGTAGATGTTACTATTATATAAATTGTTTTAGAATGAAAAACTTGAAGATTGATGAAGATTGCACACCATGAAAAGCCTGTTTGTAAGAGCTATGACCGGAGCTACCGTCAAAACCACATTTGGTGTATAAACACAGCAATATAGAAATACAGTTGTAATCTTGAAAGATGAAGCTTACGTCACAACCATCTGAATTAAGAACCAACAATCTTTTTTTTTCAAATTAATTGTAGTCATAAGTGCAACAAAGACACACTAACATAAATAATTGTTAAGTGTCTGATTTTAGAAATCTTATACGTCGAAAATTATGTTATGATATGCAACGTATGAGTTAGAAAAAGATAGATGCAATATTTCATAGCTTGCATAATAATTTTAATGAAAGTAGTTTTTCATATTGACTGATGCTATAATTTTAACAAGTTACTTTGGTTTTTATTTTATATTTCCATTTAGTTGTAATTAATTATTTTATATTACGTTAATTGAAAGTTTTGTGTTGCTATAAACTTGTTAAAATTTGTTAGTTCTTTTTAGAACTAAGTATTGTTGTGAATATTTTAATGATTATAATAATTTTATGATTTAAATTTATTATATCGAACACTTATTTGACTTACAATTTTCGTCTTATTTCATACAAATGCCGTTTATGACGAAGCTTCATCTTTCATGACAACAACTGTATGTGTTTTTTAATCCCTTAATACTACATCAAATTTTTTTTGGGTTCACCCTATATGACGTGCTTCGAAAAATACTAAATTGTATTTATTGAAGAAGGGGCAAATTGGGGCACCCGTTTTCAAGTGCGACTGTTTCCTTACATCAATACCCTTTAAGTAAAAAAAAAAATCAAAGCTCGATCGGCTCCGGAACACAATCAAAAACTGAATCATCCCAACAATATTTACATTTATCACGAATACAATTATTGTAACACATATTTTTTTGAATTAATTATTACAGAAGTTATCTAACATATCACAACTTGCAGGTTTCACAAAAAAAAAGTAAAAATTTTATAAAATTTTTAACAAAATTATGCTTTCAAAAATAAGTGTAAATATACACATTATCACATTTGTGCATATCGTGGGCTTACAGCGAAAACTCACTAAGTCAAAAAATTGCAATCTGAGAAAACAAAGAATAGAAAACAGAGAAAAGACTTAGTGAGATATTTTATCATGAAATTATTCAATAATTATTATGTTATCTTTTGACTTAGTGAGTTTACCTCTCTTAGCATTATGCATAATGCATGCATTAGATGCATTCTAAATGCATTAGAATTATCGAGTTTCATCAAAACCGCAATTTCATAAAATGTTGACTTAATGAGTTTTCGCTGTAAGCCCACGATATATTTTACGATGTGTAGAAAATTTGAAACGAGTAATGTCAAAACTAATTTGTGTATATGGTGCCCAAGACAGTGTAGTTTACGAAAATCATAATAGCAAATATGTAATTAGCATTTGATTTTTTGAATTTCTGCCAGCTTTTATGATCAAATACCCCACTGTGCGACGCGACGTATAAGTGGGCGACGCTACTGTAAATTTCGAGCTTTTTTTATAAAAATTCACCAAAAAAAGCTTTTTTTTTATATAAAACCTCATTTCTGGGGAGTCTTGCGGGCCGCACCAAGACGCCTTGCGGGCCGCAGGTTGCCGACCCCTGCCTTAAGGGATATTTTTAACTAATAAAGCATTAGTCAAAATAGCTGGGAGCAGAGGAGGCGTAGAGTCAATTTTGACAACGCAACTGTATTTGACAATAATTCATCATCCTTTAATTAGGTTATGAGTTACTAGTTGTGTCATATCAAGTGAGAAAATGCAAATACCTGCAAAAATTTCAAACGCGACAGTTTTCTTACACTCGAAACTCAAAATGCTTCAGGTTGTATCCCACTTACACTTCGCCCAGTTTATCTGTCGCCCAGTTGTCCGTCGCCTGGTTTACTAATTGCCCAGTTTACTTATCGCCCAGTTGTAAATCGCCTAGTTGTCTATCGCCCGGTTTACCAATCGCTCAGTTATACGTCGCTTAGTGGGATTCGCCCAGTTGTCGTGTACCGTTGTAAATTGTTTTAAAATTTTAAAAGTGCGCGCGTAATAACAGAGCGATAAGTGATACTTTCCCCGCGTTCGGTTTGGAGCTACTTTCGCTTCGAAGCGCCACCAAACACTTTTCTTGCGTTCGGGATGGCGCTGTCGCTCGGCTACTGTTTGTTTTTAACGACATATGTTAAAACATCTGGGGAAACTCTATACTGCGCAAATTATTACCAATTTTTTTTATGCGAGGCGCATACTAGCGATTATTTCCGATCTCCCACGAAGAGCTACGTTTCGGTGTTGTGTTTTGGCAATCAAAACAATCATATATTTTTGTTCTTCGTTGGAAGATAGATCAGCCCACATCAACGTCTCTCACTGGTCCAGCAGCGTTCAATATCTACGAGCAGTGTGTTGGTGTTCACTATATTAGCGTCAGGTGCAACTTATTTATTGGAAGCAAGATCTCCAAAAATCATCTTCAGAGCCACACGTTAGGAAGCGGTTTGAAAGAAGCGAGTGTCACTTTTTACTATTTGTAAACTTACAAGATATCGAGTAAGTAATTTTTTATCTTTCTTATTCGTCTTTACTGACGTGTGTTGTAAGCTTTATTTTTCATTGTGGTGTAACCATAGCGGTTACCATTGAGGTGAGACTTGTTCACAGTAATTTTTGGAACACCTTGTGACAGCTTACGCTTTTATTTTTCATTTATATGCTGTGTGTATTGTTTTACACAGCAAGACATTGCAATTATTGGAATTGTGAACACACCCTCAATTATATTGTTATTAAAAATCCTTTTATTACCTCCTGGGTTTTATTGGAGTTTACCCCAAACTACCCTTATTTTCAGGATTCACGACCTGGCCTACGCAACCATTGTGAGCTGGTCTTTAACATCGTGGCAAACAAACTGGAGAGGTTCTCTCCGGATTGCAGCAGACTCTGGTCTCTTTTTTGGTCAACCCTCTCATTAGGGGTTGAGATTCAGAGGTCAGTTTTTGTTTCAAGTTTAATTTTAAAATTGCTAATTTTTTTTATAATCGCCTAAAATGGATATTGAAACAGATATTTTTTGTCATAAATTCATAGCTGTCGCTCACTTTTTCTGGTTAAAATATAACATAATTCTAAAATTTGTTTCATCAACATCAAACGCGCTAATTGCTAAAATTAATATAAAACAAGTGTAGCAACAAGATAACTCCTAAAGTAATATAATAAATTTATTATTTATATTTTTAAAATATAAAATATTTTGGTTTCGGTCAAACGTAAAGCTTTTTTATAATTTTAATATATAAAACAATAAGTTAGGTTAGGTAACCCATGCAAATTTAAATTTTAAACACTGTAGCGCTGAAGCACCGTTTGGGTTGGGAAGCATGGAAGCGAGCATTTTTCCAACCCGAACGCAAATTTTTCACGCTCCTAACATGAAGCGTCGGTAGCGAAAGTAGCTCCAAACCGAACGCGGGGTTTAAAACGCAAGTTCAGAATGTTATCAAAAATCGAGGAAATGTTATCTTCTCGAGGAAGAGAAAATTTTCTAGAAAAGTCAGTCGACCGAGAGTCGTGAGATTGAGTCGACCGAGGGTCGTGAAGCAAGTCGACCAAGGGTCGTGAGAGAGTCGACATTTAGTTATTTTTGAGTCGATTTTGGGCCTCCTAAAAAGGCATTAAAAGTGAGTGATTAGTTGATTACTTTTAGTGAGAACGTCTTGGTCTTAGTAGACCGAAATTTTAAGAGAATTGGATTAGCGTTTGACCAGAATTTATTGGTTTACGATTTAGAATTTTTGGAAAAGTTTGTTCCGAGTTTGAGCGGCGATTATTTTTGGTTTGCCTTTCTATGGATTATGAGTAATTCTGGTTCCAAGAGTGTATTGGAGGAGGAATTGGTTGTACGTTTGGTGGATGGATCAACGTTCGGTGCGTGTCGAATGAGGAGTTTCTTCACTAACGAATTACAAGGTATTTGAGCTCGATACAAATTGTTTAACTTTTGAAATACGCGTTTGTGAAATTAAAAATTTGTGGCGCCGATAAACTTTATTTTTGATTAATCTTTAAATTAATTTTTTTTGATTTCACATAAAGGGGGTAGCGGGATAACAATGGTGTGGCGGCCCCCATACAATTTGATATTAGGAGTGTAAAATTCTTGTTTGGCATGACCAAAAATGAGGTTTTTATTAAAAATTAAGTTACATTTTTTATTTGCTCCAAAACTAGGCCAAAAAATGTGTTTTTTTGAAATTATTTTAACATAAAATTTTTTTTGTTTATTTCAGGTCAGTTTCATGATTTTCATTGAGTAATTCGAAGTTGTTGGACTCTAAACTACAACATAGAATTTTTTCAGATCTTTTGCGTGTCCTAGGACCCCAGAAACTTGGTGCAAATAGCCAAAAACGTGAAAAACTTTTTTTTTTTTTGGAATAAAAGGGTTTTTTCAAAGGGTTCTTGTAAACCCACAAAAAAGGGCTAAATAGCATAAGTTGCCCTATTATTTAGCTACATTTTGCGATTAATCGCATGTAAATATCTTAATTTATAGGCGCGACAAATCAAATTAAGTAAATGTTCTTTTTATTATTTAGTATAAAATCTACGATTATAGTAGTCCAATGAAAGTAGATCCTTCATTTTTGTTTTTTTGAATCGATTTATTTTGGTGTTACAAAAAAAATAGCAAAAGTTGAGAACGAGATCACTGCCGCGTAAAAAGTTATTCAAGGTCAAAGTTCACAAGAAACGGTTTTTTGCGAATATCGCGCTTGCTATGGCTCGGAAGCTAATTGAGGTTATTATAAAAACAAAAGATAATAAAATTCTGCACAAAAATGATATTACATTTTTTTATGTACAACAAATGGTTTAGGCACAAATCTGCTTTGAAGTTTCCGCGTAAGACATATTATGCTGCACGTATTCATTCTATCCATAGCCTACTATGAAATGTAGCATAATAATGTCTTACGCGGAAACTTCAAAGCAGATTTGTGCCTAAACCGTTTGTTGTACATAAAAAAATGTAATATCATTTTTGTGCAAAATTTTATTATCTTTTATTTTTATAATAACCTCAATTAGCTTCCGAGCCATAGCAAGCGCGATATTCGCAAAAAACCGTTTCTTGTGAACTTTGACCTTGAATAACTTTTTACGCGGCAGTGATCTCGTTCTCAACTTTTGCTATTTTCTTTGTAACACCAAAATAAATCGATTCAAAAAAACAAAAATGAAGGATCTACTTTCACTGGACTACTATAATCTTAGATTTTATTCTAAATAATAAAAAGAAGATTTACTTAATTTGATTTGTCGCGCCTATAAATTAAGATATTTACATGCGATTAATCGCAAAATGTAGCTAAATAATAGGGCAACTTATGCTATTTAGCCCTTTTGTGTGGGTTTACAAGAACCCTTTGAAAAAACCCTTTTATTCCAAAAAAAAAAGAAGTTTTTCACGTTTTTGGCTATTTGCACAAAGTTTCTGGGGTCCTTGGTCGCCCAAAAAATCTGAAAAAATTCTATGTTGTAGTTTAGAGTCTAACAACCTCGAATTACTTAATAAAAATCATGGAACTGACCTGAAATAAACAAGAAAGATTTTATGTTAAAATAATTTCAAAAAAACACATTTTTTGGCCTAGTTTTGGAGCAAATAGAAAATTTAAGTTAATTTTTAATACAAACCTCATTTTTGGTCATTCCAAACAAGAATTTTACACTCGCAATATCAAATTGTATGGGGGCCGCCACACCATTGTTATCCCGCTACCCCCTTTGTGTGTATTGTAAAATTTGTTTTTTGAGTACACGAATACACCATAGTGGGTGCGAATGCGTTGTTTTTGCTGTTTGATTATCAGAATTTCATTTATAGCAACGCATTAGTATTTATACCATACATCCCAACTTTTAAAAACTCAAATTTGTGAATGAAAACTAATCTTGCATTATCTATCAATGCATATTGAATAGTAAAAATTACTTTGCACAAACTTTAAGATGAAAAATAAAAAATTATACAATCAAGGATGAACGGTAGACACAGCCTTACCAATGTTTGCAACCCAAAACCACAACGAAAAAACACTGTGTTTCGAGCTTGTTAGCTCTCATCAGTACCGTACACCTCTTTTTTACTATTCAATATGCATTGATAGATAATGCAAGATTAGTTTTCATTCTTACTCTCTATTGGCATGCGCCGAAGATTGCACGTTTGGCGGTTGTTTGATATGTGAATTTGACAAGCATATAGCAGTCTCTTCACATTGATAAAACTGTGGGATTTAGACAGACGCGACTGACAAAAGACGATGTGACAGATGTGACAGATGTAAGACAGATTCATTCGTGAAAGACGACGAGCGTGAGACATATAAAAAGACGACGATAGTTAATTAAATTGTACGACGGGCAATTTAGTTATTGTTGATTTATTTCATGTATGTTTCGAGTTGTTTATCAAAAATAAAGTTACTAAAGTAGCTGCAAGTTTATTGTAAACGACGATTACAATTTGGCGTAGCAGCGGGAAAGACTACACAACGTTAGCCGGTTTTATTTTATTATTATAGAGTCAAGTGTTTTAAGAGGTGTACGGTACTGATGAGAGCTAACAAGCTCGAAACACAGTGTTTTTTTGTTGTGGTTTTGGGCTGCAAACATTGGTAAGGCTGTGTCTACCGTTCTTCCTTGATTGTATAATTTTTTATTTTTCATAATTTTGTGCAATTTTGTGTAATTTTGTGTAAAGTTTGTGCAAAGTAATTCAAATTTGTGAGTACAAAAGGGTCTTTTTGATAAAATTTTTTTTATTAATTTTGAATAAATCACGAATTGAATTTTTGAAATCACGAATTGAAGCTTATTTTTATTAATTTCGACTAAGTTTAGTTTTGCCCACAAAATTAAGTTATATGAATCCAAACGTACCCTCAAGAAGATTTACTAGTGCTCCCTTTAGTTACGAGCTACCGGTGCACTTTTTTTGGAGGTATCTCGCCGATATCACTTCAATATATATTTTTCTCTAGAAGGCTTAGTTAGTCAGAATCGTGTACCTATACACTCTCCGAGTTAGCGCTAAATACATTACTTCCGGTAAATGAGCTGCCATATCCGATAAAGGGCTAGGAAAATTTGTGTTCTGAGATTTTTAGACTCGTCTATCCGTGTACTATCTGAATCCAAACGGGCGCATTGGTTGCCAAAATGTGAAACTTTTTTGACTCTCCGACTCCACTAACAGGGTTAATCCAAAAAAGTTTCAAAAGCGGCAAAAGAAATTTTGACGAAGAAGTTTGTTGCCTAGTTTCGTACTTACAATAAATTTGGGTATAAATTATAAAATAATTATAAAGTACTAGCTGCACCCGGCCACGCGTTGCAATTTCACGTTGAAAAGCCGTTCGACATCCTTCTAGCAACGTATCCGTTATCATCCACACAACAGGACTCGATGTTTTCATAATATGAAAAAAATACTCAAGAAAATCAATTTTATACGATATTTTAAAACTGTTGCTAGGAAACCGATTAAATGTAAACAGGAATCTTCAATAAGCAGCATAAAATATCTTTCTGTATTTATTTATATCATTCGTAAACTAAAATTTATACAATATGGTTACACATGTAGATACAGTTAACGGTTATCAAAGAATAAAGACTATAGGAAAAGGTAAGTGTAATATTAAAATAAAAACTGAAAAATAATTTGTACTATTGGTTTTTCTTTTTTTGTGGGTATATTGGACTTTTTTTAAAAAACTTTTTAAATAATTTATGTTTCGAGGTTTATTTCCTCTTCCTCAGAATCTAAAATACAAATTGATTGTGAAACATAAAGATAACAATGTTACAGAAAAAACTTACTACTTAAAATTAAACTATAAATGTTATAAATATTTTAAAAAACATAATTTTTACGTTATTTATAATTATTATAATTATTATTAACATAAAATTAAGTTTTTTAAAATATTTATAACATTTATAGTTTAATTTTAAGTAGTAAGTTTTTTCTGTAACATTGTTATCTTTATGTTTCACAATCAATTTGTATTTTAGATTCTGAGGAAGAGGAAATAAACCTCAAAACGTAAATTATTAAAAAGTTTTTTAAAGAAAGTCCAATATACCCACAAAAAAAAAGAAAAACCAATAATATATTTAAATAAAGACGCTATTAAGGAAAATAATTTGTACTATTTGTAGGTGCATTTGGAACAGCTGTTCTATACAACAGATTGCAAGACAATGAAAAGGTGGTTATCAAAGAAATTCTTTTATCTGATATGACTGAAACCGAAAAACAATTAGCATTTAATGAAGTCAACGTTTTATCGTCATTAAATCATATTAACATCATAAGGTGGGTGTAGTACTAACTTGAATATTATTTTAAACATTGCAATTTTGAAATTTTTCTCAAAACTGGTGCGATTAGCTAAAAATGGCTATACTACGGCTATCAATGGCTAATTTTTATTCAGCTATAATAGATTGGAATGATTTTTTTTTAAATTAGCGCTGTTTTGAAAATCCATAAGATTTTTAAAAAAATCTAAATTTTTTTGTAAAAATTGGCTAGCCAGAAGCCAGAAACAGAAGTAATTCAAGTAACATTTATAAGATTTATAAATATTTGTTGAGGTTGATGTTCCAATTTTTTTTAATAAAATATAAAATATGAAAATGTGAAATATTCTAATTATTTGTCAGTGCTTAATTGTTTTATATAATAATCTTAAAACTTTAATTAATTAAACTTAATTGTTTTAGATACATGGGTAGTTTTGAAAAGGATGCCTCATTATTTATAGAAATGGAATACGCTGATAACGGTAACTTGTCCCAATTGGTAAATGTTCGGAAAGAACGTAAAATGTATTTTCGAGAAACTGACATTTTAGAAATAATGTTCCAAATTACTTCGGCGATAAGTTACATGCACTATCATAAAATTTTGCACAGGTATTTCTGTTTTCTTGGTTTTTATTTATTTATTATTAACGTGCATTAAATTCTGGATTATAAGCACCTTTGCATGTATGTAGTACATATTTATTTACATTTTGCTCGGCATTTCTGTTTTTTGTATTTAACTTATTGATGGTTTTGCTGGTTTCTGGTTTTAAATGTTTGCTAATATTTTTTGTTTTTAATAGGAATGGGATTTCCAAAAAACTAAATTTTTCAAAAATTTACTGTTCCATTTTCAATTTTCATTAAAAAAAAAATTCTTTATGTGTTCTTCCTGACGAAATTGTATATAATCTAGCGAAACGTAGATGATATCTTATAATCTTTATTAATTTGATAAACCCATATAATCATCAAAAAACAATTCATTATAAAATGGACGATAACAATTCATTAATTTTCCTTTTCTGATATCAAGAAGGCTCGGGTTTATAAACCCCATTGTAGTAAAAAGATACCCATTACGTCCTTATGGTATAAACTACTATTTCGCTATAGCCTAAAAATTTTTAATTTTTTGTTTTTGTGTTTTACTTTCCTTTTAATGTAATTTTGTCTTAATTATAGAGATCTTAAAACTGCAAATATATTCTTAACAAAAACTGGAGTTCTTAAAATTGGTGATTTTGGAATTTCAAAAGTTATGACGACAAAAGTACAAGCTCAAACAGTAGTTGGAACTCCGTATTACTTGAGTCCTGAAATGGTAAATAATTATGTATAAAATGTTTGTTGTAAACGTTAAAACTAATACGTGCTGTTTTAGTGTGAAGGAAAAGATTACAATGAAAAATCTGACATTTGGGCTATAGGTTGTATTTTATACGAACTTACCTGTTTTACCAAGCCATTTCAATCGTCAAATTTATCAAGTTTAATTCAGAAAATTAGTGCTGTTAGTTTGTTTATAATATATTTATTTATTAAAACTTTATTATATAATATAATTTGCAGTGCCAATATAATGAAATTCCGACAATTTATTCAATCAACTTATCAAAACTTGTAAAAATTATTTTACAAAAAGACCACACTAAGCGGCCATCTGCTCAGCATATTCATGATGTTATTCCTTCAGTATTAAATATGTTATCGTCCCAAGTTAACAAAAAAATGTCTTTCCCGCTTGAAGAAGTTATCAATAAGTATATAAACGTTTAATATTTTATTAAAACGTGCAGGTGTAACCGGGAATATTGACTTGGGTGAAATTTTACTCCCCACCTTTTGGTAAATAAAATAAGAGAGTAAGATATCCATACTTACTCTGAAAATATTTGCAATTTACCAGCAATCACCACCATAGAAATAATTGGGTGAAAAGCGTAACCTCTGGGTTTTTGGGAACAATAAAAGCTCTCTTGATATGTGACGGTTAATAAAAATTAGCCATTGTAAAGTGTCTAATAGCGTTACAAGTAAGATAGTTGCTGGTAAATGTTTCTTCACATCCCAATAACAACTTTTATCTTGTAAATATAGGTTACGGATAACATAAAAGTACGGGTCACTTGAAACGACAAATAAGTGCTACAAGTCAGATCTTAACTTAAAATTTCTAGAATTGTGGGTGTCGTATTTCCAAGAAATTTAATTTTTGATAAATACACTGGTCAACACTAGTTTTGGTGCCGAGATGTTGTATTTTTTTTAAGTTAGGACCTTAGGTATACTGATTACATTAATAGCAAAAATTTTGAGATCCTACGTGTAGTTTTCTAGATTTTGTCTTGTACAGAAAAACACAAATTTACATCAAAAACAATATTTATTACATTATTATTATGTATATAAAATCTTTCTTTTTCTCGACTTTTGTGAATGAGGTGTAGTGAGACTATCATGTTGCATCCCCCAGCAATAATCAGCCATCATAATGTTAATCCCATCGGCCTTGATACCTTTCTTTCATAATTTTTAAGTCCTGGTGAAACCGCTCCCCTTCTTCTTTGCTGTACGATCCAAGATTGTCTGGAAATTGGTCAAGTTTTGCTTTAGATCAACACAAATACTCCATTGGTGTTTACAAGGACGTGTCCATAGGTGGGGGAGGGGGGCACCTGTAGACGGTATTCCTTTGAAATCACTGGCGCTACTCACTTTATTTAAATGATGGTTCACGAATAGAAGAAACTGTTACAACAATACTTACTTCCTCTGAATGTGGTAAGAGTCTTCTAGCCAAATCTAAGTCTGAATAAATCATTTTTTTAACGTTAACATCGCGTAAATTAACACAGCAGAAGCAACAGTTATCGAAGTGATTTTTTATTCTTTCCATTGCATGGGCACTCCAAACCTCCTACGACTTCTTTAACCATTGATCCACTGTCTCAAGTATTCACAGCACATTTTACAAACAATTTGGGGTATCCACGGCTTGTATTCATCCACAATTTCCGACTTAAAGTCTTAAAGTCTTAAATAAGTACTTTTTTATAAAATCTGTTATAGGTTTTCTGAACTTTTTAACTGTGTATTCACCACAAATGTAACAAAACACGTTTGGATCATCGAGACAACTTCTTCACGATGAAGACATGATATAAAATCATTTTATTTTTAGAAATGTATCGATAAGAAAGCAAATTATGCAAACGCAAGTACTGATTACAGCCAATATTTAAAACTGAGTGTAGATGACACGATGTTAACGTTAAAAAAATGATTTATTCAGACTTAGATTTGGCTAGAAGACTCTCACCACATTCAGAGGAAGTAAGTATTGTTCTAACAGTTTCTTCTATGACACGTAGGAAAAAAAATAAAAAATATTTTTAGTGATGCCAATGCACCCCTAACACAAAACAACTAACAATATCTCGGCACCAAAATTTTTTTTTGTTTTTGTTGACCTGTGTAATTGATCAAAACGAATCTTATAGATTACATTAATTTTATATAATATAAAACTCGATATTTTGAAGTTTTATATTATCTAATATCAACGAGTTAATAATTTATATATTTAAATACATTAATTTTATTCTAGACGAAAATGGAGTTTAGTAATGGGATAATTTAAATTGTCGGGACTGTCAAAATGTAATCAGTAATCACTTTTAACAAAATGGTATGAAAAAACAGTTTTTGTTTAATTATGATTTGTTTAAAGTATAATTTATTCGTTTGAATAAACAAAATGTTAGTATTTACAAATTGCACACATACATAACATAAGCTGTTTCTTGCGGTCAAAATCGTAGCGGTTGAGGGTTACCCCATGCGGTGTTTATTTACTCTAGGTAATATTTCTAATGAGCTGGCCTAAAACCATTTTATCTTTTTCTCTCATAACAATATAATATAACCCTATCTTACTCCGTCAAATACTAATTAGAAGAAAACATTGATTCTGCTTCAAAAGCTCCCGATAGTTACCGGTACAATAAATTTTGATGAATATACCCAAATTTTTTACAGGTCACTATAATCTTATCAGACAAGTAGTTATCAGGCGCTCTACGAGTAGATGAAAATACCGGGCCTTAGTTCTATAAATTGCAAAAACAGTTTTGGAGACTTTTATTTCAAATGAAGTCTAACTTTGCCACAAGGTATTCTTCTTAATCTTCCTCACACTGATATATTTTTTAGGTGCATATCTTTATGCATAGCCGAAAGTGAGATGAGCACGAAGAAGAGCATTCAGAAGTCTGGAAGAAAATATCAGAATTTTTGATATAATTTTGTATTCGTTAGAATACAATTTATTAATTAGTAGGTACTATTATTTATTCTACTAAATTTTCATAAGTGTAAATTTTCTACATAATTTGAAAATTTCTGTAAAAATACACATAAAGTGTATTATGGAATTTGAAACATAACAGTATTAAAATTCTTATTTAACTAACATTTCTTAAGGAAGTAATTCACTAAGAATGAATTGTCCATGAGATAATTTTAACTGCGGGTGGAGGCAAAATAATAAGGGTCGATAATCCTGGATACATCTGTAATTTTTTTTTTGTGTATGAGTATGAGTGAATGAATATAACATAGTGGAGAGCCTACCCAATGGTAAGCCTCCTTAAAAATAATTAATATAATTTTAGCCCAGTCAAATTAGATTTTCTGCTCGGAAAAATTGCCATCGAGCTGAATTTTGGTACACACCTTTATTACATCATTATAAATAATATCTGAAAAGTCGAAATCGACATCATGTGAGCTTCAAAGGTTATTCAAGGTCAAAGGTCACAAAAACGACCTTTTTGTAAATAGTTCGCTTTTTATTTTCCGATAAAAAGCTTCAAACAAAAATTATAGAATAGGGTAATTATCTACAAAAAAGGTTTTATAAAATTTTCACGAAAACGCTATTGTTAGGGGGGGGGGGTAGAGAGGTAGTATGTACAAACATTCAGGTGATTGTGGGGTAGTATGTTGTACGTATATGATAGAAAAAAACCACAAAGAAAAAAAAACCGGAGTTTGAATCAAGAATACATACCCTTAAGGTAAACAACCACCCGAATATTTGCTCATTGTAGGCATTCTAGCGCACAAACAATAGCTTTTTCATAAAAATTTTATAAAGCTTTTTTGTAGATAATTATCTCCACTATAATTTTTATTTGAAACTTTTTATCGTAAAATTAACAAAAAGCGAACTATTTACAAAAAGGTCTTTTTTGTGACTTTTGACCTCGAATAACTTTTGAAGTTTACATGATTTCGATTTCGACTTTTCACATTGTTTGCATATTACATATATTGTTTACAATGACATAATAAAGATGTATACCAAAATTCAGCTCGATGGTAGTTTTTCCGAGCTGGAGCTTATTTTTCGTCTAATTTGACTGGGCTATTTAAGTATAAGTGATATTTAATTTGTCGCACGTTGGTGCAGATCTGCCGGATCGTGTTGTTTAATCTCCTTGTCGGTAATATCCTTGTCGGATATTTACTGCTGGCCGATGAAATTTCCTCCTTTATGTTGTTGATTTATAAGTCATTGGCAATTACATCATTAGGAACTTACCAGGGAGCGTTGCAGATGCTACGCAACACCTTGTTTTGGAATCGTTGTATCTTCGCAATATTGGAGTCGCTGGTTGCACCCCACAATTGGATGCCATATGTCCATACAGGTTTGACGATTGTTTTATAAGCAGGACTTTATTTTCAATTGATAGGGGAGAGTTTTTACCAGATGCCAGTACATCTTACGATGAATGAGTCCCAACTGCAGGCGTTTGTTCCAAATATGCTTGGCCCATGTCAAGCGTCGATCAAGGTGGAAACCCAAGTACTTTATTGATTGTTGCACAGGAAGAAAGTTATCGTACAGCATTACACTTGGACAGTTTCCTCTTCTGAGGGTGAAAGTATTATGTACCGACTTTGTGGTGTTGATTTTAATAAGACAGGTCTTTAGCCAAATTTCTATTTTATTTAGGTGATTCTGTAGATAAAGAGATGCACGGTTTGGATCTTCATCAGATGCTATTATTCCTGAATCATCCGCATATATGGCTGATAGGGTGTTTTCCGTTTCCGGAAAATCAAATGTGTAAAGCAGATATAACGGCGGTCCAAGGACGCTACTCTGTGGCACTCCAGCCAGAATGGCCAGTAGAGTGGTGTATGCTTCTCCATATTTTACCAAGAAATACCTGTCCGTCAAATAAGAATCCAGCAGACGACTATGCGGATGAGGCAAGTATTTTTTAACTTTGTATCGTAGTCCAATATGCCACACTCTATCGAATGCTTGCGAGATGTCAAGGAAGACAGCCGAGCAGTACCTTCCACATTCTAGGTCGCTTCTAATCTTTTTTACAACACGATGTACTTGTTCCACAGTTCCATGACCCTGGCGAAAGCCAAATTGGTGGTAATCTGCTTTCTAAATACAGCTTTTCAATTACTTTGGACAAGATAGGCAGAAGACTAATAGGTCTGTAAGATTAAATTTCTGTTGGATCTTTTCCTGGTTTTAGAATCATGATCCTCAGGTGATCATGATTCTAAAAAGCTACTTTCCATTGAGATGGCCTTGTCTGAGGATTGCATTAAAGATAATTTTTATTAGCTGGAATTCTTTTTCTGGAAGGTTTTGTAGAATTTTACCGGTTATTAGATCATATCCAGGAGCTTTTTTCGGATTAATCCTTTTGAAGATGGTACGTTTGATTACTTTCATCTTAAATTTTTCTATTAGAGGACCCATCTGGTACGGAGCTTCGAGTAGCTGATGAACAGGATATTCAACTTCAAGTGGAATCTCTTTCGGTGGGGGTTGAAATACTTTGACCAAATGTTCACCAAAACTTTTGGCTTTTTCTTCGTCATTCCGAGCCCAGACGCCATCATTTGTTCTGATCGGTTGGTTTATTTTTTTCGGTTTCTTTGTTTTACGAGTGACTTTCCACAAAGAGTAGTCTGTTGTTTTATCAGCTGAAAGGTTCTCCAGAAGTCTTTTATGCCTTAATTTTTTTGGTCGACTAGTAATTTTTTGAGTTCTTTCGTAACTTTATTTAATGCTGTTTTGTGGCTAAAGCGCGTGTTATTTTCCAACGTTTGCGGAATTTTCTTTTTTTTTCTATTTTCCTTTTTAATGTTCTGGGCAGCAGCCAGGTTTGTCCATGTGCGGTAATTCTGGGGTGGCACTCCATGAAGCTTGTTGAATTGCTACTGTCAAGTGTTCTACTGCTTCATCGACATCACTTTCTGTTTTCAATGGTATATCTAGGTGTAATTTTTCAGAGAGATTGGTTTTGAAAATTTCCCAATTTGTGTACTTGTTAAACAACGTAGGTGGGTTTGTTGGTTTTAATAACATTTGTATCCAAAGTGACCATGAGAGAGATGATAAGTGATATCATGATATGATGATAAGTGATGATCAGATGATAAGTCAAAACACGTTTTAATATTTAGGTAATTGTATGAAATACCGCTGGTAACACAGAAGTCGATCACATCAGAGATTTTGTTTGGATCTGTGAGTAGGTTCATCTGATGATAGTGCAAGTAATCCATTACTTTGTAGTGATTGATATAGCTGCCTACCTCTTGGTGTTATTAATCTAGATCCCAATGATTGTGTTTAGCATTATAATCCCCTCCGGCAATAAATCGATGACCCAGTGATTTAAAGAATGTATCGAATTCTTCTTTTTTTTTTGGTGAGATTAGGCGGGCAGTATACTGCAGTAATGGTGAGTGGTCCTTGCCAATCTTCGATTACTACTGAAGTGGCTTGTATGTTTCTTTTAGTTACCTTTGATACTTCTTGATGTTTTAAGGTCTCTTTTATTATAACTGCTGTACCTCCTCTTGCTGTACCATCGGAGTGTTGAGTATGATATATAGTAAAGTTGGGAATATTTATGTAGCTTTTGCTTGTCATGTGTGTCTCAGAAATAAGCATGATATCAATATTCTGATTTAAAATGAAAGATTTTATTTCCAGACCCTGGTTTACCAGTCCGTTTGCATTCCATACGGAGATTTGTAATTTTTGATGTTGACGTTTTGTGTTACTGCCCATTTACATTTTGCCGATCATAGTTAAAAGATCAAAGATCTTGTCCATTTTTTCCATCATTTTTGTCATCATATGTTCGAGATTATACGAAGATTGTTGTGGCATAAACGTTGGTATCTGATTTTGATGCAGATTATTTGAATGTTGGCCGTATTGTGCGTTATTTGCAGTCATTTGCGCGTACGAAGCGCCGTGTTGTGTTTGATTTTCATGTTGGATTCGATTCCCGAATTGGGTTTGATGTTCAAACCCAACATTTGGGAGTGGTGGGAAATTTTTGATTGTGGCGGATGGAATGAAATTTTGCTTATTGCGAAGAGTTGGAAATCTTTTTTTTTGAAGTTCCTTGCTGGATTTGCTGGATGGTTTTGATTACAGTTTGAGCACTGAACATTTGTGTCTTTTACCTTGCGAGGACAGTCTGCAGTTGCGTCATCTTCAGTGCACTTAACGCACCTGGGTCTCCGTTAGCAATACCCTTGTGTGTGGCCAAATAATTGGCAGCGGGTATATTGAGGAACTTCACATTTGGGATAAGGGGTTTCTATTTTGACTATTGTATTTGATAATTTTGTGATGTTATAGATCTCTTTGTTGTTTGGCTTGGTTTCCAATTCTAGATTGAATAGGGGTAGATTTATTTTTGTTCCTTTTTGTCTAATGCAAGAGATGTTTTTAACCATGTGTCCTTTGGATTGAATTTCCTCTCTGATTTTATCTAGATCTGCGGTCGGGTGGATATTTCGTATCACTGCTCGGAATGAACGATTTTGTTTAAGTTGGTAGGTATGGAATTGTGTCTTTTGCTTTGAGTGCTTTTATTATCTCTGCATAGAATTGAGAAGTATTTGGTTGAATTTGATTGTTGTATTGGCTCTTGATGGAATAACCATTGGGTGCGCAGTTATTTAGTACAACAGTTAGGGGATTTATATTTTCAAGTCCCGCTACAAATATTGGTGGTGTCTTTTCTACTACCTTTGTGATTTTCTGTTGTTCACCTTCAATTTTTTCATTGTCTTCACTTTTTTCCTTGTCTTCATCTTCTGTTTCTGTTAGGACCTGGTTGGCGTTTGATGTCGGTGTTGGTTTACTTAACCAATAATTTGTGAGGGTAGTTTGTTTTCGTATTCTTCTGTTCTGCTCTGGGCTTTGTCGTTGTATTTTCCCATACACTACAGTGGACTTCAGTACCAGAATTTTGTGTCTTTTGCTGCACATGTGGGCCGACCCAGGAAAAGATGGGACGACCAAGAGTGACCTAACGGACAATAAGTCCAAAACGTGCAGATGATGATGATGATGATGCTGCACATCTACCAATGTGTGTTCTGTTGGAGGTATTATGTAACCATGGTTTATTGTACAATTTTGGGGTAAATAATTTGTGTTGATCAATCCTTGAGAGAAAAACTGACCCGGAATTGACTGATAATTTTGATTATAGAATACCTGTGGGATCATTTGCTGCGATTGTGGTTGGTACACTTCCGGTAGTGGTTATTGCATCAAAGCTGTATTTACAGGTTGATATCATTCGAGGTCTCGTGTAATTTTACGCATTGCGAGTGAGGTGGGTTATTTATTGTAGGAGGTGGTGCTTTTTGCATCATAATGGATTCCACATTCTAACCTAACTTTATGTTTACGCAAGTTAATTTGTTTGTTTTCTCTCGAATTTTAGATGAATAACATCGTCCAGCAATGTAAGAATTTTTTCTCAGTTTTTAGACACTGAAGCAATTACTAAAAACTTTATTTAGTAACACTTTTCATTAAAAATTTGCTTCTGACACAAAAATACGATATCCTCAATGTCTGTGGCGTTGCAATATTCTAATATTTAACATAATTATATATTACTTCCTTCTAAAGCAGCTATACATGTACAAACCTACACGACGGCGTAGTGTCGGAAGAAAAAGGTGGTGGGACAAATAATTGAGGGTAACGTAACGGGTATTCAGCCTAGCACGTGCAGAAGAAGAACAGAAGATAAATTCTTTAATACATAATCAAATTGAATTTTCTATTATTTGCAATTTTATTTGCATATTGCAGTTTTTAATTTATATCTGATATATATGTTAGCGTGAGCCAAAATATTTGCAATAAATGAAGCTAAAATAATATTCTTCTCGATTTTCTATATTTAGGTTCTTCTACTGTCTTCACACCTCTATGATAAACTGTGTTTTGATATAGTAATACTGTTATAGTTGATTACCAACCTAATAATACCAAATTAGGTTGGTATTACTTACTCAACGCATTTATTTAAAATTATTAGTCAGGGCAGAGTATTTCATTAACGTCATATACAGGTCCGGGTTCAGGTTTAGTAATCCTCACTTATTCTAACACGGCCTTCCTGCAATTGTCGCGTCCCCGTGACTTTTTTTTTTTTTTTTTTTTGAATTTTGAATAACGCCATAAATAACTCGGCCGCAACGCCTTAAATAATTCGGCCGCAACGCCTTAAATAACTCGGCCGCAACGCCTTAAATAATTCGGCCGCAACGCCTTAAATAACTCGGCCGCAACGCCTTAAATAACTCGGCCGCAACGCCTTAAATAACTCGGCCGCAACGCCTTAAATAACTCGGCCGCAACGCCTTAAATAATTCGGCCGCAACGCCTTAAATAATTCGGCCGCAACGCCTTAAATAACTCGGCCGCAACGCCTTAAATAACTCGGCCGCAACGCCTTAAATAACTTGGTTCTACCGTCCGTAATAGTTATTTATGCACCAAGTCCTGAAAGCGCATCTTCTTGGCATGAGCGCGGAAAATTATAGACTGAGGCGCAGACGAAGTCTATAACCACGCAAATGCCAAAAAGGCACCTTAAGGATAAAGCGCATAAACTATTTTATGTGTAATTGGAATGAAATGCACATTTTCTGCAAAAAAAATGTACGATAATAATTTAACGAAATACGTATGTTGCTAAGCAATAAAATATTTAAAATTCACAAAATACGTCAAAAATATATGTCAAAGTGTACATTTTAGTAGGATTGCACATAAAACAATTGAGGTTTTGACATTTCTGTACTATAAAGTAAAATTTTACGTTTCTGTACTGTAAACAGCTACTTTCAGTATTGTTTTGTATATGTGAAAATGTACATTATAGTATAAATGTACTTACCAAAGAAAAGCAATGAATCAAATTGCTTCACTAGTCATATTTTCCTCAAAATTGTCTGTTAAACCAGCCTCTCAACTGTTCATAAGTAGCCTCTTTCACTAGTTTCTCCAACCTCCAAATACGCAACGTTCGTTAGCCAGCATTTCTATAATTTTGCTTAGTCCCAAAAACTTCCCGCTTAGCTTTCCAAATCTTACTGTTGCCAAATCCTATTTCCACTTGCGCGATTCTTCCCTCAGAACATAAATGCATCCGACGTATATCAAGTTGCCAAACTTTTACCTTCATTAAGTACTGCTTCAATTCCGGTCAATATTGCAAACCATTCAATCTCCTTTCTGTCCGCCACCTCTGGGCACTCCCACATTTTTAAGGTGCAATTCAACATCTTCTCGTTTAAAACAATTAACGAATTCCGATGAAGTGAAAATTTCCGCTTTATCAGTCATGACTGCCCCTGGATGCCAGCTCGTTTAAACAAAAAACCCAAAGTAACCATAGACTGTTTAGAAGTTTTGTTCTCTACGAGAGCAAATATACGGATACTTCAAAAATGCGCCAATCACAACCAAGATTACGGTGCATTCACCAATATACAAAAATCATCCAACGCTCGGGACTCCACCTTTCCACTCTTCGTCCATTCCTGACAACACACTTATATCACTATCCAGTACATATCAAATTCGGGGTCTCATCATTGAGAACTACGCCAAGTTCAATCCATAATTTCCCATGACAACGCACAATCCGGGACGCCGAATCGTCTTCCAACCAATCAATCTACGTCAGGGGTTCCCAACCTTTTTGCACCTGCGTACCACCTGGGAAAAATTTTTTAAAAACTGGAGCTAGAATAGCGAGTTTTTAACGATATTTTAAAGATTAAAATTTAAAATATCAACATTAGGAGTAATGGAACTTATCTTCACTCTTGCACACATCACTTACGCGTACCACCTGAAACGTTCCCGCGTACCACCAGGGGTACGCGTACCACCGGTTGGGAGCCCATGATTTACGCCATCTACGCCAGGAATACAACTACTGTCTATCGACTTCTCTTCCAGGAGCTTGCAAGGCGGTAGACTCAAAGCCAATTTTGCAATCCTCAGCTACAAGTTGAATTTCTTTACTATTATAACACTTCTTTTGCTTCTTAATTTAGATTTCTTTCATTGCATGCTTCGGGTTTTCTGAATATTTACAGTCTTTCTTTGAATGACCTATATTTTTTTTTTACAGTTGAAACATTTTTTTGATAATTTCCGTTTTTCTCATACGATTGCATAGTATCTAGCTTGAGTTGTTTTGGTACTCTTCGATGATCATCTTTGATTTCGCTATCATATTGTCGAAGTAAAGCTTTAAGATCTTGTTGATTCTTTGGTACATTTATTCGTATTCTTTGTCGAATAATATCGTTATTCATTCCACCAATGGAACGTATTACTTTCTGCCATTCCAGTTGAGGTTGGTACTACGTATTTTCTCTATTCCGTATTCACATAAACTAACAAGGTTTAAACTTTCTATATTAGCTGCCTTGTTTAGCTTCGTGTGCCATGTTTCTTGTTTGGGGAACGTTATTCAAAAGTCATACACAAATTATTCCAACTCCTATCAAATGGTTTCCATCCATCGAAAAACTTTATTTTTCATTTTCTCGTAGAGCGTCTCACTCTTTCAATATCATAATAAAATCGGATATTTTAGTTCGTTTCTTTAAATCGTTTATTTGTTCAATCCATTATTCATCAATCAAAAATTTGCTATTAACGGCATCGTGCGTTTGTCCATCGGATATCCGTCCGGATTTTGAATTGCATTTTGGGAATCTTCTGTATTTTGATTCATTTTAAACCAAACGAGAGAAAAAATAAAACACAAAACCAACAAAAACAAAAAAAAACACGACAAAAAAAAAACTTATCCGTTTGCAGTTAAACGTTGGTTCGAATTCCACTTCTGATGTTAGCGTGAGCCAAAATATTTGCAATAAATGAAGCTAAAATAATATTCTTCTCGATTTTCTATATTTAGGTTCTTCTACTGTCTTCACACCTCTATGATAAACTGTGTTTTGATATAGTAATACTGTTATAGTTGATTACCAACCTAATAATACCAAATTAGGTTGGTATTACTTACTCAACGCATTTATTTAAAATTATTAGTCAGGGCAGAGTATTTCATTAACGTCATATACAGGTCCGGGTTCAGGTTTAGTAATCCTCACTTATTCTAACATATATATATTTTTCCTATTGGCTACTTATTATGTGTGTAAATGAGGTTATAACATAAGGAAACTTTTAGGATTACTTATGTATTACTTTATTTTTTATTTAATAAGTAATAATTTAACTTTGTAGAAACAATAACGAAAGGTCAATATTATATTACCTAAAAGGATTTGATGATGATGTCAGTTTATCTCCCATTGAGTTACCATCAAACTTAATAATAGATTTTTCTGGAAATGGTAAACACTTCATAGCAGTTACAAAAGGTAAAAATATTACATTTAATAAATTTTATCAGAGATGGAAAAGACTACATCCATCTAAAACCAATTTTGAACTGGCTCATAACATTGTTTGAATAAATTTTAACGTTATTAGTTTTTGATTTCACTAGAAATCAGCAACTTGTAACTTGTATTAAATACGATAATATAAAACTTCAAAATATCGAGTTATTATTAAATTAAAAATTGTTAAAAGATTTATTTAGCTTTCAAACGATATATCGTTCGTCATCAGAATAATATAATAATAAAAAAATATCGTTTGAAAGCTAAATAAATCTTTTAACAATTTTTAATTTAATAATAACTCGATATTTTGAAGTTTTATATTATCTAATATCAACGAGTTAATAATTTATATATTTATGTATTAAATTCGCATTATAACTAAAATCCCTAATCGTTAAACGTTAAAAAAATTTTATTAACCAAATATTTTATACATCTATTTTTGGTTTTTCTTTTTTTGTGGGTATATTGGACTTTTTTTAAAAAATTTTTTTAAATAATTTACGTTTCGAGGAGATTTATACCTAACTACAGACTTAGTTTAATAATTTAAAAATAACGTAAAAATTATGTTTTTTAAAATATTTATAACATTTATATAGTTTAATTTTAAGTAGTAAGTTTTTTCTGTAACATTGTTATCTTTATGTATCACAATCAATTTGTATTTTAGATTCTGAGGAAGAGGAAATAAACCTCGAAACATTAATTATTTAAAAAGTTTTTTAAAAAAAGTCCAATATACCCACAAAAAAAGAAAAACCAAAAATAAATTTTAATATGGACGCTATTACCGAAATTAATTTTATACATCATTATTAAAAAATATGGCATACTGTTGTATTTGTGTAAACACACAAAAGATTGTAGTGATCAGGACAACGAGAAGTGATTCTCCTCAAATTCCGAATCCCAAGTCCCCATAAGAAGTACGGTTATATTCCGATAGGAATGATAACCACTTTCATTACTTTGTCCTGGTTGAAAACTAATAATTATTACTTTTGCTATCTCTTAAGAGATTACTAACTGAATTTTCTAAAACAATGTATATCAGATACACAAATTTTGTGCTTATTTATTTTGTGTGTAAATGAGGTTATATAAAAAAGAAACTTTTGGAATTCACCTCACCTTTGTAAAAATAAATTACATTAAACAATTCACTAAAATTGAGTGTGGCGAAGAAGAAGAAAATTTGGACGATAGTATCGATATGACTGATGGCGGCGCTGCAATCTTAAATTGAAACGCCTATATCAAACAGAAGTTCTTGATTCTTTGAACAAAAACTTCGATATAATAGGTTAGCATAGAATATGAATTTCATGCACAAAATGCACAGGCCTTTTTATTCGCTTGTTGCTGGATAAGTTTTGTGTAGAAGCCCAAAGCCTTTGTTTGTTATTTTTAAAATTATTTTTTTATATTTTAGTGCATCTAGTGAATATTTAATATTGAATCTATAATATTGAGTAAATTAAAAAAATAACATTTATTTTATATCAAGTTAGAAACCTATTAGAGGGGCATTTTTTTCATGCCTTTTTAATTAAATTCCAGATGACGCCTATTTAAATATTTTTATAAAATAAATGGAATTTGCTATATAAAATATAGCAAATTCGTTGAGATAATACTATTCTATAAACAATATTCTTGATCTTAAGCTACTTTGAGTTCGTATTGAGTATGTCAAAATACACTCACTTACAAAAAGAACCTATGAACTTTAATTATGAATTGTGTTTTTATAAATAAATATTACGAATCCAAAATAGCTTAAGATCAAGAATATTGTTTATAGAATATAGTATTATCTCAACGAATTTGCTATATTTTAAATACAAAAGCTTCTTATTTTATAAAAATATTTAAGTAGGCGCCATCTGTTGATTAAATCAAAAGAGCCCTGAAAAAAGTGCCGGCCCTAATGTGAATATTGTGTCGTTCTTTCAGCTCACTAGATAGATATAATCTAAAACCATAAAAATTATAAAAATCTAATAAACTTAATTACTTTCGTTTATAGCGTTCATATTTTAAATTATATATTTATTGGTTTTCTTCTTTGTGGGTAAACTCATATTATAATATGATTTCACAAGTTAATAATCATAATACAAAATAATAATCATAAAGCAGCTTATATCCGTTACACAAATTTAGTCTAGAGTGCAACTAATTTTGTGTGTAGACGAAGTTATAACAAAAAAACATGGGATCACTCATTGCCATCTTTATTTTTCTAAAACTAATCTTTATTTTTCTAAAACTAAAGATGGCAATGGATCACCACATCCCTATGTGTAAAAATAAGTTACAACAACGTTAGACGTTCTTTCGTCGAGACGAAACAAAGTTTCATAATATGATTCATGAAACTTTGTTGTGATGACGAAAGGAAGTAATCCTCCGAAAGCTTAATAAATGATTTCTTTGATTTTTTTTTAATTGATAATAACTCGATATAATTAAATTAATTTAATTATAGTATTAATATTATTTAATATCAACGAGTTAATAATTAACATTTGAAATAATTTTAAGTTTAAATTACTATACTAATCTTTTTAAAACTTTTAGATTCGTTAGTTTACACTTGGGGTAACGACTTCTTTGGACAATTAGCCCATGGAACTACTTGTAATTCACGTAGATTTCCTACTTGCGTAGAATACTTGAGAGGAAAGCATATTATTAGGTAATCTTTTTTTATTATATTATAATAGTTTTAAAAGATTTGACGAAAATAATTTGTTTTTATTATATGTTATAAAATCAATATTGCACCAATGTTGATAACCAAAATTGTCTTCCAATATTCCTACAATATTGCGCAAATATTAGAAAGAAATAAATTTGAGTGTTTTCTAAAATTATGGCACAAAAAGTTTACTGGTCGTCCAAAGGTCATTTCTACCAAAATCTCCGAATAATTGCAAAAATATTTTCTCTTGATGAAAAATAACTCTTTTCTTTCAACTTACTATGTGCTATTATAATGTCGCAGCTGGTTTATAATTTCTCCCCTTCAGACTCCCCTTCACCTCTTCAGAGCAAAGCTGTGTATCCGATAACGTTATGTTGAAAATTTCACTACCCAATTTTAATTTAAATTGTCTGTATTGATTGGAAACAAGTTTAATCTCGATTTTAAATATATTTCGGTTTACATCACGGAAACTTACTATGCAAACATTTCTGAGGAGTTGACCCGAATGTACGCTTTTTTTTTTTTTGACGCTGTGGAAATTAGGAATAAAACTACGTAAATAACGAATAAAGATATAATAAAGTTTGGCAAAAGCGGTAATAGATCTTAAAAGGAAAAACTCGTGTGCAGGTAGAAGTTGTAGGAAAGACACCGCTGAAGGACCTAAAACTAAATAAAAAAAAAAGTCGATGGAAAATAAGAATATGCTTAAAGAAATCAGAATTTACGTAGAATAAACAATCGTACACACAATGAAAAAAAAGTGCAGAATAAGTGAGGTGAACAAAAACCAAAAAAGAGTAAAAATTGGACACAGAATGCCCGAGGTGAATGTATGGAACAATGAAAAAGCAGAACTGACGGAGAAAGAAAGAACCCATGGACCAGCAAAAAACTGAACGTGAAGGGGAGCGTCCGGAACGAAAATGAGACACTGAAGTCGCCAAGCAAAATATATTGTAATATATGATTATGATGATAATGACGAGGTTCGGGACATGAAATATGAGGACGCTACTTAAAAACAGAAAAGTGGCAAAACAAATGAGAGGATACTGAGTGAAAGTAGCTGACTGACAAGAAGTGAGATGAGTGGGCAAATGAAATAACTAAAGATGCTGGCGATAAGAAGCAGGAAAGAAATAGTTCCGCTTTTTGGTATTATCGTTTAATGCAATAAATGGTATGATACATTATACACAGACTGTGAGAGATCATAAAGCAGGAGAAGAAGTGTTGCTGCTAGAAGAGGAGGAGCTTGGAGTAGGAAAAAAGAATACATTAATTTATGTGGCGATTAATCCATCTAGTCAAACGGATTTGTAAATCTTTGGGAAAGGATAGTCATGTATATTCTTTGAAGAATGTCAAGCTGTAAATAATAATAAATTTAGATATTAATATTAAAAACTAATAATAATAAATCTATATTATGGGCCCACGTATATATGAATTTATTTTGTCTTTAAATTGTTCCATTCACAAATTGTTGTTATGTTTGTCTCTTAGACCTGATGGTGGAATTAGTTACAGTTAGAGACCGAAATTGTTGACAATAAGTTAATTGTTTTAAAGTATTATGCATACTAATTTTTGTAATCATACATATAATAAGAGTTACTAAAAAGTAACATTTGTTTTATATCAAGTTAAATTAACAGTGAAACAAAACTGTAATAGATTATATTATATTCAATTATAATTAAAAGATTTATTGAGCTTTCAAACGATTATTTCGTCCGTCATCAGAATAATATTATTTAGGGTATTATTATTATACCGTTAGGATATATTATTCTGATGACGGACGAAATAATCGTTTGAAAGCTCAATAAATCTTTTAATTAATTTTTAATTTATTAATAACTCGATATTTTGAAGTTTTAATATAATTTAATATCAACGAGTTAATAATTTATATATTTATATACTATATTCATTAATAGATTTCTAACTTGATACAAAATAAATGTTTTAAGAACTCATATTAATTTGTTTTATTTTCCCATCCATTAATAACCAAGATCTTCTACCACACTTTATATAAAATTGCTTTCTTTTTTTAAGTTGTGCCACTGGACAAGAATTTAGTGTCTTTCTAAATAAAGATGGTGTTGTATTTACCTGTGGAAATGGAAAAAACGGTTGTTTAGGTCATAATAACTGGAACAACTACTTAAGACCAACGATAGTGGGTAAGTAAATTATGCAATAGACGCAGTAAGGTGTTAATAGATTAGGATTTCTTTTTGGAGGTTTACTCTTTAAATAGATACAGTGACAGAGTCAACAATTCATTAACCAGGATTCCGATTTTAAAATTTTCTAAAGAAATAAAAGATAGAAAATGTTCCAAAAATAATAAAACAAAAAATTTAGTACCATTGGAAATAGGGTTTCTTTATTAAGGTTTTTATATACCGGGTGCTGAATGAGTTAGGCGAACATAGGATATTAACATGTAAAAACTTATTTTTGCAAATTCCTGCTTCCCTAATTATTTTAGACAAAAATTGAAAGATACAAATATAATGTAGAAATATAAACTACGAATGATAAGAGCATTAGATTTTATCTAGCTTTTACGTAAATGATCAAAAAATCTTTTGAAATTGTTAAAATTTTTATTTATCAAACTGGCCATGCATAAGTTTCCAAGGTAATATTCCATTTTATGAAATTAAAATTTCATAAAGTGCAAAACTGTCAACAACGTGCAATTGTTTTTTATTACTTATCAAAAATAATTACCTCGGAAACTTCCATGGCAAGTCCGATAAATAAAAGTTTTAACAATTTCAAAAGAATTTTTTGACCATTTACGTAAAAGCTAGATAAAATCTAATGCCTTTATCATTTGTAGTTTATATTTCTACATTATATTTGTGTCTTTCAATTTTTCTCTAAAATAATTAGGGAAGCAGGAATTTGCAAAAATAAGTTTTTGCATGTTAATATCCTATGTTCGCCTAACTCATTCAGCACCCGGTATAATAGATTATTTCGGTTTACTTGTGGCGTAAGTATTATAAAAATTTAAAAAAAGTCAAAAACCTGAATAAAACCGACAAAAAAAAATTCTCTGGTGAAGGCTTGAACCACCGATCCTCGTATCCAAATCTTACCTATGAAATACTTATGCATTTAAACTGCGACAAAAACTTGATTTTTGTTAAAAAACGATGGGCCGTATGGAGTTTCCACTTACATAACTTTTACTTCTAGTCAGGTCCTACGTATACCGTGAATCCCGACGAAATCGGTGATTACAGGTACGCGGGTTCCCTTTGTAAGTAAAGTTTTACAGTGGCGAACAATAATATTGTCAGTTTTAATCCGGTCAAAATAGATATAAAAATAGGGGTATCCTTGCATAAATTCTAAAAAACCTGAAAATTTACATAAACGTTAGGGATACCATTATAATTAAATTGTAAAAAGTCCCTATCGATCCCATGGTGTGCAAAAAATTTTATTCAAAGTCAAAGTTTGCAAAAATAGATTTTTTGGATTTTTTAGCGAAACGGTTAGTTGTATAAGAAAAATAGTTCAGGCTAAACTTGTAGATCATTTAATTATCTACAAAAATTGTTCTTACACTTTTTTTCTAAGATTTGCCATTTCTGAGAAAAAATGATTCTAAAATTTATTAAAGTTGTATTCTTCATAGCCAAGTACGCTACCTCATAGGTAGCCTGGAAACGTGTGCATAGTAAGGACAATTAATACAACTTTAGTAAATTTTAGAACTGCTTTTTCTCAGAAATGGTGAATGTTAGAGAAAAAAGTGTAAGGACAATTTTTGTAGATAATTAAATCATCTACAATTTTTGTCTAAACTATTTTTCTTATAAAACTAACCGTTTTGCTAAAAAATCTAAAAAACTCATTTTGCAAACTTTGACCTCGCATAAAATTTTCTGCACACATGGGACCGATGGGGACTTTTTACAATTTTATTATAATGGTATCCCCAACGTTCATGCAAATTTTCAGCTTCTTGGGAATTTATGCAAGAGTGAATGTCTATTTTGACCGGACTATTTGTTTTATAAGTTGCTTTATTAAACAATACTTATTTTACTTGCCAAAACATAATGTTTGGTTTGTATCAATTGATATGCTATTAAATGAATTATAATGTATAAAATTACAAATTGCGTTTTTAACCCCGGACCTACACTGCTAATTTTTCTAACGCGTCTGTCACCGTGAGGTCTCAGAAACCCCACCATTTTGTTTGAGATATTTTAGTAAGTAACCAACTTAAAGCAACTAGTTTTTCTATCTATTTCTCAAACAGCAGAAATTACATCTAATAAGGGGACACTATAGTGAGGTGAGTATGTCGCCAATCGAAATCCCAATTGTTTTGGTGATTCCAGGATCTAAAGAAATTATCACTTTTTCGGCGTTTACCGTTTAGTCGATTGCCTTTTAGTTTTCGAGTTGTGAATTTTTGAAAATAAACATTAACTGTTACTATACTATATTGGCTGTTATTACACGAAACCGTGGTAGTTTAGAGGTAGAGTATTGGAATCGTAATTCGTAGATTAAAAACTAAATAAATCTGCAAAAGCATATTATTAATTCTAATAATAAATTACATAATTTTCTGAAAAAAAATTTGCCTCATGTGAGGATCGAACTTCGGACCTACGCTTTGCCATTCCAATAGCGGTTAGCAAAATTCATAACTCAAAAACTAAAGGGCAATCGACTAAACGCTGAGAAAGTGATAATTTTTTTAGCTCCTATAATCACCAAAAAAACAGAGATCTCGATTGGCGACATACTCACTGTTATGTCTCGTTGTAAGTTTCCCAAGTAGATCAACATCAAAAATTATACGTAAACGTCACCGTGGTGTCTGAGATACCCATAAAAATTTATTTTCGATTATTGTAATTCGCTCAGTGACTAAAGAGCACCTAAGGATATTCACACTTAGGTACTCAGATAACTATATGAACTTAATTTTCAAGAAAAGATTTTTTTAAATGCATTGCAGTCCGGGTGGCATTAACTTATTTGACTTTATATGATTCTTTCTCAATACCAACAATAACGTACCTACTTCCAAAAAAGGTTCACTACAAAAATTCGCTTAAAACTAATTTATTGTAATTTGTAAGATAAGCAAAAACTTCTCGATTTTTGTATCTAAAGTGAAATGTGACTTGTCGGGTTTTGCTTTTAGGCGACTGATATTAAAGCAAAAAATTATTTTAAATTGATCTGATACTAACCCGAATTTATATCTAAAATAATAAGGGAAGCTGGAATTTGCAAAAATAAGTTTTTGCATGGAAATATCCTATGTTCGCCTAACTTATTCAGCACCCGGGATATCATATATATTGACGGTGAAGGTTTTTTCACGAGGCCTTAGGGGATGCAAACATCGCACACGGGATGAAAACTATAAAATGTTAGAATTGCACTTTGGATTGGATACACTTAATATAACCCACGTCGTTTTTTTTTATGGCGCGCCGTTTTACTTTTTATTGCAAAATTTAATTGTATATTGTTTAAATAACAAACGTTTTAATTATAATGATTTAAACATTTGAGGAGGATTTCTATATGCAGTTTGTCCAATGTAGAAAATACAAAGTGCAGTTTGTTCAATACATTTTTTAGCTGTTTTGCAAAACTGTCAATCGAATATTTGCCTTATTTATGGATACTTCACAGTGTAATTTATACTGTAATTTTGCAAAAATTACTTTTTTGATAATTTATTATATAAACCTATGGTAGTTTTACTGCTCTCCTGAAAATTTTAGAAAATAGACATACTGCATATAGAATGTCTGCTATCAAATGCACATTGAAGAAATTGTTGAAAAATAATTTCAGTTTAAATTTTAAATGGCGTGGTTTGCGACACTTCCAACCAAGAAAGGTGTAGATAAGAGAGCACCTGGGGAATCGCTGAACGATTTGTGAGCGAATGGCCGTTTGTTTTTGAAGGTAGTTCAATTTTTCGATTATTTTAATTACAATCAAGTTTTTTGAGAGCCATAACAGTTAATCACACCAATAACTTCTGTGAGAACATCCTTGACATCTTGGAGTTTATTTACACCACGTTCAGGGCATTAATATTGAATTTTCTGGAGTGCTAATACATCAGCAAATAAGTTGGGAAATTTTGTCTTGGGCCATTGAAGGTCAAGAAGTTTTATCAACTCGGAAGCAACGGATATTTTGGATAATACCATTGAAGCGTTGTGATCTTTATAGGATAAATTTTCTTGTAGCATCCGCTATCACGGCTGTATCGCACCATCTGCTGACTCTGGCCTGTTGGATCCGTGAGAACAAGGTTTCTCAATAACATCGTTTATATTTCCAATTTTTAAACATCACTTTTGGTTAGTAGTTGCCAAATTTTATTTTTTTGTCAGTCAGTGCGTTGGAAATTTGTTTGAGTTTGAGAATTGCTTCAATAGATACGCTGTGGTTTATTTAGCTGCATGTATTTGTTGCTTGATTTGTAAATTTATTTTCCAGTATATTTTCCATCATTTTTGGACGCCGATCAAATATTCCAAAGTAGAGCGCTCACAGAGGAAACCATTTGGTTGGAATTTTTTATGTCCAGGTCATTATCATTGGGTAATGATCATTATTTAAGCAGTAAATACTGGGTAAGTTTTTTTACATTTTAAGTGCTTTGCATGTGCTAAAAGTTTAACCGCATTTTAAGCGTTTGTGTCAAATTTGCAAATTACTTGTTTTGCGATTTTTTTCAATTCAAATAGTTTTTGTGACGTGCTGATTGATAAATCCAACCGACCTTCAGTCAGTTGTGAGGCACTACATTTTGGATTTATATTTTTTTTTTGAAGCCTTCAGCTGTTCAATATTGTTTGTGACCCTCGAGGTCAACTAAAATTGTACAATACTGTTCATTGTTCGTATAGATACGTTTATCAATCATCTATACTATTGATTTCACGCCTATTGAATAAATCCACTTCTACTCTTCTGTCTTTGCGTTTTATTTCAATAGGCTGGCGCCCCGAGCATCTTTTTTTTCTAGCTGACGATCCAATTAAAGTGAGCCTCTATACAGTATAGCAGTAAAAACTCACGAACCGCATTCGTGCGACCCGAGCTCTCGTGACTGCAAGGTTTAGTCCTTAGCTAGCCTGTCCCTCGTTACATCAGTTGGACCATCGAGGCAGTAACGCAAATATTTATTAAATTTGTGGTATACCTCATTTGTTAAAATTTTGTTTTGCAATGAAAACAATTGTTTAAAAATATCTGTCTATTTAATGCAATTGTTTAGTTATTTCATTTGTTGAAATTGTGCGTTACGTTACAATAATAATGCAACAATTTTAAAATTATCAATTTTAACTTTGTATAGTTTAAATAGTTATCGGTTTAATTAGAATGTTTTAAACGTTTATTGAAATATTTTGATTAATTTAAGCAATTGTTAAAAGAAATATGTTCATGTATTACAATTGTTGATTTTTTCATTTGTTCATTTTTACGTTATAATTTAAGCATTGCAATAATTTAAACATTGCAACAAAAAATTTTATTTAATGCAATACAATTTAAAACATTACACTGAAAATTTTCGACAATTGATTTAATACGTCACTCGTACGGATATTTTTGGAAATTTTCTTGAATACCAATGGCAACTCTGTAGACAGAAGAAATGTCAAGCTATACTTGTGGGATGCCCGTGTTACATGTAACTACGTAACTTTTATTTAATTTTGTCAAAAAAGATGTTTTTTAAAGGTTTATTGGTTTTCCAGTAATGATTAAACTGTCGATCAAATCATAAATTTGAATTCTTGATGATTTTCTGTCTACATAGTTGCCAAAAATATCCACCGATACGACGATATGTATGGCGCGCCGTTTTACTTTTTATTACAAAATTTAAATTGTATATCGTTTAAATAACAAACGTTTTAATTGTAATAATTTAAACATTTGTTGAAATTTTGTGTTGCAATGAAAACAATTATTTAAAAATATCTGTCTATTTAATGCAATTGTTTAGTTATTTCATTTGTTGAAATTGTGCGTTACAATAATAATGCAACAATTTTAAAATTATCAATTTTAACTTTGTATAGTTTAAATAGATATCGGTTTAATTAGAATGTTTTAAACGTTTATTGTAACATTTTGATTAATTTAAGCAATAGTTAAAAGAAATATGTTCATGTAATACAATTGTTGATTTTTTCATTTGTTCATTTTTACGTTATAATTTAAGCATTGCAATAATTTAAACATTACAACAAAAAATTTTATTTAATGCAATACAATTTAAAACATTACACTGAAAATTTTCGACAATTGCTTTTAATTCGGCTCCCGCATTGTCGTATCGGTGGATATTTTTGGCAACTATGTAGACAGAAGAATCATCAAGAATTCAAATTTATGATTTGATCGACAGTTTAATCATTACTGGAAAACCAATAAACCTTTAAAAAACATCTTTTTTGACAAAATTAAATAAAAGTTACGTAGTTACATGTAACACGGGCATCCGACAAGTATAGCTTGACATTTCTTCTGTCTACAGAGTTGCCATTGGTATTCAAGAAAAGTTCCAAAAATATCCGTACGAGAGACGTATTAAATCAATTGTCGAAAATTTTCAGTGTATTGCATTAAATAAAATTTTTTGTTGTAATGTTTAAATTATTGCAATGCTTAAATTATAACGTAAAAATGAACAAATGAAAAAATCAACAATTGTATTACATGAACATATTTCTTTAACAATTGCTTAAATTAATCAAAATATTTCAATAAACGTTTAAAACATTCTAATTAAACCGATAACTATTTAAACTATACAAAGTTAAAATTGATAATTTTAAAATTGTTGCATTATTATTGTAACGTAACGCACAATTTCAACAAATGAAATAACTAAACAATTGCATTAAATAGACAGATATTTTTAAACAATTGTTTTCATTGCAACACAAAATTTCAACAAATGTTTTAAATCATTATAATTAAAACGTTTGTTATTTAAACAACACAAAAATAAAATTTTGCAGTAAAATATAAAATTTAAATTGCGTATCGTTTAAATAATAATTGATTTCATTTCAATGATTTCAACATTTGTTGAAATTTTTTGTTTCAATGTAAACAATTGTTAAAAGAAATATATATATTTAATACAATTGTTGATTTATTGCATTTGTTGAAATTTTATATTTATAAAATTATAAATTTAGTTTTCTTTCGTTCAAATGACAACTGGTTTAATTATAATAATTTATACGTTTGTTATAATTTTTTGTTGTAATTTAAACAATTGTTAAAAAAATTAGTATATTTAATACAATTGTTGAATTTTTTCGTCTGTCAATTTAAACAATACAACAAAAATTGCATTTAATGCAATACAATTTTAAACATTACACTGAAAATTATCGACGATTGTTTTTATACGTCTCTGGTATCGGCGGATATTTTTTGAACTTTTCTTTAAAAGTGGCCTTTAGTTCACCACAATCATACGATGGCGCTGACTAAACCATTTTCTATTTCACTTAGAGGCTTTTGTATTTAAAATAAAGCAAATTCGTTGCGATAATCCTAATGTATGAAGAAAATTCTTGGTACTAAATGTATTTTGGGTTCATATTATTAATATATAAAGTGAATATTCGGAATTAAAGTTGAATTATTTTTTTCAATTTTAGCGTTTTTTAAAATATACAATTCCAAGATTATAACAAAATAAATAAATATACTAAATAAAAAGTTAATAAATTATTTATAATAACGGCGGAATATGTTAAAAACAATCCAGTTTTACCATAAAATAAAGAACTCGAGAAACAATAGCTTATAAAAGTTGAACCATTGTCTAAAAGAGGGCCGAACTACAAGTCAAAATTTACAGATACCTATAGTCGCCTAAAGTAAAATTGTAACTTTCTACAGAATTTTAGAAACCATAAAATTTATCAAAGAACTTATCTACCTGCTAAGACTATAAGGGTAGGCCGTAGGGTAAGGAAGAGAATCGAATTCATAGGAGAATATTATTATATTACTTATTATGCCCGCTGTACACTCTCGGCGAGACATGGAGAGGACGAGAGTGTAGATGGGTCCTCTCGCCATGTCTCGTATGTCTCGGTATGCCTCGCTAGGTCTCGCTTCTGAGGCGGTATTTTTGGTCCGATCAAAGGGTCTCGCTTAACTTGCGAATTGTGTTCCTCTACACTCTCGTCCGAGTGGTCTCGCCCAAGTGCTTTCGCCCGAGTGCTCTCGTCCGAGTGTTCTCGTACGAGTGTTCTCGTCCGAGTGCTCTCGCCCGAGTGTTCTCGCCAAACATAAACATGTTTATTTTGCAAACATAATTTTGATCATTGTATTCGCAACTATGTCAACCCTTCATCTTCATCGATGTAGTACGAGCTAAGAGATCACTGTAATAAAATAATAAAAACAGCTTTCGAATTTTATTATATTTCATTTTGTTTTTTTGTCTGTATATAATAATTTGTGATTTTTTAAATACCGGAATAAAAAAAATAGATTTGGGGCAAATCGGAATTTTCGTAATGAACGTGCATGGCTAAAATTAATAGATCTGTGCGAGAGTGTAAATTCTGTTATTGTTAACCCTTCTTCTGAGGGGTAGAGTCGACTAAAAAGTAGTAAAAAGTTCTTTTCAGACTAAAAATTTCAGTCAATAATATAAATTTCAAAATATATCACCATTATATTGCATTTGGACTTTCTGATGCCATGAAAAACTTTATTTTTTACACCGACTCGGAAACGCTACAAAAAAGCATTCATTGTAATTACCCTAGTCGACAAATCATAAAAAAGTAAAATTTTTTTGTTGTGTAAACATAATTTTAATCATTCTATTCGCAACTATTATTCTATGTCAACCTTTCATCTTCATCGATGTACGAGCTACAAGATTACAGTAATAAAATAATAAAAACAGCTTTTTAATTTTGAATTTTATTCAAATTTTGTTAATTTTATTTCATTTTGTTTTTTTATCTCTATAAATAATTTGTGATTTTTTAAATACCGGAACAAAAAAATAGATTAGGGGTAAATTAGAATTGTCGTAATGAACGTGCATTGATAAATTAATGTGCAACCTGTGCGAAAGTGTATATGAACACATTTGCAAGTCAAGCGAGAGCCTTTGATACGGACCAAAAATACCGCCTCGTGAACACTCAGAGCACTCGGCGAGAGTGTACAGCGGGCATTAGATGTAATATCTACAATTTTTGTGCAATAATTAAACTTGATTTTGTTGCAAAAGCCAAAATATTCAAACTGTTCCCATTTTCAATTGATTATAGTCGCATATGAATAGTTGAATTGAACTATTATTATACAAAAAATTGTATTTTATATTTCTACTTCAATGCTAGTTTGGAAACGTAGTGAAACAATTTCTGACCTGCTCTTCTGACCTTCGTTTGTAGGTGCATTAGAAAATTTTGGTCACATTTTTGTGAAAAGTTAGTTAGGTCTTTATTTTACCATTATGTTTAGTCAATTTATTTTGAACGCACAGTAATAAAATTTTAGCAATAAATAATTAATAAGAAGCTAATATCTAAAAAAATAACAAAATTTTAGAACTCTGAAAAAAAAATTCAAATAAAGCATTTTTTATGAGTTCTTATTGTACCTAGAAGCTAAACAAAGTGATAAATTAAAAAAAAAACTCCCGTCGAACTGAAGCGACGAATATTGTACACAAAATGTTTTTTAAATCATATTAATCGGATGTATATTTTTGGTTGTTTTGTTGTCAACCATGTAAAATTTTGTAGTTTTGAGATATTCGTTTCTAAAGTTTCGGTTGATGATTACTCATTAATAAAAAATAAAAATAACTAACTAAACCCTAATCAGCTATACTTGGACTTGGACCATATAATAACTCCTCACATGCAGAGGAATCGTAGTTTTTGCTATCATACCTTCGTATAGTCTTCAAACTTCTCTCAGGTGGGCGCGCATTCAACAGGTGCATGTCCCCGTTCCCCCCCAACTCGAATTTTGACTCCAAAATAGTTTAAATCGTTTGTGCATCGTTTGTACCTGTTTGTGCAAACATTATTTTTGTTTGTAACCAAATAGTTTTTGAAATTTTTTAAAATTTTGCTGAGGGGGAGGCTGGAGACATGCTAGCCCCTCCCATGTTGAATTTTAACTCCAAAATAGTCTAAATTGTTTGTGCTTTGTTTGTGCCTGTTTGTGCAAACATTATTTTTGTTTGTATCCAAATTGTTTTTGAGAAATTTCTAAATTTTGTTGGGGGGGGGGTCTGTAGACATCTTTTTTTAAATTTCGAATTTTGGATTCTAAATAGTCTAGAACGCTTGTAATTTCTTTGTGATTGTTTGGGCAAATTTTATTTTCGTTTGTACCCAAATAGTTTTTGATATTTTTAAGAAAAACATCATGAATACTGACGCGCATGAGTGGATTAACAAGATTCTCTTAGCACGGGGAAACACATAGAATTTTTTAAAATTTTGAATTTTTGATTCAAAATAGTTTAATTCGTTTGTGCTTGTTTGTGCAAGTTTTATTTTCGTTTGTACCCAAATAGTTTTTGAGATTTTTAAGAAAAACATCAAGGATACGGACGCGCATGATTGGGTTAACGAGATTCTGGGTAACACTTACAGGATCATGTTCAAAAAACTCTCTATCATTTGTACTTTGTTTGTGCAAGTTTCATTTCTTTTTGTACCTAAATAGTTTTCGAGAAATTTCAAAATTTTTCTGGGGGGGGGGCTAAAGACATGCTTTTTTAAATTTCAAAGTTTGGATTCAAAATAGTCTAGAACGTTTGTACTTCGTTTGTGCTTGTTTGTGCAAGTTTCAGTTTCGTTTGTACCCAAATAGTTTTTGAAATTTTCAAGAAAAATATCAAGGATACTGACGCGCATAACTGGGTTAACGAGATTCTGAGTTACACTTGCATGATTACGCTCATTTGTTTGCACAACATTATAAAGAGAGTAATTGTGCAAAGAAATAAAACTTTTGGGTGAAAATTTTCATGCCATGATTTATAGATCGCTTGTGTTTCGTTTGCACTTGTTTCTGCAAGTATTATTTTTTTGTAGGCAAGTAGCTTTGAGAATTTCAAGAAAAACTTCAACGAGACTGACGCGCACGATTAGATTAACAAGATTTTCTTTAACACGAAATAACATAATAGAAACACTTTTATTAAAATTTTGAATGTCAAATTCAAAATTTTCGGCTGGTTGAGTACATAGCGAAAATTCTGGGTTCAAATTGCCGACTAGACAGAATTTCTAAGCTCCGCCTTCCAGTGGACATCCACATGCTATGGTGACATCGATCTAGAGGATCGAAGATGAGAAGATAAGGAGTGATTCACCTCAGTAAATGAATCGTAAAGACTTCCAAGGAAGTAGGAATATTCCAAATGGAATGGATATTTAATAATTCTATGGTTTGAAAGCACTATTATTTATCGATGAATTTTGTGAAAGTCTTGAGCGAGATCGACATGTGACATACCGAGAGATTCAAGCATCGCTAGGCATTGACATTGACTATAAGGGAACGTACCCATACTACGTGACCCGTTTAGGGGGGGAGGGGGGTCTTCAAAATACCACGCTTGGTCACCGGGGCGGGGGAGGGGGCTTAAGTTTTTGTCACGTAGTCAATATCTTTTAAGGAAATCTCGCGCTTTTTTGAGTTATATTCAAAAATAAATGAAAAGAAGACTTTTGTTTTTAAATAAAGACAAATATGAGCCAATTTAATTTTTTTTTAACTTGTTGTTTGCAAAAAATGGTTTAAAACCATATTTATGAACTACTACGTGACAAAATAGGGAGAGGGGGGGGGGGGTCTTGGCATATACTACGGATGGTCACCGAGGAGGGGGGAGGGTTAAAAATTGTAAAAAAATAGGTCACGTAGTATGGGTACGTTCCCTAATTTGTTCACATATTGTTTTGGAAATTGAAGACAATGTAGAATATAATCAACTGAATTATACAAATCAAACAAATTTTCCCTATATTAGGTAAAATAGCAAAATTCTTTAAATTAGAGCGAATTTATTCTGACTTGATTAGGCGGAGCTAATGTGCAGAAACAAAAAAAAATGCACGACGTCACGGGAACGTTCTTTCTTCATATCTATAGATGTATACTGCGCAAGAAATAAGCTACCGCCTAGTCAAGTTGGAGTAAAAAATTGATAACAATAAGTTGTTATAGTGCATTTGATATTAATACGAAAATGTTATAATAATTAATTTGCTTAATTTATTATAATTTTTATGTATGTATTATTTTGGTTTATTTGTGGCGTAAGTATAAAGAATTAAATAAAAACTTTTATGACGCTGAATCGAACTGCATAATGTTCGTTCAAGCTTTCTAGAAAAGGGCTCAGGTACCTACCACAAAGCTCGGTTGACTCCCATATCTTTAGAAATATTCAGATATTTGAAATAAGTACCACGTTTCACAATAAAATTTTAGCAAGATTTAAAAAAAATCATGAATTTTATTTACAATTTTGTGACTTTATTGTTCAAAATAACGTGTTCACATTTTTACAATACGTTTAAAAGATTATTTAAAATATTATCTGACAACCAAAATTTTTTTTTGTTAAAATTAAGATTTTATTTTGGCTCCAATTAAATTTATTTAAAAAAATGGGTTCAAGTTAATATGTGGAATAATTTTCTAAGCATTATGAAAAAAAAATCATTAAAAACTCTTCAAAAATAAAGTCACCAAATTGTAAAAACGATTTGAGCATTGAGATAACTAGTATCGTTGATTTGGTATTTGCATTAGTTTTTGGAAACGGTTTGAGCGAGGGTAATGAAGAATAGAATAGAAACAGCAAACAGGTAGAAAGAAAATGAGAACTTCCTTTGAAAGAAAAGGAAGTTTTACCGACGAAAAAGTCGGTAAAAAAGGAAACGCCATCACGACATCTATTTGTAAATAGTTAAAATTAGCAGAAAAAAATCTACCACTATTATCGTCTGCTAAACGCTTCGATCATGTATACAATAGATGATCTAAGGCTAAACGGATTTAAAATTAAAATTTAACTGAAATTTACGATGGTGGCGCCTCTACAGGATTTTTGCAATACTCGGATTTTAAAGACCCTTTTTAATTGATCTGGCAACTGTTTGAAAGAACAAGGTGGTATGGGTTGCCTATGTAATGAGGACAGTACGAGTAGCGAAAATTGTGACATTGTGAGGGAACGGATTCAACAAAAACGCCATCGTTCAGTACGAAAATTGGCAGCCGAACTGAATATTTTTAAGGGATCTGAGCACAACATTTTTAAAATTGATCTTTTACAGCGTACAAAATAGCCACACGAAAAAGTGTAGCGTGCCGCGTGTTGCTCATCCCTGAATAAAAAATTAGTTGTTTAAAAGTCCCCTGACTTTCGGATGCTGAAATTTTTTTTGACATTTAATATTTGACCAGCGTAAGTTTTTAAAATTTTTGATTTTAAACGATAACGATTCTTTTATATTACATTTTTTTGTATTTTGCCCCCCCCCCCCCTGAAAATGATCCTATGGACATCTATGCCGACAAGGAACGTTATGCGCAATAATTACCAAAATGCAACTCGTATCTATCAGATCATTGACGCAAAATATGATTACGCGCAGATTTTTGCCTTTCGTGCACCCCAAATTCTCATATTCAACGTACCGTTTCTATAAATGAAAACTATTGAAAACAGATATGATTTCTATCTGACTGGGGATTGGGACTCTCGCGCATCCATAGCATGCGTAACAATTACTGAATTACAATTCGTAACTAATTTTGATTTCTAAATTATTACTGTACCTACTTAAATAGTTTTATGATTTATCTAATTAATTTATTTATAATAATCATTTAAAATTATTTATTGTTAACAGTACAGTATTGACTTACATTTTTAGCATGAAAGTGATAAGCGGTTTAAATAAAAATAAACAATTTAAATTTATTATTAGACCGCTATTGCTAATATAAATTCAAATAAAGGTTAAAAATAGAAGGAATCCTTTAGGATTTGGGTTTTATACCTTCTTGGAATACCCTATTGTAGGTATAGTACTTAACGGTGAAGAATTGTATATTTTGTATCGTGTTTTCCGTTTGCGAAGTATAATCAACTCCATGACAAAAAACACGTCAAGAACAAATTTCAGAAAGTTTAAATTATAATTTGTTTTAATAGGTGTAAATGTAGGTAATGTTTTTCTTGAATATCTCAAAGAAAACTGTTTTGATACAGACAAAAATAAAATATAAACAAACAAGTACAAATGAGGTATAAAAGTATAAATCAAATATATTTGATTGATTTATTATTATTTATAATTATTATTGATTATAAAATAGATAAAAGAAAATTGTACATTTAATTTAATTTTATTAATTTAAAATTAATATTTTGTTTTCAAATTTACTTTGTTAAATTTTGCGCATTTTCTTATTTTTTATTATCAGTAATTTTTCTTTATTAAGTACCAATCAAGTGCCTATCCGAACCGGATGTTGGAAAATGTAATGGGGAAATGTAATGGGGTGGTTTTTCTTTTCCTATCCGTATTTGATATACACCAGACTGCTAGTATAAAAAATATATATTTATGCTAAACATAAATTGGTTCAAAATTTAGTTATTTTTGAAAATCTTAAAATAATAAAAAATAAGGCAACCCATACCACTTGTTAAAAACTTGAAATTTTCAATCTTTCCCATTGTTGCCTAATCATTTCAAGTAAAGTTCAAAAAATATCCGCCGATACCAGAGACGTATAAAAACAATCGTCGATAATTTTCAGTGTAACGTTTAAAATTGTATTGCATTAAATACAATTTTTCTTGTAAAGTTTAAATTATAACGTAAAAATTTCACAAATAAGAAATTCAACAATTGTATTAAATAGACATATTTCATTTAACAATTATTTAAATACAAAAAAAAATTTAACAAACGTTTAAATCATTATAATTAAAGCAATTGTCGTTTAAAAAATATAAAATTAAATTTTTAATTTTATAAGTGCACAATTTCAACAAATGAAATAACTCAACAATTGCATTAAATAGACAGATATTTTTAAACAATTGTTTTCATTGCAACACAAAATTTCAACAAATGTTTAAATTATTACAATTAAAACGTTTGTTATTTAAACGATATACAATTTAAATTTTGTAATAAAAATTGTTGCATTATTATTGTAACGCACAATTTCAACAAATGAAATAACTCGACAATTGCATTAAATAGACAGATATTTTTAAACAATTGTTTTCATTGCAACACAAAATTTCAACAAATGTTTAAATCATTATAATTAAAACGTTTGTTATTTAAACAATATACAATTTAAATTTGATGGTGCGTCAATGTAAATACCGTTAATACGGCTATATTACGCTAGCGAAGTTTAGTAGATTTTAAAGTGAAAAGAGTGACGATAAAAAGCAGAAAAGTGATCTTTTGGAAGAAGAAAGCGGAGTGGAGGTGTTTCTTGGATTGATTTTTGCGATTGTGCAGCAGTAACAGAGTATTTCTTGAAAACGAGCTGAAAAATTTTTTGGAGGTTAGCTTTGATAGCGAACTAATCTGAAAGATTGTTGGGTTGCATATAGTGCAGGCAAAAATAAACCTTTAATTTAACAATTAAATTGAGCTATATAGTACAATACGAAGGTACGTTTTTAAATACATTTTGATAGGGTTCTTTGCTTCCTAGGGGTCGACTCGGGCAAGGGACCTTAACGCGACATTGATGATCAGAATGTTGACAGAAGAACAGCATTACGATAGTGAGAGCTCAAATACGGAAGAAAATACAAGGAAGCGGCAGGCCACTTTTGAGATTTTTAACAAAAGCAAAAAGACAGGCAGATCTCCTCTTAAGAAAATAGCAAGGGTCGGAAGTGAAATGGAGGAATTAAAGGAAATGATGATGCAAGTGCTAAGTGAAGTAAAAGGCATTAAGGCTGGTCAACAAATTTATGAAAATGAGATTAGGACCCTGAAGGAAGAAAATAAGACGCTAAAGGAAAAGATAAATACACTCGAGGTAAGACTGAACCAAATGGAAAAGAAAGATAGGAAAAATAACATGATTGTGAGGGGAATACAGGTGGTTGGAAAGGAGGTCAGAGGAGAGATGGAGTCTTTCTTCACTGGAAAGTTGGGAGTTGAGGTAGCGGTTGACACTGCTGAAGTGATTAAGCCAAGGTCAGCGCAACCATTTGTTTTAGTAAAGATGAATACATGGCAGGATAAATTAACTGTCATGAAGCAAAAAAGCAAACTGAAAGGCACCAACACTTTTATTGATGATGACCTGACACAATACGAGCAGAAGATGCAGGCTAATCTGAGGGATCGTGCCAAACATGAAAGAAGAAAAGGAAATGAAGTCAATGTAGGATATGGAAGAATATATATAAACCGAGATCGTTGGGACTGGGATCACCAAAAAGAGGAAATAGTGAAAAGAGTCATACCCCCCATACAAAAAAACTAATAATGCAAGATGCTGGATGGATCAACAATGCAAAAACGCGTGAAAAAGGACAAACGTATAATGGACAAATGGAAGGAAAAGATGTTATGTTCCTTACAACTTGGAATGTGAGAGGAACTTTTGTGGGGGGAGCATTAAAACAGTTAATGGAGGTGATGGAAAAGTACAAGGTAGATATCTTAGCATTGCAGGAGACAAAACAAAGTGGGAATGATACAATAGATATAGGGAAGTTTACCTTTTTCAAGAGTGGAGGGAAGGATAGAAGGTTGGGAACAGGCTTCATGGTGAGCGAAATTGGGAAGGAAATGGTAATTGGGTTCAAACCGATAACAGATAGAATGTGTGTACTAAGAATAAAAGAAAGTAATAGAAAAATAAGTATTGTCAATGTTCATGCACCTACCGAAGAGAAGGATATAGAAGTTAAGGAACAATTTTACGAATTGTTGGAAAAAGAGTATGTGAAGATACCGAAATATGACATTAAAATGATAGTGGGCGATTTTAATGCGAAGATTGGGCGGGAAGAAATATATAGACCTGCAATTGGCAGGTTTAGTTTACATAGTGAGAGTAATGAAAATGGAAGATTTCTTATTGACTTCGCAATGGGAAACGAAATGAAGATAAAGAGTACTCACTACGAGCATAAAGACATCCGCAAGGTAACATGGATAAGCCCAGATGGAAATACAGTAAATCAGATAGACCATGTTTTAATAGAAAGTAGGAATGAAAATATAATTAAAGATGTTAAAACTTACAGAGGAGCAGACATTGATTCGGACCACTTTATGGTGGGTGTGAAAATGACAATAACTAGGACAAACACGATGAGAATCAACGATCAAGTAAATAAACAGAAGAATAGAATGCAGGTGCAACTTAAAACAGAAGAACAGAGAAGAAAATATAGAGAAGCAATGGAAAAAATACTAAAAAAGACGGAAGTTCAGCAGAATATAGATCAAATGCGAACAATAATAGAAGGAAGTATAATAGAAGCAGTAAAAACACAACACATGAGTACTGTAAAAAGAAAGAAGGAGTGGTATGACCAACAGTGTGAAATGGAAGTAAAGAAAAGAGAGGAAACTAGACAACTATGGCTGGATAATCGAAACGATGAAATGAGAAGGAAATATGAAAGGCAAAGAAGAGAGTGTAAAAGGGTAATAAGAGAAAAGAAAAGAGAACACCAAATAAAGAACCTGGAAGAGTTGGAAGAGAAGTATAATAGCAAAGAAATAAGAAATTTTTACCAGGGAATCCGACGAATAAGACAAGGATACCAAACAAGCACAACGTTTTGCAAAAACAAAGACGGCACACTGGTGGGATCAAAACAAGGAATAACGAGAAGATGGGCAGAATACTTCCAAGAGTTGTTGAACGGAACATCAGAAAGACGAAATAAAGAGAAAGAATATGTAGTGGCAGAAATGGAGGACGAAGGTGAGGACAGAGTGGAAATACCAACAGAAGACGAGATAAGGAAAGTGATAGCGAGACTGAAAAATAACAGAAGTGCAGGAGAGGACGGCATACAAGCAGAAATGCTGAAATATGGAGGAGAAGAATTGCAAAAAATAGTCATCGGCATGATACAGAAAGTTTGGAAGGAAGAAAAAATGCCTGCATCTTGGAAGTTGGCACTGATATGCCCGATCCACAAAAAAGGTGATAAAACTGAGTGTGAAAATTATAGGGGAATCGCACTGTTAGATGTCAGTTATAAGGTGCTCGCTACATGCATAAAAAATAGACTGCAAGACTATGCGGAGAAAAGTATAGGAGAATACCAGTGTGGTTTCAGACAGGGTAGATCGGTGACGGACCAATTATATGTGTTGAGAGAAGTCCAGGGAATTAGTCATGAGTTTGGTTTGGAAACACACCTAATGTTCCTGGATTTTAAACAAGCATACGACAGTGTTAAAAGAGAAGAACTGTACAATATAATGCTGGAGATGCGAATCCCTCGAAAATTAATAAGATTAGTTAAAATGACACACGATGGATCGGAAAACAAAGTAAAAACTAGAAGCGGGTTATCCGACAGTTTTGCAGTTGAGGTAGGACTGAGGCAGGGAGACCCGTTGTCTGCGGTTTTGTTCAATTTTGTGTTGGAGAGTGCAATACGGAAATCGGGTTTAAATAGAAGTAGCACAATTTTTAGAAGACGACAACAGAGCGTAGCTTTTGCGGACGATCTAACAATCATGACAAGAACAAAGAAGGATATACAAGAGTTTACAAGAAGATTGTTGGAAGCTGCTAAGAAAGTTGGATTGGAAGTAAATGAGAACAAAACAAAATACATGAATTGGAGCGATGAAAAGTTTGAAGAAAACAAATATGTAAAAATAAGAATGAAAGATAAAACCGTAAATTTTGAAGAAGTTTGTTCTTTTACGTATCTAGGAACGGTAATAACAAGGAAACCGGGTCTCGGTGAAGAAATTAAAGCAAGAATAGCCGCGGGCACAAGAAGTTTTTTTGCACTGAAATCGATCTTTAATAGCAAGGTGTTTTCTAGGTCAGTGAAAGTAAGGATATATAAAACAATCATGAGACCAGCGGTTATGTACGGATCGGAAGTGTGGACACTGAGAAAGAGTGAACAAGTGATGTTGGAAATATGGGAGAGGAAAATATTGAGGAAGATTTACGGTGGAAAGTATGTGGACGGACAGTGGTTAATGCGGTCAAACCGAGAGTTAGCGGATATGTACAGCCAGCCAAGCATAGTAGGGTGTGTGAAGGCACAGAGATTGCGATGGCTGGGACATCTAGTAAGGATGAACGAAGGCAGAACCCCAAGTGAAATTTGGCAATTGATTTTTGGAGGCACAAGAAGAATTGGCAGACCAAGAAACCGATGGAAAGATGAAGTGCAGGAGGATTTATATAAAATTGGTTTGGTAAATTGGAAGGAATGTGCTCGTGACAGGAAAAATTGGAAGTTGACGACACAAAAAGCCATGGGCCTTCTAGGCCTGTAAGGCTAACATACATACACATACATACATACAATTTAAATTTTGCAATAAAAAGTAAAAGGCAAGTTTCACTTGCCTTGAAAATTCAAAAAAAAGTGTAAGAATTAATGAGTAAACGTTCAAAAGTTTCTTCATTAGATTTTATTTAATAAATTAATTAATTTTAGAATCTTTAATAACTTCAAATGTTGTTAAAATTAGTAGTGGATTGAACCATGTGCTTGTTCTAACTTCAAATGGAACAGTTTACTCCTGGGGACTATCTTCTCATGGTCAATTAGGCATGGGAGATACTAAATTTTGGTAATTACGTAATAAGTAGCAATATTACTGTAAAACTTTAATTGTATGTTTACATTATTTGCAGCTGCACTCCTTCACTTATAAAACTACCAACCGATAATGACATAGTAAATATAGTAGCTGATTTTAATTCATCATTGTGCATTGACGTCAATGGTGATTTGTTTGTCTGTGGAGATAATAATTATAATAAACTTGGAATATTGGATGAATCTAATATATTAAGCTACAAAAAAGTTTATACATTAAAAGAAAAAGTTAAGGATGTGTATATTGGAAAAGATCACACCATTGTAATAAGCCACTCCGGTAATTCTTTTGGGATGGGCAAAAATACCGAAGGACAATTAGGATTCGGACATTGTGTTCCTACAAAGTATCCGCAACGTATTCCTTTTGTAGAAAGTATTAAGGTAAAACTAGTTTGTACTTTTTATGTTAACTGCTTAAAAGACTGGGATCGATCACCAAATCTCTTGAGAATTAAAAATTTCTAAACCACATTCATACTTTGCAAACATTTCAATGTCTCAAAGTCATAATTCAGATAAATCCATCGCCTACTGATCCATCCATCCACCTACTGATAAGACCACCTTTTATTCTAATATTTCCAACCGCGAAATCAAAACCATGTGCAACAACATGAAATCATCTCCGCCGCTATCCAGAACTAATTGCACCAAATCTATTTGGTTGAACCGACAGCGCGTTAAACTGGCCGAAATGCTGTAACATAAAGTACTTTTTTAAGCGCAAAGTTTTTTCAGATAGTTGAAAAATCGCCGTTTGGCGATTTGGGAAAGCAGCTACTAGCTGCATAAAAGATACTGTATGTATTTATGACTCCCTACATATATAATCCCTAAAATAATCACCCTAAAATAATCCTTCTAATCGCAACAGGCGACCTTCAATAAATGAAACTTAATATTTTAAATAATTCTATACGTACTTCTTTTCCAAAAACTGCTAAAAAGAAATAACACTCTCAATTTTCTTCACTAAAACTTTATTTTCCCACTAATTTTCACTTTTTTACAAAATCAAAAAAATTTCTCTCTGAAAATTTCGACCGTCCGGTCGAACTCGATATTCGCCAATCAATCAAGTAATTAATTTTATAATTATAATTTTTAAATAATTTAAATAAATTTTCAATCTTTTGACGGGATCGAACCGGTAATTCCTACATAATAATCAACGACTGCTGCTATCACACCAGGGCGCCTCATTTGAAATTTTTTAAATAAAAATATAAAATCAAAATAAGTAAAAAATAAATTTCTTAATCCCAAAAAAATATACGACAATATATTATTATTTATTATATAACAAGTGTTATCATGACTTGTTTACATAATATCTTGTATATCTTATTTTGATGACGGATGATATAATCATCTGAAAGCTTAATAAATCGTTTAATTAACTTTTAATTTTTATAATAACTCGATATTTTAAAGTTTAAATATAATTTAATATCAACGAGTTAATAATTTATTAATTTAAATATAACAAGTGTATGCTAGTATGCTATATTTCAGTTTGTAATGTGTACCACTAGTGATTTTTTCATGAAAAGTTCTGAATCATAACTATTATATTCCTTAAATTTTATTAATTTATTTTATTCATTATTTACTTAGTTTAAATTATACCTAGTTTAATTACATTCACTTAGTATAAGTTTATTACCATTTTCAAATTGGTTTATATTAAAATAAATAATATAATAAATTATTAGAAAAATAATTTTTTAGATGATTAGTTGTGCACCAACATACACAGTAACAGCGACTGATAAGGATGCTATTTTTCTATGGGGGTCTTATAACAAAACTTTGACTAAAACAACTACATTACCTAATAAACACACAATTATAACTGAAAATAATAACCAACAAAAGGTAATCAATCACCATTCTCAATACGTAGAAATTTATTTTATTATTACTATGAGATAATAATTTTAAGGTTACTAATTCAACTGACGAATTTGTATTCGCAAATACTGAAAATATTCAAGTAACTAAAATTTCAAATTTAGTTAAAAAACCAAAATGTATTTTAGGGTAAGTATGTAAAATATTAAAACATAATTAATAATCATAATTCAATCCACATTCAATAACTGCATTAAATTAACGGTGCTTGTACAAAAACACCTGTTTGCAAATTATACTTAAATGTGTTATTATTTCTGTTTTTAATTTATTCAATTATTAAATTTAACCCAATAAGGACAAAGATTGTCATAGACAATACTATAACCACAGTAATCTGTGCTATAACTGAACAAGTCCGACATTTCAACTTCCTAGGCTGTGACGTTACCTACGAGAAAAGCAATGATATACAAAACAAATTAAATAGATTTAGAGCTACATGCGGCACAATCCATAAATACTTAAAGAATAAAACCACAAAAGATACTCGCCTGAAATTTTACAAAACTGCAGCAATACCGATACTGACCTACGGGTGCGAAGCATGGGTCATTGGGAAAAAAGACGAGAGTAGAATTCAAGCTGCAGAAATGCAATTCCTTAGAGCTACAAAGGGCTGTACCAGAGCTGACAAAATCCGAAATGAAGATATTCGAAAGGAACTTACGATTGATGAAAACTATCAGGATGTACCGACAGCGATGGTGTGAACATATGGACAGAATGGACAATACGAGACCGGTAAAACTAATATTTGGGATACCATCCCAAAGGAAAAAGAGATGTTGGGCGACCGAGGAAACAATGGATGCCGGAACAGGCTTTAGCCTAATCCAGGAAGTTTGAAGAAGAAGAAGATTAAATTGTAGATTTTTTTATAGTTTTACATAAATCATCATCAAAGTGATGATTCATAAAAATCATCAAAGTGATGATTCATAAAAATCATCAAAGTGATGATTTTTACACTTCTTCTATATAAACAAAAATTTTTATAAGAAAAAAAAAATTTTAAACATAATTTGTCATTTTCTTTATATGTACTTGTTGACGAAACAAACAATATAACAGCAAAACTTAGAAGATATATGAGGCGTGTAGAATCAAAACCGGACATGTCACATTAAAGCGAATGCGAGAAAAACGCAAAAAACTGCCAAATAAATTCCAAACAATAAAAAAAATTTTTTTCCCTACAACGCCGTTCGAATAATTATTAAATAATAATTGATCAAAAAATTATTTATTACTTTGAAACAAATGCTCATTTTCAATTCCCATTTAAATAGTAAATAGGACCTTTTGTAACCAAAATGTAATTTTAAATAGTAAAGCAGATTGCCAGGAACAAAATGTATATTTTAGAATTTTTTTTTCAAAAAGTGACATGTCCGGTTTTGATTCTACACGCCTCATATGTATATTCTTTATTTGGTCCATAAAACCAAAAGATATAATCATCAAAAACAATTATTTGTTTATTGAAAATAAGTGTAAATGAAGTACTTCGTGACGATTATTATTAACTGTTTTTTGATGTTATATCTTTTGGATTTATTGACCAATATTAAGACCCTTTATTCATCCCCAAAGTTTACAGTATGTTATGTACAGTATGTTTTTATGTGAAACATTTTACTCTCCAGTCTTTTCAAATAATTATTTTCAAAATCTAATATTTTCGTTTGATTGAAGTTGATTTAGTGAATTGATGAATTAGATGAAGTGTGATTTAATGTCTTCGAAGAACATTTAATTTAAGAAGTATTAATGTTTAATGAACATTAAAGAAACGAAGTTAATTTTAATCAATAGTTACTTTATAATTATATTATCCTAATTTTAATTTGTCATTTTCGATTTTCGTTTTTAACAAAATTTTATTTTATATGTACTTCTTAACGAAGCTAAAATTATAACTAAACCTACAAGATAGGTATATATAAAAATGTATATTCTTTATTAATTGGTCTATCAACCCAAAAGATATAATCAACAAAAACAAATACTTGTTTGTTTTAATATTATTTAATATCACCAGCGTGGTGAGTTATGGGTATAACCCCCTCACCCCCCGCATGGGGTAGTTTAAAAGGGGAGGTTTAGCGTTCAGCAGTTGACAAAAAACGGCTTATGAAGAAGAATAATATCAACTAGTTAATAATTTAACATTTTAAAAATAGGACATTAAAAATGGACATATGGCAACCATAGCTTTAGAAGATTGAAGCAACGTGAACGCTGATTGGTATATTACAATTTGTTTGCCGAAAGTCATTGAAAAGATAAGAAAAAACAATAGAAATAAAATAAAAAGCGGCGAATTATTCTGCATCATGACAATGCAAACTCTCACACAGCGCGTCAACGGTTGACTTCTTATCCAATACAAATGTTGATTTAATGACCCATTGCTCATATTGACCTGATTTGTCACCTAATGATTTCTTTTTGTTCCCAAATATCAAAAATATATGGCGCGCCGTTTTACTTTTTATTGCAAAATTTAAATTGTATATTGTTTAAATAACAAACGTTTTAATTATAATGATTTAAACATTTGTTGAAATTTTGTGTTGCAATGAAAGCAATTGTTTAAAAATATCTGTCTATTTAATGCAATTGTTGAGTTATTTCATTTGTTGAAATTGTGCGTTACAATAATAATGCAACAATTTTAAAATTATCAATTTAAACTTTGTATAGTTTAAATAGATATCGGTTTAATTAGAATGTTTTAAACGTTTATTGAAATATTTTGATTAATTTAAGCAATTGTTAAAAGAAATATGTTCATGTAATACAATTGTTGATTTTTTCATTTGTTCATTTTTACGTTATAATTTAAGCATTGCAATAATTTAAACATTACAACAAAAAATTTTATTTAATGCAATACAATTTAAAACATTACACTGAAAATTTTCGACAATTGCTTTTAATTCGGATCTCGCATCGTCGTATCGGTGGATATTTTTGGCAACTATGTAGACAGAAGAATCATCAAGAATTCAAATTTATGATTTGATCGACAGTTTAATCCTTACTGGAAAACCAATAAACCTTTAAAAAACATCTTTTTTGACAAAATTAAATAAAAGTTACGTAGTTACATGTAACACGGGCATCCCACAAGTATAGCTTGACATTTCTTCTGTCTACAGAGTAGCCATTGGTATTCAAGAAAAGTTCCAAAAATATCCGTACGAGAGACGTATTAAATCAATTGTCGAAAATTTTCAGTGTAATGTTTTAAATTGTATTGCATTAAATAAAATTTTTTGTTGTAATGTTTAAATTATTGCAATGCTTAAATTATAACGTAAAAATGAACAAATGAAAAAATCAACAATTGTATTAAATAAACATATTTCTTTTAACAATTGCTTAAATTAATCAAAATATTTCAATAAACGTTTAAAACATTCTAATTAAACCGATAACTATTTAAACTATACAAAGTTAAAATTGATAATTTTAAAATTGTTGCATTATTATTGTAACGCACAATTTCAACAAATGAAATAACTCGACAATTGCATTAAATAGACAGATATTTTTAAATAATTTTTTTCATTGCAACAGAAAATTTCAACAAATGTTTAAATCATTATAATTAAAACGTTTGTTATTTAAACAACACAAAAATAAAATTTTGCAGTAAAATATAAAATTTAAATTGTGTATCGTTTAAATAATAATTGATTTCATTTCAATGATTTCAACATTTGTTGAAATTTTTTGTTTCAATGTAAACAATTGTTAAAAGAAATATATACATTTAAGACAATTGTTGATTTATTGCATTTGTTGAAATTTTATATTTATAAAATTATAAGTTTAGTTTTCTTTCGTTCAAATGACAACTGCTTTAATTATAATAAATTATACGTTTGTTATAATTTTTTGTTGTAATTTAAACAATTGTTAAAAAAATTAGTGTATTTAATACAATAGTTGAATTTTTTCGTCTGTCAATTTAAACAATACAACAAAAATTGCATTTAATGCAATACAATTTTAAACATTACACTGAAAATTATCGACGATTGTTTTTATACGTCTCTGGTATCGGCGGATATTTTTTGAACTTTTCTTTAATTGATGTGGCAAATTGCAACTGTGTCAAAGAACAAGGTGGTATGGTTGCCTATGTAATAAGTAACTTTTATTTATTTTAAGATTAAACAAGAGATAAATAATTATACTGTGCAAGTGAATTGACAAACACAAAGTATGTAACCCGTGTTCAATATATTCGAATACACTTTTTCGAGCTCGTATTAAAAATTTAATGCCAACTTGAAAGACATGATTTTTTTATAGTTTGACATCGCCATATTTAGGTAAACAAATAAGGGTCATATCAAATTTCTGTCACTTGTCATTTACTTACAAATCGCAATGAAGTAGTTTCGAAAGATGATAATTGCAAAATATTTTATTGGGAAGGTTAGCAGTAGATACGAGAATAATACGCAGTGATCATATAAAACAATTTAATAACAATAACTACATAACAACATAACAATACAAAAGTAACACTAACCTGTATGACAACGGTTGTTGACATACTTACAGTCATCTTATTCTGGTCTGGTGCGAAGCACCAGGGCTGTTGCCCCATATCTTCGCAGACTTGAAGAGTAAGGTTGCGGGCTTGCCCGCAACGTTACGTCGGATAATTTTTATTGAGGCGTACCTCCGAAAATTAGCGCGAAGCTAAGTCCTGGCTGGCTCATACTTACAGGTTGTAACAGTAACCATTATATTTACCTGTGGGTAAAGAATGGTTAGGTACATAGATGGGCAACGCCATCTGTTGTACATCGGAACTTAACATTCCAATACCTCCACTAGTTACGATGCAACTACAACACTAGACCCATCTTACTTGAGCAATATTGATGTTTTTCTTTTCCTAACGCTTTTGTTAGCGAATCGGCCACCATTTCTTCTGTTCCAATATGTTTGACTTGAATTTCATTCAATTCCTGTCTTTCCCGAACGAAATGATGCCTGATGTCAATATGTTTTGTTCTGCATCGATATCCTACGTTTTTGCTGAGATCGATTGCTCCTTTGTTATCGCAAAATATAGGAATCGCTTCAACATCCTCCCGTAATTCTTTCATTAACCCTCGAAGAAATATTGCTTCTTGTGATGTAAAACTTAACGACATGTATTCCGCTTCGGTAGTTGAAAGAGCTACTGTGGGTTGTTTCTTTGATGCCCAACTCACAGATCCTCCACTCATCAAAAACACATAGCCAGCAGTGGACTTCCTGTCGTCCAAATCAGCTGCCCAATCGGAATCACAATATCCACACAAGTTTTTATCATCTCTTCTAAACGTAAGTTTTAGATTCTTAGTGCTTTTAAGGTACCTAAAAATTCGTTTTACTGCCATCCAATGCACATTGGCAGGAGTTTTGTTGTAACGGCTAAGTTTTCCAACTGCGTATGCAATATCAGGTCTGGTTCCTTGTGCCGCATACATTAAACTTCCAATTGCTTCTTGATATGGAACATTAAGTATTTCTTCATCTTGTTGAGTATTCATCGATAAAACTTGATTTACGTCGAACGGTGTTGTCACTCCATTACATTGGTCCATTTTGAATTTTTTTAAAATTTCATTGATGTACCTCTCTTGGTCCAATGTTATAATTCCATTTTGTTTATTGCGACTTATTCTAATTCCCAAGCAATAATGTGCCTCACCCAAATCCTTCATGTTGAATGACTTCACTAATTGACGTTTTAGATCATTTTTCATACCATCATCTTCAGAAAAAATTAAGATGTCGTCCACATATATAGCCAAGATTAACTTTTTGCCGTTTTCTTCCTTAATATATATGCACGGATCAAATTTAGATTGTTTGAAATCTAATTTCTTAATGGTTTGGTCAAGTTCTTTGTACCAAACTCGACTTGCTTGTTTTAGTCCATTAATCGACTTTTTTAACAAACACGTTCTTTTATCAGGCAATTCCATATAGATTTCTTCGTCTAATTTTGGATGCAGGAAAGCCGTCACTACATCCATTTGGTCGATGTTCCAATCGTTCTTAGCTGCTAAAGCAATTAGTAATCGGATCGAACTATGTCTTACTACTGGATCATACGTTTCAACGTAATCAATACCCTCCTTGTGAGAAAATCCCTTGGCACTAACCTAGCTTTGTATCTATCTATAGTTCCTTCAGCGGTATATTTTGTCTTGAACACCCATTTACTTTTAATGGCTTTTCTTTCCTTTGGCACACTGCATAAAATCCAAGTCTTGTTATTTTTGTGTGCTTCCATTTCTTCATCCATTGCTTTCCTCCAGTCGTCACTAGATTCACTTTCAAGAGCTTCTTTAAGAGTTACTGGATCACTTAAAGCTGCTTGATAAACCACAAATTCTGGGTTAAAAATATTTGGATTGGGCTTAGCTAAACGTTGTGAACGTTTTGGTAAATCTAAAATCACTTGCTCTACCTGTTCTTCATTATCAGTTTCTTCCATATTAACTACGGCGTCGTTAGTTTCATCGACAGTTTCAAGCTCGGCATTGGTATCATCGACTGTTTCAAGCTCGGCATTGGTTTCATCGACAGTTTCATCGACAGTTTCATCGACAGTTTCATCGACAGTTTCAGACTAGGCATTACTTTCATTAACATTATCAATGCTAATAGTGTTGATAATATTGTTAGTGATATCGCCTTGATTAGAGTGCACTAATTCCACATTACTTTGTTGCGGAAATAACTTTTCGATAGAATCTCTATTACCGTCACCCATCATTTGGTTTTCAAAAAAAACTACATCTCTTGATAATTTTAGCTTCTTTGTAATAGGATGGACAAACCTATACCCTTTAACAGTATCACTGTAGCCCACAAAGATATATTCTTCAGCTTTCTTGTCAAATTTCTTCCTGAACGCCTTTGGAATGTGTACCAAAGCTTTACAACCAAATATTTTTAAATTTGACAAGTTCGGTTTCTTGCCCTTCCACGCTTCTTCAGGTGTCATTTTATTTAAACTTTTAGTTGGACACCGATTTTTCAAGTACGTTGCTGTGAGTATAGCTTCGGCCCAAAATTCACTTCCCAAATTCGATTCCGTCAGCATACATCTTGCACTTTCAACCAACGTTCTATTAAGCCTTTCCGCAACCCCATTTTGTTGTGGCGTATAAGGAACACTAGTTTGATGTTGAATACCAAAATTTTTTAAATGGCACAAAAGATTTTGATTAACATATTCTGTTCCATTATCAGTTCGTAAACACTTAATCTTTTCTTCGCACTGATTTTCTACAAACGATTTGTATTCTAAAAACTTCTCTGTAACTTCGCTTTTGTTTTTGAGACAATAAACCGTTGATTTTCTTGAAAAGTCATCTGTAAACGTAAGGAAATATTTAGCACCTCCAACCGATTTCACATTCATCGGTCCACATACATCCGAATGAATAAGTTCAAGCTTCTTTGTTGCCCGATAGGTACTATATTTATTGAACGGTGCTCGTGATAATTTACCTTTTACACAAACTTCACATGGTTCACTGTTTCTATCTTTAAATGAAATACCTTTAACTAAGCCATTATTTAACAAGTTCATAGAAAGACTATTTATATGGCCCAATCGTCGATGCCACAACGAATGATTGCTGCCCATTTTCACAAGATTTACTGAACAATTAGTCGGCTTATTTAGTTTGTACATACCATTTTCTAATTTTGCACTACCCAGCACATTCTTGTTAGCAATGTTTATTTTTATATTGGTAATTCTACAACCATGCCTTTCATCAAACACTAATGTATTCCCGCGTTTGACCATTTGTCCAACCGAAATCAAGTTCTTTTTTACATCGGGCACATGAATAACTTCTTGAAGGACCAACGTTTTATCACCTATAAGATTAATTGCAACTTTCCCTTTACCAGTGCTGTTCATTGTTGTACCGTTTGCAGTTTCGATGCTACACTGATTGAAATTTTTATAGGTCTGAAAATTGTCAATATTCGGAGATAAATGTACCGAAGCGCCAGAGTCCAAAATCCATTCGGTATTGTCATTACACATGTCACTACACATACCCACAAATTGAGTTGATTCTGATTTAAAGTTGTTCTTCGGATAAGATTTCTTCTGCTCCGAGCACGAATTAGATTTGTGACCAATTTTTTTACACTTAAAACATCTAATTTTTGATTCTCTTGATCCATGCTCCTGGTTTTTCTTCTTACTGTAAAATACACCCGATTCTGTATTCACATGAATTTGTTGTACACTTGGTTGCAACAGCAAATTTTTAACAAACTCTACGGTTGTAGATTGTTTCGAACCTTGAATACCCAACAATAACGGTTGATATTCTTCGGATAATCCAGCCAGCATTAAACCTCCAATCACATGGTCCTTAAATGGTTCACCAATCGTTTCCAATTGATCAGTGATATGCAACATTTTATCGATATAATCTTGCATACCATCGCAATTTTCCAATCGTATTTTGAATAACTGTGCATACAAACTAATCAAATGTAACGTACCCGATTGTTCATAAATTTTTTTTAATTTATCCCAAGCTTCCTTTGCTGTTTTCACATTTTTGATTTCAGCTGCTGCTCCTGGTTTAATCGACAAATTAATTTTTGCAAGTACTCGTTGATCGAAGTCGGGATCCAATTTAGTATCAGACGTAGGTTGCACATATTTCCACATACCAGCATCGATTAAGAAATTCTTCATGGTGTGCTTCCATTCACTGTAATTTTCGCCATTCAAGTGCTTGGATTCAGGCAGTCCTCCCATCGTTACCACAGTTGTCGAGGTTGATTGGTTCTTTAACCTTGATTGCAACTGTTCGATCTGTTGTTGCAAAATTTTCAATTGCGCCTCCATAATTTTTTATTTATAAAATTATAAACGCAACAGTTTGCACAAATTATTGAAATAAATCAAACAATAAACACTACTTTATTCTCTTAATGCTACTGGGCCCATAACCTATTGGGAAGGTTAGCAGTAGATACGAGAATAATACGCAGTGATCATATAAAACAATTTAATAACAATAACTACATAACAACATAACAATACAAAAGTAACACTAACCTGTATGACAACGGTTGTTGACATACTTACAGGTCACGATACACTTACAACGGTATGCTCGTTATTTGTTCCAAATACGTTTGCTACTGCGCATGACGTCAATTGCGAACGTGTATCGTGTTGCGAACCATGCATATTGTGTTATGTCACGCTCGTATTTAACGGTTTTGCGTTGCTGTTACATTATACTTTGTTTATTATCGTTGCATTTTATTATTAATAATCGTTTGCGAAAGTACAAAAATGCCGGGTTGTGCAGTTGCTAAATGTGGTAATAAAAATACGAAGACAAAAGGGACAGAAATCAAATACTTTCGATTTCCGAAAATTGAAGAGATTTCTAAAAAGATTGTTGGATATCGTCGTGAGGATAAAATTAACTTAAAGAATGGTAAGTTAAATTAATATTATGTAGTATTTAAAAATTTACCTAGCTGTTTAACTTTTTTAGATTGCATTTGTTCTGAACATTTTGAAGCCAGCTGTTTTGAAGTGCCTCTAAGGGAGCCTACAATTAAAACCTGATGCGTTACCTACTTTAAGACTACCAGGTGATAATAAAATACAAAATAAAAGGAAAATTGAGGAAAGATCTGATCGTTTAGCAAAAAAAATATGCAGAATAGTTAATGATTTGTTAAATGAAAATGTTTCGGAATCTACTTTTTCTGAAGATAACGTGCCTGAAGTTGTTTTTCATGATTTAATTCACAACAATAACGGCACGGAAGTAAACAATGCTGAAACAAATAATGTGCAAAGAAGTGATCTTGCGTTAGAGTTAAAAAAGTAAGTATCCTTAATCCTCGACATCTATTTTTCTATATTTACATTATTTTATCTTAACTGTTATATTGGTTTCAGAGCACAAGATGAAATACAAAATCTAAAAGAAATGTTGACAATCGCTGAAAATAAAATTCAACATTATAATGAGATTTTAACCACTGTTTTTACAGAGGGCCAAATTAAGAGTCTGTTAAGTAAAAATAAATCTTGGTATGTCCCCATTAAGTCATTGGGTATCAAATTTTGATGTAAATCAAGGAGTATTGAAAAGTGTTCTAAAGTTAATGGCAAAAAAATCTTGTGAGTTCAATAATATGGAACGGCTCTGTATTATATCATTCGATGAAATTTATATATCGAATAAAATGGAAATCGATAAAAAAGAAGAGCAAAAAGTAGGATCGCACAAATCCTGTCAAACTGTTATTGTACGAAGCCTAACTGCACATTGGAAACAACCAATTTATTACCAGTATGATCAACGAATGACTCGAGGTATTCTTGAAAATATTATTTCCTTTAATTCTTGAAAATATTATTTCCTTTTTCTTTAACCATTGGTTGATCAAAAATTATAGTAGAATGGCTGTTTCCAATGAGAAAATAATCAACGAATCATAACTGCTTGGCAAGATTTATGTGGTCCTACAACCTGTTGCTGTTACAACACGTTAAAAGCATAACACCCCTTTTTTGGGTTGGGGATTAAAAATTAGCACTTAGGCCCATACTAATAGTCGAGAATTAATTCTCGGGTCAATCCTAGATCCACCAATCCTTAGTCCATCCAATCAATCAATCTAATAGTAGTAATAACCTAGGATTATTACGATCAATGGTTGCATTTTCGAGCAATCCGAGAATTAATCCATGTTCTCGGATTGATCCTCGACTCTTAGTACAGGCATTAATGTAGTAATTCATTATCAATTATTAATTTTTAGTAAGACTATTTGTTCCGAAATGTTTGAATGTACCTCGTACGTTTGCGCAGTACGTGGTACCCTAGCGCTGGCTGCTCTTACGCGTAGCCAGTAGGCTTCTAAGCGTCAACCAAACTGGCTGTAGTTTACCAAGCGCTCCGACTTGCTATGCAATTATTATTACTTGAAGTCGTTAAATTTGTTGTTTTTCAAAATAAATTGTATGTTTACAAAAAGGGAGTCTTTTTTACTGGAAAAACCCCCAAAGCACTGGTGAATCAAATTCCGATGCATGGTAACGAGTAAGCCAGGTGCGTCTACAGTTTTTTCTATTAATTGGATTAGAAGAAACACAAAAAAGGGAAATACAGTCCACATCTAAGGGCAGCGAGAATCAACTCAAGCTGCAATCCATTACACTATTATTATTTATAAATAAATGTTGTAAGTATTAAATAACTACCTATAAAATTATTATAAATAAAAATAATAACAAAATAAATAACTTTTTACATTTTAAAATGCATTATAATATCTCTTAAGAAGCACAATTTTGGTGTAAAATTAGCACTTAATGTAGTAATTTATTATTAATTAATTAATTTTTAATTGGCTATAAAGAAATTATGATATTTAAGCAAAATAAATAACTTTTTACGTTTTAAAATGCATTATATGCATATGCATATATGCAATTTTAGTTCACAAGTGACGTCACACAAATCGCCGGCGGCCATATTGCATGCGCACGAGCATACCGTTGTAAGTGTATCGTGTTACAGGTTGTAACAGTAACCATTATATTTACCTGTGGGTAAAGAATGGTTAGGTACATAGATGGGCAACGCCATCTGTTGTACATCGGAACTTAACATTCCAATATATTTGAATGGTGAGCGTCCGGTGCCATTTTTAAAGACTTAAAAAACATCGGGATCAAGCGTGATTTTGTTTACAACACCACAAAACGGTACAATGAGACCTTATAGAGGATACAAAAAGATCTGGTAAGCCGCGATCAGCGAGGACAGTACGAGTAGCGAAAATTGTGACATTGTGAGGGAATGGATTCAACAAAAACGCCATCGTTCAGTACGAAAATTGGCAGCCGAACTGAATATTTTTAAGGGATCTGAGCACAACATTTTTAAAATTGATCTTTTACAGCGTACAGAATAGCCACACGAAAAAGTATAGCGTGCCGCGTGTTGCTCATCCCTGAATAAAAAATTAGTTGTTTAACTAACAGGCATGGGCGTCCATTATGGGGGGCAAAAGGGGCAGCTGTCCCCTGACTTTCGGATGCTGAAATTTTTTTTGACATTTAATATTTGACCAGCGCAAGTTTTTAAAATTTTTGATTTTAAACGATAACAATTCTTTTATAATACATTTTTTTGTATTTTGCCCCCCCCCCCTGAAAATGATCCTATGGACATCTATGCCGACAAGGAACGTTATGCGCAATAATTACCAAAATGCAATTCGTATCTATCAGATCATTGACGCAAAATATGATTACGGGCAGATTTTTGCCTTTCGTGAACCCCAAATTCTCATATTCAACGTACCGTTTCTATAAATGAAAACTATTGAAAACAGATATGATTTCTAATAAATTGGCACTTTATTACCCAATAGGACTGGGGCTCTCGCGCATCCATAGCATGCGTAACAATTACTGAATTACAATTCAGTAATTCAAATTACAATGAATTACAATTAATTTCTAAATTATTACTGTACCTACTTAAATAGTTTTATGATTTATCTAATTAATTTATTTATAATAATCATTTAAAATTATTTATTGTTAACAGTACAGTATTGACTTAAATTTTTAGCATGAAAGTGATAAGCGGTTTAAGAGGGGCATTTTTTTCAGGGCCCTTTTAATTTAATCAACAGATGGCGCCTACTTAAATATTTTTATAAAATAAGAGGAATTTGCTATATTTAAAATATAGCAAATTCGTTGAGATAATACTATTCTATAAACAATATTCTTGATCTTAAGCTATTTGGAGTTCGTATTGAGTATGTCAAAACACACTCACTTACAAAAAATGATAATTAAACTTTAATTATGAATTGTGTTTTTATAAATAAATATTACGAACCCAAAATAGCTTAAGATCAAGAATATTGTTTATAGAACAGTATTATCTCAACGAATTTGTTATATTTTAAATATAGTAAATTTCTCTTATTTTATAAAAATATTTAAGTAGGCGCCATCTGTTGATTAAATTAAAAGGGCCCTGAAAAAAATGCCCTTCTTAAATAAAAATAAACAATTTAAATTTATTATTAGAATTTTTTAGTCGACCGTTATTGCTATAACTTCAAATAAAGGTTAAAAAAGAAGGAATCCTTTAGGATTTGGGTTTTATACCTTCTTGGAATACCCCATTGTAGGTATAGTACTTAACGGTGAAGAATTGTATATTTTGTATCGTGTTTTCCGTTGGCGAAGTATAATCATCTCCATGAAAAAAAACACGTCAAGAACAAATTTCAGAAAGTTTAAATTATAATTTTTTTTAATAGGTGTAAATGTAGGTAATGTTTTTCTTGAATATCTCAAAGAAAACTGTTTTGATACAGACAAAAATAAAATATAAACAAACAAGTACAAACGAGGTATAAAAGTATAAATCAAATATATTTGATTGATTTATTATTATTTATAATTATTATTGATTATAAAATAGATAAAAGAAAATTGTACATTTAATTTAATTTTATTAATTTAAAATTAATATTTTGATTTCAAATTTACTTTGTTAAATTTTGCGCATTTTCTTATTTTTTATTATCAGTAATTTTTCTTTATTAAGTACCAATCAAGTGCCTATCCGAACCGGATGTTGGCGATCTTCCTGACTTCCTGACTAAGAAGACTTTACTAGGGAAATGTAATGGGGTGGTTTTTCTTTTCCTATCCGTATTTGATATACACCAGACTGCTTGTATAAAAAATATATATTTATGCTAAACATAAATTGGTTCAAAATTTAGTTATTTTTGAAAATCTTAAAATAATATAAATTACGTATTACAATAGGCAACCCATACCACTTGTTAAAAACTTGAATTTTTCAATCTTTCCCATTGTTGCCTAATCATTTCAAGTGAAGTTCAAAAAATATCCGCCGATACCAGAGACGTATAAAAACAATCGTCGATAATTTTCAGTGTAACGTTTAAAATTGTATTGCATTAAATACAATTTTTCTTGTAAAGTTTAAATTATAACGTAAAAATTTCACAAATGAGAAATTCAACAATTGTATTAAATAGACATATTTCATTTAACAATTGTTTAAATACAAAAAAAAAATTTAACAAACGTTTAAATCATTATAATTAAAGCAATTGTCGTAAAAAAAATACAAAATTAAATTTTTAATTTTATAAGTGCACAATTTCAACAAATGAAATAACTCAGCAATTGCATTAAATAGACAGATATTTTTAAACAATTGTTTTCATTGCAACACAAAATTTCAACAAATGTTTAAATTATTACAATTAAAACGTTTGCTATTTAAACGATATACAATTTAAATTTTGTAATAAAAAGTAAAACGGCGCGCCATAAAAATATGTGGTGAGCATTTTTCGTCATCAGAAGCAGCTGTTAAAACATTTAAAACCCTGTGAAAAAATGCTTTGCAGATAGGTTTCGACGTATGCAAAAGTGAATTAATTCAAAGGCAATAAAGTTATTTACCAAAGTTTATATGTGTTTTATCATATAGTTTCCTGAAACTTTTCCAGCAACCTACGTATTATTAACGATTGTTAAAGTTAAATTTCGATTTAGGAATTTCGCTGTTTCAGCGTTACTTAGAGCTACACGGTTATTGATTGGTTATCATTAACAGGTTATTGGTGACTAAATATAATTCATTTTAACGATGGGGTATTCCAACGGGTTGTGGAGTTAGCCTTTGGTACGATGGCCGGCGTTGGTTGGTTCTAGTACGCCCCAATGAGCATCAGTAATAAACCTGAAGGTTTTCGACTGGAAGCGCTGTATTTTGAAGCGATTCAACAACAAGCGATATTGAAATTCTTGAACTAACTTGCTGGTTTTTTTCAAACATTAAAAAAGAACTTGTTTTGTAAGATAAAATTGTAAATGAATTATCATAATTAAGTCTTTTTATATTTAAAGTATAATAGAGAGAAAAAGAAGAATTAGAATAGAAAAACAAAAAAATTAACCAAAAACGATTTTTTTTCTATTACAAAAAAACACTACACTGAAGTTGTGTTAAAAAACAAAAAGAAAATAAATTTAAAAGTGACACTTATTTTAAGCGTAAGCTTAATTAAGATATTTGCAAATAAATAAATAAATATGATAAATCTAAATTAGAATTTAATTTGTTTTTTTTTTATTTAATTTACAAAAACGATAGATATAGGGCAAATAGTCTATTATCGATATCTCAGAAGAAGAAAGGATGAAATAAATAGAGGAAGAAGATGCAATTGCGAAGTAAAGGAGTGGAAGAAGTAAACAAGGAGGAAACCATGAGATAATGGCTCCTTTAGAAATTATTACATAATCACAAATCACATAATAAAGCTGGCAATCCGTAGCAATATTATGATTAGTGACGTACTATGGAGCATTACAAATGCTACGTAGCACTTTGTTTTGGAAACGTTGGATTCTCGCAATACTGGAATCGTAGGCAGCACCCCCACAATCCATGAAATGGAGCAGGAGAATTTAGCAACAAAAACAAATATACAGGATAAAAGAATAACCCCTAAAATATTAGAGAAATTCTTTAAGTAAAAGTTATACTACTAAAAAAATTATACTACTACTAAAAAAAATTATTACTAGGGGTATTCTGGCTGTGTATTGGTGTTGATTTATACACCGTTGTAATATCCTAGCAACGTCTAGTAATATACAACTTTATTTGGCGTTACTAGGATAAATACAACGGTGTAAAAATACAAGGGTATATATGAAATTGTACAGTTCGCGCTCTGTACAGTGATTTTTGTACCGAGCGCGAAGTGTACAGGCTACTTTGTACGAAGTGCGATTTACCAGACTTGGTATTACGAGATTTGTAGGGGAATGACTTGCAGGTTGCCACCCCTTAGCTTTTTTTTATCATAACTCATCTTAAAATTAATATATTGTAAATAAAAAAAATACTTTGGAAAGAGGAACTATAATGCCACAATCCTAAAGTAGAAATCATTTGAAATTTCAAAAAATAAAAGTTCTACAGGCAATTTTCTAAAGTACCTAAAATCGACACCTTGAAATTTAGGTTTGCAGGTTGCCACCCCCTGTAAAATTGTTGAAAATGTAGAAAAACGGAAAGAAAAACATCTGATTGTAAAAATATATTGCATTTTCTTTGTTCTTAGTCATATTTAAAAACATAATTATAAAAAAAATTGTGTACATTGGCATGAAATTGCCCGACGAGCAATGCATCATAATTCTTAATACCGCGGTCGCTTTTTCTAGATCTACCCGCTGCCATAATACAAATATTTCAAAATTGTAAGAAAAACAGTTTACTTTTGACTTAATAACAATTGTAATCATCAAAAAATCATGAAAGCTGGCATACAAGTTGAAATAAGCGAAGAAAAAGGGGTGGCAACTTACAAGTCTTAAAGCATGGCAACCTGCATTCTGAAGCTATTTTACAATAATTCGTACAAAAAATTTCCAATTTGTTTTATTTTTGAAATTCTTTTGGAAAGAATTAAATTGAATATAATACAACACAGTAAAAATATTTACTTTGAATTTTATATAAAAATGTTCAATTTATAATCACAAAACAAAAACACAATTTTAATTATTCACTTTTAAATTTACGCTTTTTCACACTTTCTTCAGTAGACACTGTAATATTGGATATTTTTGGACTAAAAGTAGTTTAAAATTGACCACACCTCCTTTGTTGACGATTTCAGTCGAAATTTTTTGTGTGGCTCGCTTAGATGCCGAAATTCAGAGACCCTGGCAACCTGCAAGCACTGGCAACTTGCAAACCTCTCCCCTACTACTCGGGATCTGTACAACCCATTTCTACTGAGCTGTTAGTTTTAACCTTCCTGTCAACTTGGTACAACTTAATATTGTACAAAGCTCGACAGAACAGCAGAAAAACAAAAATTTAAAGTAACAAGTTGTCATTCCAGAATGGAGACTATTATTTTTTTTTAAAACTGAGAGAAACGTCAACCTTCACTCCATTGAGTAGAATGATTATTAACTATCATCCAAGTTCTTATTATTTTCTCTACATCCCGAATGGCTCTTTCTACACTCCCCTGACTCTGAAAATGGCGCGGTTTGCCATGGACAATTTTTAATTGGGGCCACATGACGGTCAATTCTTCAATGATGCAATTAACAAATTCTCGTCCGTTATCTGACTAGAGAATCGAAGAAGCAGCAAACATGCAAAAAATATCAATTAAATTTTAACTAACTTCCGCTGCTGTTTTTGATTTTAAAGGAGGCCAATCAAGTGATCTTGTTAGTTTATTATAAATTTAAAATCCCGGTCTTTACATGATATGCCTACACATTTAATTCTTAAATACACTTATCTTAGAACCAACATATAAACCTGTTCTGTCAAGCTTTGTACAATATTAAGTTGTACCAAGTTGATAGGAAAGGTTAAAACTAACAGCTCTGTACAAATGGGTTGTACAGATCCCGGACAGTACAAATCTCGTAATACCAAGTCCGGTAAATCGCACTTCGTATAAAGTAGCCTGTACACTTCGCGTTTGGTACAAAAATCACCGTACAGAGCGCGAAAACTGTACAATTTCGGACTTGTACGTATATATATGTACGTACCAAGCCCGAAATTGTACAGATCGCGCTCTGTACAATGATTTTTGTACAAAGTGCGATTTCCCGGACTTGGTATTACGAGATTTGCACAAAGCGCGATCTGTACAATCTATTTGTACAGAGTTGTTAGTTTCAACCTTTCTGTCAACTTGGTACAACTTAATATTGTACAAAGCTCGACAGAACAGCAGAAGAACAAAAATTTAAGTAACAAGACAAGATATATTTTATAAACATTCTCACTGTATTTAAAGTAAATATAATTTTCTTGCACACACATAATTTATTTATCGGAAAACACCGAGAAAACGCAAATTCAGAGACATCAATAGTTGGCGGCCAAGGATTTGTGCGGAGCACATGCACTAAAAAATGTTTGAATAAAAAATGTGTATGCAGGAAAAAAGAAGTTTTGTGCAATTCTCGCTGCCATAATTCATTGAGCTGTACCAATAAATAAATTATGTTTGTGCAAGGAAATTATATTTGCTTTAAATAAAGTGAAAATGTTTATATATTGTTATTGTTATTTAAATTTTTGTTCTTCTGCTGTTCTGTCGAGCTTTTGTATAATATTAAGTTGTGCCAAGTTGACAAGAAGGTTGAAACTAACAGTTCTGTACAAGTCGGTTGTACAGATCCCGCTTTGTACAAATCTCTTAATACCAAGTCCGGTATATCGCACTTCGTACAAAGTAGTACACTTTGCGCTCGGTACAAAATTCATTGTACAGAGCGCGAACTGTACAATTTCGGGCTTGGTACGTAACATATATACGTCAGTGTGAATACCCATATTATTTTGATAACATCTAAGTAATTTTACTTATTTTTTTTTTTAAATTTTAATTAATAATCGTTACTTACTATCTACTTTTATTTTTTTCTTGGCCATATTAAATAATGAAATATCATATTTTAGATTGTATGCATCAAGTAAAAACGTAAAAGAAAATTACCTGCTCTCTCTTAAAAAAATGCAGGCGTTTTCTAAAGGAATTATGTTATTAATTAACACAACAGCACCGCTTCCGAAAAGCCATAAATTAAGTTTGGGATCATCAAATATTTACGATTCAAATGATGTATTATTCGTTGTAAAAATACTTTGATGAAAAAAATTGTATGTTTAATTTTCAGGTTCCTAGATGGATGGATATTGACTTTTCCTTAGATACAACTTTACCTAATACCCCTTATAGTGGTCAGTCATAGTGTGGAGTTGATAAAACATTCTCAAATAGAATTTTAATAAATTTACTCCTGGTGGAAATTGAATGTTTTGCAGCACTTTGTGGTAGCACTTGATTTCTTATATACTTTTATTTTTTCAATAAATCCTAATACCTACTCATTCAAATTGTTTTTTTGGGTTTGTCATTTGTCACTTCCTGTACAGGGTGGCTCAATTTCGATCCTTCTTATGGGGAAATCGGTAACTATGGGAGATATCAAAAAATGGATGGCGCATCCTCGATCTCTCTTTTTGAGAAAATTTCAATGGCGAAAACCAGAATTTGCTATCTTTTTTTGTTTTCGAGTTATAGCCAAAAGTTCGATAATTGGACTTTTCTATAAATGTCGATATCTTAGTTGTTTTTGAAGTTACCAAAAAAGTGTTAACACTTTCTTCAGACACTTTTTTAAGGGCAATAAAATGGGATGAACAGATTTTAAATATCTAAATTATTTTCCGAGTTTTAACATAAAGTTGTGTTTTTTTAAATAAAAACCATAGTTGGCTATGACATTTTTAAATGGCGTTTTTTATTCTCTTTTCAATGATGTATAACATGTGGGGTCTAATATTTTAGTTTCATCCCATTTTATTAAAAAATGTAATAAAAATAAAGAAGAATGAAAAATTTAATATTAAATTTTAATATTAGTAACTGTTCTTAGTAGATAACAATAAAAAATATTCAATACTTAACAAAAATTACAGTAAGTATTCAAACTGAACTCAGTTGTTTACAATACATATAACTTTGTCAAAACAAACACTACGAAATTGGCATCTAAAAAATTCTTTTACCTATTAGTTTTTAGTAGGAAAATATTTATTTAGTTAGATAATTACTAAAATATTATGTTGCACATGCAAGAACAGCATTATAACTAGCTTGAATGAAGCACTCCAAACATCGTATTTTTCATAGTGTTCATAAGCCATTTTACATTTACGTGAAATAACAGGTAAATATAATAACATATTATTAGAATTACTAATAAATATTTAATATTTTAATGACAGCAACTAAACTAATATTTTCCTACTAAAAACTAATGGGTAAAAGAATTTTTTAGATGCCAATTTTGTAGTGTTTACTTTGACAAAATTATAGGTATGTATTGTAAACAACTGAGTTCAGTTTGAATACTTACGTTAATTTTTGTTAAGTATTGAATATTTTTTATTGTTATCTATTAAAATATTAAATTTTTTCATTCTTCTTTATTTTTATTACATTTTTTAATAAAATGGGATGAAACTAAAATATTAGACCCCACATGTTATACATCATTGAAAAGAGAATGAAAAACGCCATTTAAAAATTTCATAGCCAACTATGGTTTCTATTTAAAAAAACACAACTTTATGTTATAACTCGGAAACTAATCTAGATATTTAAAATTTTTTTATCCCATTTTGTTGCCCTTAAAAAAGTGTCTCAAGAAAGTGTTAACACTTTTTTGGTAACTTCAAAAACAACCAAGATATCGACATTTATAGAAAAGTCCAATTATCGAACTTTTAGCTATAACTCGAAAACAAAAAAAGATAGCAAATTCTGGTTTTCGCCATTGAAATTTTCTTAAAAAAAGAGGTCGAGGATGCGCCATCCATTTTTTGATATCTCCCATAGTTACCGATTTCCCCATAAGAAGGATCGAAATTGAGCCACCCTGTACATTATCACTATATTATCACTGTACATTAAGAAATAATGCAATATACGTTCATAGTTCAAAAATTCAAGTCCCCATTATCACGTCAATTATCAATCTTACTCTAAAAAGGAATTCCTGGTGTTCCCTGGATTCTGAATTTATTGTGAAGAATAAGATAACCTCACACGCACTTATTTTGTGTGCACACTGCACATATAACAGACTACCGTGTGGTTCTATGGACTTAGAAGGTCCTTGCAAGTCCTCATTATCATCAAAAGTGATAAATAAAATTAGTATAACCCAAGCTTACATTATTACACAGTTACAGGTGTGTAACTAAACCAAAAGAAGTAAAAAAAAAACTGACAAAATTCGTGCGATAAGTGTCAGATCTAAACTTAAGTTCATGAAGGTAACTAAAATTGCACTCAAGGTAAAATTAATTAATTTTAATTAGGGATAGCCTAGAGGTGTATCCCCTCCCCCCAATTCGAATTGTACCTGTTTGTGCAAACATTATTTTCGTTTGTACCCAAATAGTTTTCGAGAAATTTCAAAATTTTGCTGGAGGCAAAAAACATAGCGTTAATAAACGTTTCCTATGGTAGTAATAAACTTTTTCAAATGGTAGCTTAAGGAGATTTCCTCCTAAGTCGGACCTGTCAGTGGTGCTTATAAATCCGGGCGTTAGGAGAATGGCGAGCAAAATGGGGTACGTAAGGCTTAAAATGGCTATAAATAAAAACCTGACGGCTTATAATATTGGACATACAAACCCAAATTTATTGTATTTTAACTCTTTATTTATGCGATTTTGAATAATAAAAAACACACATTGCTTACGAAATAACCTACATCTACAAATATGCACTCTCCCCCGTTTGGCCCGCCAAGAAGAGCAAAATGGGGTAGTCGAGTTCAGACCTTAGAATTAATCTGACACTGTTTACAAAACAACGTTGCTTTGTCGTAGTCGTCTTTTACATCTGCACTTAAATTGTGTGCCCATTTACCACTGTTTGAACAAGAGATTCGTCCCTCTGTTGATGTTGAATGAAAATCTCCAGAATATAATCAAAGAAGTGAGATTTTTAGGTCGTATAAATTCAAAAAAAGGTACATATCGATAACAATGCCAAATCGTGCAAAGTAAAAATTTTGGCACGCGTTTGCTGTCTCTTTACATTGATGAATTCAAAAGCCATGTTTTGCTAGATTATGCAACTGAGTGTTATCAAGTTTACGGTACTGATTATGACTAACGAGTCTGAAACACAGGGTTTTTTGTGGGTGATGGTATCGGGACGTTCATGTATTGGTAAGGCTGTGTCTACCCGGGATGGACCGGTTCGGTGCGAGCCGGTTCGGAGCAAGCCCATTTCGGCGCAATCCAGTTCGGCGCGAAGACTTTTAGGCGCAAATAATTACAAACATTTAATTTTCCTCGAATTTTGGTCAGGCAGACATTAGATACAAAAAGATACAACTTCTTCTTCTTTCCAGGGTTTAGGCTTCGTTGCCTGTTCCGACTTCATAACTATTCATCTAATAGTTACAAAATAGTCATTTGAGTTTAACTTTAATCGCACTTGGTTAAGTTTTTTTCTGATAAAGACTAGAAGTTCTATGAGCGTGGATTCGTCAAGTTACCAGAAAAATGGCAAAAGGTCATCAGACAAAATAGTAAAATATATAATAAATTGATTAAAGTTTATTTTTAGTACAAAAACAAATTGTAACAGAGACGTGCTCAAAGGAGGGGGGGGTGAGGAAATACTAGAAAACCGGCAGTTTTTAACCCAGAATTGTGGTTTTTATATAATCGATTTTTAAACAATACAATACAAAAAAAATTATTAACCACACTACATATAATATTCATCAATATTTATAATTTTTTAAACTTTTTTTATTGTTATTTTTGTTTTTATCTAATAGAATGTCAATATATAAAAGGGGGAGTTTGCTAGACATAGCCATGAAGTAAAAAAAGGTTGAAAAGCTTTTTTTTTGTAAAACCCTTCTCGTAGCATAAAAAAAAATTTGTTTTAGGTAAACCCCCCCCCCCCCATGACTTATGTCTAGCTACGGTCCTGTGTCAATATGACATCCATAGTTTTCTGTAAGTTAAAATGCATATCTGATTAATTAAATAAACCATTAATTAAACCCACCGATCACATAAAAGTCAAATAATAAATAATTTTCTACATCCGCCCTAATAGAGCGACCAAGCTACTTCTATAATGATTTATGTTTATAACAAGTATTTTATGCCTATGATATTAAATTCTCGCGCCGAATCTGTTTGCGCCGAATTGGCTGGCGGCAAACCGTCTTTGCGCCAAACCGTCTTCGCGCCGAACCGGCTGCGCCGAAACGTCCTAGACCGGTGTCTACCGTTCTTCCTTAGTTGCATAATTTCATTTCATCTTAAAGTTAGTGCAAATTATTTTTTATAATATACTACTTCCGAGGGCAACAATAATACTTAGAATAAAATAATTTACTAATAATACATTAAGTTAAATCTATATTAAGGGCCCTTAATTAAGGGCTTTCTTAATTTAATCAACAGATGGCGCTACTTAAATATTTTTATAAAGAACTAGGAGGCTTTTGTATTTAAAATATAGCAAATTCGTTGAGATAATAGTCCGTGGTTCGGATTCCACGTAAAGCTGTAGGTCCCACAGGTTAACACAGCCAGGACTTAGCTTCGCGCTAATTTTCAGAGGTACGCCTCAATAAAAATCATCCGACGTAACGTCTCTTCAAGTCTGCGAAGATATGGGGCAACAGCCCTGGTGCTTCGCACCAGACCAGAATAAATGATTGAGATAATACTACCTATTCTATAAACAATATTCATGGTCTTAAGCTATTTTGGGTTCATAATATTTATTTATAAAAACACAATTCTTAATTAAAGTTTAATTATCTTTTTTTGTAAGTGAGTGTGTTTTGACATACTCAATACGAACTCAAAATAGCTTAAGACCAAGAATATTGTTTATTGAATAGTATTATCTCAATGAATTTGCTATATTTTAAATACAAAAGCCTCCTAGTTCTTTATAAAAATATTTAAGTAAGCGCCATCTGTTGATTAAATTAAAAAGGCCCTGAATTAAGGGCCACTCTTAATATTGTAGTCTGAAAAGCTGAAAACTAAAATTCATTCTTAATGACGATTCAACAAAGACTGCAGGTCTAGCCGGTAATGTACCTGTTTGTAATGAAGAATTTTTCACATAAGCACATACATATATGGCACTACACAGGTGCTACAAAACACGGTACACGTCGTTTCGGCGACCGCAGTTCGGCGAAAGCGATTCGGCACCGTATATTCGGCGACGGTCAATTCGGCGACCCGATGTTCGGCTATGTTAGTTTCGGCGATTCCAATTCGGCACCGGCATTTCGGCAATTCCCATTCGGCGACAGAAAATTCGACTACGTCGATTCGGCGACGGGAAATTTATTTAAGTGTTAAAATTTATTAAAAATTTTTAAATTAAAAATATTAAAAAAAATTATTTTTTACTTTTAAATTAAATATTTATTTACATACATAACACATACAAATTTTAATCCATGCTATAATTATAAGATATACCGCGAAGATATTCTATAATATTAATAGAATTATAATTGGTTACCTTCGCCAAAATTCGAGAATCAGCCGCTTCGTACCGCGGCCTTTTTTTAGAAGGTGCATGTCCGGCTAGAATACGTTCGTATTCTGTGTCGAAAGTTTTTTGAATTCGTCTTAATTTATCCAAAAAAGTCCACAACGTTGGATGAAATATACCACCACCAAAACCTAATTGTATTTTTCGATGACAAGCTTCGGCGTAATTGTTAGTTCTATCAATTCCATCCAACGTGCGTTGATACACAGACCAAATATTTGAAGAAAACATTTGGTACCATTATTTCTAAGACGTCCAATATATGTATTTGTAAACCATTCTAAAATTGGATCAAATTCTGGTGGTAAATAATTTTCTAAACTTGTAATTGCATGAAAAATATCATTCTCAGGAACAAACGCAATTGAAGTAACCATTCTTGAGCGCAATGCAAAATCTACATCGGCACTGTACCTTTTTAACAAATTACTTGACGATAAATGTTTTTTTAAGTTCTTCACTAAGTGAAATAAGCAGCCATGTATATTAACGTCAGGAAACACTTCACGAATCGCTTGATGAATGGCAAGCTCAAAATCAACACTTACACTCAACGGATTTAGTTGAGGCCACAATTCACGGATCATACTAAATAATTTTACATAAGTTTCCCTCCTCTTATTAGGTAGTAAGCAAAACAAAACAGGAAACACTGCTCTTCCATCTTTTCTAGCAAGTATAACGAATACTTGTGAAAAAAGAGACGGGCAAATTAGAAAAGTGCCGTCCATAAACAATTCTAACATATTTTCACACCAACTAGAATTATATTCTCTTCCAAATATCATAATACGTTCAGAGTCCAAATTCTCACTCCCTGAATCGGCAAGAAGATATCTCTCAAAATTACCAGGGCTAAACTCATAAGTGGAATAACCTTCCGGTATGATTATTAGTTCCCTAGATTCCGGATTTGCTGGTGCTTCAGAATTTTGGTGACGTTTCCGTTGTATCGTTCTGCTCATGACAGAATTGCTTGGAATTGCGATGGATTGTCCATTGTATTTTCGGCTAAAAGTTTTATAACAGTATTAAGTTTTCGAAGTTCGACGTTTTCTGCATTTCCTACGGTCCTGCAGGAATGCTCCCTTCGCTGTGAATTGAACGAACCGTCTCTAATATTGGTCCATATTCTGCCATTGCAACCCTTATGCTTACTTTCACATCGCCAGAATTGAATAGTACTATTTGTGTTAATTTTATCTTTAACATAGAGGTACCCATCACGAGCATATTTTTCATTGCTTCGTTTGGTTAAAATTTTTTGAGTTTCTTCCATTGTATTATGAATTAAAAATTAAAATCTATACAGCGAAATCTATAAACTGGAGATAAAATGTCAATTATTGCAATCTTATAAACTTACTTAAGTTACTTACCTTAATAACATGTTACGCTGAAACGCTTCCACTTACTTCTTCTTTGTCTAAACTGAAATGTTTTGATACCAAAACCCAACTCAACTGACTATTTTAGCGTAAAAACTCAACTGACTAAAGACTCAACTCAAAATGCCATCTATGACTCCTCGAAAACCGTTACTAAAAGTGGAGAGCTAATTGAAATTTTGGAAAAGATACTTAAGGAAAACGGTAATATTTAATTGAAAAGGCTGAATTGTATTGAAATGGGGAAAACCAAGAAAAGATTAACACAATAAGCATTATTGAAAAGGAGGATATACATAAGAATTATATTGAAATGGGGAAAACCAAAGAAAGATTAATACAATAAGTATTATTGAAAAGGAGCAAATAACAAAAAAGGGATCTATTTAAGAGAGGTAGGGAGAAAACCAATTTTTATTAACTATGAGTTTTTAAATAAAAGTTCGAAAAGCCGTAGGCGTCGGTACTAAGGTTTTTGTGTACATTTAAATTTTAAATTTGGAAGAATAAATTAAAAGTATATCTTTCGTCGCCGAATCAAAATCGCCGAAATGCCGGTGCCGAATATCGGGTTGCCGAATTGCCTGTCGCCGAATCAGAATCGCCGAAATGACGGTGCCGAACTGGAATCGCCGAAATGACGGTGTCCGTACAAAACACGGGTACCCCGTTTTGCCAAAGTCACTCCCCCCCCCATACTTATGTTAATATAAAAAAAATCAAAATATTAGTGCGCCTTTCAATCAATTGCTGCTTTTGCCCAAACTGTTTATGACATCGTTGTCGATGTAATTCTGATCCATCAAGTTTCCTTTTATGTTTATCAACAACTATAAGATCATTTTCAAGGGGAGCAAAATAAAAAAAAAATTATTAAAGAATTGTAATCATATAAAAACGAAAATTTTAAAGTTGCGCGCCATGGTGAAATATTAAATGTAAAAAAAATTTAAGCAGCCAAAAGCCGCTTGCGCAACCGATAACAACTGAGTTCGTTTGTAATCCCCGTGAGATCTGCAGACCCTCGTGTATAACCATTGGTCATTTTTCAAAGCCTATGATAGGAATTGGATGATTAACTATGATAGGAAAAAGTTGGTGTCATCTTATATTTTGTAAACTTATGAGAGCTCTATGTAAGTGAATTTTATTCTTCCAATTCGTGTACAGTGACGTATTTATCGTGCTTGTGCTTTCAATTTCCTAGTGATAACCGTTGCGGTTATTGTTTAATTGGATGCTCGTTTCATATTGTTGCAAACACTTTTTGACGACGTAACGCTTATGTATTTCAACAACTGGGTGTATTGTTTGCACCTTTGCACAGCATTTATACATTGTAATTATTTGAATTATGCACACGACTCTCTATTACATGTTTGTTACAAAAACCGGTTTTATCGGAGAAGTTGCCCCATTTTCTAACTGTTTTTCAAGACTACATTTTTATTTCAGAACCTGCAACCTCTCTCTCCGCAGTTATTATTTTTAAAACTGGTACATAACATCGTAGCAACATAAACTAGAAAGATACCCTCTCCGGAATGTGACCTAATTTATTTTTAAGCATCTCTTTTAGACTAGGGATTGCGTTTCAAGACAAACAAAAGTAAATTTTATAGGACACATAATCAACAAACAACATTACTGAAAAGATCAAAACAAATTTTTGTTATTTCAACAAGTAACAGAAGGTAAAGTCCAAAACTAGGTTTCTACTCAAAACACTTCATCAAAACACAAAAGCGGCACAGCACCTACCACCTATGATAGAGTTCCTGACCATTTATTAATCAGTCAAAGATTTTCGGTCCTCTCTCAAAGAAAGAATTTTTCCACGACCACAAACTATCAATCTTTATGTTCAACAAGAAACCAGAGCAAACAATTATTACAAATTAATGAGACTCCACTGTGATGAATGGGTGATATGTATGTACAAAAAAATATAAATAAATACGCCAACTTGTAAAAATAGGTAAATAGGTATAATCTAACAATTTCTTACAATTTTACAATTATTTTCAAACACCAAATATGGAAAATTTTTGTTGGAGGTAGTGAATGCTACCAATAAAAGAGATACTTTGTTATTAAGTTGTTTAATTAGGAAAATTACATGAGTTATGAATACTTAACGAAGGCACGCGTCGTACTCACGTACTGCATTACAAGTACAGTATTTGCACACTATGTGCGCAGGAACAAGATTAGAATAACCTTTTTAACAATTTTTCAACAATATAATTTCCTTTTTTACTTTATCTTACTTTTACTTTATCGTTTCCTTGTTTATTTTAGTAACTTCCTTATTGTATCTTAAAAACACAAAGTTTATAAAATTGAATAATTTATTTATCTAACACTTACTTTGTTAGCTTTTAATATAGTTGTGCCAAATGCTTCTATAAAACTTTTAAAAAATGCATTGGATCTGTTAAAAACCTTAATAAATAGTTCACTTGGAACATTTTCTCCAAATTTCACTCCATCAAATTTTTTTGTTACTAGAGATTCTAAAATATATATTATAGTACAACTTATTTTAAAATAAGGAAAATATTATATAACAAACTTGTAGCCAATTCACTTCCCCCTAATTCGTGTTCTTGAATTTCTTTATCTTTTTTTTCCAACAGCTCTACCAATTTCTTCTGTCGAATCTCCAAATAACAAACAGTCTGTGTTAAAGGTAAAGTAAATTCGTTAAAGTACTAAAATATATTATATTAATTTAAAATTTAGAGATATTTAAAAGTGTGGCTCAAGTATATTACCATACTCTGATCTCCCAGCGACAAAATAAATCTATATTTTAATTTAAAATTTGATAAGGTAGAAAACTCTGGTAAAGTACATTTTAACTCTGTAATTATTTGATAATTTTGGTGTAATACACTGATATTACTTTCATCATTGATTTCACTTATTAAAGATGCTATTTTTTCTCGAACAGAATTATCACTTAAAAAATCACATTCGATCATTGGATTCAGTTCCTAATAAGAATATTAATTAAATGTGGTGCTACTTAATATTATTTATTTATTAAAAATGTAAGATCATGTCCCTATCCGTTCAAGCTTTATTCCAAATATGGTAAGTCATTCAAAATGTTACTTGACTTTTAAGTAAGTAATTGTCTTTTTACCTTTTTAAATTTGAATATCAAAATAATTGATAAGTAGGTATGTAATATATAAATTCTCGAGTTTAGACTACAGCTTGCACTTCTTCGTACTTCCCTGCTAGGTCCGAAGTGAGCTACATTATGTGCTATGAGCTATATACAGACACTAGGGACCTACAGTTAATATGTAGACAAGTATTTTTCTATGGATATGCTCACAACTCATTTTTATAATTATTCAATATTATTTACCTTATAACGTTCTAATAAATTATTACTGGTTATATCCTCGTACCAAATTTGTTTCATATCTGTTATATACACGATAAAATGTTCTGCTTGTTTGCATTTTATCAAATAATTGCAATTATTCGCATTGAAAGGTATCCACATATTTTTTTATTGTAGGTTATGTCAATTTATGTCATCGGTTGTCATGTTGCCAATATGTGCTTTTAATGATGGGTTCAGTGTTGTCAGATTTTAGAAACGCCTAAAACACAACAACTACAGGCGTATTTTCGCGAGGTACCAAAACTAACCAAAAGTAACCGGTTACTTTTTCTGTCGTTTTCGCGAGGAACGGTTAGAGGGGAGGTAGTTTCTGGTTAAAAAGTTACCTGACCAAAGATAACCAAAGACGACCGCTCGAAATCGGTGGTTACTTCTACGGTCATGCAATTTACGCGCCACAATTTAAAGTTTTTTGCAGTTCTTATGTTCAAAGTGGTTCGAAGTTTGAGGTTATAGAAGATTATTGTATCAAAATTGGAAAATATTTAGGACTAGTTGAAAAGCCCGTCCAAGGACGGGTAGCTAGCAGGTGGATCTCTATTTTAGCGGTATTAATTAAAAAAAAAGGTTTTCAAACACCAACACTAACATAAGCTCCACCGATGGATTTCTTGTTTTACAATCTTCATTAAAAAAAATAAATCCCTAATACCGACAATTTTAATTGTTCACGTTCAAACGTCCTCAACGTTGGAAACTCGTTTGGTGTGTAACTCGATCCCAGGGGAGTAGATTTTAAGTTGCTAAAAACCAACGACAACAACCAATCCGAATGCATTGTGTGTCTTAAAAATATGACACGCTTAAGAAGTTGTATGTGCTGCCCGTTTATTATTGTGAAATACATTTATTGAAAATGTAAAAGTCGAATATTAAATTTTCTTAATGGATAATCTTTGGATTAACCGAGATAAAATTTATATACAGGGTGGCCCTTTGAAAACGAAAAAGACCTGGCCAAGCGTTTTTCCTTCTTTTATTCTTAAATGTCTTGAAATATCGGATTTATTTCGCATTTTTGCAGCTTCAATTTTTTTGTTGAATAATTGATAAAACTTTAAAAAAATTATAGAACTGAATTCAGGGAAGCAAGACCTTTCAAATGAAGTGTTACTTGCCATATCATCCCTATTATCATTTTAGGGGTTGTCATCGCAACTCAAAAGGATGAAACAATACGGAAGTAACATTAGTTGCAAAAGTTGTCCCCCTCAATGATAAAATTGATGTATTTTTGTATTTCTTAAGAAAAAAATTCTGCTGGCCACAATCCCGTCTGTTTCGTTTTCAAAGGGCCACCCTGTATAAGTACCCGAGTTGAAACTTACTTTGTATGCAACTCGATGCCAGGAGAGGTGATTTTAAATTGGTAAAAAATTGGATCATTTAATTAATATAGCTGGTTCAACCGCGGCAGGCCCGCAGCTAGGATTTAATTTGAGGGAGGGGGCACTTAAAAAATTTAAATTTTTGGTGGTTCCCCTTCCGAGAATTTTTATTATTTAAACAAATTTTCCTTTACTTAAAAAAAAATTTTTTCTGAACATTTCGGGAGGGGGAGCACGTGCCCCAAGGTGCCTTCCCCCTGGCTACGGGCCTGAACCGCCTGAAATCAAGGTTGAAAACTTGATTGGTGTGCTACTCGATCCCAGGGGAGGTGATTTTAAGTTTGTATAATTAACGACAACGACCAATTAAAACGCGTTGTGTGTTTTTAAAAAATAACACGCTGCTACTGCTCCAACGTGTAATTTTTTTTAGAACACACAGGGCACTCTGATTGGTCGTTGTCGTCGGTCGTCGACGGACGGGCAGCTAGTCGGTGAATTTCTATTTTAGAGGTATTAATTTAAAAAAAAATTGTTTTTAAACACCAACACTAACCTAAGCTCAACCGATGGATTTGTCTTTTAACATTCTTCATTAAAAAAAATAAATCCCTATTACTGACAATTTTAATTGTTCACGTTCAAACGTTCTTAAGTTCAAAAATAATGATTATATAGCTGATTCAATCGCGAACGGGCGTCTCCCCAACGTTGGAAATTTGTTTGGTGTGGAACTCGATCCAAGGGGAGTTGATTTTAAGTTGCTAAAAGCCAACGACGACAACAACCAATCAGAGTGCGTTGTGTGTCTAAAGGGTAGTTCACACTACATGATTTATCATATGACTTAGTCATAAGAAAAGTCATGGCTAAAATCATACCATCACAACAGCCAATCATAAAAGCCATAACTTCTATAATAGCAAAAATCATATAGTGTGAACGTAAAAAAATCCCTCATATGAGAAGTCATGTGACAAGTCATATGATAAATCATGTAGTGTGAACTATCCTTTAAAAAAATGACACGCTGAAGGAGGAGGAGATAGAGGAGTAGCGTGTGTTGGCCGTTTAGTATTGTGAAATACATTTATTGAAAATGTAAAAGTTTGATATTAAATTTTCTGGATGGATAATCTTCGCATTTACCGAGATAAAATTTATATATAAGTATCCCAGTTGAAATTTACTTGGTGTGCAACTCGATTCCAGGGGAGGTGATTTTAAATTGGAAAAAAATTAAATCATTTAATTAATATAGGGTAGTACCTGACCCGGCGAACTTCGTACCGCCACAGAATCAATAATTTTTTCGTGAATTTTTGCGATGTTTTAATAGTTATTCTGCTATTCGAGATGGCGAGAAATCCAACAAATCAAAGGTCATAAAAATCGGTTCAGCCGTTCTCGAGTTATAAATGGTGTAACTAACACGACTTTCCTTTATATATATAGAAGATATAGACGGGCGTCTCATCAAGGTTGAAAACTTGATTGGTGTGCAACTCGATCCCAGGGGAGGTGATTTTAAGCTGGCATGATTAACGACAACTACCAATCAGAGCGCGTTGTGTGTTTTAAAAAAATGACATGCTGCTACTGCTGCTACTCCTCAAGCGCGTCATTTTTTTTGGACACACAGTGCACTCTGATTGGTTGTTGTCGTCGGTCTAACCAACTTAAAGTTACTTTAGCACTCCATATAAAAATATATATAACCTTTTCTGATTGGAGTACTAAGGTAATTTTAAGTTGGTACGACCAACGCCAACAACCAATCAGAGTGCTTTATGTGTCCTAAAAATATGACACGATGGAAGAGCAGCAGAAGCAGCGTTCTGGTCTTTTATATATGTGATACCTTAAGACGGGTCTGTTGTTACATAATAAACAGACCCGTCTAAGGGTAACACCTCTTAAGTAATTGGTTAAACAAAGTCTATGATCAATATAAAACTCTTATTAGCGCTAATAATCGTTTCCTATTGGTGATTTATATTAGTCTATACCTTAAGACGGGTCTGTTGTTACATATAAATCCGCTCTCTAGGATTTCTAAGTACTAAGGTACTTAGTACCTAAAGTACTTAGTACTAAGGTACTAAGGCCAACAACCAATCAGAGTGCTTTATGTGTCCTAAAAAAATGACACGCTGGAGGAGCAGCAGCAGCAGCGTGCTGGTCTTTTATATATGTGATGTGAACAATGTTACAAAGTTATTTAAATTATATCCCTGTCTCAACGCATTAATACTGCCGTGTTAATTCTAAAGGGCGTATCTGCAAAAAGCTAATTGTTGGGAAATCGTGTTTTTATAAATTTCCGTGTGCCATCACATGGTTTGAATTAAACAGAAAACTAGTGTTTTAGATTCATATTATATCTGTGGCAGAATCTAATGAAATAAATCGTTTTCTTAAATATTTATTATAAATGGGACTTTTGATACATACGCCCTTTCTGACTAACACATATTAATAAAACTCATAAGAAAAAAAGGCGTATCTGCAAAATAAGACACTGTGTGAACTTTTTCCTAAATAACTGATAACCAAAAAACTTAAAACACGTAACAATACTTAAATTATAAAAAACAAACAGAACTTCACAAGTGTAACCATCAAAATTTGAATTGTATCTGCCAGTCACAGAATAGATAATTTTTGCCAGTCAAGTAATGGAGTGTTACAAAGAAAGGGCGTATCTACACAAAATAGTAGTTGTAGATACGTCTTTTAAATCTAACATTGATGGTTACGTCTCTTTTATCTAAAATTACACATTAAACTGCAGATACGCCGTTTCTTTAAAGATGTATTTTAGCATATCTATACATAGTTTAGCCTTCTGAACTTAACGAAATGATAGATTTACATGCAGGGAAGCGTTTGCCAGCAATAACTCAAAAAGCCAAAAATTGCAGATACGCCCTTTAGAATTAACACGGCAGAATAGGTCTGTTTGGTATCACAGTCCTAGTGCTACACTAACTACACTACTACAAATTGATTGGTGGTACAATTACCAACCCACTTTTTACACCAATCAATTTGTAGTAGTGTAGTACTAGGACTGTGGTACCAAACAGACAAAACAATGCCATGTTGAAACAATGTTGGTACAATGTTACAGATGTTAAAGCAACATTGACGCAACGTTTTATTGTAACGTTGTATTAACATTGAAAAATTAACATCGCCGATGTTAATTTAATGTTACATGTCTAGTGGGAAAGAATCAAATGATGATATTATTATTTCCGGGAAAGGTCGGCATCCCTAGTAGTTTGCTCCAGAATATCCATTACTCCAGAATTTTAAATAGCACCATAGGTTAAAAATGATATTTTTGAAAAGATCTTGAAAAAATAAACAAGTTTTGTAGAAATAATGTTTTTATTACTGCTACCCCTTTTAAGTAATATCCAATTGAAATTAATCTGAGGAAACACCAGCATTGTAAACTTAAAAAAAATTCAGTTTTTATTTTTTCACATTTTGTCAAAGTAATAATGTTCAATAATATGTGAAACAAATTTCAAGTTAAAATATTGAAAATTGATCAAGTTACAGCAAAAACAAAAAAGGTTTTGATAAAAATGGGATTTAAAGTTTTAGAATACGCACATCGTAGTTAGTCCGCTTTCACTAAATACGATGTAACTTGGTCAATTTTCAATATTTTAACTTGAAATTTGTTTCACATATTAATGAATATTATTACTTTGACAAAATGTAAAAAATTAAAAACTCGATTTCTTTTAAGTTTACAGTAGTGGGGTTTCCCCTGATTAATTTCAATTGGATATTACTTAAAAGGGGTAGCAGTAATAAAAACATTTTTCCTACAAAACTTGCTTATTTTTTCAAAAATACCATTTTTGACCTATGGTGCTATTTAAAATTCTGGATATTCTGGAGCAAACTACTAGGGATGCCGACCTTTTCCGGAAATAATATTATCATCATTTGATTCCTTATTACGGCTTTTATAATAAAATTTTTTGACCCAACTCTCTACGACTAACCGTTTTTGAAAAAAATTGCTGATACGGGTGGTGTCATTCACCCTGTATAGTACAATCGCTCTAGGCTAGTCACTATTTAACTAAATTTTTTACTACACGTACGCACTTACATGTCTTATCGAATTTCTATACTCCTTTGATCAAAATTTCCAAAGAATCCACATTATTGAATCTGTGCTAGATTTAAAAAAATATATATACATTTTCTTTACTAAGCTGCAACATTAAAATGTTTCCTAAAGGAAAAGCTCTCTTAAGCAAGCTTTACACTTAAAAAATATTTTCTATAGCTGGTTCATCACTTCTTCCTTTGTTATTGTTAAATAAATAATCAGTACTTAAAAAATATTTATTAATAAATTTATTATTATTAAAAATTATAAAAAAAAAACAAATATTTATTAATTGAAATAAGCATCCCCTTTAGACCACAGAAAACCTTACATTTTCAACACAGATCGAATGCTAAAAATAAAAAAAAAATTGTGATGTATTGTCAATAACCACAATATTATCATTACCTTTCACCTGCATGCACCAAATGTAGTGCCTGGTTAATATCATTAAAACTTAGATTGTGAGACACAAAGTCATCAAGTATTAATTTTTTATCCAAATATTCTTCTACTAATTTCGGGATACTATCACGACTTTTCCAACCTAAAACGAATTAAGATTTCAGGTATCATAAATACATTACTAATAATTTTTAAAAACTGCTGGTCGGTGAGGTAACAAAATAGTTTAAATATTTTGTGGAATTTGATTAATACACAATTTATTTTAATAATAAAGATTAAAAGATTCCATGTTAAGCTTAATTACCTCCAAATGCAGTGCCTTTCCAAACACGTCCACACACTAATTGAAATGGTCGAGTGCTAATTTCTTGTCCTGCACCAGCAACTCCAACAATGACCGACACCCCCCAACCTTTATGGCACGACTCCAATGCTGCTCGCATAGTTTGAACATTACCAATACATTCAAACGTAAAGTCTAATCCACCATCAGTTAATTCAATTAAAACTTCTTGAATAGGTTTCTCATAATCTTTAGGATTCAACAATTCCGTACAACCAAACTTTTTGGCAATTTCAAATTTAGCAGGATTCATATCAATTCCTATAATTCTCGAAGCACCAGCAGCTTTGCAGCCCATTGCAACGGCTAATCCGACAGCTCCTAGGCCCCAAATAGCACAAGTGCTGTTAGATTCCACTTTGGCTGTATTCAATGCAGCTCCATATCCAGTTGAAACACCGCAACCCAGCAAACAACATTTATCCAAAGGTGCCTTATCGTTTATCTAATGAACAAAAATTATTTAGAAACAGGTAAAAATTAAATTAAATAAATTGTACCTTAGCAACAGATATATCTGCAACCACAGTATATTCGCTGAAAGTTGAACAGCCCATAAAATGAAATAAAGGTTTTCCATTACAAGTAAATCTTGATGTTCCATCGGGCATATAACCTTGTCCTTGAGTAACTCGAATTGTCGAACACAAATTGGTTTTTGGATTCTTACAAAATTTACATACTCCACATTGAGGAATATATAACGGAATTACATGATCACCTTAAGTAAACAATACGGAAAAAACAAAATTTATTGGATTTAATACTTTTACTATTAAATAATATAAAACTTCAAAATATCGAGTTATTATTAAATTAAAAATTGTTAAAGGATTTATTTAGCTTTCAAACGTTTCAAAGGTATAAATTATATATAATTTGTATATTATTCTGATGACGAACGATATTACGTTTGAAAGCTAAATAAATCCTTTAACAATTTTTAATTTAATAATAACTCGATATTTTGAAGTTTTATATTATCTAATATCAACGGGTTAATAATTTATATATTTAAATATTTTACTATTAAAGATGTAAAACTTTTTTATCAAAACGTAATTCTTATTATTAGTCATATTATGTATATTATGTAATTATACTCAAATGGTTTTAATAGGATTAACAAAATTACCAGGTTTAACATTTGTAACTCCATCACCAACACTTTCGACGATTCCACCTCCTTCATGTCCTAGAATGACAGGAAACACCCCTTCAGGATCTTTACCACTTAAGGTATAACTATCGGTATGACAAACAGCCGAATACTCAATTTTAATACGAACTTCATGTGGTTTTGGTGGAGCAACTTGAATTTCTTCAATTTTTAAATCTTCGTTTGGTGCCCATGCCACAGCTGCACGACAAGTAATGGTCTAAAATTAGCAATTCATTAACTGAAGTATATTTTACAACCAATTTAGAAATTCTAACTTTTCCTGTTGTTTCCACCATTTTTTAGTTTAAATTAAGACTTATTAACAAATGTCTCGTGTTAAATAAAAAAAAAAATAGATTATATATTATGTTTTTCACTTTGACCTCAAAATTGTTCTAGATCTTCAATTAAATTATTAGAATTAAACTGCTGCAACCGGCGTATTTAATTTTTACAAATAACCTTGAGTAAAATTTGTAAGCTATGAACTTAGCTTATCAAAGTCGAAAAACAAAGTAAGCGAATTCGCGCGAAATTTTATTATGCCATTTTTTATATTATGTACCTTTCTAATAAAACCACACTTTTAAACAACTCATAACTAATTCCGAATACATTAGGACTAGACTAGGACCTCTGCTACTAAAATATAAAAAGTCTATGTTTAAACCTATGTATATCTTCATAAAGCAGGAGTAATGTAGACTAAGCCTAATATGCTGTGATTCATGAATGATTCAAGTTTGTTATGCTAACTGCCAAACAAAACGACGACGTCAGATTCAGTTGTTGGGGCGTAACTTTGTAATGTAACTATGCTTACAAAAATTTTATTTTGTTATATTTTTATTCTACAACGAATTAGAGCAGGTAATTGTTTATAATATTATTTATTACTTTTTCATTTAAATGTGTTTAAAAAATAATTCCAACATTTTAATACAAAATGGTTGTTTTTATTAATCCTTTTAGAAGAATCATAGGTACCTACCAATAAAATTTTGTTATATTTTTACAACCAGTGTAATTTACTTTAATGATTTATAATAATTATTATTTATTTAAACAGATATTTATGATGAATACGAGTGTTACACACCTCTTATGCAAAGAGCAGCCGTTACAGCAACTTCGTCACTAAGGGATCGTGGTCCAAAGAATGCAATTTTATATGGTAAGTTCATATATTGATATTTACTTATTTTAAATACAAAACTGTGGTAATCTTTATTTAAGTAAAGATTTGAAATAATCTTGTTAATTAAATTGATTTTTTATGCCTATATTACTCATTGTTAAGTATTCTCAGAAAATGCTTTAATGACCTAATTAATGCATAAAATTTGAACTCTAAAATTTAAATACAATGATTTAACGTGATTATTTATGGAACGAATAAACAATAACATTTCAATACTACCTAATTATGCAAAATGAAATGATTTTATTTTAATAAAAATCAAATTTTTAAGAACATAGATTATTAATTTTTTCAGGTACTTCTACTTTTATCTAAAACTCATAACCTCAACTCTCAACCGTAAGTGGAAAAAATCAATTTAGTTACATTACAGTTAATTTTTTTTAAAATGGCCAATAAAAGTGTACGATGGGCATTTAACTTTGCCAAATGGAATCCTTCAGAAACTGAACTGTTGTTAGCTACTGCATGCATTCAACATGAAGAAAAGGAACGTTTGGCTAAATTTGCTTTTAAGAGGGATTTTAAATCTTCACTTATTGGTAGATTAATGATGAGAAAATTTGTACACGAAACGACTTTGGTGCCTTACAATAAAATTCAATTTGATAGAGATGAAAAGGGTAAACCGTTTGTGAATTTTCCCAAGTCCGATGAAGTGAAATTGGCATTCAATGTATCTCACCAAGGCAATTATGTAGTTTTTGCTGGAGAAATACAAAAAGAACTTGTGGGTGTGGATGTTATGAAATTAGAGTGTGCTGGCAGTAAAAACTTACAAGAATATTTTCGAATTATGAAGAAAACATTTTCAGATATGGAATGGGCCGAAATTAAAAGCAGCGGAAACGATATTCAACAAGTAGCTATGTTTTGCAGGCATTGGTGTTTAAAAGAAAGTTATGTTAAAGCAACCGGCGTTGGAATTGCTACAAATTTACAAGATATTTGTTTTAAAATTAACACAAGCTTATTAAAAATTGACTCCTTGATTACCGACACAGAACTTTATGTTGAATATGTGAAACAAAATTGGCTATTTCAAGAAAGTTTATTAGACGATGAACATTGTATTGCAGTGGCTTTACAAAAAGACGATTGTGTGAACTCTGAAAACAATTCTTTATTTGTTCACATTGATTTTTCTAACCTGATCAAAAGTGCTATTCCTTTATTAGATTTCGACAAATCTTATTGTGAATTATTTTCAAAAAAATTATAAAATATTTTAAATTTGCTTAAAGGTTATAATTATTAGTGTTAGTTAATGTTATTAATATTCGTTCCGTAAATATTTTTCAAGGTTTATATAATGCTTCCTATAATGTAAACTTATATGTAATCGATTAATAATAAATTTTTTTTTTCCTAATTAAGATTATTTTACATCATATTTACACATTTTATATAATATTAAAACTTCAAAATATCTGTATATTATTCTGATGACGAACGAAATAATCGTTTGAAAGCTAAATAAATCTTTTAATTAATTTTTAATTTATTAATAACTCGATATTTTGAAGTTTTAATATTATCTAATATCAACGAGTTAATAATTTATATATTTACACATTTTACTTACAAAAAAATTATTTATGTTTGCATTAGATGTAGGGAGCGATACCTAGTATCACTTCTTTTTTGAATGTACTGCAATTTGTTTCTGTTGTTTTGATCAGGATATGCAGTAACAAATTTAAAGTTACCATTGATCGATTTTAATTCTTTTAAATATTAATGATGAGGTAATTCTAGCTCTAACACAGTTTGATATAACTCGTTTGATATAACGAGATAACTCGTAGTTGGCAGTCAACGTGTTAAGTAATAAAAATTTAATTTTAAATAGGTATCTTAATAATAGTAAAGTAAATAATTTTAAAAACTTGAAAGAATTCTCACTTCGTTTTTGAAGGTATCGCTAGCAATTATTTTAGCTCGTTGAACAGAAACGGTTACCAATCCCTTGGTATTGCTCCCTATATCCTATGTTGAACACAAGCTATGTCTTGCTTTCAGTTACGTTCTCAAGAAAACATGTTTCATAAAATTATAAAACATCTAGATCATTATTGTTCTTTTTATAACAAAATTATTAAATGATTTTTATTTGTGTCAGTTCATTAACTGTCTAGTTTCTTTGCAATTGCATATCATCATGACAGGTAAAACTAATCAAGTGCGGTTTTAATGCAACAGAGTTTGAACCTCATTAGGTCCAAACATTTTTTCGTTCTTATAAATCGTACTGAATAGTAATTGTTTTGAAATTGTAAATGAAGAAATTACAAATAGATTTATTTCAAAAAATTTCTTAAATTTATAACCAGAGCCTAATAGTTTTAAACCAATCTGGCTTTTTGGAGCAGATGAACGGCAAATTTTTATACCATAAAGTGAGTTCTTCCGGTATGTGGCCAGCATTTGCCAATTTTATTAAATTTGCCTTCTGTTACTCAATAATTGGTATTAATTCTGCAGGCAACATATATGTTTTGTAATCTATTGTATGATGTATTTGTAGAACAAAATTTGGCATGTTTTATTTAAAATTGTATGCATTTAATTTTCAGCCGGGGCACTTTATCACCATGTTCATCTTTATTTAAATTTTTTATTGTTACCAAATCGAATTGTTGTAGAATGTAGATTATAGACGATGGTAAACTTTAAAAAATGGATTTCATACTCTTTATAGTATAGAATATGTTGGCCTAATTGGTCATTAAACGCAGTTTTGTGTTTTTTAACTCTGAACGCTGGATACAAATCATAAAATCCGATCTGAAACATGCAATTTTCCATATAAAATAGCGTTCTATAAAAAAATTTTTCACAATTTCAAGAGTAAAGTACCAATTTTTTTCAAAGTGGGAGTAAAGTAAACGTAAAGGAATAAAGGAACGATATCCATAGAAACAAAACTTCAAGAAAAGGAAACGTCACATTTTACTAAATAATTTTACAAATTCAAAATCTCAAATTTAGTTATTGACTGATGTAATTGACAAATTGTGAAAAATAGTATATATATATATATCTTGGGACTAAGGTGCCACTTTTCATCCCGCGTGTGAAGGTTTTTGCACGAGGTTTACCGAGTGCAAAAATCGCACATGATGTATAATATACTATTATTTTGTTATTCTTACTTTAAATACTAAAAAAAATTTTGCCAGGTGTTATTTTAATAAAAGTCGATTTAAGCGTTCAAAGAGTTAAAGTGCAAAAAATGAGTTTTTTCTGCCGGTTTCTCACCGAAATGTAGTTGATCACTTGTTTTTTAAACGAATTTTGGTGCCTTCTATTGAATTTATAACTTTTTCTAGGCAAGTATTGACATAAAATAATGCACTTAGTTATTGGTGATGAAATTTTATTTTTTTCTTAAAACCACTTAATGAGTTTTACCTATCATACTACGATAATATGAAAATCGTTTCTTTAACGATTTCTTTAATAATTCTTGAGTAAACTTGACTGAAAGTGACTAATCATAAAAATATGATCCAACAAGAGGCAAAATATTACTCGATTCATGGGCATATTATTGATTATTACAAATTTTAACATTTAATAAACAATGTCAAAGAATAACTTGGCACTTCTTATTGGATCACCCTTTATTTATATATTAAGCAGTGAGATTTATTTTATATGAATGGGTACCATCCTTCAGATGATACAAAGAAATTTAATGTAATCCTTGCATGATTTATATGTAGAATTAGATTGTCAAAATATCTATTTTTAGTTATTTGCATGATATAATTTTGTTTGTTTTTCTAGATGTTTTTGTTTTATAATTGCTTTGTTATTAATTTTGATAATTTAGTAAGTAAAAGTTTGTTTGGTAGTTAATATGTGTTTTACTAATTCATTTAAAAAAAAAGCAAACAAAAAAATCACTTCTAGTACCTACCTATTGTACCTACTGTATTAAAAATGTATTCTCAAGGTGGAAATGCGTGGAGTTCGGAGACCAATGATTTTGATCAGAAGCTAATCATTGACTTAGGACAAATAATGAATGTTACCCGTATTTGGACTCAAGGCAGACCTCATAGTATTGAATATGTTATGGAATATAGTATCAGCTATGGTACTAACGGCCTTGATTATGCTACCTACAAAGAGCCGGGTGGTGATGTTAGGGTGAGATTTATTTTTTGTACAAAAATAAATCAATTTCTACATAAGAAATTAATCAAATTAATATTTTTTAATTTTATAAATTCAACTACACCTTTATTTTGAAAGAAATTAATAAAATTGTAATTTAGTTTATTTGTTGGGATTAGAAGGTTTTCTTCAATATTACACTAATCATTGAATGTTCTCCAAATGCTTATGTTAGTTTATAATAAATATACCAATAGATATAAATTAATATGTGTATTATAATATAATATTTATAATTCCGTGCAAGGATATATCTATTTTCATATTTATTATTGTACTAATAAGTAATGAATGAACTAATTATATTTTATAATAATTAAATTTTAAAAGACCTATATTGTAAATAGCTCAGGTTGATTGAAAAAAACGCGAGAGATATTTCTTTTGCTATTGCAAGGGAATTGATTTTTGGTATAAACAAGATACTACATTATTTTGAGCTGCTTACATAATTTTATGGTATTATACCATAGTATAATACTAATCTAAAGATTGCATTGTACTGATCTTATTAAAAACACTTTTTAGTTTTTCCTAATTATGGTTAATTTTAGATAAGACTAAACTTTAGATTATTATTACGGGAGTAAAATTCCAGAGTTTGAAATCTTTTACTTCAAAAAGTTGTTGCTAAAATTATATACTAAAAACAGACAAATACAGAATTTGATACTGGATAATAAAGGGGTTTCCAAACTTTTTGATTCCCCTGAGATCTTTTTTGGAAAACATTTTATTGCGGACCCCTTTACTCATAAAAAAACAAATATTTTTAAAAATATAATTTTAACCATAAATTCTGTTCCACTACAGAATTATTAGTTAATTTACAAGTTAACTCATTTTTGTAAAACTGAACCTCACATTGAAATGCTTTCATTTCTTTTGCGGACCCCCAAAAGGTCCGCGGGGCACACTTTGGGAACTGCTTAAAACATACTAAAATTATTGACTCCACAGTTTGTTTTTATCATTTAATTTGCTCTTAAAGTCAGGGGTTATAAGTTATAACTTTTTACTCTGATAGTAGCCTAAAATTTATCATTTTATATTGAACCATGTGAATCACCCTTGATTAAAAAGTAATTAACCTTGAATGCGAGAAAAATGATGCGGCTAAAATTTCTCCATAGTTTAAATTAAACATTACATTCTAAATTTAAAAAAAATGTATTTTGTATCCTGTGGCAGTATATAATAAAAAAACATGTTTGCACCAAAAATCAACTTGCGCCTATTTTCCACTTTTTATTACCTCACAAGTAATAAGCTAACAAAATCACATTTATCGTTAAAAATTTTAAACTTTAAAAAAAATGCACTTTATTAATTACTATTATCTAATATTTTATTCCATATCCGAATAAAAATTCTTCATTTTAAAAAATTAATGACTACATTATTATCGTAATTTTATATTACACAAAGAGCAGTTTTTTTTAAATTTTTAATTTTAGAAAATAATCAGGGGTATTATGTATCACCAACGTTATCATAAAGGTGACCGTTATAACATATTTCAGTAAATCGTATCGATTTCATTGGTAGGATTTACCCAAAAACTTTATTTTATGTCATAACTGTCACCTTTATGATAACGTTGGTGATACATAATACCCCTGAATATTTTTTATTAGAAAATAATATTTTTAAAATTAAAAATTTTTAAAATGTTAATTTACTATTATAGATTTTGGGCAATTTTATATGTTCCTTGAGTACTATGAGGTGAAGGGTTAAATAGGTATAAAAGCTTAATTGTTTTTTTAATAATTAAGTTTAATTTGCATTTACATTACCTAGTGCACTTTTAGTAAATGCATGCTGTATATCTTGCAATTGTTTTATTTCTCCTTCTGGACTAGCTGATACCGACAAAGAAAGAGCACATTTTTTATTTAAGAGCTGCAAGAGAGCAATTCTCCAGAATAAAGTTACAAATAATGTCATTAAACTGAAGTTGAGTACTAGATAAAATGTAAAGTTGAATCTTCATGCTATTTTTTCTAAATTAATTTGATCAATAAAAGTAATTTTAAAAATAAAATTTAACTGTAAATTTTATATATAACCTACTTCATTTAAAAAACTTATTTGTAATTGTGATTTTAATAAAAATAATGCAGAGATCTGCGTTAATAGAAAGATTTGCTCTCTTTTGTCGATATTAGCTAACCTTGATAATAATAATCTTGATAATTGATCAGAAACGTCTTAATTTAAGTGCCAAACACCTAAAATGATTATGATTAAATGGGAAATGGTGTTAGGTATGCAATAATTATTAATGTTCAGAAACTTTCATACTTAATAATTTTTTGCAAGCATTCTCTAACTGCTTTTAACTCTTGTGAATAATAGGGGACTCGGCGTGGGCTCCCGAGTTGACCAATTACTATCAATTTTTAACATTGGATTTGGGTGGACGTTATGAAATTCGGTCTATTGCAACGCAAGGTCGCAGTAAATCTTTATATTTTGCTACCGAATATATAGTGCAATTTTCTGATGATGGAGAAGGTTGGAGAAGCATTACTGATTCAAAGGGGGATCCTGAGGTGCTGTTAATACTATGCTTAATTAATATTACTATTGGTATATTGGTCTTTACTGCCTTTTGTACTGCACACTAAACTAAATTTTTCAATATAAACTTATTAATTTGCTCTCAAGTGTGTGGTATAGATTTTTGGCTAACACGTGATTACCACCACGTTCAATAAATTATCAGACTTTCATTAATTACCTATATAAATTTTTACATGTTTTATGTATACAAAGATTGAATGATGGGTAGTTTCAATAGTAAGCATGTGGTAGCCAAAAACTTCTATTATACAACGATTTATAGAATTACACCGTGTCCAATAAATTCGGATACACTTTCAAAATCCAATAAAATCTATTAGACAATATTTAGTTAGTCAAAAATTGTATTTTATTAAAAGTACATTTATAAGAAGAAGTCACAATAAATGTTTTGGAATTACTCCACCTTTAACCTTTTCAACCAGCTTCAAACGCTTCTCAAACCCGTTACAAGCGGCACGCACAGCTTTCATTGGCATTTCTTCCTAAACGCATTTGATAACTTTCTTGAACTGGTCCAGATTTGCGATTTTATAGTCATTAAGCTTCGAAAGCATATATGATCACACGAAAAAATCTAAAGGATTAAAATTTGGAGAGCTGGGAGGCCACTCATTATTTGGTAGAAAATTGGTTAAATTGACATGACACCACGCTTGAATCATATTTGCTGTGTGGGATGGTGCTCTATCTTGTTGGAAGACGTAATGATCATTTCCAAATATGCGTCGTACGTTTGGGGCAACATTTTTCTCCAAAACTTCCGTTTGGTAATGCTCGGTGTTAATTTTAATACCTTTGTCGATGAATACCAGAGGAAGTTTATCGCGCTTACAAAGTGCTCCTCAAACCATCACTGAGGGTGGATTCTGAAATCGAGGAACGTTTCTCTGGTTATTGGGAATATCCTCTATCTTTACTGCCCACAACCGATCATTTTAAACATTGTCCGGATGTTTCACAACAAAAGGTTTTTTGTCAGAAAACACAAACTCATCACCTGCGTGCTAGGAAAGTATCGCATTTGCTCTTTCTAGCTTTTTTTTCTCAGAAGCTTTCGAAACGTCGTGCACCTTTCATTTTTTGTAAGCGCGTCACCCAAGATCAATTTTCAAAATGTTGTGCGCAGATTCCTTAGAAATATTCAGATCGCCTGCCAATTTTTGTACTGATAGATGGAGTTTTCGTCGAATCCGTTCTCTCACAATTTTCGCTACTCGTACTGTCCTCACCGAACGCGGCTTACCAGATTTTTTTCTATCCTCTACATAGGAGATCTCATTGTACCGTTTTATGATTTTGTAAACAAAATCACACTTGATCCCGATGTTTTTCAGGTCTTTAAAAATGGCACCATTCAAATATTTTAGAATTTTCATCTTTTGAAACTGCTTCATTACGATTTGTAAGTAAATGACGAGCGACATAAATTTGATAAGACTCTTATTTGTTTGCCAAAACATGGCAATGTCAAACTGTAAAAAAATCATTTTCTTCAAGTTGGCATTAAATTTATAATACGCGCTCTAAAAAGTGTATGCGAATATATTGGACACGGGTTACGTAAAACCTAATATACATGTGCACTAATATCAAATGTATGACACTTTAACTTTTTGCAATCTAATACTTAATAATGCTATATACATGTAATTTTAAGGAAAAGTAACTTGAAAATTTTCTGGTGGTTGAGCACTTTTTAATTAAGATTTTCGGTTAACACAATAATTACTACTTGTATAAATTTAAATAAATTTATTGGAAATAGTTATATTTCCTTAAGAGCATCGTGTGCCGTTTTTTTTTTTATTGATTTTTTTAAATTTATTAATATTATTTCTAATTCTGCATTATGAATTTGATAATAATAATTAAGAACTAGTAGTTGAAGATGTACGCGTTATAACAAACAGCCCATTTATATTAAACTTGGTCGACAGGGATATTTTTTCAATGCTTTTATTAAAGGTAAATGCAATACATCTTGCCCTTAATTCCGGAAAGAAAGTTACCGTACACGAAGCTTTTAATGAGATTTGAATAGATTAAAATATCAGTTGATTGATAATGATAACCGATACATTTAGTAATCACAAATATTAACCAAAAATCTAGATAGTTCTTCTGAAGATATTTGGTATTTTAGTTCTTTAACTTTATAATAGCTTTAAAATAGCACAAAGGTTAACTTCAGATGATCTGAACTTATTGGCAAAACTTATCTACTTAGAAAGATATTTAAAATAATTTTTAAGCCACGGCAGTGGAGTGATGTGATCGCTGGTTTCGCTACGAGCGGTAATTCTAAGTTCAAATCTCGGACGCATCAGAATTTCTTAGCTCGGCTTTCCAGTGGACATTCTCACTCCGTGGTGAACCAACCAACCAACCAAATTACTCAATCCAAAAAAACATAAACAAACAAAAATACTGAACAATTTAAAAATTAACATTTAGAAGTGCTAATAACCCAGTAGTTGATGCACGTTAAAATGTAAATAAAAAAAAATAATAATTTAAATATTTCTTTGATTTTCGTAATACAATATTAATCCCGTTGCGTTCTTAATGCAAAACTTAATTTTATAATACCTAATTTTATTATATTGATCCATTTATATTCGAGTAAAATAATTACGAAAATTTAAAGAAGTATTTTACATCTTTTTTTAGGTAGATAAGTTTTGCCATGCGCGACTCTCTGAAGTCAACCTTTGTACTATTATAAAGTTAGTGCAATAAAATGTCAATTATCTGCAGAGAAACTATACAATTAAATTATAAATAAACTCAAATTTAAAAACTTGACTTAATTGCTTTCAAAATATGTTATCTTATTAATATTTACAAATATAAAACAGTGGAATGATACTTTTATGTACTATTCCATAGAATCGGTGTTCTATATACTCGTACACAAGTTTCATAACTTTGTGATAAATTTTAAACACAAATCTAAATTTTCTTAATGCATACATTTGAAGGAATTAGTAACATGAAAGACAGAGTTTGCCAATTATATAATTGCTGGTGAAAAAATTTCAAACAATTTCAGTTTGCTTTGGGAAAGTATTGTAATAAAAAAATATTGGTTTTTTATATTGAGACTTACTGTTACGGACACAATAAAAATCTTAAAGAACTGCATGCGACTTCCGATCTGCAATTTGGCTACTATTGTTAAATAAGACTAAAGGATTGAAGTATAGAAAATGTATGTGGTGGTCACATCCGACCTAGTGAGGTGATTCTGGATTGAACGTGAAGGGCAAACCATGGTTCACATGCACTCAGGCCACATAAACGGGTCCATTATGCTACCTCTGATGTTAGCAGCCCACCTACCTCCTATTCCTCAAGCCACCCCAAACTCAAGACGAATTCGAGTATTTTAAAGGGCGGTGTGCGACTAATACTGGCCATGCTAGGCCAGAAGCTCCCCAACATGGATCCTCTTTTTAAAAGCTTTTAAAATAAAAAATCTTTTAAATAAAAGCTTTTATTTAACTTGGGAAGACCGTTGTCCGTCGTCCGTGTGGGTCGACCGCTTTGATACCATTTTTAAGCAACTTCCCGACGTCCTAGAGATCTGAAATTTGGTACACAGCTTTCACCTGCAGAGCATTTTCATATTTTAATTTTGTTTTTCTAAAATTCTGAAAAATAAGCCAAAATAACACAGCGAATTTTTAGTGACAGCTGTCACTCGTTTTTCATTTACCCCCTATTCTGTAACTTTTCGTTATCGTTATGAAATCGTTAAGGACCGTAAAGTTTGGTTTCCATGTACCATTCCATTACTATTTAATGCAATTCTAGGTGTAAACCAAACTTTACGGTTCTTAACGATTTTATAACGATAACGAAAAGTTACAGAATAGGGGGTTAGTGTCATTCAGGGTGAAATTTTTCGTCGTAATGATTTATATAGGGTGAAGTATCAAACATCAAAAACACATAAATAGAGAATTCTGATAGGATGAACCTACATTAGTTTAAATACAGAAACTGTATTTAAAAATATGACTAAAAAATTAGAAAATAAAAAAATTAAATAAAATATTTAAAAAAAAACCTTTTATTTAAAATTACAAAAGTGCACTAAAAAGTAAAAAATAATTTTAATAAAAGCAAACAAAGCTTGAAAACATCAATATAAAAGCGTGGGGCTGTGAATTTCGGACACCAACAATGAGCCTGCTTACCCACCTATAAATAAACAGCCCCACGCTTTTATATTGATGTTTTCAAGCTTTGTTTGCTTTTATTAATAGTAGTTTATATCACTAGGACGTAAAGGGACTGTTTTCATCCCGGAGGGCGTAGTTTATGAGACGAGCCGCGCAGCGGCGAGGCCATAATAGCCGGAAGGGTGAAACAGTCTCTTTATGTCCTGAAAATGAAAAGACCTTCTTTTCTGTTCTCAAAACAGGCCCGTAAAGTAGTCATTTTCAGTCCGGAATAACGAAAAATTATTTTTTACTTTTTAGTGCACTTTTGTAATTTTAAATAAAAGGTTTTTTTTTTAATTTTTATTTAATTTTTGATGCTAACACTGGGCAGTTGCAAAGCACATTCTCCACTGCTTCATCCTCTTCTTCACATCCACGACATATTGGGCTGTGATAACAACCACATCCGATATTTTTTTTTATAAATTGAAGATAATTTTCAAAATTTGACAGTTTTTCTATTGGATTTTAAGATAACACTGGAACAAATTAATTAATTCATACCATTATCTGTTTTAAGAATGCTATAATCGCCATATCACGTAAATAGTCTGTTATTTGTCTGATTGTGTCATTTTGTGATGAAAGCGTTTGCGAATATAATAGTACTTGCAGTACATTCATTTTACTTTTTACATGTAAAAACTTTGTACACTTTAGTTATTGTAATGATCGGTTTCTAAAATAATTTCTACAAAAATCAATAAAATCACGTTAATCCGTTTATGCGCGTCACTCCCACATTCAAGTTTCCGACAACTAATTTATTCCAAAATCTAATCGGGTCTCAATATAAAAGTACTAAATATGAAATTTGATTGATATACTGGGACGTAGAATGTACTCAAAATTGAAAGACACACGGAAATGTTGTTTCAACTCGTGGGAACTCGCAAGGTATGTAAATCCATCAAAATCTGAAAAAAAAAGATAGCAATACTTTTCCATGCTATGCATGAAGTAACCAAAAATATTTATTTCCGAACAAGTTATTTTCTTTAGCACTTCAATTGGCAAACCCGTCGAACAAATTATAAATTACTATTTGTTTAAATTATATTAAAACTTCAAAATATTGAGTTATTAATAAATTAAAAATTAATTAAAAGATTTATTGATTTATTTATTTATAATATCTGTATATTATTCTGATGACGGACGAAATAATCGTTTGAAAGCTTAATAAATCTTTTAATTAATTTTTAATTTATTAATAACTCGATATTTTGAAGTTTTAATATAATTTAATATCAACGAGTTAATAATTTATATATTTTACTATTTGTTTAGACTAAATTTACACTTATTGAATTGTTTTATAGTTATTCAAAGGTAACAGTGATGGTGATTCAGTTCATAAAAATGAATTTGAAGTGCCTATTATTGCTCAATGGATTAGGATAAATCCAACAAGATGGAGAGATAGAATATCTATGAGAGTGGAATTATTTGGCTGTGAATATGGTTAGTTGTGATAAAATTGTGCAAGTGCAATTTTTCATTTTACTATTTTAGAATCCGATGTTTTGTACTTTAATAGTACTTCTTTTGTTCGCATGGACCTTTCAAGAGATCCTATTTCAGCTTATAGAGAAAGCATTAGATTTAGATTCAAAACTTCCATAGCAAATGGAATACTACTTTACAGTAGAGGTACTCAAGGAGATTACATCGCATTACAATTGAGGGACAATCGAATGTTATTAAATATTGACTTAGGTATTTCTGCTATATGTCACACATTTATTTGTATAATCTAACCATGTTTATGTATTTTTAGGTTCTGGAATTTTAACAAGTTTATCTGTTGGTAGTTTGCTCGACGACAATATTTGGCACGACGTTGTAATATCAAGAAATTATCGTGACATTTTATTCTCGGTTGATCGTGTTGTGGTCCAAGGAAGAGTGAAAGGAGAATTTAGTAAATTAAATTTAAATAGAGGGGTAACTTTTAATATAATTTTACAATCAAATGTGGTACAATTTCATTTTATTACTTATAGTTCTATGTTGGTGGTATACCTAACACACAGGAAGGTTTGGTGGTAATACAAAATTTTACTGGTTGTATTGAGAATATTTATTTAAATTCCACAAACTTCATTCGGGATATGAAACATGCTGGAGATATTGGTCGAACGTTACAATATGGAAACGTTAATACAGTTTTTGGCTGTGTAGATGTTCCTCTTACATCGGTAACATTTTTAACATCGCAATCCTTTGCTAGATTGAAAGGTTACGAAGGCGTTAGATCGTTAAATGCGTCATTTGCATTCAGAACGTATGAAACAACGGGATTAATGTTGTATCATGCATTTTCATCAACTGGTCATGTTGCTGTAAGTGTTAATTTTACATTCAAATGTAATGATTGTAATTTATTTTTAAATTTGCTTGATGCTAGATCTACTTAGAAGAAGGAAAAATAAAAGTTGAACTTGCTACACCAAACACGCCCTTAATTAATTTAGACAATTATGACGAACCATTCAATGATGGAAAGTGGCATACCGTTGTTTTAACAATTAACGTTAATTCTCTTATTTTAAGTGTGGATTATAGACCAATGAAGACTATTAGAGTGATACAAATTACAACTGGTGGCATTTACATGATTGCAGGTATTGATTTATTTTTGAATTCGAGAGATTTTACGATATTTTTAAATGGTTACTGATTTATTATTATTATTCTTAATAGGTGGAGTATCGGGTGCCATAGGCGTAAACGGCCAGAAGATCTCCGGTTTCATAGGGTGTATGCGTACTATAAGTATTGATGGAAATTACAAACTGCCAACTGATTGGACCACGGAAGAATACTGCTGTGCAGGTGAAGTTGTCTTTGATTCTTGTCGAATGGTAGATCGTTGCAATCCTAATCCGTGCGAGCATGGTGGTATATGTAAACAAAATTCCATGGAGTTTATGTGCGAATGTACTTCTACCGGATATGGAGGTTCCGTGTGCCACACTTCATTAAATTCGTTGTCATGTCAGGCTCACAAGAATGTCCAAGCAGTAAATCAAAGAGCTCATATAAAAATTGACGTCGATGGTAGTGGACCGCTTGCTCCGTTTCCCGTAACGTGCGAATTTTATTCTGATGGTCGTGTCGGCACAATTTTGAATCACATAAATCAACAAGTAACCCCAGTAGATGGATTTCAAGAACCTGGTAGCTTTAGACAAGACATAATATATGACGCGGATGATGATCAAATTGAAGCTTTGCTAAACCGTTCAACGATATGTAAACAAAGAATTCAATACTCTTGCCGTTCGTCTAGATTATTTAATTCGCCATCAGATGAAGCTAATTTCCATCCATTTTCTTGGTGGGTTTCCAGACATAATCAAAAAATGGATTATTGGGGAGGGGCTTTGCCAGGATCGCGTAAATGTGAATGTGGAATTTTAGGAAATTGTATTGATCCTACTAAATGGTGTAATTGCGATGCAGGATATGAAAGTTGGGCGGAAGATTCTGGTGACCTAACAGAAAGAGAAAATTTACCTGTAAAACAACTTCGCTTTGGAGATACCGGAAATGCTTTGGATGAAAAAGAAGGTCGTTACGCATTGGGACCGTTGATTTGTGAAGGAGATGATTTGTTTAACAATGTCGTTACATTCCGAGTATCTGATGCAACAATTGATTTACCAGCTTTTGATATGGGACATAGTGGAGATATATATTTGGAATTTAGGACAACGATTGATACCGGAGTTATTTTACACGCGACAGGGCCTAACGATTTTATTAAGTTGAGTATTTCGAGTGGTGATATGATACAATTTCAATATCAAGCCGGTTCTGCGCCTTTATCGGTCAATTATAAAGCATCTTATAAATTAGCTGACGATAAATGGCATTCTATTTCTATAGAACGCAATCGTAAAGGGGGTAGATTAGTGATTGATGGAGCTTTGAAGTCGGAATTACGAGAAGATTCGGGTCCAGTTCGTGCTCTTCACTTAACATCAAAATTAGTTATCGGAGCTACTGTTGAATATAGACATGGCTTTACTGGATGTATTAGAGCTTTGCTACTAAATGGAAAGTTAATGGATTTGAGAAGCCACGCTCGTCGTGGTATTTATGGTATTTCAGAGGGATGCATTGGAAAGTGTTCGAGTTTTCCGTGCCTTAATAACGGAACATGTTTTGAAGGATATGACAGTTACAGTTGTGATTGTCGTTGGACTGCTTTCAAGGGTCCAATTTGCGCCGATGAAATAGGAGTTAATTTGAAGTCTGATTCGTTTGTTAAATATGATTTTATGGGATCTTGGAGGTCGACGTTGGCAGAAAATATAAGAGTTGGTTTTACCACCACTAACCCAAAAGGTTTTCTTTTAGGATTTGCTTCTAATATTTCGAAAGAATACTTGACCATTATGGTATCTAATTCAGGGCATTTACGTATTGTTTTTGATTTTGGATTTGAACGACAAGAAATCATATATCCTCAGAAACATTTTGGTTTAGGTCAATACCATGATTTGAGAGTGTCCAGAAGAAATTCTGGATCTATTTTGGTGATGAAAGTAGATGACTATGAAGCAAAAGAATTTAAGTTTAACATTAAAGCTTCAGCAGATGCTCAATTTAATAACATACAATACATGTACATTGGAAAAAATGAATCCATGGCGGAAGGTTTTATAGGATGTATTTCTCGAGTTGAATTTGATGACATTTATCCTTTGAAGTTACTATTTCAAGAAAAAGGACCACCAAATGTTAAGTCAGTAGGCAGTAAGTTGACATTGAAATAAAATTATTGATTTTACTATCATACATTGTATTGTTTTGTTTAGAACAACATTTACCTGAAGATTTTTGCGGTATCGAACCCATAACTCATCCGCCAGATGTTGCAGAAACACGTCCACCTCCCATTGTCGATGAAGATAAACTAAAGAAAGCGTACGATCAAACAGACTCTGCAGTTCTTGGAAGTAAGTAATTCAAAATGATAAGTTGTACCATTTTATAAATATACAGTGTGTTCACCGATAGTGGTAACAGTGAATAATTCGTAGATCTTATTAGATACAAAAATGAGTTTATATAGTTTTTAATTCAACTTTAAATTTACTGTTGAAAACTGCCAAGTTATATTTTTTTATACTTCAAACTCAACCGGAAGTAAACATAAAATATTTTTTTCAAATGGCAACATGTCTTTTTTTTAACATTTTCACAATCTGCAATTTTTTCTGTATAAATACATATTTTATAGAATTTTTCCTGGAAAGACATTTTAATTTATTAACGTAAAAATGTATATGTATGTACATATTGTTGTAACTTTCAGCTTTATTTTGATATTTGTCTTGTTTTAAAATAATGATTTTTAAAGCTGCTATAGTTGATCTCGGAGGTCTTCTAAAAAAAAAGGCGTTGTACGGTGACCACGATATCTCTGAATTAGATCATGTAAAATCAAAAAATAAAAAAGATTTCGCTAATATACGGTATGATCTAATGTTTAATCGAAGGAATAAGCAAAATATTAATTTTTAGCAAAATTTTTGTGTTAAATTGTTTATAAAATGGAAGATATTTATCGGCAAGAAAAAAACCTTTGATTAATCTCAAAAAATTTGAGACTGATCGGTTGGCTGTTTCTGAAAAATCTTGCTCACAGACTTGAAAAACGTGTTAATAGTTTCTCATTCTTTACAAATATGCGGGTAACTTCGAGAATATTTATCGTATCGATGTGAATTTTTTTTATGTTTATACTTAAATATATGTCCATTACGAAAATGAAATTTAAAAAAATCGATTTTTTTTAGATTTTTAATATTGTTTGTAATTAATTTAACCTTTTATTTTATTTGCAGGTGTGTTGGCAATTGTTTTTCTTGCTTTAGTGATATTAGCAGTTATAATTGGCAGATATTTACATAGGCATAAAGGTGAATATTTAACTCAAGAAGATGCGGGTGCAGATAATGCAATTGATCCTGATTCTGCGGTAATTCATGGAACGACTGGTCATCAAGTACAAAAGAAAAAGGAATGGTTTATATAGTATTTCAAAATGACTTCTCTATTTAAAATTAAAAAATATGTTAGTTCATTATAGTACAATTTAATATTGCATTTTCAATAATAACAAATTAAGGATGTTGATGACCGATTTTAATTCTAGGCCATTTTCACTGCCGCTTTCTTAAAAACTATCTTTGAAAAAACAAATTTTATTGCTTGTTGCAGTCAAATGCACTTCAATGAAATTGTCAATTATTTCTTGACCTCTTTCATTTCAATGAAATACTATAAGTGTTTTGTATATTACGCAAGCATAAAGCTACATATTTTTGTATTATAGTCTACACAAATTAAAATGTTTTATAAAGTATTATTTGTTAGTCACAAATCCACATGGTTGATAATAACGTAGTAAACTTAATTTTTTAAATAGTTAAAAGTAGTACATATTTAATTAATAAGATTAAAATTTTTAAGTATTAATTTTTCCGTCCATTTTTATTATTTATAATTTTAATTAATTTACATATTTAACTCAAATGTTTTTTTAAGTTGTATATAATTTTTTATTAGTTTATTTCATGTACAATGAAACTACACCGAAGAACTGATCTTCCATAAAAGTATCTGATACCATTAAAAAGTACTCGCATTGAAACCGCCACAATTGGTCAACACCTTCCGACCTCTACACTGCTAGCGACGTACTGTGGTCACTCACTACTTCAAGTAATCCTGATATAGTGCCAATTTGGCAAATGCTGATAGGTTGTGGCGGTTTCAACCTGTAATTGTATTGCTGATTTATAGAAACAATTTAATTGTTTTAATTTTTATTAATATTTTTTTTATGTATTCTTTATTTTATAATAAAAATTTTAAATTTCTGAATAGTTAATTTCTTTATACTATTATCAAGTTTATTTTGTATTTGAGTAACCACGGGGTAAGAAAGTTTGTCTTGTCAATACTGATCAATATGGTCTGTCAATATTCAGTGGCGGTGATATCAGTAAGCGACTGTAAGCAATGCTTAGGGGCCCGCAACTATAAGAGGCCCTACTGTCCATAGATAGGTTTTTTGGGGACCCGTTTTGTATATTTGCTTACGGGCCCTAGCTACTCTTGCGCCGCCACTGTCATTATTGTATCATTACATTTATGCTTAATCTATTTACAAAAATTGTAAACATACATGACTTTCATAATAATAGGAACAGTTTTTCAGAAGACATAAGAAACGTTGTAGAAAATCATAAGAAGCGGTAAAAGTGTTTCTTTCTTCTACAAATATTCAATTTTACCATTTATTATAAGATGTGAGGTATTCTCAAATCAGTAAGCAAAAAACTGATCAATATAACCTACCATTTAAGAATTGCTAAACAATTCAAATCGATTTGTAGAACCTTAGAAGCAATGACCAAAAGTAGAAAGAAATAATTACCTAGTTTTGTAAGTCTTCTATACTACTGCGAGATACTATGGTTTGACATGATAAATTTAATTTTCAATCTAGAAATTCTTTTCTTATATTCTGTGGGGTACCCTTAACATGTTTCAACATGTTACTGATACATTTTGTAAATTTTCTTTACCAATAATTATGAGCCCATTTTTTTTGTAGGCGGCTAATTAACTCTTGCTTATGAGAGTTTTTCTTTATCCTTCTGTCCAGTGGCGGCTGCACTATAAGTGCTGCAGAGCTGCAGAACAACCAAAAGAAATCGGCAAATAATAAATATTATCGTAAAAAATAAATCTGCTGCGAGTGTTTAGATCTGTTCGTTTGTCTTGCACTAACTTGAACCTGTGCTTGAACTGAACACGTTTCTATGACGTCACTATACAAGTTTGTGCAGTATTATTTTGCACTAACTTGCTCGGTTCAGGTTAGTTTATACAAACGAACATAGCTTTTGAGTCAGTCAGTCGGTCAAATAAATATGAAAGCATAAATGCAAGACAAGGTATGCTTATAAAATTGTTGGCGGACTACGCAGATCTGTGATCCAAAATCACACTTCGTAACGTTAAAACTTTACGCTTCGTATAATATCGGATGGGCTCATTTAAAATTTACTACGCTAAAAATATGACAGCTGCACTTCTTGCAGCTCTTCAAAGATAAGGACAACATTTTATTCTGTTTTTATCAATGCAACCATTACTTTCACTAGTTTTAGTGCTTTAAAGCTGCAGTTGGTGAATTATCTAGTACTTACTTACATTAGTGTTAATTTAATTTAAAAGCAATCAAAAGCTTGCAATTTTGTGTTCTTTTTCAAAAATGAATTTTATATTTAAATTATGCGAAAATAAGTTTTCTAAACTTAATTATCAAGAAAAATTAGCTATAAAAGAGCAGGAGCATCCTAAACCTGAATTAATTATTGAAGTGGAAGGCAAAAGTCACGGTATAACCATATAAGAGACAATTCAATAAGAATATTTATTTAAGGCAGGGACGTGCCCAACCAACTTTTTTCAGGAGGGAGCAATCCTAAATTTTCCAACTGAATTAATTCAAAATCTCCAACTTTTTGTAAATTTAGACAAATATTCCGCATATTGGATAAATATAAAAAACATACTGACGAAGTAATGAAAAACAGATATGTTTTATCAAAAATTATAAATTATATTCAAGTAAAAAATTAATTAATGTTTAACAAATTTTGGTAGTAAAATATCTTTTCTCCGATTAGAATTTGACTAAAAATTTTATAATGCAGAACACCCAAAAATATTTGCCACTAGCCGCCACTGCTTCTGTCCAATAGATCTTCTATGTGAACCCAAACGCAATTTTTTTGTGATTAATCAATACAATTCGGCGCCAGTTTTTTTTCCTGTTGAGCAACACCCGGCAGAAAAACTTGGAAGGTGGGCAGAAAAAATTAACAATATTTCGGGAAATACAAATATTTTTATAGATAATCAAAATATTTTGTACTTGTGAAATATAAAATAACTAGTTAGAAAGCCCGTCCACGGACGGGTAGGTAGCCGGTGGATCTCTATTTTAGCGGTATTAATGAACAAAAATCGTTTTTAAACACCAACAGTAACTTAAGGAGGTTGGGTCGCGGAAGCAAAATATTAAGAAATCTTTCAAACTTTGAATATAAGTCACTAAATGTATAATACTCACGCTGTTAAAATTTTTAGACGAATTACCACGTAAAATAAAAGATAATTGCATTTAAAAATGACATTTTTTGTACATGTAGCATGGGAGAAGAGTGGGAAAATGACAGGTTTTTTAATTTTTTTCTTTGAAGGAGTATTACCATTCCGACAAAAAATTAGTATATTGAAAAAATATATATTTTGAACAATTTAGAAAAAAAATGAAAATTATTTACCATGTAATTTTAATAAAATATTAAAAATAATTCCGTATTTAGAGGAATATTTTTAGTGGAAGGGGTATAAAATAGAGCCAAGCGGTGTGAGTACAATAGAGTGGTACAGTACAGTAGGGTGAGAGGTACACTACCTTTAAAAAACTTTATTAACTATCTTTGTTCCGCAGGTACGTATAATATGGGTAGTAAGCAGGTAGTAAGCCATAACTTTTTAACTGGACTGTAGGGAAAGAACTACCTTAAGCTCAACCGATAGATTTGTCTTTTAATATTCTTTATTAAAAAAAATAAATCCTTAATACTGACAATTTTAATTGTTCACGTTCGAACGTTCTTAAGTTCAAAAATAATGATTATATAGCTGATTCAATCGCGGACGGACGTCTCACCAAAGTTAGAAACTTGTTTGGTGTGCAACTCGATCCCAGGAGAGTTGATTTTAAGAGTGCGCTTCAAAAATAAGGGGGGAAACTTTTCTCAATATTACCATTTCTTAGTTACAGGAAACTATTTAGGTGGCACTGGCGCTACTATATTGTTATAGATAAGAGAAAGATGTATGTCGTTTTTAACAATTTATTTATCGCGTGAAAACATTTTGATTCCAATGTTTTGTATGTGCTTTCTATAATTGCTCATTAATCCGCTTCAAATTCAGGTTTTGTCTTAAAAAGATCTGCAGAAGGCAATAACGGAGTTTTATCAAGATTGATTATCATAAAAATTAAGAGTTGTCTATTTTCAAAACTTAAATTTACCTATTTACTCTCAATTTAAAGCGCTTAAAATTGGTTATTGCTAATAGTCTTTTAAAAAAAGAATTACACTGGTACATCGTTTAGTTTTTAAAATTTATACAAAAGTGTTTTCAACGTCATATATACTCCTTTCTTATCCCCTGGATGCAGCGCGCTCTTAAGTTGCTAAAAAGCAACGACAACAACCAATCAGAGTGCGTTGTGTGCCTGATTGTGTGTCTTAAAAAAATGGCACACTAAAAGAGCAGAGGGAGGTAGAGGAGTAGCGTGTGCTGGTCGTTTATTATTGTGAAGTACATTTATTGAAATTGTAAAAGTCGAATTTTAAATTTTTTGAATGGATAATCCTCGGATTAACCGAGACAAAATTTATATACCGGGTGCTGAATGAGTTATGCGAACATAAGATATTAACGTGTAAAAACTTATTTTTGCAAATTCCTGCTTCCCTAATTATTTTAGAGAAAAATTGAAAGATACAAATATAACGTAGAAATATAAACTACGAGTGATAAGAGCATTAGATTTTATCTAGGTTTTACCTAAAAGGTTAAAAAATTCTTTTAAAATTGTTAAAATTTTGATTTATCAGACTAGCCATGTAAGTTTCCAAGGTAATTATTTTTGATAAGTAATAAAAATCAACAACTGGTTGTTTTAATGTTTTGCACTTTATTAAATTTTATATTCATAAAATGGAATATTACCTTGGAAACTTACATGGCTAGTCTGATAAATCAAAATTTTAACAATTTTAAAAGAATTTTTTAACCTTTTAGGTAAAACCTAGATAAAATCTAATGCTCTTATCACTCGTAGTTTATATTTCTACGTTATATTTGTGTCTTTCAATTTTTCTCTAAAATAATTAGGGAAGCAGGAATTTGCAAAAATAAGTTTTTACACGTTAATATCCTATGTTCGCCTAACTCATTCAGCACCCGGTATAAGTATCCCAGTTGAAATTTACTTGGTGTGCAACTCGATTCCAGGGGAGGTGACTTTAAATTGAAAAAAAATTAGATCATTTAATTAATATAGCTGGAAAGCCCGTCCACGGACGGGCAGCTAGTAGGTGGTTTTCTATTTTAGAGGTATTAATTTAAAAAAAATTGTTTTTAAACACCAACACTAACCTAAGCTCAACCGATGGATTTGTCTTTTAACATTCTTCATTAAAAAAAATAAATCCCTAATACTGACAATTTTAATTGATCACGTTCTTAAGTTCAAAAATAATGATTATATAGCTGATTCAATCGCGAACGGGCGTCTCACCAACGTTGGAAATTTGTTTGGTGTGAAACTCGATCCCAGGGGAGTTGATTTTAAGTTGCTAAAAGCCAACGACGACAACAACCAATCCCCACACAGCACAGTATATCTCATGGATATCCAATGGATATCCATATATCCATAGAATGTCAGATCCCAAATGGACATCCAGTGGATATGCATGAGATATCCATATATCCATGAAATATCAGCATCCAAGTGGATATCCAGTGGATATCCGCTGGATATCCATGATGGATGTCCTTTTTCAGGTATAAGATATTTATTCTGTTATGCTATTTTCTAAATGAGATTGTATCTGCGCATGAGTGTGACAACCTGATAACAAAGCACCAACTATATTTGCTGAAACCCAGCAACAAATAGTATTTGCCCATGCCTATAAGTCTATAAGACTACGAAAGTCGTGACGTCACGAAGCGCGCATGATTTAAAAACCTTTCCAAACAAAAAGATATAATCAAATTAAGGTAAGAATATTTTATAAATGTAGATATGTAATTCTATTTGTAATTAAACTTTTTTTAAGGTTTCTTCGGATAAGTCTGGTGACATCGTTTCTTCTCAATGTTGTTGTCTTCGAGGAATAAAGTGATTTCATGCGCTGCAGGTGTTATTTCATGCACATTATAACATTTCTGTTATGGATAAGGAGTGCACCTGGCTTAACCTGAAATGTAAATCGGACCAACATGATTCTATCCGAAAAAGCCGATGATGACAATTTACATCTTAATAACAATCATTGAATCATTATTTTATTACTGTGATCAAATTTAAGGTCTTTTACATATTTTGAATCGGTCAACATATCATTTAGTGGTATAGACTACTAAAGGTAGCGTTATTGCTATTATAAAAGGTAAAACGGGCAAATAATTTAACAACTTGAGAAATTTTATGTTGATCAATATATACCCAAATTAGTGTAAAGTATAATGTAAATTGAAATTAATAAAAGATAAAATTAGATTTAAATTAAAATTTTATTAACATAAATACATTAAATTTTACAATATTCTTAACCGATTTATTAACGGGAACTAATAAATACCTATAGTTGGTACATTATTCCTTTGATCATCTTTGAATTGACAACTACAAATCAATGAATATTTTGTTGGCTTATAATCTGCTTTTCTACTTCGTTTAATATACCTACTTTGATTAAATTTATCCACTTCTCCTGTTTTTTGGGTTTGCGAGAAAGAAAATATTTATATATTTTCTACTCCCTATAGTAATTACATTGTGGAGCATTATCATTTTAATGAATAAATAATTAATTTAATCACTAAATTTATCAGCTAAACCTAAACTAATGTTAAATATTGTAAACAAAATATCACAACATAACCTCAATTGATTTTAAACACAATTAGAAACGTCTTGATACACTAACAGTTACTGTAAACCAGAAAAACTCGCCCTTTAATGTCCCTTATTTATCACTATTTACACGAAATCCCTTATTTTACTAACACCGATTTAAAAAAAGCATTACAAAATTCTCTTATGGCAATTTACATAGGGATTTGTTTTGTTTGGAAAGGTTTTTAAATCATGCGCGCTTCGTGACGTCACACTTTCGTAGTCTATTCTTACGTTAAAATATTCTAGCATGAAAAATTGTATCTTTTACTAACAAGGGGAAGGCCAACTTTGGTCGTCACAGATCTGCAACACTACCATTATACCTTTCTGTCCTAGTTTCAACTTCATTATGTGAAAATTTGGCATCCCTAAAGTGAGCCAATTTGAAAAATTCGATTTTTAAAAATGAATTAAAATCAAAAAGATTGGTAGTTCAAATGTATCGAAATTCTTAACTCCCTACCTAAAAAAATAGTTGACAGCTTCTTTGTACATTTTTTACCATAACCTTAGAATTGACGTGAATATTTGTATTTAAAAATGTAATAATACATTTAATCTTTGAAATTATATAATTTTTCACATGGTAAGCAAAATTTAGTGACTGTTAATTAGATAATTATATAATTTTTATTTAGATCGCAATTCTACCAAGACGTTCATTTCAAAGATTCTATCGTAACTTCTCATGCAAAATCAAACGATTCCAATTATTTTACACGAGAGAAAATGGTATTATGCATATTTAAATTGAAATCATGCGACCCCATGGAAAAAATAGATGATACGAAATCGATTATACTTCTAGAAGTAGTAGCAATTAGTGTTCCGAGTTCTCAATAATATTTTTATGATAATTTCTTATGCCAAATTACACCTTTGCAACTTAATTATGTAATGAAATATTTCTTGTAAATTTAAGATAACATATTTATTACATTTTTAATAAAATGTTGTTTTAAGTTATAACAATAAAATTATTTTTATAATTCTGTTCATTGACATCAATTGAGGTTATTTATTATCCTTGATTCACTTTTAAATTTTCTGATTAGTCTTAGCAAATCGGAAGCCTTTTGGTCACAAATTTATGATAAATGCTGAGCATATTTCATTAATCGCCATACTATGACAATATAAAGTTGTCGATTGTTTCTAACGAAAAGAAGGAAATTGCTGATCAAGTACTTTGTTACTGTTCGGTGTTGGCTTCAATAAGAGGATACGTATTGATATGCTCACAATCAGTGACACTCCGTCTGCCAAAATCCTGAAGTTTATCCTTTTACTTTATTTTTTGTTGGAGCGGCTTTGCTTAGCATTCTTATAATGTTACGGTACAATTCTTCTCCTATTATCATAGCATCTTCAGTGATTACCTCAGAAGCTTTCGGCGCCATTAAATTGTTTGTAACAAAGAGCTGCTCATCTACATCATTCGCATCTTTTAACCGTATTTTTGAAATTTCACTGTATTGAGTCATCAGTTTCATTTTTTCAAACTGTCAAAGGGCCAGCCAGGTATTTGTTGTCAGGGTAAGCTAAATTCACATGCACTAAGTCTTTAATTCACGTTCATTGTACTATTTTCGTTTTTCAGACCCCCGATGCTGTCACCTTAAGCCACTCCAACAAACAATAAAGTCTTGGTTGAATTGCGATCTAAATAAAAATTATATAATTATCTAATTAACATTCACTAAATTTTGCTTACCATGTGAAATATTATATAATTTTAAAGATTAAATGCATTTATTACATTTTTAAATACAAATATTCACGTCAATTCTAAGGTTATGGTAAAAAATGTACAAAGAAGCTGTCAACATTTTTTTAGTTATGAATTTTGATACATTTGAACTACCAATCTTTTTGATTTTAATTCATTTTTAAAAATCGAATTTTTCAAATTGGCTCACTTTAGGGATGCCAAATTTTCACATAATGAAGTTGAAACTAGGATAGAAAGGTATAATGGTAGTGGTGCAGATCTGTGACGACCAAAGTTGGCCTTCCCCTTGTAAGTAAGTACCAATCGTGTCCTCGTTTCGTCGCTTTTCGAAGTTACTCGGGAGGGTCTATGGCCATGCCAATCTCAAACCAGTTCGTAGATACTCGACAAATTTAACACGTGGGTAGGTATCACTTCTTTCTATATATTTTCTGTGTGTGTTTTGTATTAATTAATGTGATTAAGAATTTTTTGCCAACTACCATTGTGAATTTCAATAATAATATACTGTAACTGTAAGGTAAGTACATTTTCATCCAGTTGTTTTTGAACATAACCTAAAAATGTTGTTTTCTTTTAGTTGTGAAAATTATTATTTTGTGTTAATTATCGTGATTAAGAATTTTTTGCCAACTACCATTGTGAATTCCAATAATAAACGAATAGTGAACGATGTCAAAGCTATTAGTCCCCTTGACAATTTCAGTGCATTTCCGTTTGAAAATTTTATGAGAAGCATAAAAAGTCTGATTCGAAAACCTGATCAACCTTTACAACAACTACACCGACGGTATAGAGAACGAGAAATTGCAAATATGTCCAATGATGGGCATAAAGAAGTCGAGTTGGGATTTGCAAAACCTCATACGGATGGACCCATTGTCAAGTATTGCGAAGTTGAGAAACAGTTTCAAGAATTTAGAACATCAGATTTGCAATTGTCAATTACAGAACCGGATAATTTAGATTAATTTTATAATAGAGGTACTATAATTTGCATTGCCGGTTTTAATATTACCGAAATAATATTGTAATCGTCTTCAAAATGAGCATTTTGTATTTTATTAATTTTTAGATGGCACAATTATTATGGTCCATTGTTGAATTTGACGATGGTGTTCAGGTGGTACCGAACAATTGGATCGAAGGAGAGTTTTGCTACTAGCCAACATTTACCTCTAATGAAAAATATAACAGAGCCGTCAAAAAATTAAAAGTCGCCGAGGAGCAAACAGATGTCGGTAGTAGCGATTGTGATGGATTGAAAAGATCGCGAAAAAATTACACATCTGGAATGTTATATTAAGTTAGTATATATAAAATAGGTTCTTACAATTTTTTATATCAACAATTTCTAATTTCTAGGAGCTATTGGAGGAAGTACAATTGGGAAAACTTTTCAAGATGAAGAAGTAATCAACAATCCTGATGATTGCGAAAGAAACCTTTTTTTGTATAGTATGCGTACCACGTCCTTCAATTGAACCTTGTCAAAAGCCTCCGTCAAATCAATAAAACAAATCGACGTTGTCATGACAAAAAGGCGTAAGCGAATTTTGTAATATTTTACAGGAGAAACAAAAAACATTTTATATCCGTTATTTGTGTTTGTTAATATTGAACTTTGTTTTAAGTAAATAATTCATTCTAGGATATTTTGGTGAATACACCAAAAACATAAGTAGTGTAAATTGAAATAGTCTTTATTTTAACATCGAAAACGATTTTTGGAAATTTTGGCGCTTACGCCTTTTTGTCGCGACAACGTCGAAATTTATATGTTGCTTTTATATTATTCGTGTGCTTTTTCTTTTAACTGTCGGATGGTGAATAATTGCATCGGTAGTTGATCTGTTTCGTCGAAACCCTTGTTGCTCCTCTCTATTTTGGATGTCAGATTGGAGTTTCGCTCTTATAATGCTTGTGAGCAACTTCAGTGTTGAGCATAGAAGGGTAATCCCTCTAAAATTTTGTTTTTAAAATTTTTTTTTTTATTTAATTTAATTTTTTTAATTGTGGTGATATAGTAATATTATGTACCTATAAATAAGTATACAATAAAATTTTAATTCAATTTTTGATTTTTATTTTTATAATTTCTATTTATTTATATCTATATTTGATATCCAGTGGATTATTTTGGTTGGGAAAATTTTCAAAGTTTTAATTGAACTCACTACTGAGAGGTCTCGATATGCAAACTACCGACAATAACGGCTACGGTTTTTAAAGAGTTGTTCGTCAGAACACGACAATATATAATATCTAATGGATATCTGTGTTTCATATCCAGTGGATATCTATATTTGATATCCAATGGATATCTATGTTTGATATCCATTGGATATAAAGAAAGCGGACATTTGGATATCCCATGGATATCCCTTAGATATCTATGGATATCCTGGATATCTGATTTATATATCCAGTGGATATCCATTGGATATCTGTGTGCTGTGTGGGTCAGAGTGCGTTGTGTGTTTTAAAAAAATGACACGCTGAAGGAGGAGGAGGTAGAGGAGTAGCGTGTGTTGGCCGTTTAGTATTGTGAAATACATTTATTGAAAATGTAAAAGTTTGATATTAAATTTTCTGGATGGATAATCCTCGCATTTACCGAGATAAAATTTATATATAAGTATCCCAGTTGAAATTAACTTGGTGTGCAACTCGATTCCAGGGGATGTGATTTTAAATTGGAAAAAAATTAGATCATTTAATTAATATAGGGTAATATAGACGGGCGTCTCATCAAGGTTGAAAACTTGATTGGTGTGCAACTCGATCCCAGGGGAGGTGATTTTAAGCTGGCATGATTAACGACAACTACCAATCAGAACGCGTTGTGTGTTTTAAAAAAATGACACGCTGCTACTGCTGCTACTCCTCAAGCGCGTCATTTTTTTTTGACACACAGCGCACTCTGATTGGTCGTTGTCGTCGGTCATACCAACTTAAAGTTACTTTAGCACTCCATATAGAAATATATATAACCATTTCTGATTGGAGTACTAAGGTAATTTTAAGTTGGTACGACCAACGCCAACAACCAATCAGAGTGCTTTATGTGTTCTAAAAAAATGACACGCTGTAGGAGCAGCAGCAGCAGCGTGCTGGTCTTTTATATATGTGATATTTTGGATTTGTGACAATTTAAAATTAAAAAATTGAATTAAAAAAACCTGTTATTATTTCAAAGTTTATTTTACATAACAAAAAAAGAATACAGTACCTACAGAAAACTTTAAAAAAGAGCAATTTTTCTGTTATTAAGTTTATTGGCAAAATAATCTACAAGTACATATCAAGTCCGATGCTTTTACAATATTATTTTCGACATACAAAATTCCCAAATCTGTGAGCTTCTCTTGTGACATTTTGGTCCATAAATGGCTTTTTATTTTTTTTAAGCTATTAAACGACTTTTCGCAACTGGTACTTGAAGAGGGCACGGTTATCGTAATTTGACACAATTTGTTTATTTCATAAAATACTAAATTAATATCCTGCAGAAGAATTGCAAGGTCTGATAAGGTCCGGAACCGGACAACTGGGCGACGTATAACTGGGCGAAAGACAACTGGGCGAAAGACAACTGGGCGATTAGTAAACTGGGCGATTAGTAAACTGGGCGACGGTCAACCGGGCGACGGACAACTGAGCGATGGAAAAACTGGGCGCTGGGTAAACCGGGCGATTGTCAACCGGGCGACGGACAACTGGGCGACGGGTAAACTGGACAACGTATAAGTGGGCGACGCAACTATAAATTTTGAGCATTTAAGAAAAAATTATTATGATAACCTCTATGGGTGAGAGGTAAGTACTCGTGATCTGAAAATATCAATTTTGAAACTTCTATGAATTCTGAATGAGCATATTTTAAATAAGAGAATTAACCCCAGAGAATGGCCTTAACAGCACTAGTTTTTTCAAAAATCGATTATAAAACTTTGATTTTCACAGCAAATTTTGTGCTAAGTCGCTCGTGATTGGTGAATTCTGGCATTCTGTGATCGGTCCGTGCAAGTTAAATTACTCTTTAGTTATACGCAGAGAGGGGATAACCGGAGCGACAGTAGCACTTCATATGTTTCAACAGTGCACTTTGAGCGAAAATTATGTTTTTTTAATAGTAATTTTTATTTGCACAACCACCGTTCTTGTAGAATCCACGCAAAAACGAATCTCACCTTTCAATAATCCACCTTTTCCTTAACCCACGGGCCTAGGGGTATGTTTATAATAAGTGTAGTTTTGGCCACCATGACACGAGAAGGATCCACGTGAAAAAGTATTAACCGTACGTTAACATTGCGTACGACTAAGTGAGTCATCAGCTGGACTCTTATGCATTACTGATGACGAAGAAAAAGTTATATCCACCCCCTTCCTAATAGCACCTTTTTAGCGGTCTAGGACGTTTCGGCGCAGCCGATTCGGCGCGACCGTTTTGGCGCAGCCGGTTCGGCGCGAAGACGGTTCGGCGCGAGCCGGTTCGGCGCGAGAACGGTTCGGCGCGAGGCGGTTCGGCGCGAAGACGGTTCGGCGCGAGAATGGTTCGGCGCAAAGACGGTTTGGCGCGAGCCGGTTCGGCGCGAGAACGGTTCGGCGCAAGGCGGTTCGGCGCGAGGCCGATTCGGCGCAAGCCAATTCGGCGCAAGCAGATTCGGCGCGAGAATTTAATATCATAGGCATAAAATACTTTTTATAAACATAAATCATTATTTATGCGGATGTAGAAAATTATTTATTTTTTGACTTTTATCTGATCGGTCGGTTTAATTAATGGTTTATTCAATTAATCATATATGCATTTTAACTTACAGAAAACTATGGATGTCATATTGACACAGGACCGTAGCTAGACATAAGTCATGTGGGGGGGTTACCTAAAACAATTTTTTTTTTATGCTACGAGAAGGGTATTACCAAAAAAAAGCTTTTAAAACTCTTTTTACTTCATAGCTATGTCATGCAAGGGGTTTAAACCCCCAAACTCCCCCCCCCCTTATATAATGCTCTGTATTGACATTCTTATACAAAAACCCCAATTCTAGATTAAAAACTGCCGGCTTTCTAGTATTTCCTCACCCCCCCCCCCTTGAGCACGTCTCTGTTGCAATTTGTTTTTGTACTAAAAATAAACTTCAATCAATTTATTATATATTTTCCATTTTGTCTGATGACCTTTTGCCATCTTTCTGGTAACGATTCCACGCTCATAGAATTTCTAGTCTTTATCAGAAAAAAACTTAACCAAGTGCGATTAAAGTCAAACTCAAATGATTATTTTGTAACTATTAGATGATTAGTTGTATCTTTTTGTATCTAATGTCTGCCTGATTAAAATTCAAAGAAAAAAATTCAAAAACTAAAATTCAAGGAAAATTAAATGTTTGTAATTATTTGCGCCAAAAAGTCTTCGCGTCGAACTAGTTTGCGCCAAAATGGGCTTGCGCCGAAAAACCTTTGCGCCCAACCGGCTCTCGCCGAAAAGTCTTCGCGCCGAACTGGCTCGCGCCGAAACGGTCTCGCGCCGAACCGGCTTGCGCCGAAATGGGATTGCGCCAAACCGGCTCGCGCCGAAACGGTCGCGCCGAACCGGCTGCGCCGAAACGTCCCATCCCGCCTTTTTAGAGTTGGAAGACCCTAAGGGATATTGTTAGCTAATAAAGACAATGATTCATCATCTCTTAGTTAGGTTATGAGTTACTTAAATTATTAATTATTAATAATTATTATTTACATAAATTATTTTAAACAATATAGCTAGCTTATTGCATATATATATATATATATATAGTACAAAAGTAGACAGTAGAACATTACCAACACCTGGTAGGTACATTACCAACAGGCATAATCTTTTTTAATTTTCCTAGTCAGCAACAACATTTCAAAATCTTTGTTTTTTTTTTGTTTTTGTTTTAGATTATCCTGTATGAAATGTTTCAAAAAATAAAGTTGTATCAAGTTAGAAAATGCAAATACCTGCAAAATTTTCAAACGCGACAGTTTTCTTACACTCAAAACTCAATAAGTTTCATGCTAAATATTTCAATTCTTCAAAATGCTTCAGGTTGTCGCCCACTTACACGTCGCCCAGTTTATACGTTGCTCAGTTTATCCGTCGCCCAGTTTACTCATTGCCCAGTTGTCCGTCGCCCGCTTGACAATCGCCCGGTTTACCCGGCGCCCAGTTTACCTATCGCCTAGTTGTCCGTCGCCCGGTTGACCGTCGCCCAGTTATACGTCGCCCAGTGGAATTCGCCCAGTTGTCGCGTACCGGATAAGGTCTTTATTTTAGCACCATGATTAATTTCATATATCTTTCAATCGTTTTTTTTTTAATAATTTTAATTCATTTTCAACAGATGCTATAGGTTTGTTCCAATCAGCCAAGAAACCGTACAATGTACGGGGTTACGATCGTGAGCAATAGATCAAAAGTTTTCTTTTTTTCTATTGCGCACGAGCCTAACCGTACGTTGTACGCTTTATCGGCTGATTGAAACAAACCTTATGTCACATTCATAATGAAAGGCTAATGGAGTTAATTCCTTTAAATTTACAAATATTGTACTTGATAGGTTGGGTACTAAATCCTTTTAGAACAGTAACATTTTCGTTAAATTTCCTACCAAGTTCTGAAATGATTTGATCAATAACGGGGTAATATAATTTTGCTTGAAATTCACTCTTTTTAGTACCTAACGCATCTGTCCTCTTGAAGTGAACTAATTTTTTTAATGATTACACTATTATATTAAATTTTGCCATTTTTTTCTATTTTATCATTCATTTGTACAGTAGTTGTCACTTCTCGCCTAGTAGCAACAACTGTATAAAATATAAATAAATGACACTTCTATGTTCATGAATCATGATCTTAACGCTTGGGGTTTTTGAGACCCCAATGTGCAGTTCTAGGGTTAAAAATAGAAACCACTGGTAAACACTACACAACACTACATAACCTATAGCTTGTACTTTCCCGCCAATTAAGTTTCGGTTAGTACGCTACGAGAGAAATCAAAATACTAGCAGTTGTGTTGATTTTCCTTATTTTAATTTTTGTTTAAAGTGAATTGGATAAAATTATATGCCTACAATGGATACTGCAGATGTCGATCAACGTCTTCGTGAAATTCAAAGAGAATATTTAGATTTCTTAGACGATGAGGTACTGCATTTTTGATTGGGGTAAATTCATATTGACATTTTATTGTTTTAGGCCGATCAAGGTAAATATGCACAACTTGTAAAGAACATGATCGCAGAACAGTCTTGCCGTTTAGTGATAAACATAAACGATTTACGAAGAAAAAATCCAAACCGTGCACAATTTCTCCTCAACAACTCGTTCGAAGAACAGGTCGCTTTTCAACGTGCCTTAAAGGAATATATTGTTACTGTGGCCCATGAGTATGGAAAAGATAATCGGGACTTTTTCATAGGTTTTGAAGGGAGTTTTGGAAATAAACATGTTACACCCAGATCACTTCATTCTAAATATTTGGGAAATTTGGTATGCGTAGAGGGTATTGTTACAAAATGTAAGTTGTTTGGAAGGAGTATAAATAATTTAGCTTACTTTATCTAATTATTATTTGTCTTAGGTTCTTTGGTTCATCCAAAAGTAGTACGAAGTGTTCATTATTGTCAGGCAACACGGAAAGTTATGGAACGCCAATATACTGATTTAACATCTTTAGAAGCATTTCCTTCGTCCTCCATATATCCTACCCAGGTGAGTTTTAATAACTTATTACAACTTGACAGAAACATTTTTAATAATAATTTGTCTAAATATATAGGATGAAGATGGAAATGTTCTCGAAACCGAATTTGGTATATCTCAGTACAAGGATCATCAAACAATTTCTATACAAGAGATGCCCGAAAAAGCTCCTGCTGGACAATTGCCTCGATCTGTCGATATTATTTGTGATAACGACTTGGTCGATTGTTGCAAACCTGGAGATAGAATTCAAGTTGTGGGTAATTATCGATGTTTGCCTAACAAGCAAGGCAGTTTTACATCTGGCACATTTAGGTAATTACGACATAATCAAATGACGATTTGTTTTTACATTAAGGTGTCATTTGTTATTTCAGAACTATTGTAATAGCCTGTAACATAAGTCAATTAAGTAAGGAAACAACTCCGGCAATTTCTGGTGAAGATATAGCCAAGTGTAAAGCTCTGGCTAAATCAAATAAAAACATTTTCAATCTTCTTGCCAAGTCATTGGCACCATCCATTCATGGTCACGACTACATAAAAAAAGCTATTTTATGTTTGCTGTTGGGAGGTATGGAAAAGGTTTTACCAAATGGAACCCGACTTAGAGGTGACATTAACGTGTTGCTTATTGGAGATCCCAGTGTGGCTAAATCTCAATTATTACGCTATGTTCTTTGCACTGCACCCAGAGCTATACCTACCACTGGACGTGGTTCTTCTGGAGTAGGTCTTACTGCTGCTGTTACAACAGATCAAGAGACTGGAGAAAGACGCCTAGAGGCTGGCGCCATGGTACTGGCAGATAGAGGTGTTGTATGCATCGACGAATTTGATAAAATGTCGGATATGGATCGTACTGCTATTCATGAAGTTATGGAACAGGGACGAGTAACAATTGCTAAAGCTGGTATTCACGCCAGTTTGAATGCTCGATGCTCGGTATTGGCTGCTGCCAATCCAGTTTATGGAAAAGTTAGTCTCAATTATTTCTAAATCTAAAATCGTCATTAATTTATGTTATTATTTCTAGTACGATCAGTACAAAACACCAATGGAAAACATTGCTTTACAAGATTCTTTGTTGTCACGTTTTGATTTACTATTTGTAATGTTGGATACTGTTGACGAAGATCACGATTTAATGATATCCGATCATGTTGTTCGTATGCATCGATATAGGTAAACCACAATATTTTCTTATTGACTTCCAATAAGTGTCAAACTCGTTGACCACCAAGGGCCACATCAAGTATTACACACAAGCCGCGGGCTGCATTACCAAAAAAAACTACAATGTTTATAATATCAATATATTCCCAAGACATGATATTTTATTTTAAATGTCAAAGTGATAAAATATATGAAATTTATCTTTTTATGACAACTTGTAGGGCCGTGGGTTTGACATGCCTGCTTTACAAGCTGTCTTCATAAGACAGTCAGTAAATTATTATATATTATAGCAAGGTGAAACCCTGATTACCACAGCTCGTAGGTTTCTATATGTTTTAATGTGATCAACCGATTATTGGATCATTAAATAGTTCCAATTAACAAATTAATTGAGATTAACTATATAGGATGACCAACTTTAAATCACTGTTTTTTCATTTTGTTATTTTAATAATAATTAAATAACAAAATATCAAGTATTGGGTATCTTTAGATGCAGAAAAAAAACTCTTTAAATTGATATTTTTTTCATTCTTATCTGTTATAACAATGGGAAGCAGGAATTTAGAAAAAAATCAATTTCCCATGTTATTTTCTTATGATTAGGTGTCATGTTGGTCACCTGGTATAAGCATAGAAGGAAATAATAATTTTGAGCGTTCTCTGAAATACGCACACGGGTCATAAAGCTTCTTGCTATAATTTGCTCTGCTTGTTAATTTTTCTTTCTTTAACTGATTTCACAAACGTTTTTAGAAATCCTACCGAACAAGATGGTGAAGTGTTACCTATGGGATCAGCAAGTGATATGTGGACCACTCAAAATTTGAACGCTTCTGAAGAAGATAAAAATACTGAAATGTACGAAAAATATGATCCACTCCTCCACGGTGGTAAACGTAAACGTACAGACGAAATACTCAGTGTAGACTTTATGCGTAAATATATTTACTTTGTTAAAATTATGAAACCCACTTTATCAGATAAAGCAATAGAAATTATATCAGACGAATATTCAAGATTACGATCGGAAGATGCTATGGAAAACGATTTTGCTAGGGTGAGCTACTTTTTATATGTTATTAAAATAATAAAAACCGCTTTATTTCAAAATATAAAAATTAAAGTTATAACGATTTTGATGTAATGACCGCCTGACACTTTTTTTCCTGTGTATGCTTTGCTTTTGAAGATTAGTTATTTTATATATTATAAGCATTTCGGTTTCATAAAAATGTGACATAAAAACGTGACATATTGGCCTTATCTTTTTATAGTATAGAGTAGATAAATTAAAATCATAGATTTCTTAAGATATTCTATAAACGTTCTCCTGGCTACAAAAGCAAACTTTTGGAAAAACCAAAAATATAAATTTTTTTGTAGTTAAAAAGGCAAAATTTTTATTGACTTGTGTAATAAGACTACTAAAATAGTCCATTGTCAGTTGATGATGGGGCATTTTATCAACAGATGTAAAATAAACAACTTTAATCTTCTAATGTTTGTGTATATTTCCAGAAGCACAACCACATAAATTTTATGTTACTTCTGGAATTGAATTTAGTAACTATTCTAATGGCCTGTTAAAATCTGTGTTTGTTTAAAAATTGTACATTTTTATAAGCTTGATTTTGAAAATGTTCGACACTACAAGCTCAAATAGGTATTTCATTTAGTAAATTAATTAGTTTATTTTTATTGTGAACGAAATTTTATGAATTTGTATAAACTAAATCAGCAAATAATAACTTGCTAAAAATATTTTCATTTACAAAAGTTGTTTGTTTTTCTATTATAAAGATCGCGAAAAACTGAAAACTTTTGTCATTTTTGAAAATTTTGTGATTTATCTGGTTCTCAAAATGTAACAAAGTTTAATTCCTTTCTACTGTTTTGTGTCTCTTTTATGTATTATTTTTGTTTAGACGCAACCAGTAACAGCAAGAAGTTTAGAAACAATGATTCGTTTAGCGACTGCTCATGCAAAAGCTCGCATGTCACCTACAGTAGATGCTGAAGATGCTAACGCGGCTATAGAACTGGTGCAGTATGCATATTTCAAAAAAGTATTGGAAAAAGAAAAACGCAAAAGGAGACGCGATTCACAGGAATATTCTTCTGATGATAATGAAGACGATGATCAAAGACCAAAAAGAAAAACAAGGGTAACAACTTCAGTCGATATTAAAAAAGCAATACATTTAATTGTAACTTTTCAGAGAACCCAAATTACAGATGAAGAAGTAATTATTTCAAGTCAAACATCACCTCATAGACAACCTCTTCGTGATACAAATGGCATTCCATCTTCAAGCACTGAAGGTACATCATCAGCACATGCCGAAGAAATGGAAGTTGATAACGATGAAGCAAATATTGAAGCAGAAAGGTATGATTTTAATTCTGTCTAAAATATAAAGTACTAACATCAATGTTTTTGAATACAGATTATCCATCTTTAAAAGTAATTTGTTCCGCATATTCAAAAATGGGCGAGCACAAGATTTACCTCTTTCTCAAGTACGTGAAAATATCAGTTCTGAAGTTCGTACTCCATTTACAGCAAGTGAATTTTCTGCTGCAATAAAACAGATGACAGAAGACAATCAAATAATGTTATCGGGTGAAACTGTATTTTTAATTTAAAATTGAAAATAATCAATATACTTTAATTTCTATTTAACAGTGTAAAATCAAAAATGATAATAAATTCGGCAAATAATTGCTTACGCTAATAAATAAATTACAAATAATAATTTATTAATCTACACAACAATGTTTCGAAGGGATAAACCGCTTCTTTATCAAGTTTCTACAAACTAAAAAATTACATTGAAAAACACAAATCACTAACCAAAAACCACATTTCTAAATAAACAAAAAGTATGAAGTAATCATACCAACTGAAAAGTTTTTTCAAAACTAGGTGTGATCACAAAGTCATGGTAATTAACGGAAAATCCCCATTGCACATTTAAGATGCTTTGAACAGTAGCGGAGAACTAAAGCTCTGTAGTTCCTTGTAAATTAGGTAGGTGTTAGTTAATAAATTGCTGTGTAGATTAATAAATTATTTTTAATTTATTTATTAGTGTAAGCAATTATTTGCCGAATTTATTATCGTTTTTGATTTTATAATGCATCAAGAAAAACTTCGTTGATTATAAACAAAATAAGCAAGGAGAAGTTCCTTTATTTCCCAGTTGTAGTAATATCTTTTTAATTTAATCACATTTTCAGTTTTATTTAAAACTTATTTTAATATTGTATTACATAAAAATAATTTTATTAATATAAACTTTTAAAAAAACTTATATTTATTTTCGCCATTCTCTATCATGTCTTCGATTTTTATGGTGTTCTTTGTAAGGATGTGAACGTTGATTATTTGGATAACTTCTTTGTCTTCCATAAGAACGATTATCATTGTATCTGTTGTTTCGTTGATTACTTTGATCAAAATTTTTGTGTGGAGTTGAAGCCATCGTAATATGTTGATTAAATAATCGATTGTAATCGCTACTGAAATTTGGTAACTTATGATTTGGCAACAAAGTATTTCCCATTTCTAATAATTGATCGAATGAATAGTCATTTGTTATATGATTTTGTTGTTGTATCACGATTGGTTTATTTGCAGTTCTTGGCTTAATATTGATTCTTTTGTCGTATAACATTATCCCGTTAAGTAATTCTACTGTGTAATTTACCGACTCTATATGTTTAAATGTAATAAATCCGTAATTATTTAGATTGCCATCCTTGTCTTTAGGTATATTCACTTTTTCTAAAGGTGCCGCTTGTAAAAACAATTCGTATAGAACTTCTTCTGTAATTTGGTTCGATAAATTGCCACACCATACTGTTCGTTGGTCGTCATCCATTTTGATTCTAAAATATTTATAATGTATTATTCTCGGTGTTTTACAAAAAGAGTATGAAGAATTTAAAATTAAAATCGCGAAATCAAAGCTGAACCGCGTTTTCCAATTGCCTTTAATTTGAGACTTTGGCAATCAGATTTGAGTCGATTAAAAACAATTTTATTCAAGTAAACATCAAACTTGAGTGTATTATTAATAGTTATTTAATAAACTAGTTTGTTAATGACGGCGATTAATAATCGATACTGTTTAAAGCACGAACGAGTGAAGCGAGTGAGTGTCTTTAATAGTTGAGATTATTAATCGCCAATTAACAAACGAGTTGATTACATTTTTTCGTTGACCGTAAACTTTTCCACAAAGACTATTAGATGACAATAACGTCATCCATACATTTTCAATTTCACGTAAAAATCACGTTTGCTAAAAAAAATAAAAGTATATTTAAATTGTTATAATACAAAAATATATCTTTAGTATATTTAAATGTCATCAAAACGTCAAAATCACAAAAGGTTTGTTCGTCTGTCTTGCACTAACTTGAACTGAACGCGTTTCTATGACGTCACTATACAAATTTGTGCAGTATTATTTTGCACTAACTTGCTCGGTTCAGGTTAGTTCATACAAACGAACAGGCCTAAAAACAGTTACTTAATGAAAAAGAGTGTATTAATGATGTCCATTAATACATCCTTTTTTAAACAAAATAATTCATTAATATCAAAATTAATAAACGGTCAACGAAAAATTAAATAAATAAGATTTTTTAAAGTTATAAAATAAATAATTAAATTATTTAATATTTTTATTAAGCTTTCAAACGTTAATACGTTCTTCGTTAGAAATAATATCCTATTTATTATCACGAGTTAAAAACTTGACAATTTAAATATAATTAGTTTAGATTTTGGCAAAAAATTTTCATTTTCCCGGCCTGTATGCAATTTTGGATAATCTCACATGTCAACAAAATCTGCGTTTGTGGTCCGAAAAAATTCAAGTCCTTTTTGGTTGAAAATTCCGTCTTTGAAATTCTCAGATGATGTCATGATGTGACATGAAAAATATCACTTAATGGTCAGTTTTACCGTTATAATGCTCGTTTGTGTGTGATCTTATCACTTATCCTTACAGCTTGACATAGAATCCAAATCAGGAGAATAAAAAATTTTTACACTTGAAATTTGGGAGCAGGGACATTTTGTGTGCAGAGCATTATAAACAAATAGAAGACGAATCTCTTAAGAAGACTAAATTGACTTAATGGTCAGTTTTACCTTTATAATGCTCGTGTGTGTGTGATCTTATCACTTATCCTTACAGCTTGACATAGAATCCAAATCAGGAGAATAAAAAAATTTTACACTTGAAATTTGGGAGCAGGGACATTTTGTGTGCAGAGCATTATAAACAAATAGAAGACGAATCTCTTAAGAAGACTAAATTGACACCTGATATGAGTAACATTGTAACTCCCTTTGGCTTACTTTTTAAGAGGAAGAATACGCCAGAAAAAAGTTACAATTTTTAATTTTTATATTTTATTTACCACACAATGAAGTAAACATTCCATCTGAAAATTCTTTACGTCGTCGAGAAACTGTCTAGCAAGGGACGTGTTGTGATGGTTTGTTTGTAAAATAATGAATTATTAACGAAGATTAAATGTCGACATTAAACCTTTTCATTTTCCACTATCACATTGTTTCCAGTATACACGAAAATATAGCACGATGTGGATTATTTAAAATTTGTTGAATGAAAAATTTAACATCAACTATTAATTCTTCTTCCTTCAATTTCTTCGACTTTTGTAAAGGACTTGCGAAGATTTTGTGGATTTTCCACGTTTTTGACGTCGACATTTTTTAATTGCATTTCTGCTTCTACTGTTGGAGAAACACAAAAATAACTTTGTGGATTTTCTATGTTTTCAACAATTTCAGCATTTTGCAGTTGCATCTCTACGTAGCCACAGCCGTAGAGTGATGTGACCGCTGGTTGAGTACAGAGCGGAAATTCTGGGTTAAAATCGCAGACCTGACAGAATTTCTTAGCTCGGCCTTCCAGTGGGCATCCACACGCTATGGTGAAATCGATCTCGAGTATCGAAGAAGAGAAAACGAGGAGCGATTCACCTCGGTAAATGAATCATAAAGACTTCCAAGGAAGTAGGCATATTCGAAATGGAATGGATACCTGATAATAATAATAATAATCTCTACGTCTACTGATGGAGAAACACAAAAAATCTTTGCGGATTTTCCACGTTTACAAAAATTTCAGCATTTTACAGTTGCATCTCTGCTTCTACTGATGGAGAAACGCAATCATCAACAGTTATATCTTCTACATCAACTTGTTTTTGGAATTTTTTTGTTTTAAAATAGTAATATTTCAATAAGAATTGACTTTCCGAATAAGTAAGATTTCATTAAATTGAATTTTTAATCATCAATAGTTTCTTAAATTTAATTTGGAATAGCAGTAAAATTTATTTGTGATGGTTGATTTCTAATTACCGGACTCCCTAGGGTAAGGTGACATAATTATGAAAAATTTACAAATATAATCTTTGGTGAAATTGTTAAAAATCGGGATTGTCCCGCCAAAATCAGGACGTTGGTCACTTTACCCTGCAGTTGTCGGCTAAATTTTGCAGATTTGACGCTTTTATTTCCAAAAAAATAAATAAACGTAAACTATCAACGACAAGAAGATTCCAATTTAATTATATTCAGAATCAAATATTCCTACGAGTGTAAATTTATATAGGTAAATATGTACTTATATAAGATTCATTCGTTTTGCCATTAAATAATGACTTTTCTTATGTGTACACAACCCATAATTGCGAAATAATTACAGTAAACACTGAATAAGTGATTAAAAAATTAATTCAAAACAGAATAAATTAACAAAAGTAATACAAGAGCACAAAGTGTTCAAGAGTAGATTTTTCATAGTTCCGTTTCGAATTTTTGAAAAAGACGATAACACATGCCGACAAGGGTGCATGATAATAAATTATGCTTTATAAACGAAATTTCCTCTTTTTTTTTTCGTCTTAACAGACGAAAACAGAAAGATAGAGCTAAGGAACTAAATATAATAGTAAGCTGAAATTTTAAAACATAGCTACAATCTGAGGGGTTTTTCTATGAAATAGGTAAGCAAATATTAATTTATTATTGCGGAATTTCTATGTAAAAGAATCGTAATATGTAAAAAGCGTTTTCAAACTTTCAAAATGTTACCATATTAAGAACTACAGCTTTGAAAAGATAGGCATTTTTCTGTAATTTCAAAACATTCCCATTAAAAGGGTATTGAAAAAAACAAAATTTGAAGTCTTTAAATTCATTCTAACAAATTTTCCAAATTAAATTGTACAAAAAATATGTAAAAATACCTGTAGGTCTTAGAAAACCGTACCAAATATGAGCATAAACCGATACAAAATCACAGCGTATTCTTCCTCTTAAGGAAATCACTTTAAAGATTCCAAGATTGTAACATGAGTCACAATGGTATTCATAATGGGTATCGAAATGATCTTAACAAGAGATTTATCTTTGATTTTGGATGTAAATTGAATTTTATTCTTATTTTAAATTTAACAAAATTAAATTTTAATTTCTTATTTATTTTAAAATTTATATTTTACTATACATAATAATATCATATCTACTCTTGAAATTTATTCTATCTATAGATAGAATATCAAATAATTTGTGTTTCAGTTGATTCGTTTGAAACAGGTAACCAAAACCGAGTAATTCATTGCTACTATCAATTCTATTATAGATAAATAATGATATGCCCAGTCATGACTTGGTAACTCAAATGGCAACAGAAGACAAACAGCTATGCTCTACAATTCTCCATCGATTTGATAGAGATACAACATTACCGGACAAACATGAAAATGGCCTGTAGTTAGGGTGGGCTGGAGCCGGCTCGCGCAAGCCGGTTGTTAAAATTTTTGAAACTCGGCGAGCCGCGCTTGTTAAATGTTTTGTTTAGTTATTTTGGGCAATAAATGTTTTGTTTTGTTATATATTGTACTAAAATAATCCAAACTTTAAATTTTCATAAAATTAAATAAAATTTCGATTTTATAATTTTCCAAAATTCCTAAAATAAAATTTATCAGGATTATCCAGCAACTTTTCCCAGCGTGCTCAATCGGACTCTTTCTTCCTCGATAACGTGCGACCTTGCCACGTTAATCAAATTTTACTTAACCAAATTCAAATTAAAATTAATAATATTCAATTTTCTTCACTAAAATTTTATTTTCACACTTTCTTTCACTTTTATACAAAATCAAAAATATTTCTCTCAGAAAATTTCCGACCATCCGGTCGAACTCGCCGTTCGCCAATCTCCATGCATTCCAAAAACAAAAAATCCCCCACCTCTGCTATCATAACCAGAGGCGTTACAATTGAAATTCTTAAAGTAAAAATATAAAATAAAAATAAGTAAATAAATTTCTTCATCCCAAAAAAATATACGACAATATATTATATATTTTATACTGTATAAAAATAAATGAAGACAATGTAGTCATTTACCGTTTTTTTTTTGCTTCAAAATAATAGCGAGCCGGTTGTTCAAAATTTGGCAGCCCACTCCTGCCTGTAGTGACTCTGTTTTTTTATTAGAAGTACAGTCGAGTCGCAAAATAGTGAATAGTGAATACCGTATATAGTGAACTACCGGAAATAGTGAACACAAAAATTTTAACATTGAGTGTATATGGGATTCCTATATAACGAACAGCGGTAACCCCGATACAGCGAACTGCGTACTATAAATCGTGCAGTTTGAATGACATCATTTATAGGGACTTCCCCAAACATTGAGAATTTACATTACGTATCATATTTACACTTCATTTCACGAATAACGTTAGCATAGAATGGAATTTTTAATATGTTGGTGTATCAATTAAATAAAATAAAAAATAAATACAATCGAAAATAACATCATTTTTCCCACAGGTATTGTAATTATTAATTTTGTTTGTATCAATTTTCTTTAAAATAAAGCTTTAATTTTCAAAATGTGGTGTTATTGTAAATTTTGTAAGTACCGAAATAGTGAACAACCCCCAAAAAGCGAAAGGTCTTTGCCATATTTAATTCACTATTTCGCGACTCGACTGTACATCTGGAGATTCCTTTTATTTTTCCAGCTACCTTCCTCCCTATTTGTCTTTTATTTTCACCTCTACAGTCGTACTCCAATGCCATCTCGAGTCAGTAATTCCTTTCAAATTACCTAACGTAAAAAAGCTTCGCTTGCACATACTTCACCTTGTTAATCACGGCAAGGTATGGTATGATTAAAAAGTTAAAATCAATTAATAATGATAACCAAATATGCAAAAAAACGTTTATAATACAGCACATTAGTGATGAGAAGTTTCCCAATTTCAAATTTGTCACAGCAAACTGCTCAAAATACCATTCAGTTTACATGAATCACTACAAAATCAAGAACAGGCAATGCCTTCGAATTTATCAATTCCAACTTCCGTTTAGTATTTACAGTACCTACTGAAAATAGTTTCGTTTGTACATTCTTTTTAATGTAATACGAGACGAAATCACGGCAATGATTTCTTCTTTCCCTTACTGAAAGATCGTTTCATCAGCTCCTAGCATAGGTGGTTAATATACTAATATGGAAATTAAATGCAACTTATGAATGAATTTGTCATAAATAAACCTCCCCGTAAAAAAATTTGTGTTACATATTTCGCGTTTATACATAACCATGCATAACTTCTATGCTAAATTATTGATAATATTTATATCAATATGAAATTAAAACAAACATTTAAAATAAATTAAATCGATATGTTTTAACCTACCTGATAATATTAATGGGTATCCTAACAAAGTATCAATCAAAGAAAAATTTTCGAACCAATTTATAAAATGTCAACCTCTGATGTCAACTAATTTTCACGATACACTTATAACGGTATGCTCGTGCGCATGCAATATGGCCGGCGGCGATTTGTGTGACGTCACTTGTGAACTAAAATTGCATATATGCATATGCATATAATGCATTTTAAAACGTAAAAAGTTATTTATTTTGCTTAAATATCATAATTTCTTTATAGCCAATTAAAAATTAATTAATTAATAATAAATTACTACATTAAGTGCTAATTTTACACCAAAATTGTGCTTCTTAAGAGATATTATAATGCATTTTAAAATGTAAAAAGTTATTTATTTTGTTATTATTTTTATTTATAATAATTTTATAGGTAGTTATTTAATACTTACAACATTTATTTATAAATAATAATAGTCTTACTAAAAATTAATAATGAATTACTACATTAATGCCTGTACTAAGAGTCGAGGATCAATCCGAGAACATGGATTAATTCTCGGATTGCTCGAAAATGCAACCATTGATCGTAATAATCCTAGGTTATTACTACTATTAAATTGATTGATTGGATGGACTAAGGATTGGTGGATCTAGGATTGACCCGAGAATTAATTCTCGACTATTAGTATGGGCCTAAGTGCTAATTTTTAATCCCCAACCCAAAAAAGGGGTGTTATGCTTATAACGTGTTGTAACAGCAACAGGTTGTAGGACCACATAAATCTTGCCAAGCAGTTATGATTCGTTGATTATTTTCTCATTGGAAACAGCCATTCTACTATAATTTTTGATCAACCAATGGTTAAAGAAAAAGGAAATAATATTTTCAAGAATTAAAGGAAATAATATTTTCAAGAATACCTCGAGTCATTCGTTGATCATACTGGTAATAAATTGGTTGTTTCCAATGTGCAGTTAGGCTTCGTACAATAACAGTTTGACAGGATTTGTGCGATCCTACTTTTTGCTCTTCTTTTTTATCGATTTCCATTTTATTCGATATATAAATTTCATCGAATGATATAATACAGAGCCGTTCCATATTATTGAACTCACAAGATTTTTTTGCCATTAACTTTAGAACACTTTTCAATACTCCTTGATTTACATCAAAATTTGATGCCCAATGACTTAATGTGGACATACCAGGATTTATTTTTACTTAACAGACTCTTAATTTGGCCTTCTGTAAAAACAGTGGTTAAAATCTCATTATAATGTTGAATTTTATTTTCAGCGATTGTCAACATTTCTTTTAGATTTTGTATTTCATCTTGTGCTCTGAAATCAATATAACAGTTAAGATAAAATAATGTAAATATAGAAAAATAGATGTCGAGGATTAAGGATACTTACTTTTTTAACTCTAATGCAAGATCACTTCTTTGCACATTATTTGTTTCAGCATTGTTTACTTCCGTACCGTTATTGTTGTGAATTAAATCATGAAAAACAACTTCAGGCACGTTATCTTCAGAAAAAGTAGATTCCGAAACATTTTCATTTAACAAATCATTAACTATTCTGCATATTTTTTTTGCTAAACGATCAGATCTTTCCTTAATTTTCCTTTTATTTTGTATTTTATTATCACCTGGTAGTCTTAAAGTAGGTAACGCATCAGGTTTTAATTGTCGGCTCCCTTAGAGGCACTTCAAAACAGCTGGCTTCAAAATGTTCAGAACAAATGCAATCTAAAAAAGTTAAACAGCTAGGTAAATTTTTAAATACTACATAATATTAATTTAACTTACCATTCTTTAAGTTAATTTTATCCTCACGACGATATCCAACAATCTTTTTAGAAATCTCTTCAATTTTCGGAAATCGAAAGTATTTGATTTCTGTCCCTTTTGTCTTCGTATTTTTATTACCACATTTAGCAACTGCACAACCCGGCATTTTTGTACTTTCGCAAACGATTATTAATAATAAAATGCAACGATAATAAACAAAGTATAATGTAACAGCAACGCAAAACCGTTAAATACGAGCGTGACATAACACAATATGCATGGTTCGCAACACGATACACGTTCGCAATTGACGTCATGCGCAGTAGCAAACGTATTTGGAACAAATAACGAGCATACCGTTGTAAGTGTATCGTGCTAATTTTAATATTTTTACAAGCAGTGTTGCCAGTTCAGAGTTCACTAACAGTGTTGTCAGATTTTAACTGATTTTTTGCCAAACCGCAAAACGTGGGGCCAAAATTTAAATTCAATGGCAAAAATCAAACATAAAATTGAAATTTATTAAGAGGGGCATTTTTTTCAGGGCCCTTTTAATTTAATCAACAGATGGCGCGTACTTATCTATATATATAAAAATGCAGAGACCGTATGTTTGTGTCGTCAAAACTTAAAAAGTACTCGATGGATTTACTTCAAATTTTCACACAACTTTGCATTTGAATAGAAGAGTGTTTTTATATACTTTTTATTCCTAAAAATGTACAAAAAAACCATTTATGAAGAAAATTCATTTCATGCTCTGTGTTTCGTACTGTGTTCGGTAAAGGGCGATACCTACATATGTTGTAAGTTATGTTATGTGCAACTGTCGGCATAAATCCATTCACCTGATAAATCTTAACCGGCTCGATGCCGCTCCTCGGGTTTGAAATCCCTGTAAAAAATTCTCAACGTCAGGTTTCTAATCAGACGAAGGAGATAAGCGGGCTATCGCCCGCATCTGCTCCGCAGATGCCAAGTGTCAGCTACAGCTACATAAATCTTACAAAGCTCCCGGCCTTGATCAAATTCCCAACTTAGCGCTGAAAAACCTTCCTAAAAAGGCCATATCAGCGCTAACTGCAATTATCAATGCCATACTTAGACTGAAGCATTTTCCCGGCAGGTGGAAGTTGGCAGATGTCATCCTCATTCCAAAGCCGGGAAAATGCTCGTCCAATCCCCTCAACTACAGACCGATATCCCTCCTCTCCTCCATCGCCAAGATAGCGGAGAAAATCATACTCTCCCGCCTTCTTGACGAGGTGGAAAGGCTCGGCATCCTCCCCGACGAACAGTTTGGCTTTCGCCAGGATCACTCGACCACCCATCAAATTCTTAGAATAACAGAAAAGATTACGGAAGGTTTTTCCAGAGACCATAGAGCTTTGGCTGTCCTGCTGGACATAGCCAAAGCTTTTGACAAAGTTTGGCACACAGGTTTGCTGTATAAGCTTTACATGGCTAGAGTTAATCCAAGCCTAGTGAGGCTTATCACATCCTACCTGTGTGCCAGAACCTTCCGTGTCAAAATTAATGCCCAATTCTCCACGATTAGACCTATACACGCGGGGGTGCCCCAAGGATCTATCTTATCCCCCGCGCTCTTCAACATATATTCCCACGACATTCCCATTTCCCAAAACGTAACGATGGGTATTTTCGCTGACGACATTGCGATCGTTACAACTCACCCGAGACGTAAGAGGAACGTTACTATCGTTCGTGATACGCTGAAGCTTCTTCAACCCTGGTTCTACAAGTGGAGACTTGTAGTAAACCCGGGGAAGAGCGAAGCTATCATGTTCGATAGAAAACGACACCCCCCCGACAAAATCGAGATGTTTGGCGAAGTAATTCCTTGGAAAGACTCCGTCAAATATCTCGGGGTCACCCTCGACCCAAGACTAAGCTGGTCCAAACACATTGCGAACTGTGTATCCCAAGCTAAAGCCCTTAAGGGCTCCCTTGCTCCACTGATAGGTAGAAATAGCTGCCTGCGCCACAAAGATCGGATCAGGATCTACAAGGCAGTCATCCGCCCGGTCCTTACGTACGCGGTCCCGGCATGGGGGTTCGCATCTTTTAATTAAATGAAAAGATTGGAAACCATGCAAAACGTCTGCGTAAGACAAGCCATGGACGCCCCATGGTTTGTCACTAATAGACAACTCCAGGCGGCTTCCGGAGTCAAGCCCCTGGATTCTTTCATAAAAGACCTAACATCTAAACTGTATTTGAAAAGCTCCGACTGCCACAATCCACTCATCCAAGCCCTGGGTCGTTACGACACTAACGACTACCCAAGGACGCCTAGGCCCAAGGATATAATTATCCCTAAAACAGTTGTATTGCCTCCCCACCCTAGATCACCCCAACAAAGCAACCCAATACCAGACGTCACGTATTCAGACTCTGACTCCGAGGACGGCGTGTTCCAGTGAGGAGTGTTCACGCTGCCCCGGGGAGGTTACAAATATTCGTCATTGGCCTGTCCAATTAATCTTCTTCTTTTTCAGCATGTGTTTTTAAATTATTTTTTTTCAGCGCCTATTCGATTATTGTTGTGTTTGTAAATTGTAAAAAAATTTTTTTTTATATTAATAAAAACGCTGTAGCAACGGCGCGACTGAGGCTTTGTTATTGTAAAAAGGGCTCAAGGTAAGCACATCGCGCCGCCGCGGGCGCGCGGATTGTCTCACCCGTGCATGCACGCGTGGACAATTCGACGTTAGCCTCCGGCCCCGCAGTGCTTACCTTATAGCGTAATAACAAACAAGACACCGGCTCGACGCCGCTCCTCGGGTTTGAAATCCCTGTAAAAAATTCTCAACGTCAGGTTTCTAATCAGACGAAGGAGATAAGCGGGCTATCGCCCGCATCTGCTCCGCAGATGCCAAGTGTCAGCTACAGCTACAACTAACTAAGGAGAGGACTCTAGTTTGGCGGGGCTAGGTTCGATCCCCAACCCGGCCACAAAATTTATCCGACTCCGTGGTTCGGATTCCACGTAAAGCTGTAGGTCCCACAGGTTAACACAGCCAGGACTTAGCTTCGCGCTAATTTTCAGAGGTACGCCTCAATAAAAATCATCCGACGTAACGTTGCGGGCAAGTCCGCAACCTTACTCTTCAAGTCTGTGAAGATATGGGGCAACAATATATGTATATATTATATACATATAATAAAATTCGTTGAGATAATACCATTCTATAAACAATATTCTTGATCTTAAACTATTTTGAGTTCGTAATATTTATTTATAAAAACACAATTCATAATTAAAGTTTAATTATCTTTTTTTGTAAGTGAGTGTGTTTTGACATACTCAATACGAACTCAAAATAGCTTAAGATCAAGAATATTGTTTATAGAATAGTATTATCTCAACGAATTTGCTATATTTTAAATATTTTTTTATAAAAATATTTAAGTAGGCGATATGAAAATGAGCTATTATTTTTATTTCCTCCAAGAAGATCCGTAACTAAACATTGTTGATATCGAGAGGGGGGGGGCATGGTGAACACAATAATAATGATAATATTTCCTTTTTAATAATTACAATTCTTTGGAATTACTTATTCTATGCCCCCCCCCCATATTCAATGGATTTAAACCAATGTTTGCACAATTAATGACGTCATCACTTGGCCAGTTGATAGCCTTTGGTCAATTGTGCAAACTATCTTTTGATATATTGCCACCAAAAACTTGCCTGTACTGAATATTTAGTAATTGTCTAGATTGAGTTTCTATGGAGACGGGGAGCGAGAAAACTGACATAAGCGTTCTCTAGAGTTAAAAGTTTTTAGATAAAAGTTCACTTTTTTAGCGCTAAAGGTGCTAACGTCAAACTTACTTGCTTTCTTATTGGAGAATTAGCGGTAAAGCTCGACGGTAGAGCCTCTAGCGTTAAAAAAGCAAATTTTTATTATAAATTTTTTTCGTGGGAGGAGGGAGTTTTGCCGGTCCCTATGTAACTGAATTTTAGTTTAGGTGTATAATCTAATGGCAATTCACTAAAATTAGATCTCAATGTCTATTATTTATCGCAATAAACCGCAACTTTATTTTTCAGAAATTGCCCAAATTGCGGTTTGCGGTTTTTGAAAAAATTGAACCGCAAATTATCTACAAAAGTCGCCCAATTTGCGATAAATCGCCCAATCTGACAACATTTTTCACTACTGTTGAAAATACCTAGATGTCGGAAAAAATCTCCCTATAGTCCATCCCAAATAAGAACAATATAGGTGGCGCGTCGTTAGCAAAGTTTGTTTTACACCGGGAATCTTAAGATAATTTAACGGTTATACTTCACAATATACAACAACAGTTAACATTTTGCCTAAGTATTAATAATGAAAAGAAATACTTGATACCAACCAACCATTTAATTTTAAGATTATAAATCATCCATAAATAACACATAAAATAACAACAAACTCTCACAAGACGCTTTTATTTTTCTTAAAAAATACAAATTAAATTTGAAAATATTATTAATTTATAAACTTTCCTGTTTGTTCAATAGTTGACATTTTAAAATTTAGTCTGAATTAAGATTTCTTCATCAGAGGATCCAGTGTTTACAATAAATTCCAATTGCATATTTTCTGTTTGATTATGTACTGGATATATAAAATCCTCTTCTTTAATAGCACGTTTAACACATTCAGCCCATTTTTCTGGTGTAACTTGACTCAAAGCATCCTGAAACAAAATTTTCATATCAGCAAATTTAAAAGTTTTATTATTGGCAGCAACATAGCCCTTCACTTGTGCCCAAACTAATTCGATAGGATTAAATTTACAGTGATATGAAGGTAATCTTAATATTTCTCTGCCAGTGCTTTTAACCAATTCATCCACAACATGTGAAGAGCAAATTGGCTCTGCTTTCAGGTGTTCTTTTATTCTATCTAAAAATTAGTTCAGTTGTAATAACAATCATAATATTTAACTTTACAAGTATCAAAGTAAAACTTACCATCAACTTATTAAAATAGAATGATCTGTATCCCGACAAAGCCATGTATTTTAGTAATTATTTATCAATCATGTTCGTATTTATATGAACTTAATGTTTATATCAATAGTAAATAACTCTTAAGGTGGGCTGTGCCAAAAAGGGTTAAAATTTTAAACTTTTTTGATACAACTCACTCTTAATTCAATTATACTTATTGTTATAAACACATTAATACCATACCATCGGCGATCTAACAATACCTGCTAACTGAATACAAATTGCTAACCAGTTATCAGGTATTGTCAGATCGTCGGCGATATATTATTAAGGTAATATATAAGTTTACCAAAAAGTTCTACTTTTAGGACATCATGTTCATCATTTGAGGTTTATTCCATTGAAAATTTGGCACTTTTTCTGATTTTCTTGAATGATACGAAGCGTTATCCATTACTATGACACAATTTGGTTCCAAAAGGGGTAAAGTTCTTTTAATCCAGTCCTCAAATACAGTTGAATTCATTTCTTCGTGATAGTCGCCAGTTTTCTTCGATTCAAAACATAGCAGTCCATTTTCTACAAATCCATCTTCGTTTCCTATATGAAGAATAATAAGTCGCTTACCTTTACCGAAGGGATCTTTTAATCCAGTCTAAAATAAATTTATAATGTAATAATTAATTGTTAAATAAATAAATATGCTATTACCGAGAGACCCTTGAGAAATGCATCACTTGTGCTAGTTACAGATTTGTCTTTCCATACTTTCGATTAGGTGTGTCCGGCATTAATCCAAGTTTCATCTAAATAATGAATTTTACGTCCCTCCAATCTGAATTTCCTTATATTTCTTAAATATGTTCTTCTCCATAATATTAGGTCTGGTTTTTCTATTAATGATTTCTTGATCTCGTTTCCCAAGAAAAGCCTAATTTTCCTAAAGTACTGCGGGAAATGTGGGGTAGCACTTCACAACTGTCCACTTTCTAATAAAATTAATATTTACATATGAAATAAAAAAGTTTCTCTTTACAAATTCTTACAACTAAAATTTTATCCAGCATAGGAGGATCGTTATCCAAAAAAAATTGGTGAACTACTCTACGAAGTGCTGTCCTCTGTAAGCACATTTGCGTAGTCTTTTTTTAGGTGGCGATGTTAAAGTTCCAGTCCTTTCTTTCCCCAAAACAATATCCCAAACAACGCTAGCTGAAACACCTAAAGCTTCTGCAGTTGAATTAACACTTTCGGTCTTACCAATATTTAAATTTCGATACGTTGCATAAAGATTGTGTATCAAAATTCTACTGCCGCTGTCCAAAATTTGACCGCTTTGATGTTTAATAATTTCAAATTTTGTTTCATTATCTCTGCTACAACTAGGGACTGGGATTTCTTCCAAAATATTCATAATTGAAACTACTATAAGATACTAAAAAAAATAAGGTTAGAATTACAAAAGGTTTTTAAGAAAACCGTTGTCAGTTAAATAACTGTAAAAAAATCGATTAAACGTGATCTTGAAAGAAATAGCACTTGATCTTATAGTAATATTAAATATACACCACAAATAAAGCGAAAAATTATAGCATAAAAATATGTTTACTTTTTATAGCTACAAAATTTTTTTAGGCACTTTAGGCAACACACATAACACGAATCCACCAAATCTCGTATAATTTTCTTATGTGAGTGAGTCTTTATTCAAAGCAATTTCATTGGTTAACATTTAAAGGTCATCCGTTTAGTGCAAAAGTTTTACAAGGTTCTTAAATGAAATAGACTATAGTATTCCCACAAAGCTGGGAATATATTCAGCGAAGTATTCCTAGTGCAACGGTGCTCAAAAAGTCGATCACAAGACATTTAAAGTCAATCGCAGAATAAGCTTTGTGTTTAGTAAAAGAGTTCATAATTTGGTTGGTTCCATAAACAAAACTTATTTATTATTTTGCAACTCTGCAATAAAAGTATATCTATGGTGGCCTCTATGGGTGGCTAGAGGTCTGTTCGTTTGTTGAACTAACCTGAACCGAGCAAGTTAGTGCAAAATAAAAGCGTTCGTTTGATGTTCCAGTTCTTGTTCAGTTCATGTTTAACTCGTTCGCACTCAAGATCAGGTGCAGGCCAGTTCAAGTTAAAACAACTATCTAACATTTGTGGTGGAGATTTTTCGATCGCGAAAGTAACCTAAATTATTATTTGATTATTGGTTTTTAGTTAACATTTTTTTATCGGCGTACATACATAATTTCATTTGTTTTTTTTAGGAAATGTAGTTGATATGTAACAGATGTGGAAATATCGTTGTATTAATTAAAGAGAAAATAATTTTAAAATACATTAATTCAAAAGATATCAGAAATTATATCGTTTTCCAATGATATTAGGATCGAACTCCGAATCTATGCATTGCCATTCCAATAGCAATTAACCCTAAGAGATTCCTCGATTAGTGAATTTTACATTTTAAGCTGATTAAGTTGTAATAATTAATGACTAATTTTTTAATATCGTTTATTTTTATGACGTTACTCGTTGGCTTTAACCGACTTAAAATATACATATTATTGTTTTGTGGCTTGTGGCTACATTGAACAAATTAAAATTTGTTAATTTATTTACGTTTCGAGGTATTGATTTTCGCTTCTTCAGAACCTATAATCAAATATATTAGTAAACTTAATGTTAATAATATTACAGAAAACCAACTAATTACAATAAACATATGTTATAAACAAGTAGAAAGCTGTTTGTTTTGAAAAAACGGATTTATTTATGCGTTATTTTATAAAATACACAACCATACAAAAATGTAAGTACTATTTTATGGTGCGAGCCCTAATAAAAGCAGAAGGGGTTAAAGTTAAAGCACAGCTTCCTTCCTCTTGCCTTCGTATGAGGTAATACAAAATGACCTAAATTTACAAAATTATTACTTTATAGCCCAGTCAAATTAGATTTTCTGCTCGGAAAAATTACCATCGAGCTGAATTTTGGTACACTTCTTTATTACATCATTGTAAACAATATGTGAAAAGTCGAAATCGAAATCATGTGAGCTTCAAAGGTTATTCGAGGTCAAAGGTCACAAAAACGACCTTTTTGTATATAGTTCGCTTTTTGTTTATTTTCCGATAAAAAGCTTCAAACAAAAATTATAGAAAAGATAATTATCTACAAAAAAGGTATTATATAGTAGTTTATATCACGAGGGCGTAAGGGGAGTTTTTTCGTCACGAGACGTAGTTTATGACACGAGCCGCAAGGCGGCGAGGGGAATAATAGTCGAGAGATGAAAAAACCCTGGAGCCCGAGTATTATGAACAGCTTTTCGTGAATTTGGGAATAATATCCGACAAAATTCACGATTTTTATGCAATAATTGCATAAATTTCATAAATTTATAACACGTTTTAATTGACATCGTGGTAGTGTAAAACCAACTTCTACTTGTAACCATGGTGTTTTTCTTGGCACCAGTTGGTACCCTGGAGGGCAGCCATGTTGTGACGCCATGTTCATTTTCATTTGTGATATTGTGGTGTGTAGATGCGTGCCTGTTGTGTGTCAGTGTTTTCAATTAAAAAAGCCTAAAAACCAAGAAATAATCGTTAAATAATCAATAAATACGACATTGTGGTCGCATCTATCGATGTTCATGGACACGTTGCAAAAAAAATGCAAATTCGATATCGATGGATCACGTGGTAGGTACTATCGCGTTCAGCAAAAAGCGGTATTTATGGGGCGAATTTATACATTATTTACTATTTCAGGCTACATAGCCACGATAGTCGATATACGTGTTCTAGTCTCCCCTACAGGATTTTCAAAGATTTTCAAGATCAAAAATTAAAACGAGGAAAAGCACGTTTGCCGAAGACAACCGAAAAACGTTGTAGATACGCAAGACAGGCAAGTTTTTCACAATTGTGTGGTTAAGATTAAATATGTCAATAAATGATTTTTGAAAATTTTTGTTTTTTTGACATTTTTTGGTATTTTTTTACTCCCGGTATTTTTTTTCTCCCGGGAGAAAAATTTTTTTACTCCCGGTATTTTTTTTCTCCCGGGAGAAAAATAAAGTGTGACGAAAAGAGCTTCTTTACTCCCGAAAAACCGGGTGTAAAGTAGTCACTTTACACCCAAACTCACGAAAAAATTTTTATGAAAAAGCTATTGTTTTTGCGCTATAGGGCCTACAATGAGCAAATATTCTAGTGGTTGTTTTACCTTAAGGGTGTATTATTCTTGATTCAAACTCCGTTTTTTTTTCTTTGTGGTGTAATTCCATTATATATGTACAACATACTACCACACAATCACCCGAATGCTTGCACATACTATCCCCCTACCCCCCGAATGTTAGTACATTGTAAGCTTTCTAGCGCAAAAACAATAGCTTTTCGTGAAAATTCCATACAATCTTTTTTGTAGATAATTATCTGCTCTATAATTTTTATGTAAAACTTTTTATTGTAGGATAAACAATAAACGAGCTATTTACAACAAAGCCGGTTTCATGACCTTTGACCTCAAATAATCTTTAAAGCTCACATGATCTCAATGTCGACTTTTTACACATTGTTTTATAACGACGTACTATAGCCCAGTCAAATTACACAAAAAAATAAGCTCCAGCTCGAAAAAATTACCATCGAGAGCTGAATTTTGGTATACGCCTTAAAGGTCGCGAAAACGAATTTTTGTAAATAGTTCGTTTATTGTTTATCCCACAATAAGAAGTTTTACACTAAAATTATAGAGAAAATAATTATCTACAAAAAATATCTTATAGCATTTTCACGAAAAAGCTATTGTTTTTGCGCTAGAAGGCCTACAATGTACAAACATTCGGGGGGTAGGGGAGTAGTATGTACAAACATTCGGGTGATTGTGGGGTAGTATGTTGTACATATATAATTGAAGAAAACCACAAAGAAAAAAAACCGGAGTTTGAATCAAGAATATATACATTTAAGGTAAAACAACCACTCGAATATTTGCTCATTGTAGGCCTTCTAGCGCACAAACAATAGCTTTTTAATAAAAATTTTATAAAGCTTTTTTGTAGATAATTATCTCCTCTATAATTTTTATTTGAAACTTTTTATCGTAAAATTAATAAAAAGCGAACTATTTACAAAAAGGTCGTTTTTGTGACCTTTGACCTCGAATAACTTTTGAAGCTCACATGATTTCGATTTCGACTTTTCACATATTGTTTACAATGACATAATAAAAGTGTATACCAAAATTCAGCTCGATGGAAATTATTCCGAGCTGGCGCTTATTTTTCGTCTAATTTGACTGGGTTATTATTAGTCTTTTTACTTGGAGACTTCTACTCTTACGTTTTACGGCTAATACGTTTGACTATATCGATAATTGTTCATTTATTGATTCTTAATTACATTAATTTATTTAATTATATCAAATACAATCTGTCCAGATAAAAACTTTTACAAATTTGAGGTTATCGGTCTATGATTTTAGGTTAACTCCACTATTTACATGAACTAACGTGAACTGAAAGCGTTCGTTTGTACTCTTGAAAATACCTGCACCAAGTTGAACTCTGACGTCACTCAAACGTGTTCAGTTCAAGTTAGTGCTTGACAAACGAACAGACCTTAGGATAAGTGAAGAAAGCTAGTTTTTAACCTTCGGGTTGGCGTGGGGTCTTTTGGGACCCCCGGGTGTTATTTTTGCTCATAACTTTTCAATTTAAAGATATTTCTTTGGGAAATTTTAGAACATCTCTTTTGAATGTTTATCTAATATAAATAATCTAATAACGTTGAGCTAACATCATTATAAACGCGAAAAAAAATTTCCAAAGTTAAAACACCTTTGGATTGGCACTTGGGGTCTTTTAAGACCCCTGGTATAATTTATTCTTCTCTCTCAGATTCCTTCGTCCTACGAAAGGACATAGTGACATTTTTTCAAATGTTCTCTAGGCAAATTACACACCTCGGTGGTTTGCCGTTGCCTTCCGAGTGGAGACGGTCAGAATAATATCCTTACTTCACCCGGAGTCGAACTGGGTTTTCTGTATTAGCAGTCTGTGCGCTTAATCGCTATGCTAACGACCGTCTCTTTCGAAGAATTTATTCTTAGCGGTCTGTAAAATGGCTTATTTGTGGCCTAATTAATTTATTTTGTTTTAAAAAGTATTTAATACATATACGAACTAAAAAAAAACCTTAGTAGATTAGAAAATATATGTAACAACAAACCAAAATTATAAATAATTAGCATCGCATATTATCATATTTGGAAAACAAATATTATGGAATATAACAATCAGAGTTGTGAAAGATTTGGTAAACAAATAGACCTGAACCCGGCCACGCGTTGCTGTGGCTCAGTCTGATATTAATTATTATTAGGGAAATAAATAAACGTATTGTAGCAAACATAGATATACCAAGAGATAAAAAACATTTAAATTAATACTCTCTTTTGAGTTGCTGTGGTATGAAAGAAAATAATTTTACACCACTCGGTGCGGTTTGTGCGCCTTGGCTTCGCTACGCTCGCCTCGTCTTCCAAAACTTCGCCCTCGGGTGTAAAATCTCGTTTTACGTCCTTGTGACGAAAACTACGTGTGTGTGCATATATATTATTAAATATATATATTTTTGCGCACAGTACACATAAATTTGCTCCGAGCAACATGCGCGAACGTTATTTGCTCCGAGCAACATGCGGGTCAGGTAGTACATGTATAAATGGTTTTTCATTGGTTAATTACCATGTACTACATGAAAATGTTGTGTAAAATCCAATGAATGGATTGTTTTTAATAATTATAACTTTATTAAGACTTTTCGGGTGGAGGGGGGGGGTGCAAAGTTTTATTGAACTGAGTTCCAAAGACTACCATAATATCTACGCTAAAGTGTTCTTTATTACTTTATTAAGACTTTTTTGGGGGAGGAGACTTTTATTGAATCGAGTTCCAAAGAGTACCATAGTAATATGTAGGCTAAAGTTTTCTGCGTCGATTTACTATTGCACCGAAATGGGCCTATGCCAAACTGTACTCGCTCCGAATTGGGTCTGCGTCAAACAGTACTTGCGCCAAAAAATTTTTGCCGAAATGTGCTCTCGCCGAAGCGAGGTATGTGTTGCCCCTGCCAAACACATTTCGAGAACAATGAATGGATAGTTTTTAATTATTATAAATTTATTAAGATTTTTCGGTAGGTGGGGGGCAAAGTTTTATTGAAGTGGATTACAAAGATTACCATAATATCGCTAAAGTGTTCTGCGGTTTTTTTTGTAAATTTGTAGGAAAAAAATAAAATAAAAAAAGGAATAAAATAAAAAGTATTTAAAAACACTCTGCGTATATATATTGTCAATGAATGGATAATTTTTACCCCCCCTATTCTGTAACTTTTCGTTATCGTTATGAATTCGTTAAAATCCGTAAAGTTTGGTTTACACTTAGAATTGCTTTAAATAGTAATGTAATGGTATGTGGAAACCAAACTTTACAATTCATAACGATAACGAAAAGTTACATAATAGGGGGGTTAATTATTATGACTTTTTTGTTGGGAGGGGGAGGAGGGGGAAATTTTATTGAACTGAGTTCCAAAGAGTACCATAGTAATATGTACGCTAAAGTTTTCTGCGCCCTACTATTACACCGAAATGGGCCTATGCCGAACTGTACTTGCACCGAATTGGGTCTGCCGGTCTGCGTCAAACTGTACTTGCACCAAAAAAATTTTGCCGAAGTATGCTCTTGCCGAACCGACCCATGTATGCTAAACACATTCCGGGAACACATTCTCGATGCCGACAATTCAAAAACTGATCGAAGGTTTCATTCGATGATTTTTTTTTGTTGGTGAATGGATTTATGTCGACAGTTGCACATAACATAACTTACAACATATGTAGGTATCGTCCTCTACCGAACACAGTACGAAACACAGAGCATGAAATGAATTTTCTTCATAAATGGTTTTTTTTGTACATTTTTAGGAATAAAAAGTATATAAAAACACTCTGCGTATATATTGTCAATGAATGGCTAGTTTTCAATTATTATTACTTTTTTGACTTTTGGCTTTTTGGGGGGGGGGTGACTTTTATTGAATTGAGTTCCAAAGAGTACCATAGTAATATGTACATTCTGCGCCGATTTATTATTGCACCGAAATGGGCCTATGTCGAACTGTACTCGCACCGAATTGGGTCTGCGTCAAGCTGTACTTGCGCCAAAAAAGTTTTGCCGAAGTATGCTCTCGCCGAACCGACCCATGTGTTCCCCTGCTAAACACATTCCGGGGACACATTCTCGATGCCGACAATTCAAAAACTGATCGAAGGTTGCATTCGATGATTTTTTCTCATCATTTATTCTGGTCTGGTGCGAAGCACCAGGGCTGTTGCCCCATATCTTCGCAGACTTGAAGAGGAAGGTTGCGGGCTTGCCCGCAACGTTACGTCGGATGATTTTTATTGAGGCGTACCTCTGAAAATTAGCGCGAAGCTAAGTCCTGGCTGTGTTAACCTGTGGGACCTACACAGCTTTACGTGGAATCCGAACCACGGAGTTGGATAAATTTTGTGGCCGGGTTGGGGATCGAACCTAGCCCCGCCAAACTAGAGTCCTCTCCTTAGCCCGTTCACCTAATTCACCTCCTCTGATTTTTTCTTCTTAGTGAATGGATTTATGCCGACAGTTGCTCATAACATAAGTTACAACATATGTAGGTATCGCCCTCTACCGAACACAGTACGAAACACAGAGCAAGAAATGAATTTTCTTCATAAATGGTTTTTTTTTGTACATTTTTAGGAATAAAAAGTATATAAAAACACTCTTCTATTCAAATGCAACGTTGTGTGAAAATTTGAAGTAAATCCATCGAGTACTTTTTGAGTTTTGACGACACAAACATACGGTCTCTGCATTTTTATATATATAGATAACAATCAGAGTTGTGAAAGATTTGGTAAACAAATAGACCAAAAAAGGATGTAACGTGGTTGCAGTCATTTCCAGGGACGTGCTCATAGGGGGGGGGGACTTCCTCCTCCAATGTTTCAGAAAGTTGGCAAAAAGTTGACAAAAACACCCAAAAGCTGGTCAATTTGACATTTTTTTTATGTTCAAATTTACAAAAAGCTGCAAAACTTACAAAAAGTTGGCAATTTTGAATTAATTCAGTTGGCAAATTTGAAATTTCTCTCCTCCCGAAAAAAGTTGGTTGGACACGTCTCTGGTCTTTTCTTTTCTAATATTCTGCTAGTTCAAGATTTGTTAGCGGTGAAAACATTTGTTTTGTACCAATGTAGGTACATTGAAAAAAACAATATGGAAATTCCAAAAGAAATGCTACCACATCTCGATAGAGAAAAATTGTCATTTACCTTTGGTTTGCTTGGTACCCTAAGGTACATCGTCTAATCGAAACTAAATCTTACCCAAACATTAGGTAATAAATGAATATAATGGTAATAAAAAATTTGCTATTTTTTTATGTCTAAATTTACTAAATGCTGCAAAACTTACAAAAAGTTGACAATTTTGAATTAATTCGGTTAGCAAATTTGAAATTTCTCCCCCCCCCCCGAAAAAAGTTGGCTGGGCACGTCCTGCATATCTACCTGTAACATCGAAAGGCTAACATCGAAAAGCAAACATCGATGGTTTCGATGTTTCAAAACGTCTGACGCGATGTCAAAATATCGAACATCGGTCGGGCTAACATCGATGTTTAGAAAACATCGATGAACATCGCCCAGCACTACCGAGGACCAAAATGTGACCAAAATATTTAAATTTAAGCTACTTACTTGATAAATTTTATTTTATAACCTATAAAAATTAAAAATGAGCGCATTTGCAGTGCGTTCCACTTAAAGCCCACGACGACCACGCCTCGGTCGTTTAATTTAGCGTTCCACTTATAGACTTTCGCCCATGGGTGTTATGGTCGTTTTTTGTAGTGGAACAGCTTTGTGGGCCTTATGAGCTAATTTAAATTTTTAAATTTAAATTTTTAAATTTTGAATTTTAAAACAAATTAAATCACGTGTTGCTTCTAGCAGTGCAACGACGATAAATAATTTACAGTGGATTACAATATTTGGTAAAACTTTTTGTAAAAAAATATATTTATGTATTTCAATTTGATAAATAAATTATCACAAATAGATAATTTACCGTTTTTCATGTTTTGCATCAACTTTGGATACTATCACTTCAAATACTTCTTCAGTTTAGACATTAAAAAATTATAAATTTTTAGTCTCCATGTTTGAATTTTAAAATATTGCGCGCTTAAATATGAACGATCACGGCAACCCACCTTTTACAACGGGCGTCGTGGTCGTGGCGGGCTAGCAATCGGTGACGTCACGGATGACATTTTGAGCTCGACCGCAACGACCGCGGCTTTAAGTGGAACGATTTAAAGTCGCCCATGGTCGACCGCGGTCGTCGTGGGCTTTAAGTGGAACGCACCCATAGTATTAAAAATACTCGAGTGATGTCGAATGCAGTCGAACCCGTCGAACCAATTTAGTTCGTATTTGGTCTGGTACTCATATTTTAGAGGACCGAACTAAAGCCGGACCAACTTGGTACCTGTATGTTTACACCAGGAGGACTAAAAATATAGTTCGGATATGGTCCCAATATAGTCCTGGTCTGCCTTTAGTCCGCGTACCAAGCGTACGGTGTAAACCAAGCCTATGTTAATCATGTAGATTCTAATTAATAGTGATAGGATAGCAGTAGTAATGAATTACAATTTAAACAAGATTTTATGCTTAAAATAATTTGGATTATTCATTTGTACACCGAACACTATTTACAGTTGTATTCATAAAAAATATAAAAGAGTATTTTAAACCTGTTTTAGAAAAAACTGCTTAATTTTTATTTGCATTTATTTCTTTTACATGTACTTGAAACTTTTCACCATTCCTAATCTCAAATCATGGACTTAGAAAGATAGGACTAGCAACTAAGATTAAAATGGCGAGCTCTTAACCGTATGGGTTCATCACTTCTACCGCTAGGATCGCTGAATTCCTGTTCCAAAATATTCATTTGAATATTTTATTTTCAAATTATTTTCATTACAAAACTTACTTTTTCATACATATAAAGTTTTTTTAAATAATAAAATACGTTATTTAATAAGTAATTATATAATTTCGATTATTTAAAAAACAATTTCTTTTAATTTTTATCACTATTCCAAGCATGCGCGTTGTTGACAGCTGTCCAATTTTTTTACCGAACTTAATCCTTTGTAGTTTGAATAAAAGTGCACGTACATGTATGAAAAATGCATTACTGTTTTTAATATATAATATATTTTCAATCTTTAATGTTTTATTTTCATATATTGGTTAAATTAATAATTTTCAATTTGAATTTAAATCGTATTTTTGGAACAGGAATTCAGCGATCCTAGCGGTAGAAGTGATGAACCCATACGGTTAAGAGCTCGCAAATTTTAAGCTTTCAGGTAGGGAGTTGCGGGTCCTATCTTTCTAAGTCCATGTCTCAAATCTAATAATCTATTGAACTTGACAGTTACATTTTATAAACACACATTAGTGAGGTTATATCCATAGATAAGAAAGGGTAATCTTTACTACTCTCTTATCTATGGTTATATCTCTTAATTTAATAAACTCTAAGACATACGTTTTGTAAATTTTGATCCATATAATTTTTTCGATGAGTCATACTCGACTTTAGGTGAATTTGACTATACATAACATAGATGACAGATGAGTAACGTTAAAGTACAAACAAAGCAAGGATGTAGATTTCGATGAGGATATCACGATTGACATCCACATCCTTTTATGTTTGTACCTTACACTCCTTCTACTTTTTACATATGAATATATGGGTTTGTTCGTTTGCCTTGCACTATGGACTTAGAAGGATCTTTCTAAGTTCATGCCTTGCACTAACTTAAACTGAACACGTCTGACACGTTTCTATAGCTCTGTTTGTTTGTCAAGCACTAACTGTAACTTGAACCGAACACGTTTCTATGACGTCACTATACAACTTTGTGCAGTATTATTTTGCACTAACTTGCTCGGTTCAGGTTATAGTTCATACCATAGATAAGAAAGAGTAATATATAGTAAGAGTTACTACTCTTTTATCTATGGTTCATACAAACGAACAGAGTTTATGTTTCACTTTTATTCACACGCCCCATTAACTGCAAAAATAAAACATTATCTTTAAAAATTATAATAATTAGCTTGTTTGGGGGTCACTGGGATTACATGTAAAGTTACCATGTTCATGTTTTAGGGTCACACAGATTTTTGACAATTATGACAGTTTTTGACAAGTAGTATATTGATTGTTTTTCGCGTTAACTAAAATTTCGATAAATCTTTTTTTTCTGTCGTAAAGTAATGATTGATGGTAATGCAGAGAAAATTATCACGGAGTGTTAATAATAATGAGTTAATAATTTATTATTACTATTGCGAAAAATACGACTTGATCAGCCACTTTGCTTTATATATTTTTTTGTGTTAAGAAGACCTAATTTAATTTTTAACATAAATAAAAGCTTTTAAAAAGCAAAACATCTGTAATAATGAATGCTTTTCAGAATTGCTATGAAACTTCCGATTCTATTCCTTTATATCTTCCTCAGCAATTGTATTTAAAACCGATTGCTCGCTTAAATATTTCTCTTCAATTGCCCTCCAGGATGTTGGGTAAAAGTGTATCAAATTGGGAGGCAATGGAAAAATTGCGGTCTATGATTAAACCAGAGAAATTTATTTCTTTGAAAGTTACAAAAACAAACTTGGAATTTATTCGATTTGAAGCGGAACTTGACACGAAAATCATATTGGAAAAAGTGATTACAAAACTGGACAATAAAATGATTAAATTGAAAGATTTTCCTGAATTAATGAAGCTTCGGGCAGGTGAAGCTAAATTAAAATTTCCAAGTCGACACGTTTGGGATTCGTTTTTTAGAGATACAAAAGATATGAACGAAATGAAACCTGGAGAGAGACCAGATACGGTTTATTTATCAAACTTACCTATTAAATGGTTTGTCCCATATCATTTATCGGGCGAAGAGGATGCAAAGCCTGCAGAGAAAATATTTTTTCGTGTGTTTGAAAAGTTTGGACGAATTCGTAATATTGATGTGCCGATTTGTGATCCATATCGAAATAAAATGAAATCGGAAGTATCAGGTATGCATATGTACGATTTTGACGAACAGCATTATTTTGAAGGCTATGTGCAATATAAAGATTACATAGGCTTTACTAAGGCAATGGATGCCTTACGTGGAATGAAGTTATTGCATAAAAGTGAAAGTGATGCTCATACTGTTAACATGAATGTTGATTTTGATAGAAGCAAACATTTAAGTGATGCATCGATTCGTAGAAGAGAGATTGTTAGGGATAGATTAGTTAAAAAGGAAATTGAGAAAGAAGAAAAAGAAAAACATCAAGAGGAAGCAGAAAATTGCAGGATCCAAGCTGAAAGGTTATCATTGTATTACAAAATAGTATGGATTATTTAATCTAGTATTTTACGTTTTATCTTTAACTTTTCTTTTTAAATCAACATGGTAGGACGTGCAATACTAGACAATAATAATATTAATAATTTTTTTTTAATTATTTGAATATGTTAATTCTAAATTCAAAGAGAAAATTATTCAAGTCAAGGAGATTACAAGTTACTGAAATAATTTAAAAAAGCTTTTCCACATTTGTCATAATTTATTGATCAAAATTTTATAAAAGGAAAAACCTTTTTGTCAAGTTGCATGAATTCCTTGCCACTTCTTAAAACATGAACTTCATTGCTTTTAGTGTTATGTCATTTGCCACACAAGCACCGTTATTGGTTAATTAACTAAACATCCTTCATGATTGGTTAGATTATGACAATGTAACTTAAAGTTCTGCAGCAAGAGCTTTACACAAAGATTATAAAGATTATGTATACAAATTTTTTTTAAATTGATCAAATTTTACTCTATGTAAAATTATATTTCACATCATGTTTACTGGCCTCACAACCTGACCCTAGCCAAACACGATATAACTTACAGTATTGGTAGTGTTTATGGTACTACAATGGAAGAATATGTTATAGAGAACATATTATTGACACTTGAAAGGCCAATTACTTTACTTGGCGTAACCCTTCTTTTAAATTTTATTTTTTTTAGCCAGGACAAACTAAATTAATTATTCAAGTATGCATTGTTATGGTTGAAAACTTTTACTTTATCAATTGTCATACATTACATTACATATTAAAAAATATGTAAAATGAGGGTTACACCAATTAGCTTTTCGAGTGTCGATATATAAAAGAAATTATTTTTTCAAATGTTTTTGGTGACCTATTTTAAAATTTTTAAAAATCTGTACTCAATTGCATTTGAGATTACACCTCTCAGAGTGAGCTAAGTTTAAAGCTTATGTCAATATGAATTTCAGTAAATACCCACTCCTTGTTTTCTATTCTTAATTTTATTTCGTCGTTCTTTCCTGATTTCTTTGTCACAACTAACTTTCTAAGTTATTCTAAACTATCTCTTTTAGTTTAGGTTTCCAGTTATTTTAAAATTATACAACTTTGTTCCTCACCTAAACCTAGCCCCTACTTAAAGTGTTTGTGGTTTAAACGTTTTAATATTTTGTATAAATTTCAGTAACATGATCAAAATTGCTATGTGTGAAATTTAATAGGGTGTGAGGTGTAGTTATAATTTGTAGGCAACTTGAAATTGATGAAAAGTTGGCAAAAGAGCAGAGACGATGTGAGCGTGAAGAAAGAAGAAAAACCAAATTGTTGGCTAAACTAAAAGTTAAAAATTCAGAAGATATAAATGAGAAAATTGTAAAAGAAGAAAAGAAACTACTAAAAGCTCAAAGGAAATTGGAAGCTATTCGGCTTATCGAAGAATTGTTTAAAAGAATTAATGTACCTTTATGATGTATTTCTTTGCTACTAATATTTTTAATACAATTTGTTTTAGATAAAAAAGGAGAAAAACAAATTGGAATCAAAGAAAAATAATGAAGGAAGTGAGGTAAATTTCATCGTGTATTATAAGTTTGCAATATTTTCATTAAATTTTATACAAATAGTTAAATCGTCTCAAAACTTCAAGTGAAATGGAAGTTCGCCAACAAAAAGAGAAGCTTAATCAAGTCATTCAAGGTCGTACCGTTTTAAAAAGTTTATTAACAGATAGCTCTCATATTAAAAATCACGATGATAGTTCCAGCTCTGATTCATCAACAAAGAAAAAGGAGAAAAGAGAAAATTATCCAAATAATCAAGGTTTGTAATTGGATATTTTTTTCAATTTATAGGATTTGTTTACTTTCATGCATAAAATATGTATGATCTATTACAGGAATGACATCTCAAGCAAATCAACAGATGACAAGTGTGATTCCTACTGGAGATTGGTACAATGGGTACCCACCGCCGAATGGCATGTTTCCATATCAAGTTCCTCCAGTTTATTCACATCCAATGAATTATCAATTTAATTATCAATCTTCTCATAATAGAGGCAGAGGGAGAGGCGTGTACCCTGGATCTTCTCGAGGTAATTTAACTGTTTAAAAATTATAATTAACAATATATTTATTTAATGTATAATATGTTCTAGGTAATTACTATCCGAGGGGTGGAAGAGGGCGAAGATATCGTGGACAAGGTTCAACTGTGTATCCTCCAGAGCTGCATGCCCAATATTATCGATATTTTGAAAAATTTTTAGACAAATATGATGAACATGATCATCGTCGTAGTCGAAGTGGATCACGTTCTAGATCACGTTCTCGACGTAGGAGTTCATCTCGTTCACGACAGAGAAGTTTATCTCGTTCACGAAGAAGATCTCGCAGTAGATCAAAGTCATCGTCAAGGCATTCTAGATCAAAATCTCGTAGTAGATCAAGAACTAGGAGGTCTCGTAGGTCGTCCAGGTCTAAATCAAGGTCAAGATCATCCTACATACGTTCAAAAAGGAAATCATCACATTCAAGAAGACTGTCGACCAGTGCAAAACGATCAACCAGCAGGCGCTCCTCTCGCAGTCTATCTCGTAGTAGAAAATCTAAAGAAAAACGTAAATCTCGATCGCCCAGTTACAGATCAATAGATAGTTCAAAGTTTATATCTCCAAGTCGTTTAAGAATGCCTCGTTCAAAATCCTGGTCACTTCCAAATTGAGGAAGTAATATAAGTGTATATTAATATTTTATAAATGTAATGGAAGTTGTTGGTTTTTATATGATTCGATTTATTAATAATACTTATTGAATAATAATTATTTTCATTTTAAAGGTTTTTTAATTTCATACTCAATAGGTGGTAAATCTGTTTAGTGTTTCTTGAGAATGTGGTGTATAGAATCTCATTTTGACTCGTTTCCGAAAGAACGCATAAGCGACGTTAATTTTACAGCAGACTAAAAAAGTTTATTTAGAAGTAAGAAAGTATATTATATTTAAACTTTAAAATATCGAGTTATTATAAAAATTAAAAGTTAATTAAACGAATTATTAAGCTTTCAGATGATTATATCATCCGTCATCAGAAAGTATATTCATTTTTATACAAATTTTGATTGAAATTTGAAAGATGACAAGAATTTTAAAAAGTTCAAACCAGCATCACTCAAAAATAGTTTATTTTGCAAAAATACAATTATTGATATTAAAAATCACAGAAAATTGAGGTCTTTTTGCTTTTTTTTTAGTAGCTTTTGTCATTATGCTTGGTATAATGGTAAGTTTGTTTAGCTGGAAAGAATTTTACCAATGTTTTACGAAAATAATTTTTTAGAACTGGTAATTCACCAGTTTAATAATTAAACTCGGACGACCGCAGTTCTAAGGATTCTATACAGCTACCTTTCTAGCTTAAATGTAAAAGAAACCTCTAGTTAATTCATTAATCCGGATTTATTTTGGTTAGTAAATGACAAATTTTACATAACGTTTAACGAATTTTCATGACAGCTCAACGTGACGAGGTTCTATGTTTTAGCAATAACTCAGAAACGAATTGGCAGAGTTCAGTTTTTGTGTGTTATGTATCTAAAAAATTTTATTATGGAAAATTTTAAAATACACTCAGTATTGGGATCATAAATCAATTTTACTTTGGCGCCCAAAGTGGGGATTTGTAGCTTAAAAACCAAATTTTTATATTTAGTTTTTTTATAATAAAACTTTAGAGCTGATTAGATTTTAGTTGTTTAGTTCTCGAAAACTTGAGTGGGAGTGACCCTCATGAATTAATTAACGAGATGCCACTATTTATTTGAATTTTTTTTATTCCTTGTAATTCAGTGATCATGGGCAAATACTATAGAATATAATCTATAGTATATTCTTTTTATATAATATAAAACTTCAAAATATCGAGTTATTATTAAATTAAAAATTGTTAAAAGATTTATTTAGCTTTCAAACGTTATATCGTTCGTCATCAGAATAATATACAAATGTGATTTAATAATAACTCGATATTTTGAAGTTTTATATTATCTAATATCAACGAGTTAATAATTTATATATTTAAATATTCTTTTTATAGATTATATATAGAATATAATCTATAGTATTTGTCATGGGTACACTGTGTATGCCGCACATGAGCACCGAATCATATGGACGGTCAAAAACAAACAATTGATTGTAATTTGTACCTAATTGATTATTATGCAAGTAGAAATGGATGGCAACATCTCTCACCTAATGAAGTTTAAGATCGATCAACCACATCTGATATTTCTTTTATTTGAAATATAATATGCTAAAAATATAGAAACGATCAACAGTAGTCAAACAACAGCAAGACGCCAAACAACATCACCCACTTTAAAGCGAATGTTGCGTTTGCGAAGGTTATAATGTGAAGCATTACGACGATAAGCTTCACTCAAACGATGAGTAACGTCCCTAAAAAGATCGTCTAACCGATTCATATCCCCAGCGACCCGCTCGCGGTTCTCTAAGTTTAAATCCTCCTCTCTTAGTTCCAAAACGCGACCGTAATAGTCTCCCCTTGCGGGAACAGTACGCCCAAGGTTCAAAAGAGATGGAGTAAACCCAGTCACCTCGTGAGTGGCAGAACGCAGTGCATGAGCAATCTTAAAAATTTCTACTTCCCATGTTCGATGGTCATTCTTAATATATGATCGTATTGCTGTACCCAGTACCCTATTTACTCGCTCAACAAAATTTACTTGAGTTGACGTAACTGTCAATTTTCAATTATTTTAGGTTACTTTCGCGATCGAAAAATCCCCACCACAAATGTTAGATAGTTATTCTAACTTAAACTGGCCTGCACCTGATCTTGAGTGCGAACGAGTTAAAGATGAACTGAACAAGAACTGGAACATCAAACGAACGCTTTTATTTTGCACTAACTTGCTCGGTTCAGGTTAGTTCAACAAAAGAACAGACAGAAGATATAAGAGGTTTATAACCTCTTTTTTTAACCACTAAAAACACAAATGACAGGTTCTGTCATTTGCGGTGCTGTATTTTTATGGCTGAATTTGTATATCAATAGGTAAGCGGTATAATTCAAAAATTTTAACATTAACTTACATTAGATTAATGTTCGTAGTATCTACCATGAGCAAAGCAAATAAGAAAAAAAGTAATTGCTGTGTGAATTTAAATTCAGAAGAAAAATTAAAAATTTTAGCAATTCATGGATATAGACAAAACGCCGATGTTTTTCGTCAAAAAACAGGTTCGTTTCGTAAAATGGTGCATAAATGGGCACAATTTACATTTATAACTGCACCCCACAAAGTGATTCCTGTCGATAGCTTACAGAAAATTGAAGATGCTGATACGGGAGACTCGACAGAAGTTGGCAAGTACAATATACATTTTTTGTACGATGTATATAATTTATTTTTAATACAATCATTTAGATCAGTACGGTTGGTTTTTTAATAGAGATGATTTAACTTTTCGTGGTATCAGAAAAGGTGGTCCTGCTATAGGTTTTGAAGAAAGTCTTACTATGGTAGAAAGAGTATTTGATGAGTACGGACCATTTGATGGTATTTTTGGATTTTCTCAAGGAGCATGTTTTGTGGGCCTATTGTGTGATTTACAGCAACGTGGATGTAAGTGTCTTCAGATCAAAGAAAATGTAATGCAAACTACATAATTATAATATTTTAGTGTTAAAATTTAAATTTGATTTTGCCGTAATGTCATCTGGATTTAAATCTGGAAGTTTACCTCACATGAAGTATTACTCGGAAAATATCGCTTTACCAGTGCTTAATATATATGGCGAAACTGATGATATCATCCCTAAAGGTAAACTTTTGTTTTTTGAATTATCTTTAATTAATTTATTTATCTATATATTTTACAGAGATGAGTGAAGAATTGGGAAAAGTGTTTATTAATGTCCATACTGTTATACATCCAGGAAAACATTATTTGGCTGCAAGTGCTTCGCAAAAACCTGATTATGAGAAATTTTTTGAAACTCAATTTCTGAAGAAATCTAAGAAATTACAAGAATTTACATCAGATGCTGCTGATACAAGTTAAATCAATTGTTATTAAATAAATTTTACATGTTTGTGTTGTTTTCAAATTGTAAATTTCTAAAATAAGTTAATTTGTATACTTTATTATGTACTGGCCAGAGACCATTTCAGTAAAGGAATATTAAATAATATTTTATTTAGATAAAGATTTTGTTCTCGGTAATATTTCTCCTAATGTCTTCTCCAATTTTAGATGATCTTGTACAGACTAAACCAACACTTATAATCTGTATCTAAGCAAATATCAAGTTACCGTCGAATTAAATGTATTCTTTAGATTCATTCTTATGCCACACTAATGGCGCATATTATAAGATCAGGTTGTCGATCAGTAGAATTATGTATCATTTATGTAAAGTTTAACATGCATGTTATCTTAACGTTATATCATTTTGCAAATTATGTAATGTTATTGTCTCTGTGATCAGTTTTGCATGCTTTTGTTTTTAAAATAGAATTTATGTTAGAATGTGTTTTACAATTGCCTGTTAACTATATTTTAACTGAGAGTATAATAATTTATATCGTGATTGACCTATAGTGTAACGTTAACCGACGATTGTAGAAGTGGACCTAAATCAACTTTTAGTAATTCAAATTACAGTACAGTCTCGGTAATCCGAACTAATAGAAACCTGGCCTCATTCGGATTACAGGATAAAGTTAAAAAACCTCTATTTAAAGGGCTCACTGCACTTACATCACTAGATAACTTTTCTCCGCTGCCAGTAAACTGACGAATTCCATAACGTTTTTTTTTGTAACCAACCTATCCTGGCGTAAAAATAAATTTTGTCTGTTATTTTTTTATAAAGAAATAAAACTTTTTCACAAATAATTTCGCCAGATTTAGTTACGGCACGTAACACGTTCCTGAAGGAACCAAGTAAACAAGGCGTTCTCCATAGCAGGTTTTTCACTTTATTTAAGGGTTTTTATTTTACCCGGACCTTTATCCGTGGTAGCTATAAAATCCATAATTTTACTTTTTGTATTTCATTATAGGTATAATTTTTTAAAGTTAATGTGATGTGTTTTCGTTTTCCAGACATACTAAATTTTTAATAAGATATTTACGGTTTTCTAAATGTAACTACAAACAAACAGCACAGAATATTTTAACATTTTATTAGTTGTGTTCGGATTATAACTATTTGTGCGGACTACTGAGTTTTTTTTCTTTTGTTCAGATTACTGGATGGTCGGATTAGCGTGTGTTCGGATTACCGAGACTACACTGTACTAGGTTTTTGGATTGTATGCAAGAATATTGTTGAGGATGAATTAAATCGCTGCATTTTATTATTTTTTTATTAATATAACATTACATTTTTATTTTGGTACACATTCTCTTATGAGGGTCGCTGGGTAAGTACCTGGTTTACCCCGGATGCGCCCGTACCCCGAAAAATACACCTTTTGTGCTACCCTAATACAATTTGGCAGGCCATTGGGCAGGCGTTAACAAATATGTAACAACAAAAACAAACAACTTGTGTAGATGAAAACTTTTTATTTATTGTTATTATTTACATGCTTGTTTTCAAATTTAATAAGAGTGTTTGTTTTAAAACAGAACTATAAACATTATAATATGATAAATAATTTGAGGCTGATAGAATCAAAATTGCTACCTCCAGATAATCCCTTCAATAAAGAAGTCTCCGTTTCGCTCTGACTTCATATTATACTGATTTACAGTTGCTTTACCCGAATATTGCACTATAAAAATACACTATACTGGAATAAAATTGTCTATTGTTGAAATTAAGATATCTCACAACGTAAAAAAATTAAACAAACAGTAGTGTGACTTCAAATTTAAATATAATTAAATTTGATGATAAATAAATTTTAGTGAATTAATTTAATTGTCTTAATTTGTTCCTTTTCTAATAGATTATAATACATAATTAAACTGAAAACTTGAGTGTCATTATAAGGTCATCGAAGATCAAGATAAGTTCTTATCACAAATAAAATTTAATTTTCACAAATATACTACAAATATTGAAAAATGATTAATACTTTAGTTTGAGCTATCAACTTAAATAAATTACAAATGTAATAAGTAGTGAATTATTGTTACACAAATTTGTTTGGCGTGTAGATAGTAATGGAGATATTCGTCGCAAAAGTTATTGCCATGGTGGCCTTAGGATTCAGTAGTATGTTTGTCGGTATTTTACCATCTTGCTTTTCTTTGAATTCCAGGCATCAGTGGCCTTTACTTTTATCGCTATTGCTATGTTTCGGAGCAGGGGTTTTAATGTCAACTTCATTGGTTCACATGCTACCAGAAATTCGGATTTCTATGACGAAGCATAAAGAATATGCTGAAATTATACTTTGTGCAGGTTTTTTTTTAGTTTATATTATCGACGAAGTCGTTCATTTTTTTTATGAAGATGTGCATGATCATGAGACAGAAAGCACAAGATTAAATTACCATGAAATAAAAAGGCAGCACTCTCAACCAAATAAAATGTCTTATGGAACCGCCGAAAATGAAAACTATTATAGCAGAAGAAGTAGCTTAAGACAGTTGCCATTTAATCCAAACTACTTTCACGATGGGGGTGCTTGTAGCGATGACGTACCACCATCACAGTTGTGTCATGTAGGAGAAAAGGAGCCTTGTAATGCTGCACCTATTGCAAATATGGGTTTACTATTGGCATTATGTATACATTCAATTTTAGAAGGATTAGCTATTGGATTGCAAGAAGCACCTCTGCAAGTAAGCTTTTATTAAAAATTAATTTATTCTCATTTGTAAGCTTTTTTGTTTAGGTTTTATTACTCTTAGGTGCAGTTGCTTCTCATAAATTAGTTGTTGGATTTTGTTTGGGTGCTGAATTAGCATCATCTCAGAAAAACACGTTATTTGGCAATTTACTGTGTATTACCATATTTTCGTTGGGATCAGTGATAGGAATCGGAATGGGTATGGTAATAATCAAAGTTCCCGAGAAAATATATGGCATCGTACTTCCTATTATAAATGTTTGTATTTTCCTTAGTTCTTATGAGTAATAATTTATTGTGTTGACATCGATTGCAGGGATTAGCTGCCGGTACTTTATTATACGTTACATTGAGTGAAGTACTGCCTAGAGAACGAGCAAGGTGGCATAAACAACATTCTAGAAGAAGATCTGGTTTATTGCAACTTATGTCAGTTCTAACGGGCTTCACAATTATGACTGGCATTACCATTTTTATAGACAGTCACATTTAATTCAGACTTGTTTTAAATTTTTAGAAAAATTATTATCAGTTTATATAAAATCGTGAATGTAATTAGTAAGTGTTTGATTTATTTTATTTAAAATTGATATAAAACTATTGCAATATTGGCAGATCTTTGAAAATAGAAAAGAAAATATTGACCGAGACGGTAGAAATAATTCTTTTTAATATGCACAACTTCAAATTCGATACAGTAATAATAAATTAAGTTGGTTAATTAAATCTAAAATCAAATCAATTAACAAAAAACCTTTTATTACAATTATTCGAAAGGACAATAACAGAATGAATCTTAAAGAAAGTAAAGAACGAAATTTAAAAGTTAGCAAAGATAATTTTTTCTATAAATTAACATTAAAATAAGAAACAAAACAATTAAAACGCATTTTCTACAAATAAACAACAACTAATATATTCTTATAAATAAAGTAATTTAAGAATATATAAATGCTAGCTTTAAAAATTTTTCTGCAAGATTTATAAATTTGTTCTATTGTTAGTTCAATTTGGATATTGGTTAAAATCAAATCCATGCATTTGATATTATAATAATCATTAATGTTGAATCCTGGTTTGTTTTAAGATAAAATTAACATCGTCATAAGTCAAGACACAACGGCTTTTTAAATGTTTATTAAATCAAATTTTAGCCTTCTTTTCGTTACACAAAATATGTAAAGTAATTTGTCATAAACTTCAGTTGTGTTAATTAAGGTGTGTTTTTTTTAAATTATTTACAAATTTTGTGTAATTAAACTACATTTTTGAAAATAATAGTGCAATGGTAATCCAGCTTCTATAAATTATGATATAGTTATTAATATATAAGAAGCAAATTAACAGCAAAAAAATTGTAGTAGAATTTTTAACATTAAATATAACTATAATATTAAAAAAAAACTACATTCTGGAATCTCTATTACTTGAACTTGAATTACTAGATGTAGGACTGTCTGAACCACGAGTAGCAGTCGAACTAGAAGGACTATTTGATCTATTAGCGTTACCCCAAATTAAACTATCCAAAGCTTCAAAGGGATTTCCTACAGTGGATTAAAATATATTAATGTTAATTTTTTTGCCTTTTTTGTGTACATACTTCCAGTATTCGAAACACCTGATGCTTGACTTCCATCACTATTTCCATCCATGGAAAGATGCTGTCTACAAATAGGACAGGTTCCGTGTAATTCTAGCCAAGGTCTTATACAAGGTTCATGATATATGTGTTGGCATGGCAGTTGTCGTACATTTTCTTTTGCCACGAAATCTTCCCAACATACAGAGCATTGTAATTTGGCTGCAATTTGCTCATTTGATACTTCAACAACTGGTAAAGCATCAATTATTTCTTTTGATACTGGAGGTGGACCTAAATTATACAAAAAAAATTTGTATATAATTTTTTTAATTTACTCTTTTTCGTTATTTCAGGTTATAAATGACCCCGTTACGTATCTGTTTTGAGCCCTATAAAAGGGGTCTTTTCTCAAAAGGTCACCTCAAGGGGGACCAACACGACCATAAAACTAAGTTTTATAAGGTCCTAGGACCTATAAAACTTTACTTTATAAGGTCCTAGGACCTATAAAACTTTACTTTATAAGGTCCTAGGACCTATAAAACTTTACTTTATAAGGTCCTAGGACCTATAAAACTTTACTTTATAAGGTCCTAGGACCTATAAAAACAGTCCTTGTTGAGATACCTGCCCGAACGATTCATCCGTTCGGGTGAACTCCTGTTTTTCGCTTATGTTGTCAATAACTTGACTAACAACTTGCGATCTTCACGCCATCTATCGATAGTTATTTCAGAGCAATTCACCCGTCGATAAACACGCGTTTATCTATATGTTGTTAATAACTTGACAAGCAACTTGCGATCTTCACGCCATCTATTGATAGTTATCTCAGAGCAAAAAAATCGTGAATTTTGTGGAATATTATCCCCAAAATAACGAAATTACGACACCTTAAGTTAAAAAATTGGCAATTAAATTAAGTGTTACTTTATATTTATTTACAAAATCATAGATTTAGATAAAATCCGACAAAATTCGAGATTTTTTTGCAATAATTGCATAACGTGATCATCCGTCCGTCAATACGACGGACCGTTCGTTATTTCAACATGCTGTCCGTCAGACCAAATTGTCCGTCATTCGGAAATTTCAAAAGAAAATCATCCTTTTTCACTCCAAAGAGACAAACATTGATCAACGACTTGCAAGCTTCACGCCATCTATCGATTGTTATTTTAGAGCTATTATATAAAATCGCGAATTTTGTAGGATATTTTTCCTGAAATAACGAAAAATTGTTCATATCACTCGGGCGATAAGGGTTTTCATCCTTCGGTCGATTATTCACTCGCCGCTGCGCGGCTCGTTTCATAAACTTTCGCCCGGCGGATGAAAAGATCCCCTTTATCGCCCTTGTGATATAAACTACTATTATGAGTTTGCTTAGGATTCCGAAAAGGCCCTAATTAATGCAGTCATTTATTACATTAGCTTGCAATTTATTTAAAATAATTCATAATATAATTTCCACAGGTTAAAAACTCAACATATTTTAACTTTTTATGATTATATTTCACAGCTGTTTTATCCATAATCAATTCCATTTTTGGAGTCGTAAACAAAAACTATGACAAAACAATAGATTTATGGCGATCAAAAAAGAAATAATTAGTGATAGTCGATAAAGTTGATTTCAACAGTGGTAAGAAACCACGTAGCCTTGTAGGAATTTTAAGCCAACTTAAAAAAAACTGCTCTAATATTAGAATTTCGTTCCGAGTTACTTTCAAATTGGACTTGTACTGTATGATAAATCCTATGTTATAATTTATAAACGTCAAAATATGTATGCATATACTTATGACAACTCATACGAGAAATTCTAGGATTAATCCGATAATACATTTTGCGCAAATTTTAGTTTTGTAATTTATGAAATTATAAAGTTATTATAATCAGGGTCCATTTGAAAGTTGTATGCTTTGCTTCTTAATGCATATTGTCCCATAACTTCCAAGTTTCCATGCTAAAATGCCCGATTTCTTACCTCAAGATATCTTCAAGATACTATAAAATTAAAAGAAAAATTAAAAAGTAACCAATCAGATGACAACAATTCAAATAATAAGTTTTATTGGTTACTTTTTAATTTATCTAAAAGATTCGTATCTTGGAGATATCTTGGTGAAGAAATTGGGCATAAATATACTTAAGTGAATGCAATCATGCAATTTAATAAAAGTTTGTGGTAACCTGTTCCGTCCATTTGGTTTAACAGTTGTGTCACAATTGCGTCTAATCCTTCACGTCCCCAAGCATAATCTCCTGGATTTCCTAAAAAGAACTGCATGTTGCCACTTGTAACCCAATCAGGACCAACTCCCAAGTTGAAAATAATTTCTTGAAGCAAATTTTCGAAAGGTGTACCATGTCTCACATTTGAAGCAGTAAGTCGAGCCAAAGTTCTAAAAATAATTCATTTAAATTACTATGCAAAATAAAATTTAAAAACAAATTACTAGATAATAAAATTAATCCAATCAGTACTAACAAGAGAGCCAACTTTGCTCATCACCACAATCATTATACGTTTGAATTTAATTTTTGGACGGGGGCAGCACTGCAGAACGAGACAAGAAAAAGTAATCCCGCATTCATCTCTAGTTTGAATTATAAATTAGAACTTTATCCAGTAAAAATTTAAAACTCAGAATTCAGCCAATTTGGAAAAATTCTAACAAAATTATGCATTTCGTTCTTCAGAATCGAATTTCTCCAAATGGGCTGAATTCCGGATTTTCACATTTTTACCGGATGAAGTTCTAATTATAATTCAAACGTATAATGGTTGTAGAGGATTGGTGACGACCAAAGTTGGCTCTCCCCAGGGGCGGGCAAAATACATTTGTATTTTGAAATAAAAATAGAAAAAACAACACAACTTTGAATTTATAGTTTGAAATTCAAATTAGTGTGCACAGTGTCATACCTATGGCCATATATTGTATTTCATATTTTGAATTTAAAATAACAAATTCCAAAATATTTTTGGAATTTGACAAAAATATCAAATTTGAATCATGACAAAATCTAGATTTTCCCATATCGTCGCCATACAGGCAAAAGTGATTAACTACAAAACACCAGAGAGCAGTTTTTACGTCAGTTTCGCGTGTGCATGGAAGCTTGTTTACAGTTGTTATCTTCAAAGATGAAGATTACGTCACAACCATCTGAATTAAGTACCGACAATCTTTTTTTTCAAATTAGTTGTAGTAACATAGGTGCAACAAAGACACACTAACATGAATGATTCCTAAGATATGTATTACGTCGAAAATTATATGATACCCAACATATGAGATAGAAAAAGAGAGATACGGTAGTTCATAGCTTCCATAATAATTTTAATAAAAGTAGATTTTTTATATTGACTGATGCTATAAGTTACTTAACTAAATATTTTTGTGGATATTATAATAAATAATTATTATGATTTAAATTTATTATATCAAACGCTTATTTGATTTACAATTTTCGTCTTATTTCATACAGATGCCATTTGTGACGCGAGCTTCATCTTTCATGATAACAATAACTGTATGTAAATTGTCAATTTCACCATCTCTACAACTCATTCATTATTTCTAATAAATATGAGTAATTTTTCTTGCAACCGTATTGGTTATTCAATGCCATTTAGTCAATTTTCTGCTTTTCACCATTTTTGTAGTTGGTCACTTTTGCGTATCCCCCTTCAAATGCAATTGTTGTTTAAAATAGCCTTAAAAAATTTTGGAGAGCATAACATTTTCTAAAACTCCTGTATTTATAATTTTCTTCAGAGAAGATATAATTAGCACGTTAGAATAGGTGTCTTTCAAGACAAGAAATCACATAAAATAGTACCTATAAATTAGCGAAAACTATAATTTTATTCACTCCAGTCAGCGTACCCACGACAAAAATAATTGAACAAACGATAAATAAAAGGTTTCAGAAAGTGAGGAGAGGAGAGTGCACGACAAAATAAGACGAGGAATGGCAATAAAAAATGTATAACAAAAATAAAATAATAAAAAACCAAATTATAAACAATTCAATCAAATATTCAACAATTCAAGGTTACCTAGTATTAAGGTTACCAAGGTTACCGAGTAGGTAATAATGGACTGAAATCAACCAATGCTGTTATTAAAAAAGGAGACAAGCCACGGCAGTGGAGTGATGTGATCACTGGTTACGTTACAAAGCGGGAATTCTGAGTTCGAATCACGGACGCTTCAGAATTTCTTAGCTCGGCTTTCCAGTGGACATTCTCACTCCGTGGTGAACCAAAAAACCAACCAACAAAAATATACTATCCAAAAAACATAAACAAACAAAAATATACTGAACAAATTAAAAATTAACATTTAGAAGTGCTAATAACCCAGTAGTTGATGCACGTTAAAATGTAAAAAAAAGACACGCTCTGAGAAAGACTTCCAGTGGGTCAATTTTTGAATAAATGTTTGTTTATATATTTTACTTATTATTATATATTTATTTTTTAAAACATCTGCAATGTAATAGTAGTTTATATCACGAGGGCGTAAGGGGTTGTTTTTTGTCACGAGACGTAGTTTATGACACGAGCCGCAAGGCGGCGAGGGGAATAATAGTCGAGAGATGGAAAAACCCTGGAGCCCGAGTATTATGAACAGCTTTTCGTGAATTTGGGAATAATATCCGACAAAATTCACGATTTTTTTGCAATAATTGCATAAATTTTATAAATTATAACACGTTTTATTTGACATCGTGGTAGTGTAAAACCAACTTCTACTTGTAACCATGGTGTTTTTCTTGGCACCAGTTGGTACCCTAGAGGGCGGCCATGTTGGAGCACCATGTTCATTTTGATATCTGCTCTCGTGAAGTTTGCACGTTTGTGTCGTGTGTTTTCAATTACAAATGCCTAAAAACCAAGAAATAATCGTTAAATAATCAATAAATACGACATTGTGGTCGCATCTATCGATGTTCATGGACACGTTGCAAAAAAATCGCAAATTCGATATCGATGGATCACGTGGTAGGTACTATCGAACTCAGCAAAAAGCGGTATTTATGGGGCGAATTTATACATTATTTTCTATTTCAGGCTACAAAGCCACGATAGTCGATCTACGTGTTCTAGTCTCCCCTACAGGATTTTTTATGCGCCGATAGGCGCATATTTTGAAGATCAAAAAAATTAAATAAAAAATTAAAAATTTTTTAAAAAAACCTTTTATTTAAAATTACAAAAGTGCACTAAAAAGTAGAAAATAATTTTTGTTGTAAATATAAAATAGCTTATGTTATGTAAAACCATCGTTTATGTATATTCTGAAAATTTCAACTTTCTACGGTTATTCGTTTTTGAGATGAACTTGACACTAGAATTGAAGCAATATACATGAAATTTCAAATTTTAACCAATCAGAAGTAAAGGATCAATCAATATAAATAAAATACACCAATAAAATATCATTAAGCAACTAGTGACATCTGTTGAATATTATTATCTATTCCTATTGATCTAGGACCTTAATACTTCACCCTATATAAATCATTACGACGAAAAATTTCACCCTGAATGCGGTCCTTAAAAATGAGATTTAGAATTCTATGTTACTTTCCACCCCGTATGATAAAATTGTTCAATGCGCATTGACGCATGCGCTTTATGATTTTCAGTTTTTTCCCGATTTTTCGCTTATTTTTCAGAATTTTAGAAAAACAAAATTAAAATATGAAAATGCTCTGCAGGTGAAAGCTGTGTACCAAATTTCAGATCTTTAGGACGTCGGGAAGTTGCTTAAAAATGGCCTCAAAGCGGTCGACCTACACGGACGACGGACAACGGTCTTCCCAAGTTAAATAAAAGCTTTTAAATGAAAACGACGAAAAGCACGTTCGCCGAAGACAACCGCAAAACGTTGTAGATGCGCAAGACGGGCAAGTTTTTCACAATTGCGTGGTTAAGATTAAATATGTCAATAAATGATTTTTGAAAATTTTTGTTTTTTTGAAATTTTTTGGTATTTTTTTACTCCCGAGAGAAAAATAAAGTGTGACGAAAAGAGCTTCTTTACTCCCGAAAAACCGAATGTAAAGTAGTCACTTTACACCCAAAATCACGAAAACATGTTTTAGGGACGAAATATGACTAAAATTGATTGTGGCAAAATTAATACTTTTAGATTTAGACCAAAAGCGTAAATGGGGACAACCAGCTAGAGTAAAAAAGATTTCGATTGTACAATAGAAAATCTTTGTTTTATTTTGTATTTGTTTTTCTGTGCGGTGGTATTGCATAATACCTTTATACGTGCAATATTACTATTCCAAATTTTTATGTACTTTTCTGTGGTTTATATCTTATTGTCCCTAAGAATTTTCTTCAATACAATACATATTTTAGTCGTGGAAAATATGTTCCCATCGTTCAATATAAACTTTTGTCGTGCGATAACCTCTTTTATCGGGAATCAATTTTGTTACCGTGCAAGATTTCTAATAGGGTGTTTTCACATTATTTAAAAAGTATGCACGGAGGTATTTAAGCGATCATGTAAACAAAATACCAGAAACATTTTTTTTAAGTCTCGCATCTGAAATATAATGAAATTTATAATTAGATATTTGCCGCGTAAAGTTCAATTTTCAAGTATTATCCCATTTTTTCTTTCGTCCGTCATCCGAAAGCGCTCTCGTTGCTTGTCGCGCATAACTGTCAATATTGTACAGTGTAAACGAATAAAATTAGAACTTCTAGATAAGTTTTCCTTCGAATTGTTGGATATTCATAAACAACGTAAAGTTACAGTAGTGGAGAACCACATGTAAATTGTAAGTTAGTATCAAACAGCAAGAGATCTTGTATGGATGCTCAAGTTCTCAATTAAATCAAGTCGTAATAATTATGATGTATATTATTTATCTAACACAGCATGGTGTCAAGTGTGGAAAATAATAAAAAAAATTTTTACAAAAAAACCGACTCCAGAAAAACTACCATGAAAAATGAAAAACTTTTTCAACAGTTTTTTCAACAGAGTTTTTTCAACTCAATCTAATATTCTTACGAACTATGCGTCTGCCACATTTTTGGAGTCAGTGTCGGGTACCTAAATTTAAATATATTTTGTAAATTTTAGGAAACTTCCAAATATTTCTTAAAAGCTTGGATGGCACCGGTTGGATACAGTTCGGCGCAGCCGTTTTGGTACAGGCAATTTGACGCAGCCGTTTCGGCGCGAGTACAGTTTGACGCAGACCCGTTTTAGCGTGAGTACAGTTCGACGCAAACTCAATTCGGCGTGAGTACAGTTCTGCATGGACCCGTTTCGGCGCAAGTTCAGTTCGGCGCAGAACACTCCTTATCACATATATAAAAGACCAGCACGCTGCAGCTCCAGCGTGTCATTTTTTTTAGGACACATAAAGCACTCTGATTGGTTGTTGGCGTTAGTCATACCAACTTAAAATTACCATAGTACTCCAATCAGAAAAGGTTATATATATTTCCTTAGACTATTTAAACTTATAGACACGCCCTTTCCTATCTGTTCTTGAATAGAAACTGAAGCAAACATGTGTGACGTCACTGGTGGGGTTGTATCGAGATTTATATTAACGGTATACTAAAATATACTATTTTCTTCATTTATACTAAAATATACTATTTTCTTCATTTATAGTTGGTATTTACAGATATATCTTAGCATTTACCCCACCAGTGACGTCACTTATATTTGCTTCACTGCTTGAATATCAAGGCGTGTCTATAAGTTTAAATGGTCTAAGTATATTTCTATATGGAGTGGTAAAATAACTTTAAGTTGGTATGACCGACGACAACGACCAATCAGAGTGCGCTGTGTGTCCAAAAAAAATGACGCGCTTGAAGAGTAGCAGCGTGTCATTTTTTTAAAACACACAACGCGCTCTGATTGGTAGTTGTCGTTAATCATGCCAGCTTAAAATCACCTCCCCTGGGATCGAGTTGCACACCAATCAAGTTTTCAACCTTGATGAGACGCCCGTCTATATTACCCTATTTTAATTAAATGATCTAATTTTTTTTCCAATTTAAAATAACCTCCCCTGGAATAGAGTTGCACACCAAGTAAATTTCAACTGGGATACTTATATATAAATTTTATCTCGGTAAATGCGAGGATTATCCATCCAGAAAATTTAATATTAAACTTTTACATTTTCAATAAATGTATTTCACAATACTAAACGGCAAACACACGCTACTCCTCTACCTCCTCCTCCTTCAGCGTGTCATTTTTGTAAGACACACAACGCACTCTGATTGGTTGTCGTCGTCGTTGGCTTTCAGTAACTTAAAATCAACTCCCCTGGGATCGAGTACCACGCCAATCAAATTTCCAATGTTGGTGAGACGCCCGTCCGCGATTGAATCAGCTATATAATCATTATTTTTGAACTTAAGAACGTCTGAACGTGAATAATTAAAATTGTCAGTATTAGGGATTTATTTTTTTTAATGAAGAATGTTAAAAGACAAATCCATCGGTTGAGCTTAGGTTAGTGTTTAAAAACAATTTTTTTTTAAATTAATACCTCTAAAATAGAAATCCACCGGCTAGCTACCCGTCCGTGGACGGGCTTTCCAACTAGTCACATATATAAAAGACCAGCACGCTGCTGCTGCTCCAGCGTGTCATTTTTCACTCTGATTAGTTGTTGTCTTTGGTCGTACCAACTTAAAATCACCTTAGTACTCCATTCAGAAAAGGTTATATATGTTACAGTTAAAACCCGAAATCAGTTAAAACCCGATCTAACTAGTAAATTCTAGTTTTAACTAACCGCCTTAGTAAATTCTAGTTTTAACTGAAATAAGTTTAGTTAAAACTAGAATTAACTGATTTCTAACAAATTTCTTTAGTAAATTCTAGTTTTAACTAAAATTATACCAGTTAAAACTAGAATTAACTGATTTCTAACACACTTCTTTAGTAAATTCTAGTTTTAACTAAACTTATACCAGTTAAAACTAGAATTAAAGTAAAAATTGTCTTATTAAGCAATTATTTTACACATTATTATTATATTCTACTTATTGCCACATGGCATGCTGTTGTGACATTTTGGGGTGCAATTTTTTTTACAAGAACAGCGGACAAACCCTTGTCCAGATTCAACGGCAGCTTTTTGCGCTGCAGTCTTTAGGAAAATTTCTTCATCTGGCACTTGTTTTTGAGTCAAAAAACTTTAGAATTTTTTAAAATTTTTTTGTCATTGTCACTTTTAAAGTAACTGGACCAATGAGAGCGCTTCTGTATGATCGGATAAACGTACAAACGAAAACATGGAAATTGAGCTTAACCCTGCCCCCCCCTATTTGGTAACTTTTCGAGATTGTTCGTTATCGAATCGTTAAAAACCGTACAGTTTGGTTTCCATTACTATCTAATGCAATTCTGAACAACAGTTAAATTTACCTATTTGAAAGTGACGATGACAAAAAAAAAATTAAAGAAAATTCTAAAGTTTTTTTGACTCAAGAATAAGTGCCAGATGCACTTTACAATTTAAAATGTCACAACAGCATGTCATGTGGCAATAAGTAGAATATAATAATAATAATGTATAAAATAATTGCTTAATAAAACAATTTTTATCTAATATAAAGCTACTTTTACTTAATTCTAGTTTTAACTGAACTTATACCAGTTAAAACTAGAATTTACTAAAGAAGTTTGTTAGTATTCAGTTAATTCTAGTTTTAACTGGTATAATTTTAGTTAAAACTAGAATTTACTGAAGAAATTTGTTAGAAATCAGTTAATTCTAGTTTTAACTAAACTTATTTCAGTTAAAACTAGAATTTACTAAGGCGGTTAGTTAAAACTAGAATTTACTAGTTAGATCGGGTTTTAACTGATTTCGGGTTTTAACTGTAACATATATATATTTCTACATGGAGTGGTAAAGTAATTTTAAGTTGGTAGGACCGACGCCAACAACCAATCAGAATGCGCTGTGTGTTTAAAAAAAAAATTACACGCTGGAGCAGTAGCAGCCTGTCATTTTTTTAAAACACACAACGCGCTCTAATTGGTCGTCGTTAATCATACCAACTTAAAATCACTTTCCCTAGGATCGAGTAGCACACCAATCAAGTTTTCAACCTCGATGGGACGCCCGTCCGTGGTTGAGCCAGCTATATTAATTAAATGATCCAATTTTTTACCAATTTAAAATCACCTCCCCTGGGAACGAGTTGCATACCAAGTAAGTTTCAACTAAGGCACTTATATATAAATTTTATCTTGGTTAATCCGAAGATTATCCATCCAAAAAATTTAATATTCGACTTTTACATTTTCAATAAATGTATTTCACAATTGCTTCCATACACATATGAAGTATTTCACAATAATAAACGGGCAGCACATGCTACTCCTCCTTCAGCGTGTCATTTTTGTAAGACACACAACGCACTCTGATTGGTTGATATCGTTGGTTTTTAGCAACTTTAAATCAACTCCCCTGCGATCGAGTTGCACACCAAACGAGTTTCCAACGTTGGTGAGACGCCCGATTGAATCAGCTTTATAATCCTTATTATTTTTGAACTTGAGGACGTTTGAATGTAAACAATTAAAAGAATGTTAAAAGAGAAATCCATCGGTTGAGCTTATGCAGGGGCGTTTCCAGCCAACTACCTTAGGGGGGGGGGGTAATTTACCTATAGCAATGTAAATTTCAACATAGATTGATCTTTATTTGTTGAAAAATGGAAAGCAAATAATAATTCTTAGGGGGGGGGGTAATTACCCAATTACTCCCCCCTGAACACGCCAGTGAGCTTATGTTAGTGTTTGAAAACGATTTTTTTAAATTAATACCGCTAAAATAGAGATCCACCGGCTAGCTACCCGTCCGTGGATGGGGCTTTCCACCTAGTTATAATCATAAAAGACTTACAAAAAATGTAAGAACACAGAGTGAAAATAATTTTCAAAAACTTTGTTGTGAATAAAGAAAAATGGATGTGAATTTAAAACCTCGTTATAAAGCCAAGAGCCTTCTAAGCCTGTAGAGCTATCTTGTATGTAATTTATTTATAATATATGGTGTAAAATAAATGGGAATACATAAGAAAGTTACAATAAAAAAACCTGTGGTACATGGTTAAGGTAGTTCCAGCGTGAAACCACTTTTCGATAAATTTTTTTAAATTTTTGTTTATAGGCTAAGAATAACATTTGTTATTTTTAACAAATTAACTCGGTTAACTCGGGGATCAGCTGATCCTGGATCAAGAGTTGACCCAGGATCAACGTCTATTCCTTTTATTTTGTTATTCTTACTTTAATACACAAAAAACAATGTTGCCAGGTGTTATTTTAATAAATGACAAATGGATTGAGACAAACAGTATAAATCACAATAAATTTAAAAGTAAATAAAGTTGATCCTGGGTTAATCCACCGATTTCTCAGATCAAGAAATTGGTGAGTTAACCCAGGATCAACGCTTGACTCTCACTCATACAACAGACATTTGCTTTGATCCTTGGTTTAACTCTGATCCGAGGATGATCCTCTTTTATACAACTGGCCCTAATAAATCCAACCAAACTTCCAACCACTTTGTAAAGCCGACACAACTACGTGTGTGGTCGTGTCGGCAAATGAGATTTTACAAAGTGGTTGGAGACTAAGTATCATACCAAGTTGATCGTTTGTGGGCCCTATTAATAACAAATTTAGCAATTTTCAGGCTCACCTCTCATTTAAAGCATGTGAAACTTTCTGTCCGCCCAACTATTTTCTATAGAAAGAATATATATATAGAATATATATGTTACAGTTAAAACCCGAAATCAGTTAAAACGCGATCTAACTAGTAAATTCTAGTTTTAACTAACCGCCTTAGTAAATTCTAGTTTTAACTGAAATAAGTTTAGTTAAAACTAGAATTAACTGATTTCTAACAAATTTCTTCAGTAAATTCTAGTTTTAACTAAAATTATACCAGTTAAAACTAGAATTAACTGAATACTAACAAACTTCTTTAGTAAATTCTAGTTTTAACTGGTATAAGTTCAGTTAAAACTAGAATTAAGTAAAAGTAGACTTAATATTAGATAAAAATTGTTTTATTAAGCAATTATTTTATACATTATTTTTATTATATTCTACTTATTGCCACATGGCATGTTGTGACATTTTGAATTGTAAAGTGCATCTGGCACTTATTCTTGAGTCAAAAAAACTTTAGAATTTTCTTTAATTTTTTTTTGTCATCGTCACTTTCGAATAGGTAAATTTAACTTTTGTTCAGAATTGCATTAGATAGTAATGAAAACCAAACTGTACGGTTTTTAAGGATTCGATAACGAACAATCTCGAAAAGTTACCAAATAGGGGGAGGGGAGGGAGGGTTAAGCTCAGTTTCCATGTATCCGTTTGTACGTTTATCCGATCGTACAGGAGCGCTCTCATTAGTCCAGTTACTTTAAAAGTGACAATGACAAAACAATTTAAAAAAATTCTAAAGTTTTTTGACTCAAAAACAAGTGCCAGATGAAGAAATTTTTCTAAAGACTGCAGCGTAAAAAGCTGCCGTTGAATCTAGACAAGGGTTTGTCCGCTGTTCTTGTAAAAAAAATTGCACCTCAAAATGTTGCCTTTGTTTAAAAAGAGAAATTATTTGCAATTCAAAATGTCACAACAGCATGCCATGTGGCAATAAGTAGAATATAATAATAATGTGTAAAATAATTGCTTAATAAGACAATTTTTACTTTAATTCTAGTTTTAACTGGTATAAGTTTAGTTAAAACTAGAATTTACTAAAGAAGTTTGTTAGAAATCAGTTAATTCTAGTTTTAACTGGTATAATTTTAGTTAAAACTAGAATTTACTAAAGAAATTTGTTGGAAATCAGTTAATTCTAGTTTTAACTAAACTTATTTCAGTTAAAACTAGAATTTACTAAGGCGGTTAGTTAAAACTAGAATTTACTAGTTAGATCGGGTTTTAACTGATTTCGGGTTTTAACTGTAACAAATGTTACAGTAACAAATGTTACAGTTAAAACCCGAAATCAGTTAAAACCCGATCTAACTAGTAAATTCTAGTTTTAACTAACCGCCTTAGTAAATTCTAGTTTTAACTGAAATAAGTTTAGTTAAAACTAGAATTAACTGATTTCCAACAAATTTCTTTAGTAAATTCTAGTTTTAACTAAAATTATACCAGTTAAAACTAGAATTAACTGATTTCTAACAAACTTCTTTAGTAAATTCTAGTTTTAACTAAACTTATACCAGTTAAAACTAGAATTAAAGTAAAAATTGTCTTATTAAGCAATTATTTTACACATTATTATTATATTCTACTTATTGCCACATGGCATGCTGTTGTGACATTTTGAATTGCAAATAATTTCTTTTTTTAAACAAAGGCAACATTTTGAGGTGCAATTTTTTTTACAAGAACAGCGGACAAACCCTTGTCCAGATTCAACGGCAGTTTTTTACGCTGCAGTCTTTAGGAAAATTTCTTCATCTGGCACTTGTTTTTGAGTCAAAAAACTTTAGAATTTTTTTAAATTTTTTTGTCATTGTCACTTTTAAAGTAACTGGACTAATGAGAGCGCTCCTGTACGATCGGATAAACGTACAAACGGATACATGGAAACTGAGCTTAACCCTCCCTCCCCTCCCCTTATTTGGTAACTTTTCGAGATTGTTCGTTATCGAATCGTTAAAAACCGTACAGTTTGGTTTCCATTACTATCTAATGCAATTCTGAACAAAAGTTAAATTTACCTATTCGAAAGTGACGATGACAAAAAAAAATTAAAGAAAATTCTAAAGTTTTTTTGACTCAAGAATAAGTGCCAGATGCACTTTACAATTCAAAATGTCACAACAGCATGCCATGTGGCAATAAGTAGAATATAATAAAAATAATGTATAAAATAATTGCTTAATAAAACAATTTTTATCTAATATTAAGTCTACTTTTACTTAATTCTAGTTTTAACTGAACTTATACCAGTTAAAACTAGAATTTACTAAAGAAGTTTGTTAGTATTCAGTTAATTCTAGTTTTAACTGGTATAATTTTAGTTAAAACTAGAATTTACTGAAGAAATTTGTTAGAAATCAGTTAATTCTAGTTTTAACTAAACTTATTTCAGTTAAAACTAGAATTTACTAAGGCGGTTAGTTAAAACTAGAATTTACTAGTTAGATCGGGTTTTAACTGATTTCGGGTTTTAACTGTAACATATACAAAGAAAACTGCTCGATAAAATTTTGAAAAACTTAAGGAGAGTAAAGAATAGTAGTTTATTTCACAAGGGCGATAAAGGGGATCTTTTCATCCGCCGGGCGAAAGTTTATGAAACGAGCCGCGCAGCGGCGAGTGAATAATCGACCGAAGGATGAAAACCCTTATCGCCCGAGTGATATGAACAATTTTTCGTTATTTCAGGAAAAATATCCTACAAAATTCGCGATTTTATATAATAGCTCTAAAATAACAATCGATAGATGGCGTGAAGCTTGCAAGTCGTTGATCAATGTTTGTCTCTTTGGAGTGAAAAAGGATGATTTTCTTTTGAAATTTCCGAATGACGGACAATTTGGTCTGACGGACAGCATGTTGAAATAACGAACGGTCCGTCGTATTGACGGACGGATGATCACGTTATGCAATTATTGCAAAAAAATCTCGAATTTTGTCGGATTTTATCTAAATCTATGATTTTGTAAATAAATATAAAGTAACACTTAATTTAATTGCCAATTTTTTAACTTAAGGTGTCGTAATTTCGTTATTTTGGGGATAATATTCCACAAAATTCACGATTTTTTTGCTCTGAGATAACTATCAATAGATGGCGTGAAGATCGCAAGTTGCTTGTCAAGTTATTAACAACATATAGATAAACGCGTGTTTATCGACGGGTGAATTGCTCTGAAATAACTATCGATAGATGGCGTGAAGATCGCAAGTTGTTAGTCAAGTTATTGACAACATAAGCGAAAAACAGGAGTTCACCCGAACGGATGAATCGTTCGGGCAGGTATCTCAACAAGGACTGTTTTTATAGGTCCTAGGACCTTATAAAGTAAAGTTTTATAGGTCCTAGGACCTTATAAAACTTAGTTTTATGGTCGTGTTGGTCCCCCTTGAGGTGACCTTTTGAGAAAAGACCCCTTTTATAGGGCTCAAAACAGATACGTAACGGGGTCATTTATAACCTGAAATAACGAAAAAATGTTTTTTAAACAAATTAAAAAAAGAAAAATAACACTTCACCGTTTTGTATTCAAGGTATAAGAATTTAAAATATCATTTTTGTTTAATTTCAACATGTTCTTTTTACGTTCAATGGTGATCCGGCAACGCTGCTCATAGGTATGTGTCAACGAATGACAGTTTGATATGCAAGAACTGTCAAAACATACAAGTCCTGCAACCATAAATCATAATTGTTTTGACATTTTCTCAGTGCAACGTTGCTAGATCACCATAACCAAAAATATTTGCTTGTAGGTGTGGGTATTCGTGTGTCTCTATCACATGATTTCACGCTGGAACTACCTTAATAGCCACAACTGTATTTCTAACGTTTCAAAAAGTATCTCATTAACTACATTCATTACAAGTTTGTGGGGAACTTTGGACCAGGAAATAAATAAAAAACTTTTTATTTTGATCATTAACCCCAGTGTCTCCTATATTCTGTTTTATTTAAGAAAAATGTAAAACGTTTGCATTAAACGGATGACCTTTAAATGTTAACCAATGAAATTGCTTTGAATAAAGACTCACTCACAATAAGGAAATTATACGAGATTTAGTGTTTATTCAAAGCAATTTCATTGGTTAACATTTAAAGGTCATCCGTTTAATGCAAACGTTTTACATTTTTCTTAAATAAAACAGAGTATAGTAAGCATTTTTACATCTGTAATGTAAAATTATATGTAAACTTTCTATTGGCTAGTTACCATTTACATGTAAATTTTAGAATCGTGTCATACAGGCTTTAATGTTAATCTCAAATTGGTCTTGGTGGAACATACTTTTTTAATAAACAAACATAGAGAAGAAGATATTGTGTTAAAAAATATTTATCAACCAACTTCAAAAAAAGAAGGTTATTAATTCGACTCGTTTGTATGTAATATTACCAGAATTGCACAGTTTTTTGTATATGTTAGTTCTAGACCAACTTCTAAACATGTGTGCCAAATTTCATAAGTGTATGTATGTATACAGTGTTCACCAATAATGGTAACAGTAAATAATTCTTAAATCTTACTAGATACAAAAAAATGTTTAGTTTCTTATTCAACTCCAAATTTTCTATTGGAAACTGCCAAGGTATATTTTTTTATATTTTAAATTCAACCGAAAGTCATACATTTTTTTTTAAATAGCAACGTCTTTTTTTTAACATTTTCGCAATCTGAAATTTTTTCTCTATAAATATATGTAAACTTTTTATAAGGTTACATAAAAAGATATTCGAAAAAACACAAGATTTAAACAAACAATAATATATTAATTATTTATAGATAGGTATGTAGTGAAATGAAAAGCAAAACACCATTATATGATATAACACCATTAGACTTTTTCTATGAAGTCATTTAAAAACGGTAGTTTACGCAAATCTATCTTTAAAGGACCCCGCTACGGCCTTATGGGTTTTGGGTCCCAGTCAAATTTAACCATAATGTAGGATATTGTAGTTTATAACATGCTGATAAAAAGTGTCCATGGGCACAAAGTCAAAAAATGGACAGTTTCCGAGATATAAGGCATTACAAAGTTTGTCCAGTCATTCTACGAAAGACACAATGATACATACAAGTCAAAATCGATAATACCCGGAAACAAAAAATAGGGCTGTGTAGATGAAAGAATTTTAAAAAAGATAGAGTTTTTTGCATCACTCTAGCTAGTGTATTGCATAACCTAAAAAATTAAACAAAGTCGAAAATGCGGTTTCTTGCGATTTAAGAAAAAAAACAAAAACGGCAAATTTTGACGGCATTTTTCGTTTTTCTTAGAAAATAAATAATGAATCAGTATTTTAACTTTCTACAACTTATTTTCTACAACTTTTTCATTTAACTTTCTTTTTGTTGGAAAATTCATTTTTTTTTAATTTCAAGAAACCGCTCTTTCGACTTTGTTTAATTTTTTAGGTTATGTAATACACTAGCTAGAGCGATGCAAAAAACGCTATCTTCTTTAGAATTTTTTCTTCTACACGGCAGTATTTTTTTTTTCTGGGTAGTATCGTTTTTGACTTTATCATTGTGTGTTTCATAGAATGACTAGATTAACTCTTTAATGCCGTATATCTCGAAAACTGTTCATTTTTTGGCTTTGTGCCCATTGACACTTTTTATCAGCATATTATGAACTACAATATCCTAAATTTTGGTTAAATTTGACTGGGACCCAAAACCCATAAGGCCGTAGCGGGCTCCTTTGGAAAATTTAAAAACCAAAAGCGCATCAAAATATAGCTCAGAAGCGTCTAAACGCAATGAAGTGTGCCCTCACGTGTATTCCCGTTGCGCTCTCACTGACATCAACTTCGGGCGCGTTCGGCGCTCATCGCTGTGGTTCGGGTGGTAGGCAGGATATGTGGCGTGTTCAACAGTACTAGTTCCGCATACTACAACTACCAAGAATTCAAAAAAAAATGTATTGTCCTTTTATCATTTTTCTAACAATTCCCGTATTGGTAGCAACTTCGAAGAGATCATTTTCAACCTTAAAATTGATAACAAATTATTTAAGAAATAAAATGTCACAAAGCAGACTTTCTGGTTAGGAAATTTTTTTATTGCCAGTTAGACAGTTTAGCAACTTTAAATCTTAAGAAGGGCATTTTTTTCAGGGCTCTTTTAATTTAATCAACAGATGGCGCCTACTTAAATATTTTTATAAAATAAGAGGAATTTGCTATATTTAAAATAGAGCAAATTCGTTGAGATAATACTATTCTATAAACAATATTCTTGATCTTAAGCTATTTTGAGTTCGTAATATTTATTTATAAAAGCACAATTCATAATTAAAGTTTAATTATCTTTTTTTGTAAGTGAGTGTGTTTTGACATACTCAATACGAACTCAAAATAGCTTAAGATCAAGAATATTGTTTATAGAATAGTATTATCTCAACGAATTTGCTATATTTTAAATATAGCAAATTCCTCTTATTTTATAAAAATATTTAAGTGGACGCCATCTGTTGATTAAATTAAAAGCGCCCTGAAAAAAATGCCCCTCTTAAAGGGGCAACTAATGTGGACGATGAACTTTTTCAATTTTTTTATTTTTACTTATTCTTATTCGCTGGGTGCGTGACACCAGCGCCAAATAATTTGCGGAATTAACCGCAACTTTTCCGCGCAATTTTTACATTAGTAGTAATGTAGTAATATGTTATTTATAGATTAAAATTTTATAAATATTATATGAAAACATTTTGTTATACCAAAAAAGTGAGTGGATAAGATTTATTTTAATTATTTTTTGTTACCAAGTGAAAAATGTAAGTATAATAATATAGAAATAGAGAAAACCAGTTGAAATTACATAACCTCAGAAACCAAAGTCGTGAATTTATTTGTTAATTGTTTATAATTTCAGGTGTACAATGGATTTTGTAATAAAAACTGGACTCTCGGTCAACTTTTTGTTCAAAAAATACATCAGATGGATTATCTGTAACTTCTTCACTCGGTTCAGTAATATTTAGCATTGAATTTGTTGTAGATGTACTAGTCGATGCAATTTCTTGATTAATTTTCCGTTTCTTACAACGATCGTACCTGCAAAAGTGAAGAAGATCCATCAGCACTTATTAAAAAAATAAAACCATTATGTAACTCTCTTACACGAAATATTTGATATCAAACAAAACAATAAGAAAAATATTTACTTTTTTCTCTTCACTGCAGCTATCCATTTACTTCTCTGATTTAACTTCCAACTTGCACCAGGAAATGTATAAAATGTACAATTTCCGTTTTTGCTAGTATTTTCACAATTCACAACACAGCAAACTTTATGACCCATTTTTTAATACGATTTAAAGTAAAGTAAATGTTTTGGCACAGGACTTCTCATATGAGAAAACAAACGGCAACTAGATCAAGGTTGGCTATACTACGTTTTTCAAAATTTGCGTTCAAATTGTTATGAGTTTACATAAGAGTAATTCAGGGCAGTGGCCAGGGGAAGCTCAGCTTCCCAGAAAAGTCCAAGCCTCCCCTGAAGAAGTCCGAGCCTCCTCTGACAAAATTAATGAAAATGTAATGTTTTTGATTTTCGTCTTCTAAGTTGTTTTTTATGTGCGACGTAGCTTTCTTCTGTATGACAATTTACTTAGAGCCACCCCAAAAATATTGCAAGCCTCCTCTAAAATCGTGAAAACATAGAGAAAACAAGCATCGGTCTATTCGACATCTTACACGAATTCATTACTGAAGCAAGTCGAAATAAATTTAGAAAAGGAAGATTGTGCCGAATGTATAAATAATTTGTAATTAATTTAAAGTAATTTTTTATAAATAATGAAAATGTAATGTTTTTGATTTTCGTCTTCTAAGTTGTTTTTTATGTGCGAAGTAGCTTTCTTCTGTATGACAATTTACTTGGAGCCACCCCAAAAATATTGCAAGCCTCCTCTAAAATTGTGAAAACATAATATAGATGTAAACAGGCTATAAAAGAAGCTTTATTAATAGTAAATATGTATTTGTTGCTAGACAAGTTGCGCGTTTTTTTTCCTAATTTGTCCGCCGCGGGCGCTGGAGTCGTTTTCAATTCCCCCACTATATACTTCGCACCCAGCGAATAGTTTGGAGTCTTCAAAATGTGTCCACAAAGTATTAAAGTGAAATTTATCAAACTACCTGAGTTATAGCGGTTACCTGAAATTCTGTTTATATATTCTGCTATACACGTGAAATTTATTTCAAAACTACATTTCTTGAGTCACATGCAATGTTTCCAAACAATCTTGCTACGTTACTGCCACTGGTCCTTTCTCTTTGCTACCATGACCTCTTCATCGTTAATTTTTACAGCAGCATTACTCACAAAATATCAATACGTATGTAAATCACTGACAAACACATGAATCTCACTGCAATGAATCGATGCAATGAAATGAGACAATGCTCACACAAAATTGGTCGCTCGTGTCACGCCACTTACATAGCCCACCTTAACCAAACATTGCTTTTTTAAAACTAAAATCGCATTTTAATGAAACAGAAATTTTAATTTTTCAGCTGGTCATAGCATTAAGCCACAGTTACCTTTTAAACTTGCACAATACAAATCCAATCCAATCTTTTGCAATTCTTTAATAAGTCGAATTTATAACTTAATAAATTTCATCATTAGGTCTGTTTGTTTGCTTGCACCTAGTTAGTGCTAGTTAATGCAAATTAAATATTGGGTTCAAGGTAGCTAGCCTGAGTCCGAAAATACAAATTTTACGATTGAAATCTCGATGAATACTGAAAGAGTATATTTTAAATAAGAGAATAAGCGGAGGCACAATGCCCTAAGTGCACCTGTTTTTTCAAAAATCGAATTTAAAAACTTCGATTTTCACAGTAAATTTTAAAGTTGCTCGGGATTGGTGAATCAATTCATTCAGTTCATTCTCCTGACGGTACGTGCACTTTTAACTGGTCTTAGCTTTGCGCAGAGTGGGAGCGACATTTGCATTGCGATGCAGTAACAGTGCACTCCGAACAAAAATCATGGTTTTCAACCCTAAATGTGCGGGAAAAATGGCTTAAGTCGATTTTTCCTTGCACAACCACCTTTCCGAATAGTATATGTGCTGGAAAAATGGCTTAAAGCGCCCGAGCGCAGCGAGGGGTGCTTTAAGCCGATTTTTCTTTGCACAACTACCCTGCGTTAAAAATCCACTCTCACGAGTTTCATCCCTCAAAGATCCACCTTTTCCTTGATCCACGGGCCTAGGGATATTTTTAAATTAGTTGTCGTTTTGATCAAAATGGCTCGAAGCGCCCGAGCGCAGCGAGGGGTGCTTCGAGTCAATTTTGATCAAAACCACCCTCGCAAGAGTAGGATTCACGCGAAAAAGTAACTACCGTTCGCTAAATTTAAGTAACCCTTTTCTGAAGTAATTTTTAAATAATTTTAAACTTTTAAATTAAAATTTTTAATTAATAAAAAAGGAGAACGCATTCCTACCATAGCGTAAGAGTTACTGACAAATTTGTCAAGTGCAGCACTACTATGCATTACTCCACGCGTACCGACAACAGAATGCCTGGCTTACCGTGATTAACCAATCACGAGCGATTTATCCGTCGAAAATCAAGCTTTTTTAAATTCGATTTTTGAAAAAACAGGTGCACTTAGGGCATTGTGCCTCCGCTTATTCTCTTATTTAAAATATACTCTTTCAGAAAAGTTCGAGGTTTCAATCGTAAAATTTGTATTTTCGGACCCAGGCTGGCTACCTCTCCCCGTTTATTCAGTTCACTCTTTAATTTGCACTAACTTGCTCAGTGCAAGCAAATGCACAGACCTATTGTGAAATAAGTTTATGATTAAATCTATTTTGAGTTAATATAGTTATTAAATAAAAATTTATTTCGTTAAATCAAAACAGAAATAAATATATAAATACCAATTTACAAAATGAGAATTTTACTATATCGAAGTCCCATTAGCAGTATTCACACTGACGTGTATTTATTCCTTGTTATTGTATTTCTACAGCATTGTATTTATCCTAGTAACGCCAAGTAAAGTTGTGTATTACTAGACGTTGCTAGGATATATACAACGGTGTATAAATACAACACCAATACACGAGCAAGTGTGAATACCCCTATTGTATACCAGGAAAAAAAAAATAAACAAACTTTAAAAATTGTAGACAATCATATAATATAATGGTATGCATTTGTTATCTAAATATACATTTATATGCACAATAACAATGGTATCGATATTTGCGTTAAATGGTATTGAGTACTTATACATATTAAGTGATTGTATTATTTATTTTAATATTATAGGAACCTTCTACATAGAAGATAAAATTGTCAAGGAAATAAAATACCGTTTTTAATGAAAGGGCCTTAATAAACACTGTCAAAATTTCAGCAATAATGATATTTCTACTAGTATTTTAAATTAGTCTGTTATATAATTTAACATATTATATTGTCTGAAGAGAAATTAGAAGTATAAAATTTCATACCTTGGTCTGACATTACCATGTCGAGATTGCAAAGAATATCTTCTTCTTCTTGAGCTATCTGTTGGAAGTCTCTGTCGTCCTGTTCTTCTGGATTCAGGTGGCCCCGGTTGTAAGAATAATTCAGTGAAATCAACGCCATATCGCAACATCTATAAAAATAATAATACAATAGTATGCAGGTCAAAGAAGAAATAATATAATATGAATTAAAATTTACATTATATGGTTCGTCATCATCATCATCTGACACTTCGATCGGTTCGACTGGCGGTTCAATAGTAACTTCCAATTCTTCTATGAAACCTTTAGCACAATGGGGGCATGTGTAATTCTAAAAATTTTACATTATAATCGAGTTAGGTAAAATATAAAAATAAAAAAAACTTACAGCAGATGCATTCTCAAACCTTACATTACAACTGTGACAGTAAAATTTCTGCTGTGGTTGGTCTTCCACAGCGGCTTCTGCCATTGATTACACGATTATATAATAATACTAATAATTTTACAATCACTGACTATTTTTATTTGTAATTATTTGACAATAGTATTCCATACAACCACATCAACTAGTTCTATGAACGAATCGTATTTAATACACTACAACCGGTGCCTGTTCACTATTGATTAGGCAAATTTTAAACACGCGTGATAAATATATACACGTTGATTTCGCTAATGAACAATTTTCCTACGTCATATAAATAAATTCCCTAAAATAAAGTACAACAAACTGCGCATGTGTGTCTATCCAGTGTATTTTTTTATCTATTTATCTGTTTGATTCTTCGAGAAGCTTATACAAAAGAGGTAAGATCGTTTTATATAAACCATAGAATAATAATAAGTAGATCGTCGTCGTTCTTAATTCTGGCCGCGACAGGCCCGTAGCTAGGATTTAATTTCGGGGGGGCACTTGTAAAAAGTAAAATTTTTGGTGGTTTCCCTTCCGAGAATTTTTATTATTATAAACAAATATTTCTTTACTTTTAAAAAAATAATTTTTTTCTGAACATTTGGGGGGGGCTACGGGCCTGGGCCGCGATGACGCAAATGTGCAGTAACGACCACATAGAGTAATTTCAAACTACTGTTCGACCTGTTCGACGTAATGTTATTATTGACAGAGGCGCCACCAACGGTAATTTAAAACGAGAATAGGTTTGTTCGGTTTGTTCCAACCAGCCGAGAAACCGTACAATATACAGTCATGATCATGCGCATTAGATAAAAAAAATCTGATGTGATGACTTGATGAATGACACATACTTCCGTCTAGCCGGAACTATATATTTTTTTTGGCCGGAACTGGGCAGGAACCCTGAAACAAAAATCCTAATGCCCGTATCAATGAAAGTTATGCTCAAAATCTTAGATCATCTATACAATAGATAGGTCATAGCCGTATACCTGAAGCACTTTGTTTTGAAGCTCAAAAATTTTTGGTGGGGTGCACGGGGTTTGTTTTCCTTTTGGTTAGCCCCTGTAACGGCTGCAACTGAATATACACATTGACATATTTTTATTGCAGACGAAGACTCTAATCATTCTCAAAACAAAGCAAAATATCGCAAACATGACGAAATTAATTAATACTTAAATAAATTATACTACTTAGAAATTGGTAAATGTGCAATCAATTAATAATTAAACAATAAATGCAAAATTTGGTTACGTTTATTTTCAAATTTGTATTAATTTATTATTATGATTTATTATTAAGATTGATGATATTAATAGTGCAATGGGTCATTAATAAAGATCCATTGTATAACCATGGCTATAAAACTGGTTAAATTAATATCCAAATGTTTTTCAAATATTAGATTACATTACGGGTCAAAGGCAACTTCAGAAAAGTTACAAAAGAAGCTTACACACAAAAACTAATTAAATATTAATAAAATTTATTATTTGTTAATGTTTTTACTGTTTTATTACACTCGTTAAAATGTCACTTTGCCCTTGAAGGTATGCAACCTGTGATGCACTATAAAAGGAAAACAAACTTTGTTGTTCTTTTTTGAGCTTCATAACAAATGGGTCTATGTCCTATCTATTGTATATATGATCGAAGCTCAAAATCTACAAAGTGTCAACGGTTTTCAACATAACCCTATTTAATTTTTATTAGGTAACTGATATTAATTTTGAAAATAATTCAAATTTTGTCTACTATTTTTAAGTGTTATATGTTAACTCGTTGAGATTAAGACCACGCCTTAGAAATTAAACTATTAAGCCCCTGACCCTTAGCGGCCAGATTACAAGAGATAATATTACCGAGGAGGAATTTACAAACGCCGCACAGTGGGGTATTTGACCATAAAAGCTGGCAAAAATTCAAAAAATCAAATGCTATTTACATATTTGCTATTATGATTTTCGTAAACTACACTGTCTTGGGCACCATATACACGAATTAGTTTTGACATTACTCGTTTCAAATTTTCTACACATCGTAAAATATATGCACAAATGTGATAATGTGTATATTTACACTTATTTTTGAAAGCATAATTTTGTTAAAAATTTTATAAAATTCTTACTTTTTTTTGTGAAACTTGCAAGTTGTGATGTTAGATACCTTCTGTAATAATTAATTTAAAAAAATATGTGTTACAATAATTGTATTCATGATAAATGAGGAGCAGACATTCTATATGCAGTATGTCCATTTTCTGAAATTTTCACGAGAGCAGTAAAACTACCACAGGTTTAAATGATAAGTTATTAAAAAAGTAATTTTTGCAATAAAACAGTGTAAATTACACTATGAAGTATCCATAAATGAAGCAAATATTCGATTGGCGGTTTTGCAAAACAGCTAAAAAATGTATTGAACAAACTGTACTTTGTATTTTCTACATTGGACAAACTGCATATAGAATGTCTGCTCCTCAAATATAAATGTTGTTGGGATGATTCAGTTTTTGATGTTTTTGATTGTGTTCCGGAGCCGATCGGACTTTGATTTTTTTTTACTTAAAAGGTATTGATGTAAGGAAACAGTCGCACTTGAAAACGGGTGCCCCAATTTGTCCCATTCTTCAAAAAATACAATTTAGTATTTTTCGAAACACGTCATATAGGGTGAACCCAAAAAAAATTTGAAGTAGTATTAAGGGATTCAAAAACACAGATTGCTGTGTTTATACACAAAATGGAGTTTTGACGGTAGCTCCGGTCATAGCTCTTACAAACAGGCTTTTCATGGTGTGCAATTTTCATCAATCTTCATGTTTTTCATTCTAAAACAATTTATATAATAGTAACATTTACACCACTAGATAGCGCGCCAATGGAAAAACAACATAGCGCCATCTATTGGTGACATTTTCCTATATTAAAAAAAATCCTTTAATGAAAACTGTCCTTTTTCACTTTCCAGTGGGTTTTCTAAATTTTTTTTTTCTGGATTACGTTAAAGATATAGTAAGTAAATTTCATAATTTTTTCAGATTTTTTGGAATTGTATTTGATTTGATGCTAGCTTTTTAAGTCAAATACCCCACTGTGCGCTGCGCCGGGAGTAACTACCGGTGTGCAAAAAAAAGCATACGGTCCGTGGGTTTGTTCGTTTGTCTTGCACTAACTTGAATATTTGCTTAAACTGAACACGTTTCTAAAGTCACTATACAATGCTTTGTGCAGTATTATTTTGTACTAACTTGCTCGGTTCAGGTTAGTGCATACAAACGAACAGAGCTCGTGAACTCCTAGGGGCCTAAAAGCAGTGATGTAGCAGGAAGTGGTGCCAAGCCACCGAAAAAATTAAGCAATCATGTTAGAGAAGTTCGGCATTCTGTCAAGGACAGAAATTCTGTCTCTTTTAATGTCAATTACTCTCCGAGTCGTACTCTTACTGTTTTTTACTGTTCTTGATAATATTCGTGAAATAAATCCTTAATCTGACCGTACCTTTACAGCTCTAATAATTTTTAGGTAGTAAATTTATAATTTAATATCCACTTCCATATTTTTTGCATCAAACATCTAAAGCCTGTTTGACACGATGCATAATTTTACATAATATTTACATGAAAATGGTAACTAACCAATGAAAAACGTCTGATGGCTACGCTTTTTCTATTGGTTAGTTTGCATTTACATATAAATTTTATGTAATGTAAATATTTGCAACTAGCGCCAGTAATGGCATGAAAATTTGCATAGTAGGCGTAAACATGCCTTTATTGATCATAACAACTTTAAAAAAATAAAACTAATTATTGATTAACAACTTATAAAAATTAAACTAATCATTGATTAGTTTAATCAATCAAACTGTTTAATCTTAGTTTAATCAAACTTAGTTTAATCAAACTAATCATTGATTAGTTTATTTTTTAAGTTAAAAAAATAAAACCAATCAAATAATAATAATTAATAATATCATGTTTTGTGGCTATGACGTACACGCCAAAATGTTCAAAGTGTGCGCCGTTAGGCGCCACTTTACAGTATTCGCTCGGTCCCTATGGTCCCTATAGGCTTAAAACACGTACCAGAAGAAATCTTTTAAGATGAAATTTAAAAAAATATAATCAAAAAGTTAAAAAACCTGTTATTTAAAATTAAAAATGTGCACTAAAAAGTAAAAAAATAAAAATTAATAAGAACAAATAAAGCTTCTTGAAAACATCAATTTATAAAACTTAAATTAAAAATTTAAAAAACCCCCGACAAAGAAAATCTTTAAAAAGTAAAAAATAATATCCAATCGTCGCGTCGGCGTCGTAGCGTCGGGGGACCTAGGTAGCTGACTTGAATAATAATACTCTATTGAATAATACTCTATTATTTTTAGTTGTATTTTGTTTTTAACCCCCGACCCAAAAAGAGAGGTGTTTAGTGTTTAACGTGTGTATGGGTGTACAATATGGGTGTGTCTGTCTGTGGGGTCGTAGCTCCCAAACGAATGAACCGATTTGGATTTAGCTTTTTTTGTTTGAAAGGTGACTTGATCGAGAGTGTTCTTAGCTATGATTCAAAAAAATCTGTTTAGCAGTTTGAAGATCATTTGCAGTTTTCTAGTCTACTTGATGAAATCAGGACCGTACTTGTAATATAAAAATTTGATGAATGCAGAGCGGTACTAGTAATATTTAAAGTTTAAAAAGCATCAAATAAAACTTAAATTAAAAATTTAAAAAGCCCCCGACTAAGAAAATCTTTAAAAAGTAAAAAATAAAATCCAAGCGTCGTCGTGTCGGGGGATCACTAAGTAAATAAAATAAAAACAGAATACAACTAAAAATGATACAGTATGAAATTTAAATATACGTTAACTACCTAGGGGCCGTGGGCTATAAATTTTTTACACCAACAGCGAGTCTATTTACCCACCTACAACTAAATTGGGATCCGTCAGATGGGAGGAGCCTAAAAAATATGGCTACCTTAAGGGAAAGTTTCAAATACGAGATATAGTTTACGTGCAATCGAATGATTTTCAAAGTGATTTTTTAATATATTCAGGTTCTATTAGTTGTCTAATTTGAATTTAAAATGTAGTAAGTTGACTTTTTGCCAACTTTCTACAACATTGGAGGGGAAGTCCCCCCCCAATCCCCCCACGGGCACGTTCCTGCATAGCAGTGATAAATAATGATAAGTATAAGAGCAATATGTGATTGGGCTGGTACCAATCTTAAACAAAGGAATTTTGTTAAAGCAGAACGGATTCTGCAAGCCGGTCATATTGTAAAATGTGGTAAAAACAGAAATAAAAATGAGCGGAAAGACACGGTTAGTTTGTTAGTTAGACTTTGCTCGCGGAGAAAACGTCGCAGACTCCATTATTAATAATGCAAATATGCAATAAATTGTTTTTAATGTTCTAATTTGTAGGAATTTAACGATACACAATCAACTCACTACTGTTGCCGTGTTTAGCTTTCCCTTAATCTAGTGACATATTTCACCACCAGATGTCATATGCTCATTTGACGGATCCCAATAAATAGCCCTTTGCTTTTACACTAATGTTTTTAAAAAGGTTTGTTTTAAATTTTTTGTTTAATTTATTACCTTTTTTTGGAAATCGAAATACGGAGCACGCCTCTGTTGTATTAAAATTAGTTAAATAATTTGTCGCTAGGTGGCAATTGTGACCAATTGTGACTTTCCTAACCCTATTATTTGATTATTTCTATGTCCATAACCTCAATCAATATCATAGGATAAAAGGAGTATTTAATAGTTGCAATTACTGAAAAGACGTGGAACGGTGTTAGACAAATATAAATCAGTTTAAAGTGTGAGTAAGAGCGAATTTTAATAAAGCAAGTAATTTTTGAAGTTTGCTGATATATATTAAATATGGCTCCTCCGACACCCTCTCAACTATCATGGAGAGAAATAAAGAAAAATAAGAAAAAGTGGAAAGAAGAGAATGTATTAAAAAAATTGAAAAAACAGCAAATTCAAGACGAAATAAAAACTATAACATCTACTAATTCTAAAGATATAGGCAATATATCTACTGTGAGTATTGCCGTACCAGGTTCTATATTAGATAATGCGCAAAGTGTTGAATTACGCACTTATTTAGCAGGCCAAATTGCCAGGGCTGCATGCATGTTCCATATAGATGAAATAGTAGTTTTTGATGACGGTTCAGATGACACAAATTCTAAAAAAGCTACTGTGGGTGACGGGGATTTTGTTAAAAATGTTAAACGCTGCTGTGTTCAATTGGGAAGAATATTGCAATATTTGGAATGTCCCCAGTACTTTCGGAAACATATATTTGGATTCCATGACGATTTGCTATATGCTGGTGTCTTAAATCCCTTAGACGCACCTCATCATTTACGACAAAAAGATAATTTTATGTTTAGGTATAAGATCGTGTTTATTTCGTTAAAATGTGGTAAAATTAAATGACATTTTTAGGGAAGGATTGGTAACCAATAAACCTGTAAAAGTGGGACGTGGGTCTCAAGTAAATGTGGGACTTTTACAAGATGTCACAGTTGACAAGGTGCTTCCGGCCGGTGTTCGTTGCACCGTAAAGTTGTTACCACAAACTGAAGGAAGTAAAAAATTGAAGGGTTTGGTAATTTCTCCAACTGCACCTAGAAAGGAGTCTGGCGTTTATTGGGGTTACAGCGTAAGACTGGCAGATTCTCTATCTGAAGTTGTTTCAAAATGCCCGTATAAGGAAGGGTACAGTAAATTATATTTGCGGTAAGATTTTTAATATACAGATATTTTTTTCAGGTACGATTTAATTGTTGGCACTTCAGATAAAGGTGAATCGGTTGATAATTTTACGTGCCCAGAATTTTATCATTTGCTGATAGTGTTTGGTGGCTTACAAGGTTTGGAAGCGGCATTAGAAAATGATGAAATCTTTAATGTAGACAACCTCTTTCATTCCTATTTAAACACATTGCCTGGACAAGGCTCAAGAACAATTCGAACTGAAGAAGCAATGTTGATCAGTATGGCTGCATTGAGACCAAAATTAAGACCTAAATATAAACCACTCAAATTTGTTCCAGATCAATTTCAAGTTGAAATAATTCAATCTGATTGTTAAGTAAAAGTGATTATTATATATAAATATTCTATAAATTTATAACTTTTGTATAATATAAAATTGTTATTAAAATTGTCTCGTTTAGTGTTTGAAAATTAAAAATTGAAAAATACAAACTTGAAAATTTAAACAATCATTTTATTATTAATTATTTATATACAGTTAGGGAGTTGAAAAGTTATTAGTTTAATAACTATTTTTAACTGAAAAATTGTAATAATGTTTTCTTAAAAAGTAACATAATTTTAACAAAAATGATTTACTTAAAATTAACCCCAAAAAATATCTAAAAATGTTAAGTAAACAAAGTTGATTTACTTATATAAAAGATATAAAAAATATAGTGGAACTTTGCACCAATTGGAATATTCAAAGGCAATATTTAACAATTTTGTAATTAATATAACAATAACAGTAGTAAGCTCAATATTGAACAATTCCTATTTTTAAACGTTACATTTATGAATTGAACTTTCGACAGTTTCTCGAAGGCTTGCAATAACTGCTCTTTGATTAGTTGCATTGATGATTGCCGTTCCAGAAACTATCATATTGGCACCGGCTTCTGAGCATGCATTTATTGTACTTAATCCAACACCACCATCCACTTCAATATCCAATAACGGATAATTGTGTCTTAACCATTGCACTTTTGGCATCATATCCATCATAAACTGTTGACCTCCAAAACCTGGTTCGACAGTCATTACGAGAACCACATCTGCTAAATCTATAAACTGTCGAACTTCTTCGATTCCGCTTCCCGGCTTCAATCCTAGACCCACTTGCATTCCAGCTTCTCTAACTAATCGACAAATTTTTGGAATTTCTTTCGTTGCTTCAATATGAAATGTATATAAGTTAACTCCCGCATCTGCCATTGGTTCTATCCAATGTTCCGGATTTGATACCATCATATGAGTTTCGAAAAAAGCCGTTTTCATTTTAGATCTTAAACATTTTACTACCGGATGTCCAAGTGTAAGGTTAGGTACAAAGTGACCATCCATAACATCTAAATGCAGATAATCTGCACCATTGTCTAATAATCGTTGAGATTCATGATATAACTGTGATAAATCAGAATTTAATATTGAAGGACCTATTTTACATCGCAATGGGCCTCGTGCCATGATTATTTCTTTAAATCACAAAACCACTACACTAAAGTACGTCCGCATTCAAACTAATCTAAACTATAATCGTTGTAAATTACTTGTTTCCCAATATTCGAACTTTAAACCTTAATTAATACTTTATTAATATTATCGCTATTATGATATCAATTCTTTTGCATTTTATACATCAAATATACAGGTCCGGTTCAGGATTTTACAGGGCTCCATTTTTGTAATTGTAAGATAGGTACCAAAGGTGAAAAATTAACCAATCACGTTAACATTACCCCGAAAACGATTCTAGGATCGATATCATATATTTTATGAGTGTAATTCAAATCTATGAGCACCTACCTTGATACTAATTGTATTTGATACCTTAGACCATTTAAATTAAAGTTTAAACTTATACACGCTTTGACTTTCAAGCAGTAAAGCAAACATAAATTGATGAGTTAAATACAATCTTTGGTTAAATGCTAAAATACACCTGTATATACCAACTATTGAAGATAGTTGAATCTATCTTATTAGCTTCACTTACACTTAGCTCACCTCCTCAAGGACCAGACTCTAGGCTAGAAGCCCTAGGTTCGATTCCCAACCCGGCTACAAAATTTATCCAACTTCATTATGACCCTCTCCTCTAGGAAGGCAATGGCAAACCACCGAGAGTAATCTGCCAAGAGAACGGTTCGACATCGAACCCTCATTAAAGTAAAAGGACCGAGGAGGAGAAAGATAGCCAACTATAAGTAAAGAAAATAGTTTATTTTAGTACATCACTAACATAAATTTCGATACAATTCCACTAGTGACGTCATATACATGTTTGCACTCAAGGAGAGATAGGGAAGGGCGTGTCTATAAGTTTAAATGGTTTGATACTACCGTGCATCTATAAAATCTCCGTGCGGGCATGCCCCGTTACCCTACGGATCTTGACGTGTTTGTGTCCACCCCTGATGCGCATGAATAGATTAACCAGTGCTGCTAACTTTTGTTTTAATTGGTCGTCGCTAACAAAACTTTTTGAATGACATTTTCTTGTTACTACCCTTTTCTGCTCATTTCCTACTGTTGTATTAATCCGGCACACTGAATTCACCCCAAATTCCTTGTATTATGTTGTTTTCCTGGCTCTGAACGATTATCGTAACCTACAGACTTCTTAAAATAAGATTTTTAGAAGTCCGTATCATAACCTGGCGCTTTTAGCAATATCTCAAAAAAGGCAAATTTAAAACCAGGTGCTTTTTCAATATTTCTAGGTGGCCTCCATCAGTTACTTAGATTTAAAATTGACGTTTGTCATTCATTCAACAATGGTGCTGGTGGTAGTGGCGCATACTTAAGTTGCCTATTTGCCGATAAGTTGCCCAAATTGGCAGCACTGGGATTAACAAGATTTCCGTTACTAACAGCTCATATTTGAATGTTCGGAATATTATTCGAGTTTACTCTATTTTTTAATAAATTTGTGGCCAGTGCGTAAGGAAAATCTTGTTAATCCATTCATGCTTGTCAGAGGTGGACACATAACGGACAAGATCCGTACAGACGTCGAGAGTAACGGCGCATGCAAGCACAAAGCTAGATGCACACGGAAGGCTAACTCTAAATATTCAAAAGAAAAAATTTACGAAACAAAAAGCGAGATAAAAAATATAAAACATAGCACGAGGAGGCCACATAATAGAACCGAATAGAATTTCTTAAAGATCGGCCTTTCAGTGGACATCTATACTCTGTTGGTGACCAAGGTAATTCTCAAAATCTGCTTGATGGATCTTCACCTCACAATCCCCACAAAAGAGTTTTTACCAAATTTCTAAAATATTAGTAGTTTCTGGAATATGAGCCACACCCGACACCCGTGTAGACTGTTTAGGAATGAAAGTATAGTAAAATCACTTTTGTTGACCGAGCAGAGTCAAATTTATCTGTGCAGTAAATGTGGAGAGAGAACGTACCAGAGCCTTTTGGTTTGTTCGCTTGCCTTGCACTAACTTGAACTGAACACGTTTGTATGACGTCACTATACAACTTTGTGCAGTATTATTTTGCACAAACTTGCTCGGTTCAGGTTAGTGCAAGCATACGAACAGTACTTTTGTGTATTTAATGTAGTTTTGGCCATAGTATCTATTTACTTTGTTTTGACAGTAGAACCTTCCAAATTTTAATTTAACCTGGCACCTCTTTGTTTCAAATATGGACGCAACCAGAACCAGACGCATTTTCGTTTCTGAACGTTAAGTAATTTTTCTATTAATTGGAATAAGTTTGGAAGGATTCCTCTTAACTTTCTATATGTACTCAAAAAAACACTTTTCCTACGTGTTTCATCAAATAAATTTTTCACATTTTTGTTAAAAAAACAATTTTATAGAACACTATTTTATATAGAAAATTTGCATGTTTCAGATCCGATTTTGTTTTGTATCGAGCACTGAAAGGATTAAACATATGTATTTCACCGCACTTATTTTCCAAAAGTTGTCAAAATAATAAGGGTATTTACCCTAGTAAAGTTGTGTGAGATATATACAACGATGTAAAAGTACAACACCAATACACAAGCAAGTGTGAATACTGAATACCCTTAATGACTTACTCTGGTTTATTAATTTTATTAACAAAATTACAACCAAATTACAATGTTCAAAATATATTTGATTTTTAATATTATAAGAAGCAATTTTAAGGCACAGAAATGAATTTCTCAATATTAAAAATTGATTTCTGTCATAAAATGACTTTGCACGTGATTTTGAAAATTAATAAATTTGGTCGAATTTGGAAACACTTTTGCGCACAGTGGGCAAATCTTTTCAACATCAGTATTGCTGTTAGGAAGCTTCTCAATAAAATTGTTAGAATTGTCAGGAGTTGCCCATTTAGCTAATTTTGCTAATTCATCATCATCATCACATGTCTGCACTGATACAGAATTTGTCTCAATATTGAATTCTTCACTGGCGGTAGATTTACATTTGCCTAAAAAAATTATAAATTTAAAACGTTTCAAGATAATTTATGGTTTAAAATTCTAAAACAACAAAAACTATATTAATTTAGTGATTTTAAACTACAGAATCATTAAGTAAAGAAAAAATATTAAACTTCCACTAGATCAACATAATATAAATTACTCATACTTACTTTTAATATTTGTCAAGTTACTATAATTGCTTTGTAATTTGATTTTCTCAAGCAATAAAGTTTCTTTAATACTTTTCAATTTAGTTAATTGTTCATCAAATTCATCCAATACAGTAGTTTCAATTGTTTCGGAAGTGTTTGGAAAAGCGAAGGAATTAATAAACATGGTATTGGCATTCTCTATTTCGTTAATTTGACAATATTGTGATTCCACTTCTAATTTTTCTTGAGCAATTGTATTTAATAACTTAAGTGAGATTTCTTGCAGCTCTAAACTAAGTTTTTCATTTTCATTGATTATATTACTTTTATGAATTTTCATTCTAGGTTCGTCTTGTGTAAAGGTTTTAGATCGAGTTAATGTCGAATGTATACCTGGCGATACGTTTTCTGTACTGTGTTGTAACAAACCATTGTTTACTTCATTTAATTTAGATCCTACATTATTATCGTTTACTTGAGTGACATTAGATAACCTGGCCCATAACCGACGGTTCTCTGTCGATACCATTTGAAAATTGTTAGATAACTGAGTTTTTTGATCCATTAATTGTGTAACTTGTTGTTTTAATTTAATTATTTCTGTTAAAGAGTCTGTATTTTCGCCTTCAAAATTGTCAAGTTTATTACGTAAACTTAAGTTTTCCTCTTCCAAATTAATTACTCGTTGTTGAAATTGTTGACACCTTTCTCTTAAAGTTTGTAGTGCTATTTGTAACGCATATTGAGCTCCAGATGATTCTTCCATTTTATTAATCTTAAACCTATTAAAAGACAATGCAGTAACAGCACAGATAAATAATGTTCAATTTACCCAAGTTTTTTTACCCATAATTAGTACTTCACTTCGTTCTTTCCAGCATTGAATGCATTACATTAAAATATTAAATAAATACAAACACTATTTAACTAACGACTGTTAATACTAGTTAACTATTAAAATATGTAAATTTGTAAATAAATATTCTGGCAAGTTTTAAGGTTAAGGTTAATGACACTCACAGAAAAATGACACCTGAATGATTTTACAGAGGATATTCACTTCAAAAGTTTCCATCCCAAATATTTCCTAAACCTAAATAAGTATTTTCTCTTGTGATTCAGAAATATGTACTTTTTGTAATAACTTGAGAATGAGGTTCGATCCGAACAATTAAAGCGACCAGACGTACCTTTCGTGCCTTCCAGTTCTACCAAGCGATCAAGTTATTAGTAGCAGTGTCAGTAGACATTATCTGTCACAGACTAAAATTAATTTTTAGTCTCTACGCCGCTCTAATAACTATCTACAAAACCAAAAGAATTTATTAATTCTTACACTAATCTCTTCCTTTTCAGTAATTTTCTCATTAAAGATCACCAGCAAAATGGCCAGCCAAACCCAAACCGCAGCACTCCAGGAACTCGACGCGTACCTCATCAAGATGGCAGATCAAATAGAGGCATTACGGATGGAATTGGCAGCAGGACAGCAGAAGAGGGCTGAAATCCCGAAGACCTTGGCGGACCCACCTTCCCAATCGGAAGCCATCACCAAGAAGAAGGAAGAAGATATGTTCCAGAAGTCCAAGCGCACCTTCAAACAGAAGAGGAGCAGGTCCAGCGGATCCATGGACGATGAAGACACCACCGCCTCCAAGAATAGGTTTTACCCCCTATTCAAGAAGAAGGCCACGCCGTCACCGACCCAGAGGAACAAGATAGGATGGACACAAACGTTCCGCAAGTCCAGCCCGCCAGTCAACCCTCAATCCAACCATCCAGGAAGTCGCCCGCTAACCAACAACCAGCAAAGTTTCTCGCGCCTAGACTCCCACCAATCGTACTCCACGACACGACCAACTGGACCAAAATAGCAGAGGAAATAAAGAAGTCGGGAATCGAAACGACTTCTGTTAAGATGTTGAAGGACTCAATCTCGATCATGGCCAAAACCGAAGACGATTTCTCCAGGCTGGACAAATACTTCGAAGCGAAAAAACTGCCCACCCACTCCTACCTACTACCAAGAGAGAAGCCACTTAAGGTAGTCATCCGAGGGCTCGCCGGAAACACCGAAGTGGACTCGATCATAGAAAACCTGAACGGCCAAGGTTTCGATGTTATCTCGGTCAATCAAATGAGAAGAGGACTTGCTAGATGTCCCATGCCGCTTTTTCTCGTCCACCTCAACAAAACGGATCACTCCAAGACGATCTTCAACCTGGTGAAGATCAATCAAATCAACATCACCGTCGAAACCCTCCGATCTAAAGCCACCCCGCCGCAATGTCATAGGTGTCAAAGGTTTGGACACTCCCAATGTTGCTGCAGGCTCCAGCCCCGCTGCGTAAAATGCGGGAAAGATCACCATACCTCAACGTGCGTAAAGAAGCCGGACACTCCAGCCACCTGCGCCAACTGCAACGGTCCACACACGGACCGGAAATGTTTGACGAATTTCCACGAGCTTGAATCCTCGAACAAAAGGGCTTCAAGCTTGTTGGTCCATTCGGCGTCCTTGTGGTCCTTGACTTCTTTGGTGACCTGGGATTTGAGGCGTTGATACGCAGATTTGTCGTCGGGATGATGGGTCCTTTGTGCCAGTTTTCGCGCTCGATTCTTGTCCTTAATTAGCTGCTTGAGATGCGGGGGAAGTTGGTCTCGAAGATCTGCGACCGGAACAGCATTTGTAGCGTATTGGATCGAGGCTTGGATGTTGAGATGAAGGGCTTCCACGTAGTCGTCCAGTTGGCTTGTGGTATCAATGATTGGAATGTCTCTCATGTTCGCTAGAAGGGGATCATGGAAGACGGGCCATACAACTTATGCAAATGTATATAATCCGGTCTCTAATTATAATTAATCGTTCAATCAATAATTATATTATGTAATGATGGGATTCTCAAATAAAATGTAATTCAGAACAGTGTATATCCGAGAGAAGGTGAGATAGGTTTACATCAGCGGTCGGTAATCCGCGTCCCGCGAGGCGTCTTGGTGCGGCCCGCGAGACTCCACAAATGACGTTTTAAAAATAAAACAGCAATTCATGATAATGGCAATTTTATATCAATGAAAATATAAAAAAAACACAACTACAGATTACCTGTAAGCTATATAATCGCTAAAAAAGAAAGTTGAATCATAAATTTAACGTTTTATATTTATATAAAATTAACGTTTAGTTACGGAATAAAGAATAAGAAGTTGACCAACTTTTGAAGTTTAATTTAAATTTAAAAAATGTTCTCCACTTAAAATATTTACAAAATAATAACCTTAAAAACGACGTTAAGCCTAACCGTAACCAAGCTTTGATAGTTGCCGTAACCACCGTATTACCGACGGTAATAATTCGTAAACATAGAAATGTCAAAAAAGAGTGGAGTGGCCGTAACTTTAAGCACTTCCTAAAAGTTACGTTAACCGTAACTCTAGCCTTTCCCAAATAATAACGTGAACATAACCTATACTTGCAAATCCTAAATTTTATAGGAGTATTTTTTTATTATTTTTCTACTTTTATCTTAATATTTGTTAGTGGCCATATATTCGTAATGAATACTTAGTAAATATTAACGTAACGCAACAGATACATTTTTATTGTAGTGTCCAAAATGGGTGATCTTGAAGAGTTTTCTAAATATCTTAACTTACTTGTTTTACCTTCAACTCTTTGGGGTGTTCACATGGATCCAAAATATAATTTTATTGTTATTCTGCACATTGAGGTAGAATCGTTAAGAGTAAATATCGATAAAGCTATTTTAGTGTTATTTGATCAAATAAATAATACAATAGATACAAAACTTTTTATCCAAAATAAAGTAGTGAATTTTACAAGATTAAATCGGAGTATAAAATCTATTTCTGATCTTTCGTGCATAGTTAACTTTATGGATAGTTTAAAACTATGCACCAATTTTGATAGTATTCAGTATCCGCAGTGTTTAAAGTATATTGAATCTTGTAAATCAAATGAATTGTTTTGTTATTTATGTTCTGAAGAAAAGAAATGTCATTTAGAAGATTTGGCAGCAATGCATCACGATAATCCCACTTTTGACTATTCCGTATCTCCAATTATTCAAGAAAGTGAATACATTGGTCACGATATTATATGTAATAATGAAAATCAGGTGAATTATAAATTCGATATTCTGTATCAACCAGATACCATTGAAACAAAGCCAAGGGACAATAATTTTATATGTCAAGTGTGTACGGCCAACTTTTATGACAAAGATGCTTTAAATGAACATATGCAAATTCATAGTGGTCCAAAGCAATTTTTGTGTGAAATATGTAACAAAGTTAGTAATCAGTGGTTGGCACATGAAAAGCATCTATCTACACATTCTAATTCGAAAGCAAATTTATGTAACATATGTGGCAAAACTTTTTGTTATGGGTATCGAATGAAAGATCATTTACTAACGCATTCTTCTGAGAAACCATTTAAATGTGAAATTTGTGATAAAACCTTTACGAAAAAAATTAATTTAACGTTGCACCAAAAAACTCATTTAGGTTTGTAAATGATTATAAACTTCTCACTAATATAAGTAGTAGAATCTCACAGAGTTATTGAATTTTAATGGTTTATTTTCAGGTATTCGTCCATACGTGTGCAGTACTTGTGGAAAATCATATACAACACAAAGTAACTTGTCAACACACGTAAAAAGTTGCCATACAAGTAATAAGCCGTACTTGTGTACAAGTTGTACAAAGTCGTTTGTTCATCCTCGCTATCTTAGAATTCACATGAGGAAACATACCGGAGAAAAACCATATAAATGTTTCATTTGCTCAAAAACATTTGCCAAGAATATTCATCTAACTGTCCATATAAGAACTCATACAGGTGAAAAACCACACATTTGTTCTTTATGTGGCAAGGGTTTTACCACAACGGGAAATTTAAAATCCCATAAGCGCATCCATCATAAAACACTAGAAGATGCTCAACAAGCATTTAATAATTTAATTGCATAATATTTATGGAATTTGACAATTTATAGATGTTCTTTTATGCTCATCTGTTTGTACAACTTTCTAATTTTAATTTGAAAATTTGTCGATGATATTTTATCATTCATATAATGTAACTTGGTCTACGAAAAGGGGGCTTAGGTGTTAAAAATTCATTTTTTACTTTTTTGCCGATTCAGATTGAGTTTGAAACGCTTTTTCACATGGCGAAAAATTTTTTTCACGAAAATATTGTCTCGTCAACACTAATTTTTTATTATTTTTTGTGATACGCCTTATTACGGCTTTTTAATTTAAATAACTTCCAATAATCATAATGCAAAGTAGGATTTTTTTTTTGCCTACTACTATACTAGACAAGTGTGCACCCGACTATATATGATTATACATAGCATAAATATAAACTAACAAACAGTGTATGAAACCTTTTAAATTTTACTGTGAGAGTCTTAACAACTATTATGTTCGGACGGTTAGAATTTTTTAAAAAACTGAGTGCTATCAACAGTGGTTCGTTGCAACAATTGGAAATGTTATAATAGTAGTTAAATTATGTGGCCCATTGTCTAGTTTAAATGGCATGAATCAAGTTCGAAATCCCTTGTCAAACAAGTACAGTTTAAAATGCATCTTTTCTATTTAATTTAATATAACTTTCTCTCTTCACTACAATTTGAAATACACCCAAACCTCTTTTTATGCGTTTTTCTTATATTATGCATAAAACAAATTTGCACAAAGAAAAATCTCATAGAAACTGACTGCATAAAGAGGTTTGAGTGTAATGTGCTGTGACTAAGTGAATCAACACTTTTGTTAGTTTACTTCAACATTCTAATTATTGTATATTTTTGTAATGTACAATATTTGGTAATGTACGACTTTTATTGGATTTGATAGCATACAAATATTTTTGTACTCGTTTAAATAAAGCTAAACGACATTTTAAATTATATTTAGTACCTATGTTATTTTTTAATATCAGAGAATTTGTGACAAGAGGCCAATTTGTTTAACGAGAAGTATAACGTCTGAAGCTATGTATGTATAAGTTGAATCGTTTTATATATTAAAGCATTTATTTATCAACCCATTTTACTTATATCCTAATTGTAACCAAAAACGAGAAAATTATTTTCCAAATTCCAGTTTTCTTGGTAGTTCCAAGTTGTACATTGAGGATTGTTTCTCAAGTTCTGCTTCATTTTATGCTACATTATTTCTATGACGTTTAAGTTTGGACTGCTTGATGACCATTCCATTACGTCAATATTGTGATCTGCAAAGTGATTTTAGCCATATTGCAGGATGCACCATCTTACTGAAACAAAAAATTGTTTTCTGAATGTTAGTAACATGCTAGTTACTTGAATTCTTTTATATTTCTCGTCAACGATGTAGAAATACAAGGATATATACATGACAGTGTGAATATCCTTAATAATTTAAGAGGAAACGAGTATTAGGTACTTCAGACGTGAAAAAAATCTATTTCAATCAACACCATTTTAGATCTTATCTCTCACAATGGAAAGAAACAATTCAAAAGGAAAAAAATGTTAATTTCCTATGTTTGGATCTTAAATGAACTACCCAGAATATGTTTACAATGCGAATATTATAGGAATTGAAAAAAAAATTTGGTTGCACAAACCAGAGCAAAATTTTAATCTGCGTCTGTAAGTTTACTAAACTGGGCTTCAACAAATTCAAATGTAAATCATAATCTAAAGTAACGGACAAGTTTTAGTGTTAATTATTAGGTTGAAGTCAAATTATATGAATGAATTATAATAAAATAGTTAATTACAATTTTTTACTTTAGCTTGCAAAATTTGAACAGTAATGGAGCGTTGTGGGTTTTTTTGTATCAAAGCATTTTAAGAATGTATTACAATAAATAAATACACATAGTTTTCTTAAAAGGTTTAAGGAACATTTAAATTAAGGATCTCACACATCATTTTTTTTGTCAGAACAGTCAAGTGTTATCAAAATTTGATAACACTGTGAGATAACTAGAGGTGAGATTTTTAGGTCGTATAAATTCAAAAAAAGGTTCTAAAAAAAAGCGATTTTAGGTCCTATAAATACAAAACTAGGTACTAAACATAAAAGATTTTGTATCTTTCGGTCTTTTTTTCCCACAATTTTTTTTAACCCTCTAGCTAAATTTAGTGAATTTTAAGATAAAGTGAAAACTAGTGAATTTATTTATAAAAAGTGAAGAAAAGTGTATGATTTTGAAAAAAGTGTATCTGTAGCAACTCGGCATTTTTTCAATACAGTGGGGCCCGCTTAATGTGATCACATCGGGACTTGGGGTTTTTGATAACAATAGCCTATTGATAACAATAAACGAAAAGAATTTTTATTGCTTATTTATTAGTATGTACTACATCTACAATAATTAATTAATAATAGTAACTCATTGTGAAGTTTTTTATGTACTTAAGCGACGGAATTCATAATAAACATAAAAATGTAATGTGATATCACATATTATGTGACGGTGATAGAAAGAGTCACACAGTGAGTTTATTTACATCCACTCCGTCTTTGAAAAAAATGAACCATAGGCAGATTTTCTTGCCAACACCTGACTTGAAATTATGTGGGTGACTTATGCACAATATAAAAAAATGCTTGTAACTAAAATTCAACTCCTTTGCTCGTGGGAGAAAATAATCTTAAGAATAATATGATAACATTAACCGAATTATGATAACTATAAGCGATGTTTTTTGTGTGTAATAATATATGTCCGTTCCGTTCCTGGCAAAAGTGATAACAATATCCGAATGATAACATTAACCTCGATCACATTAAGCGGGCCTCACTGTATTACTTAAATTGATAATAATTCCGTCTTCAAGACTGGTGGAACTGGTGAGGCACTGCGAGCAACACAAAAAACACCTCATTGTTGGATGTGACTCAAATTCCCACCATATTTCGTGGGGAAGTGGAGATTGCAACAACAGAGGTAAATCCCTATTTGAGTACCTTATTGGTACGAACCTAGAAATTCTTAATAGGGGTGACACGCCCACCTTCTATGTGTCCCCCAAACGTCATTCTGTGATTGATATCACTCTGGCGTCATTAAGTATTTCAACAAAAATCTTTGACTGGCATGTGTCACACGAATTGACTATGTCAGATCACAGATGGTTATGCTTTAAAATTAAAGCTTTGAAAGTCGAGCCTAAGCAAGTAAGGAATCCAAGGAAGCTGGACAGGCATATCTTTTTGGATGTACTCTCCAGCACTTTGGAGGCCGACATGCCAAAGGCAATCATAAATAAAAATCGACTAGAAAACACTGAGGAGATTGAATTATGCGTTAACGCATTACACAAGTCACTCACAAAAGCATATGAGTCTTCCTGTCCGCTGAAAACGGTTGGCTCTGGCATACGAGCAACACCTTGGTGGTGCAAGGAGCTGGAGCGGCTGAAGAAGGCAGTCACGAGACTCTGTAACAAGGCGAAGAAATCCAAAAGTGAGGCTGACTGGGAGGTTTTCAAAAACCTCCGGTTGGACTACAAGAGGATGATTCGCCTAAAGCAACGAGAGTCTTGGAGAGACTTCTGCAGTGGCATTGCTTCTACTACGGATGCGGCCAAACTAAAGAAGATCATTTCCAAAGACCCAAACCAACAGCTCGGCACGATCCTTCGAGCTGACGGCTCCTTTACGGAGAGCCTCAGGGAGACTGCTGAGGTACTGTTACAAACACACTTTCCTGGTAGTACAACTGTCTCGGACTATAGGTGGACTGAGCGTATCGCTTGGACACCGACTGAGGCGGACTGGGATAGTGCAAATTCCACTGTTAACCCAACCAAAACGGAATGGGCAATAAGATCCTTCAGTCCATTCAAATCGCCTGGGCTGGATGGGGTATATCCGGCTCTACTCCAATGGGGCCTGGACCTCCTACTCGGCCCTATGGTGAAGGTGTACAGGGCGTGCATTGCGCATGGCTATACACCTAAAGAATGGCGTAAGGTTAAGGTAATTTTCATACCTAAGCCGGGGCGTAGTGACTACACTCTGGCTAAATCTTTTAGGCCAATTAGTCTTACCTCCTTCTTTCTGAAGGCATTGGAAAGACTGTGCGACAGAGAGATTCGGGATGTGGTGCTGGTACCAAACCCACTACACCCGAATCAACATGCATACACTCCAGGGAGATCTACTGAGTCTGCACTACATAAGGTGGTGGAGCGTATCGAGGAATCGTTACAATCTCAGGAATGTACCCTGGCAGCGTTTATAGATATAGAGGGAGCATTTGACAATGCTACCTCTGACTGCATTGGCATCTCTCTACACGAACACGATGTGCCTAACGCCATCATTAGATGGATCAGCTCTATGCTGAATAGTAGGGCTGTTGAGATTGCTGTGGGAGATGCGTACATAAGAGGGGCTGTTAATAAGGGTTGCCCACAGGGAGGTGTACTCTCGCCACTATTGTGGAACTTTGTGGTGCACAGCCTTTTACAGCGTCTCAATGACAGTGGTTTCTACACTGTCGGATACGCAGATGATATTACCATACTGCTTAGAGGGATTTTTGAGGATGTCCTGTGCGAATTGATGCAGGGCGCCCTGAGAATCCTAGAGAATTGGTGTTCGGAGCAGTCTCTTTCGGTCAACCCGACCAAGACTGAGCTTGTTCTGTTCACCAAAAAGAGAAAGCTGAGAAGCATGAAAATGCCTTGCTTAAAAGGAACCCCTCTTAAACTAACTTCAGAGGTCAAGTATCTGGGTATAATACTTGACTCGAAGCTTAACTGGGGCAAACACATTAGCACTAAGGTGACAAAGGCAAGTATGGCCTACTGGCAGTGTCGCAGAGCATTGGGAAGGTCATGGGGTTTCTCCCCAAAGATTGCCCTCTGGCTGTACACTGCCATAATCAGGCCTATGCTTTGCTATGGCGCACTCGTCTGGTGGCCCAGAACCAGATTGATTACAGTAGTGTCCTCTCTGGAGCGGCTGCAGAGATCGGTCTGCTTGGCGGTGACGGGAGTGATGCGAACAACACCTACTGCGGCCATGGAGGCTCTCTTATGCCTTCCTCCACTGGATCTCTATGTGAGGGAACAGGCACTGAGGGCCTCCCTGAGAATGCGGGCTTGGGGTCTCTGGACCTATAGGTGGGGATCGGTTGGGCATACACGGATTCTGGAGGACTGCTCAAAAAAGCTGCCTCTTTTGGGTCTTGATGCTGACAGGATCCCCCCCAAATACGTGTTTAAGAGGAATTTTAAAATTCTGTTAGACACTAAAGGATCTGACCGGGCTGACATATGTCTGTACACGGACGGATCCAAAAATAATACTGGCTCGGGTGCGGGAATATTCTCCCCGGAACTGCAGCTAGATATAAAACTATCGTTGGGGAGGTACTCCTCTGTTTTCCAGGCGGAACTCATTGGGGTGCTTCGCTGCGCAGAAGAAGTCCAGGACAGAAATGTCCGGGGCAAAACTATTCAAATAATCACGGACAGTAGGGCGGTCCTTGTGGCGCTAAACCGCTGCAAGATCATCTCCGGTCTTGTGCTACAATGCATTGAGACACTGAACGTGATATCCACTCATAATGTTCTAACTCTCAGTTGGGTTAAAGGGCATGAAGGAAATGAGGGCAATGAGAGGGCTGATGAGCTGGCGAGGCAAGGTTCTGGTAACGTGCCGTGCGGTCCGGAGCCTTTTATCTCGCTGGCTGTTAAGGCCCTTGATGCCATCATAAAAGGGGAGACCCGTAGACTGCATGTTGAAAGATGGGAGAATGTGGCTGGATGCCGTCAGGCTAAGGCTGCAATTAACATACCATCTGACAAACATGCAAAATATTACCTGCAGTTGTCTCGGGACAGATTACGAGTTATCGTAGGATGTCTTACAGGACACTGTAAGCTAAACAAACATCTGCACACTATGGGACTGGTTGAAAGCCCATTATGTCGTGGATGTGAAGAAGAAGATGAAACAGTGGAGCATGTGCTTTGCAACTGCCCAGTGTTAGCATCGAAAAGAGGATCCATGTTGGGGAACTTCTGGCCTAGCATGGCCAGTATTGGTGGCACACCGCCCTCCAAAGTACTTGAGTTCGCCCTGAGTTTGGGGTGGCTTGAGGAATAGGAGGCTGGTGGGCTGCTAACATCGGAGGTAGCATAATGGGCCCGATTATGTGGCCTGAGTGCGCGTGAACCATGGTTTGCCCTCCACATCCAATCCAGAATCCAGAATCCAGAATAATTTAATTTTAAATAAAAACAATAAAAAAATTTTAATTTAGGAGCGTCGTAGAGCGAGATTTTTTTTCTATTTGAACTGAAAATTAAAAAAAAGTTTTTAAAATGCTAAAATAGGTCGTAAAAATTGAAAAAAAGGCAAAAATAAATAGAGCTTATATGACGTAGTTTTTCATGAAACGAATTTTGGTACTAATAAAATGAATAAGGAGCTAAAATAAAAAAAAAAGTAAAAACCTAAAAATCTCATCTCTAGTGATAACACTGTTCTTAATCATAAGCTAACTACCACATCAAATTTTGAATTTCATACTAATTTTAATAAAATTATGCAGTTAAAAAAATAAATTTAATACTTGGTTTTTAGGGTAGTAGAAATATTGATTATTTTTAAGCCGAAAAAGATCAATAGTTAGTGTGCTCACAAACCTTTGTAATAAAAAATAAATTAGAAGTAATACAGTAAAGCAAGTATTAATAATAAATTTATTGGTTTGTAAAACCTAAACATGAAAGCATTAATTTTATTTTTTCTTTGTAATCTTTTAAATAAAGGTAACAAAGCTTAAATTGTTGCATTATTTAAATAATAGCAATTGTTATTTTAGGTCAAGCAATTGATTGTTTTAAATGTGCATCTTTAAATAACGATTACAAACCATGTGAAGATCCATTTCATAATAATTATACTTTAGATATTTACGAGTCACCTTGTATGGGTGGTAAAAAAGGAAGAAATGGTTTATTTCCAGCCACTTCTTGCATTAAAATAACAGGAATATTTGGTATAAAATATCTCAATTAGTTCATCGTTTTACAATAAATAGTCTCATTTTAGAGGATAATGGTGATACTGTAACAGTAAGAGGTTGTGCATTAGATAGTGGTACTTTGACTACAGATACAGAAATAGTTAGGTTGTCGCATTGTGGTGGATTTTACTATGACGATCGGTTAGTATTTCTTTTATTTTTCTAACCAAGTTAAAATGTCATTTATACTTTTTAGATATGTTAGAGGTTGTGTGCAAAGTTGTAACGATGCTGATGCTTGCAATATGAGCAATTCATTTCAAATACCAAATTATATTTTAATTTATTTTGGAATTTGCCTATTACAAAATTTAACTTAGCTATGTATTATTTTAATTAATATAACAAAATTTTATTTTTTTGCAATGTGTTATTTATTTAAATTGTTATTAATTTTTTTGCTCAAGTACATTACAAAGTCAATAAACCTATGTTACTTACAACAAAACACACATTAAAAATATTATTAGCTCACACTTAATTTGCATATTTTGGCTTGGTTTCTTGATCAGTAACAGATCGAATATAAATAGCATCTTCTGGTAAAGGATTGGGAGGATTATCCTCTTCCAAAAAGTATGAACACGCAATAGCCAATATTGAACCTAAATATAAAACAGTAGGTAATATTTTTGTATTAAAAGAAATATTTAAATTTTAATTTAAGAATTCAATGTAATAATTTGTTTTCTCACCATTATGTCCAAAGCTAAGAGAAGTAATAGACGTATGATACTGATGAAATTGGCACAGTCTCTTTTTGTTAAATCCATCCCAGATGTTAACGTAACCATCCGATCCTCCAGTGGCAAAAGTATTGTGAGTTGGATGAAAGCTTTTAATAAAATATTTAGCTCATTTAATTATTATTATAACATTTGATATGAAAATATAAAAATATTAAAAACTAACCTAATTGCATTCACTGGATAAATCCTTTCTAAACCATCTTCCTTAATTCTATGGCATTTGAAAGCATACTTTTTCTTTTGAACTTCCGGACTGGTATCCAAATATTCTACTGCTACTCTACCTTCGATGCTACTCAACACGAAGCCTTGTTTGTTAGGAAAACATTTAATCGCTCTAGTTTGATATTTAAGATTAGACTCTCGCTTTTGTAATGTGTAAGACATGTTTCGTATATCCCAAACCAATATCTTTCTCCCTGCTGTGCCCACTACAAGTTTTTCACCGCATATGCTCATAGTATACACTTTGTCTCCTTGATTGTAATTTCCACTACATATTGGAGCTCTTGGATCCCATAATTTTAAATGATGATCCCAGCTTCCAGTTAATATACCATTAACTTCTGAGCAATACTCAACACAACGAATGGCATTATTATGAGTACCAATGGTTGTTTCTTTAAAAAGAAAACACTTTTATTTTTTTCTAAGATAAGAATTACACAAGAATATTCCACCCCCCTATCTAATATTAGTAAAAGAAAGAATTAACATTTTTTATGAATTTCAAAATTAAAAGATTAATGAAAAATATTTACTTTTGCCAATTTATCAGAGTTGAAATATTTGTGTTTTACCTGTTGTTGAAGTAAAATCTAAAGATTTTAGTGTATTATCCAATCCACCACTATATGAATGAACTGCATCCTACACAAATGAAAAATAAATTAAATTGGTTGTTACATTGAATTATAATGAAAACAATTTTTTCCTTGCAGATTTTTACCGATTTACATTCTTTCAGGTCTCCCGAGTTGAAAGAGATCAAATATCAATAACATCTGTGTGTCCACCTGTCACTCAATTTTGTAGGCACACTACCTCCAACCAATAAAAATATCCCAACCAAATTTTATATTTAGTATTTTTATATTGACACAGAGAGGCCAACAATTTCGTGTTACCGATTTGTTTCTTTCAATGTAGTAATATAGGCCATAGTAAGAACTTCAATAACTCCAAATTATAAAACCCTGTTCATACTATATGATTTCTCATGTGACTTGAGAAATTTGCTTACGTTCAGACTATATGATTTTTGATATTATAGAAGTCTTAGCTTTTATGATTGGCTGTTATGATGGCATGATTTTAGCCATGACTTTTTGAATGACTAACATAAGAACATGAGAAATCATATAGTGTGAAGTTTAAAACGCACTTTTAAGTCATTTCCGACAAAACGTGTATTAAATTTTTGAAAATTTCCGCTCTGATTCTGATTATTTACTTTTAACTTTATCTAATCAGAGTGAAGATTCTCGAAAATGACTGAAAAGTGCGTCTTATAATTCAGAGTTATCGAAGTCCCAACTACAGCCTACATATCAAAAGAGTTTAAGTCCATACACTACTGTGACTGGCACACGATTATTATTCTTATCCATATTTATACTCCTGTACAATGTAGTACAGGACTGTCGTGAGAATATTTGTGTCGTAAATTTTCAATCAATAAATATTAAGGAATTAATTTCGATAATGCCAATTTTAAATTTATTTTGTAATTTTTATTTGAGCTTAATATCTTTTGTACAATCATAACGAGCTGCAAGTTTGAACTCGCAAAAAATTGTAATAAAAGTACCAACACAGATAATAAAATAATCATTTAAAAACGATACACAGTGGAATCTTGTTAATCCATTCATGAATGTCACTCCCACTCCCAAGTTTCTGTTAACTAATTTCAACAAAAATTTTATATAACCATGCATACAAAATTTGAGTTACAAGTAAAATTGGATTGAATAATTTATCCACTTACACTAAAATACATAGCATCAGAAAATTGTTGACTAGCTCAATAACAACCCAGTTCAATGAAAATACGAGTTGCAGCAATAATTAGCAAAATACCTTACTCTACTTGACAATGTTTAAAAACCAATTTCGAATTCAAACTCTTGTAATGATTGGAATGGGCTAAAAAAAATAACTTACGGTAAAGCAACAATCTAGTACAGGACTGTCGTGAGAATATTTGTGTCGTAAATTATTAACTAACACATCGTACAGTCGAACACTGCCGTCCCAAGAACTAACCAACAAAAATTGATTAGTATTGGGTCCAAATTTAACAGAGGAGATTGCATCTTCAGGCGGTGATTTTAATTTATACTCGGTTTGCGATTTAATCAACATCCTAAAAGTTATACATATTTTAATAATAAGTACAATCAAATAATGTACTTTTAATGTTTTACCTTAATATTCTTACAAAGGATTTATTTTCATTCAAATATTATAAACAAGTTAACTTAACGTTCGACCAAGATTGTTTAATTTTTGGTTATGATCGGTATGACAGTGTTGTCAACGTCAAAAATGAAAGTTATTTTATGCCTTTTACTATGAAACCATAAACTTGGGTTATTTCAAACCAATTATATAGTAATATGGTAAGATTATAACTTTTCATTGACTGAGCAATAAAAAAATTCAAGAATTTCATAAATAGCATCATTTATGATATTTTAGTTTAAAATTTACGATGATTGGGAATCGCTGATATATTGTGGGTTTATTTCGTCTTGTCTTATTGGTACTGTAATGTTTGACAGCTATGAATAAATGGAATAGAATTTGACGTTTATTTAATGACATTTGTCGGTTATTATAATAAAAGGGTGGAAAGGTGCTAATTTTTTACATCAATTCTTATCGTTATTTAATATTGGAAATGGAATCATACGACGTTATTATAAATCAACCTGTTGTAATAGATAATGTACGTACAATCCCAGATTTGTGGTTGGTGACGCCTAACCAAAATTACGAATGAATTTTTTTTGGACTTGAATTATAAATTATTTTTTAGGGTTCTGGTGTAATTAAAGCTGGTTTTGCTGGTGATCAAATACCAAAATGCCGTTTTCCAAATTAGTAAGGTGTTGCAGATATATTTGCTGTTGAATTATTGCTTGTACTCTTTTAGCATTGGTCGGCCAAAACATGTTCGAGTTATGGCGGGAGCATTAGAACGAGACGTGTTTATTGGTCCTAAAGCTGAAGAGCATCGTGGTCTTTTAGCGATTAGATATCCAATGGAACACGGTATTGTGACCGATTGGAACGATATGGAGAAAATTTGGAGTTACATTTACAGTAAAGAGCAGTTATCTACATTTGCAGAAGAACATCCGGTCTTATTAACCGAAGCACCTTTAAATCCTAGACCAAACAGAGAAAAGTCTGCTGAAATATTATTTGAGTCTTTCAACGTACCAGCACTTTTTATTTCCATGCAAGCTGTACTTAGTTTGTAAATGCCCTTAAGGTAATTAATTTATTAATTAATAATTTTATTTTTTTGAAGATACTCAACTGGTCGTACTACGGGAGTAGTTTTAGATTCAGGTGATGGAGTAACCCATGCAGTGCCTATTTATGAGGGTTTTGCTATGCCTCATAGTATTATGCGTGTAGATGTTGCCGGTCGAGACGTTTCTAGATATTTAAGGTGATCAATTTAGTTACTTTTATTTGGTAAATAAAATAATTCTTGGAAACGATCATTTCAGACTATTACTTCGAAAAGAAGGTATCAATTTTAGAACCACAGCCGAATTTGAAACTGTACGCACAATAAAAGAAAAAGCTTGTTATTTGGCAAATAATCCTTTAAAAGAAGAAACTGTAGATACTGAACAGCTTAATTATACCTTACCCGATGGAAATATTATTCAAATTGGACCTGCAAGATTTCGTGCTCCCGAAGTTTTGTTTCGTCCTGATTTAGTCGGAGAAGAATGTGAAGGTCTACATGAAGTACTTATGTTTGCTATTCAAAAGTCAGACTTAGATTTACGTAAAGTGTTGTTTAAAAATATAGTGCTCTCTGGAGGTTCAACATTATTTAGAGTATGTAAATCTTATATAATACTATGAAAAATATTAATATACATTTAATTCTTTTTCAGGGATTTGGTGACAGGTTGTTGTCTGAAATTAAAAAATTATCACCCAAGGATGTGCAGATCAAAGTATGTAGCAAAATTTTTATTAGATAGTTTATCTCACTTTTTAAATTAATGCTTGAGTACCATACTTGCTTGACCTAGGTCCCTTGATTGTCTCAGTAAAAATTTTTTTTAAAAGATTTCAGCCCCTCAAGAAAGATTGTACTCGACTTGGATTGGAGGTTCTATATTGGCTTCTTTAGATACTTTTAAAAAAATGTGGGTGTCAAAAAGAGAATACGATGAAGAAGGACAAAGAGCTATTCATAGAAAAACATTTTAGTTCTAAATGTGATTCTAACCAATAGACATATTTATATTACGTTAATTTTATACGATACAGTTGTTTATTTATTTTTTACAAATTAATTAGCTAAGATTAATTTTTTAAGAAGAATATTGTAAAAAGAAATTTTGTCATAATTGACTGTAACTCAAAAAATTGCTTTCTAGTATTTAAATGTTAAGCAAATAAAATAATTGTACCATTAAGCAGCTTTCGAAAAATTGTAATTGATATCATTTTTAATACATTACCATAACACTACTTGCAACTGTATAATTTTTTTTAAATAATTTATTATATTTTGAAATTTTTTTTTTTAATATCTCAACTTTCTTAATTTATTAGTTGTTTTTTTCAATGATTTATTTCTAAACCTGTCAATACAGTCCTAAACAAAAATTTTTTAAATAGTTGAACAAGTTCTGTAGACTTGAAAGTCAAACTATGACTATAGTATTAGAATTAGTAGCAAATATAGAAGTTACACGTACCAGAAAACCAATCGCCTTAGTAGCATAGTTGATTAGTGCACATAATATTGCAATGCATATAGAATGTACATACTGACGTCTAATAATCCCAACAATGAATTTTAAATTAATATTAATTAATAAGAAATCTTCAAAATGCTGCCTTTTAAATTTTTTTTCTTTAAAATAACCTTTGAGTGTGATTAAAAAAAACAAAAACGCACACACTCAGAAATTTACGTTGAGCTGTCGTAGCTCGTAGTAATATCGGAATAAAAACTTGAGCCAGAAGCAAATTTTTTTGAAAATATTAAGGTCAAACGCTTTATATGATACTTAGATACATTGTAGACTGAAATGTGCCAGCTAATGTGCAGGAATGATTATTGTGTAATAATTATTCGCACAATCATAAAAGAAAAATTTCTGTTTAACATAAGGTTTGTTCCACGTGCACGAGCGTGATTGTACATTGTACGGTTTCTCTGACAAGCCCTCGTTGGGTGCGTCTCTGGTATAAAAAATAATCTTCTTAGGCAAAGGCGTGCAAGAAATGGTAAATCTTATACATCAATATCGGAATACCATTTAATGGGGATAGTAAACCGAAAATGTGAATTAGCACGACGTTGGAATGAACTTGCAGTCGCGGTCTTTGGCCACGCAGCTTCTAAAATGTGTCAATAATGTCGAAATTTGCGTTGAATATAGAAACTTTAAAATCGACTTTTGACCAAACTATTTAATCGATATTGGTGATTCATCTGCTATTTAATCGTTTCATTTTAATATTATTCATCAAATTTCGTTCATTTTTCTTTAGGTCCAGTTTATCAAACTAGTTAGTGTTCTAAATAAATATATCTGACGAGTAAGTAAGAATTTCAACCGATCATTGGTATGATATCTAACTTTACTTGTCATATAAATTTACTTGGGATACTAACTAAAGATTGTTCAACTGGGCCTTAATTACTGAATGGTTCAAATTGAATTTTGATTTAGCTGTTTGTACCAGCTGATGCAGCCGCTTTTCTACATCGTAGTACGGCACGCCTCTGCGCAGTCAGCAGTATCTTTAAAAGGCCAATATATGTGGGCTGGTATATTTGAAAATGACATTATTGGGTCAATTTTTATTGAAAGAAACCTGACCCGACAAATGTATCACGTTCTATTAGAAAAATTGTTCAACTTATCGAGCAGTCTTTAGAAAATCAAGTTAATAAAGTGGAGATTATATATCTTCAAAAACTGAAAACTAGAAAAACTCAAAAATGTAGGATTAGTCCAGAAACATATCAAGAAGTTTGCGAAGAATTCTAAAATAGGTTAAACTATTGTTTGGCCAATAATGGAATTGAATAATGGAAATAACTGAAAATTTCTTTAATAATAAATTTTCAAAAATTTTATACTTCCGAATAAAATTATTTCTTTATTCATCTTTCAATTATTTTTACCTCTAACTATAAACAGACTACCAAATCCAATTTTTTTTATTGTAAATAAATGAAGATTTTTAGAAACTTCTAAAATTATATAGGTATCGCAAGGTAGAGATGCTATTTAAAATTTCGCAGTAAGGGCAGCTGAGGGGGGGTAAAATTCAAATAGTATTGGTTTTAAAAGTCACCATCTAAATTGACTTGTTTCTTTTTTTTTCAAATTTACTCAAAAAAAACAAAAGTTATTTTGACTGGCTGCTTACTACTTTTGAAATAAACACCCGGTATAAAAATTCCACTAAACTTTCCTCAAGAAAACAATCCATTCAAACGTCATTTATACATAAAAGCATAAAACTGACAGCTGACCGTTATCGATTGTTATTAACCTATAATTTGTTATCTTCAGGAACAATAATTTGGTGTTCTTTTCCGGTTACAGTGAATTTATTGGATATTACAGATTTATGGTAGCACACCTTTGTGGTTAAGATCACCAACTTACTTAGATATGTCTGAGATAAGCGAAATATTAGCTGTGGATTCTGATAATCGGTGTCATGAGAGAGAAATTCTTGCAAAAAATACAAAAGAATCATTGCCAGAAGATGTAGCTGATAATTTAAATGACGATCGAGGTGGTAAACAACTTTTTAATATAAATTAATTTCTATTATTATTTAATTATTATATTTAGTCAACTTGACGAATGGTAAAGCTATTGAAGGTAACATTCCTGTAGAAAATAATGACGCAAAATATTTAGCATACCAGAAACATTTAGAAGAGTGTATTCCAAATAAAAGCAAATTAGAAGAAGAAAATCACCAATTAAATGAAAGATGTCGTGATCTAGAGTCAAGATTGGGAATGGTAAGTTCGTTGTTTACCATTTATTTCAGTCTTATTATACTTGCTATCTATTTTTAACTTCAATATTATAATTCATTACTTGTTAAGATTATAAAGCGGTACGATTCAGTTTTAAAAGATAAAGATTCCATGGTTATGAAATATGCGGTAAGTGAAAAAGCCATTTTGGATGTTAAATCAGAAAAAGAACATACGGATAAAAAACATAAAGAGCTGTTGCGAGAAAATGAAATATTGCAGCATAAACTTACAAGTATGTCTTTGGAAAAAGCACGGATTTGTCAAATGCTGGATAATAAAGTAAGTTTTAAAGTGATTACTATTATTTGTCTAAAATTATTGATTTTAGTGCTACGATTTTAAAAGTAGTCAACAAGAATTAGAAAGAGTCAAGACAGATTTACATGCATTGGAAACAAAACTAAAATGGTCACAAAATAGTTTGAGAACTGAAATTGATTTAAGGAAGGTTAGTATTAGTATAGATTTTGAGTTAAATTTAAAATGGTATGGTAACACAGTTAAAAATGCTCATAACTTTTAGGATTCTGATGCAAATGTGGAAACGTTAACTGCAAAATTACAAGAAAGTCTTGATCAAATCGACCAAGTCAAACGTGATGCACAAGAATCTATAAAAACTTTTTATAATTCTCAAGACAATCGTGCCAATGCTTTAGGTAATTTTACAAACTTTTTTTTATTTCTGTTTAATGTCTATTATAAACTTATTTTTGTTTTTGTTTCATTTGCTTATTAATATTGATAATAATCTGATGTGCACAAGTCCTGACATTTTCATTTACTAGGTTAGACTAATTTCTATAATTGCAATTTTAATATTGTAATATTTTTGAGGAACAACAAGAATATATTTTTTTTATAACATGATTACAATACTTTCCTTACTTTGTATATCAGAAAGTGAAATTATGTGCTATCTGGGAATTTATGGTTGAACTCTAAACTAACCAGATAGTTTTTATTGTAATTAGAAGTTTATTTTATTCAGTTTTCTAATACGTTTGGGCAATAGATCAGTAAATTATTTAGTAATTGAGTAAAGTATATTAATTACATTTTTTTGTATTATCCTGACAAAGCTATCAGTAAATCAGAGCGAAATATTTAAGAAAATGCATAATTATTTAATTACTACATAATCCACTAATTTAATATTTACATAATATATTTAGATCAACAAGTGAAAGAACAACAAGCAACCCTAATTTTATTGAGGCATGAAAGAGACGATAGGGAAAAACAAATTAAAAATTTGCAACTTGAGTTTGAAAGATTGCAGTCAAACCAAAACGAAACTTTACAAGAAAATAATACGTTATCATTAAAAGTTCAGCAATTAGAGAGAGAAAGGGTGGAAGTGGAACAAAAATTACGTGAGTTGCGAGGTTATGCAGATCAACAGAAGCAAGATTCAGCTGATCTTTATGCTAAAAGTGCACAATTGGAACAGTTAAAATTACAAATACAAAAGTATGGTTGTGTATTATTATTTAATTTGATGATCATTTTTATATTTAATATTTTTAGCGAGCAAGAACAGTTAACTGCTTGTAAGGAGCAAGTTTTTTTATTTAAAAGTAGAAATGCAGAATTAGAATCAGACATGGAATTATGTCGTGAAAGAGAAGCAGAAATGTTACTTTTTACCCAACAACTTACAGATAAAAATGTAAGATTGCAATCAGAGTTCACATCAATGGATACAAAGGTATATCTTTTAATTGTTAGTTTAATTGAGTGGGTGATTGCTGAAAGGATATTAAGTTCACTTTTTGAATTACATTTTTTTATGATATATTGTTATTCAAAATTGTGTCTGTCACCTTTTGGTGTTGAAATAAATTTAGTGAGATAACTGGAAATACTAATAAGAATAACTCATGTATTTCCTGCATGCGTAGATATAAAGGGGAAATACGCAAACCGATTGAAGCACTTGAAGTGGCTGGTAATAGAACTGAAGTGGGACTTGCCTTATGTAATTAGTAATGATTACTTATGATTAAAATAAGTCACTCAACTTGCTGTGTTGTTAATTGCCATAATAATGGTAAAAGTAGTGACTGCAAGTTTTATGTGTTTGGAATTTCTGGTTGGAATGATATATTTTTTTTTATTGACTCCATGTGTTATTACAATCCGTTCGTAGACGATAAATAACATTGTTTGTCTTGACTAAATACAGGCACAGTGGAGAGCTAACCCAATGGCAATCCTCCTTTAGAAATTATTACATAATCACATAATAAAGCTGGCAATACGACACTCAAGTTCTCCGGGGCAGGTGTGTCGGGTCATACCTCCTTAGTCTCTTTGTCTGGAGTCCAAGAAGTAAATTGCACACTAATGCGTTGGGATGATCACTTAGTCTTAGTTGGTACTTTTTGTTTAGAGATGTTATTACTTCCTTTATGCTGTCGACCTGCAAATCAGTAGCAATATTGTGATTAGTGACGTACCATGGAGCATTACAAATGCTACGTAGCAATTTGTTTTGGAAGCGTTGAATTCTTGCAATGCTGGAATTGCAGGCAGCACCCCACAGCTGTATGCCATATGTCCATATGGGTTTTAGAATGGTTTTATAAAGTAAAACTTTATTTTTTATGCAGAGAGGCGATTTATGGCCCATGAGCCAGTACATCTTCCTATGCATTAGTTCGAGCTGCAGGCGTTTGCTCCAAATGTGCTTGGCCTACGTTAATTGTTTATTGAGGTGGAATCCCAAGTACTTTACAGATTGTTGTACTGGGAGAATTTTGTTATATAAGGTCACACTTGGGCAGGTTACTCTTCTGAGAGTGAAGGTGGTGTGCACAGACTTAGTGGTGTTGGCTGTAATTCGCCAAGTCTTCAGCCAGATCTCAATTTTGTTTAAGTGGGTCTGCAAGTATCGAGATGCTTGATTTGGATCATCGTCAGATGCCAGTATGCCTCTATCATCTGCAAAAGTGGCTGATTCAGTATTTTCAGTTACTGGTAAGTCCAATGTATATAGAAAATATAGAAGTGGTTCAAGGACGATACCTTGCGGTACCCCAGACAAAATGGGCTGTAAGTTCGTATAGGTTTCTCCGTATTTGACTAGAAAATACCTGTCTGTCAGATATGAACTCAACAGGATACTGTATGGACGAGGCAGGTTTTTTGTAATTTTGTACAGCAATCCAAGGTGCCACACTCTATCGAAGGCTTGTGAGATATCAAGGAAGGCAGTTGAGCAGTATTTTTTACATTCTAGGGCGGTTCTGATTTTTTTTACAACTTGATGAACCTGTTCCACCGTTCCATGCCCTTGGCGAAAACCAAATTGGTGATCCGGGATTAGATTTTTTTTCTCAATGATAGTTAATAATCTTTTTAGTAAAAGCTTTTCAAATATTTTAGACAGAATGGGCAGCAGACTAATTGGTCTATAAGGTGAGGTCTCATTTGAATCTTTTCCTGGCTTCTAGATCATGATAACATGTGCGATCTTCCAATGGGATGGAAAGTAACCTCTTGTAAGAATTGCATTGAAAATTATTCTAAGCAGCTTAAAACTCTTTTCTGGTAGGTTTTGCAGAACTTTTCCAGTTATTAAATCATATACAGGGGCTTTTTTTGCATTGATCTTTTTGAAGATTATATGTTTGATTTCATGCATCTTGAATTTTTTTATTGGTAGACTCATCTGGTATGGAACTTCAAGCAGCTGATGGATTTGATGTTCGTCTTTATTAGAATTAGAACCTTTATTAGAATTAGGAGAAAATTTGTCTTGGTGGAGGAATGATATATTGTGATAAATCTTTTTAAACCCAGTCCTTATTATAATATCCATAATAGCAATAGACTTTTTTGCACTTTTTAATTTTCACTTTTTTTTTTAAATGACTACTTTTTTTGATCAATCATTAACCTTCGGGTGGGCACGTTAAAAAGGTTACACGGATTGGCACTTGGGGTCTTTCAAGACCCCAGGAATTCTACGGTATATTATAATGCAAATACTACATAAATGTTGTATTATTGGATTTTAATATATTATAAACATGTATTTAATTAAAGAATTTATTAACTACCAATGTATATAAAAATTTATTTTAGGAAAATCAAATTTTTGCAAATTTTTAAACTTAAAATTTTCTTCACAAATGGAGCAAGTTTTGTAGCAATGGAGCTGTGATAAGTTATCGCATGCCGTTTTAACTTTTCTATCAGAAGTTTTTGGGTACAGTTGACATTTTTTTCATTTATTACCTAATGTTTGGGTAAGATTTAGTTTCGATTAGACGATGTACCCTAGGGTATCAACCAAACCAAAGATAAATGACAATTTTTCTCTAGCGAGATGTGGTAGCATTTCTTTTGGAATTTCCATATTGTTTTTTTCAATGTACCTACATTGGTACAAAACAAATGTTTTGACCGCTAACAAATCTTGAACTAGCAGAATATTAGAAAAGAAAAGACCAGAGACGTGTCCAACCAACTTTTTTCGGGGGGAGAGAAATTTCAAATTTGCCAACTGAATTAATTCAAAATTGTCAACTTTTTGTAAGTTTTGCAGCTTTTTGTAAATTTGAACATAAAAAAATGTCAAATTGACCAACTTTTGGGTGTTTTTGCCAACTTTCTGCAACATTGGGGGAGGAACCTCCCCCCCCATAAGCATGTCCCTGGAAATGACTGCAACCACGTTACATCCTTTTTTGGTCCATTTGTTTACCAAATCTTTCACAACTCTGATTGTTATATTCCATAATATTTGTCAGTTAGTTTCCAAACATGATAATATGCGATGCTAATTATTTATAACTTTGGTTTGTTGTTACATATATTTTCTAATCTACTAAGTCTTTTTTTTAGTCCGTAAATGTATAAACATTCAAAAGAGATGTTCTAAAATTTCACAGAGAAATATCTTTAAATTGAAAAGTTATGAGAAAAAAGACCCCACGTGCCCACCCGAAGGTTAAGATGGTGATTGTCTGTTAAGTGCACATTTGCGTTTCATAAAGGGTTTGTCAACACTAATCGGCCATAAAATTTTAACAGATCAAAGGAACTAAGTCGCCGTTTTAAAAATTAAATAAAATACAAATTAGTGATAATAAAAATTATTTCTATTAGGAAACCGATACCTAACCAACTTTCCTACATAATACTGATTGCATTTATCAATAACTCAAATACATCAGAAATAAATCAGTTTTATTGAAATATTTTAGAAGGCACTTTTATGGAGTTAATAAATACCCTTTCAACACTCGCCCATTCGATTGTGTTGGTTTGTGGTTCAGTAGATGGAATTTGCTAATAATAATTCACATTGCAACCTTCTCTTGTAGGTTCAACAATTAACATGCGAACAAACTCTTTTGAAGCGTGCCGCAAAAGAACAAGAAACTAAAGTAGAAATTTTAACAAATCAATTAACTGAGAGTAGAACAAAATTTATGTCTGATATTGAAGAAATAACTCATAGTTTCAATGAAAAAACTAAATTGTGTGAAATTCTCACTCAAGAAGTAGCCGATCAGAAAGGTGAAAATTCTGTTATCAAAAGAAAATGTGATCAGTCTCTAAAGGTTGGTGTAATTTTTTTTTACGTAACTTACAATTTTTATTAACTACATTTAATGTAAGTACATAATATGAACTGTTGCATAGTTTTATCAACAGCAGATAAACTGTTACGATTTATTTTTCTTTTTATATTTCTACAAACTGCAGATTTTTCATTATTATTATGAAACGCGCAATATTACAAAATTCTTCCTGTTTTCTCTTATTTGTTTTTGGCTTGTCTAAAAATAATAATACGTAGTTTCACCATTAACTCGCCCAGTACAGCAATAAATTTAATGCAATTTGAGACGCCCATGCCAGCTCCAAAAAACTTATTTGCTTTGCTCATAAACTACAAAACTGCTGCCGTTTAAATAGCAGTTTTAAAAGGCTAGTGTAGTTCGAAATTATTACTTACATTGTGTAATAATAAAAATATTACAATCTAATAGGTACTTAACAAATTTTCAACTTGCTCAGTCATTTGTAAAATTATTTACTTTTATAGGAAATAAGTAAAGAATTACAGCAGTGCCGTAAAAAGTTGGAACAGAATGAAATTGGTAGTTCAAGTAGCGATGGGTCTAGTACGTCTTTAAATGTTATACAACCAACTATTAACTCTTCCGAAATGTCACCTTCAGAACAAGTACAAGTAAGTTAGGTTTCTAATAACTTTTCAATTACTGGTTTGAACAGAAGTGAATTAAAAACTTTCATGAAAAATATTTGATAACTGGTCTTTAAATCTTCCGATTCTAGCCTAAGTAAATTATATTAATTAAAATATATCGATTGTTTTATCTAAAAACTTAACAATGTAAATACGTAAATTAAAATTTGTTCAAAAATTGAAATGGCCCAATCTGTCTCTTCTATTAAATATATAGTAGGCATTTACGAAAATTGTACCGTTATAGATATCTATATTTAAACGAAACTTTTGTACCACATTTGAATATAAAATTGAATTTACTTCCGGTAAATGTACCTGGTTGATAATTCGTGAAGCGATACATTACGGAAATAATTTTTGAACGTGGGATATAGGTACTATTGAATTTTCGAATGCAACCGATAGATGCTGTATATTCCAGTACAACATTCGTAAATGGCTATTGTCTATTTACGTTATAGTGTTATACCACATATAATTTTTAAGGTTATTCAACCAGATGCAATAGTTAACAGGCAAACATTAATAGAACATATTGTTAAATTGCAACGACTTAGTGCTCGTAAATCAGAAAAAATTGACTTTTTAGAAGAGCATGTCAACACGTTAGTTTGTGAATTACAAAGAAAGACACGTCTACTGCAAGGTTACATTATGCGAGAACAAACTGGTACTTTAACTTCATCTAAAATGGACAGCAATAAGGTTAGCATCTTATTTCTAATTTTCTCTGCTACTTATTCATAATGATTGCTAAAAATGATATTAAAATCAAATCTTTTCAAATTAATTTCTTTAATTATCGAATTTATGTTATTAAATTTACTGATAATCATAACTTAATTTGTTTTACTTTTCAAATTTTCATGAAGTCTTCAAAAATTTGGTAAGCATTATAAATAAATAATATTATATTCTTATATGTAGATACATCTGTAAAAAATTATGAAATCTTCTAATTTTAATTTTATAGGCGAACTTAGCCAAAACACATGGAGTAATGGCATCTGTGTACGGTTCGCCTGTCATCGATAGTAGTCTTACGTTAGAATTATCTTTGGATATAAATCGTAAATTGCAAGCCGTGCTTGAAGATGCCTTACTAAAAAATATTACTTTAAAGGTAATATTTAATAATATAACATTCTATTATTTTTTTTGTAACTTGAACTTTTTTTTAGGAAAATGTTGATACTTTGGGTACCGAAATTGATAGATTAAATAATTTGTTGAAACCTTCGCACTCCTGATATTGAATATTATTTATAAAATTAAAATAAACTAATTGTTGATACATTTATTAATTTTCATTTTATAAAAATAATGTTGATTTGTATAAATTAAAAGTCATTATATTTCAGGCACATTAAGAAAAATAGCTGAAAAAAGTTGCAAAGTTGAATTTCTGTTGATTTATTATGATTTTATCATCTTTCTGTTTGCAAATTTTTAATGTTAGGAAACTTTTGGTATAGTTTAAGACAGGTTTAATGAATAAATAATGCAAAAATTTCAACTTTCCAACTTTTTCTGCTGTAGATATACGTATGCCTGAAATGTTATAAATTATTATTATTCTAATAATAATAAGTATAAATTGTTATTTTATAAGACAAAATGCCAAAAATACCGATAAGTAATAATATGTATTTCAATTCCAACTTAAAAAAGAAGAGAAATATTATGGATATGATAAAAATGAAGTGGAAATTGTTTAACTTGAAAATTCTTAACAGAAAGATTTTACTTCCAAAAACTAACGGAGATTTGAATTTTTAAACTTTTACAGTCTGTTGTATGATCAAGACAGCTATTATCTATATTAAAAGATGTAATTTTTTTCAATTTTTATCTGCTAATTTTTTGTTAGCCATAACGCAACCAAATACAAACACCAGATATACAAAATTTTCTCCTGTAGCATATATTTGCACAATATTGTTTTAAGTGTGAATTCTTATCAAGGGTTACAAAAAATTTGCTTTTTCCGATATTGAAAGTATTAGATATTGTTTTGCAGCAGCTAAAGGTATGAAAAAACTTATGTTATTTGCTACTTTTTTTCTATTCTGAAAACTTTGATGGGAGTACAGTTTTTTGGTACTTTTTCTTTTACCTACGATTCAAAAATTGCGTGAAATTTTTCTAAACTTAGATTTATGTGTTCATCTACTATGATAATAGAATTAAATGCTGAGGACAGTCGATAACTGCATTGATGACATTTTATCTTCTTAATTTTGAAGTAAACGATTTTCACTGTATTGCCGTTTTTTGTACTATTTTTATAGTATAATTTGTTTATTTTTTTTTATTTATTTATTTAAAAAACATTGTGATATATTATTGATTCCAATTTTAGTAGTACTTTTAATGAAAAATATATAATAGATGTTATAATATCGTCTGCTTACTGCGAGAAACGTATGAATGACATAAACATAGTTCTGAGATTTTGCGGTTTGAATCGCGAAAACTCGAACATGACTGTATTATATTTAACTCATTTTTGAAAGTTTTGCTTTTTTACAGTTCTTGTAGCGAGCAAATGATATGTAATATACATATTATGTTAAACGTCAAAGGAATAATTTAAAATATTTTAAAATATATCAAGTTAATAAATTGAAATTATAATATTATATTTGAGCTTTAAGTGTTGTAACACTCTTTATCAGAAATGGATTAATAAATATTTGTTAACTCAATATATTTTAATTTATTAATTTTCACGTATTAAAAACTTAGCAGGAAGGGTTTTTATGAAAACATAAACTTGTAAACCCTCGATAATTTTTTAAATTTGTTTATTATTTTCTTAAATTAGGTAGATGAAGACTGATACACTATGTACATAATTTTAATACAATTTAATAACTTATTTCATTATTTGTGTAGTCTAACTTAATTATTTCGTATCAAATATGCAAACCTTATGGGTGTTCCCAAAACTTCTATTAGGTTTGCGTAAGTATTTAAGATACTGCATGCCTCGAAAGGAATGGGATAAATTCTAGGTGCAGTTTTTTCACAATTCCAAAAATGGAACAATTTGTTATATTTATTATGGCATTATTTGATGTGCTGTTATTATTAAAAAAAGGTGCATATATGGTATATGGACGCGTTACTTATAATTTATAATACACGACGTTGTCGCGACAAAAAGGCGTAAGCGCCAAAATTTCCAAAAATCGTTTTCGATGTTAAAATAAAGACTATTTCAATTTACACTACTTATGTTTTTGGTGTATTCACCAAAAAATCCTAGAATGAATTATTTACTTAAAACAAAGTTCAATATTAACAAACACAAATGACGGATATAAAATGTTTTTTGTTTCTCCTGTAAAATATTACAAAAGTCGCTTACGCCTTTTTGTCATGACAACGTCGAATCTCTGTTATAGATAAAAAATTGCAAGTATTAATTTATAAAATCACAAATAATGTATCTATAAAGCGAAGTCTTACAGCAAGTTTTGTCACTTTGACATGTGATATGGGATGGCCTCCAAAATAACTTTTCAGATTAGCAGAAAAAGATTTAATTTAGTCAGACTTGTAGCCAGATTTTTCTTTTTTTTTAAATCATTATTTTAAATTCATTATTTTTTACTAAACCGTCTATAGAAGTAAATAGTAGAATTTTAAGATCAAAAAGTATTTTTGAAGAAATTGGTTTTGTTAAACAAAATTTTCAAATATTTATTGTTTTGATAAATCAAAAGTTTAAAAAAAGGGTGATTTAAAAGAGGTACGTGCTTCTTTTTGGCTCTAGCTTAGGTGAGGTCGTAGGAACACATACAATTTGGGTTTTTTTTTATTAAAAGAAATATACCATCAGACAGACATTTTTGAAAATAATGTTGGAAAAAGACTAATTTCTTATATTTTTGATCTTAGAATCGCATCTTTCAATCTCATATGGATGAGAAAAGTTTTTCATCATCAAATTTCTCATGAATGAAAAATTGTATCAAAAAAATATTAAGTAAAAATTATTTTGTAGAAGAGTTCTTACAAATATTTTTGTCTGATAGAACTCATTCTCAACCTACAGTTGAGTGTTTAAATATAACCATTTTGTATCCTATGGAAAAATTTCAATACTTACTAGTAGAGTGGCATGTTGCAAGAAATTGGATATTAGCGAAACAGTTTTAAAACTTACACACTAATCAGCCAGCCAAATTATGTAATTTGGAATTATCCAAAATCCAACCTAATAATATTATTATCTGGTATCCTTTATTTTATACTTACCTACTTTATTTACTTAAGGGTTTGCAAGATACAGCCATGTAAAATTTGCACTCATGAAAAGTTATTGTTGGTAATCAATTTTCGAGTTTTTATAATACTTTTTGATGGTAAATGCAGAATTAACATTTTTTGGCTACCTTAATTACACACTTGCTGATATTTAGATTTTGAAAATGTTTGGAGTCAAATATGACATTAACTGTCATAACTATTTTAAAAAACCAATATTAAAAAAAAATTTTTAATTGAAACCTGAATTTTGCCTACGATTTTCGAATTTATTGCCTGAGTGGCAGTGATACATAATTCGGGCTGATTTCAAATTAACAATATACATATTAACGATAGAAGGAAAAATGATCCCTTTTGATACTTTGCTACTGTAGTATTATTAATACCTAAAGGGAAAATAATCTCTTGAAGTATTTTTCTATTAGAGTATTAGATATCGATTTCATTTTATGCATACCACTTATTAACTATCAAGCTCTGAAAGACCGAAAAATCGCACATGCCAATAAAACCTACTTTAAGACTCGCATTCTAATAAGTACATTACATTTTTATACTAAAATATAAAAATAACTTCTCTAAATCTCTTTGCATAAAAAATAATTACTTTTGTTAATTTCATCAAGATCAAAGTGCGAAGTCTCCCATTAAATACTAAAAATTACATTTCTAAAAAAAAATATTTTTTATTTTTATATTTTATTTGCCAAAATTGTACAAATTTCAAAAAGTATTACTAAAGAGTAAAGTATTACTACTAATTTATTTATTATATTTATAAATTTTCTTTAAATAGTTTTTATTTATTTAAAATATTTTTTTAAAATGAAATGTTTTGAATTTATGATAGTATCCTGAATATGAAATATGTAAAATAAATATTGTAATCGAAAAGAATGACCTAAATGTTTAATATTTTGTCATCATCCCCATCACCCAATCCTTCAGAAGATACTTCCTCGTAATCTCTTTCAAGTGTTGCCAAATTTTCTCGCGCTTCAGCAAATTCTCCCTCTTCCATTCCTTCGCCAACATACCAATGAACGAAAGCACGTTTTGCATACATGAGATCAAACTTTCTATTTAATTTGTTCCATGCTGCAGCAATGGCAGTGGTATTTGACAACATACATACTGCTCTCTGTACTCTTGCCAAATCTCCTCCAGGGACAACGGTGGGTGGTTGATAGTTGATCCCTACTTTAAATCCTGTTGGACACCAATCTACAAAGCGAACATTGCTTTTTGCTTTCATTTGTGCAATCGATGCATTGACATCTTTTGGGACGACATCTCCACGGTATAACAAGCAACAAGCCATATATTTTCCTTGACGTGGATCACATTTTACCATTTGATTTGAGGGATCAAATAATTCGGAAGTAATTTCGGCCACAGACATTCCTTCATGATAAGCTTTCTCTGACGATACTACAGGTGCATATGAAGCAAGAGGAAAGTGAATTCGAGGATATGGAACTAAATTGGTTTGAAATTCTGTCAAGTCAACGTTTAAGGCACCATCAAATCGTAAAGATGCTGTTATCGATGATACTACTTGACTGATCAAACGATTGAGATTTACATAATCGGGTCGTTCGATGCTTAACTTTCTGCGACAAATATCATAAATTGCTTCGTTATCTACCATAAAAGCGCAATCAGAATGATTTAAAGTCATATGCGTAGTTAAAATTGCATTATAAGGTTCTACCACTGCTGTGCATACCTTAAAAGAGTGATTTAATTAGTCGAATTAAAAATATTAACAGTGTTTATGTTACTTGAGGTGCAGGGTAAACTACAAATTCTAATTTGCTTTTCTTTCCAAAGTCTTGTGATAACTTTTGCATTAAGAGAGATGTAAAACCAGAACCGGTACCTCCACCAAATGAATGAAATACGAAAAATCCTTGAAGGCCACAACATTGTTCCGCTAATTTGTATAGTCGTTCCATAACTACTTCAATCATTTCTTTACCTATACTGTAATGACCACGGGCATAATTATTAGCGGCATCTTCCTTTCCGGTTATAAGTTGTTCCGGATGATAAAGTTGTTTATATTTTCCCGTTCTAATTTCATCTAAGAGTGAGATTTGCAAAAAAAAATGGTTATAAATGAATTAAGAAGTTTCTTACCAACAACCGTCGGTTCTAAATCGATCATGACTGCTCTAGGTACCATTTTACCATTTTCCACTTCAGCGAAAAAGGTTCCATAGCAATTGTCAGTAGAAGCCATGAGGCCTTTATTACCAGGAATGGTGCCATCAGGTTGAATTCCATGTTCTAAACAATATAGTTCCCAGGTTGCATTTCCAATTTGGACCCCAGCTTGACCAACATGAACAGATATACACTCTCTCTGTACAATAATTTTATATTACTTTTCAAGGTTTATCAAAAAATATCGAACTACATAATAATTATATCAATACTTATTACCATTTTGACAAATTTTGTACAAAAATTTTGGGTACACTACACTAAAATTCCCACAAATTTAGCTAATTAAAAATTACGAGTCATTACTCTTAAAATTTTGATAACATAATGTTTTATTTTTTCACTATGGATACCCAAATTACTGGTAATTTTGTTATACCAAGCTTTCTCAGTTTTATTTACATTTTATTCTGCACTAATTAGTAATAATAATAATTAATTAATCATATTAATATAATTATATTTTGTTTGTTCAGTATCTTAAAAGGATTCATCTCAGAGGAGCACAGTAAGTAGGAGCGCTTTTTTTATGATGAAATCTTCGTCTGGGTACATTAAATTAAAAGGTATTTCAGGAGCATTTGAGGCCTTTGAGATCTCAGAGTTTACACCATGTTTAGACGGCGTATTATAATGGAAAGAGAAGTCCTATTGCTGTATATAGTATGTATGTATGTTATGTTTTATAGTAAGTAGTTGCTAGTTTATTTTATAATCTACCATGATCATAGGTATTCTCGTATAATGATTATGTAATACCAACTAAAGTATATAGAATAATTTTATTACAATATATTTTTTAATATCGTCGCATAGGTGCAGTATTCTTGTTTGATACTCAGAATTTATCTTAACATTTGATGCTCCTGGGATGTTCTAAACAAGATGAATGAAATGCTCTAAGAGTGCTCATAGACATGCCCTATTGGCTTTACAGATTGTCAAATGGTAGATTTAAGCGCTCTCTTTTTGTGGGATGTTATTTTTTGCTGGCTGCATGAAAGAGATTACCCCCATGGAGTCGAATATTGTGTATAAGCTTACACTTTCTTCTAGAATAAAGCTTTGTTTTACATGAAATTCTTGATGTTATTAGGTTATTACACTATTTTCAGAAATGGTAAACATGCAAACTTTATAAACTACATTTACACTATGAATTTATAAGAAAATGTAAAATAAAGATAAATAAATGTAAAATAAGAAAAAAATAGTTTTTTGGTTTTATTTGATAGTTAATGTAACAAACTAAAAAACTTAATTATGATAAAAGAACTTCAGTGTATTGATAACGTATTGGTTATAAAATAAAGAAAACATGAAAATTTCATTCTAAAATTTAAGATATAAAAAAACATTATTGTTGTTTCAATGTGTTTTTGTTTCAAAAACATATTATTTTTTTTACTTTTTAAATGTTTTTTTTGTGTCGGGGGTTTTTTAATGTAAATTTTATTTTATGCTTTTTAAACTTTATAATATTACTACTAGACATACGATACGATCGACACTCTATCCCCACATTCACACAAATATTTTCCGGGACGAAACACGAAATTGTGACACCTGATCACCATCTATCCATAACTTATTCATTGAAAGCATTCCATAATAATGAGCCCAAACACAATACCTCTGCTGTAAGTTGGTGAGGAGTTGAGTATCTTGCAGATTCCAAGTGATGCTGCAGCATATCAGATCGAGGTTACCATGTTTTTACAATATCATTGAAGTAACAGGATACCAAATTTTGAATCGATCGGACCTGTGGAAGTTGCTCACATCCCTTGATCAACTAGAAAAAGCTAATGAACTTTAAAGGGCTCAATAGATTTTCTTGAATCATAGCTGAAAACACTCGAATCTCGATCAGTGACCTTTCAAACAAAAAAATATCTAAATCAAAATCGGTTTATCCATTTGGGAGCTACGATATGCCACAAACAGATACACACATAGAAGATGTTATGATTTTTAAATTAACAAAAGCAACAAATAAAATTTCGACTTTTTGAAAACCTTATCAGGTTATCAGGATCCACTTAATAATAAAGAACTAAAAATAGTTCTAATAAATCTCAGAATTTTGGGCATTAAAGTTATAAAAAAATTTTCTAAAATATTCACAAAAGCAAAAGTATCAATGTTTCATTTGTTTATATTTTGTTGCATTTCATTCATTGAATAATTTTCCGACATCTCGGACTATAGTTACGCCGCTGTACCAAGTCGGGCGTTTGATTATTTTGACGTTTCTAATAATTTTAACCTATAAATTTACTTTTGGGTGGTTTTGGTTCAAATAATTTTATTGTTAATTAAAATGGACTTATCTCCTCCAATTAAACCTCCAAGAGGGGTAAAAGCGGTGAAAGAAACGGTAATTTAAATAATTTTTCTATTGGATATTTTGTTTAAAATTATTTTTTGATGTTTTAGAGTGGTTTGTTAATGTCGGTAATTCGTACATTATCTGCTAGTGAGACTAACGAACAAAGAGATAGAGAAAAAGCAAAGTTGGAAACAGAATATAAACAGAGCGATCGTAGACTAGAAGAATTGGTTTCAAACCATGAACAAGATCTAACTAAAGTATAACAATTACATTTTTTATTCGAGTTATGTGGTATACGTATTGTTGAATTTAGGTGGTGCATTTATTTGGAGTTTTGTCAACGCAAGTTAGTGAATCTCGTGAAAAAATTACCAAGATTAAGGAAAATTTAAAAGCATGTAAATCTTTATTAAGATGCAAAAGGGACGAATTGAAGAAATTATGGATGGAAGGTTTAGAATATAAATACATGTTGCAATTACTAGAAGAAGTGTAAGTTAGTTTTTTTAGTAAGTTGATAAAAACATGACATACGTAAAGGTTATACAAATATAGGTAATATATCTCAAACTAAAACTAACTACAATCTTAAGAATTCTTAAGAAGAAGAAGAAACTTAAGAATTCTAAATGTGGCATAGGTACTATAATGATATCATTTATGATAAATTTCATAACAGGCAATACTTTTTCTAGTTATTTTGAAAGTGCACTCTATATAACAAATAATACTGGTTTTTTCAAGTTTTGGCTTTGGTGCTTTGTAAATTAAATAGTCCTATAAGAATTTTGTTTGTTTTACTTTGAATTTTTTTTACTTTTACTGTGCAATCATTTAAAAAAAAACCTTCCGTATTTTATCCTCTATTCTGTAACTTTCTTGTTATGTTCGTTATCGAATCGTGAAAGAACCGCAAAGTTTGGTTTACACTCATAATTGCATTCGAAATAATAAAAGGCCAGCACGCTGCTCTTTCACCGTGTCATTTTTTTTAGAACACACAACGCACTCTGATTGTTGGTCGTACCAACTTAAAATTACTTTCCCTGGGATCGAGTTGCACACCAATTGAATTTTCAACTTTGGCGAGCTGCCCGTCTGTGTAAAAGCCTTTTAGCTAGTTTAATAGTAATGTAATGGTATATGCAAATCAAACTTCACGGTTCTTAACGATTCGATAACGATAACAAACGTAACGAAAATTTAATAATCCCCCTAACGAATAGGGGGGTTAGTTTTTAAAAATTATTGTAATTAGTATTTTTTAAAATATGCTGCCCCATTTAGTCCTAAAGTTGAAAAAAAAACTTGCCAATTTCAAATAAGATATTGATTTATTGGCATCATAGACCAAGCAAATGTTTATGAGACAGTTTAGACTTTAGAGGAATAACTGCTAAATATAATTAAAATAACCAACATGATTGGAGAGGCAATAAATATAGAAAGTACCACATTCCTTTGTTTTGCAATGGTCATAGTCGCCTTATTGACATATTCCTAGTTGGCTAAACAATGCTTCTGTTTGTTGTTGGGCAATTATTGAGATAAGGGGTAACGCTACTGTAAACTTAAAAGAAATCGAGTTTTTTTTATTTATTTTGTCAAAGTACGTAGGTTGCTGAAAAAGTTTGCGGAAACAATATGATAAAATACATATAAAATTTGGAAAATAGCTTTAGTGCTTTTTGAAGTATTTGCTTTGGACATTAATACACTTTTGCATACGGTAAAACCAATTTGAAGAACATTTTTTCCGCTCTGAAGCTGATACCTCAGAAACCATCATTTAAAATGTTTCAACAATACCCAAATGATGGACTGTTGTTTATTTTCGGGTTTATACCAATAAATCCAAATTTTATAACCAGTAAAGATATTGTACACCAAATTTCAAAGCCCTCAGTTGAATTTCTTGAGCATTTCTTGGCACCATTTGACACGACTTTGTTTTTGAGTTTTTAAGTTTATGTAGAATTGTGTGCATTTCAACAACTGAAAAGCTTCCGTACGTCTAAATGGTCATGCAAAATCGTGTGTATTGCTTTCATGTCAATGCCTAAAGATGTTGGAATCTCTCGGTATGTCACATGCCAATATTGCTCAATCATTTCACGTACAGCATTAACATTAGTGACAACAAAGTTTCTGGACGACCTTCACCAAATTCGTTTTTGAGAGTGGTGCGATTTTGCTAGAATTTTTGCTGTAAACATTACTTCTGGATGGTGCTTCATTTCCAAAAGCCGAAACAAGGTAATCAATGGGATTGTTTCGGCTTTAGACCACATTTAAAATTGTAAAAATTCATGACACAAACATTTTCACACGAATTTCCATTTTTGGCATAATCACTTTCTTTAAAATGCTGTGTAAACAAAACTTGCTTACTTAAGTACAAACTATCAACTTAATTATATGTAAAAAATGTCAAATTTTACGAATATGATAGTTAAAAAAAATTCACACTATTAGAAGTACTATATTGCGGAAACTTTTCCAACACTCCACGTATACATATTCAAGGATATGTGAAAACATTTCAAGTTAAAAAATTGAAAATTGACCAAGTTACATACTAGTATTTAGTGAGAGCGGACTAACTATGATATATATATATATATATAGACAGCTCTACAGGCCTAGCAGGCCCTTGGCTTGGTTGACCACTTTGGTCCACTCTTTTCTATTCTTCGCTCTTTCTTTCCAATCGTAGACCTCCAGTACTTTGAGATCTTCCTGTACTTCGTTCTTCCATCTGTTCATCGGCCTTCCTCTTCTCTTTACACCGCCTATCTCGGACGACCATATCTGGTGTATCACTCTGTCTTCGCTTCTTCTTAGGATATGTCCGAGCCACCTTATTCTCTGCGCTTTTATAACACCTACTATATCAGGTTCATTGTACAGCTCGTATATCTCTTCGTTTTTTCTTCGCAGCCACTGTCCATTTACCCTCTTTCCACCAAATATCCCCCTTAACACCCTTCTTTCCCACACCGCTAAATCACTTTGCGTTTTTTTCTTCAACGACCACACTTCACATCCATACAACACCGTTGGTCTTATAATCGATTTGTAGATCCGAAGTTTTACTGATTTGGCAAAAATTTTGCTACCGAGTATTGATCGTAGTGCAAATGTACTTCTTGTTCCCGCTGCCATTCGATTCTTTACTTCTTCGTCTCCTCCTGGTTTTCTTAATACGCTTGTTCCCAAGTAACTGAAACTCTCCACTTCCTCAAATTTCATTTCTATTCTGTTCTCGGTCCTTACACTCATGTATCTTCCTGAATTAAAAGGTGTGTCGTCCCAGGACATGTATTTGGTTTTCTTCTCATTCACCTTAAGTCCCATTTTTGCTGCTTCCGTTATCAATCTCTTAACTATCTCCTCTAACTCTTCCCTTGATCTTGTCAAAATGGTAATGTCGTCTGCAAAAGCCATGCATTGGTGCTTTTTTTGATAAATGATTCCTTTTCTATTTATATTCGCTCTTCTAATTATGATTTCCAACGCCAAATTGAACAGTATCGATGACAAGGGATCTCCCTGTCTTAGTCCTGCTCTTACTTCGAAGTCTCTAGATGTCATACTACCTATTTTGACTCTGTTGTGGGTTTCTTCCAGCGTCATTTGGACCAGTTTTATCAGTTTTTCTGGTATATCCATCTCATACAATGCGTCATACAGTTTGCTTCGAATAATAGTATCGTATGCCTGTCTAAAGTCCACGAACAGGAGGTATGTCTTTAACTTTAGTTCGTAGCTTGTTGTTTGTATTTCTTTTAGCGTGAAGATTTGATCTGTTACCGATCTTTCCTTTCTGAATCCGCATTGGTATTTGCCTAGTGTTCGTTCTGCATACGTTCTCAATTTATTTTTTATGCATGTTGCCAGTACCTTGTACATTACATTCAGTAATGCTACTCCTCTGTAGTTCTCGCAATCTGTTTTATCTCCCTTCTTGAATATCGGGCATATCACAGCCATTCTCCACTCTTTTGGCATCTCCTCCCGTATCCATATTTCTCTTATTAATTTGGCTATTGTTTTATGCAATTTTTCACCACCATACTTGAGCAGTTCCGCCTGTATACCATCTTCACCCGCACTTCGATTATTTTTCAAGTTCTTGATTACTTCTATTATCTCCTCTTCTTCTGGTAATTCATCTCTGTTACCTTCAATATTTTGTCTATTTCTTCTGTTCACAAGCTTTTCTTCTTGTCCATTTAGCAATTCTTGGAAATATTCTGCCCATCTCTCCAATGTGTCTTCCTTTGACCCCACCAAATTTCCTTCTTTATCCTTACAAAATGATGTTCGTGAATGATATCCTTTTCTTATTCTTTTGGTGCCTTGGTAAAAATTTCTTACTTCCTTGTTGTTATAAGTCTCTTCTATTTTTTCTAGCTCCTTGACTTTATATCTTCTCTTACTTTCTCTGATTACTCTTTTACATTTTCTCCTCTGTTCTTCATGTTTTTTCTTATTTTCTTCTGTTTTGTTATTCAGCATTTTTTCTCTTGCTTTTTCTCTCTTTATTATTTCTTCTTTGCATTTTATATCAAACCATTCATTCCTAATTTTAGCTTGAGGCATTTTTAATCTTCTTTTTGCCAACTCCATATTATTCTTTATTGATGTTAACATTTTTTCTATGTTTTGTTGTTCTACTTCTTGTTCCATTAGCCTTTCCATTTCTTCTCTATATTCTTTTTGCATTACTCTGTTCATCTGTATTCTTCGCCATTCATTGTTCTTTCCTCTCTTCTTGTCCATTCTGCTTGGCAAGCTTTGTTTCAATTTTATTCCCAACATAAAATGGTCTGTATCTACATCCGCTCCTCGGTATGCTCTCACGTCCTTAATACAGTTTTCGTTTCTGGTTTCTACCATTACATGGTCAATCTGGTTGATCGTTTTGGCGTCTGGGCTCATCCATGTACCTTTATGTCTTTCTTTGTGTTGGTAGTGTGTACTTTTTATTTTCATGTTCTTTGCCATTGCAAATTCGATTGCACATTTTCCGTTTTCATTTGTTTCCTTATGCAAGCTGAATCTACCTATTGTTGGTTGGTACATTGTTTCCTGTCCCAACTTAGCGTTCCAATCCCCCATTACTAGCTTTAAATCGTGTTTAGGGATTCCTTCGTATAGCCTATTTAACTGCTCATAAAATTCTTCTTTAATTTCTATATCTTTATCTTCCGTGGGTGCGTGTACGTTTACTAAGGTGATTTTCTTATATTTACCTCTCAGTCTAATTAGGCATAATCTGTCTGTAACATGCGTAAAGTTAATTACATTTCCTTTTAACCTTTCGCTTACTATGAATCCCGTACCCAACCTTCTATCTTTACCACTACTCATAAAAAAAGTATAACCTTCTATATTCATTATGTCATTACTGATTTGTTTCGTTTCCTGTAGTACAATAATTTCTATTTTATACTTTCTCATTACATTTATTATTTGTTTCATCGCCCCCACTACAAAAGTACCTCTTACATTCCATGTTGCTACAAAAATTTCATTACAATTATTTAGTTTTCCGTTTCTTTTTCCATTATCTCGCCTTGTCGTCATAATAGTAACTATGATATACGTATACTAAAATTTTCAATTGCATTTTTCTCGAAACTACACATTTAAAATGGCCGAACCTATAGCTCGAACAAATTTACATCTATTCATTTGAAATTTTTACTGTATCTTTAAAACTACATGTTACAGAAAACATAGTACGGATTTTTGCATCAAGTGGACCATTTAAGAAAAACCAAATTTTGAAATTTTCTTACGTAGTGTCCTAGCTAATTATAATACGTAAAACTCAAAAAATTGAGTCTTGTACATTAGCTCTCGGTCGAAAGTATAATATTTATGAAAGAAGACTCGACGGAATCTCATAGAAAATATTAAAAGGAAACGTTTTAGATATGGAGGATTGTTGTATATCGATTAGTTTAGCTAATAATTAATTTTAAAGTTTGGTATTTTTATGCAATTTTAACTTCTATTCGCGCATTCTGTTATCAGTACGTGAGCCGAGAAGTACAGTAACGCTTGGTAGGAGGAGTTTCACGGAGTACCTATTACAATATAAAATATACAATAGAGCTGTGAACTTTCCACAATTATTAATTTGTCAAATTAGCTATTTTACACGTTCTACTGTGGCGTTAGGCCTTTATACCAATATAGTGACCTTATCATTTGTTTAGTTTATTTGCAAAACAAATGAATATGGTAGTCTCAATATTAATGGCTCTTTATGATCCACCCAAAGACGACGATTAAGCGCACAGACTGCTAATACAGAATACCTGGTTCGACTCCAGGCGAAGTAAAAATATTATTCTGACCGTCTCCACTCGGAAGGCAACGGCAAACCACCGAGGTGTAGTTTGCCTAGAGAACATTTAAAAAATGTCACTATGTCCTTTCGTAGGACGAAGGAATCTGAGAGAGAGAGATGATCACAATACTGCCGTGCTTAGTTAGATAGTCCTAAGTGCTATTCTCATAGTTTCGAGATATTTAACTTTTAGTGTTTTACTTAACGCCGTCTAGGTTTTTAAAGATAAAGAATTGATTTTTTGATGACAGTTATCAAAAAATATATACCATATTTAGTATCACAAGTTACACAGTGCCATGTGTAACTTCTATTAATTTGGAAATATCAGAGATAGGATCTTTTATCTAAGCAATTAAACGAAAACTTATTTTTAAAATAAGAGTATTTTTTATACAAACTAAACTTAATAATACCAAATATAATACTAATAATAAAAAATAGTACTCGTTTTTGAATAAAACAACGAGTAGAAGAGAAGAACCTAACATTGACTGAAACATATTATACGGGGCCTAATCCTCCCCTTCACACGGATTTGTCAATCCTAGAAATAGGATAGCAATATTCTTTTAGAATGTAATGCTTTAATAATAATAATAACTGCATTGAAAAGTACAGATAGGACTTTTTAACTGAGTAAATTTCAGATAGGACCATTTAACCAAGCAAAGTACACCTCAACTGTAGATAGGACATTCTTTATAGCGTTTTACCACATTTATTTGAAGAGATAGGACTTTCTAACTAAAAAAACAAGATCGAAAAATTGTCCCTCTTCCCAAATATGGTTTTACCTTAAAATAGCAAAATTTCGCACTTAGGACTATCTAACTAAGCACGGCAGAATAACCAACGCTCACTGTATAATAAATTATATTGTATAATGCATAAAATAATTTTGATACACTCATAATTGCAATAGAATAAGTTTTTTATTTATACTTAGGGAAAAAATGAATGATGTTTCGAATAAACTGAATATGTTTATGTCGAAAAAGCAATACTTACATGCAACAGAGTTGTTAGTAGAAGCAGTTTCATTGGGTAAAGGTAGTTTGGAAGGCGTCGAAGGTCTTAAAGAGTTAAGTCAAGAATTAGAAGTGAAGAAGGAGGTATTATTTTTTTTTTATTCTGAACAAAAGTTTAGGTACTCCAAATATTTTTGGAATAGTAGACTATGTATTATTTCAATCAATATGTATTTTTTTAACGTTTGTTTTACATTATTGAAATCTTTGCCAAGAAATAACAAAAAGCAACTTAAATAACAGCTTTTAATGATACGAAGATAAACAAATTTTTTGAATTATTACAAAAAAAATGGTTTCTGTCTTTTTGTAATTTATTATCATATTTTAATTACGTTGTCTTTTGTTTTATTTCCTGACGAAGGTTTCAATAAAGTAGAACGAAATGTTGAAGAAAATACATCTCGATTAAATTAATATTATTACAGTCTACTATCGCAAAAATATTATTAAATCATTTATTATTACAATGCAGGCCCGTACCCAGGATTTAATTTCGGGGGGGGCACTTAGTAAAAAGTAAAATTTTTAATGGTTTTTCTTTCGAGAATTTTTATTATTATAAACAAATTTTCATTTACTTTGAAAAAAATTTTTTTTTTGAACATTTCGGGGGGGGCACGTGCCCCCAGGTGCCCCCCCCTGGGTACGGGCCTGTTACAATGGATGAAAAGTTATTCTTAATATTAACTTTTCTATGTTTTAGCATTTACACGTTCAACTGGTTAACGAATTAAAGCAACATTTATATGTAAAAACTGCTCAACATGCCTTAACATTATGTAGACAAGGATCAGGTCGAGAGGGTTTATTTAATTCACCTTTGCAAAGAAGTGTTGAATTACGTTTATCTTCTCGTCAAAGATCAACAGTAAGACGAAATTTGTTTGAGAATAGTTCTAGGTAATTCATGAGATTCTCAATAATTTTTCTGTTTAAGAAGTATTAATTACTTTTAGATTGGGACTTAAGAATGACAGCTTTAATATAGAAGAAGATTTGACAGCCGTCGATCCAGAATCAGATTCTGCTCATTTTATATCTGTTCTCGTAAAATGTTTAATTCTTTTAGAAAAGATATCTTACGCCGTTGACGTAATTACTTTATTTTGTATCTTATAAAAAATTCACTTATTTTTTAATTTTCAGAAAATAAAGATGGAAATGTTAAATGAACTTTTAGGGATAGTTCAACACACAACTTATTATATAAGCAATATATCTGCTTCAAATGATACGAAACAATCAAAACAAACGGCATTAGTGGAGCTGATGCATACTTTATTTGAACAATTTAGACAAGTAGGGCATGCACATTCTGTTTTATTAAATATATTAGCAAAAGGATCACAATCGCATAAACTGAATATAAAAGTATATGATATGAACCATTTTTGGGCGCAAGTTCAATCTGTGGTAAGTTCACTGTATCAACTAAGCTTGTTAAGAGAGCAGAAAATACTTGCAGCTTGATAGGCAAGGTTAAACATTTTCTGCCTCTGTTTTTGAAGAAAAGAGAAATTCTTTTTAAAACGCTTTTAACGTGTTTGTTATTACTCCTTGTATAATAAAATTTTTTTTTAATAGTTGCAATTATTATTAAACGATTACTTGGATATACAGAATATATCGAACGATTCTCAATTGACGGATAGTTTCATCGATCCTAATGATATATCGAGCTATTTTTCTCGTAGAAAGCAGCAGAAGTAACTTTTTTATATTTTTGGTAAATATATTAATAAAATATACATTTTTCAGCAAGAAAAAATCACTCTTTAAATTTGACGGTTCGTCCAGTGCATTATCAATGAACGATAATGCAAAAGATACTTCGGTAATGAAAACAAATAAAGAGAAAGTTTTGGTTTGTCCAGCAGATCCTAATAATATTGTTTATATGTTTATTCCATTAATGTGCTTTATAGAAGAAATAGAACAATCTTTGGAATTAAAACAAGGGTAAAGTTGAAAAATTATTTATCTACACTACAGTCATAAGTCATAACTATGAGAGTTTGAGTATCACTCTTTAGTAAAAAGTATGTGTATCTTCTTTTTTAATAGCAATTTTAACCCCTGTTAGAATGAAATTGATATATTATGTTGTGATCTTGTTCAAAATGTGATCTTCTTTGTTGAATGTTTATTGATCTGTTTTTTTATAACTTCAAAATCAATAATGTACCAATTTTGATACAGTTTTTTTTATAAACCTTAGATAATTCTATAGAGCAGGTTCTTAAATGTTGATCTACAATCAATGTAATCACAGCTTGTGTATTAACTGTAACATTAACAATATAGTTAGACTCAACCTCTCAAATAGTTACTTCATTCTATTATTATTTTTAACATGTATACGTACAATTTTATAGAGTTTCGTGCTCATTAAATTTGTTCTTGTCAAAATACGTTACGGAGGGTTTCCTAACTAGAAAAAAGGCTGAAACTCTTGCTCAAATTGATATTGCGGTTCGTGCTGCTGATGCTTGGAAAGCTACTATACTTTTAGATGTTACTACCGATTATAAGCCTTTATTAATGGTAAATAAATTTTATTAATTTGATTCCAATGTTTTATATTTTATGTATTAAATTACAGAGTACAGTAACAGTAGAAAACTGTATTAGAGATTGGCGTAGTTTGCTACAAACTCTACCAATATATGGCGACCAAATTGTAAAATCGGTTTGCTCTTCTTTAAAAGAATACAAAGAGACTTGTTACGCTGCTTATCAGGGCATAGTGCAACCTCATTCTGAAGATCGACGTATATGTAGCGCTGCATGGTTAAAAGACGAAGATATTAGTCGGTTTTTGAAGTATTGAAAATAATATAATGAATCATTTTCATCACTAATTTAAATTATTTAGGTCGTTACCAAATTGGTTGAATCTTAAAGCACAACAAGAATTTCAAGCTCGCAATGAACGCAGAAAAACGATACGCCGAGATAATCATCCATCAGAGGAGGAAAGTTTAGAAGACGTACGTCAAAGAAATAGAAGGGAAGCAGAAATATTAGCTAGCAATCTAGGAGAAGGTGGAGTTAGTGCTAGTGAAATTTTATCAGATATGGCGGTACTAAAAGAGTTAGCACAATTACAAGAAAGCATGGTAGGCTTTTAGATTACAACAATCTTTTTCAATTTAATTGAGATTTCTTTTAAATTCTGTTTTAGGAATGGTTTTCGGTACGAATGCTTCAATTTGCAAGTGAATTTAGACAAGAACCTTTATTAACTCCATTCAATTTAAGTAGTTCAACAGCAGAGATGCCACCACCGGTACCTTCAGCTACTTTATATCAACTAACTAGCATTGCTCAAGAATTTGATGAACTTGCAAATACTTGTTTATTACTTCTTCATCTCGAGGTAATTAAAAACTAGATTTTTTAAAGAGCCTATATGCTACACCATTTCTAGCTTTAATTCAGAAAGCGTCAAAGGAGGACTTTTCATGTGCCCTTATTATAATCTTTATAATAGGTATTACAGTGATATTACACTCCAATTTGTGATTGGCTACAATATTTTTGTTTATATACAGTTTGAGAGTGAAAATGATAGAATTTAAATATCGTATTGTATTTAGGGGTTGATTGGCTGCGAGAGCTTTTCAGAACTGCAACCACTATTGATTTTTTGTTCATAACCCTACTCATTAGATATTCAGGAATTTAATTTTGCTAGCGAAACACAGAATGTTCTTGAGGGGTATGCTTTTTACCTCTTTGGGCGTCAGTTGTATCTGTCCCATATGTTTAAGCCTAAGTCGGGCTAAGACATTGCAGTTACAGAGGATGTGCTCAGCCGTCTCTGTTTCCGATTCACAAAGTTTGCACTTGTAATTTCCTTCCAGTCTTATTTTTTTGAGGTGGTATTTCACTAGGCAATGTCCGGTGAACAGCCCCGTAATGAATCTAATTTCATTCTTTGTTAAAAGAAGAAGCTTTTCTGCTTCTGCAGTCGAGTACTTGATGAATTTATTTGCCTGTCTTTGTCCTGGTGTATTTTTCCAGAGGGTTTCTTTGTTCTCTGCTTCCCATTTTTGGACCTCCAGCCCCCTGTGTGCTTTGGTTAGCCCACAGAATGGTTCGGGTCCGGTTGGGGGCGTTCTTGAGCCTGATCTAGCTAGTTTATCAGCTATTTCATTACATTCTATTTCCTCATGACCTGGCACCCAGCGTAGGGCAATCTTTTTGCCTATTGCCAGTTTCTTGAGAGATTGTCGACATTCCCATGTAGACAAGGATTCAAAGCTATTTGATTCAAGTGCCTTTATCGCAGCTTGGCTGTCCGACATTATATTGATCTGCTTGCCTTTTAAATTCCTTCGAAGGCATTCATGGGCACACAGTTCAATCGCAAGTATTTCAGCTTGCATAATTGTGGGATAGGTTCCTAGGCTATAGATTCTGAGTATTTTGGGCCGTGTATGTCTATGCTGAGCCACAACCGTGGAGTGATGTGACTGCTGGTTGAGTACAGAGTGGAAATTCTGGGTTCAAATCACGGAATCACGGACGGATATTGATTTATCTGGAATATATAATATGGGAACTGATCCACCCCGCCAATCGGATTTGTAATTCCTGGAAAAGAAAAGCGATATTCTACTTAGAATGTAATAAGCTTAATGAATGAATAATGTATGCCTATGCCAGTTTTTGATCCATCTGTATACCAGTTGGAGAATTTGTTATTCACTTGTATTGTTGGGCTTCTAACCGTATTGCGGTTCCGAATAACAACCTCAAACGGCTTTTGAAAGTCAAAAGTTTTTGGAATGATATCCAAAGATTTTTCGAATGGATCTGGCTTTAGGAAGTTCAGTATCTTTAGGTAACCTGTCTTGTCTCCTGGTTTGAGTTTCCTGATTTGGGCAATTTTTATGGAAGCTTGTAGACCCTCCCTCTGCATTTGTAGGTGTAGAGGCGGTACATCCAAGAGTGCTTCTATGGCCACTGTTGGGGTTGTACGTATATGACCAGTGAATCATTTTCGGTCTTAATCCCCAAGTCTTTCCAAAAAGTTTTCGGCAAGCCCAAAAGGCTTTTGTTGCTTTGGATAGAGTTTTATCCACATGAGATTTCCAGGTGAATTTGGCATCCGAGTTACCCCCAGATACTTTACCTCATCTGAAAAACGTATCGTAGAGCCTTGAAGCTGTGGAGCTTTTAAGCTCATCTTTCTACGTTTAGTGAATTGAATTATGATGGTTTTTGAAGGATTCACTGTAAGTTTCTCCTTTTCGCACCAATCTTTTATTTTGTTTAGGGCAGTTTGTATTGGGCTAGAATTTAAATAATTAAATGTGTCGTCTTGAGTTTTATGTGGAACGCACTGTATGTATTTCTTGGTTGAATGTATTCCTGCATAGAGCGAATGAGGGAGTTTGTGCCCAAAATTACAACGGTTGAAGGGTTATATTATCACTGTATTTATTACCGTATTAAAACTTTTTTAAAAAAACAAGTCAAAACTTTGGCAGTTGACATTTTTCAGTTGTAGCAAAATGTTCTAAACTTACTGCAAATACCAGAGATGTCTCGTGCTAAAGTTTTGACTTGTTATTTCATACATTTTTTGTTCAACATTTTTTTAAATTATTTTTTAGGTACGTGTTCAATGCTTCCATTATCTTTTATCGCAAAGTGAGCACAACAAAGAAACTCACGAGCCTGATCCAAAGGTATTGGAATTAAGTCGTGTTCTTGCAAATGTGGATGAAGCTGTAACATCCAGTTTACAGCCTCGAAAGTGTAAAGTAAGAAATAATAGTTGCTACTTTGATTCTGTTCTTTTAGTACTATATGGATTTTTTAGTATATATTTGAAGGATTGGGTCATTTAATTGCAAAAATATTAATCAGCTCCTCTCAATATATGAAATTAATAGACGAAGCTGGTATTCAACGCATGTGTCGTAATGTATTTGCATTACAACAGACATTAACTAATATCACAATGACTAGGGAAGTGGCTTTAGATCACGCTCGGCATTATTTTGAACTATTTTTTTTAACTCCTGAGGTAGGTGTGCTCGTTATCATTAAAATAGTTATTTTTTATTTTAATTGCAGGAAATACTTAACGGCGTGGTAGAAAAAGGTGCTGAATTTTCTGAGCTCGAGTATATGAATGCTTTTCAACTATTGAACCGTAGTAAGAGCAGGAAAGATGTAATTGATCTGAATATATATTTACAAAGATTATCTGATATCTTGGGCGAGGTAGGTGTTACAGTTTAATATAACTCAAAATTTTAAATCAACTGGACAAACATGAAAAAGAGGTCATTATACACATGATGAAGAATCTATGATGTAAAAAGAAAAATTTGGACAGTGTTCTCTGTGATAGCTTATGATATTAGGCCTCTTTTAATTTCTATGAAAACCTAACTTCAAATATTATATTTTAAAATCAGAGAACTTGATAGGCAACCTATGTATAAATTTAAGGACATCACAGTAATTTTCAGAGTGGAACTTTGGTCACAGGTTTGACTCTTAGGCTCTGTCATTTGTTGTGGTTTGGATTCATCGCTAAACTGCCAGTTTTACTTATCTTGCAGGTTTATCTAGAAGTTATATTAAAACCCCTTTTATTGTGTGGTCCTTTCAGGTATGGTTTTCTAGCAACAGCCAAAACATGTTGTAGCAAACAACAAATCAAATTTGACAAATTTTTATCGATGCGAATTTAATTCATTGTTTGCTGAAGTCTGTCGACATATTACATCTACGGCTAGGAAACAATACCTTTTTGTAAGTTTTTACTTTTTGACATGATTTATCACGTCAAATAAAGTATTTACTTATTGCATTGGCTACTATTATAATGTACCTAACTTATTTTTAAGATTTTAATTAGCTTTTTTTTGTTAAATAAATATTCAATAAATTAAATTTGGTATTTAATTGATTGATTATTATGGACTAAAATAAAGATAAAATTAAATGCTTAATGTCCATATGTTTTACATTTATTTTGTTTAAGTAAATTCTTGTACTATACTACATATTTATGAATATTATAAAAGTTATCTTTTAAAACTTATAGTTCATCTTTCACTACGAAAAGGTTTTTGTTTTCTTGTAAAGGTAAGCTATCCCAAAATTCTCGATTACCTAAAGATGATACCGATTGCATCGTCAAGTTTGTTGGTGAAGTGATTAACAGATGTAACAAATTTTCTGATGGTATTGTGGACATTGGTGTCCATTCAACATTTTCTAGTTGAGGAATGCTAAAAATATTAATTAATGTAATACAATAATAAAATAATTTTTGTTATTTACTTTGTATTTGCAAATGTAATCCACATGTCCAATAATAATTTTGACATTTTTTTGTCATTCTCTGTAGATTGGGTATTTACTGTACTCGAGAGTACATACACAGTATCGTCTCCATGAGAAGCACCTACGTTCAGAAATATTAATTGTTTTATTACAAATATTAGCCACAGCCGTGGAGTGATGTGACCGCTGGTTGAGTACAGAGCGGAAATTCTGGGTTCAAATCGCGAACTATACAGAATTTCTTAGCTCGGCCTTTCAGTGGGCATCCACACGGTGTGGTGAAATCGATATTGCTTTATCGGAAATATGTAATATGGGGACTAATCCACCCCGCTAATCGGATTTGTAATTCCCAGAAAGGGAAAGCAATATTCTATTTAGAATGTAAAAGCTTAATGAATTACAAATATTGAATATTATAAAAATTGAATAAGTTACATGGGGTCTCAATTGAAATCACATCGATTTGCATCATTTTGATTTTAAATTTCCGATTTCCTGAAACCTGATTTCGGCAGAGTGATTTGATTTGAGCACTTCCACATAAATTAGAATGAAAAGTTATAGCAATTATAGTTTTATGAAGAATTGTGATTAAATGTGCATTACTATTTCGATATAAATGTAATTGTAATCCTGACTCAAATCTGGATCCTAGTGTACTTTCAACCGTTTCTATTTGTTTGCAAACGCTTGTATTTTTTTACAATAAATTTAAAGGCATGCATTTAAGGTGGTTGGAGCGTTTCTCCAAGTCCATGGAAAAATTATAAAATTTGCAGAGCATATAATTTATGATTTACCACGTACGTAAAAGAAATTTTAAGCGGATTGACCAACTAATTTACAAAAAAATCAAATTTGAAATCTCCGAATTTAACATGGGGAGTATTGCGTGAACGCGGTTACTTGACACAATTCCCATAAAATAATATAGTTAAATCCATGTCAAGTAAATAAAAAATATGTTCAACTATAGATTAACGTTTTACAAAAAGCCTAGAAAAAATTTAAAGATATTGACCATCTAGTTTGGCCGTAAATAATTATTGAACTTAACAAAATTTAACTTTTTTAAAACTACAAGCGGCTTGGCAACGTTGGGATACCAACAAAAAACAATAACCACAAATTAAGTGACGTTACGCTTTGAAAATTTATAATTATGTAAATTTTATTATTTAATTGCATCGAAAATTACAAAATGTAACAAAGTTACATGGAAAAAGGACATTGTAAGGATTGCATTTGCGTAAAAAAAACAGAACAAATTTTTGTTGTTGCCAGACCAAATTCTTTGTGAATCAAATAAGGTACTCTGAAAACTTTAATAAATAAATTCTTTCTTTCAAATTATTTATACTTTTGTCATTCGTTCGTTTTTAATATTATATTTGTATTGATACCTCTTTCATGATTTTTAAAGTAGTGTTAATATTTTTCAGTCACTATGAACTTAAAAACTAGCCGAGTACCGCTCGAATCACCTTAACTGATATTTAAAAAATAGAATAATTTTTAAAAATTTGTTTTTTTGATATTTTAATATTTATTTTGATCTTCATAAGTTTTGATCTGTATAAAAAAAAGTAATTGAAAGTAAAATCATTTATAATAAATTATGATCTTTAAAAAATGTAATATGAGCTGGAGCTTATTTTTCGTCTAATTTGACTGGGCTAAGGGTAGTATCAAAATAAAAATTTTCGCAAAACAAGCTGTGTAAGGGCCAGTTCTAGAAAGCAAGTATAAGTTAAGAATAAGCTATACGAGAATATGTCTCATCGTATAACGTTATTTTTTGTATAAATTGTGGGCTAACTTATTGCTCTGATCCTGGGAAGATCATTATCCCACAATTTATACTAATATATAACGTTATACAACGATTGTGAACAAAATCTGTGTGAGATATTCTCAGTATAGCTTATTCTTAATTTATACTTGCATTGTAGAACTGGCCCTAAGTATCCCATTGTACTTCTGTTGAACATACCAAAGTTTTCATTTGTTCCTGATTGTTGTTCAGATTTACTGTGTTCCCCACGATATGAAAAATAGTAATAATAAACTGGTGATGATACTGCTGCTGCATGTAACCTAGCAGCACGCTCAATATCAGCAAAAAATAATCGATCACTTAGCAGCTGCAAGCAATATTTAGCACTTTAAATTTCTACAACGACATTATTATTTTATCTTACATTAATTAATTTAGAAAATGTGGACTTTGAAACTTGCTGGTTTTGGAAATAAAAGTTTTTAATGCTTTGCGATACTTCCGTACGTTGCTGCGAACTGACGGTATTATTGAAATCTAAAATGTGAGGAATAATATCGTCCCAGAGATTATTAATATCTTCCAAGTGTTGATCTGAAAAAAAATCTAGAAAAAAAAACTTTAATTTTACTACATTCTTGAGTTTGTATTTATATAGAATATACCAGCTCCTGGATATAATCCTTCAGATTCTACATTAGAAAATATCCATGGCATATTTTGTACTTTCTTGTTTCTTAATAATACGTACGGATGTTCTGGTAAAAATGGGGTGTTGGACCATTTGTCTACCACTACACCAAAGGGAGAAAATGGATTATACAACCATGGCTAAAATGATGTAAAACGTTAGTAGTTAATTTATTATAGATAAGAAAAATATTAACTTGGAAAATTTTTACAGCGTGAACAATTTGATAAGCGGACCGTTGTCTTAAACAATCAATAATTTCTTTTGATGTTGTTATTGGACAACCTACATGTGCTGCTAATTGTTTACTTTTTTCTAAAGAATTTTCAGTTATAACCCAAGGATTTAGTGTTGTACCACTTTGAGAAATTCCCCGATGAAACAATCCTTCAATTAAGCTAATTTAGTTTTTCTGATTTAATTTGATTTTTATTTATAATTATTGAGTTGAGTTACCATTTGATGAAGGAGATAAGGCATGAAGCTGGGCACTTGCTCCTCCCGCGGACATTCCTGTTATAGTAATTGAATTTGGATTTCCACCAAAATAAATTACATTAGTTTTAATCCACTTCAATGCCAATAGTTGATCTTTTAATCCATTATTACCAGGTACGACATTATCTTCTGTACTTAGAAAACCTATAAAAAAATTTAATATTGCAGTAAACTATATTAGGGTTGACTTCCCTTAATACGCAGAGTTCTTAATTTTGCAGCATTATTTTATAATTTATTTTTTTATAGCACTTTGTTTTCATTTTAATGTTTTCTAATAATCGTTAGATCTAATCTAAGGTTTTACATGGTGTAGATGATAGATCTATATCTAAGTTTCTAGTGTTTAAAATCTAAAAAATGCTACGAAATTAAAAACACTGCGAAATAAGGCAAGTCTGCTTTATTACAGAAGAAGCAAATAAAACGATATGTTACCTAATGGACCTAATCGATAATTTAAGGTAATAAAAACTACATCATTGTTTAAAATATATTTGGGACCATAAGAACCACCAGAATTAAACATAAATGCTCCACCATGTATATACACAATTACATCTTTTAAAGTATTATTATGCAAATTTGGAGTGTAAACATTAACATATAAACAATCTTCGTCACCTAGAAAACATCATAATTATAGAAAAATATTAAAAAATAGCACTCCTATAACATAATTACCTATAACATAATCATCACCAGGTTTGGTATAATGATTATATTGCAAACACTTGTATAAAGTATTGGCTTCCCATGTTCCTTGCCAAGATTTTATTGGTACAGATTCCTGAAAATGAATAAATTAACAATTTTGATTTTATAATAACCATAGGCGACCATATCGAGAAGCAAGGAGAAGCATTTTCTCAATTGCCTTCAGGATTTTAAAATTTTGTTTTTTACAGGCCGTGTGACACGTGCGTGTTAATTTTCTACAAAGTGGAAACGTTGGCTGTTGCTAACAATTAAAATTTGCACCATTGCACTACCTCTGATTTCTTCACAGCGTATAAATGTTCATCAGAAGGCCGAGTTAAAAATTTCAGTGAAGTCCGTGATTTAAATCCGGAATTTAAACCGATTTAAACGACGGATACAAAAACGCCAAATTCGCCTTAGCCAGCGACATTATATACTCAAGTACAATTAAAATTATACTAATTTAATAGTTATTTTCTATACAAGACTATAAAATTGAATTTTATCGACCAGTGGAAATTGTTAATTTACGAGCGACGAAGTCGCGAGTAAATTATTTTTCGCGAGTCGATAATGAAATTTTATTGTCATGTGTAAAATTAAATTTTTTTCTATAGCAGATGTTAAATAAAACATTTATAAGAAATTCAAATTATATATTAAATTATTAACAGGTTTTATTTTACAATAAATCAAACACACTTTGGAATCTTCCTCAGTTGCTATAGTTTTATAATTAATTTGAGTAAAAATAAAGTACTTAATTACCCTTTAGGTACTGTTAAAATACTATTTTATCTACTGTTGCTGTAAAGTATTACTTGTTCAATTATTTTCAGTCGGACAAATTGCACTTTAACATTTTTTGCTATAGAAAGAAAATAATTTTTAAGTAAATTAATAATATAATTGCATAAATTGTGCTTTGATTCCAATGCATAAATGCAAATTTACCCTACGGTTGAATTGAATTTATCTGTTTGCCAAAGAAATATAAAATGACGCGAAACAAAATAATTCAATGACAAGAGTGGGAAAATATGTAAAATAAAACGAATGGAATTATTTTAAAGAAATAATAGTAAACGACTTGCGATATTGAGAATCAATTTATTGAAACATTTCCAAATCCTAGAAGTTTCAACGGCATCCATTAATTTAGTTTCTAGGCACTAGTTCAACCATGTGCAAAAATGGAAGCCATCGGGGTCAAAAATGAAAAAAAATAGCAACATCGAAATTTAAAATAAATTAATCAAAAACCATTAATTTTGTATCCGGTCATTTTAGGTCAAGTGATCAAAAAGAACTATTTTCAAATGAAAATTGTTAATTTTGCTTCCAAGCATCATTTGGACCGTGTGCAAATATGAAAGCTAACCAAGGTCAATCAAGTTGCGCAAGAACCAATAGGAACATCGAGATCTATTAGGGGAGGTTTTGATCAAAAACCGTTGAATTCGGTAGTTATGCTGTGTGAAATTTTACAGCGAACAGGTGTATTTGTTAAGCTCGCTTGGGTAGTTATTAATTTCCTGTTAATTTCGTTCAAGTTGAAATAATATTGTGCAAGATAAAAGTTACATTAACCGAAGGAATTGAAATTTTGGCATCGTGAAATAACCGTACTTTCGTTTTATATAAAAGTGCATTTTATTAGAAAGGTAAGTTTTTTTATTTATTTGAGTGCTTTAATACCGTAATCATACTTATTGGATCGCAATATGTAAAATTAAGCAATAATTGAATGCTATGCCAAAACAAAATTGTACCCGCCAAAACAATTTTTGTGGGAAATAAAAAAACTGTTAATTATGTCATGAAAAATCATTTTTGACGGTTACAACCATTGCTTTGGCATAGCATTCAATTATTATTTATGCAATAAGTGTATTTTCACATGTGTTACATACAAAATTGTGTCTGCTTCCATTCTAAATAGTTGGGAGAGAAATTTTACAAATTACTGACTGCTATTTTAAAGGCTACTACTGAGGGCGGTTCAGCCGGCAAGTAAAATATTTGCGTGGTTTTCAGTAAAATTTTAATGATAGAATAAAATAATATTCAAAGTCAAAATATTTGGTCATGTAAACAAATTTTGAAGCCTAGCCGAAATGTATTAGAGGTACTATGGGTAATAATTGTGGTCATGTGATACAAAAAGAACCAATTACAACATCGACATCTAGGTGGGGGGTTTTAAGCGGGAACTTTCCATAAACTTGCGAAACACCATACCGGTTGTACATGGTACGCCATTTATTTTTTAAATTTAAATTAATTTTCTTTGATTTAAAAACTGGCAAACTCAAGTTTAAAATAATATTACTCAAGATAAAATTATCATGTAACCGAAAGAAGCAAAATATCGGAAATTCGCGGAACGGAGGTTTCTAGAAAATTTTGGCATGGTAAACTAACCGTCATCTTGCATAGCCATTATCGTTTTTATCTAAAAATAAGTGTATCCTGTAAAACTGCAATTACCACTGGTAAGATTTTTAATGTTACTTATTAGAATTTTAAAAAGCATGCAAATATAATTTGTTTCTCTTCAACTGTTTGAAAAAATTATTTTCAGTTAGGTAATAAGAATATTGTTTGATTCGATATTTGTTTGAATTAGATAAATAACATACAAATTTAGGAATAATCGTAATACACAGAGTGAGGCTGAACAACTGAGGTCTAAACCTACGATAGCGTCCCCTCATGAGTAAGGCCAAGGCCGAACAATTACGCACTAGATGCTGATTATTTATTATATTATAATTTATAATATATGTCCCACAATGACATACATACATTATGTTTTGATCTTATTAAATCAGAGTAGATAAGGTCCTATTAATGACATTAGAAATTTAAACCCCCCATTTCAAAAATCTATGCAGTCCGCCCCTGACCCGGGACCCCATGTAAAACATAACCAAAGTTTATTATCATAATTAAACTTTTATATAATTTGTTTTTAATATCTTACTTTGAAACGATGTTTTCCTACAGGTGGTTTAGCATATGGTATACCTTCAAAAGCAGAATATAGTTTACCATTTTGCGTTTCCGAATAGTACCCCTTAAGTTTTCCAGTAGGTAGTGTTACTTCAGGGTTGGAATTGACTACACCAAATTCTGAAACTATTGTTAACTAATAAGTAGTAATTTATTAAATTAGTTAAATTTTTACCGTAAATTATCAATGAAAAGGCCAGATAAAAATTTAATTCCATTGCGACGAATGATTTTTAATCAGCCTGTTCTAAATACTACTGTGTATAGTGTGTATGTTATTTACCTATATACTAACTAACAAAACAAGTTATAATAATTATCTCTGCGATAAGAAATGCAAATTATAATAAGTACATAGATACTATTATGAACTCTTGTTTTTTCAAGTTATAAATCATTAAAATAGCGAGTCCAAATTAACTGCAAGATTATTATTTTTACAATATTTTTACTACAAAGCAGGTCGATGTACTCAGCTAATTCGGAAGAATTAAAAAATTTTGCCCTGTCAAAAAGGTCGAAAATCCTCGACAGTAATCTCACATGTAAACTCCGCAAAAGTGGGTAAACCTGGAGGTCGCGATCGAGATTGGAGGCACACTGATGAATGAGTAAACTAAATTATTTTCAAGTGATAAATGATAATATACAATTTCTGTATTTAAAACCACCTTGAAGCCTTAAGGGGTTTTGCCACTGTGGAAGCCTAAAAATTACCCAGCATTTGGACAATTTTTTTGGATTGGAAGAAAAGTTTTATTTGCAAAATAAAGTATACCACTTGTTTACATGTGTATTAAGGTCCCCCTCTCTTCAGTCCTTTTACCCTACAAATAAGGTGTGGTGAGCCTTTAACTAAGGCTTTTCATGGCAGATTACTCTCGGTGGTTTGCCATTACCTTCCGAGATGTATTAAGGTACACATATATATTTAAAAAAAAACAAAAATTTACAAAGTGACGGCACAGCTCAGCTTTTAAAAATACATCTTTTTAAAAAAGGTCTTCGGGGCTTGCAGTATAACTTGAGTGAATTTGATCTTACAACAAAAAGAAAAAAATCTGCTTAATCTACATATAAATAGCTAGAGAACGACGTACGAAATTTTAAAAATATTAATTTTTGAAAAAATAGAAAACTTTTGAAAAAAAAATGTAATTTTTGCTTAAAAAGTTAACAGAAATTTGTTAATAACTTTTACAATTTTTAATATTTTGCAAAATCCGTACGTCATTCTCTTCAAAATTTCATACAAAAGCCATAGTTAAAATTTGATGTCAATGGGACAAAAATTGTTCGAGTTATGCTGCAAGCCAATTTGAGTTTCGTAGTTTCGAGAAAATCCCAGTTAGTCCACTCTCACTAAGGGTGACTTGTATAGATCTAGTTTAAAATTTTAAACTGTAGATTAACCAATCACAATAGTCAAAATCCGAGTTTAAACCATAGTTACCGGTTAAACTTGCACTATACAAGTCACCCTAAATAGTATGTAACTTGGTCAATTTTCAATATTTTAACTTGAAATTTTTTTCACATATTCTTTAATACTACTACGTATACTTCGACAAAATGCAAAATAAAAAAAACTTGATTTCTTTTAACTTTACAGTGGCAAAACCCCTTAAAGTAAAGATACAATAATTTTTTTTCTAGTTTTGCAGATCTGATGATAATATGGAGTACAAGGAAACGAACCAACTAATTCCAGAGCCAGATGTGAAAGAAGATATTAACGCTTGGGAATCAGGTTGTAGAAGGTAAGAACTTATAAGAGCTAGTTATTGTAGTATTTATAATAGGTAGGTACCTATAATTTTTCGATTTAAAACATATTAATATTATTGAACATAAATAAAAAAAAAATAAAATAACATTATGTTATATTATTTAGATATAATAGGGTATGTTTGTAAAATGTTTGAAAAAGATGAAATTCTAAAAAATACTACTAAAGATTTTATATTTGTTGGGGGCATTTACAGGTACAGGCTCCGCATAAATTTAAAACTTGACTGCCACTGGCATGAAGTGGTTGAAAACTGTCGAAAACATTCGTGTGTTTTTATTCGGAATAACTAGGACTTATTTAAATCACAATAATATATTATGTTAATGCCTTCGTGATGTACAGGTAATAAATTATGTGGAAGGCATTCGCACAATTTAATTTTTGCAAATTTTCTTTACAAACATTACATTTCTAACCACACTTTTTTATTTATTTTTTTTAAATACTACCCTTTTAGAATTTTGTATTCACATTTATTTGTATTGCTTTATTTAAACAAGTGTTAAGTTATCGACAAGAAGTAAAATGATGCTATTAATAAATCTATCACTTATTTGTGATAGGGTAGGTATGTCTAATTTCAACCTGTTTCTAGGCAATACAAAAAAGGAAATAATACCATAGAATTGGGTTAGATTATATTAAAACTTCAAAATATCGAGTTATTAATAAATTAAAAATTAATTAAAAGATTTATTGAGCTTTCAAACGATTATTTCGTCCGTCATCAGAATAATATACAGATATTATGTAAACAAGTCATGGAAACAAGAACAATTATTGCCATTTGAACGGTGACTAGATAAAATCTAGGACCGTGAGTTAGGAAAAACCTAAATTGTGTTCCGGCAAAGAAGGAAAACCTAACTCCAATACGTAAAAAACTTAAAGGAGTAATTGGCTGTAAATGTTGCTTAAGCCATCAATGTCAGTTTGCCGGTTCATTGTGTTGTTGGTCTTCTTTATGCAAATCATTTCATGTACCAGCCGATCTTTATAATTGGGAACAGACTTGATGATTTTAGTGTTTTCGAAGTTCGCAGTATGTCCATCTACTAAGATATGTTTGGCGATGGCCGTTGATTCTGGCTTATTACATCTGATGGTTGAGATGTGACCATCTGTTCTTTTCTTCAACCATTGGTTGGTTTGTCCGATGTACACCAAGTTACAATTTGTACAGTCCACTTGATATATTAGGTCAGATTTTTTCTCAAAAGGGATCGGATCTTTAAGTTTGGTATATAAGAGACCAATGTTGTTAGGAGATTTAAAGGTGGTTTCAATATTGTGTTCTTTAAGACTTCTTTTGATTTGTTCACTTAACCCACTAACAAACGGAATTACCGAATAGTTGTTATGAATTTCTCTTCTTGCAATATGCCCATTGTATAATCTGTTAACACGGTCTTTGATTAATTTAACTACAAGTGGATAGGGATAGTTATTGCTTTGCGATATTCAGAGTATCCTTTCTGAAATCGCCATGCGTTAATTTAAGTGCTTTGTCGATAAGTCCAATTGCTGTCCCAATTTTATGGCTTTTATGGTGGTAGGAATTATAATTCAGATATCTACCCGACCAAGTAGGTTTCTGCGTCCTGGACGGACTTATCCATAGAGCACTTAAATTAACGCATGGCGATTTCAGAAAGGATATTCTGAATATCGCAAAGCGAACTTTGATAAGCAATCAATTTCGTTTGCAATTTAAAATGTCACAACAGCATGCCATGTGGCAATAAGTAGAATATAATAATAATGTATAAAATAATTGTTAATAAAACAATTTTTATCTAATTAAGTCTACTTTTACTTTAATTCTAGTTTTAACTGGTATAAGTTTAGTTTAAACAAGAATTTACTAAAGCAGTTAGTTAAAACTAGAATTTACTAGTTAGATCGGGTTTTAACTGATTTCGGATTTTAACTGTAACATATACACCACGTAGCTTATTAATCGTGCCGCACTTGACTGCGTCTCTTGTATATAAAAATCACTTTTGATTTTAATAAGGCGTTTTAGCTACTAGTTGTATAATATAAAATTAAAATATATAAATATATTTTGAAATGTTATATTATTAACTCGCGATGATATTAAATAATTTTTAAAACTTTAATTAATACGAGTTATTATAAATATTACAGCCAATTACTTATCTAAGTTCTTTTATGTACTGGAGTTACGTTTTCCTTCTTTGCCGAAACACAATTTAGGTTTTCCCTAACTCACGGTCCTAGATTTTTTATCTAGTCACCGTTCAAATGGAAATACTTGTTACTGTTTCTATGTACTTGTTTACTTGTATAATATTATTCTGATGAAGGAACGATTTAGTTTTTCGAAAGCTTAATAAATAATTTATTTGAATTTAATCATTTATACTTTATAGTAACTCGTATTAATTAAAGTTTTAAAGATTATTAAATATATTTTGGGTTATTGTGAGAATATAAATAATAAATCACTTTAACATGTAAGACTTAGTTTGTATCAAGTAGGAAAATGAAATGAAATTTTTTATTTATTTAAATTTTTGGATTTAATTCATGCTCTGCAAAAGTGTTACGATTAATTTTATTGAATATGTTAATGGATTTCATTTTCCTATAACTTGATACAAACTAAGTTTTACATATTAGAGTAATTCATTGTTGGTATAATATGCTATTAGATCAATAGTTTTTTTCATTATGCAACAAGGAAGCAAAGTGACATTTTTCATAGGGAAAAAATTTATTTAGTTAGTTATTCTAAAAGTCTTTAAATATTAATGTTTTTTTTACTAAAACATTAATTAAAATTAGTTACGATGTCAAAAAAATTATTTATTCTTAATTTATGCCAAAAAATTATTTATTTAACATTTAAATAATTAAAAGAAAGTATTATTTATTTTAAGACAAAAGATACAGTTTGTTAGCCGTCGGCTGACAAAGTGACATGTAACATCACGACGATATTAAAATGAAACTAAACCTTGTATAGTATACTATACTGTATAGTGTATACTACATAGTAAAGAAATACAAATTAAAAATTTTTTTAACTTTCTCAGTTTTAAGATACCATTTACATTTTGTTAGATAAGATAATTTTCTTTTTTTTTACAAGGGAGTAAAGTGTCACTTTTCAGAATTTTCAGAAAAGTTTAATTTTCCGAAACCAAAGGAGAAACCTTTCCAAGTGATAAAAAGTCACTTTAATTTCGAGTTATTTACATTATCATGCAGGATAATAAACATTAACAAAGAAAACGATTACACTGTTATTTTATTCTCTTTTAGGTATACGCTCACCTATTTTTTAATTTCGTATTTTAAAATATTATTCTTTCGTTGCTAGGGAGTGGGCTCTTCTATTATTATACTTCAGCTTTATGTGCTCATTTTTTTCTCCCACTTTAATGTTGCAGGAGGAAAAATTACACTTTCAGAGTTTCCATTTCTGGAATATCTAAAAAATTAAGAAATTTTTGATTTTTAAGCAAAAGTCAGGGAAATTAAAAATTAAAAAAGTCGGGGAAAGTTTGTTTGAAACTTAAAAAATAAATAAAATTTAAATTAAAAAATACAAGAATTGTAACTTCTTATTTGTATGTATTTGGTTTTGTCGACTCACATTTGATTTTTTGAGTTTACAAAGTTTTAAAGTCAGGGAAAATTTTTAATTTTGTTGTAGAAAACTTGGAAATTAAATGGAAACCCTGATTTTGCTCTCCAAAAAACGAAGAGTTATAGCCACTTGACTGCCGGAAATGCAAAAGTTTCATTTTTGTCTTAAAAGTGGTTCTAAAAACTATTTTTGTAATATTCAAATAAATAATCCATTGTTGCAAATTAAAGTTCTAAGAATGAGAGTATGTAGGTATACTTATATTAAATGAAATTTAAAAATTAACAAGGTAAACAAAGACAATACAATGATATCTGTGTAGGTAGGAATCGTTTGGGACCGAAACAATGATCCGTTTTAATATTCCAATTTCCACTATTGTAGGTATATTTTTTCGTGATTTTTTCGTACTTTACAGTTTTTATAAGTTAAATTAATTTGATACTTTGCATTATTGTTTCAATTCAATCTTGCTGCTAACTTATGCAATGCGATATTTTTGCATGGGAGATAAAATATCGTTTCCAAAACCTAACAAATTAATTTTACATTACTTTTATAATGTAATACGGGACCATGAAGAATTTTCGTGTTAGATAATATGATTCCGGCTCACACTGACTTTTTAAACTAAAATATTTACTTACCATAGGATCAAGGCCGTATATAACGGGGCGTTTTGGGTGTTTAAAGGGTAGTTCACACTACATGATTTATCATATGACTTAGTCATAAGGAAAGTCATGGCTAAAATCATACCATCGCAACAGCCAATCATAAAAGCCAAAACTTCTATAATATCAAAAATCATATAGTGTGAACGTAAAAAAATCACTCATATGAGAAGTCATGTGACAAGTCATATGATAAATCATGTAGTGTGAACTACCCTTGACCCCTCATGGCATAGCGAGGGATTAAAAAAAGGGGTCTAAAATATTTTTTCGGAACCCCCCTCCTCCATAGCATAAGCAATTTTTTTCCGGACCCTTCATGACCAATGTCTAGTTATGGCCCTGCATAGGATAATCTTTACTTCCCCGTAAAGAAGATGATATTCTTGGTAAAGCACTTACATCGTTAATTTTTTGTCAATAATGGTTTATTTACGATTCTCCTAGTTGAAAAAATATTTTTTTTTCTTTTAAATAGACTAGTATTGTTTTCAATTAAACAAAGTATTACTTGAAATCTTCTCTATGAACTTAGCCAATATTTTTTAAATTATATTATTTTTTCAGCAAATCAATGGATGAGTTGAATAAAGAATGTAAAGAAGCAAATACTTTTGCAAAATTTAAAATTCTGGTTAAGTTGATTTTAAAAAGATTTTATGATAATCCAGATTTAGAAGAACATGCTTTTCCAGAAGGTTTAAGCAGAGATTACAGAAAATACATACACACTGCATGTGAAAGTAACAACGGAATAATATCAGAATCATTTGGTGAAGAACCTAATAGAGCTGTACATGTAAAAAGAAATAAAGTTCAATATGAAAAAGTTTTTGACTTAACATTTGATTCAAAAATTAATAACGCAATTGATGAATGTGTATTTAAAAGTGGTTGCGTTAATACGCAATTATCTATAAATGGAGCTTGTGATATTGATCAAAATGAGAGAATTTTTGGAAGATTATCCACTTGGGCACCTCCAAAAGTACTACCAGCTTCTTCTCAAAAATTTCAACAAAGTAGAACTTCATTACCGGTTTGGCATAAGAGAGAAGAATTTTTACAACTTTTACTACAATATCAAATAATATTGATTTCTGCCGAAACAGGTTCGGGAAAAACTACACAAATACCACAATATATTTTAGAAAATGCATGCGAAAAAGGTTCAAAATGTAAAATTATATGTACACAACCGCGTCGAATATCTACAATATCGGTTGCTGAACGTGTTGCCGAAGAAAGAGGAGAAACTCTTGGAGATACAGTTGGATACCAAATAAAACTAGAATCGAAAATTGGTTTGCAGTCGGCTTTAGTATATTGTACTAATGGAATTCTACTGCGAACCTTAATGAGTAATCCCGAGATAAATTTGCAAAAGATAACGCATTTAATTATTGATGAAATTCATGAACGTGATAAATTTACTGACTTTTTACTGATTTCTTTAAAACAATACATAAATTGTTATCCTAATTTGAAAATTATTTTAATGTCAGCAACGGCTGATGTTAACTTATTTATGAATTATTTTCCGACAGCTGCACTTCTTCATATACCAGGAAAATTGCATATGATAGATGAATACTTTTTGGATGATATTTTATATCAGCTCAAATTGTATAATATTAAGTTATTAAGTATGAAAAAATTTAACAATAATCCTGCAGTGAATGAAGATATGAGCTTTCTAATTGAAAAATGCGTCGAGTGTGGAGATGAAGATTCTTTTGCTCAGCTAATGAACTTCTTAGAATTTCAAAATGGTGATATTAATTTTCAAACATCTAATCAAGGTTTTACTCCTCTTATTGCCGCTGCAATGCATGGAAAAGTTGATGTTGTGTTACAACTTTTAACAATGGGTAAGTTCTTTTTTATTTCTTTTGGACTAAAAGAAAGTTGAGAGAGCTAAACGGACTCACGAATTTAAAAATTTATTATTGAAATTATGTTAGTTGAGGGTGTAAATAGCAAGTACAAAATAAAAATTTTATAGATCATTTAAAATTGGACCTAAATTTAGCCAAAAAGTGAAAAAGTATATGCAAGTATGGTGTTGGCTATTTCTATAAGATTTTTTATTAAATAAAATTTCTATAACCCTCCAGTTTATTTTAGCGTTTATCCAAATTTATAAATATAGTTTTGGCAAATCAGGATATCTGAGAAAGTTCAACTTATTGAAAATATCTTAGAAGCCCAATTCTATTGAGAGTTTTTTAATAACTATAAGATCTTCTGGGTCCGTTTAGCGTACTTGAACTCAAATGTAATGTAACAGACTAGTCAAAAACATAATATTGGGGAATCTCATGATTGTGACTATATAATGGGAGTGTACGGTTTGGTGGTCGACCATCCAGTCAAAAGTTTGGGCATCCCTGCTATATGTAGTAGACATTTGTGAAAGTTTATGTATTTTTTAAGGAAATAGTGATTTATATAGATTATTATGAGAATATGTATATTTTTTTAGGTGTTGAAACTTCAATAACATCGTGTGAGCAGTATCATTATACTGCATTACAATGGGCCAAATTTTATAACAAAAGTGAAATAGTAGCTATGCTAGAAGCATGCAATTATAATAAAGAAAGGAAAGAAACTGAATATTTAGTTAATTGTTATGAAGAATCGATTCAAGACGAAGTAGTAGATATCGATTTAATAGTCAACATAATTATATACATTCGTCTGGAGGATTCCGTCAATTCAATTTTAATATTTTTACCAGGATATGAAGATATAATTAATTGCCAAGAGAAAATGTTATCTAACACTTTGATTGGAAAAGATGAAATAGAAATCTTTATGCTTCACAGCTGCATGCCCATGTCAATGCAGCATGGCGTTTTTTCGAAAATAAACAGAAGACAGAAAATTATTTTATCAACAAATATTGCTGAAACCAGCATCACGATACCTGATGTTGTATATGTTATCGACACTGGACTCACTAAAGAAAAAGCGTATGATTCTGTAAGTAGTAAATTTTTACAGTAAACCATAAACTAAAATGGTTGTGTTTTAGATAACTGGTACGGGTTGTTTGAGAGCTACTTGGATTTCTAAAGCAAACGTTACTCAAAGAGCTGGAAGAGCTGGTCGTACTAGAAAAGGAACCTGTTTCCACACATTTTCTAAAATGCGTTATTCATCTATGCTAGAGAGCCAAGTTCCTGAAATATTAAGAGTTCCTCTTCATGATTTGTGTATTCAAACAAAACTATTAGCACCTAAAAATTGTTGTATAGCTGATTACTTACAGCTGGCCATAAACCCGCCGTCAAAATCGGCGGTAAAAAGTGCTATTTTGTCTTTAAAAACACTTGGCGCTTTAGATGAACAGGAAGGCCTCACAAATTTAGGAAAACATTTGGTTCAGTTTGCTGTAGATCCACGACTGGGTAAAATGTTAATTTTTGGAGTTATCTTTAGATGTTTGGATCCAATCTTGACAATTGTTTCGTCCTTGGCCCACCCAGAGCCATTTACATTACCTTTACACTCTAGTAAAAAGTCATTAGCCGCTCAAAAACAACGTGAATTGTCTGAAAATAGTTTAAGTGATCATGTCGTTTTGTTGAAGGCATTTCAATATTGGCAAGAGTATGGAAGTGCAAATCACCCAGGTAGTTTCATGAAAGAATTTTTTATTAATGCTTCAACAATGTCGGCTATACACACTACACGGACTCAATTATTATCTCAGTTACGAGCAGCTGGGTTTGTTCAAACGGTTCAAAATTTCACTATTCAAGATTTGAATAAGAACTCTGGTAAATGGCATCTTATTAAAGCGGTCATAACGTCTTGTTACTACCCCAATTTAGGCTTTCTGGAAGGAAAAAAAGCTTGCACAAAGTATGTAGTTATACGAGAGTTTATTTGTTAACATTTTAATTTTATTGTTATTTTAGAATGGAGCATGACGTAAATTTCATGAGAACATCTTGTCTAAGTAGATATGAAGCTTCGGAGGCCATTTTTGTTTATAACGAAATTCTGAAATCTGGAAACAGATGTATCATTAAGTGTTCGACACTTATTACACCTGAAATGGTAAGTGTTAAATTTCGTTGTTTTTTTTTAAATATATCATTCCATACAATCTCAGTAATAATTATTATTAATGATTAATGAATGGGATACTATTATGTCTTAGATTACCAGACAAAGATTCAAACAAAATATGAAAATCAAAATTTTTTTGCAAACTTTTACAACAGTTATATTTAATATGTTACAAATTACTACCAACTAGTATTTTTTAATCATTTTATACACTCCCAGAACTTGAAATTTTAGTCTCGTTGTCAAAGTTTTAATCTCAAGAGCATAGATAAAAGAGTATAGTATAGATTGTCAACTCAGGGTGAAGGGGGTCGTTTCATCATCCGTGCGGGGGGTATAGTTTGAACCAGGGTCACCAGGTGGTGCTGTATTATAAGTTGGGCTTATAGTTTAAACCAAGGTCTCCAGGTGGTGCTGTATTATAATACAAATGTATTATAATATAATATAGTTGGCACTAAATTAAAATTTTTAATACGTCAGTTAAAAATGTCAGTGCAAAAACTTCAATTTTGCTTAATTTCGTTTTCGCGATTTTCTTCAGTTTTTTTGCTATCAACGCAGAAATATGGTTTGCAGATGTGTACTTAAAGATCGTAACTATCACTCGGGTGGAAGTAATCATCGGGAAGTATCACTCGGGTGGAATATAAGTTGTGTTTTTGTAAATTTTCAATAATCTTTATTAATAACTTATAAAATTTTAAATGATAACTATAGTTGTTTTTCTCTAGTGCATTACTCAGAAATTTTGTAAAGATTAGTGGAAACTTTCGTAACTATAATTTTTTTTAAAAAATTATGTACGGAAAATTTTCACTAATATTTACAATAAATTAATTTAAAATTACCAGTAAAAAATCAAACATTTGAATTCCCGCCGATTTTATTGCACGATAGCAGCGCTGTTTGTGCGCTTGGTGACCCTGGTTTGAACTAGTACTTTGGAACAAAAATAGGTGGGGAGTCGAGCATCTATTACTACTCTTTTATCTATGCTCAAGAGATTTAAAATGATAATGCAGGACTTTAGTAATAAAGTAGAATCCCAAAACAAAAGAACGTGTTGCTATGACAACATGCATTTTATAATGTATACAAACATCAAATTGACATTATTTATACATTTTAATAAATTATTTATTAATTTACGTTAAAAATGGATTACTTTTAAATTTTCAATAAATAAAATGTAAAAATGATACCTATTTTGTCTGTAGATGAAATACAACTAAAAAATTCTAAAAGTTTTTAATTCTATTTGTCGTTTCGATTTTCAATCTCTCATGAATTATGTGTATTTCAGTATAATAGTACATTGTGATCAAAAAGTACCCGAAATTTTTTATTTAAACGAATCGTGCTTGAGATATTATCAAATGCATTTTTCTCGAGGCTGGTACAACTGTCTGTTGTGTACATGTCAATTTTGAGCCCAATCTGTGCGATGGTTCGGGCACAATAAATTTGCAAACACATCAATGTTTGATGAGTGTTACGAATTTCGTAATGTTAAGCAAATAGTTTGCCTGAAATTTTGTGTTTCTAACGAAATTTTATGTGCCGGAACGTTGAAAATGTTAAAGAAAGCCTAAGAGGATTTGACAATGTTGGAAACATAGGCATACAAGTAGTACAAAAAGATTAAAGCGGGCAACAGAGTGGTTCATGACTTTCTTTGTTCTGGTCGTTCATCCACCTCTTCTACTGATTAATTATTAAAAAAATTGTGAATGACAATCTTCGTGGAGCATCAGGAGGTAGCAGCCAACTTTGGGGTTTCGTTTAGATCTGTGCAGAGCATTTTATACACAATGTTTTGGGCATGAGACGAGTTGAAGTGGAATTTGTGCCAAGATTTAAGCACACATATCATTAGGTACTCGACTATTAAACCAAAAACAACGTTAATGTCGTTCGGCAAATTTCGTATTTGCCTGACATGGCCCCATGTGACATTTTCATGTTTACTACACAACTTAATTTACCACTCCATGGAGAGCTTTTGAAGCGATAAAAGAGAATTTGCAGAGGGAGCCGAAAGCGATTCCAAAAATCGGTCTATGAATAGTATTTTGAAGATTGGAAAAAGCGTTGGAATGTGTGTATTGCATCCAATTAGGATCACTTTAAAGGACACAAAATAAATATCGAAGAATAATTGAACCGTTTTTGTTTTATTGAGAAATTCCGGGTACTTTTTGATCACAATGTATAGTCTTGTGCAAAATTAACTTCACGCTCAGGATTAATATTGCACTTTAGTCCCTTGTAATAAATATACTCTTACCAAACAGTGTTATTTTATACTTCCGTCCATATGTCTGCCCATCTTTAATATTTCTTAATTTTTAGGTTGCACTTCTATGTGGTTATGGTATAGAAACTAAAGAAGAGAACAAATTAATTATAGATGATTGGCTGTTTATTGGACACAATTATCCCAATTTACCTAAATTTCGCTGTTTAGTGCAAAAAGTAATTAATTGCCAAATAAGTAACCCAACCTATGCTTTGAATGAGTTTGAACTTCATATAATGAAAACTTTAAATTATATATTATCTTTGGGAGAAATTATTCATGCAATGCCAACTGTTTCTGGAACTGGACGAGCACCAAAATTATATTTTGGAAAATGTAATACTTATCGAAACAATTTAAAAAATAACTTTAGTACTGGATGCGATTATAGCTTTAATAATGTGAACGTAGGCAGAACTACTAATTGCAATAATGGAGATATTTTTGATAATATTGGAAATTTCGAACTACCGTCTCCATTAAGCAATGTGGGAAATAACTTCAGCAGCTCTAGAAATAATTATTATAATCAGAATCCAAATAATAATTGTAATTCTTTAAAAAATAGTATTCATTCACTTGCAAGAGAGTTGACTCATAATTTGACGTATTCTCAAAGTGATTATAGAGATTCTATTCCGAATTGTAATCCTAATTTTAAACCACAACCAAAGAATAGCGATTATAAAATGTCAGTAGAAAAATTACCAAGTTCAAGTACACTGCTTTTAGATGCTATTGGGAAAGTTAGTCAAGGATGCTCTATTGAATCCAATCTCTTAGTAGATAAGTTATTTTTTATAGTTAAAGTTGATAGTCATGTAGAATTTAATGCTGCAATATATTTTGAAAAATGGTCGTTTTCATCAGAAATGTACAATATGATTTTAACAAGATTTTACGTAAGTATTAAGTAATAAAATTAATTTTCATGTACAATTAAATTATAATGTATAAAGCTAATTTAAATAAAATTAATTTTTTTTTGTAGAACTATAAGATTTACTTATTTTTTTCTATCGTCAATTCTAACAATTTTCAAGGATTTGCTCAAGTGATTAATCTAAGAGACGATAATACAAGATATGTGGGTAAACTTAATTGGCTTAGCACTAATTCGGTTTCTTTTGCAACAATTAAATTGAGGTATGTATTAAACACAATTTTATAACAATTAAAGTGCTGAATGTAGGTTTATACCCCTATTCCCCTATACCCCTATATAGTATATAAGAACCTTAAAGTTTGGTTTACACTCACAAGTGAATTATAGAATATTATGGTAATGGATATGGAAACCAAATTTTACGTTTTTTAACAATTTAATAACGATAACAAACGAGTTAGTGATTAGGGGTGATAGTTGCCCTCAGTGTTCATACGGGGCGATATAAAATTATTATAAAATAAAAGTGAAGTCATATTATTATCTACTTTGTAGATTAAAATAACATATTCCTCAACTATTTATATGTAATTTTATAACAAATTATCAGTTTAAGGGCAAGTAATTGTTTAAAATTTTGAATTTTTACACTTTTCATAATTTAAAATTTGTAATATGCGAATATCTTTTAGTTAGAAATCTCAAAATTATACATTTATTCGCCATAAGGCATACGAGATATATTATAGAAACTTAATTTTGTGAAGTTTACTGATTTACTTAAGTATGAAGAAACATAAAATGCAATTTTTGTAAATAGGTCTTTGGGATACTTTATTTATGGTCTGTTTATCTCAACATTTTAACATTTATTATTTAAGAAGATTAACCTTCTGGTAGGCACGTTAAAAAGGTTACACGGATTGGCACTTGGGGTCTTTCAAGACCCCAGGAATTCTACGGTATATTATAATGCAAATACTACATAAATGTTATATTATTGGATTTTAATATATTATAAACATGAATTTAATTACAGAATTTATTAACTATAGTAGGTGCCAAATAAATTTAGGTGCATGTCCCCAGCCCCCCCCAATTCGAATTTTGACTCCAAAATAGTCTAAATCGTTTGTGCTTCGTTTGTACCTGTTTGTGCAAACATTATTTTCGTTTGTACCCAAATAGTTTTTGAGAAATTTCAAAATTTCGCTGGGGGGGGCTGGAGACATGCTAGCCCCCCCCATGTCGAATTTTGACTCCAAAATAGTCTAAATCGTTTGTGCTTCGTTTGTACCTGTTTGTGCAAACATTATTTTCGTTTGTACCCAAATAGTTTTCGAGAAATTTCAAAATTTCGCTGGGGGGGGCTGGAGACATGCTTTTTTAAATTGCGAATTTTGGATTCAAAATAGTCTAGAACGTTTGTAATTCGCTTGAGATTGTTTGTGCAAGTTTTATTTTCGTTTGTACCCAAATAGTTTTTGAGATTTTTAAGAAAAACAAGGAAACTGACGCGCATGAGTGGATTAACGAGATTCTGGGTAAAACGTACAGGATCACGTTCAAAATATTTTTTCTCGTTTGTACTTTGTTTGTGCTTGTTTGTGCAAGTTTCATTTTTGTTTGTACCCAAACAGTTTTTGAGATTTTCAAGAAAAACATCAAAGATACTGACGCGCATGAGTGGATTAACGAGATTCTGGGTAAAACTTATAGGATAACGTTCAAAATACTCTCTATCGTTTGTACTTTGTTGTGATTGTTTGTGCAAGTTTTATTTTCGTTTGTACCCAAATAGTTTTTGAGATCTTTAAGAAAAACATCATAAAAACTGACGCGCAGGAATGGCTTAACGAGATTCTTTTAGCACGGGAAAACACATAAATTTTTTTAAAATTTCGAATATTGGATTCAAAATAGTCTAGAACGTTTGTAAAACGTTTGTGCTTGTTTGTGCAAGTTTTATTTTCGTTTGTACCCAAATAGTTTTTGAGATTTTCGAGATTCTAGGTAACACGTGGTAAACCAAAATTTTTTTAAAATTTCCAATTCCTGATACAAAAATAGTCTAAAACGTCTGTGTTTGGTTTGTACTTGTTTGTGCAAGTTTTATTTTTGTTTGTACCCAAATAGTTTTTGAGATTTTCAAGAAAAACAACAAAGAAACTGACGCGCATGAGTGGATTAACGAGATTCTGGTTAAAACTTACAGGATCACGTTCAAAATATTCTCTATCGTTTGTACTTCGTTTGTACCTGTTTTTGCAAGTTTTATTTTTGTTTGTACCCAAATAGTTTTCGAGAAATTTCAAAATTTCGCTGGGGGGGGCTGGAGACATGCTTTTTTAAATTTCGAATTTTGGATTTAAAATAGTCTAGAACGTTTGTACTTCGTTTGTGCTTGTTTGTGCAAGTTTTATTTTCGTTTGTACCCAAATAGTTTTTGAGATTTTCAAGAAAAATATCGAGGATACTGACGCGCATGAACGGATTAACGAGATTCTGGGTATAACTTACAGGATCACGTTCAAAATATTCTCTATCGTTTGTACTTTGTTTGTACCTCTTTGTGCAAGTTTTATTTTTGTTTGTACCCAAATAGTTTTTGAGATTTTCATGAAAAACATCAAAGAAACTGACGCGCATGAGTGGATTAACGAGATTCGTAGCACGGGGAAACACAGAAGTTTTTCAAACATAGATACTGACGCGCATGAGTGGATTAACGAGATTCTTAGCACGGGGAAACACATGGAACACGTAGAGAGCGAATTTATATGTAACAACAGACCCGTCTTAAGGTATAGACTAATATACATCACCAATAGGAAACGATTATTAGCTCTAATAAGAGTTTTATATTAATGATAGACTTTGTTTGACCAATTACTTAAGAGGTGTTACCCTTAGACGGGTCTGTTATTACATATAAATCCGCTCTCTACACATAAGATATGGAACAACAGTTGATTAAAAACTCAAGAAGCGAAGGATGTAATGTGTTGAATACAAAGTTATCCCTGGATTAAAGGATTATTATTTTATATTGGTAACAAATTGATATTATTTCGTATTGGTAAAATAATTTGTAAAATACTATATAAACAAAACTATTTAAAAAAATAAATAAGTACAACAGACATTACATTTAGTATCCTTTATTATTCACGTATTCATTAAATCAAAGAATGATGCCTAGACCGTCAGAAATTAAATTTGAATTGTTGCTTGAAATTCTTCAGAAATTCAATTTTTTTTTTATTTTCCGTAATAAAAAATTAGTTTGAAAAAAGTTTGGTGTGTATATTTACTGTTAATCATGAAAATCACCTTGAACATAGCATAATGATGTACATTTCATAGGTGGTGTGCGTTTAAAAATAACAACAAAAAATTGTGTATCATTTATTTTAATTTTTAATGGTGAATAATAGTCCATATTAAATAAATCTGAGAATCTGTGCAAGTGCAATTTAACTTTAAATCCAAAATTCAAAATTTTAAAAACTTCTGTGTTTCCCCGTGCTAAGAATCTCGTTAATCCACTCATGCGCGTCAGTTTCTTTGTTGTTTTTCTTGAAAATCTCAAAAACTATTTGGGTACAAACGAAAATAAAACTTGCACAAACGAAGTACAAACGTTTTAGACTATTTTAAATCCAAAATTAGAAATTTAAAAAAGCATGTCTCAAGCCCCCCCCAGCGAAATTTTGAAATTTCTCGAAAACTATTTGGGTACAAACAAAAATAAAACTTGCACAAACAGGTACAAACGATAGAGAATATTTTGAACGTGATCCTGTAAGTTTTACCCAGAATCTCGTTAATCCGTTCATGCGCGTCAGTATCCTTGATGTTTTTCTTGAAAATCTCAAAAACTATTTGGGTACAAACGAAAATAAAACTTGCACAAACAAGCACAAACGAAGTACAAACGTTTTAGACTATTTTAAATCCAAAATTCAAAATTTAAAAAAGCATGTCTCCAGCCCCCCCCAGCGAAATTTTGAAATTTCTCGAAAACTATTTGGGTACAAACAAAAATAAAACTTGCACAAACAGGTACAAACGAAGTACAAACGATAGAGAATATTTTGAACGTGATCCTGTAAGTTTTAACCAGAATCTCGTTAATCCACTCATGCGCGTCAGTTTCTTTGTTGTTTTTCTTGAAAATCTCAAAAACTATTTGGGTACAAACAAAAATAAAACTTGCACAAACAAGTACAAACCAAACACAGACGTTTTAGACTATTTTTGTATCAGGAATTGGAAATTTTAAAGAAATTTTGGTTTACCACGTGTTACCTAGAATCTCGAAAATCTCAAAAACTATTTGGGTACAAACGAAAATAAAACTTGCACAAACAAACACAAACGTTTTACAAACGTTCTAGACTATTTTGAATCCAAAATTCAAAATTTTAAAAAATTTTATGTGTTTTCCCGTGCTAAAAGAATCTCGTTAAGCCATTCCTGCGCGTCAGTTTTTATGATGTTTTTCTTAAAAATCTCAAAAACTATTTGGGTACAAACGAAAATAAAACTTGCACAAACAATCACAACAAAGTACAAACGATAGAGAGTATTTTGAACGTTATCCTATAAGTTTTACCCAGAATCTCGTTAATCCACTCATGCGCGTCAGTATCTTTGATGTTTTTCTTGAAAATCTCAAAAACTGTTTGGGTACAAACAAAAATGAAACTTGCACAAACAAGCACAAACAAAGTACAAACGATAGAAAATATTTTGAACGTGATCCTGTAAGTTTTACCAGGAATCTCGTTAATCCACTCATGCGCGTCAGTTTCCTTGTTTTTCTTAAAAATCTCAAAAACTATTTGGGTACAAACAAAAATAAAACTTGCACAAACAAGCACAAACGAAGTACAAACGTTCTAGACTATTTTGAATCCAAGATTCGCAATTTAAAAAAGCATGTCTCCAGCCCCCCCCAGCGAAATTTTGAAATTTCTCGAAAACTATTTGGGTACAAACGAAAATAATGTTTGCACAAACAGGTACAAACGAAGCACAAACGATTTAGACTATTTTGGAGTCAAAATTCGACATGGGGGGGGCTAGCATGTCTCCAGCCCCCCCCAGCGAAATTTTGAAATTTCTCAAAAACTATTTGGGTACAAACGAAAATAATGTTTGCACAAACAGGTACAAACGAAGCACAAACGATTTAGACTATTTTGGAGTCAAAATTCGAATTGGGGGGGGCTGGGGACATGCACCTAATAAATTTGCCGCTGCGTCATAGTTTAAAATGGTATGAATCAAGCTGGAAAAAATTAGTCAAACGAGTGCTTTTTAAAATGCATTGTTTCTTTTTATTTTGATATAACTTTCTCTCTTTACCACAACTTGTCATAATGTAAATGTCACTGTCGAAATAGTGCAGGTTATAAATAAAAATTAAATATTTTTCATTAATTTGCAAATAATTTTTCATTAAAGGAAAGTTTAGTAAGAAATTTAAGTTTAATAAATTACAATTTTGTTGCCAAGAATAGAACAAAACAATATTTATTAAATAAGTAATAACTTCAAGAACATTTCAAAATGAACAAAACATAAACATTTAAATTCAACGATTTTGAGGGACTCTTCATAAATGCCTAACTCCCGATGCCGAATAATTTTAGTGCTTATAAAATTAGTTTTAAGATAATTATTGGAAATGACGTTATCCATCACTATCACTACTATCACCATCAGAATCTGAATCATTTGACACTGATATAATGAGTTTTTTTACGGTGACATCTAACAGTTTTTCCCGTTCGTACCAATCGGCTATGATCTTATCAGAGTGCCGAATGCAGTTTAACCAAATTGCAGATGTACAATTTTGCAATGCTTCATTCCATATCAAAATTACTTTGTCATCCCCATAACCATCTTTTCCAATATACAAATTATAATAAGTTTTACAATGAGCCCACACAAGTTCAATCGCATTAAACTCGCAGTGGTAAGGGGGTAATCGTAAGATCTCATGTCCATGATTTCGCAACAGTTCATCTACTTCATACCGTTTTTCCTTCTTGTTCAATTTTGCTAATTCTAACAAATCCGCTTTAAATGAACTGTCGCTAAAAGAAATAATGTTATTTTTAGATAACCATATTGCGATACTGCTTTTTTCCACGTTGACGTAGGTTGCTTTTCTACCAGCGTAGAGTGGTAAGATGCATTGTTCATTATTATTAAACTTGGTTCTTCTAAATTGCATATTAGTTTTTCAGTAACTCATTTCATAAGTTCAAAATCAACTGTTGCGATTGAGATTTTATAGTGCGACCACTTATTGGTATAAACATTTTAAAAGTAACCAAAAGTTGAATATTTAATATAAAACTAAAAATTTGTCGTTTTAAATTTTAATACGTTTTGACGTTTTAAGTTTGTTATTTTAACTTTAAGTTTGAATTTATCTGCACTTGGCGCTGGGATCATTAGATATCAAAAGCACTATTGCCCGTACTAATAGTCGAAGATCAATCCTCGGATCAATCCTAGATCCAGCGATCCTAGATCGTAACAACGATCTTGGCGTAACAAATAGTCCCGGCTTCGGGTAAGATCGGTAAATTCTAGATTTGATCTTGGATTTGGTAATATATCTAGTAATATTTAGTTAGTTTCTATTTATAACCATTATTAGTATCTATTTTATAACCATAATTTTTTATTTTATTATTAATTTTTAAAAAAATTTTAATTTTTAATATTATATCGTCGTTCCTGTTCAGTTCCTATAATAAAAGTTTTTAAAAATTATTTAATTATTATGAGGGTTAATGCACTATGACAACATAGCAAACACGCATGCGCCACAATGATCCGAGGATTAATCCTGGTCTAAGCAAGATCGGTTTTCAAGGTTCAATATTGATCTCGGATCGTGTTCAATCCAGGATTATTACGACTATTGGTAGCATTTTTGAACGATCCGAGAATTAATCCTTGATCTCGGATTGATCCTCGACTATTAGTACGGGCATAAGTGACTCAAAATTTTTAGTGCATTACAATGCAGTAAACGTTCAGACATACTAATTTTATTTTTTGTTTGTTTTTCTAATTTCCAATATTGGTAACGTACGACTTTTATTAATTTAGATTAGCAAGACATACAAATGTTTTCGTACTCTTTTAAATAAAGCTGAACGACGTCTTAAATTATATTCAGTAAGTCATTTCTTAATCAGAAATTAGTGACGTAGAGGCACAGATAATTGGCATCGAGTTTACCAATGTACCTATATAAAAATTTTTTTTAGGAAACTCAAATTTTTGTAAATTTTTAAACTTAAAATTTTCTTCACAAATGAAGCAAGTTGTAGCAATGGAGTTGTGATCACAGTTATCACATGCCGTTTTAACTTTTCTATGAGAAGTTCTTGGGCACAGTTAAGAGGGGCATTTTTTTCAGGGCCCTTTTAATTTAATCAACAGATGGCGCCTACTCAAATATTTTTATAAAATAAGAGGAATTTGCTATATTTAAAATATAGCAAATTCGTTAAGATAATACTATTCTATAAACAATATTCTTGATCTTAAGCTATTTTGAGTTCGTAATATTTATTTATAAAAACACAATTCATAATTAAAGTTTAATTATCTTTTTTTGTAAGTGAGTGTGTGTTGACATACTCAATACGAACTCAAAATAGCTTAAGATCAAGAATATTGTTTATAGAATAGTATTATCTCAACGAATTTGCTATATTTTAAATATAGCAAATTCTTCTTATTTTATAAAAATATTTAAGTAGGCGCCATCTGTTGATTAAATTAAAAGGGCTCTGAAAAAAATGCCCTTCTTAAGTAAGATTTAGTTGGGATTAGACGCTGTATCCTAGGGTACCAACCAATATCTATTATTCTATGGTACCAACCAAACCAAAGATAAATGACAATTTTTCCCTAGCGAGATGTGGTAGCATTTCTTTTGGAATTTCCATCTTGTTTTTTTCAATGTACCTATATTGGTACACAACGAAGAAGGACGTTTAGCTCATTTTTACCTATTGCTCAGGAGAGCGATTTGAAAGTTTTAAAGAAAAACATAAAAGTAAAAAAAAACAACGACTTAAGTGATAATACGACTATTTTACGTTTTTGAGTTACGTCCTTCTTTGTTGGGAGTGTCAATATAACGGTTAAAATAAATGATTATATATAATTCTATTGGTTAATTTCTTATATGTTAAACGATAAATGAAATGAGTATAAATGAGACTTTAAAATCTAGTCTTTAAGTAATATACCTATTTAATTTTTAGGAATTTAATTTTAAAATTAATTTAATTTTATTTCTAGGAACTTGAGAAATACCTTGTGTGATAATTTACTTGTGTATTCCTGCTCAGATGGTCAAGAAATTAATTATACAACTGGAAAACAACTGGGTGATATGTTTTTTGAAAAAACACCAGTTGACAGTCAATCCAAAAGACCTATATTAGGTAGGAATTGAAGAAAAATGTTTTTTAATTATAAATTATAAATGTTAAAAGTGTTTGTACATATACATTAGCAGGTTGTGAGCGGTGTGAGTTGATGGAATATTAGTTAACACAGTAACAGTACGAGTTGAGTTACTGTAAATCTTACATGTTCAGCATGCATTATCAAATTTTTTAAAATCTTATTTCTTGCTTGAACTTCATTAACAACCGGCTAAAAGTGATAAGCTTAAAACCTACCTCATATCAGATTACCCAATTTGGTGAACCTAATTTTAGTGATATTATTCCAAGATCTGTACTGTTTTATTTCGAATTATCATTTTTTAGAATACAGATACTTTCTTAAGACAAACTTCTAAAGTATTAAAAGCATCTACCTGTAGAAAATTTGTTTTATGAAAAAATAAATTATCATATTACTACTTACATACGTAATACATAATTTTTGTACTATGCTAATATTAAATGACGAATAAAAAATAAGATTTCATATTTTTGATGTCTTTGTCGGCGATAAAATATTATTTATATGTACATAAAGCAAAATAAATCAGCTCATAGGTTTTACTTTTTATTATTATTATCTATTATTTTCATTTAATATCACTTTTGAAAAGAAAATTTGTCTCGTTTCCTGGTCAAAGATGAATTGAAAATTCTAATTCTAGTAATGTGAAGATAAAATAATGTAATCTAGATTAAAATTAAAAATAATCAATTGATTTGTAATCACAAGTATTATTTTAGACGAACTGCATTAAAAAAATTTCAGAACTAAAATATATCAAGTTATCGTAATGTGAAATATATTGAAAGTATAATTTATTCATAAACGTTTTGTTATACAATAACATTGGTAGGCAACTAAAATAAATTATACTTTCAATATATTTTACATGTGTGATAAACTTCATAAAATATTTCAGTTCTAAAAGTATTCTAGTACATTTTTAATTAGTTTAAAATACTGATATGTTTAAAACAAAAAGTTTATTTTGAAAAACTTTGAAATCAGTGAATGTATATTATGTAGAATTTGAGTAACAAAGTGTACCGAATAAATCTAACTACAGAAGTTCTAGATGTTTTCAATATGTAGAAATCAGTAAAACCACTAAAATGGTGTGCAAAATGTTGAGATATGAAGAAATTCAAGTAAAGGAAGTTTGTGGTACGGAAGTTTGACTGTATTTAAAATTTTTTTTAATCATTACTCTTATTTTGATACCCTTATGCATGCATATTGCATGCAAATATTTACAAAAAAAATTAATTTATGTTGTTTATACATTATTTTGTTATTAAGTTTTTAATTATTTTTTCTATTTACTATACAGTAATGCCTTGATCTGAGTGGTAAAATACATATATAAAATAGTGCTGCTATTGTAACGTAGACATAATAGCATTTGTTAAACTTAAAATATGCAGTATTATCAGGTGTCATGCGAATAACCTTATTCCACTTGTCGACCAATAGAAATTATGAATAGCCTCTTTGGCTAGTTTATGTCTTGCATATAATTTTAACAAATATCAGGATGTCTACATATGTTAATCCTTGTTGAATAAATAAAAATTACTAAAACTGTACAACCGTGAAACTTTTCACATTAAACATGTGAAATTTATATCAAACAATTAAAAATTTTGCTAATAAACTTATACAAGGGATTATTGTAATTTCCTTTAAGTTGTCTTTGCGATTTGGTAAAATCTGTCCCCAATTGACACTACAAATTATATTTTATGTTTGTAAATTTTACTTAAAATATTCTACATTATTAAATTTTTTGTTGTGTACAAAAGTAATATGTGCAATTTCTTCACAGAACAAAAATTGAATTTTTAATATTTATTCTACAAATTTTGATTCATCCATGTTTACCTGTATAAATGCCGTCTGATATTACAGATGCGCTTTGTAGTATTGTTATCATATTTATTTTAATAATATTTGAAATTTAAAAATAATGGAACTTATTGAACACAGTTGCTTGCGTTTAACATGGGATCAATACTTAAGTTTTACTTTGTTTTTCAATCTGAAGCGATTCGTGTCTTGAATGGTTTTTTAAAACTTGACATAAATATGTATCAATTTATTTCATTATTTATTATAAATTTATCATATATGATTTTAAAATATTTCTTAAAGCATTTAAAAACATGAACTGCATATAAAATTAAGTTATTTGAATTCAAAAATATTTTGCTTCATGTAGCAAACGGGGCGAAAAATTTCTTGCTCCATTTTCAAAGGTGTCGCTAGCAATTGTTTTACCCCTTGAACGTAATTGATACAACTCTTTTGGTATCACTCCCTACTTTGAATGCAAGCAATACAATCAAATATAATATTTTTGAACTGTCAGTTGTGGTTACAACTTTCATCAGAAAATTTAATAAGAGTAAAGTTTAATAATTAATATTAATTTCTTGAATTAAAAACTTACTGGTATATTTATATTTTAAACTGTGTAAAATGTATTCTTAATTATTTTTTGTAGGCAAGAAGCCACACAAAGCAGCAAATTTTTAACATGTTATAAGGAAACATAATAATATTATGCATTTGTAAGGTAATCATAAATTAGTTTAGTTAAAAAGTTGTGATAAAAATTTTTGATATTGAATTAGAAAACATTTCATGTAAAAGCTAAATTTTGTATTAAAATGGTTCCATTTAACGTATTATGTAGATAGATGCAATACATAAGATTTTATTGTTCCTTAAATGTTGTACCTGACGTTGTAAAGATTAATAAATATTTTTATAATTATTAATAGTTAAATTAAAAGAACTGATCTATAATAAGTAGTAAATAATTTTTTATATTTTATTTATATTTTTAAAATAATGTATAATATTTATTACACATTGGTTTGTTTGGTATTTTTATTTTTAATTTGGTAGAATAGTCGGCGACGCGCTGCTCTAAATTCTATTGCATTCAATAGCATAATTTCTGTACGTTTTGACGCAATTGTTATTTAAAGACCACAGATTATTTTTTTGGTGTTAATTCTTTAAGCGGTATGACTACGGTTGCACATACAACATACAACTTACATACGGTGAGCCAGGTAGAGTATCATCATTTTTAAATGTCCCTGGTAATTAGCAGACACATTTGCCAATTACATATAGAAGTAATTATTATTATATCATTAATTTTTAGTTGAGAATTTGAGACTAAACTTACTTATCAAAGGGTTTACTTCACAATTTTTATAATTTCATATTGCCACAGGTTTTGTTCTGTGGTCTTTGTACCGAAATTATTGGATCTTATTTCCTTGTCTTGGCCATAGTTACTTAATTGGGGGTTTGTAGCTTTTTGAATAAAGGAAACCACTTTATATTACAAATAATTATAATGAATAATATTTACAAAGATTTATACAACTTATAAACTAAAATAATTCCCTAACGATGGGTTGGTAAAATTCAATACAGTTTGGATTATCATAATTTAAAATATATTTACCAAAATTAATAGGTCAACCATGCATTGTTATAAATGGATTTCTTCACTTGGAGGGTAGAACATCTCGGTGAAGTTCTTGGCCAGGGTTCGGCACCCATGGCCCAGCTGACGGACGACCTCTAGACGGCTTCTCGATTGCTACCACTGATATGACTAACTAACTCTTCTATTACTACCACTACTTCTACTGATAACAATTGCACCGGTGACCTATATATAACATTTTCCCTACTCATTCAACCGTAATTTAGATTGGACCTCGATGGTCAGATGATGTCTTGATATGACGTATTATGACAACCATCTGCATATTTATTTTAATATAAAATATAATAAATTATGAATTTTGCATAATCATTGTCGGCCATGACGGTAATCGCCATATTGAAATTATAATACTTTTCGATTATTATGGCCTTATCGATTATTTAATCTTTAAATGATTTAATCTAAATTCTTCCTAAATATCTTTAATTTGATTTACTTTAATTTTGAGTTGCCAAATATGAATTTTAAGTTCTAAATTTATTTTATTAACTTTCATATTGTGACAATATTTTTAATGTAAAGCCCAACTAACATAACTTTGCACAAGACGTAGGCCTACAGTAGCAAAATCCCGGTATTAGTAAGGGAGGGCATATCGTTCCATTCAAGTGCGCTTATCGTTAACCACTTAAAAAATTATGTTATATATGTGGAGACTTTTGACACTGAATCATGGCAGAGATATGGCTGTCTTTTGTGCTGTGGGTAGTGAAGGGAGAACGTTTGAGTGCTGTCGTGAAAACGGAGTCTACCAACTTTTGTTTCTGCCCATTAGCGTCATCACTGCCTTGATTTAGTGTCAAAACTTTATAAAAGTATATTACAAGCAGGGGCGGATCCAGCAACTTTTTCAAGGGGTCGATTCCATAGATTGAAAAGAAAAATACAAATATTAATAACCCTCTATTACTTTTTCCAGTAATTTTAACTTTTATGTTTTATATAATATTATAATATTTAATTTTTCCCCCAACACAAATTCAACAAACAATTATGAAGAAACATAAACTCAGAAAGGTGTGGCAGGAAACCAGAGCACCGCAAGACAAAACTAAGCTTAACCAAGCAATAAAAGAATTTAAACATATGCTGGAAAACAAAAATAATGCTGACATACAAAATTACCTGCAAAATCTGTCTGCCAAACAATCTACAGACTGTTCACTTTGGAAAGCAACAAAAAACCTAAACAAAGCTCAACAAAGTAATCCACCAATTAGAAAAGAAAAAGGTAAATGGGCAAGAAGTAACGCAGAAAAGGCACAATTATTCGCAGAACACCTCTCTGAAGTCTTTAAGCCACATAAAACTGAATGTCCCAGCGAAGATGACAATATAAACGAATTTCTAAACTCAGCTGACCAACTAGAAATGCCTATTAAATCATTCAAGAAAAAGGAAATACCACCTAAATTTTGAGGTATTATTTTACTTTAAATTAATAATAAATCAAATAAAGTTGTAAATATATTAGTAAAAGGTGTGTAATAACTGAAAAACATAAAACATTTAAAATTTATTTTTAGAAAATTTCAAAAATATTAAAAAATCATAAAATACATGCGAAATTCCATTAGTGCCACTATACTATTTTTAGTTATTTATAAAAATTAAGAATTATAATATCAATATTAGTACTTAGTGTTTTCAACCTTGTTACAAATAACTACGAAAAGGCTGTTAGGCATTGAATTTATTAAATTCTGTAGCTGTTCCAATAAAATTTTCTCCCATGCCTTCCTTATGGATATTTTTAGTTCTTCCATGCAATAGTATTGCTTTCCATCTTTATATACTTGACAATCACGGTGTCCCCATAGGTTTTCTATTAGGTTTAGGAAATGGTTCGTTGAAGGCCAAGTCAGTAAACCCATTTTTTTAGATGATAAACAATCTTTTACCTAGGAAGCTGCGTGGATAGCTGCATTATTTTGCTAGAAAATGAAATTATATGGCATTATATCTTTAATCATGGGTCCTAACCCTCTTTGAGAATTTCAGTACTTTTCTGCATTTACACGATGGCTTATCCAAGTTATTTTTGACTATCTATACCATGAAAATGCTGTCGATATCATACATGATCCTCTCGCAAAATTGAGACTCATATTAACATTTTTTTTTCTTGCGAAAATTGTGCCCATAAATGAGAAACTATCAGGACCGTCTAAATTAAACTTTTTCTCATCACTGAACATTACTTTTCTCTATTTCCTGTTCCAGTTCAAATGCTCACGAGCAAACCGTAGACGAGTGTCAATATGCTGAGGTGTTAGTGGTGGTTTATTTAGTGGTTTTGTATAAATTACGTTTTTATCAGATTGCAGAACCTGTTGTACACATCCGTACACATCTTACAATTATGGCCAATTACAATTTTGACTTGATTTCAGCTGATGTGTCTGAGAATCCTCTCACTTCAAGAAGAAGATCGCGTTTACCCCGACTGCATAATTTTTTATTTTGATCAAATTTTCTATTTTTGCCATAATTTTCTCTAAGTTTACAATAATTTTCAACTATATAATGTGATTGCTTAATTCGACTTGCTATATTCGTAATACACCTATTTATTGTTCTTAAAATTTTTATTTGAGCAATTTCTTCGTTGGTCAAACCTTTACGACGTTTTTTTAGGCAGGTAATTGGGCGTGGTAGTGGCGCGGTTGCTTTGAACGAAAAATTCAGGCGATCGAATCCCACCCCGAGACCAAAAAATTTATCTGTCCTACTATACTTAGTTATAGTGACAAATGCAGGTTCTATGGATCGGAACGTTAAATTCGCCGAACATTCCCTGCAAATGCGACGCATTTAGCTCGAGATTGCAGCTAAAAGAACACATTGCGGGACTCTGGAAAAAGCGCGGCTGGCATCCTCCTAAACAGAGTCTCTGCTTAGCCAAAGGTTGGTTTGGCTAAAATAAATAGGGTGAACAAAAGATCAATCCTGGTCGCAGTTCTGTGGGGCTTCGTAGCCTATCGACCCGTTAGTACAATACAATACACCTATTTATTGTTCTTAAAATTTTTATTTGAGCAATTTCTTCGTTGGTCAAACCTTTACGATGTGTAGACAATAAGTAGTTCTTATCTATTTCACAAATAACATGAAATATTTTTTATTTTTATCAAAAATAATTACATTTGTCTCTAATGGAATTTCGCACTATTCGTACACAATTTTCTGCAATTGATATATCAACAGTACATTTAGAACTAAATATATACATAAACCATAACTTTTTTCTTGCAAATGCAATTTCAGTGTTACGTCTTTAAACTTGCATATTTTTTGTTTTGTTAAGTTCTTATCAAACATGTCCACAGCAATTATTCTTTTATTATAAATAAGGACTGTTCATTTTACTAAGCGGACAGCTTTAATCGTCTGTAATAATTATAATTGTCAGCCGATTTTTTTCTAATAAGCCTCATTTATTTAATACAAGTGTTAGCTATTGCATACCACCTTTGGTTCCTTATTTTTATCAAAAATTAACATTATGGAGCGAATTAGCTATCAAGCTCAAAAACTTATCTCGCAAAAGTGATGTTCTGAAAAATGATCTATTAGAATTAGTGCAAAAATAGTACGATTTTTGAAGTCAGAGGTGGTCCAAATTATTAAAAAAATTTGTAAGATCTATACCGCTATATGATATACTAAAATGATGACATAGATTAGGGGCTGGAATGATGTAGCCAAAGAGAAAGTGTTAAAGCTGCTCAGTTCAGCAGAAATATTTTTGTACAGGAAATCTCAAAGAATTTTGGAGTTAGTGCGGGCACAGTGCAAAATATTAAAAAAAGAAACAATATTAAAACTTATAAAAACCAAATAACACTTATAAGGTTCACAGAATAACAACAAAGGTCAGAAAAGAGATGCAAAAAGTGATACACATTTTTCCTGGATAACAAAAATTGGTGCACTTTAATGGACAACAAAACTTACATCAAAATGAACACCAGGACATTAAAAAGCCTATAGAATATTATAACGCTGTCGTAGGAGAAGATGTGGCTAATGAAATGAAGATGGTCCAGATGGATAAAATTGGAACAAAAGTTCTTAAATGGCAAGTGATTCATTGATGTGGTGTGAAAAGTTCAAAAGTTTTACAATTGGAACACTTGGAGGTGAAAATTACAGACAAGAGTGCATAAAAACACGTTTATTGTCTTTGTCTTGGAAGCATGATGCCTTTCCATTATTTTTGACAGATCTAGCTGCTGCTCACTGTGCTGGTGATGGACTTGAACTTTTGCGTTGAAATAATGTCGTTTTTGGCTAAAGAGAAGACAATCCTCCAAATTGGCCTGAACTTAGTTCTATTGATAGATATTGGGCTATAGTTAAATGACACTTAATAAAGATTGTCAGGAAGCTACAATTTTAGAAAAATTTTATAAAATATGGGACGTAGCTAGTCCCAAAGTGACAGCAGAACATGTGCCAAAGCTTATGCAACACGTCCTCGTAAAAGTTCGATATTTTTACCGGACGTGAACATACAGTGATCATCAAAGAAAAAATATATTTTACAAGTTCCAATCTTCACTTTAGTTAAATATTATACCATTCTATTGATAACAATAAAAGTTATATCAATAAATGTTTGTCCGCTTAGTAAAATGAACAGTCCTTACGTGGCACTAATGGAATTTCGTGTAGTGTACGGTCCATGATAAATAAGAACTTAAATCCTAAGAAATCACCTGGATATGACCTTATAACTGGCAGAATAATCAAAGAATTATCGAATCGAGCCATCAAATATATAACTCAACTGTTTAACGCCATCATGCGATTAGAGTATTTTCCCATGCAATGGAAAGTAGCAGAAATAATTCTCATCCCGAAACCTGGTAAATCAGCAAATGATGTAGCTTCCTACAGACCCATCAGTCTTCTCCCAATACTCTCTAAACTGCTTGAGAAAATGATATTAAAAAGACTTCAACCAGTTATAGAAGAAAGAAAACTTATACCGAATCATCAATTTGGTTTTAGACAGCAACACTCCACAATAGAACAAGTTCACCGTGTTGTGGATATAATCTATAAAGCATTGGAAACCAAAACCTACTGTGCTGCTGCACTTTTGGACATATATCAGGCATTTGATAAGGTTTGACATGTTGGACTGTTGTTCAAACTGAAAACGTTTTTACCCCACAACTATTATAGACTGCTAAGATCATACCTACTTGAGAGACATTACATGGTGAAGCATTGTGGAGAATACAGCTTACTATACTCAATCAAAGCAGGGGTTCCTCAAGGAAGCGTCCTTGGACCAATATTATACATTTTATATACGGCTGACTTACCAACCATGGCAGATACTATTACTACCACTTTTGCAGATGACACAGCACTATTAGCAATACATCATAATCCAACGATAGCCTCAGAAATGTTACAACGTCATTTGGATGAAATACAGAGGTGGCTAAAGCTGTGGCGCATCAAACCAAACGAGACAAAATCGGTACAAGTAACATTTACCATGGGAAAAAAAACATGCCCACCTGTATTCTTAAATAAAAAACAACTGACACAAAGCGAAGAAGCTAAATACCTTGGTATACATTTAGACAGACGGCTCACATGGAGTAAACATATATTATCCAAAAGAAAACAGCTTGGCTGCAAACTAACCAAAATGTACTGGCTGATGGGACGAAAATCTCGGCTTTCACTTGAAAACAAATTGCTAATTTACAAATCCGTACTTAAACCCATATGGACGTATGGAATACAACTTTGGGGTTCTCTATCTAATATACAAATGTTTGAAAGGTTTCAATCCAAAGTGCTAAGAATGGTTGTAAATGCACCATGGTATGTGCCCAACAGTTTGATACAACGTGATCTCAACATAAATTCGGTACAAGATGAAATCACAAATTTCAGTAAAAACTATTTTAGTAGACTTAGTGTTCACCCTAACAAACTAGCAGTTAAACTAACCAGTGACAATAAAGTGCACACACTAAAAAAGTTTAGACCTTTGGATTGGCCGTCGAGATTTTGACTGTATATTATCTGTCATACCACAACTATGTTGTCACCACAACTATGTTATCTATCATACTTATGTAAATCGGATTATTAACTAAACTGTAAGTTAAGAATAAAGGAGTGCATCAGTGGATTCACTTCTACACGACATTTTCCTGTATCAAATTTACTTATTGTTTGGAAACAGATTGTAAATACTAATAGAAGTCAATAAAAAAAAAAAAAAATTCCAAGAAGAGCGATTGCCCCTCCTGGATCTGTCTTTGATTATAAGATAAGTGATAATAAAAGATTTGTTATCAAAATGCTGTGTTCGATTACAAAACAAATACTATCGCAATATTCAAAATTATAAAAAGTATTGTTTAAATTGAATAAAAAAATTCTAAGTAAACAGAAGGTTGTTCGTTTGACTTATTCTGAACTACTTCGAGTAGACTGGTGAACAAAAACTCGCTGTAAAAAGGGTAGGTTGGTGTAATGTACACTTGCGGTTAACAAACAAACGCTTTTTTGATATTTTAGTGTAAAAATTTGCAATAATAATTTTAAATAATTAATAATTTTAAGTTTGCAATAATAGTTTCTTCCATTTCAGTTAAAATTGCTGTATTCACAACTATTTTGTATTCCTACTTCCTACATCACCTTATACTATTCTACATCAGTCTAGAGCAGGGATGGGCAAAGTACGGCCCGCGGGCCATCTCCGACCCCCCAAGGAGTTTTTACTAACATTATTTATTAGTACTTACTAACATTTACGTTAATAATTAAAATTGAAAGAGTTTGAAACAAGATGTACTTTTTTTTGGATTTCTGGCCCCCGTAAAATTTTTTAGGTTGTTTTTTGGCCTCTAATGAAAAAAGTTTGCCCATCCTTGGTCTAGAGGTTGTTGTATGTTGGTATAACTCCTAAACTGTTTGGAGGAATTTACACTGCATAAACGGACGGATTTACACACAAACCAGCAGTCTGGCGTAAATCAAACACGGATAGACTAGAGAGCGGGAAACCGCGGTTCTAATCCTGGTTGCGTCAGATTTGTGCTGAGATCTAAAAAGTCCAAACTTGATCTGCGGACTACTCGCCAACCCGCCTGCCCAGCGTGGTGAGTTATGGGTATACACCCCTCTCCCCCCATATGGGGGAGTTTAAAAAGGGAGGCTTAGCGTTCAGCAGTGGACGAAAAATGGCTTATGAAGAAACGGACACAAATCAGTTGTGCTACACCGTGACAAACGAAAGCGATTTTCTACTCTAACTTACTTGAAGTAGTTCGGAGTAGACAAACGAACAGACCTAGAGGTTCTTGCAACTTGGTATAGTAAATATATAAATTATACACACCTGGTAGGTGAATTCTGGACTTAATTCGTATTTTTAATTGATCTGCTGATGTTGTTTCCCAATCAGTTGAAAAACTAATTGTGATAAAATTAACCAAAAAGATTCATTGGACGACCTGCAGGAATATTTGGCGAATTTGAATATTTTGGAACAAACTAGTATATTTTGACCATCTAGCCAATTTTAGGTTTTTTTTGCATAACCACAAGACACAAAGATCCGGCCAAAATGATCTTGATTTACAAAATTAACCATTTTTCATTATTGGTAAACATTTTGTAATACACCTATAACTCCTAGAAGCATTTGTGTTTATAGCAATACCATCGTGATAATAAACAAAAAAATTTGACACCACACCCAATACATTTTGGTTACAATTTTGATTTTCTTGTGAATTTTACATTATCAGGAACTGTAGGTAGGTACTTTTATCTGTGATGGTATACATTTTTTTATTTATAGCATCACAACTGTTAGCAAATGTATTAACTTATTCGCCCATAATAATTATCACTGCTACTTGTTAAAAATTGTCACAAAAGACATTCCTGGTATTTACTCTGATAAACAATCGGGGTTTAACGTTTTTCTCAAACCTTTCTACATTTAATTTTTTTAAATTTTGACAACTTTAAATTTTCTTGACAGTATGCTAGTGCTCATCCCAATTTTGTTTTCTATTTTTTTTCAAATTTTGTTTTGTTGAGTCCAGCAAACTACCTTATGGACAGAACCAACACTGCCAAGGAAACGACGCAGATGATGGAAATAACTTAAACTAATAAGTTGAAGAAGAAGTCTGTATATAATATGTTTTTTTATAATAGGTATGAGTAACACAGGTTGCATATAGCCGTAACGCACAATGTATCGTTAAAAACTTTTATAAAATACTAGGAGGCTTTTGTATTTAAAATATAGCAAATTCGTTTTTTTTTATCATGATTAAATTAAAATGACCCTGAAAAAAGTGCCCTTCTTAAGACTCAAAATATAATATATTTATTTTTTGCTGTTCAGTTTCCTTTTTTTGATGGGTTTAATTTTTTGTTAAAATATTTAAGTAGGCGCCATCTGTTGATTAAATTAAAAGGGCCCTGAAAAAAGTGCCCCTCTTAAGACTCTTAAGACTCTTGTTAACCTCTCTCCATTAGAGGACTTTATTAGCTCTCAATTGGCGGGTGTGCTCGACACTCGACACCCAACAATGTTGGTAGACGAGCAGACCAGCTAATCGGAAGAGCATGAACTACCCGGCCAATCACTCCCCTCAAATTCCCCCAATACAGACATACCACGTAATACTTCCCCAGCCCCTAACCAGACGTCTCGTCGAGAATCTCCTTTGGCCGCTCCACTTAAGACCAGAATCCTTCCACTAGTTCTAAGGGACACTGCTAAGTGGAGCAGCATAAAGAGCGAATTCATGAGGCGGGGGATTCGTTTCACAAAGGCTAAACTACTCGCTGGCGGACTGAGCATCACTCCCGCCAGCGAAAACGACTACAGGGCCATATACAAGTACTTCGAGAAAGTTTTTACTCCCGAAGAAGGTGGATGGTACTTCCACCAATTGAGAAAGGAGAAGCCCGTAAAAGCGAACATTAGGGGCATCCCCATCAACATTGATGTTAAAGAGGTCCAAGAGGACCTCATTTCAAAGGGATACGACTGCACGGTAGGCAGAATGAGGAGCAGTCGGGGCAGAAGACCCCTTCCCCTCATCATGGTCACTATGCCCAAAACCACGACCTCCGCCAATATTTTCAACGAGGATAGGGTCCATGACATTTGCGTCAAAATAGAAGTCCCCCACGCAAAAACCAAGATTGGGCAGTGTCACCGCTGTCAATCTTTCGACCACGCTCAGAGTTGCTGCAAGGCCACACCCCGGTGTGTAAAATGTCCAGGCCAGCACTGGACAGCCGAGTGCACCAGGCCTAAGGGTACGGCTACCTGCACTAACTGTGGTGGTGACCACCCAGCTAGCTACCAGGGCTGTAAGTCATATCCTAAAATGTGGAGAGCGCAAGCTCCCCCGCGATCAGTCCTCTTCAACAACCAACCGAGACATTCGTACAGACCGGTCACCAATGAACGTTCTTACGCTCAGTTGGCCCGGTCAAACCCCAGCCAATCGGCTCTCTCCCAGAACGTCCAGGTGACCCAATGAAAACCCGCTCAATCAGCTTCCTCAAGGAATACACCTGAGGCTCCCAAAAAAGATAAGCCCTCCAACAAACTTTCTACCGACGAAAACGGTATATTCACCGCCTCTAAGCGTGAAATAGCTAGGGTTACTTTGGAGCTTGTCAGGTTCGGAATGTCCTCCGAGAAGATCCAAGAAACCCTCAGTTATTTCGCCAAGTCTGACTAACCTCTTTCCCGATTTTTCAGCTCACGCCATCATTCTAAAACTTCATTACTACAAATTTTCCCGCAGCCTTAAGGGTCTAGGACTTTTGGACGCGAGCGTTTCGACGCAAGGATTATTTGACGCAAGATCTATTGGTCGCGGTCTTTTTCGACGCAAACCCGATTAGCCGCGGCCGATTCGCCGCGCACCCGTTTGGACGCAAAAGTTTCGACGCAAGAATTATTATCCGCGTCCTTTTTGTCGCAAAACCTATTAAACCTATTTGGAGACTGCGTTGACCAGTTTGCGAGGGGAGTTACTAGCAGCACTACAACCAATGTTGCAATGGTTTGAAACCAATTATATAGGCGCACTCACTAGAAGTGGTAACCGTAGATCTCCATTATTTGGGTACGATATATGGAATGTTTACGATCGTACTTTACAAAATTTTGAGAGCACGAACAATCACGCAGAAGCTGCTAATAAAAGAATCCAGTGTGAAATGGGTATGATCCATCCGACGACTTGGACATTCATAGAGGAGTTAAGAAAAGTCCAAAAAAGTCGTAATATTTATTATGAAAGTCTTGTTGCTGAAAAATCTCCACCTTGCAAATTAAAAAAGTTCAGAGATGCTGATAACAGAATTTTAAAAATTGTGCAAGATTTTCATAATAGAAATATTATTGATTATTTACGAGGACTTGCGCATAATTTTGAAATGCGTAATTAAAATCATAGTTTTGTAAAGTTTTTGTTTTTAAATTTTTAAATAATAAGTTTATTACTACAGAATCTCTTTATTAATTTTGTCAAGTTATTCTTAAAATTAATTAAATAAAATTCCTTTTTTTGCACTTTTGCGGCAAAAAGTCTTGCGGCGAATTGATTTTGCGGCAAAAAGTCCTGCGTCAAACTGTCCCTGCGACTAATAAATTTAGCGTCAAAATGGCTTTGCGACGAACTGGCTGCGTCCAATCGACTGCGGCGAACCGGCCGCGTCGAAACGCTCGCGGCAAACTAGCCCATTCCCCCAACTAACTCCCTTTTTTTCAGCTTGTGCTTTCTCTCTCTCTCATTGTAAAATTTGTAAATTGTTGTATATATTTTTTTTTTAATAAAACGTGGAACGGTGCGATGATGCTTTAGCCTTGTAGAGGAGCCCAAAGTAAGCACTCGCGCCGCCGCGGGCGCGAGGATTGCCCCACGCGTGCGTGCACGCGCGGACAATTTGACGTTAGCCCCCGACCCCGCAGTGCTTACCTTACAGCGCAATAATAATCATGACACCGGCTCAACGCCGCTCCTCGGGTTTGAAATCCCTGTAAAAAATTATCTACGTCAGGTTTCAAAACCAGATGAAGGAGATAAGCGGGCTATCGCCTGCATCTGCTCCGCAGATGCCAAGTGTCAGCTACAGCTACAGCTACGTTGAGATAATACTATTCTATAAACAATATTCTTGATCTTAAGCTATTTTGGGTTCGTAATATTTATTTATAAAAACACAATTCATAATTAAAGTTTAATTATCTTTTTTTGTAAGTAAGTGTGTTTCGACATACTCAATACGAACTCAAAATAGCTTAAGACCAAGAATATTGTTTATAGAATAGTATTATCTCAACGAATTTGCTATATTTTAAATACAAAAGCCTTCTAGTATTTTATAAATATATTTAAGTAGGCGCCATCTGTTGATTAAATTAAAAGGGCCCTCAAAAGTGCATTTCTTAATAAGTAATGTAAGTAACTAATTTTGAGTCGGTGCAGCGTGGGTGACTTCTGTTTTGATAAATTTTTTAAAGTAATTTTATGATCGTTGATTTTTTGTTTTTGTACCGACTCCAAATTAGTTACTTTTACATTAATTATTAAGACTCAAAATGTAATATATTTATTTTTTGCTTTTCAGTTTTCTTTTTTTGGTCGGTTTAATTAAGTTTTTTATTTTTTAATTTTTAGTGGCTAAAATCTATTAATTACTAACCTACTTAATTTGCTCGGTTTGAGTGACAAGTGAAAAATCAATAGATGAAAAATCAATCATTCCCTATTTTCTACTCTTACGGTGAAAATTTTTTTTGTGAAACTTAAATGGGATCAACTTGGTGGTATACTCTATCGAATAAAAAAAGATGCATTAAAATTGAACTATTCTATAAAAAGTTATGCTCGAACATCAATAAAAAAAATATAATATACAGACGAATTGAAAAATTCCTTCTTTTTTGAAGTCGGTTTAAGATTTTTAAAAAATATGACCTACTTAAATATTTTTATAAAATAAGAGGAATTTGCTATATTTAAAATATAGCAAATTCGTTGAGATAATACTATTCTATAAACAATATTCTTGATCTTAAGCTATTTTGAGTTCGTATTGAGTATGTCAAAACACACTAACTTACAAAAAAAGATAATTAAACTTTAATTATGAATTGTGTTTTTATAAATAAATATTACCAACTCAAAATAGCTTAAGATCAAGAATATTGTTTATAGAATAGTATTATCTCAACGAATTTGCTATATTTTAAATATAGCAAATTCTTCTTATTTTATAAAAATATTTAAGTAGGCGCTATCTGTTGATTAAATTAAAAGGGTCCTGAAAAAAATGCTCCTCTTAAAAAGTATTATTTGATGTACTCAATCTTCGATCATATATACAATAGATAGGACATAGACCCATTTGTTATAAAGCCCAAAAAAGAACAACAAAGTTTGTTATTCTTTTATAGTGCATCACAGGTTGCATACCTTCAAGGGCACAGTGACACTTTAACGAGTGTAACAAAACAGTAAAAACGTCAACAAATTATAAATTTTATTAATATTTAATTAGTTTTTGTGTGTAAATAAATCAACAATAACTAAATTGCCCGTCGTACAATTTAATTAACTATCGTCGTCTTTTTATATGTCTCACGCTCGTCGTCTTTCACGAATGAATCTGTCTTACATCTGTCACATCTGTCACATCGTCTTTTGTCAGTCGCGTCTGTCTAAATCCCACAATAATAAACCATAATAATAAATTAATACAAATTTGAAAATAAACGTAACCAAATTTTGCATTTATTGTGTAAATTATTAATTGATTTCACATTTACCAACTTCTAAATAGTATAATTTATTTAAGTATTTATTAATTTCGTCATGTTTGCGATATTTTGCTTTGTTTTGAGAATGATTTGAGTCTTTGCTTTGCAATAAAAATATGTCAATGTGTATATTTAGTTGCAACCGTTACAGGGGCTAACCAAAAGGAAAACAAACCCCGCGCACCCCACCAAAAATTTTTGAGCTTTAAAACAAACTGCTTCAGGTATACGGCTATGACCTATCTATTGTATAGATGATTTAGATCATAGTACTTAGGTACTCAATGTAATTTGAGTAGGTAAAAAAATTACCTACATTTCTAATCTTCAAAATCGATTTCCTGCAAATTGGCTGAATTCGGAGATTTTAAATTTTTGTCGGATGAAGTTCTAATTATGAAGAACACGTATCAGGTGTAAATTGGTAACAATGCTGAAAGTCATTAATGCTGGAAGTCTCCTAAAATCTCGTTTAGTTCAATAATTATTTACAGCCAAACTAGACGGTCAATATCTTTAAATTTTTTCTGGGCTTTTTGTAAAACATAATCTATAGTTGAAAATATTTTTTATTTACTTGACATGGGTATTATTTTATAGGAATTGTGTCAAGTAACCGCTTTCGCGCAATACTCCCCATGTTAAATTTAGAGATTTCAAATTCGATTTTCTTGTAAACTAGTCGGTCAATCCTCTTAAATTTTTTTTTACGTACGTGGTAAATTATAAATTATACACTTTGTAAATTTGATAATTTTTCCACAAACTTGAAGAAACTCTCCAACCACCTTATCTGGGTTTATGTTTTTTTAGGTTTTACTGAATGTATGTTCTCATAAGTTAAGTTCTGGAATTACAAATGTAAGAGCATTTCACATTTTTTGTTATTGTTTTTCTAAATTTATTTTCATACTACAGTAATGTATGGCTAATCCGAATAGATAGTTGGCAGACTCTGATGGTCGGATTACTGCAACTTTCGGATTATAGAATTCATTGCAATGATATCTATAATTTGAAGCGAGGACGGATTATAGATATCTTATCCATCTATAAAAATATTGAAACTGCATAGGCATGTGTGCAAAAAGTTAATCGCCCATGAATTACTGCCGAAACTACTGCAAAACTTGTACACTTTACTCTAGTATAATTTTTCTGCGAAAGCAGTGCTGACGCGATGTTTACATATGTCCACTGCACATAAATGGCCTTACTTCTGTCTTCAAAGAAATATTATACGTGTACTATACATAATAAGACGCGTGCATGTGTAAAACGCAAAGATACAGAAGAAATACGAATGTTCCGATTATGGAACTCAGGAGTTCGGATTATAGATAACATTTTACACAGTTGGGTTGTTCGGATTATAGGGTATTTTGGATTATAGAGGGTTCGGATTATCCATACATTGCTGTATTTAAAAGAAATTTTATACCCTCAAAAAAAAATTTGGGGATTACGATGAAATATAACTACAATACAACCTTTGTTAACCGGCACTGTTTTAATCGACATTTCTCAGAAGTGGGTGGAAGCTTATACGTCATCTCATGAGCAGGTGAATTTGCTGTTTAGCTGATATGATTTCTTATCACGTATTTATCACTTATCAATTAATTTGACAAGAACTTTAAATTGTATAATGTAGGTAATGTTTCATTTACGCTTAAGCAACTTCATTTTTTAAATAATTTTCTGTCCAATTTGCACAATGTTTTATTTGAAGTTCTATTTCTTCAAAAATTTTTGAACTTGAGTTTGTGACGATCCGAAAATTTTTTATTACATTGTTTACATGTACCTACACGGTATCGCACACAAACGTAGAAAGATTATCAAAGACAATGATGCACATTATTATTATAACCTAGAATCAAAAGAGTTTGTAGCATTTCAAATGCTATTATTTTTGCTTGGCATTTTCTGTTAAGTAAAAATTTAAATTAGCTTGAAATCTACGCATCATCCTGTGCATATTCATCACGCGCAAGCATTAATATTTCGAAAATTGGTTGTACTTAAAGTGGGTATAATATAAAAGCGATGATTTAAGAAATATGAATAATTAACTTTTTCAATCAACGATAAAAGCTCATTTCTATGGCGTATATTGTTTTAGAAAGCATACATAGTCAAATTAGTAGCCCTTTAATTTAAACATAACATGAACATAATTTTATACTTAATTTTATTATTCTTATTCTATTTGTTACATTTTTGTTCATATTATTTAATTTTGATTAAAATATTTTAATTTTTTATACATATTTAATTATTTTTGTCCATTATAATAATAAATAATTTATAAATATTTTTGGCTAGTGGATTAGTAATAATTAGATAATGTATTAACCTCGACGTTTTGATATTTTACTGTAAGCTTTGTCAGGAAGTTATAAGCTTACAGTAAGAAATAGCGAAACGTGGAAGTTAATCACATCCGTTTGTTGGAGGAATACAGATTGAAACCCCTTATTAATTATAAAAAATATTAGTAATTACCGATTATGACAACTACCGTGATGACCATGTAGTTAATCAAGCAGTAAATAAAAAAATATTTACTACAGAAATTATGTACAAATTGAGAAAGAAAAAATAATTTGTTAAAGTGAAACATCCTTCGAGGAATTACATTTTTAATCGTGACTTATAGAAGGAAGACATTTACTATTAAAGGTTACTGTTATAATTAACTACTTATTCCTTAATAATCGATTTTTTTAGAAAGAATATAAAACAATCTTTAAAAGTTAGCATTAATAGTCTAGGCAAGTTACATCTTAACTTGTGAACTTTAGCAATAGCACTTATTTAATCTTCACTATTTTCATTGCAATTGTGGTCTTTGTTAGGTATGCGTGTGAGTATTGTGAAAGGTCGTTTGTTGATTGGGAAACTTCATTGGAGAGAGTGAATTGTTAAATTCATCTTGAGATCTTCAGAGAAGTGCGCTTAAATTTTTTAGTCTTCCTTATAGATCTGCTTATACCTTACCTTGTGATTTACGTTCACGTTGTGTTCTTATTATAGTACTTTTTTATATATTTTTTAAGAACGGTTATTTTATTATTTGTGTTTGTGTAATATGAAGTAATTTATTAGTATATGGTAAGTTATTTTCTTTTTTATATTTTTGTTATTAATAATTTTTTTAATGATTATTTTCACTACATTTAGATTTATTTATTATCTTATTTAATTAATTTTTTTCTAACACCAAAGTAAAAAAATTGCAATAATTTGGTAGTAGGTATATTAAGTATTTAGTTAACTTTATTTACATTTTTGACTTCATGTTTTGGATAAGTAGAATGATATAATAAATAAAAATTACTAAAAAGAATATTGTTAAGAAAAATATATTATTGATTGTTAGTAGATAATTATTTCTATCAATTAACAGATTAAATTATTTTAATAAACCAATAAATTATAGGTACTTATTTTTAAAAATTTTAATTTGCAAATTAATATTACTCTCTTCAGAAATTAAATTTAAAAAATCTAAAGATAGCGTTTTAGGTTAAAATAATTATATAAAAATTTAAATATTAAAATAAAATTTTTAATTATTGATTTAATATGAATGATTTTTGCCTTTTTGACTTGATTTATCGTAAATACACAAACGAATTCTTAAATTTACATCTAAGAGCTATAAAATAAGACATTTGGTGAAATCTACCATTGGAACCTGACATAATTTCCGGATGTAACTCAACCAGAGATCACACCAAGCCACCATTGCTGTAGTTACAAACACATTTTAAAAATTTTAAATATTATTTTAAAAATTATTAAGAATTAGCTATTTTGTAACCTACTGAATCCAAAAATATAATATTTGTATCAAAAAACGTATTCGTTAAACATATTATTTAAAGACCTGACTTACTTTAATTAAATAATTTTAATAAAACTAATTTTACAGTAGATTTTTTTTCTTGAAGTTTATTTGTTTATTTTCAAACCTTTTAATTTTATTTTCAAAAAAATCTGTCAAAATTAAGTTTTTTTTGAACACAATACCTTCACATATTTATGGTGAAGTAAAAGATTTTAATTTTGATTTTAAACTTGACCTGTTTTTTTTATATAAGTATGATTAATTTATTTTTAAAATTAATATAAATTCCTAAATTATTTTATCATCTAATTCAATGAATTAAATACAAATAAAACTAAATAAATATTGTTTTATTATTTAATATTTTTTATAAAAATATTATAGATTTTGATTATTTATGTAAAACAATTTATTATATCTATATTTTTGAAGTTTAATACATTGAAGTTCACATTAATATTAATTTATTCATTAATTAATATTCACCCATATACATTATGTATAATATGTGCACTTGTATTATATCTTAACATTTTAATTATTTTAAAATACTAACTTTTATTTTATGGTACACTAACACGGATATCTTTCCTATCTTCATTGTTATATGTATAGGCATTTTATAAAAATGTGGAATACAAAAGTAGTTTACAAGTGTCATAGTGTACAACGTAAAATTATTTACTTTTCTTTTAAAGAGAGTTTAAATATATAATATACATGTATACAATGTGTTCACAGAAAGTGGTAACAGTGAATAATTATTAAATATTACTAGATACAAAAAAAAGTTTAAATAGTTTTTTATTCAACTCCAAATTTTCTATTGGAAACTGCTAAAGTATATTTTTTTATTCTTTAAATTCAACCGGAAGTCAAAATTAAATTTTTTTTTCAAATAACAACATGTCTTTTTTTTAACATTTTTGTAATCTGCAATTTTTTCTCTATAAATACATATAAAATTTTCATAAGGTTACATAAGAAAAAATTCGAGAAAACACAAGATTTAAACAAACAATAATAATTTACTGATTATTTACACAAGGCATGTAGAGTGCCATGAAAAACAAAACATCACGACACCGAAAACACAACATTTCATTTATCTGATAAATTTTTCAAAATAGCCACCGTTTTGTTCAAGATATGATTATAATTTTCGCAGAAGTTCTGGCGATTTGGTGATAATTGATAGATGCTAAATTAATTTAGGTTTTTAAAATTTTTAAATTTAAAGATAGATTTGCCTAAACTACCATTTTTAAATGACTCCATAGAAACAGTCTAATGGTGTCATATCATAATAATGGTGTTTTGTTTTTCACAGCACTCTACATACGTAATTAATAAATTATTATTGTTTGTATAAATTTTGTGTTTTCTCGAATTTTTTCTTATATAACCTTATGAAAATTTTATATGTATTTATAGAGAAAAAATTGCAGATTACAAACATGTTAAAAAAAAGACATGTTCTTTAAATATGCTAATTAAAAATGTTTAAAATTAAAGCAATTCTTTAAAAATCAGACTTGCTTTGGATATTTAACCTGGCAAAACTTGAGCTTAAGTTCATTTTTACCACAATATATTTTAATCTGTCAGAGTAACTTGTTGGCAATTAGTTTTTACCCAAGAGCAATTATGATTGTAATGAAGGCAACTAATATTTTTTTTAAGAACGCTACTTTTTTATTTTTCAATTGAGTTTTTAACAATATCCAGGGTCAGTTCAGTCAGTTTTGCAACCGGAACTCGAATATATTATACTAGGGGGGCTTTGCCCCCTTGGTCGCTGTCGCGGCCCAACTCCCCGGGCCGCTTCGCGGCCCTAATAACACATAAACAAAATAACTTTGAGTTGTAAAACTTCTTTTCATACAACATTTTTTTCCGATGATTAATATATCTCAACGGATGAACGGATTAACGTTTAAACGGATTATAACGTCATACAACTTGAAAATTTAAAATAAATGTTATCGATTACTATTAGGTATTTTTTTATTTCTTGAAAAAATTCTGCAATTTTGCATATTTTGTCTTATCATTTTACAAAATTAATTTTTCCAAAATATTGCACTGCAATATCGGCGTTTTCCGTCATATCTCCGGCATCATGAGGTATTAGTATTATTTGGGAATTATTGGCAATTTGAGCTACTGTCTGATTTTCGCTTTTTATGCATTCATTCAAAGGTTCCTTTGTTTTTTTTGCTGGCGGATTTGATTTTGATAGTTCTTGTTGCTGCTGTTGTCTTTCCCTGAGTTCCTTGACACGTTCTGCTGATGTATTAGAAGATAAAAACTCGTAATTTGTTGATGGGAACGACGGCTGCGGCCGATCAACGTCTCAAGTACTAAACAGATTAAATTGCCTGAGATGTCGATCAGTTGATCAGTTTATCAGTTTATACCATGGTATAAAGGTTGAGACAGTAAAAATAATTTTATATCTTATATAGTATAAGCATTTCGGTTTCATAAAAATGTTACAAAAAAACGTTACATAAAAACGTTACATATTGGGCTTATTTTTTGATAGTATAGAGTAGTCTTATATAGTATAAGCATTTCGGTTTCATACAAATGTTACAAAAAAACGTTACATAAAAACGTTACATATTGGGCTTATCTTTTTATAGTATAGAGTAGATTTATTAATGAAAACAGAATATGATAAAAAAACATTAAAATAAAGCGTTTTGTAAAGATATGAAGAAATGTTGTATATCGATTAGTTTAGCTAATAATTTATTTTAAAGTTTGGAATTTTTGTTCGAAAAGCGACTATATTGACTTATTTAGTGGTTGGTCCGTGTACTCAGTCTTAGCGAGGGAAAAGTAGGTGAAGTAAAATTTGTTCTTCCGCAATCCTACCCTTAGCCACCGTGGCTCCCGCCATCTTACTTGTTAATTTGGTTGCATTAATTTCATTTTCTACAAAGGTTGATTTTCTACAAACGCTGAAAGGAGACCAGCGGTCTGCCGTGAATCAAACACGGATAGACAGGTAAGCGGGAAACCGCGGTTCTAATCCTGATTGCGTCGGATATATGTTGTTATCTAAATGTCCAACATCAATCTGTGGACTATGGGGAAGACAATGGAAAACCACCTCATTAATATTTCTTAGTACAGTCTTTTTGGCTTAGCCTAGAGTATTGCCAACATCCGGATTCAGATAGGCACCTGAAGAAAGAAGAAGACAAAGGCTGATTATCGCCTTGCACGGGTCAGCAGTCCACTTCGTTGCGTGATGAAGCTCTATGTTTGCATAATGTATTTTCATACACACACTCATCCATGCGATGATTCAAGATGTCGAAAGAGGTAATGGAGGCTCCTCTCCACAATTCTCTGTAAACGAAGTGATGCTATGCTATGGACCGCCGAAGTACCTTTAGGAGTACCTACACCATCGTATAGTGAACATAAAGCAAATTTCACTTTTCCTGTATATGAATAAAAATATCGGAAGTGGTGTTTAGCTTTTAACCTTACTGGATGAAAGATGTGGAAATCACATGACTTTACTATACATTAATCTTATGATATTACAGCATATGTCTTGATTACTCAATAAATACAGATAGTAAAAATATAGTTTTGTTTTTAGTAGCCCATATGATTCAGCGCCCATGTGCGGTGTGCACAATGATACCTTGATTACAAAAAATAAATTTTTTTTTTAATAAAACAACGTCATCTCGTGAATTCAGTTCTGCGCGTCACTCCTAATTTACATAAAAGTCATCTTGCGTACAGTATTTAAAAACTCATAAAAATTAAAATTTATGAATTTTAAGTTAAGGGAATAATAAAAATTAAATATTTTCATAATTAAGTGTCTCAATAGGTTAATATTAAATAAAATTATTTCTATGATTTCAGCAATAGGTTATAATAATAATATTAAAAACAAATAATTCATTTCTTAATATTAATTTCACAAGCTAATAATTTATATTTGATAGTACACTTTAAGAAAAATAACATATTTTATAATTGAAATATTAAAATTAAATACCAGCATTTGGGCGAGAAAATCCACGGTTTTCATTCTTGATCGGGCCCAATGCGCTCTTTTATCTAAAAAAAAATTTTATCTAATGCACTTGTCAAGTGCATCCGTACAAGTGTACTACCATCATTGTGGCATCAATGGTTTGCTTCACCAATGTAATAAAAACTAAGAAAAAAATGTAAATAAATAAATAATAAATTTTTTAAACCAACTTGAAATTTTTTAAATAAGTAACTTTTTTGTGACAATTTAAAATAGTAATTGTAATAACGAAAACATTTTTATTCTGAAATAATACCTATAAATTTACAAAAACTCTTTATAATATAATTGGTTTGGATAGATTTTGGGGTACATTTGGGTACATTTGGGAGTACTACTATATAAAATTTTATAAAAATCCGACAATTTTAAGAATTTTGATGTTATTTTTTTTGTTACGAGAAAAATAGATCAGTTTAGAGTACACACTTTTACTATATTATCATGAAAAATTTGTATGCAGCTTAGTGAAGATGTCAACGGTCTTAGATGGAGTGTTTACACAGTTCCATCGTCGACCAAGATTAATTTTGTAATAGTTACACTGGGAATGTAATGTCGAAGTAATTTTTCTGCAGTTCATGCCTGCATTTGCCTTCTTCGCGCTGTATTGCCCCTTTGTATTTCTTGGCCTTGTCTGGATGCTATTGCATTGAGAATGCCATTGCATTCTCTAGTACAGCAGTGCTTGAGCCTGTCATCTTGCTGGAATTTTGACGGTGTTGGATTAAACGACTCGTTCAACGCTTGAACCGTCCGTGTGACTAGCTGATTGTGCATTCAGTTTGCTTACATTTTTTTAAAACGATGTCTCAATGCGATGAAGGAGGTCAGGGGCCTCTGCGCTCATTATACTTCGTAAATACCTTAATATAGCTTTATACCATGCTAAGTTCACCGGTGACATGAGTATATTCTGTAGTTAGAAGAACTGTCCTTCTCGTGCTTTACTTGTATATAAAGAAAGTTTTCTTTTTGAAAAATAGTCAGATCTATTTGATATAAAAGAATACAAGAAAAAAAAGAGAAAAGCAGAAAAAACAAACTGCTGAGATACTTTACTGATTTCTTAAGTAAACATCGACTACCAATTTTTTTTGTCAAACAAGAAAGCTAATACCTATAGAATTGAAACAACGCAACGTAAGTTAAAACCTCCATTCCTCGCCTCTTTAATTATTCAAAGTACATAATAGGTCTTCGCGATAAAATGTTAAAGGTAGTCGACTTGAAATTGTAGTTTTAAAATAATGAACAAAGTACGTAAGTAATTGGAATTCAATAAAATTTTCATTTACTTTTATAATTTATATAACATAGGTAATACTTTCTCTGCATAAGAGAACATTTTTTGTAATATTTGCTCATACAACGTCTATTATAATTTATCTTCATCTTGGTAAATATATAATGTTTCAATTATGTTTAATATTTTGGATCAATAATAAAATTTTTCTTTAGATTTAATTATATAACTATGTTTTATGTTTATAAGTAAAATATTAAGTCGTTGAAAAAGCAATGTAATGCAGGTTTTCATCTGGGAAAAACTATTATTCTCTAACAAGCAGAAGGTATGCATTTGAGGAGCAGACTTTCTATATGCAGTTTGTCTAATGTAGAAAAAACAAAGTACAGGTTGTTCAATACATTTTTTCTAATCATGTTTCAAAAAGTCTTACTTTGTGATATTCAAAAGTGTGTGGAAAAGTACTACTTCAGCACTAGTGTAGTTTTAAAATAATGAACAAAGTACGTAAGTAATTGAAATTCAATAAAATTTTCATTTACTTTTATAATTTATATAACATAGGTAATACTTTCTCTGCATAAGAGAACTAGTGTGCATAAGAGAACTAGTGTGCGGAAAGTAGTACTTTTCCGCACACTTCCAAAAATGTGCGGAAAAGAAAGGAAAAGTTCAAAAACATAAATCTACTTTATTTGTAATATACATTTACGGTTACATTTAAACACAAATTAATTTGTAAATTACAAATTAATTTACAAATTAATATAAATTTTACAATTGTAAAAACATCGTGTGATCACTAACCTGTTTCCTTTGTAATTGTCACCAAAACTCGGTCATCTTACATAACCAAAAGTACCGTTGGTACTAATGGGCTACCCACCGTCAAATACAAAAATTTAAATATTATGTATCTATTTTCATAAAGTACAGTCGAGTCGCGAAATAGTGAATACCGTATATAGTGAACTACCGGAAATAGTAAACACAAAAATTTTAACATTGACAGTCTTACTTATAAAAATTCACTTATACAGATGTTATACAGTGTATAGTTAAACAATGTATAAGGCGTGTATAAGAGGTGTATATTTCTGTTACCTATAAACGCTGCATTAGAAGTATTTTACTATACACCAGCTATATGCAGTTTATACAATAAACAATGATAAACGTCATAATACGTCATAACTTACGTCATTAAAACGCTGTGTCGGTAACGTACTTGTAGGATTTATCTACATTTTTGTTAAGTTAAATTTCTTGAAACCGTTAAAACGTGTGATTGAAAAAATCTTCATCACTTAATTCAAAGGGATCTCTTCTTATTTTATACATTTTTCGTCTTCGTACATTTTCACCATTATTTAAGTCGTTTATATCCATAGCATCCAATATCAAATCATTATAAAAATCCATTTTTAAAATGCTCTTGTCAAAAATACTTAAATTTATAGGTTGTCTTGTAACACAAAATTATAACTTATACCTAACTGCTTATAATACAAAGTAAAAACAGCAAGCGTTCTCATTCAGTGAAATGGTCTATCATATCGTCGCCTTACTTGTAAAACCTTCTAAGTCCGATTGACAAAACTTTTCAAGAGACATAAAAAATCTGCTACTACTCTTACTTTAGAATTCTAATTTATGAAATTTTTATGAGATACTGCAAGAATATAGTTTCATGTTTATCATCAAAATATTTTACGGGGATTTCATAATTTCCATATTAGAGAACTTAAAGGTTTTTCATTGAACATAATTTTTTTTTAAAATTGGACTTAGAAGGTTTTACAAGTAAGCCGACGATATTATATAAACGTTATACTACCCTCAAGCTGTGTATAAGAATTACCATGAATAGTTATGACAAGTGTATACACACTTTGGTTATACAGCGTTTATAGGTAACATTTTTACAGTCTTAATTATAAAAATTCACTTATACAGATGTTATACAGTGTATAGTTAAACAATGTATAAGGCGTGTATAAGAGGTGTATATTTCTGTTACCTATAAACGCTGCATTAGAAGTGTTTTACTATACACCAGCTATTTGCAGTTTATACAATAAACAATGATAAACGTCATAATACGTCATAACTTACGTCATTAAAACGGTGTGTCGGTAACGTATTTGTAGGATATCTGCATTTTCATTACGTTAAATTTCTTGAAACCGCTAAAACGTGTGATTAAAAAAATCTTCATCACTTAATTCAAAGGGATCTCTTCTTCTTTTATACATTTTTCGTCTTCGTACATTTTCACCATTATTTAAGTCGTTTATATCCATAGCATCCAATATCAAATCATTATAAAAATCCATTTTTAAAATGCTCTTGTCAAAAAAACTTAAATTTATAGGTTGTCTTGTAACACAAAATTATAACTTCTAACTGCTTATAAAAAACCTTCTAAGTCCGATTGACAAAACTTTTCAAGAGACATAATAAATCTGCCACTACTCTTATATTTTACAATTCTAATTTATGAAATTTTTATGAGATACTGCAAGAATATAGTTTCATGTTTATCATCAAAATATTTTACGGGGATTTCATAATTTCCATATTAGAGAACTGAAAGGTTTTTCATTGAACATAAATTTTTTTAAAAATCGGACTTACAAGGTTTTACAAGTAAGAAGACGATATTATATAAACGTTATACTACCCTCAAGCTGTGTATAAAAATTACCATGAACAGTTATGACAAGTGTATACACACTTTGGTTATACAGCGTTTATAGGTAACATTTTTACACTGTTACTTATAAACGATGTATAACTTTTATAATAACCATATACCAACCTTAACTAGAAAGTATTACCTATAAACGGTGTATAACCAAACTGTGTATACGTTTGTTATAACTATTCTTAGGCTTACTTATAAACGATGTATACATTAAAAATGTTACCTATAAACGCTGTATAACCAAAGTGTGTATACACTTGTCATAACTATTCATGGTAATTCTTATACACAGCTTGAGGGTACTATAACGTTTATATAATATCGTCGGCTTACTTGTAAAACCTTGTAAGTCCGATTTTAAAAAAAATTTATGTTCAATGAAAAACCTTTAAGTTCTCTAATATGGAAATTATGAAATCCCCGTAAAATATTTTGATGATAAACATGAAATTATATTCTTGCAGTATCTCATAAAAATTTCATAAATTAGAATTCTAAAATAAGAGTAGTAGCAGATTTATTATGTCTCTTGAAAAGTTTTGTCAATCGGACTTAGAAGGATTTTTATAAGCAGTTATAAGTTATAATTTTGTGTTACAAGACAACCTATAAATTTAAGTTTTTTTGACAAGAGCATTTTAAAAATGGATTTTTATAATGATTTGATATTGGATGCTATGGATATAAACGACTTAAATAATGGTGAAAATGTACGAAGACGAAAAATGTATAAAATAAGAAGAGATCCCTTTGAATTAAGTGATGAAGATTTTTTCAATCACACGTTTTAACGGTTTCAAGAAATTTAACTTAACAAAAATGTAGATATGGGAACGTACCCATACTACGTGACCTATTTTTTACAATTTTTTATCCCCTCCCCCCCCTCGGTGACCATCCGTAGTATATGCCAAGACCGCCCCCCTACCCCTATTTTGTCACGTAGTAGTTCATAAATATGGTTTTAAACCATTTTTTGCAAACACAAAGTTAAAAAAAATTAAATTGGTTCAAATTTGTCTTTATTTAAAAACAAAAGTCTTCTTTTCATTTATTTTTGAATATAGCTCAAAAAAGCGCGAGATTTCCCTAAAAGATATTGACTACGTGACAAAAACTTAAACCCCCTCCCCCGCCTCGGTGACCAAGCGTGGTATTTTGAAGACCCCCCTCCCCCCCTAAACGGGTCACGTAGTATGGGTACGTTCCCTATCCTACAAGTACGTTACCGACACAGCGTTTTAATGACGTAAGTTATGACGTATTATGACGTTTATCATTGTTTATTGTATAAACTGCATATAGCTGGTGTATAGTAAAATACTTCTAATGCAGCGTTTATAGGTAACAGAAATATACACCTCTTATACACGCCTTATACATTGTTTAACTATACACTGTATAACATCTGTATAAGTGAATTTTTATAAGTAAGACTGTTAATGTATACATCGTTTATAAGTAAGCCTAAGAATAGTTATAACAAATGTATACACAGTTTGGTTATACACCGTTTATAGGTAATACTTTCTAGTTAAGGTTGGTATATGGTTATTATAAAAGTTATACATCGTTTATAAGTAACAGTGTTAATGTATACATCGTTTATAAGTAAGCCTAAGAATAGTTATAACAAATGTATACACAGTTTGGTTATACACCGTTTATAGGTAATACTTTCTAGTTAAGGTTGGTATATGGTTATTATAAAAGTAACAGTGTGAGTGTATATGGGACTCCTATATAACGAACAGCGGTAACCCCGATACAGCGAACTGCGTACTATAAATCGTGCAGTTTGAATGACATCATTTATAGGGACTTCCCCCAATATTGAGAATTTACATTACGTATTATATTTACACTTCATTTCACGCGTAACGTTAGCATAGAATGGAATTTTTATATGTTGGTGTATCAATTTAAGGGAAAAAGTATTAACTATTAAATTAAATAAAAAACACATACAATCAAAAATAACATCATTTTTCCTAATTAATATTTATATTTGTATCAATTTTCTTTAAAATAAAGCTTTAATTTTTAAAACGTGGCTTTATTGTAAATTTTGTAAGTACCTAAATAGTGAACAACCCCGAAAAAGTGAAAGGTCTTTGCCATATTTAATTCACTATTTGCGACTCGACTGTATATTGTAGTAACTAGTAAATTCATTTTAATTTAGGAATAAAAAATATGTTATTGGTTCTTTTCAAAACATAATTAGAAAAAATATTGTTCAATACTAGTGAAAAATTATCTTTTTCCATTCTCGAAATTTGGTTTACGATCTCGGCCGAAGACCTCGATCGTAAAATTTTGCCTTGAATGAAAAAATCTTAGTTTTCCTACCTAGTATCGAAAATATCTATTTTAGCTGTTTTGCAAAGCCGCCATTCGAATATTTGCCTCATTCATGGATACTTCATAGTGCAATGTTATCTGTATTTTTGCAAAAATTACTTTTTTGATAGTTTTTTGGTAGTTTTACTGATCGCCTGAAAATTTCAGAAAATGGACATACTGCATAATATAGAAAGTCTGCTCTTCATTTATTCTTTTTGTCCACTGAATTATTATTGGTGTACTTGTTACTGTGAAAGCCTGAATATCGGTTTATTCTAGAATTTCCCTGTGTAGGGTAGTAATCTGTACAAAATCCTAACAATACATTTCATTTTGGCCCTTTACCATTATTTGTTAAAATTGAAAATCGTAGTTATATTTACTTTATTTTACAATAGGTACCTAATAATATACTAAACTAATTTTTAATTTTACTTTTAAAGCATTTTGAGAATACATCTTTATAATTTATAATGTACGTATATGCACCACTTTTTATGTCTGTATGTATTTTGTTTATAACTTCCAGATACTTATCGATATTAGCATGGTACTTAGACTATGTGATCCTTTTTAAATTATACCTATCTTTTCATATCTCATATCCGTAACTTATTTTCCTTGAAAGCGTGAAAGTCATCATTTTTGCAGCGTGGTCTTCATTTGGTAATCTTTTAATATTGTAATTAAAACAAATAACTTTGTTCAACAGTTTCATGTAGCGACCTATAGAGAACTGAATTTTTTAATTCTAATTTTAATATAGGTAAATAAATTTATATTGACTTATATTAAAAGCGAAGGAATTATCACGAAATCATGACTTTTTGAATTACTGAAGGTCGAATGATTGGTAGGTACTGTGTGAAAAGACTATTTGTTTCCTTGACCTAACCATCAACTAGGACATTTTCTTATAAAATGCATTTTGTAACATCAATGTCCTTAATTCTCATATGAAAAACTGGCAATTTAGAAATTATGTACTATAAATTATTCAGTTTATCGTGATTAAACATTTGGTTTTAATAAATTACTTCAATTTGATTAATGTGTTTAAATACTTTAAACTATACGATGTTTATATAAACATCTTTATATAAAAAGGTTATAAAAAACCAATTTTTTACCTTGATTATTAAATAGTTTAATAATTTTTTGTCAATATTTTGTTGATAGCATATTATGTAAGTGATTTAATACAAAGCATAAAAGTTTAATGCTGATCTGACCGCTGATATTTAATTATTACAGGATATTCTGGTTTAAATGTTCTATATGGGAATCTCGCCCCATAAAAGATACAGATAAACTTTTTGCTAAAAGGAACACATTGATGCCAATAAATTAATGAACTTCTTCTAGTTTGGGAATGAAAGTAAAAATAAAAAAAATATATTTTACTGATAAATTTACGTTTTACGTTTTTTTATGAAAAACTTTTACTTAATGAAAAAAAATTGATTTTTCATCTGAGTTTTATTAAAATTTTTTTCAGTGTTTCATTTTCTCACAGTTACTGTAACATATGGTCATGAATCATGATCTATCACGAGATAAACATTATCTCCCAAACAACACTCTTGTCCTCGTATTCAAAATTTAATGGAAGATAGCTGCTTAAAATATAAATTCAAATTTATAAATACTTACATTAGTGATTGACCTCGGTATTGGCATTATCTACGTATTATGGTAGAATTTACTTTTGCGGAATCGCATTGGTGTAAAACGATCAACTCTCACTGTCCAAGTAATCTAAATCATTCTCGAAACATAACCTTAATGTGATTAACGAATATGCAGTGGAAGATGGAAAATTAGAGAACGTCTCTTTACGAGCATCTGCTGCCAAACATGAAAATGCACACTATGATATTTTTGAACGATTGGTCAGGCAAAAGACCATAGATATCATAATTGTGTTATATATTATTTGTTTGTTGATAATACTTTTTTTCCTTTCCCAGTTTCAATTTTACTTTATTTTGACATACCTCATCTTTAAGACCTCCATCCTTCATCTCATCATCTATGTCATCTCTGCAGCTTTATGGTTGTCAAGCCTTTCTTATTTCTGTCAGAATCCATTTTACAATAAATTCTTCTAAACCATCTGTCTTTGCCAAATTTTTTCTCGTGTCAAAAATACACAGTTATCTTTTATCAATTTCCTGTGAGATTTTACTTTCTACTATTATAGCTTCCAATGACCTCATTTTTTACTCCCTCCAAACGTAATCTTCTGCAGCGTCTTTGCAAAGAATTCATTTTTGTTGTCATTTGGAAATTTTAGATTTTGATGTTGTAGCTGGATTAAGAAAATAATCTAATTTAGTTAAATGAAAAGAAATATGACGAATTCTTATAAAATATCAATTTTTTTATCATAATTTGACATTACTTTCTTAGCCATGAGTTAACACAATTAGCTATTCAAAAGCCGTTTGATTGTTTCTTTGTTTGTATCTCTAATTTTCATAATTATTAACTTATTGTTTACCAAGAATAATTAGTGTGTGTGAGTATAATGAGATTATAAGGTAGGTACATTATATGTATATTCGTTTTCCTTCGCATTTAATTTTAGATTTATCTTGCTAAATTATATATACATATAGGTAAAATGTTAAAAATTAATGACATTTTTTCATAATACAAATTTTACTTTTTATAAAACTTTTACGAAACAGTTGTCTTACTAATTTTATTACAATATTACTAAACATTAATTAAAATTCCCTATTTTAAATAAACTTGACTTGAGGAAAATTTTATTTAATGAATGGCGATTATCAGTTATTAACCCAAAAGTTAGTAATAATAGGTAATTAGAAAATAATTATCTCGTCCTTTTAAATTTATATATCGTTTATAAATTAACAATATAAATATAAAACCAAACAGAACTGAAGGTTGCTATTATCAAGTTTATGGAGGCTTCCCGGGGAATTAAGATTAGGGAAAAGGACACTTTTGGACTTAGGGTGCATTTTACTATTTTTACGCTATTCTTTGTTTAATAAAATTAACTTTTTAGCTCTTCAAAGTTAGCAATCTTAGTCACTTTTAGGTAATAACAATTCATGCTATCACTAATCCTTACACCATAACTCACTATTGAGGCAGCCAATTACATCTCTCTCAAAGCACAACTATGGGACAACACTTATTGCTGGAGTTAGTAACAACTTCTCTACGTAAATAAGGAAAAATCTAAAATCAAATCTTTTTTCAAGAATTATGTTCAATTATAAATATTCATGATCTAAGACAATGGTTCCAAAACTTTCGACATCTGTGTACTCTGTCTATATAATTAAATTTTCTTTCTACACTTTACGTAAAGTTTCTATAAAAACCTTTTATTTTTTTGGTCTTTCCTGGGAAATTTTCTTAGATTTAGATAACATACACCAACAATTCTCTATAGAGTTTAAATTGGTCGTATTTTTTGGGGGTATTTTTTGAGTATTAGAGGGGGGAGAGAGAATATTTTTTTTTCTAAAAAATATAAATCTTTTTAAATGTTTATTTATTATGTAAATAGTCTGTAAATCATAAAAAATTTAAAAAAATTTGGGTGATGACATAAAAATGCAATTATACTTCATAATATTGTTCTTCAATTATGCGCATTAAACATTTTTCAAGAATTTGAATGTAGTCGTCCTGTGCCTTCACTGTTGTATCTATAACGACAAAGAACCCACACTCTTGCTGAAAAAATATCTCCACACTATCGTACTACTTACCGAAAACTTAACTGTATTAACTGTTTTTCGTTTTTTCTTTTTCTGACGTAGTTAATCCCGTTAGTTCCGTGCAAGTTCAATTTTGACTCGTCAGAAAAAATAATTTTATTCCAGTCATTTACTATCCATTTATATATTGCAACATGTAACACATGTTTTGTGTGATAATGAAAATAGTACAGAAGACGGTTGCCGAAACTATCCGTAAACACAATATTAAATCACATTGTTAAATAATAAAGTTAGGAGTTGGTGAAAAAGGTAGTAAGAAAGTTAATACTAATTATTTCCTTGTAGATAAGATAAATCTTAATAACTAGTTGTCAATAATTATTGATACGGATTGGTAAATTGAATTAGTGCATATAATTTTTTGATCTATAACGCATGAAATAATTATCTGCATTATACGTAAATGGTAAGGTACGTAAATAGGTAACAGAAGAGTGAATTTAACCTTGATACTCGTATGTATTGCATGCATATATTATGAATACTGATGTTGTTTGGAAAAGTATTTTGTCTACCATTATTGTTGCATAAAAATGTGACTTTCGTGCCCTACAATTGCAATATAGGAATAAATTGCAATACTACTCTTACTATAACATCCGTATTCCGTGAGACTAAAGAAACGATTACCCGTCACCTTTGCACTTTCACTGTTATCAATTTAGTTAGTAGGTGAGAAGTTTGATTACTATATTTATTATACTCTGTGTATTGTTTAGTATTTCTAAAATTGATATGCCTTACAATTATTAAATTTTAAATAATTATAGGCTGTACGAATAAAATATTAGACAACAGAGAACAGAGTGTTTCGAGCATTCTGAGCTTTCATCAGTTATATCCATCTCAAGTGTATAACAGTGGCGGTACGTGACTTTTTTGAGTGGGAGGGAACGACTGAAAAAATGAAAAAAATTAATTTTTGATATAACAGAACTTTGAACGACATTTTTTTCTTGACTCATTTTAGTATAATAATATCAGAATTATGAAAAGTAAAATCAGAATTATATCATTTTATCATGATTCAAGACTCTAAATCCAAAAAATATAAAGCACAGATAATATGAATCTTTTCTGAATATTTTCAATTCTATTAATATAGGTTCATTTGTTTGTCTTACTCTGAACTACTCCGAATACAATGGTATAAAAGAACTTGGCATAAAGAATGTAGATAGTGTAACTTAATTTTGATTGGTGTAACGTATACTTGCGGTTGACAAACGAAAGCGTTTCTGGCACTTTAGTGTAAAAATTTTTCATTAATAATTTTAAATTTTTAATAATTTTAAATTTGCAATAGTAGTTTCTTTCATTTTAATTAAAATTTTTACAGTTTACAGCTATTTTATAGGTATTTCTACACCAGTTTACACTATTTTACACTTGCCTCGAATAAAATCAGTTTACTTACACCGTAACAAACTAACTCAATTTTCTTCTTTAACTTACTCGGAGTAGTTTGGAGTAGACAAGCAAGCAGATATTGTGATGATAGCTATAAGAGTGTAACTGTATGACTGAACAGTATTTGAGAATCGGTCTTTGAAAAATAATACTATCTATGTGGAATGAATGAACACCAAGCTTATGAGAAATACGTATTTTTTAATTATTGTCAATACTAATGTGTAAAACCCTGTTCACACTACATGATTTCTCATGTGACTAGTTACATGACTTCTCATATAAAAAAAATTTTTTACATTCAAACTATACATGATTTTTGATATTATAGAAGTTATGGCGTTTATGATTGGCTGTTATAGTGGCATGATTTTAGCTATAACTTTTCATATGACTAAGTCATATCATAGTGTGAACAAAACAAGTGGATTTTCTTGCATAGAAAATAACAACCTTTTGCATTTGTTGATGTTGATTTTTTGATTTTTATACCAAGAATAAACATTTTCTAGATCACTTTGAAATCTATAATGCTTAGCAATTCTCCGAATTACAAGAAAAATTCTATAACTGCCATCAAACAACATTGTTTTATGAATAAATACAGAAAATCTTTCTTACAAGTATTTACGAATATATTTGGTAAAAAGCAACAGATTGGTCTCAGAAGGAGGCAGCCAATTTTAGTCTTTACTAATTTGCACCGTTATTAATATACGTGTTATTCATAATTACAACTTTATTAGGTAAAAATTTAAAATGCCCTTTTCAGCTAATTTGGAGAAAATCGATTTTTAAAAACAAATTTGTATATAATTAAAGTTATAAATAGCCAATTTCGTATAGATACTGTATGTATTTATATTTAGATTACATAATCTTTTACATGTTAAACTACTTTAGTAACATGAGCTGCCATCTGTACTTATAATATAATATAACATGTAAAGATGATGTAATGCGCGAATAGAATAGAACATGAAGTAGATGCAAATTAGTTTTTCAAAAGTAATTTTTTCCAAATTGGCTGAATATGTCATTTTATGAAGGGTCATTTTAAATTTTCACCTGATGAAGTTCTATTTAATAACAACACGTATGATAAAAATGGTGTAAATTAGTGATGACCAAAACAAAAAAATGCAACCGGCAGTTTTACCATTATGTATTATCATCATGTATAGTATGTAGTATGTACCTTATAATGATCCCACCGAGCAATGTCATAAGGCGAACAACTCTTACCGACAGGCACTGGATGGAAGCCGACAATGCCAGATAGTGTCATAATATAATTATGAAAGGAAATTGTTGTGTGAGAATCTTTTAGCCACTTCTACAAAGAGTTTAACCAATTAGTTACATTGAACAATCTGTTTAAGAGTATTTTAGGTACAATTCTTTTAAAAGTGGAATTTGTAACTTTTTTTATTTAAAATATTGAATTTATGCAAATTTGTAGATAGATGATATTTTAAATTAATATAATACTTGCAAATATTGATTACTCACTGAATTTTAATCATAAATTGAAAAAGCTAATTCAACTTGCAATGAATGCATCGTTTCTACTATGTAATAATAATTATTACACATATTATATAATAATAATAAAAATTGAGTCTTTATTTTTTTCGAATATAAGCAGGTAGTAAGAACCTACTTTGTATTAATAAATTTGAAATAACCATTCGCAATTAAAATCGTACTAAGTTTTAATATATCATCTGTTAATGTCAAATAAGACGAGATTCACGTTCTCCAACAATTTAAAAAGGTAACATCTAAAAAGAATGTAGTAGGTATGGTGGGAGAATGTTACATTAATGTTCTACTTGATTACGAAATGTAGCAAATTCGATGTATAAGTAATTGAATGGAAGGCATAAGTGTCAGTAACGTGCAATTAAGTAATTACATGTTTCACAAGAATTCTATATACTTAAAATTCAATTTTCAAAGTCTTAAATTTTTCCAAAATTGGTAAAAAAATGTAAAATACTTTTCTTTTAAATGTCAATAGAGGCCTTTAACAGGAATGACGGTGTTATGAAACATCATTTACTGTGTTGGTATAAAGAGAAAGTATAATTAATAATTTACCGTTTATTGCAAATAATACGTCTTGCATTAAAGATTACCATGCAAAATTCTTAGGGTCAAGTTCAGAGAGAAAGCTGATAGATGAACAATAATTTTTAACAATTCAATAGAGAATAGACAATTATTGTCAATTTATTTATGAGTCAATATTTTATTTTTATTGCAGTCGTAAAAAAAATTATTTTGTTTTATTAACCAGGAAAATACAGAGTGATTAACTATCTAAATACAGATTGATAATTTACCCCACAATTCCGGATGCTATGTTTTATATTGTAAAAAATTGCGTACATTTTCATCGATAAGAATCGATAAAACGGGTTGTGGTAATTTTTCGACGACTTGCATTCTGTACATACTAAAAATCACCGCATCTAGACCGTCCATATTCTACCTATTTAGTAGGTATTAGTTGTTCCCGCGGCTTGGCCCGTCAAAAAAATATGTTCTATGTCCACCCTGAAGGTTCATTCTAAATATTGGTAAAAAAATTTTTAAAATCAGATGAGTAGTTTTAGAGATTACCAGAAGACAGTTTTCTAAGAAAAAATTTTAAATACAATTTTTTTTGAGTTATAAAAAATTAATCAATTTGATTTATAGTTTTTACCACGTTTTTACTAAGTTTCCGAGAGCAAAAATGTCATTGTCCAAATATTAATTAAAACAGGTATATATACATGGAAACAGTTACATAGCATTGCCATTTGAACGATAACTAGATTTAAACAGTTTAGGTTTCAAATATCCAAAACCGTGAGTTAACAAATACCTAAGTTTTGTTCCGGCAAAGAAGGAACACCTGACTCCAATACATAATAAATAATTAGATTAAGTAATTGGCTGTACCTATATGTTACTTAGCCACAGCCGTGGAGTGATGTGACCGCTGGTTGAGTACAGAGCGGAAATTCTGGGTTTAAATCGCGGACTGTACAGAACTTCTTAGCTCGGCCTTTCAGTGAACATCCACACGGTGTGGTGAAATAGATATTGATTTATCGGAAATAGGTAATATGGGGACTGATCCACCCCGCTAATCGGATTTGTAATTCCCAAAAAGGGAAAAGCAATGTTTTACTTAGAACGTAAAAAGCTTAATGGATATATGTTACTTAATCTTTTGTTATCAGCTTGGCGGTTCATGGTCTTCTTGATGTAGATTATTTTATAAAGTTTGTTGTTATTAAAATCCATATTATTCCCCTCCATTAAAATACTTATGTTTGGCTATGATAAAGTGGTTTCGGGTTTGTTACATCTAATTATTAAGATGTGTTCTCTAATTTGTTTTTTCAACCCTTGGTATGCTTGTCCAATATTTAAAAAAATTATCATTATTTATTTTCACGAGTTAATAATATAACAATTTTAAAAAATTATTGATTTATTATTATTTTTTAAAAAACCTAAAGTTTTCTATAACCTGATTACTATTTTTTTTGTCTATAAGCAGTTTTTGAGTTATGAAATAAATTACGCAAAAAATTGTAGCCTAGTAAACTATTCCGAAAAACAAATTTGACTTTATATAATATATTGTACTCTTCTACTGTTTTTTTTTGAAAAATTATTAAAAAAAATTAAAAATTATAGGGGAAAACTTGAGCCGCAAATAGAAAAGCACAAATTCGATTGCTCCGGCCAGCCTTTTAGTCAAAAGAAATATAAAAAAAAACGATATGAATGCTTCTATAACACTTTTTAATTTTACATAAAAGGAAAAAAAATTTTGCGCAAAAAAAAATTTAAAACAAATAGTCATATTTATAACACTTCGATTCTTTCGTGTGAACCAATGAATTCCAACTCAAAGCCAACACTCTAATGAATTTGCTTGTAACCAGATACTATTAATGTTAAGAAAAATAACCTGCTGGTTACAAAACACTTTCTGGAAAAATTATATTTACATAAAAGAAAAAAAAAAGTTGGGTACCTTTTAGGTGCATGTCGCTGCCCCCCCCCCAAATTGAATTTTGAGATGAAATTGGTGTCAATCGTTAGAGCATCGTTAGAACCTAAATGAGCTTCCATTTTTTTTGTTTGAGCCTCAACCGTCGCGAAGATATTCGCGAAAACGTTGAAGGGGGGCGCTGTAGACATGTTTTTCTATTTTTGCTCATATTTTGTATTTTGATCTGAAATTGGTGTCAAACGTTAGAGCTTCGTTAGAGCTTAAATGAGCTTCAGTGAGTAAGATTTTAAATTAATTTTGTACAAAGTTATGAACAGTTGAAATTTTCGACTAAACTCTGAGCAACATGCGTTAAATCGTAATGTTTTTTAAAATTTTAAGATTTTCTCGGCATGATTTCTATTTCGGTAAATTACTTCAATTTTAAAAATTTTATATTTATAAAAAATAAAACGTTGCTTATTTAGAGAACTTCTTTTTTCTAAAGAATTAAGATTATCGGCTCAAGAGATTTAAAGAAACTTATGATTTAACGCATGTTGCTGGGAGAGTAACAATCCATAAGTTTGTAAAAAATTAACTGACAGTCTTGCTCATTGAAGCTCATTCTGGCTCAAACAAAGCTCTATCGATCGACTTCAATTGCACACATAAATTCAAAATTCAATAGTTTGGCCCCTCTCCCGCTCCCCCAAATTGAATTTTGGGATGAAATTGTTGTCAATCGTTAGAACCTAAATAAGCTTAAATAAGGGGGGGTGGCAACGTATCTACAGCCCTCCCACCGTTTTCGCGAATATCTTCGCGACGGTTGAGGCTCAAACGAAAAAAATGAAAGCTCATTTAGACTCTAACGAAGCTCTAACGTTTGACACCACTTTTAATCCAAAATTCGACTTGAGGGGGCCAACGTATCTACAGCCCCCCCCCAAACATTTTCGCGAATATCTTCGCGACGGTTGAGGTTCAAACGAAAAAAATGGAAGCTCATTTAGGCTCTAACAATGCTCTTACGATTGACACCAATTTCATCTCAAAATTCAATTTGGGGAGGGGGGGCAGCGACATGCACCTGTACCTTTTAATCTTCTTACAATCTTCACGACCAAACCAACAATGTTGATAGCCGGATCTGCTTTTATTTAAAAACATTTTATCATCCAAACTTCAAAAACGACACTGATTTGAATAAAATTGTTTATCAAAAAGATTAACTTTTATAAACTTCCATCGCACTTTGGTGTTTTAAAATTTTGAATCTTGAATCATCCAATGTAATCTCATGATTTGAATCACAAACTTGGTTTTCAATAATACAAGAATAACGACGCTGTAATACGTTATAATGGAACGCCAACAAAAAATTAACTTTTCAATTTTAATTATTTAAACGCTTTTTTCACTTCAATAACTTTTGGAAAAATATCATAATCTCAAAATTCAAGACAAACTGGTCTAAAATTAAACATTTGGGAAAAACTCACGAGGAAAACCATACAAAGACGTCCGTTCGCTTTGCTGATCTTCCAAAAGATAAAATTATATCCGGCTTTCTGCCAAACTTGCAAAATCAAAATTTTCACTTTTTAATACAATTTTTATTCGGCAACTCCTGCTGCCAACTCTTCCTTTTCAAGTTCCTAACTTTTACAAAATTAATATTTAAAACTTTCCTTTAATTGGAAATGTTGACTGTTCAAACTTAAAAAAAAACACACGCGCCTTATAAAATAAATAGAAGTGTTAAATTGACTTCTTCTCAACATAAATGTAAATAAAAAAACATTGCGCCAACATACTTACAAAAAAATTTTCCTTTTTAAAAACTTCAAATTCTTCAAATAAAAGAAAAACAAAAATTATCATTCATATCGTTTATTTATTTTTTTCCAAAAGATAGTTTGTTATACGACAATATATTATATATTTAGCGAATATTTACACTTAGTTTAATCGTTTTTCGTATCCTTCACGCAAAGCTTTGCGGTTTTCTCAGTCGCTCTCTGATAGTGCTCAAAAGTGCATTGCCTTTTGGACATCCTTCTGCTATGTTAATTTTGGTCTTTCCCTCTTTTTTTTGCTGCAGGCACCCAATTCCATTTTTTTTTGGCCATCTGTTGTCTTCCATTATTTGGAGGTGGTCGTACCTCATCAGTTGTTTCTTGTCTATGGCGTCTATTATATATTTTTTTTTAATTTTAAATTCAAATTTTTTTCAAAAGTCAAATTTGGCTTTATTTTTTTTAAATAAAAAATTGGATTCAATTGCATTTTTGCCTTAACAATTAATCAGAATTTTTTTTCAAAGCCATTACAAGTGGCACGCACGATATCAAGTGCTATTAATTTCCAGATCTTTGATATAACTTCCATAAATTCTTTCAGATATCGATATAATGTATTGCACCATATTTGGTTTGACAGAAGCAGTCACGACGTTTGGAGAAGCTTTTAGCACTGAGGAAAGTATGTGACAGAGACGAAAACTTATGAAAACTAACTATTAATTGATAAATTGTCAATTATTCGTTCATGGTAAATATAGAACAATTCAAAAGTCTAAATTTTGTCGGTGCTTACTAGGGAGCTTACCCAAAAAATTCTGTAAACTCCGTGATTCGAATCAAGAATTTTCTATCTGAAACTCGTCCAGCGATCGGATGAAGCCACTGTTGTAGTTAATTTAATTTTTGCAAATAATCTAATTTATGTACTAGTTTACCTTGTGCTTTTACGTTCCGTTTGATGTTTGAAATGTTAAAATGTACCTATGTAGGTTAGAATCTACGCGTACTTTTGTTGAAATTTTTAAATCACACGATATAATGAGTATCTACTAGGTATAGCCTTGCAGAATTTCATGGTTTGCCATTTATATTTATGTACATTATTTAAAAATTACTGAAAAAGTTTGTAGTTAAACATTTGTGCAAGATAGCTTGGCGATGGTGGTTAAATTACTTCTTTATAAAAAGTAATACTAAAATTACAATGGAAAAAATGCATCCAATTTGCAGTCAGTAAAGAAAGATGTTAATTTCACAATTTATTACTATGATCACACCGGTTCTCACGCGATGAGGAATTGGGTCAATCACTTATTGTACGTAATATTTACTTAGATACTGATGAACTATTCTTTTATTATCATGACTTTTTTTCGGAAAGATATTAAATTGTTTGCTATAACATTATTTGTGAATAAATTAGAAACTATAAGAAATATGCGAGTAAGTACTGCTGATTTATTAATTTATTGTAAACTTGAAGTTCATAGAACTTTAGAAGTGGTAGTTAAAAGATGTAATAATGCTATTTACATAAATTCATATACACAAATCTGACAATGAGCTACGGTTCAATTAATACACAAAATTGCAATTTGCAATTATCTAATTTTAGAAACAATAAAATCTAGATTAGTTATCTAAGAAAACTTCAACAGTAGTAAATTTAAATTTATTGGGTCTTTGATTAAATCTATCACTTTAGTTTATTAAGGTTTTTAAATTATTTTAGGCAGGAACTATACGTTTAGAGTTTTTTAATACAAAGACGAATAATTGTGTTTTCGAAAAAGAAAACACTTCTCTACCAAATTGATAATACTAATGAAAGAAACTTTTCGGGAATAAAGGAGCAAAGTTACCATTGGACCTACGTTTCGGCTCATGTATTGCAAAGCTATCATCGGGGGATACAAAATCAGATAGTACAATTTTAACAGTTACAACTTTTTGGTACACTTGTCAAAAAAATCGGATGGAACGTGTTAATTATAATAAACACAGGAAGAAAAGGATGGGACCGCACCTCGCACATACAGACATCCAGTTGTATTGGCAATTTTTTTTTTCAAAAAAATGAATTTATGAATGGACTAAAAAGTGGTAACTATTAAATTATATGTTGTTAACGATTTTTGCAGCTGATGTTTTTATTTCATCATAATCAGGAACGTTCGTCATTGAATCATTGTGTGTGATTACTTTACTCTACTATTCCCGAGAGGTTTTTTTTAGTAATAATTAATTTGTTTAAAAAATAACTTTTATTATTTTTTTTCAGAAATTTTGTTAACCAATAAATTTATTTATAATTTTTTTCAATAAAATTGCATTGTTTTACGGATTAACGAGATTAGTTACTTTATTACTAACGAGAGTGACAAGGTCATGTTCTCATGTTCTTTCATATAGGTAAAATAAACAAATCATAGATACTTTAATATCTTGGTGTTTTATTTAAATTTAAAGTTCTGATGCTCTGATGGTAAAAACCATTTTTTCTATTAAATTTTTTTAATCATCTATCTATCATAAGTGCGTACTACATGTAAACTTGCATGTGTACATTTGAACTAATTTATACCAAGGTTCGGTTAAAGAGAAAATATAACTTTAACAACGCCAATTCTTGGTAACATTGTTAAGGATAGAGTTATAATTTGAGATGACAACTTGCAACTTAGTCATTACCATATGGTTATATAACCATGTAGAAATGAAAATCGCACGGATGAGCTGTTTGAGCTCAGTACCCTGTACTTTCTATCATAATCAAATCCCTTACTTTTTGCGATAGAAAGGGAAGTAATCAAGCAAATGTTTTTGATGGCATCTTTATCCACGAAAAAAAAAACTGCACGGAATAGTATATTACTGGTTTCAATTCAAATCCAATAGAAAAATTGTGTAAAATATTTTAAATACAATTTTCTTACAATGTTATTTATTTTGTCAGTTTAGAGAAAAGAATATCTATATAATATAATAATAAAAACTATATGAAAAGTAGGTGAAGTACATAATGTGAATATACTGAGAAGTAGGTGAAGAGCACGTAGTGTAATGTGAATTATCTAAAGTACGTTTTGGGTTATGATAAAGTATGTACTATTGTGTCTACAAATTTTGGATGCGGTTAAAATAGTTATTTATGTACCAAGTCCTGAAAGTGCATCTTTTTGGTATGAGCGCGAGCGTGGAAAATTATATGCAATTATACCACGCAAATGCCAAAAAGACACTTTAAGGATAAAGTGCATACACTATTTTATGTGTAATTGGAATAAAATGCCCACTTTCTGCAAAAAATGTACGATAATAATTATGTTATACGGAATAATTTAACGAAATACGTAGTATGTATAATGATCCAGTTGCTAAGCAATGAAATATTTAAAATTCACAAAATACGTCAAAAATATTTGTCAAAGTGTAAATTTTAGCAGGATTGCACATAAAACATTTGAGGTTATGACATTTCTGTACTAAAAAGTAAAATTTGACATTTCTGTACTAAAAACAGCTACTTTCAGTATTGTTTTGAATATGTGAAAATGTATCGTGCATTTTAGTACGATTGCACATAAATAATATATTGTCATTGATAAATGCAGCTCACTAAATTTCAAATAAAACTAAAAAATTTTTAAAACAAAATTTTTCCAAAAGCACTTCAAAACTGCCGGACTTAGCAAGTCAGCTTAGCTTGGTCGTCAAATACTTATCGCACCACTAACGCGCGACCTTCTAATTTTATTTTATATAAATTAACTTTTAATCTTATTTATTACTTTTCGGTATAATTTTCCAACTATCTTCTTTAAAATCTTCTTCTTCTACTTTTGGCTAGGGTCAACCCTGTTTGCCTTAAACAGCCACTGCGTCGTTTCCTTGGCAGTGCCAGATCCTTGAGCATATAAATTGTTTAACGTCTGATAGGTAGTTTACTGGACTTGTCTCCAGACGAGCCTGATGTAACTCTGATTTTTATGTTATTTTAATGATGGTAATTTATTAAACCCAGGAGGACCACCGGCTTAACCTTCCAAAGCACGGAGACTAGTCATAAGAAAGTTACTATTTTTCGGATTTGAACCCGGTACCTCGTATTTGCAGTTGATTGCGTTACCTGCAAAGCAAATGACTGTCTCTTCTCTAAAATAAAAAATATGGGTTTTGGTCTATATATCTAGTGATAAACAAAAGATATTAGGGTAAGTTTTTTTAGTTTAAAGTAATTATTATAGCGTATCAAGACTTCGTAAACTGTGTGTAAAGTAAGTTGAGGCGTTATGTTTTTGTTTTGTTTATAATTTTAGCAATTTAATTAATTAAAATGACTTCAAAACATGTGAAAATAACTTCAAATATGAGGTTTTTCACCGACGAAAATAAAGCGATCGTTAAATGCAAGAATGCTTATCATTTAGAAGATGTTCAAAAAATGGCATTTGACGCAGAATTAAGGTTGATATGTGGGGATGTTCGTCCTAGCATGAAACTACAAAAGATCTATCAAGTTAAAGTAAGAATATTTTATAAAAATGTAGATAACTCTATTTGTAATTTAATTTTTTTTTAAATTTCTTTGAATAAGTCTGGTGACATAGTTTTTAGTGAATGTTCTTGTCTTCGAAGAATAAAGTGTCACCATGCGGCAGTTTAATTATTTCATGCACATGATAAGGAGTGCAGCTGGCGTAAACCAAAAAGTAAATCAGATCAACAGATTGTTACCTGTAATGACATGTATAAAAAAGGAAGCCATACTGTAGAATTGACAGGAAAATGACAAAAGAAGAATTGCAAGAGCTGCGTAATCGATTACATTCATTAGGTTCAACAGTTGGATTTTCTTGGCTTTTACAAGAAAATTGCACAGAAGAATTGAAGAATAATTATTGATTGCACGAAAATCTTTTATACGGAAGTTTCAAAAGTCTTGAAAAACAACGCCTAACATATAGTTCATATAAACACAGAAACACTTGCAAGGTGCTTGTTGGAGTTGCTCCAAATGGTGTTATAAATTACATCAGCGATGTTTAGGTACCTGGGATCGTTTTCCGATAAAAAAAATTGTAGGAGATTGTGGAATTCTGAAACAAATGGATTTGAAAGACCTTATTTTGGCAGATAAAGGCTTTCTTATCAAGGATATTCTGCCCGATAATGTGTCTTTGAATATTCCATTATTTCTATCTACTCCTCAGTTTACAGACGAACAAGTGTACGAAACTCAGAGAATAGAAAAAGCTCGGATTCACGTGGAAAGAGCAATCTGTAGGATCAAGAGCTATAGTATTTTAGATTCAATACCCCATCACCTAATGCCTTACAATTCTAAAACAATCCCAAAATTGCTGGTTGTTAGCCGATGCTTCCTTGCAATAAGCCAATTTTTGTTCTTGCTTTGTCCAATTGTTTGCTGAACTACTTCCATTACTATGTTATTTGTCAAGACACATTTTTGCCCTAAATAATTTTCTTAATTATCTGCAGAAAAATACTCGGTAGAAGTTGCAATATTCTTTACAAACGGCACAAGTAGAGAAGTATTTTTAGTGCAATCTTCTTGTAAAAGACGAGAAAATCCAACTGTTAAACCCAATGAATGTAATCGATTACACAGCTTTTGCAATTCTTCTTTTGTCATTTTCCTGTCAATTGCACAGTATGGCTTCTTTTTTGGATACATAATTAAATTATTATAATAATTACTGTAAACAAAAAAAATTTACCCTTTAATATCTCTTGTTTATCACATATATTGTACTCTCCTACTGCTGTTTTGGAAAATTATTAGAAAAAACAAATCAAAAATTATCGGGGGAAAATTTACATGCAAATAGAAGAGCACAAACTTTGTTGCTCCGGCCAGCCTTTTATTCGTAAATAAAATTTATTAAGAAAAAAAAACGATATGAATATTCTAACACAAGTTTTAATTTTATAATTAGAAAAGGAAAAAATTTTTCGCAGTTAAAAAAAATAAATCATAACACTTTGGTTATTTGGTTTGAACCAAAGAAATGCAATTCAAAGCAAACGATTGACTTAACGTGTCTGTAAGCAGATACTTTTAAATTTAAAATAACCTACTGATTACAAACACATTGTGGAAATAAATTTTACAACATATAAAAAAACGTTGGGTACCTTTTTTTCTTAGATGTCTTCATCCAAGCTTGTGAAGAAATACTGCCTTTCAATTCTCAATATCCAAATAAATGCCACGATGTAAAATAATGAAAATTTTCTCTTAATCTCCAACACGCTATACGGAAACACAAAAAAAACAATTCTCCAGCCTTCCAGAAATTACGAAACTCCTCACACACTTGATCAATACCACTGGGTAAAATTATACCAAATAATAATATGTTAAAATTGGTCCAAACTGGACATTTCAAAAAACGCTCTGGAAAAACTCTCAAAAATCGACGTCCATCATACTTGACGTCCCACACCAGATAATCTCCAATCATTTATTTCCGGCCTTCCGCCAAACTTTCAAAATCAAAAATTTCCACTTTTCATTTCATTTCCATCAGGTAACCGCTGTTGCCAACTTACACTTTTAAATTCCTAACTTTACAAATCTAACAAATTAATATTCAAATTTCCTCTAATTAGAAACGTTGGCTGTTCAAATCCCAAAAACAGGCACAAGCGCCTCATAAAAAAAAACCAAAGTGTCATGCTGACTTCTTAACAACAGAAGTCTGGAAAACAATAAAAAAAACTGCGCCAATAAAATAAAATAATTTCCTTTTCAAAAACCAAAATTTTTCATATCAAACAAAATAAAATTATTATTCATATCGCTTTATCTTCTTTTTTTTTAAAGGTAGTTTGTTATACGACAATATATACCAAAACCCTTATTTTACTAATACCAATGTAAAAAAAGCAGTAACAATAATCGTCTTATGGCAATTTATATTGGTACCTATTAGTTTTGTTTGGAAAGGTTTCCAAATGCGCGCGGCTCTGTGACGTCACACTTTCGTAGTCTATAATGGCCTAAACAGAATGAACGCAAAACCAACGCGACGTAACGTAACGTAAAGTTAAATGTATGTAGTTGCAATACGTTCGAACAGAATGAACGCTCGCAACGCGATTCCAACGTCGAACGTTGGCAAACTTAACGTGAAACGACCACTACCAACTACAATTTGGTGATTTAATTACGTTACGTTACGTCGCGTTGGTTTCGCGTTCATTCTGTTTAGGCCTTAAGCCAAAAATATTAACGAAACGTCGTCATGCGGCTGAAATTGCAAGCATCTGACAGCCAGTGTTGTCAGATTTTAAAAATCTGTGGCGCCAACTTTTAACTGAAAAAACGCCCAAAACCGCAAAACGTGGCGCCAAAATTTAAATTCAATGTTAAAAATCCTAAGCTATTATTTCCTTCAAGAAGATCCGTAACTAAACATTGCTCATACCGGGGGGGGGGGGCTATCGTGAACACAATAATAATGATAATATTTTTTTTTAATAATTATAATTCTTTGGAATTACTTATTCTATGGGGGGGGGGTTCAATGGATTCAAACCAATGTTTGCACAATTAATGACGTTATAACTTGGCCAGTCGATAACCTTTGGCCGATTGTCTAGATTAAGTTTTTATGGGGAGCGAGAAAACTGACGTTGGCGTTCTCTACAGTTAAAAGTTTTTAGATTTTAGTTCACTTTTTTAACGCTAGAGGTGCTAACGTCAAATTTACTTGCTTTCTTATTGGAGAATTAGCGATAAAGCTCGGCGGTAAAGGCTCTAGTGTTAAAAAAGCAAACTTTTATTATAAATTTTTTTCGAGGGAGGAGGGAGCTTTGCCGCTCCCTATGTCACTCAATTTTCCTTTAGGTGTAAAATCTAATGGCAATTCACTAAAATTAGATCTCAATGTCTATTATTTATCGCAATAAACCGCAACTTCATTTTTCAGAAATCGCCCAAATTGCGGTTTGCGGTTTTTGAAAAAATTGAAGCGCAAATTATCTACAAAAGTCGCCCAATTTGCGATAAATCGCCCAATCTGACAACACTGCTGACAGCTAGTTTAAGGCAGCCTTTTGCCATCTTTTGCAGCGTCTTCATCGGTAATATTTTATGCATATATAGCCTGCAATATAAATTATCGATTTTAGTAGAAAATCAGCTCGTAAATCAGAATTTCTCGCTAATTTTTTTATAAGATGATTGTAAAAAACAGCAATTGTATGAAAAGTAAATTTGTTACTTTTTATAGCAAATTTGTAATTAAATTTATATAAAACGCTAAGAAATAATTGAATTTATATTTCAAATAATTAAATTTGAGTAAAACAAACGAATAAAGTTTAAGGATACAACCAGAAGCAGTTGTACTTAGCTGCCGCTCAAGAAAAAAAGAAAAAAGCTTTCCCCCGTATTCATAAAAACGAAAAATACTTAAAAGAGGTTTGTCAACCCTTTGTAAGGGATATAAGGCATTTTAAGGGCATTGGTGAGGCTTTTAAAGCTTTAGTAAACCTGTTGTAAATATTGCGCTTTTATGAATACGAGCGAATTTATCTGCCTAACCTGATCCCACCGAGATGACCAGCATCAAGCTGACGCCGCCACTTTTGCAAAACCTAAAATAAACTATATGGGAATTTGTGGCTAATTTGTTGCTAATTAGTTACCGTAATCGCGAATTTGTGGCTCTTACCGTTTGCGAATTACAGCCATTTGAGTGGTGGAGGCGCAGGCGCTGGCTTGATTTCAACAAGGCTTCTTGAAAACATCAATATAAAATCGTGGGGCTGTTTATTTATTGAAGCTTGAAGCTCAAACAAAAAATTTGAAAGCCCAATGAGGCTTACCCCCCTATTCTGTAACTTTTCGTTATCGTTCGTTATCGTTATGAAATCGTTAAGAACCGTAAAGTTTGGTTTCTACATATACCATTACATTACTATTTAATGCAATTCTGAGTGTAAACTAAACTTTACGGCTTTTAACGATTTCATAACGATAACGAAAAGTTACAGAATAGCGGTGTTAAACTATACCAAACGTTTGACATTAATTTTACAAAAAATTTTATTTAAGTACGGGATATATCCCCCCCTCCATCAAAGTTTTTGTGATTTTTTCCGACGGTTGAACTTGTGACGGTGACGGTTGAAGCTTTTGACACATTGATTCTCAAACGTATGACTCAAATTATTCTAAAAAATTCGATTTTTACATGTTCATTCAATAATTTTTAGAATATTGAAAGTTGCGCTAGATTTCGAGTCTTAAAAATTCTTTTAGAGTAAAATGTACAATAGTAAATGTATAAAAACCAACCAATAGAAAGATCGTATTAGTAGCTATCAGACATTTTTCATTGGTTAGTTATTATTAAAATGTTAATTTTATGTAAAATTAAGCATCGTGTCATACGGGGTTTACGATAACTAAAAAATTAGAAACAATAGGTCTGTTTGGTACCACAGTCCTAGTGCTACACTAACTACACTACTACAAATTGATTGGTGTAAAAAGTGAGTTGGTAATTGTACCACTAATCAATTTGTAGTAGTGTAGTTAGTGTAGCACTAAGACTGTGGTACCAAACAGACCTATTAAAAAGAAAAAAATGAGGCATTTAAAGAAACCTTTTAATTAAAAATCGTGTAGCATCTGCATAAAAATGCCATGATATCAAAGTCTTTAAAACTAAAACCCCACGTATAAAATTTAAATTGTATTTTTTTCAAACATTTTTATTTTAATTTTCTCTTCGTGATTTAAAATGGTAAGAGATAACTGCTTTTTGTAAAGGTTTATGGCTCATTTTGGCAACGAATTAGCTATAAATGCTCATACTTTTTTTTAAGTTTTAATTAACTAATTAGCAACAAATTAGCCACAAATTCCCATATACTTATTTTTAAGTTTTTGAGTGGTGGCGACGCTGGCTTGATATAAAGTTAACGCCGCCACCACTCAAATGGCTGTAATTCGCGAACGGTAAGAGCCACAAATTCGCGATTGCGGTAACTAATTAGCAACAAATTAGCCACAAATTCCCATATACATATTTTTAAGTTTTGATAAGTTTTTGAGTGGTGGCGACGCTGGCTTGATATCAAGCTAGCGCCGCCACCACTCAAATGGCTGTAATTTGCGAACGGTAAGAGCCACAAATTCGCGATTGCGGTAACTAATTAGCAACAAATTAGCCACAAATTCCCATATACATATTTTTAAGTTTTGATAAGTTTTTGAGTGGTGGCGGCGCTAGCTTGATATCAAGCTAGCGCCGCCACCACTCAAATGGCTGTAATTTGCGAACGGTAAGAGCCACAAATTCGCGATTGCGGTAACTAATTAGCAACAAATTAGCCACAAATTCCCATATACATATTTTTAAGTTTTGATAAGTTTTTGAGTGGTGGCGACGCTGGCTTGATATCAAGCTAGCGCCGCCACCACTCAAATGGCTGTAATTTGCGAACGGTAAGAGCCACAAATTCGCGATTGCGGTAACTAATTAGCAACAAATTAGCCACAAATTCCCATATACTTATTTTTAAGTTTTGATAAGTTTTTGAGTAGTGGCGACGCTGGCTTGATATCAAGCTAGCGCCGCCACCACTCAAATAGCTGTAATTCGCGAACGGTAAGAGCCACAAATTCGCGATTGCGGTAACTAATTAGCAACAAATTAGCCACAAATTCCTATATAGTTTATTTTAGGTTTTGCAAAAGTGGCGGCGCCAGCTTGATGCGGGTACCGAGATGACTTAATTTAGAGCTAATAATTTATTGAATAGATGATGGTTGTAGTTTATTTTTATTGATTTTATTTTAAGATTAATGTTCTATGTAATGCGTGCCACGATGGCGCGAACTAATGAATGATGATATAAACTGATGCGTATCATCGATGAATGATATTAACTTAGGAATTTAATAGAAATAATTAATTTTTTTAATTCATAATCTTATAATTTAGCCACAGCAGTAGAGTGATGTAATCGCTGGTTGGTTACAGAGCGGAAATTCTGGGTTCAAATCGCAAACTCCACAGAATGCATTTCAGTAGGCATCCACACTCTGTGATGAAATCTGTTATTTGTGTCGATGTCATTACCGTAAATACGGCTTTGTTACACACGGAAGTTTCCAAGACTAATTAAAACAGGAAAAAGGCGATTTATTGTCAACTCAGCCCTGGGTCTGCATGGCCCGTAGCGCTTGCTTATTATATACTTATATAATCTTATAATTTTTTCATGGTGTGTTTTTTTAGGGTGTTACTATCAATATTATATTATACAATTGACATACTTACGTAATATGCAGTTTAATTTTCACATTTATGATTTAACATTTTGTTACAGAATAAGACGAACAATGGGAAGGTATCATATTTACAAATTAGGTAAGTAATGATCTATTACTTTTATTTCAAATACAAAAGATTATATTATATCATATTATACAGGGTGGCCCTTTGAAAACGAAACAGACGGAATTGTGGCCAGCAGAATTTTTTTTAAGAAATCCAAAAACACGTCAATTTTATCATCGAGGGGGACAACTTTTGCGACTAATGTCATTCCCGTATTGTTTCATCTCTTCGCGCTGTCATAACAACCCCTGAAATGTTAATAAGGATGATATGGCAAGTAACACCTCATTTGAAAGATTTTTCTTCCCTGAATTCAGTGTTATATATTTTTTTAAAGTTTTATCAATTATTCAACAAAAAAATTGAAGTTGCAAAATGCGAAATAAATAAATAATAAAAAATGGAAAAACGCTTGAACAGGTTGATTTTAATTTTAAGGGAGCTACTTTTACTGCTATAGTGCTATTTATAAACATTGACAGTTCAACCCTTGAAGTGAAGGATAAACCTCCCTTACAGTTTTAAATGCAATCAAGAATTGAAACAATTCTTTCATCATTTCATAAATTTTTGTAAGTATGAAAAAACGCATTTCACTTTTCTGATAAAAAATAGACCCATTTTTTCATTCAAAATTTCAAGGGTAGTTTGCTCTTTACCTTAAGGGTTGAACTTTCAATGTTTATGAATAACAGTAAAAATAGCCCCATTGAAATTAAAATCAACTTGTCCAAGCGTTTTTCCTTTTTTTATTCTTAAATGTCTTGAAATATCGTATTTATTTCGCATTTTGCAACTTCAATTTTTTTGTTGAATAATTGAAAATTATAGTACTGAATTCAGGGAAGAAAGACCTTTCAAATGAGGTGTTATTTGCCATATCATCCCTATTTACATTTTAGGGGTTGTCATGACAGCGCGAAGGGATGAAACAATACGGGAGTGACATTAGTCGCAAAAGTTGTTCTTCTCGATGATAAAATTGAAGTGTTTTTGCATTTCTTAAAAAAAATATTCTGCTGGCCACAATTCCGTCTGTTTCGTTTTCAAAGGGCCACCCTGTATTATATTATATTAGCTATACCTGCAGTTTAAAAGTAATGTAGGTAATATTTACTAATTAAATGACAATATATATTAATTTTTTCTGTTAAATTTTATATAAAATTTTTTCTATTTTGTGTTTCTCAAAATTTTATGTTATTTTGAAAAAATATTCATTAAACCTAGAAATACATAACAAATTTTAAAATTAACGGAATTAACTCACAGTTAACTCAGAAAAACTCTGAATTACTTATTCCTGTAAATAAAAAGCACTATGTGCGTGAATTGCTCACACAATCGAAAACTTTTTTAGAAATCAAAAAGAAAACTTTAATAATCAAAAAGAGTAAATTTTTATACATTAACAATAAAAAAAAATAAACACTTTAATTATTAGATTTCATCTAATCAGACCTACATTTATTTTCTTTTGGTTCTAAGCAGATACATTTAATAAATAATTCAAAAATAAACTACCGCTTAAAAATTTTACCGCAGTAAAATTATTATAAATATAAATCATTTATAAAAAATTTGCTGTCAGGGGGTTAACATGAACACAATTAAAAAATGCGTTATTTTGTAGCAAAAAAATGGTAGGATGCCCATTTAGTTTTTTAAATGTGTGAAAAAGTATAAACTCTCGATAGTTTACAAGCTACTATACGAGGAATTTAGAATTAATAAAAATTCAAAAAGATATTTCGCAAAACCATAACTTAAAAACGTTACGATATTCATCAGCTGTTTTCAAGTTATAAAGTAACTGAAAATATTTCTTTTTTAAATTGTAGGAAGAATTTAAGCTTAGGCTTGATTCACTAAGACATGCCCATCGTGAGGAATGGCCCATTTACGAAAAGGTTTTTCTTTTCGTTTTTTTTACATTTTTAAAAAACGATTTTCTTCTACTCGACAGAGGCAACATTTTCACCAAACAAAGAATAATTTAATGCAAAATTGTGAAAAACACAATCAAAACAAAAACAGCAATATTTGACTCTATTTTTTGATTTTCTCAGAAAATAAATAACAAATCTTTATTTTTCTGATTGCATTAGATAGGTTTTTTGATTATCTACAACTCCCCGAATTAACTTTTTTATGTAGGATGCTTCGTTTTTCTTTAAATCGCACTAAACCGTTTTTTGGCTTTCTTTAATTTTTTAGGTTATGTTCTACATCAGCTAGAACGATGCAAAAAACGCTATCTTTCTTAGAATTTTTTCTTCTACACGATTCCATTTTTTGCTTCCGGGTAGTATAATTTTTGTACTTTTTGGTAGAATGACTGGACTATAACGGAAGAGAATGAAAATGATATCAATTTGAAGAGTTTTATTTTCCGCGTCTAAATACCCTTCAATACTTGATGTATTGTTCTTTAATTATTGTTACAAATAAGCGATTTTTGAAAAATTAGACCTTTTTTAGATATCTGAACCATCAAACTTTGAGTTGAAGTTTATTTTTATTATAACCAGTTATTATAACATTCTTGTTAAATTTAAGGTTATGCGATGTTATGTATCAAAATCTAACAAAAATCTGTTTTATGGCAGGTTAAATGACTCGGTATTCGAAGGCGGTCTAAATTTATTTTAATCTGTCAAACTAACTTATTGGCAATAATCAGTTTTCAAACCAAAGCAATGGCATTAAATTTCAAACAAGGCATCTAACACCTTTTTAAAAGCACTATTTTGTCATTTTATTATTGAGTTTTTAATAATTTCTAAAGAACAAAAAATTAAGTATTGGGTATCTTTATGAGAAGAAGGAATAATATCACATATCATAATATTATGTCACATATATCAGTGAAAATAAAAAACGCTATATGAAAATGTCATATTTAATTATGGTTTCCATTTAAAAAATACAACAAACTAGCACAGATATTTAAAATCTCGTTGGCCTATTTTATTGCCCTTAAAAAAGAATGCGTTTTTCCATTTTTTTGTGTAACTTCAGAAACAACCAAGATATCGACGTTTATTGAAATCTCTAAAAATCTAACTTTTACGTATGTACATAGGTATATACTAGTTTGAAAACTAATGGCAGATAGCAAATTCCAGTTTTGCCATTGAGTTTCTCTCAAAAAACAGATCGAGGATGCGCTATCTATTTTTTTATATCTCCCATAAAAAACATCAAAATTTTAAATACAAAATGTATTTTGAGAATTTTGACACTTTTTGAATTTATTGTATTTTGTATTTTAAACACTCGACTTTCAAGTATTTTTTATCTGTATTTCAAATACAAAGAAAATGTAATTTGTGCGGTCCTGTTAATCCTGTTAGTTAAGTTAACGAATTTTAAAACAAAATTAATTGCATGCGTCCTGTAATCGTAGTTTTTAAAATTTACAAAAATAAAACATTTTTAAAGAACAAATTTTTTGTAAACTACTTGTTATATCAGTTTTATTATACTTATTTCATAATTTTAATAATGCGTTATATATTTTTAAATATAATTTGCTGAAATTTATAATAAATTTTTAACGTGGAAATTTTTTTAAACATTTTTCTTATAATATTGATTACCTCTCACCCTGTAGATATGTATGTAACGTTGAATACGTTTGGTTAGTTTATAATAATTATAATTTGCTGTAGGCTGTTAAACTATTATTATTTGTAACAATAGTACCTACCTAATAATGTAATATTGTAATATTTAGATAATTAAAATCTCTTTAACGAAGACTTAATTCATTTTGACGACATCAAAGAAGTTGCGTAAGCCTTCTTAACGTAGCTGTAGAAAATTGGTAGGTATTTAAAAATGTTCTAATAAACTGTTTTATATTCGTAAATTTACATTAATAGACCTATGAAGCATTGTTTTTGTTACACAGTATAATTATTAGGGTATTTAAAAGTTAGCGCTTCTATTAGAACAATTGGTTCTAGAAATGTTGTGAAATATCCATTCGTTTGTCTGAGATGGTGTTAAAATTGGAACTCTATTATAATTTAGGAACTTTGTAAATCACATCCGGTGGTTAAGAATAATTTCTTAATTTCCTTGATTGAATACATACCTGAAGTAAACTATTAGAAATTTATTGTAATTGCTAACTACAGAAAAACTGTAGCGTTTATCAGTATCATTATTGTTATTATTATTCCATAACTTACAATATTATTTAATTCGAAAGTAGGTAACCTATCGTAATATTACTTTCTAAATTTGCATATGGGAAAATTAATTAAAGCTTATTTGTTATAGGATTAGCTGTTTTTTGCTGTCTAATTTATTTGGCAACAGTACCTGTAAGTTATATTAATACCCGAGTTATATTTTATAAATATTGATATTGAATTTAAACAGGTAATAGATGGTTTGCGAATAAATGATCTCATACAAAATGCAACAGACAATCGAGAAAGAAGAGATGCAGTAGTCGATCCCATTTCTCACAAATGTAATTAGTTATTGTATCTATAATTTGCTGTTTATACTTAATTTAAAATTTTAAATTGTAGCCGGTTCCGATGGTACTCCCGGAGTAGATTTTCCAAATTTATCTTATGTTCCGAAAACAAGATTTAGTTGTCGAGATATGGAAACTGGATATTATGCTGATTTAGAAACCGATTGTCAGGTATGGATTATTTGTATTTATTGTTAAATTAAATTCTTCTGCAAATACAATGTACAAAAGAAAGTTTGTGAATTGTGATCTGCATGAAGTCGTGGTTAAAAGAAAATTTTGAATTATTATAAGACACTAAACTTTTCAAATCGTGTACACTAGATTAGGTACCTACTACAAGCAAATTTTATATCGGGCAATTACTTTTAACTTTCTTATCAAACTTTTCTAAAAAAAAGTTAAAATTTTCGACACATTTTAATGCAAACTTATTTAGGAATAGGCAAGTAGAAAATGATTGCAAGTAAAATTTCTTCATGAAAAACACACTAATTTCAAGTAATAAAGTGTACATGGCGAATCACTCTTACCGGGGTGTTTTTGCTTGAAGGACCTGCTTGTGAAGAATTAAATATTTCATTTTGAGAAGGCGCCACTAAGATTTTAAAAATGTAATTAAATTAATGTAATAATTAAAACAATTATTGACTAATCATCTCTTGATTTGGGAGATCTGCGACCGAAGTATCCGCTCTCTCACTTAGGGCCGACTCCACCAACTCTGATTAAATCGTTGTTTAACTAATCTCGGTTAATGATTAACAATGATTAGTTAAACGACATTAATGTCAAAGCGTTTCACCAAGCGTTTAGTATCTTTGATTAGTTGACTGCTTTTACTTCGTTTATACTCGGTAATAATCTTACAAAGGCTGTTTTGATTGGTTGATACATATATATATATATATTGTCGTATATTTTTTGGGATGAAGAAATTTATTTACTTCATTTTATTTTATATTTTATTTTGTAAATTTAAATTGTTACGCCTCGGGTGTAAGAGCTGAGGTGGGGAAATTTTTGATTTTGGAGTGCAGGGGGACTCGCGAGCGATCCACGGAGCTGTGAGGTCGCGATTTTGGTTTGAGAGTTTTGATGTGAAAATTTTGTATCAGTTATAATAAAATTTGAGTTTAGCGAAAGTTTTGTGTGATTTTTATTTCTTTTAGAAGAAAAATATAATTTTTAAAATTTCAAGTTTTATTTATTGAAAATCGCGCTGCAGCTGTGTGATTGGTAATTTTGGATTGATAATTCGATGTCATCATATAGTCACTTAAAAATGATGAATGATTTATTCCAATATAAAAATAAAATAATAATGTTATAAGAAATAAAGAAATTAACTGTCAACATAAACAAATTTTTGTAAGTTGTATTGTATAAGTAGTGGTACTTACGACGTAAAAGAACTAAATAATAACCTCATAGTTGAACAGCTTTTATTTTATCAAAATCATCAACTAGCGTAAGTAATTTTATTAATTATATTTAAATCTGGTTATACATTAAAAAAGTACAACGTGTAATTATTAAAGTTGACGATAATACTTTTCTGTAAAGTCAACGGTGTTTGATAATAGTTATTGTTTTACAGTCTGCAAAAAAGCGAGAAGAAAAAATAGATTGTCGTAAATTTCGTAAAAGTCAGGTCTTACATTTATCACTCGCGGTCTTCTATACATCACATTCACAATATCTTCAGCATCTGAAGAAGATAAGATATTATTGTATAACATTATTGTAATGATATCAAAAAATAATCGTTTTTACGTTTTATTTTTTAGGCTACGTATGTTCAAAATGTCAACATTACAGAACAAACTACTATTTACAATAGGTCAACATTTTTTACTTTATTAAAACAAAGCGCATGCATCGACCATTAACCCTGATTAAACTGCCTTAACCATGATTAAATAGATGGTGGAACGCTGTTTTTCATTTAACCGTGATTAAATCCAACTAATCATGGTTAAAGTATTCAATCAGAGTTGGTGGAACCGGCCCTTAAGTAGGATCGTCCCAGGTCACGTTATAATCAATTCACAACTGATTTTAAAAGAAGTTTAATTAAGTTTGATTCAATTTAAATTAGTCTTAAGTTGTACCGATAGATTTTATCAGAACTTGACCAGAAAGATTATAAATAGATTGAAATTTGTTATGAATCCACTGTTAATTTAGCCATTGGATATTTTGAGTTATGAGAAAATGAAATAAAAAATTTATCAGCTTTTATGAAAAGTTATGTAGAATTTAAAGTTAGAAATTTCCTATATAACTATTAAAATATTGAAACTTAAAATACAATTATTTATTATTTACAGGTTTTCCATATTTGCGATGATGGCAGAAAAATATCATTTCTTTGTCCAAATGGAACAATTTTTCAACAATCGGAGCTTATTTGCGATTGGTGGTTTAAAGTAAATTGTACTACGTCACCATTATTATATGAGGAAAGTGCAGAAGTATTAGTCAGAGAAAATGCCAAGAGAAAGCAGTCACGTCGTGTTTATAATAAGGGAAATAAGCAAGCTGTATTTTCTAGTGGAGAAAACTATCAAGAACAGTCATCTAAACGGACAACTCCGGCACATTTTATCACTCCTTCATATCGTATTTATGACAAAAAATTTGCTACCACTACCGATAATTCAATTCAAAGACGTGGCGATCGCCGATTAGATTATAGTACAAGCGTTCATCAAGTTAGTGAAGAAGTTACTACCCGTACTAATCGAGGCAATGATAATTATATTTCTAAGAGTAACGTAGATTATAATTTTCCTCATAAACGGTATCAAGATACTACATCCAACAATGTTAATACTCACTCACGTCTTTTAACAAATAGAACTTTGGAACGCAATATAGATATAAAGGAAGTTAAACAAAATCAAAATAATTTGAATACAAATAGTAAAACAGAAAAATTCATAATTAGACCCAATCAATTTAAACTTAATTTTAACACGAATGGGCACAAAGAAGCGTCATATTACGATGAAAATCAACGAGAAGGTAATTATGTTTTATAATTATTATTGTTCATTATTTTATTTTCTTGTGAGAAAAGAAAAGTAGCAGATATAGAAAAATGGAGCACTGATATTTATATGAAGCATTTTATCAATTTATTTATGAGTGTTATCAAAAATTATTAACTCAATTTTTAATATAAGATACTATAAATAAATAATAATAATAAAATTATAATATAAAATGAATGTATTTATGTGGTCTACCTTGACGTCGATCTCCAAATTGTATCTACTTTTAAATTAGATCTTTCCATTTAAATTCCGCTTGATTATATTATCATAATTGGATTTTTATTATTACTTTTATTTCGATTTTATTGTTTTATATAGGAAATATTTTGCAACTATGTCAGTATAACTTTTATGATGGACGAAAATCTGCTGCATTTATAAGTTAGTTTATATTATTTTTTATAGGCTTAATTAAAGAGTTGCACGGTATATGCACATTAGGTACATATAGAATACGAATTACTTTTCTTTTATTACCGGAAAATAAAAACTAATTGAAAATCAAATCTTTATTTATTTTAAGTTGATATATTTTTTAATGTGGGGAGGGTGGAGAAAATCCGGCTTAATTTTACTTACTGAGGATAATAAATTGCCGTAATTAGCCAGTGACTAGACCTTTTGCAACAAGAGCCATAGTTACCTACCTGAAATTAAAAGTTCATGGTATCTTTATATTTTAGATAATTATTAAATTTTTATTTACCCTTTGCTAGTTGAAGGTTTATAAATTTGTAATGTTGAAATAAATTTGTGATACTAGGGTTGAAAAAAATAACAAATACATTTTATTTTTTAATTGAGTCACAATAAAACATTTCAAGAGCCGCAGTTTGGCCACCGTTGCTACAGATTATATTCTTACTGGCTTATACGATTTTGATAGTATATTATTAATTTTTAGTAAAAAATATTACAATGTTATATACTAAAATTGCTTAATTTTTTAAACTAGACTAATATCATGTTATTTCTGTTCCAGTAGAATCGCAAGAACTACAGGAGACTTCTTCTTTCGTTAAAAATTATCGAAACGATATAAATAATTTCAATCAGAAAACTACAACTTTTTATCCTAATCACAGACAAACATATTCCGAAATTAAAGATCCTCGATATTATATTGAAAAATCATACAACAAATTTCCAGAAAAACCATTCTATGGCTATTCTGCAACTCCTCAAGTATCATCTACTACACCAGTAACGCTACAAAGTGAAAAATATACTACTGAAAGCTATTTTAACTTTCAGAGGTCCAAAAATCCAACAATTTCTAGTCAACCCCATTCAACAAGGAAATTTTTACGCACGAATATAGATCAAGATCCTCAGAAAACCTATAACTTGAATAATTTACCAGCGACGTTCAGTTTACCTAAATATTCTAATCGTGAAAATGAAAATGTAAGATCCAACTTTACTAGTACTTCAAAATTACCTACTTTTACAACATCAACTGAAGGAAAATTTGCATTATCGCCTTCACCTGCATCTAATTATATTTTCAATACAAAATCAATTAACTATAATCATAATAGTAGTAATAACGGTGATCCTGGGAAAAGGTTGTTTGAATCTTATAGTCCCACTGAACAATATAAGCAAACATCAACCGATAGTCCAGTTATTAATTTCAATGTATTGCCATTAACGGCAATACCGTCTTACGAACTCAAGAATCGAAAGGAAAAATTGTTTGTAGATTCTCCAAAAACTCAAATAATTTTAATTAATAATTCAACTTCAAAAAGCGCATTACCTTTAAAAATACCAACACGTGAGGAATATGAGGAAAATATTTTTTCTATGAACTTCAAAAATATCCAGCAAAAATATTTAAATGTTCCTAAAAATCACAAACCTAGTGAAAATCATTTTGTGACTGCTAAAAACAATGATGCTAGCATTTTATCTGAAATCGAAAATAATAGAAAGAATCTAAGTTTTCGAAGTACTACTGCACCATACAGTTATGAAAAGCCCAATGTTCCTTACATCACTCCAAAACCGAGTGTAACAATTACATCTTCTACTAATTTAATGCGCAATTCTTCTAATAATAATATATCAAATTTTGATAATCTTACCTTTTTTATTAATAATGAGACTTTCCAAATTACTGAAAATAACAGAAGACAAAATATAAGCACCGATGTTGTATTTAGTGGTAATACAGACATTACAACGGATCCACAATCTACAAATGCTTTTAAAATTAATATCAATAATGAAATATATTCTACCTCTATTACACCTACAGAACAAGAAGATGATGTAGTTAATCCATTATCAATTTCAAATAATCCAAATATTTTGTTCACATCTCCCTCCACTATTCTTCAGCCTCAACCTTTTTCATTTTCACTTGCAAATCAAAATCCAACTACGATTTCGTCTATAATAGGCTCAAATTCTGCAGGAGTACCACATCTTCAAATATATACAATATCCACTTCTAGTCCATTCTCGACTGCCGATAGAAATTCTGTACCAACTTTGCCAACACCTTATTTAACTACTCCAGATTATGCACATACCTCAAAATTGGTTAACGAGAATGTCAATAATATGATAAATTCTTTAATGCAAGTTGTAAGAAAGTACAATAATAATATGGATAATGTTGATTTGAATACACCAAGACCTGGGTTAATCGTTCCTCCTTCGGTTGGTCCAGATACGCTTCGTACATTAGCCATATACTTTGCTAGTGCATTAGATAACATGACTGATTCTTCAAATTTTTCTAGTAAAGAAATTGATGAATTTGAGGAAGGGTCATCCACTAGTCACATAAATAACGAAAAATTGATTAAAGCACTTTTAACTCAAATGACACGACAAAATTACGAAAATCTTTTTAACACACCTGTTGAAGAACCTGGTATTACAGAAGCAACTACTGTTTTAACCACAGAATCTAGTAATAGTGAAAATGACTTAATAAGAGAAGATACAAAAAATTTGGTCGATGATCTTACGGTAAGACAATTAGCACGAGTATTTACCGAAGCTCTTTCATTCTACCTGGATGATCCAGATACGTTTAAAAAGGTACTTCACGAAGTACGTCCTAAAGAACCCCCTTCTACGGATAGTAATAGTGACATAAATGAAGCAGAAGATGACGAAGTCCTAAATTATTCAGATTCTGATTTAAAATCTGATCACCTTCATTTATCAACGCGACCAGCTGCACCACCAGTTAATCCGACTTGGGGTTACATTATAGCTTTTAATAATTCATTTAAAGATTTAAATAGAGATAGCGAGAACACAAATTCTATATCAAGTGAACTAGAAAATCTTCAAAGTTCCGACAGTCAATCATTTGTATCTCAATTTAATAAAATAAAACAGAAAGAAAGAAGCAAAATAATAAGTCAGGACTTAGGTAAAAATGTAGAATATACAGCAAACCCTTTGAAAATTGAAACAAATACAGATGTTGAAAAAACACTACCTAATGATCATTGGACCTCTTCATTAGATGTTGCTAAACTATGGCAAAATACACTTTTTGTAAATCCAGAAGTGCTGAATAATAACTTTAATACTACAAATACGGAAATTGATTCTTTTGAATTGGATACATCGAGCACTAAATATTTCACTGGTGATACTAGTTCAGAAGATGTATCAGTAGAAAATGCGTTGTATACTAATATTGATGAGACTGATATAGAATATCAGTTAAAGAAACTTGCTAAGCATGAGTTGAATTCAACCGAAGTTCATAATATTTTGTCAAGTTTTATGAATTCAAATAAAAGTAAAAAATTGGATCGAATTCTCAATGAACTCAATGTTTCAAAAATTGAGTTGTTAGAAAAAATGGAAGAAGTTGAAACTAATCCCGCTAATCGTCAATTAATATTACTATTGATAAGCAAATGTAATATAGATGATGATAGTATAGAAGATAATAAAAATAATATTAAGTTAACAACAGGCACTGGAGAAATATTGAAAAGTAATGTTCAATCAACTGAAGATGGCACAGAGGGCACAAATATACCGAATTATAATGATGAAGAGTTTACAGAACCAAATGTTTATAAAAAACTTATAGATCCATCTTTAAAAGATGATAGCGAAGATGCAAGAGCTTTAGAATTATTAAATTCTTTATATGTGATAGCGTCAAAATATGGCAAATAATAAGTAGTTATTTAATAATGTAAAACTGAAATTTAAATTCATATTAGTTACATGTAAGCTTTTGCAAAATTTGCATGTGAGTATGTTGAACGATATGTTCATTCTATCCACAGTTAACATCTTCCAAGAAAATAAACCCAAACGGTTTTGGCTCGCTTTTAAACAAAAGTTTGCAAATGAAACGATAGCACATTTTATAAACTACGATAGATATAATGTTTTTAAAAAGAGCAAAAATGTCACTTTTTGTGGACAACTTGTATTTTGATTATAGTATTTTGACATTTAAGAGAAGAGCCACAAAAATCTTTTTATTCCGATAGAACATGAAATATATTTTTAAAATTAATTAAAAATAGTAAAACGTCAAAAGTAATTTATTTCAAGTTTATAAGTTTTCAAAAATATAGATGCATTACTTTGTAAATAATCTGCTGTGGGTAGCAGTATGAGTTTGTCTACCGCCCGCCAACAAAGTACCACATTACATCACAACGGCGAAAAAGTGAAACTTTAACCTTGTGTACATAAAAACAAAATAAAAACATTTCTTGTCGTTTAAGGAAAAATACTATTATTTTATTACAATAGATATTGATTTTACATAATATTTTGAAATATTTTTATTTTAAAAATATTGCTTGCAGCAAAACATCAATATAATAATTTATTCAAGTTTAAAAGCCGTTCGGAAACATTACTTTGGAATATAGGTAGTAAATTATTATTTATGAAATTATTAAAGTATTTATAAATGCACAAAAATTACATTACTAATAAGTACAAGGTGCGCCAAGAAAACAAACGCCTTTAAATTTCATTTATTTTTTTACGGATAAATGATAAAAAGAGGTTATTATTTTATAATATTGCTGTCAGTCTTTTTAGCATTTAGTCATAACAACAGTAGTCAGGTGAACAGCGTGCATTTGTCGTAATCTTGAATGTCTTGTGATATTGTTTTCTTTTAACTAGGGTATAATTTAAATTTTGTGCAGGTGGTACCAACAATCGTTATTACATTCTTCACAAACTTGTGTTAAATTGTTAATACAAAATTATGGATTTCTCTCCAAAGCATTCTTGAATTTTTTTAAAGTTTTTTGAGTTAAAAATAACAAATACAAATTAATTTATAGTTTTTTTTATTATTATTTATTTATTAAACTATAAATTAATAAATTACTTTTTATTTGTAACTCGAAAAACTTAAAAAGTTTTATCAGAGTTTCTTTTAAAGTGTAAAACTGATTCCTTAAAGTTCTATGTAGACCAACTTTGTAAAATCCTTGTAATTATCATTATATGCTTCATTTAGCCATTTAGTTACCAGTAGGTATAGCAACGTCTATTTAGCACATGACGCTAACTACAGTACAACGTAAAATTCGAAATTTTAAAAATTGAATGCTAATAGTGTCGGTGATAATAATTTATTAAAACAATTTTATTACGGTTTCATTACTCAGCCCTATAATAACTTAAAACCCTAATAGAATCACGATATTGATAGTCTACATTAAATAATTATCTCAAACTTGACTGCTTCAAATTTTTAGAACAGATAAAAAAGATAAAACTTTGTGTGTTACACGTGTGAAAATGCAACAAGGTCTCTTTCTTCATACTTGTTGCATATATCAATTCAATTCAAAATCATAAATCCCCATGTTACCCAAAGGTGTTGAGGTTTCCATCTCTCTTCTCAAGTTCCTCTATTTACAAATTTTTGCCACTCTTTTCTCTCTGACGCTAATTGTCCTGCCTTATACCAGGTTTTCCCCCTCTTTTTCAGGATCTGTCCAACATTGTCGTCCCAAGTTTTCATTGGTCTTCCTCTTGTTCTTTTTCTTGCTGGTCTTGTCTGCCATACATTTCTCACTGGCATATCTCCCTCCATCCGATTCAGATGTCTAAACCATCTCAGCTGACTATCTTTTACCCTTCCCATTGCTGGTTCCACTTCGAGTCTATTTCTTATTTCTTCATTTCTGATTCTATCAATTTTCGTTACTCCCTCCACTCTCCTCAAATATTTCATCTCTGATGTTTGAATTTTACTTTTCATCCTTTGTGTCAAGTTCTATGACTCACATCCAAATGTTAGTGTCGGTATGTAGATAGTTTTGTATACAGTAATTTTTGTTCTCCTGGAAATTTCTTTTTTTGTTGCATATATAACTTTTCATATTTTTCCGATAAAAATATAGTTTAAATACCTATAATAAATATTAATTAAAATCATTACGTTAATAAAAAATTTTTAATCAAAAATTAAACTGACAAGACAGGAAACTGAAATGCAAAAAATAAATATAATATACCTTAACTAATCTTCTAAACGTATGTAAGTAACTAATCTTGAGTAATTTTATTATTTGTTTGTTTGTTAGGCGCCGACTCAAAATTAGTTACTTACATTAGTTTAGGAGGTTAGTTATTAAAACTCAGAAGGTATACTTTATCTATTTTTTGCTTTTCAGTTTCTTTTTTTTCGGTTTAATTTCTTGTTAAAGAATTTTTAGTTTTTATTTTTTTTGTGGCTAAAGTCTATTAATTACAACTACTAAGTTTCAACAGAATATAGGTTCACAGATGACAAATTTATTATTCTCTATTTTTCTATCCTTAGAGGTAAAATTGCTTTTTAAATTTACATGAGACTAATTTGGAAGTATATTATCCAATAAAAAAAAAGAATCATCAAAATTGGAACACTCGGTAAAAAGTTATGCCTGAACATAAAGGTTCATCTAAACTTCCACGTTGAGCTATAGTACATATACATATAGGTATATTACAAAATAAACTTCTACTGTTTAATATAAAAAACTGTTTTGCATAAACAACTACATTATTACAAACTACACAGGCACTAAACTTGAAAAAGCAACAATAGATTGTTTTATTATTATATAGTAAAGTTTTTTAATAGAAACCAGGCATCCAATAATATGTTCAAACTTCTCCAGATGCAATAGCTAATCATGTTGAATCATTTTCTTGTACCTTCTTCTGTTCTCCATATTGTATGATTTGTGAATGCAATAACTTAATAGAGTTTAAATCATTATTAGTCATAACTTATTTTAATGCAAGTTTTCATAACGCCTCGAAGAAAATTTTGAAGACAATATTGTAACCGATATTATAGTGAAATCTGTATAAGCCACAACCTTTTGACACCAAAAAATATTTCATTTTAAACAAGTTCCTACTCAAGCAGATACTTTTACATATGTTACTTTTATAAATTTTAAAACACGGAAGGTTTCCGTAATGGAAGACAAGGATTTCACTGTACATATTTGAAATGATGAAAGTATAATACAGTATATTGGTAGAATGTTTGAATATAATGTTTATAAAAAGTGATTGTAATGTACATAATTATATTTATATAAATTCAACTATTTGTTCTCCGAGTACCTAACTAACATAGAGTTAAGCTAAAATATAAAGTCCGTTCCAACCAGGCGAAAAACCGTACAAAGTACGGTCACGATCATGCGCAAGAAGTAGAAATCGTGAGGAGTAGATCAAATTGGTTTTTTTAATCTATTGCACAGAAGCGTGACCGTTCGTTGTATGGTTTCTTGGCAGGTTGGAACAAACCTATAATAGTTATAATATTGTGCTTGTACTATACCTACTATATTATTTATATTAAAGTATTGTGAATATTATTGGGGGTTATGAATAAAAGTGAGCATGAAGTATATACTCAAAATTTTGAATACATACCTCAAATTATACAAATAAAATGTAGTAGATGCTTAGCATTAGTAGGTACATACGCCTATTATAAGAGTATCTACTCATATGCTTAATTATTTTTGATTTTTAGTCATACAATTCCGAGAAATATTTCAAAATTATGAGTATGTATACTTCTTGCTCACTTTTATTCATAATCCCCATTAACTTGTGAAATAATATAATATGAGTTACTAAAAAGTAGCATTTATTTATTAATAGATTTTTTATCTTAATATAAAATAAATATTACTTTTTAGTATCTCATATTATATTATTTATAGTTTCCCATGTTTCCTATTTGCATAATATTAATTCAGTTTATTAATTATTTATGCAACATTATTGACTTACGATAAGCACTATGTAACCAAACAGAAGTGAAGCAGGCAGTCGGATAGATACTTAAATGCAAAAATCGGTGACGTTTTTTGTATTCGTACTTTAAGAGACGATTGCATCAATCTTATTTAAAAATTTATTGAGATAAAACATTTATTAATTTCTATAAAGGAACAATCCGTTAACACAATAATTTGTTACATCTGCATTATTATTAATTGTAAATCTCTATTTAAGTTAAATTAAATTTTATCGAGATTGGTTCAATCCACCCTTATTCCACATAGTAGACTAACGGCCAGTTCTACCGACCGAGATGATGGTAACCTTTAAGATAAAATATACCTCACAAAAATAAATCGTTTTTAACGGTTTAAGGGGTTACGTACAGTCATGAGGTCGAAAACAGCAGTTTTTTGAAATTTTTTTTTCTAAGTTATGAATAGATGCATTTATTTGAAAGTTTTATTACATAAAAGAGCAACATTTAAATAACATTTAAGAATTTTAGTTTTAAAAAAACGTGTACAATTAATCAGCTGGTAGCAGTTTCTCGTACACGCTTAAAAAAAAGATGATTTGCAGTGCGTAAGATAACTGGTCACAGGATTATCTGAAATCAAAAAAGTAAAAAGATTTGGTTAACATATTCGTTAATCTCGAGACTGAACAAATCCATTTTGAAAAATATGAAAATTTCCACTTTTGGAAAGGTATTGAAAAAAAATTTACGATTTTTAGCCAAAAAAATTGCCTATAATTGCTTGTAAATAAAGATTAAATTGAAAAATGAAAAATATTAATTGTTCAGTCTTGAGAAATATTTATATTTAACATGTGTGTGAAATTTCATCATGATTGCGGAAGTAGTTTTTGAGTTATCTTACGCACGGACTTTTAAAATGTAGTTTTGAAGTTTGACACGTCTGAAGTTTTCCGTTTGATATAAGTTTCATAATAATTGTTACTCTTATTAGCTTATATATTTGCGAGTTTTACTCCGATGGACTTGAAACTTTCACATAATATTTCTGAGATGTTGTACTTTCATATAAAAAAAAAAACAAAAAAGAAACAAGTTTTTTAGAATTCATGACTTTACGTAAGCCCTTAAAGAAAAAATTAACCCCTCGTTAAATCTCCATTAAGAATGATTTCTTTTGCTATCAAGGGATTGTTTCGTCCACCACAAGAGGTGGAAACTTTTCGAATCTTTATTTTTAATCGCACTGAAAATTCATTTGCCAAATTTAAACGTTAAATTATTTATTTTTTGTTTTCTTCTTTTTTAAAATCTAAAATTAAAATATGGTTTTACTCCAAATTGTAAATTATTATGTAAGCGAATATCTATTATAATACTTTTAAATTTAAAGTTTTTGTATTATTATTTGTATAGAAATTATTTGGTAGGTATAAAACTTTTAAGTTAGTTTTTATGTTTATAAAAATATACTATTATTTAAACTACCAATACCTATAGTTAAATCGTATAAACTGTGTAGAAAACAATAAATTATCTTGATATTGAAGTAAGATTTTATATGTATTAACATTAATATTAAAAATCACTTCAAGACAAGATAATTTTTAGACATTTTCATATGAAATAAATGAAAGGAAATAATAACTTTTGAAACATATATCCTTACAACTTTTACAAAACTTTGAGTGGTTTTGTGATCAAATAAAATTTAATTGATCATAATTCAAAATAATTATATAACAACGTAAATCAAAAACGTAATTACTATTAGATAATAAAATTTCATTGCTCAATTTTTATTTTCTGCTCCTTCTTTGTGATTATTAAAATTTCTTGTGGTAGTCTATCCATATCTGGATTTTACCAAGCAAACTCTGAAGAGATGATGGACGAAACGGAAGCTTGAGTGAAAAAAAAAACGCCATTAAAAATTACAAGAAGTTGTGGAGACCACCAACTAGATGAACTGATGCTCTAAAGGGAGTTACTTCAAATTGAATGTAAATTATGACGTAGCACCTCAAATGCCTCTAATTTAAATTTCATGAGGATATATTTTTATTTTATCTCATCTTGTTCAAAAGGAAATATGTAAATAAAATTAAAAATTATTTATTTTGCTCTTCAGTTTTTATTTATTATTGTTCCATATCCTTAGAAGAAGGATCATCATGTCATCCTATTTTTGTCAAAAGTTATCAGAGCGCTTATGTAAGTAATTTCATTACTTTTCATTGCGTTAATTTATGCAATTAACGTTTTTACTGGATTTGGTTTAATTTGTTGATAACCAATTTTCACTTACTTTATATTTTTGGAACAACTTTCGACACTGCCGATTCTGACTAGTTTACAAAATAGTGACTACATAAATTGGAGAGCTTCTCTCAGAATTGCAACTAAATTTGAATCTTTGTCTTGGGCAACTCTCCCATTAAGGATTGTATTACAGAGGGCAATTTGTGTATCAACCTGTACTACCCATAACATTAAAAATATAAAAGTTTATTTATTTAAAATTATACACTGAAATAAATTATAAACTGTACATTTTTATTATTATATCTACAATTCTGTCGTTGTTTCTATTGGCGAATGATCTCCATATGGAAATCCTATATGTGAGTAATCTTTTTTTTCTCTAAACATAACATTATCATTAGTAGGACTCGTATTCATTTCTTCATCATCCGATGATCTGGAAACCATAAATTGTTACTCAAGTGTTTAATTTAAATTTATGTAGGTATAATAATAACAATAAGAATAATGAAATCTAGAAAATTAGTTTTAAATTGCAAACGAAACCTCATTGTTCTGCCAAAACAAAAAAAAAGTAAAATAAAATATAAAAATCTTTTACCGTTGATAAATTGAATCATTTTTATTTAACAGTCCAATATCAGCAACACTTGATGCCCTTACTGTAATTGCAGATTCACTGCTGGTTGGACTTCTTTGTTCTAAAAATAAGTTTGCGTTATTTTTTTATACCTACTAATTATAAACGTAGAACTTACTATATTTTTTCATATTGTCTTTTGATATATAACTAACGTTATCTATACTAAATGCATGATTCTTATTGCTAAAGTCTAGATGTAGATCATTATATTCATCGGGATCATCAACAGGTACACACATTTGTAAAACTTGAGTTTCGTATTCCTTGAGATTAGGCTCAACATAAACCGTATCATATCTAGCAGGACTTGCTGGTACAACATAAGAACGTTGCATTTGAACTTTAAAAGATTTATATCTTGACCAAGATATGCAAATGTAAATAATTCCACCAATTCCAAATATAAATATAATACCAGCTAGAGCAATTAGTGCATACGGAAATATTTCTGCAGTAAATGCAGCAATTGTTGTAGTTTTTATCTTATTAACTACGAACGGCTGATGGATATTAAACGCCGTATGTTGTATCTGACCACTAACGTCAAATGTAATGTTATCCATAGAAGATTTTTCAAATATTGATCTACAATTTAAAACACAGTTAAGAAAGTGTTTTTCAACATTTCGAGATAACTTGTAATAAAAATAAATTTACCTTTGAACTATGGAATGATTTATTGGTAAAATGCAGTCAGTTTCTGGATCTATTAGATAAAACCAAACATCGGTAGCAGATTCATCAGTTTCCAAGGTTCCATTGCCATTAATAATTTCACGAGCATTTAGTTTTACAATTCCAACAATAAGACCAGTTTGCTCTTGAATAACTTGAATTATGGTATCTAATTTTGTTGCTACAGTGTCTGATTGTGCATCACCAATTACCAATATTAATTCGTTGGATTGATTTACTAAATTGATGATTAAATCTGAGCTTATTTCATTATATTCGGTGGTTCCATTAGGATTATCCCTAGCCAAAACGTTCAGTCTGAATGGAAGATCATCCGATTCGATTCCACTAAAACTCTTTTTTGTTTTAATTATTCCAGACGAATCGTCCACCGTAAAATATTCAAAACTGTTATTTCCCGAAATACCATATTTAAGTTTTCCATATTTTCCACTGTCCTTGTCATCAGCCTAAAATTAATTTTCTTAATTATAGTTAACAGAAACATATATTATAGATGCACATATAATATATTATACAATATGTAATTGTCATATCACTTGGTTATATTAAAATGTTAAATAATTATTCTTAAGTCCATTATTACTTTATTTGCAAAATTATATGCTAGTCACAGTCGTAGAGTGATGTGACCGCTTGTTATGGGTACAGATCAGAAATTCTTAGTTCAAATCGCTACTCTCCAAAAATTATAAGTTAATATAATTAAATAAATTTTAACTTACTTTAATTTGTATTACAGTTGTTGATAATGGAGTATTGTAAGGAACTGCAGCATAATACTTTCCAGATATTGTATTTTTAGGATATATAAAAGTGGGTTTATTATCATTAACGTCAATTACACTAACTGTGACTTGAGTCGTACTAAAATCTCGATTTATAAATCCTTGCAATGATATCAATTGTATTTCTAATTGATACGATTCTTCATTTTCATAATCCAATGATCCATTTAAATACAATGCACAGTTGCGTTCTTCTGTTACGTTTACTTTAAATTTATCTGAAAAATTATTATATTCTGAAATTCTAGGTATAAAAAATCAGAACTGGGTAACAAGGTTTTGCTTTCAAACATATTTTTTTTAAACAAAAAGTAAAAACAAAACTCAAAAAATCTGAGAATGAGGTAGGTATTATCATACATTTTAATAGTTTAATAAGATAATTTTTAATGACAATTTAATATTTTTAACAGACAAAACATCGTTTGTCGCAATTTAGAATATCAGACAATTTAGAATAGAAGACAACCCACGTCCCATAAATCAAAATTTGCATTGATACAAAAATCTATTATTCAAAATCTAATATCCACTTACTTGCGGGATTTCCTGATGTAATGTGACATTTTAGTGGAATGTTATTACCATGAGTGCGACTGTTAACTATACTCAAACTTTTAATTAAATTTCCAATCGTAGAATTTTCTAAAACTTGAACGTTATACGAATTATCAGCAAACCTTAATCCAACTTCTGGTGCTACAGTAGCCACATGTTGAATGTATACTTCAACTGTTATTACAGATGATAGTTGTGGCTCTCCCAAATCATACGCTCTTATATCAATCTTAAATTAATTTAATTACTTTATAGAATTAATTTAAAACTTTTATAAATAATATACCTGGTATTCTGTATCAATCTCTTTTCTAAAATCATTGATTACTTTTAGAATTCCCGAATCAGAATCTATTTGGAAATAGTGAGTAGCTTTACCTCGTCCAATGATTTCATATCGTACCTATATAATACAAATTTAATAATTAAATTAAATCAATTTAAATCTTCAAATTAAGTTACTTTATTTCCTGGAGCCGTGCCATCAGAGTCAGTTGCAATCAAGTTTGTTACAGAGGTTCCAATTGATACATCATCATCCAATGTAATTGGATGTGGCAATATTGTGAATACTGGCGGAATATCATTTCGATCCTAAAATGATGAACAGTTGAGATTATTTATTTAGAGCTAAGTACCTATATTTTAACAATACAATTAACAAACAATACAAACAAAAAGTAATAGTAAATTCATACATAAAATTGAATCTCTTTTGCAACTATTTTCGCTCTTACTAAATACCGAGATAAATACATATAATTATGTTCAGACAAAGAATATTTACAATGATATAATATATATTTCCCGGTTGTCCGGGAATTGACGTTTGTCGGGTATATATTTTCAGCAGTTTTCCTCGCAATTTTAATATGTTTCTAATTATAACCGCTGGCTTTAGGCCGTGATCATTACATTTTTGGGCCGCCAGTCATAGATTTTCCGGTAGACTTTTGATAGCCCACAACTGAAGGATTTTATACCGAATTTTAGTTCCGAAAATGTATTACTTATTCTGAATACAAAACCGTAAATGGCATAGATTTTTCTGGTCGGATAAGGAAGAGCAAAGGAGGAAACATTTTTTCCAAAATTTTAGATTTTTACCGACTTCACCAAACGGTTACATAGTCTACAGGTAACGTAAAAAATGTAGACACAAAGTTGAATAAATGTTTTAAAATCGTAAGAATTTTTATTCTTTCTGTGGAGTTGTAAAAAGGTATTGTTAACTGTTAAGGTACACGCATTTCTAATCAAAAGACTAACCACCACAGGTATGTATGTACATACCCGTGTCTGATACGAATGGCAATTCTGCTTTTATTTATTTATAAAAAAAATCACTCGGGTAATGCAAAATTGCCACTCTAGTGAAGTGGCATTTACATAGGGTATTTTATTTGGATGATATGTAGATGGTAGAATCCGTAGCTGCTGATAGGTTTGAAAATGTAAGATTACCAACCTTGATTGATTACTAAACGTATCAGCAGCACCGGATTCTACCATCCACATGTCTACCATCCAAATACAATCCCCTACGTAAAAGCAGCTTTAGACAAAGGCATGTGTCTTTAGTGGATAATCTTTCGGCTGTAGCGTGTGTACCTTGAATAAGACTTTTTTTTACGATATCTTTGTCTTAGCGCGGCTTTACAAATTCTTACGATTTTAAAACATCAATTATTTCCTTATCCGACCAGCAAAACCTCTGCCATTTTTGGTTTTATATTTAAGAGATATTTTTATCTATAAGCCATGAAATTTGTCCGTATGGGTGAACTACTCAATAGTGTACAATAATCTGCACATAGCTAAATGCTGACCAGACATGAACCTATTTGAAAGTCCAGAAGAAAAGTTGAGCTTTCCTGCAAAGGTCTCGCCGACACACGAAATAAATAAATCGAAACAATTAGTCAAGTTGTTGAGCAAAACCAAGCTTTATTAGACACAGTGGTGGCTAGCACAAGGGCAAGTAAAAATCATTATCTAATTTGCCATATATTTTTAATTACTATGAAATAACTTCGTAATTAAATTTATTTTATAATATAAAACTTCAAAATATCGAGTTATTATTAAATTAAAAATTGTTAAAAGATTTACTTAGCTTTCAAACGATATATCGTTCGTCATCGTTAGTTACCGTTCAAATCTTTTAACAATTTTTAATTTAATAATAACTCGATATTTTGAAGTTTTATATTATCTAATATCAACGAGTTAATAATTTATATATATAAATTTATTTTATATGTCAAAATAGTTGAAAAACAAAATCGTTTTATTAAAATTGCAATTGTTAAAATAAGCATAAGAAATGGGAAATTTCGATACATCAAAAAGTAAATCTATACGTATTTTGACTTCTTTAAAAATTTGGGCCCTCCTTGTGAAAATTCGATGTAACATAATATGTACAAGAAGCCTATAAAAAATACACATATGTAAAATAAATAGCGCACTTTGATATCCTTTTTTAAAAGATATCTAAAAAAATGGCGAAAACCGGAATCGTTATCACTTTTTCTTGAAGAGTTCGATTTTTGAACTTTTCGATAAATGTCGGTATCCCATATATTTTAAAATATAATGTATTTCAAAAGTATATTGTTTATTGTATTTCAAATGCATAATATTGGAATTCTATGGTCAGTGGCGGCTCGTGGCAAATATTTTTGGGTGTTCTGCATTATAAAATTTTTAGTAAAATTCTAATCTGAGAAAAGATATTTTACTACCAAAATTTGTTAAACATTAATTAATTTTTTACTTGATTATAATTTATAATTTTTGATAAAACCTATCTGTTTTGCATTACTTCGTCAGTATGTTTTTTATATTTATCCAATATGTGGAATATTTGTCTAAATTTACAAAAAGTTGGAAATTTTGAATTTTCAGTTGGAAAATTTAGGATTGCTCCCTCCTGAAAAAAGTTGGTTGGGCACGTCCCTGCCTTAAATAAATATTCTTATTGAATTGTCTCTTATATGGTTATACCGTGACTTTTGCCTTCCACTTCAATAATTAATTTAGGTTTAGGATGCTCCTGTTCTTTTATAGCTAATTTTTCTTGATAATTAAGTTTAGAAAACTTATTTTCGCATAATTTAAATATAACATTCATTTTTGAAAAAAAAACACCAAATTGCAACTTTTGATTGCTTTTAAATTAAATTAACACTAAGTAAGTACTAGATAATTCACCAACTGTAGCTTTAAAGCACTAAAACTAGTAAAAGCAATCGTTGCATTGATAAAAACAGAATAAAGTGTTGTCCTTATCTTTGAAGAGCTGCAAGAAGTGCAGCACAATTTGTCATAATTTTAACGTAGTAAATTATACGATATTATATCCGATATTATACGAAGCGTAAAGTTTTAACGTTACGAAGTGTGATTTTCGATCACAGATCTGCGTAGTCCGCCACCGATTTTATAAGCATACCTTGTCTTGCATTTATGCTTTCATATTTATTTGGCCGACTGACTGACTCAAAAGCTCTGTTCGTTTGTATAAACTAACCTGAACCGAGCAAGTTAGTGCAAAATAATACTGCACAAACTTGGATAGTGACGTCATAGAAACGTGTTCAGTTCAAGTTAGTGCAAGACAAACGAACAGATCTAAACACTCGCAGCAGATTTATTTTTTACGATAATATTTATTATTTGCCGATTTCTTTTGGTTGTTCTGCAGCTCTGCAGCACTTACAGAGCAGCCGCCACTGTCTATGGTGCATTTTTCTTATTCCTAGTGTTTTAATTTACTACTAATTATTATAGTTTACTCGAACTCAAACCCGATATTTTCACCTCTCCAGTGAAATACTCCACTACTGAGGTAACCACACATTAACTTATAAGCAATTTAATATAGGTAGTACTTTTAAATTAGTACTTACTTCAACATGTATTATCACTTTTGTCGTACTACTGTTTTGATTTGACATATTTTCTAAAGTTCCAATTATTAAAATATGTTCGCTTTCTCTCTCATAATCTAATCCTCTACTGGTGAATATCGCCCCTGTTTTTTCGTCTATTCTAAATAAGTCAGTGGGGCCTTGCTGTATAACGTATGTTATTTTTTTTATTGTATCTGGATCATCTGCCTAAAAATTAAATATTATTTAATTAGAAAAATATTGTTGATATTTTAGATATTATGTGCAACTACTGTATATTACATCACACCCACTTAGTGTAATTTTTCATTTCATTAATAGACGTCAAGCTCGTAAACTGGAACCTAATTGTGTACAGGTAAATCTTAACTTTTAATTCTTATAAATCATTGTGACAAAAACAGCCACAATCCGAACCGTCGTCAAGATTCGACATTCATTGAAACAATTAGCAAGATATTTTCGTTTCAATGAACATCGATTCTGATTGTAGCTGCTTTTATTATAATAATTTAATGTAAGCTGCAGGTTATTTATGACCTATTCTCAAGTATAAATCTTTGTTATTTTAGTAGAAGGTCAAATAAACAGTTTTAACAATTTTGTATTCTTACCTTTAAATTCTAAAACATAAATTTTAACAATTGTGTACTTTTAGTTTTCTTCTAAATATGGACATTTGCTCTGTCCAATTTTTAAATAAACAATTATTTTATGAGAGCCTCTACCCATTATCTTTTTTTACGTGTGCTCATTCACGTGTAGTGAAAAAACTGTAACTAAAAGTTACACAATCTGAACTTAAATTCTGCAATTTTTAGGTACAGTTTTTTAAGTTAGCGATCGTTAATGCAATCAAATTGCAATTAAGGCGATGAGAGATGCTATTTTTAGAAAAACATTGGAAACAGAAGAAAATGAACTCGTTATAAATTTATTGTCAATTAATCAATGATTCAATGTGCATAATGATATTTTGCTCTCTGACTGCATTTTTCTATCGACCAGGCGATATTTGAGAAATTTGGTCAAAAGCGACAAAATTGAGATAAGATTGCATCAATGGTTGTCGATAATTAAAATAGTTAGCAATTTGATTGAATTTGTACACCGACTAGACAATATATAGAAAAATCTAAATTAACACATTCTGGCTGATGAATTGGAAGTCTATTGCATGAACTGATCAATTACACAAGCGTTTATTAAAATAATGAAAATAATATTTTAATTAAAAAATTGGTTTTACATACTAATACTTCCGTAACAAAATGATCAGCCATATTTTCAGGAATACTAGCTTCGTAAACTAATTGTCTAAAAATTGGAAGCTCATCTTCCACATCAGTTACAGTAACGGTAACTGTTGCAGTTGCTATTCTAGGATCTTGCGCACTATCCATTGCAGTGACAACAAATTGATAATTCTAAAATAAAATAAAAGTTGAAGTGGTTAATTATTTGTTTATTAATAATAAATATACTTACTTGTTGCATTTCATAATCTAAAGCTCGTATTGTGGTAATTTCGCCGCTTTCTTTATCAATTTGGAAAGGCAATGATGATGGAATAGAATAAGTAACAATAGAGTTGACACCTTCATCTGCATCAACAGCACGCACAAATCCTACAGAAGTTTTATTAATACCTTCCTTAATAGTAAATGAGTACGGATCTCCAATAAATTCAGGATTTTTATCGTTAATATCTGTTACTTTAATGTTTACAGTAGCCGTACTATATAATTTACCATTATCTTCTGCCTTTATAATCTGAATATAAATTAAAAAAATTATATTATGAATAAAATGAAATAGTTAACTTACTAATTGATATTGTGTTAGATCTTCCCTATCTAATTTTCTTATAACAGTTATTATTCCTGACGTTGACCCAATGGCAAATTGCCTTAAATCGTTTCCAGAAAAAATGGAGTATGTCACAGGATCATTTTCTGGATCGATAGCCTATATTATAATATTGTATAGTTAAAGTTTATAATAAGTAATATTAAAAAAAAAATTACCGCAATGGTTACAACTGTTGAGTTAATCGTAGCGCCTTCGCTAACTTCGATGTCATAAACTGTTTGTTCAAAAACTGGACTCTTTGTATTTGGACCGGGGGTAACTGTAACTTCTATGATCATCTGACTGTATAAACCACCTTTATCGGTTGCTCTCACAGTGAGGCTATATTGTTCTCCAGTGTGTAATTTTTTGACGCTTTGCAACGCTCCAGTTTTGGAATTAATAGAGAACTTATCATTTCCATTATTTGAAACGTGATAAATTGAATAAGAAATTAAAGCATTTTCTCCGAGATCGTTATCCGTTGCTTGAACAATCATTATTGCACGTTTTTCATCTACTGAAGGTATCATAATAGGTGAAATAGTGGGTAACACAGGAGCATTATCATTGACATCGTTTAAATGCACCGTTAGTGAAATTGGCGAACTAGCTGCTTTTCCATTCTTTTCTCGTGCTACTACTTGAAATCTAAACTTTCCCGGATTTGGTGGATCTCTATCTAAATTGTTTTCATTTACTGTTAAGTAATGTTCTTTATTTATTTGAAAATACGGAGTTGTTAATTCGTAAATATATTCTGGTTTTAAATCCGAAGAACTCTGAAATATTAGCATAGAGGTAAAATTAAAACTATTAGGTTACTCAAATATGATCTTACAAAATCTTTATCGTTAACGGTAAATTTTATAGGGTTACTGTGATTATCGAGCACTACAGTCCCAATAGGTGAGTTCTCATCCACAAAGCCTTCCATAGAGGAAACAAAAATTTCCGGTGGATTTGAATCGACTGGTTTTACAATAATTATTAGTTTAGCAGTAGTTGATCGTTTAACTTCTGATTTTTCTTGTGCCTAAAATGATTACTATGAAAAATTTATTCCAATTTTATCACAACAAATTACTTTAATAATTATATTAAATTGTTTTGTGGTAGAAGTGTCGACTGCTTTTATTTGGTGAATAGCTCCTGTGTCTGAATCAATTTTAAAATAATCTTGAAAATAAGATGGAGTTCCGCTAACAAAACTATATAAAATAGGTGCGTTAACTGTATCCATATCAACAGCTTGAATTTTTTCGGGAGATATGCTTAAAACTCCATGAAGTACTCCACTAGAGACCTACAATTTTATTTTTTATTTACCTATTATAATACAGTATTAAGGCACAAGTATTAAGGTAAGATAAGTTACGAACACAAGGAAAGCAGTTTGCCTGTTTCTCGTTGCAAGTGCTAATCTCCGATGCCAATAAATGTAACTTTAGCAGGAAAACTGACAGATATTTAAATGCAAAGTTGGACGGTGCAGAAAACCTGCTTTCTTTATGTTTGTTCGTACCTTTAATCAATAAACTTACTGATGTAGAATATTCCGGATTAATGCACGCTCCATCGAGTAACATGCATCCTTTGTATATAAATGCTGGATTTTGATCGTCATCGTCTATTATATTTACTGTTAAAGTTGTTGTAGATGTCAGTCTTTCTTCAACATTTTTAGCTCGATCCTAAAATATTTAACAGTACGATTAAAATATTTTTGGCTGTGATTATCCAATAAAACTTGAATAATTATGTGTATTTATTACCGATGCAATAATAGTGACGTAGTATCTTTGTGTTTTTTCAAAATCTAAAGTCCTATTGACAGTAATTTGGCCTTGGTGTGGTAAGTTTATAGCAAAAAATCCATATCCATCATCACTATTTACTCTTGCCGTCCCTATTCCCTGTTCGAATCCAATACCCTTTCTGTTTCCTTCTATAATGGAATACTCAACTAAACCATTTACCCCTATATCTTGATCTACGGCCAAAATATTTTGATAAATTGTTGTTCCAATTGGAGTAAGCTGCAATTTGAATAAAGTAATTTTTACTCGTAAACGAATATTTCCAGTGCACTTGTTTACCTCTGAGATGTTAGTTTCGTACGGCGTATTAACAAATTCTGGAGCGTTGTCGTTAATATCGGTAAGTCTTACAATAACAGGAATAGTTCGTTTTTTGTGTGTTCCTTTAATAGTACAAGTTAACTAAAAAATAATTGTTAAAATGCATTAATTTAATTATAATCTAATATATACCTGAAATACGATATGGGAAAGTTTTTCTTTATCTCGATCTAAAGGAGCTACTAAACGCAACTTCTTTCCATCAAGATAAAAAATTGGTACTTTTTTTGGAAATATTAAATCTAGGAAGATATCTACATTTGGTGTCCCTTCTATTGGTAATTCTGCTGGATTTGTTTCTTGGTTAATAGCTAAAAGTTAAAAATTATAGTAAAATAGAAATTATTAATGTAGATATAAATAATAAATATCTATTTTATAAATAAAATATTTGTTATTAATCTATATTACTGAATATTTAATCATCAAACAATTTATAAAAAATTATGAAAATAAATGAGTTTATAAAAAGTAATGCACATAATGTATTTATTTAATATGTAAATACTAATTCTATAGTTGAGTGATTCATGTGTGTAAAGTAATAATTAGGCACAGATCAGTACTTACATAGTCCTCTGCTCTCTTCAATGTCCAAAATAATGTTGGATTGTTCATTTTTTACTTCACATGGTCCTAGGAAAAAAACAATAAATTTAAATAAATTCATACCAATATTTACTTATGATTACATTAATTAATATTGTAGGATATTAATATACTTATAATGTTTATAGTTTCATTCAGCTAATCGATAATCAATTTATTTAAGTAATTTACTTTTCATATAGAAAATCGTTTCATACATTAGATATTGTGGTTGGTTCTCAATTATTATCATACATAACTTGCATTGAGGCACTAGAGCATACGAAGTAAGTAAATTTATTAAAAATATATTTTTAAGATTTTTGTTAGTACTCAACGTTTTCGGAACATATAAATTTTAACTCGTGAGTTAAATAATTAGAATATACATTTTTTTTATTTAATTTAACGATAACTAGTATAAACTTATTAACTAAAAGCTCATAAAATATAATCGATTTTTATTGTGTTAATTAGCTGAAGCAATTTTAATTTTGTGTTATTACTAAACCTTTTTCAATATTTTTTCTAATATTAAATTACATCAAGTAATTAAATTAAATAAGTTAAAGGTACATTTGAGATTTTTTAAAATTTAATTTAGTTACTACCTAAATTCTGGCCTTATATGCGAGTATTATTGATATTGGAGATTGTACAAACTATTGTGGTTGTCATAAAGCAAATCATGTTTTATTTATATAACTTTACAACTATACTGCCGTGTTTACTATTTACTTTAATAATTATTTAGAATGTTTGGTTTGGAACGAATCATAGAAACGAAAAAACGTTCAGGACGGCCAAACATATTGCCTAGCTACATATGACGAAAGAAAAATACAAATAACAGTTTCCAATTTAAAACTTCATTGTGTCAAATTTAAAGTCAGCTTTAACTAAATGTATTCCGCGAAACGATAGGACGAGCTATACATTAGATTTCAAACATAGTTTGAGCTAATATGATCATGGCTCCAACTCTGTCAGTAGCTCAAAATATAAGTTATACCTTGTGTAACTTTACTTTATCATCATTTAATTTAAAAATGATGCACCCTTAATAATTCTTTCAATAAAAATATTAATAGTTATATAATGAAAGGAACAAATAAACTAAAAATTTACGGAGAAGGAAATAAATCTTGCCAAAAAAATTTTTTTATCTTCACTGCTCACGAATTTTTTTTATTTTTAAAATAATTGGTTCAGTTGCATCGCAATATTTCGCCAGCAATTTATTTAATTATTTAATATCCGTCAATTTAAAATTTTTTTGTAATCACAGTTTGAAAATTTTGCCGACGTTCAATTTCAAATTTTTTTTATAGGTGCACCTGTTTTGTCTCTTTGCTCACACTGTACTTGTACACCAAACATACTTGTTAGTTTTTTCTTATTTGAGTTTAGTCTTGACCATCTTGAAAATATTTTCCTAGAATACAAGCAATTCAAAATTTTATAAATTAACAAAATGTTGCGGAGTCTTAGAGGGGTACTTGAGACACCCTTTGAGAACTATTGATTAAGAATATTACATATTATGTAAGGATTTGGGCGAAAAGAATTAACGCAAATATTTAAGAATAACCTACTATTTTATATAAACCGATCTCATACCGTCAATACATTAAAAACCATTCTTCTTTTTTCATGTAATGGTGTCACTTTTTTTTAATTTTTATTTTTAATTTCAATAATGTATACATATAGGTACAGAAGCATGTACCTAACTCCTACTTTTATGTATTTACTATGTACCCAATATTGCTAGAGGTAAATAGAACTTAATTAGAAGGAATATGCGATATTTTAAATTTTTACAATCTCCCATTATCATAAAACTTCTTTGTGGTAAAAATATATTCACAAATTAGTGTTACTTTGCATCGGTAAAGATTTAAATGAAATTGTTTAAACAAAATAATTAACTGAATTTCCATTCAATTTAAATTAATTTTAACAGGTGTACAATTTTACTTTAAGTAAAATTAAGAATACAATATTCATAGCGGTTTTCTCAAAGTCTCTATTCAGGAGGGACACATTTACTTTCTTAAAAATTAAGACACAGAATTGGACAATGAAATCAGTTTTCACAGCATGATAACTGTTAATTTGTAATATTTGAGATTTTCCAGTGAAAACTTTGATCTATTGAATTAAAACCTTTTTAATATGCAGTTTCTGGGTCAAGGTATCTACTAAGGTCCCGAAAATACAAATTTTACGATTGAAACCTCGATGTTTTCTGAAAGACTATATTTTTTTTTTAGACTTTTAAAGACTTTTAAATAAGAGAATTAAGGGAGACGTAATGCCTTAAATGCACCTGTTTTTTCAAAAATCGAATTTAAAAAAGCTCGATTTTTATAGCAATTTTCAAGTTACGTCGCTCGTGATTGGTGAATCAATGCATTCTGTGCTCCGTCCGTGCACTGTTATGCATAAGAGCCCCGCTGATGATTACTTTTTCGCGTGGATCCTACTCGTGCCATGCTGGTTTTCATCAAAATGGCCCGGAGCGCCCGAAGGGTGCGTAGGGTCAATGACGACACTACTTAGGGTCAATGACGTCAATGAGTGTCAAAACGACACTCATTTTAAAAATACCCCTAGGCCCGTGAATTAAGGAAAATGGTGGATCTTTGAAGGGTGAAACTCGTTAGCGTGGATTCTAAACGCAGGGTGGTTGTGCAAAGAAAAATCGACTTAAAGCACCCCTCGCTGTGTTCGGGCGCTTTAAGCCATTTTTCCTGCACATTTACTATTCGGAAAGGTGGTTGTGCAAGAAAAAATCGACTTAATGCACTCCTCGCTGCGCTCGGGCGCTTTAAGCCATTTTACCTGCACATTTAGTATTGAAAACCATAAATTTCGTTCGAGGTGCACTGGTAAAGCATCCCAATGCAAGTGTCGCTCCGGTTATCCCCGCTCTGCGCAAAGCTAAGACCAGTTGAAACTACACAGACTGTCAATAGAATGAATTGATTCACCAATCCCGAGCGACTTTGCTTAAAATTTACTGTGAAAATCGAAGTTTTTAAATTCGATTTTTGAAAAAACAGGTGCACTTAGGGCATTGCGTCTCCCTTAATTCTCTTATTTAAAATATACTCTTTCAGAATTCATCGAGGTTTCAATCGTAAAATTTGTATTTTCGGGACTTCGATAGCTACCTGCAACCCAGTTTCTATATACACCAGGAAACTTCAATTATTGGAAAAATCTATTCGAACTCAAAAGCTCTTCAAAAGCCCTTATCAAAAGTATTTCTGCACACTGAGAAAATAAATTTTTTAATTTTAAAACAAATCGTTTTAATTCAAAGGTTTTTAGGCATTGCATAATATAAAGTGTGCTTTCCATCGTCTCCTTTAATGATCATATTTCATCACTTTTTGTAAAATCTTTATTTCTTGCATAAATTTTGTTCTTTCTTCATCTGTAACATCTTCCACAGGTGCGTTTACAACTAACAAGTCGACCTGTCTTCTCTCATTCTCATATACGCCCATCATTCATAAACTGTATAAACTATTATATTTTCTTTCATGTGTAGATCTATTATAAATGCATAATCCAACTCTATTTCATATAACAATTTTATTTTTACTCCCTTTTCATTGACGTATAGTATATGGATTCTTTCACTATTTCTCTGTATCCCTTAAAATCTTCTATTGTTACTATAAGAACACTCACATGTATAAAATTAACTCGTAGTCTTATTATTTGTGAATTTGTGAACCATAAATAGATTTTTACATGTCTTACTTTAGAACTGTCTTTATACATACAGAATGCTTATGTAATTAAACATTTTTGTAAAAGTAATAACTTAGAAAATATTAATTTCGGTAATAGCGTCCATATTAAAATTTATTTTTGGTTTTTCTTTTTTTGGGGTATATTGGACTTTTTTAAAAAATTTTTTTAAATAATTTACGTTTCGAGGAGATTTATTTCCTCTTCCTCAGAATTACTTAAAATTAAACTATAAATGTTATAAATATTTTAAAAAACATAATTAAACATTTATAGTTTAATTTTAAGTAATTCTGAGGAAGAGGAAATAAATCTCCTCGTAACGTAAATTATTTAAAAAATTTTTTTAAAAAAGTCCAATATACCCACAAAAAAAGAAAAACTTAGAAAATATGTTTAATATGGAAAATTGCCATTTTTTATCCAAATTATTAACAATAAATTTTGCTCTGAATTATTCCAAAAATTTAAAATTAAACTACGGAATTCTTTTATGTCTGCAAACTGCATGTTATTTGCATATACACAAGAGTGCCCCAAATGTTTTCAATTGAGTTGAATTCTAGAGAACTTAATGAAAAAGTACCCTGCTTATTTTTGTAGATCATGCCAATACAAATTATAGCCATTTTAACCATCCAGAATAAAATTTTTCTCAGCGCTGGTATGACCAGAAACCATTCTGGAGCTGATATAGTAAGACTTTGACGAAATTATGGTATATAAGCCTTGGTCCAATCTCAGGACATATTTGCGCCTACAAATTCCATTTGCTTCTTTTTATTATATTAATAATTAAACCCACTGAGTGGTTATGATTATTACATATAAATATATATATATATATATGTTAGAATAAGTGAGGATTACTAAACCTGAACCCGGACCTGTATATGACGTTAATGAAATACTCTGCCCTGACTAATAATTTTAAATAAATGCGTTGAGTAAGTAATACCAACCTAATTTGGTATTATTAGGTTGGTAATCAACTATAACAGTATTACTATATCAAAACACAGTTTATCATAGGAGTGTGAAGACAGTAGAAGAACCCAAATATAGAAAATTGAGAAGAATATTATTTTAGCTTCATTTATTGCAAATATTTTGGCTCACGCTAACATCAGAAGTGGAATTCGAACCAACGTTTAACTGCAAACGGATAAGTTTTTTTTTTGTCGTGTTTTTTTTTGTTTTTGTTGGTTTTGTGTTTTATTTTTTCTCTCGTTTGGTTTAAAATGAATCAAAATACAGAAGATTCCCAAAATGCAATTCAAAATCCGGACGGATATCCGATGGACAAACGCACGATGCCGTTAATAGCAAATTTTTGATTGATGAATAATGGATTGAACAAATAAACGATTTAAAGAAACGAACTAAAATATCCGATTTCATTATGATATTGAAAGAGGGAGACGCTCTACGAGAAAATAAAAAATAAAGTTTTTGATGGATGGAAATCATTTGATAGGAGTTGGAATAATTTGTGTATGACTTTTGAATAACGTTCCCCAAACAAGAAACATGGCACACGAAGCTAAACAAGGCAGCTAATATAGAAAGTTCAAACCTTGTTAGTTTATGTGAATACGGAATAGAGAAAATACGTAGTACCAACCTCAACTGGAATGGCAGAAAGTAATACGTTCCATTGGTGGAATGAATAACGATATTATTCGACAAAGAATACGAATAAATGTACCAAAGAATCAACAAGATCTTAAAGCTTTACTTCGACAATATGATAGCGAAATCAAAGATGATCATCGAAGAGTACCAAAACAACTCAAGCTAGATACTATGCAATCGTATGAGAAAAACGGAAATTATCAAAAAAGTGTTTCAACTGTAAAAAAAAATAGGTCATTCAAAGAAAGACTGTAAATATTCAGAAAACCCGAAGCATGCAATGAAAGAAATCTAAATTAAGAAGCAAAAGAAGTGTTATAATAGTAAAGAAATTCAACTTGTAGCTGAGGATTGCAAAATTGGCTTTGAGTCTACCGCCTTGCAAGCTCCTGGAAGAGAAGTCGATAGACAGTAGTTGTATTCCTGGCGTAGATGGCGTAAATCATGGGCTCCCAACCGGTGGTACGCGTACCACTGGTGGAACGTTTCAGGTGGTACGCGTAAGTGATGTGTGCAAGAATGAAGATAAGTTCCATTACTCCTAATGTTGATATTTTAAATTTTAATCTTTAAAAAATCGTTAAAAACTCGCTATTCTAGCTCCAGTTTTTAAAAAATTTTCCCCAGGTGGTACGCAGGTGCAAAAAGGTTGGGAACCCCTGGCGTAGATTGATTGGTTGGAAGACGATTCGGCGTCCCGGATTGTGCGTTGTCATGGGAAATTATGGATTGAACTTGGCGTAGTTCTCAATGATGAGACCCCGAATTTGATATGTACTGGATAGTGATATAAGTGTGTTGTCAGGAATGGACGAAGAGTGGAAAGGTGGAGTCCCGAGCGTTGGATGATTTTTGTATATTGGTGAATGCACCGTAATCTTGGTTGTGATTGGCGCATTTCTGAAGTATCCGTATATTTGCTCTCGTAGAGAACAAAACTTCTAAACAGTCTATAGTTACTTTGGGTTTTTTTGTTTAAACGAGCTGGCATCCAGGGGCAGTCATGACTGATAAAGCGGAAATTTTCACTTCATCGGAATTCGTTAATTGTTTTAAACGAGAAGATGTTGAATTGCACCTTAAAAATGTGGGAGTGCCCAGAGGTGGCGGACAGGTAAAATCAGTGATAAAAGTCTTGTCTGATCTAGTGAAAAGTGCGTTGAACAACAGAAAGGAGATTGAATGGTTTGCAATATTGACCGGAATTGAAGCAGTACTTAATGAAGGTAAAAGTTTGGCAACTTGATATACGTCGGATGCATTTATGTTCTGAGGGAAGAATCGCGCAAGCGGAAATAGGATTTGGCAACAGTAAGATTTGGAAAGCTAAGCGGGAGGTTTTTGGGACTAAGCAAAATTATAGAAATGTTGGCTAACGAACGTTGCGTATTTGGAGGTTGGAGAAACTAGTGAAAGAGGCTACTTATGAACAGTTGAGAGGCTGGTTTAACAGACAATTTTGAGGAAAATATGACTAGTGAAGCAATTTGATTCATTGCTTTTCTTTGGTAAGTACATTTATACTATAATGTACATTTTCACATATACAAAACAATACTGAAAGTAGCTGTTTACAGTACAGAAATGTCAAAACCTCAATTGTTTTATGTGCAATCCTACTAAAATGTACACTTTGACATATATTTTGACGTATTTTGTGAATTTTAAATATTTTATTGCCTAGCAACATAGGTATTTCGTTAAATTATTATCGTACATTTTTGCAGAAAATGTGCATTTCATTCCAATTACACATAAAATAGTTTATGCTCCTTAAGGTGCCTTTTTGGCATTTGCGTGGTTATAGACTTCGTCTGCGCCTCAGTCTATAATTTTCCGCGCTCATGCCAAGAAGATGCACTTTCAGGACTTGGTGCATAAATAACTATTACGGACGGTAGAACCAAATTATTATGGCGTTGCGGCCGAGTTATTTATGGCGTTGCGGCCGAGTTATTTATGGCGTTGCGGCCGAATTATTTAAGGCGTTGCGGCCGAATTATTTAAGGCGTTGCGGCCGAATTATTTAAGGCGTTGCGGCCGAGTTATTTAAGGCGTTGCGGCCGAGTTATTTAAGGCGTTGCGGCCGAGTTATTTAAGGCGTTGCGGCCGAATTATTTAAGGCGTTGCGGCCGAGTTATTTAAGGCGTTGCGGCCGAATTATTTAAGGCGTTGCGGCCGAATTATTTAAGGCGTTGCGTCCGAGTTATTTAAGGCGTTGCGGCCAAATTATTTAAGGCGTTGCGGCCGAGTTATTTAAGGCGTTGCGGCCGAGTTATTTAAGGCGTTGCGGCCGAGTTATTTAAGGCGTTGCGGCCGAATTATTTAAGGCGTTGCGGCCGAGTTATTTAAGGCGTTGCGGCCGAATTATTTAAGGCGTTGCGGCCGAGTTATTTAAGGCGTTGCGGCCGAGTTATTTAAGGCGTTGCGGCCGAATTATTTAAGGCGTTGCGGCCGAGTTATTTATGGCGTTACTCAAAATTCAAAAAAAAAAAAAAAAAATGTCACGGGGACGCGACAATTGCAGGAAGGCCGTGTTAGAATAAGTGAGGATTACTAAACCTGAACCCGGACCTGTATATGACGTTAATGAAATACTCTGCCCTGACTAATAATTTTAAATAAATGCGTTGAGTAAGTAATACCAACCTAATTTGGTATTATTAGGTTGGTAATCAACTATAACAGTATTACTATATCAAAACACAGTTTATCATAGGAGTGTGAAGACAGTAGAAGAACCCAAATATAGAAAATTGAGAAGAATATTATTTTAGCTTCATTTATTGCAAATATTTTGGCTCACGCTAACATATATATATATGTATTATGTATGTCATTACAAATTAATCTAAAATGTAAATTTTTATGTGTAAATTAATATACTGTCGTGAAACGACCTTAAACAGTCACTTTCCCCATTTTCAATTCTTGCAAAATAAGTCGAAATTGATAATTTTGTTTTTTTTTTCATTTTTGTGTTATTTTCGTTTTATCAAAGAGACTAATGAAAGTTTATTGTAACTCATAACACAAAGAAAAAACACAGACTTTATTTTTATTTGAAAATTTTGAAATTTTGAAGTTATTTTGTATTGTGAATTATTTTAAAAATTTAAAAGTGTGCACGCGATAAAATTGTTCGTAGAACGCAAGTTCGGGCGTTATCAGAAATGGACAAGAAGAAAAATTTTGCTAAAAAGGTTAATACCAACAGTCGTGAGAGAGAGAGTTGACATTTTGGTCAGTTTTTGAGTTTTTTTTGGCCGCCGAAAAAGGCGTTGAGCGGTGAGTGGTTTCTTTGTTCGACCAGAATTTGTTGGTTTATAATTTGGAATTTTGGAAAAGTGTTGTTCCGAGTTTTGAGCGGCGATTTGTTTTGATTTGCCATTTTTCTGTATGATTTGAGATTCTGGTTCCAAGAGTGCATTGGAAGAAAATTTATTAACGTTTGGTCAATGGTTCGACGTTCCTGCGTGTCGAATGAGGAGTTTTCTTCACCAACGAATTTTTGCAAGGTAAAAGAGCTCAGTACAGATTATTTAACATTCTCGATAAACTGCGTTTTTTTTGTGAAATTAAAATTTTTGTCGCGCCGATAAACTTTATTGTTGATTATTGTTTGAATAATTTTATTTCACATAATTTTGAAATTATTGCAAATTTGTTTAACTTGCGAACACGATTACACCATAGTAGATGCAAATGCGTTGGTTTTTTTTTGCTATTTTTGAGTACTCGATTTTTCATTTATAGCAACGCGTTTGTATTTGCTAACATAGTACACCACGCTTTCAAAACTCAAATTTGTGAGTTACAGGGAAGTCTCTTTGATAAAAAATTTTATTATTGATTGTGAATAAAATTAAAATTTTTAATAATTTTTATTAATTTCGACGATTATTCATCTTTTTGACGCTCAACGTAATATTTTTGACCTTTCGACTTGGTAATTTAATTTTCATCTTGGAAGCCACATATCCTGGGAAAGATTTTTGAGTGTTTCCATTTAGCGAGCTGCCGGCGCACTTTTGAGAGGTATCTCGCTGAGATCACTTCAATACATAATATGATTTATTAAGATTACCAATAGGTAAACTAGTGATTTGTGTCGTTTATTTTTATTTTGCATTTGTTTTCTAAAATAAGACTCTTAAAGACTCGTCAGTAAACTCGTGGCAAAACGTTTGAGCCACTCAAGGGGTTAATGTTAATCAAAGCTCAAGGCGTGCTGAAAATAATTATTTATGTTTAATTTTTAGTTTGGATATCTACAATGAGATTATTTGAAGATATATTTTCAGCAGCAAAACCCATATATTACCTATCAATTGCAACGGCAACATTGTGTGTAATATATAATAAAGATGGAGGATATTCAAAAACCTTAATTCAAATACTTCAAACTTTTGTATACGTTGTTATAGTATTGTCATTGTATGTACTAAGCATTTTCGAAAATTTTAATATATTTAGCACATCACTACAAACATCGTCAATAATTAGCTTCATTAGAAGTTTATATACACACGGAACCAATTTAACAACTGCTTGCGCCTTATTAGTATGTCAAGTTAATGCAAAAAAATATATTTCCATATCAAGTGGTATTGTGGAAATTGATAATAGGTTGAAGAAATTAGGACTAAGAAATTCATTACTAAATTCAAATTTTATGCTATGGAAATATTCTACTGTGTTAATGCTTCTTGTATCTGAAATGTATTTACTTGTGGTTATAACAATTTCAATTGTATTTGAAAAATATGCTATCTATGAACTAATTGCATTTATAATATCATTTCACATTAATACTTCTATAAAACTTCGCTATTTTACATGGACTGCCACGGTACGAGAAAGATTTAAAATATTGAATCAATTATTGAAAGTAAAAATGAATGAATCCATGTTAATAGAAAAATATCCAGTTCATGAAAGTTTATTTGCTGACGAAATTGATGTCATTAAAGAAGAACACAAAAAACTTACTAAAATTGCAAGATCAATAAATGCTTATTATTCTTTTTTACTTCTTACATACACTGGTCTAAACTTTGTAATTTTTCTTACTGAAGCTTATTCGTTTATCTACGTAATTACATTTAGTAAATATATAGATGAAGGAAGTCAATTTTTATTATACAATTCACTGCAATTATTGATTTTTGCAACATTCCAATTGTTTTGCATTGTTCGATATACTACGTTAATGTGTTATGAGGTAAATAATTTTTTTGTATTGTTTACAATCAACTTTAAATCTGTTTCAATTTAAGGCAAATTATAGCAAGGAACTATTGCATGGCATTCGAATACATCCAGAAAAAGTAGATTCTCGGAACTTGGTAAGAATTTTGCATTTTCAAAAATGTTATACTTTTGTTACATTTTATACTTTTGTACAAAAATGTATTCGACACTTTCAGAACTAAAAATATTTATATTGCACTGAATCATTATTTGTATTTTATACCTTGACAACGAGATATATTAAATAGGCTATAATGCCCTAAGGCGTATAAATCATAATGCCCGCCACGGTGTATAATAAGATAGGTGGGCTTACGAGCGCTTGTCGCATGGTCCTCGAACATGGTCGACTATGTTAGACAAGGACAGAATGAGTGCCGCGGTTGGTTCTAAAGCTGCCGTCCTACCTATGTAATCATATGGGACAGCTCGCTCATTTGTATTTACTACAAATGCAAAAATTCAAACTTTTAGAGAATTATTTTGTAATCATTTTAAAGATAAAACTTAGCTCTTGGACGTGATATAATTTTTATTACAATCAAATGATTAGAAATATTGAAAATTTTGCTGCAAAGTTACTCTATTTTTTAGATAACAAAAATAGCCATATCGTAATTTTTGTAATCGTTACCGTTATTAGCAGAAGTACTTAAAGTAGATCACATCCAGGACAATTCTTTCATCTTGCTTGTGAAAAAAATTGGTTGAATTACATGCATTTTCAGAAAAGTTTTTAAGAAATCATGTGACCAACATTCCTTTCCCTGCAACGATCTTTGGTGCTAGGCTCATTTTTGTGTTGATTCTCGGTGATTCTGTTTTTAATATGTTTGCTTTGTGTCAATTCATGTTTCTTTCTTATTAATAGATATACACAATTTGTAGTTTTTTTCTCTATTAAACTAAATATCTAATAAAAATAGGAAGTTGTTTATTTTCTAAGACTATGCTTTGTATGACGTCCGCTTAGTATGACTTGTTTGTCACTTCCCTTCGATGTTATTATAAGCGGATTCTACTGTATACAACTTACAGAATAAGTTTCTGTAATTACTTGACGGATCACATCTTCTTTTAAAAAGTGTTTCTCGCACAAAACGTTATTAATCGTCAATTGTTTGTCCGCACGGAGAATCACAGCACTCCACTCTTTAAATTTGTTTTTGGGCACTTTAAACAACGATACTTTTTCCGTATTACTTTTGTACCCACTATTACAGTTAGGCGCAAAACAGTACCTTCGAGGCATTGCCAAAAATTAACAAAAAACCGATTGTATCGAGAAGAATTAGACTTCAATGCAACAAAATGCACTGTTATCCTATAAGCACATATGCATTACGTGCTTTCGCAAGAGGCACTTCGTCTATCTCATGTAGCTTCGTCTCTCTCGCACACTGACCACGCTCGAGACCCACAAATTTGCGATGTAGGCATAGGCCGTAAGCTCACCTATCTTATTATACACCGTGATGCCCGCTTATTATGCCCTCTCATTCATAAAACAAACAAAGCGTCATAGATACAAGCCACCGCAAACTAGAAAATTTAGCAAAATCAAATTCAAAATTTATAAAAATGTCAAATGTTCACTAATTCAAATGCAGTGAAATATAAAACGTTGTATGCATCACAGGCATTACTCGATGTTTATGCTCTCGGGCTCGCGGCCCTCGCTTTTTTAATCTAGTTGGCCTCTACATAAACATCAACATAATGCCCTTGATACATAAATAACTATAAAAGTTGACACATTAGCCAAAATTCTCTTGACATATTTTGTTTAGTCACCTGAAAATGCTATTGTACCTATAGCAAAAACGTTTGTATAGTTTACATTGTGTCAACTTTTAATATGTTTAGTTCTGAAAATGTCTAATACATTTTTGATCTGTCTAAAAATTGTGATATGGTTACTATCAAGTTGCACATATAATATCACACTTTTATAGATTATTGCTACTTTAAAGTTTGAATTCACTTGTCTAAACACTTTTGACCTTAAAATTCAAATAACTTTAGTGACAGTCTTATGATTTAATATCAAGATGTCTATTTAGTAGAATATCTTTGTTCTTATTGGTTTGTTAAATGTGTGGGTAAATTTAAATTTATTTAAATTTAACCACGACTGCCACTACGAATAAGGTAGTTGTGAATTGGAATTCCTCAGTCGCCTGTTGGGCCATTAAAAGATAAACAAAATTTCCAATTTAAAATACTTAGAGCAGACAAAAATATTCAACAAAAAAAATTAACATTAAAAAGTTCTAATAACCTAGTATAGTTAATACACGTTAGGTGTATTTACTTTTTTTAATTTAAAAATGAGAATCACTTTTATTCGTTCAATTCGTTCTGAGTAAAAATTCAAGTGCAGACGTTACCACGAAATCTAAAACAACTTTTTGTTACCAAAATTTAATCGTACTTCCTAAAAGATGGTGCCACATGTCATACAGTCTGCAAAACACTGATTGATTTCTTTGCACCTGAAGATAGCAATTGATAATATTTACTTTTAATATTATAATAATTTAAAAGTAAAATTATCGTTTTCCTTTTCTTTGTTGAAATTTTTTAAATTTATTAATATAGTAAAAATTTATTTATTGATATTTTTTGGGTTAATGGATAATAAATAATATTTAGAATAGATAGTTATTTTACGTTTCATCAGAAAGAAAATACAAATACAATTTATAGTAAAATAAAATTGAAAATGATAAATTTAAATATTATGTAGTACTATAATATGAAGTTACTTACTTACTTCCGATGGCCAAATAACTCTTTTAGAGCTTTAGCCTCCTCAATAATTAATGCCTTTCCATTTGTTGAAGTTATGAATTTTTTTTTTTTTTATTTTTTATATTTTGCAATTAATTGAATTTGTATTTCCTTCCTGACAAAGCTTTAAATAAAACAGCAAAACGTAGTCGAACTACATATTTTAATATATAAAATTAACTCAAAAAATTTCATTAAATAAATTATTATTAAAAGAATGAAAACAATTTCTAAAAATATTATTATTTTAGTTATTGGAAAGATATCGATTAGTAATACGGGTATTTTACATTTTAGGTAATATCAACATCTCTTCACTTAATGCACGACAAACTAGAAATATCGGCATGTAGACTGTTCAATGTAGATTTTTCACTACTACATTCGGTAATAATATTTGAAATAATATTATTATTTATTTCTTAATGTTTAAACTGTTGCAGATATGTGCAGCAATTACCATATATCTTGTAATTATGCTACAGTTTGATATCGACTCAACTAAAAAAACACTTCAGCTGGAGGAAGCAGCTAAACAAACTAGCACTCTTTAAACTAAAAAATATAAAACTTACCTATATTGGCACTTATTGTTTGAAAAAGTCCAAGTAGCACCAAACACGTTTTAAGATTTCTTGTCTCCATTCAATCGACCTACAACAATAAATTAAATATTAATCACTTACTTTGTCTGTTAAATGTTACATAAAATAAAGAATTTAAGATTGCATAAAAATATGTTATAATATACAATAAAATAAACTAAAAATAAAAAATATATTATAAGCTGCTTGAACTGATGAAATTAATAATTATCATTATATGATGTCAATGTTATCAAATTTCCTCAAAACTATCTAATTTTTTTTAAATTGATAATTAATAGTAGCAATAAATATGAGAAGGATACGGATAATGCCTCGCTTAAAATACGGATTATTTTTAAGACTTTTGACAGAAGTATCTATTACACTTTTCTTGTAAAAAATAAGTATTTCTTAAAATAGATAGATAATGTAAATAGATAATGTAAATAGATAATGTAAATACTACGGGTAGTAAGTATTTAAAAATTTAGTTTTTTATAAAAAGTAAGAGTATTTGATCATATGATCAAAAAGTAAATGATATACCCTGCAACACAATCCTCATAAAAAAACATACATTGAGGGTATCTTTACATCCAAAATTAAATAAAAGCTACGATAATTATCATCTCTTCCGCAGACTAAAATGGCGTTCACGATGAAATGAGGCTTTGCCTTGCTTCGGTAGAATGCTGGCAAGCGCCAATCAAAATAAACAATTTTTAAATCATAGAAAAAGATAGAAGAAAATACTTTAATCTAATTGGCGTTTTTGGCAGCTTTCTACCGAAGAAAGGTAAGACCTCACTTTATTGTGAATACCGCTTAATATGACTGTAGAAAGTATAAATCAACTCACCACAACCCAAATAATGAATCATCTTTGGAACATGATGGATTGTGGTGAGTATTTACTGGTGATACAAGTATTTATTTTCATCAATATGGATCCGAGGAGATGAATTCTACAGAACTATTATAACTAAATTTTTTATTTGAGGGCAGCAACAATGTTCATATATTTGTAAAAAGTGACGTGTTGAATATACTATGTAATATAAAAAACTCAATAAAAAATGTGACTACCTTAAAGTAAGTTTAATAAAAAAAAAATGCTATTCCCAAGGTACCAATACAAAGAAATCAGGTTTTATGTATCGGCTGACCGGCACCAATCTTTACATTTAACGTACGACTTTTATTGGTTTTGGTCAGTAAGATATGCAAATATTTTTGTACTATTTTAAATAAAGCTGAACAACATCCAAAATTACATTCAGTATGCTATTTCTTAATCAGAATTTTGTGACGTAAAGAAACAGTTATTTGTGATGAAGTATACATAAGTATTTTCAATAGGAAAGTAAAGTTCAAAATTATTGTTTTCGAAATCAAAGTTAAATTTGACAAAAAATAATTAATGGTTTATAGTTAGAACGGCTGTAAAAGTATGTAATTAGGTTAGGTACCTTATAAAAGATGTTAAATCAATAAAGTGCATACTAAAACATAGCTTATTAAAACTCATTACATGGCGGATATTGTAAAAGACAACAAATAGCTAGCAATTAATAAATAACATGTAAACAAAAATGCCTAATAATAAGTTACATTATAACCTACTTTATTATTACTAATTTACTATTATATGATATTACAAATATAATACCTATACCTATATAATATTATTTGTAGTTATTGGTATGTTTAAGCTACCATCTTTTTAAATAATTTTGCAATATATTCATTCCATGGTAACTTTTTATAGGTAGTACTTTTTATGGGCTAGTTATAATTTCCTTGCAAAACCAGTGGTTGGCGTGTTGAAGAAAATTATAAAGTGGAACATCGTATCAAAAAAAAATCACTAATACAGTTTTTTTAAGTACTATTGCATAACAATCTGTTTTACAACCAAAAATTTTGAATGAATTTATTTTTATATATTGGAACAAAGTATTCCACCAAACCTAACCGAAACAAATTATAAATCCAATACTATTATGAACTACTTTTTATATCACCTATCCTAATATTTCTTTAATAAATTAAGAAATCATTTTGTTAAATTTTTCCAATTATGGTTATAACTTCTGTTTTTTGCATTAATAATGTACTTTAATTGGTACATTTATTTTATTATTTTTTAGAAATTATGCATATACTTCAATTCAATATATTAAAGCATGATTACAAAGAGGCTAAAAAAAACAAATATGATCGATTTTTCTGAAAATTTGTGATCGAAAATTTAGACAAGACAAAATTAATGTAATAATGTATTTATAAGTAAGCAATATGAGTTAGGTAAATACCATTGTCATGTAAGAGCTTCGATAGTAAAATTTTGAGTTGAAAAAGACCCCGCTACGGCCTTATGGGTTTTGGGTCTTAGTCAAATTTAACCATAATGTAAGATATTGTAGTTTCTAACATGCTGATAAAAAGTGTCCATGGGCACCAAGCCAAAAAATGGACAGTTTCCGAGATATAAGGCATTACAGAGTTAGTCCAGTCATTCTACGAAAGACACAATGATAATGTCAAAATCGATACTAACCGGAAACAAAAAATAGGGCTGTGTAGATGAAGAAATTCTAAAGAAGATAGCGTTTTTGCATCACTCTAGCTAGTGTATTACCTAACCTAAAAAATTAAACAAAGTCGAAAAAGCGGTTTTAGCTTAGCCGTAGCAGTGAAGTGATGTGATCGCTGGTCGAGTATAGGGCGGAAATTCTGGGTTCAAATCGCGGATTGCACAGAATTTCTTGGCTCGGCCTTCCGGTGGGCATCCACACTCGTGTGGTGATCTCTGATATTTGTGTTGACGTTATTACCGTTAATACGGCTGCGTCACACACGAGAGTTTACAAGACAGATTAGGTAGGCAGGGAATGAAGCCATGGGCCTTCTTCTAAATCTTACATTTCCTCGAATATTTTCTTATGTAACCTTATGAAAATTTTATAGGTATTTATAGAGAAAAAATTGCAAAAATGTTAAAAAAAATACATGTTGCCATTTGACTTCCAGGTCATGTTGACTTCCAGTTGAATTTAAAATATAAAAAAATATGCCTTGGCAGTTTCCTTTAAACTTTTTTTTTGTATCTAGTAAGATTTAAAAAGTATTCACTCTTACCACTTTTGGTGAACACACTGTATAATTGGCATATTGATGAACGCTATTTCGTAATTGTTCGTGTTTTTCTAATCTAGTTAAGGAGGGTCCATTAATTACGTAAAAACAATAATTGTAATTTTTGACCTCTTCCTACTTAGAGTACTACGCAAGATTGTGGCACCCTCCCCAACATTTTACGTAAGGATTATTTAAAAAAAAGAATTAATTTTGGCTTTCCCTACCTAGTGGCGTATCAATGCAATATTTAACTGTGTTCTGAATTGTGCATCGAGTCCTTCACGCCTACAATACTACACTTTTTTTGTAACCTCTTTCACCCACATTTTTATATTTTTTACTCTATGACCTTAATTTTTTTTCTATTTTTCTCAAAGATTTTTATTTTCCCCTTAGCCTAAAATTACTCCGAGAAACATGATTTCGTCTAAATTTGCTCCGAGCAATATGCGTACTTAAGAAAATCGTACATAACACAGCGTAAAACAATTCTAAAAGTATTATCACAATTACTTTGTGACTTTGTGAAAAGAAAACAAATTATATTTGATTTAAAAAAAAATTGTTTTAAAAAACTTACCCCCTCCCCTCAAATCCTTCCGTAATTAACGAACACTCCCTGGTAGTTTATGATTTTCGCAAATCATACTAAGGTAAATTAATTAATTAAAAAAAAAATGTTTATGTTTCTCATTGTACCTACTTCTGAATAATAAATTTGAAAACAAATAAAATTAGCTGTTTTCAAGAAAAATACTCTTGAAATTAAACTTTTCCAGGCTGTACCGTCCGGCGTAGCTCTTTAAAGTGAGCAAAGACTATATTTTCACAGTTATTACTTATTAGTTTATTACAATACATGTTCATATTATGTGACATTGATTATTGAAGGAATTTTAGATGACCAATATCGTATCTATCTATCGTTAGATATATCTTCGTTATGATAGGTAACTTAAAACTTTATACCGTTATACAAATACTGGTAACTAGGTTAAGTGTGGTTTGTCGGAAGTAGCAATAATAGAGAATCAGTTTCGTAAAAAAAATAACAAGAAAAACTTTTACGAATATTTTAGATCAAACGATGGCAATAAATTACACATACAATTATTCATTTTAATTTTTTCAATGTATAATGGTAATTTCGTGCTCACTTTCTACAAGCAGCGAGTTTTTTTAATACAGTAATCTACCATATTTTACGGTCGACTTTTACTGTTCAAAATAGTAAAAAATTGTATTAAGTCTGAAAACTGTTCTAATACTCATTCGGTAAAAGAACTTATCGGAATTGGTGTAATAGACCAGCGGTGGCGAACCTTTTTATGTACGAGTGCCAAAAATTTACAAACAGTATTAATTGGTATTAATCGAGTTGCTCCCGTGCCAAACACTTTTTAATAGGAGAAGAATTATAAAAGTTTTTGATATAAATATCAAAAATAAAACGATAAAAATGATGATAATTCTTGAGAAAACATTTTTTTACTTGCGGCTGGGGGGTATTTCATTTTTCTAATTGCTTTTTGTACCGTTTCGTATCATTCTGGCCAGTAAAGCTTTTAAAATCAGAGTACTGGATATCGCCTTACTTTACAACAAAGGAAGCAAAAAAGCTGACATTAGCGTCTTTTAGAATTAAAAAATTTAATAAAAGAAGTTTACCTTTTTAACGTTCAAGCCACTAACGTCAAACTTGCTCGCTGCCTTATTGGAGAATTAGCGAAAAATCTTGACGGTAGCGCCTTTTAGCGTTAAGAAAGTGAACTTTTTTTAAGTGATCATATGTCATGAACTTTTATCGTGGGGGAAGGGGAACTTTCTCGCTCCCTATTGCTTAGCCGTTTTTACACAGCTGAATGTATTCGACTATTGATATTATTTCAAGTTACTTAATTTGTAGCGCATATAAAATGATATCATTTGTAAATCGTTAACGTGCCATTAAAATTTTCGTACGTGCCATAGGTTTGCCACCGCTGGTGTAGACTCTATTTTATTTCAACCACACATAAATACGTACGGTTGAACTAAAGAAGGAAATGTTAAATTAGATATAATTAGAAAAGAAATTAATAATTATTCAAAAATGAAGAAAATAATCGGTAATAATAATAAATAAAATAGACAAACAAATCAACTCTAGTTCAATGTTAGTAATTCCAATAATTGTACATTTTGCATTACCGTTACGTCATAAATTATTATTAATAAAAATCTTGTTACATAATAATATGTAGGTGAATAGAACGACACAAAAAAGGGTCACTTATTTAGAGAAAAAAAAGAGAAAAATTTGAGCATGGAAGGTGGCTGAACCATGATATTGTGTCGTAGTCCAATATGTATACATTCAATTTTATTATTAATAAATACAAAATTACAAATAAAGCCTAGCAGCGTTGTTGAAATGGTGCGAAATGTAAGCAATGGATAAGTTGTTGTGGGTTTAATTTCGTGGTCGCCTGTTAGGCCAATAAAAAAAGAACATAATATCCAACTCAAAATAACGAAAGTTGAGTTTTATCAACTCAAAATACTTAGAACAAATAAAAAATATTTAAAATGTTTGTTAAACAAACATTTAAAAGTGCTAATAACCTCTTAAATAAATATAGTAGTCGAATCACGTTAATTGTAGATACAAGTAGGTAAGTTTTAAATTTACTTAATTTTAAAAAACTAGATACTTTCTGAACGATTTGAAAAAAGTTTTTACGCTTGTATGCGTAAACTTATTATTTACAGGTATTTTATACAGCAGAGAAAGGCATTTTTACATGTTTTTTTATTAATTAAAAAATTACGTACGTGTTTGCACGCTCAACTTTTGGAGGATAATTAAAACGAAAATGTAATAGGTACTACTCCAGAAAATTAAAGATAATTTGATGTTCATTAATTCAAAATAGATCAGGAACAAAAATCCGGAATGAAGATATATAGAAAGAGTTGAATACAACGCCACTTCAAAAAAAATATCTCAACGTAGAAAAACAAAAATACCTCCAAAAAAAAGGAAGTCGCAAGAAGATTCAGAAAAATGCTACAGTACTACTTAGAGGATAAAGAAATGTGGGAAGACTCCTAACAAGATGACAACTAAAGTCGAAACAGACCAACAGGGATTACCCTGAAGTAGATGATGATGAAATAGATGTAGATACTGAAATATATTCTGATAACCTTTATTTCTTAATAATTACACTAATTTACTATACACTTCACCACTGTTCACTCTCCCTTTACAACATAAATGATTTCTCTTATATAGTATTTGGACTTCATACCAATCCCAATAATCTAATAATCTGATGATGTTGTCCAAAACATAACATTTTTTCTCTTCTTGTTTTTCTAGTATGTTAATCTATCCGGAGGTCTAGAAACACGCGAGCTTCTTCTTAATGCTGGTAGAATAGACGTACTTTCCGTTTTGCTTGATTCACTAAAAATGAACTCAGCATCGCCCTCCGAACCTTCATTACTCGGTTTTAGATGTGCCTCTCTTTCTATTAAAACTTCTTTTTGAATATTATCTCCATCTGAACAGTTTTGCAACGGCGTTTCCATATTTCTTTCCACCGGTATTATCGTACTTTATGTCGTGTGTTCTACCAAATCTTTCACACTTTCTAACCATGATTTACGTAAACTATTTACATGTTTGTGCAGTATCTTGTCTCTGACTTTTATCAAATAAGTTACTCCACTTAATACTCTGAGAATAACTCCTTCCCATTTGTTCAATGTGTTTGGTCCTAACGCTGACACCAATACCTCTTCTCCTACTGCAAATGCCTTCGGACTGACATATTCTTCTGGTTTTTTTCCGATATTTTACCACTCGTCGGTCTCAACATATCCAGTCTTGTTATCGGTTTGTATTTAAATATTACGTCATTTGGTGACATTCCTGTTGTTGTGTTAGGAGTATTTCTGTATGAAAATAAGAAATTTACAATCTGCTGTTCTAATGATAACGTTGACTTGTCTGCTAAGTATTTTGTTAACGTGCTCTTTACATTTTGCACATGTCGTTCCGCTAATCCGTTAGATTGTGGATGATATGGAGGAGACCATAGCATCGTCAGGTGACTAAACAGTTTTGTGTCAACTTTTAATATTTTAGTTCCAAAAGTGTCGATACACTTTTGGTTTGTCTAAAAAATTGTGATATTATTGCTAATGCTTCCCGCTCAATTTGAGAATAATTTTTTTCTGAATTCGACAACGTTCCTGAAGCAAAGAATATTGGTTTATCCACTCCGTCTACACGATAACTCAATACCTCACCCACTCCATAAGAACTAGCATCACAGGCTATCACAATCGGTAGTTTATCATCAGAATGTACCAGTACGTTACTTTGGCAAATCTGACGCTTACTCCATTCAAAACGTTCCTTGCACTCCGGAGCCCATACAAACTCTGAATTCCTTTCTAATAACTTATATAACGGCCTAAGTTGAGACGATAACATTGGTATAAACTTCGAATAATAATTTAATAACCCTAGATACGCCCTAAGTTCTGTAACATTTCTTGGTTATGGTGCTTCCATAATTGCTTTAATTTTGCTTGACGTTGGATGAATACCTTCCTTATCAATTCTACGGCCCAAATATTCCACACTGCTCTCGAAAAATTTACATTTTGATAGATTAGCTGCTACTCCGTATTTCTTTAAACGATTTAAAACGGTATCGATCAACATCTTACATTCATTCATATCTTGACCAGTAATCAAAATATCATCGAAGTAGCATTTCACTTTTGGGATCCCTATTAATATGCGATCCATTACTGACTAAAATATTGATGGCGCACTAGACATACCAAAAGTTAATCTTGTACAGCGAAACAGCCCTATATGAGTATTAATGGTTAACAACTCTTGCGATTGCTTTGCTACCTTCACTTGAGTATATGCTCCTGTTAAGTCTATTACCGCAAATACCGATCCTCCTGTTAACGAAGCAAATATATCTTCCGCGGTTGGTAACGGGTACTGATCTTGTATGAGAACCTTGTTTACTGATACTCGAAAATCTACGCAAATGCGAATATCGCCATCTTTCTTGGGTATTACTACAATCGGAGATGCCCAATCACTATTTTGAACTGGATTTAAAATTCCTATTTTCACAAGTGCCTTCAATTTTTCTTCTACTTTGTGTCGCAACGCATAAGGCATACTGTATGCTTTTCTAAATATTGGTTGTGCTCTATCCTTGATTTTTAAATGGACCTCAAATTCTTTTATTGGAATAATTAAATTTCCTTCGAATACCGATCTAAATTTCTCTTTTAGCTTATCCACATCCGTTGAAGTGGCTGCCACCTTAAAATTTTCTTGCCAATTCGGAAACAAAATATTCAACCAATTTCTTCCTAACAAAGGCACAAAACTATGTTTTGTTTTAACTACCACTAATGACAAATTATATTTCCGATCCTCTTTAACGACTTCAACTGTAATTTCTCCTAACGCACTAATTTCTTGTCCGGTTACCGATGTAAGACCAAAGTGTACTTGTCGTAGCTTTACATTTGAAAATGTTTCGTAAAATAACCTTGATGGCATGATAGTTTTACATGCCCCTGTATCAACTTCAAATTTAATTAAGTTTTTATTGACTTTCAAATTAACCCTATGCGCCTTATTCAAATTAACCCTAAAAAAATTAAATCAACCAAAAAAGGAAACTGAAAAGCAAAAAATAAATATATTACATTTTGAGTCTTAATAAGTAATATAAGTAACTAATTTTAAGTCAGTACAAAAACCAAAAAATCAACGATCATTAAATTACTTTAAAAATATTATCAAAACAAAAGTCACCCACCCTGCACCGATTTAAAATTAGTTACTTTTAAGCAGAACCTCTTTGGATAGTACATTAACTCATATTTCAATATGATACGTTATGAGTTTTTTGTTCTGTTGTATGGTGGTGTGAATGATATTCTACTATTCATCAATCATAGCCATCACCATTTCATGGAATTTTTTCCTTTTACAATTCTCACAATTTTTAAATCTGCCTTCATTTTAGTACTACTATTTAAAACAATTTTTACTACAACTTTTACAGTAAAGCCAAAAAGCGGTAATTTTTCAGTTTTGAACAGTTTTATAAATATAATTTTTTTTTTTTTTTATTTTTTATTTACCCAGAATATTTACAATCTGTCTTAACAAACATTAAGTAAATCTGCTGTCTATGTTCACAAAGATAAGAATAATAATAACATGTTAGGTATAAACCCAGTGGCTTATACCTTTACAACTTTAATTCATTGAATTATTGATGTACAGGGTAAGTTAATAGTCTGCATAAATGCTTATAGTCTGAATCTATTAATTAAGTCTGGGGGTTTGAATCTTTTCAGTCTTCGTATATCATGTTGATCACTCATCAAGTCAACTGTCAATTGGTTTGGATGTACACTAATCCTGTCTTTGTACTTGGCACTAAATGAGCTAATTTCCTCTTTTACCGTTGGGATGGCAAGATCTTTTCGGATAATCTCGTTTGTTACAAACCATGGCGCGTTCACCATATTTCTGAGCAACTTTGCTTGGAATCTCTCTAAAATTTCGATGTTGGAGTTGGATGCAGAGCCCCACAGTTGTATCCCATACGTCCATACAGGTTTGATTATTGTTTTATAGATTAGTATTTTGTTTTCTAGTGAGAGATTTGATCCTTTACCTATCAGCCAGTACATTTTCTGATATTGCAGGTTGAGTTGCTTCCTCTTAGTCCAAATGTGGGTTCTCCAAGTTAGTCTGCGGTCTAGGTGTATACCAAGATACCTCACGGTCTCTGTTTGTGGAACCTGTTTGCCATTCAGGGTTACAGGGGGACATGTTTCTTTTCGCAGTGTAAATGTCACATGCGTAGACTTTGACTCGTTGGCTTTTATTCTCCATTTTTTGAGCCAATATTCAATTTTTGTCATGATTATTTGTGTTAGTTCTGAGGCCGTTTTAGGATTTGTATGTGATATCAAGATACCCGTGTCGTCCGCAAATGTGGCCGTGGTAATTTGTTCCATTGTTGGCAGATCCGAAGTGTACAGGAGATATAAGATTGGTCCCAGTACACTACCCTGAGGAACTCCTGCTTCTACTGGATATATTCCTGTGTACTCATCTTGCACTTTGACGAGAAAGTGTCTATTGCTAATATAAGATTTGATTAGTTGGTATAGATCGTAGGGCAGCATATTTTTTAATTTATATAGTAGACCCGGATGCCAGACCTTATCAAATGCTTGTGAAATATCCATGAAGACTGCAGAACAAAATTTTTTCTCTTCAAAAGCTTGATTGATTTTTTTGACTATTCTATGAACCTGCTCTATAGTCGAGTGTTTATCTCTAAACCCAAATTGATGGTCCGGTATTAGTTTTTTTATTTGGATAATTTCCTTCAGACGCTTCACTATCAGTTTTTCAAATACCTTTGACATTACCGGAAGCAAGCTTATTGGTCTATAAGACGTTACTTCCTCTGGATTTTTTCCTGGTTTTGGTATCATGAGCACCTGCGCCACCTTCCATTGGAGTGGAAAATAGCTAAGTCTTAACATGGCATTAAATAAAATTGTAATTAGTTTGACTGCTTTCATAGGTAATTCTTGCATAATTTTAGCTGTTATCAAGTCATAGCCTGGTGCTTTTTTAGGATTAAGTTCCTTCTTTATAACCTTAAATACTTCTTTTTTTTTAAATTTTTTCATAGGAAGGTCCATTTGATGTGGTGCTTCTAAAGACTCGATAATTTTATTCTCCTCATCGACACTAATTTCTGATGGAAAAGGTTTAAATACATTTTCAAGATGTTCTGCAAAGATTTTTGCCTTTTCACTAAAACTCTGCCTTCATTTTAGTACTACTATTTAAAACAATTTTTACTACAACTTTTACAGTAAAGCGAAAAAGCGGTAATTTTTCAGTTTTGAACAGTTTTATAAATATAATTAAAATAACTTTTTAACTAATTCCATGCAATATTATTAAATTATAGAAAAAAGGTTACGATATTATGTTCTTTATTTAAATTTAGTTGACGATACAAAATTAAATAGTTGTCCAAAATATGCTGCAATCCAGGGGACTCTTTGGTTTTACAAAAGGCATTAAAGGTAAAATTTAATAAAGGTATAATTTACGTCGTCCCAAATAATTTTCATTAGGTCTTCTGCAGAAAAAATTTTCCATGATGACCAAGATGCACAATTTGATTAAATTTTAATGCATTTTGCAGCTATTCTTTCATTGTCTTCAATTTTATAAAATTATCTCTTTTAATATCACCACATAACTAACGTCCAATTAATTAGATTTATATTTACATTCTAAAGTTTGTTAGGGTGATTTGGATAAAAGATCCAAATTTTATTATCATGGAATTAAATTTTCCAGGTTGAATAAAAAAATTTGTAAATTTTTGTTATTATTGCTCCCACACTGCGTTGTTCATTCAAAATTTTCACTCGAATAACTTTTAATCTTTCCATGGATTTAATTTTCATTAATTCAAATTGAATTATGTTTTCAAACTTTACAAAGGACGTCGTCGCCTCAAAATTGCCCACTTGATATTTCTGACATTCTTCTTTTAATTTTTATTTATTAATTTCTAGAAATATTGCGATATATTGTCATCTACGCTTTTGAGGCACAAAATAAACTAAAAGTTTTTTAAATCACAAAAAATTATTTTTCTAAAAATATGTCTTAATTTTCAAATACAGTAATAGTAGAAACACTATTTTGTAAACTAGCTCAGCGGTTTTGAATTCCACATAAAGGCTCTTGTGCATTGTTTCGTGAATTTACTTTATTGAATTCAAATAGAACAGATGTTTTATAATCAAATGTAAATTTATTAAAATTTCCTGCATCTCTCAATTTTATGTAATAAAAACGTTTGAATAAAACATCAAATTTATAAACATAAAAGTTTTAATACGCTTCACACCACTGTAATTATTTACCACGGCCTTTACAATACTTCCAATATCATCTACTAAACGCTTCCTTCGTTCGTTCACGTTTAGCAACTAACAAAGTATATTTAAGCAAGACAAAAAGTTTCACCGAAAGATTTTGCCCGCAAAATTAATACGTCGTATAAAATCAAAATTCCACATGCGCAAGTAATTTTTTTTGCATCCACGCTTATGATGAACAACTATCAAGAAATCAAGCAATTTACCTACTCACTTTCTGCAGTTACCATATCGTCGCTGGTAAAGCAATATCTTGTAACCCCAAAATGCAAATTGTTCAGGAGAAAGAAAAAACATTTTACTTTCAATGGGAATCTCTGATATAAGATATTGCAATACTGTCATTAACTTCAAATATAATGCATTGTAAGCATACAATATTTTTACACAAGGTCAAGAATGGCATACAGATTTAGGAAAACCAAAAATGTAATTTTATCATTTTTGTGGGTTACGAGATGTTGCTTTACCAGCGACGATATGTTGCTGTAAATTACAAATTTAAACTGTTCTCAGGAACACAAAAATGTTTCAAACTTTTGTGAAGCACCTACAATAATTTGTAGTCTTTCTGGCTGTCGGCATATAAAATTCTCAAATCCACTCAAAATCCTTTAGCTTTATGGCTCTAATTTGACAATTGTTGTGAGTTGATTACTTTTTGACATTTTGCTTGTTTACTTTATGTTGTTTTAGAACTGTGGTACTTGTTCATTTCAGGAGGACTGAGCTTGGCAGAACTTTTCTACCTACTAAAAGATTTAAAATAATTTAAATATTTGCTTAAAATTGTTTTTGGTTTTTCGTAATTATTTTACTAGTATGTTTTTTATTTATAACCTAACCTACTTTTATAATAAGTTTCAATCCATTTACATTGGAGTGAAATAATTGCAAAAATAAAAAAAATTTGAAGAAATATTTAAATTATTTAAAATCCCTTTCTATGTAAATAAGTTTTGCAACGTACAAACTCTCTGAAGTAAACCGTTGTGATATTCTAAAACTATTATAAAGTTAAAGCAATAAAAACCCAAATATCTTCTGAAATTCTATACTACGTTATGTTCGTGATTTTTGAATTCTATTTAATATCACTGATAGAAAAACATTGCATAATTATATGTTGAACTAAATATTTCAAAACGGCGGGTTTTGAAAATTTATCCATAAAGTATTTAAATGAATTTCATCAAATTACTCGAGTAATAACAGATTCCCTAAAATGTTGTTTATTATTATTATTAAATTTATTATAATAAGTGAAGAAACACAGAAAAAAATTTGGGCTAAAAATTTGTAAAATTATGCATATTTCAGGTACAAGTTCTCCCTAGATAGGTTACAGGTAGAATATTGTGTTTAAAAAATGAAAACTGTTGAGTCCACATATTTATACCTGCATACAACCCAAATGATACCTTTTTGCAGTACACCCTTTTTTCCTATTTTTCACCCAATATTATGTGGAAAAAAAATTTTTAATTTATAAATAAAAATAATTATAAATAAATTTAAAAATATTATTCACACATTTTAATTTATATTAATTTTTCCTTTTTAAATTGCGACAAATTTTGACTGAAATAGGAACTTAAATAAATACTTACTCTTTTTCATAGGCCGACGTGGGATTCGAACTTGGTACCTCTGGCTTATGAGGTAAACGTGGTATTCGCTAGCCCATGAAGCTGATTTATTATAATTATTTTGTACAACTATCAGAAGTTTTGAGATCTTAAAAAATTCCATTTTCTATTCTGATTGTTTTATGAACATTTAAATCTAATTAAAATTACATTGAAATTGATTTAATTTTATAAAATTTTAACTTTCAGTAAACAGTATTAATAATTATCCATTTTAAATTTTTAAAATAAAATTATAATCCACGTGTTAAAACTATTAATAACAGTATTATTTACGGGGTAAATTAATAGTGGTGTAATCTAATAAGACAAAATGTCTCTAAAGGGTAGTTCACACTACATGATTTATCATGACTTAGTCATAAGAAAAGTCATGGTTAAAATCATACCATCACAACAGTCAATCATAAAAGCCATAACTTCTATAATATCAAAAATCATATAGTGTGAACGTAAAAAAATCCCTCATATGAGAAGTCATGTGACAAGTCATATGATAAATCATGTAGTGTGAACTACCCTTAATAAGCAAAATGTAAAAGAAAAATTTTTTAATTGTACCGTTTAGCACTTATTCAAGAATAACTTTGCGTTTACAATTCGTATAATCTTAAGAACCGATTAAGAACACAACTATTGGGAGAATATACAATACAATTTTCCAGGTATAAAATTTTGCATAATTCTAACAATCGCTGTACTTAGCAAAATACAAATTTAGGCTTCAAAAGTGCACAATTGCAACAGCCCAACATTGGGTGAATTTGCCACCAGCAATTTTTTTCTGTGAAATAGGAATAGCCTCACTTAATTTTTTTGAAAACACCATCAAATAAATTTTATCAGCGCAATCAAACCATGTACAAAGTGGCTTTATTTCGATGTTTTTTATGGGAAAATCGGTAACTATGAGAGATATCAAAAAATGGATGGCACATTCTCGATTTCTCTTTTTGAAAAAACCTTAATGGCAAAAACCAGAATTTGCATCTTTTTTGTTTTCGAGTTATAGGCAAAAGTTCGATAATTGGACTTTTCTAAAAATGTCGATATCTTGATTCTTTTTGAAGTTATCAAAAAAGTGTTACCACTTTCTTGAGACACTTTTTTAAGAGCAACAAAATGGGATAATAAAATTTTAAATATTTAAGTTACTTACTGAGTTATAACATAAAGTTGTGTTTTTTTTAAACAGAAACTATAATTGGCCATGACATTTTTAAATAGCGTTTTTTATCCTCTGGATAAAAAAGATGGAGAGCCATCCATTTTCTGATATCTCCCATAGTTATTGATTTCTCTATAAGAAACATCGAAATTAAGCCACCCTGTTCAAATTACTCGTACTTTTAACATTACCATAAATATTTAAAATAAATAAAATTTTGATATGTAAGAATAACAATTTATTTCTTTTAAATCTTATCAGTACCTAATTGAAGTAGCGGCAAGGAAATTGGAATTTGTATATCCAACTTTATTGTTTGGAGTTGACTTGATTAAGTTTGTTCATTACTTCTCAAATTTAATAAGTTCTTGAGCAGTAGACTGAAATTGCTTCCTATTTTCCCTATATGGTTTCAAATCGGGGCTACATGGAAATCACTTCACTACATCAATATTTCTGTTTCTAAACCATTCCTTGGTGACTCTAGAGTTTTGTATTGAAGACTTATCCCATTAAGAAGTAAAGTTTTCTTTAAGAAAAGGGTCAACTCTTTCCAAAAAATTAATTTCCAGAACTTTACTGTAACTCTCGAAGTATATTTTTGTTATTATCCACACTAATAGAATCCCCCCAAGCCATAAGCATGTCGCCAGCGAAATTACGGATAAAGGTTTTTTTTGATTCTTTGGGAAATCATGCCAGTAATATTGCCTTTTCACCTTCTTTTCATGGCTGAGTAAATCATTCTTCTATTGTTCATCCCCTGACAAGTGTTTTCTTGCAAATTCTAAACGAGCCTTTTTATGTAATTTAAGGAATCTTGAATAAAGTGAATGATCTTTCAAAATTTATCTAACACTTAGAGTTTTTACTGGGACCTGCAAATTTTCTCGTATTTGCGATGCACTCGTGTGTTTATTCACAACCTTATTAAAAATTACACGCTTCTGGCAGTTGTTTAGCTTAAATTTTGTTACAGTTTGATTATTTTTGCATTAGAAATCTTTTAATTTTATAAAATTATTGATTACTTTAAGTTATCTATTAATTTTCCGTGCGATTTCACGGTTTAATAGATGGATATTTTTGTATACCTTTATCAGCAGTTTCCTCCAGTACTAAAAGTTTCCTTCTACCCATGTTGGCATCTAGGTGTAAAATAATCACAACCATTGTTTTTTTAAATTGCTTCTTTAGTATTGCAATTACTTTTAATATTAAATTGATAACAAATGGTTTTAATTTCATATTTTGTATCAAATTACTCGTTATGCGGCTATTCCTCACCATGTTCTCAATTATTATTATTATTAAAATTTTGAAAGAAATAAGTTTTTTATTGCAATCAAAATTTTATTTCTTTTTAGTTTTTATAGTGGTGTTAAAAATATTATGATATAATTTGGTTACAGCAATAAAAGTTTAGAAGCATTTTTCTCAAAACTATATTTTTCAGGTCGGGTGCATATTTTCCAAAGAAACTACGCACTAGATGATTTGATATTTTTTAGATTTAAAGTACATTTCAGGCTATCGCCGGTACTTCAAATATCCAAAATATAATACAAAATTATATACAAAATTATACAAAATTATATTTTTCGGGCCGTGAGAATTAAATATTTTGTCGTCAAAATTGAAGATTTTTTTCAATCATCACCATTTTGTTACTTTTCTTTCAAAATTAGATTTGAGGTTCCGACAATAGCCACATTCATAAAGAATACAATGTAAAAAATTTGTTTTTATTCTGATAACTATTCCATTCCAATGACAGTCATTCCAAAACATGAATATGCGTCGATTTGTTACTAGTATAATTTTCAATAAAATTTTTTGCAAAAATGTTTATGTTTTTTTAAACCTGAATAAATAACAGTTTTTTCAAATTTAATTCCAAAAAATCGGCTTGTTCACAATAGGTGACCTCCTTATTCCATTAATCTTCAATATTTTCGTATAAGGTTTGCTGGTATTTACTATATTTGACATCTCGTATTGTTAAAAATTAATTAACATTATTTATGAACCTAATATTATTTGAGAAAATTGTTTTTAATTAAAAAAAAAAATTTGAAAGAAAGTTTTTCCGTTTTGTATGCATAATTAATAGCACCACGTTTTTACATTCCGGCTTCTAAGAATCTCTAATTTAAAAAAAAATATTTTTAAAAAATTTTCAATTTCTTACTTTTTGTAATTAAATTACATACCTACCTACGAAATTAATTTTTACTACTATTATACAAGGAATCAAATATTTTTAATTGTCTTTTTTGAAGATACCTATACATTTTTAAATTTTTACAGATCATTCTGCATATTTTAAGTTACTATTAATAATTTGCTTGGTAATTCATTGAGTAATATATTGTTTTTTCTATTTGAAAAAGGGCAAGTACAAAGGCCGAGTTTTGACCTCCCAGAATAATTTAATGAAGGTCTTCGTAAACACGATTAAATAATAACATACAAACAAGCATCCGTATTATAAGTAGGATAAGTTGAAGTGGACCTCATTAATATCTTACTTATGTTAGTTAAAGATTGGTGCTAAATACGCAGATCAGGTTTCAGTACTTATTAAAACTAAGCAATTATTATAATAAATCTTAGAAAAAAATTTGTAAATTTTTAAGAATTTTATGATTATATTTGTTAACTAATAATATTGTTTAAAAAACATATTCCATACTTCATGGTAAAATGCAGTTTAGCTACGTGAAACAACTTTCACAAGATTCTTGCATAAAACTCTTTTTCAATATTGTTATGCTACGTCTATCGTGTGAAATAATAAAAATATTAATTTTTATGACAGTCCCTACAGTTAAGCGGACTTAATAGTCTCTAAGTTAATATTATTTAATTTAAAAAGTATAACTCACATAATATCGTGACCCTTTTAAAAGAAGCATAGATATGGTACCTACTTAAATGTAAATTAAGTAGTACACTTCTTGTACAACCAATGTTACATAGGTATGTACCTACTTTGCATATTTTAAAGCAAAAGGTACTCACAAATTTTTGCTGTATACATAGAAAATATCTTTAGTTTATCCTTTATCCATATAACTTATTTTAATTTGAACTATACGAGCACATATTGGAAGTCACTTTAACTCTTATCACTGTATTTTCTTTGAAAAGAAAAGTATACTGTAACTTGTGCACTTTGTACATGAACTTAAGCAATTATTAATTGTACTTTTTAAAATACCACAGAAAGCAAATATAAGTATTAATGATTGTACTATACATGAATAAACTTTATTTAGAATGCACTGCCGCACCTGTCGGTTACTGGCTTCGACCCACCTCGAAAGCCAAAGATAGCGGTGTCTTCGATTACCTTTTCCAGGTGCGGCATTTCTCAGGTAAGTATTATATATTTTTCGATTGTTTACAAACAGAGTATACAGAACTGCGTTATTGGTTGTCTAATATTAGTATACTTACCATCTACTATTACCTACTCATAGAAAATCGCAGTAGGTATATGTATAGGATAGATTTGGGCAAAACCGGGTACCTACTTAAGAGGAGGCTAATAAGGATAGCAAATTGATATCTATTTGCTTCTCACTTTGTTTAGGTAGTTGTATAATGTTCGGTTGTTAAAAATTATATTTTATATGGCCCTCTCTTGAGTAATAGAAATGATAATATTTAGGCTCATTTTTAGTAGAATTCTATAAGTTACAAATGAGAGGGTGTGGATCGAGAGAGAAGGGTATCTGACTACCTGCAGAATGGGTAAAAACTACCTGTCCAGGTCTACGTTTGTTATCTTTTTGCAACTGTTCTATTACTTTGGTAAAACGATAATTTTTTCTAAAATCATTTACTTTGTAAAACTCAAATGAATATTCTACATCCCACAACATTCCAACAGATTTATGAAAATTCTTTGCCGCCGTGAGAAGTTGGATTACTCATCTTGCGCCATGAGTGCAACAGAGTGCAATATAGTTTCATGCTATCTCTATTAGGCCTTAAATTACAACAAACAAACAAACATTTTATAATAACTTATACCATGCGTCTTACCTATTTAGTTTCTTATTACGCAGCGAAAACACACATAGATGCTACACGCACGTCGAACTAAACTTCATTATTTAAATAATATGTAATTCATTAAGTTCCGGGGTTAATTTAAAAATAAGTTAATTTACGGGGTTGAAAATTCATATTATGAGATTTATTGATGTCACAATCATTTAGATCCCTAGCAAAGACCTCAAGTAAAATAGAATCAATAATACCGAGTCATTTACAGAGAGTGATAGAACAAAATGGCTTTGCCACCTGGGGCGGCTCTAGCAACTTTTTCAAACTTTTTCAATTATTGCCAATGGTTTTATAGAAAGGGGGGGGCGATTTCATAAATTGTTAAGAAAAATACCAAAATTGATAGCTTTTTTCCCATTAATTTTAGTTTTTACGTTATATTAAAATGCATAATTTTTTTAAGGGGGGGGCGATTGCCCCCCCCCCCCCGGATCCGCCCTTGTTTGCCACTAAATATTAAATAAGTAAATTATATAAAATTTAAATTTAAAAATATACACCGCTTCTTATCAAGGGCTCGAATATTTTTGTAACGCTTACTTATTAGTTATTACTTCTTTATGTACCTATCTATTTAAAATACTTTATTAAAATAGCATAATATAAAAATTATTTTTTTCAAAACTATTAATTTATAAACATTTTTGACATTTTACTTGGAGTGCAAATAATGTTACTCATTTACATAATAAGTATACTATATTTTGCAATAAAAAAAGTTTTTAGTCGTTTTTTTTTGAATTTTCTCTTTTCTTTTGAGCTTCAATTATTGCCAATGGTTCTCTACATTTAAGCCCACGTTCCGGTCTATTTTCGATTATATTTGGAGCCATACATTCCAAATAAAATAATTTTAATTTTGGTAGCATGACGGTGTGCCATAGAACTTCATCGAAATAGATGTCTTCAATAAATAATTTATTGTGATCACCACTGTACACCACAAAATAACAAACTTTAGCCTGAGTAATAGCTAGTTGACCCTGTATTTGATAAAAATAATCGTGATTTTTTTTTAGTTTTACTTTTCCATTTTCCATTTCCAAACAAGCCACTTTTTTGTTTTTAACAGCTTCTTCAAGGGACACCACCATTTGAGCCACTTTATATAGACACTTCACCTCTATTATTTCGTTTTCATTAATAATTCCGTCTGGTGATGCTCCCAAAAAACCATGCTGAATGTCAACAAATAAACCTGCCTCTGATACTTTCTTCTCACGCTCACTCGAAAATTTACTTATAGCCACTATTTCATTTTTTTTGCCATAAGCCATTGCTGCCGTACAAATGGAAGATTTGGATTTTAATATGGTAGTTACCAAGAAATTACAAGATGTCGTTGGTCTTCTTCGGATTACGGCACCAAAATGAGACGCGGTTAGACGAAATTTTCGTTCTGAAATAAACCGACTATTTTCAAATTGGCCAATTGTTGCGTTGGCAATCTCTTTTTGTTGATCGGCCGTAACTGTAAGACGCTCCAATAGCTTATTAGTTTCTTCGTTTAGTTCCTCTGGCGATAGATTTATTTCAGAAATATTCGGAGCGTAATCTTTTTCAATTGTAGCCCTATTTCTTATTTGATATTGTTTTTTGGCGGGAGTCGTAGGGTTCAATTGTTTTAAAACCTTTTTCTGCTCATGGTGATGAACTTGTTGTGCTACGTATTTTTCCAATACCTTTCCTGGACTTTTATTGAAGTATTTTTTCCAGGGTTCAAGATGCCAAGAATGTCCCAAATTATACCGCATACCCGATAAGAATGCCCTAGTTTGAAAGCTGTCGCGTTGAATGAGGTTGAGGCGTTTACCCATATTAAAACGAGCCAGAATATTCATAAAGCGTTCCGCCCGATTATTTGTTTCGTTGTCAATTAATTGATTACTTTTAGCTAGAACCATATTCAACGCTGCATATATGTGATGATGTGCTCCTGATGCTACCAACTGTCCTGTTAGGTCATTTGATACGTCTTTGACCGAATCACACATGTAATCATGACACTCTAAATGGTTACCAAATACGCATGATACAGAATTTCGCATATCCGATTTTAATTGAGTAATATCTCCATGTGCATTTGCGTACACCGCCTTCTGAACAACTTTGACAAGTTTTTTTATATTACTGTCAGAAAGGAATTTTCTTGCTTGTAAAGAAATGCCTTTCGTGTCACCTTTCATACGATACAAATGCTTGCTGTAATTTTTCAAACAGTGGTTTAAACATTCAATTTTTGATACTTCCGAACCATAAGTTACATGCTGTCTAATTCTAGTCATAACGGTAGAATCACCATCAGCAATAAAAGTTTTGTATCGAAGACCATGCATGGACATACTTAAATTAAATCCTTCCACAACAATATCCCATTCCATGGATGACGACGAACCCGAATAATTTTTAAAACATTTATGTTCATGCGCAACTTTTCCCAGATTTTCAGCTCGTGCACATACAGAGCAATATTTATTTCGTACACCTAAAAATAATATTTTTCCAGTGCGTTTTCCAATAATAACTGCAACTCCGGAGGCTGCATCATAAGTATGTCCATAGCTTCGCTTGGACCATCCTCCATCTAAACAAACCGTTATGTAAGGAACACCATCTAAATCGACATCTTGGTTGTTAATGGCCAGACGATGTTCTTCTTTTCCTGCTGAATCCATTTCTTCCCACAAACTATTCTTATAATAACTCCCTAAATCCCTTTGAATGTCATAATATAAATTTCCTGATATAGTAGGAATACTTAAAATTGATAAAAATTCTGATAGGTGAGTATAAGTACTTCCCGTGGAAAGAGTGGCCCAAACTGCTGCTTTGTTTACTACCTCCATTTGAGGATCTTCCGATGTAACAGATTCTTCACGATCACAAACATTGCATTTGAAAGTAAAGGTGCTTTGCAAACTCTTAGTTTTTTCGGAAAGAAAAATCAGCTTCCCTCCGGTGCAAAATTGATTGTGCAATGATTGTAACGGAACAATTTTTTTTAAGAAATAGTCTATTTGTATAATCCTATAACCAGATATTACTTCCTTATGTTTTTCATTTTCAATGCAAAGTTTATGCGTAATGATCGATTCGTACTCTTCGGGCGTTATGAAAGATGGAAAATCATATTCATCGTAACAGGCGATATCTAACGCATCATCAACAATGGTATTAACAACTTCTTCACACAAATTTTTCGTCCGGCGTGAAACAATTGTGTGTACGTTATCAATAATAGTATCTAAAACTTGATTTATCTCATTTTTTCGGCCAATCACATTTCTTCGGGATCTAGAAGCCCTATTTCTTTTGACAATTGATTTTACCGTTCCCTTTTTAATTTTCATTTTAACTAAAAACAAATTATCTGTAACTCCAAATCAAACGCTAATATCACAATAATAATAATAATATAATATTATAAATAATAGTATATTATATTATATACGAGTAAATTGATGGGCTAGGTTATACCAACGTCGGGTAAACCTCGTTTAACTTTGAACTGAGCTTAACCAATCACCATGGCTAAAAATCCTGTATTTAACCAAATTGATTGGTTGAACTAAGTTCAAAGTTGAACGAGGTATAACCGAGGTTGGTACTACCCACCCATAATAAACGTTTTATGTTGGTAATTTTATCTCCGTTAATCCGAGGATCATCCAACCAGAAAATTTAATATTTGACTTTTATATTTTTTCTAAAATAGAGATCTATCGGCTAGCTACCCGTCCGTGGACGGCCTTTCGTCGGTTAGACGGTTAGATGTCGTTCTATCTAGTTTTAAATAAAAGGTTTTTTTTAATTTTTTAGTCATATCGTTTCAAATACAGCTTCTTTAATTAAACTAATATAGCTTCATCCTATCAAAATTCTCCAATTATATGTTTTAGAATTTAGATGTTTGATACTTTACCCTGTGTACATTTAAAACAAAAAACTTTACCCTGAATGCGGTCCCTAAAAATGTAATTTAGAAATCTTTTTCTTCAGACTTCCTCCCCCCTCTGAGACATAAGCAAAACAAACTGTTTCGAGAAAACCCCTCCTTAGCCAATGTCTAGCTAGGTCCCTGGACGTCAGCTTTATACTGCTTATTGCGAGGCTTATTGTTATTATGCAAATAAGTTAGTTTCCTGAAGGGCCTAGTAGAAATAGCATGAAACTATATCGCTCTTTGTTGCATTCATGGTGCAAGATAGAAGAACCAACCTTTGACGGGGGCGAAGTTTTTTCATAAACCATAAAAAATGTTCAGATTTTTTTTTGTTTTTTAGAATTTACATAGTTACCATTTGGCTGTAAAGAAAGATCAAGCTATTTCGTTGAATACTTTAAAATTTACAGCAATTTAAAAATCACCAATAAAAATGGTGTTTTTCTATACCGCTATATTTTTTAAAGTATTCAACAAGATGGCTTGATCTTTCATTACAGCCAAATGGTAACTATGTAGATTCTAAAAAACAAAAGAAAATTTGAAATTTTTTTATGATTTATGAAAAAACTTCGCCGCCGTCAAAGGTTGGTTCATATATTTTGCACCATGAGTGCAACAGAGAGCGATATAGTTTCATGGTATCTCTACTAGGCCCTTCTTAATAAATTAAAATTTTATTTAAAATTATAATTTTTGATATAATTAAAATTCGTTCTTAAGAGTTGCAAATCTAAACAAAGCTTTATTTTTTACATGTTTTTTCATGTTAAAGAAATTATAGATATTTTTGTAAAACTTTCTAATATAATTTTTCATGTACGTTTTAAACTTGCATTTCATAATCATAAATCACTAATAGTTGATTTCAGCAACGTTATAATATAGTTGATCAGACATTAATTAACCTAGATCAACTATGAACCAATAGAAAACGTTTGTCAGCGCTAATAGTCGTTTTCCATTGGTTCATAGTTGATTTGAATTAAATAATGTGTGATTAGCTATATTATAACGTTGCTGAAATCGGCCATAAGCATTATACCTATTGTATTATTCCATAAGTCCTGGCGCGTACCTTCATAACGGTACAAGTGAACGAACAAGTGACGACAGTTCTAAAAAAAGTGGACTAATTTTGGGAGGGTAACAAAAAATAATCGCTTATGAATAGTTTGGTCAAAAATGCATTTTATGACGTTGTTCTGAATTGGTATCCAAAAAACGATTATTTTTATAGAATACTAGCTGAACCGTCGAACTTCGTTTCGCCTCAGAATCGATAAATGATTTAACTTTTTAGCGAAATGAAAATTGTTGAATATATTTTTTTGCAATTTTTTATCTTTTTGCTCGATTTTTTTAATTTTTTCTTTCATAAGAACCTTCTCTTGACAATAACAAACACCGTTCACCGTCCAGCCGTTCACGCGTAATGCGATGACCAAGGGAAATAGGGATTTATTTTTATATATAGAGATTTATTAAACTATTATTAAATTTAACGTGGTATCGTCAACTTCTACACTAATGAAATGTATTTCTCGAAAAACGATTTTAAACTTCACAAAAACAAATTTCAAATTGCTCCATCTTTGTTACAATAGTGAAAGTTTTACAAACCAATTTTCGACTTGGCTAACTAAAACTTGCATTAAAATGAACAATATTTCATTTTATTACTATCGGCGAAGTTTTCTTTTAAACTAAACAAAATTTGACATATATTTTTTTTCTATTTGGTAGATATTGTTGAAATGTATGGGGTAAACAATTTTCATTAACATTTATTGAAAAATAAAAGAGAAAATAAATATAATGTAGGTACAAATTGATAGTAAATAATAATGGTGATTTCTATATCGCTATATATTTTAAACTATTCAACGAAATAGCTTGAATTTTCTTTACAGCCAAATGGTAACTATGTAAATTCTAAAAATCAAAAAAAATTTTGAAATTTTTTTATGGTTTATGAAAAAACTTCGCCGCCGTCAAAGGTTGATTCACCTATCTTTCGCCACGAGTGCAACAAGGTGCGATATAGTCTCATGCTACCTCTACTAGCCTCTTCTTAAGTTTATTGAATTATTATAAATAATAATTAGTTTTTGGTGAAAAGCTCGTAATGAATTGACAAGTAGTGGCGAGACTATTGTAGTACTGATTACTTATAATAGTTAAAAAAAAACTATAACCTAATTTTTTCTAAAATTAGTGATTGGATAAAACCGGGTACTTGATTTAAATCACAATTAACAATTATTTTTTTATAAATGAAATTGTATTATTTATATTTCTAATTGATATACAATAAAATATTCTAAACACGTTTACCTAATGTAATGCTTTTAAAATCTAAAAAAATATCACTAATCACACTCTGTTGGCAGTTGTGGACTTATTTTTGTGATTTATTTACCTTTTTATTCTTGTGTGGTGCTAATAAATTTCTCTTTGCTGCATTACCTTTTGGTCGAAACAAATTATCTTTTTATCCTTTAAAGATAAAAACCCCACAGCTATTGTTGGTCCAAAAAGCAGATACTGTCCACCCAGTAGACAGCTACCTGTTAAACAAATTGTTTGATCTTTTAGTTGACATAGCTCTGTCGTAGGCTCACTGGCGGTTTCAGGAAAGAGAGGAAAGAGAAATTTAATTCTTTATTTTTCATTTTTAAACAAATAAAGATCAATCTATGTTGAAATATACATTGATATAGGTAAATTATCCTATATCACAAAGAAATCAACCAAGCACTTAAAAAATGATGTAATTTAAATTAAATTATTTATAATTTAAATTATTAATTACAAAATATTCGCAAATTTTTGTACACTCTGAAAGACCTTTTTGCGGGAGAAGGTTTACAAAATTTTACTTTTTGATAAATTGATTTTCTCCAATTTGGCTAAAATGCGACATTTAAAATTTTCGCTTGATGAAATCCTAATTTTGACCACGCGTATAATAATATTAATATTAATAAATGATGTAAATCGATGATGCCCAAAGTTGGCCCTCTTTTTGTAAGATATCAGGTCTATTCTTATAGCCTACGTCGATATAGCTGAAAAGCAGACTTTATATGCAGTTTGTCTATTTTCTTTTGATAAAGTTATCAATCTCGATTACTAATACTAGAACCTAAATTGGAAAACAAAAAATTAGAAAGGAAATATCATAAAACCACTTTTAATCAATCTACATTGAATATCATCCTATATTTGAAAACCAAGGATAGAATACCTCCTAAAGATAAAGCCAACGTCATCTATAGTGTGCAATGTAGTTATGAATCAACATATGTATTGTCGTGTTCTGATTGAACAAGCTCTTAAAAGGTCCAGCTACTCAATTATTTCGGGAACACAAGACTCGCTCAGTTTGTGAATTCAGTGAGATTTCTAAATTTTCCACAATCAAAATAAAACAAGTTTTACAGGGAATTAATAGCAATTTAATTAGACGAATATTGTAATTAAAATTTATCTGATAAATTAAATGAAACGAAATTTTCTTATTAAATCTCATCAACTCAGTTGTATAATCAAAAATTGGACGTAATTCCCATACAAGCTTACACATTTAAGGTAATAATAAAAAATATTCACTGCAACTTGTATGAAAATTAAACGCTGTAATAAAATTTATAAACATCTGAAATAAATTATTCACAAATAAAAAAACTTGTTTTAATTTTAAAACTTGGCGCCAAAATGTAATAGTTTGCTTTAACAGCAGCTACAAACACCGATCGAATAAATATCGTTCTTACACAGCTGCATCGCAAACATCCAAATAAAATTCAATTTACACAAAATTTTATTAATAATCATCAAAGTTCCATAAATCGTGAAGTCAATAATACGAGGTGTAATTGTGATATTTAAATAATATGTCGCAATAAACAAAGATTCCATAGAAAATGAGGCAAGCCGCATGGTTTATTTGACCACACAATTCCTGCAGCAAATCATTTTCAAATTGTGATAATTAATGTTGAAGTCGCGCAAAATAATAAATTACAGATACTAATTACCAATTTGATGTATTCATGTGGTTTGCATCTGTGGACATCCATCATCATCAAAATTGTACAAAATGGTCGGCTATCATCCATCAATCTCCATAGACCAGGTAATTCTTCTAACAAATAATTTCACTCTCCATAAATTCAATCTTCACTACACTTAAATTATCATTGCGCTGACAATCCATTATTTAAACAACTCGTTGCTTTATAAAGTTGCAAATTGTTAAATTTACAAGACATCAAAAATTTACTCTCAGGTGGTTGAGTTCACGACTTCCCACCATGCTTGTCTGTCCGCAACTTCCTTCCCTCTTACAAATTTTTCACTTCCTGTCAATTTTAGGTTTTTGGAAATCGTGTCTGAAGCTAATTGGTCACTCCAGCCAGCCAAATTTGAAAATTCCAATACCAAATTAAAATTTTTTCGTTATTTCAGGTTATAAATGACCCCTTTATGTATCTGTTTTGAGCCCTATAAAAGGGGTCTTTTCTCAAAAGGTCACCTCAAGGGGGACCAACCCGACCATAAAACTAAGTTTTATAAGGTCCTAGGACCTATAAAACTTAACTTTATAAGGTCCTAGGACTTATAAAAACAGTCCTTGTTGAGATACCTGCCCGAACGATTCATCCGTTCGGGTGAACTCCTGTTTTTCGCTTATGTTGTCAATAACTTGACTAACAACTTGCGATCTTCACGCCATCTATCGATAGTTATATCAGAGCAAACAAATCGTGAATTTTGTGGGATATTATCCCCAAAATAACGAAATTACGACACCTTTAGTTAAAAAATTAGCAATTAAATTAAGTGTTACTTTATATTTATTTACAAAATCATAGATTTAGATAATATCCGACAAAATTCGAGTGCAAAAAAATTAAATTAAGTGTTACTTTATATTTATTTACAAAATCATAGATTTAGATAAAATCCGACAAAATTCGAGATTTTATTGCAATAATTGCATAACGTGACCCATCCGTCCGTTATTTCAACATGCTGTCCGTCAGACCAAATTGTCCGTCGTTCGGAAATTTCAAAAGAAAATCAACCTTTTTCGCTCCAAAGAGACAAACATTGATCAACGACTTGCAAGCTTCACGCCATCTATCGATTGTTATTTTAGAGCTATTATATAAAATCGCGAATTTTGTAGGATATTTTTCCTGAAATAACGAAAAATTGTTCATATCACTCGGGCGATAAGGGTTTTCATCCTTCGGTCGATTATTCACTCGCCGCTGCGCGGCTCGTTTCATAAACTTTCGCCCGGCGGATGAAAAGATCCCCTTTATCGCCCTTGTGATATAAACTACTATTAAATTCTCTACACTATAAATTATTTAGCACACCATCTTGCATTTTTAAAGCAAACCAGCGATTACAGTTTACTACCTCCGAACTACACTTTAATTTAAATAGTATGTAAACAAATAATTAAAAAAAAACTGAAATAAATTGAAACGTTTATCCATTTTTGAATGATTTAAATTTTTTTTTATAGGTATCTGGACAATATTCCACCTATGAAAATTACGTTTCGACTTGCACCTGCATCTGTGCAATAAATTGACAACAGATTACATTTCATTCGTCTAAGCAAATCCGAAAAGAAAAATAAACTCAAATACGAGAAAAATGTTATGGCGAATTTTTAATTGTGAAAACTTTTAAAATGGTAATGGCTAGGGTCACAACAGTATATAGGCCAAACAAAACAGAGACTAGAATAAACCAACACCTATATGACATACATTCAGAATCAGGGAATTTTGAACATTTTGAACAACAGGACTGTCCATTTTACTAAGCGGACAAACATTTATTGATATAACTTTTTTTGTTATCAATAGAATAGTATAATATTTAACTAAAGTGAAGATTAGAACTTGTAAATATATATTTTTCCTTGATGACTATTATTTAAAACTTTTACGAAGACGTGTTGCATAAGCTTTTGCACATGTTCTGTTGTCACTTTGGGACTAGCTGCGGTCCACATTTCTTTAAATTTTTCTAAAGTTGTAGCTTCCTGACAATCTTTATTAAGTGTCATTTAACTATAGCTCAGTATCTATCAATAGAACAGATAGGGTAGGTTTATGTTGTCGTCTGGAAGATTAACCAAAAATCTCCATCGGCCGATTATAAAAGTTAGACAAATTCAGTGAAACATGGCACCTTGGTCTATGCCTAGTAATTTCAAGTTTGTGTAAATTTAAGTGTAAATAAACTTCTAATCTTGTATTTCTTCTTCTTTCTTTAACTTTACTTTAGATCTGTTTATTTCCAACATCTGCGTCGTTTCTTTCGCAGTGCTAGATCTGTGAGCATATAAATTGTTTAACGTCCGATAGATAGTTTGCTAGACTGGCCTCCAGACGAGCCTGTAATCCTGGTTTTTATGTTAATGATGGCAATTTATTAACCCAGAAGGACCACCGGCTTAACGTGCCTTCCGAAGCACGGAGACGAGTCATAAGAAAGTTGCCCTTCTCCGGATTTGAACCCGGTACCTCGCAGTCGCAGTTGATCGCATTACCTACGAAGCAGATGACCGTCTCTAATCTTGCATTTAATGCATCTAATCTTGTATTTAAAATGTTAAATTATTAACTCATTGATATTAAATAATATTAAAACTTTAATTATATCGAGTTATTAAAATTAAAAAATTAATTAAAATATTTATTAAGCTTTCGGAAGATTATTTCCACCCGTCATCAGAAGTGTCAAAATATGATACGTATGTACACAAGTCATGGAACCTAAATTGTGTTTCGGCAAAGAAAGAAAATCCTAACTCCAATACGTAAAAAAACTTAAATAAGTAATTGGCTATAAATGTTGCTTAAGCCATATGTCGGTTCATGGTGTTGTTGGTTTTCTTAATGTATATAATTTCATGTACCAGATCTTTGTAATTGAAAACTGACTAGATGATTTTGGTGTTTTCAAAGTCCGCAGTATGTACATCTACTAAAATATGCTTGGCGATGGCTGTAGATTCTGGTTTGTTACATCTGATGGTTGAGATGTGTCTACGTATTCTTTTCTGCAACCATTGGTTCGTTTGTCCGATGTACACCAAGTTGCAGTTGGTACAGTTCACTTGATAGATCAGGTCAAAATTCTTCTCATGAGGGATCGGGTCTTTCAGTTTAGTGTATAAAAGACCAATATTGCGTTAAGGGTAGTTCACACTACATGATTTATCATATGACTTGTCACATGACTTCTCATATGAGGGATTTTTTTACGTTCACACTATATGATTTTTGATATTATAGAAGTTATGGCTTTTATGATTGGCTGTTGTGATGGTATGATTTTAGCCATGACTTTTCTTATGACTAAGTCATATGATAAATCATGTAGTGTGAACTACCCTTTAGGCGATTTAAAAGTGATATTGATATTATGTTCTTTAAGGTTTCTTTTAATTTTTTCACTTAACCACTGATAAATAGAATCACAGAATAGTTATGATTTTAGTTTAATATCTAAAAGAGTTATGGCATTACTTTTTTTTTCGATAGTAAATTGCAGTCTATGATGAAAGTTGTTGAAGTGTTCGATGATGAAATCCTCTGTATCGTTAGGGTAAGCCGTGATAATGTAGTCCACGTATTGTTTAAAAAACGGAAGCTGGAAAGGGAGGGACGAGATACGGTCATTTTCTAAAATTTCCATGACCAGATTAGAGATGGTGGCAGAAATAAAGCTACCCATTGCTGTCCCCAAGATTTGTTGGTATAATTTGCCATCATATTGGAAGTAGGTTGTGTCTAAACATAACCTAAGAGCATTCAAAAACTTATCTTTGGGGATATTACTGAAGTCTTTAACTTCGTTTCATTTTTCACTTAAGTTCCATTTAAAAAACTCCATAAAAACCCTGCCATCACCGTACAAAGTAAATTTAATAAAATGTTTAAAAAGTTATGTGAACTAGGTCATATTATATCAATGATCTACAAAAAAAAATCACTGAATAAGTACAATTCTCAATGTTCCTGGGTATACGGATTGTCAAATGTCCACAAAAAAGAGTATCATACGACCTGTATCCTAAGCTGCATCGAGTCTCCTTCCCATTAGCCAAGTTTATCAGTATCATTTTACGAAATGTCATACAAACACAACTTAGATATTATATCACCTTTTACGTGATTCCAATAAAGTGTTTATGGAAATAGAGAAGATAGTAAGTGTAAATTACATACAGTGTGTTCACTGATAGTGGTAACAGTGAATAATTCTTAAATCTTACTAGATAAAAAAAAATGTTTAAATAATTATTTTATTCAACTACAAATTTTCTATTGAAAACTGCCAAGGTATATTTTTTTATACTTAAAATTCAACCGGAAGTCAACATTGAATTTTTTTTTCAAATAGCAACATGTCTTTTTTTAACATTTTGCAATTTGCAATTTTTTTTCTGTAAGTTATAAAAACTTATAAAATTTTTATAAGGTTACATAAGAAAATATTCAAGAAAATGTAAGATTTAAACAAGCAATAATAATTTACTAATTATTTACACATAGGTATTTAGAGTGCTATGAAAAACAAAATATCATCCCACAGAAAACACAACTGTTGTCTATCTAATAAATTTTTCAAAATTGCCACCGTTTTCTTCAAGAAATGATTCTAATTTTCGCAGAAGTTTTGGTGATTTATAACTTTACATCTGACAAAGTGACGGTTTTAAATTCAGAACCCAACTATCAGAAAATAACATTCCTGGAAGCGACCTACATTTCCACAACACCGGGAAATATCAGCAAGCAAACTGACTACTGGTCAGAGTGGGCTATAAGAATTTACTCCTCCACTACCTCAAAAAAATTAAAAACGACCCTATCTAAAAGTGACAATGTAACACCGGAACGTTGGGTAGCAAGAAATCTTGTTTGTTATTATACCTCCATAATCCCAAAATATTGTTCATATTAATTTGTAAATGTTGATTGGCTGTTGAAATATGAATGTATTTTAAGCACACTTTACATAAGCAAATCTATTTTCAATTACACTCCTGAGATATAAACCATTTATCTAGTTCTAAGCTATCATAAATAAAGTTATGCATCATTTTTGTTTGAATAAAAATACCGAATTCTATAGATAATTTTATATCAAAAAAGGTTCCACGGGATGCCAAAGTTTGAAGATCACTGGCTAATGTATATATTTTTGCCCATTCACTCTATAAAGGTTTCCACAACTAATGTGAGTTCTATTTTGCTACACTCCACTTCTTTTATACTCCATTTCAACTTTTCGCACAAATGCTCGATCAAATTCAGATCCAGGGACTGACTAGTCCACAACAGACGAATTTGGCTTTATCTATGTAACGTTTTACTTGCTTTAGTAAGTTTTGGGTTATCTTACTGAAATAAACATCTAGGTGGTATTTTACACCTAGCATGTGATAACACAGGATCCCTCAATATGTTTGAATACATGAACCAATATTACAGTTGCGACTACAGGCTTCAAACGCCCATCTCTTGCACTTTATGCACTGAACCCATTTTTCGTTTAATTTGCTGTTTGAAAACAAATCTATTCTAAAGAATCTAAAGATTTTTCAAAAGAAAAATCTGTAGAAATATATTTAATTTGAAGTCAAGAAACTAACACCAATTGTAATTATTTCATTTTCACGTGGAAATAATTTAGAAATATACCCTATTCAAATTTCATCTAAATAAAATTTCGTACAAATATTTAAATAGTCTTAAGATAAGTTAGTGATAATAATCAACCTTAACCTGCTTATACGTACCTATACTTAATTTTTGATATCAGTTTTAAATCAACCGAAAGATTTCTCTTATTTTAAAACTAGCAGGTATTTAGCATAAGACAATAAAGACCTTATTTTGTTTAAGCAGTTTTTATAAATAAGTAAATTATTAAGTTGTGAAACCTCGATCAGTATCGAGAATTAAAATACCCTTTTTATTTTTACATCTTAACGCAATGTAATGATTCAAAACCACTAAATATTTTTGTAGTAGGCAAGGTTCCGGCTTTTCCAGTGTTAAGCTACACAGTTTCACTGTATATCCTATTTATTTAACAATATTTGTATCTTTGGGTAAGTTCTAGTTTAAGGTCAGGACACCAATCTTATTCATATTTGGTGTAGACCAGTGCCACAGTGATATTTGCATATATGATTTGTAAATTTAAACAGTTACACAATTTCTGCAAACTTAAAACCAGTTAATAGATCATAGTGAGATAAACTTACCCAACATTATTTATGCCGAAATTATGCCCTTTTTTATACTTAATTATAGGTAATCAAATTAATGTGGATTAAATAAAATTTCATCACGTTATTGTAATAACGTAATCACGTTAAGCGTTGCAATACCATAAATTATTGAATATTTTCAATGTAGATAATCACCTCAAATTCTTTCATTTTGCTATATTTTGTTCTCAAAATCATTTGTATCACAAATATTTGAATCTTGAAGTTCCTAACCTATAAAATTAGAAATAGATTATTCAGTGGCGGGTACAATGCGTTTGTTAAATTTTTTAAACCATAGACAGCTCATATTCTCTGAGGGCCGACAGGTACACTAAATTATTTATTTTATTCAAACTTGTGAAAATTAATAAATTAAAATATTTTAGTTTAAAACATATTATCGAGTTTACAATAATAAAATAACAATAAATTATAGTTATTAATTCACTTCTGATGAAAAGTTACCATGGTTATATTTTATATAGTAACATGGGTTGCCTACCTGAAATTTGTTTTACAAAATCAATTTTCTCCATATCGCTATCGGCTAAATTTCGCTCTTTTAAATTTTACAGGATAAATAATGAGATCGGGATCAAGGGAGTGATCATTGTTTTGCTCTTGTTTCTAAAGTAGAGTAAAGCTCTTCCTGGAGGCAATCGACCAGCTACCTGGCGGTTATTTTTTTGGTAGTCTTCAGCTATAAACATTTCTGTTTGAGATTTCGAGTCGGCGTACCTACACTTGTGTTTTTAATAGCAGTGTTATACTTTTATTACTTATTTGTGTCAATTTGGTTGATCTAATCGACTACCATTTTTGTGTCTCATTAAAGGTTTTTATTCTTTTTTTTATGTTTTCTAACTCTTCTTTCCAGTTAGCGGTATCTGTAAGCAAATACTTTATATTAATAATACGGAAAACTTATGCAAATTCCTTTATTATTTTAAAACAAAAACTACCCTCTGTCTCAACCCCTAATAAAAGGGTTGACCAAAACAGAGACCAGAGTCTGTCGCAATCCGGAGAGAACCACTCCAGTTGGTTTAGCTACGATGTTAAAGGCCAGCTCATAATAATTGCAAAGACAAGGTCGTAGGTGCTGAAAAAAATAAGGGTAGTTTGGGATAAACTCCAATAAAACCGACACCCCAAGGAACAAAGCCGTAACTCAAGTTAAGTTAAATTTAAGTTATGACTACTACTGTATTCCTGAGAAAAATACCTTTCTTTTATGTTAAAAAAATTTTTCTTTACGCGCAATATTAACAGAGATAATCAATAAAAAGGAGTTTTATCTCAAAGTTATTTTTCAATTTTTTTCCAATTGGGCAGTAACAAAGCCGGTATTCAAATTACATTTTTTTACAACTTAGCGTTTCTGATAATGTTAAGAGGTTAAATAGTCATAAATATCAGTTGCGTCGTTTTTTTTTTTACTTTTATGTTTTTCTTTGAGACTTTCAAATCGCTCTCCTGAAAAATATGTAAAAATGAGTTACGTCTTTGTTCCTTGGGGGTGTCGAAATATTGAAAATATTAAAATGTTTTTAACAACACAAAATTTGAGATTGTATTCACTTTTTTAACAATTACAAAGTATGGCTGTGCAGAACAATACACACAGTGTAAAATGAAATATAATAGGCATGCGATGTCAAAAGGTGTTCCTAAATTATCGTAGTCAAGTCTAACATCAATGGTAACCTCTAATGGTTACACCACAATGAAAAACCCATGTTTTTACCCATGTTTACTAAATGTGTACGTGGTTAAATATACAGGGCACCCTTCGGGCGCTTTGGGCCATTTTGATGAAAACCATCATAGCACGAGTAGGATCCGCGCGAAAAAGTAACTACCGTTCGTTAAATTTAAGTAACCCTTTTCTGAAGTAATTTTGGTCCTAAAAAGAACGTATTCGTACCTTAGCGTACGAGTTACTGACAAATTTGTCAAAAGCTACACTCTTATGTATAGGGACGGAGCGAATACTGTAAAGTGGCGCCTAACGGCGGACACTTTGAACATTTTGGCGTGTACGTCATAGCCACAAAACATAATATTATTATTTGATTGGTTTTATTTTTTTTAAATTGTTATGATCAATAAAGGCATGTTTACGCCTACTATGCAAATTATCATGCTATTACTGGCGCTAGTTGCAAATACGCTCGGTCCCTATAGGAACACACGTACCGTCAACTGAATGCCTTGATTCACCAATCACGAGCGATTTACCTTCAAATTTGCAGTGAAAATCGGGTTTTTTAAATTCGATTTTGGAAAAAACAGGTGCACTTAAGGCATTCCGTCTTAGTTAATTCTCTTATTTAAAATATACTCTTTCAGAAAACATCAAGGTTTCAATCGTAAAATTTGTATTTTCGGGACCCTAGTAGCTACCTTTACCCCTCAAAAAAATAAAATAATAGGTAATTAATTAATTTATAGAATGGACGAAAACAATCAGAAAATATTAAAATAAAAAATAATTAGAAAATGTAGAGAAAAATGATAAAAAGTCATTAACAAATCTCTTTTTAAAAAGAAGAAAATGTTGAAAACCTTAGGATCACTAAAAATGCTCCAGAATTTAAATACGGTAATACGTTATAAAGTTTCGCAAAACGTTGACTTAAATTAAAAAAAAGAATATAATTGTTCAAAAAAAAACCCAAAAAATAATAAATTAATTAATACGTTATACATTACATTTTACTGAGTGATGTGACCGCTGGTTGAGTACATAGCGGAAATTCTGACTTTAAATAGCGGACTAACCAGCATTTCTTAACTCGGCCTTCCAGTGCGCATCTACACGATATGGTGAAATCGATCTAACTAGAGCATCGAAGAAGAAAAAACGAAGAGTGATTAACCTCGGTAAATATTTTTAAAATACATTATTACAAAAATTTAGGAATAGAGAGAATACTAGAGAATAGTAGGTATCTACAGTCTAAATTTCATTATATTTGATAAAATACTTTACGAGAAAAAAATTCTAAATTTGTCATTATGGTAATGGCTGCTTAAATTGTGCTTTTTTTTTTATATATCCACATAACAAAAACACACTATAAAGCCTATAATTTTGAAACTTTAATTTGTTATACAATTAGCAATTACTTGAAATTGATAAACTGGACCTTAGGAAATACTTTGAAAACTGCGGGATTAGCCTTATTTGTTATTATTCGTTCTGTGACAATCATTTAAGTTTCTGTTACCTATATTTTTTACACTTTTACTTTTTAAATGGAATATTAAGAAGCTAGCATTTTTCTTCTGTTTATTTTCTATTTAATAGTTCTGAAAGTAATCCCCAATATAGGCAGTGCGGTTTAGTCCGCTACTGATTCTACTGGAATAAAAGCGCAGCAATTTTTTTAATAATTGTTTTTATTTAATTTTGGTTTTCTTTCTCTAGCTTATAAGTAATACTGCATAACTTGAAGGTGAATTGGCTCCAGAGGCAAAACGGCGGAAGCAAAAAAATATAGGCTTGTTTCTTCAAGCAGTTTGAAAAGTTTGAAACCGTCAGACGCATGCGTAGTTTAAAAATTATGATTTAAATTTGAAACTGCGCATGTGTCTGACAGTTGCAAACAATTTCCAACTGCTGAAAGAAGAGAGGTTTAAGAGCTTTCTTTCGAGTCCGCCATGTTTTTTTTTTTGTTGCAATTTTTCATGCAAATTTACGGCGTTATTTCGAATCGAATATAAAAATAACTTTAATAAAAAAATTTTTAAATTAATTAATCTAGTCGCGACTGTCTTTAAGAATATAAACAACTTAAAAAAATTAAAAAAAGCCGCTTTTCTTTAATTTTTTTAAATTTTGGATCACTACCGCGACTAGATTATTTAATTTTAAGATAACTTTATTAAGGTACTTTTTTTGTTTGATGCGAAATTACGCCGTAATTACGCATGAAAACTAATTAATTAATTAGCATTGGATAGTGCTTCACCCCGTGGTTTATTACGGAACTATTATTTTTGAAAAAAATGTTTTAGCGGTTGGCAATTCTGACATTTGTTGACATGTTGACTATAATAACCTAAGATAAATAAGACAGTTTTGACAGATAAATGTAAGTAATTTACAGTAAATCAAATTAAATAGAGTTTTGTATTATTTTTGGTGCAATTCATAATGGGAAGAAAATCTAATCTAAAATCCAGCAGACCTCTTAATCGACGTTTGTTACAACTTCGACGGTAAATAAATTTTTAAATTATTTTCAACATATACCTATTTCACAAATATTTTTTAAGAATTAAAAGTTGCCATGATATGTTTTGGTATAATTTTAGATTAAAAAAAGAACGTGAAGAAGCCAAACAAAAAAGTCAACCAAATGTTGATGAATTCAATGTTTCGATTGATGATTATTCGAGTACAACAGATGATGCATTATCACTTATTCAAGTTGAAACAGAAAATGTAGCGAATACGTCAAGAAATGTTGTTAACGTGTAAGTGTTATTTTAAATTTTTTTATTTTAATTAAATTTAAAATTTTTAAAATTGACATGTTTTGATATAATTTTAGATTTAAAAAAAAACCTCAAGAAGTTACATCAAATGTTGATGAATACAATGTTCTGATCGATAATTCGAGTACAACGGGTGATGCATTATCACTTGTTCAAGTTGAAACAGAAAATGTAGCGAATACGTCAAGAGATGTTATTAACATGTAAGTGTAATTTTAAATTTTCAACATCACCTTCAACAACAATCTTTTAACAGGGAACACGATTATTGTGAACTTGAAGTTGTATCTGATGGTCCAAGTCAAGAAATAGCGTTTCATCCAGAAGGAAGGCGTTTTGTTGATTTAAATCATTTCTTTCAACAAATATTAGCTATAAATAATCATGGATCATGTGGATGTAATATAACAGATATGTACATTGTTGAGGAAAAGAGAAATGGTCTTTTCAGCACTATTCGGTTGAAGTGTAAAATGTGCAATATTGTAATTGATATAACTACCGATAAGGAAAACGATTCGAAAGGAATAAATAATGCAGCAGCTTTGGGCATAATTTCTTCAGGAATCGGATATTCAACTGCAGAAGAATTTTTATCGGTTTTAAATGTGCCATTCATGGATACGAAGAAGTTTTCAAAGTGCCAGAATGACATTGCCGATACTGTACATGAAACGCTCGGGAACCAAATAACTGAAAATGGAATAGAAGAAGCGAGGTTAGCAAAGTTGAATGGTGACGTAGATTCTGATGGAATTCCAACCATCACGGTAATCGCAGATGGGGCATGGTCCAAACGTTCTTATAATATAAATTACAATGCTCTTTCTGGTGTGGCTTGTATAATTGGACAAAGAACCCAAAAAATATTGTTTTTAGCTGTGAGAAACAAATACTGCTGTATTTGTGTTCGTGCTGAAAATCAAGGATCTGCACCGACGGAGCATCTATGCTACCGAAACTATAATGGTCCCTCAACTGGCATGGAAACTGATATTATCGTAGAAGGCTTTAAGAAGAGTTTAGATATGCATGGCATTAAATACATAAAGCTTGTTGGCGACGGAGATAGTAGTGTATATAAAAAACTTGTAGAAACTCGACCTTACGGTACATGTATGGTAGATAAAGTGGAATGCACAAACCATTTAATCCGAAACTTTAGTAAGCATCTTCGTGACATAAAAGTTAGAAAAATTAGCAACGGAAAGAATCTTCCTGTTTCAATGCAGTTACGAAAACTTGTGGACAATAGAAGTTATCGTCTAGTTGCGGCAGTTAAAAAAGCTATAGAACATAGGCGTCAACAAAATGTACCTTTTGAAGAACAAGTGTTGTTGTTAATTGACGATATGAAAAATGCTCCTTCTCATGTTTTTGGGGAGCATAAAAACTGTGCCGAAATTAGTTACTTCAATTGCGAAGGAACAAATAATGATGAAGAAAATTATGTCCCAGCTATGTCTGAATGTGGCCTTTATGAAGATGTGCAGGCGTGCTTTAAACGACTGATTGACAATGCATATAGTTTAATATTACATATGACAAATAATGCAGCGGAACAATATAATTCCATTGTATGCAAATTTGTATCTGGGAAAAGAATTAATTACTCTACGAGGAGATCGTATGAAACTAGATGTGAAGCTGCAGCTATTTCATATAACAGTGGTGAAGAATTTCATAAAACACTCCATAAACGATTATTGAAGGAAAGTCCACGTGGGTCCACTAAGAAATATATTAATAAAGTTGCATTGAGGAAGGCTAGATACAATAAAATTAAATTGGTTAGAAAACGAATATTTAAAGCTACAACACCTGACGAACATTACGGTACGGAGGAAACTCAATATGTACCTGATATAACAGATACAGAGTATCAGGTAAAATCGGAAGCATTTCTAAATGGTTTAAGAAAGACTCAAGAGGAAATTGCAAAAATTGAACAATTAACAAGGGGACAAGCTGGAAATCCATTGTGGTACAAAGAAAGGACGTACAGAATTACTGCGTCCAATTTTAAAAGTATTTGCAGTATGAGGAAACAAACTTCGTGTGCAGTGGCGGATTAAGCACTTGAGAGGCCCCAAGCGCAATTCAATTTTGAGGCCCCCTTCAAATATTTTCATTCTACATGCCCGTTTTTTACTTTAGTATGCAGTGGCGGATTTAACTATTGGTGACGTACAAGTCCAAGTTCCTCCCCCCCCCCTTAAATTTTTTTGTTTGCTTCAAAATATTTATTTCTAATCACACATAATACAGCAAAAAATAAAACAAATAATAATATTTCTTTAAATCAAATAAAAGGTCTCTTTGGTTATTTTTTTTTTAAATTTTTATTTTTTATTTTTTTAATTTAATTTCATTGGTGGTACAATTACCAACCCACTTTTTACACCAATCAATTTGTAGTAGTGTAGTTAGTGTAGCACTAAAACTGTGGTACCAAACAGACCTAAATATTTAAATCATAAATCCGTCTCAAAAGCGAGAGGCTGGTTATTTATAGGTGGGTAACCAGGTTCACTTTTGGTGTACTAAATTCATAGTCCCACGCTTTTATATTTATGTTTTCAAAAAGCTTTGTTTGTTCTTATTAAAATTATTTTTTACTTTTTAATGCATCTTTAAGGTTTTTTAAAATTTTAATTATCATTAAATTTTTTAGTTAAACTAGCATAGCTTAATTCCACCAGAATTTTCTAATTATGTGTTTAGAATACAATTGGAATTCTATGTTACTTTTCACCTTGTATGATAGAACTGTTCAATGCGCAGAGACGCATGCACTTTATGATTTTTAGTTTTTTTTTGATTTTTTGATTATGTTGTGGAATTTTAGATAAACAAAATTAAAATATAAAAATATTTTGCAAATAAAAGCTATGTGCCAAATTTCAGATCTTTAGAACGTCAAAAACTTTGTTAAAAATGCCCTAAAAAAAGTCCATCCCACACAGACGACGGACAACGCTCACATCAAGTTAAATAAAAGCTTTAAAAAATAAAATCACATACATTTTGGCATTAAAATTATATATCATTTGTGCGCGTCAGTGGCATTAATGTTTTTCTCAAAAATCTTAAAAACTCTGGCTACATACGAAAATAAAACTTGCCTAAACCAAACACAAACGTTCAAGACTGTTTTGAATCAGGAATTGGAAATTTTAAAGAAATTTTGTATTACCAGGTGTTACTCAAAAACTATTTGGGTACAAACAAAAATAATGTTTGCACAAACAGGTACAAACGATTTAGACTACTTTGGATACAAAATTAGAAATGGGGGGGGGGGGGGCGGGGACAAAAACCTACATTTTTCTCTCTTTTTGGAATTTTACGTTTCTCACATCCACTCTAAAATTAACAATAATAATATTATTTTTTCTCCCTATTTTCTTCTTCTAATTTTTGCTACCAGTAGTGTACTTACATACTTTATAGCAGGGCCGTATATAAAGGGTGGTTTTAGGGGTTTAACTCCCCCATGGCATAGCAAAGGAGTAAAAAAGAGTCTAAAAACGGTTTTTTCGGTAAAACCCTTAGATCAGTTAAGACCTTAGATCGATGGTAAAACCCTTCCCATAACATAAAAAAATATTTAGGTGAAACCCTTCCTATGACTTATGTCTAGCTGCGGCCCTGCTTTATAGTAAATAACGCATTTATAAGAAAAGGTGGAATTACCAATATAAAAAAATTACAAACTGCCAGAATTAAAATTAAAATATTTAGCACAGCCGCCACAACATCGGAAAATAATTTACTGTAAATAATATTATAAAAAAAGTTTTAAATTTGAAATTTTAATAAATTTCTCAAATTAGTAAGCAAAGTGGTATTTTCATACTAATGATATCAGTTTCACGAGTAGAATCGTGAATGATATTGAAACATGTAATCTGGTAAAGTATTTTTTTAATTTCACAATTTTTCTTGTTAATTATTCTAATGAACGTTGAATTCTGAAGACGGTCCTGAATATGGCTATTGTTGTGATAACATTTTTGTAAAGAAGTATACAATTTAATATCTACCTGTAGATTATTATTTAAGACCTATTCTCTACTATAAATTTTTGATAGATCAATATTATATTGTTATTTTTATTTCTCCTTGTCTAACCACTTTGGTTTTCCATTACACCCTGGCAATTACACGAAGTTTTATCACTTATAACCGTTAGATGACTTGGGTAACAATAGACCCTTACTTACAGTACCTATACCTTTCCAAGAATAGGTACTTAACAAAGGAATAATCTTTAATAACTTAATAAGCAGAACAACAAAAGATTGAACTATGCAATTATACTTCAATTTAAAAATGTTTTGTATTTCATTAAGTACTTACAATTTTAGAAAAAAATGTTACAAAAAATATGTTTTGTTTTAAATAAACAAATTTTGAGGCCCCCCTAAATTTGGAGGCCCCAAGCGCGCGCTTCATGCGCCTGTGCGTTAATCCGCCACTGTTCGTGTGTAAATAAAGTTAAAAATTTACTTTACAATGCTTTCTTGGGAAACTCCAACACACGATACGGAAGGCAAAACGAATTACGTGCCGTAAGAAAATTTGAAGAACAATATAAACTGGCCGTTGAACCTTGCGGTTTTTTTATCGACAAGGAACATTTTATGCTTGGTGCTTCTCCGGATGGATTGATAGGTTTAGATGCTATCATCGAAATCAAATGTCCTGCAAATGCCGTCAAATTACACCCAATTGATGCAATAAAGGAGAAATTTATAAAATATGCTACATTAGATGAAAACGAGAACATACATTTAAGTAGAAATCATGAGTATTATTACCAAATTCAGGGTCAATTGCGTATAACGCAACGAACCATTTGCTACTTTGTTATATGGACACAGGCAGGGATTTTGGTTGAGAAGGTAAGATTAAAATAACGATGTGAGGTAAATAGTGGATTTATTTTATTTATAAATGTTTCTTTTTCAGATTGAAAAGGACGATCTCTTTTGGACCGAAAAGATGGAAAACCAGCTTATAATGTTTTATCACAAATGTCTACTTCCCGAAATCATAGATCCCAGGAAAACAAGAGGAATGGAAATAAGAAATCCACCCCGGGAATAAATAAATTATGTACTTTCTGTTTTTAAACTTTTCCAATAAATTCTTGCAGTGTAAACTTTTTCTTTCATTTTCATATTTCATAAATATAATACAAAACCAAAATTTCAGAAAAGGATAAATTCCTTTTGTCATAAAACAGGTACATGGATATTTTACAGGTACATTTTAGAGCTTATCAGACAAAGAAACGAAAGTTCAGAAAAGGATAAACATATAGCCTACAAATATAACTAGTTACTAAAGGTTTAGTTTTAAAACTAACCTAGTAATATAACTAGTTACTAAAGTTTAGTTATATATTTCTATATGTTTATCCTTTTCTGAACTTTCGTTTCTTTGTCGCTGAAAAGTTGCCCGATTTTGAAAGTAGGCTCTTAATTGTGGAAAATATAACGGGAAAAAATTCTGAAAAAAGTAAAATTTAAATTTATTTTTAAAGATCAAAAACTGAATTTTGAAGTCAAAATGTTAACCTTTTTTATATGTAAAGATGAATTATCCTAAATTTGTTTGCTGATGATGAACATGTCGTATGTTATACTGCGTATATTATACTTCGTAATGTATCTGCAATCTCAAGAAATTTTTATATTTTGAAGATGCTTTAATGGAAGTAGTAATTTAAAGTAATTTCAATTAGTATTAGTACTTATACCTACAATAAGTATCCAACTTCAATTATTAGAAATAGCATTGACGATACTTTTACGTTTTTAATAATATAATAATGGTATGTAAAATTGGCACATTTAGATTCCAAAAAATTAGAATTTAAGTTATTGTAAAATGTTGAAGGGTAACACTGTGTAAGATTTACTTACAATTATATTATTTTATATTAGTCACACTTATACGTTATATTATAAGACCTTCTTCTGTGGTAAATAATATATTATAGTACTTGTATGCGTATACACATTTTTAATAAATTGGTCATCATCAGTTCAGTTAGATGTATTGGAACAAGGTATTACGTTATTATAATAGGTATATAAATATTATCGATAGAATTTTTAAAAATTAAAAAATTACCTAATTTAGAAATTTATTTTTTGGACAAACTAATTATTATTATAACGGTTAGGTAAAAGATAATTTCGGTATTTTAAGAAATAATAGTAAAAGGATAATATCGATCAGAATATTTCTTTGTGTGTTAGTAATCTGTAGGTAAATTGTCGAGCTTTTATCTGGCTTGTTTCTAGGTAAATTATAGGGGCAGTTTGATGAAACCGTGACAGCTAAATGAGACAGGGCGCGATCTGATCGTAGACCCGCAAGCCGCACTCGGCAAGCCACATAATTTGGTTCTTGCACAGTGAAATTAGTTTAGAAATAATCGTATAGCAAACCAGGCCTATTAATATAATTGCACCAATTTTATCAAATAAAAGGAAAACAACAATTTTCTCGAAAATAAGGTATGATTGTCACAAAATTAGAATTACCAACATCTATTCTACACTATTGTTATATATATTTACGCATACTTTATATTTATATTGTATGCATATTTATGCATACAATGCATATTATCTTTAAAATATTATTTTTTATCCAATAGTAAGTTGAGCTACCAATTTTTGTAAATTTTGTAAGAGATTAAAGCAAACATAAAATCACTCTAACAAAATGATTTTTGCATTTACGAACATAAAACTAAAATAAAGACGAATTTTAAAAGTGAAGAACTGAATATCTTTATAGTAAAAGTCACATTTAATGTTTATAATGAAATTTCAGCAATCATTTCAAATTTGGCTATAAAAATTATAAAGATAAAATCATACTGCAAACGCAGTGTGGATTATTACCAGTACTATTCCGTACAACAGTGAAGATAAATTTATTTTAATATTAAATATATATACATAAATGATATCCTTCCACGTTTATAATTTTCTATTGAAAAAGAAAATCAAAGCAGAATAAACTTAATCGATATTCAATTAATTTACAAAATACCTAAGGTGGGTTTCATAAAAGTAGCATAAAATTTAATCAAAGCTTAAAAAACAAAGCATTAGTCTGTTTAAAACATAAATAGACTCAAAAATCAGTTTGGACCCCAAAAATATTCAAATTTCAGTTCTTACCATTATCATAAAAGTTAAATTATAATATGCATATCTGTAGATAGATTTTCACATTATTTTAATAATCGTGGATGGATTAAATACGAAAAGAAACTTTTCAAAATTGTAAAAGAAAGTGGAATACAGAATGGTTACTTCGAATGACTGATTAACAAATTATAAAGAAAAAGAAGTTGACAATGAAACACCCCAACAAAAATAATAAGCAAATTTCATTTTTATGTTAAGGATTAAGTGAAAAATATCAAAAGACAAAAGTTCTACAAGATTAATATGAACTTATTCAAAGTCTTCTATCTATATAGACAACTCTACATTAAATTGAAATCTTTGAGAATCCATACCATACAATCTAAAGGCATGTCACTGAAAATCAATTTTTTCAAAAATTGTACCAATGACATTCAAGTACGTACATTGAGACAAGCAATCGGCGTCCGATTGCGCGGAAATTATTTCATGGTGTGCAAATTTCCGGAAATTGCACATGTGCATTTAGCGGATATTTTTAAGATTTTCTTGCCGAATCCACCACGTGCATTGCAAATTTTCAAAAAATTTACTTATTTACTCGCCTACGATTTTTACGGCAAAAACCCATTCGTACAATCGATAATATATTTTTGAAAATTTGAAATACGCTAGGTACCTACATGATAATACAATAATAATTTGATGATAATTTTTATTGTTAATTTTAGCCATAGATTAACTGTTGATAATCGACATAGTATTTTTCTTTAATTATGTTTTGTTTGTTTGAAGTAGTGAACTATTTTCTATATTTAAGGAGGTATAGGAGTTAAGTCAAAATAATGAGATCAATTAGAAATTTTTAGAATAGACAAAAATATAATTAATACGTGTTATGTGAAAATTTCAGAGACCTAGGGTTCACGGTTTTTTTTAAGACTAGATTAAAAATCGTTCATTTAACATTGTAATGGCATACTAGGTCTCACATCTACTCACGTTTTGATCAATTTCATAATGAAAAAATAATGAGAAATGTTTGGAAAACTCACGGTGCATAGAAAAAACATTGCTGAAACTTTTGAAAACATAAAATCACGTTGAGGATACCTAGTTATAAATATAATTAAGTTTTAAAAATGTAAATTTTAAAATAAATATCAGCCATGGCTAATGTGGGTTATGTTGACAGCAACGTCGCAAATGGTGGATAGCGCGGGAAATTTCAAGTTTCAATATGTACAATTCTTTTCAGACTTTTTTTTTATTTGTTACGAAACATAACAAAATTAATTAATAAATAATATATTGCTATAGTCAAATTCACCTAAAGTCGAGTATGACTCATCGAAAAAATTATATGCATCAAAATGTACAAAACGTACGTCTTAGAGTTCATTAAATTAAGAGATATAACCTCACAAATGTGTGCTTATAAAATGTAACTGTCAAGTTTTTTTGCTCATTTGCTGTCAAGTTCAATAGATTGAAGATTAGGAATGGTTAAAGGTTTCAAGTACATTTAAAAGAAATAAATGTAAATAAAAATTAAGCAGTTTAACGAAGTGACAGATGTAATATTATAATGCAACGTACGTTTATTTTATTTACATAACAAAGTTACTCCGCGCAAACGAGGCTGGATCTGCGACGTTGTCGAAATTCTTATTAATTTCAAAAGGATATTTAATTATTTAATTATTTTATTTTACTTAAATTTCCTGTTAACTAACGAAATTTTATGTTCTAATTTAATCTTAAGATTCATAAAATATCGACTTTAACGTGCTAAAAGGCTGTTATTGCCAGCTGAAATTTTTAATTTTTTGAAGTACACTCTTGAGAGAAGTTCGTTCTCTACGGGTACGCTCATGCTTCTGTCATGTACAATTTGACGAAACTTTCCGACTGGACTGTACGTCCTATACCTCCTTAAAAGATTTTATTGAATAAAATTTAACTAAAATAAGAAAACTCTTGTTTAAGCCCATCTCGCCACCGCACCGGCGCGGCGTAAAATTGTTATCAATTTAAAATTTTTAAAAAAATATTTTTAGTTTATTTTCTTGTATGGAGAGGTTTACATAACAGTTTCGTTATTTTGCACATACAAATTCATAAATTTGAATTTCAAATATAGACCCAGAGGAAAACGAAATGTTGGACGACCCAGAAAGAGATGGGGAGACCAAGAGTGACGCAACGGACAATGTCTAAAGCATGAAGATGATGATGATGAAATTCATAAATTCCAACCAAACTATCCCTTGTTGTAAAATATGGTATAAATAAATTTCAAACAAAAATCTATAAAAACTTTTGGAAAATTGTATTACTTACCTAATTATTGAATTTCAATGATCCAAGCAATAATTTTCAAATGCTAAGTTGTATTTAAAAGGACATGCTACCTAGTTTATATAAGACATGTATGTTTGTTTTCTTGGCTTATTTTTCTATATTTACCTAATTTTCCTTATATTAGAAGGTCACAATTTTACATAAATGTAAATGTTACGGGAAAAGTACGTATACCGGTAAAATTGCACATTTTCCGGTAAATGTGCACTTATGCCGGCGCTCATGGTAAATGTATATACAATGTACTTTTCCAATAGAATTAGGAAAATGTGCACATATACCAAGCGATGATGGAAAAAGTATATTGAGATTTGAAAACATTTTTTAAAAAACGAAAATTGAAAATGACAAAATTTAAAAATGACAATAATTATAAACTATAACTAGATGAATTAATTAAAAATTACAAATTAAAAATTTGTATTTATATGTTCTTCCTGACGAAGCTTAAAATATATAGCAAAACGTAGAAGAAAGATATATTTGTATTCTTAATATTTGTCCATAATCCCAAGAAAATAATTCATTTAATAATTAAATTAATCTTTATTGCAGCACGGATCGCGTATTGATAATAATTTTTTTTTGTTTTAAAGTTTTAAATATTATATCAAATACTTTATTATAATAGTGACACTTTAATTTAGACGTTTATGTTAACAATAACACTGCATTCGTCTACTCAATTTTACCAAGGTACATGTTCACATGTGTCCATTTCTTGGTAATTGTAAAGATAACGCCATCTTTTAAATTATTTAAAGCACTTTTACCAATTCCCGTGGAACCGGAAAATGTATACATTTTCCGTAACCGCGTCAAGTTGCTCTATTATGTAAGTATGTATGTATATTTGGTTTTTGTAACGTATTATGAATATTAACTTGTGAAATCATATAATATGAGTTACTAAAAAGTAACGTTCTACAACATCTTCCAAATTTCCAAACATCGACAATTTGGTTTGTAAGTATTTCAAAAATTTTTTACCTACAGCGAGGAGTAAGTAACAAAAAACAAGTAAAGTTTCCCTAATGTAGCTTTAGTTTTTTTTAAAATTAAGATAGTGTGGTAGTACCATGCGAGTTTGTGGCAATTTTCTTTCCTCTTCGAGTCGGGAAAATTGCAAAAGCAACAAACGCATTCTTGAGCTTAAAAAAATTGTCGACAATTTGAATGCACTTGGGATATTGCAAATGATTATTATTTTTGTTTCTGTAGTTCCCTTGTAGTATTTATATTTAAGGTTAACTTTGGTTTGAAAACAATTCCAAAAACGGTTCAACACCACTTTTCATTACTCTCTGTAAATTTACCAATGCTCTTCACGCGGTCTCAATCGTAGTTCTTTTACTGGTAGCGGACGATAATCAAATTTCGTGTTGAAACAAACCTAATAATAATTTAACATACTCTGTTGCAGAGGGCACGTAATATCGTATTCCTATATAATCTTCCCTAAAAGGTAACAGATCTGAAAATACAACACAAACTTCATTTGTTTTTAATAAAGAACTAATTTTCCCGACTAACTGTTAGTAGAGGTATATGTAAAAAAGGTCGTGGCGGGTTCATGACAAATGAAAATCAAACAATCAAGAATTGTTAACAATTTTAATCACAAAAATTTACAATACAGTAAAACTTAACATTTTAGTCAAAGCCCAATCTTTGGCGTAATCAATTTCATTCTAAATTATATGATGTCACAATTACAGCTAATGAAATTATAATATATAACTTTAATAGTTATTTAAGTTACAAGGAACGTAAGGACGTTATTATTCAAGGAAGATGAATTTAAGACGAGGCGGAGCCGAGGCTTAATTACCTTCCGAGAGTGATAATCCTTACGTGCCGCGTTGCTTATTAAATTTTTCCTGCTTCCGCGAAGCACCGGACAATATTTTTCTATAATATTACAATTTGACATCGAACGTCAAATATTTAATTAGACATTTAATTTCATTATTTTTAATTTATAAGTTTGCTTTGCCTGTCCGTTCCTTAGAAACGATAAACGAATATAAATCAAATCTGTATTGCCATCGTTTATTATTTTCCTAGGAAAATAAGTGACACTATTAAGTTCCGTCACCAACGGTAACTAATAAACAAACGAAATGAACAACTTACATACGTCGGGTGTAGCCATGCATATAAGACACACTTACGTGATCGGAAACAGGAAAAAATTATTAGTATTACACACGAAACTGTAAAATTCAGTATCTAAGCGTTAGAATAAATCCATAGAGATGAAATCAAATAGTCTTCTGGTTATCAAAAATATGACATTGCTGTCATATGGGACTTCAGTCTTCATGGGAACCGATAAATCTTGGTACTTTACCTCTCCAAAAACGTTTATTATATTTGGATAATTTGTTTGCTATCAATCACCGCATTCGCACTTCCAAAAAACATTTTGTAAATTATCACTTACCCAATATCACGAACCAAAAATATTCCATCCAAATCAAACAGATAAAAACGACCTGATTCCTACAAACAACGACTATAGACGTGTTCTTACAAGCTTAGGACGCTGGGAAGTTAGAGCCACCAACTTCCAAAATAAAAACTAAAATTGCCGTATTTTAATGTCAAAAACAATATTAGCTAAATGTCGAATAACTCATAGAAGTATCCACAGGTGTCAACGGATAATGGGAAAGAAATTGAACATCTATTAGGTCCAAAAAATTGAAGATGTTAGAAAATTTAAATTTTCTACAGCAAAATTAGTGTCATAATATTATGTAGGTATAAACTAGCCCAAAATAATTATATATCTCAATAATTGAATCTAAATTTGATACAGTTGATAATAATAACAGGACGTATACTTCTAAATTAAGAGGATGAAAGAATTTTTCTTTATAATAATGTAAAAATGACACAACAGAGGAGAAATATAGATTTCTAATAAATTAATACCTATAGATTTCTAGCAGATTAATATAACTGTCAAATGTTCATATAACAACGAAATCGATATCAATATTGTAGCCTGATTGATTTATCAGGAATCTAAATATTTCAAATATTTATGAATATTAGGTATGCTAGATCAAAAAATATGTAAAATTAGTTTAATTTATTGGAGTTTAAAATATCTATCGAATTATAATATAATTATATATATACATACATAATATTTTCGAATTATTAACTATATTTTTTGTTTGAATATTATACTAGCATTCTTCATCTTCGTATTGCTTTTTGGCAGAAGCGTCGTGACCAATTTAATATGTTATTATTAAATGGCTTTCTTGGCAGATTACTCTCGGTGGTTTGCCATTCCCTTTCGAGAAAAAAGGGTCATAATAAAGTTGGATAAATTCTGTAGCCGGGTTGGGGATCGAACCCAGGGCTTCTAGCCTAGAGTTCGGTCCTCAGCCCGTTGACTTAGCTCACCTCTGCATTCATTCATTAAGCTTTTTACATTTTAAGTAGAACATTGCTTTTCCTTTTTTGGGAATTACAAATCCGATTAGCGGGGTGGATTAGTCCTCATATTACCTATTTCCGATAAATCAATATCCATTTCACCACACCGTATGGATGTCCGCTGAAAGGCCGAGCTAAGAAATTCTGTATAGTCTGTGATTTAAACCCAGAATTTCCGCTCTGTACTCAACCAGCGGTCACATCACTCCACGGCTGTGGCTAACCTCTGCATTACTACTAGCATTATTCATTATTTATTAACAAATTAGACCAATAAGTATAAATAAAAATGTAAGTGTATTTTTACATCAGTTTAGGTTCCAATTCATTTTATAGTTTGATATTTATGATTTTATATTATAACTATCTGAGTAGGTCCAATTAAGGCAAAGCAATTATTAAAATAATTCATTTTGATAAAAATATTAATAATATAAACCAATATTTATAAAAAATAATTTCTTTATAAGTCTCGTACTATGTAAATATTATTTATACCTAATATTGATTTAAATGACTTAATAAATCAATCATCATCTTATTCACTTATGCGAAATTTGTAGTCCTTATTTTAATGAATTAATAAATTTATGTTGAACGATTCTCGTGGATGTATCTACATCAGAAAATCAAGATAAGTAATAAAAATTTCTTACAGGTAGTTAGGTATTTACACTTTAATTTAATGTCATATGCGTGTATAAGTGCAACAGTTTGTAGAAGAGACGTATTCCTCCGTGTAGCACGCAACAGGGCGTGCAGGATATGCTGGAGCCATCACGGCACATTTGGGGGCCCACCATCACTTTCTGCTGGAAATTGTAAGTTTATATTATTCTGCAGTTGCTCGCGAAGTCTTCCAAAGTATTTTATTTTTACTGATTTATCAAACATTTGTATTGGTGGTTTGTGTTAATATATTATGTGTTGTGAAAGTTTACAGAATGTTGATTTATTATTATATATTTAATTCATATGTAAGTCATTCATTAGTTTTGATTTTTTTTTTATGAAGCTTTTAATCGATATATCGTCACCCTTATTAAAAAGTGACTTCTGATATTTGAAAAGAATTATATTATTTTGTAATTTTTAAAATTTGTAATTTAAAAAGTACTAGTATGTTGAAAACCGGCATCTATTGTTTTAAAAAGTCACCTGCGGCGCGGCGCATAGTTTATTTTATACTTTGAACTATAAATAAGTACTTAAAATTACTTTGTATTAATACTACTACAATGTATAATATTTACTACCGTTAAATTAAGTTCTATTAATGGTTGGTTACATGGTACTATTTTTAAAGTACGGTTTTTTTTTAATTTACTTTATTTTTAATAAAATCGTATAAAGCTCTAGAGCAGTGGTTTCTAACCTTTTGTTCAGTTGATGTTACCTTTATATAAAATCTGAAAAATTCAAGGTAACCTTACTTCTACCCCTATGTGTATAGTAATTTAAGCTTTTCTTTTAATATTCTCTACAGACACACCATTGATACACAAAGAGCTCACGGTATTTTGCTGTTTTACTTTATTCTAAGAAGTTCGCGTAACCCTTTGCACATATTATGTACCTATAACCCACGTAGGCTAGAGAACCACACTTCTTCATGATTTGACGTAGGTAATAGGATTGGTAATAGGTAATAGGACACGAAATAGAATGGTGATTGGTATGTGTGAAAACTGGAAAATTTGTAAAACAAAGCATTTATTAGAATATAATTATATTATATTTATGTAGTATAATATATAAATAATAGTTGTCTTAAATCATCATCGTGTCATGAAATCATAATAAACTTGAATATCCCTTAAACGCCGTCGTGTGACACTTAGGTATACTAACAAATTTGTTAGCAAATTTGGTAATAGCTCATTGATTGGTTAAACAAACCAAGGTTGATACCGATACCGATGTTAAGTTGATATTTAAAATTAAAAAAAAACTTAAAAATTAACAATTTTTACAAAGTTACTTAAAATTGCAGCAGCTGATAAGATTAATATTAACCTAACCTAACAAAATCTTATAATACCTATGCTTACTTACATACTAAGACACTTTTTTTTCTTTTAAGCATCCCTAGCTATACAAATTATCACATTTAGCACCGATAGTTGTGCCAACTGATAAGACAAGAAGAATATCGAGATTGCAATTGTGCTTGTACAAATACCTATTTATTTTGTAATTATTTATTTTTTGATCGCTATGATCTGTGATCAACTGATTTCTATAATATGGAAAATTTACTGCAAAATTTTATCTGCACTTCGGTATAATCGTGGATAAATTATTAATTATACTGTTATTTTTATTCTATATCGTGTCAGGAATGTCACTATACTACTAGAAATTAATAATTGAGTACCTGCACAGAAAAACTACCTTACCTACTTGTAACACCCTATATATAATTAGGCTGTTTCAAAAAACAACTACCACAGCTTTAAAATAGATTTGTTAGACAACCAGTACAGTGCCGTCGCCATGTATTTTTATTAAATTTTTTACTACTAGCACACCAATCTAGTTTTGAAACAATAGCCCGTCCGTGGACGGGCTTTTTATCTAACAGCAATTACATTATAATATACCTACTCGTATTAGTCAAACTTCAAACATTTCCATCTTCAATTCCAAACAACTCACCATCTTCGTCATCTAGTTTCTATAGTATGTCAACATTGTCACAATGTGTTGCTAAATTTTCATAAAATACGCGGTAACATGGTTTAAGATACTTTCAATAGAAGATTTTTTATCTTATTGGAATTGATAAAAAACTGTTTTAAATTTTTGGGTTGCATGGCTCAAATACTACATCATTTACATTTTCCGTTGCCAATAGGTTTGCGATTCTTGTATCGAAGACTATGTTGATTTAAGCCTGGTATAAGTAGATTCCTGAAGGGTCTGATTTATTTATTTTACACCAAATGTGTTCAGTGACGTAAGCATTGTGTGGCTTTGGATGAAGAATTCGATAATGCTACACATTTCTTAAATAACATGCGCTGAATTTAAAATGGATTTGATGGCCTTGCCCTAAGAATGATAAAAATTTATCAATCTTTTTTTACAAACACATTTAGTTTTTTTTTCAACTAGAAAAAATTATTTCAATTATAAATCATTTGATAAAAATTAATGTCAGGAGCTTCTGTTCAATACCGATTAAGTATCGTTTTTAAATAAAAGATTTATAGAGAGCTAATATCAACCAATTATTATTATTGTTTTTGTCGACGCATCTATCAAACCAAAACCTACTCTGAGTACTGTAATATTTTTTTCTGTGTAAGATAGAATGCAAAACTTATATAAGAAATCCTCGTTTTCCATCTGACTTATTACAAAATGCGCATGTATTATTTCCAGACTACGAATTTCCTCAGTAAAATTGTAAGAACTCAGTTGACGTTGGTAAAAAGTATTTGAGCGACTCAGTGTCAAGTCAAACAGCACCTGCGCGAAATCCACACATATTCAAATAAAAAATTTGTCAGCTTTTGCCAATGTTTAATCAATAGCCAATAAGACCAAATCAGATTGTAATGCCAATTATTCAAATGTAGCAAATTTAATTCTTCTACTTGGCAACATGTTATAACTTCCATTTTAAATGTGTTACATTACTTTCACCTATTGAATTTTAGAATATTAACTTTATTCCGATCCTCTTAAACACACAGTGATTTTTTGCCAGCAATTAAAACAATATTTTTAAAATTAAAATTTTGTACGTAGTATACTGACGTTTAAATCCTGACTGAGATTATTCCGTTTGGGCTCACCAGAAGTCTATAATAATGATATTTGTAAGCCCTGAATATAGTCCATAAACGGTATCTCTCTATATTTTCATTTTATTAGTAAATTGAATGGAAAGCATTAAGCTTTTCTAAGAGGTTTCATCTTTTTCCTTTTGGGACCGTCATAATATAGTGACTATCACTTTCTTTAATAACAATTCGATTACCGATCCAGCCAATACCAATGATTTCCCATTCCCAAATCTTCTACTTGGCTGTTAATAATGTTTTTTGAATTTATATATCCTTATTTATTCCAATAATATTGGAATTAGCTGCTTTAATAAAACAAATGTTGAAAAGTTCTTGCATTTCTTAATATATCTAAGTTCAGTCTTTTGTCTAGTGCAACAACTAGATACGTATTTTACAGTCGTATAGTTTTATTTTTTGTCCGTCGATTGATGTCAATGGTTGGAAAATTTGGTCATTAATTTTCTTATGAGTAGGGGAGGGTGGGCCACAGTGAAACCAAAAATAGTTTTTTGGTTTTATTTGATAGTTAATGTTACAAACTAAAAAGCTGATCTATGTTAAAAGAACTTCAATGTATCGATAACGTATTGGTATTTATAAAATAACAAAAACATAAAAATTTCATTCTAAAATTTAAGATATATTATTGTTGTTTCAATGTGGCCCATTAGTGGGGTACAATAAAACACGTAATGCGCTACAATATAACAACATATAATCCAAAATCAAACTCAAATTTAAGAAACCACTTCAGTCTTTTTGTGTTTCCTAAGCAATTGGGTAAGGTACTGGTAGAATCATTTTTGTGTCTTTGTTTAGAACAAATGCTAAGTCAAAAACACAATAAAAAACAAAGTATAACGTTCATCTTCCAAACTTCTTCTTATGAAGATTATTTCTACATCCCTTTTTAAAATCCACAATTTTTTCTACTGTTCCAAAATAAAAAATACAAAAAAACATGTTTTACAGTGGCTCATAAATTTTGTCTCAAGTTGGCCCAGTAAACATGTGAAAAGTTTTTTGTAAGATAAGCGAACTAAGCCCACAGGAACAACATCACGTAATGGAATTGTGAACCTTAATATTTATAGTAGATAGCTGACATATTATATAAAACTTACTTACCAATTTCAGAAGTTTTAAATAAAAAATTCACTCTAGAAGGTTCTAATTATTCTTTATATGACTAAGGTAAAGGTACGATTTTATTTAAAAGAGGAAAATTATTTGTTTCACTGTGGCCCATGTCTCACTGTGCCCCACCTTCTCTACTTTAATCTCTGTTTTCTTAGGATTCAATCGAATTTTCCACTTACAACATTATTTTTCAACATACACAAAAGTGGGCCTATTGACCCAACCTGTTTTAATACCTTTTCGCTGGGTTTTGCTTGATTTTAGAAAAAATTATATTTTTACTTTTTGTTGAACCCTCTTATTTTAAATAAATAGTGTTTTTAAACAATTATTTTCAATTAACCTTTTATTTTATCTTTGAATAGTAAAAATAAATTGAAATTTTTTATAATTCGAGTATAATTTAGGATCTCACCTCACTTAATAATGTGATTGTAAATAATAGATTGGTAATATCTAAATATATACTTATACTATGGGTACCTACACCTACATACGTATTAAAGTATTATGTAAGTAGTATATCTACACTAATATTTCAAATTTTTACTTTGTAATAATACACATAACTTGTTTAATGTAATTAATTTATTATTAAAGAAACAAATTCAAATTTGGCAAAAGCAACTTGTTTAACTTTTACAATTTGTAATGGAAGGATGGAATCTGTTGTTACACACATAAAATTGTTAAGGCTCATAATTATTTTACTATCTACTACCTACTTATTTATGTTGTATCAAAATGGCAACCGGAGTTACTTTTGTTATAATAAGAATAATTTTCAAATATGGACGAGGTATTATTATATTCTACGGTTTCATGATTGGAGGCTTTCAGTACAATGAAATAAAAGTTCCACCTACTTTATGACGTCATGAAGTAATATAAAATATTTCAGAACCCTTTATTGATATTGATAAAAAAGGTCGAACCACATAACATTAAAGATATAGAGATATGAATACAAATAATTTTTGATAAAAACAAATCATGAGCGAATACCTAGATATTCGTGTTTGCAAACCTATAATATTCATGTTTATTATTGTTTTGTTATTAAAATATGAAATTACTTTGAATAATCATAAATATTTATACTTAATACAAACAGTATTGGTTTATGAATAATTAATCACGGTTTAGTTGATTGAGCTTTAATTGTAGGTAATTTAATAATTGTAAAATTAATTGATTTGTGGTTCATGAAGTGAAATTTTCTAAATTGATTTAAAGCAACTAAAATATATGTATTTTTAAAATAAATGCTGCAATTTTTTTCAATTTTTAAAATTTTGAAACTTTTACTTTCCTGATTTTTTATAATAGGTTGGTATTGGTATTATTGAATTGTATCTACTACCTAATACTTGTGATTAAGTAAATAGAAAAACTTTAAGATTAACATTGTTTTACCACACCATTTACCATCTAGTTCTCTTATATTCTTCTTTTCTTGATTTGTAAAACAATCATCAACTAGATACTACTATTTGTATTTGGTAAAAACCTGATTACTATTACGCTTTGACAAATAACCTTCAAAATTACTGAAAAAAGAAAAAATATTAATTACTGTTTCTGGAGCTGGAGCTTATTAGATTAAAAAGATTTTCATCAAATTTATTGAGAAATTATTGTTAGGTATATTACCTAGTACGTACCGTTTTCATTTTAATTTTTTTAAAGTTTATAAATAATAATTACTTAAAAAGCATCACATTATTAAAAAAATTATAAATGGACTTCTATTATCATTTCCAATTTATATCCTAAGTGTAATTAGGTATACATAGGTAAGTATATTACAGCGTTAAAGATTTTGTAAATTTTTGCGACGGTAACATGACTGTTGAATTATAGGTAATTAATGAATAACTTGATCGAAAGTATTGATGGTTTACTATAACAACATCGAACAGTTTTGTGATTCGAATAATTTATAATTACAGAGTAGTTTCAGTTATCATGAAATAAAATGCACCAAAAGACGGAAAAATAATAACCAACTGGAAAGCTTATATCGACAGTGTAATCAATAAGCAATATTATCTACTGTAAGTAGTATAAATACTACTTATACCATAATTTACTCATTAAAAAATTCAGATAAAATATTGAAGAAAAAAAGAGATTTTTTTACATTGAAAAATAATATTAATAGGTAATATGTATTTCCCTATATTTCTTTTTGAGAAGTAGAAACTTATTTTAACTTTTAAACTTATAAATTATAATCTATAACAACATTTTTATTTGTTTTACTAAAAAGTGTGATATCTGTAACAACAATTTTGCACTTTGTTTCATTCTAGGCCAAAGTGTTGAGTTTTTGTAATTATTGTCGTATATTATTTGCAATGGGTTTTATTCCCTATTCAAAGAAAAGGTATTAAGAGAAATAAAAAATTATTTAACGTTTCACATATTTCACATTTTCTTACATGGCACTTCTGGAACTTTGTCAATACCAACTGTGTTGATGAAATACGAAGATAGTTATCATTTTTTTCAACCACTACGATGAACATATCGGGTAGGTTATCTGATTTTTAGATTTTGATGATAGGATAGATCTGTAGACAGTTCTAAATGCATGAAACATTTTATACATATTTTCAAATAATTAATTTCGGTAATAGCGTCCATATTAAAATTTATTTTTGGTTAATCTTTTTTTTGTGGGTATATTGGACTTTTTAAAAAATTTTTTTTTTGAATAATTTACGTTTCGAGGTGATTTATTTCCTCTTCCTCAGAATCTAAAATACAAATTGATCGTGAACATAGAGATAACAATGTTACAGAAAAAACTTACTACTTAAAATTAAACTATAAATGTTATAAATATTTTAAAAAACATAATTTTTTACGTTATTTTTAAATTATTATAATTATTACAGCTAAAAACAAAAAACAAAATTACTAGGCAGAAGCTTTCTATATATTTGACCTACGAGGGAGCTCGATGACACCGCTATATATTTTACTTAATCCCATGGCGTCTTCTCTAAAATTAACACAATCGTGCATTTTTATGTAATACATTTCACTAATATTTCTTTTAGTGAAATTGTTTTCAAAATCTAAAATTTTTGTTTGTTCAAACCGGAACTTATTTTCAAATAATGATCTGTTGGTAAATATCGCGGTTTATTTCCTTGTCAAACGTTTTCTAAACCAATATTAGAGTTTTTAGTTTGTCTTACAATTACCACCACCATTTTTTTGATCTGATGCCTCGTTATAATCTTATTTATTTTCAGTATTAATGTTGAAATCAAATGATTGAAAAATAACAGAAACATAAACGTGGGTGAACAGAAAATCTTCGATAAAACCAGATGGTATACATATAAACATTACCGAACCATTTACCAAATACTTAAATACAAAGAACCCCGCTACGGCCTTATGGGTTTTGGGTCCCAGTCAAATTTAACCATAATGTAGGATATTGTAGTTTATAACATGCTGATAAAAAGTGTCTATGGGCACAAAGTCAAAAAATGGACAGTTTCCGAGATATAAGGCATTACAAAGTTTGTCCAGTCATTCTACGAAAGACACAATGATAAAGTCAAAATCGATTCTACCCGGAAACAAAAAATAGGGCTGTGTAGATGAAAGAATTTTAAAAAAGATACAGTTTTTTGCATCACTCTAGCTAGTGTATTACATAACCTAAAAAATTAAACAAAGTCGAAAATGCGGTTTCTTGCGATTTAAGAAAAAAAACAAAAACGGCAAATTTTGACGGCTTTTTTCGTTTTTCTCAGAAAATAAATAATGAATCAGTATTTTAACTTTCTACAACTTATCTTCTACAACTTTATCTTTTAACTTTTTTTTTGTTGGAAAATTCATTTTTTTTTTTATTTCAAGAAACCGCTCTTTCGACTTTGTTTAATTTTTTAGGTTATGTAATACACTAGCTAGAGCGATGCAAAAAACGCTATCTTCTTTAGAATTTTTTCTTCTACACGGCAGTATTTGTTCTTTCTAGGTGGTATCGTTTTTGACTTTATCATTGTGTGTTTCATCAAATAACTAGATTAACTCTTTAATGCCGTATATCTCGAAAACTGTTCATTTTTTGGCTTTGTGCCCATTGACACTTTTTATCAGCATATATTATGAACTACAATATCCTAAATTTTGGTTAAATTTGACTGGGACCCAAAACCCATAAGGCCGTAGCGGGATCCTTTACAGTATTCTTATTTCAACTGTAATTTTTTTAAATTATTGAATGTAAAGTTTTGGCTGCACTAACATTTTACTTATTTTGAAAGTCTTTGTTACACAAAACAAGAAAACAACGCTTTTACATCAATCTACGAACGGCAGTATTTTTTTAAATTAAATATTTATACCTATCTATTTTTGTTTCAAAAAGTGGACAAATATACACCAAGCGCAACAATTGATATTGAAAAAAATATTTATTAACTAAAAAGATTGAATTCAAACGTACAACTAACATGAATATAAAGAAGTAAAAAATTGATTTAAAAATTGGTTTGTTTTAATTATTTTCCTATTTTCATTACATCTTTGAAAATATAATACAGTTCAAAATTGGCATGCTGAAAGTTTTTAACATTTAAATTGTGGTTCTCAATAATTTAAAGATTCCGTCAAATGGTATTAAGGGGTTTTGCCACTGTGGAAGTCTGAAAATGAACCAACAGTTGCACAATTTCTTTAGATTCTAGATTGGAGAAAAAGTTTTATTTACAAAACAAAGTATACTACCTACCACTTGTTTACATATGTATTAAGGTACAAATCTGTATTTTTTAACTAAAACAAATTTACAAAGTGGAGGCACAGTGTAGCTTTTAAAAATACATCTTTTCAAAAAAGATCTTTGGGGCTTGCAGCATAACCCAATAACTTGGGTGAATTTGATCTTACAACAAAAATTAAAAAATCTGCAAATATATTGTCGTGGTACAAACTTTTGCCCAATTGCATTTTTTTTTAAATTTTTTTTGAATCGAGATGATTTTGCTTATTATTTTAAAAAAGGATATTTCAGTGCTCGACGATGATTTGTTTTCAATTATAATTTGTTGTTTTGTTGCTAATAAAAAGGATATAATGTAGCAAACGTTGATTTGTACAGACTTGCGATTAAGTTTTTCTTTGAAGTGTTAATCCAGAGAGGATGTTCCAAGTTTGTCAGTTAAACAAGGGTTTACTGTTGTTTACGGAGGTGACTTTGAAAGACATGAGACATTTTCATTATTTTTGTATTTTGTACAATTTTTTTGAATTTGAAGATTTCAATTTGAAGACAGTTACCTGTGTTAAATGAAGTGTTCTATACGTGAATGCATTGAAAACAATTAGATGTCACTCATGTGGATTGTTAATACCTGCGCGTTTAGAAGAAACAAAAATTTTAAGACGAGACGGTCGAGGGAATAGAGAAATTTTGAGAAAAGCGGGAAGAAGCAAGATCAAAACGGCTTTTTGAACGCTTTTTAGTTCCAACAATTTTGAATAGATTAATTTTACCTGGATGTAAAAGAAGATAACTTGCGTTGGGAAGGTTGGAACAAAGCCCAAGAGAGGAAGCAAAGTATGAAAACTTACCATAGGAGTAATTATTTTAGATTTTTACATGAAACTGGTATAATGCATTATTTTATTAATTTGAATTAAACGTACATCACACTTATTGCCTTGAGGAGCAACATTCACTTTTATGTCACCGTTGATGTTGCAATTGCAAGGTTTTAACTATTATGACGTACACGTCATATGCGTGTGCATATGAATGTATATGCTTATCGAAGTAAGCGAACGATATCTGTGGTGCATAAGGCACATGTGTGAAGCACATTTGAGTTTTTTGCGCTACTTGCAATTATTTTATGAATTGATGTACCGGGTACATAAAGAGTTATTGTTTTATTTGTAAAGTTGATTTATTTTTTATGTCGATAGCCACAGAAGTGCAGTAATGATGTTTGAAATTTTAAATATCGCTTCCGCAATTACATGTCATACAGAGTGATAAGAAAATTTTTAGATTTTAAATAAACTTGGAATAATTTGCTGTAAACTTTATCTGTTTGATGTTTGCTTCATTTATCCAATTATACAATTTTTACATCTCATTTACATTTGGTTGTTTTTGTTTTCGACAAACACTAAAATTTATCATATTTTAAATTCTCAGAAACCCATTTATACCATTGCAGTATAAATAGCTAAAGAATGAGGTACGGAATTTTTAAAATTTTAATTTTTGTTTTTTTTAACAAAAACAAAATTTTTTTAACTAAATTAAAATTTAAAAATAGCACGCTTTAAAGGAAAAATTCGATTTTTTCTTTTTTGTTTTGTTAATATTTGATTATAAAATTTGTTAATAACTTTTACAATTTTTAATATTTGGCAAAACCCCTTAATAATTTTTTACTAAATAGCATTTTATATGCATTGTTTTGCATATTTTGTAAATCACGTGGTTGATTTTACATAGGAATTATCGTTTGGAAAAGATAAAATTTAGTTGGTGAATTATTTGATTTCACATTTTTACGATTAGTATATTGGATTTTTAGACATCCAGTGATCTGTTTCTTTTTCGTACTAGTAATTTTATTCTAATTCAAATTATTTGGGAAGCATTTTAGTCACTGCGATTTTGGGATTTTTCTTGGTTACCGGCTTTTTTCAGAATGTTTTTGCTGAAAGGATCTTGTTGAAAAAAAAAAGGATGTATGTAAATACATCCTTCAAAAAGACAAGATCGTTATAAACTTTTAAGACATTTTTGTATAAGTTATCACGAAATTTTAATTGAAGATTATTACTCTCCAACGATACTTTAAAGTGATTAAAGCATTTTGTTAAGTCTAGTTTTTAACTTGAATTCTTCTTAGGCATTTTTACTAGGTTTACCATTTTTGTAATACCAAAATTCTTGATTTACCAAGGTTTTTGCAGTACCGAGAAAATCTTCTTATCTGTTTACATCACATTATATACTTTCGTATCTTTTGAAATGCTTCTCCGTGTATCTGGAGTTTAAGATATCATTTGCAAACTTAATTTGGTTCAACATCTGCCATTTTTATCTGTATTTAAAGGTTGACTTGATTTCTCATAATCCTGCACTAACATCTTGAATTTTTTTCTCAACATCAAACCAGAGAAGACATCTCAAGCTAAGATATTTGTTTTTTACTGTTTTTATTTGATTATAATATGAACTTTATTTTCTTTGTTGGTTCTATGAGCATATAAATATTTTTACTCGCCTTCAGATGTGCCTGTATCCTGGGTTTTATGTTAATGATGGCAATTCATTAACCCAGGAAGACCACCGGCTTAACGTGCCTTCCGAAGCACGGAGACTAGTCATAAGAAAGTTTTACCCTTTTCCGGATTTGAACCCAGTACCTCGCATTCGCAGTTGATCGCGTTACCTACAAGGCAAATGACTCGTCTTTAACCAAACATCTTTTGTTTTTGAGAAATTAGAATCATTACTTTATTTACTAGTATGTATGTAGATTTTACACAGAAGCGTGTATATTATCTGGTAAGCCAGATAGTTATACGCTGCACGTTACGATCAAACAGTTTGATTATGAAAAATCATAGATAATTATTTCAGCACACTATATTTTTGTGATTTATTGGGTTCTATCGTTGCAAAATTTTGCTATTGTAGAAAGAATTCTAGAAAATGGAAAAAATTAGAAAGCACACCTGAATAGAATGGAATGTAAAAGAATTCCAAAGAAAATACTCTGTTTTTGCTCTACTCAGGAATTAATTTTTTTATTTGCTAACTTCGACTGTTTATTTTGTAAAAAAAATGTACCACACTAACCTAGCAAGTTATTTTAAAAAATTGCTCGTTTAGTGTAGTTTTTGAAATTTTATAACCATTTGCTGTTTTATTTCAGAAAAAAGAATAGTTGTTTTACTATAAAATGAGCTCATTGTGAAATTATTACAATAATCAGAAATTCAAATGAAAAGACTATTGTTAAATTGAAGTGACAAGTATTTTTGTTTAAAAGTAAAAAAAAACACTATGAAAACTTAATAAATCAAAAAAAGAAACGCTTATTTTCAAAGAGTTTTAACTCTAAAACTATTAATTTTAGAAAAAAATGTATAAAGAGAAAAATATGCAGAATCGTAAGATCTACAATTTTTATGATAACCTTAGTTAACTTATCTAGTACCGCTAACGAGATAGTAGCGAAAACGCGTTTTTCCACCTCTTCAAACCAAGATAGTGGTGCGAGCGGCACCCTCTCAAGGTTGAAAACTAGGAATTTTATATGGGGAAAGGTAGCTACAAAGGCCGCGAAAATACAAATTTTACGATTGAAACCTCGAACTTTTCTGAAAGAGTATATATTAAATAAGAGAATTAGCTATGACAAAATGCCTTAAATGCACCTGTTTTTTCAAAAATCGAATTTAAAAAAGCTTGATTTTCGAAGGATAAATCGCTCGTGATTGGTTAATCATGGTAAGCCAGGCATTGTGTTGATGGTACGTGCGTTGCTATACATAAGAGTGTAGCTGTTGACAAATTTGTCAGTAACTCTTACGCTATGGTAGGAATGCGTTCTCCTTTTTTATTAATTAAAAATTTTAATTTAAAAATTTAAATTTAATTAAAAATTACTTCAGGAAAGGATTATTTAAATTTAACGAACGGTAGTTACTTTTTCGCGTGGATCCTACTCTTGCGAGGGTGGTTTTGATCAAAATGGCTCGAAGCGCCCGAGCGCAGCGAGCAAATGGCACGCACGTAAATGTAAAGTTACCTGTTATTTTTTGTAGCAACTATTGGGTATTGTGTATATTTAAATTATTAATTTTTTAACTTTTGTATTAATTAATAAAGTATTATAAAATATATTAAGTTGAAGAAATGAAACAGTAAAATTATTTTAAAAGTTTATTTTGAGCTTTCAAATAAAATTATTTAATACAGGTAGGTAGGTATAATATTGATTTAAAATATGTAAATATATTAGTTTTCAACTTGTGGAAATTATAATTACAATAGTTATGGAATATAGTACATAGTACATTAATTTATTTTACATCTGATAACTTGTAATTCAATTTAAATAATTCATATTGTAGCTAATATTAAATCTAAGGTTTGGTATAAAAGGTAGGTAATCACGATAAACTTGATATCAGATTTTTACTATAGGTTTCACTACAAGATACGTATGTTAGTAAATATTTTAATATTGATACTGATTATTGAATGACATCATGTAATAAAACTTCCGGGTTCAAACTTTCCTATTTACTAGACAAAAATACTATTAAAAGACAAAAAGACACATTGCACTGACAATAAAGTTTTTTCAAAACAAAACCATTAAAATTAATAAACATATATTTATTTTATATTAAGGAAAAATAATTTTTCAAATAATCTGTAATAGTATGAAAAAGAATTTTTATTCAAAAAATATAATATTTCAATTTATTAACAACTTATTAAAAAAAATGTGGTCGTTTTGAATAAAAAAGACGGGGTTGCATAGAATTAGGATAAGTAAACCTTTAAAAATAAAATTTTACGTAATAAATTGTCATAACCCTCCATAAGAAGAAATAAGATGTTAGCAGTACCCCAACTTACTAAATCTCTTACGTGGTGCATGAACAGTCTCTTCGTAGTTTTAGATTATAACTTTTTATTAGTTGAATATATCCGAAGGTTAGAAGAGCGAAAACGAGATTGTCACAAAAGTAGAATATTGAGGTATTATTTTTTTTTCCTCTATTTACTTGCATTAATTTAAAAAAAATCATTAATAGATTGTACGTAGTAAATCAGTCACAAATATTACGTACGATACAGATTTAAATTTAATATTTTATTCGGGATTATTTACAATAGTACATTGTAAGTACATGCCAATAAACAAAAAACACCAGGTATGGTATAGATTTTTTATATTAATTTTGTAGGTAGGTACATTAATTAAAAGCGCTTAATTAGGTTACATATAATTTACCTACCCGATAACATACTGGACTGAAGCTTTATAATTGATACAACTTAATGAGTTAATAATGCAAGTTATGTTTTGTTACAGCTGCATTGCCAGCCGAGTTTCCTTACTTATATAGTATACTGATAATTGGTTAAGTTGTATAAAAACGTAATAAGTAAAAATAAATAATGTTCTTTTAAAACTTGATCAGCTGGCCAGAATTTCTTTAAGAAAATTAATACTACTATGTATTAACAGCTGTCCTATAATAACGATATAGGTACTACTATACATAAGCGCATAGGTATAATTAACTAAAACTACAGATTTAACGATTTCTTAAAATACATCTGAAGTTATAATATTGAATTCAATATTATTAAAATTTTTGATTATTACTAAAGAAAAGTTAGAATTTTGACAAAAGTCTTATTGTAAGAATTCGAAATGATTCACAATTTCTTATATTTTAAGGTTTTTCTATCGCGAATTAATTAGTAGATAAATAGAATATAATAATAATGTTCTAAATGTTTTGTAACACTGAAAGAATACTAGCACTTTAAATGTTATAAACGGTAAAACTGCATGTAACAAAAATTTCTATGAAAAAATAACTATTAAACAATAGATACTCATGTGTACAAAAATCTGTAGACTTACCGCCGAAATGCTGTCCAGTGCAATACTTTCAATAATAATGGTATAATGGGCATATACTTACAATAATACTTAGAAGCTATAAAAGTAATTAACATGAGTAACAAAAGATTATTGATTTATTAACTCAGTTAATGATATTAATTGTACGTGAAGAATAATAATAAAATAAATTGATTCGTATTTCAATTTGGATAAAATTCAACAGGAAATCTACAAAATCTATTCTAAGTCTTTCAAAAGTCGTAGAAAAAAATTTAATTAACAAATTACACGATATGTAGTTATTAAAATAACTGATTGATCATGCGATACCGCGTTTGGCAGATATTTGGTTTTCAGATATTTATACCTACACATTTTTGCACCAAAGTTATAGAATAACAAAGACTTTACCATACATTTATGTTATGATAGTATTATATTATGTCTTGCAGACTAATTCAATACAATTTATATACCTAATAGCGCGTCACTAATTTGATGGTGAATCGAGTCACCTTACAGGGATAGTCCCTTTTATCGATAACTCGATGCCAAATTTCAAAAACTGATTAAACGATAGATTCGATGCTATGATTTTGTTTTTTGGTGAGTGGATTTATCTGGACAGATGCACATATAACATAACTTGCGACATTATTACCTACCGAACACAGTACTAAACATACGCGCGTCACTCATTTCCTCGCACTCTTGCGTTTCCGTGGACCGATTTTAACCAAAATCTAATCAAATCTAAGTTTCAATATAAATTTATTAAATATAAAATTTGGTTGAGAAATTTCTATTGGTTTGGGCGCTAAAGCGCACACAAAATTAAGTAGCACATAGACACACATGCACACAGACATTTCTTGATGTTTGGTCTCTTTCAACTTGTTTGATCTCAAGTATACTGTAAACCCGTAAAAATCTAGAAAAAAATTTTTTTTGATTACATAACTTTCTCATACTACGTATGGTTTACTACGTATACTCATACTGTGTAGCATGGTAAAGTAAAAAGTTGGCGTACTATCGTCGAGACCACAAAACCGTACTAGTAAGAAGTATGGTAAGAACTACTGTTCGTAAAACCTTCAGTATAAAGCCTACATAAGGAGTTTATTTTCAAAACGCAACATCGAGCAGGTAGGTGCATAGCAGTTAGTACGTTTGACTATTTACTCAAAATTCTTAGTTTAATTCCTGACGAACTAAGAAATTTATTTTGGCTGTCTCCATGTAGAAGAGAGAAGAATCCCCACTGCATACGTGGGTACTTTGTCCCAAGAAAGCAACATGTCTCAAAATCTACCATTAACATCTATGATGCGACAAAAAACATCATCTTGTTATGAATACTGCCACGATGCCTTGACTTGAGCGTACCAACCAAAAACAGACTAGAACATAATATAACAGAAACAAATATACAAAGTGTCTCCGTGACCGTGGAAAACCTTTGATGATGCGATAAAAGACACTTTTCTAAAACAAATTTTCCAATAAAATTTTTGTCCAAGTCCAGATCCTTGGGGGGTAAGCAATTTTTTGAATTTCTAATTTTAAACGGCCATAGCTTCGATATTATTAATTTTTTAGGGATTAGAACCTTTTTAAAGATTATTTGCTTATCTAAAAATTAGGTTATAATCCCATATCGTCTAGAATCAACAGATTTTGTAATTAAGTTTCTGTAATCTGATCGAAAATTTTAATCCGATAAAATAGAATTAAAATTGAACGTATTTGTACGGTATTTGCCCGGAGTACTCGAAATTTGAAATTTTTGTAACTTTTTAGAATATGAAATTAAAATGATGGGAATGGAAGCTCATTCAAGCTCAAACGATGATCTATCGATAGACATCAATTTCACAAAAAAATTTGAAATAAGAACAAAACTGGAGAAAAAACATGTGTACAGTCCCCCCCCCTTAAGTATTTCGCGACTAACTTTGCGACGGTTAAGACTCAAACAAAAAATTTGAAAGCTAATTGATGCTCAAACGATGCTCAAACGTTTGGCACTATTTTCACCCCAAAATTCAACTTGGGGGGGGGGTTAGCATGTCTACAGCCCACCCCCAAAAGTTTTCACAAATAACTCCGCAACGGTTGAAGCTCAAACAAAAATATTGAAAGCTCATTGATGCTCAAACGATGCTCAAATATTTGATATAAATTTTACCCAAAAATTTGATTTGAGGTTGACTAGCGACATGCACCTCAAGCAGTAAGAAGAAAATCCACATTAGAAAAAAAGTCATGTATGCACAACAAACAAAAACTAAAATATTAGTAAACACATCAAGATTGATAAAATGCTCAAAATGACCGAAATTACCATAAGTACACTTGTAATTTGAATGTATTTTCAAGTATATTTCACTTTATCTTACTAATCTCGGTAAAAACGTGGTAATAACGCTTTCACCAAATGCTTTCAGTAAGAATTTCCGAAAAATTTTGAAGCATATTTAAATAAACCTGGTTTACCTGAAAAAAGGTTACAAATAACATGAAATTACTATAAATTAACTCACAGTTTTTTTTGACTAATAAGTAGTACTTCTACTTATAGCTCGTCTTGATGCTCTTGCTTTGTAGGTAAATCAATATTATTTGATTAGGGCCATGGTTTGCTACGTAGATCACATACATTCTATTTGAAAGTGCAAGTGCAATTAATAGTGGAATTGTAACAATTTAAATAAAATGAGAAATAGAGAATCTAATAGGTCAATTACGTCTCTGGATCTTATTGTCATTCTAAAGGTGCTGCTTTGTTTTCATTGATCTACTGGAAAACAACCCACAAACAATTTTTAAGAACTTTCAAGCACAAAGAAATGGTCATACAATAATTTGTAATTTTTGTTTGATAATTTTTTTTGGAGAGAATGGGATCTCGTTAATCCGTTCATGAAAGTCACTAAAATAAAAAAAAAGCAAATACCCAAAAGAGGTTTCAGAGAATGCATTTCTACCAAAATCTAATCAGATCTTAATTTCAAAATCTTAACAAATATAAGCAAAGTTTTAAGTCAACTGGTAGGCGCGTTTGTTCGTAATCGTAGCTGAAATAATGTTTACACACACAACACACGACATACGCCACACACATTCAGACATTGTTTCAAAAATCGTTCGTGATCAAAATTATAATTTTAAATAGAAATTCTAACGTGCCTACGCAAAGTTGATTTTTGACTCGATTACAAAACTTTTCTGTATGTAGTGCTATATTTATAAATGGAAAAGTAAAAGTAACAAAACTGAGAGATTCACGTAGCCATTTCACATTATTTCAAATTGTGGTGAAGACAGACAGTATATTAAAATAAAAAAGACAAAATTCAGTTTAAAAAGCACTCCTTGTTTGAATAGCAATTTCCAGCTTGATTTGTACCGTTTTAAACTATTACGCACCTGTAAATTTATTTGCGATGGACTGTATAGGTAGTTCATTAAACAAGGGTAAAGACCCGCCAGAATAAACGTCACGGACACGTCAATTAAGTGGTTAACATATCATAATTATTTAGACTAACTAGCAATTCATTAAAATAATTTTAGAACTAAAAATATATAGTTGTCACAATGTATTGAAATTTATATTAAATTTATTCACAAACGTTTTCGTTATGCAATGTCATCGCCAGCTTAGTATTATTGATTTGATCTTGTTAAATAGTTTAGCAGAATTTAATTAACAACTTAAAAATCAATATTATTGTGGTCAATGTAGTGTAACTTGATAGTAGTAAACATATCACATATTTTTAGAACAACTTAAAATGCATTAAAACAATTTTAGAACTAAATATGTTATCACAATGTAAAATTTACTGAAAGTATAATTATTCACAAACGTTTTTGTTATAAAATATCATTGTCAGCTTAATATTATTGTTTTGTTCTTGTGCAATGTTTGTTCTAGTAAAAACATTTGTAAAGCAAGGTTTGTTGTAAGCAACGTCTTACTTGCAGCGATCAAAGCTGACTAGTAAAACGCACGACAAATTGCTAAATCTGGACATTCCACAACTGAAACATCTTACCTGCAATGATCAGAACTGACAAGTAAAACGTATAAAAAGTCATTGTTTATGCTTATCAACAGAAATCGATAAGTAACAGAAACATTTCAGCTTAAGGGTGGCCTCACGGGCGTGGGTAGTGAAGATTCACTTGTAAAGTAGCGATACGTAGTGAGGAGAGGTAAAACTATTAATCCTCAATTATCATGCTATTTTATAGGGTTTGACAAGAGATGCAACTCGACTTTGATACTGTATAAATATTTAGCCGACCCGCCTACACAAAAAATAATTATTTTTTATGCACATGGTGCATGATGGTGCATAGTAACGTATTTATGAACAAGTTGCTTGTAGAGTGGAAAAACAAGCAATAAGTTTATTTTACAAGAAATTTTTTAGAATTAAATCTCTAAAAATTAATTTTTAGAAAATTGATCACATTATTAAGTTAATTAATATATGACAACCACATCTTTTTAAACATTTTTAAACAAATATACTAACTATGGTTCAAAATTAATTTTAATTGCAAAATTGTAAGCTTCTGCCAAAATAGTTTTGTTTTATCTATTTAATTATTTTTAAAATCATTTAAAAACTTTTATTATTAGCAGTGCAGTTCTTATTTGTTCAAGACATCACTGTATTATCCGATTACAATTAAAATTTGAATTTTATGCATGTACTACTTTTGCGTAATTTATCCCTTGTGTAGCTGCTGATATAGTACATTGCTGATAGACCAACGAGGGTATGAATCATAGGCGTCCAATAAGGGGGGCAAAGGGGGCAGCTGCCCCCATGGGTCTTGGCTGCTTAAATTTTTTTAGGCATTTAATATTTCACCAGCGTAAGTTTTTAAAATTTTCTAAAAATTTCGATTTTGCACTAACTTCCTTGGTTCAGGTTAGTTCATACAAACGAACAGAGCTAAAGAGGTGAGCCAAGAGGATGTGCTAAGAACCGAACTTTAGGCCAGATGCGATAGGTTTGACCCCCAACCCGGCCACAAAATTTGAACGACTTCATTTTGATTATCTCTCTACTAGGAAGGCCATGGCAAATCACCAGGGTGTAATTTGCCATGAAAACCTTTGTTTTAGATCCGCCAAGCTGCACCCCCGTACTTTGGAATTTATATAATTTTTACGTCATTAAGTGCCAAACTACACGAGCGTTATTTCCGTCGCGTATTTATCGTCGCGTATTCTCCGCCGTGTTGAAAACCACACGTTTAAATGGAGCAAACTACACGAGCGTAATACACGCCGTGTGGTTTTCAACACGGCGGAGAATACGCGACGATAAATACGCGACGGAAATAACGCTCGTGTAGTTTGGCACTAAGAAGGGTTCGCGAGTACTGTAAATTATTTTAAAAGCGCCGAGTCCGTTAAATTTTTATTAAAAATTGAAATCTTAATAATATTTTTTTTTTTTATTTACATTTTAACGTGCATCAACTACTGGGTTATTAGCACTTCTAAATGTTAATTTTAATTTGTTCAGTATTTTTTTGTTTGTTTATGTTTTTTTTTGGATTGGTTATTTTGGTTGGTTGGTTTTTTGGTTCACCACGGAGTGAGAATGTCCACTGGAAAGCCGAGCTAAGAAATTCTGATGCGTCCGAGATTTGAACTCAGAATTTCCGCTTGTAACGCAACCAGCGATCACATCACTCCACTGCCGTGGCTAATAACATTTTATTGGTGTATTTTATTGATATTAATTGATCCTTTTTTTCTGCTTGGTTAAAATTTACAAAATATTAGAAAAGCTCCGAGCAATATACAATACTTTGAATTCTCAAATTCAAGATTAGCGAATTAATTAAAAATTTAATGTTGTTATTACTACATGACCATTCTATCGTTTAATTTAAATATTGACAACTCTTTATGAATAAGAAAAGTTAACAGGTAATTCGATTCTCGAAGAAAATAACAATCTTTATCAAATAATTATGAAACTATCCAGTGAAAACGAATACTATATAATGTAACAATTTCTTCTGTGTGCAGAATTCGAGAATTGATCACTAATGTAAGTTAATGAATAATCAATATTTATTCTAGTCAAAAACAGAAAAATCTGTGTGCTTTTCCCGTATACATTTCATGTCAATCCAAAAATTGATTTAAGTGCGTTTGACGGGTATACTCGTTACTGTTTGATTTTAACCTTTGCATGGTTTACATAAATTTTAGTTACTTAGATGGTACACACTGGGGTCCTACAGACCCCAAACTTACTTAAATTATATATAACTTGAAGGGCATACCACAATTAACAGTACTATATTGTGTAAAATATTGAGAGGGTTAAATTACAAAGGTGTCTATTTATAAAAAGAAAAATTAGAACATTTTACAGGTTTTTTAAAATGTCGTGGGGTCTCACGGACCCCAGTGTACCATACGAAGGTTAATTACGCACTTCATTAGAGATTTTGAAAACTAAATTCGGCAGTTGATTAGATAATTTATGTAGAAATAAAAAAAAATTAGCAAAGAAAATTTTTAGACAAAACTAGAAATGCGAAATTATTATATTGAATATAACATTGAAAATCTTACATTTGCACTGTATAAAAATGCATTTGCATTTGACAAGAAAGTATATAATATTATTTATAACTTCTTGTCTCAACATACCTTTCGATGAATCACGTAATGTGTTATCAAATACAATAGACGGTATCAAGCGACGTACCGAACCACCACAAAATTTGCAAATTAGCGCCGTAGTGTATAATAGTCAAACCATTTTATACGGAAATAGCAATAAAATCATAAAAAAGTGATAGAACTCTACTTACCATTGCAATTATTTTAGTCAAAATAAGAAAAATTGTAGCATCACTTTGTATTTACTAGAACTTTTCTAAAAATTGATGTAATTCAACCAATTTTTTTTACAAGCAAGATGGAATAATTGTCCTGGATGTGATCTATTTTAAGGACCTTTATTAATAACGGTAACAATTATAAAAATTATAACATGGCTACTTTTGCTATCTGAAAAATTAAGTAACTTTGCAGCAAAATTTTCAATATTTCTAATCATCTGATTGTAATAAAAAATAGATCACGTCCAAGAGCCAACTTTTATCTTTAAAGTGATTACAAAAAAATTCCTTAAAAGTTAGAATTTTTTCACTTCTAGTAAATACAATTGAGCGATCTGTCCCATATAATTAACATAGGTAGGACGGCAGCCTTAAAGAATAAAAAATAGTACCTTTATTTACCAGGGTATACGTAAAGTTCGCTAGGCCGAAAAAGAACCGGCACTTGACAATGCGCAGATACAAAAATTCTTTCAGTCTATTTATTTGTCAGCATCGGCAAGTTTGTCCTCTACATGTACTGCATCGGTATTTTTCCTTGCCAGTTCTTTTTAGCCCGAGCCAACTCGACTTACAGTTTCTTTTGAATAATGCATGAGAAATTGAAGTGTTGTAAATTGAGTGCGTTTACTGTATAGGTTTAATATTTATTTAATCAAAATTGTTGGAAAAAGTAAAATTTCCATAATTCTGTACAGATTTATTTATTCTTCTTTCTAAATCTGTCGACATACTGTTTTAAATCTAATCCCTATATTTTTTTGTTTAGGAGTTATGAAGATTGGATCGTTTTGAAATATTCACAGTGATCATAAATGATCCTTATTTAAGTAAGTATAAAATAAAAACAAATATGTAATTTAAAAAAGTAAATTATCGTTTATAAGGCACCAATTTATGATGTAGTTCGTAACATAAAATATAAATTATAAATCACAGCTTATATTGACGAAAGTATATCTCCTTCAATATTATGCGGTCGGCAGAAGCCTTGCAAATAAACTTTACAACTTGTATTTTCTTAATTATTAACGTAAGAAAACACTAAAGCATTTAATGCATTTGGTGTATCTTACCAAGACGAAAGATAAGTTTACAAAGCATCACAAAGTTCCCCATTAATAAGTATTTCAAAATTATGGTAAAAAATAAAATGTCTTCAGTTGCACAATAGTTTCTAGCTTTCGTTCTGTATAATAGTTTGTATCTAACTATATAACCGTGGTTGTATAAATAGTTTAAAATGACATAATTTTGTGTTTAAACAGGACCGTGTTATTTTACTGTTTAATAAGTAGAAATTTTGGTTCCTAAACAGCAAGCAACCTATAAAAAACGTCATTACATTTTGTAATGACGTCATTAAACCAGTGAAACTGATCTCATCAGATCGGTACTTGTAAAATTAAAATATAAATTTCAAATTTCTAAACATTTAAAAAAATGAGTAGTCTAATATTTAAAAATGTTTGCACAAACTTTAAGATGAAATCAAAATTATACAATCAAGGAAGAACGGTAGACACAGCCTTATCAATGTTTGCAACCCAAAACCACAACGAAAAAACACTGTGTTTCGAGCTTGTTTGCTCTCATCAGTACCGTACACTTCTTAAGCCACCTGACTGTATAATAATAAAATAAAGCCGGCTAACGTTTTATCAATGCAAAGAGACTGCTATATGCCTGTCAATTTCACATATCAAAACACCGCCAAACGTGCAATCTTAGGCGCATGCCAAATTTTACTATTTAATATGCATCGATACGTAGTGCAAGATTAGTTTTTATTTTTAGTCTAATATTTTATTTCTTGTAAATGAATGATATTTACTTTAAAAATTCTTTCAAATAATTTAAGAAATTGAGAAGAATTTATTTGTTTTGATATCATGTTTGATTTTTTTATTCATGCCAAATTATTATATTTATATAAGCTTTTAAGTTTAAAATAATACTAGTATTAAAATTTTAAACTTTTAAGTACCTATGTATGTTTAATACCTACTATTTTAGTTTCATTTTTTTTATGGATAAAATATTTTCTTTTAAATATTTTGTTTTTGAATAATTTTTTGTTATAATTTTGTTTTATTATTTATACAAATAGGTAGGCCATTAAAGATTATTATTACTTATCGTTTACATTATTTTTGTTGTGTAAAACAGTCTACGCATAAATTTACATTCTCGTTTTAGTTGCACAATGTAAATCATGACAGCATGCGGTCCATCTATGATCATCGCAGAACCTTAATAATTTGCTTCATGTACTCATAAACCGCTATAATAAGTCTTTGGTCAGTATCCAGTAGTGTGAATATCTTCAACGTAGTATATTTAGTTTGTTTTGTGGTATTACTAATAAACAATGTTACCTATGTACATGCCGATTAATACAGGGTCAGTGTTTACTAAAGAGACCTTAAGTCTGGACTATACTATATTAAGCTATATTGAAAAAACGCAAATAATTACTTTTTTAATTTTATTTTTATTTTGTAATTTTTTTCTTTTTTAAAATTATTTAAAAAAAATATTAAAATAACTACGAGTTATTGCATTTTTGCTAAAGTGCTATTATTATTTATTATATTTTTAAATTTTAACTTTGTTTAGTTCTAAATTTCATTTATTTATTAATTTTAAATATTTTCACTAACTAGGAAATATTAAAGTAATTTAACACATTCGATAGAATTGATCGTAACAGTTTTTGTGCAGAACATGATAAATTAAAAATCAAATATTTGCTCAAGCTTATGTATTTATTATTTATTAAAATAAAAAATCTAAACATTCAAGATTACCTAACAGGCCTGAGCCCAACAGATGACACCGACTACTTTTTGTGAAAAGTTACTAGAAAAATCAAAAGACCATAACAGCCGGTGCCGCCTATCAAGGACGATAATAACACGTGGGCAAGAAATGACAAAAAGAAAGCTAACATTTTCGGAAAACATTTAACGAGTATCTTTCAACTCTACCCGTCTATCATCTCAATGAAAGAAGAAAAAGAAATAACAGAATACCTCGAAGCTCCATTCCAAATGAACCCCCTCCCCATCACCAAGTTCAAAACAAAAGAAGTTAAAAGGATAATCAAAAAAGAGATTTGAACAAACAAAGCCCCTGGATTCGACTTAATTACTCGGAAGGTACTGCAGGAGTCGTCCAATAAGTGCATTAACGCCATAACGCAAATATTTAATACCATCATGTTTTTCCATTTAATTAATCATCATGTCAAATTGTTTGAAATATTTCAATAGATGATTGAAGATAAAAGTTTTACCTGACCGTCATATTAATTATGATATTAATTAATTATCAATTAATTAACAAAATTAATATATCAATTATTATCTTTGAAGGGAAATTACTCTTGATTAAATTAACTTAGAAACATTCTAATTACAGCATTGGAAAGCTACATTCTTTGCGCAGGGGAGTAAATAGCCAAATTTTAATAAACTACCCTAATAAAATAATAATTCTACAAAATGTGATGAATTGAAAAACATGGGATCATTTAATTGCAAATAATCAAAAAATTAAAAAAAAATTTAAAAATGTGACGATTTACTTCTCTGCGCAAAGAACGTAGCTTTCCAATGCTGTAATTAGAATTTTTCTAAGTTAATTTAATCAAGAGTAATTTCCCTTCAAAAATAATAATTGATATATTAATTTTGTTAATTAATTGATAATTAATTAATATCATAATTAATATGACGGTCAGGTAAAACTTTTATTTTCAATCATCTATTAAAATATTTCAAACAATTTGACACGATGATTAATTAAATGGAAAAACAAAATTTAGAAGTTTTCAACTGCACAACACTCTTAAACCTGGCAAAAAATTCGAAGAGGTAAAATCGTATAGACCAATTAGCTTGCTCCCTTTACTATCCAAAGTTTTCGAAAAAGCACTATTAAAACGCCTAAAACCTATAATTGACGATAAAAAACTACTACCAAAACACCAATTCGGATTTAGAAACCAACATGAAACGATCGAGCAAGTGCACAGGGTAGTTAAACAAATAAATCGAGGACCTAGAATATAAACGCTATTGTTCAGTGGCTTTCCTCGACATTAACCAGGCGTTTGATAAGGTATGGCACGTTGGTATGCTCTAAAAATTAAAGAAAAATCTCCCATACCAATTCTACTTAATCCTCAAGTCATACTTAAGTGATAGATACTATCTTGTCAAACATCAAAATGAGTACACCGATCTACATCCCATCTACTCAGGCGTGCCTCAGGGTAGTGTTTTGGGTCCAATATTATATCTACTGTACACGTATGATCTTCCAACAACACCACTTACAACAGTCGCTACTTTTGCTGACGATACTGCTATCTTATCCTCCCGTAATGATCCTGCATCAGCATCCACAAATTTGCAAGCTCACTTAATACTAATTGAAAAGTGGCTCAAGAAGTGGAGAATTAAAGCCAACTAAATCAAATCGGTACATGTGACGTTTATCTTGAGAAGAAACACTTGTCCGCCCGTAAAACTGAATGGCAGTCAACTACCACAGGCGGAAGATGCAAAATACCTTGGGATGCACCTCGACAGACGGCTTACCTTGCGTAAGCACATATTTTCAAAGCGCAAACAACTTGGTTTGAAATTCAGACAGATGTACTGGCTTATCGGCAGACATTCTCAACTATCTGTTGAAAACAAGGTGCTGCTATACAAAACCATTTTAAAGCCAATATGAACTTATGGCATACAACTATGGGGCTCTGCAGCTAACTCCAATTTAGAAATTTTGCAGAGATTTCAAAATAAAGTTCTACGCCAAATTGTCGACGCGTTATTGCGACGAGATATGTTCCTAACAACATTATCCAACGTGACATACCACTGCATTCTATCAAAAAGAAGATTGAGAATTTCAGTGCTAAATACCGCGAAACACTCGCAATCTATCTTAATGCTCTCGCTACTGAACTTTTTGCCAACAGTCACAGTGACTTGCGTAGATTAAATAAGTTTATTTTGAAAGATTTAGTGAATAGGTTCACCGAGGACATCACTTAATTGTACAAATTAAAAGAGATTGCTTATTGAAGCAATACTCTGCATGTTTAAGTGTTATATTGTCAAATATAAAGCTTATTATCATTGATAGATTGCTTGTATAAAAGGGGTTAAAATAAAAAAAAAATTATTTATTAGAATGCGACAATATTGCTTCAAAGGGATTTACCACTTTATTATCAAGTTCACACAAAACTACAAATAAAACAAGTAAAACTTGCCTTTATTTAGGAAACTTTAGTCATCAACCGTACATGATTAAGCGATAATCTGTTAAATAACTGCAAGAAAGAATGAAAAATCGAATAGTTTATTAAAGTGTAAACAAAAATTAATCAATCTAACAGTGGTGAATTGATGTTATGTAGCTCCTTTTGTAGATTGGTTAAATTCATTTTGTTTAAAATTGCTTTCTTACTCTCTAATCCCTCCAGGAGAGTCAGCGTACGACCTTTGCATTCATAGGGCAATAATTCTATCCAATTAAAATTTAAAGAATGTCGCGTTTTCAGACAATGTGTAAAAAAACTTGTCAACGTTCCAAGATTGGCTGTATCCCCCATGTGTTCCTTTATACGTGTATGAAAGATCTTTTGCTTTGACCAATGTAGATCGCGTTGCACGAGTTACAGTTGAGTTTATAAATCCCGCTATTAGAGAGTCGGTGTTTCTTCCTCTTATAAAGCTAGTGATACACATGCTACTAAGTCGTATGCTCTCATGCGACTGCGCATGCTCTTTTGCGACTAGGTACCGATAATTGCATGAGAGCATGCGCAGTAGCATAAGAGCATGCGACTTAGTAGCAAATGTATTCCCTGCATAACTTGTACTACGTTGTACTTGTACTACGTGAAATACCATAGCTTCGATCCCAAGACAAACTCTTGAGGAACTCGAAATTTTCAATTAAAGTTTTATTTATTTAGGTAAGTTTTAGTTATTGTACATAGTAATAGATACTAGATATTTCAATTCTTCTTTCGTCCACAATATTATCCTATTCAGCCGAATTAAATCTGTGCACAAAAACTTTATTATTAAATATTTAATACTACGTTTAAAAAATATTAAATAAACAGTATTCAAGCATATTTAGAAAATGTAAGAAGATATTTGTAACGTTGTACACTAATGGTACTCATAATTTCCATCAAATACAAGTTATAATCTTGTATTAGTACATATTGTGTGGCAGTAACACAAGAGGTTTGAAAAAAGACTCTACATGATGGTGGTCATATATATTTTACCGGTTAACATTATGGAATTTGATAACTAATACCTGTAGTAAGTATCTTAAGTAAACTTAACAACTATACAATATTTTAAAAATTTTAAAACAAACTACTTTTCAAAAATAAGTGGTAATTTAAAGTTTAATAACTAATTTTATTAAACTAGTAAACATGTATACATATTACATTTACTATACCACTATATAGTGGTATAATCTATATAGTAGGTATTCTATGTACTAATACATATTAAGTTAGTATGTATGTAGATACGTAGGTACAAGATAATTTTCAAACAGTTGTCAGCATTGATGTGGTTTGACCGTATGAAAAGTCTCTAGCATTTATATTAATATGTACCTAAATATTACCGATAATATGTGTAATTTAGGCTTTTTATACATAGTAGATAGTACAAAATACAATTATTATAATATTTTTTATGTAGTGTGCTTTAAGTAAACGTACGAATTTACACAATCCACCATTTTTGTTCTACATAATGTTGTTCATTACATTCTATGAAGTTTATGACACTTCATATAAAGTTGAACGAAACCAAACTAAAAAAAATTATGTAACTTTTTCTAATACTGACTTAGTTCGCAGAATGGGATAAAACGATATGATGATATGAATATTTATTGTTTTTCTTTATTCTTTTTCATTTTTAGGTAGGTATACACAAAAAATATAAAATGTCAGGTATTGAATTCTTTCTTTCCTAAATTCCTCGATCAAATGCATAGTTATACTGGAACATATTGCACCTGTTCACAAAGTTAGTTAGACACCGTATGAAAAGAGATAACCGTTAAGGAAAAATACAAAAAATCACCAAAATGATGTCAACTTTAAGCGTAAGATTTCCTAAGCTCGATCTGAAAATGAGCACGCACAGAGTACTTCAAAATAAGTGCTCACCTGAAATTATTACCGGAAGAGGAATAAAACAAATTAGCAAATTGTTAACAGGTTTGTTACCTTTGGGTAAGTGTATTATTATGAACTCTCGCATTTGTAAATTCTTATTAATTTCTGCATTTCGTCCTGATGATGGCAATAGTTAGACCGAAGCTGTGGGCAATTGACTAATTTGTTTTATAACCCCGTCCACCAATGACCAATTTATTTATCACAATTAATGATTAAGTTTGAATATTTTTTTTGTGTTTTTTTCTGAAAAATACGTTTAAAGATAAAAAAAAACAAAAAAAAACGTTCTGATTATTCAATTTTTGAAATAGTTATGATTTTTTTTAGAAAAATTGATGGTTTTTATCTTCAAACGATCATAACTATTTCAAAATTTGACTAATCAGAACGTTTTTTTTTGGTTTTTTATCTTTAAACGTACTTTTCAAGAAGAAACACAAAAAAAATATTCAAACTTGTATTCTATAAAATTTTTCATTTTTTCGGAAATAATCATTGATTTTTCAAATTTTTCCACTTTTGATATTTTAATTTAAAAAAAACTCTGATTTATTCCGCGTATAACAACGCAAACCCTTTAATGGGCCGACATTTCTTTCTAATCTTTTTGTTTAATTAAAAAATATTTTGTTTTATTTTTACGCAAAAATAATATTTTTCAATTAAACAAAATAAATAGAAAGAAATGTCGGCCCATTATGGGGTTTGCGTTGTTATACGCGGAATAAATCAGAGTTTTTTTTTAAATAAAAAAATCAAAAATCAAAAGTGTCAAAATTTGAAAAATCAATGATTATTTCCGAAAAAATGAAAAATTTTGTAGAATACAAGTTTGAATATTTTTTTTTATATTTTTTTCTGAAAAGTACGTTTGAAGACAAAAAACAAAAAAAAACGTACCGATTAGTCAATTTTTGAAATAGTTATGATGGTTTGAAGAAAAAAACATCAGTTTTTCTAAAAATTCGTAACATTTTTTGGGTTGAGTAAATAATATTGAAAAAATTCACAAAACTGTTTTTGGTAGGATAGTATAATATGTAAAAATTTCAGGAAAATCAAAAGGGGTCGGGTTCAAAAGTGGTCGATTTGGTGTGGAATGTCCCATTTACATAAATAGAAAAATCTGTATCATGTTCGATAGCCAAACAGCACTCAAGGCCTTGGAAAGGGTAAAAATACAGGCAAAATATTATTGATGAATACAAGGCTGTGACTAAAAAATATAGAGTAGCCAAATCAACAATTTGGGATATTAACAACAAGAGGAATGAAATTCTCAGTACAGTTAGTCACACATTAAAACTTAATAAAAAAAATAAGAAAGAAGAATAATCAAAGTATCTGAATTCCTATATAATCCTGTATAATATGAGTATATAATAAAGGTTATTATTTTAGTTCCTACCATCTTTAACATAACTATACCTCTTTTAGTGTGAACACTTACGTTAATTTAGATATGACTTTGAATTTTTGGGCTCATTTTATAGAGTTTCTACTGTACTTATAATAAAAAAAATTAATTACAGAATTAAAAATCATTTATGATTAATAATAGTCTAGTTATCCAATGTTATAACATTAAAAGCTATTATATAGGTAGATATACTAATTTTGAAATATAAATTGAAACCAAAATGAGCTAAAACTTGCATAAGTTTATAAGTACTACAGTGCCCAACAATACCCACCTATACCTATGTATACAAATGATTAAGTTATTTATAGCTTACATGTTAATTGTTTATTACCCTGTGGCATACCTACATATATACTCGTAGTAGGAAAGTGTGGGACCGGTAATATAGCAAACCGTGAACCCACACCGAGACTAAACTCTGCAGGAGTCCACTCGTCTTCCAGCACTTCCAGGTCCTTGCTTTTAAATAAGAATTAATTAATAATCGCCTATAATGCACAATACTCAGAATTGCATATTAAATTATAAGCTCGTTCAGTCATTATAGTAAATATATGTTGCGCATTTTGAAAGTTATGAGACTTGTGTTGAAAGCAATGAATATATTTTAGGTAGAATTTCTTTTTGGCACTTATTTATGCTGCAATTTTGTAACTAAATTTCTATTACTTTAAAACATATATGTTTACCTTAAAAGTTAATAATTTAATGATTAGAATAATACTACGTAGAATAATAATACGTTTTCAGCAATTTATCAATTCTTCTTTATTTATTTATTTTTGATGATACTTTATGATATTGACGAATCTGACACATTTGCTCTTTACCGGCAAAGCACGCTGTCGTGTCACATGACAAGTAAACTTTTTTTTTATAAATACGCCAGATTTGTTGCCCAAGATACTGTCACAAAAAATTTCGTTTGTTCACGAAATTCACAAATGATTTCTCAATAATAATGCAAGATTTGTAATTTTTATGACTCCAACGCTGTTCAGTAGGGATTCAGTATAAGGTATATAGATAGACAGTTATTAGAAATAACAGCGATGTAGGGAATTTTTAACAATATTAATTAAATATTTTAATTAATATTTTTTATCAATAAAAAAAATTCTAATAAATAATTTATTACAGGTTCTCCAAATACTGGCAGTAACGGAGGATTGTCATCACCGTCGGGAAGTGCTAACTAAAACTATTATTGTTTGTACATTTAATATATTGTCATATTGCTTTGTTTCAAAAAATCATAATAAAGTGTCGAAATTATTAATAATAGATTTATTTACATATTTTTACCAGCGTGTGAAATGTGTGCGAGGAAACTTTTTTCTACACACGCACGTAGTAGTCTGCTTTCAAATCAATTTAATAGCCGGTTTTTTATAAAAACTTTCCTGATTGTCCATTAGCTTACAGTTTGTAAACTTTGACAAGCCATCAAATGCCGATGGTTTTATAAAAATTCTCTTGTTAATAGTAACATTTTACTTGGAGTTAACTTTAGTTTTACTTACTTTGATTTGTCATTAAAATTCTTTTGCATATGAATTATATGCTTTTTTGTAATATTAATCCTTGCTGATTATAGAAGAAAGTATTGTAATTCAAAATATCTTTTTTTGGTTGTTCAAAGCAATTCAAATAGTTTGCCGATACATTAAATTTTAGGTTAGAAACTGAAAATATCTTTTTGTTAATCTTCTATTTACAAGTCCACATTGTCCATATTAGTGGACTAGAAGACCACAATTAACATACTAAAATCTACGTTTATGGTACTTTTTTGGTTTTTGTTAAGTTGAAATAGTATCAATTTAAATATTTTTAATTTAATTTATTTCAGGTAAGTTGAGTTTATTTTATTTTATATTTACCGTTATTTAAGTGTAATAGGTAGTTGGATGAATAAAGTAAGAAAGTAAAGTAAGAAAAATTTTTTTTGTAAGAACAGCGAACAAACCCTTGTTTAGATTCAATGGCAGCTTATTGCGCTGCAGTCCTTAAGCAAATTTCTTCACCTGACACTTGTTTTTGAGTCAAAAAACTTTAGAATTTTTTTAAATTTTTTTGTCATTGTCACTTTTAGGTTGACTTGTATAGTCCAAGTTTAACCGGTAACTATGGTTTAAACTCGGATTTTGACTATTGTGATTGGTTAATCTACAGTTTAAAATTTTAAACTAGATCTATACAAGTCACCCTTAGGGTAACTTGTATAGTCCAAGTTTAATCGGTAACTATGGTTTAAACTCGGATTTTGACTATTGTGATTGGTTAATCTACAGTTTAAAAATTTAAACTAGATCTATACAAGTCACCCTAAAAGTAACTGGACCAATGATAGCGCTCCTGGATGATTGGATAAACGTACAAACGGATACATGGAAATTGAGCTTAACCCTCCCCCCCCCCCCCCATTTGGTAACTTTTCAAGATTGTTCGTTTTCGACTATCGTTATCGAATCGTTAAAAACCGTAAAGTTTGGTTTTCATTATTATCTAATGCAATTCTGAACAAAAGTTAAATTGAGGAGCAGACTTTCTATATGCAGTTTGTCCATTTTCATAAATTTTTAGTTTAACATGGTATTGTAAACTATAGGTAAAATACCACATATTTTAATTACAAAAGGGCGTTCTAAAAAGCATCTATCCAAGGTAAAAAAATTGTTGAAATTACAAAGACAATCTAAATGCAGTTTGTCCAGTGCTGTTGTACTAACATAAAAGCAGTATGTCCTTCATACGTAGATTTAGCCGCTGTTTTTCACGTGTGTGCGCTCTCTGATCTAATATTAAGTCTTTATCAATAGGTTTATTATTGTTATTAGACCTAATGGCATTAATAAATAATGAATAATACGGAAGGTGAACATGTGGGAGATGTTAATCGAAAAAGCAGAAAAAAAAACGAAATATTGCAAGAAAAGATCGTAAGAAGAAATGTAAAATTCTTTCTAATTTTTTTGTAATACCAATGATTTATACTCTTTTTTTGTCTTGAACTAGGCAAAGCGACAAATTTCTGGTTTTAAAGACAAACAAACTGCAGTTTGTCCAATGTAGACAAACAAAGTGCAGTATGTCCAATACATTTTTGAATTTTTTTGCCAAACCGTCAATCGAATATTTTCCGCATTCATGATACTTCATAGTGTATTTTTTTTCTGTATTTTTGCAAAAATTACTTTTTTGATAACTTATCATGTAAACCTGTGGTAGTTTTTCTGCTCTCCTGAAAATTTAAGAAAATGGACATACTGCATATAGAATGTCTGCTCCTCAATTTACCTATTTGAAAGTGACAATGACAAAAAAAAAATTATAGAAAATTCTGAAGTTTTTTTGACTCAAGAACAAGTGCCAAATGAACTTTACAATTCAAAATATCACAACAGCATGCCATGTGGCAATAAGTAGAATATAATAATAATAATAATAATGTATAAAATAATTGCTTAATAAAACAATTTTTATCTAATGAAGTCTACTTTTACTTATTTCTAGTTTTAACTAAACTTATACCAGTTAAAACTAGAATTTACTAAAGAAATTTGTTAGAAATCAGTTAATTCTAGTTTTAACTAAACTTATTTCAGTTAAAACTAGAATTTACTAAGGCGGTTAGTTAAAACTAGAATTTACTAGTTAGATAGGGTTTTAACTGATTTCGGGTTTTAACTGTAACATATATATGTTATCGTGAAAGACCAAAATCCGGTGAATGTCGAGATACACCGGTGAATGTCAACATTCTCTAAGTTGCTTGGTGTATGTTCGAAATATCGGTCAAATATCATTATTTCGAACTTACACCGGCGAATGTCGGCATTCACCATGCACTCATGGTGTATGTTGAATAGAATCATTTTTTTAATAAATGAAAACAATAAAACTCTTTTGGTCATATTTATTAATAAAACGTACATATGCATATTAATTTTTAAACTGGAATATAAAAATGAACAAAAAAATGTATGGCAATCATATTTATTGCAGCAACTTAAACTATCATGGCACTTTGAATTGCCTAAAAAGCCCTGCTTTTACAGCTGAATTTAACCGTGGAAGGTGGAACACTTCCTTTTGCAGTTATAACGTGTATAGCCCTTGCCTTCCACTTTTTGAATTAGCAGAAGCTGCTTCTCTTAGCGACATTTCTTGAGTTGAAACCTCATCCATAAAAAGTAACTTTTTTTACAAATTACAAACTTATTACTGGTGAAAAGCTGCTTCAAGGCACCATTTTTGTTTGCTAATTTATAAAAGTTTAAATTCTCTATTTCAACAACAATCGCTAACATATTTCGGGGGTTTGTATACGACCATTGTCGACATTGGAGACTTGAATTCTTACGGTATCGCCAATTTGGTCCAGAAGAAATTTCTTTCTTGAAAAAATTAGCTCGTGTTGTTCTGTCAATGCTTGAGATGAAGACGTGCTAGGTTGTGGATCTGTCTGCAGTTGAGAAGAAGACTTACTAGATTGAGGATCCGCTTCAATGGTATTTTAGTTATTCACTTTGCTTTCATCTGACACATGTTCATTAATATGGTCACTTCCCAAATAATAAAAAACTAATATCGATTGGTTTGGCTTACACGTGACTGTCAAACCTTGTTCGAGACTGACGAAACCAAAGTTACAACCAGTCGATTGTCGACGATAGTCGACATTCACCAAAGCTCAGTTGTGTTTGTCGACATATACCGGTGAAAGTTCGAATGTATAATAAAATTAACACATGTTCGGTCTTTCACCAAGACATTTGGTATCTGTCGACATTCACCGGCGAATGTTGACATTCATTAATTTTGGTCTTTCACAGTAATATATACGTTATTATACACTCTCAGTAAAGCAGGGTTACCTTTTTTTATTAAAAATTTAAAAACAATTCTGAGGGTACCTCAGAAACAACTAAACCCAAAATGGCAAAAAAAATAACTTTGTATAAATGGATACACGAGAGAATAATCCAGGTAAGATGCAAAATAGATAAGAGTCATATATCGTTCATCAGTGTATACCTGTGCACCTGAAGAAAGAAACAAAAGAACAAACCAAAAAATTTTATGAATCTTTACAAAAAGTAATACACATATGCCCAAAAACAAGTACCTAATATTGGGAGGAGACTTCAATGCCAGAATCGGATCAGAACCTTTAGACCACATAATAGGTAAACACAATTAAGACATGCTAAATAATAATGAAAGACTTTGCAAGTTTCAACTGCACCAAGATAATGAACACGTTCTCTAAACACCAAAAAATCTATTTACTATAAAAGTTACTTAGACAGCAAGAAGACAAGCGTCAACCATAGACTACTTCATAAGCAATAACAAAACATCAGAACTAATCAGGGATGTATAATATATCGAGGCCCAGATCTGGGATCGGATCACTATTTACTGCATACATCAATAAATTTAAACACCAGGTGGTTTAAAAAACTACAAAACCAGAAATGGGACAAGATAGGTTTAAAATATACTTATTTTGAGAAAAGTCGATGCAATACCTCTTACCATAAAAGATTAAATTAATACAACAAACACATTTCCAAAAGCCACGATATAGATGCAGAATGGTAAAATATCAAAACCATTCTAAAAAAAATCTACAGATAAAGATGTCAAAAGAAAGTAAGTAATAAGAGAAAATTAAAAGTATGAAACGCAGAACTAAAAAGTGTAATAGAAATCAAAAAAATTGATTACCTAAAGCTACTTACAAATAGAACAGAAGAGAACAAGAACCATTGCGATCAACTAAAAATAAAAGTAAAACGGATACATCGAGAATTACAACAAAATAAATGGGAAGATTTCATTAGTAAAATTGAGAATGACGTACACGGAAGGTAAAATGTTGCATACAAAATAATGAAATATCTGAATAGTCAAGAACGGAATAATACATCACTTTGGCAAAACAGGGAAGAAGAAAATACAAAAGATAATGAAAATAAGCAAGGAGAGGTAGATCCTATCGATTACAAAAAATTAGACGACATTCTTAAAAAAACTGTTATTTTTTTTTTTTAAAGTCACGCATCTACTTTACAAGGCTGCCTCACAAGACTGCAAGGTGGATACGAGCCTGAATAAAATTAATATTTTATTTTTTTTGCAATTACTTATTGTACATCGTAGAATAATAGTAACTATTTTTTTAATTATAAAATTTAGGAGGTCGGAGAGTAATAGTCAGGCGAGTTTACTACGAACGCTCAATACCCGGTTCGAATCCGGGTAAAGGTACAACCTTATTCTAGCCGTCTCGCTGGTCGTCCAGGTTGGGGTTCTACGTCGAGCTGGCTCCTCGTTGTAGGTACAAAATGTAAAATGCTTATAAAACCAAATGCTGCCTGTCGATGTTTGAGAATCGGAAAACGTCGTGGAGCGTAACCGAATAATACATTATACATAAAATAATAAATTTTTTATCAAATATGAAAATCGTATAGTTTTATTATTTTAAGCACAGGATGGGACCAATGGCTAGTAAAACAACCGCGGCACTGCCTCAGTGGTCAGTATTTTAAGATGTCATTCGTTGTTATGTGAATTAAGTTCTAAATTTTAGGTATTCCTTTATTAATCAAACACTGATAAATAATATTGTGAAAGGTAAGTTGGAACAAAAGGGCTATGGGGCCATTGCCTCCCCAAAATCTTTAGGTCCTACAGGCAAAATCCTAATTGCTGGTTACATTACACTGAGGTAGTGTAGAATGTAACTTTCTTTTCAATTTTGGTTCAAAATTATACACAGAATCGCGAAAGCAAAAAAAAGACGTTACATTAGTAAAATTAACTTTTAAACTAATTCTGGAAGTTAAGAGGTTTAAAGGTTTTCCAAAAATTTGATTACCACTATAGCATTTCTTTGTCATAGTTGATGGTCTTGTTCTCTCCGTCTAATATAGCTGGCCTGCGGCCTTCCCACTTCCTATGTCACATAACATGGGTAGTTCAGTTTTTGACGACGTCGTTTCGACGCCGACACGTTTTGACAAAATATGTTTTAATATATAACTATACATACGTATACTAGCTAGACAGGCCGTCGACAGACGCACGGGTAGAAAGTCGGTAGATCTCTTTTTTAGAGATATTAATTAAAAAAATATTATTACCGAATGAACAAATATTAAAAAATACAGGATGTATCTTTGCAATATCAAGAAATTTTGATTATTAATTTCTCATTTTATCTATATATCCCTATTTAGGTAACCTTCTTCAAATATAATTTGTTCAAATGTATTTAACAAAATGTTGAATGTAATTTTAAGTGCATTAGTGAACCTATTCTCTATTGTTCAAAAACAACTATGTTTAATATTTTTAAAGTATTTTTCTCTATATTTTATGTATATAATCTGACCTAATTCAAAGTTAAAAATTAAAAAAGTAGAAATCTAAAAGCATTTTTAAATAATAACAAACTGCATTTTTGTTGGTAGATTCCGCATCGTAACAATAAAGAAATTTTTACTTGAATTTTTTACCAAAAGCAAGGTATAACTACATTTTATATATTACTTAGTAGGTAGGTATCGTAATTTGAATTGCAACTTATCAAGTTTAATAAAAACCACAATAGAACTAATTTGAAAAACGCCGATAGATAAATAGTGCGCCCTATTATTTTAGTCATGCCGCCTTGTTATTCCATGACACACAATTTACAGCGGTCATAGTAAATTTCTGAAGACCGTCACACGGTTATTAAAAGTTACGTATGAATACTATTGTATAAAGAAAACCTAATTATTATTAATTAAAAATTATGATTTTATTAATACTTACTACAAAATTATTTTAATGATAAATGATAAAAAACGTACCTACTTACTTATTCATATTTAATATTTTAGTTACAAGATCCAGTTAAAAAGCTATTATAAAATTATAATCTTCTGTTTTAGTTATCAATCCCTGCACATAATTCTCATTAAATATAGATAATGATATAACTTGTGATAATAATACATTTTTATTTAAATAGCACTACATTCTTTAAAATTTGGCTGTCAATTGACTTTCAAAATCCAATTTACTGTGGTGGAGTAATCCTCTTAATTTACATGTTTTGTTATAATACATTATTTACAAGTATCTGTGTGTCTTTGCATTTTGATCTCTCTTTTCCATTCTGTACGGTCCATCACTTCTTACGTTGTTGTTACCGCTGTTCATCTTAATTTCACGCATTCTTTCTTCTATCCATTCACTCTTCCTTCGCTTGTACAATCTATTCACTTCACTTCGTTTCTTATTATATTGATCTAAGGGAACGTACCCATACTACGTGACCTATTTTTTACAATTTTTTACCCCCTCCCCCCCCTTGGTGACCATCCGTAGTATATGCCAAGACCCCCTCCCCTCCCCCTATTTTGTCACGTAGTAGTTCATAAATATGGTTTTAAACCATTTTTTGCAATCACAAAGTTAAAAAAAAATTAAATTGGCTCATATTTGTCTTTATTTAAAAACAAAAGTCTTCTTTTCATTTATTTTTGAATATAGCTCAAAAAAGCGCAAGATTTCCCTAAAAGATTATGACTACGTGACCAAAACTTGAACCCCCTCCCCCGCCCCGGTGACCAAGCGTGGTATTTTGAAGACCCCCCTCCCCCCCCCTAAATGGGTCACGTAGTATGGGTACGTTCCCTAAGTCATATTGTTCATTTGTTGTTAACCATGCGATTCTTGTTTCTCTTTTCTTTTTATTAGCTTTCTCGCGTTCATCAAACCAGGCTTTTCATCTTTGTTTCTTTTTATATCCTATTTTTTTTTGCTCCTGTTTTTAAACTTTAACTTAAACCCATCTCCACCAATTTCTTCTTCTCCACTCCATCTAATCTTCTGTAAAGCGGCTACTTCAACTTTATATCTCTCCAGTTCTTTTGCAACTTCTCTCATCTTTCCCGGCTTCAATAACGTTTTTACATTCCATGACCCAATTTGCATCATATTTTACCTCGCATTTCTATTATATTTGACTCATCCATCGTGCGTAGTGATACTGTTTGAGCAAATCCAGCAGCACCACTTGTACGTTCTTCTATTTTGTTGTTGTTTTTGGCTCCGTCAAGTTGCACCCCGCACTTTGGAATTTCGAATTTTTTTTATGCCATTGGGAAGGGCTCGCGAAGTGCTGGCGAGTGCTGTAAATTATTTAAACAATGCTGGGTTTGTTAATTTTTTATTGGCAAATAACCATTTTTAACCGAAGGGGGGCTAACTTGACGCATACCCCCGACTTTGAAATTTTTAATTTTTTTAAAATTTATTTGAAAGTGCTCGCGAAGTGCTGGCAAATGCTCTAATTTATTTTGAAAGTGCTGGGTCCGTTAAATTTTTATTGAGAAATTAAAATTGAAATATTTCGGGGGGCCAACTTGACGCCTACCCTCGACTTTAGAATTTTTAATTTTTTTAAATTTATTTGAAAGTGCTCGCGAAGTGCTGGCGAATGCTTTAATTCATTTTGAAAGTGCTGGGTCTGTAAAATTTCTATTAAGAACTGAAATATCGACTTTTGACAAAAACGTCAAGTTGGACCCCGTGAATTTAAATTTTGTCAAATATTAAATTTTTTTGTATGCTATTTAAAAGTACTCGTAAAGTGCTGGCGAATGCTGTAAACTATTTAAAGATACCTACTCATTTTATAACAAAATTCTAGAGCTTAAATTTAAAAGCTCCGAGCAAGATGCATTGAAATGAAATAGAAATTCAAAAAGTAATTTTGTACCTACTTACGATATTTTATATAATACAAAAAATTTTAATATTAAAAAAATTTAAATTCACGGGGTCCAACTTGACGTTTTTGTCAAAAGTCGATATTTCAGTTCTTAATAGAAATTTTACAGACTCAGCATTTTCAAAATAAATTAGAGCATTCGCCAGCACTTCGCGAGCACTTTCAAATAAATTTAAAAAAAATTAAAACTTTCAAAGTCGGAGGTATGCGTCAAGTTAACCCCCTTCGGTTGAAAATGGTTATTTGCCGATAAAAAATTAACAAACCCAGCATTTTTTAAATAATTTACAGTACTTGCCAGCACTTCGCAAGCCCTTCCCAATGGCATAAAAAAAATTTCAAAATTCCAAAGTGCGGGGTGCAACTTGACGGAGCCGTTGTTTTTATTAAGACATTGTCTGATTTTAGCTAGCGGTCACTTTCTCTCAAACAAATGCTTTTCCATCCATATAGTTTCAAGTTTCTGGTAACTAACCTTCACTCTTCTTCCATTTTTCATCTCGTTCTTAGCAGATTCCCATATTTTATCTTGTACTTCTTTCTCTTTTTTCGTTAAATCGTTTTCTATATATAAGTCTTTGTTTCTTTTAGTTTGTTTTTATTTTCCATCCCCTTCTATTTTGGTATCGATCACTCCATCTTGCTACTTATCCCAAATTTTAAATGCATCCATTACGTTAACCTGCACTTGTATTTCTTTTTTTAAAAATCTCTCCACCCTTTCCTTCGTCACGTCTCCCGATAACGACATATTCTTTATAATCACGTTAGCTGATTTTTTCTCTTTTTTATACTTTTCCATTTGTCTTTTCATAATTGCTATTTTTTTATCCTGCGTATTCTATTTTTTTTCCAGTATTGCATTATTTTCTCTCATACATTGTATCTCTTCTCTCCATCGAGTTTCCATAGATTGGAATTTTTCCTTTACTTCCTTTACTTCTCGAAAACCACTGTTAACTACTCCTGTAAGGTTATTTATCATTTCTTTCAGTTCTTTTATCCTTCTTTGCCCATCCCTGCTGCAATTCATGCAGCTGTGTAAAAAACGGTTCATACATTTTTTACGTTGTGCAATTTTTACGATTTTTACTATTTTATAACCTAAACCTATAGCAGCGGTGGTGAACCTATGGCACGCGTGCCAGAGGTCGCACGTACGAAAATTTTAATGGCACGTTAACGATTTACAAATGATATCATTTTATACGCACTACAAATTAAGTAACGTGAAATAATATCAATAGTCGAATACATTCAGCTGTGTAAAAACGGCTAAGCAAAAGTAATAGGGAGCGAGAAAGTTCCCCTCCCCCCACGATAAAAGTTCATGAGAAATGATCACTTAAAAAACTTTCACTTTTTAACGCTAAAAGGCGCTACCGTCAAGATTTCTCGCTAATTCTCCAATAAGGGAGCGAGAAAGTTTGACGTTAGCGGCTTGAATGTTAAAAAAGTAAACTTCTTTTATTAAATTTTTTAATTCTAAAGGACGCTAATGTCAGCTTTCTTGCTCCCTTTGTTGGAAAGTAAGGCGATATCCAGTACTCTGATTTTAAAAATCTTTACTGGCCAGAATGATATAAAACGGTACAAAAAGCAATTAGAAAAATGGAATACCCCCCAGCCGCAAGTAAAAAAATGTTTTCTCAAGAATTATCATTATTTTTATTGTCTTCGACAATTTAAAAAAAATCATCTCATTGATTCCATGAGGGGAATACCCTCCTAGACCCCCCGATTTCACGCCCATTTTTTCACATTCTAGTGATCTAGATCTAGATCTAGCAAAAACTTCCTACAATTTAAAAAGACTGGCGTGAAGCCGGGGGGTCTGGGGGGTATGGAATACCTCCCAGCTATAAAGAAGAAAGAGACATTCACTAAAGAATTAAATTGGCTTTTTTATTAATTTTGAAAAGTTACCTTGTTAGTTCCTTGCGCTGGAGGTATTCCAGACCCCTCGGTTTTATAACAATTTATTCACATTTTAGAATAGATTTCTTTTGGTTTAACCATACTTTTAATATTGTATAAATAAATAGTATTTGAAAATTATTTTTTGAACGGAGAGAAGGGGTGATGTTATTCAAATTACACCGCTTACCATAAGCACTTGTTACGGCCCTGGAGGGAAGAGTAAATACAGTTTTTTGAAAATCGTATTGTACATTTTTAAACGATCGAAGTAGATTTCGTAGTTTTTAGTTTTTTTGAAAATTTTTCAAAAATACAATTCTGAAATAAAATTTTTTTTTAATTCTTCCCCTATTAAAAAGTGTTCGGCACGGGAGCAACTCGGTTAATACTGTTTGTAAATTTTTGGCACTCGTACATAAAAAGGTTTGCCATCGCTGACCTATAGGATTACAAAACTTATTGCCGTATCAGTTACTCGGGAGTTCATCGCTCAACCTGAGATACTTCAGAAATTCAAAGCAAACTTGGTCCACTTGAAAATTACATTATCAAAATAAAAAACTTACAAAAAAATATGCAAAACCATATAAATTAATATCAATAAGCAATAAACGACGTAATCTACAGCCTGATTTGAGAATCCAGGAAAGTAATCAGAGATAAAATCTTGAATCAAGTCTAGATTCGTCAATCCAATATTATCCAAAAAGTATTCTCATTCATAACATAATCAATAGTCTCAAATTTGGCTAATTTTGACAAATTTTTAATTTGAAATTATTAAGTTTATAATATTTCCACGTTTCTACGGTAATCTTGTGACGATAAATTTAAAAATAAAAAAAACAAAAAAAAAACGTATTTTTCGTATATTCTTTTTTTTGAAACTAGTAATTTCTTTGTCGATAGCTCGTCAAAATGTAAAAACAAAAACAATAGGGGTATTCACACTGGCTCGTGTATTAGTGTTGTATTTATACGCCGTTGTAATATCTTAGCAACGTCTAGTAATACACAACTTTATTTGGCGTTACTAGGATAAATACAACGGTGTAAAAATACAAAGGTGTATATACACGTCAGTGGGAATACCCCTATCGAAAGCAAAAACGTCAAAAAACAAAAACGTTGAAATTAAAAACATTGAAAATTAAAATCGCCAAAACAAAAATTTCAAAAAAAAATAAAAATCAAGCACAATAGTAAAACTGTGATTGATTTTCCGGCTTAGATACGTCTGTCAATGTTCTTCCTTCAACTGTGGCTGTGGCACTTCTTTTAGTTTTTAAGTATCGTTGGCATAAGTACAACAAATCGAAACAAACCGTTTCTTCTCTTTGATAGTGAGCCCTCCCCTCCGATAAACGCAACATCTTCTTTAATACTCAAAAAAATATTATATTTAATGAAATAATATTAAATGAACATTCAAGTCTGCCTCCCCCCTCCCAATTGTTCTAACAGTTGTTCACCATTCAGGCTGTTAGGTATAATAGCGTTTATAATAACAGAATAAAATTCTGACCGCGTTTGCTCTTTTGCCAATTAAACGTCAAACAGACGACAGATTTAGAAGTCGCTCAGATCAATGCTTCCAAACAAGCATTTAAATGCATTAATAACAAAGGCTATTTTTTTCTAATTCGGTCAATGCATATGATGCGGTGCGAGAACCGTAAGAACATTCAGTTCTCAGTTAATATTCGAAAGTTCAGGGGGGAGGCAAAATAAAAAAAATATTATTATAAAAGAATTTTAATCATTTAAAACCGAAAGTTTTAGAAAATTTTTAAAATTTGAGCTGGTGAAATATTAAATGTCTAAAAAAAATGTAATCAGCTAAGAGCCAGGGAGGGCAGCTGACCCTTTTGCCCCCCCCCCCTCTCTCCCAATAGACGCCCATGACTCTTTTGAAAAAGTCATTTAAACTGAGTTCTTCGTTAGTAACGTTGAGATATACTCGAAGCGCTGATCAATTATTTCAAAGATACTTGAATCGACCGCCAGCGCGAGACAACCAGACGTCCTCCAAAATGTTTAATTATACACTTTTCAATTGTTTGAAGCTCGACGACTTTCTCAAAACAAATATTTATGTGGAAGGATAGCACCGAGCTTTCAGTTCTCTCTTGGTCTTGATCTCTAACCACCTTTCAATTTGAAAGTTTATGAATATTTTAAAGAAATAAACGGGTATGAATTAGTTAAAAATACAACAGCACATCAGAGGTCAACAACCAACTCCAGGACAAAAAAAAAGGTATTATCCAGACCTTGCGGCCAGGATCAAGTCTATAAGTAGTGGCGTATGATGAGCGTAATCTGGATGACTAGATATATTTGACTGGTATCGCGCCTACCACTTTGAATTTCAAAACAGCTAAGAAAATCGTCTTTACAATTTATAAATTTAATTTTAAAAACTTACTTTAACTTTTTCCTTGATGGTGTTTAATCAAAAATGTAATAAAACTTCTTATTGGAACTAGGGCTCGGCATTATTTTCATTCTCATCACAATGAGAAGCACGAGTCTTAAAAGAGCTAATTATGTTGGTCCACTAGTTTGAAAATAAAAAGAATCTTTGATATAATTGACAAAACCGTCAACATGTTATATGAATAACATCCAAGGAGTCAAAGTTGGGTAATGCAAGATTATAGAACTGATGTCTAAAAGAGGATACTAAGTTAGATGTATCTAACTTATTTTAAGTAAGATAATCCTAGTTTCAATCCCGAATCAAGTCTCAAGGGCAATACAGTGGTGGCTCCACTTGAAATTTTCTTTATTATAGAAAAGATAAGCAATACTAAATATTATGCATCCTAGCATCAACTTGACTTTTAAAAAAGTACCTATAGTACCTATATATAAGTATCTCAAAAACGCATTTTTTTCTACTTGGAAATTAATTTTTTAAAAACATAATTTTTTTTCTATAATCTGTGTGTCTATGATGATTAAATATAAATTAATTAATCTATTTTGGGAACTAGACAAATTCAATTATACTATTAAATTATATGTGAGTTAAACCAATTATTGCAGAATAACAAAAATTAGCAGTTCAAATTTTGCTTTCATTAGGATTGAGTGTGGTTGAGGTATTCAATATAATAAAACTATGTTCAATGCACGAATGGACCCATGCTCTTGTCTGTCACATCGGTAACACAGTGTAACTTACAGAAGTTATGATTGAGAAGTTATTGACAGGAAAATATAGGCGTGGAACATCACCGACGCCACCAATAAGCACAAAAGGCGTGCCGATTTCTTTAATAAATATTGGTTTCCGCCTACATTGTTCCATATTATTATGCACCTAAATATTATGTAATACCTATTATTTAATTAGGTACCTACCACATAACATCTAGAAATAACTTTTGTTTTCGAAGTAATCTATCTGGAAATGTTATACAAGTGGTGTGAAAGAATAAGAGGACAACTTTGATTTTTATGATGAAAAAGCTGTTATTGTTTGTATTTCAGGATACATTTTTTTATATCTTGGCTGGACCTTGTTTGTGACAAGGATATAGTATTTTTAAATAACTTGAACACTCGTTATCTTTGCTAATGTTAAAAATTGCAATAATGCGTTGTCATATCTACTCATGAGTTAAGTTAAATGAAACACAAAGACCGTGCAAAATTTAGCAGTAGGTAGATACAGTAAAAAGGACCTCTTCAGGGCTGAAAATCGGAGAGTATTACCGTTTCCAAGTAAACATGATACCGTAAATGGAGGTTGATGAGTCAATCATGTTTTTCTACAAAGAGAATAACTACCTCAGGAATAAAAAGAATAATAAATCAATTTTTAATTTCCTCTTCATCGATACCTACCTATAGGTACAGAATTAATAAATGATGTTTTGGGTAGGGTTAAATATTATTGAAATATATATGTTACTGTGAAGGATCGAAATTAGTGAATGCCAACATTCGCCGGTAAATGTCCATAAATACCAAATTAATGTCTTGGTGAAAGACCGAACATGTGTTAATTTTATTATACTTACTACATTCGAACTTTCATCGTATATGTCAACAAACACAACTGAGCTTCGGTGAATGTCTGATCCACTGCCTAGCACGTCTTCATCTCAAGCATTGACTAAACAACACGAGCGTTCTTCAAAAAAGTATACGTAAAAGAGAATCTTCTACTTCAAGCAACAAAAATGTTGCAAACCTCAAAAAAGAAGTTTCTTCCGGCCCAAATTGTCGATACCGTAAGAATTCAAGTCCCTGATGTCTGTTGACTGTGGTGATACAGAACCCCGAAATAGAGTTGTCGTTGAAATAGAGGATTCAGACTTTTATAAATTAGCAAAAGAAAGTGTTTCACGGCTAAATGCAGCTGTAAAAGCAAGGTCCTTTTGTGCAATTCGAAGTGCCATGGTAGTTTAAGTTGTTGCAATAAATAAGATTGTCATGCATGTTATTGTTCTTTTTTATATTCCAGTTTAAAAATTGATATGTATGTGTACGTTTTATTAATAAATATAACCAATAAGAATTTTATTGTTGTTTTCATTTATTAAAAAAATGATTCTTTTCAACATACACCATGAGTGCATGAGGTTTGTTCGTTTGTCTACACTAAGTTACACTGAACTACACCGGGTAAGTTGGTGTAGAAAAACGCGTTCGTTTGTCCCGGTGTAAGAAAACTACACGTGTTCGTTTGTCCAGTGTAAATTACCCAGAACTACACTGTTCAGAGCTACACTAACTTACACCGGCCGAAAGGCAAGTGTAGAAAAGTGTAAAGTGGTGTAGAAAATATTTAGCCTAGAAAATAGCTGAAAAAAATTACAGAAATTGCAAATTTTATTAACGATGATTTACTTCTCAATTTATTTGAATGTTTGTTCATAATTTCATCTTGATAATATAATCTAATTTTACAACAATTAAAAGTAATAATTTTAATTAAAATTAAAATATGATTATTGTTCTAGTGTAATTTAGTGTAGGTCAAACGAACAAACCTATGGTGAATGCCGACATTCACTGATGTAAGTTATTTTTTTTTGTAGAAATAATGATATTCGACCGATATTTCGAACATACGCCAAGCAACTTAGAGAATGTTGACATTCACCGGTGTATCTCGACATTCACCGGATTTCGGTTTTTCACAGTAATATAAGATGTACTCTCCTACTGCTGTTTTGCAAAAACTACAAAAAACAACTCAAAAATCATGGGAAAAACTCTACACGCAAATAGAAGAGCACAAACTCAATTGTTCCGGCCAGCCTTTTTAACCAAGAAATATAAAAAAAATATAAAAAAAAAAAATATATAAACACAAATTTTTAATCTTATAATAATAAAAGGAAAAAATTTTTCGCAGATAAAAATAAATCATATATAACACTTTGGTTATTTGGTTTGAACCAAAGAAATACAATTCAAAGCCCACGATCCACTTAAAGTGTCTGTAAGCAGATACTATTACATTCAAAAATTACCTACTGGTCACAAACACCTCGTGGAAATAAATTTTATAAATGTAAAAAAATAAAAACGTTGGGTACCTTTTATCTCTTCAAATAATCTTCACGACCAAACCAACTGTACCTATTTCTGTTATCCATATCATTTCCATATCACTCGTGTAAAAAAAAACTGATAAATCCCAAATGGAAATTATTTACAATAGCCAACGGTTTTTCATTAGCTGCAAAATTATTCAGTGATCCAAATTTGACATGACTTCGACGTAAGTAAAATTCTTATAAAAAAATAATGGCATTCCGAAACTCAAGCTTCTGCACATCGGCTTTTAAAATATGGAAATCTTGAATATCCAATTCAATCACAGGATATGCACCACGTTGTGATGCTCTTGAAAAATCAATGCAGTCCAAAAATGCAAAATTCAGTCCAAATTTTCATCCAGGAAAACTCAAAAAAAATTAAACCAGAGGAACACAAAAATAGACGTCCAACCTACTTGACGTCTCACCAAAAAGTCCTCGATATTTCCGGCTCTTCTGCCCAACTTTTCAAAATTAAAAATTTTCACTTTTCTCTTACCAACTTAATATTTTAAAACTCCTATTCTTTACAAATTAATATTCAAAAATTTCCTTTAATTGGAATCGTTGGCTATTCAAACTTTAGAAAAGCACAAGCGCCTTATTAAGAAAAACCAAAGTGCTATGTTGACTTCTTTACAACAGAAGTCTATAAATAAAAAAAAAACTGTGCAACAAAAAAATAAAAAAAATTTTTCCTTTCAAAACTTAATAAATTTTTCAAATCAAACAAAAATAAAAATTATTATTCATATCGCTATTTCTTCTTTTTTTTTAAAAAGGTAGTTTGTTATACGACAATATAAATATTTTAGAGGAAATGTGCCTATGATGGACCCCCGCTAATGATTGACCACTAGCTGTATTTTCAAATTTACAGCACATAATCCACTACCGCCATATTGATTAGGTTGACTAAAGTTTATAGTCAGTTTACAAGCGTTTACAAAATTATAAGCAGTTTTTATGAAAATAAATAAATAAATAAAAAATTGGTAAGTGTTGATATGTATAACAAAGTATAGCTTGGCATGATGTTTCGTAACTTTTGTATTACGCTCAGCTAGAATATGCTTTTATTACTGCAGTTTAAAGGAACTGTTGCATGATAATTGCCCGGTAGAAATTTAGGTTACGGCAAATGAACAAAAAAGATTGGGATTTTTGTCTGATTTTTGCAATGTGGCCTATGATGGACCTCATTGTGATGTGCATCATTGGCAATAAAATAATTATATTTTTTGAGTTGTTCTTCTTTTTTATTTATTTATGGATATGTATGTATGTTAGCTTTACAAGCTTAGAAGGCCCATGGCTATTTATGGATATGGTATCCAAAAAAGACTGAATGAATTATAGTACGTGCAAGAAAAAAGTGGATTTGTTGTAAAATATGTAAATCGTGGTGTCACAATGGGTGCGCTGGTGTTACCTTCCGTAAATAGTATATAATAAATTAAAAATATTTTATTTTGGTAGTTTGTTCTATATTATGTCTAATAAAAGTTTAAAAAAACACTTTTAATTATTTATTTTAAAGAGGTCCGACATGGGCACATATGTGCCAATTATGGCACATTATGATGGCCACTTTATACTAAAATAAACTTCAAATTAAGTATAGATTTTCATACAAAAAAATTAATAACTCTAAAACTAAGAAAGATATAGGTAATGATATTTCCTTAAGGTATAGAATAAAAAAAAATTAACCAAACGTTAAAAATTTTGAATTTTTAACCGTAAAAAAAGATTTATTTTAAATGAATTACAAGCTATCAGACATACGTCTTTATATAATATTAAAGTGATATCGGCGAAATACCTCCAAAAAAGTGCACCAGCAGCTCGTAATTATGGCAACACTCGTAATTCTCCCTAAGGGTACGTGGTTTCAAGACAAAAATTGAAATTAAGTCGACACCAATAAAAGAATTATAAATTGTAATTCGTGATTTATTTAAAATTAATAAAAATTCATCAAAAAGACTCTTTAGCACTAACAGATTTGAGTTTAGAAAGTGTATGGTGTAATATGTTGTAGGAGTACAATTGCGCTATTATAAATGATAAAATAAATATCAAAACCATTGGAAATAGCAAATAACGCATTTGTACCCACTACGGTGTATTCATGTAACATAATATTTTATAATAAAAACAAATTTATTGCAAATCAAAATCAAATAAAATCAATTAAAAGATTAATAAAAAAAAAATTGTTTATCAAATATGTGAACTTCAAAGAAATTGTTATTCGGCGCCACGAAATTTTAAAATGCACTAACGCGAAACTTATCAAAAATGTTAAATATTTTACTTGAGCTCAAATACCTTGTAAAATCCATACAGCTGGAACTCCTCGTTTGATAGGTACGCATTGAACGTTGATTCATCCACCAAACGTACACAAAATTTTCCAAAAATAGTAGATCTTCGCAGGACATTGGAAATTCCGCAAACCAAAATAATTCTCCTCTCCAATTCTGGACAATTCCAAATTGCTGACCAATAACTTTGGTCAAACGCCAATCCAAACTTCATAAAATTCTGGTCCTCATAAGACCAAGACGATCTCACTAATAATTAATCACTCAAAATTAACGCCTTTTGCGGCGGCCAAAACCAACTCAAAAAATGACTAAATGTCGACGCTCTCACGACCCTTGGTCGACTTGCTTCACGACCCTCGGTCGACTGACTTTCTCCTCTTTCCAAAATTTGCGTTACCCCTCGTAGTGCATTTTGATATCGCACCAAACTTGCGTTTTACAAATAACTTTATCGCGCGCTAACTTTTAAAATTTTAATAGTTCACAATACAAAATAAATTTAGATTTCAAAAAAAATAAAATAAAATTTGTCTGTTATTTGTGTTCAAAGTTACAATAAACTTTCATTTTTAGGTGTCTCTTTGATAAATTGTAATAACATAAGAAATGAAAGAAAAACAAAAATTACTAATTTCGAAAAATTATTGATTTGTTAAAAAATTGATTTTTAAAGTCGTTTCACGACAATGTTTTAACTGTTCGAAAAACTCAAATAAGTGCAAAACACGTGTCATAGTTTGATTTTGAAATAATTTAAACTAATAAGTTAAACCAACGGTGCTAATGTGCAGATACGAAAATTTGTCTGGTCGAGCCTATCTTTGTATTTGAAGGATGTCAATTTAAAAGGTTCATAATTTCAGAAGTAAATTAAATCACGACGGCAATGGCACGTTTTTCCTCCTACCCACATCTACTGCGTCGATATTTGTGGTTGATAGTTCAACTTAGTTTGATTTATCTCCACGTATACATTAAATCAATTTGTGTCTAATAAGTTGTAATTCACTTAAAATAATTTATATTAGAATTAGATTTTAGTATTATCAACATTATAATAATTATTATAATAATTATGTTGACATAATAAAATCAAAACAGTCCTAAATCGAAAAGCTTATAATTGATTTAAATTTTAATTTTTTTATATTTAAATGATTAAAAATTAAAAACGTCGAAATAACTCTCTCAAGGTTGTAAATGATTTCTAATGATTTAATTTCCAACACATCTAATCTGTCACTTTTAGAATTCTTCGTACCTACAGACTGATCGCAATAAATGCTCTTTTTTAAAAAAGTGCATCGATTGCAAACTCGAGTATATCATTTAGAAGTATCTGGTAAATCATTGAAACGTCACCAAAAACCGACACCAAAAAACGACCGACCGACACCAATCAAGCTTACAGGGCTCGTTACAGGGTTATGATTACCAAGCTAAAAATCACCTCCCCCCGGAATCGAGTTCTATTTGGAGTCTTGCGACGTTGTTCTTGTTGTTTGTCTTGAGTTGGTTTCTTTAGAAGTCTCTAGTGATGACCGTTTTTATTGCCTTTCTCTGCTTTCAATGCAGATCCTTTCTTTCACTATTTTATTAATTTTATTGACAACTTGGAACTTTATATACCTTACATTTCAATCCTATTATCTGTTGATCTGATGAGATTGCACACCAAGTAAGTTTCCACTCACGTATGTATACGTTACAGTTAAAAACCGCTTTAGAAAATTCTAGTTTTAACTGAAATAACTTCAGTTAAAACTAGGATTAACTAAATTATAACAAATTTCTTTAGTAAATTCTAGTTTTAACTGGTATAAGTTTAGTTAAAACTAGAATTAAAGTAAAAGTAGACTTAATTAGATAAAAATTGTTTTATTAAGCAATTATTTTCTACATTATTAATTTATTCTACTTATTGCCACATGGCATGCTGTTGTGACATTTTGAATTGCAAAAATTTTCTTTTTTAAACAGAGGAAACGTTTTGAAGTGCAATTTTTCTTGCAAGAACAGCGAACAAACCCTTGTCCTGATCCAACGGCAGCTTTTTGCGCTGCAGTCCACAGACAAATTTACTCATCTGGCACTTGTCTTGAGTCAAAAAAACTTTACAATTTTTTTTGTCATTGTCACTTTCAAAGTCAATGAGAGCGTTCCTGGATGATCGGATAAACGTACAAAGGGATACATAAAAATTGAACTTAGCCCCTCTTCCCATTCGGTAACTTTCCGTTATCGTTTGTTATCAAATCGTTAAGAACTGTAAAGTTTGGTTTCCATTACTATTTGATGCAATTCTTTTCTTATTAGGTACTAATATAAAAAAATAATTACACTGATGCAATGTTTAGTTTTTGAAATAAATACAAAAGTCATATTTCGACGTCATATATACTCCTTCCTTCTTCCCTGAATGCAGAGCGCTTTTAATATTTCTATTCTAAACTAGGCAAAATTTGAATTTAAATTTTTCAAATTTATTTTTTAAACTTATGTTGGTACTTCGTTTAACACTGCCTCTGGCAGTTCATGAAATTTTTATTTTCATTCATTCATTTAATTTTGATCTTCACGTGCATAAGGATATCCAGTTACATTTATTGTTCTATTGGTAAGTATTCACTTAAATTATTATTTTATTATATTTTCTCTGTTTACTAGAAAACCATTTCACTTTTATAGAGTTTTTGAAATTTTTAAAAACCTTTTGTTGATAACTATTTCTTGATTAATTTTTTCATTATTATTTTATTTATTTTGTTACTAGGGGGGCTTTGCACCTCTGGCCGCAGTCGCGGCCCAACCCCCCGAGCCGCTTCGCGGCCCTAATAGCACATAAACGAAATAACTTTGAGTTGTAAAACTTCTTTTCATACAACATTTTTTTCCGATGATTAATATATCTCAACGGATGAACGGATTAACGTTCAAACGGATTATAACGTCATACAGCTTGAAAATTTAAAATAAATGTTATCGATTACTATTAGGTATTTTTTTATTTCTTGAAAACGTTCTGCAATTTTAATTTTGGTTAAAGGGAAAGAACCAATCACAATCTTCCAAAACGTTGCATATTTTGTCTTATCTTTTTACAAAATTAATTTTTCCAAAATATTGCACTGCAATATCGGCGTTTTTGCGTCATATCTTCGGCATCATGAGGTATTATTATTATTTGAGAATTATTGGCAATTTGAGCTACTGTCTGATTTTCGCTTTTTATGCATTCATTCAAATGTTCCTTTGATTTTTTTGCTGGCGGATTTGGATTTGATTTCTTGTTGCTGCTGTTGTCTTTCCTTGAGTTCCTTGACACGTTCTGCTGTTCTTTTAGAAGATAAAAGCTTATAACGTAATATATTGTAGTAGATAAGACCAGCCCACCAAATTTCAATAATAACCAAAAAAAAATTCCAAGTAAAGTTTCCAAAGATATTTCAAAAATATCCAAAAAAAGCAAATTTATCGTTGATGGGAACGACGGCTGCAGCCGATCAACGTCTCAAGTACTAAACAGATCAAATTGCCTGATTTCAAGCTGATCAAGGGTTTAAGTTCATTATGGTGTACCAGGATCACCTCACCAAATTTGTTTTATTGCGAGCGCTCAAGAGCAAGAGAGCTGAAGAAGTTGCTTCTCAACTCTTAGATATTTTCTTGACGTTTGGTGCTCCCTGTATTTTGCATTCTGATAATGGAAGAGAGTTTGTGAACAGAATAATAGAGGAGCTTTTTGTATATTGGCCAGAATTGAAAATTGTTCACGGAAAACCACGCCATAGCCAGAGTCAGGGTTCTGTTGAGAGAGCCAACCAAGATATTGAAAAAATGTTGGCTTCGTGGATGAAAGATAACAACACCACTAATTGGTCAAACGGGGTCCGTTTTGTGCAATTTATGAAAAATAGAGCTTTTCATTCAGGAATCAAACAATCTTCATACAAAGCCATGTTTGGAATTGAGCCAAAAGTAGGACTTACAACAACAACATTGCCATCCGATATTCTTACAAATATCCATGAAGAAGAAGAACTTTATGAAATTATTGACCAAAGTAATTATTCAGAGCAAGCCAAAGCCGAATTTGAAGGAGAAGCAGAAGAGGAAGAGCTACTAATTAACGCAACAACAAGCATTTCTTCAGCTAGAAGCACAAGAAAATTTAAAAAAACAGGCGGAGAGAATGAAAAAGATTTCAGATGCAACTCATCCTGCAGTTGACATTGGAAGTAATGTAATTATTCCTATTCCTGATGTAGATAGATCTAAGGCAGACTTGCGAAATATCATAAGAGTCGGACTCGAAAGAAATGCAGATAGCTTGTACAAAATTGGAACAAAAGATGGAGGGAGTTTTGAATAAACTATATTGCAGGTAGGTTTACAGAATCTTTAGTTATTATTAGTATTTTTACATAACTAATTTTTCTTACAGATCCGAATTCGATGTACCTTTTGAAGTGTTTTTGACTCATGAACAAGTGCCAGATGAAGAAATTTGTCTGAGGACTGCAGCGCAAAAAGCTGCCGTTGGATCAGGACAAGGGTTTGTCCGCTGTTCTTGCAAGAAAAATTGCACTTCAAAGCGTTGCCTCTGTTTAAGAAAGAAAATTCTTTGTAATTCAAAATGCCACAACAGCATGCCATGTGGCAATAAGTAGAATAAATTAATAATGTAGAAAATAATTGCTTAATAAAACAATTGTTATCTAATTAAGTCTACTTTTACTTTAGTTCTAGTTTTAACTAAACTTATACCAGTTAAAACTAGAATTTACTAAAGAAATTTGTTATAATTTAGTTAATTCTAGTTTTAACTGATTTCGGGTTTTAACTGTAACATATATATAAAATGCCAGGACGCTAATCCACTTGTTCGGTAAGTGAGGTAGTTCGGTATCGCAAAACATGTTCCATGTTTAATACATTACTCAGAGACTAAAAAAGAAAAAAATAGAATTGGTGAGGTGAGCTAAGTGAACGGGCTAAGAACCGGATTCTAGGCTAGAAGCCCTAGGTTCGATCGCTAACCCGGCTACAAAAATTTATCCAACTTCATTATGACTCTCTCCTCTCGGAAGGCAATGGCAAACCACCGAGAGTAATCTGCCATGAAAAGCCTTAGTTAAAGGCTCACCACATACCCTATTTGTAGGGTAAAAGGACTGAAGAGAGAAAATGGAAGTAAACCGTGGGTCCAGGGGGCAGAGCCTCCTGGCGTAGCGCTCCAGTGCCTAGTTTTGTTACTAAAAAAGCTGAAAAGGTTTATAGCTATAGTTGGTAACGAAAAGGTATTACAAATATTGACAGAGTACTTATACACTAATTGTGTATAACATAACTGTAATAATGACATATTAGATGGGACTTCGCTTGCTCGCTTGCTGAGAGTTTTTAAAGTGGTAGCTGGTAAGTATTTTAGAACTAGAAGAATTTACAGCATTATGGTTTTGTTCTCCATTGACATTTTTACTTTGTGTGAATTTGTAATGAATTGTAATTTAAAATTAGTACGAGTATATAGGAGTATATAGGAGTATATAGGGTGTTATGTATGAGTAGATACTACTCTTATTTCTAATCCTACAATTTGTAATCTTCTAATTCATACAATTCAAAATTTGGAGTATAAATTTTATGTCACCTTTTGTATCTAAATTATCAATATTGATATTATATTGATATTGATATTGATATATCTATATTGAACTATAAACTATAAAATTAGTGACATTTCTGGGTTGAAGGTTGATCACAAACCTGCAGAGGTTTTACTAAAAGATATGTTAATGTTTTAACTTTTTACAAAGTTAGGAAAAAGATCACCATTTCTATAAAAATAAAATAATTTTTTAAACTAACTAAAAATATACTTAAAACACTTTTAGAACTAAAAATATATAGTTATCAGTGTTATCACAATGTAAAATATACTGAAAATATAATTTATTCACTAACTAATAATATTTAAACTTAAAAACTTTAAAATATCGAGTTATTATAAATATTAAAAGTTAATTTAATTTTTATAATAACTCGAGTTAATAATTTATCATTTTAAATATTTTCAGACTTTATTCACTAAGGTTGGTGTCACACTATCAAATTTTGCTAAAATTTCCCTCAAATTTGTTGTGGCAAAATTTTATGTGACGTCATATTTTATCTGGTCAGTTGGTTTGCAAAAAGGGCTGTCACACTATCAAATACGCGTGAAATTAATTTGTGCGGCTTAAACTCGTTGTGTGCAACCAAATACGTGCAACTAAAGTCATTTAATGACATTTTGTTGTTGACTAATAGGTCCTGACCTACAATTTTCACGTAAGGTTTCATGTGTAGATTTTTTGACTATTTGCTTATTTTGTAAAAATGAAAATGGCAGGTAAAATTTGGAGTGCAAGTGATTTGTCAACCTTAATTGACTTGTACAGAAAAGTCAAGGATTCTCATCAGCAATTTCGTACTTTAGGAGAGAAATTATATTATTGGCTCCTTTGTCTTTATCCATCAATGCATTCCTTCTTTTAATCCATGGCCGGGTCCATATTTTTCTTTGTCTATTTTGCGTTTTGATTTTTTTTTAAATTAAAATTGCTGCTAATGATAGTTAAAATAGATAACAACACTTTCTTCTTTTGTATTTAGTAATCGATTACCACTCATATTTATATTGCCGACGAGCGTCCGCCGGTGACATATAACCTCAAAGTTTCATACTACACACCATGAATTGACGTTTGTTTGTTGTTTGAAAAAAAAATAGGAAATTGTAAGAAAATTGTAGCTGACGTCAATATGACGTCACATAAAATTTTGCCACAACAAATTTGAGAGAAATTTTAGCAAAATTTTAATGTGACACCAGCCTAACGTTCTTGGTAAACAATAACAGTCAGGTGACTAAACAAAAAGTGTCAATAGAAATTCGATTGAATATTACCGGAGAAGGGGACTTAGAAAGAGTAGATAATTTGGTGATTTTTGAATGATGAAAAATTTTGATGAAATTAGTTTAGTTTAAATATATAAATTATTAACTCGTTGATATTAAATTATATTAAAACTTCAAAATATCAAGTTATTAATAAATTAAAAATTAATTAAAAGATTTATTGAGCAAATAAATACATAATCAGTGCGATTCTGATTTTGACATGGTTATACAACAATATGGTTATGACTAGATTGTTATCCTAATTTATAACCATCTCCTCAACAATGTTGCCAAAAATTGGTATTCTATTTAACCTCACTTAAACATGATGGTTATATTTTATCCGTAACCAAACCTTGTTAGAAATAGTTCAAAATGTACAGTAGTAGTTCACATCTATACCGCATAAATGGTTTGACAATTGACGAACTCGACCAGTTAGATTAGAAATCAAAAATTTGACCAAAAATAAAAATCTGTTGTGATTAAGAAAGTTTTTATTGTGCTAAATCAAATCAAATTGTGTGTAAAACTTAATATTTTTTGTGATTTAAAAGTTTTATTCGCCTTTTTGTATTTGCATTTAGCAAATATTTTTAATTCGTCAATTAATTATTTACATTCCTTTTCTTTGTTTTCAGAAACCTTATTAAAATTGTAACTACATTTTGATATAACACGTCATCATCTTTAATAGCACATTCCTCCGTAGTCCGTACAGATTATAATGTACAGTTATCAGACCAAGTTTTCTAAGACCCAAAATTGTACCTTCGTAGGACCTTTTGTTCTTTTGTACCTTTATGTAATAACGTCATAAATTAAAAATTCTCAAAACGAACAGGGCTCGTACTTGTTTAATAATAATCGGTTGGATTTTTTAAGAGGAATGTGGGCCGACCCAGAAAAAGATGGGACAACCAAGAGTGACGTAATGGACAATAAGTACAAAACGTGCAGATGATGATGATGATGATTGATTTTTTAAAATTTAAATTATTTAATAATCAGATTTATTATTACAGAAGAGTTTTTATTAGTTAATCTTGTCATAATCAAATAAAAGAAATTATTAATTAAATACAATTATTTAATTTGACTAAACACTAATTTTTAGTGTTTAAATAAAATTTAACACCTATTCGGTTTATTTTAACAAGATTTATATTATAAATTTTGAAACATATCCAAAGAAAATGCATAACCATGCCTATAACAAGTACTAAAATGTGCTTGCTATGATAGTCATGAATTATAACCATAATTGTTCAAAAACCACGCCTCTATTGCTATGTGTTTAAAATCAGAATACCAAATCCGCCCAAATAACCATATTGTTACAAAATAACCAAATTGTTATCATAACCAGGTTGTTATGTCAAATCAGAATCGCACCGAATATCTGTATATTATTCTGATGACGGACGAAATATTCGTTTGAAAGCTCAATTTTCCAAATTTCATTTTTATGGACCGCATTCAGAGTAAAGTTTATTGTCGTAATAATTTATACAGGGTAAAGTATTAAACATCTAAAAAACATAATTGGAGAGTTCTGATAGGACTATATTAGTTTAAAAATACAGAAGCTGTAAGTTGTATTTGTAAAAATATGATTAAAAAATTAAAATTTTTTAAAGGAAACCTTTTATTTAAAATTATAAAGAGCATTAAATAGTAAAATAGTAGTTTTCCTCACGAGGGGCGGAGTTTTCAAAAGACGAGGCAAAGCCGTAGCGCACGAACCGCACCGAGTAGTGTAAAATCTCTTTACGTCCAAGTGGTGTAAACTGCTTTTTGTTGTGACGGGACTACCTCATTTTAATTTGTGACGACTGTAACAAATTTTTGCATTTGTTACGTGGTCTTACTTTTCATTTCATTTTACGATATTCCTGGATCCGATCCTGCATTTTTATTTTCATTTATAATGCTTGCGTTATAAATTGAATGCAGGGATTTTTGTTGCAAAGGTTGGTGGGTTGAACTTTTAGTTCCCCGAGAGCGACTCTGCAGCAAGCAGCTTGTGATATTTGTAGTCAACAATTTTGAGTGCCGATATTATTGAATTGGACGAATATTAAGTATTCAGAGGTCATAGTTATTGTGCCAAGTTTGTGTGTGACCACTTGTCCATCTGTCGCTCGGCTACTGTGTGTTTTGACAACACATGTTTAAACATCTGGGGGGACTGTTTTCTAGCTGCGCAAATTACTAACAGTTTTTTTGATGTGAGGCGCATACTAGCGATCATTTCCGATCTCCTACGAAGAGCTAGGTTTTGGTGTTGTGTTTTGGCAATCAAAACAATCATCCATTTTGTTCTTCGTTGGAAGATAGATCTTTTGGAAATCTTTTCATCATCTGTAAGAACGTCGTCTCTCACTGGTCCAGCAGCGTTCAATATCTACGAGCAGTGTGTTAGTGTTCACTATATTAGCGTCAGATGCAACTTATTTATTGGAAGCAAGATCTCCAAAAATCATCTTCAGAGCCACACGTTAGGAAGCGGTTTGAAAGAAGCGAGTGTCACTTTTTACTATTTGTAAACTTACAAGATATCGAGTAAGTAATTTTTTTATCTTTTTTATTCGTCTTTACTGACGTGTGTTGTGAGCTTTATTTTTCATTGTGGTGTAACCATAGCGGTTACCATTGAGGTGAGACTTGTTCACAGTAATTTTTGGAACACCTTGTGACAGCTTACGCTTCTATTTTTCATTTATATGCTGTGTGTATTGTCTTACACAGCAAGACATTGCAATTATTGGAATTGTGAACACACCCTCAATTATATTGAGTTATTAAAAATCCTTTTATTACCTCCTGGGTTTTATTGGAGTTTACCCCAAACTACCCTTATTTTCAGGATTCACGACCTGGCCTACGCAACCATTGTGAGCTGGTCTTTAACATCGTGGCAAACAAACTGGAGAGGTTCTCTCCGGATTGCAGCAGACTCTGGTCTCTTTTTTGGTCAACCCTCTCATTAGGGGTTGAGATTCAGAGGTCAGTTTTTGTTTCACGACGTGGTGAACGGTTGTATTTCCAAATGGAAATGGCTGTAGTGTATGGAAACCGTCCCTGCACAAGTATAGTCCATTTGAATATTAGAAATTTATAAATTTGTTATATTTTGAAATTTATAAACTCAAGAATTGCGTGGTAAATATTCGGCATTTTCAATCGAATAAATGATGTTTTTATTTTATGACCCACGCCTTTTTACTCCCTAGGACGTGAAAAGTTATGACCCCCCTTTTTTACTCCATCAGGCGTAAAGAGCACTTTTTGATCCTCAAATGAAGACGTAAACCACTCATTTTCGAGGTTCGGCCAGTAATATACTGTTGTGAGATCCCATTTTTAGATAATTTTAAATTTCCACAATTAAAGATTCACAATAAATTTTCTCTCGAATTTAAGTTTTTCTGTTTTTACTTAGACGAATGATTAGTTGTTTGTATTCAGTAGTGTGTACCGATGTGATGGTATGATGAGAAACGGAATTTTCATAGGAGAAAATTTGTCCAAAATCCTATAATCAAAAAATTAAATCAATCAAATATGGATAACGTTTTAATTTAGTTTATTTGTATTGTTTAAATTACTTACTATTTTAAATTAAAGTGAGTGCGGATAAAGCAAACTGTAATAAGTGATACGCGCTGTACATTCTAGATGGTGTGACATACAATTTGAAAAGGTAGAATAAATAACATTTAATTTTTTGATTGGAAAATTCAAATTTGGTTGGCTTAAAGGACCAATGAGCATGGGACACGCAATTTCCAAAAATCTGGAAATGGGAAGAAATTTTACATCTGAAGGGCGGAAGTAAGTTGCTGACTGACCGAGGATGGAAGTCGTCAACTCAACGACATGAGAGTTGAAATTTGGCAATTTTGTAAATTAACAATTTACGAATTATTTGCAAGTTTATTGAGTAGAAATTTATTTAAGTAATTAATTATCAGTGCAATGATAATTCGAGTGGGAGAATCGTATTCATAGAGAGTGAAAATTTGGAAGCAAGATTTTACCTGTTGATTTTGGTGGTCAGCCATTTTGAAGGTGATGAGATTTTTTCCACGTGGAGTATTGCCGTTTGAAAACATCATGATGGTAAATAATATCTGAATTTTATTATTTTACGCGATTTCAACGTTGATTGTCTGCAATTTAAAAATGATTTACTGGAAAATTTTGAGGTTAAAATTAACCATGAGACTTACCTCGTTTACTATGGAAACGTTGTTTATTGCAACTTATTAATCAAACATCACAATTACACATCAAATAATTGACTTCACGAATTAGGAGAATATTGACAGTAATTAGTAAAATTTCGTTGAATTTTGTAACCTCGGGGTCACGTGGTCAGGTACTTTCGATTATTAATGCAAGTTTTATTTCAAATTTATTAGATTCGCTTAAAACTTGATTCTCTTTGCTAAATTCTATTCTGTTGCGCTCCAAAGTATATTTGAAGTCTCAACTTGTATATTTTTGCTCAGACTTGTTTTCTTATCTATCGGCATTAGCAGATGTGAGAGCTGTTCTTGAATTTTACGGTCAACTCGACCACATGTGTTTACGTGTGGCATTTCATTTTTTAAAGGTCAAACCATCATACGACCGCTTCATACTAGCTTTTATGTGAATTCAACTTCATCCTACTTTTTAAAGCAAAATTAGATTTTTATACCGTGCCGTGGGTTTAGAAAATTATTACGACGGGGTTTACAGAGTCAGGACGCATGTCCCACTCCGATTCTTGTGATGGAAGGGACTTTGATGCTAGAAGCATCGCTGCAACGCTTCAGTATGCTATAAGCACTCGTTTAAGTTAGTTAGGCAGTGCCACCATTTTAAGTACCGTTATTAAAGATGTGATCATTGTGAATCATCGCGTGGGCGATTCGGTACGCCCACAATAATTACGTACAGTTTATTCTAAAGTTATAGTTTCGTTTAATCATGTAAAAACTATCGTCACGTTTATGTAAATATGTATAAAGTCTAGTTTTTGTGCCGTTTATGCTGAAGAAATGTTTTTGGGGAATTTTCCCTATATTATCGATCCCGTTTATGTACGGATACTTGTGATCCAGTTTAGCTACCGTTTTGTCTCGCTTATTTTATGTATATCGATTTGGAAGATTTAGTTTAGGAATTCACGTACCAGTTCTATTCAATGTTGTAACAAAAATTTTTCATTTTCGTTGTGAGTCCGCACGCCGCTGGTCACCCGAAGGTTCATGCGCAGCGCGTATGATTGGCCTTGACATCACTTCCGGTAAAATTTTCCTGTCAGAAGAAGTTATCTGTCAAGTTAGGTGCAATTTTAGCTCAGCATGATATTTTAGATCTTTTGCATGGATCGATGCAGATAGTTTTCGTTTATATTTTTATTCGTGATTATGGATGCTCCTGTTATTCTGGAAAATCGCTTTTGCGGATTTTATGGTTTCCTAAATTTCGAGTTGTTTGTGGTTCGATTGAGGATATTTTCGTAGACGTTTTGTTCGATACTTGAATGCCTTTAGTTTGGAAATCGCTTTTGCGGAATTATTTTCCATGTAAGTTGCCACTTGTTGAGATACTTTTTTCTGATTACCGTTTTCGATCTTTTAGACTATTTTGTCATGGTTGAGCATACAGCGGCTTTATGCTTTAAAACTTTATGCTTTATAACTTTAATGGCTTTATAACTTGCAACTTTATGAATTTATGGCTTATTAACGTCCCGGTTATGATTTATGGTTTTACCTCTTGGTTTTTGAGTGGGAAGATAATGTTTTATCTAGACGACCATTTTTATTATTGGGATTTGAATGTGATGCCATTACGGCGGTATCATCCGCGAATGTTGCTATAGTAGTATTATCATCCGTTAGCATATCGGAGGTGTAGATTAGGTATAGTATCGGCCCCAGAACACTACCCTGTGGCACTCCCGCTTTGATCGGGTGCAATTCAGATGTGAAATCCTGCTGTCCTACAAAGAAGTGTCTCTCTGACAGATACGATTTAATTACAAGAAAATAGGAGTATGGCAAACATTTCCTGATTTTGTACAAGAGTCCATCATGCCAGACTCTGTCGAATGCCTGGGAGATGTCCAAGAAGACAGCGGAGCAATAGTTTTTTGATTCCAGATCAGTTCTTATCCTGCTCGCTATTCTATGCACTTGTTCGATAGTCGAGTGTTTTTGCCTGAAGCCAAATTGGTAATCTGGTAGTATTCCTTTTTCTTCTAGTAGTGGGAGAAGTTCTTTAAGTAGAAGTTTTTCGTATACCTTAGACAGGAGGAAGCCTCTCAGTTCCTCCAAAACCATATCAACAAAATATATGAATGGTCTATCTTGTGGAGAATAAAAATCAACGATGGTAAGTCAGCCCATGTGACATTCACTCTGAGAAGAGAAACTTGCCCCCCAATAACATTTGGTAATCAACCAATCCCACAAACAGAAGAGGTAAAATATCTGGGAATTCACCTGGACCGTAGACTCACATGGGCACACCACATAGAAACAAAAAGAAAACAACTAAACCTAAAGCTGGCGAAGTTTTATTGGCTGATCGGCAGAAACTCGGAAGTGTCGCTACAAAGTAAATTGCTAATATACAAAGCAATTTTGAAACCCGTGTGGACGTACGGGCTGCAGCTTTGGGGAGCAGCAAGTGCCACGAACATAAACAAAATTCAAAACTTTCAAAACAAACCACCCCAACCCTTATGTAGCGGATTTATTAAACCCTCCTATAATTAGAAGACTCAAGCGACGTGATCCATATGACTTAATGTGAAATATATAATCTCTGACCATCTGATGAGTGTGAGCCACTGGGCAACCACTTACTCATGTCTTTTTCTTTTATCTTTATCATAATGTATTACTTAATGTTTATTAACAGATTGTAATGATTACACAAATTCAATTAAAAAAAAAAAAAAAAAATTTTATTATTCCTGGTATCACCTGCACCACCTGTTGATAGCACTACTATATCTGGAGATGAGTTTTTGGGTTCCTGTTCTGTCTATGGTCAACACATTTGTTTTGAAGTTTGTAATCAACATCTTGAAGAGAGAAGAGCAACTATAATGAGTATTTTATGTAATATTATCTTTTGTAATCACGTTAAAGATCTTTTAGGTGAGTGATTTTGCTTATTGTAGTTGTTTTGATTTAGCCTTTGACACCACGATACTTGGTGTGTGTTGTTCTAAACACCTGTGGTGCCAGCAGACAGAAATTTTGGATGTTTTCACTTTTATTAACTCAAGTGTTCTCTTGTGCTTACTGTTAGTCAAATTAAAGTTTATTTAATGTTTATTTTGTTTTACTACTTCGGGAAGCAATTAATACAACCCATCACCCAGCCGCCGAATTATTATTGAGCTAGTTTTTAACATCAGGGTCTTCGCACGTTCTACTGGGTGTGCGGAGAATTCTCTTTTCGAAGGGAATTTTTTTACAATGTATCACCCACGATTTAATTCGGATTACTTTACAATTATTATGGATGCTGCGTATTTGGAAAATCCTTTAGTACAGTCTCGTCATTTCTGTTATGTCACTACGGCATATTAAAGATTCCGTATTGTTAAGATGATTCATCAGCAATCGAATCATGAAGACAACACTTGTAAGTAGCATTTAAGCTTATCGTTTACTGTCGTTGATAGTGTTTCGCTTATCACTTTTTGAAGTACGCGATCGTGCGTTGATCGTCATCATAAATTTTACCGTCGTGCCACTTTTGTGAAGTAATCTTAGTTTGCTTATTTAAGTCAAGTTTTTATGTCCATTTGAGACAAACCATTTTAAGTGAGCCATTGGGCTCGAGTAATTTTACATTACTCAAATATTACTTGTAGTATTTTGTATTTAAACTTAGGTAGTCTTTTACACAAATTTGTTTCACTTAGGGTAACTTTTAAGTATTTATCATTCTTGGAATGAGCCACTTGCTGAGTCGATCGGTAAGGTGTTTTGTACGACGAATTTTGAAGACCATTATAGTTTTTGTTATCAGTACTACTGCCTTTTTTTTGTGCATGTTTATGTTTACAGATGTGAGGTTCGAAGCTGTATGACCATCTTCAGACAATGGTAGGTTGGTAGTGACGATGCTTACGACGCGACGTTCCCGTTTTTGAATATTTATTTATTTATGACGCTTTTCTCGAGGACCATCATGTGTTTCAAATCATTGGGTTACCGGTTTGCCATAGCATGTTAGGTCCAGGACACCCCTTGTTAACCATGGCGCTCAACTCTGTCCCGTTCTCGATTTTGATTGATGTTTAGTCATCCCGTCTAGCCTTGCAACGTGTCTACCTTATTACCGTACCATCTGGACCACTCCCATTAAACCGACTCGAGCTACAAGGCAAAATGACGTTTGTTGCGGGCGAGGGTAGATGCAGCTTGGCGGGATTAGTCCGTAACAATTTAAATATAGCTATTTTCGATATTAGTTAGGAAAACTAAGATTTTTCCATTCAAGGCTGAGTTTTGCGCACGAGACCGAAGGCCGAGTTCGTGAACATAAAGCCGAGAATGGAGAAATAGTTTTCCGCTAGTATCGAACAATAGTTTGTCTAATGATGTTTCGAAAAGAACCAATTTCCGATTTTTCGCATATATAATGTAATAGCTCTGAAATAACTATCGACAGATGGCGTGAAGGTTGCAAGTCTTTGGTCGAGTTTGTCTCTTTGGTATCGATGAATTGAAGTTTATCATAAAGTTTATCGTAAAAAGTGTGTAAAAAGTTATCGTAAAAAGTTATAGAGAGAACAGGTTAGGTTAGGTTTTTAATTTATGTGATTCTTCAAATCATGAAGCTTATCGTAAAAAGTGTGTGTGTGTGTGTGAATACGTTAGAAACAGTTATAGAGAGAACAGGTTAGGTTAGGTTAGGTTTTTAATTTATGTTTACTACTCTACTCCGTCCGAGTATGTAGCACCAATTGGAGTACAACGACCCTAAACATCTCGTAGATGAAATTACACGCAGCAGATAGTCAGTCGCAGGCAATGAGATGACACTCAGGGGATGAGCTTGGTTTGGTCCTTGTTTTGCTGGATTGCTGACTAGTATCCTGAAAGAAAGAATTCGGGCGCCAACCGTAGAATAAAACAATAGGAAGGATGTAAAGAGATTTATTCCACGGTATGAAAAGAAATATAAGGTTACAGTTAAAAAGTTTACTGATAACAGCACTAATATAGGCAACACACGTTGCACCGCAGATGGTCAAACCCAGGTAGCACACTATGTTGGCGCAATATTGGTGCAATATTGATATCAATATTGCCCCAATATCGAGATGTTAAACTTTTTCAATATTGGGGCAATATTGATTTCCAATATTGCCCCAACATATAGTGTGCTACCTGGAACTAAAAGTTTAGAAAAATCTAAATCTGCAAAATGTGTTTTTTGGCTTAGAACTTTTAAAATAAAGACGCTCATGAGTCGATGGTACAATATTTCACCAAGATGTAGTCAATATTCATATCATATATTGCCCCAATATTTGTGCAATATTGATATCATATATTGCCTCAATATTGGAAAACAATATTGCACCAAGATTTAGCCAATATGATATCATATGCAATATTGATATCATATATTGCCTCAATATTGGAAAACAATATTGCACCAATATTGGCTGAATATTGCAATATTGCGCCAACATTCTATATTGGCGCTATATTGGGGCAATATTGCCCCAATATTATGTGCTACCTGGGAAACGTCGAACTTGATATTGAGCTCACTGCAACAGCAACTGTATCTTCTGCACGCACTAGCAATTTGCATGCACAAAAGGAATTCACAATAATGGCTAATGCGTAGCCTGCTTCGTCAAAAACTATCAAATCAAGACTATGGCAGTGTACGATCAATCGATCGTTCAAAAAGTGAAACAACTCGCACAAAATGACAATCGTAGTACTAATCTGTATAGAGATTATTCGACTTACCCCTAGACACTCTATAAAGATGGATGATAATAGCAAACGATCTGGTCGAAGTGGCCACTGCGAGTCAATCGTAGATAAAGCGGTTTGAATAAATCTAAAAGATAAATCAAAAATCAACCATACAAATAGCATACAATATGTCACTGCGGTTCTTTGGATAAAAAACAAAGCTACCACAGTTCGATTTAACAATATTTGACTAACAAACAAAACTACTGGCTTATCAGGGAAAAGTAAAAGTTCAGATACTATAGTTACTGTGCAGGGCTCCACTAAGACGAATTCTTGCGACAGAAGGTGAACTGTAGTCATCGGCAGACACCTCTTCGGATGTCCCTTAGCCTCGAAACTCGGGGTTGAAGATGAATTGATGAGAAATTTCAAAATGGCTCTCCCAGATGTGGATTTGTAAAACCAACTCAACATGTGGCCTCGAAAATGGAAACTTCTCACCCGTTTTTCGACGCAAACAAGAAGTAATACTGATTACAGTAGTCAACACTACTGTCGGAACACAGAGTCATCAAATTGGTTTTCAAATTATAGTCAAATCCGCTGGTGGATTTTTAAACTAAAATTCTACATCGACAGGTTGTTCTCAAAGACGCTGTCAGACTCGCTCGCTGTTCGCGCTTCGTACTTAATATCACCGCCAGGATTCTCGATGCTACGGTGCGTTCATACCTGACGTTTAAATAAAGCCGTGTTAAGCTTGAAGCGGAGGGCTTAACCTGTAGCATGCATTTAGCATGTTACAAGTAATATCAACAACTTTTCGTAATTTTGGGGATAATATCCGACAAAATTCACGATCTCAGATAACTATCGATAGATGGCGTGAAGGTTGCAAGTCATTTGTCATGTTATTAATAACCTAAGCGATAAACATGTGTTCACCCGAACGGATGAACCCGTTCGGGCGCACACTTGTGTTAGAGTGCGGAGTAATTTCCGTGCGGAAAAGTAATTACTTTTATTGTGCATATATGCACTTGTGGAAGAGCATTATAATGCGTCTACCAAGGACTTAAAAACATTAGATGATTGGTAGACTATTTGTTTGGTTCTTTTATAAACTAAACTATTTGAAAAAAAAATTTTAGTCTTGTATAAATAAGTAGAGCAACTTCATTTTTTTAACACTTTGCGGGGTGGTAGACCTTGATGGCAACGCTTCCGATGTGGCAGACTGTGATTATCTTGTATCTTTACGTGTCCTTGGTCACTCTAAAAAGTTTCAGCTTTGTAGGAATAATGACATTCAAACTGTCACTGCCTCCCGGGCTATAAAGGTTCCTTTGATTTTTTGCTGGCGGATTTGATTTTGATAGTTTTTGTTGCTACTGTTGTCTTTCCCTGAGTTCCTTGACACGTTCTGCTGATGTTTTAGAAGATAAAAACTCGTAATTTGTTGATGGGAACGACGGCTGCGGCCGATCAACGTCTCAAGTACTAAACAGATCAAATTGCCTGAGATGTTGATCAGTTGATCAGTTTATACCATGGTATAAAGGTTGAGACAGTAAAAATAATTTTATATCTTATATGGTATAAGCATTTCGGTTTCATAAAAAGGTTACAAAAAAACTTTACATAAAAACGTTACATATTGGGCTTATCTTTTTATAGTATAGAGTAGATAGAACTAATACTGTTATTAACAAAACAACACAGATGTTCCACAGATATTAGAAACAAGATGCCTTAGAGCTAACCTAAGATGAAGAAGAAGATGTTAGTACCCTGGATATGGTAAGGTATTTTTTATTTTATATAATATTACGCTTTTGTGTCAAATCTGGTCAAAAGCTTGTGTGACATCGAGGTAAGCAGCCAAACAGCATATTTCAATTTCCAAATATTTTTTTGTGTTTTGCTGTACTATGCACTTGTTGTAGAGTGGTTTTGTTGAAAACCAAACTGACATGACAAAATTTTCACAATAAAAATATATTGTCGTGAAACGACGTTAAAAAAGATCATTGTTTTTAATGAAGTTGAGTCGAAATTAATAGTTTTGTTTTCTTTTCAAATTGTTATGATATTTTTACGATTTATCAAGGAGACGCTCGTACGAAGGTTTACTGTAACTCTTGACACGAACAAAGAAAATTTTATTTTATTTGAAAACATTTAAAATTGGAATTTATTTTGTATTGTGAACTATTAAAAGTTTTAAAAGTGTGAGCGCGTGATAAGAATGGTTGGTGGGGCGCGAGAACAAATGTTATCAAGAATTAACGAAAGAAAGACAAAAATTAAAAAGCGAATCAATCGACTGAGTGTCGTGAGAAAGCGAACATTTGAGCCATTTTGGTTGAGTTATTTTTGGCCGCCGAAAAAAGCGTAAATTTGAGTGTTTTGACCGGTGAGATCGTCTTTGGTCTTGTGAGGACCAGAGTTTTTTGAAGATTTGATTGGCGTTAATTTTTGATGATCAAGAGTTCTTTGGTCAACGATTTGGAATTTGAATTTGAATTTGTACATGAATTTGGTCAATGGTTCGACATTCCTGCATATGGAACGAGGAGCTTCAATTGTATGAATTTTACAAGGTATTTTAAAACTCAAATAAAAGTTATTTAACATTTTTGCTAAAAATTTTTGCGTTAAGTGTGATATTAAAAATTTTTGTGGCGCCGATAAACTTCATCGCTGATAGTTTGAATAATTTATTTCACATAATTTTTGTAAATGTTGTAAACTTTTTGCGAACACGAATACACCGTAGTTTGTACGAATGCGTTATTTTGCTATTCATGATTGTTTAATTTTCAATTGTAATAGCGCATTCGTATTTGCTAACACCAATTACACCATACGCTTTCAAAAACTCAAATCTGTGAGTTACAAAGGAGCCCTTCTTGATAAATTTTTATTGATTTTGAATAAATTAAAATTTTGATAATTGTAAATTTCGACTCGATTATTTCATTTCATCTGAAGCCGCCTACCCTGAGAAGATTTTTTCGAGCGTTCCCATTTTAGAGAGCTGCCGGCGCACTTTTGAGAGGTGTCTCGCCAAGAACACTACAATATATTTAAAAAAATTAAAACTTCAACAGTTGCTTACAAAGCACTTTCAGGATTTTTTACAAGCTTTTACTTAACTTCACATCATGCTTGTTTATGTTTTCTACAAGTCTTGTAATCCAATTTTGACTTGCTGTCACATGCCGGATTGTGTTGAAATTTTGCAAGCATGCATAAGTTCCCATGACAATACGACAGTCTTCAAAAATTTTGAGATACCCTCGACACACTGAAATCGTAGATGATCATTTATCCTAAATTACGTAATTTTCTTCAGTATGTCAGGTCTCTATTTAGAAAATGATAATTTATAACGTTGTATAAACATAATTTAGTAAATTATGTGCCGCTGTCGGTGTACACGAAGTTTGATTTCGGCAAGTTTTGTATGTTTACGTGACACTTGCTCGGATCAGCTGTTTTAAATTTGTAATTTTATAAGCCATTTAAATAAATTAATATTTTTTAACAAATTATTTAAGCACAAAATTAAATAAAAATGTTTATTTGTTATATAAAATCTTTCTAAATTAAAATTCCAAAATTTTATGAGGTTATGTTAAAATAAATAGTAATTTATTTCCGAAAACCTGATTAAAAACAAAAACGCAGGTGTTCGGCAAACTTCGGTCATCATTTAGTTGAATGCTATGATGCCAGATCTAGAGAATCGTTCCTATTTCTAGAGAAAATTAATAAAAAAATTAATTTTTCTAGGGAAATTTTAGGGATTTTTAAGTGTTTTTAAACTCTAATTAAAATATTTAAATTTAAAAAATTTTATTTTTTCATTTATAATTTTTAATTGCTATAACTTTATAATCATAAAAAACCAGGAGAAGACGAAGAGATAAAAAATCAAATAGCAGCAGTAACAAGAAGCACGTTTGCACGATGATCAGTGCTTGATAGCGGAATCTTTGCCAAATTAATGAAGATTCGGATTTATAAGTCTATTATAAGACCAACGGTGTCGTATGGATGCGAGGTGTGGTTGTTGAAGAAACAAACGCAAAATATTTTAGCGGTATGGAAAAGAAAAGTGCTTAAGAGAATATTTGGCAGAAAGAAACTTGATAAACAGTGGCTGCAAAGAGCAAACCAAGAAATATAAGAGTTATATAGTGAACCAAGTATAGTGAGTGTTATTAAGGCACAAAGAATAAGGTGGCTCGGACATATCTTAACTCTGAGGATCTATGTTGGGAAGTTTCTGGCCTAGCATGGCCAGTATTAGTGACACACCGCTCTCTAAAATATTCGAGTTCGTCTTGAGTTTGGAGTGGCTTGAGGAATAAGAGTTAGGTGGGGTGCTAACATCGGAGGTAGCATAATGGGCTCGTTTATGTGACCTGAGTGCATGTGAACCATGGTTTGCTCTCCACATTCAATCCAGAATCCAATCCAATCTTAACTCTTAAGAAGCGAAGAAAAAGTAATACAGCAGATATGGGCGTTCGAAATAGACGGACTAAAGAGGAGAGAAAAACCAATGAACAGATAGAAAAACAAAGTACAAGAAGACCTTAAAGAGATCTAGGTTTGCGACTGGAAGGAGAAGGCAAAAGATGGAAGGAATGGACCAAAACCATGGAAAACCATGGTATAATAAAATAAACATTTATTTATATTCTTGCAACAAAACGAGGCCATAACTACAACTCAATTAAGATTTGTAGCTACCTTGGTAGTTCTCAAAATAACTTTAAAAAAATTTCGCATCTGTAAAGTTGCTATTGTGTCATCAGTCATTTTTGAGGTTATTACATCTGTCATAAGTTTCAGTGGTGTTAAATATTTTTGTAGTTAGCACCATACACAACTTAATTAAAAATTTTAAATTTTTTTAAATTTTGTTTTCATAAAACTAAAGTATAAAAATCATACAAAATTTGAAAAAGAAGTATTGTAAAATGAATTAGAAAGTACCAGTTCACTCAATTTAACTCGTTACTCAATTCATATGCGGACCGTGGGTTGTGTAGCACTGTTTTAAACACATGATAATTTAAATATTCGCAGTCTGTCACCCATATTTAGTAATGATCATTCATTTTAAATGATAATCTAAGTAGATGATCGTTAGTGGCAGTCTGTCGAAGGTATTAATATTATTAACTGATAATAATGATGATCTAATAATAATTTACGATTTTCATATGTGCTATATGTATATTGCGGTGATAACTTGAGGGAAGGGGTATAAAAAGATTTTAAATGAAAATAATTCAAAAAGGTTAAATTTTAACTAGACAAAGTAAAATTTAGAAAACTTAATCAAACAAAACAAATTTCAAATTAAAAAAATCAAAAGCACGGTGTAAAATCCATGGTTTCAAATAAAATAATTTGGTAAATAAAAATGTTGATCAAGTAACTGAAAAATTAAAAAGGAAGGTTTCCTAAGAGATGGTTGATAAGGATAAGCAAGGACACAAACAAATCAATTGCCCACGAGCTTTGCAAGAGTAAAGACATTAAAAAAAAACAGTGGTGATAAAGATAAAATCACACCCATTTTCAAAGTAACAATTAAATTTGGCTCTAACAGAAATGACGATTAAAAGTATTCAGTGAATAAATTGAAGCTGGTAAATGAAAAAGAAGTTTTAAAGAAGAACTAGAAATTATTTAATTTTGAATGCAGTTTACAAAATTTGGATTGGAAAATTGGAAATGAATAAAAATAATTAATTGGAAGAAGCTTGGGAACACATGAGCAATCGAGACAGATAGAACACAGCCCGGAGGAAATAAGGATCAGTGATACATTTTTCTTATTGATTCAAATAATTTAAATTTTGTAAAAAACATTGGTATTTATCTATATAAATTTTGTTAGGAAAGCAAAATTAAAATTTGCAGAAATTAGAAACAATTGAAAAACGTAAATTCAAAACAAAATATTTAGACTTAATTTTGCTTTCTGCCTTAGTATAGGAATTTTGGGGACGCGATTCGTATTAGTGATTACCTTTTTTTATTTTTTTTGATGTACCTCCATATTTTTGTGTCGTTAATCAACATTATATAATTGTGTAAAATTTGAAATTTGTCTTTTTATCTCAAAGCAACCAATCGTAAAACTTAGTAAAAATTCAATCATAAAAAAATTTAGGAAAACCGGCTGAGCGAGCAAAAGGGATTCTTACTAGAAGAATCTTAGGGGTAAGTATACGGTGTTAATAAGCATCCACCTTTTAAATAAGAAAAGGTGTAATTAACATCGTAATATATTCTGGTGTTGTTTTCAATACCAACAAGCTATTAAATATGTTATATTACTTTGTTTGAAGTAATTCCGCTCTTTCAGTCTCTTCCAATTTTATTACTTTAACCTTCTAAATAAACTAGTTTTTTATAACAATAACAAACTATACAAAATATCATATTACAGCATGACTTTGTTTCAAATAATTATTACGCTCTTGAACGTGGTTGTAAATGCTGCACTTGCACTCATCGACGTAATAAAATAAATTTTATGCGGCCAAGGACACAGATTACCGGACATGGGCCCCTGATAAACAACAAATCACCAAAAAACAAGAATAGAAAAACCTACCCCATGTTTCAAGCTTTTTCTGCTATCATCAGCGGCAAATACTGTAGTTGGAACCCCTTGACCACATACTGCACAAAACAAAAGACTGCCGGACTAAATTCTTCGCAGACTTCGCAGAAATAGTATGGAATTAGGAAGTTAAATGTGGATTCAGTGCTAATTTTCTTTATCGTAAATTTTGATGTTACACAGAAAACTAATCATTGCAAATAATTAAGTTTTAAAAATTTGAAAACGATCTTACCTATTATATTACCTATTATATTACCTATTATATTATCTTACCTAAAATTTTCCAGAACGTCCCAAATTTTTACTTTCTTTACTTTTTTACTTTCCCATTTCTCTAGACAAGGAAAGTATTGTAAGCTTCGCGTAGGCACATTAGAATTTCGATTCGCCTGAAAAAATCTTTTTGTAAATATTGAAAAAATGATAGATTATCGTCAGGGCCATATTTCAAAATTGGCTGAGTAGGCTGCAGCCCAGAGCGGCAAAATTATTAAAAAATAATAAGTACTTTATTAGACAAAAATATTTTGCAGACATTTTCTAATTTGTTAGTTAACTCGATAAGGGAACATACCCATACTACGTGACCCGTTTAGGGGGGTCTTCAAAATACTACGCTAGGTCACCGGGGTTTTTCGAGAAAATCTCGCGCTTTTTCGAGTTATATTCAAAAATAAATGTAAATAAATGAAAAAAAGACTTTTGTTTTTAAATAAAGACAAATATGAGCCAAATTAATTTTTTTTAACTTTGTGTTTGCAAAAAATGATTTTTTTTAATTTGCATTTTAACGTGCATCAACTACTGCGTTATTAGCACTTTTAAATGTTAATTTTTAATTTGATCAGTATTTTTGTTTATTAATGTTCTTTTTTTTGGATTGGGTATTTTGATTGGTTGATTTTTTGGTTCAACACGGAGTGAGAATGTCCACTGGAAAGCCGAGCTAAGAAATTCTGATGCTTCCGAGATTTGAACTCAGAATTTCCGCTCGTAACGCAACCAGCGATCACATCACTCCACTGCAGTGGCTAAAAAATGATTTAAAACCATATTTATGAACTACTAAGTGAAAAAATAGGGGGAGGGGGGAGTCTTGGCATATACTACGGGTCGTCACCAAGAGGGGGAGGGGGTAAAAAATTGTAAAAAATGGGTCACGTAGTATGGGTACGTTTCCTAAGCTTATTAAGCATATCAACTTATAGAGCCTTTGAAGTATTTAGTAACATTTGATATGATTACATCCGTTGACTTCTAAGAAAACTATAAATGATATTATGTATAGGTATTATTTTGTGGTGCTTTTGAGTTTTTTTAAATAGTCACATTCTGACAAAAAATTTACGTTTATTTTTTCTAATCATTTGTGTCTATTCAAGAACAATGTTCACACTTTGTATAAATTTCTAAAATTCTAGCTAGAAAAGCCTCAAAATTCACCATTGGGTACCGAATTTTCAAAAAGATCTCCGGAGGATAATAAATTTGATAAACAAAATTTGAGATGATTAGATCGTTTTCAAATTTTTCAAACTTAATTATTTGCGAAGATCAGTTTTCTATTTAACATAAAATTTATTATAAAGAAAATTATCGTTGAATCCACATTAAGAACCGTATTATTTCGGATGGCCTGCTTAAACTTGAACCTATAGAAAAATTTAACTTCCTAATTCCATACTATTTCTGTGAAGTAATTCTTGTTTTTCATTATTACGGGTTAAGAATGAAAATTTACATTGTTATTTTTCAATAATTGATTGCAGAATTACTCTTTTACTAAAATTTACAATGAATTTCGTCATAGCGAGTGGTTTTGACCAATGCAATTTATAAGTGCATCTTCGAAATAGTAATTGCCAATTGCAAGTGGCAATTGCGACATCGATGTTGCAATTGCGAGTTAAAAGACGCAATTGCAACATCGAAGTCGCAATTGCGAGTTCGAAGTGGCAATTGCGAGTTAAAAGTCGCAATTGCCAATTAGAAAAAAAATTTTTACTTTATGTCCTCAGGACGCCTTCGTAGTATTTTACTAGTTTATGAGAAAAATTACTTTGTATATAAAATACCAATGTGAAAAAATAGAACACTTCAATTTTTTTTTAATTAACAGAAAGAAACCAACAACGACACACAGACTGATTGTATCCAACTAATAAGCAGTTCGTAAACATGAACAGAGTTTTTAGTTTTTTAATCTTTTTTTTTGTATTTATTAACATTTTTAAAAAAAGCTTTAAAAAAAGAGCTAAAAGGAAATCAAAATTTTTCACGTTTTCAAGAGTAGTGGTTTCAATCAATGAAAACATCAATAAAAGCGTAGGGCTAATAACATCATTCACAAACAGTGCCCTTATACCGTTTTTCCCAAACTTACTGATCTCCCTTCGTATTATGTATCCAATACTTGCTTATAATAATTAGGTATTAAAAGTTTGACATATTATTTCTAATGATAATATTATAAGATAAGACAAAATACTATGTACCAAAATTCAAGAAGATAATTCAGTTTTGAGAAACAAAATTTTCAAGTGGGTATATAGATTGCCATTTTACTATAGGTAATAAAAATTGTCTTTGTAAGTAATAAATTCCAATAATGTTGGTTATTTTCAAATCAGTTATATTAACACAGCATTAATTTATAAAATAACTAGGGTAGTTTTATACATTTAAAAAAGCATATGGCATATAATCAGTCAACTATACACACATCGGAAACCGTACACTACATTTATGCATAGTATAATATGAACATGTTTTTGTATTTTTTGTTTGAAAGCGATACCTATCATCTAGTCGTTGTGAGTTTATGTTGCATTTTATAATTTTCCATATCCTTCCGATTAAAATATTTAATAATGTAAATATACTTTCCTATTAATGCATTTGATATCAACTAATATATAAAATTATTAATTGTATAATATTTATAAATTAATTATTGTCAACTGAAATCATCCGAAAATTAATGTATAAAACGCGTGCTAGTTGCTTGTATGTTGTATGTAGTATCATTTCAAATCTTAAAACGCATATTAATCTGAATACGAGTATTACTACAAATTTCTTAGGTGAGCACATAGTACATAAGTACATACCTACAGAATTACAATGTAATTTATATGATTTCATTGTGTCTTTCTTGTTTCTTGCACATATACATAGCTATAATTATAAGGTAAATTCAAATTGATAAGTGAACGAACAGATAATTAGCAATCAAAAAATGAATCAATTAAAAATAAAATGAATAACTTTTAATGAAGAAAAGAACAAATAAAAATTAATATTTAATCAAAATATTTTATAAAATAACTTTTATAAAATTTAGACTATTGGTCATATAAATCTGTTCAACGATAATACACAAAAAAAACTTGTACTTAAAAGTAGAACAAATCGTGTCTATAGGTACTATCTATTTTAAATACAAATTGTATTCAATTTTTACACAATTTGTACTTGTAGACAATCTAAACACAAATTGTTCTACTTTTAAGTACAAATCTTTTTCTGTGTACGATCTCCAACAATACTAATTACAAGAAAACATACACGTTGAAAGAGGAGAGCTCAGATCAGAAATTAAATAAAGCCAAAAATAATTAATTGAAATTTTGTTCAATGACTAACCGTGATTTTGGCATTATCTGTAATAGATAGACAGTTATAATAGATAGACAGTTATAATAGAATTTGTGGCTCACAAAAGAACATAACAATAAGTACCTATGTCGTCAATCCAGATCCAAACTTTTTTGGTGATTCTAGGAGTTAAGAAAATTATCACTTTCTGAGCGTTTAGTCAATTGCCCCTTAGTTTTTGAGTTACAAATTTTTTGAAAATAAACATGATGGTTTAACTACTATTGGAATGGCAATGCGTAACATTTAACATTTAAAATTTATTGATTTTTTAACTTACAAATTACAATTCCAATTCTGTACCTCTAATAATCTATTACAATTTCTTGTAATAACAGCCAATAGTAGTAGTATATACTCTGTTGTATTTAAGAAAAATGTAAAACGTTTGCAGTAAACGGATGACCTTTAAATGTTAACCAATGAAATTGCTTTGAATAAACACTAAATCTCGTATAATTTTCTTATTGTGAGTGAGTCTTTATTCAAAGCAATTTCATTGGTTAACATTTAAAGGTCATCCGTTTAGTGCAAACGTTTTACATTTTTCTTAAATAAAACAGAGTACCTATAGTCATGTATATTTTTAAAAATTCGTAATTTAAAATCTAAGAGGCAACCGACTAAACGCATAGAAAATGATAATCTTTTAGTTCATAAAATCACCAAAAAAATTGGGATCTCGATTGGCGACATAGATACTCACCGTGATGTTGTCCCCTAGTCAGATCAATACTGCGCAGAAAAAAATTGTACATGAAAATAGAACAAATTGGGTCTAGATTGTCAACATGTACAAATTGTCTAAAAATTTAGTAGGTACAATTATTGTACTTGCTTTTAGCACAATTTTAGTCATCTCTAGCCGAATTATACTATTTTCTAACAAAAATTATACTAAAAATTTACACAATTTGTACTTGTTGACAATCTAGACACAAGTTTTTTTACTTTCAAAAATGTAATCTACAGTGTTCCGTGCAGTTGTGGATCAACATATATCGGCCAGACGAAACAAAGACTCTCTACTAGAATTAACCAGCACCTTTATGACATACGTTCAGGATTGGGGAAGACTGGTCTATCTGAACACATAATAAACAACTTGCATACCCTAATGACTGACAAGGTAAAAGTTTTAAATACAGAAACTAATTATCAAAAAAGAACTTTCTTAGAAGCAGCCTATATATCCACAACACCGACAAACATTAACAAACAGACAGATTATGGATATATAAATGCAGGATATAAGAATTTATTACTTAATTATCTTGATAAGACAAGAAACAACCTCACTTAAAGTTTTCCAATTTCCCTAATCCTGAACGCGTGACGTTGAGGTTTTTGGATAAATTTTTTCAACACCATTTTTCTGAATTGTTACTTCGAGTGTTTTCTGTATTTTTTTCATCGTTTCTATAATTTTAATTTTTATAACCTTAGCTACTGTAAATATTTTTGTTTTATAGGTATTCACTTTAAGACTTTTGTCACTTTTTTCATCTGTTATTTTACTATTGACATCCAATTATTCTTATTAATTTTTTAATTCGATCTTACTTATTGCGAGTACCTATGAAAATTTATATTTATTTGTTCCTTTTCCTGAATTTTTACCGTTTATAGAGCCATGAATATGATAGTATATAATATCGAAACGTCGGCCAAGTAAGAATAGTTAAATATATTATGGTGGTTTGCGTGCAAAAATTTTGCTACCTACCTATCTTTTTAAATTGCCTCGACTACTCTTTCTACGGTGAGCTTGAGATGAATTTAATGCTCCACTCTTGGGGTGGGTCTGGCTTTTGAAAATTTTAAAGAAAAAGGAAAACGCTAAATTAAATATGCAAGACTCTATTTTAAAAATTAAACAAATCGTGTATGAAAAACAAATAAAACGTAATTGAAATTTTTCTATTGCCACAAATTGGCCGAAGGTTGATGTAAAAAAAACAGGTGTGTTGAATTGGTAACAAAAACACCCTGTCATTTACGATCTTCAAATTTCTACTACAGTTGTTTTTATTACCAATTCTGAGTGTCAAGTGTAAAACAATGAAAAATTAATACTAATCCCTCTACGAATAAAATTACAATAAAAATGAAATACAAAATTTTTACAAATTAAATCAAAAAAATTCTCGTTAAACTGCCGTCGTGTTGGTTTTATTGTGTGGAACGCTGATGTATGGAAGTTGGAAGTAAAACGCTCACCCTTTTTGCTGAATTCTGGATTCTTATAACGAAACTTGTGGCTCCAGGAATCTCCTTCCCAGGTTTTTCTTTTCTTGTACGATCGCACTTTTTATTAAGAAAACTTTTAATTGGTTCGTGGTCGTTAGCCACTTCACAAACAAAGCTCAACTTTGTTACCCAAAAGGTGAAAGGTAACTGACTAAAAGTCACTTCCTCTATAATTTTTGTTGTTAACATTATTGTTCCCTTCCCAACGGCACTTCAACCAATCACGTCTTCCAGAGTCCCACTCTATTTTTAACAATAATCCAGGAACAATCTTTTGCTCTCTTTCTAACACACACAGTAAATGGTCTTTAATAAAATTTGTGTAACAGTCGTGTTAAAAAGAACAAACCTTTCCCTTCCTCTTGTATAAATTTCAATTACGATTAAAATATTTAAAAATTTTCTTTAATAACGGTAAATAAAATTAAAATTGCTGCTTTCCTTCCTTTTAAAATTATGAATAAATAATAACATTTTAAATAAATAAAATTATTGGGTTCGTTTCACCACAATATATAATCCAAAACCCAAGAATTATTGTTATTTAATACATATTTGGATGAGATTGTCTTCCCTACAATTTTTTCTTTCTGCGATGTAAGAAAATGGAAGGGAAACTCACCCAATATAAATAATTCGAGACGCGCCATCCGGGCACATCATAACCTTAATATGTACAAGATTGTGTAGAATAATTGAGTCGTTCAGATGCAAACCCAGACATAAACAAAAAAATTTTTTTTTTTAGTGTTTGGTATCTAACGACTCGTAATAATATTATGAGTCCTATATAATATTGTGAGCATTATGAGATGCAAACCCACATATAAACAAAAAATTTTTTTTTGAGTGTTTGGTATCTAACGACTCGTAATAATATTATGAATCCCTAGAAACCAAAAACTCAAAAAATAGTAGTTTATATCACGAGGGCGTAAGGGGTTGTTTTTCGTCACGAGACGTAGTTTATGACACGAGCCGCAAGGCGGCGAGAGGAATAATAGTGGAGAGATGAAAAAACCCTGGAGCCCAAGTATTATGAACAGCTTTTCGTGAATTTGGGCATAATATCCGACAAAATTCACGATTTTTTTGCAATAATTGCATAAATTTCATAAATTTTTAACACGTTTTAGTTGACATCGTGGTAGTGTAAAACCAACTTCTACTTGCAACCATGGTGTTTTTCTTGGCACCAGTTGGTACCCTGGAGAGCGGCCATGTTGGGGCGCCATGTTCATTTTGATTTTTACTCTCGTAAAGTTTGAACGTTTGTGTATTGTGTAGTGTGTTTTCAATTAAAAATGTTTAAAAACCAAGAAATAATCGTTAAGAGGGTTGTGCAGTTAAAAACTTCCAAATTTTGTTTGTCCATTTAATTAATCATCGTGTCAAATTGTTTGAAATATTTTAATAGGTGATTAAAGATAAAAGTTTTATCTGACCGTCATATTAATTATGATATTAATTAATTATCAATTATTTATCAAAATTAAAATATCAATTATTATCTTTGAAGGGAAATTACTCTTGATTAAATTAACTTAGAAAAATTCTAATTACAGCATTGGAAAGCTACGTTCTTTGCGCAAGGGAGTAAATTGTCAGATTTTTTTAAATTTTTTTAATTTTTTGATTATTTGCAATTAAATGATCCCATGTTTTTTAATTCATCACATTTTGTAGAATTATTATTTCATTAGGGTAGTTTATTAAAATTTGGCCATTTACGCACCTGCGCAAAGAATGTAGCTTTCCAATGCTGTAATTAGAATGTTTCTAAGTTAATTTAATCAAGAGTAATTTCCCTTCAAAGATAATAATTGATATATTAATTTTGTTAATTCATTGATAATTAATTAATATCATAATTAATATGACGGTCAGGTAAAACTTTTATCTTCAATCATCTATTAAAATATTTCAAACAATTTGACACGATGATTAATTAAATGGAAAAACAAAATTTGGAAGATCTCAACTGCACAACACTCTTAAATAATCAATAAATACGACATTGTGGTCGCATCTATCGATGTTCATGGACACGTTGCAAAAAAATCGCATATTTGATATTGATGGATCACGTGGTAGGTACTATCGCGTTCAGCTAAAAGCGGTATTTATGGGGCGAATTTATAGACAGGCAAGTTTTTCACAATTGTGTGGTTAAGATAAAATATGTAAATAAATGATTTTTGAAAATTTTTGTTTTTTTGAAATTTTTTGGTATTTTTTTACTCCCGGGAGAAAAACAAAGTGTGACAAAAAGAGCTTCTTTACTCCCGAAAAACCGGGTGTAAAGTAGTCACTTTACACCCAAAATCACTAAAAAAATTTTTTGTCTATGTCTGGTTTTGTATCTGGAGTCTGGACGACTCAATTGTTGAAAAATGTGAATAAAAGTGCACCATTATATTATTCTAATACTATTATTTATTATTATTAATAATTAATGAATACAAACCTAATGGAAAAAGAGCGATGTGCAGCATAGAACTGAGATATTGCTAAGCTGGAACGGACATTGGACTTATCTGTAATTTGGATGATTATTAACAATTATTACTTATTAGCTTCTATATTTAAAAGTTCTGTTATTCAAATGTACCTACTACATCTAAAATACAAAAAGCGATACTATGTGGATAACGACACCGCAGTTGTACGTCACTTTCGCAATACGCGGAAACTTTCTTTGACTCAAAATTTTATTGAGCAAAATGATTTGTTTGATAAAGATTTTGGATAATTTAGGAATAAATCGTAAATTAAAATTTAAAGATTTCGACTAGAAATCAGTCAATTACAGATGTTTTATTCTTATTGGGATAAAATTTTGATTGTAATTTTTAAGAGTATCTCATCAAAATCACTATAATATGTATTTATAACGGAAATGATATAACTAATCTTTAAAACTTTAATTATTACGAGTTACTATAAATGAATAAATTTAATTAATAGTATATTACGCATCTAGTTTAGGAAAGTACCACTTTACTGTTAAATCACTTTCCTAAACAACTTGCGTACACTATTTTTTCGCATACTAGACTATATCAAAAATATATTTCCTATGACAATACCTAATAAGTATTTTATTTAAAAAAAATTTAAAAGGTTGTTTACCATAGCAACATAAAACAGGTTATGCAGTAATGTGTTTCTATACAGTAATGTGTTGCTATGCAGGAATCTACCACATTTGTGAATGATTTTGCTACTACATTTCATTACTACATTTCTGTCTGTCAGACAAAAAAACTATTTTTTCGCATACTAGACAAATATGTAGTACGTTACTACAAGGGAAATCATGTAGAAATGTGGTAGATTCCTGCATAGCAACACACATTACTGCATAGAAACACATTACTGCATAATATGTTTTATGTTGCTATGATAAGTAACCTTTTAAATTTTTTTTTAAATAAAATAATTACTTATATAGTTGTCATAGGAAATATATTTTTGACAGACACAGTTTTTAAATTTTTAATGGAAATTTATAATTTTCTTCACATTTCTGTCTAGAACCTATGCGAAAAAATAGTGTACGCAATATGTTTAGAAAAGTGATTTAACTAAACTCGAAGTGATTTAATGCCTACTCATGCAGTAAAATGGCACTTTCCTAAACTAGATACGTAATATACTATTAATAACATGTAGGCACAAAAACTGGTATTGTATAGAATTGATTCACTATTAGGAGCGACTTGACGCCTGTATCGTCCATTGTAGCTTGATTTAAAATTTTATTCCCCAAAAGTGTTCTATTTCCATACGAAAATCATATGTCACGCAATTTATGTTTTCGGATTAAGAGTTTGCAAAATGCCTGTATAAGCCTGTTGAAAGACACAATACAGTAGCAAACAATGTACTTGTTTAAAGCTAATATAGTTTGTACAACAGTAGGTGTCATTCTAATAATCACTGCCAAAATTAATAGTAGGTAGTAATTGTAAAAAAAAAAAAATTTTAAACTAAAGAAGTGACACGTTTTAGACCAGTGGTGAACAATTTTTCCATCATTCATTCATTCATTAAGCGTTTTACGTTCTAAGTAGAACATTGCTTTTTCCTTTTTGGGAATTACAAATCCGATTAGCGGGGTGGATTAGTCCCCATATTACCTATTTCCGATAAATCAATATCTATTTCACCACACCGTGTGGATGTCCACTGAAAGGCTGAGCTAAGAAATTCTGTATAGTCCGCGATTTGAACCCAGAATTTCCGCTCTGTACTCAACCAGCGGTCACATCACTCCACGGCTGTGGTTCCATCATTAAGTGCTGGTGAATATTAAACAAATAAGCAATAATTATCTATTAGAACAAAAATATGTAGGTATGCAACGCTTGTCATTGTTCAAACTTGACTCAGTTTGGTTTGGTACAACGCGATTTTTGCGTTGACCGAAGTTCACATTGAACAAAGTTTACCCGAAATTTACTTATACATGTTTACTTCAGTTTTTAATTTTTTTTTTGCTTTTTTGCATAGTTACGACATACACTTTTGTTCCACGGTGAGGTATTTGGTTTAAAAATGTGCTACTCAATGCTCGAATACCCCTTATACATGCAGACGTTAGGTCGACCAAACTCGGCTTGTACTAATTAGTCTTTTTATGTATACACTCAGGTAAGCCGACCTAACGGGTTAGATCGACCCGAGTGAAACTAAGCTAGAACCATGGGCACCAAGTGAGGTCAATCTTAAAATTGAATGTAAACGCCTTAGCTCGAATTAAGTGCAATTTGACTAATCAGGCTAACTAATTACTTAGTTGAGGACATTGTTTTCAGTTCGAACTAACTAATGGCATGTATACACAAGTACAGTAAACTTAAAACTGACCTATGCTGCATGCTGACAACTGCATGTATGCGGGATAAGAGATAATCTTTAGAAAGTTTGTGTAAATATGCCTTTAACCAAAAATTAGAGGTTAGATAATATTATAAAAAAAAAAATTTATGGATATCTACCTATGAATTATAGAAATCCAAGAAAAAAAAGTCTAACAATTTTTATATTTATTTTCCAAGTAACATTCCTAAAAGTAAAATTTAAACAAAAATATAATATAGGTTTAACAAAAAATTACTAAGTGCTAAAATATTATAATTTTAAATGTAGATATATAAAACTCTTTGTATGTTATTCTTCACTTACAATTAAAATTCTAATATTTTAGCACTTGCTTAATTAAGTTTTTGTTAAGTTTTTATTTCACAGTAGGTACATTTATCACAACCTTTATCACACCTATTCTTGAAATTTCTGTTTTAGTATTTAAAAATATATTATACCTACTTACTGGTTACAATCGTATTAAAATGATTACAGACATTATGTATAGCATATCTGAATCTATTGGTTCCACAAATAAAAGTTATAATTTGTAGCAAAAATAACCTTTCCAAAAAATGTGGTAACCACTCATCAGCATATTCGTAGCGTCTATATTGACCGATGTGTAGGATAGTAATGCACATAATAGTGTCCAAAAAAATGTAGTTTGCAAAAATTATAATAGCGAATATGCATGTAGCATAAAATTTATGTTTTAAAATTTGAATTTAAAAATATAAACTTCTTAAAACTGTTTTGTCGATCTTAATAAAATAACAAAAGTTATAGTTGGGAATAATCAACAAGTAGTAAATATTAATTTTTACTTCTTACAAATGATTGTAACAAGGGTATAGCCACAATCAGAACCGTCTTTAAGATTAAATGTTTGTTGAGACTAATAAAATAATAATTCTACAAAAAATGATAAATTTAAAATGTAGGGTCAATTAATCGCAAATAAGCAAGAAATTACAAATTTTTTTTTTAATGTGACGATTTACTCCCTTGTGAAAAGAATGTAGCTTTCCAATGCTGTAATTAGAATTTTCCAAGTTATTTAATAGTAAGGGATGTCTTAATTTATTAAAATATGTTAAAAAATCCCTATGTTAAAATCTACTGCACAACTCTCTTAACAGAAAAATTATAACAGGTATCAGAAAACACCTTACCAGATTACATGTTGCAATCTCATTTACAATTCTATTCGTAAAACTGACTGATATATTCAGTGATACTGGTTTTACAAAAATACAACTTTACTTACTAATTTTCTAAAAAAAATACGACAGTCATCATGATCGAGAAATCGAGATTTTTTGGGAATTACAATTTTGTTTTATTTTTAATTTTTTAATCAAATTTAGTGACAAATAGCGGCCGTTTAAAATTCAAATTGTACTTACACATTGTTTTAAAATGAAATGCACTTGATCAACATTAATATTACAATATAGGTATCCTTTACCTAAGTTGAGAAAACAATAATTTCACTCATCAGTAGTTCTTTCTATTGTAGCCAATGGGAAAAAATCATTTTTATGATTAGAAGCAAAGCAGTATTCTCACAAGGGACAAAGTAATCTCAAATTACGGTAAGTGTGTTTTCCTGTCAAGAAATGATCAGAAATACCTCATCATTTTCGGACAAATGCAGAATAATTTTGCCCTCAATAAATGTAGTATACTTCCAAATTTAAAAATTGACTTGTGCAAACTTCCCCTTACTTATAAATAAATTAAAACAACATTTGTCCAAAACCTTATTGACATACCTACTGTATAATATTATATACCTATATGTTTTATAATATGCTGCTTTATACGATCGATAAAAGTATACCTACACCTAACTTGTATAGGCATACCGTTTATAGGTAATAATAAAGTTATAATCACGTATGCTATTTTAAATTACGATTAACTTTACATTTTAACATTGAAAAATATTGATCGTTATTTGAATTTATTGTTTTAAATTTAATTTTACAATATATTATGTACTCAGCGTTAACGCATTTACATAATTTAATAAAATTCATGCATAATATTTGTTGATAACTTTCAAGATTTAGGATTTTGAGAATCCTTCATACCTAATAAAAGAATTACTTATAGGTAAAGTAAGAGTAGGTATACCTATACCGCCGTCCACTATCAGGAATGAATCAAATTCGCGTGCTACATCAACTTAATTATACTTGACTATTCATTATAAAATTATGCCAAAGAATGCTAATCATTAAATATTACAAAAGTTTAGTAATTGTTTAAATTTTAATAAATCTGGATAAATGTCTGTTTATAGTACAAGTACTTATATAAATAGCATATCAATTATTATACATTAATTAATAATTACAATATTAATATTTGATTATTTTCTGTAAGAAATTATGTAGGTATGTTTCTAAATACTATGAGAAATTCTCATGTATTTGTACAACGTAGGTGTAGAGTTCTATGATCGATTTTTAGCGAATATAAATATGAATATAAATAAATATTATTTTTTAACAATTAATTTTCCAATGTATAATACTAATTATATTAAAAATAATCAGACGCAATTATAGTATGTAACTAATTATTATCATCGGTAGAACTAATGAAACATCGATTTTACTATCTAATATATGCAATCAATATACCTATCTAAAACTGATTTAACTTGTTTACCTCTTTATTTTATTATCAGTTAAAGTTAACGAGAAGTGAGATACACTACATACAAATAATTTTTGCATCAAGATTATACAGCCTACACCCCACTGCGGTCGTGGCCATCTTTGGAGTAATGGCGTCCTATTCGTTAATAGGGCGGGATTTTAGTGGTAACTCATGGGGGTCAAGTAGTGGGGTAACTACGGTAAGCGCCCCAAATGCGCATGAATCAGTTTCAGATTATCGTGGGTATACTGTTAGTAAAGACGGCAGCAGGACGCAGTGAGTGATCCGTGTTTTTTTTAGTGAGTGACTTCCTGACGCCATCACGGAATTCATAAACACAGTGCAGGGCCAATGTGCACCGGGTTCGTTATCGGTCGCCGAAGGCGCTGTGTTATTTGGAGGTGAACCGCAGAGTGTTTTGGCATCTTCCCCTATTGTCGTCGCGACGCCGGTTAGCACCATGAACCAACTTGGTACTGTTTATGCTACCAAGCGTCGCCGTCGGAATGGAAAAAGGTAAGAAGTAAATTTTAAACACATTGATAAATTATAATCGGCTTATGCACTTACCCTTAACTAATCACAACTATAGACATCAGTCATCAAAATCAGCTAAGATAAATTCATGTCAAAAGTATTTGAAATTTATGTATAGCTAGGAATTATATATTTACACCTTTTCTTTGATAAAATATTTTATTATTCCTACTATAAAACATTTAGTAGGTATCTATGTTTAAATTGGAATTTTTAAATTAAAATTTTTACGTGTTTAATATAGTACATACATAGTTAATAACTTCAAATGGTTGGTACCATGGTTACCATACTACTAATAATTTTTTCTTCATTTTTTATTATTTATTCACTCGTTAATTTTTAGCTTAATTATGTTAATTTAAAATGTTTCATACTTACCTATATTTATACTATTACTTGTTCAATAAAGTATATTTTAAATTATACCCAATAATTTATTGTATGATAACTGCGTAATAATTGTTGGTAAAAAATTTTTTATTTATAGCATTACAACCCCACATCTAGGTATGATCTGCACAAATTATTAATGAAATTTTCTAATGCTTTTTCCGGATTATCGAATCTGTGGTGAAGTATAAATAATATCTACACTGAAAGATAAAGTAAACAATATATGTCAAATTAGGTATGGCAAAGGTGCAAAATGTTAATTAGAATTATGTTAATCTGATGAGCTACCTATACGTATTATTTTATATCTACCAATAAATTTTTATAGGAATTTATATAAGTTTTAACTTAAAAAATATATTATAACATTATTATGTTATAGTTTTCATATTCTATAAACAGTTTAAAATTGACGCATATTTATGGAATAAAATTTATTCTAAAACAAAACAAAACAAAATACAATAATTGTAGAGTGACTGCATTATAATAATCATCAGAACTAAACAATTTTGGAATACGAATAAATTATCATGTTTAAATTTTTAAATAAATTTATTTTGTCATTATTTTTGTGTTTCCATTTTAAATTTTAATGACCTTATAGGTACTTTTACTATACGTTGTTTTATTGATAAAATTGTATATAATTCAAATCAATAAATGTGTAGAAACCCATTAGAAAAAAATTTTCGTAAATACCTATACCTATATTTGTTTAGATACTTGTAGATTCATTAAACGTTTCGAGTATTTTAAAGTGATCTAAACTTAAAAGTGGCAAAATAAAGGACAATCAATATTTAGGTAACTATCATATTTACTTGCGAATGTTCAAAATTACTCAAGTTCTGCATTCCAGCTTTTTTAATTTTCTTCATCCGTGTAAATCTATAAAATTATAATTTTTCGAAAACATAATCCTATATAGTATAGATATACCGATCATAGTATAGATATACTGATCATAGTTGAGTATTTTATAAAAAAAAAAACTATTTTCTGTCTCTCAAACAGAATAAAGTTATGTTTGTGGAATACACATTTATGACATGTGATGATAGTGTTGTACGATAAGTATTATAGGTACATTTTAGTTTTTGTTTATTAGATACCTATTGCATTTTATAAAAATATGTAAATAAAAACTTTAATAATTAGAAAAGAAATACAAGTTAGTGAAAAAGAGGAAATGATTCTATACTACTCAGTTTTTCTAATTTTAAGTTTTTGGCTTTACCATAATTAAATTTTTCTCCTACTATAATTTTTATTTTGAAGATTCAATTTGAAATTTACAAACAAGTTCTGCACAAGTAATAAGACTCATAAGACTCACATGTTGCTCTTACTCCAAATTCAAATGATCAAATATCCCAAAAGTAATTACAAATTTTAAGAAAATGCAGGAATATTAAAAAAAAATCAAGTTACATTGATATCTATTGGCATTTGTTATGACATCTAACAAGTGAAGTAAAAAAAATTCTGAAAAAATGTGAAGGTTATATATTTTCCCTTTTGTAGTACACAGAGAAAAAATTGAATTCCAAATCAATCTCGCACCAATTTTGAAGTAAATTTTATTTCAATTGATGTCAAATTTGATAAAAATACAATTGTAGTAAAATTAACTTTTCAAAATTGGTGCAAGATTAATTTGCACTTCAATTATAGTAAAAATTACTTCAATTTTTTCTCTGTGTAGGTATAGGGAAACTACTGTCAGTGAACCCAAAGAACTTCATTTCGAAAAGGGTTCTCAATTCTCATAGCAGAATACAGCGAGGAATAGATTACCTTTGTCATTACCTTACAGGGTAAATTCTTCCGTCTTCATCCAAGACAGTACTAGCTCAAAAATCAAAAGACGACTTGAACTGGTTACTATAGGATAAGGATCATTAACTGTAACCATCTCTCTTTTTGCTAATTAGCAATTAATTGTATAAAACATATTGATAAATATAAATGCCATAACACTAAAAGGGTTTTAATTTTTATTATATATTTTTGCTTTTCCGTGCACACATTCGGTCTTTTGAACATTGAAAGTCAATCTGGGAAAAGCCAAGATAATTTTACCAATGAACTCTTTGTAATAAATGGGGTGCCCTCCAGTTATTATTTTATATACCTTCAGATCGATCTTTGGACTTGATGTTGCAGCAATGCAGTCGGAGCAATTGGGAATATTACCTTACGATTATATTACATATTATATGGGGATTATACCAAATATGTGTAATTAATAAAAATTATTTTTCAATAAACCGAACATGCGTCACTTCTCAAATGCCAGAAGTAAAAACTTATAATATTGTGTTCAAAAAGTTTTTTCAAAATTGACAATCGAAGTATAAGCATTTTCAAAATGTCAATTGTAAAAAAGTAATTTTCTAGTTACTTTAATTTATTAAGAAATGCTTATTTCAAAATTAACCAACATTAAGCAGCTTACAGTGGCATCGTTCTGTTGGTTACTATTTTTTGTGAATATTTCCCAAGAAATTTTCTTTGATAAATTTAAATTCAATTGGATGTTATTATCACGATTCAGTGTTTTAATGCGTCAATTTTGATCACGTCATTATGTAAGTGCAAAATTCACAGTAATTACTGATAATAAACAAATTAGCTGATACATTTTAATTTTAAAAATATTAAATTTACTATGTAATCTACTTACTTATATAGTCGTTACTAACTTACGCCCATTCTCACCACGTCGACATAACTTGGTATCTATAAGCAAAGCTTAACATGGTATTAAGTTAATTTAAATTTTTTATTGGCATTGCATATACCAGCGGGTTTAACAACTATCCACAAGATTTGCCAACATTATAAAATGTAATAGGTAATGTGCCTTAAATTCAAAGAGCTATATTTATTATTTCAAACAAATTTAAAAGTTATTTCTTATACTTTTAGATAAACGCTTCTACAATCAATTTTCTAAATTTTTGTTTATGAATTTTACCTATATTATAGCCAGTAAATTTATTTTCTCTATTACATTAGCTTATATACTAATATCAATTTTAAAGAAGAATTCGTTCTTTTATGTAGATGCAGAAATCCACAGTTTATTCAAAATGGTATTTCATTATGTTCGCACCTATTCTAAATTTAAATAACTCTAAAGATTGAAGCACACTTAGGCGACGCGACACCACACCACGCCACACCACAGACAGAAGCCCACAACACACCACACACCAGGCGACGCCACAGCTTGGTAGGGTCCGCACATTTTTGTATGTGTTGTGGGCTTCTGTCTGTGGTGTGGTGTGGTGTCGCATCGCCTAAGTGTGCTTCAAGCTTAAAACTATATGTTTATAATTTTTTTTTATTTAAGAGCTTAATGAAATATAACATCATTCAAATGTTTGCCACGTAAGCGTTTGCATGAACGAATTCATCGAACTTAAATCTTTTTGCCAAAAAAAGTATTACCGTATTTGGCATCATAAAAACTATAAATGATTCATGAACAACTAATGCAAGATGCAACCTCAAAAGTCTGTATGGTGTACATTTCAGCCTAGAGATGTTATTTTTAACCATTTGTTAACCATTATTTTTTGAAAATGACAATGGCCATAATGTTACTCTCAATGGTGAATTAACGCGTTATAGTTCAATGATAACAAATAATTTTTGAAATCAATTGGATCATATTAATCTCGAATAGATGTGGTTTCACCAGGAAGGTGCCACATATCTATCACTCTGGCTAATTCAACAATTGACTTATTGAAAGAAAATAATTGGTGAACAAATTATCTCAAGAAATGCTCCCGTGAATTTTAATTGAAACTAAGATCTTATGGTTTGACACCTTTAGACTTTTTTCATTAGAACTAAGTTGATGCCAACAAACTATGAACATTAAATGACCTAAAAAAACAAGATCATTTGTATTATTAATTATATACGAGCTGATTTATGCAAAAAAGTCATAAAGAATTAGGTTCAACAAATTCATTCATGCAAACGCTTGCACATTTGAATGATGTTATATTCCTTCATATACTTTGGAATACTTTGGAAATTACTTCATATACTTTGGAATAAGATTTCTCTTGTTTGTTACATTGTGTCAAGTTTCCTATTGATTCTGAGCATATAGCTGTTTTATATCTGATGATAGGTAGCTTGCTATATTACCTTTCCAATATGCTTATACCTTGGTTTGTTATGTTAATGATGCCAATTCACTAACCCAGAAGAACCACCGGCTTAACGTGCCTTCTGAACCAAGGAGACTAGTCACAAGAAAGTTTTACCCTTCTCCGGATTTGAACCCAATACCTCGCGTTTGCTTTTAAATACAATTACATTATTATTTATTATTATTATCAGGTATCCATTCCATTTGGAATATGCCTACTTTTTTGGAAGTCTTTACGATTCATTTACCGATGTGAATCACTTCTTGTTTTTTTCTTCGATACTCTAGATCGATTTCACCATAGCGTGTGGATGCCCACTAGAAGGCCGAGCTAAGAAATTCTGTTTATTCCGCGATTTGAACCCAAAATTTCCACTCTGTACTCAACCAGCGCCAGCGGTTACATGATTCCACGGCTGTGGCATAACAATTACATTAATACCTCATAATATACTCGTTGGGTTGGGTTTGAATGTTAAATCTAAACATTAATTTGTCTTTTGAGCCCGACGTTGAAGTGTATTACACTATCCTGAACTTCTTTATGAACACTCATGGTAGATACATTCTTGCGAGTTCCTAACTGTAAGCATTACGCAGATTGGCTCCAATTATCACATGATAGATATCGCCACCAAATTTCATTATTTAAATAAAACAACTCGTAATAAATGTGACACATATTTTTCCAGTTTTTCTCTTGTAGGTATATGGACATTGTTGTTTTTTTAAAAAATTGTGGTATTTTGTTTGCCATTTATATGATGCTTGGTTACCATCACCTTAAAAAATTTTTTCTTCTCAAATTAATTTGAATTGCATTGAAGTTATAATTTCGGATTGCTGCTTCCTTTTATTTGTGAACCCAAAAAACTTCAAAATATAATCGGCTAGCTGGTTTACTTCTTCTTTAGAAAATACTGTATTTTTCTTATATTAATTTTTCTACCCAGGATATTATTTCTAATACGATCCGGTAGAGTTGCATAAGGAATTTTTAAATGAGTAGGTACTTTGTAGCACTTCTAATTGAGCAATTCTTATGTTCAGCTGCATGTAATTCCCGTTTGTTTGTCTTCCCTGTCTCATCTCAAGAAGAATTGATATTTTTTTAATGTTTTTTGTTATTTATTATTTTATTAATTAAAACAAATAACTATTCATAGCATCCAACATCGATCGATTTTGTTAATAATATCAATCACTCCGACTGACACTATTCCACTATGTCTGATGCATTCATTTTCTTCTGCATATTCTCAAATTTCTAGACAGTGTAATGTTATCAAATATATGCACATCAATGCGATAAAAATATTTTGATAAAATCTAAAAATTCTTATAACACTTTTTATAAATAAAGCTTCTAAATAGATTATTTTTCGTATATTATACAAAGTAAATTCAACTTTGTGTTTTTTGTAAGTTATCTATTCTTTAGTTTTTAGTTAAACATAAGAAGTGACAGAATTTACATTCGAGTTTTATAAGCGGTTTCTCTTAAATCAGGGTGATAGGCTAATCGATATTAGACACCGTTCCACTAATTAAGAGAAATTAATTTTTATTTTTATCTCTAATTAGTTTTTCACATTTAAACTTTAATTATTTAAATCCTTTTTAAAATTTTGGCTTGTATGATAAATTAGTTGTTGAGAAGTTAAGTTTGGGAAAGACAAAAAAAAAAGAAAAAAATAATTAAAATTTAAACATTTTCATAACTCTTTTGAGTTCAGATTATAGAAGGTATATTGCTCAATAATATTTGAGGGGCCCAGAACTAAATTAGTGTAAGTCAAAAAATGAAGTTTTACATAATTTAGCATTAAATTAAAATTTGATTATAGTAATTGCTCTAATATAGTACGTAGTAACTTTAACTAAATAGCTTTCAAAACTATGCGGAACTAATATGCAGAAACGAAAATCCGTCCGGTCTGTTTACACGAGGGTACTGGAACGTTCTTCCTCCACATCTACTGCGCAGCAAATTAGCTAGCCAATTCAAAGTGACCCTACTATATAAAATGTATTGTATATTTACTGTCTGATTGTTAAAGAAAATATCTATGCATAGTGAATAGAAAAAAATTAAAACTTTTACAACAAAAACGCATGACTTGGTGTATGAATTATTATTAAATTAAACACGAAATATGTAAAGATAGGAAAATGGGGCATTAAATTAGTTTCTGGCTTTTCCGTTTAAAAGAGCAATATTATGATTTTGTATGAAGCGTAAAAGTATGGGTAAATTATATAAATATGAGTAAAATTTATATTAGAACTTATTAACACTACTCTTAAATCAAAAAATGTATTTAAAAAATTTCAGTTGATACAACGATAAATGTATAAAAATTTGTACCTACTTTTTAATTTATCATGAACACTATACCTCCAACAAAATGCTCACCTCAAACACACACACAATGTGGATGGTCACCGATTCACATTTATCTTTTAGTTACTGACCGTGGTTTTGAGACTATCTACGTATTATCGAAGAATTTTTTCCTCAAAACCACATATGTATAAAAGCAAATATTGCCATCGGACTGATTAGGGTATATTGAGTTCAAATTGGGGTGTGTTTTTGTGAAACGTATATTGTGTTGGAGGTAGTATCTTAAAGAAAGAAAGAAATTTTTAAAATTTAAGAAATAGTCGTTAGCATAGGCAATTTACATAGGCAAAAATGAGTATACCTTGGCTGTCAGTCCGTGTCTTTATATTATGTTTATGAAGATTATGATTCATTCATTAAGCTTTTTACGTTCTAAGTAGAACATTACTTTTCCCTTTTTGGGAATTACAAATCCGATTAGCGGGGTGGATTAGTCCCTATATTACCTATTTCCGATAAATCAATATCTATTTCACCACACCGTGTGGATGTCCACTGAAAGGCCGAGCTAAGAAATTCCGCGATTTGAACCCAGAATTTCCGCTCTATACTCAACCAGCGGTCACATCACTTCACGGCTGTGGCTAATTAGTGTATTAATATTTTATGGCAACCAACAATAAGATTAATAAATAATCAATTTGTAAATTACAATAAACAATATCAACTATATACTCAATGAAACGGTCATGTTAGTAGTGCTAGTGGCGTCACCATCGGTAACGTAAATTGTCTATACCGAGTAACTTGAACTTTAACATGAAATTTAACCTAATGTACCAGTAAGAATTTTTGGTTGTTGGTAGGTACCTAATTTATATTTGGTTCTTTTGAAATTATTTAATTTCTGAATTTCTTCATTTTTTTACCGTATTAACCTTTTACTCTTTGATTATTTTTATTGTAACTTTGTGGTTTTTTTTTGTGCAAAAGTAATTCGATTCTAAACAGTACTTATTAGTTTCAAATTTAACTTACTTTTGTTGCTTTTATTAATAATTAAATTATTTTTGTATCATTTAAACAAATTAAAATGATACAAGCCAAAAACATTATAAAGCCTAAAACACACAGTAATTAAACACATTCACATCAACAGTGTAAAAGTGTAATAATGACCAGAAAAACTAATCTGAAACAAATGCGAAAGCACAATGCTATGCGTCATAAATACAATTACTACAATAAAAATTGAAACTTACTTACATTACTTACTTACTATACTTACATCATGACAAAAATGATCAGTAATTTTTTTTAGTTACAAAATAATATGTGTATTACTAAACATTTGGGTCATAAGTCTATGTATAGTATGTTAATCTAATATATAATAGTAGGTACCTAATCTGCTTAGGTACCAATGTCTAAAAACAATATTAAGAACGTATAAAATAAATTTTGTTTTCTAATGTAATAAAATTTTTGTATATGTCAATTATTATTAACGTGAATTTTTTACTTTGCAAATTTTTTTATCAAAATTAGATATAAGTATGTATACAGTTACTTGAAATTACCAAAATACTATTAAATTTCTAGGCAATTATTTTTTTTGTATAATTTTTCAACAGCATTTGAATTCTAATACGTAATTGTTTTGGTATAATAGTTACCTTTCAAATATCAAAATAATTATATACATTTATAATTTATGTTATTTATACTTATATAGGTACATAAATAGGTATATAATATCCTAAAGAAAAATTATTTAATATAGGTACTTACTATATAGGTATAATAATTATTTATAATTTTTAAACTTGATTTTGAATAAATTGCAATTAAAATATTTCTAAAATAAGTTAATAAGTATACTACTAATTAAAATAATTTTTTCCCATGAAGTAAAATATTAACGTATATAGGTATGGTACCTACATAAATTAATGTGAATAATAAGTTTTTCTTTCTTAAAAATTTAATTTTAAATTAATTTTAATTTACGTTACTCTATGAGGTAATGCAGGATAATATAGAACACCAAATTTATTTTTTTCGATTATTGCGGATCCTATTGAGTGAAAAATAAATACATAAAAAAACACAAGGTGCTGCGTAAATGGTTTTCTTTATTAGATCATGTATACTGTTGATAAACTTTAAAAAAAATAATAACTATAATATTATTATAATATTACTCAAAATAATATACATGAAAATGGCAAGTTTTCTCGGTGAGAAAATGTTGGGGTAATATAGAATACTTACTATGTTTTACTACAATCAAAAACTCATAATAAGTTATTATATCTGTCTCATCCCACTTTTTGCGTTGTGGTGATATCTTTTTATCCTTACGTGGCATTTCTAGAATAAATTAAAGCATTTCAGATCATTTGAAGAAAAATTTCTTGAAAAGAAAAATTCCTAATTGACTTTAATTTTTGGAGAAATTTTAATATCTATGAATCGTCGAGCCTCTTGTTCTTTGAACCAACATATTTGTTCCATGACGTAAAGGTACGCCTATACCCCACACCTTTCATTTTGGAAATCAAACGCTAAAGCATTAATGTTTTAATGTACCTACTGTAAGTGTAATTAATATGTATATCGTAACCTTGTTTGTTGTTAGCCACAGCCGTGGAGTGATGTGACCGCTGGTTGAGTACAGAGCGGAAATTCTGGGTTCAAATCGCGGACCATACAGAATTTCTTAGCTCGGCCTTTCAGTGGACATCCACACGGTGTGGTGAAATAGATATTGATTTATCGAAAATAGGTAATATGGGACTAATCCACCCCACTAATCGGATTTGTAATTCCCAAAAAGGGAAAAGTCATGTTCTACTTAGAACGTAAAAAGCTTAATGAATGAACCTTGTTTAATGTTAACCGCTTACAATAATTAATGTGAGCTTAGCTATAATGACGTTTAAGACTTTCTTTCTTTCCACCATAGATATCATAGTTATTATTTTTGTAACCCAAGTGATCCTCTTTAAACTTAAACATTAATCTATTTAAAATTTTTGGTTCCCATTGTATCGAGTAAATATATCAATGGTATCAATAAAAATAAATTGTTTCTTGTCTAAAAATACGAAAAATGTCATTATTTGCTTTTTAATTTTTGTTCAAATTGTAAAAGTACGGTACGATGTAGGCTGGCAATTAAAGCATTGAATGATGTGCTGTATGTAGTCGTAGAATCAAATCTTGACCAAATACGCAAGAATTTTTCTGACTGTGTTTTCCTCACAATAAAGGTGCGGACAACAAGTTTGAGGTATTAAAAACTCCTATTACTTTCCTGTAATTACAGCATAGAGTTAGCTTGGGTGATATGCTCAGATACGAAAATTTGTTCAGTCCACTTACCCATCGGTACCGGCACGTTCTCCCTCTACATTTATTGCGTTGGTATTTCTCCAACTCTAAGCCAACTCTACACACTTCCCGCGGTTCAGAGATTATGTCTGTAGATAATTTAATACACTCACTATAGGGACATTGGCAAAACGGAAGTAGAAGCTGCGCCAACAGTTTAAATAGCCCTTTAACCACATATTCCATAAAATAGTAAATTAAAATATAAAAACTGACGTAAAACAAAAAGGTAAATTAAAATAATTAAAATACTTGCGGCTTTTAAATAATAACGATATATATAGTAGGTATACCTATAGTTATAGTACAAAATAATTATAATGCAGAATATGTAGTAGTACAACATCAAGGTAGTCACAATAGTGAGCTCTAATTGCCGATTATAGGTTACAAGCGTGATGTATTTACATATTTCCAATAATAACTAAGGTAACCAATCACAAACAAAGCAGGCAACCGGACAGATACTTTAATGCAAAGATTGATAGTAGTAAACCGAAGTACAACACCTGCTCCCAAAATGTGGTTGCGGAAGAGCGCACTGCACGATATAAAATATAAATTGAGCTTTAGCAACTCAATGCGTTTGGAATTTGAATCAGCGATTGAGATTATTTCGATCGAAATAATATTTAGGAATACTTTAAGTTGATCGATCAACTTAAAATATTCCGCCAAATCGTACAGAATACAGAATGGATATAAAAGCAAAAACCGAATTTTACTTTTATAATTTTTAATTTTATTAATTTTTATTGTTATGCATCATCTAGAAATTTTTTTATGAGTTAAATTTTATGTGCAAATAAAAAAACAAAAATTATTTTTCACTAATTTTTAAAAAAAATTTTTCAATTTAGTTGAGAGTTGGATGGTATTAGATGCAGTTTATTAATTAAAATTTTAATGTAGATGCGTCAAATAACAAAGCAATATAATCATAAATTGTAATATGCACTATTTACTATGACCGAGTGCATACGAAATGCATTGTTTTCTAATTGTCTGTTAATTGGTCCGAATACCTCACGGAAGCAGTGCAGCATGTGAGCACAACATGAAAATTCTAATAAGGAACAAAAATTGCGTGATACGGATGCGTGCCAAACACTAACTGTACGTAAGAGGTGTATCTATTTACATTACGTGTTGTAACGTAAACTGTTAGACACGGCAATTTGTACTGAAATCGTGTGTGGTCATACTAGTACTATTTGTTAACCATTCAAAAAATATTAAGTAGACTAGAGTCTACAATAGCTTAATTTTAACATAAACATAAGATACCATTTATTAATTTCAAAGTTCTGAAATAATTGTCATTTATAGTAAGTACTATCATGATTCATAAAAATAATGAATAATATAATAATATAGTGATAATATAATAAGGTATTGATTTATAATAATTACAACAGTTTATTTGTTCCGCATACAACATGCTATTTTTTCTTCAAACCTCGAAAATTAATCAATATTAATAATCTCTTGTTAGCGGCAGACAAAGTATTTTGTATAGTAACAAAATGGATTAAATTTTATCAGTTTGAAAAAAGAACGATGTTATAGATGTAATGGGGCTTTCTGAGGAAAAGATATTTGTTTGAATTATTAATAATAATAATTATTAATGTTAAAATATGCTAGTAGAATTCCATTCAGTTAGGGTTATATTGTTTAATTTTATTAAACTTACTTTCAAGAATACAAGAACCGATGTCAAAAATTAACAAAAAAAAAACAATAATTTTATGCATGGACTTTGCTTTAGGTTGCTCATAATTGCTCATAACTATCAAAAATCACATAGTAATAGAAGTGTCATAATATTCTACATTCAATACTATTTACCTTTAAAAGTGCAAATCACTAGAGCATAAATAATTACTTTGAACCTAATACCGGTAGTAGTTTAATAATTCAACAAAGTTTAGTTAGCATGAAGCATTAGTCCGCGCAACATCGTGTGTTTGTAGCAGAAATATTTTTAAAAGATAAAACTGCTAATGACAAATGACATAATTTAATTAGTAAACTAATCACGCATTATTTCTAATCGCAAACTATAAACGCAATCGATCTTCAATCTTAAAGTCATATACCATTTATACATTATGGGTTACTACTTCCTAACTTTATTTAAATTTAAGGATGCACCATTAAAGACGGAATTTGGATATTATATAGGGACTTATCAACTTATTCGCGCTGTGAACCAAATACATAATTAAATCTTTGCCATTTTTAAACTTTTTTGGCAAAGTAACGCAAACTCAATCTACTACAAACTTCAATCAGTTAAAGCTCGAATCACGTAGTCCATGTCATTTGTCTAAAACGGTTGATTAAGACAAACTTTACTAGCCTACCTGTACTATAATAAAATATAGCGTATAATAGATAATGTGTAGTATATAATATAGAGTATACATAGGTAGATATGAATTTGTTTTTCAATGTCGATGTTTTCCAAATTGGCTGAATTCTAGGCTTCTAAATTTTCACCTGATGAAGTTCTAATTATGATCTCCACGTACTATATATAATTCACTAGTAAAATTGGTGACAACTAAAATTGGTTTGAAAGCTTTATTATTTTAAAATTTGAGTATGAAAAATTATCTCAAAACAATTAGCTTAAAGACAATTTCTTAAATAAATAGGGTATTGGGTATATTATTTTGATGTTATTTATATGTAACTTAGAACGTAACTGATAAAAAAAGCTATAAAAAGACTACGATGGAGCAGTTGCATAAAGTATTTCTAATTAGCCTGCAGTTTAAGTGTTAATATGTACAGAGTTTAATCAGAGTATATAGAATCTAATAGTAAAGTCATTTAAGCATTTCTGACATTCCAAATTTGTATATACGCATATCTGAAGTATGGTCTCGTTATACAGGGTGAATGAGACCACCCGTATCAGTAACTGTTTTCAAAAACGGTTAGTCGTAGAGAGTTGGGTCAAAAAATTTTATTATAAAAGCCGTAATAAAGAATCAAATGGTGATATTATTATTTCCGGGAAAAGTCGGCATCCCGGGTAGTTTGCTCCAGAATATCCAGAACTCCAGAATTTTAAATAGCACCATAGGTCGAAAATGGTATTTTTGAAAAGATCTTTTAAAAATAAGCAAGTTTTGTAGGAAAAATTATTTTATTACTGACACCCCTATTAAGTAATATCCAATTGAAATTAATCAGGGGAAACGCCACTACTGTAAACTTAAAAAAATTCGAGTTTTTATTTTTTTACATTTTGTCAAAGTAATAATATTCAATAATATGTGAAACAAATTTCAAGTTAAAATATTCAAAATTGACCAAGTTACAGCGTATTTAGTGAAAGCGGACTAACTACGATATGGGTCAATTTTCAATATTTTAGCTTGAAATTTGTTTCATATAATATTGAATATTATTACTTGGACAAAATATGAAAAAATAAAAATTTGATTTCTTTTAAGTTGCGGTGGTGGTGTTTTCCCTGATTAATTTCATTTAGATATTACTTAAAAAGGGTGGTAGTAATAAAAAAATTTTTCCTACAAAACTTGCTTATTTTTAAAAGATCTTTTTAAAAATACCATTTTCGACCTATGGTGCTATTTAAAATTTTGGAGTTCTGGATATTCTGGAGCAAACTGGCAGGGATGCAGACTTTTCCCGAAAATAATAATATCACCATTTGATTGTTTATTACGGTTTTTATAATAAAATTTTTTGACCCAACTCTCTACGACTAACCGTTTTTGAAAAAAATTACTGATACGGGTGGTCTCATTCACCCTGTATATAAAAGTTCACAGATGTCACAGACTATAATATCAGTTTCATTTGACATTTTTTTAAATTTACATGCGATTTTAAAGGTTAAATTTTTTGAATTAGAATTCCGAATAATATGCAACATAATATAATATTTATCATAATTAAATAAAGTTGAATTTACTTTTTAATATAATATTTAAATTATATATCTATTAATATTTAAATTTCGTGAACAGAAAGTTGAAAAACAGAAAAACACCAACCAATATTTCAAAACAGCTGTTCACAAAACGTCAACTTATAGGTTAGAATTAACAAACAACAAATGTATGAGTCGATTTTAGTAACTTTTATTATTAAAATATGCCAAACTGATTTTAGTACCTGTAAGTTATCGTTATTAATTATTGTGAAAATAATGTTACATTTTAATAATTTTAATTAGTCTTTAAATTAATTTTCTATAGCCCTCTAGGGTACGCCAGATGAACTAGAATTTAAATTTTTTTAGAACACAAATAACAAATGTGCTGACAGCAACTGTCCTTACTTAGTCTTCTATATACTCTGGTTCAATAATTATATTGCAAAGGAAACAAATTACAATATCTTTTCCACATAATTAATTAACGATTACTATTTTTTGTATTCCAAGAAAAAGAAAAATATTGCCTCAGAAAGAAATAGAATGATGGTTGTGAGAGAGCACGTATAAAGGCTAGTCAAATTAGCAACTTCATTTTTAAATATGAAAAATAATATATTAAATGTAAACAGTTAGTCGGTTACCTTTCTAGGTAAGTAATTATTACTTTGCATTTTTATGGAAGTGCATCTGAATGAAATATAAAGAAGCATTAAAATATTCTAACTTGAATTGTTATCATTCATTTTATAATGAATAGTTTCTAGATGATTTTACGGGTTTATGGACAAATTAATAAAGATTACATATAAGTATATTTTACGTTTTGCTAATATATTTACAGCTTCGTCAGAAAGAACATATAAAGAATTTTTTTTTATTAAAAATTGAAAATGACAATTATATCTAAAAATATGACAATAATGTTATAGTAAGTAGATATAAACAAAAGCAATAGTCTATGTATGGATGCCGTCACATGTCGCAATAGAAAGTAACGAAGTAATGGACCAAATAGCTAAAAATTCAATTATCAATCCTGACGCAAAAATAAAAACAAGAATGCTCCATACTGACGCGGTAACCCCTATAAAAAATAATATATGTAAAAAATGGTAAAACCAATGAAAAGAAACAAATCAAAAACTACTCAAAATCAAAAAATCAATTAAACCATGGAAAAATTTAGAACAATACAAGAGAACACTGGAAACCGTCTTAACAAGACTCAGACTTCGACACACAAGAATTACCCACTCTTAAGTTGCGATTAGACGGCGCGAGTTTACCTCGCAAATCTGATTCGCGCATCAATCCTCGCTTCGTCTAAACTGACGAAGCTGTAAATATATCAGCGAAACGTAGAAGATAATATATGTTAGAAACAATGAAAATCTTACAAAAGCCGACCCTCATCAGTATCCAAAAACACTGATCAATGAAGATAGAAACCATACGTAAGCCGGACCTGTATGTGACATTTAATGAAGTGGCCATTAATACTATTTAAATTTAAATGAAGTTATTACCAACTTTAAGTTACTTATATTAAGTTGGTATTTTAAGGATGGTAATCGATTGGAGAATGCTATACCCAGAGGACAATCAGTCACAATAGAACAGAATAGAAGAATAGAACAAGTTGATGTATAGTAGTAAAGAAAGTAATAAAGAATAATCGTCGAAATATCAGTTATTTAATTGAAATATTATTAGAAAGACTTCGGTCATTCTAACATGTAATCTTTATTAATTTATCCATAAACCCATATATAATCATCAAGAAACAATTTATCCAAACTTGCTTTGAATAATTATATTTTGGTAAACAATTGAATTCAAAATGAAAAAAAAAACACACTCAAATGTAATAATATATTATTGTACCTACCACAAACAAATAGTTTTTGTAGTATTTGAACGTGATTACATGCTTAAATTAAAATAAGTAATAGCCGTAACATTTTATATTTGAGGGCCTTCTTTAATTTAATGAAATAATAAAATATTAGGAGTTATATGCAGAACTTTTTTCTCAAGTTTTTTTTTAATTCCTTAACCGAGTCCTTAATACTATATTTTTCTTGTATTCAACTTGTACTGTTAGTTTATTTAGATATTATGTACGTACATAAATCACGTATTTTCTACAAATTTTGAAATAGACAGACATCTTTGAGATTTGTCGAACAAACTTATCGTAAATTAATCTATAAAATACAAAAATGTTTTCTAATCAAAACAATTTTTCAGTTTTTTTCCAAATTCATCAACTTTTCCCACTTTGAATAAATTTTGCAAGCAGTTGACAATATAATTTTTAACATGCGCAGAGCACAATATAATACCTTATATTATAATTTGTAATTGATTTATTTAAAATACAAAAAAGTTCAAAAGTATAATTTAATTTTTTGATAATACCTACCTATAATATCAGGCAAAAATTAGAATAACAAAATTCATTTATATAATTTAGGATACAAAATTGAAAGTTTTTTGTAGCCAGCTTATTATATATTTTCGTTTGCATGTTCCAAGGTATTCTCATAAAAAAGTTCATAAAAATATTTTATTTATCAAAGTTATTTATTATCCAGCCCTACACGAATAATATTCACATAATACGGGTGCGGTATCTTTATCTGATAAGAAATTAGGGGATATAATTAGATTTAAAAATGCATACTACACAAAATACAAAAATTAAGGTAAAATGGTTATTCGAAGCAAAACATCTTATTTTGATCGATCATTTTGGAAATACTTTGTGTAAATTTTAGTGCTTTCCAGGTATAATATGCAGTTTTAACTATTCTATACTTCCTAATATATGCTAAGTGGCGCATAGGTAGATGATATAGCGCTGGCTGCAATGGTAAACCATAATTTTACTAAAATCGCAATGTGTTGTAATAATACAGTAGCAAAGCCGCCGAACTAAGCTGACTATTGTCTACATATACATAATATCAGAATACTAATGTATACAGAAACAAAAATACCTGTGAGAATGCTCTTGCTCTTAGTTTAAAAATTTATAGTGAATAAAGCCTTTGTTAAGTACCGTGTGATCACTTTCTTACAATTTAAAGGCAAGATATGCAATGTCATTAGTCACACTCGCTTACCTAAAAGAAAATAATTTAAACGTATACTACGTAAAGATAATATATGAACATAAATTATTTACCATTACACCCATTTGCAATCAAATCACTTGTATTGATAAATGATGGTCGCTGAATGTACAAGGCTCTTCCAAGTCTATGGTTTTCAAATCTGTCGAGATAAAGCTCATTTCAAAGCTCAGATAAACAGTTGAGCAATGAATACACTCTTTCGGTACGGAAATGTGTATATTATTCATTTTTGCATTTATGTATTCATGATTGCCAGTGTTACCTAGATTTTACAATAAAATAAAATATCCACATTTAAGTCCTCATGTTCTTCGTATAGATTTGTTACATGCACCCATGCATGTTTTGGAAAGCACTGAAAAGTTGTTCATAACTAACGCAGTTTTTCTGATAGCACATTGCTATAGGGTATCTGATTCATCTAATAAAAAATTTAAAATTCAAATTCAAAACACTAGAATATCCCAAAGTAAAATCAAGCCTGAAACATAATAATCGCTATAATCTTCGTTCCTCTTCAGTACATTAATGAAGAAATTGAAAAACTTTCTATGCACATACTAACTGAATTAGAATCATCAGGTTTATAATACTTTAGAAGAAAAGCTCATAAATAATATAAACTGTACATGGCAAAGCCGCTGTTTTGCTAAATATTTGAAACGGATACTTATCTCTAGTATTGCACAATGTTATGGAAGGTACTTAACTTAGTAGACCATCCAGCGATATGGAAATTTATTGAAAGGCTTATGAAAGATGTAAAAAAAGGATCATTTGAATTTCTTACTTATTGAATTTCTAGAGGTGTTTCTCTTAATATATTTGGAATAATCTGCATTGTGAATTATTGCGTATTCTTAGGTATAGTAAGTATGAAGTTAAAAAATTAGCGCCGATAACTTGGAAAAGATTCAATATCCTTATTATTTTGTTTTGTAGTGGCACCTACATTGTAGGTAATTATTCTTTATTATGTTATATAGTAGTATACGTAGGTACGTGAACTGTCTTTAGTGCTCTCGAATGCTATTTTGACTCTTGCTAATGGCATCGCCGAAGCACTTTCATATGTACACTTGGACTAATATATAATTTCTCGCACTACATACACAAATAATAATTCGACACCTCCTACGTAAACTATCGTATGTGCAAAATCTTAATTTTACAGGAGAGCATTTTATTCTTTATTTTAAAAGACCTTAGCACAATCTACACGATAAATAACATAGAAATTTCTAGACACCATAAAATCCTTTATCTGAAAAACGTAGTTTGGTATAATACTTGCGACTATTTTCTTTGGTAACATTAATATTAGGTGTAATACAATTAATTTTTCTTTTGTGGGATACGATAGTTTACGTAGGAGGTGTCGAATTGTGTACATTATGTTCTAGTACCTTTATTTATTTTATTAAAACGTAAAATTTTAAGTTTTCTATCGTTAGGAGTTATTGAGAATTTAAAAAACAAATTATTAATTAATAAAACTGTTGCCTCAAGATATATTTTTCTGAAAATTATTCAATTTCACACTACTAGTTTACATACTATACCCACATTTATGTCTGGGTTATTATAAAGTTATACATCAGTTGCAAAGTAATTATTAACAAAATATTTTATGCTAAAAAATGCATAAAATTTATATTATACGTTAGCGGTATTATCATCGAATTACATCAATTTAATGCTGCAGCCCCAATACGTGTTCAAAATTAACAATATTTGTAAAACTTATTTTTTTCATTTATCGATAAAAGTAAAATATAAGTTTTTCAATTACTAAATTATTTACAAAGTAGCACCTGGCTCATTATATTTTGGCAACTTCAAGCAGTTAATACACCTGCACAAAAATTTGCCCTTTAATAATAATGCAATTAAAAATCATTTCAATTAACAAAGATTATTCGATAAATTTAGATTAATTTTAAAATAAGGACACGCAATGTTATCTATTATAATATCAATTAAATATCAATTAAATGTAGATAAATGCAACAAGAGTCTGAAATCTTCGAGACTCTAATTTTTTTTTAATTTACACCATAACATTATAAAGTGAAATTTTAGCAACCATTTAATATTACCATGTTGTTGCATATGATTGTACTTATATGAGGGGTATAAAATCAAAGGTGGCTATATCCATTTTTGCGATTCTTCAGTATAGATGAAAAACTGTTTTAAACTAATTGTAAGGATACTAGTGGCTAATATATGAATTTTGTGTTGTGTAATAACTAACAAAATAAGATTCTATAATCATTTTTTAAAATAATTCTACCGTTTCCGAAATATTTAATATCAAATATTGGAAATTTTGTCAAAATTCATAAAAGTAACTTTTATTTTGAAGAATGGATAGATAGGTATTTTTTTAATATTAATTTGCTTTTAAAAGACCTTTAGAAGAAATTTTATTTGAAATAAAACAAAAAAAAAGATAAAAAACCCAAAAATAAAAAAAAATATTAGTTAAAAATTTAATTTTTTTAATAACTATAATAATTGCTCGAACAGTAATAAGCACAATCAGTCACTAAAATTGCAAAAATAAATCAAACTGACTAAAATATAGTGTTATTATGGATAATTATAGCGGCTTTGAAACTAAGGGCCAACTCTGTGGCTTGGAACTGAAAGGGCCAATGGCACTTTTTCGCTGTTTTGAGTTAGATATTGCATCCAGTCTCTTTTATTGTAAACTTGTTTATGGCAAAATGGCCAATTTAAAACTTAAGTTATAGTAGGTCTAACAAATAATTTAGCAGCCAATGTCTTACAGATATATTAAAAACTATTGGTGCTAAAAAGGCAAACGTAGACATTGGCCCTTTGAAACACAAATTATCCATTAAATATCTGCACATATAGTCTAACTAAGGCCAAAAAGTTGATGAACACAACTTTTACTTTGAAGCAGTTATAAATAAAAGAATTTTTAGTAAAACCTTTAATGTCATTTATCTCAAAAGTGCATTTTATGACATTGGCCCTTTCAGTTCCAAGCCACAGAACTTTGAGTATAAAATTTGACTAATTTTTTAGGAATTGATTAGTGGGTCTCATAAAGAACTAAATTCTTAACAAAATGACGTATCTATCTCAATTTCGCCAAAAAATGGCGTACTTTAAATGATTAATAAAAAATAATCTTATTAGGTTGTTGATAATAAAAAGTCAAATTTAAATACCCTCTAAGACGGGGAAGAGTTATAAATTGCATTTTAATGATTTCTCCACAAATAATTTCAGATCAGATAATAATCTAATATTATGATGTTCAGAAGTCACAGCTGTGGAGTGATGTGACCGCTGATTGAGTACAAAGCGGAAATTCTGGGTTCAAATCGCTGGCTATACAGAATTTCTTAGCTCGGCCTTTCAGTGGACATCCACACAGTGTGGTGAAATAGATATTTATTTATCGGAAATATGTAATATGGGGACTAATCCACCCCGCTAATCGGATTTGTAATTCCCAAAAAGGGAAAAGCAATGTTCTACTTAGAACGTAAAAGCTTAATGAATGAATGGAAGCCACATTTCTGCGCATTAGATGTGGAGGAAGAGCGTGCCAATGCTGTCGTGTAAACGGATTGGACTAAATTCTGCACAATAATAAGTAAAATAATTACAGTTTACCTACTTATTATTGTGAATACACTTATAGATTATTATGTTATAATTACATATGTTATTATATAAGAAAAATTACGTTTTTACATACAAAAAGTTCAATTCTTATTACATAAAACGAATTTTTGCATAATTTTCACTCTCTTATTTTTATAATTTATAAAATTTTAATAAGAAAAACGTGCATATATTATAATCATTAACTAAAAATCTATTAACTGGAAATTAAGTATTTATTGTGCTAATGCAAGATATAATATAAAATTGTAAAGTAGAATTTTAAAATTATTATTCTACAATAACAGAATTTTTAATAATAATTAATTATTTATTAACACATCCGTGAAGGTCTATAAACTTTATAAGAAAAAACATTCAAGAACGGAATATTTACATCAAAACATGCGTTACAATTGCAATGCTATACGCATCAAGTGTTGAATTGGTTTAAGAATCCATATATGCATAATGGATTAAGTATTACCAATTAAGTAAATATTACTAATTACTGTTAGAATAATAATTGACATTGATCTGACTATTATAAGGATACCTTTTCGTCGATTATAATAATAAATATTAAATAATTTATGATATTTTTGGGTAGTGAACTAGTAATAAGCATAGTATTGATCTGACTATAATTGGGTACCTGAACAAGTAAATTATTGTTATAATTTCTTTCAATTCATAAACCAGAATTTGCGACTACCTCGATGGTAGGACTCTTAACTACCGAGGTCAAAGTACCATCAAGCTCGAATAAATCTAAAAACCAAAGTACTGAATTTTAAGACCAATAATAGTTATATTTTTCTTTACGTGTTTACTAAATATTCTTGAAAGTAAAGCACCCCAAATATTCAAAATTTTAAAACTTTTACAAAAAAATTCTAGCCCACCAGAAGGTTCAAGTTTCAGTCGCAGTTTAAAAGTTTTGTTTGACTATGACTTTTATGGTGATTAGAAATTGTAATTTAAAGATTTTTTAGACCAGTCTGATATTTTAATCCACTTATGTTTTAAATAATTTATTACTCTCGTGAATTAATTGGATATCCATGAGGGGTATTTTATTTTGTTCTTCTTTCTGATTAAGTACTAAATTGTAAACACGGATAAAAACCGCTGAGACATCTAACAACGAAATCTTCATTGTCCTTAGAAACCGCACAGTAATAAAGATAATGTTTGCGAAATATAAAGTTAAAATACAAAATTTAATAATAATAAAAAAACTATGCGTAGGTACTATTAATAATTATTATATTAACACCATTGATATTTTTCTTTCATACGTTCCTTAACTTCGAATATTATTAAACAGAATTTTTCAAATAGAAACCTAGTGCTGTTTTCGAGTCATTGATTCTTTGTTTTATGTGTTACGGTTCAAAGTTTACATTTAGTTCACGGGTTTTAAAAGTATTCTGTGTTCTGTTACTAAAAGCCTTCCAAGGGAAATCAGTCGTTTATCTCTGCACTTCCTGGGTGCTAAAGAACTAATGGAAATTTAGAAATTAGTTTGAATTGCATTCTCCGATATTCTACCACTTTTAATCACTGTTTATAATAAATCTGGATTTTATCCTCAATTAAAATTATAAGCTTTGAATGGGTAAATATTTCGTTTAGAAATATTATATCAAATTTATAGATCTAATCTAGATGTAAATTTGCTTTTGTATTTTTAAATAAATTCTGTTGAAACATACCAAATAATTTAAAATAATATTTTAACACAAATTTTAAGTATTTTTAAGTTTTTATATTATCAATCAATAAATAATAAAAAATTAGTGTTTTGATGAAAGTAACTTTTTGATTATTGAATTTCTTTTAAAATATCAAAATTGCAACTGTTAACTAACTAGCGAAAACTACTGTAAATAAAAAATTGTTCAAGTTTTTATAATATTCAGGTGATCAAAAGTTATAAATTTTTACTACCTTTCCAATGACTTCAAACATGATCAAATGAAAAAAGTTTCCCAAACGGAGAAAGAAAGAAAAAGAGAACAAAATGAGGAATGAATCAATTTGGGGAAATATTAAACATCAGACATGTGTAAGTTGCCCGACTTCAGTCAAGAAATAAATAATAAAAAAAAAAAAATTCAGTCACGAAATGCATTTAAAACACACTCAATTCCTCAAATATATTTTCAACGCCGACCAAACTCTTGGTGTGATACGATACGGTAAAACTTATTGAAAATCTCTATCAAGAGAAAAATAGATGCTGTGTACAAAGTTGTAACAAAATTTTGTTAATTTATTAAGTACGGTTTTTCAAAGTTTGCTCACACGTCTTGTATAACAAATTTGGTTTTTCAGAATTTCCGGTATAAGCTATAGTTACGTAAGCACGTGCGACGTCATTCGTAATCAAAGTTGATCGAGTTGACATAGTATCTGAAAGTTTAATTGTGGCTAGCCAGAAACATCTATTTTTATAATAATTTTGGGTTTCAATTGACAAATTTTGCTGATGTGTGGCTTGTTGGTAGTGGCAAATTTCCAGATAGAAAAATTTTTTAACTATCAATTTTAGAATCCACGGTATCAATTTACATAGATTAGAATCCAAATATTTTTTCATTTATTTTATGTATCGTTTAATTGAGAAAGATGGGTAGACGAGTGGGTAATACATTTTATATAAGTACATAAGAAAATTTCCTGAAATTGTAATAGAATTTGATATAATTAATTGTGGTATCTATTTTACCATCTTTGATTGGCTGTCACAGATTTTCTGATTGGTTATTTAGATGAAAAAAGAACACTTTTAATTTTTCAGAAAATTGTATTTAAAACAGAATAAAGCCAAAATTTAATAGAATATTTAAGGGTTAACCAAAAATGTATCACTTTCGAGCGCTTTTACAATTTTGGCAAGTATACAATTTATTCAGACCAGAGGTGACAATCTACAACCTACCCCAAAAGGACATTGGAAATCGCCAATTACGATTTGGCGGAAACACCATAGAACCTAACCTCAAATATTGTTGGTATAGAAATACACATTTTAGCGTGCAGCGTTATTGGGATATCCAGCTAAGGACTACGCTGTCTGGCGGCGGATTTTAGAACTACAGCGGGCGAGAACAACAAACATAAATTACATGCAAAGCATTGGTTATGTTACAGTTTTTTAGATTGTTTATGTTTTTACGTACAGTAATGACAATATTTAAATTAATAGAATGTAATACAGTTATACACGCGTATATGTAGTGAAATTTATGTACCAAAGAAGTTTTTAAATTGTGAAAATAAGAAGAATTAGATACCAGAAAGTTATAGGTTGTGTTACCTATTTTTAATTTTGTTACGTACCTAACTCAATGATATGCTTGGAGGAAAAAGAATCCCGACTCTTTAAAAATTAGGAAAATGGTTATCCTTTCTATGAGAGTTTATTACATTTTGACAAAAGAGTTTTTCATAAAGGTAAGCTCATTTTAATTACTGACGTATCAAAAATGGTTAATTTCCTTTTTTTATTTAGGGTTTACAGTTAGCCATAAAAACTTTTTAAAACCATTGACATTACCGATATTGCATTTATCAATCACTTCAGCTTCTATGACCAGGTGGTGGTCCATTAAATCATCAACATCGAATTGATGTTGAAAAAGAGTCGAGAAAGGAATGCTTCTAAACTTAGAACCCATACAAGATGTTAATCCAGATTATTCTACGAATGTGGATGAAAATTTTTTAGAAAGTGTTCATAGTGGAAGAAATTAAAGTTGCAAATGTTTTATTATCATTAGAATATTCACACAAAAATAGTGAATTTTCGAGTGCAAGTTAATACACCTTATAAATTGACATTGTCTACTTGTACTTTAATCATTTATACAAAATAAAAACAAATAATGGAAAAAGTCTTTTACTTTGTAATAATCGTGTAACATTTTAAAATATTTTTCTTCTACGTTAAAGACTAATTCACGTGCAAATTTTCATACTTTGGCAAAACGATCAATAACCTACAAAGTAACACAATGATAAATTAAGCAATGCCATTTATAATTGTATTTGGCCATGATAATTATGTTTCTCCTGTAGCCGATATATTCCGTTCAAGATATTACCACACCGAGGTACCACCAATCCTGCTGCGATAACTTTATTTATATCCGTTACTAGTTTTTCTTCAAAACTGCAAAGAGTTCTCTAGCATGTGTCTCTTGTTATAAACTATAATCTGGTATACGTATTCGTTGACTATGAACCCTCAATATGTGTCTGCGATATTATTTCCAATTTGTAATAGAAGTTCTAAAAATCATAACTATAGTAAGATAGTAAAAAGATTACCATAATAATACAAAAATAATACTTTTTACACTGTAGTAAACTGGTAGTGCCTGCAGCAACTTTACATCACAAATAAAGCATTAAAAACATCACCCAAAATTACATGTCTGGTATTAAATTCTTTTAATTTTCATTTTTATTCACTTATTTAAAATAATCAACAACAGAAATATGTGTTTCTTCTTTGCAATCCATAATATAGTGAACAAAAATACGATGTTTACTTACATTCCATTAGTATGTTTACATAATCATAAATCGTACAAAATTCGTTAACAATAACCAAAACTGTAATTAATTTATTACCAACAAACAAAACTAAGGCCTACACAATTTTAAATCGTTTAAAATGATTGTTTTATATGTTTAAAAACAAAATTTAAAACACGTAACCTCCATATAAACCTTAATGTAAACACAAATTATACCGCCCGCTGTAGTTGATATTTTATCCGCACTGGCGCTGGGATCTTAACATTAAATCCCAATAGAATAACAGAAAATAATTGAGAGATTGATTTTATTATAAAGCGAGTAAATAATCAAAAAATATCAAAAAAATTCAGATAATTATTTCAAGGCATCTAAAATTACGTATATACAGTAGAAATAATCTAAGCATTGACTGCTTGTAACATAGGGCACTAGATAGCAGCAGCGATTGAGAACTAACCCTTGTGACAAGCTGCCTCGATCTCCCTACTTGCCCATTTATCTATGGGTCTCTCTTTTTCTTTTTCAAAAAGAAAAAACACGAAATTTCATGATTCTTTATAAAAAAAAATGTTAGTGCACTCTCCAAGAAGGTTAATGCCACTCTCTCTGTTACTAAGTTATTAATATTGATGATTGATTTTCTACAATAGAGCTTTTTAACAATTGCGTATCGTGCTGTGTGGTCATACAGTTAGCGTAATCAGGTGTGTGGCATGTGTGATATTGTATGTAATACATAACATCCATGACCTATCCTTAACAGTAGTTCGTGTTTGATTGTTTCGCGTGCCGTATATAATCACTTAGAGCTTCCACGCACTAACCAGCAGCCTCCTACGACAATGTCCCTCAAACACCTTGTTGCACTTGTTTCTTATCAAGATATAAATAAGTTTGCGTTTTTTGAAACAATGAAATTAAAAGATTTCGTGCTTATTAAATTACGATCTACCAATGGCGCTGTACGTTAAATAACGGAACATTGTTAATTGATTTTTTAAAATAGCCTTTTTTACATTATAGTAGGTATATAAATAACTAAATCTTAAGTGATTTTTTAACGTTAACCAATAATTGTTTGTTATGGAACAACTACAGTTTGGATGGGCGAAAAATAATTATAACTGCAGAAAGCTTCCAAGTGCATCATCAGTTGACAACCGAAAAATATAGTATTTTTTTCATCTTCATAATAATATTGTGATATATTTATTTCATAGAGTTGTAACTTGCAAAAATTTAAATATATTTTATATTTGTCTAGATAATTTGGATGTACCCATATATAGTAGGTATATTGACAACTTTTTTGTCAATAAAAGATAATTCGGTTTTTCATTGATTCCATTTATGTAAGTTTTCGTCAATAGTTTCAATAAAAATTATAAATCTAAAACTGATATTCACAGTTTTCAAATTAGAAAAGCTGTTATCGAACTATATTTTATTCAAAATGAGACAGATTGTTATTTTTTGATGATTCCTTTTTCATGTAAATTTTAGGCTTTATAATATTAAGTTGACCAAGGAAATAGTAATTTCTTTGATAGCACGCCGCATGTTTGACATTTTATACTATGTGAGCTATAATATTTACACTTATATACATATGTATGTACATATGTAAATATACATATGTATATTTCATACTTTGTGATTCGCGATACTCCTACAGTCTTACTTATAAAAATTCACTTATACAGATGTTATACAGTGTATAGTTAAACAATGTATAAGGCGTGTATAAGAGGTGTATATTTCTGTTACCTATAAACGCTGCATTAGAAGTGTTTTACTATACACCAGCTATATGCAGTTTATACAATAAACAATGATAAACGTCATAATACGTCATAACTACGTCATAACTTACATCATTAAAACGCTGTGTCGGTAACGTATTTGTAGGATATCTACATTTTCATTAAGTTAAATTTGTTAAAACCGTTAAAACGTGTGATTAAATTTATTAAAATGGCAGATAATAGTTTAAAACGATGTAGAGCTCCAAATTGGGATGATACGGAAAAGGTATGTTGGTACAGCAATAAATTGTAAATATGCGTATTTGTATGGCATTAATAATTTACCATATTATTATAGAATTTATTAAAAGAACTTATAAAAGACTATGTAAATATTATTGAAGACAAGAAGCTAACGACGAACACCAACAAAGCGAAATTACAAGCTTGGAAAACAATGCATAACAGGTTAATAAAACACTTTAATTTATTTTTAATATAAAAAAATTTGTATTATAAAAGATTTACGGAATTAAACACGAAACCCAGAACTTTACACGAAGTAAAGCAACAGTGGCGATGTTTAAAAATGGGATCAAAAAAGGAAATTTCAACGTATCGGCAAGAATTAAAGAAAACAGGGGGTGGTCCAAAACCCGAAAGTCCGAATAAAAATACGTTGGACATCCTTGAAATGATTCCGTTGGAATTTGAAATGGATTATAATGTGTACGACAGTAATAAGGACACTGTTATTGTAAGAAAATGAGCAACTACTTAATTTTACGTATTACATTTTAATTTTTAAATAGGAATCAAATCAAGATGATACGGTGGAATCACCACTAGTGCCAATTGACTGCGTTCTAGGATATTTAAATTTGGTAGAAGAAGAAAGAGAATGTGCTGCTGAGGTAATTTAGTTTGAATCGTAGTTTTAAAATAAAATAAAAAGTTGTTGTTACAGGACAATAAAATCAGTAACCAGCAACTTCCATCATCTTCAAAAAAATTATCAATTCAAAGGGTAAATATTTTTATAATTGCTTACATTTGTAACCGAAATATTAACAAAGCCATTATTTGTTTTAGGCAAAATGTTCAAGTTCTAAAAATATTAATAATGTGAAGAAATTAGCTGAAGAGAGAAATACTGTTTATTTAAAACAAGTAAAAGAAGAAATGAAAATGAAACAAATTGAACATGAAGAGAGAATGAAAAACATGAGAGAAGAATTAGGAATGAAAAGAAGAGAACATAAATTAAAAATGTTAATTTTAAAGAAAAAATTATTTTAATTACAAGTTTTATAATGTATAATAGATATAAGTAAATATATAATATTGCATCAAATTAAAAATAAGTATTTATAAAAGCTGCTCTCGCAGCTTTACCTTGTTGTGCTGGATACTCATTTAGAGGTAAATTGTCGACTAATTCAGGTTCTGCTTCAAGAGGCAAAACAGGACATTCTTCGTCATATTCTCCTTTCATTTCTATGGCGATATTATGAAGGACTGCTAATGCTATTATGTACGTTTTGGTGTTTTCTAGGTTATTAGAAAATCCATGCAATAAGCATCGAAATCTCTGTTTCCATACGCCAAAACACCGTTCAACAACATTCCTCGTATGTATTTGTGCTTTGTTGTAATTTTCCTCTTTTCGATTACATGGATTTAAAACAGGGGTAAATAAATACGGAGTGCAAGCATACCCAGAATCACCCAACAAACGTCCTCTAAATTCACCTCTATCAAATCTCCGTTTTATAAAACTCTCTCGGAAAATCCTGCTGTCATGCGTAGAACCTCTCCAACTTGCTACAATATCCAAAATTCGCAAAGAGGCATCACATATTACTTGAAAATTAAGAGAAGAGTACCCTTTTCTATTTATATAATATTGTGATGCCTCCCCGGGAACTTTCTTTATTTTAATATGAGTACAATCGATAGTTCCGATGACGTTTCTAAAACCACAAATTTGCCTGAATTTAGCCATTACTGCTTCTTGTTCCTCCATCGTACTAGGCATTTTAATAAATTCTCCAGCTCTTCTAGCTAAAGCAATACCCACTCTGTGGCAGACACTGGATGTACATTGTTGGCTTAAGCCGTGTAGGTCACCAGCATCATCTTGTACCTTAAAAAAGAAATCAAATTATAATTTTTTTTTAAATTATATTAATTGAACAAAGAATGCATACCTCATTTCGTGCCCACGTACGAAGTGCTGTTAGAACTTGCAAGTTGCACGATATAGATCCACCTCTTGAATCCTTTTGTAAATCGTCCTTCACAATATCTACAATTGCTCTTACATATTCTTTGCTAAATCTGTATTTCCCCTTAAAATCTTCATCACTTAATTCAAAGGGATCTCTTCTTCTTTTATACATTTTTCGTCTTCGTACATTTTCACCATTATTTAAGTCGTTTATATCCATAGCGTCCAATATCAAATCATTATAAAAATCCATTTTTAAAATGCTTTTGTCAAAAAAACTTAAATTTATAGGTTGTCTTGTAACACAAAATTATAACTTATAACTGCTTATAACACAAAGTCAAAACAGTTGATCTACCACGCAAACGCTCTCATTCAGTGAAATGGTCTATCATATTATATAAACGTTATACTACCCTCAAGCTGTCTATAAGAATTACCATGAATAGTTATGACAAGTGTATACACACTTTGGTTATACAGCGTTTATAGGTAACATTTTTAATGTATACATCGTTTATAAGTAAGCCTATGAATAGTTATAACAAATGTATACACAGTTTGGTTATACACCGTTTATAGGTAATACTTTCAAGTTAAGGTTGGTATATGGTTATTATAAAAGTTATACATCGTTTATAAGTAAGACTGCTAATGTATATTTTTGGTGCAAATGTGTTTTACTAAACGTTTTCTGTATTACATAATTAATTATACTATTTCTCACCAGAATTTTAATTTAAACCGTATTGGAGATTTGGTATAAAGGTATCCAGAAACTTCCAGTTATTCGTAATTAAATCTGCTCGTATTGTTATTGTTATGTACCATTTAATAATTGTCTATGGTATTGTTTATAGTGTTTTACCTACATATTATGTGGTAAATAGAAATATTAAGAGCGAATCATTTTATTTATACTTGTTTAAGTCTTAATTAGTCTCATTATTTTCCATTAAATGATACTTTCCGTATCTAATAGTAGGTATGGAAATAAATAAATATAATTAAAAAATAAGTTGTGGTAGGTACCTATATACTACTCATAAATGTTTTAAAAACTAATACTAATTTTAAATTATTGAATGAACAGATTCAATTATGATTAAGTTTATAGAAAATGGAATATTATAATATTGGCGAAGCAGCTTGACGATGAAATAAAGTTTTACCGAACGAGTTGGATTGGGTCGTTGTACATCAACGTAGAATATCAGCTTGTTCGTGGGCTCGATTTATCACCCAGACTATACTTACATGTTGATAATAATGTATCCAAAAAGAATGCTGGCCTCTCACTCGTAATGGCTTTTTAAGTGAAATCTGGAATTTTAATCTGTCATATTATCTTAGGGTATATCGCCGCACCACTGATACCCACGGAAATACACGGTAGCATAATTTTATCTTGAAGTACTGATAAATGGTTGACTATTTATTACCACCTTCTGCTTACCTGTATGGGTGCGAATGCTAACACTAGTAAATGGCTAGATGTACTAAATCGATAATCACTATTATTTCGCTTTGATTGATTTTAACTTATATCTATATAACATAACCATTATCTAATTTTATTATGTTATGGGTTGTAACAACAAACCTGTTCTATTAATACTGATCGGCTATTTGTATTACAGGCTTAATAATTATTATATCATAAATCAAAAATATTATTTTGTTCTTTAGGTTCTAATAGATTTATTTGTTGTATTTGACACAACCGTAAATATTTTTTAGTTTTGTTAACAAAAATATCTTGCCTATTTCTCATTTTTAACAATATAAATAGCATTTGAATTTTATCTAAATTATTACATCTGATAAGCACGCCGGATATATTAGTGGTTATAGTGATAGTCAAAGAATCATATAATTAAATTTTGCTAAGCCAGTGATATTTAACCCGTACTCCGAGGGTTATTATAAGTATAAAATGTATTATTTATTTCAATTTTATTAAATAGGCTTGCTTGCCACATGTTTCGACAATTCGCAATTACTCTCGGCATTTTCAAAAATAAGGCTCTTAGAACGGAAGGTTGAAGACTAGCCTATTGAGAGAATAAGCCCTTAAGCCCTTCGCTATTGTAATAAAAACTGATTAAAGTAGCAACGCATTTAACGTAATGACTATAGTAAAGGTAATTAAAAACGCTTAATTGATTTTTTTTGGGTTAGGTACATTAAATTCTGATCAAATTTTCAAGATGGGTATTATATTTACATCTTTAAGAAGTTTCTATGAATTACAAATAGACCATAATATTATACTTCTATAATTAAAAATTGCGAAGCATTCCATAATTAATATTTTAGAACTTAGATTGAAACCGACGACCTTCAAATCACACGCCAAACTACAAGGACCAATAAATGTAATAAAAATACTAATATGAATTAATGTTTATTCTAAAATTTACTCTAACATTAATGAACCTTAGGATCCATAATATAGTATACTGCTAATGTATAAGTAAAACTTTTTTTTTTAATAATTGAAAATAATTGGTTGTTTTTTCAGTTTCCTCCTTTCACTAAAATTTCTTTTAAATTGTAGTTTTTGTATTCCTTTTTATTCGGTATTTTAAAATTACAATTTTACTTGTTAGATATTTCATTTAAAAATAATTTATATTATACTTCTTTTAGTTAATTATTATTGCACAGTGCACAGTGAATACTAGGTGTACTAATATAGAAATCGCCTTAAGAGATGCATAAAATTTATTATTATATTAAAAGCATAAATGCAAGAACGGTGCACCTTTCAGGTGCATAAGCAAATTAACATCTGTTAGCATTTTTTATGAAAAATTAACTAATTAATATGTAAATAGCCATGCGTAATCGGTGAATTATAAAAAGTGTAAATATAAAAACAAAGTAATTAGAAGTAATTGTTGGATAAAACATATTAAAAATAAAGTTATAAAAATGAAAATAAGTGGACACATTTTGTAATTTATACATTTTTAATTATATCGCTAATCTCACTTTTTGGTGTATCTAAGCCAACAAAATTGAAATAATTGTTACCTGCGATGACTACATAATTATAAAAAGCAAGGACAACAAAGAATTAGTTTGTAAAAAGATAGAATAATTGTATAATTCAGTTCTATTTCATTTTCAACACCATTTGAAATTATTTATTATACTCATTAATCTGAGATGATAAATGTATCTGCTGAATATTTCAATACACATACTTAACACAAATAAAAGAGTTTCAGTTAAATTAACATAATTTTTGTTATACCTGTCTTATTTTATGCAGTTGTTGGCGCCCTTTTTATAGAAATTTGTACCTATATTTATGGAATAAACTGTAATTTAAATACATTAATAATTCGTACGGTTTAAGTTGCTCAAAGCTTTCGTACATTTCTATATCAAATTAATAGTATTAACACACATATTACTTATTTTATATTAATACAAAAAATTCTAAGCATCAGAAATTACTTATTCCAACAGAATTTTTAAATTTATTATTTTAGATGTCTTTTTATTATTAATTTTGTTGACATCGATTTTATAACTGTAAAAAAGTTGCATTATGTTCTTTCAGATTCTTTTAAAGTGGATCTTATAGTGAAACTTTATATATTTCATACACAACATTGCAAAGAATGTTGGAAATACAATTAGAAGTGTCGGTGCAGAGTAGACCCGATGCATCAGTGCGAGACGATTAGCATACTGAGCACTGGTACTGAAACACAGACAAGTTCGTTAAAGAGTCCGATTGATGTCTTCATCAGCGACTACCGGTCAAGTAGCTATATCTCAAACAAGGAATTCCTCTTGGGTTAAAACTAAATGTCTCGTGTAGGATGTACAGCTACCGCTTTCGACGAGCTTCGGCTACTATGCATATTATCTATATCATAGTATCGTAATCATTCAAACACAAATTATTTCTTTACGAATTTGTCTTGATCGTGAATATTTGCATAAGTGTACTCATGAGAACCAAAGAATTTGTGCTTACTTTTTTTACATCTTCATTCGGTCTAATGGTTTTGGTATAACACGAGTATTATACTACTTTTTTCTTATGGTAAGTATAGTTAGTTTTCCGCAAGAAACCCTTCTACGCAAGTAAACTTACATATCCAACTAAGCAATGGAAAACATAGTTATGGTAAAAATTTCTTTAAAACTTAAAGACACTGTAGAGTAGACTATAGAGGTAAGAAGGTGATGAGATAGCTGCCTGATTCTACTACAAGTTGCTGGTTTGATAAAACGTGGTATAAACCATTGTTGAAGAACCCAAAAATGTTGTGATCTTTATAAAGTAACTTTTTTTTATAAACTTTAGCATATACGATATCTGCATACATACAGCCGCTTACATTTCAAGTCAGTAATAGTATCTTTAATCAGTTACACTTAGGTTTGAAAGCAAACTTTTTCATTAAAGTACGCTTACGTCTTTTATACAGTAAAGGCCTTACGTAAAGGGCCTTTAAAAGTTTTGGGAGCTCAATCTCATGCCGCTACTGCCTATAGCGGGCTCTCTAACCTGTATTCTTTAAAAACATTTGTCTTCAGACATGAAAGCTTGAATAGTTTGAAAACCTTCATAATTTTTATTTTTCATGATTGATTAACGTCTTACAATTAGTATGACAAACACCTTAACAAAATTTGTGAAATGTTGTGCAGTTTAGTTCTAAAAAGTGTTTAATGCATTTCTTGGTGATTCCAAAACACAAACCGGAATGCCTTTGTTTACGACACAATTTATCCAATAAATATAATAGCGTTTAAGATCTTAAGGTGTAAAATTTTAATTTCTAGTTTCGTGTTGCGGGGCGGAATACAACATGCATTTAAAACGAGTCAGGGAACGTGACATGCGACGCTTCGGTCGCCGGCGCTTGTCTCGATGAAATCTTCGCACTTCATAAATACGACGGTTGGTGCATTATCTTACTTCTACTATGTTCTATTTGCACTGTCACGTGCTTTTATTTCGATTTTCCTATTTAATTTTTATTTAAGTTTACCTTGAACTAAACATAATACAAGAGCAAATAATAAATTATACTCACAGTATATTGGTGCATATAAATAATAGCACCTAAAGGTAGACACATAGTGGGAGCAGACTTTATGCTCCGGCTTACCCGCTTAGATCTTTGCATATTGTTAATGCTGTCATTAACATATTTTGTTGCAACACATAGTTTTTTCCCAGGGCGTCAAACACTCTAAATACGGCTCTGCCTACATTTACATTTTTAATGAACAATTTACTATAATTTATGATATATTGAAATATTCTAAAATTAAAATATTGAAAATTAGTACTTACATTTTACAATTTTATAAAAAATTGTATACCATAAGAACATTCAAATTAATGTCAAATTTATTTTCTTTATCATTTCATATATTGTTTCAGTTTGCCAACGGCTTTTAAGAGGCCAACTCAATAACCTATCATTACAAAAGAGTTAGAAGAAGCTTTCAGACCTTTCAAACAAACCCCAAATTTATTTATAATATTCTTTCGGTAATTTTAAATTAGTCTGTGATGACTACGACAACTTTTTTAAAACTGAACCTTTGACCATTACTTTTCTTATAATAAATTATTGCTAGTAGCGACAACGTCAATGTTTGTATACCATTTACTTTATAAAAATAATATATAGATTGTACTTAAATGGACAAGACAATAGAATATAATAAAAATTATTAATTTAATTTTAATTAATTAAAAAATCGGTAATTGTGACTCTTCAATAGTATTTTTTGTACCTATAATAATATTTTTAATGTTTCTTTTCGACTACCATAATCATCGTTGAATTAAGAAAACAAAGTTATGATTATTGCAAAGACATATTTAGTTACTCGTAGTTACTTATTATTCTTCTGTTTTATATACCTTATATTTTAACATTTTTGTAAGGATGAGCAATTAAATAAAAAAAAATGTTAATACCACTTTTAAATATAGTTTCAGTATGTAATTAGCTCAATTATTACAACTTTTATGTATTTACTTATATTATTTACGCCACCTTACCCAGATAAATGAAGAAATGTTAAAAATATCTTCATAATGTATAACTTACATAACATTAATGAGTGAGAATTAAACCTAGAAATAATTCTCAGAATGGATTTTCATTTAGATTAATTGTACGTCATTACTCTTGCTACATACTATTTGTATACTAACATATTAAGCAAATTTTATATTCAAGTTTCTCTTTAATTATACTTCTAATTACCAAGTAAAATTACTTGTTAAAAATAATACAATATTAGTACCTACTATATTTCGAATATTTATTCTATATTATTCAAATAATGTCGAATTAAAACACCATAATATACATTTTATATTACAGAACGCCGCAAAATACCTTTGCATTGAGAATTGTCAGCATACTAACCATAATTATTATAATATACTGCAGTGTTTCGATCTAGTAAGTTTAGTAATCGAAATAAATGTTATCAAGGTTGCGAGATAAAATTAATACCTAATTTTATAAAAAAAAATAACATCAAGATAGAATCGTGTTAATTCGGTGCGCCACGTGATTTTTCAGATTTAATTACATAATTGGAGTTAAATTAATAAAAAATATATCAATGGAGATATAAAACGTTGTTAAAATGATAATTTTGGTAGAGCAGATCACCACACAATTCGGATTTGATCCAGGTAATAAATTTGGAAAACTTTTTTTTACAATATCAACGTAGAAAATTTGTCACATGAATTGAAATGGTTGAATAAATTACCATTTATCTAAATCATTATAAGAAAATTAGAATTGTTCTTTGTTCAAATCAATCAAGATAATTTGTTACTAGATAATTGGTATAATTGGACGAGATATTTTTATCAAATAATTACAAACAAATAAAAAAAGCGGCTACAGAAAACCAGCTACCACAGAATTTGCTGCCGATAGCAGTACAATTTCAAAAAAATGGTAGAAAAGAAGGTTTTTGTAACATTTGACTAATTTTTAGGTACATATAGTTTGTATTATACAGTTCAAATTAATTGTTAAGTTAAATACTTTCAACATGCATACAATTTAAATTTGCTAAAAAAAGAGTCTCATCAATCCATAATCAGTTTTTAAATGAAAATTTAAGAAAGAGATCAAAAAATGAATATAAAAAACAATAAGCAACCATCGATGTTGCAAAATAAAAGTCTCAACGAGAAAAGACCTTGCTTATTTAAGAAATGACATCAAAACTTCTGAATTCACAAAAATTGCAATTTTTTTACAAGCAATGAGAATAATTGTTTGCTTTGTTGTAGTAATGCTTATAAAATAGAGGATCTCGTATTATCTCCTTTAGAACTTTTTATTTCAATTTTGTAAAGAAAATTCTTTAAAAGAAAAGGGGATCTACTTAACCAGAGATTTCACAGAGTGACCATCCATTTTCATGTATGAAAGTTTCCCGAATCCATTATGACTATTTTAGAAATGCTGTTTGTATGTAGAGTATTTGTACTCAAAGTTGACAAGATGTGGCTAATGTGCAGAAACAAAAATTAGTTTGGTCCGTTTACACGACAGCACTGTCATGTTCTCCTTCCACTTTTACTGCGCAAGAACTAGACCAAATCCTGTCAATTTAGTGCTGGGACATCGATACAAAACATCGATGTTGAACATCGATGTCGACATTGAACCTGAACATCGATGTCGACATTGAACCTGGACATCGATGTGAGCATAACATCGGTTGCAAAACATCGATGTTTTCGTGACATCGATGTTATTGCATATTAGTTTAAATAAATCAGGAAAAACACTATTATAAAAAAAAATTTATGTATGAATATTAATAAACGCAACAAATTACAAAATTAGCAAATAAAATAAGCAATTATTTAGTGGCTACGCTACATATCTACAGGAACGTGCTCACGGGGGGGGGGGGTAAGGGGGAGGTCCCCCAATGCTGCAAAAAGTTGACAAAAACACCCAAAAGTTGGTTAATTTGCTATTTTTTTATGTCTAAATTTACTAAATGCTGCAAAACTTACTAAAAGTTGGCAATTTTGAATTAATTCAGTTGGCAAATTTGAAATTTCTCCCCCCCCAAAAAAAGTTGGCTGGGCACGTCCCTGCATATCTACCTGTAACATCGAAAGGCTAACATCGAAAAGCAAACATCGATGGTTTCGATGTTTCATAACGTCTGACGCGATGTCAAAATATCGAACATTGGTTGAGCTAACATCGATGTTTAGAAACCATCGATGAACATCGCCCAGCACTACGTGTCAATCTAGATTTCCAGAGCTTTACGTATATAGGTTTGTTTGTTTTTCTACTCTGAATTACTCCGACTAAGGTTGACTTGTATAGTCCAAGTTTAAGCGGTAACTATGGTTTAAACTCGGATTTTGACTATTGTGATTGGTTAATCTACAGTTTAAAATTTTAAACTAGATCTATACAAGTCACCCTAAGTTAGTGTAGTGTGTTTCATAACATAACTGGCAAACTACTGTTTACATCTAGTGACAGTTGTTAACTTGAACAACTGCACTTTGAGCACAAGGCAACACCTCAACTTTATTGTAAAGCAAAAAAGAAGCAAGGCAAAGTCATTCTGAACCCGACTTTAAGAACAAATTTTTGGTTAAAGTGTATTCGCTTGTGATTACTTTTTTAACTACCGTTTAGCTGCAACAATTTACTTTTGATAATCATTCCCCGCATCTGCATTTCTTTCTGTTTTGTACTTTCAGTATCTATCATATCACTCTAATAAATAATAATACTTATGTTTTACTCGTATAAGGTAGGTACTAATTAATTTTTTGAAAACCCCATCAAAAATAAATAATCAATAAAATTACTTTCAACTTCATTTAAATCACCTTTAATTTCTTAGTTAAATATTGAACAAAATACTTAATTATTCAATATATAATCAAAAAATGAAATTATTCAATTTTTAATTACCAATATAAATAAAATAAATAAAACTATTATAGGTAACATATAATAGGTAAGTATATTATTATTATTTTTTACAATGATAGATAGATTGAAGAAATTTCCTCAATCAACGCCAGTATGTAGTATGATATTGTTTACTGTCAATTGTAAAACAAAATTCCAAATTTTTAATGCTATTTACTGCAAGCGCACAGCTGCGCGCGGATTTAAAATACTTCAGTTTGATTGGTTCTTGCTTCAATTTTCTTGTGTTCTTTTGCTGAAAAGCTTGGACATCGTTAACAATTCAGCGTTGAACGAAGTAGCGTAAAGCGGTACTTCAATTGCGATGCTTGACATTAAATGATAATTATGCTATCTCTATATAATCCATATAGCATAATGCATTATTAGTATAGTAGTTATGATTTAAATAAATTATGTAAATTTATTTTCCTAACTAGATTATAATTTGTAATTACTGCGTGTTTGATATGCAAATTTTTTTATTGCACCTTACAAGTTTGGATTTATTTAATATTTTTAAGTTTTTACTTAATCTATGTTATATAACAATATAATTCCTATTATATTTGCTTAGTAAATATTTACAAACTAGATATCAATAACAAAAGTGAGTTTAACATCAATATTTAAAATTACAACAAGTTATAAGGAATTTTTGTATCTGCACATTACAGGTGCCGGTTCTTCTTAAACTGAGCCAACTCTACATAATTAGTAGATCAAACGAATTTACCCAAAGAAAAGTTCATTCTTGCGATTATGTGCAGATCTATAAGAATTAAGGAACCCAAAGAAAGCTCTCTTATTAAGAAAGAATGAAAAAAATTCCAATAACATGTAAGAAAATTTCTCCCTACAAAAGCAGATTGAAACTTCTGCACACCTAGTAAACCAGGCAATTTCGGCGTGCAGTGCCATGATCTTATAACTAGCTCTGGTTTTGTATTTCGGAGTCTGAGGGTAGGTACGGATAAGTCACTTCTCGAGATAATCAAACGCTCTGTAAGTAATGTTATCTTTTTATTGCAAACAATCTTAATAATGTGGTACAAAAAGATCAACAATGATTAACAAAATTGACACAAGTTAAATATTCCGTTCGAGATTTCAACAGTGCCAACAAAACTGACCACTAAGATTCTTGCTAAAATGAACAAACCAACCGCAAATAAGATAAAAAGTTACTTACAGATCTGATGGTGATTATATAAATAATAATGACAGAATATCCTTGCTGCGATTGTAAAATCTTTGGTGTCTGATCCATAAACATATCTGACACCATCATTAGCTACTCCAGCAAAATAGACATTCTTAAATACTTGCACTTGGTATATGGGTTCAGAACGGCTCCTAGGATAGATAGAACATGTGGACCGCGAATGCCCGCAAGCAAAATGAAGTTGTCCAAATTCAAAATGATAAGCACACTTGAAAAGAAAAAGAAACTACTGCACTAATGCTCCAGCAAGTCTCATATATATGATGAGCATAAATATTATGCAGTCTGATAAAAGCACCAAAATAAAAACCAGTAACGTGGCAATAAAACTTAAAAATTACGTACCTGATAAAAGAATGACTTGAAACCAAATAATCAAAAAATAGCTTCATGATATTTACTATATCCGCAAAGAAAGTAATTATCTTAAAAAATAGTTAGCAAAAACTACAGTTGCTTCAATAAACTAAAATTCAGAAATCGTTAACCAAGAAATCTCAGGAAGTTTACTTGTGCAGTGGACATGTGTGCACATAGCGTCATCACCGCCTTAACAAAAAATTACGCTATAATACTCACCAAGTAGTAGGTTATTGACACAAAATATTCCAATCTTGTAAATCTTTAGCAAAACATTTTAGACAAAAAAGTAGCCAAAAGATCTAGAAAGTTCATATGATGTTTCTTTTCATTTTTTAATCAGAAACCATGAGATCTTTCACTATTTCAAGAACTTCCTATCCTGTTTTTGAGACGTTTGTGAAAATCTCAAAATCATAGATTTTAGGTTTAATTGGCTCATGTGATACCAGTATGTTAGAGAAGCACTACTGGAAGTACCCTGTTAAGTTATTCCCATAATACAATGTCGGTCTTTCGAACAGCTTCACATAGATCCAGCTGTATCTAACAGCTGGTCAAGCAGAGGTCTATCTTTCTAGAAAACTAGCAAAGTTTCTAATTTTGCTTGAAGTCTGAAGAAGAATTTTTTAACTTCTTACAGTGGCTTTCTTACATTCTAGGATAGTAATGAACATACCAATTGAGTCATCTTCTTCTTCTTCTTCTTCTTCTTCGTATGCTTCTTGACAGAAGCGTCGTGACCAATTTAATATGTTATTATTAAATGGCTTTCTTGGCAGATTACTCTCGGTGGTTTGCCATTGCCTTCCGAGAGGAGAGGGTCATAATTTCATAATGAAGTCGGATAAATTTTGTAGCCGGGTTGAGGATCGAACCTGGGTCTTCTAACCTAGAGTCCGGTCCTTAGCCCGTTTACTTAGCTCAGCTCTCAGCTCAGACTCAATTGAGTCATATGTAACCCCAAATAACACAGTTTTTTAAGAGGGATGAGCTGACTCTTTTTAAAAATTGTTTCTTTTGGTACACTAAATTACAACAGAATTTTAATTAGGTAGTAATGGTAAACTAAAATCTTTCAACTAGAAGAGAATGCTTTTATTTTGTGAAATACTTGTCCGTTTTTCAAAAAAAACTTCATTCTCATAATGTTAGCTACCTATAACTTTCAATAATAGTAACTTTGTTATGGCTTCAGATGGTGTGGGTTTTGTGGTCCTCTGTTAACATAATGAGATTGAAAGGGTTTGAATTGTCTGAATGACCGGCTGGTGGTGTATTTAGAGTGTGTTTATCACTCCCACCCCTGTCGAGGTGAGTACTCTGTCTAGCTAAAGAAGCTGTGAGAGTTTAAATATTTTGAAATTGGAGACTGCTTTCTTAGGCAACTTTGGTTTCAATTGTTTCAGGTCGTGACTAGACCTAATCAGACTCCTGCATGCCTTGACTCAAAGAGCACTATTATATTGTTATTATTATTTCTGTGGCTTGTTGCTAAAAAAGCCAATGTACATTTTTACAACTTTTGAAAATTCTTATAAAATGACCATTTTCTGGAAAATCTTTATAGCTATACCAAAGTTGATGAACACTACTAGTTATAATAGTTCTAGAGATTTTCATGTAAATGATAAGTTTTATAGCGATTTTAATGGATTTCCAAAAGTTGCAAAAAGTACATTGGCCCTTTTATAGCATCAAGCCACAGATTTATAATCACTGTATAAAACTAATTAATATTTTAATATTTTATATAAACATCATTATTTAGTATTTTGAACTAATGAGATAATAAGAAAAATATTAAAATATTTCTTATTTATTGTTAACAATTATAAAGTAATTATTAATTTAGTAGTTACTGACATACGTATATAGATTTATTATTTTATTCTTATTTATGTTCCAAAATGTTACATAAAAATCATAAAGGAAGCAGAAACTTATTTTTTCTATCTATTTCCTTGCTTTTTTACAAAATATTAAACCCATGCACCAAAAAATGACGACATATCTAAGTCACATTAGAAGCTGATCACCAGCTGCCAGCTACCTCTGGTAACATTAATGATTAACAGGTCACGCCCTATCATAAGCAAAAAAAAATACATTACATTCCGAAATTCATATTAAATTAAAATAATGTAAAAAAATCATGGTTTTTAGTATACAGAAATAAAATAATTTATCAAATTGTCAACAGTTTCAGACTATTTACTAATTCCATCAGCAGGACTTACAAGACTATAATTTTATTAAATTAAAATCATGAATAACAGTTACTCACTTCAACTGTTTATTTGTCGGCTTCTTATCATTATATTATTTTTATATTATATTTTCTGCTTCTCGAATCAAGAAAAGCTTAAAATATTTAAGAATAAATTTTATGCAGTAGGTACTTTGGAAGCCTTCGATACAGTGATATGTTAGTGATCATTAACATATATCATTCTATATGTAGGAGAGAGATTATTGATACACATTGTAACGTAGTTTGCGAACAAACACCGCCAATGCCTCGATGCCCCGTTGATGTTTGCGGGTGACTAGCTAAGGGAACACACCCCCGTCCAGTACCAGAGCTGGGTCGCGCGCACGCGTTTCGCAGATTCTTTAAATGACTTACCTCACTCAACACAACGAGCTTAAAGTTACGGCTAACTAGAGAAAAAATTGTGGGCGCCAGTAAGACAGAAAAAATTGAATAACAAATTTTTATTGTATTACAAAAATGATGGTTGATCAGATCAACCAAATACACACAGATGTAAAGTGGTACTGCTATTACAAACAATACAGTAAGCCGGACTCGAAGTCCCAAACAGAAATGTTTGCAGCTGAAGGCTACTAAAAGAAAAACCACCAGGAGACTGGTTGGTTGCCCCAGCAATAGGCTTACTTGATGTAAATAAAAGTGAAAGGCACTACCAGCGAACGATGACAAAATGTCACTTCGCTCAACCAATAAATAATTGTAACCTGAACAGGTAATATTGAAAAAAATCGCTAAAATTGGTTAACAAACTGAATATAAATAATATCCACCAAGTGGCCTACCTTAAATTTGCTTGCCCTGGTAATTAGTGGGAATTTGATACCAAAAACACTATCTTTTAGCAGAATCACTTCCTTTCGAGATCTCGTTCAAAAGTTCCTTCCACCAGTGTTGAAAATGATTTTAAAAGCTAAAAATAAAGCAAACACACTCAGAAAATTATATTTATATCCGTCTGTCACCTCAAGCGTTTCTGTATTGAACAAAAATTGGTTGAACAAAAGTAAACACAGTGTCACGCCACTGGAGTGCAGTAAATAATAAATTACTAATTATTAACAATTGAATTTTCAAACAAAGTTGAATAACTAGGATGAACTTATTTATGGTGCACAACTTCGGCCAAACAAGATATTCACGGAAACCACAAATGGTTGACACGCTGGAGGTGGAATATTAGAATATAAAACGATACACAAACCGTCGTGGTGATGTTAAACGTAGCTGAAGACATCCAAAATTGACAATCAGCTGTTGAATAATTCTCAATATTTAGGTTTGGAGTCCCGATAGATCCTACCAGAGGGCGATTTATGTGGCGATTCCAACGTATAAAATTTTCCTATCACCAGATGTGACTCCCCGTTCTTATCTGTCCTACCGTGCTGCTCGTTAATCACACTCTGACGAAAGTGTATTAGGGCGGTAGTCGGAACGACCAATTAAACTCAAAAAAATGTGTAATAAACTCGAAAATAACTAATTTACATCCAAGCACCAAAAATATCAAACTGCCATTTTTGATTATCAATCAAAAAGCCTTGAGTTTAATTGACCAATCCCGGGCGTTCAAATTTGATAAGCCCTAATCAAATTAATATACACGGTACGTCGTAAGGAAAAATACCTAAGAATACATAATGTGCATTCTGTATGCGACAACATGTAGTGAATGATTTTGTAAAGAAAGGTAAATACCAAGAATGGAATAAAAAGTTTCTTAATGACACACTTTTTAGGAAAACTTCCCTATTCGTAATCGAAATTCTATTTTGATATTTTCTGTCATTTTGATTAGATTAGCGAGGGCTTATTAATTTATTGTAGGTGCCTATATGTTTTTTTTAATCTGCCATGGTTTAGCTTAATTAATAATTTACAAAATTCCATACAAATTAGTGTCGTACTGTAATTCAAATAATTTAATAACCACGCCTGTTTAAATTTTGTTCTTTTGAAAATATTTAGAATTTTTATTTCATCATGTCTTTAAAAATGATTTCACTAAAAACATTTTAAGTTTTCTTTAAAAAAAACTACCTCTATGTTGAAATAATTATAAAGCAGTCACTTCAATCTTTAGCTTAAAAATTTTAATCTAAAAATTAAATGTCTTGTTTTCTTATTTCTTATTATAAAACTTTATTTCCAAGTTTTACTGTTGCGTAATTTTAAACCAATTAATGTAAACAAAAATGTTTTGTGTTGAATTAAACTTACTAGTACCGTAAAGTCGGACTACTTTAGCCCTAGGGTGTTACTTTGTCCCAAAACAAAATAATGATTTATAACATATTTAAACTTTATAACATATTGGCCAGTCTAACTGGCACTTTGGCCTGATAGAATCACAGATGACTATTTGAATCTAAAGCGCTCAGCTTCTCGCACACACATTTTAATCATTATTTTGTTTTGGAACAAATTAACACCCTAGGGCTAAAGTAGCCCGACTTTACATAGTGAGATCGACGCTAGTTGGCAAATATGTTATGATAATATTCAATTTTTATTAAGAATATTTTAAAAGGTTTTTTAAAATATAATTTTCCAGTTAAAGTGCAAATTATTGACACTTTGGTATACCAACTTACTTTGCATTAGAGTTAGTTACTATTAGTAACTGGTGGTTACTAAAAGTGGTTAAAAAAAACTACACTAGTTAAGATGAACTATTACTTGAAAATATTTAAATCTACTATTCTTATACCAGTACATCCTAATTACAATACTAGTGGAAAATATTTGGTAACTTCACATTACGCAAAAAATTTACACAGTAATAATTATTAATTAATATATAGATAATTAACAAACATATATGTAAAACATATCAATTAGTGTAACAAAACCATTTAAAATATATGACGCGCAATTTCTCACACCGATATAACCTGCTTCCACGTCTTTTATTAGTAATTTGGTTGATATCATCTTTAAAATGTGTTCAATCAAATTGAAATCCATATTAATTAATGATGTAAATCATGTACTCTTATAATTAACAAAAATCTGTAATCACTCAATGACGATGATAAATTATTATAGATGAAAATAATATAAGAGTGAACTTAGAAAAATGCACCATGCTATGCACTTATACACACAAAAAAGTTGAGACTTTGCTTTAATTTTTTTGCTTAAGCTGTCAAATAAATTAAAAATTGCAATTTTCACTCGATAGATGTCAGGCGTAACGGTAAAAAAAATTGGACAAAACCGGACACTTAACGTTTAATGAGTTATAAATAGTTGGCTTTCGGTGAAAACTCGTGATAAATTGGCAAGTAGTGGCAAGATTATTTAGAGTTTTGATTACTCATAATAGTTTTCTTAAAATTTATGTAACTTTAATTATATTCACCTTATTTTTTCGAAAATAATAATGTACCCGGTTTTATCCAACCGGTTAGGTAAAATCAGGTACTTGATTTAAATCACAAAAAAACAATTTATAAATGAAATAGAATATAAATAATTGAAATTCAATAAAGTATTTTAAACATGTTTACCTAGAAATACATAACATATTATTATGTTACAAACAAAATGTTTATCTGCATAGCTATACTACCAACACAAATTTTATTGTTGTCATGAAACACGCTTTATCCACCCTTCTCCAGACTTTGAATTTGCAAATATTTTATTTCATTTTGAAGAATTTATATCATTTAGTGATGTCGAGTCATCCTTCTCTGTTGGTTGTAAGTTACCCGCTTTTATCCGTCCATGCTTTGAAAAAAATAACATTAGGTCCACAAAATTTACATAATATACAAAATTAATAAAAATATTACGTTAAACTTAAGGTAATGTAAACTAACCAGCAGCCTGGTGTAAATCAAACACGGATAGATTAGAAAACGGAAAAAAAGTCCAAAATTGATCTGCGGACTACTTGCCAACTCGTCTGCCCAGAGTGGTGAGTTATGAGCAAAACCCCTTCTCCCCCTAGGGAGAGTTTAAAAGAGAGGCCTAGTATAGAGGCCACTATAACAGTGGATAGGGAAAGGTTGAAAAAAAGAAGAATGTAAACACTTTTGTTAATACCTGGTCCTCCAGGTTGAGGTTTTACGTCGGGCTAGCTCTTTGTCGTAGATAAAAAATTAAATTGCTTACAAAACCAAACGGCGCTGGGCGACGTTTGGGAATCGGAAGACGTCGTACAGAGCGTTACAAAAACCGAATAATACAAAATCATATATTTTAAACTATATTAATACAACGTTATTCGGTACCGCTAGTTAACTTGCAGTTTTCAACTAATTGGAAAAGTACCTTCTTCATAACAAAGCTGCTATTTCCAACAGCAACAGTAGTATAGAGAATATAGAAGTGAGACTAGTCGTATTATAATCCGCTAGATAGAAGTTCCTCCAGAAGCATAACTATTGATACTCGGTTTTATCGTCCTACCTGGTTTTGTCTAACTTTCCCCTACTCACTAATTTGAATATTTTCTATTATTATATTAATTTCTTTCTTTAACTGATAAAAACAAATGTAACGTAATAAATGACTTCATATTATAATACAAAAAGTTTTACTTAAAAATTTGATTCATTTCTACTAAATAATTATTAAAACTTAATTTATCTTTAATTGTCGTCTCAAATAATTATTAAATAATTAAATGGCATAGATTTATAATAGCTTTTGCATAAAATGTTACTTTTAATTTTAAGGTTATACAAAATTAATTTTTTACAACTTTTTTTGACTGGTGCTACTTCATAAACTAATCAATCAAATTTGATCTGCATTAACTAATACTTGTTCGTTTAAAACGTAATATTCTTTTAAAAAAGAACAGCCTCATTTAATTTTAAATAAAAAAGTAAGAAAGGTTAATAAGTTTCAAAGAAATTAGAAGGTTAGATTTTTAGAAATATGTTATTCATTTTAAAAGCATATTATTAATATTCGCATTGCATTAATTGTCATATTTGTTTCAGCGAATTGAATTATTTTCTGCAATAATCTTAAAAATTGCAATTTAAGTCAACAGTTCTACTTAACTAGCATAAATTACAATTGGATCTATTTCTATTCAAATTAATTAAATAATTGTTTCAAATTTAAAATATTTTTAAAATAGCTTATTTTTATTAAACGCGCCTTATCGCCTGTTTTCCAAACACAACTCAAAAAAAAAATTTAGTTTTATTCATCAAACCAAGGTAGGCATAATTCGTGATTTACATTACCGCTGGTGGCGCCACCATAACTAACAAGTTTTGTCAAATTTCAGTGTACCTAATGACGTTTTGTTAATGTAAATCGCGAATAGTTGGAGTCGATCAGTTTTTTTTCCAAAATTAGACACAGAATTCACGCAACATTTAACGTAAAGCAAGTGAAATTTAAAATTTCCTGAGGAAACTTTTTAAAACAACATAAATTAAAAAAAAATCAAACCAAACAAGTGAATTTTTATGAGACAGACTCGAAAATAGGGTTAGGTATGCGTCGGACTGAACAACAAAACAATTAACTGTTGTCAATAAAGTGTGAACATAAAAATTAAGCTTATACAAGTAATAATATCATTCATCCAAATACTATAATAATAAATAAACAAAAACTGTAAATTTAATTCTCCCGATAATTTAAAAATGATTACTAAAATAATTAGAATTAATTTTTTATATTAATAGGTAAAGCGTAATTTTTTGTAGAAGGCAGAGGTGTGAGTCAGCACTGCTTTCCAAAAAAATTACGTTATGGGTAGTACCTAAAATTATTAACAACTGGAGTTGAAATGAAAACTAACATTTAGAATGTCACAACGGCATAATTCTCCGGGTTTTTATCATCCATTTCCAAAAGCGGATTACTCGTTGACTTCAAATGTGTTCAATTTATTATAACTTGTATGATTTGGCAGCGTTTACTCTTCATAACTGTTCTTTATTTGTTTGGGTATTTGTTAAATATTCCAGCATTTACTCCTTCAATACCCAACCCTCAACTTGGCCAACTTGTGCAGGTTCTTTACTACTCCGTCTATTGCCGATTAGTTTTTGCTAGTTTATTATGAATTAAATATGTTATTAGTACAAACAATGTAAACCTAGAGTAAACGGACCCTGAAAAAATTCCTTTAAGTCATCGGTGCGTGATGATTTTTGATTGTTTGTATGTCTCAGATTTTTCCTGTCAAAAACTATTTATTTTTTAATTACAATTAAGGTACACATTTAATGATTACAATGGTATATTATAGTTAAAAAGTCTTTGAGAAATATCTTTACTTCCTGAAATATATAAGCATCGCTCGCATTATTAGCGCATGATGATGTTCTCAGTTGGAGCTGCCTCAAAACTTTTTTACCTTTAAACGTGGGAATAATCTGAAATTAAAAATAACTTATTTTTTTTACAAATAGTGGTATCAATAATATCAAAATGACTGAAGTTGAAATGAAGAAATGAAATGAAGAAAAAACTATTTTTACTTTTTATAAAAATTTTAAAACTTGAAACATTAAACAAATTATTATACCTATAAGGAAAATTTTCATTGGTCGTTTTAAATAATGCTAATCAAATTTCTGAAATCATGAAGTTAGATGTAGGTGTAGTTTTATCATCAGCTATTGCAAATACTGCTTTGCAAAAATTGTTCTTGTTCTTCCCTAATACTTACATAATTTTCTTTTTCTACCTTTTACTTCAAGTTCTTCAATATCTCTTAATTTGTTTTGTTTTTTTGGTTAAGTAATTATTGATCCTTGATCGTATCTATTGTGTATTGTTTTTATTATCCATATCGGGAATAATACAAACATCATTTGTCATTATGAGGTTGTCAAAATTAATTGAACATCTACAAACTTGAAAAATATACAATAAGCAGTACCTATATCTTTGGTCAATGCATAACTTTATTAGTCCATAATTAAAAAAAAACAATTCTTTACTCATATTATTTAAAATTTAATAATAATTATTGGTTTGTCTGCTACTATAATAATATTTTGCGTCAGTAATAGAATTAAGTCACCACATTAATACTTTATTTTTATAAATTCATTCATCTATTTCACACAATTCAGGTATATTTTAATTATTATTTTGGTGCCTATTGTTTAACTTTACTGAAGTTAATCACCGTATTTTATGTAATATTTCCTTAATATAAAATGTTTTATCCCAAAACACTTTGAAGAATAATTACATTAGGTTTATTGCATCCTTTTCTAAATTACCTAATTAGAGTTTTTATTGTTTCAGTCTAAAACCAACACCAAAAGACGGGGTAACAAAAAGTAACCCTAGCAAACGACATCGAGAGCGCCTAAATGCTGAACTAGACAACTTGGCAAGTCTTCTACCCTTCGAACAAAATATCTTGTCTAAATTAGATCGCCTTTCTATCCTGCGGTTATCTGTCAGCTACCTGCGCACCAAGAGTTACTTTCAAGGTTTGTTGATAAATTATGTTATTTTATTTCAATAGCAAAATAAATTTTGATTAAAATCTAAAATATGCTTTGAAATTTTGAAACATATTTATGACAATTCGATGTTACTTTCTAGTTAATTGCAGTTGTTTATGGATAGATAACTACAAGTTTTGATAACTTTAATTTTGAAATAAAATAAATCGGATAACGTTATAATTTAATTTAATATATTCAAGGATGATCATTAATCACTAATCAATAACTTAAAAAAATATTTAAAATGAAAACTGCAAAAAAAATTGAAGAAAATCAATTATTTTAAATTATTGACACTTTCAAAAATAAACCTTAAATGCTAAAACACTTTTTCTTATAATAAATAGTAAACATTTAATTGGCACCTAAATTTTCGTCTTTGTTTCTACTATAACTTTAAATGAAACCAACCCCGGAAAAACTTGAATAAATTACAGACTATTAAACTTTTTAAATTGAAAATTTTCATATAAAATAAGTCGTTGCATGTCGATAAGAATTTGAATTAAAAGTTAGATTATGCGATGCACCAAAACCTAGAAGGTTAAAATGATTAAATGCTAATAATAAATATAAAAAAGTTTAAAATTTTATTCCATTTTTTGTATATAGTACGTATTGTATTTTACCGGTTAGCAGTTTTCAAAATTTGTCAAAAAATTGTTTCAGTTGTGTGATTTTAAAAAAGATAAGGTTCAACAATCCACTATTACAAAAAGTAGGTATCCATTAGTGTAATTAATAGAGGTGTGGTATAGTTATACGAATTTTAGTGTTGACATGTATTCATTACCTCTCTGTTACTTACCTTTTTTACAATATTGTCATACAGTTCAAATTAAAATAATTAAAAAGTAAAATAATGATGTATGGCTATAATTATAGTTATGTTTACTTCCTAATTTTTTTTAAATATTGTATTTTGGCAAAACATACTATAAAATTTTGCTATATTTATACCCATAATAGTAATTAAACTTTTTGATTCTAATATACGATTGATTAGGTAACGTAAAACAAATGAAAATAACAATGTTATATAAATTTAATAAAATTGACAGTTTTTTGGTTTAACACTTAATTGCTACTATTAATCCACATATTCAATCCACACATTCAATATTATGTTTTTATAAAAAAATGTGTTAAATGTACGGTCACGGGATAAACCTCGGTACGGGCGTTTCAACAAGACACACGCGAGACCCCCATTAATATTCTGTTTTGAACCTTACTATAGTATATTGCATAACTTATTGTACATAAATATTAGTATGTATTGAAACGCTATAATTGACACATTGTTTTTATTATTTCTTAAATTAAGTCATATCTATACCTACTAATTTTCCTTAATTATTATCACTAGTATTTTTATCGATTACTTTAAGTTTCTTTCTGATTTAGTCAACTACATACGAATATAATTTCGTACCTAGGAATCATATTTAATTAATTTTTTTTATGATTTGACTACAATTTTAATATAGACAAATTAACTACCGGAAACTCTCAGTGAAATTCATTTATCAAAATGACATTATTTTTACCACAGTGCTTTTTGTCATTGCTGGTTATGCGTTTCAACTATACCTAGTACAACTTAAAATTATTTTATTTTTACGTTTTTTTTTTGTTAAATACGTAAACATAAACATTGCAAATTCTTTGTTGATAGTCAATTGTAATTTTAATCTACATGCAACCTATCAGTTAACTGTTGAAAATTAAACAAAATTATCTCGTCAATGTACAGCATTAGAGGTATTAGCGCAGTCACGCAATGAATAGTAAACATTTTAATGCAGTAATACCTATTCTTTAAATCTTACATTGAAATCAATTTAATATCTAGTTTATCAAATTTTAATTGAAACTAAATTTGTAACAATTTTTATAGATTTTCTAGACTAGTTTAAGCTAACTGTAAAAATTATTTGCAGTTAATTACACCGCAAAATGAAAAAGAAATTTTTAAATTATTATAATAGGTAGATAATAACATTACATAAATATACCTGCAAGTTTTTAACTTGTGAAACTGAAAATAATTAAAATTTAAAAATTGTTAAGCTCAAGAAAGTTAGAAAAATAGCTGAAGGCTCAAAAATATTATAATTGATTTAATTGCAAAATTATTTTTGTAAATATTATTTTTATGCCGAGTTACGAATCAAAATTTCTTATGCCATGTTATTATTAACTTAATATGCAATACCTAGTATGTGATTATTACTTTATTTGTAATTCTGGTATTTAATTTTACGAACTGCATAGTGTCAAAATTACATCAATATTAGCACAAATTTAACAAAAATGTATTAATAATTCACATACGTCAGTACTTTCAACTAAGGACGAATAAGCCATTTTGCAAAAATGAAAATTTAATGAAAAAGTAATATTCGTCTATTTATTGTATTGTATAAAAAGGGTATTATGGTAATGTATGATTTTCGCCCTTTCGCCAATATTTTGTTCTACTAGACTGAATTAAATGCTTTAAAAATGAAAACTAATCTTGCACTTAACATCAATGCATATTGAATAGTAAAAATTTCCTTTGCACAAACTTTAAGATGAAATAAAAATTATACAATCAAGGAGGAACGGCAGACACAACCTTACCAATGTTTGCAACCCAAAACCACAACGAAAAAACACTGTGTTTCGAGCTTGTTAGCTCTCATCAGTACCGTACACCTCTTAAAACACTTGACTGTATAATAATAAAATAAAACCGGCTAACGTTTTATCAATGTGAAGAGACCGCTATATGCCTTAATAATATAATATAATAATAATATTATTATTTAAACCATACCCACATTTAATTCATGATTAAACATTTTTAAATGCTTTAATGTAAAGATGATTATAAAAAATTAGCTTATATCTATTAATTGCTAAGTTATCTACCGCAAAGGTACGCTTTTAGTTCTATTTTATGAGATATCTGACTTTTTACTTTATGTTTTTAGTTAAAATTCGATTATAATATTCTTTACTTATTATGGTTAAAATGTTAATATTTTCAGGTTTAGTTAAGTTTTTGTTTAATTATACGATATGATATCTTGTTTTTTTCTGTCATTTTGTTTATATTTTTTATTTATAACTCTGTGGTTTGGTCTATTCGCCTTTTCAAAAAATATATATAGCAAATTGTGGTCCAATATTTAATTGTAGAACTAATTTTTATAGTTAGTAGATATTTCAATAAATTGCAGAAAAATAAACCATAATCAAATTACTACAAATTTATTTATACCATATTATTATTTAAACCATACCCAAATTTAATTCATGATTTAAACATTTTTATGGTTTCTTCTGAGCTTGCATGCACTTTTGCATTCGATCGCTTACGTACCGAATGCCTTTACCTGGTTCATTGAGTTACCAAAGCATTTAGAAAATAAGATTTCCTTTTTTGAATCTTTAGAAAATTAAACATGTTCTAGTTTTAATAACCTTGGTAGATTATTTTTATCAGTTCAAGACTAATTTTTGTATATACTAAAATTATATAAAAGCTTTTGTACCACAAATCCCAGAAAACTTTTCTACCACTAAATACATTTTTACTTTTATTACCTATTGAAGTTTGACCTACTAAAGAAATTTAAAAAGTTTTGATAAAATTTCGGCGTTTTGTTTTATATTTGAACAAACATTTTTTGTTGTTTTTTTAATTGAATTTTATTAATCTAGTTTTCCTTTCTAGATGCTTCCTGATAGATAAGAGAAATGTTATACAATGTGGGTTTAGTGCCGCTTTTAGTTAAAAACAATAATCTGTTACAAATTTTTGAAATAATATACATAATTATTTCAAATCAAATTTATTATTTTTTGTTATAATTATGGCTTCTACTACACCTATATTACATTGCATAAAATATCATTACTATCCAAGGCAATTATATCTTAGGTACACCATAACTATATCAACGTTAATGATTCAACTTTGTAACCATCATTAAGCAATACTTACCACAAAATCTTAAATTTTATAGCTCAAATGTTCTCTATAATGAAAGTATACAGTGCAACCTCAATAATCCAGAATCTAAATGATTAATTCCTGAGAACAACCATATTGAAGAATTAATAATAAATTATTATAGGTACTAAGTTAAGCGAAGGAATTTTGTGATCCATTAAAAGAAATACGAGGGATTAAATAGGTAAAATAAATTTTAAAAATTTATTAATTTGTTTGATTTTAAAAGAGGAAACTAAAATAATTTAAAAAGTATGAACAAAACTATTTATTGATTTTGTGATAAGTCTTATTTAGTTAATGTTATTTTGATTTAATTTACTACTTACCTTACAATATTTAACCTATAATTTAATGACATTATGAGCTTTCTCATGAAAATAATATTATATAATATGTACCTACCTACATATATATAATTATAATATTGAAGTGCTAGCTAACATAACAGTTTTCTACGTTCTAATTTGGTAATTTTTACTTTTAACAAAAGTTAAAATTGTGCAATTCTGACAATGCAATGTTTGGAAACACATGTCGGCGATGGGATGAAATTAGATAAAACTGTAATTATATGCAAGGTTTTGTATGAATGTTACCCCCGAGGCATAGCCACAGACCATAATAATTAGCTAATTACATGTATATCATTTACGTATAAGGCCACACTGACATGGTGTAGTGGTTTTTTTAGAACAGGGGACTAAGGCGCATTAATCGGCCAACTGACGTCCGGAGCGCTTTGGCAGCTGCCCGTCCGACCCCGAACCTCTCTGATTGGGGCACCGGTCATTTATCTCTACAAAGACAACTGTAATTATAATTTAGACATATTTTATAATATATTTGCAAATGAATTCAAAATTGTATAAAAATGTATTTTTATGTAGAAGTAAGCTATATTAATACTAGAAATATTAATTTGAGAATTTTCACATAATAAACGGAAGTTTTGAAAAATATAATCTCATATTTTTTAATATTATGTAGACATTTTTTATTTAAAAAATTATAAATTTTTAAAAGTTGGTAAAAATAATTAGATGTTACCTACTTGGATGTTAGTTTATTTAAGTGCTTATACACTAGAAATTTATTCGAGACATATTAATTGGATGTTTTTTAAAAATTTCTTGTGTATTTCCTTGAACATAATGTTACTATCCAATATTCCCACCTTAGCAATACAACCTTATTATATTTGTACACTGTAATTATAATTCAATTTGTTGAAATTTACTTGGAGATGCCAATCTGTCAGTAAAAATAGTATAAGTGTTAATTATGCAATAAACAACATCTTATTAACTGCATTACTCAAAATTTTAAAAATGTAACATTTAAGCATTTTCGTAGTACGTAATTTAAGTTCTAAAAATCAGTCAAAATAATTCTTTATTTTACCTTTTTGGCTATTTAAAATCGATATTTTAATGTTAATATAAAATATTCATATAGTAGCACTATTATAATAGTGCTATTAATCACACTTTACCAAACTTTGATCGTATGCTGTATAATATATAGTATGTATTTAAATCATATTAATTTTTAAAATTAATCCAATATTTTAAAAAGGAAGTTAAATCTTTCGTGAATTATTCAAAGAGATGAGGAATTTTAATGATCGCGATTACAATAATAATCGTAAATAAAAATTTATATTGTGCTTTATCTGCCAAATAGTAGTAATAGTAAGTAATAATTATTATTAAACATAATTTTCTCAATTATTGTTTGATTTAATTTTAAATGATTACACGATTTTATTACATTCACTTATATTAAATTCTACGATTTTTTTTGATTTATTGCAAATACAAATATTTAAAGAAATGAAAGGTAAATCGGGTAATTAGGCAGCTAATGCGCATATGAGATCACGAGCAAATTTTGAAGGTAGATAAAGTGGTCTATTGTTTCGGCTCGTTGATTTCATTATTTTCACCTGGAGCTGTCCAGCTGTTCTTTCCCATCACGCCCGGCTTCCTCGCGGCCCTATATTCTCCATTTCAATGTCCATATATCTCGAGCTGTTTGCTCTTGTTGGGGCAGTTTATTAGTCAGTCCTTATAATCTTTGAAAGAAATTTTATTTTACAAATAGAATTCTTTTTGTTGCCGAAACTACGATAGCTTTCTTTTATTTGTGAAGAAATATATCTAACAGTAATAATGTGAATCTGAGCTAATATAATTTTACTCTATAGGTACCATGAATAATAATTATTAATCATCTAAGTAAGTACAGAGTTTCTAAGAATAAAATACATTTTTGAAATTGATTTAAAATATCACGTGTTGGTAATATTTCAAATCACTATTTCATACAAGCTATCAATTTAGATAAATTCGCCATTCAAAATGTAATATAAATGCTAGTGGAAATTGGTAAATTTATCTTTACGAGTATAAGCAGCTTTACAATAATCCAATATATTTCCTAAATCAATTAACAGAAAGGATTTATGTAAAAGTAATATTAAAGGGTACTAATACAGAAAATCTGTTTCTACTTATTTTATTTGAAATGTACTATGATTAATTAATAGAAAAAAAATTTCATTGCCATTAAACACAGTATAATAATAAACATTATTATTTATTAAAGAAGGTATATTGGAATTTATATAAATAATTTATAATAATTTTTTTAATTAGTTTTATTACGATTATATTTCAATATCAAACGCCCATATACTCTAAGTATTGTTAGAAATTAACATAATATTTCCAAAAATGTTTTAGTTTTTACGTTTTGCAACAAGCAGATGACATTAGACCCAATATTATTTTCGGGTTAACAGAAATACAAATTGATTAAGTAGATAATCTGTTATGTTTTCTTCTATGCGGATAAGAAACTTACTATAAAGCAGTAACATGAACTTTGAAATAAAATTTTATGATGTTACCTACTTATATGAAATATACGAACAATTTTCAGTAATTTTGAGTTACTAACATGTAGAAATAATATTGTGCCTTTATATTATTAATTTTACATTAATTAATATCTAACAATTAACCGTCATCACTACCTGCTTTGCTTTTAATGTTTTAATTAGTAGGTAAGTAGTACCTACCTAGTATTTAAGTTATAAAATTGGCAAACTAAATGTCATGAAATTTTATTAAATTTTATTTCAATTGAGATAATAGTATAATTTAACCCCTAATTTAACCAAGTATATTTTGTAATTAAAATATTAACCTCACTCGCATTTAAACTAAACGAAATGGCCGGTTTCAGAAACAGTAGTTAAAGTATAATCACTGATTTACCGTATGGAACTACTAAAAAACATTTGTTAATGGACGTTTTCCATTGGTTCACTATAGTTAATCAGCGATTAAATTTTAATTATCGTTTTTGAAACGGTCCATTAAGATAGAAGATTCAGTGATTATTTCAAAGTTTATAAATGTAACTTCAGTGTAACTGTGTAGCTTCACACAAAACGCCTCACGAAAAACTTCGTTGATTTTATAAATGTAATTTTAAAAACGGCTAAATGTCAACTTCAAATTTTGAAATTATATTACAGTATATAGGTACCTACAGTAATAATTAAATTAGGGTTATTAAAAGTAACCCCATTTTTACATACACGCAATAGTCACCAACCGCTATAATGTCGAATATTATTATAATATGAATCACCTAAAGTATTTAAATTTTAAGTCCTCCAAAATTCTGCATATCACCTTCTTAAAGCATCGTGTACAAAACACAATGCCAATATTACAACTTAACAATTAAGACTTAATTTGCATAACTAGCTCTATTCTAAAACCATTATTTACTGCATTACTGAAATATTTTTATGAGTAATTTATTATAATATATTTTAAAATGAATCAATTATTAAAATCGGTAGTTTTACTCGTATACATTATATATTTGTTACTCGTAGGAGCCGATGTTTAATTACAAAAGTGCATTCAAGATAATTAAATGTGATAAAGTAATAAAATTTTTAAATTTATATAACATTTTCAAGGAAACTGAAATTTGATCTTTTTTTAATTACCATCCTTCGCATCTTCTTCACCTTCACCACATCACTTAATAAAATGTAGGTACTACATAATTTTAATACTGCAACTGAAATAATTTCTTAAGAGGGGCATTTTTTTCAGGGCCCTTTTAATTTAACCAACAGATGGCGCCTACTTAAATATTTTCGTAATATTTATTTATAAAAACACAATTCATAATTAAAGTTTAATTATCTTTTTTTGTAAGTAAGTGTGTTTTGACATACTCAATACGAACTCAAAATAGCTTAAGATCAAGAATATTGTTTATAGAATAAATAGTATTATCTCAACAAATTTGCTATATTTTAAATACAAAAGCCTCCTCTTATTTTATAAAAATATTTAAGTAGGCGCCATCTGTTGATTAAATTAAAAGGGCCCTGAAAAAAGTGCCCTTCTTAATTCTTTCTACCCAACGGTGTCATTATAGGTAGCTTTACTTCTTTTTTTTTAATTTGCCATCTGAACAGAAAATCTCCAAACTCAAAAATAAATAAAATACTCCGACTATTGCACATCGAATGTAGATCATTAATGATTTTACATGCTTCAGTAATTTTAAAAAAGATTAATACAGGTAACTGAGCATTGTCAGCCTATTATATACAGCATGTGAATATTGCACCTATATAACATAATCATCAGCTTATGACTAACGGTATTAAATAACGCCCTGTTATCGTATGCGAATAAAACTCTCAAATTTAGGGTTATTAGGTACCACATACTACTTTAATTTCATAATTAATTCATTCTTTAGGGTGCTAAACATCTCCAAATTTAAATAAAATCCTATATCTATATAGATCATGTGCATGAGGTGACATTACATATCCACCAAGCTCATAAGATTGGGAATATTGCTTATCACGTGATCATGTTGTGACGTCACAATTATCTTTGAAGAATACAATGTCCAATCATGTGAGCTCACTGGAAATATGTGTATAGTATGTATATATATATATATATACGTGCAAATGTATCGTTTTGGACTCCGTACATTGATAGGACGACAGTTTATCCGCCTTTAAAATCAACCGTAGGTATGAAGTAAATGTATATAAATCTATTAGACGATTAGAACTCCTGCAGCAACCGTAGAGGGGAAAGAAATTTTTGTGTTTTATGATACAGATAATTGGTATAGTGGCATTACGCTTTGGTCTCCGTATATCGATACGACGTTATGGACACAATTTGTATAAATTGTATATATGAAAAGGCCGAGAAAGACTCCAACAGTGTTGCCGGACGTAACTGCCGATAAAACAAGACGCACTCATGACACGATAGAGATGGAAGATCAAACACACGCGCTTAGATAGTCTCAAATTACATTGTGTAGGTAGAACACTCGTACATCCACTGTAATTATTTCATGCAATATTTATCAAAGTAAAAATATAAAGTTTTATAATGCAGGAGTATTTCTTAAATAATTTGTTCACATTTTTTTACAACAATTTGTCTTTTTGTTTTTTACTTTTTTGCTTTTATAAATATTAATCAAATCATAATCAAAATCAAAAACAACCTATATTATTTTCACAAAATATCTATGCGTTTGTAGATTTAGAGCTACGGGACTGTTACAGCCCACCTGTGCGATGGTGTGATTTTACCTATTCACTGTAGGATGAAAATATTTTGAAATTATTGTTAAAATGTTAGGGTAAATAGCGAACAAACAAAAAAGATCCGATTAACAAGGGGAACCCGCGTACCTGTAATCACCGATTTCGTCGGTATTCACGGTATACGTAGGGCCTGACTAGAAGTCAAAGTAACATAAGTGGGACTTCCATACGGCCAAGCGTTTTAAAAAATCAAATTTTTTACAAATTAACTACATAAATGTTTGGATTCAACATAATTTGCAAGTAGTAGTTAGTCGAGTGGTAGAGGACTGTGGATACTAGGATCAGTGGTTCAAGGCTTTCTCAAGCAATTTTTTTTGTCGGATTTTTTGTAGCTCTATATTTAGCAGTTCAAATCTTCATCATAAAACTTTTTTTTCTTTGACTTTTTTTCAATTTTTACGATACTTACGCCACAATAAACCGGTATAACATTTTCACAATAATATCAAATGCATTACAAGTATAGGGTACTTATAACAACTTCCTGATATCGAATTATACTATTATTATTGTACATTTGTTGTTATAATGCATTTGGGTTGCAGGTAGCTACTGTGGTCCCGAAAATACAAATTTTACGATTGAAATCTCGATGAATTCTGAAAGAGTATGTTTTAAATAAGAGAATAAAGGGAGATTCAATGCCCTAAGTGCCCCTGTTTTTTCAAAAATCGAATTTAAAAACTTCGATTTTTGCAGTAAATTTTAAAGCAAAGTCGCTCGGGATTGGTTAATTCTGTCGGTACGTGCACCCAGATATAGTCTTAGCTTTGCGCAGAGTGGGAGCGACACTTGCACTGCGATGCAGTAACAGTGCACTTCGAACGAAAATCATGATTTTCAACCCTAAATGTGCTGGTAAAATGGCTTAAAGCGCCCGAGCGTAGTGAGCGTAGCGAGAGGTGCTTTAAGTCGATTTTTCTTCGCACAAGTACCGTGCGTAAAAAATCCACTGTCACGAGTTTCACATCTCAAAGATTCACCTTTTCATTGATCTGTCGGCCTAGGGATATTTTTAAATTAGTTGTCATTTTCATCAAAATGGCTCGAAGCGCCCGAAGGGTGCTGAGAGTCAATTTTGATGAAAATCACCATGGCAAGAGTCGGATTCACACGAAAAAGTAACTACCGTTCGTTAAATTTAAGTAACCCTTTTCTGAAGTAATTTTTTAATTATTTTAAATTTTTAAATTAAATACAAAAAGGAGAACGCATTCCTACCATAGTGCAAGAGTTACTGACTGATTGTTCAAGTGTAACCCTGTTATATATGGCAGCACACGTACCTCCCACAAACGAACTTGATTAGCCAATCACGAGCGTTTAACCGTCGAAAATCAAGCTTTTTTAAATTCGATTTTTGAAAAAACAGGTGCATTTAGGGCATTGCATCTCCCTTAAATCTCTTATTTAAAATGTACTCTTTCAGAAAAGTTCGAGGTTTCAATCGTAAAATTTGTATTTTCGGGACCACAGTAGCTACCTTTCCCCATAAAAATTTAAAAAAAGTCAAAAACCTGAATAAAACCGACAAAAAAAAATTCTCTGGTGAAGGCTTGAACCACCGATCCTCGTATCCAAATCTTACCTATGAAATACTTATGCATTTAAACTGCGACAAAAACTTGATTTTTGTTAAAAAGCGATTGGCCGTATGGAGTTTCCACTTACATAACTTTTACTTCTAGTCAGGCCCTACGTATACCGTGAATCCCGACGAAATCGGTGATTACAGGTACGCGGGTTCCCTTTGTAAGTAAAGTTTTACAGTGGCGAACAATAATATTGTCAGTTTTAGTCCGGTCAAAATAGATATAAAAATAGGGGTATCCTTGCATAAATTCTAAAAAACCTGAAAATTTACATAAACGTTAGGGATACCATTATAATTAAATTGTAAAAAGTCCCCATCGATCCCATGGTATGCAAAAAATTTTATTCAAAGTCAAAGTTTGCAAAAATAGGTTTTTTGGATTTTTTAGCGAAACGGTTAGTTGTATAAGAAAAATAGTTCAGGCTAAAATTGTAGATCATTTAATTATCTACAAAAATTGTTCTTACACTTTTTTTCTAAGATTTACCATTTCTGAGAAAAAATGATTCTAAAATTTACTAAAGTTGTATTCTTCATAGCCAAGTACGCTACCTCATAGGTAGCCTGGAAACGTGTGCATAGTAAGGACAATTAATACAACTTTAGTAAATTTTAGAACTGCTTTTTCTCAGAAATGGTAAATGTTAGAGAAAAAAGTGTAAGGACAATTTTTGTAGATAATTAAATCATCTACAATTTTTGTCTAAACTATTTTTCTTATAAAACTAACCGTTTTGCTAAAAAATCTAAAAAACTCATTTTGCAAACTTTGACCTCGCATAAAATTTTCTGCACACATGGGACCGATGGGGACTTTTTACAATTTTATTATAATGGTATCCCCAACTTTCATGCAAATTTTCAGCTTCTTGGGAATTTATGCAAGAGTGAATGTCTATTTTGACCGGACTATTTGTTTTATAAGTTGCTTTATTAAACAATACTTATTTTACTTGCCAAAACATAATGTTTGGTTTGCATCAATTGATATGCTATTAAATGAATTATAATGTATAAAATTACAAATTGCGTTTTTAACCCCGGACCTTCACTGCTAATTTTTCTAACGCGTCTGTCACCGTGAGGTCTCAGAAACCCCACCATTCTTTTTGAGATATTTTAGTAAGTAACCAACTTAAAGCAACTAGTTTTTCTATCTATTCCTCAAACAGCAGAAATTACATCTAATAAGGGCACACTATAGTGAGGTGAGTATGTCGCCAATCGAAATCCCAATTGTTTTGGTGATTCCAGGATCTAAAGAAATTATCACTTTTTCGGCGTTTACCGTTTAGGCGATTGCCTTTTAGTTTTCGAGTTGTGAATTTTTGAAAATAAACATTAACTGTTACTATACTATATTGGCTGTTATTACACGAAACCGTGGTAGTTTAGAGGTAGAGTATTGGAATCGTAATTCGTAGATTAAAAACTAAATAAATCTGCAAAAGCATATTATTAATTCTAATAATAAATTACATAATTTTCTGAAAAAAAATTTGCCTCATGTGAGGATCGAACTTCGGACCTACGCTTTGCCATTCCAATGGCGGTTAGCAAAATTCATAACTCAAAAACTAAAGGGCAATCGACTCGGTAATCGACTAGACGCTGAGAAAGTGATAATTTTTTTAGCTCCTAGAATCACAAAAAAAACTGGGATCTCGATTGGCGACATACTCACTGTTATGTCTCGTTGTAAGTTTCCCAAGTAGATCAACATCAAAAATTATACGTAAACGTCACCGTGGTGTCTGAGATACCCATAAAAATTTATTTTTGATTATTGTAATTCGCTCAGTGACTAAAGAGCACCTAAGGATATTCACACTTAGGTACTCAGATAACTATGAACTTAATTTTCAAAAATAGATTTCTTTTAAATGCATTGCAGTCCGGGTGGCATAACTTATTTGACTTATATGATTCTTTCTGAATACCAGCAATAACGTACCTAGTACTTCCAAAAAAGGTTCACTACAAAAATTCGCTTAAAACTAATTGTAATTTGTAAGATAAGCAAAGACTTCTCGATTTTTGTATCTAAAGTGAAATGTGACTTGTCGGGTTTTGCTTTTAGGCGACTGATATTAAAGCAAAAAATTATTTTAAATTGATCTGATACTAACCCGAATTTATATTATAAAGGATGAAATGCTTTCAAAATATTAAGTATAAAACAAATACTAACGATAATGCTTGTAATTATTACTTTCAATGTCTTCATTTTATATTATGTGGGTAGTTAATACGGTGCGATAAAAAGAATAATATCATGTATCATACATAGCTAAGAAATAATTGACGACGTTGGTTAAATGACGAAAAAACTTATGCGTTTAATTATTAGCCCATATTAAGCCTAAAATCTTAAGGAACAATCAATTAATTGTTTATCATGGACACGATATAGTTGAAGTGCTCATCAACGACATTTTAATTTCAAGTTAAAAATATTTCTTGATATTCTAATCCTCAAATTATTAATTGTTGCTATTATTGTTTGCTAAATTATTACAAAATTAAAAATATTGATGTTAGATTACAAAAAATTAAGTTTTGGAACCCAATAGTAAAAGATCCCGCAAAACCAAGGCGTATTTTTCGTCCGAGTAATATGCGCGGCTGCTTATGACTTGAATGTGCATCTACCTACTATCAATTTTATTTACGTGAAAACATGTATGAAATTTACTTTAGTTTTATAAAATAACAAGGTATTAAACATTAAAAGTTATTTTAAGTTGATCTGTTATACTAACCCAAATTATAATTAATTTCATAAAAAATGAAATGCCTCCAAATAATTCAATATTAAAAACTACATAGTAATGAAATTATTGCTTTCAATGTTTTTTTTTTATATTATGTTGGTGGTTAAAAAATAGTTGACGACGTTAGCTAAATGACGAAAAAACTACGAGTTTTATTTAATTATTAGCCTATGTTATGCCTAAAATCTTAAGAATTTATCAATTAAAATTTTATCATACATCATGGACAACAGTACAAACTTTGGGTTTATTATAATAGTGCAGATTTCAAGGTGCTGATCAGTTACTAATTACACAAAACTAAAATCGACAATCATTATTTTATTTAAATCACTGCGTAGTATTAATTTCCAGTCTAAACAAATTCAAAATTTCTGTATGGAAATAGTTTTTACAGGTGGCCGCAATAAAAATTAAGTTCCTTTAGAGTAGTGTACCTATAGTTAAAATAATTAGTTTGTATGGTTTGCATGTTGCTCGGTGCTAAACTCATTTGAGTATTTATTTGTAAATCTAATTTCTAATTTAATTTTAATTCTAATAAATTTGATAAAAATTCGTCAATGTTTTTTTTTACATTACATAGTATACTATGCAGATAATGTATTTTATCAATTATTTATATCATAATTTTCAAAATACATTATATGGTTAATTTTAACATTTCTTACAATTTTTTAATTTTAATAATAAGTTAAGTAATTGTAATAATATTAGACTTTTGCTCTTGAAAATTATGAAAGCGATAAGACATAAAAAATGTGCCAACAGTATAAAATGCATAAATGCAAGTCGCCTACTAGTCTACTAACTTGTAAGAATAGTATAAAGCGCTGTTGCCAAAGTATTGAAAAAATCGGAGGCCTAAAAGATCTACAGGCGCATGGAGGCACAAGCAACCGGCAAACATATTCTCTTATAATCGTTTGAAACGGTAGCGAACCTAGCGGATTTTTCGTACACTACGTTGTATAAAAGTATATGTGTATATGACCATTTGGACTCCAGAGTAAAATTGGTCACGGTAATCCAGGCGACGTGGTGAGCCATAATTTTAATTTTTAATGGGGAAACGTTTTCGACTCCGGTTTCGGAGTCGAAGTAGTAAAATCGGAGTCTAACAAGATACGCTGACTTACTTCTCGGAGGCGTATTAGTACCATGTGCATATATATTGTCATAAAATAATCCGACCCAAAAGGTGCCGAACTTATCTATGCATATCCCAGCTCGCTCAATCGGACATTCGCAATGGACGACCTTGTAAATTTTTACACCAAGTAATTTCTTATTTCAATAAAAATCTTAACTGAAAATCTTCTAATGTTCTTCTCTGGTTAAATTAATTCTAAAATAAGAAAAAGCACAATTATCCAAGTAACTTTTATTTTTCCTCATCAACTCAAATTAAACCATTTTCTAACTAACAAAATCAAAAACACAACCATACGACTCGAAAAGTCGCACCGCTCCTTTATCAAAAACTTTGACTCCCCTACCTCGACTATTTCCAGGGGCGTCTCAAACATTTTTACATTTTATAAAATTTTTATAAATAATGATTATCAAAATAATAATAGAAAAAAATAGCTAAGCTTCTTCATCCCAAAAATAATACGACATCAAGCCTCCCTAGTTTTCGATAAATCCAAAAGGGATTTTGAGAAAAATACTCGAAGTCGTATCTTTGGAATGAAGAACCAACTTTTCAAATTTACAAAATGTTTCTAACTTAATTTACAAATAAAAACTATCTACAAATCACGAATGCAGTCATCAACGTTTATCCATTTCACACTAACACTTCTGAAATCTTGACAAAATTTTCAATTTTTAATTCTTTAAATTTTTCAAAATGATCCATAATTTTCCAAAATATCAAATTTTCTGTTGTGAACTTTGACCAATCTTATTTCTTCAATCAGGTGCTTGAATACGTTTCCAAAATTTTCATCCCAAAATGTAATTGTTGTCCACTTTTTAATTATTAATCAACTTTAATTTTTATTTTATTATTTGTTAAATTTACTTCTTTTCCTCTCTCGTTATCACATTCATCGCGGTCATCATAATACCTCATCACTACTCTTGTTAACTATCAGAAGTTGGTGACTTCAGCGAACTTCCACCTTGCCCGCCGATACTGCCATTTCTGTACAACAGCCTCCCATGCGATTCGAACCACTACCATCTTCTCTTTCCAAATCCGACCAACAAATATTTTTCTCTCGTTATTTTTCTTCTTTTCAAAAAGCACTTTCATTTCAGGGAACCAAATTAATTTGTCGGACGGCATCTCATCTTCATCTTCGTCCTCTTTCATGATAGAAATCTTTTTCTGGAAGATAATTTTCACTTTTATTTTATAATTTTCTCTGCCAATTCTTTGCTTTATTTTCAGTTTTCTTAGATTCTGAATTCTTTTTCTTTTGTTTCGTCTTACTGTTTCTTTTAAATACCCTGACTTGCTTACTAGTTTCCCCATTTTGACACGTTTTTTTACAATTTCTTCCATTTTTTCTAGCGAAATGACTTCTTTCTTTGATTTTGCTTTGATCACATCAGGAATAATTTTTTCTGTTGTTTCAGTTTCTCCTATATTATTACTTTCTTCTTCTTTCCATGATGGGGATTCACTTTTATTTGCCCAAAATTCCTTTCTAAATTTACCAAACATTTTATCCATTTCTTCCGACATTTGTCCAAATAATCTTATAATATTAAATTCAACTTTTTTATTTCCTTCCATCATAACGTAGACGATGGCAAACTTAAAATTTCCAAAATAAATATCTCCAACTCTAAAATTATCTCAGGGTAAAGGTAAGTTCTGAGATAAAATTTCTTATTTTATCTACTAGGCCCCACGTAATGGGCACGCCAAATGTCATAAAATAATCCGACCCAAAAGGTGCCGAACTTATCTATGCATATCCCAGCTCGCTCAATCGGACATTCGCAATGGACGACCTTGTAAATTTTTACACCAAGTAATTTCTTATTTCAATAAAAATCTTAACTGAAAATCTTCTAATGTTCTTCTCTGGTTAAATTAATTCTAAAATAAGAAAAAGCACAATTATCCAAGTAACTTTTATTTTTCCTCATCAACTCAAATTAAACCATTTTCTAACTAACAAAATCAAAAACACAACCATACGACTCGAAAAGTCGCACCGCTCCTTTATCAAAAACTTTGACTCCCCTACCTCGACTATTTCCAGGGGCGTCTCAAACATTTTTACATTTTATAAAATTTTTATAAATAATGATTATCAAAATAATAATAGAAAAAAATAGCTAAGCTTCTTCATCCCAAAAATAATACGACATCAAATATATGTTCAATTCCACGTAAGGCTTCGACTTAATATGGAAGAATTCCGTCTTTTGAAAGATAAAATGTTATATTTTAATTCTGAAAAGTGTTGTATATATTTCCCAGTCATTTTTAATATACAAACAAAATAATATATTTATTTCTAGATTATTAATCGATCAATATAACCAAATTTTATTGGTAATTTATATACGGCTGTTTTTCCAAAGGATAAACTCATATTTTTTAAGTGCATTTATTATATTTTTAATAATAGCCAAATTTTAAATAATATGGGTAACTTTAGAAGCGTTAAAACTAATTTTATTTTGATCCGTTATTCAATGAGAAGCAAGAATCTTACAAAGCTGATGTACCACGTTATTTTTATATTATAATAATGATGTTCAAGTAAAATGCTTATTATTCGTTAAATTATTATGGAAAATGCTACTGAAAATTTCATATTATATTGACTAAAGTCATTACAAGTTCATGTATAATGTGAACATAAACATATTATAATCGTCATTAAACGTACTGCCTATAGATATAATAAAAGCGAGATCCTCTTATAAAAGTACAAAAAGGTGATTTTTGCGATGCTGTTAGATGAACATTTTTTACCAAGATAAATTCACATAAATTTACGGAAGTCATACAAATAAGCCATCATAAATTATGAAGTGAGGTGTTTAAGCTGTCTATTGTAAATATTTTCAAAAATTAAAACTTGTAAATAAACAGCACTTATTACAAAAAATATGATTAGATTTTAACAAAAAATATATCGTTATATGTATAACTAAGCATAAAATTTATTTTGAAAATCATAGTACACAATAATATTTTGCCTTATTTGTATAAAATTGTTTTTTCAAGTATTTCAAAATATTTTAGATAGAATGAAACCTAAATTTTGTTGTTAAAATACTGAAATTCTAAACTTATACTTATTTGTATTTGGAAAAATTCAGAATGGCATATTTTTTTTTTATATTTTTTGTAATTTTGTTGATTTACATGCTGGTATTTTCGAAAATATTCAGAATTAATAGTTTAAATAACCTTGTTTGGTAACTAAATTTTTTTTAATGATTTTCATACACAACAGTGACTTTTTTTGTTTTATTGTTGCGACACCTTCTGGCACCATGCTAATGGAAAGCTTTTCCATATAGAAAAGTATAATAATATATCAATTTCCAATTGTTTGGCCTTAACGAAAGCGTTGTGTTCTGATTTTCTTATGCTTTTTATCGGCGCATAGGAGAGAAGGGGGCAGGTCCGGACATGGGGCACCTCCGGACAATTCAAATTTGCCGCCATGAAACTATACTAGAATAACAAATCTGTGGTAATCACATTCGAGCACCGTTTAAAATAGTGGACAATAGATTGTGTGCCGTAAAAGTAAAAATTAAAAAAGTTATATGCCAAAGTATTGAAAACTGACTTGTGATATAAGGTTGACGTGTGTATTAGTAAGGGCTTACACTTCAAGTTTTGAAACTTAGGTAAGAATTAATAGTTTCACTAGAAAGAGAGCTGATTTTTATGTACCTAATCTCACAAAACTATAACGGCTCAACGTGTTTGTAGATGTTGTAGCAATAAAATGCAACTGGGGCAAGTCCGGACAATGGATGTGGGGCAGGTTCGGACTGTCTAAATACTTCTTTAAAAAAGAAAAAATGCTTTTTTTTAAAATACTTCTGTTTGAATGATGGCGCGAAAGTACAAAAAAACCGTCCTATATCTGACCGAGTAATGTCTTGAAAAATGCAGTACGAAATGTTTTCAGCAGGAGTACGTCTTTGAGAGCTGCTGCTATTAAATTTAATATACCGAAATCTACTCTGTTCGATAATGTCGTCAAAGCTAAAAAGAGTCTGAACGACAATGCCAGTGATTCAGGAAATGGGGATGATGATGCAATTAAACGGTGACAACAAAATTAAACTTGTCCGAAACTGCTCCGGCCATGTTTTGAAATCATGCCCCGGTCATCAGCCCCGGTCATGTCAAAATTTTGCTAAATAAATTTTTTCTGAAAAATGATTTACTATTTTTATCTAGATTTAACAGGAAAATATTAAGTAAGCATAGCTATACCTACTATAATTTTTCCAAATCTCTATGTCAAAAATGAATGAATATAGAGCAGTTTGATAAAAGGTGTCCGGACCTGCCCCCTTCTCTCCTATACCAAAACATGTCGTCGGTACAAAATTTGATCTTTCTAAATCGTTTATATGGCCGAAGTTGCCTGTTATACTGTGTGTTGAAAAAAGGCCAGATTTAAGAAGGATTAAAACACACAAACAAGTCTTCAAAAATAATTTATTTTTAATTATATCTGTCATTTCAGAATATGCCTAAAATTAACTATTTGTCAGAAAGCACAAAATAAAACACTGTCAACACTAACTTGTTCGCTTCACAGCCCATGTTGCAACAATGATCGAGAACTGCACCAGCTTTTGAATATACTTACTATACCTAACCTCGGAAATATTCAAAGGTTAAAAAATTAAAAATTGTATCAACTACTAATGCAAATAAATTTATAAATAATTACAGTATAATATATTAACTTTTTTAATTTCTGAAAATATAAATAGATTTTGAAAAAAATCTTGAAATTGTATTGTTAACTATCGAGAGAGAAGATATTAATCTTATCTTAAGACAATGCAGCTTAACAAAATAAAATATTAACAAATAAGACTAATATTACCAAACGTTTACCCTAAGATTTAATAGACAACTAGAATATGGATACTAAATGTAAACATGGGGTGCAATACAAAGCATATGGATGTTGGTTCATTCTATGAATGATTCGTACACAATATACACGCGCCAGGGTCATTATAAGTGCCAGAGACTTCTATTATAATGCAATTGTGGATTTGATGTACTATTAATGGGTTTATCGTCTCATTACACTTCAATAAATATATATAGTATATGTGGCATTGTTAAAGGAAGTATCTGTAGCTTCCGGAACCATGTTAAATACTTCTGGTATTTATGGATTTCAACCAAAGACACAATTTTAAACGTCACATTTACATTGATAAATAAATTGATTAAAACTAAGACTAAAAGAACCAGTTATTAAAATGTAAATATTGACATTATTTAGTAACTGACTATAACACGCTAAAACTGTCAAAGGTACCTCTCATATTAATTTCATATTTTTATACAAAATTGGCAATAACTAATATAATCATAACAATACAATATTATGATTATCATAATCTACCTATAACATTATAAATTATTATGCAAAATTCTAGTCAGAATTCGACGAGTAGTGACTCAACTCTATTTCCTGTCGGGCGCCACGATAGAGTGAACGTTGTCGAAGTTTCCGGTATTACCTTGGCTCAAAACCCTTAGACCACCCTACCTGGTCTGTTACAACCCTACGATAAACTTCCTAAAAATGTTATCTTTAATCTATATTTTATTAATTAATACTTTTTTGGATCACCTTTTAAGCACCCAAGTTGTAAGCTGACTAATTAAAATTTTTACTACAAATTTTTGGTGTGTCATAAAAGAATTTAATAATTACTATGTATTTTCTAACTATTTTTATTGTAATTTGTAATATTAATCAACTTATGCAGTGTGACCTTACAAATGTGTTACAACAAACAATTTTAAATCATCATTTTTACTTCACAACTAATTTAAAATATTTTGAATTTATTGTCATTTATAAACTACAATATGGAATTAATAGAGTTTTAAATTATATTGACATAAATTATATCATAAACTAAATCAATACTTAATACATTTTATAACATAACCTAATGCAAGGTAACATAAACACTGTATTATTAGTTTATAAATACACATATTATAGTGAATATAACTAATTAGGTCTGTACCTATGACCGTATGAGTACTACATACCATCAAAATTATTTGTTTATTTCATATAAACGATTTGCTGGGCACTCAGTTGAGGTTAACTTCCCAAACTTGGTTGCTTAAATCTATGTTATATATTATATTCTTGTAGCTTTATCGTTGTAATTAAAAACCCATTATACTTGTAAAACTTGTTTTCTAATTTTTTATTTTGTTAATAATAACAACTAAATAACGATATTTATAAGTAAATTAAGAAAACTGGAAATGGTGTCTAATATAACATAGGGTAGTAAGTATAGGTGGGTACATTCTGAGAACTAATTTGCATTTTCAGTAGATTACATAATTTATATCCCTATTAATTTTTTGTAGGTTACCAAAAAGTTTTATATATTTTTATTTGTAGTAGCATTAAACTTGCGTAGTGGTAGTTTAAGAAAATCAATTTTTATTATTTTACAATCCGCAATAAAAATTTATTTTATCATTAATCGTCGGTATAAAGTCTTTCTCCATAAAGTACTTTACAACTTATTAAACCTATCTTGAAAAAAAATTTAAATAAATGATTATAAAAATTTGCAAAAAAAATATTATTATTACTAGGTACAAGTAGTAGGTACCTATTTTATTATTAGGTAATGTTAATATTATAAGTGCACGCCCAGCAAAGTAATTGCAATATTTGATCCCATCTATCATCTATGAACATATTATATTATATGAATCGATCTAACAATTATTACTATTTATATAAAGTAGGTTCAATTGAATAGTATTATCAAAAATTATTATTAATTATCTACTATTAAATAAATATAATATGAAAGGAGGTAACAGAATAACACAACATAAATTTGAGATAATATAATAATTGTACACAAAACAATAAAATAATAAAATAAATGTAATATAATGAACAAGATAAGTATTGTAAAATATATTTAATTCACCCAATACAATGTACTATTACTATACAGAAGAATTATAAAAAGTGTAATTCTCGCACAATTAATATGTTTACTTAAAAGTAAGATCTAACATTCAACCACAATTTCCTTTAGTAATATGGTATCTGTTTCGATTCCAAGTGAAGTAAAAAATTTGTTATGACCGTCTTCCCTTTAAATCTAAAAGCATTAACGAACCATCGAGATTAATCGCCTAGTAACTTTTTCAAAAATAAATCTATTGCACTTTCTGTAATTTGGAGCCAAATTTAAATAGTTAGATCCATTCTGTGTGTGATAAAACTACTTCAAGAATTACCGACAAAAAAAATAAAACTTGCTTTGCATATCATACGTTCAGCTTTTACCGTCTAGTCTGATTAATTCATGATTGCTTTTATACCACTTAACAAGTTAGATGCCAAGATGCCACCCATATGTTATAAAGCTTTCAGTTTCTTATTAAGGCCAAACATATTTTTTCATAAATTTGCTTTACATATTTGAGTTTGAGTTTCTGAAAATCACTTAACATTTGCATTTTTAGCAATAATTAGAAAGCAAATATCAAATATCTGGTATCTTTAGACGCGGAGAAAATTTCGTTCAATTGATACTATACTTTTATCTAGTCCATTACAATTGGAAGCAGAAATCTTGCAAAAGTTAATGTACTATTCTATTACTAACTTTACATTCTGGTTTAAGATAGACCACCCGGTGATAATTCAATGATCACAATTAATAAAATGTTATTTAATACAAAAAACCAGATAAACTGTAAAGCATGGGGTCGGCAACTTATGAACCGCGCATCACCAAGTGCCTAAATGTGTTAATTTCAATTGACCCACTTAAGTTCCGGCAATTTCGTCCTCCCAAATTATTTACCTGAAGTAAAATAAGATAACATTACTTATTTGATCAAGTCTCTTGAATAAAACAAAACCTTTTCTTTAGCTCTTTCAAATAACTGCAGGTTAATTTTGACCTCCAGCCAAAAATGGTTGCGGACCCTTGGTGTAAAATATAATGGTTGCTTTATAGTAGAGTATAGAGGAATAAAGAAAGTACCAAACGATCGATCAAAAATCATCTACACGATTACACTCGTAGTAGCTCGATTTTCCTGTTTGCAAATGACAGAAAAGTACATTATACTATTCTAATGTAAACAAACTATCTGTAGTACTTTCCTATCTACCATTTAGTAAAATACTAATGAAAACCAACCATAAATACCATTGGGAATTAGTTGTTAATTATTATGATTTTTCGTTATTAAAAACATTTTATTTAACTTGACATTTAGGGGTATTATGTATCACCAACGTTATCATAAAGGTGACAGTTATGACATAAAATAAAGTTTTTTGGCAAATCCTACCAATGAAATCGATACGATTTACCGAAATATGTTATAACGGTCACCTTTATGATAACGTTGGTGATACATAATACCCTTGATTAGCGTTGTTTATTTCATATGAATGTTTATTTATTAGGTTTGTGTATGTTTGTAAGCCTGTACTTATTCTTGAACTCCTTTTTAAGCAACTTGTTCATATTATACACAGGTGAAATTTGGTACTCAGCTTTTAACAGGATATCTAATATATATAACTAAATTTTTAAACCAAGAACTTGAAAGAAAATTTTAAATCAAATATTGTTTCTTAAGGCCATTTGACACGTGTATAAATTTGTTAGCAAATTTAGTAACAACCCATTGATTGGTTAAACAAACCAATGTTGGTACCGATATTGGTTGGTTCAACCGATCAATGGGTTTGCTAACAAATTTGCTAACTTTACATACGTGTCACACGGCCTTTACATAACCTACAGAAAATGATATTATAGTCAAATTCACCTAAAGTCGAGTATGACTCATCGAAAAAATTATATGCATCAAAATTTACAAAACGTATGTCTTAGAGTTTATTAATTTAAGAGATATAATTTGTGAGGACAAATGTGTGTTTATAAAATGTAACTGTCAAGTTCAATAGATTGTTAGATTTGAGATTAGGAATGGTTAAAGGTTTCAAGTACATTTAAAAGAAATAAATGCAAATAAAAATTAAGCAGTTTTTTCTGAAACAGGTTTAAAACACTCTTTTGTATTTTTTATGAATACAACTGTAAATAGTGTTAGGTGTACAAATGAATAATCCAAATTATTTCAAGCAGTTATAGCTCTGTTTTTTCAGCCAATTTGGCGAGTTTAAAACCGTTAGACGCATGCGCAGATTAAAATTTATAACTTACATTCAAAACTGCGCATGCGTTTGATAGTTGCAAACGGTTTCAAACTGCTGAAAGAACACAGCTTATAAAATCTTGTTTAAATTGAATAGATTTTCCCGCTCTTTTGTGATTATGCAATGTCGACATTATAGCTATTAAAAAAACATATAGTTTGGCAAAAAACCTTTTAAAAGTATTCAGTTTAGTAGCGTGCATATCCTACATAGCATTCTTTACAAATCCCAGTAAGGAAAAAATGCTGCAAGAACTTGCAAATCGATTTGTTTGTTTCTCGGTGAAGGTTTGTATCGTATGATGGATGCGCATTTTGATTAAAAAAAAATAACAATAGGTTCTTGTACATAGTCGTCTCATTTCTTTTGTACATCCAAAGAAGGGGCCATTTCCCCCATTACTTCCCTGGATCTGCCCTTGGATGTACACAACTGACATAAGTAAGGTTAGGATCAAACGAAGTGACAGCGTTGGTGACAGAATGTAATATTATAAAATACAACGTATGTTTATTTCATTTACATAACAAAGTTACCTCGACGTACTTCTTTTTTTCTGTCTCTTTTCTAATAGTTACTTTTTGAAAATATGACAAAGATAACCAAATGCTATGCGTTAAATCTCACTGCATTCCCATATTTGTCATACTCGAGTTAATTTGAATTTCACAATACTTGTAATTTAGTTAACGCCGTTTATTATGCATTCTGCATGTGATGGAGGGTCTATTAAATTTAAACTTAAAAAGATGTAAATTAATAACAAGAGAAATTCGTAGGTTCATCATTCATGTCGTGTATTATAAATAAAAGCTTTAATTGGAAATATTATTTTACGAGGAAAATTGTTTATAAAAATTCACAAAGTTAATAAGTAATAATTTTTTTTTTACTTTCTGTCCATAGCTAAATTATTATTATGATAAATAGAATAAAAATTATTCATTCCATTAGCAAAGTTAAAAATTTTACTTTACAAATGTAATATTTTCATATAGGAACAATAACAACCATTAAGATACAATGGTGCTTTAATGTCGTTTGAAATTATTTAATTTAATAAAATTATATACTCATGGTCAATATAATTAGCAATTCAAATTATTAAAATATTAATGTAGGTATATTATAAGAATTGTCATTTTATATATGTATTTTATATTATGCTCTGGTAATTATATTGGTCATATTTTTTGTTTACATCAAACCGGACATGTAAAACTTCTCACAAATACTTACATAATTACAGTGAAACTTCGATAACTCCAATCCAAGTGCAATATACCATGAAATAATATGGATTTTGTTAAACTTATCAAAATTCCAACACTGAAAAAAAATTGTGTTTAAAAGGAACACAATTTGCATGGGGACTAGATTATCGACAAATCCAAATCATATACAATTGTGTTAGAAATGAGTACGCAATATCTTCTCAAAAAGAGTATAATTGAATGGGTGATTGTTGAAAGGTTACTAAGTCCACTATTTGAATTAAATTTTTTTTATGGTAGTATTATTCAAAATTGTGTCTTGCAATGTTTGGTGTTGAAATACATTTAGTCAGATAACTGGAGATACTAATAAATAATAACTTATGTATACGGTAATTTGCAATGAGAACTACGTGGTGATTTAACCATATTACACTGTAATATGGTTAAGCAACTTTTTTTTCCTGAAAATGATGTAACTTTTTATCTAAATTAGTGATAATAAAAATTATTTTTATATATGGAAACCGATACCTAAACTAACTTCTCTAACAGCACACTGATGATTGCATTTATCAACAACCCAAATACATCATAAAATAATCAGTTTTATTGAAATATCTGAGAAGTTACTTTTATGGACTTAATACCCTTTCATCATCCAATATAAGATGATTGGCAGGGCCCCCGTAAGGGCTACTGGCGCCTGTGTGCAAAAAAGGATTTTGGCGCCCCTTAAGGCATTTTGGATAATGGTTTTTTATTTATTTTTTTGAAGGTAGGTAGGTAGGTGCTTGAAATAAAGCAAAAAACTGAACTTTAAAAGTCATATTTATTTGTAGTCAAAAATATCAAAATGAAACAAACAGAATAAAATCATAACAAAATAAATTAAAATAAATTCTTATTCACGGCCATTTTAAAGCATTTACTTAACTAATGGGGTACAGACACGTTGTTTATAAATACTAGAAAATAACCCAAAACTAAAAATCACATTTTTTTTTAGGAACAAACAGAAATATTGCCTTATGTTTACATAACTTCTGATAACAAATACCTAGGTTACTTCGTTATGAAATCAAAAGTGATAGCTAGGTACAATAGAAAATTAAAAAATAGCTATTGTAGTAGGCTACAGATACAGGCAATGTCAGAAGAATTCTTAGTGAAATGCTTACGTTTGGAAGGGTGGAGATTAAATTGTTTTCAAATATATATTGTAAAATACATAAGGCACGCCTACACACACTTACATGAGCTACACTCATGTAAGCTAGACGGTGTTCAGTTACTCCTTCCTGAAACTTTAACACCATGCAAAATATAAGTTAACTCATATTTTGCATGTTGATATCATTATCAGAACATAGTATACCTACTGTAAAAGCAAACTTTTATTTTAAAATTAATTTTTGTTTTTTTGCAAGGGTTTTGGCGCCCCTAAAGGATGGCCCCCGTGTGCATTGCACACTTTGCACATATGGTAGCGGGGGCCCTGATGATTGGGTGGAAACCAACTTTTTGCACAGTAAATGCGGAGGGAAAACGTGCCAGTGCTATCGTGCATTTAATTTTTGTTTCTTTATATGAGCTCCGCCCAGTCATCTTATTTTGGATAATTTTTACATAACGTTAACATTTTACTTTACTTTTTAAAGTTTACCTTTTAAATTTACTAATTTGAATTAGTAGACAATTTAGACCCAAATTGTGCTACTTTTATGCAATATATTTTTGCAAGTTTAAGTTATCGAAGTTTGTCTGTGATTTATATTAGGTACGAGTTTTGGAATCCCCTCTCTTTTAGGATTTATTAAATTGTGTGTGAAATAAAATTAACAAAACAATTTACTTATTGGACCTTTTCTTTAATTCTGATAGTATATTTCTTGTAACTTAATTTTTATTTATTTACACACCTTATTAGAGGCGTATCGCTATAGAAATACTTGGTACAATCACTTAAATAGTGCAAAATACAACACACATTTATTTTCTTATGTAAGAAATAGAAGTTGAAAAATTACAGCTTTAAGGAATACAAGCCAATACAAAATAAAGTAAAGTCTAGAAAAGTCACCCCGATTTGTTGAAATTGCTAATCAAAAGAATAGTGGTCGGCAACAACGCAGGGATGTAAAATGGTTTCCGTCCATGGAACGTAGGTATAGGTACTCAATTTTTTGTCGGATCATTCTAAGATCTAAATAGGTAATAAATTAATATTCTGTAAAATGTGACTTGGATTGTTTAGTAAAAGAATACAAGTTAATTTGGGTTGATTAACAGCCTAACCAAAATTTGCAACCCGCTCATATTTTTGATTCTATAAAAAGTAATTCCAACATCAAAAAATTTTTCAGATATCTTACTTTTGAAAGAACCCCACTCCCTGACATCGGTTTTTTTATGATTCTTTTATGAATATTAGGTACATATAAAATTTAAATTGGGTGGGCCGAACAGCCAGCTCCCCCAACGCAAAAGTGATCGTTTCATATACCTTCTATAAACGGTAATAATGTCGCATACAGACCGGGAACAAAACACCGCAACGTAACACCGCCGCGCAAATTTTCTGTCACGACGATGTTGCGGTGTATTGAATATTTCATCGAAAGGTTATACTACATCACCGCGATTAATTAATTATATGTATTTGTTTAACGCTTTGAAGTCGCCGAGTAATATTTCTTTTAGAAAATTGACAACTGATAGATCGCGATTTTGTTAAGGTATTATACTATTTTCAGTTTGCTGTACTATCCAAACATACGTTGGGGTATTTTTTCGGTATCTGTACGCACCATTTAGATGATTGAAATACATTTCGCATCCGAAATACACCCAAAACGCAAGACAAATCAGTATGTTGGCGAGACTTGCTCCAAAACTAAAATAAACTTTTATGGTTTCGTCTATTATTTTTTAGAGTGTACTTAACGTCAGTGTTACACCGACATAGTTTTAGAACAAATCTCGACAACATACTGAGATTATTACCAATAATTTATTGGTGGTATAAGACGCGTATACATTGATTTTGATCAGCTTCCTTTTTTTTATGAAAAATATCCAAATAATAAAACAATAGTGAACAAAAAGTAAATTACACGAACGAACTTAAAATTTTAGGATTATTAAAATATTCATCAAATAAATATAAATTAAATTTAATTAATAAAAGAAATTCAATTGTACCTATACGTAGTAAATGAAGGTTACTGTTTGCAGAAGAACACTGATATAGGTACCTACCTATATACATATAAAGTCAAAGAGGTAGATATTAATTTTAAAGTCAAATGCCAAATGGATTTGTTAGGATATTCACAAGACATGACTTGTTTATGAATGCAGTGAAATATAAAAAAAAAACGTGCACTTATTTAAAATTTCGACATATTATTATGAATATTAACTAGGTTATAGTCATATATATGTATACCTACTATATTGTAAACATAAGAAATTAATAAAACAAAGTACCTATATATAATAAATTAAATGGCTGGTTTAATGAAGATATCTTTTGTGCTTGAGAACCTGATTGTACATGGATCCAATTTAATGCTTTACAAACTAATTGTAATTTATGGTCCACAACTATAATATTTCATTTATATTCTGTGTACCTTACCTACATCTCAATTATAATTTCAAGTAATAAACTTTATATGTTTTTAAGTTTTAATAGTTTCATTATTTAACCCAATCGGTTATATTTTTCATTTACTCTCTAATTATTTATATAGTCACTAATAAAAATATATGCATATATACATCTATTATATCTACACATGTAACTTGTAATTGTACTAAATTGATATTAATGAGATATAAATTTTTTAGGATTTTTTGATATTACATTAGAAGAACATTAATTTGTATATAATTTTCTTTAATTAATAATGACTTGTAATATTGTCGACTTATTTATTATCATAAAATTTTTTAAAAATTTAACATAGGTAGCATAATAAGTATGCATTAACTACATCTACTAAGTAATTATCGAGGCTGAACTGTGCTTCAAATTTAGAAATTTAATTTTTTTTTGTTTTATTTTGCAATAATTAAAAATGTTTTGTAACTCTTTTTTCAAAAACTATTAACTTAACTAGTCACTAAAATAATTTCCTTATGTTTGGTAGAAAAATTTTAGACTTTTATTGATTGCGACATTAAAATTGTTTATTCACCACTCGAGATCAAAATTTTTGATAACAGTTAACGTATTTTCACTACAATTATCATAATAGTTAATATTATTTTACTTCTTAATATTATTATGTTATAAAGAGATACTTTTGCAATAAATTTACAAATTTCAAATTTGTAAATCATAGGTAGTACCTACCTATGTAATTAGAATAATTTAAAAGAAACTTAATTAAATATTTTTAGTTAAAATACATATTATTATGGAATACTATATCAGCGGTTGCCAAACTTTTATTTAAATATTGGAAGCGATTTTTATTCCGCGGGCGATTACTTTTTTTATAAGTTTACAAATTGATAATTTGTGGAGATTCTGACATGTAATCCAATTGACTATAGCTTTTATGGAAAATAAAATACTATATTATCTGTGCAAAATTTCTTCTAAAAATCTAAAGTATAATTATTCTCAACACTAATATAAAAACTGATACTATTATTATTAAGCATGTAATACGTGTAGAATAAATACTATTGTAGTATTATGTATTTTTCCGATACTAAGGTTTATGTATACTTAAAACATAAAATTAAATTTAAAAAATTTTACGAGATTTTTAAATTATTTAATAGGTACCTACCTAACGGAAATTTGGTGAAACATGAAATAAATCTTTTTACATTTGTTTTATGCGAATTAAGTACGCCAATTCCAATTCAGGGTGATTAGAAGAAGCAATTTAGTAAAGTAAGTTCCGTATTTCTGTAAGGCATCAGAGACATAATGTATGTATGTACGTACTATACTCTTAAATGTAATAATCCTAGTCAAGTCTTTTGTATTGTTCCTCGTACTAGCTATGGGGTTTTCACACGCAAAGCTCTTTATTTTCCTACTGCTGCATTCCCTAAGCAATTTGCTGTTTTAAATTTTGCTGATTTCACTTTTACCATAGTTAGTTTACAACCTACATTTAATTCCAATTTTTCTAATAATACTTCATAAAATAATATAGGTACCTAATTTTTATTCAAACTCAATATCTAGTTAATAAATTATTTTTTCATCATCAGGGAGGGCGTAGGTGAATAAATTATTTATTTTACAAATAATTAACAAATTGCAAGCACATGTAGTTTTGAAATTTTTTTATCAAGATTCATACTTATAAAGCAAGAAGAAAAATATGTGTTCCAATCTAATTGCCGATAAAACTTGAATATTATGAACTATAGTTTTCACATAAGTTGAAGATACGTTTTTTAGGAAAGCAAAGTATCATAATTGTCATTTACTATTGTATCTAACATCAAGGTATAAACGAAAATACATTTTGGGTTGCGTGACCTGTGCATATATTCCCGGTCGGGGTCGACACGCGATGCAGCGCTCATTCGTTGAATTGTGATTGTGGCAGGGCCACGTGCCATTGTTCCGGACTCCCTTATAATCCCCGTTACTCCCGCATTATGTACTTACTTTACTAATTTTCTTAATTTCTATCGTATCTATAATAAAATTGTATGCAAACTATAGCGTTCTTTAATCGTACATTTTATTCTTCAAAAATTGCGTCCGCCATTATCGACGTCGCGACGCAGGGTGGGGCTGTTGGCGGTTGCTAAGGACAACGACGAGCGAACAGCCAGTGAAATATCACCTCGAATGCTCGATTAATTTGTCTGTGTACTAAAAGGATACGATTAAAATTTGTTTCTAAAACATTTCAAGAATTACTTTTCAACGTTTTAACTAATCAATTTTGCGCATACAAATACACATTGGCAAATAAAACCACCAAAAATACTTTGAAAATCTGTTAAATCAGCTGATAGTGTGACGAATTGATGAAGAGCATATAAATATACCAAGTCCACGCAATAGCGTGCGCTAGACACTTGCTGATCTCAGCTGCAAGAAAACACGCGAGCTTACGCTCACGTGGAGTATGTGAACTGTTGATTGAGTCAAAAATGCTTTACGAAACGTACTAAGTATTATTTACTGTGTGTGTACCTATAAAATCTACTAATTAATCGTGCATGTATCGTCCGCGCATTCAATATTTTGGAGGTGCACTTACATGCTGAAACTGAAGATTGAGCGCTAATATCCAAATAAGTAAAGTTTTGTTAAACCTACCAAAGTTCTTATGTAAAACACCATTGGTGATTGGCATTAATTATACAATTTTACATTTACCAAAAGCTATTTACCTAATTATTGAAATGTCGTAGCATGATAAAGCTGATGACTACTGGGTTAAAGGTAATGTGCTACCAAATGCTATATATTTGTGCAGATATTGCAATGGAATAAAGAGATGAAGTAACTAGTAATAAAGAATTTATATTATGAAATTCGAAATTTATAGAAAATAACTCGAAGAATTTCTACATATTTTGACTATTTGCGATGAGAGTTTTTGAAGATTGAGTTTTTATACCATACACAATATTGTGTAAACCTCTTCATGTGGCACTTTCAATAAAATTTCATAAACTGAATAATGTATAAATAATCAAAAAGTGTTAATTTGTATAAAAACACTAAAAATCGAAATTATAACTGACAACAGTAAAGTGACATTTTATAGGTACAGACCATATCTTCTAACAATTTATTTATTTTGACCAATTTTCACCATTTTCTTAAGTATCTAAATTTTTTCAAGACACACGCACAAATCATATGCTGAATCTTTTATCAAAATATGATCAGGACATATTGAATTTTGATGCCAAAATTTCAATGTTTATTTGAACGATGATGAAAGATGGAAAATGATCAACTATTTACAAAGTAATATGAAGAGTAAAATAAAAATATCTGTATATAAAATTAATTTTATACCTACGCATCATTATAGCTAGTTATTATTGAATACCTACCCGGTTTATTACATAAAAAAATAAATACAAATAATATGATACTTATATGAGACCAATTAAAATTAAAAAAGGTGCATTAAATATCTAGGTAGTAATGAGGTTTCATAAATTTTACAATCAGTGGTACATAATATTATGTACTACGTAAAATTAAAATAAATTTTAAAATTGAAAGCAATAAAACAAAAGTAATTCTAAATTAATCCAGAAACGTCATCGCATAAAAATGCCAAGTTATTCAAGCACATAAAAAGGTGGAAAATAATAAATAAAAGGGTTGTCCACGGCGTGAGCTCATTAACCCAGGGCCAGGTTATTTACGATCAACCAGCGAACCCCCCTTGCTAGTAGTAATTATTTTACCTTATCGCAGTGCCTGGTTATCCTGTTAGAAAAAGTCCGTCACTAGAGGACGCCCGGAGGAGATGGTGAGGTGGCTCGCCCGATACCAAACTAGCTCTCAATAAATCCACACCGGTTCATTAAATGTGAGATTTTGTTACAGATACATTTAGCTATAAGAACAAACATAATTCGAGTTCGCATTCAAACCAACCCACGCTTTTAACACCTCGCTACTGTTGCTAATAATTGATGTTCCCACGAAAGATTTGTCTGCTTTTTATTTCTCTACTCTTTCTTGCCATTTATCTTTCATATATCCAATTAACAAAATACTTATAAGTTTTGTATAAAGAAACCTTAAGTAATTGGAACGAATATAAGTTGTTGGAATAAAAATTTTCTTGAAAATATATTGCCCAAAATGGAATTATAATATTTGCTAAAAACGGAAGAAGTCTTGATATATATTACTTTTCTAAATAAAATGGCTAATAATCTCTAACATTTATACCTACTACATTTTTAAACTATACAGATAAATCAGAAACTGAAGAAACGTTTAAGATGTGCGGGGCTGTCCAACCAGTCGAATTTTTTTAACATTGTCGAGATGATATTTTTTGCTATCTTGAAATATTTTTTTGAATTTTTTGACATCGCCCCGGTAGCCGGCTACGCGTTCTGGTTGATCGTGGTAACAATATATAAAAAAAAGTAGATTCCAAATACAAAAAGGTTGAACAGCCCTGGTATATTACATTACATGGAGAAAGGCTGGATTCGCCAGTAAAAAATATTATTATATTAATAATACTTAATACATACATAAAGTAAATAAATAAAGTTTAATTTTTGGTAGAGAAATTTACATGCAATTAATAACATAAATTAATATTTAAATACTTATACTTTCCGTGACCGGTAAAAATTAAAGGTCCGATAACTATGCGCGCTTAAACCGTTCATGCGCGTATGACAGCCCATTCATAATATCAACTTCATTATTTGAAGATTATGTTAAATATCTCACGTTTTGGAAATTATATAAGAATTTGCATTTTACGATAAGAAATACCTATTAGGCTTTAACGGTTGCTGAAACAACACGCGTTTATAATCGATCACAAATACGAGGTCATTTTGTGACCTTTATTAAAGCTCAAGGATATTAACAATGTTACATTTAACTAAGTAATTAAAAAAAAAACATTTATTCGGCGTAATGCGTAAACTATTGTTTTCATATAAGCGAAATACCGCCAAAAATATAAATGTTTTACAAAATATTTACAACACCGGTTTTGTAGTTTTTGAATAAATATCACGCTTTTTAAACAGCCATGAATATTTTAGCGACTTGATTAAAGAAATTTAATATTTTATTTAGCTACTGAAAAATTATGTTCTTTTATTATAAAAGAAAAACGACAGTAAGGCATAAAAAGTTAGCATAAAAAGATCAAAAATTTTTAATTTAAAATTAACTCCTATTTTCATTTTTATGAGAAAAATGTGAATGGTTATTAAAACCAGTTATTATTAACCTAGTGTAAAATAACTTATCATAGTTCATAATAATAACTACTTATTCCACGGGGTTTGCCATAATAATCTACAAATTAAAATTATTTATGTCAAATTTTAATATACCTTTCATCTAAAATGACCATCAGCATCTTTTCTCAATGCATTTATCTAATCTGAATAGAAAATAGTTTGCTACATCACGACGAAGTACATTATTGTCTTAGCTAATTGAAATCTTTTCACGAATAAAATTCTTCAATTCAAAATAAGATTTTAAGTCGTCTCAAAATAAATTTTCTTTTATAGTCGGCACCCAGTGTCATTTTAGATGCCAATAAAATGTAGATTTATAAAAAATCTAAATAGAGATATTCTTTTTGTTTTCACATTATCATTTAGCTTTTGCGAACTTGTATATCAAATTGCAGCCACTTTATTTATGGGCAATAGAAAAAAACATTCTTTTTTTGAAAATGGCACATCTTTTTGGGCCAGTTTTCAAAATAGCGAAAGTTAATGGGCATGTAAATATTTTGTAACAGATTGCTATAATCCTATTACATGTACGTAGATATTTTGTATAATAATGTTTTCATAGCGTTTATAATAAAATAGATAGCTTTAATTTAAAGAAAAAGTAATTTTTTTTATATTCGCAATTTTCAGTCAAAGTTTACTCCAGGCGGAAGTACCTATCAACAATAAATGTGATTTCCTCATACAAATCTGAAATTATAAGTAGGAAAGTTAAAGAGAACGTTCCAGTGCCGTCGTGCATTTAATTTTTGTTTTTAATTTTTTTCATAATTTCTAAAATAATAAAATTTTAAAATTATTTCTCACACTGTATTTACATCTGTTCATGAACCAATATAGTGTTTTCACTGAAAGTAGTTGTCGTCGTAAGTCTTTAAAATATCGAAAATACTTTCCGGTTTAAATAATTTATTAGCGCATGAAATAATGCTAATAAATCCAGCAAACCCTTGTACGTAAAATTAATATTCAATAATAATATTCCATAAACGTAGGCAGTACTAAAACAAAGTACAAATAATTATACTACTAAAAGTATAAAAATAAGTAAACTTTTAGCTCTAGGTAAGACAAAATCAATTTTGTAGTATTTGCTTGAAATTAATGAGCACTTGTGTAAATAGCAATTTTGTTATCTTATTACTGCCCATCGATCTTTAGCTCTTGGTAAAAACGATTGCAACTAAAATAACCACGCCCAATGTATGTAACAAAAGATAGTTATCTCGTACCTACACTATTACTTATTTTCAACCATTCTTAAAAATGTGATCACATTCACATTGCATCGAAATAAGCACAATATTATAAATTTATTGGCTTGGTCATTTCGTTTTACATCACCCAATCTATGACAAAAATAATTTTAAAATATAAAAATTTGCATAGGTAGATGTAGATTTGCGTAGTACAAATAACGGAGTTAAGCTTTCATTCGATTCTTAGTTGCAAAAATTATTTGTGCCGTGGTTTGGGTTCCACGTTAAGATATAAATTATCATTTACATTTCGTCAGTAAATGATAACTACCTACTCACTTGCAATTCGATTTAAGAGATTATCCCGATTATAAAATAGTTTATTCTTTTTTTTGCATGGAATTTGACTATAACGCCGGTGACATGCAATAACGTAACAAGAATTGAAAATTGAGTTTTTAAATATGTTACTTTAGATATGTATTTCTTTTGTGATCCAATTTAATATCTCATATGACAAAAGTCGTAGCCATCGAAATGTTCTCTATAATAGTTAGAATTTTGAGTTACAATATTTTAAATAATTTTCATACCACTGTAAACTTTTATCACCCTGTAAAAGATTTTTTCAAATAATATTGCCAAGCTATCGCACAGGCTTATGGGCGAATTTTCGTGTCTTGTCTGAGTTGTAGCCAACTGAGAAATTTTAAAAACTAAATAATTTATCTTTGATTCCTAGTTATTTAGTCCTTGAAAAGGATCTTTTGAAAAAATTTTAAAAAAATAATTATTTACTGATGTTGATGTACAGAAGACACAACGGCAAGTTTGAATAGATATATTTTTCTGATGTAACTCACAACTTTGAGGTATTGGAACACTAATTTTTTAAATAAATAAAATATAGATACCTACTAACGTAATAAAATAGATATACTAATAAGTTAAGAAGTCGAAAAGCTAGAACAGGGTAAGGTATTCGTAAAGGATATTTATTTGATCAATACTTGGGGCCTCCTGCGGAGCAGCGCCAGACTTGCGGTCTACCTTCGTCTAATCAATATACAAAAACACTATATAATTTACTGTTTTACTGTGGTCGAATCTCATACCTGACTACGTGCTCGCCATGAATCTATAACTATATTATATATTTATTACAAATTATTTGTTTTATTTCTTTCACTAATAAATATGTCTAGATATAAATATGAACTCAAATAAATATTTCATAAACGTATTCGTATAAACTTACCTTGTCAAACTTAAATATTTATAACTATTAAAATTATTAAATTTATTTTTATTTAAATTATAGGTTCGAATTAAAATATTTTACATAGCATTTTTAATTCATTTCTGATAATTTCAATTTGTAATTTTTCAACTGATAGATAGGAATAACAGATACTCGATCAATGTATAAAAGGAAGAATTTTAATGTTACTAATTTTAATAATGCTTTATCTTTTACACATCGATCCTACAAAATAAAATAAATCATCTAATTATTTGTGAAAATACCTAAATGTTAAAGGTAATTAAAATAGTAATTTATAAGTAGAAGACTGATGTGTAGATTAGACGAAATATTTTTGATCTAATTGACTTTTTCGTCAAATAATATTATGCATTTTGAATAAAAAAATTAAATTTTCCAAAATTTATGCAGAAAATATTTTCACTCCGAATTAGACCAACAAAAATAACTGGATTTCTTTATAAGGTTTATTTTGTTTTTTAACAAAATGTACTTTTTAAATTGAATTTTAAAGTATAAAAAAATTCAGGGTAAATATACTTACGATCAATTGCAAGCCTAATGTAACTTCTGTCAAAGTGTTACAAAGTTGGCACAACAGCAATATTGATTTTTATACTAAATTGACTTTACTTTTCAAATAGCAGGTTACGTTAAGGTTTTATATTTTTTAATAGTAGTAGCACTATATTTATGTATGTTTACGTTTAGAAATAAGCAATTTATTATATTTAAAAAAAAATTCTTAAAAATCATTACATCGAACAATGATAAGCAGTAAAACACATAATACCCACTATATTGCCAATGTTTTCTATAATTTTTTGTGTTTAGACGAATTATTGTATGCAGAAAGTGCAGCACCATACCCATAATTATTGATCGTCATAAGTTTACATCTAACAATAATATTAAAAAGATAAATTTGTTATTTTTGGGGAGGATATGAAAAAGAGTTTGATCAATAAGCTTGATGTCAACGATTGCGGTATTATTAATTCAGAATTGGATACTTTTTAACGTGTGGATAGAGCCAGAGAGCCGTTGGTCCCCCCCATAATATTAAGCGGTGCTTATACACTGGACAAGCGTTGGTCCCCTTCAAATGGTTAGAGTAATAATTTTGTAATACTTTGTATTCTTTTAAGTTTTATGTGATTCATCACAAAAAAATATTTGCTTGCAAAATTTATTTATCGTAATTTACTTTTTTCGGTTTCATAATTACTTTTGTAAAATTTATATTTTTTATGCTTTGAGTTTTACCGCCTATAATAAGCTTTAAAGTTTTCTTTTAAAAACCTATTTTTTGCAAAGGCTTCCAGAAAACCGAAAAATATTTAAACTATATACAAAATATTATTATCATTTACTTTAAATTTTTTCTAAAAAGTTCCTAGGTTTTTATTGCTATTTTTTTGTAATCTTGAAATTTTACATATAATAAAAAACATTAAATTTAAAAAAAAAAATTTAAATAGGTATACTATACGTAAGCTGCTGAAAAAGTTTCCGAAAATGATACTATAAAACATATATAAAATTTGGTAAAAAGCTTTAGTGCTTTTTAAAGTATTCGGCTTGGACATTAATAAACTTTTACATACGGTGAAACAAATTTGAAGAACACTTTTTCCACTCTGAAACTAATACCTCAGAAACCCATCAGCATTTGCATTGTTTCAGCAATACCCAAACGATGGACCGTTGTTTATTTTTGAGTTCATACCAATAAATCCAAATTTTATCACTAGTAAAGATTTGTACACCAAATTTGAAACACCTCGGTTAAATTTCTTGAGCATTTCGTTTTTTAGAGTTTTAAGATTTATGTCAAATTGTGTGGGTTTTAATGACTGAAAAACTTCTGTACGTCTAAATGATTTGTTTGTATTGCTTTCATGTCAATGCCTAAGGATATTGTAATCTCTCGGTAAGTCACCTGCCGATCTCGCTTAATCATTTCACATACAGCTTTAACATTAGTGGCAATAACAAAGATTCTGGACGACCTGAACGAAATTCGTCACTGAGAGTGGTGTGACTACGCTAGAATTTTGAAAATTAGCTATAAACAGTATTTCTGGGTGGTGCTTCATTACCAATAGACAAAACAAGTCGATCGATTGATTCTTTCGGCTCTAGACCACATTTAAAATCGTAAAAAAATTTTGGCACGAAAATTTTCAAGTTTCATTTTTGGCATAATCACTTTCTTGAAAATGCTGTGTAAGCAGAACTTGCTTACTTAATTACAAACTTTTAACTAAATTATATGTAAAAAATGTTTGACAAATATATGAAAGTTAAAAAAAATTGACACCATAAGAAATGCTAGATTCTGGAAACTTTTCCAGCAACCCACATATAAATTTCAACTAACTAAACACTAAAATACTTGTATTTTAGTTTAATTTTTAGTAGATTTTGCAATATTTAAGTACAATTCTATCACCTTATGGTATGGTTTCCTAGACATTTTAGAAACTTAAAACTGGGATTTGTAAAACCGTTCTCTCGCTATTTTTTTCACCTACAAATCACTCGCTATATGGGAAAATAAAATGCATCGTTGGGACTTATTTAGAATTAAACAAACTTAATCAAACGTTAAAAATTTTAGAATTTTTAACCGTAAGAAAAGAAACAATATACAAGAAATTTTATAAAAAACACTTTAAAAAACATTTGCAGCTTTAGTGACAAGGTAAAACTAGATAAAATATTAGAAAAATGACTAAAAATTTTGAAAAAAGGGGGGAGTGATGAAAAGCAAAACGTGGTATTTAAAAATTGAAAAATATACTAAAATGATTACAGAATAGTAATACGATATGGCGCCATTTCAAGGTAATTGCCTATCTTCAGTCGTGTGTAACTAGAAAAAATTGGAGATGTGGCTATCACATGACTTTACCATACATTAATCTTATGGTACGATATTATGTTTTGCGCACTACTCTAATACAGTTTACAAAAAAGTACGATTTACTATTTTGGCCGCTCTCTATTATTTGGCGCCCATGTGCAGTTTGCACAGTATACTCATGATCTTACATTACAAAACAAAAATTAAAAATTAGAAAAAAAGGCATCTCGTTAATGCGCGTCACTAATTTACTCCCAATCTCACGTTTCCGTGGACCGATTTTAACCAAAATCTAATCAAATCTAAGTTTCAATATAAAAGTACTAAATATAAAATTTGGTTGAGAAATTTGTATTAGTTTGGGCGCTAGAGCGCACACAAAATTAAGTGACATACAGACACACAGACACATAGACACACTGACACACAGACACACAGACATTTCTTGATGTTGGGTCTCTTTCAACTCGTTTGACTTCAAGGACTGTAAATTCGTGAAAATCTGAAAAAAAAAATTTTTTTTGATTACATAACTTTCTCATTCGGTATGGTAAAATAAAAAGGAAAAAAAGAATGAAAATGACTAAAAAACTTTTAAAAAATAAACTATAAAAAAAACTGTAAAAATGCTTACCAAAAGAAATAATAAATTAAGCTAGACTTTCTTGCACGTGAGTTCAAGATGAAATAAAAGGTTACTATAAAAATTTCAGAATAACTGTCACAGACAAGGTTATCAAAGCAGTGGTACACCGTACCAACATAACTTCAAAAAATAAATTTGAAAAAATATTTTCAAATTTTATCACAAAAACAATCTTGCGATTGCCCTATTATAGAAAATAAATTTTAAAAAGAAAATTTCAAGAATTAGGGACTTATTTACTTACTCTAAAAAAAAGGCAATTTTATCAAAGAGCAATGAAGGAAAAGGATATTTTTTTCATAAAAATATAGGTATTCGAGTTTTATACGAAAGATTATTAAAATTGGAAGAATTTAAGCGAGAATATTTCTGAACAAAAACATCCTTCTGTAGAGGGAAGATTATAGAGAGGGAATTTAGAGGCAGTCGGAGCATAACAGTTAAGTACATAAATGTTCACTTTTCACTCGAAATTCACGGTTTGATTCCGGATCAAGTAATCACTGCATACGTACCTTGTCCCACAAGAGCAGCATTCACAAATGATAAACAATTGTTTATCATTTATTTATTGTATATAATTTTGTACAATTATTGTTTATCAAGAATGCTGCCTATGATGCCTGGATTCAGGTGTACCCACCAAGAAGATGTACATTTTAAATCTAGAAGAGAAAGCGTTTATTTTCCTACAATGTGGTATTGGTTACCATATGTCAAAGAATTCAACAAATGCTTATCCTAAAATTATAATCAGTTGTTGTCAAATTGCCATCAAGCAGTTCCCAACTATCGTTTATTGAAACACTATGGCAGTAATTCTCAAGAATGTTGAGCAGAAATATTCAGGAATTTCATGAGCCAATTTGTTCTTTTAACAATGTATACCTTATATCTAAAGTTATACCTATACTACTATAGTACCCTTAGTAAGAACTTGACATCCAAATTTAAGCCACTTTTACTGACGTTTTATTTTATTAATAAAATTAGTAAAATAAACGTTTTTACAATAAACTTTTTTTAAATAAAAAAAAAAATTTAAAAAAACCGAAACGAAATTTGAATTAATCAACTATCTCGGAAAACCTTGAAAAAATAATCTACCTTGTGTCAACTTTTAATTTTCTAAAAGTGTCTAATACATTTTTGGTTTGTCTAAAAATTTATGATACGTATATGGGGCATTCCACACCAAATCGACCACTTTTGAACCCGACTCCTTTTGATTTTCCTGAAATTTTTGCATATTATACTATCTCACCAAAAACAGTTTTGTAAATTTTTTCAAAATTTTTTACTCAACCCAAAAAAAGTTACGAATTTTTAGAAAAACTGATGTTTTTTTCTTCAAACGATCATAAACTATTTCAAAAATTGACTAATCGGAGCGTTTTTTTTTTGTTTTTTTTGGTCTTTAAACGTACTTTTCAGGAATAAATATTAAAAAAATATTCAAACTTGTATTCTACGAAATTTTTCATTTTTTCGGAAATAATCATTGATTTTTCAAATTTCGACACTTTTGTTTTGTGATTTTTTTATTTAAAAAAAACTCTGATTTATTCCGCATATAACAACGCAAACCCCATAATGGGCCGACATTTCTTTCTATATTTTTTGTTTAATTTAAAAATATTTTTGCGTAAAAATAAAACAAAACATTTTTTAATTAAACAAAAAAAAATATAAAGAAATGTCGGCCCATTATGGGGTTTGCGTTGTTATTCGCGGAATAAATCAGAGTTTTTTTGTGAAATAAAAAAGTCAAAAATCAAAAGTGGAAAAATTTGAAAAATCAATGATTATTAGTTATTACCGAAAAAATGAAAAATTTTATAGAATACAAGTTTGAATATTTTTTTGTGTTTTTTCCTAAAAGGTACGTTTAAAAATTAAGAAAAAAACGTTCTGATTAGTCAATTTTTGAAATAGTTCTGAATTTTTTTAGAAAAATTGATGGTTTATTTCTTCAAACGATCATAACTATTTCAAAAAGTGACTAATCAGAACGTTTTTTTTTGTTTTTTTTTTAATTTTTAAACGTACGTTTTAGGAAAAAAGACAAAAAAATATTCAAACTTGTATTCTATAAAAGTTTTTATTTTTTCGGAAATAATCATATTGATTTTTCAAATTTTTTCACTTTTGAATTTTGATTTTTTTATTTCAAAAAAAACTATGATTTATTCCGCGTATAACAACGCAAGCCCATAATGGGCCGACATTTCTTTCTATTTTTTTTTGTTTAATTAAAAAATGTTTTGTTTTATTTTTACGTAAAAATATTTTTCAATTAAACAAAAAATATAGAAAGAAATGTCGGCCCATTATGGGGTTTGCGTTGTTATAAGCGGAATAAATCAGAGTGTTTTTTTTTAAATAAAAAAATAACAAATCAAAAGTGTCAAAATTTGAAAAATCAATGATTATTTCCGAAAAAATGAAAAATTTTGTAAAATACAAGTTTGAATATTTTTTTAATATTTTTTCCTGAAAAGTACGTTTAAAGATAAAAAAAAACAAAAATAAAACGTTCCGATTAGTCAATTTTTGACATAGTTATGATTCATTGAAGAAAAAAACATAATTTTTTCTAAAAATTCGTAATTTTTTTTGGGTTTAGTAAAAAATTTTGAAAAAATTCACAAAACTGTTTTTGGTGGGATAGTATAATATGTAAAAATTTCAAGAAAATCAAAAGGGGTCGGGTTCAAAAGTGGTCGATTTGGTGTGGAATGCCCCATATGTACCTACTAATTATTTATTAAAGCTTTCTTACAAATATTCGCATCTTTTTCACTTTTAACTCTTATTGTTTTAAAATATTATTGCCAACTGTCACTTTTATTATTATAAAAAAAATTAATTATTACTATTTATTAACAATTACACTTAACAATACTTAACCAGCTTGGTATCATCGCTGGTTGAGTTACAGAGCGGAAATTCTAAGTTTCAATCACTTTACAGAATTTTTTAGTAGATCCCTGATGAACATCGGCACGCTGGGGATTTAAGAATTAATATTAAGAAGCAAAAAAAGAAAAAACACTCTTGATGAAAAAATTTAATATTTACGTATTTTTCATGGTTTTCTTAGCAAAGCAAAACAAGCTTTATATAACCTGCGAAATAAACTAAAAATCAAGATCTTTTAGAATTTAGCATCCTATCTCGATTATGTGTGGTTTGTCACACCAATAATAATAATGTTTTCAAAAAATGGAAAATCGTGCACAATATTAATTTTAATAATTATAAACACGATATTAATTTTATTTTATTCTTAATTTTATACAATAAACATTCGAAATGTTAACTTGAATTGCAGAACAGCACGCTCTATGTAAAATACTATAGAAAACTCAACTTATCCTATACTATTAAACGAGCAATTCTTGTATATATGTATGTATGTATGTATATATAAATATATGTAATTGGGTTCTAGAAAACGGCCTAAGGGATTTTGATGAAAATCACGGACTGGGGGTATTTTGGGCCTACAAATCGATTTGGTCGGGTCTCATCTTTGGGAAAATTCATTTTCACGCAAAAAAACGACCTCAAAGAAGTCATAATTAGATGCCTTGTTTGAAATTCACTGCCATTGTTTTTCTTTGAAAACTACTTGATTATGCTTATAAATTTAATTAAATCAAGTTTTGACAGTTTATGTGTAAATTAAATAACTGCAATTGTTTTTGTTTGAAAACTATTTGTCAAATTAAAAAAGAACTTAAATCAAGTTTTGACAGTTATATGATTTATATAAAAAATTCAGTGCAGTTTAATTAAATTGTTAATGTCATTATGCCTAGAAGAAGTCCACGGAAGTTAAGGAATTATAACTTGCCGAATTTATGCAAAGAACCTGATGATCCGAGAGAGAATCATTCTGATAGTGTTGCGCTAATAAAGTAAGAAGTGTTCTATTAATCTCAACCCACCGCTATACAAATTAAACTACCATGTAATCAGGACTAACCTTTACTGAAAAAAAGGCCATAAAAATGCTTTTTTTAATTCCTTACTGTTGCACTCTTTCTTCCACGTCCAAATCTGAAAACGGGAAATTTCGGCGTCCCAAAGCTTTCCTCAGAGACATCGGGATGGAGTATCAAAAAAAGAGACAGTCCCGTTCAAAATGAGGCGTATGGTTGCGTTAGCCATATCCAAGCTCGAGACCTTTTGAAGTTTTGTGTATTTATTGGCTATTGCAAGACTTTACAATTTTCAGAGGAAGAGTCCCTAATCGCACAGTTTTATTGCTTGGAGACAAATTTATCATAAAATGAATATAGTAGAGCTCATCGACGAAAAATATTGAATGGGAATTTAAGTACGGCCACCTGTAGGTACTTTTTAGATCTAGAACCAATACCTGAGCTACAATAATAATTCTTACTTATTATCATTTATCAGTAATCAATGATGTAAGAGAACCTACATCATTCTCGTGTTAATAAAAATAAGAATAGTTACGATCAGAGATCGGTCGCCCAGATATTTAGTATTATGTACTATATGTATCGGTCCGACTTGGTATAGCAAAAACCCATTTTTACTTTACCATTATTATAAATCGGAAAGTATTGTGATCGAAAAAAATTTTCAGAATCAGTTAAAAAAATAATAAAAAACCGAGTTAACGATTAAGAACTATTATGTATTACTTTAATTAAAGCTCAAATCACTTGCGTTTTAAAACTTTTATATTGAAGTACCAGTCAAAATTTACCGCTCATTAAGTCGTAAAAATTTGCGGATTAAGCTATAAAAGTTATTTATGTATAAATATAAAGTTAAAACAAAAATTTTTATTTAATTTTTCACTTTTCTTTGCCGCAAAGTTCCTTTTATGTTAATCAATTTAATCTGTAGCTTTGTTTTAAAAAAATCTCGTGTTAAAATTAATAAAAATGAAGCAGATGTTATATTTTCACTAAAAATTTGCAGCTGTTACACAATGCATTATATTTATGGGTATTAGTAAATAAATAAGTTTTCGAAACCAAAAACCCTTTAGTGTAACCATATTAGAAAAGACATATTATAAATTATTTTCACCTGAGAGAACAAATTAAGCCATAATTGAGATTACTACACATTTTAAACATATAAGAAATATTTTATTCGAGTCATGATGATATTGCAACTTGTCATGTTTAATTTGTCTATTAAATAAACGGATAATGGCCTAGTGATTTTAGTACAGCAGGTGTTATTATATTGAAATAAACCACGGCGCCCTTTATTAATAGTCTGGTCACGTGCCAATTACATATCAATTGACTAGCTATAATCTTCATGTCAAAACTAGCAATATTTTTACACTTACTTTCCATTAATAAATTAACAATTTAAGTGAATTTTTTTTTTAGATTAATAGCAGTTTTAAATTAAATAAACATTAATTATTATAATAATTACATATCAATTAAGTGAAATATTGACAAGTAACTAATAATAATTTATTGTTAATATTCAAAATGAATTCACAAGATTTTAAAATAATTTTTTTCTAAAATCATCTGACAAAGGTTCTTTTTTGGTTTTTGAAAACATTTCCTAAGTGCCTTTTTTCCCTTTCGATATTTATTTTTTTGTTAATAATACGACCTAATACTTCTTGTAGTTTTGAACAGAAGAATAAAATTTTTCTAGTTTTGTATTTAATTTTCAGGGAAAATCTCGAAGACGACAAAAATTCATTTTTTTCGTCTAATTTCTTTACTTCCAGTACAATTTTACTAAAATGCATTGCCAATTTTTTTTTTAATAGAAACCTAGGTTATATTTGATTATTTAATATTTACTTTTCCACGCTTCATTAGATTAATTGTGGCAGAGATAAGTTTTATTTAAAATTATTTTTTTTTACATGCTCTTGAATATGTATACTTTGACAACATGCAAAATAAAAAAATTCGATTTTTTTTAAGCTTATAGTGTTGTCCCCCCTTAACTGGTCATTGCATAGATGCCTGATATGTACGGGCATTCCGCTCATAATTAATTGTACATTAAGCGGCTGGAAGCGCTAAGAAACGAAAAGAAGGGTAGTAGCATGAAAAATGTAGAGTTTTTAATATACCTATAATAATTATAATTTTAATAATAATAATAATAGAGCACATAATAGCCGGTTGCCCGTATCTGGCTCCTACTGACTACCTCCGAAGACATAACAAAGTTTGTAAGATATTACATCAGCAAATTGCAAAGAAAGTTGGTTTGTTAGACAATTTTAAGCCATATTATGACTATATTCCAGAACCTGTTCTTGAAGATGAATCTTCCCTTTTATACTGGGACAGGTTAATCTTAACGGATAGGGAAATTAGTCATAATAGACCTGACATTGTTTTAATAAACCAGCGAGACAAAAATGCAACCATCATAGATGTTGCTGTGCCTTTGTCCAAAAATGTGTTGAATACAGAAAAAGAGAAAATCCGTAAGTACGAGGCACTAGCGATGGAAATGATGAGTATATGGGGTCTAACAAAAATTTCTATAATACCAATAATAATATCGGCTACTGGTGTGGTATCTTCCAAATTTAAAACCCATCTTTCCCGTTTAGACCTTTCTTCAAAATTATTCCCTGAGATGCAAAAAGCAATAATTTTAGAAACATGCCACCTTGTTAGAAAATTTTTAAATGCTGTAACATAATAAAATAATTAAACACATAATGTAAAATGGTTGGAGCTAAATCCCCCATTCTATATTTATACCAGTGTAATTGTGAGATTTCAAATAAAATAATAATTTCAATAGAATTAATAATAGAATATAAAATCATTTAAATGTCCACAACGTAACCATTTGCATGAATTAATTTGTTTATTCCAATTTTTTATGAGTTTTTGCATATTATAATAGTATAATGCTAAAGAAAAATTGTCTTATGTGGTCACAAGAAAATCCACAAGTAACATTAATGTATCTACAAAAATTAACTGTATGGTGTGCATTTTATGCGAGATAGGGGTTGAACCAATATTTTTTTTTAATTATGAAGGCCATACTTTTACTGTAATGGAGAACGTCCCAAGTAGCATTTTTAGCTGAATTGCAGCAATTTTTTAGCAAGTTACAGCAAGTTGCTAGAAAATTGCTGCAATTCAGCTAAAAATGTTACTTGGGGTTATTGTTTGATAGTAACAAATAATTTTGAGTTTAAATGGATGATATTGGCTTAGAAAAGATGTGGTTTCGACAGCATGGTGTCACATGTCACATTGCTAATGCAATAATAAATTCACTTATTGAAAGAACAATTTGGTGAATAAATTATTTTAATAAATAATTCGTGGATCGGCCACTAAGATCTTATGATGTCCACAATGCATGCTTTTTTCTTTGGGGCTATGTTGGGGCTACTAACCACGATTAATTTATTCTTGCAAACACCACGAGGTGGACATTTCAGTTATAATATTGCATTATTCCATCATTAAGAAGATCCACTACTGCAAACAGTCGTTTAATTACTACACGCCAATTTTTAGAAATTAAAGTTGAAAAAATTGTTAAAACTATTGAGCTGAAACTTAAGATACGTAGTATATGTATTTACTCATAATTAAAGTAACACTTAAAATGTTACACACTTGCAAAGCATTTTATTGAAAATTATTGTTACATATAGGGTGTTTTTTTAGCTGCATGAGAACTTCAAAATGAAATAAAACATTAAAAACCTGACGGAATGTTTTGGTTATAATTTTTTTATGAAAGTACAGTTAAAGGCAATTATGATTTGAACATGACTTCTGGCATGTGACCACCACGACTAATGGTTACGAAGCGCATCCATTCAGTCCAATTTTTGACCACTTTTTCCAATATTTCAGGCTTTATTTCATAAATGGCTTGCTGAATATTAGCCTCCAATGCTTCTAGAGTTGTTGGTTTGTTAGCATAAACCATGGATTTAACATACCCCCACAGAAAATAATCTGGAGGTGTCAAATCACACGATTTTAGAGGCCAATTGATAGGACCACGTTTTGAAATAATGTTGTCACCAAATTGTCCTTTCAATAAATTGATGGTTTCGTTGGCTGTGTGGCACGTAGCACCATCCTGTTGGAACCATAAGTTGTCAATGTTTAGCTCTTGAAGTTTTGGAAACAAAAATGTATTGAGCATGTGTCGATATCTCACACCATTTACCGTAACGGTAGCTCCTTCCTTATTTCAAAAGACATATGGACCAATGATGCCGTTGGCGTGTATTCCACACCAAACAGTCAATTTTAATGGATACAATGGAGTCTCAGGATAATGTCCCGGATTTGTCTCACTCCATATACGGCAATTTTGCTTGTTCACATACCCATTTAAGCAGAAATGTGCCTCGTCACTGAACAAAATTTTACGGTAAAAAAATGGATCCACTTCCAATTGGTTGTAAGCCCAATCTGCGAAAATTGTTCAATGGTCAATCTATGCATTATCAAATGCCAAACCTTGCTAAACACAAATGTCAAAAAACTGTTTCCATAGCAATCTTGATTCAATTGCTATCCCTATTGAAAGTTCTCATGCAGCTAAAAAAACACCCTCTATTATAAGTAACAGATCCACGGGTAACTCGTGTTTCAACATGACTATCTAATTGTGTGCAATGTTTCTAGCCGTCCTAGTTTAATCGAATTTTTTTAGTGTTTGTTCTACTTGAATGTGAAAACTTTAAAAATCTAATTTTGAAAGAAAAGTACTAAAATGGCTATGATTGAAAAACACTTCATTTTTTTTAATACAAAATATTTAAAACTAAAATAAATATTATACTTGTAATAATTTTGAAAACGAATCTTCGATATGGTTTAATCTCACGCTAAAGAAATTATCCCAAATTTCTTATGTATTTTAGTTTATAATATTCTCCACCAAAAGTGTCGAGATTGATTCTTGTATTCTATTTTACATACCTATTCTACAAATATAACAAAATATTTACTTGCCCCATTATCATTATCTGAAAAATAAAGTCAATCAATGAAAAATGTGTAACCCCACTTGAAAAATGTAATCTGTAACAACTTTTATGGTTCCTTCGAATCCTATTATTTTGTAATATCTTGATTGTTTTTTAATTTATAAGTGTATTTTGGTCCCATAATTATTTTTAAAATTTTGCATTCGTTATATAAAATACTTTCTTATTTATATTAGTAATATGTAATAACTACATAAGAACTGAAGTTGTTTAATTGTTTATTGAAACTGTAATAATTTTAACACATATTTATATTTTTAGTTGTTATGCACAAAGACAAAGAAGACAATAGTGGATTGCATCGATCTCGAGATTTAACAGCATTCGACCATACACCATTAGATGGAGAAATGTTTTTACAGGTATTATAAAATTACAAAAAGTAAAATAATCGATAAGCAAACAATTTATTGTAGGCTCTTAATGGATTTCTTATGATATTAACTTGTGAAGGTGAAGTATTTTTTGCAACGCACAGCATAGAAGGTTATTTAGGATTTCATCAAGTAAATATTTACTTCTTTCACTGATTTCGTTACTATTTTCTTTATTTTTAGTCTGATATCGTACATCAGTCTGTTTATGAACTTGTGCATTCCGAAGATCGAGAAGAATTACAGCGACAATTAATGTGGAATTCTTATCTACCACCCGAATCAGCTAATATTGGTCTTCAAGACGTATTATTGCCAGAAAACTGCCACCTGTTGGAACGCAGTTTTACAGTGCGCTTCCGATGTCTACTTGACAATACTTCCGGTTTTTTAGTAAGTTTGATCTACATTTATTTGACATATAATATTAAGCTAATATTTCCAGAGGTTAGATATACGTGGACGTGTTAAAGTATTGCATGGACAAAATCGAAAATCAGAAGAACCGCCATTAGCACTTTTTGCAATTTGCACACCGTTTGGGCCTCCTTCCTTATTAGAAATTCCACAAAAAGAAGTAATGTTTAAAAGTAAACACAAATTAGATTTAGCGTTAGTTTCTATGGATCCTAGGTAAAAGCCTTTTATTACTAATTTAATGTGTTTTTTTAAATAATAATATTTTAGAGGTAAGATGCTATTAGGATATTCTGATTCAGAACTAGGAAATATGGGTGGTTATGATCTTGTTCATTACGACGATTTGGCTTACGTCGCAAGTGCTCACCAAGAACGTAAATATTTAAATAGCTATTTTTTCATTAAGTATAATTTATACAAAATTATTTTAGTTTTAAAAACGGGAGCATCTGGGATGATTGCGTACAGATATCAAACTAAGGAAGGGCAGTGGCAATGGCTTCAAACTAGTTCTCGATTAGTTTATAAAAATTCAAAACCTGATTTTATCATTAGCACCCATCGACCGTTAATGTAAGTAACTGTTAGTAAAATATTTACAAATGAAAAACGTATTTCGTAAACGCAGGGAAGAAGAGGGTAGAGATTTATTAGGAAAACGCACCATGGATTTTAAAGTCAGCTATTTAGATGCTGGACTCTCAAACAACTACTTTACGGAATCTGACCAACTTTTAGCTAGCACAACCAATGTTTCTCAGCATACAGTCGCCACAACACCGTCCAGAGTTAACAGAAGATATAAAACTCAATTGCGTGATTTCCTGTCAACCTGTCGAACTAAACGTAAATTATCCTCCACCTCTTCAAACGGTCAAATTACGCCTCCGGTTAGTGTTTCGGTATCTGCTTCTGTAGTAAGTCCAATGCCTACAGTTGATTATATTCCAACTGATGGATGTACGGCTACTTACAATATGTACGCTACCCCATATGCGCCTACTGCAACGGATCATAGCTTAACATCATATATGAGCCATTCAAACTTCCAACACACTCTATACCCAACGTCGGCTGCTCTCGATAATAGATATTTAACTACAACAGAAAATTTATTCCATCAATATAGACCGCTAAGCACATATTATCCAGAGTATCATCATTCTCCTACAGCTAGTCCGTATGTAAGTAATGGCTTTTTGGACATGCCTTCACGAGCTACAGTACCTACTTACGATCCTACTTCAACAAGCACAAATCATCACACAGCATATCGTGCTACTGTCATGCCGGTAGACGAAAAACTTTACTCTTGTCAACAAGTTGTCGATAATTCGCCTTCCAGTAAATATACTGCTTATGTCGATAGTTCACGAGGTTACGTAGTAGCTAATTCTGGAAAATGCTTAGACGTATCGTGGCCATACTCCGTTAGTCCATCATCCGGTATAATACAACCGGTCCAAGTAATGAGTGCTCAAGCTGCAGAAATAAATCAAAAGCAATGTGGAAAAGTCGTAAAGCATTCCTCATCATTAGATGGTATTTCATCAAATCATTCCTCGTCACCTGTAAATAGTGGTCTTATTACCCCTAAAATGGAAGAAATAAAAAGTGATTCTTCATTAATTCAATCGGAAAGTGCATCAACTCATCATGTTAATATGAGCCAACAAAATTCTGTATCTTCTCATCATTTTTCTCCAGTAACAACATCGTCCGTACAAGAAATCCCACGTCAAACCGTTTTAATGTGGGGTTCTAATCATATCCAACACTCTTCTCCTATTTCTGTAAGTAGATCTCCTCAAAATAGTACAGAATATGGTAGCAATTCTCAATCTGATAATTGTGAAGCGTTAAAAAACTTAAGCGATGTAAGTAATCAAGATATATGCAAATGGAATGGAGAAAATAAAGGTGAAACGGTATCGCAAAATGGTGATGCTGAAAGTCCTCATCAGCATCATTCTACACATCATAATCATCATAATTCTCGAGTTGTGATGGTTCTATGATAATAATTTTTGCTGGTTTCCAGCAATGTACATAGTATAGATATTTTTATTAAAGTGCACATAAAATTAATATAAACACGAATAATATAAAAAAAAAACATAATATCTTCCTATAATACATTTTCTGTTGTATTATCAATGTCTTCGAATTCCATACTACCATATTAATTTCATGTGACGTGATTGTTAATTATTTTTAAGCGATTAATTTGTTACTTTCTTATTTTCAAGTATTTCATGTAAATCTTAATTTTCAATAAACAGTTAAATATCGTTCCCCTTAAATTTTATATTAAAATTTAAAGATATTATAAAATTACTTATGTTTAAATAAATATAAACGAATTTTTACAAATTATTTTAAATTGACTTGAAATGCTGAATAATATAAACTAATAATTTAATCTAAATTTATAAATTTTTTTTTAAATACATAATTTATTAATGTGGTAATTATTATTTGTTATTTATTTTTACATATTTTAGTAAACTTATCAAATTGTGCTAGTCATTAAAATTATAATTAATTACTTAAGCTGTAAGTAGATATAATCTGTATATTTTATTTATATTCGGATAAAAGGTTTTGTTATAATTTGCTTTTTAATTTTTTAAAACGTAAAACTTATTATTAATATTTATAATATTGTATTGATATTACTCTGTGATGTGGTATAAACATGTTTTAAATAATGAAAAACTATTGACAATTTACTTATGTCAACTTTTTTTATTTTGTCTACGCAATATTTATTTTAACTTTTCAAAGGAAGTATATTATAATGTTGCATTATTATTTATAAATTAATAGGTATTTACTACTTGCCCATTGATCAATATGGAAGCGATAAATTTAGGATTCCTGTAAGAAAATATTTGGCCACTTGTAAGGGTAAGAGGTAGACAACTTCAAAGATTGTTCAATTTTTTTATATGAATATCAAAAAATTTCTTTAAAAAAAAATATTATAGAAAGTTAAAAAGACAGTAATAAATATTTTATTTTTATTTGAACTAATTTGTTAGTAATATTTCGACACAATATCGTCGAACTGTTCAGAGTTTTTATAAAAATGTTCTCTAAACAAAGTTTTGAGATGGTTCGTTTTGGAGATGTATAAGTAACCTATTTGAGTAGAAGGGTAAATTTTTATTTGTTAAAGCTACACCCATGCCGTAAATTATTTCGGAAAAACTCAAATTTTACGATAATAAAGGATAGACCGGGGACAGTTGAAACATTTTCAACAAAATCACTGTTTAGAACAACAATTTGTTATAATAGTATGTATCAGACAATAACAAAAGAATGAAAAAAGCTGCCTTCCAGTGTTAAAAAAGTTTATGATAAAAGTTCACTTTTTTAACGCTAGAGATTTTTCGCTAATCCTCGAAGCCATTTTTAACCAACTTGCCGACATCCTAGAGATCTGAAAATTGGTACACAGCTTTCACTTGCGGAACATTTTCATATTATAATTTATTTTTCCTAAAATTCTAAAAAAATAAACAGAAAATCGAGGAAAAGCTGAAAATAATAAAACGCATACGTTGCTGTGCAGTTCTTCGTATTTTTACGTTTTAGGGACCGCATTCAGAGTGAAGTTCTTCGTTTTAATGATGTACCTATACAGGATGAAGTATTAAACATCTAAAACACATAATTGGAGAATTCTAATAAAATGAAGCTATATCAGCTTAAATACAGAAGCTGTATTTAAAAAAATATACCTAACCAAAAAATAAAAAATTAAATAAAACATTAAAAATTTTATTACAAAGATGCACTAAAAACTAAAAAATTACTTTAATCGGTGCAATTTTCTTAGGAAAGTTGTTATTGATAACAACTGAATTTAGTTGTTAAGTGACGGTTAGTTGTTATAATTACACTGAGTCAGACATATTTTTCAGTTGTTAAGTAACAACTGCGATAACTACTTTTTTAGAAAATTGCACCGAATAAGAACAAATTAAACTTCTTGAAAACATTAATATAAAAGCCTGAGGCTATGAATTTCGTTCACTGACAGTGAACCTGCTTATTCACCTATAAACAAGCAGCCCCACGCTTTTATATTGATATTTTCAAAAAGCTTTATTTGCTCTTATTAAAATTATTTTTTACTTTGTAGTGCACGTTTGTAATCTTAAATAAAAGGTTTTTTTTAATTTTTACTTAATTTTTTTAACCCTAGAGGTCACTAATGTCAGCTTGCTCGCTCCCTATACAGTTGTAATCTTGAAAGATGAAGCTTACGTCACAACCATCTGAATTAAGAACCGACAAACTTTTTTTTTAAATTAATTGTAGTCATAAGTGCAACAAAGACACACTAACATAAATAATTCTTAAGTGTCTGATTTTAGAAATCTTATACGTCGAAAATTATGTTATGATATGCAACGTATGAGATAGAAAAATATAGATGCAATATTTCATAGCTTGCATAATAATTTTAATGAAAGTAGTTTTTCATATTGACTGATGCTATAATTTTGACAAGTTACTTTGGTTTTTAGGTTATATTTCCATTTAGTTGTAATTAATTATTTTATATTACGTTAATTGGAAGTTTTGTGTTGCTATAAACTTGTTAAAATTTGTTAGTTCTTTTTAGAACTAAGTATTGTTGTGAATATTTTAATGATTATAATAATTATTATGATTTAAATTTATTATATCGAACACTTATTTGACTTACAATTTTCGTCTTATTTCATACAAATGCCGTTTATGACGAAGCTTCATCTTTCATGACAACAACTGTAGTGACATTATTTGCATTACAAAAACCACCAAAAAGCAACTTAAAAAATCAAGAATAGTGTTTAAATCGATACCATATCCGGGGCGGTTGTAACAGTGTTTAAGGTCAGATTTAGGTAATACTAGCAGAAAAAAGAAGCTAATGTTGTAACATGCTTATTTATTAAGATCAAATGACAAAATATAGTCATTTATCGATATTACTAAATTAAAAAATCTTATTATTATTAGGTACATCTTATTTTGATTACTACGATTATATTACTAAATCAAAATTTTTTGATATTGTAGACACCTTTTCTGTGTTTTATCAAAAATATTACTAAAGGCACAACAATAACATCTTACTTAAGAATCAGTTTCATCATTATTTACAGCAATAACTAAGTCTAAATTTTATAAACCTCAATTAAAAACTAACATTTCTAAAAATCTAAGTTTTTATTACATTTGCTGTAAGTACAGCATTTGGAAAATATTTCCAGAAAGTTTTAAGTAAATGCAAATTAAAATTGCTAAAGCTATCCGTCCAAAAAAATTGTTACAACCGTCCCCCGTTAAAAGTGGAACCTTTAAAATTTCTTGTACTTAGTACACTATGACCACCCAAAAGAAGGTAGCTAGCAGCCCCAGATTTAGAGAAGAGAGAATCGGAAAACCTAATCCGAATGGCAATCCAATTCATATATTTGAGCTCTTAAATTTATTTGATACTCTTAAACTCAAGTGAAAAAAAGAGCGAAAATGTCAAATTCTAGCTACGGTTCCAAAAAATCGTAGATTTTTGGACTTGGAACTGGTAGCCAGAATAAAGTTGTTACTTTCTCTAAAGTCAAATCGAGTAAGTACCTCTGTCAAACGCAATTAACCGTTAAAATATGACCAACCCTTCAAGATTACTACAGTGGTTAGATTAGCTGGTTAAATTAGCTGACCAGTAAAAATCTATATAATACAGAGAGAGCACCGATATTGCAAGATTGTTAACTATTACATGAGATATCACTACCTTCAAAAATCATGATTATTCTTTTTAAACAAAAAATCTTGCTACGGGCTTGATATTATAATAATAATTTGAAAGATTAATTGCCACACAATTGCCGTGTCAAAATGTTTTAAATTAACCGAGTTAAGAGCATTTATCTAATAAGCTGTAAGCCACATTGCGATTTGAGCGCCAGACAAGATTCGCATTATAGGGGAAATGTCCCTATGATGGACCCCCGCCAATGATGGACCACTGGCCCTATTTTCAAATTTACAGCACATAATATAATTTAATATTAAACAGCACATAATTTACACCATATTGGTTAAGTTGACCGAAGTTTACAGTCAGTTGTTTACAAGCGTTTACGAAAATATAATAAGGCTTTTATGAAAATAAATAAATAAGTAAAAATTGGTAAGTGTTGATATAACAAAGTAGCTTGGCATGATGTTAGGTAACTTTAGTTTTACGCTCAGCTAAAGTCTGCTTTTATTACTGCAGTTTAAAGAAACTGTTGCATGATAATTGCCTGGTAAAAATTGAGGTTACGGCAATGAACAAAATAGATTGGGATTTTTATCTGATTTATTCAACGTGGCCTATGATGGACCCCAATGTGATGTGCATTATTGGCAATAAAATAATTATATTATTTTCATCCAAAAAAGACTGAATGAATTATACGTGCAAGAAAAAAGTGAATTCGTTGTAAAATATGTAAGTCGTGGTGTCACAATTAGTGCGCTGGTGTTACCTTCCATTACAAATTTTTTATTTATAAACTTTAAATGGTTTTTTAATTTTTATTTATGGTATATAATCTATATACCTTGTATGTACCTAGTGTTTTATTTTGTTAGTTTGTTCTATATTTTGTCTAATAAAAGTTTAAAAAGGCACTTTCTATCATTTATTTTAAAGGGGTCTGACGTGGGCACATAGCGTCGGCTTACTGCCAAAACAAGCTAACTCCAAAATGATAGTTTTAAGAAAAACTGACTTTAATGTTTGATTGCACGTGATAAATCGAATATAACATTTTTGAATATTTTTTAACAACAATTCTACTTAATGATATTAGAACTTCATATTTGCCAAGTTTCAGCACTCCAACTATTTTCATATTGTTTATAATAAAAAAATACATCTGCTTAATGTAAAAACAAGAGAAGTACAATGGAGATTACTGCAAAATAAGTTACATAAGTGCATAACAAGTCACATAAGTGCATAATTTCAAACGTTGCATCATATTCTTTTATACAAGATAACTGCACTTAACTTATTTTAGCGCTATTCGCTACAAACAAGTTGGAGTTAGTTAAAAATAAACTTCTTAATACTTCTTTAATATTGAACTTACACTTACCTGCTTTTGCCAGAATATACTTTGGTCTTATTTTAATGCAACCACGATTCTAACTCATTTCGGTCAAAAGTGGAGTTAGCTTGTTTTGGCAGTGAACGTCTAGGACTATTTTTTTTAAATGCTTATATTATTAAACAGAAATTAATTAGTAAAAAATTCACTTTATACTAAAATAAACTTCAAATTAGGTATAGATTTCCATATAAAAATAATCAATAACACCAAAACTAAGAAAGATATAATGATATTTCCTTAAGGGGTCCATCATAGGCACATTTCCCCTAAATATATCCGATCTAACTATGAAATTATAGTTTTTTTTATATAGACTTTTTCCATCCACAATTTGGAAAGGTTTGCTTAAGAATCTTAGCCCTAAAGTTTACAAGATCCAAATGGTGCAAGAATTGAAACCATATGAATCATATGATTATCGTTTGCGTCATATGTGTACTGAATAGGCTCAAAGGCAATTTCAAGATGGCCTTTTAATTTAAGGCAAAATTTTGTTTAGTGATTAACCTCATTTCTGATATAAAAACGCCCCACAAAAAATGGAGTGAAAAACTTTTCTAAAAGTGCAAGTCATTGCCATTTCTTAGGGCCAGTTCTACAATGCAGGTATAAATTATCTCACACTGATTGCGTTCTACCATGGTGGTATAACGTTCTTCTTGGTATAACCGTTGATTGAAAAATAACAAGATACGCAGCCTTATGAACAAAAACGTGCTATAGAAATGTGTCGACATGTAGATGGCGTTAGTTTTGCTTCTTCTGAAATACCCTACAGGACGTCCACAAAACGGCTCTATTTGACAAGTTGTTTAAATAATATTTCAAATAATGAATAATAAACTTTGCTTTTCTTCCAATTTTGAAAATGCGATTAAAACGTCAAATAAATATAGGTTAGATTACAAACAACTTGTCAAATATAGCCGTTTTGTGGGCGCCCTGTAGGGTATTTCAGAAGAAGCAAAACTAACGCCATCTACATGTAGACACATTTCTATGGCACGTTTTTGTTCATAAGGCTGCGTATCTTGTTATTTTTCAATCAACGGTATTATTACTCATCCCTCTAAACTTGGGCCGATAAATCTCGGATATGTTATTCTTGTTTTAGTCCAGTCATTTAAAGGGGTTAACCTACGAAAATTGAGATACCCAGCTGTAAACTTGTGAAAACTTGTATTTTGACATCCTAAAACTTTTCTTAAAATTCACACATGATCCGATGTGAGCAACTGTAAAAGACGGAGGTCAAAGATCACAAAAATCGATTTTTTGCCAATATTTCGTTTCCTACGTGTTTTACGCTATTTGTATTTATTACCAATATTGTATAAAATTAAATTCTCTACAATTTTTGTTTCAAACATTTTTTCATACGTTGAATCTTTTTCGAGATAGAGGGCAGAGAGCGCGCGGTTAAAATACCATTTGAGGTCAACTGGTAGTCCCGATCGAAATCACGTCATATAAAGTTTATAATTTATTGCTAAATAAATATGGACATTTATATCGGCATTGTCTCCAACATATTGTACAAGTGCACCAGACTCTGATGATAAAATACGAGGTTGTGGGTGATAAACTGCTGAAATTTCATACTGCACACTATAAGAAGATGCAAATTCTAAACTAGATAGAATATCTAATAGTCTTTTAGATCCATATCTTCTATGAAGAAATCCAGAAAGGCTTAATAGCAGCTGTGATGAAAAAGAACGTTCTCGTATAGCAGCCATTATTGCATGGCTTATTGCAGTACATTTTGTTTTCAAATGATCAATCTTTCCTTTCCGGTTTTTAACGATGACTTCTTCTAAGAAATGCAGTAAAGTTTTTGGAATTTCTTGATTAACATCATCCAACATTTTACTGGGAGGTGGATAAGATTTGGTTTTAACTATGGATGATCGGATATCTTCTCTCATAATAGCTGCTGCAGCTTCTACAATTCTTAGCTTTTCTGCTTTGGGATCTAATTTCTTACTATCATACCAAGCTTTTGAAAGAATATTGGAGTGTGTATCACGGAAAGAAATGATCATAAAAGCTCCTACTTTCTTCGTAATTATTATGTCAGTTAAACACTTATGTTGTATAGTTTTGTAATGATAGTTTTATCATCTGGTACATACCCTGTTAAGACATCTTTCAGCTCTTTTAGCGTAAATTGTGAATCGTTATTGTTTTCGATATAATTGAAAATCTCTAACATAGCTTCTGTAACTGGATTATCTTGACAAGGTTTCTGAAGAGGTGATGACGATGATGTTTTATTTGAGAAGTTTGTAAAGCAAATAGCATGGTATTTTGCTTCAGGAGCAACCAAATTGAATTGAAGATTTATACGACCTTTTACCAATTCTCCGACATCATCACCACGTTCTTCTGCTTTTTTCACAATAGTGTCTTTAAACTCCAGAGTACTCACTTTTTTTATTTTGCGTCTATATTTTTTTGTTTTCTTTTTTTCCGCGACCTCGTCAGCAGTTTCACCACAAAACAAACATTGCGTCTTAAAATTAAACACTTTACTTCGACTTATTTTACGGGGTACAGATGGAGAAGCTTTGGCTTCTTCTTGTCGCCGTTTTGCTGCTTGAATACAGTGTTTACTAGTATAAACATTTCTGCACTTTTCATGCACTTTTACAGAAGTTACGGATTTCAAATAATCAATGTGACCGTCGTTTCGTTTAATACTTGAAGTTTAATACATATAAAACACAACTCAGCCATAACTCTTGAAATTATACATTTGTAGTTGCTAAAAAACAAAAAAAAATTTTGAAACAAAAGTTGTAGAGAATTTAATTTTCTACAATATTGATAATAAATACAAATAGCGTAAAACACGTAGGAAACGAGATATTGGCAAAAAATGAGCAAAAAATCGATTTTTGTGACTTTCGACCTCCGACTTTTAGAGTTGCTCACATCGGATCATGTGTGAATTTTAAGAAAAGTTTTAGGATGTCAAAATACCAGTTTTCACAAGTTTACAGCTGGGTATCTCAATTTCCGAGATTCTTACTTAATTTTGACTTAAATGACTGGACTATTTTTTATTGGTCAAATGTATTGGAATGTTAAGTTCCGATGTACAACAGATGGCGTTGCCCATCTGTGTACCTAACCATTCTTTACCCACAGGTAAATGTAATGGTTACTGTTACAACCTGTAAGTATGTCAACAACCGTTGTCATACAGGTTAGTGTTACTCTTGTATTGTTATGTTGTTAAGTAGTTGTTATTATTAAATTGTTTTATATGATCACTGCGTATTATTCTCGTATCTACTGCTAACCTTCCCAATAGGTTATGGGCCCAGTAGCATTAAAGAGAATAAAGCAGTGTTGATCGTTTGATTTGAATTTGTGCAAATTATTGCGTTTATAATTTTATAAATAAAAAATTATGGAGGCGCAATTGGAAATTTTGCAACAACAGATCGAACAGTTGCAATCAAGGCTGAAGAATCAATCAGCCGCGACAACTGTGGTAACCATGGGAGGACTGCCTGAAGCCAAGCACTTGAATGGCGAAAATTACAGTGAATGGAAGCACACCATGAAGAATTTCTTAATCGATGCTGGTATGTGGAAATATGTGCAACCTACGTCTGATACTAAATTGGATCCCGACTTCGATCAACGAGTACTTGCAAAAATTAATTTGTCGATTAAACCAGGAGCAGCAGCTGAAATCAAAAATGTGAAAACAGCAAAGGAAGCTTGGGATAAATTAAACAAAATTTATGAACAATCGGGTACGTTACATTTGATTAGTTTGTATGCACAGTTATTCAAAATACGATTGGAAAATTGCGATGGTATGCAAGATTATATCGATAAAATGTTGCATATCACTGATCAATTGGAAACGATTGGTGAACCATTTAAGGACCATGTGATTGGAGGTTTAATGCTGGCTGGATTATCCGAAGAATATCAACCGTTATTGTTGGGTATTCAAGGTTCGAAACAATCTACAACCGTAGAGTTTGTTAAAAATTTGCTGTTGCAACCAAGTGTACAACAAATTCATGTGAATACAGAATCGGGTGTATTTTACAGTAAGAAGAAAAACCAGGAGCATGGATCAAGAGAATCAAAAATTAGATGTTTTAAGTGTAAAAAAATTGGTCACAAATCTAATTCGTGCTCGGAGCAGAAGAAATCTTATTCGAAGAACAACTTTAAATCAGAATCAACTCAATTTGTGGGTATGTGTAGTGACATGTGTAATGACAATACCGAATGGATTTTGGACTCTGGCGCTTCGGTACATTTATCTCCGAATATTGACAATTTTCAGACCTATAAAAATTTCAATCAGTGTAGCATCGAAACTGCAAACGGTACAACAATGAACAGCACTGGTAAAGGAAAAGTTGCAATTAATCTTATAGGTGATAAAACGTTGGTCCTTCAAGAAGTTATTCATGTGCCCGATGTAAAAAAGAACTTGATTTCGGTTGGACAAATGGTCAAACGCGGGAATACATTAGTGTTTGATGAAAGGCATGGTTGTAGAATTACCAATATAAAAATAAACATTGCTAACAAGAATGTGCTGGGTAGTGCAAAATTAGAAAATGGTATGTACAAACTAAATAAGCCGACTAATTGTTCAGTAAATCTTGTGAAAATGGGCAGCAATCATTCGTTGTGGCATCGACGATTGGGCCATATAAATAGTCTTTCTATGAACTTGTTAAATAATGGCTTAGTTAAAGGTATTTCATTTAAAGATAGAAACAGTGAACCATGTGAAGTTTGTGTAAAAGGTAAATTATCACGAGCACCGTTCAATAAATATAGTACCTATCGGGCAACAAAGAAGCTTGAACTTATTCATTCGGATGTATGTGGACCGATGAATGTGAAATCGGTTGGAGGTGCTAAATATTTCCTTACCTTTACAGATGACTTTTCAAGAAAATCAACGGTTTATTGTCTCAAAAACAAAAGCGAAGTTACAGAGAAGTTTTTAGAATACAAATCGTTTGTAGAAAATCAATGCGAAGAAAAGATTAAGTGTTTACGAACTGATAATGGAACAGAATATGTTAATCAAAATCTTTTGTGCCATTTAAAAAATTTTGGTATTCAACACCAAACTAGTGTTCCTTATACGCCACAACAAAATGGGGTTGCGGAAAGGCTTAATAGCACGTTGGTTGAAAGTGCAAGATGTATGCTGACGGAATCGAATTTGGGAAGTGAATTTTGGGCCGAAGCTATACTCACAGCAACGTACTTGAAAAATCGGTGTCCAACTAAAAGTTTAAATAAAATGACACCTGAAGAAGCGTGGAAGGGCAAGAAACCGAACTTGTCAAATTTAAAAATATTTGGTTGTAAAGCTTTGGTACACATTCCAAAGGCGTTCAGGAAGAAATTTGACAAGAAAGCTGAAGAATATATCTTTGTAGGCTACAGTGATACTGTTAAAGGGTATAGGTTTGTCCATCCTATTACAAAGAAGCTAAAATTATCAAGAGATGTAGTTTTTTTTGAAAACCAAATGATGGGTGACGGTAATAGAGATTCTATCGAAAAGTTATTTCCGCAACAAAGTAATGTGGAATTAGTGCACTCTAATCAAGGCGATATCCCTAACAATATTATCAACACTATTAGCATTGATAATGTTAATGAAGGTAATGCCGAGTTTGAAACTGTCGATGAAACCAATGCCGAGCTTGAAACAGTCGATGATACCAATGCCGAGCTTGAAACTGTCGATGAAACTAACGACGACGTAGTTAATCTGGAAGAAACTGATAATGAAGAACAGGTAGAGCAAGTGACTTTAGATTTACCAAAACGTTCACAACGTTTAGCTAAGCCTAATCCAAATATTTTTAACCCAGAATTTGTGGTTTATCAAGCAACTTTAAGTGACCCAGTAACTCTTAAAGAAGCTCTTGAAAGTGAATCTAGTGACGACTGGAGGAAAGCAATGGATGAAGAAATGGAAGCACACAAAAATAACAAGACTTGGATTTTATGCAGTGTGCCAAAGGAAAGAAAAGCCATTAAAAGTAAATGGGTGTTCAAGACAAAATATACCGCTGAAGGAACTATAGATAGATACAAAGCTAGGTTAGTTGCCAAGGGATTTTCTCAAAAGGAGGGTATTGATTACGATGAAACGTATGCTCCAGTAGTAAGACATAGTTCGATCCGATTACTAATTGCTTTAGCAGCTAAGAACGATTGGAACATCGACCAAATGGATGTAGTGACGGCTTTCCTGCATCCAAAATTAGACGAAGAAATCTATATGGAATTGCCTGATAAAAGAACGTGTTTGTTAAAAAAGTCGATTAATGGACTAAAACAAGCAAGTCGAGTTTGGTACAAAGAACTTGACCAAACCATTAAGAAATTAAATTTCAAACAATCTAAATTTGATCCGTGCATATATATTAAGGAAGAAAACGGCAAAAAGTTAATCTTGGCTATATATGTGGACGACATCTTAATTTTTTCTGAAGATGATGGTATAAAAAATGACCTAAAACGTCAATTAGTGAAGTCATTCAACATGAAGGATTTGGGTGAGGCACATTATTGCTTGGGAATTAGAATAAGTCGCAATAAACAAAATGGAATTATAACATTGGACCAAGAGAGGTACATCAATGAAATTTTAAAAAAATTCAAAATGGACCAATGTAATGGAGTGACAACACCGTTCGACGTAAATCAAGTTTTATCGATGAATACTCAACAAGATGAAGAAATACTTAATGTTCCATATCAAGAAGCAATTGGAAGTTTAATGTATGCGGCACAAGGAACCAGACCTGATATTGCATACGCCGTTGGAAAACTTAGCCGTTACAACAAAACTCCTGCCAATGTGCATTGGATGGCAGTAAAACGAATTTTTAGATACCTTAAAAGCACTAAGAATCTAAAACCTACGTTTAGAAGAGATGATAAAAACTTGTGTGGATATTGTGATTCCGATTGGGCAGCTGATTTGGACGACAGGAAGTCCACTGCTGGCTACGTGTTTTTGATGAGTGGAGGATCTGTGAGTTGGGCATCAAAGAAACAACCCACAGTAGCTCTTTCAACTACCGAAGCGGAATACATGTCGTTAAGTTTTACATCACAAGAAGCAATATTTCTTCGAGGGTTAATGAAAGAATTACGGGAGGACGTTGAAGCGATTCCTATATTTTGCGATAACAAAGGAGCAATCGATCTCAGCAAAAACGTAGGATATCGATGCAGAACAAAACATATTGACATCAGGCATCATTTCGTTCGGGAAAGACAGGAATTGAAGGAAATTCAAGTCAAACATATTGGAACAGAAGAAATGGTGGCCGATTCGCTAACAAAAGCGTTAGGAAAAGAAAAACATCAGTATTGCTCAAGTAAGATGGGTCTAGTGTTGTAGTTGCATCGTAACTAGTGGAGGTATTGGAATGTTAAGTTCCGATGTACAACAGATGGCGTTGCCCATCTGTGTACCTAACCATTCTTTACCCACAGGTAAATGTAATGGTTACTGTTACAACCTGTAAGTATGTCAACAACCGTTGTCATACAGGTTAGTGTTACTCTTGTATTGTTATGTTGTTAAGTAGTTGTTATTATTAAATTGTTTTATATGATCACTGCGTATTATTCTCGTATCTACTGCTAACCTTCCCAATAAAATGTAATGTAAACAATAATTTAATTTCTGGTTAGATTTTTGAATTTGTGGCGACTTCAAATTCAATTTCAAAATTAGTTGAAAATTTTATTTATTTTAAACGTAAATTTTAATTTATTGTAGCTTCTATAACGGATCCACTAAATTTAAATATTTTTTACTCCGCCAAGAAGACGAAATTGGAATTTTATGGAATGTACAAATATGCAATGCACGTTTTGCGTATAATGGACATTGTAGCTCGTTGGCCGGGTTCATCCCACAACAAAACTATTTTTAATAACAGTACTCTTTGCAAAACAACGAATTTGGAAATTCAATTATTTTATAGGCGAGTGGATATGGCAATACAAATTTTTTGTTTACACCTTTACAGCAAAGAAATACACCAGCTGAAATTCTTTGAATCATTGCCATCTTTATTTTTACAAGCCGTGAAGTTACATTTGGCAACGTCGCATTGACAAATCTTGGTGGTCCTATTTTCAAATGTCTCTTATAAGGGAAAAATTGTTTTGTGTTATTTTAAGGTGGTTCGAGCGGTACTCGGCTAGTTTTTAAGTTCATAGTGACTGAAAAATATTAACACTACTTTAAAAATCATGAAAGAGGTATCAATACAAATATAATATTAAAAACGAACGAATGACAAAAGTATAAATAATTTGAAAGAAAGAATTTATTTATTAAGGTGGCCGAGAACTTCAAATTTTTTTCAAAATTTTTTATTGAAAAACACTCATCTTGTAGTTTGAAAGTCAGGCTTTTTGATACTGTTTTTAGAATTTCTTCAAATTTATTCGTTTTTAAGATTTGCGTCGAACAGAAAAAACGAATTTCTCGGCCACCTTAAAGTTTTCAGAGTACCTTATTTGATTCACAAAGAATTTGGTCTGGCAACAACAAAAATTTGTTCTGTTTTTTTACGCAAATGCAATCCTTACAATGTCCTTTTTCCATGTAACTTTGTTACATTTTGTAATTTTCGATGCAATTAAATAATAAAATTTACATAATTATAAATTTTCAAAGCGTAACGTCACTTAATTTGTGGTTATTGTTTTTTGTTGGTATCCCAACGTTGCCAAGCCGCTTGTAGTTTTAAAAAAGTTAAATTTCGTTAAGTTCAATAATTATTTACAGCCAAACTAGATGGTCAATATCTTTAAATTTTTTCTAGGCTTTTTGTAAAACGTTAATCTATAGTTGAACATATTTTTTATTTACTTGACATGGATTTAACTATATTATTTTATGGGAATTGTGTCAAGTAACCGCGTTCACGCAATACTCCCCATGTTAAATTCGGAGATTTCAAATTTGATTTTTTTGTAAACTAGTTGGTCAATCCGCTTAAAATTTCTTTTACGTACGTGGTAAATCATAAATTATATGCTCTGCAAATTTTATAATTTTTCCATGGACTTGGAGAAACGCTCCAACCACCTTAAGTTAATAAACAGATAAAAAAATGATGCAATTTTATGTTTTAAAAGTTTATTATGAAAAATATTAATTAATTGTTACAAAAACATATCTTAAATTATAAAGATTAAATAAAAACAATACATAGGTTTATGATAGTGTTTGTAGTTTTCTCTTTTTTGTTACAGTTTCAATACTTTTAACTGATCATTCTTTTGTTTTGTATAATGGTTTAATAGAATATTGCAAAACAACTTGTATATTTCTATAAATAAAGTTTTAGAACATTGCCCACATGAATAACATTTAAAAAAATTATCTTCAAATAAGCGATTGGCGTTTAAACTTATTAGCATTGCAAGCTTTACTAAGAAAGCTTTTTGGTTTAAAAGCTTTAAAAATTTTGCTTCCAATTTTTCCAAAAATTCAGATTTGTTTTTGGGAAAAGCAAATGTGGTAATCACAGGTGCACCTTTTTTTAATGTGCTATCATAATTCGATGTGCAGCCTGGTACACAGCATCTAAGAGGCATCTATAAACAATATAATAATGTTAATGTTATTAATGCAGAATGCAGTAGTATATACCAATAATTAATTATTCAAATTATTCTATAAAATGAAATACGAATTATAAAAAGTAAAATTTTAAGTTACAACCACGGTGTGTTACAACTACCTCTAATCTTAACAAAGAATTGAATCTATATTTTCGACTTTGACTTAATGTATTTAAATCAGTACTTGTGTACTTACCTTTTGTTGTGTTTGCAATATAATTTGATCACTTAAATTTACGTTTTATTAGTGTTAAAATACAAAATCTTAGCTACAATCAACTAAAAATTCAGTTCCTTGTGTACATACCTTTTGTACGAGTCCATTACCAATAAAATATTATTAGAATGATTTTACACTGATACATTCAAAAATAACATCTTTAATAACCGTTAATTTAAGCAATTAATAGTGGTGATTCTGTAAGGAATATGTTAAATTTAACATCATGCGTTAAAATGTTCGGTAATATTCGTAAAAGTAGTTCCAAGTTAAACAAATTAGTTCCAACAACGCTCAAACTAAATAACGGATGTCAAAACGTAGGTAACCAACATAATATTTGCTTTGTTTGGCATTTAATTACTATAATTTTCAATCTAAAAATGCCTTACATTAGTAGAATGAGTAAGAACCCAAAAAAAAACGGGTTCAATTGTTCAAATCCTTTCTTTTAGCTTTTTGTCTTCAGATTTTGGAAATTGTATGCATGTATTAAAAAGATGCCTGGTCATGAGATCTGAAACTGAAACAGTTCCCACTTGGCAACCTCCTGTTTTAAAAAAATGAAATGTTGCTGGTAATCTTAATGTGAATTGGTATTTGAGTTCTTTGCGAGAGTTGCATTCTTTCTCTTTGTTTTGCTTCTTGACAGAAGCATCGTGACCATGAATGGCAGATTACTCTTGGTAGTTTGCCATTGCCTTCGGATAGGAGAGAATCATAATGAAGTCGGATACATTTGTAGCTGGGTTCGGGATCGAACCTAAGACCTAGAGTCTGGTTCTTGGCCAGCTCATCTAGCTCACCTTTCACGTTGTAAGAAACGTTGTCTCTTTGAGGTTGTTGAATATATAGCGAAAAATTGTCGATCAAACTTCGAGCACATCATACATTGTTCAAATGGAATAATCTTAAAAATAACTTATTGGATAGTTCAAAGCGGTTACTAGCATCTCTCAATTGCCTTTGAATCGTTCGCACTTTTCGTCTAAATTTTTAATGCATTAATCAAATACAACTAAAAATTTATATAAAAATTACGTGCTGTCTTTGTTGATTATCAACAATCATAAGATGAGTAAACCCATCAAGTGTCATATTTTCAACAAAAATTCACAAAATAACTTTAATAACTGTGCCAAAATACGAATGCAAATTATTAACATGTACTGTTTGGGTAGGCTTTAAAATCAAATAATAAACGCCTTGATTTAACGCATTATGTGAAAAATTTAACGGTTCTCGACCTTACAGAATTGGAATTTATGTTAAAATTATAACATATGTTAATTGTTGCTTATAGAATTGGAATTAAAATTGACATCACGTTAAAATTTAAATTTGAGCGTTGTTAGAACTAATTTGATTAACTTGGAACTACTTTTAAGAATATTACCGAACATTTTAACGCACGTTAAAATTAACATATTCCTTACAGAATCACCACTATAGAATTAATACTAACAAAGTGCTATCACTGTCATTGAAAAATAGGACCACCGGCGACGTTGCCAAATTTGCGTCTTCACGGCTTGTAAAAATAAAGATGGCAATGTTTTGAATCAATCTCAAATCCATACACGCAACTGTGTAGAGTAGTGTATTTAATAATACGGCAATGTATGGATAATCCGAATCCCCTTATTATGTATAATATAATTTTTCTCAAAGGCAGAGGTGCGGCTATTTATGTGCAGTAGATATATGTAAACATCGCGTCAGCACTGTCTTCACAGAAAAATTATAGTACTATAGTAAAGTATCTATGTTTTGCAATAGTCTCGGTAGTAGTTCATAGGTAGGCAAATAACGTTCGAGCAAGTGCCTACATGCAGTTGAACACATATGTAGTTTAAAGTCCGAATATTTTTATGGATGGATAATGAATTCTATAATCCGAAAGTTGCAGTGATCTGACCAGGCTCTACCAACTATCTGTTCGGATTAGCAATACATTACTGTACAATAATTAAATAATACAAGCTGGAAGTCTTTCATTATATTCATATTCTGATATAAATAAATTCTATAGCAAAATTTTTAATATATTCTTGTTTTATTAAGCCACAATTAAATCACGATGAATGTTGAAATCCAACTGAAAGATTTGTCAGGAAATAAATTATTGAAAAATATGTTTTCTCGAGAAATTACAAGTTTAGAAAATTAGAAAACTTAATAAACCTTCTAAAATTAGAAGACTCCTTCGATTATAAATACACTATAACCGTAATTTTAAGATTATGATTTATGAATTTATAATTCGCAATCAAAAACTCATGTGTCTGACAGTTTTCAAACCATCACAGATGATTGCAGGAACTGGAAAGTCATCATCATAACCTTTACACATAATTGTCCAGTAAAAATAAGTTTATTGAGATAGTATATTTCAGAGTTTGCAGATTTCACCTCTTACATTTGCGTTTTCCTAAATGGTTTTTTGAATTTCAATACCTCAAGTTCATTTTTTCAATTTAGAACTAAATTTATTCGAGTGTCATGCAGCTAAGTTTAGACAAGTTACTCCCTGTAAAATAATATATTAATTATTTACAAAATTAATTATTAATTATTAGCAATTTACTTATAAATAAAAATCATTAAAAAATATTTAATAACTTTAATAAGAAAGTTTCTAAAAGTCTTAACAATATTAAGCAGTTGCTACTTCATCATCTTCTACATCTTCTTCCTCATCACTTACTGCATTATTTTTTGATAAGAGATAATTAGAATGATCAATTTTTAATTTTTCACGAGATGGTGGACTCCATAAAAGACACCTGAAAAGTAAAGAATTTGAATAAAATACATATGGGTACATTAATGAATAATTATTACAAACCTCGATATGAAAGTGCCCTCTCTAAGTGGTCTAACTTGATTTACATCTTGTACCAAACAAGCAAAATTTTCTTCCAAATGTTTTAAATCCATATTTATCTACATATTATTTAAATATATTAAGTTATATACTTTTGCAAGATTCAGATCGGTGGTTCTCAATCTCTGGGTTGCTAGTCAAATTTTAATAAATAAAAAAGATTGGGAACCACATTATATAAAAAAAACATTTCAAAAAATTCAACAAAGAAGTTTCAAAGTTTGAAAAAACAAGTTTGTTATAATGAGCATCACCAAACTACACTATTCCGGCTTTAAGGAGAAGTACCACCTTTGAATATGAAATTTAACCTGTTTTTCACGATTTTTTTTAACACATAAAGAATAGGAAAATCGAAAATTGGTTTTAAGGGGTCTTTTTATTATACATTATAGTTATAAAATATATTTTTTTCATATAAAAAAATCATTAAAAAACGTTTCATCCACTCTGTCAAAGAAGACCCTTTGCGTCACGTGGGTCTAGCTGATGTACAGGATTACGGCCAACTGGTATGATGTAAAACAAAAATCTAAAAAATTTCTTAATCTGTGATAGATTGGCTATAGAAGTACGTAGGATTTTTGAAATATATTAATTTTTGTGAAATTGACAGTAATTTGAAGAAAAGTGTATCAATTTTCACTGAAAACCGTGTATAAAATTAGTTGCAAATAAAAAACTAATAATTCAATTGAAAAACGGCTACGTACTTCCATAAAGAAGTTAATTTGGAGTAAAAAAATTTTGTTCGATGCCAATCCAATGTAAATTGTGGAAGTTATCTTGTACACCAGCTTGAAAAATGTTATTTTTCAGAAATGGCGTTTAAAGTTTTAGTACGAGAATATTTGTAATTAGTAGCTTATGGATGGCGCTATAGAGCTACTTACAAACATCGTTATTTAATCATGAAAGGAGTCCCACATCGACTCAATATTAATAGAATTATATTTTATACATATCAAAGTATCATTTAAGCAAAAAAAAACAATTGAATTTTTTCGAAGCTCAAAGGTGGTACTCTCCCTTAATTCAGAAAGCATCAATTGTAATTCAAATTAACTAGTACTTCCAGCATCAGTTCAGGTTAACTCTGAGAAGCCATTCAAAGTTTTGTTTTAATCCCTCTGCCTAGCTCTGCAAGGTGCTTGATATATTCGGCGTCACACTATCTAGATAGGTAGCTCTGAAACCAAAAGAATTGACTTACCTGAACTACAGTTAATGCTTTCTGAATTAAACTGGAAATGGTATCAAGTATAGGTAGACATTTATTATTATGATAAATAAGGTTATACATAACATAACCCTGTGGTCCCAAGGAAAAAGGAGATAAGTCGATTTTAAACAATTTTCATTAGAATTAATTTAAGTTCTAAAACGTACTACAAATCAAGTTAAAATCAAATACACATAATATTTTTTTAATGAAGTACAGCATTTAGTGGCTAATCACCCCCCACTAACATCTATTGTGTTTCAATTCTAATTTAGCAAAAAACCAATACTAATCTTGTTTCATTTTATTTTACACAATTTTCGACTTATCCCCCTTTTTCCCTGAGACCACAAATATATAAATAATATACATAGTGTATCAATAAGAGATGACTGTATTATTTTTGAATATTTCTGACTTTTTTGTATTTATTAAGCATTTACGAAAATTGTACCAGGTATAGCTTTCCGTAACTAATTACTCATATCTCTAGAATCTAGATGACCTCTAAGATACAGACAGTGATACATTATGCAAAATGGCGGGAAATTAAAAACAGTCACGTCTTATACAGGTAGTCTAGTAATGGATACTTACAGTGCCTATAGTTGTTTCGATTGATCCAAAATCATGTTCATATTCGTCTTTTACAGCGTTATAAGAAATTCCATGTAAAAATTTATTCAAAGAATTCAACAAATCTGTTGTTAAAGTACCATTTTTTGGACTTGGATGTTTTCGTTTGGGTATTAAACCACGTATTTTAGCAAGTTCAGGTAAAATACCTGGATCGACTAAAATATGATCAAAATCATTCAACGAAATGGATCCACTTTCAATTTCTTTAATTAATTCAACACCTCCCACCGAATCTGCACCCAATTGACGTAATTCATCTTGTATGTCTGGTGTTTTAGTAAGTACAATTATGGATCTTCTCTCACCATGGTCAAATTTATGTGGTATGGTTACAATCCGTGAAAAATTTTCAACAAATTTATCCTTTAAAAAAATAAAAAAATCAATACGTTATAATGTTATAGTAAAAGAAATATAATGTTATTATGGATATACAGAAATAAGTGTGCACTGCCATGCAAACGGTAAGAGAAAGATTCAATCATAGAGGAAAAATAATTCACTATTTTTAGGTTCGAAAAGTCGAGTATCTTCAAGCATAGGAAAAAAATCACTTTCCATTAATACCATTTTCATTCTTATCAAGTTCAATAAAAAGCAAAAATCTTAAAATATTAACTTAAATATACCTTTTTTGCAGCCATCATATTTAATTCAATGCTAACGTTTAAATAAGCATCTGGTTTATTATATACTGTAGGGTGATGCGTTTCTCTATGACAATGTATGGCATCGGCAAATGAATATACAGTCCAGCGATAAAATTTGTTGACAAACACATCATCATTTGGTGTCCGCAAAAAAGAGTCATTAACTTTTCTTACAGGACGGCTTAACAGAAATCTAAAATATAACAATAACACATATTCTAATTTCATAATATTTACACTTGCTTTTCTTTATTTCTTTGATTGTGGGGAATAAAACCAACTTTTTTAACTTCAGTTTTAACTTTTTGCTTTTTTTTTCTCTCTCGGGTTCCTCTCCGAGCTGCATAATTTCGAACTGAGACAGGAACTAATTGAGATCGTTGAGCAAATAACGTACCAATGCGAAATGCCGATGTATTTATACCTAAAATATTTAAAGGGTCAGTGAAACTTATTTTGTCCATAATGTAAAATAACAGAAACTTACAATTATTTAAAAAAAACATGATTTTAAAATAATTATGTACACCTTTGCCAAAATTATTATTTAAAACAATATTTCCTTCGAATTGTATAATGCTGATTTAAAGAGGTTATGTTTTACTTCTTACAGTTCTTACACCATTACATTTTATTATGTTTATGTTGGTCATCATGTGATTTGGTATAGTAGGATTCAATTATTGCTACAAAATTGCGCTTTCTCAGCAAAAGCTTACAAAAGCTTTTTGGTAATCCTGGGCTAATAATTAAAAATTACAAAAATATTTAAAATGTTAAATTATTAACTCGTTGATATTAAATAATATTAAAGCTTTAATTATATCGAGTTACTATCAATTAAAAAATCATCTAAATCATTTATTAAACTTTTGGAGAAATATTTCTTTCCGTCATCAGAACAAAGTTTTAAAATGTGACACATGTAAACAAGTCATGGAAACATGATTTAAATGATTTTTTAATTGATAGTAACTCGATATCATCAAATACAATATATAATCAAAGCTTTATTATTAATTAAAAATTACAAAACCTTTATATGTTTCAAAATTTTAGATCAAACGATGATCTGCATAAAAAAAAATAAAAACACCATAAACCGCCAAAGTGATATCGAAGAATTAAGCAACATCATATATATTATGATGGTTTGAGTGCAAAATTTAGCTACCTACCTTATCTTTATCTCGATTTTTTTCTAAAATGATATTTTTGTATTATAGAAAATAAATCTTAAAAAGAAAATTTCAAGAATTAGGTGTGATTTCTTTTCTTACGGTTAAAAATTCAAAATTTTTAACGTTTGGTTAAGTTTGTTTAATTCTATATTTTTGTATTACTTTAAACCCCTCAGTAATTTACATGTCCTGGCAAGAGCTTCTAAGTAGCAACAATTTATTTACTTTGAAATTTTGCAAAAAACAATTAGCTTTTACATTAAAGTTTGCAAGAATTATGTAGATAGGAGGTTTTGTCACATCGCCGACGATATGTGCCTCAACCGCTCTTTATACGGTGAACTTGAGATGAATTTTCAGCTCCACTCTAGGGGTAGGGGTTCTTAGCTGTATGAAAATTTTAAAGAGAAGGAAAAACCAAATTTAGATGTGGTAACTTTTTTACTAAATTGATAAATTGCGCTATAATCAAATATAATACAATATAATCAAATTGAAATATTTTTAATGGTCATAAATGATAATATATTGACTGAAGGTTGGTGTCAAACAGGTGTTTTGAATTGATAGCAAAACACCCTAATATTTACGATCTTCAAATTTTTTCTGCAGTTTTATTGCTATCAATTTGGTGTCAATGATGTAAAATTAAAATTAATAATATCTCTACAAAATTACAAAATCTCTTCAAAATTAATTAAATGACTAATTAATTACTGACTCACTAAAAGTTGTTATCTAGACTCAAAGATACCATACCTAAAGAAAATCTATCAGAATTAATACATTATATGAGATTCCTTGTTTGGATTGCAATAAAGCATACATAGGAGAAACTAAGCAATATCTAAAGCAAAGAATATACCAACACAAAATAGATTGCAACTTGGCTGACAAGGAAAACGATAAGGGACCGAGGAAAATAAGAGAGAACAAAGAGGATTCCAAAACATTAGCCTAATACACTATAGTGTACTAGGGGCATAATTGAGGCATAATTTTGATTTTGAAAATGTAAAAATATTAAATTTTGAAGCTTCCAAATTATAAAGAAATAGTATTAGCGAAATGTATTTTATAAAAAGTAATGATTGTGTCAATTTCAGAGAAGATGCAAGGAAGCTTAGCAAGATTTATAGCGGAATCTTATTTATTTTGGGATATGATGGCTGGATTGTGAAGTTGATAGTGATTTGTGAAACAGTTTTGGATTGTTTAGGAACGTGACAGTTGTTATTTTACCATTAATAGGGTTATCAGCAGGTGTTGTTAGAAATATGAAAAATGTTGTGGGTTATAATTTATTTTTCTTGCTTCCGATCACGTAAGTGTGTCTTATGTGCATGGCTACACCCGACGTAAGTTGTTCATTGCGTTTGTTTATTAGTTACAGTTGGCGACGGAACTTTTTTAGTGTCACTTATTTTCCTAGGAAAATAATAAACGATGGTCATACATATTTGATTTATATTCGTTTATCGTTTTTAAGGAGGTATAGGAGTTAAGTCAAAATAATGAGATCAATTAGAAATTTTTAGAATAGACAAAAATATAATTGATACGTGTTCTGTGAAAATTTCAGAGACCTAGGGTTCACGGTTTTTTTTTAAGACTAGATTAAAAATCGTTCATTTAACATTGTAATGGCATACTAGGTCTCACATCTACTCACGTTTTGATCAATTTCATAATGAAAAAATAATGAGAAATGTTTGAAAAACTCACGGTGCATAGAAAAAACATTGCTAAAACTTTTGAAAACATAAAATCACGTTGAGGATACCTAGTTATAAATATAATTAAGTTTTAAAAATGTAAATTTTAAAATAAATATCAGCCATGGCTAATGTGGGTTATGTTGACAGCAACGTCGCAAATGGTGGATAGCGCGGAAAATTTCAAGTTTCAATGAAATAGCTTAAGACGGGTGTCTATGTACAATTCTTTTCAGACTTTTTTATTATTTGTTACAAAACATAACAAAATTAATTAATAAATAATATATTGCTATAGTCAAATTCACCTAAAGTCGAGTATGACTCATCGAAAAAATTATATGCATCAAAATCTTAGATCATATATATTACATAGATACCAAGTACCTCCTAAGTTAGTGAATCCAGATCGTTACGAAATAATAATTTGTAGCTGTGTTTGTTAAACACTACAGTTCGCCATCTTGTATCTCTCTCGGAGTTCAAAATTAAACGGCGCATGTGCAATTTTATTGTAATATAATAAAAGCAATATTTGAGAAACTGTCAAATGTAAAAATTTTGCACATGCGCTGTTCGGGTTTGAACTCTGAGAGAGATACAAGATTGCCTCTGTTGACTATAAGTATAACAAAGATAGACATACTTATTATGTTGTAACTATCTAATTTCACTAGCTTCAGTGCATTGGGATAGGGCACTTGGTATCTATGTAATATATATGATCTAAGATCAAAATGTACAAAACGTACGTCTTAGAGTTCATTAAATTAAGAGATATAACCTCACAAATGTGTGCTTATAAAATGTAACTGTCAAGTTTTTTTGCTCATTTGCTGTCAAGTTCAATAGATTGAAGATTAGGAATGGTTAAAGGTTTCAAGTACATTTAAAGAAATAAATGTAAATAAAAATTAAGCAGTTTAACGAAGTGACAGATGTAATATTATAATGCAACGTACGTTTATTTCATTTACATAACAAAGTTACTCCTCGCAAACGAGGCTGGATCTGCGACGTTGTCGAAATTCTTATTAATTTCAAAAGGATATTTAATTATTTTATTTTCTTATTTATTTAAATTTCCTGTTAACTAACGAAATTTTATGTTCTAATTTAATCTTAAGATTCATAAAATATCGACTTTAACACGCTAAAAGGCTGTTATTGCCAGCTGAAATTTTTAATTTTTTGAAGTACACTCTTGAGAAAAGTTCATTCTCTACGGGTAGGCTCATACTTCTGTCATGTACAATTTGACGGAACTTTCTAACTGGACTGTACGTCCTATACCTCCTTAAGAAACGGACAGGCAATGCAAACTTATAAATTAAAAATAATGAAATTAAAATTCTAATTAAATATTTGACGTTTGATGTCAAATTGTAATATTATAGAAAAATATTGTCCGGTGCTCCGCGGAAGCAGGAAAAGTTTAATAAGCAACACGGCACGTAAGGCTTATCAACTCTCGGAAGGTTATTTAAGCCTCGGCTCCGCCTCGCCTTAAATTCACCTTCCTTGAATAATAACGTCCTTACGTTCCTTGTAACTTAAATACTTTATTTTTGTTAGTTTTAAGAATTGTTAATTGTTGTGTGTGATATTGTGTTTAAAGACCTAATTTTTTAGCACTCCCTTGGGAACTTTATAATTGTAAAACTGCTTTATTGGTAAATATTGAACTAATAAGTGTTGCGCTAATTATGTATTGTAGATGATTGTTTTTTTAGATCCTAAAGAAGAAGAAAAAATAAATCTTCGAAACGTTGATCAGTACAAATTTGATTTATTAACATCCTTTGTCCAAAATTCTTCACTACTTAAAATGGATATAATTGTTCTGTTATTTTATATTATTTCATTTATTGTTGCCTCCAGAATTGAATCGTGGATTTCACTCAATAACCTTGTTATCATGTTTATTAAGTAGCTATTGTATTTTTCCGCTACTTTCTCCGGTTTTCCAGTGACCTGGCAGTCTCCATCTGGATTGCCAGTTATCTCAGTGAATATTGACCACATATGGTTTTAATTTTAATATCTGATTATCTTATTCTAGTTTTATATCTGTACTCAATTAAAATTTTGTCATATTTTATTTTTGTTGGCTTATATAATTTTTCAAAACTTTAATTGTTTTTACTTAGTACAAATTGCAAATCTAAATTATCTTTAATTTCTTTAATTTTTTGTCATTGCTATAGACTGCTTTCCTTTCATCAGGTTCTACCAATTTGTGAAGAAAACTTTCATTGAAAATATTAATAAAAATTGATATGAAACTATTCTATTGTTTATCTACTTCACATATTTTTGTGACCTAAACAACATGGTGTGGCGTAATAAATTTATGAGAGGAGAGGCAAAGATGAGAATGTATAAGACGATGGTGAGACTGACACTGGCCTATATATGCGTTGAGACTGGCGCGGACACAAAACTAACAAAGCAGAAACTGAAAACATTAGAGATAAAGGTCCTCAGAGCTACGATGGGATACACTCTACAAGATAGAAAAATAAGTGTGTCAATAAGAAACTAATGCAGCATACAAGACATCATAAAATGAAGCAAAGAAAAGAGAAGAAATTGGAGAGACCACGTCGAGAGGATGGAGGACGACAGACTGGCAAAAATTTGTAAAAGTGGACGACCTAAAAGAAAAAACTGCCAGGACGACCGCCCAAGAGATGAACACAGAGCTGGTATTCCTCTTTCTACTGAATAATCCAAAAGCCAGGCAAACAGGGTAACCATAACCAAAAGCAGAAGACATATTTTTGCCTCTTAGATTACATTCTAATCTTGTTCACGTATTTTATGTAGAAAACTTTTTTTTAACAATTTTGGTGAAAAATCTACGGTATTCCCGTAGGCTTTGCTTCCAATCCTCCAATTGAAAAGTTATTTCTTGTGCGGGATGATCCGATATATGTGTAACATGAATGCTACTTTTCCACTTAATCAGGGGTATTATGTATCACCAACGTTATCATAAAGGTGACCGTTATAACATATTTCGGTAAATCGTATCGATTTCATTGGTAGGATTTACCAAAAAACTTTATTTTATGTCATAACTGTCACTTTTATGATAACGTTGGTGATACATAATACCCCTGATTCTCTAAATTTCAGTTCTTATTTAAACCTCCAATTTAATTTATTATCTATTAAAATAAAAATGAATTATTAGCTTTAATGAACTCTTTTGATCTCTTTACATCTACATAATATAATAGAAAATACCAGAAAACGAGTGATAGTGAAAGCTGTATAAATAATATTTTTCATAATATTAAATAAGTATATAATACTAATCAAAAATCGATATTTAGGTTAACAATAATAATAACTGAGTTCTAATTTAATGTTTTAATTAATTAAATAGTTAAATATAAGGCGTAAATTTGACTAATCTAGTAAGTTAATTTAAGAATTGGGAATTTAGATAGATCTTTAGAGATCGATAGATTAATGGGATAAATTCAATTGATAAGTAGATTAAGAAGGAATTAAAAATTTAATTAAGGTTAATCAATTTGAAGTGAATCGTTGGTGTTTTTATAGTCAAAGATTTTCGATTGTAAGTCTAAAGTTGAAATTTAAAGTTAATGTTAATGAACCTTTCATTTTGTTCTAAATTTGAATTAAACGTGTCTTTTGATTATGATATAGTCGTTTTTCCATAGGTTTCGTCTTTCATTTCTTTGTTCAAATGAAATTATTTTATTTTAGCCAAAAGTAAATGTTTGAATTTTAACTTGATCGTTCGTTAATTTAAAACGATGGTTAAGTCATGTAATTTTCATAATGTTAAGTTTTCGATTTTTGTCGATTTAAAAGATACATGTTTAATCTTAACTTAATTAATGAGATGAATCAATTAATAATTTTATGTTTTGTTTTAATAACAATTTATAAGAAAGCGGGTTGTTACAACGTCAAAAAAGATAAAGAAAATCGGTTTGAAAACAACAGACCAGGAGAAAAATGGTATAGGGGTTTTATAAAAAAACATCCAAGGTTAACTTTACGTGAAGCTGAGGGACTGACTAAAGCAAGAAGCATAATAACCGAAAAATTAATTAAAAAATGGTTTCGTGAATTAAGACAATTCCTCGAACAGGCAAATGCTTTAGACATTTTAGAAAACCCTGCAAGAATTTTCAATGGAGATGAAACTAATTTCAGTATGTGTCCTAAATCAGGCAAAGTATTGGCACCAAAAGGATACAAAAATATATATGAAGTCAAGAAAGGAAATAACAAAGAAACTATCACAGTTCTTTTAGTTTTTTCGGCTGATGGAAAAACATTGACACCCATGGTTGTTTTTCCATTTGTTAGACCGAATAAAGCTATTGTTGATAGTGTACCCACAGGATGGTTTTTAGGCAGATCAGAAAGTGGGTGGATGAGAAGTGATACCTTCTATGAATATAATATAGCAAACGGATTAAATCAATGGCTTCATGATAATAAAGTGACTAGATCCATATTGCTGTTAGTCGATGCGCATAAATCTCACATATCTATAGAACTCAACCAGTTTTGTCATGAAAACCAAATAATTTTATACGCACTTCCACCGAATACCACACATATAATGCAGCCTGCTGATGTCAGTGTGTTTAAACCATTGAAATCCAACTGGAAGAAAACTGTTAGGGACTGGCAAGCAGAACCCAACAATTTAAACTGCGTGTTAACAAAATGTACATTTAGTCCATTATTGAAACAGGTGCTTGAAGATGACTTACTGCCCAAGACGATTAGCAACGGTTTCAGAAAATGTGGCTTGTTCCCACTTGACCCCGAAGCTGTGGATTATTCAAAATGTATTCAAAATTGCTTAGAAAAATTGCACTACTAACAAGAAACCACTTAAAATTTTAATGTAACGGAAAAACAATTTAAAACTTGAAAAGGGAATTGAAAATGTCCAGTCCGTTATTGAACATTTACAAGGAATAACGCAAGAAATGTATCCAAGGAGTGATACTTTTGAAGTGCTAGCTGATGGTACCCTAAACAAGATTAATGACATTGAATATCAATGGAATGAAATGCCATATGATTTAATTCATATGTGTATGGAAGTAAGGAGTCGTGGAGACATGTCATTAAGACAATGTACTAAAAGTGTTGAGGATAAACCATCAATCAAGAATCGTGACTTTTTCAAGGTCACTGTAATGAAGCTTAACCAGCTTCTGGGAGAATGTACACATTTGAAGATGAATCAATTATTGGATTATCAGATTAAAGTCTTTTCGATTGGCATCAGCAAAATGCTATATAAGTTAAAACATCCAATCAATTATAGCCAGATTACAATTATACGTCACTGATGAGATCTAATAAGATCGAAACATGTCTGGCGTTGTTTGGTGTGGTTTGGTTATAATTGATTCATCTTCAAATGTGCCATATGATTTTATAAATAAAGTTGAATTGATAGGAAACAAACCTGATAAATCTTTTAGTAATGAAGAGTTCAACAGTGAAATTAAATCAAATGAAGTTCAGACGAAAGAAAACGAACCTGATAATAAATCTTTTAGCATTGAAGATGTAATCAGTGAATTTAAGACAAATGAAGTTGAGATAAAAGAAAACGAACCTGACGAATCTAAAATAAATAATGATGGTGGAAATGATTCAAAATTTAAAACTTTAGGAACATGTTTACATAACATGTAATAAATGACATGTTTATGTATAAATAACAAAATAAAAATTTTACAAGACATTACTCTACAAAATTCTAACCAGAACAAGACAGAAATATGTGAAAATGTGGGTTCTATTCATACTCATTTGTTTTATCCAAATCCTATAACTAGTGCAAGAAAACGTAAAAGTATGGATCCACTACCAGCTGCAATTTCTTCAAAACAAAAACTAGAAATAAAAAAAAAGATGAAATTGAAAAGAAAAAAAGAAAACAAGAAATTAAAGAAAAAATGAAATTGACAAGGAAAAAAGAAAACGAGAGAGACTTGAACGTGCTGCACAGAAAAAACAACTCAAAAAAAAGAAAAAAAAGTACCTACCCAACCTAAAGACATTAATCAGAATAAATAAGTGTGCTTGTTATAAATAATATATGCATAAAAATAAAATAATACGAAGCCACGGCAGTGGAGTGATGTGATCGCTGGTTTCGCTACGAGCGGAAATTCTGAGTTCAAATCTCGAACGCATCAGAATTTCTTAGCTCGGCTGTCCAGTGGACATTCTCACTCCGTGGTGAACCAAAAAACCAACCAACCAAATTACCCAATCCAAAAAACATAAACAAACAAAAATACTGAACAATTTAAAAATTAACATTTAGAAGTGCTAATGACCCAGTAGTTGATGCACGTTAAAATGTAAATAAAAAAAAAATAATACGAGGGCTGTTTGATAAGTACCTGGCCTCGGCAAGAGATGGCGCTGCTAATATTTAAAAATTATATTTTTCGTAAATATAATTTTTCACAACAATACTGTCAAACTGGCAAGTCGATGTCTCGTTTAGCTTATAAATGCCAGCCATTTAAATAAAACAACTTTTGTAATTTTACAACAATAGAAAAACTGAATATCGAGCGGTGATAAAATACTTGTTTTTGGAAAAACAAATGGCGAAATCGAAACGAAGCTCGGGGAAGTTTATAGGGACTCTTCACCTTTGTTATCAACCATAAAATATTGGATAGCTGAATTCAAATTTGGTCATACAAGAATTTTTTATGAAGATCGTCCAGATCGTCCAAATTAGGTTATCAATTCAGAAATGATTGAAAAATATCACGATATCGTGATAAATGATTCGAGAGCAAAAATGCGTGAAATAGCTGAGACTGTGAGCATCTCAATCGAACGGGTGCAGAATATTTTAACAACTCATTTGGATATAAAAAGCTATCCGCGAGATGGCTGCCGCAATTGATCACAATTGACAACAAACACAGACGTGTGTGTTAACTTCAAAAGAACGTTTGGCTATGTTAAAACGCAATCGGAATGATTTTTGGCGTTTGTATATACTGTTGACGAAACATACATCTTATAATATAAAAAAAATGACTCGGTTTAAAAAATTTGGCTCTAACAATGAGGTTATTGCTGAAAATAACACTTATTTTGAAGGGTTGGGGCAATCATACTTTTTAGAGGAGATACAAATCAAAGAAAAAAGTTGGACTAAGTGTATTGAGCTGAAAAGTGATTGCGTTGAAAAATAACATAAATTTTACACATAAAAATGTTTTTTCTAGTCAAGGCCAGGTACTTATCAAAGTACCCTCGTAGTTTGTTATATTTTATGTTTCAATACTTTCAATAAATAATCTTAAAAGATGTTTTATATCTACGTACATTCGTACATAATGCCTATAGGTACCTATTACAACCAATATCTTTTTGAACTATGTGGCTGACAACTAGATCAGTAGTGGCTGACAACTAGGTCAGTAGTGGCTGACATAAGATTTTTAGTATAGGAAATTTTGACTTTTTCTATAAACTGCTTTAGTGAATTTTACACAATCTTGTCACCTGCAAAAAATATTCTAAATTAAATATAGTAAGTCTAGGTTACAATATAAAATGCAAATTTAGTATTATCGTTTATTGCAGCTTGACTCAAATCATGCTGCACTTGTTGTGGACTGTATTTCTTTTTGTTGCGTTTCCTAATCCAATTTAGAAAACTATAGAAGCACCTGGCTTACTCATTACTGTAACGAAATTTGATTCACCAGTGCCTTTGGGTTCTTTCAGTAAAACTAATCTTGTTGATAAGCATTTAATATATTGTGAAAAAACAAAACAACACATTAACGACTACAAATTAATGTCGAGTCGGAGCGCTTAGTAAACGACCAGCCAGCTTGGTTGACGTTCAAAAGCATACTTGCTGTTCCCAAGACCAGCCAGCGCGAAGGGTACCACGTACTGGGCATACGTACGAGGTACATACAAAACATTTCTGAACAAATATATTAGTCAATTTTTATGTTATTCACATGGATCTTAAGTTAATATATGATGAAAGTAGCTGACTATTGGCACATTTACCTTACCAGCCAAAAATTTTTAATTTTTATTTGTTCCTCTGTTTTCCAGTGTTCCGATATACAGAAACCTATATTCATGATGTTTAAGCATTATACTGGCTCCTATCAATTGCATTTTCAAGAAAACGTACATTTTTATAGATTAAAGTGATGTCAGTTTTATGATTTTTATTATTTACATAACTATTATCTGTGTTAAACGTAATTTCACTATTACTATTTTCTAAGTTATTGCCTATATTATCCAAATTTTCTGTTCCATTTTTATTATAATCTTTTAATTTCTTTTTGCTTATGAAGCTATATTCCAACATCCAACGCGTATGTAGTATATCTTTAATCGTTTTCCGTTTACGTGCATTATAGTAACCTTAAAAACTGTCCATTGTCATTCGAGGCTTGTTTGCTGGTTCTATGAGGAATGTACTTTTTTATCATTGGCAGGCTGCTTCCTCACCTACAAACCTTCCTCCTTTATCCAAACTTGGGAGTTGGAATTGACAACGTCCACCGCTGAGCTACTCAATCAACCCAGAGGTTTACGCAGGCAAAATTTCTATAGATATCTACGAATTAATATTATAGTTTGCTGCGTAGAATTTTCTGGCAATTTGCGATTGCTTAGATTAGCATTTTAATCTGAATCCGAAGAGAAGAAGAATAGTTTTCAGTATAAAAACTATTGAGGTTATGTTGCAAATTTACATAATTTTCAGGCACATATTCCTCATCAAAATGTGGGTACCTGGAAAATTGATCAGTATTAGAACTTTTATTGGCTGACATTTTGTTTTCACTTTTTACAGCTAGCAATAATAATTAAAAACTTACAAAGAAAACATAGCACAACTTAGCAATATATCGTTGGTTACGACGTAACATTACTGAAACTGTCAGTTTATTGCACAGCTCATGAACGTAGACAAATACCAATAAATTAAAATATGACTGGCAACAAAAGTTTAAAATCTCGTTTTGCATAGGACGAGATAGAAGTTGATGCTGCACCAAGAACGTGTACATAACACCTTTTATTCAAAAAATAAACAAAAAATAATATCGACATTTGAAAGGTGAACTGGGTGAATTGGCGTAACTTCATTTTACACATTTTTTAAATATTGGTTAATATCTATGAAACCAAAGGTTAGTGTTATTTCAGAATAATTTGCAATTGAAAAATAAACTTTTTGACAAATAACATTGAAGTTTTCAACCACAACAATGGATATATGTACTTGAATACATAATTTAGGTTTTCCTAACTAAAAAAAATTTTAAATGAGGGTTACGCCACTTGACCTTTCCAGTGTCGATATCTATTATTAATAAAAGTTTTATTATTGTACCCGCCTCATGAAAAGAATCAATATTTTCTTTTTCGACGTCGCTAAGAAATGTTGCTTCTATCACTGTAGAAAAAATTGATTATTTATTAACAATATTTAACTATTTGAAAATTTTCTCGGTGTACTAAAGTTTCTTGTATTATTTGCCATATTAAGTTATTATCATTTTTATATCAGTTGCCTAGATTCAAAAGCCGACAAGTAACAATTTTTCCAAAAATAAGTTTAATACACCAAAACATTAAGAATTGAAATGCCTACATATCAATGGTAAAATTATGAATTAATTGTCAACAATTTCAAAGTTATTTAAACTTAAAATTTTACCTTAGATGTAAAAACCGACAAGTCTTTGCTTATCTTACTTATTAGTTAGATGCAAATACCGACATTTCTTATAATCTCAGCTTATTCTTATCATAGCAGCTGACTACATGGAGTATTTGCATTTGTTGATAGTAGTTCTGCCAGTAAGTGTTGCAGGTTTTGATTATAATAATAAATTTAGTTGTGATGAATTTTTCAGAAAAATGAAATAACCCCGAACAATTATTAAATATTCAGGGGTATTATGTATCACCAACGTTATCATAAAGGTGACCGTTATAACATATTTCGGTAAATCGTATCGATTTCATTGGTAGGATTTACCAAAAACCTTTATTTTATGTCATAACTGTCACCTTTATGATAACGTTGATGATACATAATACCCCTGATTATCCAATTTCTTATTAGTATATTTTATTATTTTATTTTATTATTATATTTAGATACTTAGTTTTGTTCGTATTAATGAGAAATAAAAGTAAAATTCAATACCTATTCCTATTAGAGTTCTTTTAAATAAAAATTTAAAAGTTTAGGAGCAAAACCAGACACGTCATCTTTAAAATTAATTTTTAAAGACTTCTGTATACTCCTGATTTTTGAAGTGATTGTTTTCGTCTTTAATGTCGAGAATAGCGTACGTCAAAAAAATTCGTTATTTAATCCGCTTAAATAACGATTTTATAAGTTTTTTAGCATTATCTCACATTTTGCTTTTCTAGACTTGTCGGCTTTTGAATCTAGGCTACTGATATGTGAACTCAAAGCATGCTACTGGAAACTATTGTAGGCGCAAATGTAATGCTCGCTGTACACTCTCGGCGAGACATAGCGAGGACGAGAGTGTAGATGGGTGCTCTCGCCATGTCTCGTCTGTCTCGGTGTGCTTGGTACTGTGTAATTTAGATGGTCGCACGATAACGTGACCTCTCGGCGAGACATTCACCTGAGAGCACTCGGCGAGAGTGTACAGCGGGCATTAGAGTTTTGATGCATGAGAATAGTTTTTAAATGCCAAAATTATAATAAGAAAATTTTTTTAATATTTTTCTTTAAAATGCAAAATTATTGTACCTAACTAATGGTGGGTTTATAGAGCGAGATAAGCGATAAGAGATAGTGGATAAGAAATAAGAGATAGTGACTAACGGATAAGCGGGTTTATACAACGAGATAAGGAATTTAAGAAATGCACATGTTACGCATGAGCAGTTCAAATTATTTTGAAACTTGGACAGGCCACGACAGCTTATGTTTATAGTTTGGTTTTGTCATCGTGAAACATATTTTTCAAATCTTTTAATTTTATGGTTTGATTACCCAGAAATTTGGCATCTTTTATACTAAATAAATTTTGCAAACTAAATTTGAGAATATTTTAAATGAAATATTTCGAATTCATAAAATACAAATGGATAGTCAAGATTTAGCGCGAAACAAAGCCTATATAACCCAGAATAATTTAATAATTTCCCTTAACATTTTTGCAAATCTCTAACTGCGAATAAATTTTAAAATTCGATTTATTGTTTAATAAAAACCGCCTGCTACTTATATATAGACAAAATTAATAATTATTAAATATAGATAAATAAATATTTGGAATAATTGTCGTTCAAAAATTTATATTATTATTATTTAAAAAATTATATAAAATTGATATTTTATATTACATACGCAACATAACAGCGATAAAAAAAGTAAAATATTAATTCGTAATGACACAAATGAGCGGGTAAAATTTAGTTCAAATGAACGTCGACGGGATAAGAGATAAGAAGTTGAAAAATGTTCAACTTTTATCCCTTAGCTCTTAGCGCTTATCGCGTTGTATAAACGCTACTACGGTATTCCTATGGTTTAACTTTCTTATCCACTATCTCTTATCGCTTATCTCGCTCTATAAACGCACCATAATATAGCCTATTGTTGAAAGTGTCTAAAGTTGAATTACATACGTCACAAGTCACAAGTTAGTAGAAGTGGCGGAAGTTACAAGCAGGAGTCCAAAGCTTATTGCAGTTGCACTGGACGTTGCGATTTAAGGGGGTATTCTAGTGTAGGAGGCTATTTTACGTTATTGAAATTTTCACATATGATTATTTACCTATATACTTTTATAAATACGGTGTATTAAGCGGGTATTCTGGTCTAGACGGTCAAATTTTAGGTGTTTCTATAGGCGTAATAAGTAAAAAACGTTAAACATTTTCAGGATCGGTTTTTTTTATCAGTTTTTATTAACATTTAAAAAGTACAAAAAAGTTTATAAAACAGGAAAAAAAATCAAAATTAAAAAAAGTACAGGCCGACAAAGTACGGACTCAAAAAAAAGCTGCACCCTGGTCGACATGATTTCGACCCCTTCGATGATCTAAAATAAATTTTTTAATAAATTTTTACAGGGTAAGGATGTCATTTTCGTTTGACGAGAGCAATTTAAAAAAAAAAATTTTTTGTTGAGAAAGCGTCTATGTAAAAATAAAATTTGTTTTTCTCCTGGTTTTTTCATTTTTGGGAATTTTTTAAAAATAGTAAAAAAATAAATTTTCAGAAAAGCCCTCGTCAAACGAATTTTGAATATACTAAGAAGCACTGTACCAAATTTCAAAGCAATCGGTCCATTAGAACTTGAGATATGTCAACCGATTCAAAAAACGTAGTTTTGAGAAAAATGAGTTTGAAGTTTGGAGTCAGAATGGTGTATTTACTTACATTTTTTAAACAGCTGTAATTCCGAAAATAATTCCAATTTCTAAAAATCCTTTTACAGGCATATTTTTCAAGGTCTAAACTTTGAAAATATGCAAGAAAAAAAATTGATTTTTTTTTTAATTCTAAACCAGAATAGGTACTGCCTTAAGGCTGTGTTCTCGCTTAGAATGAAAATTCGATTTTAAATAGAAAATGGACTATTTGGTGTACAATAGCAGTAGCTGACCAAAAACGTACAATAAAAAATAAAGTAATGTGTAAAAAAAATCGCGAATGCAAGAGATACGCGCATTTTAGCGTTAATTTTATTTACAATTTTCTGACATTATTTTTAAAAATAACGCGTTAAAATTTTTTTAAACGTTATTTTTAATATTATGTCGAAGCAAAAATTTTTTTAAAATCACAATAAAATATTTTTTTTTTGCGATTTATTTATTCGCGATAAAAGCGCTTCGACATAATATTGTAAATAACATTTCAGACATAATATAAAAATTTTAACTCGATATTTTCAAAAATAAAGTCAGAAAATTGTAAATAAAAAAATGGTTACGAGAGAACAGCCTTAATATAATTAATTTATAGTCATTTGTATTTGCACTAAAACCAATCAAGTTTTACATTGTTGACTAAAATTTTCGCGAGTACGGCACGCTTTGTGACTTTTTGGATGATCTAAAATCACATATAAAAAAAAATGTTTGCTTGTAAAGAATGTGGCTCTCGTCTTTCTTTTTTTATTTTTCATTAACCAAATAAAATAAAAATTTTGAAAATATTAATATAATTCTGTGGTACCGACAATAGAGACAAATGTATAGAGTATTCAAGTAAAAGCGCAAGCCAATCGGTTCAGTAGATTTTTAGAAAAGTGTGAGGCAAGATTGAAAAATGTTGTTCTGGGATAATTATTGATGATAATTATTGACCAGCAGTCTGGCGTAAATCAAACACGGATAGACTAGAGAGCGGGGCACCGCGGTTCTAATCCTGGTTGCGTCGGATATGCTGTGATCTAAAAAGTCCAAAGTCGATCTGTGGACTATCGGGGAAGGCAACGGGAAACCACCCCATTAACATTTCCCTAGAAAAGTCTTCTTGGCTTATCCAGGAAGATCGCCAACATCCGGATTCGGATAGGCACTTGAAGAAGAAGAATTATTGATATTAAAGTTTAGAAAAGTATTCACTTTTATAACAGCTACTTTAATTTAGCAGGTGGCTTGTTGGTCACCCCTGTTCTACATCATAGAGCAACAAAATTTAAACACGCAAATAAATTTAAATTTTTTTACTTTATTATTTCTCTTGATAACGCTTGGGAACGACGCCACAGTGCCCCCCCCCCTTCACCAGCCATCACTGAGTAGGTGTACCTGGCTACCTGGTAATAATAAAATTTAGTACCTATTTATTTTCTGACATCGCTAAAATTTTATAATGGGACCAATTATTAAAAATTATTTAATAAATATGCTATCAGACATGTTGATTGAATTAATTTTTCAATAAGATTAACGTTTTAGAAGCGACTACTTAGAATAAGGATGCGATTTATTGTTAAAAACAATTGGTGGATCTAAATATTTAACTGAATGTGCTCTATTATCTCAAGTTAACTTAATATTATAATAGTTTATCACCTTCAAAAACAATAAGTAGGTAATAGAAATTTACAAAATAAAAAGCACACAATGGCTGAACATGTTTGATAAAAAGTCGTCTCCGGTTTTTAATATGCAGACTGTAAGCGATACCACTATACTGAAATACTTAGAATATTTAAATCGTATTCTCATCTTGCTATCAGTTTTTGTCGTAGTTCTGGTTTCAACCTAGCACTTACCAACAAACTCGCAGACTCGCTCACATGGATTAGTATTCTTCAAGTTCTCTTAAGTTGATGTGCGGACAAAGTTTGAGGCCACCGACCGTAGATATTTTAGTGCTTCTTCAGTTATATCAGTGCCAAATTGAAATTAACTATAGGTATTTGTAACAAAAATTATCATTTATAACTCCTATATCCTGACTACCTATCTTAAATATTTTACTTATTCGTTTTTTTAAACATTTCAATAATTAATATCATAAAAATAATAAATATTGTAGTGCACGTGTTTTTTTTTTTATTGTATTTAACGTTTTGCAAATTTTAATATTTTAATTCCGATTATTATTTTAAATTTCACAATATTTAAATGTGTAGTTCAAGAAAATGTTTATTACATTGAGAAATTTTGCAGAAACCATTGCACAACTCAATAAAACTTTTAATGTGTTCATAATAATACACACACTTACCCTCAGTGGTGGTGTGCTGTAGTGGGCTCGTAGGGGTTCGCGCAAACCCATTAATAAAGAATTTAATTCTTTGCAAAAATTATTATAATTGCAATTTTCAATTTTATTAAATAATATTATGGTTTGCAAGAAGATCATTGTATTATTTAGATTTTAATTTACTATAGCTATACCTGGTGTTCAAAATTAAGCAAAACTGTAGTAGAATATTTGTGATTCACACAACATCACTGCGTTATCTCCATTTAGATATTGTATTATGCAATTTTAATACTTTTTATTTGCACCCTTTTATAAGGAATGTTTTTAGTTTACATAGTTTTAAAACTGTCGGTTTTGTCAACAAAGTATACCACATTGTATCACATCGGTGAAGAAATAAAACTTTAACCTTGTTTACATAATAATGAAACGGCATGCTTTATCCACCGTTTGAAGAAAAAGGCATAATTATAATAAACTTTAAATTGTATAAGCATTATTTTCCTGTTTATTACTACTATTATATACCTAGTATAGATTCTGTGAATTGGTACTGAAAGGTAAATTAATTTTTTCAACTTTTGAAAATCCTTATAAAATCACTATAAAATGACTCATCTTCTTGAAAATCTCTATAACTACACAAAAGTTGTTGAACAATACTATATAGTTATAGTAATAAACTCGTAAGTTTAATAATTACATGATACGCACCATGCGGTTTTTTGTTAAGAGAAAAGTTTTCAGGAGATATCGCACAGTGATTTATGTTGATTGAAGTCAATTAAAAAAGTACAATTTATTTTTACGATAATTAGCATATGAAATGGCAAATCCGTGAATAAGTATTTTATCTTCGCGGACCAGTAGGTACCGAGCCGCATACCACACTTTATATAAGTCGAGCATAATCAGGATCAGGTCTGAAGCATTATGTCAAATACATAAGGAAGATGAAAATAGGTTCTTCAAACATTATATCCATGTTACCTATAGTACCCTACTTATTAAATGATTAAATTTAATTTATAACAAATACGACTATATTATTATTATTAAACACAGTCATTTATAATAACAAATAACTTGAACTTGTTATGATGGGCATTATCTAATCATTATAAATTTTTTCTAAGAAATGTTGTTAGCTGATCTGCTGTCCAATGAACGACAAAATAAAATTGTTTATAATTATTTATTTTAAATATAGAATAAAATAATACCAAAATCAATACGAGTAAAATTTCTAAAAAATATCCAATTACAGAGACTTATTTGTGGTTTCTCGTACTAAATGTAACTCAAATTTCAAATATCGGAGTTATTCGCCTAGTGAAACCGGACATTTGGATTAAAGTGTAAAGCGGCGTTCACAATGAAGTGGTGTCTTGCCTTGCTGCGGTAGAAAGCTGGCAAGCGTCAATCAAAATAATTAATTTTTAACGCCACTTAAGTGTCCGGTATTTTTAATATATATGATAACGTGTTCCACTAGTACAAAAGTAACAGCTGAAAATTTCCGTAAATGCACTGTTCGTGCTTGTATAATCCTGCGTCATTAATAATATACCTTGAAAAATAATCTTAAATCTTAACTTAAAAACATACCACGCAGATCCATAGACTTAACGTTCCGGTTTTGAAGTTGCGTAGGCTTCAGAGATATTTTATCCTTATGGAAAAAAGTGGGCTTATAGATCTGGTTTTTTACTTCCGTAGACTTAAATATTCTGTTTTGGAGTTTCAGGGACAAATGAGCGGATTTATAGCCAATTTCATAAAACTTTTGATCAGCTGTTAAGTTGACCAAAAGAATTGCTTTGTTGTAAACTTGATCGACGATCACCAACTTAACAGCGGATTAAAAGTTTTATGAAACTGGCTATTAGAGATCCCGGTTTTGAAGTTGTGTGGGCTTCAAGCAAGTTTTTTCAAGTAAACGGGTTTAAACATCCCGATTTTCATCACGATTGTAAGTGATTAACTAAAAGAAATTTTCATTTTCCTGCCTCAATATATACACTAGACGGAGAAAAGTTATGGCGATAGCCAATATAATATTGCGGTATGTTATTTTTACGGTTTTTGGCCATATTGAGCTAAAATTTTTGAATTGTCTATAACATTTTATGTTTATATTATTTGTTTATTATTTAATATATTAAATATATTTATTATTATTATTATTAAATATAATAATATATTTTAAAATATTTAAAATCCGGTTTGGTTTTTTCTTGCTGCCACCCACTTAAAATAAATATGTTATAGCCATAAGCAATTTCTAAATTTACTGCCACTGACGAATCTAATTATCCGCGACGTTTTGGAGTGAATCCAACTTCTAACTATCGATCTTTACATAAATTAATACAAACCAAACAGGGGTGTCTAAATTTCTCAATAATACATTATTCTGTTGAAATATTTTTATACATTTTAGTTTATTGATTTTGAACAATATAATCATTGAATTTTGGTCTTACTTAATTTTTGTATGCAAAAGAATTTTAACGTAATGCAATTTTTTTGAAAGCTTAAAGTGGCAATCATATAGGGAATGATCATTTGAAATGTGCTATATTGTATTTGGATGGTATGTGGATGGTAGAATCCGGAACTGCTGGTTTAAAAATCTACTATTACCAACTTTGATTGATTACCAAACCTACCAGCAGTGTCGGATTCTACCATCCACAGCATACCATCCAAAATGCAATCCTCTATGTGAATGCAACTTAATACTTCATATCTAGACAACAAATATGCAGACAAAAACTTTGAATCATAAAATAAATGCAAGAATCCATTTTGAAATATTTGATAAAATTAAGAATTTATATACGGCGATTAGCCTACAAATTTTGTTAATAAATATATTGTGCTTGCAATATCTCTGTTGGTAGTCAAATCTCAAAATATTTGGCATTTAATACCATGATATAATATTGTTAATAATTAGTTGGAACTTGATTGATGACCAATGGAAAGCACACAATTTGTTTTGGGTTAATGCTAGATCAACAACCACTAAAAATTGAGAAAAAACAGAGGCAAAAGCGTGATGTTTATGGAAAATTTGAACCACCAACATGTTAGGGTGATTGCACACAAAAAATCAAATTTTTTTAAGCAACCAGTTTGGATCACTCACCCTTTGTAATGTAATGGCTAGTTTTATACATTTATTTTTACTTTGGCATAATAATATTTTCTGGAAAATTATTGTAATCGAAATTAATATTTTTTTATGACTCACTGATTTACATTCTTTGAGGTTGAGGACGAGTCGAAAGAGATCAAAAATTAAAAAAAGAAAAAATCGAGAAATGTATGTGTGTCACTGAATTTTATGTGTATGAGACTTAATTGACCATGTGCATGGATTACAAAACACTCCAGCGTTAATGCTAAATAAACGCAGACCGTAAAATAGAGGAGGAAAATATGAAAAAACTTTTTTTTGCTAGGTAGTAAGGAAATAGTAGGTACCTATGCATAAAACAAATTTCATATTTGCTACTTTTATATTGAGATTTAGAACTATACTTTGATTTACATCGGTTCATAGAACCTTGAGAATGGCAGTGACGTGCATGAGTGGATTAACAAGACTACACTGTTTTTTCTTTCTTTTTTTTGAAAATGGCTTTAATTTTTGTAATTTAAGGACAATTTGTAGTGTACACCGCACGTGGGCACCTACTCAAAGGTTTTATCTAAGTAAGTGCAAGGATTTATGTAAGTATGAAAGGAATTATTCCACAAATTAAGTGTATTACAGTTGTCATCTTGTAAGATGAAGCCACGGATTTCTTAAAATAAGAGGTCTTTATTTTAGTTAGTCCGTGGATAAAGCTTACATCACAACCTCACAACCATCTGAATTAAGTACCGACAACCTTTTTTTTTATTAAATAGTTATAGTTAACATAGGTACAATAAAGATACACTAACATAAATGATTCTTAAGGGCCAGTTGTATAAAAGAGGATCATCCTTGACCATGGATCAAGCTCCAATTTAAACCAATCAGTACAGTTAAAATTTTATTTTAAGTTTTCTATTGGTTTAAATTAAAGCTTGATCCATGGTCAAGGATGATCCTCTTTTATACAACTGGCCCTAAGTGTCTAATTTTAGAAATCTTATACATCAAAAATTATATGATACTCAAGGTATAAGATAGAAAAATATAGTTACAATAGTTCATAACGTGAATAATAATTATAATGAAAGTAGTTTTTTATATTGACTGATGTTATAATTTTGATAAGTTAGTTTGGTTGTTAAGTTATATTTTCATTTCATTGTAATTGCAATTAGTTTATTAATTATAATAATTATTATGATTTAAATTTATTATATCGAACAATTTCACTTATAATTTTTGTCTTATTTCATACAAATGCCGTTTGTGACATAAGCTTTATTTTTTATGATAATAACAACTGTAGGTGTATTCAAAGTAAAATCTAAATTGTAAAGAAACCAAAGAAAAACCTATAGTAACTCAAGTTATTTAATTCTATATTGCCACTATACTTGACGAGCTTTAATTGATTTTATTTTTAAAGTTAATACCTACTATATCATATATTATATTCCGGCCCATCTATTTTAAAAATAAAATCATTAAAATTCATCAAGTATAGCGGTAAACACAATCGAGTTGCACAACTTAAATAGTTCATAAATCGAGTTCCAGCTACGTAATTATTAACAATTTTAGTAAAAATATCCTATAATATTGTATAAAATAATTAATTGAAAATGTCGCGTTAATTGAAAATTAGAGTTTCAAATTCAGTTTCAGTTTACGCAAGGATCCAATGGGTAAATAAAAATTTTTGAAAATCTGATTGCTATCTATTAATTTATAATTAAACCGTGGCGTAGCAAGGGTTTCTTTCGAATGATAATAATCAAGTTATTCTTGGGTTGGAGGGTTTGCGTTCAAAGTTTAAAGTACCTACCTGTTCGATTTTATTTAAATTTTGTCCAATTATTGTTATTTACTGTAATAATTATTTGTTAATGTGTAAATTAAAAAAATTATGTACAGAACTTTAGACCTGTTTTCGTACTGTATTAGACAATTATGATGCAAAACCGTTTAATTAAATATTTTTTGTAGTCGAGACAGTGCAATACAAAGTCTGTAACTCAAAATCTCAATTAAATATTTAAATTCTGTACCTATTGTATTTTATAGTATAAATTATTTTAAACAAATTGCAAAGTTATGTTAAGGTAATAAATTAATGCTTGTATATAAACTAAGACACGTGTTTCGTTCTCATATGAGTTCTTCAGATAATTATAATATAACGTGTCATTATTTATATATATGTTACGAACAAAGTCCGAAATTGTACAAACTCGACATTGCTCGACATATTCTTGTAAAAAAGTTAGAATAGCACAGTCGATATGTTCAAAGTTCGATATTTGGTTGCTTTAATTGACTTTGTCCGGCGTAACTTGTACAATGTTGACATTGTACACAGCAATGTAAATTTGTAATTGAGGAGCAGACATTCTATATGCAGTTTGTCCAATGAAGAAAATACAAAGTGCAGTTTGTTCAATATATTTTTTAGCTGTTTTGCAAAACCGCCAATCGAATATTTGCTTCATTTATGGATACTTCATAGTGTAATTTACACTGTGTTATTGCAAAAATTACTTTTTTAATAACTTATCATTAGGGCAATTTTTTTGTTGCATTTAAAACACGAATGGTTGCATTTATAAATCATAACAGTTGCAATAAAAACAAAAAAAAGTTGCATTTATTATTTTTTTTAATTTTTTTAAAAATAATAAAGAAGATACACATAGAAATTTATAAAATAAATAAATACATTGCCATATTTGATTTTTTATAGAATTATAATGTAATGTTAAACATTTTGTGACATTTTCATCCTTAAATCGACGATCCTTAGCAAGTAACTTGTTTCATAACTATTACTTGGTCAAGTAGAGTACCGTAGCTAGGATTTCATTCCGGGGGGGGGAGGAATTGTAAAAAGTATAATTTTCGTTGGTTCCTCTTTCGAGAATTTTTATTATTATAAACAAATATTTTTTTATTTTCAAAAAAAAAATTTTTTTAACATTTCTGGGGGGGCACGTGCCCCCAGGTGCCTCCCCTTGGCTACGGACCTGTGGTCAAGCTACTAACTTACAAAAATTAAACTAAACAATTCAAAAATAACACGTAGGTACTAACTCGTACAGGGTTGTATTTAGTAAATGGTAGCTAAACAATAGAAAACGTCTAATGGATACTAAGACGTGCTTTCCGTTGGTTAGTTACCATTTGCTGGTCATAACGAGCTAAAGATTCATGAAAATTAAAAATTCAGGGAAAAATTGGAAAAAAAATGTTTTTAACTTGTAATTTTGCTAAAAGTTGCAAGAAAGTTGCAAATATGTGAAAAGTTGCAAAAAGTTGCAAATATGTGAAAAGTTGCAAAAAGTTGCAATAACGTGAAAAATTGCATTTTTGTTGCGCTAAAAACTCCTTTATTATTTATCATATGCGATTAAAATACAGTTTTTTGTTGTTTTTAGACAGTTTGCGACTCGTGAAAAAAAGTTGCATTTGGTGTCAAAAACTTGCCCTACTTATCATTTAAACCTGTGGTAGTTTTACTGCTCTCGTGAAAATTTCAGAAAATGGACATACTGCATATAGAATGTCTGCTCCTCAATTAGTCTGTAATGGAGGTTACATTTTTTAATTTTTTTCCATATTTATTAATATTGTAGATGTAAGTTGGCTTTTGGTTCTCTCAAAAATTTCGGATCCACCCTAAAATGTGACAAACTTCGCCGAGTAGGAGCGATCTAGGGGGATATTTTTAGTAAACAAAATAATGGTTACTAAGGTTATTTTAGGGTAGATTCAAGATTTTCTAGAGAACCAAGCCAACTTACATCTACAATATTAATAAATACGGAAAGAAATTAAAAAATATAACCTCCACTACAGACTAATTACAAATTTTACACTAAAACTAAAAACTAAACACATTGCAGCGTACAATGTTAACATTGTACAAGTTACACCGTATAAAGACCAACCAAATATCGAACTTTGAACATATCGTCTGTGCAATTCTAGCTTTGTACAAGAATATCTGTGCGATGTCGAGTTTGTACAATTTCGGACTTTGTTCGTAACATATACAAGCATTAATTTATTACCTACATTAACTTTCAAATTATTTAAAATAATTCAAAGTACAGTGGGGCCCGCTTAATGTGATCACATTGGGACTTGAGAGGTTTTTGATAACAATAACCGATTGATAACAATAAAAGGGAAACATTTTTATTGGTTATTTATTAGTATGGAGTACATCTACAAAAATTAATTAATAATAGTCACTCATTGTGAGGTTTTCAAGTAGGACTGAATCTTACAACACACATTAACAGCAAACTATCGTCCATTTATGTATTTAAACGACGGAATTGATAATAAACATAAATATGCAATGTGATATCACATGTGTGACGTTGATTTTCTTGCTAACACCTGACTTTGTATTATGTGGGTGGTATGCACAATATAAAAAAATGCTTGTAACTGAAAATCAACTCCTTTGCTCGTGGGAAAAAATAATCTTAAGAGTAATATGATAACATTAACCGAATTATGATAACTAAAAGCGATGTTTTTTGTGTGTAATAATATATGTCCGTTCCGTTCCTGGCAAAAGTGATAACAATATCCGAATGATAACATTAACCGCGATCACATTAAGCAGGCCCCACTTATTATGAATATTAACTTGTGAAATCATATAATATGAGTTACTAAAAAGTAACGTTTATTTTATATCAAGCTAAGAAATCTATTAATGTGAATATATAATCTATTACAATATTGTTACGCTGTTTTTTCAGCTTATCAGATAGATATAATATATAAACATAAAAAATTATAATAAATCAAAATATAAAAATAAATTAATTGAGATAAAAATTTTAGAAGAATCAAAAAACCTTACATATGAATAAAATCCCTCTATTACAAATATTACAAAACCATGAAACATTTCAAATCTAAGCTTAGAAATTAAAAAAAAAACACATTAAAAAAATTCAAGTCAAAATATATTATAAATTATAGGTATTATTCGAGTCAAAATGAATTTTTTTTTCCCAATTTTTAGGCTTAGATTTGAAATGTTTTATGTTTTTTTTTATTTGAATTTTCATTTCTAATAGACTCCATGTAAGGATTTTATTCATAATATGAATACATATTGTGTAAGTTTTTTGATTTTTTCAAAATTTTCATCTCAATTAAATTATTTTTAGATTTATTATAATTTTTTATGTTTTTATATTTTATCTATCTGATGAACTGAAAAAACAGCGTAATAATATTGTAATAGATGATTATATTCACATTAATAGATTTCTTAGCTAGATATAAAATAAAATGTTACTTTTTAAAATAATTCATCAACAATTTTCACAAATTATTATAAACTCAAAATATATTTTTTTATATTTTAACTCACTCAGTATAACATTTTATTTGGCAATAATAAATGCAATGCTAAGTAAATCTTTTTTCAAACTTTTATTTCCACATTAAAAGACTCTTCTTTTGGTTGAAACGACGAATTTCCTAGTTTTATTCACAATCGTTTATGGCCGATTCTGTAATGGCCGTCAAGTCTGCTTTTTAAAAAAGTTTACTTTAAAAATATTATAACTTTAATAGAAAATCACTTTTACTCCACAATAAATTTCATAATGGTACAGGCAATAGTCTCTTGATCTTGTTCTATTGAAGCTGAGAAGTCAAATTTGTTGTAGACAGGAGTAGGCAAAATATACTACATTATTTGTATTTTGGATTCAAAATTGAAACAAAAGCACACAATAACTTTAAATATTTTGTTTGTAGTTGAAGATAGAGTACATTCTTATCCATTGTATCTAATATTTTGAATTTAAAATATGAGATACAATGTATGAGGCTATGTGACTTTTATTCTATGTAAGTATGAGACTTTCTCTCTACTTTTAATCCAAAATACAAATTTATTTTGCTCACTCTTGGTTATAGAGTAGTATAATTATATTTTTGGTAAGATGCCTTGAGTTTTTATAAAACCGGCCGTAAATGATTGTAAATAAAGGAGTATATTATGCCGGTGAAAATCTTAATTACAGCTTCGGGCTATAATTAACCTCGGCGCTTTGCACCTCAGTAATCAATAAGTTCTCAGAAGTAATGAAGCATTTTCTTTAATAATACTATATTACAATTAGAAGAATTTAAATACGTATGTATGTATGTGTGTAGTCTTAAATAAATATTTATATACTTAATTAAATAACTTACTGACTGCATGGTTTTATTTTCAGATAAATTCGAACGGACCTATTAATTATTGTTGTAAGTTCAAGTTAAATTACAATTTCTACATACGTGTTTATTTACACTACGTATAATATTAACGTGGGAAAAAAATACCATGGCCGAGGTAATTTTATTACAAGTAAGACACCAACATTAAATTTAAAAAAATGATAATGAACCGTAACTTGAAGAGAGTGATAAAAGCAAGAAATGGCAAAAAGAAAAAGAATTTTAAATCTCATTATTGGTGTAGTAGTAGGACTTTTTATATCTTTCTTCATAAACTCGACATCCAGGTTAGAAATGTGTAGAAATCAAATGAAAACTGAAGCAATCGATTCAAAATTAAGTGTTAAAGGTGATATTAATAGTAACAAAACCAATTTATTATTTGTTGGTGTAATGACAGCTTCAAAATACATTGATGATCGTGCAAAAACTGTGTACGATACATGGGGTACAGAAGTTCCGGGAAAAATATTATTCTTTAGTTCCGAATTTTCTTATAGTGATTATCTACCACTTGTTGCTTTACCAGAAATTGATGATAGTTATCCTCCTCAAAAAAAATCTTTTAAAATGCTTAAATATATGCACGATAATTACATAAACGACTTCGAATGGTTTCTTAGAGCAGATGATGATTGCTTTATTAGAATGGACCGTTTAGAAACATTATTAAGATCTGTAGATAGTCGCAAGCCATGGTTTATAGGACAAACAGGAAAAGGCAACGACAACGAATTTGGTTTGTTGTCTTTAGAGGAAAATGAAAATTTTTGCATGGGAGGTCCTGGCATAATTCTAAGCAGAGAAACATTGAAACGAATAGCTCCGTATATTGAAATATGTATTAAAAATCTCCATACAACTCATGAAGATGTGGAACTTGGCAGATGTGTTCGAAAATTTGCTGGAATTCCCTGCACATGGTCTTATGAGGCAAGTATTTATATATTATGGATTTTTATTAATTTTTTTTATTTGCATTTTGTACATACGTTAGATTAATACTTGTAATGTCCTGATTAATTTTAAGGTGTATTTAGAATTTTTTTTAATTTACGAAAAATTACACAAAATAAAATAAAACTGATCTAATATCAAACATGGAAAAATTAAAAAATTACGGAACCTTTTTTAACTTTTAGTTTTTATATTTTTAGATTACATTATAGCGTAGTTATAAATAAATATTTTATTTAATGTTTTAAAGTAAACATTTTAAAATATGGTAATTAGTAAAACCTAAAATGGGATAAACCTGGCTTTAACAGAAAAAAGTGCGTTTTATCCAAAAATTCTTAATCAAGTTGGATTAAATAATTTAAACATTCATAATGTTTAAATCTGTTTAGTTGACCTTAAACTGTTTACAACAAACTTAATAGTTGAGGAAAAGGTCGTAAATAAATCTACAAGATTAACAATAATCAGAACCGTTCTCAGCGTCGATGTCCAATAAAAAATTACAAAATTAGGGACACCAACGGATCATCTGCCAAATTATTGATTAACCTACAGTCGTTTGACTTTTAACTAATATTTTGAATTGTTCATAAATAGTAACTAAATAAAGAATAAAAATTACTTCTTTATGAAGTATAAATTTTGAAATGGGATTTTTATATCTCCGATATTATAATTTTTCTAATTAGTTTTTAATTTTTCATAAGACATTGATCTTTAAGACTCTTCTAATTGTTACTGGTCTGTGTTACATTGAATTTGTAGAAATATATCTATTTCTTGGTTATTTACGACCTTTCTTTTAGCTATAATTTTGTTATTATAAAGGATATCAGTCGCCTAAAAGCAAAACCCGACAAGTCGCATTTCATTTTATATTATTATTTCTGAACGGGTGTGGTCTGTAAAAGTTACTCCCACTTGCACTTAGGCTCCTGGCCCATTGTACCCCGCGTTCCTAGTTTTACCCCATCAAGTTCAAGTCCTCAACAAAGTTGAGTACATTATTGATGGGTGAATTTCTTATCTCCTCGGTGGTCGGATAGCGACTCCCTAGGTGTTCATGCCTTACAGTGGCAAGAGCTGGACATACACATAGCAGGTGGTATGGAGTTTCTTCCTCCTCCCCACACATACTACATGTAGGATCTTCAACGACCCCAATATTATTGAGGTGTTTATTTAAGCAGCAGTGTCCTGTATATAGTCCTACTGTTTTCCTCAACTGAGTTCTGCTCAGTCGGAGTATTTCTTTGGTCTTTTTGTCCCCGGAGGGTTCCCGAATAAACATCCGCGATTGCCTCAGTCCCGGAAGATTCCTCCAGTACACAAGGTGTTTCTCTCTTAGTAGTTCCTTGATAGTCCCTTTTGCAGTCTTGTATGCAATCCCGCAAGTTGGTTCTGGACCTACTAAACTATTACATGCAGCCTCCCTTGCTAGGGAGTCGGCTTTTTCATTGCCACTGATACCAGTGTGTCCCGGCACCCACATCAGTGTTAATCTGTTGCTTTGTGCCAGTCTCACCAGTGTGTCAAGGCAGTTCTTCACAACTTTGGAGTGTATTTCTACTCCCTCCAGAGCTTTTAATGCTGCCTGGCTATCGGTCATGATGCAGATGCGCTTATTAACATAAGCCCTCCGAATCAGTTCCTCTGCGCAGGTCATTATTGCCAGAATTTCGGCCTGGAAAACAGTTACGTGTTGGCCCAGGTTTATGCTAAAAGCATCCCCTGGTCTCTTACCACTTATTCCTGCTCCAGTGCTTACGGACGTTTTGGATCCATCAGTGTACCAGATGGTTTCGAATCGTTTTCCCAGCTCCTGTTCGCCGCCCTCCGAACCCCTCTCAGGAATTATAACCTTAAAAGGTTTTCGGAAGTCTCTTACAGTGCTGGTTCTATCCGATTTCATACAGAGCGTGTTGTTACTCCTAATGGAGTTGAAGATCAAGGTATGGTGGCCCTCTCTAAAGATTCCACCCCCTTGATCATTAATCGTCAGCCTGTATGCAGCCATTTGGGCCTCCATTTCCACCACCAGGTGTAGTGGGTGCAGTCCCAATAGTGCCTCCATTGCTGCGGTGGGCGTTGTTGCCATTGCCCCCGTTATTCCTAGACAGGCTAGTCTTTGCAACTTATTAAGTTTTTTAATACTTTCCTTTTTCTGGGCTTTGTGCCACCAGATGAGGGAAGCATATGTTACCGTGGGTATCACCACTTTGGTGTAGAGCCAAAGGACCATTTTAGGTTTTAGTCCCCACGTTTTACCGATCGTTCTCCTACAGGCCCACATGGCCCTAGTCGCTTTGATCGTTATATTATCAATATGTTTAGTAAAAGTCAATCTTTTATCCAAGGTTACCCCCAGATATTTGACTTCATCTGCTAGTTGCAGATTTTTCCCCCAGAGTATGGGCATCCTCACTTCCTGCAGTTCCTTTCTGCATTTAGTGAAAGCTACCACGGCGGTTTTTTCCGGGTTTACCGACAATCCTACCTTGGTGCACCACCGTTCGACAATTCTCAGGGCCCGCTGTACTAATGCAGACAAAACCCCTCCGAACTTCCCGACGGCGAGGATTGTTATATCGTCAGCAAAACCTTGCGCGTGTATTCCACCCTGTTCTAGCGCCCTCAGGAGCTCGTCCACAACCAGGCACCACAGGAGGGGCGACAAGACGCCCCCCTGCGGACACCCCCGCGCCGCGGAGACCTCCGAGGTCGCCAGACCCAGAGTAGCCTTAATGTTTCTATTCCTCAGAGTGGAGCTTATCCATCCTATAATGAATGGACTCACTCCTCGTCTCTGAAGTGCGGTCTCAATTGAGTCAAAAGACGTGTTGTCAAACGCCCCCCCTATATCAAGGAATACTCCTAGGGCAATTTCTTGACCCACAAGAGCCTTCTCTATCCTACGGGTAAGTTCGTGGATACTTAGTTCACACGATTTTCCTGCTTGATATGCATACTGGTATCGATGAAGTGGCTTTGACACCAAGACATCGTCCCTGATATATCTATCAATCAGTTTCTCGAGAGTTTTCAGGAGAAATGACATTAAGCTGATTGGACGAAATGACTTGGCCTGGTCGTATGAAGCACGCCCCGGCTTGGGTATAAATACCACCTTGACTTCTCGCCAACCAGTGGGTACATAGTTGAGGGCAATACTTGCCCTGAACATAGCGCAAAGAGGGGAGGAAAGAATTTCCTCTCCCTGTTGTAGTAAAGCGGGAAATATCCCGTCTGGTCCCGAAGACTTATATGGTTTGAACGATTTCATAGCCCATACAAGTCTTGTTTTGTTAACAAGTTTGTTTGCAATCGTCCATCCTTCCCTCCCACACCCCCTTGTAGAGGTGGTTTGGTCTGCCTGGACGGTTGCACAGTTTAGTTTGGGTTTACTTCCTGGGAAGTGAGTCTGTAGCAAAAGCTCCAGGGTCTCCTCCCCGTTGGCTGTAAACCCCCCATTGGGTTTTTGAAGAGAACCAACTTTACCGTTGATTTCTCTCATTAAAGCTCTCTGGAGTCTAGCACATTCTGGAGTTCTTTCGACCTCCTCGCAGTACTTCCTCCATGAGTCTTCTTTTGCCTTTCTGATGGCCAGTTTGTATTTGCGTCGGGAATCTCTGTAAGTTTCCCAACCCCCAGTTCCATTTTGGGCCTGGTTATATTGCCTACGTGTTTCTGCCCTGAGGGAGTTCAGCTCGCGATTCCACCAAGTGGGCTCGCGTTTGGCTGTCCTATTCCTCATTGGGCAGCTTTTATGGTAAGCCTCTAGTATTGCTGATGTGACAAAGTCGTTCATCAGTTCCAGCTCCTCCACAGAGTTAGGTTTCTTTGGACAGTCTTCCAGTCCCTGTTTTAGGAAGTCTTTATAAAGCTCCCAGTCACAGGTCTTTGGATTCCTGAACAATTCTTCCTCCCCCCGGAAGGACTCAATGTCAAATCTGATGTATTTGTGGTCAGAGAGGGACTCCTCCTGAGAGACGTGCCACTCTTTCATCATTCCACTTACAAGCGGTGTCCCGATTGTAATATCAATAACCTCCTGCCTTGTCGATATGACAAAGGTAGGTTGGTTACCCTTGTTCATTATTTCCAGGTTTTTCCTAGAAATAAATTCTAATAAGAATTCACCTCTGCTGTTTGTGTCAGTGCTCCCCCACACTATGTGGTGTGAGTTAGCGTCACAGCCGAGTACTAATTGTGATTTACTGTCTTCGCAGTTTTTAACTAGGTCTTTTACTTCCCTAGTAGGTGGAGGTCCCGTTTGATCATATGGAAGGTACGCCGAGGCGACCACCACATTCAACGCCCCTCCCTCCATGCTGATGTTAACTCTTGCCGCTATTAGGTCTCTAGTGCTTAGTCCCCACAGCGGCAGCGCATTGAGTTGCTTTTTTGCTATTAAGCACACCCTAGGTTCTTTGCTAACCGGACTGATTAGCTCCCAGTCCCTTAAGGTGTTTAGTCCTCTGATATGCCCCCCGTGTATCCAGGGTTCTTGTATCAGAGCCATGTCAATATTATTTTTGATAATATACCTCTGCAGGGACGCCGAGGCTTCCCTGCAGTGGTGTAAATTTATCTGGACAAACTTGAAAAGCTTTTCTAATTTGTCCCCTCCTCCGAGCTGCTTGGAACAGCTGGGGGGAGTTCATCGAGAGTACCTGGAGTTGTATTGGGGTGCTGCTGCTCCCCCTCAACCTCCATTGCCTCCTCTTCGCCTTCTTTTTTCTTACCAAGTTCTTTGAAAAGCACCCTGGTAAGATTTAGGAAAGGCCTATGTTGTAGTCCCTGGATTTTACTCCAGGAACCCTCATCCATTAAAACGATGAGTTGTTGCCCTTTCGGGTCTTCGCTGCTTTTGATTACAGACCATGATTCGGTCTGTAATCCCGGATTTTGAACCGTTAACCTATTTAACACTTTACTCGGTTCCTCGATGGGTCCCGGTATCCATGTCATGGCTTTTACTGGTTTGGGAGCGTCCTTAGAGTCAACGACTCTTAGTATCGCCCCCTCCCATGGTGGGATTCCTTCTGCTACCACCCGCTCCACCCAGTCCTTAGTGGCCTGGTCGTTGCAGGAGGCGACAAGAAGGCCTCCCTTCAATCTCACCTCCGAGAATCTCGGAGATGGACCACCTTTTTCGATGGTATCCAGCGCTTTGATTAGCATCCCTTTAATAAGGTCGCCTTGTTCCACGCTGAGGATTGAACTCGGATATCCTTCAGGCAAGATGGATATCCGGATGTCAGATAAGGCCGCTTTATAAGAAATAGCAGGTACCTTATTCGGGCCCCTACTTTTCTTTGCAGGCCTTATTGCGTCTTGGGGAGTACTACCAGATGACCGGTTTCGCTTGTTAAGCCCCCCAGTCGAGGTACCCTCCCCTGTGTTTGTGTTGACAACAGGTGTAGGTGTCTTAGAAGTCCCTACAGCCTGTTGGTTTTTCTCGGGTGCCATTTTACGTTGCTTACGCAAACGCTTCCTGGCAGCCCCGGATAACTGTTTCCTCTTTGGTGGATCCTGCCTTTCGGAGTCTCCACCTGAGGTGTTTGGTTGGTTTTGTTTGTTACTAGTAGTCTCCATATTTGGTCCCACGAGTAATGGGGAAACAAAGACGCCGCCGCACAGAGCCCCATGTGCGACGGGGGCTATATACAACAAGGTGCGCCTGGTGCCTTGAGGTGTGGTGACTTGGAACTGAGCTTCCCCTCAGCCTTGCATCCCTTTGGCATCACCCACCGTAGGAGTTGGAAGGTTTTTATGGTGGTACCTCATCCACTTGGCCCGGGCGGTTAAGCCAAGGCCCCCGTGCCCCTTGCCACTGCTATCCGCCTAAGCAGAGTCTTTGCAGCCCGCAAGCGGTTTACGGTGTGATCTTTTGTGTTTGCCGATTAGTCTGGTTTCTCCACCACAACCGCTAATAACCTTCAGAAGACGGCCCAGAACCGCCACAAAGAGTTTCACGTCCCGGACGGCCCCAAACCGACCCCCGTCCGAACGACAGTGAAAGGGTTTCCTTCACCATCGCTCGTCCTGGGGTTCACGCCTGTAGTTTCATTAAAACACGCAAGCCCCCTCACCACGACAAGGTTGCAAACACATGGAGGGGGTTCATTTTATATACAAAAACTGAAAAGTCTTTGCTTATCCTACAAATAGTTTTAAGCGAATTAAGTAGTGAACTGTTTTTGACGTAGATACGTTATTGTTGGCATTGAAAAAGAAAACAATCTCTTGAAAAAATCTAAGATAATAAGGAAATATCGGTTTTTTCATCTAATGTAAGGTGAAATGTGACTTGTCGGGTTTTGCATCTAGGCGACTGATATAATACTAGTAAGTTTATAATTTTACGTTGGTAGTAATACGTGGTCTATCCAATTCATTTTCTGCAAAAAAGAAAATATATTTAATTAAAATAAATGATTTCATCACTAGTAATGAAAAATAAAATATTTCATTATTACAATATTCATTAGGGTCATAAATTTTTATTGCTTTTTTTTTCTTAATTACACTTGGTACCTTTTATTGCTTCTAAGAAGAGTGATTTTTATGAGGTTTCATTTTCCTATGTTTTTTTTTTTTAATTTAATACAATCAATTATTATATTCCATCAGCTACTTTTATCAAAATTAGAATAAATCTTTAGTAAAACATGTAATGAAAACCCATTTTGTGTAGTAGTACCCTTAATATGAGAGGTTGCTCAAATTAAAAATATAACAAACAACAGAATGCAATCTTAAATGCAAAATTAAAGATTTCGTGCCGTTACTGTATGAAAAAACATTATAGCGGGTGGCCCACCTTAGACCCGTACATAGTAGATTGACATTGTAAATTAGTTTGTTAAAGATTCCTATTTCCTATTGTGATGAATAAAATCGAAAATTGCATCAATTTCAATAATATAAAATAAGTATTTTCCCATTTCTGAATATACCCGACACTTTATATTATGTTCAGTTAAATTGCATTGTTAAAAAACTTATTATTAAATAAAACAGCTATTTTCAAACAATTGAACCTATTTTGGAAATAAAATAAACACTTTTTAAATAACTTAAAATCAAATATCAATTGTCTTTATAAAAAAACTTTATAATTAATTAAAACAAACATTTCTCAGTTTGAGGGTTTCATGGGCGTTTGAGTACCTAGCAACCTAGCACATATAGCACTTCATATTAACCAATAACTATATTTTTTAAGTTTTATTTAATATTCAAAGTTAGGGTGTTGAACAGAAGTACTGTGCAATATTACATCTATATGAATTTACAAGTATATAATATATTGAAAAAATATTTAATTACATGTAGCTTTACAGATGCAAGTAATACTTTACCATAATCAAAGCGGTGAAGCAGCTTTCAGTGGCAATTTAAAACAGAAAGAAGTTCATCGAGCTATCACCATGCATCCTGTTAAACATCCCGAATATATGAGTCGCTTGTATAGTTATGTAACTGTAAGTATTTTCTAATCATTTTGTTTTCAGTTTAGTTATAAGATATGTATCTCATTTGTAACAATCTTTCCGAGTAAGACCGTGCCATGCCGAACAACTGTGGCCTTCACGTTAATTTTTCTTGGCCTTCAACATAATTTTTATTAAGATTTATATGACCAAGTTTACTGCGTACAGAAATTAAATACAGTAAAGTAAAATTTTATAACTTTTAACCTCCTCGCTCAGGACAGAGGAGTATTCTATACCACAGACGGTTTTAATATCATGAAAGTGTTAATATCTAAAATGTCATATGTAAGCGCGCAAGTGCCAATATGTTACTTATTTCTAACATAAATTAGTGACTAAAATAGTAGCACAGATAACTTAGGCCACTTTGATCTAACGAGTTGATATATGCCTTAAAAAAGTCCCGAGAGCCGAAATTTTGGGAATTCTTCGACTCATTGTCAGTTGATCACCTAAGTATAGAAGCAAAATGCTAGTATTGCTGGGTACCTCCTTCTTATAACCGTATGGCTCATTACAAAAAGGTCATGATCAATTTTTAAGAGCTTTTATGACTAATTTACACCTCGGTTGTTTGCCATTGACTTCGAAAAGTCGAGTCGAACCAAATAATACTCATAACTAGAACGCGAATTAAAAAACACTTATTTTTAGAAAATAACAAAGTAAGCGCTTACAATAAACAACAAAAATTGAAAAAATAATACTAAAAAAGCTTACATAAACAGTAAAAGAAGTAATAGGTATAAGAGATATTAATTTTTATTAATAAAAAATTCTGTAGTAGTATATAAACAAAAAAATCAGAAACATTTTAATGGTACTCTTAATTTTTAGCAAAATTTGAGAACAATTGAAGAAGAATTTAAAAAATTACAATTTTTTAAAAGGTGGGATTAACACGATATCTTATTTTGCGTTTTTTTGCGGTTATTTTTCAAAATATAATTTGCAAAATCAAAAAGTTCTTTTGGCAATATTGAGAACATATTGAGAATTACAAAATATTTCAATTTCAAAAAAAAAGAAGAGAGGCAACTTAACGCACGTGACAATTTTAGATTCAAAAAAATTGTTTAAAGTGCCAGAATCCACAAAGAAAAAGCTCAAAGAAGGAAGAAGATATGTTTTAAGCATAATATTGAGAAAAAAATAAGAAAAGCATTAGATCAAATCACCGCAAAATTTTTAGAAATGTTAAGATCGAAAATGAATATCTTAATGCTTGTAATTAAAGCAATAATCAAAATGCTTAGAATCTGCACTCTAGTCATAACCTTCTCAATAGCAGAAACTATTATAATCATAGATCATATTATTTATTACGATTATAATAGTAATGTGTATGCCAAATAGCTGGGCATCTAGCAATTCAATACATCACCAGAGGAATGAAGATTTCGTTCTGTTAAACCACCAACAGAAAAGTTCAAAAAAGATGAGATTGAAATGTTTTCGAAAAATTGGGAATAATTTTAAGTTTAAAGTTTATTTCACTAATCTGAAAATATTACATGTTAAGAGTATGAAGGCCACCATAATATCAAGTTGACCTCTGATATAAATTGAATATCATTAAAATTTACTGATACACATTACAGTGTAATAAAAAGCTAATGCAGTGTAAATTTTGCACTGTTAATAATTAAATTACTAAATATTTTAGTAAGCAAGAAGCTAACTGAGAAAGACAATGGGAAAAACCATAAATGTTGCAAAATCTATGTAATCTGAGATAAAGGTATTATAAAATATACCTAATACTATTAATATTTTTTATTGTAAAAACCCTTAGTAAAAATCAAGTTATAACTAAAATACAAGTCATAAATTAAATAAAGAAACGAGATGAAAGTCCACGGAGTCTCATAGTTATTCTCTAACAATAACATTATTAATATAAAATTTAAAATAGCAAATTAATTACTTTTTTTAATTTTTTTTTATCGTGTAGGAGCCTCAAAAGATACTCCCTAAACTTCTTCTAAACTGCAAATTTTTGATAACTTTTTTATATCTTCATATTTGTCGCCATTTAATGGTACCTATTATTAACTCTGCAATGATTATTTATCTTGAAAATAGTGTAATGGGTAATAATATCTTCATCATATAAAATAGTTGGAAATTACAATTCAAATGAAATTTATTGAAAATACAATGGACTCTCATCGTTATTTTGTCTGACGCATGAACTTTCAAGGTTTTTTCTTAATACTTTGTATTAATTTGTAAAGTGCGATATCTCAGGATTCTCAAAAATATTGTAAAGTTATAGTATTATGAAATCTGCATAGTAAAATGTATAACTAATATACCTTTGTTAAAACCTAAAAAATTTTAAAAATTCATGTTATGTAGTAGTATAATATTCAGTGGCGGCCGGTGAATTTTTTCATGGGGGGGCTGAAGTTTGTAGCAAAAATTTAATCTAAATTTATTAATTCAAATTTATTCAAAAATGTTATTTAATAAAATTAGCGAGTTTCCAATTATCATCATCACCAAATAGCAAACACACAAAGCAAAAAATAGCATTTTTTTCGTTACAACCACAACACAACCACGAAGTTTTATCATAGACACTTTTGTCAAATTTGCGGATAGAAGATCCTCGACTTTTGTGTTCTTTTTGCACTTACACAAGAGTCAAATTTGGAGTCGGACGTCTACTATTTTTTACATCAATTTTTTCGAGCAAAGTTTTCGTACAAAAGTTTTTTTTTAATACCTTCATGGTTATTAGATATTTGTACTTAAATCACAAATTTACTTTATCACTTTATTTTGCGTGTTAAAGATAATTCAGCTCGAACTGTAATACTTTGCAATCCTGGTTTTGTTCAACTTTCAACTTAATACTAGAGAAAATTTATCTAATTACAAATGTTAAAAATTTAAAAGAAGTATTTGTGCAAATCATAAAACTATAAACCATGGGCAGTATTGCGGCTTAAGCGTTTTTTGCCTTTGGTTGCAAGTGACCAACATCCTATATTACTTCCTTTTTATTTGGTATACTTGCACTTTTCCAGAGATGAATTTAACCGTCGTATTATTATTTACCTTTATTTTGTTTTTAATTATCTTTATTAAATGTTATCGTTTTGTCCAAATACAATTATAACTATTGTTAGTTGTTAGGAATAACAAAAAAGATAAATTATTTACTGGTAGTATACCTACTATATTTGAAATGTATCATAAATATTTTATGATTTTATAACAGGATATATTATTTATTTCAGTAGGTACCTACTAATAACACAGTTGTACGGTTTTTGAAAAATATTAAAGACAGGTTTTTTTCAGTTTACTTTAACTACAAACGGTTTACTGAAAACAGCAACCACTGTAGGCGCAAATTCGACAGCCCCAAGTGGTTCAACGCATGTGATACTGAAAGTATTAGATATTATGCTTAGGTCAACATTTTTAACTTTTTTTGTGCTTGTTAGTTTTCCAGAATAACATTCAAAATGAAAATACAATTTTTTTTTATTGTTTTTCCCAAGTTTTTGTACTCAAGTTCTTTTTTAAGTCAGATACCTTTATGGTTAATAAATATTAATTAATTAATTTTTTCGGCCACAGTATTTGTACTAAAGTTGTTTTTTAAATAAGATATGTATGTACCTTCATGGTTAATTAAAATGTAGGTATAAATAACGAATTAAATCAAAAATATCTTAAAAAAATTAAGTAGGTACAACTTCTGTGAAAGCAACCGTGTCTATTAAAATCCGCACCTCGTGGGCGTAGAGCTCGACAGCCCAAACGCTCGGCTATTAGATATTATGCTTTTAGGTGCGACACGTCACGATCGCATACCCGATGATGAACGAACGCGTTAATCTGTGGGCTGAGGAATTGTAGCCCAAAACTTGGTGCAGGTACACTTGCATGCGATTTATTAGGTAGCTTTCACTACACTAAGCAGACTAAGCACGCAAATAATTAAGTACTATATAAACTTTATCTTATATAGATATATCTATGTAAACATAATAATGAAAATTTGGTTTCTAAATTATCTAATCCATTTTTATACAAAAAAAATGTTTGATTTGATATAATTCTTATTGTTTTGAAATTGCTTGGGGGGGCGACGCCCCAGAGCCCTCCCTCACCAGCCGCCACTGATAATATTTATTTATAGGTATATCAGGTATAGTATACCGACTGTTACCTAACTTAAAAAATTAAAATACCATTATCGTAAATCAAATTTCTATTTTATTCTTATATTAGATTACCAACAACCACATAGAAGTCGAATACTATACTTTGCCTATGCCCACCTACCTACCTACCTACCTTTAAGATAAAACAAAAATCATTGATCGTTGAACTTTGGTTGATTTGTTTCAGCAATATAATGATAATAATTATATGGTTACGTAAAATATAGCCTTGAATATTTAGCATTTTAATTTTCGAAAGATGCAATTATTGAAATTTTGATTTATTTTTATCTTTTTTCTATTGAAATGGGAAGTTTGATTTTAAATTATATTTTAATATTGTATGTACCTACTATGTATATTCTTCGACGATTCGCTCCGCTTTATTGAAAACTTTGACAGGAAATTACAATTCCTTAATTAAAATACAATGAAATGTAAAATATTACGTAGTAAAAAAAATTTAGTAAAATTTTAAATTTATTTATTATTGTTATAATTATTGAAAAAAATTAATAAAATCGGAAGAGCAGTCTGGCTTTAGAATGGGACGATATAATGCACAGATAACGTGTTTATTAAACAGATAATTAATTGAAAAACACAGAGAGTTCAATCGCGAAACCCACATCTTATTTATTGACTATATCAAAGCATTTGATCGAGTAGAAAACTATGGAAAATATTACGCAAACAAGGAAACCCACAACATCTTATCACTGTCATAAAAGAAATATATAGAGATACACAGATATGTACAGCAGGAAATGAAGATAATTTGCGACTCATCAATAGCGGATTGAGACTAATAGGCTGTAGCCTTTCACCGATACCGTTTAACATATTGACAAAGCTCTTAGAGAATGGAAACACATTATACACTTCTATTCCTCCAATATCAACAAACAAAAATGGGTATGCTAACAATGCTGTTCGCAGACGACCAAATATTGGTAGCAGACAGTGAAGACTCACTCCTGTATGCATTCCATAATCTCCAGCAAATTATTAAAAAATACAACATGATGGTCTCAATATCGAAAACAAAAACAATGGCGTTTTTGGGACACGATTATATACGGTCTAAAATATTACTCGAAGATTCACCTATCGAACAAGTACGCAACTTCAAATTTTTGGGCTGCACACTAGACTTACATCAGGAGAGAGATATACAAGAAAAAATCGAGAGGTTTAATTACCTAAATGGAACTATTAAGCAAACTTTTAGTAAATGCACAAATAAAGCAACTCCTTTTGTTCACGCCGTTCCAGGAAACTTTTATTATTTGAATTGTTCCCTTTTCTTGGAACCATAATTTGTTCTTGAGTACCTATGGATTACCATAGGTAATTTATTTGTACCGTTAGTTTTTGGGCCTTTAGTGCCATGTTTATTGTATTTAGTCAGTTGAAAACAATGAAAACATACCTCAAGCGACTACACGTGGGTATAGTGACCGACTCCGGCACTATAAGTTTAAAATAAATAAATAAAAATTTAAATTTGTGTCGTTATTCAAGGTTTTTAATAAAACGGCTACGGTAAAGCAATCGTAGCTCAACATTTGGTCCTTCGAAACGTATATAAAAGAATCAGTTAATAATAAATAAAGAAGAATTTAGAAGATATTAAAAGACGATACCAAGCATACAGGAGATACAGATACAGGAGATACAGATACAGGAGAATCCAATTATTAAAAAGGTGCGTTCCTTACTTATATATCCATTTCCATTATTGTAGAATTTAGATTTGTTTCGATTTGTGTCAGAATTGTGGCCGTGAAATTTAGTTATTTGTCAGTTTTACTATCAAAATATTCGCTAGCTTTCTGTTCTTTTTAAATTATTATAAAAGATTCATTCTGTTTATTTCACTCTGAAATGGTAGAAGAAAAATTAAAAGAATTAAGAATCAGAAAGCGCGATATGAAAGGGCAACTCACGCGACTTCAAGATTTCATGGATAAATTAAACCAAGAAAATATTGATGTATTGCCACTTTACAATCTTCAAACTCGTTTGGAATTCTGTACCCCATTACTCAAACAATTTAATGATATTCAAGTAGAAATTCAGTTGGCCACGGGATGCGAAAATGACGAAAAAGAACACGAGGAATTCGATAATTTATATTTTAACCAAATTTCGCATTTAACGTCATTAATAAAATCATGTAAACAAACACGTGCTCAAAATGCTAGATGTGTTTCTGTTGATAATCGCGACTCAATAGGCGCCAATAATAAAACAAATAATATAAATGATTTGCAAAAAAATGTCCCAAATAACATTGAGCAAATAAAAAATATTGAAGCAAAAATTTTGAAACTCGAGGAAAAAATTAAGTGTTGTGATCTTAATACAGTCACTTATGGCTTATCGTCCTCATATTTTATTGTCATCAGGAGCCTCCACCAAATGGCAAATGGTTATTCAGAAATATATCCTGGTGCTAGTGCGATTGTTAAACGCCATTTCTATGTAGATAACTTATTAACTGGTGGTAAGAATGTTGAGGAAGTTCAAAAATTACAAGGGAACAAAACGGAAATTCTTAAGTCAGGGGGGTTTTCGCTAAATAAATGGGCCTCAAATGACCCAAGAATTTTAAAGGAAATTATTTTATCAAACCCTGATGCAATAATTAATTTGGGGGACAACCACGAATCAAAAACGCTGGGATTGTACTGGAATTCGGACATGGACACACTTAGATTCTCAATAAAATCTAATAATAGAGCAAAATTCACAAAGCGCTCAATATTGTCAGTGATCGCACAAATTTATGATCCTCTCGGTCTGCTAAGTCCGGTGGTAATTGTAGCAAAATTTGTTTTGCAAAAATTGTGGAAAGGTAAATTGTCTTGGGACGAATCCATTCCGCAAAGCATTAATTCCATATGGTTAACCTTTTACAACGAGCTACATAGTTTAAATGATATTCAATTTCCGAGTCAAGCTATCTGCAAAAATGCTCATTCATTAGAATTACATGTATTTTCGGACGCGAGTGAATTGGCTTATGGCGCTGTATTCTATATAAAATCTGTGGATCGTGCGGGTAAGCCACATATAAGAATTATTTGTTCAAAAACCCGAGCCACTCCTACGAGGTTGTTCTTAAATTCCGTTTTAGACTATGCGGGTCCTTTTAATGTGCGTGATGAAAAAACGCAAAATTTAAAACCAATTTTATATTTTATATACCAAGGTTATATTTGTTTGTTTGTTAGCTTCTCTATTGAGGCAAGTCACATTGAGCTCGTGAGCAATTTATCAACAGAGGCATTTCTGGCGACTTTGCAAAGGTTTGTGCCTGAACGCCGCAAGCCTCCAGATTTGTATTCTGATAATGGTGGTGTTTTGGTCGATTCCAAACGAGAGTTGATGAAATTTCAGAATAGCAAAAATCATGATCTTCAAGATGCACTACC